>CM029654.1:23380159-25959329 GCA_017311315.1 Dendrocalamus latiflorus | reverse complement strand
GAGAGAGAGAAGAGAGAGAGAGAGAGATTGAACAGCCTACAAGGTTGTTGACGTATAGGTAGGTGCAGTGCGTGGAGCTTGGAGGATGGCAGAGGCGGTGGCGCGAACGCTGGCGTGCTGCGGGGTGGCGGAGGAGACAGTGACGGGGTGCAGAAGGCGCCGGGGACGTGCCCGCGGTGCGGCGGGGCGGTGGTGGCGACGGACGTGGAGAGCGCGCGGCGAATCCTCTGCTTGCCGCTCTGCGTCAAGAACAAGAAGAAGTTCTCCTGCACGCGCTGCCGCCGCAGCCTCGTCACCTTGTACACCCAAACCCAATCGTAATTACCTCTTATTAATGGCCGGTGTCACTAGTACTTAGCTAGCTAGCTAGCTATCTGAGATTCAGTTCTAATCTACTTAGTAGCTGAGTTAGTCACTAGCTAGGTGGTCATTGGAACTTTGAGATTGATGTGTTTGATTAGTTGGTTAATTCCTGCTGTTTCATTAGACTGTTGTTTATTATGTTAAGTCTTTTGTTCTTCTGCCCAAAACCCTAATGATTAACTCTCTAATTATTGCACGGGATATCACAGCGACAACCAAAATCTACCCTGTCTCCTCTGCCATTCCTTTTTGTTTTTTTAGGGAACTCTGCCATTCCTATTGGAATAGCACATGTGTGCGTACCGTTCGATCGGTAAACCAATGGTTCAGATCAAACCAAACATTCAATCTGCTATGTTTATATTAACTTTCAAAAACTATTTTTATAGTAAATAGTTTTTTATACAGTATCTACCTTTCAAGCGAATTATCTTTTTAAGATAAGATCTTTTAGTTGATTATGGTATACACTTTAGTAACTTTATTTAGTTCTACGACTTCTACTGTTCATAACCTAAAACAAAATCCAATACTGAAGCAACCATAAAAGAGGATAGGGCAGTTTCCACCTATAAAACAGCCACTGTACTTGCTTGCATAATAGATAGGCACCGATCAACTCGGCTGCGGGCTGTAGGCTGCGGCTGCGGGCTTTTTGGAGCAGCTACAGTGCTTGGAGCCAAAGCCACAGCTTGCAGGCGAAGTCGGCCGCTCCATGCGAAGCCACCGACGGAAGCTGCGAGTGTATGAAGCAGCTGGGCAAGGCATCGAGCGACGCTCCCCCAAATCCCTTTCGGCTCGAATGCGCCTGCCCGGTCGCCGTCACCCGCGAGTGCCGCCGATCCGCGCCCTGCCGGCCGGCCGCGTGGCGACCGAATCGCCGGTGCCCAGGTCGCCCCTCCCCCCAGCCGTCCCACCTCCGTGGCCGTGCCCCTCCGCTGCGGCCTCCCGAGGCGGCGAACGCAGATCCGCGGGGACCTAGTCCCGGTGCCCAGGTCGCCCCTCCCCCCAGCCGTCCCCCCTCCGTGGCCGTGCCCCTCCGCTGCGGCCTCCCGAGGCAGCGAACGCAGATCCACGGGAACCTAGTCCCGCGCGGGATCGCCAAGGGCGCCTGGCCGTCCTCGTGGTAGGGCCCCGTCGTCGTCCCCGTGCAAGGTCGTCGTCGCCGTCCCCGTGCAAGGCCGACGTCGCCCTCCCCGAGCAACCTCCGAGTAAGGGCCGCCTTCGCCGCCTCCTCCGACGACGGGAGTTCCCAAGCGCGCAGCCCGGCGTCTGTCCAGTCGCGTACAAGCGGCCCCGCTTGAAGCTCCGCCCGAGCTCCCGCCCGGATCTCCGCAGCAACGAACGGCGGCTTCCGCCCCGTGACCGGCGCGAGCAAATCGAGGTATGGCCCGGTGTGCTGCTCAACTAGCGCATACTGTCTTGCTGAACACTGCTCTTATGCACAACACATTGTCCATCCAGATTTGAAAAGGAATTGTGTTCTTGTTGATCCGTTGGTACATGAGTAAATCCATGATATTGCAGAGTTGGTTTGATACTGAGTTGATGATTGGTGAGTTTGATGAACTGTATTGTTGGTATGCAAATTGACAGTATGAACAATGAGCATATTAACGAGAGTTTGGGTCTAATTGTGTTATCTAAGTCAATTATACGTTACATTGCCAGATTGCATTGAACTACACTTTTGTTGCACTTGGGGCTGCCTAGATCTGGCAGTTCCATTCACATATTGACCACTTGACCTAATTGGCTATGGACAAGCAACTAGTGGTTGTAGAAGTTTGCATTGTTCTTGCTATATATGCTTCATGACATATGATTGTGACTCCTGCTTTTGTGCTTCTGATTGTAATACGAATGTACGATGTGATTAGTTTTGGGGGACATTTCACTGTATGTTTGTATGCACCAATATTTTAGTAAGTTTCAATACCCTTCGCCGCGATGCCTGCAGATGGCGCCGGCAATGTGGGACAATGCCCTTACGGAGGTGTTCCTGCAAGTGTGCGCCGAGGAGGTGGAGGCACACAACCGGCCGTTCTCACGCTTGAACACGCAGGGCAAGCAGAACCTTCTGCGCAAATTTGAGGAACGAACTGGTCACCAGTACACAAGCAAACAAATGAAGAACAAATGGGAGCAACTTTCTTGTGATTACAACAAATGGAAAAGTTTGAAACTTCGTGCCACGGGCCTTGGGGTCGATCCATCGACAGGCAACATTGATGCGAGTGACGACTGGTGGGCATCTGCGGATCGAGTAAGTATCGATTTTGCAGTGCAGTGCAGCTAGCTTTACACCGGTGATATGACATCGTGCATTGCAGGGAACGTCCGAGATGAAGACTTTCAGGGCCATTGTTGACAGACACGAGGACCTCCTAGAAGTCGTGTTCGGAAACACGACCATCACGAGCGAGTACGCATTCGTCCCGGGGGAAACACGACCACATCCCCCGCAGGTTGTATGCCAGTTTTATATCCGATTATTACATGCTTTCCGAGTCACATACTAACCAATATTTTTTGTTGCAGACAAATACTACCTGGTCGACTCCGGTTATCCTAACCGGTTGGGTTACCTAGCGCCATACCGCAACACGCGGTACCATTTACCTGCCTTCAACATTGGTACAGGTGCGCGGGGATGCAAGAGGTTTTCAACCACCGGCACTCGCAGTTGCGCAACGCCGTCGAGCGTGCGTTTGGTATGTGCAAGGGCAAATGGCACATTCTACAGAAGATTCCGATGTATGCGGATCGCGGGCAATGCAAAATCATCACAGCTTGTATGGCGCATACCACCCATCCGGGCTGCCTGATGCCACGAGCGCAGACCTCATGACCATTACACGTCACTTCATAGCATCGTCCCTCGTGGTATAGAGCTCATAGAAGTCCCTTGTATGTTCCATGCAGTTGTTCGTTCGTGTGCCGTGTCATATGAAATTGTTGCGTAAGGCGTTTCGCTCAAACGAATGTCGTCATTTTTGTGGTCAACGTCACTAGTACATGCAAAAATGTTGCGTCCTCTAGTCTCAGCTTATTTCAGGATTACTTACATCACTTCAGGTGCTACAGTACTATCCTTCAGCCGCTACAGTACGTTCATCAGCCGCTACAGTGATTTTTTCAACCGCTACAGTGTTTTCAGCCATAAGCCTTCAGCTTTCAGCCGAACCGATCAGGGGCTATAGTTCGATCGACCGACAGAAGCAAGCTGTTACCTGTTTCTTTCAGGTCAAAAAAAGGCAGATATGTTTCCCAAGTAGTGCAAGGAAAAGGAGATGTCCACCTGAACTCGATAGCTGCTCTCAGTCACTGTTATGGCAGTACTATAGCACAAGAAAAAGGTTTCAAAAGTGATTTTCTCAATAGCCAATTCCAAGAATACGGTGAGTAGGAGAAGGGTAAAATAAAAACCGGCGATAACAAGTAGGTTTCATACCGTCCGAAAAGAGTTGCTTTTGTACTGAGTTTATGAAATCTTGGTGTTAAACCTTATGGAACACCGTACAAACACAATACTTCGAGAAAACATATTAAAAATGAAAAAAGAAATAGCAAACCGCTATAGATCGCAAAGAGGCAGGTAATTACCGGTTGCCGGTCTACCTCAGATAAATTCTCAAATCCGTTTTTTTTTAATCTTTCAGCAAGAGTAGCCTTGGGGAATCAGCTACATACTCTTTTTCTTACCACATTTTTGTATTTAAACCTTTTTCTTGTTGGAGTGTACAATAAGGTTGGCTATATGTTTTTCAAACTCTAACCCTAGGCCGTTCAAAATCGGCTGATTTCTCGTGAAAGCTAGGTGAAAAGATGATGAGTTGGGAAGTTTTTTCTTCTTTTTTCTTTTAAATGATTTTCAAATAATTTATTTATGTGAAAGCATAACCAAACTAAATAGGTCATAAAGAAGTACGATTACTAATTGTGAAAGGTAAATTGTCCCCAACAATTAATTACTCTGCAACATCTACTATTGTTAAGCATATAGAAGCACTTCTAAAAAGCAAAATGATCAGATGGAAGGCAGAATAAGATCAGATGCGTGAATGCACTTGAAGCGCATCCTGATCCCATGTATAGTATAATTAGTTGAAACTAGGCACGCCGTAGGATTCTAAAGGTAATGGAGACTTATGTTTCAAAGGAAAAAACGTAATGGAGCTTGTAACACTACTCATGCTATGTTTCAGTAAACAAAAAAAAAATGGAGACTTACAATTACTAGGGTTTATGAAACCGGAACCGGTCCAAAACCGGAGGAGGGCGGTTGCCGTGGTTTTGGTTTCTCGCCGGAAACTGATTGCTTTTCGGATTTATGATTTTTTTTCCAAAATTTGTTCATTTCTCTGGAAAATTTGACGTTAATTTGGATATAAGCTAGAAGCTATGTAGAAGCATTCTGGTGTAGAAGTTGGTTTAAACAAGGGTGCCCAAAATCGCCGGTTCCGGTTTCTTGTCCAGCTCTCATCAGTTTTGGAGAACTTTAACACTACACATATTTATGCAAACTATCTTCTTTTGAGAAAACGGGCACATTTCCATCACTTTATGTAGGATCTATCATTGCAATCAGAGAGAGAGGTGAATGATTGTCGCCGCTTCTAAAGGTCTCTTGACAGTTGATGAAGATTTTTGACCGTTCGATGATCAATCGTTCTGCTCGACCGCTCACTCGAACAACCGATATGTTCAGTAGCTGCAGTCTATCGCCTTGTTCAAATGCTTCTCCCGATTGCTTCGATCAACTTCGCCAGTTGTCGTAAGATCCAGACCACCAGCAATCACAACGTACTTCAAGTACCTCAAGAATCAGATTGATTCAAGACTATCTTTATTGCTGGAATTTCATGAATTTACAAAGTGCCCTCAAAATCACTCCTAAAAACCTTCTCAACGAAAGCCCTCTCAAAAGTGTACTAAAACTTTATCAAAATCCACACATTAGCTCTTAACCTCTTCCTGATTTTATAGACTAACACTCCAAACTGTGTCCATCTCAAACACGAACACAAACTCTTCTAAGTGTATATGCTCTATCCGTAATCTCTTCCAGTCTTCTCCAGTTATGGACTCTATCCATAATTGCTAACCCAACACGTGATGAAGCCTCCAGGACAAACACCTCCTGAATCTTCATCACACACCACACCGCTCGTGTCGAAGCCTCCTGGGACCGCACCACACGGTAGCTTCTCCACGAATCACCACCTTTGATCTCCATGTGCTCCAGCGTGAGCCCGACCACCTCACGTAACATTTTCGATCGCCTAGATATTAGACTTCCCTATCCTAGTCCTCAATCCTTCTCGTCACCGACCAAGATCGTCTTCACGCCCACCTGCACATGCAAAGACCAAAGAACGTTTTTCCAGTACAAGTTCTTCACAACTTGACCTATATCAGCACACACACACTCGACGCACACTCTCGTCTATTAGAGACAAAAACCAAATCATCACAAATACCACCAGGTCATCCACGACCACAAATTCCATCGCATTCCAAAATACCAACTTCAGACCACTTAATACAGCCGGTTACAACCGCTATTCAAGACCCGTCGCTAGCACATCGAATACTTGAACACAAGTACTCGGGAAAACACCATCGCCCAAAGCACTCGGGAATAACAAGGCATCACTACGACCACAAATCCATCGAGTACTGACCACCGAGTATCGATCAGCTTCGACTACGACTACCGATCGCAATACCTCCGACAACCCATCGCTAACCATGACCACAAAAACCATGACTATCGAGTATCAAGTTCTTCCGACTGCTGAGTACCACGACCATCTGACCATTGAGTATTTTCGTCTTTTGAGTACCGAAACCTTCGAGTACTGTTCACTGATCATTTACCAACTAGTCATACCGTTAGCTTAACATGAGTACTCAAAGTATTCGAAGATGCAAGAATTGAAGCACTCGAACCAACAACGAAGTATACGAGTACCGACCATGAAGTCAACGGCAACTGATCGCAAAGCCTACCGATTGTGAGGTCTATGACTACCGACCGCTAAACCTTCAACTACAGGTTGCAAAGTCTACCGTGGTCGAAATTGGACCTGGTCAAAGTCTGTCATGGTTGAAAATTGGACGTGGTCGAAGTTGAACATGGTCTGAGCCGGACATGGTTGAAGTCAGACGTGGTTGTAGCCGGACATGGTCGAAGTCCGATGTAGTTGAAATGACATTCGATCCTCCGATGTCACTCGAACATTGCTCGATATGCCAATGCTACTTGAAAGCCGTCTGATACAATTTGGATCCGATGGAAACCACTCGGAACCGACCAAAACCACTCTGAGCAATCCAAACTACTTGGAGCAGACCAAAACCATTCGGAGCAGACCAAAACCACTTGGAGCAGACCCAAATCATTTGGAGCAGCCCAAAATCACTCGGAACAACTTAGAACTGATCGAAACCACTCGTATTCAAAACCTTTGACTGCGATCAATCGAAACTTTCGTAAACGCAAATTTTAATGAAACCTAAATATCAATTATTCATCATTACTAAATACTTGACCACCATATGGTCTAATACTTTATCAGTGCAAACTGCACAGTATGCAAACAAGACATTGCCACTAGCTCACTTGGAATATAGTATGGCAACAAGGAGATGCACGATGGCGAAGGGTCATGGTTCTTTCCCTTTAATTAACCACTATACTTACAGTTGATAAGCCAAAAGAAAGCATCAGGAAATATCAAGTATGCATATATGTCAACCGGGACGATTGCGTGTCTTTGTACCTGTCCCTGTCGAACAGATACACACTGCCGTGCATACCATGGTAAAGGTCATTCTTCGAAAATTGGCCGACCAAAATAACATCAAGAAAGGGAAAGACTGGCACTGGTGGTAAAACACTTAGGTGCGATGATAGAGGTCACGAGTTTGATCTCCACAACCAACAAAACAATGCTCGAAGTGTTGCTTTTCAGGCAGATCTCATGTGTTGTTATATCATGAAATCAAGGTTATAAATAGCTTAAAGCAGCATTTAGCACGATTTTCCCCATAATTTTGTTGGATTATATGTGGGCCAAGCCCATATAATAAGAATAATTCCTATTAAATCTCAAAGGCCCACTCATACAAAGGAGGCATGCATGTGACCTTTAGTACCATATTGCTAGTTCTAGGAGAGGAAGACCACCTTAAAAGGGATGGTGCACTCCTAGCCACTTGAGGCATGTGTGGGAGAGAACTAGAGGATAACACGCGCTCGCTCGCCTCGCCGGGCCGGGCCGGGCCGGGCTGGGCTGGGATGGGCTGGGGCGGCGCGGGCGCACGGCACCTGCGTGAATGGTCCGCCAAAATCCGCTCCAGGTGCTTGCGCAGACGCGGCTTCCTTTTGCAGTTTTATTTTGCTGTTTTGAGTGGCGGTGAATCCGGATCGGTTACGGTTGCTAATCCGGTTCGGTTACGAGTTATGGAGAACGTGCAGGCGTCTTGATCACGCGTCCTGGTCTTCTATAAATACGGAGCCGCCGCCTTCATACAGAATATGCGAAAATCAATCTAGGGTTTTGCCTCCTCCATCCATTGTGCTGCGCCGTCCCACGTAGTCTACTCCGTCCCGTCCGCCGGCGTGCACTGTCGTTCGGGAGAGCAGGTCTCCGGAACCGTCGCCTTCGAAGTCCTGCACCGGGAGAGGGCGAATAAGGTTTTTGGGAAGCGCTCTGCGCGACTGCTCGCTGTAGCTCTGGCTCGTCTTCCTCGTCGTTCGGCTTCGGCGAATCGTCATCGACTTCGTGTCGTCCTCACCGTGCCTGCGGCGTCTACATCGGCAAACCGATCAGAACAGAACCATCGGTACGTAACAGTAATGTTCTCCGTATTAGATCTGTTAATGTACAGTTTCCTGGTTTACATGTCTAGATCTTTTATGCCTGTGATGGTTCTGTTATTGTGCGTGCATGATGTCATGATTAATTTATGGAATAAATTAAACCTACATGTGCTTATATTTTCAACAAATTTTGCGTAGTAAAATTTTTCATAGAGTATGCTGGATATATTTACACAACATAAGACTAATTTTATCAATATGAAACAGACTATATAATAAAAACTTTCACTATAGCGTCATTACCAAATGCCAAATTCTTAGGTTCAGCCACACATTGAAATAGTTCGAGGGTCAGAAACAAAGACGTAGAGAGAAATCACCAAGAAATTAAGTTATAATTTCCCGGAGGATTTCACAATATCAAACATCTTATTTGCCACCGCCTGATTTAGGAGACGTATTCTCAGTATCTTCAGTGTCTTTCCTCTTCCTCCGTTTGGATAAGTTCCTTTCTTTTCTTTGCATGGTTGGAGCTGGAAGATGCCCCGTCGCTTGCTGCCCATCTTGCTGGAAGTGCCACAATTGCTTGTTCAGCCTCTTCATCAGGTTCTCTTGTGATTCCCCTGGGTTCCTGTCGGGAGGAAGAAGATGCAGATGTGCAGTATGGAATGGAAATTGACGGAGATTTGGAGCAAGCTAACATGGCTTAGTGAGCCAAAAGCTCCACAAAGTTGACCCAATGGGAAATCGGCGATATATCTTGTATGGTGCCACACAATATAAGTACATGATAAATCTTGAAAAACAACCAAATATGATATTCTTGTGTTGTTTTAGCATCAGGCCTTATTTACACAGTAGGCGTCGTATCGCCCCTAAGGAGCCTAATGCAGCGACACTCTAATTATTCATGACCGAAGGCCGTGTCTGTCCGATCCTTCCGAATTCTATATATTTATAGTGCTAGTCCCATAATCCATAGTTAACACACATATATCACATCACATCCATATACAAGTAAATAAACAAAGTAGCATATAATATTAAGCAGTTTAACATGGACCTACATAACCAAGTTTACATAAATAGTCCAATCAGACAAATAATTCACATAAAGAGAGTATTTGCAGTGGAAATAAATGATAAATTAAAACAAAAGAGCCCTCGTGATATGCTATAACCCACCGGCAACCGATTGTGTTAAAGCCCTAATATTCGGCATCATCATCGGCAAATCATGCAGCATAAAAATAGTTAATCGAGGGGTCTTCTTCTACTTGCTTTGATAGTGTTGAACAAGTAATTATGAGTATAAAATTGTACTTCGCATTACTTTATAGCAAAAATATTATTACATGCATGCTATTGTGGTGATCGGTTCGGCTGAAAAGCTCGTGGCTTATAGAAATAAAGCGAGCTTTTATTTGTAATAGAAATAATGCTTTTGAAAGAGTAAGTTGTAAGAACATTTGACACTGATAAAAAGTAATAAATAATAATATAAGTACATGAATCAAGTGACTTTAGTTTGTCACAATATTTTCATATTGGCGATCCTTTGCCAAAACATTTCTGGTATAGATTCCCACCATCTAGACCATTCTCAAAACCATTCATTTGTAGCATGGGCTCCATTCCCAAAACCATTTATTTCTAGAATGGGCTCCCACCATCCATACCATTCCCAAAACCATTTTAAAATTAGAAAATCTAATCAAGTGTGGTATTCTCAAGTGATATTCATGACCAGAGACATGACTATTCGAATAAATTGAGACCTCACTCTACAGAGAATGTACAACTTTACTCACAAGATATAGTCATCTCACCATGGTTTGCCATGACTCGCCATACAATAGCATGCAATCGAATGACTATAACGAGGCATTTACAATATCTTGCCCTAACAATGAACAACTCGATGAGTTGAAACCTCGAGACATGGACGCCCTTTACCATCATCACAAGAGCTCATACGTTGTGTAGGTAAGCCTTCTAAAATAATGCAAGAACCCGTTCGAGTAGGGAGCTCCTTTACCAAGCCCGCTTGGGCAACAATTGGACCTATCATCTACTACCAGCGGTTTAATACTAGAACTCGATAAATTATTCCGCCAAATCTGTCCCACTCCAAAGCATGTGGTTGTACTGAAATATTTGGATCAACGACACTTAAAGTTCGGTCCTTAATGACTCGGGCGAGACAACCACAAACCATGATCTCGTGCAAACCGCACTCGTCTCTACAAACCACTCGTTCAAGTCTAAAATATTTTTATTTTCACATTTTAAACCAAAATAGTAGAGGTAACCTCTCTGTCCAAACTGAGCTAAAACATTTTCCCAATTGTCCAAAATCGAGTTATACCAATTCCTACCATTTTAACCATTATTATACTCATATGACTCACATATACTTCTAAAATTCCACAAATATTACTGACAACGGTACATAATATTCCTAGAGTGACAACAGTAAGGATATCAACTTTACAAGGTGGGATCAATACAATAAGAGTAAAGTCCATTACCGGTCCTTAAACTTTTTATGTTGTGTCATCCCGGTCCATAAACTTTTAAAGTATGTCATCCCGGTCCTTAAACTTTCAAAGTGTGGCAATTTCTTTTGAAAGTCTATGGACCGGGATGACACAGCATAAAAAGTTCACTGCTACAACTACATAGGATATTGCCACACTATGAAAGTTTAAGGACCGGGATGACATACTTTAAAAGTTTATGGACCGGGATGACACAGCATAAAAAGTTTAAGGATCGGTAATGGACTTTACTCATACAATAATTGGGCAATAACCACATATTAAACATAAACATAGCAATTTACTCAAAGTAAGCATGCAAAATAATTTGAGCAAACAAAATACATAACATTGAGATATGGGATCAACATGACCAAAGGAGATGCATTTCTTACCCGTCGAACACTTGTTCTTGCTCTAGACCAATTTCACACGATTCTGGTACAATGGTATCTAATTGAGAAAAGCCAAGAAACACAAACAAACACCAAATAAATTTAAAAATACACCAAAATCCATGATTTTCATGTAGAATGAAAGCTTGTAGAAAAAATTAGTAACAAAAATTGGTTAAATTGGAGTTAGTATGAGGGAGAATGAGCCTTCAGAAGTTTTGCTGGGCTGGGCTGGGCGGGCGGCGCGGGCGCACGGCACCTGCGTGAATGGTCCGCCAAAATCCGCTCCAGGTGCTTGCGCAGACGCGGCTTCCTTTTGCAGTTTTATTTTGCTGTTTTGAGTGGCGGTGAATCCGGATCGGTTACGGTTGCTAATCCGGATCGGGAGAGCAGGTCTCCGGAACCGTCGCCTTCGAAGTCCTGCACCGGGAGAGGGCGAATAAGGTTTTTGGGAAGCGCTCTGCGCGACTGCTCGCTGTAGCTCTGCCTCGTCTTCCTCGTCGTTCGGCTTCGGCGAATCGTCATCGACTTCGTGTCATCCTCACCGTGCCTGCGGCGTCTACATCGGCAAACCGATCAGAACAGAACCATCGGTACGTAACAGTAATGTTCTCCGTATTAGATCTGTTCATGTACAGTTTCCTGGTTTACATGTCTAGATCTTTTATGCCTGTGATGGTTCTGTTATTGTGCGTGCATGATGTCATGATTAATTTATGGAATAAATTAAACCTACATGTGCTTATATTTTCAACAATCCAAAAACCTTATTGTAGGCACTGTGGTTTTACTATGGCTGGATTTGCCGATGCACTGAGGCCGGATAAGTTCTCCGGTGTGCATTTTAAGAGATGACAGATCAGGGTCACTCTGTGGCTTACTGCTATGAATGTATTCTGGGTTAGTAATGGCAAGCCTGAAGGTGTTCTTGATGCTGAAAAGCAGAAAGAATTCGAGACTGCCACTACTCTCTTTGTTGGATGCATTCTTAGTGTTCTTGCTGACCGTCTGTGCGAGGTGTATATGCACATGACAGACGCGAAGGAGTTATGGGATGCACTGAATTCCAAATACGGTGCTACTGATGCCAGCAATGACATGTATGTCATGGAGCAATTTCATGACTACAAGATGGTTGATAACCGTTCTGTAGTAGATCAGGCTCATGAGATACAGGCCATTGCCAAGGAACTCGAACTCCTGAAGTGTACCTTACCCGACAAGTTTGTGGCTGGATGTATTATTGCGAAATTACCTTCTTCATGGAGGAATTTCGGAACAGCACTCAAACACAAGAGACAAGAATACTCTGTTGAGAATCTGATTGGGTCTCTTGAAATTGAGGAGAAAGCTCGGGAAAAAGACGCTGTGTCTAAGGGTGATGGAGGGCAGTCTAGTGCCAATGTGGTACAGAAACCCTCAAGCAAGAACAAAGGGAAATTTGTTAAAGCCCAACAGACAACCAACTTCAAGAAGAAGAAGAACAACAACAATCAGGATGATAGAACTTGCTTTGTGTGCGGTGAGCCTGGTCACATGGCCAAGAAGTGCCCACAACGCAAAGGAAAGAAGGCACCTGCAGGACAGACTTCTAAGTCTGTCAACGTGACCATTGGCAAGACTGGAGATGGGACTGGGTATGGTAATTTACCTACTGTTCTTTCAGTTAGTCAATCTACCAATTGGTGGATTGATACAGGAGCTAATGTACATGTGTGTGCTGATATTTCGTTGTTTTCTTCTTATCAGGTCGCCCGAGATTCCTCCGTCCTAATGGGGAATGGGTCACATGCTACTGTTCATGGTGTTGGCACGGTAGATCTGAAGTTTACTTCGGGAAAGATCGTGCAGCTGAAGAACGTGCAGCATGTCCCTTCTATAGACAAGAATCTCGTTAGTGGCTCCCGTTTATGTAGAGACGGGCTTAAGTTGGTATTTGAGTCTAATAAAGTAGTCGTGTCTAAACATGGACATTTTATTGGTAAAGGCTATGAGTGCGGAGGCTTGTTCCGCTTTTCCCTATCAGATTTCTGCAATAAGACTGTAAACCATATTTGTGGCAGTGTGGATGATGAGGCTAATGTTTGGCACTCACGTCTATGTCATATTAATTTTGGTTTGATGTCTCGGCTTTCCAGTATGAATTTAATTCCAAACGTTTCCATCACCAAAGGTTCTAAATGCCATAGCTGTGTGCAATCAAAGCAACCTCGTAAGCCTCACAAGGCTGCCGAGGAGAGAAACTTGGCACCACTAGAACTCCTGCATTCAGATCTTTCTGAGACGAATGGCGTGTTGACGAAGGGTGGAAAACGATATTTCATGACATTGATTGATGATGCAACTAGGTTCTGTTATGTGTATTTATTGAAAACGAAAGATGAGGCTTTAGACTATTTTAAAATCTATAAGGCAGAAGTTGAAAACCAGTTAAATAGAAAGATAAAAAGACTTAGGTCAGATCGTGGTGGAGAGTATTTCTCAAACGAATTTGACTTATTTTGTGAGGAACATGACATTATACATGAGAGGACGCCTCCTTATTCCCCCGAGTCAAATGGGATTGCCGAAAGGAAAAACCGCACGTTGACTGACTTGGTGAATGCCATGTTAGATACTGCGGGATTACCTAAGGCATGGTGGGGGGAGGCTTTGCTAACGTCTAATCACATATTAAATAGAGTTCCTAACAGAAATAAGGACAAAACACCATACGAGGTATGGATTGGGAGAAAACCATCACTTTCTTACTTGCGTACATGGGGGTGCTTGGCGAAAGTTAATGTGCCAATAACTAAGAAACGCAAGCTTGGACCTAAAACTGTGGACTGCGTTTTTCTGGGATATGCTAATCATAGCATTGCCTATAGATTTTTGATAGTTAAAACTGAGGTACCTGACATGCATGTTGGTACAATTATGGAGTCTCGAGATGCAACATTCTTTGAGAATATTTTACCTATGAAGGATACACATAACACTACTAGTCAACCTTCTGAAATAATTCCCATTTCAATCACATCACCTGAACCTTTTGAACATACACATGAACTTGTCAATAAGGAGGATGACAGTGGAGCTCCTAGAAGGAGCAAGAGACAAAGGATATTCAAATCCTTTGGTGATGATTTCACTGTGTACCTTGTGGACGACACTCCCAAGTCTATTTCAGAAGCGTATGCATCCCCTGATGCAGACTACTGGAAGGAGGCTGTCCGTAGTGAAATGGATTCCATTATCGCTAATGGAACCTGGGAGCTGACAGATAAACCTTATGGGTGCAAACCTGTAGGGTGCAAGTGGGTGTTCAAAAAGAAACTTAGGCCTGATGGTACTATTGAAAAATATAAGGCTCGGCTTGTTGCCAAGGGCTATACTCGGAAAGAAGGCGAAGATTTCTTTGACACTTACTCACCTGTTGCTAGACTGACCACAATTCGAGTACTACTTGCTTTGGCTGCCTCACATGGTCTTCTCGTTCATCAAATGGACGTTAAGACAGCTTTTCTTAACGGAGAGCTGGATGAGGAAATTTACATGGAACAGCCTGATGGATTTGTAGTAGAAGGTCAAAAAGGCAAGGTGTTAAAACTGTTGAAATCTTTGTATGGTCTGAAACAAGCCCCTAAGCAGTGGCATGAGAAGTTCGATAGAACACTGACATCTGCAGGCTTTGCTGTCAATGAGGCAGATAAATGTGTATACTATCGTTATGGTGGGGGTGAGGGAGTTATTCTATGTTTGTATGTGGATGACATCTTGATTTTTGGGACAAACATTAGTGTGATAAATGAGGTCAAATCATACTTGTCTCAAAACTTTGATATGAAAGATCTGGGAGTGGCTGATGTTATTCTAAACATTAAATTGGTTAGAGGTGAGGATGGGATTACACTTTTGCAATCTCATTATGTGAAAAAGGTCTTGAGCCGTTTTGGCTTTTCTGACAGCAAGCCTTCTCCAACACCTTATGATCCTAGCGTGTTACTTCGTAAGAATAAGAAAATTGCTAGGAATCAGCTGGAATACTCCCAGATAATTGGCTCACTAATGTACCTAGCTAGTGCAACAAGGCCAGACATCTCCTTTGCTGTGAGCAAATTGAGTCGGTTTACATCTAACCCAGGAGATGATCACTGGAAGGCGCTTGAGCGAGTGTTGCGCTATCTGAAAGGTACCTCGAACTTTGGACTTCACTATACTGGGTACCTGTCGGTGCTGGAGGGTTACAGTGATTCCAACTGGATCTCTGATGCTGATGAGATCAAAGCCACTAGTGGATATGTTTTCACTATTGGTGGTGGTGCTGTTTCATGGAGGTCTTGCAAACAGACCATTTTGACGAGGTCAACCATGGAAGCAGAGCTTGCGGCACTAGACACTGCTATTGTTGAGGCAGAATGGCTACGAGATCTATTGATGGATCTACCTACGGTGGAAAAGCCAGTGCCAGCTATCCTTATGAACTGTGATAATCAAACCGTTATCGCTAAAGTGAACAGTTCTAAGGATAATATGAAATCGTCTAGGCATGTTAAGAGACGATTGAAGTCTGTCAGGAAATTGAGAAACTCCGGAGTTATAACCTTGGATTACATCCAAACAGATAAAAACCTGGCAGATCCCTTTACAAAGGGACTATCACGGAATGCGATAGATAGTGCATCGAAGGAGATGGGTATGAGACCCATGTGAGTTATTTATGGTAGTAACCCAACCTATGTGATCGGAGATCCCGTGAATTAGGATCTGGGAAAAACAAGCCATTAGTTAACTGGAGGAGAGTAATTTCAACCCTCTCTATGTGAAGATGCAATACTCTCAGAAACTGCAAGGCAGGTTGACTAAGGTCTTAATGTGTTCCATTGGCTTTTAGAAGCGAAGACGCTATCCTGCAGAGCGTTCTTGAAAGAACACACCTATATGAGCCCGACTGTTAGTCGCAGTCTATGGAGATCTTGGGTAATCTCCTACTAAGCTCATGAAGAGACCAAGGAGTATGACTTATACGCTCCAACCGAGGGGTAGCCTACTGGCGGCCTAGTATCAGTTAAGTCTTTAAGTGAAGCTTGCTTGCACCAAACTTGCAATTCAAGGCATAGTCCATTGTTCAAGTTGTGAGTAAGTGTAGCTTGGAGTTCTAGGTGGATGTTCAACCTTAATCGGTCTCCATCGAAATACTGATATATAAACAGTACATTGGAATTCAGGCAAATCTCTGTGGGACTTTGAGATCTGGTGGGGGATTGTTGGATTATATGTGGGCCAAGCCCATATAATAAGAATAATTCCTATTAAATCTCAAAGGCCCACTCATGCAAAGGAGGCATGCATGTGACCTTTAGTACCATATTGCTAGTTCTAGGAGAGGAAGACCACCTTAAAAGGGATGGTGCACTCCTAGCCACTTGAGGCATGTGTGGGAGAGAACTAGAGGATAACACGCGCGCGCTCGCTCGCCTCGCCGGGCCGGGCCGGGCTGGGCTGGGCTGGGCGGGCGGCGCGGGCGCACGGCACCTGCGTGAATGGTCCGCCAAAATCCGCTCCAGGTGCTTGCGCAGACGCGGCTTCCTTTTGCAGTTTTATTTTGCTGTTTTGAGTGGCGGTGAATCCGGATCGGTTACGGTTGCTAATCCGGTTCGGTTACGAGTTATGGAGAACGTGCAGGCGTCTTGATCACGCGTCCTGGTCTTCTATAAATACGGAGCCGCCGCCTTCATACAGAATATGCGAAAATCAATCTAGGGTTTTGCCTCCTCCATCCATTGTGCTGCGCCGTCCCACGTAGTCTACTCCGTCCCGTCCGCCGGCGTGCACTGTCGTTCGGGAGAGCAGGTCTCCGGAACCGTCGCCTTCGAAGTCCTGCACCGGGAGAGGGCGAATAAGGTTTTTGGGAAGCGCTCTGCGCGACTGCTCGCTGTAGCTCTGGCTCGTCTTCCTCGTCGTTCGGCTTCGGCGAATCGTCATCGACTTCGTGTCGTCCTCACCGTGCCTGCGGCGTCTACATCGGCAAACCGATCAGAACAGAACCATCGGTACGTAACAGTAATGTTCTCCGTATTAGATCTGTTAATGTACAGTTTCCTGGTTTACATGTCTAGATCTTTTATGCCTGTGATGGTTCTGTTATTGTGCGTGCATGATGTCATGATTAATTTATGGAATAAATTAAACCTACATGTGCTTATATTTTCAACAAATTTTGCGTAGTAAAATTTTTCATAGAGTATGCTGGATATATTTACACAACATAAGACTAATTTTATCAATATGAAACAGACTATATAATAAAAACTTTCACTATAGCGTCATTACCAAATGCCAAATTCTTAGGTTCAGCCACACATTGAAATAGTTCGAGGGTCAGAAACAAAGACGTAGAGAGAAATCACCAAGAAATTAAGTTATAATTTCCCGGAGGATTTCACAATATCAAACATCTTATTTGCCACCGCCTGATTTAGGAGACGTATTCTCAGTATCTTCAGTGTCTTTCCTCTTCCTCCGTTTGGATAAGTTCCTTTCTTTTCTTTGCATGGTTGGAGCTGGAAGATGCCCCGTCGCTTGCTGCCCATCTTGCTGGAAGTGCCACAATTGCTTGTTCAACCTCTTCATCAGGTTCTCTTGTGATTCCCCTGGGTTCCTGTCGGGAGGAAGAAGATGCAGATGTGCAGTATGGAATGGAAATTGACGGAGATTTGGAGCAAGCTAACATGGCTTAGTGAGCCAAAAGTGTTAGAGTGATCTCAGGGCTTTGGCCCAACGGCCAAAGCCCAGCCCTTGACCGCGCCCTGATCGGGGGCGCTCAGCCCGTTTGGCTGGTGGGCCCCTGTCGCCAGCGCTATAAATACAGAGGTGGGGGCCGGGCGGCACGCATCACGAGGTTGACCGCGCCGCCGTCACCCCACCGACAAACCCTAGCCCGATCTGCGAGGGTGGCGCTCTAGCGACGGGAAGCACCACCGCCGTCCGTCTTCTCCACCGGATCTGCACCTCCGCCAGCATCGCCGCGCTCCGGGAGACGCCGTTCTTCCCCGACCGTCGCCGTGCCCGCGCTCCGCCGAGATGGCTACCTCTTCCTCCTCTACATCGGAAGGTCGGTACCCTAACCCTAATGCTCTCTCTCTCCGTGTATTACGAACTTGACTAGAAAAGAACCCGCTAGACCCTAGCTCTAGGAGATCACAATAGCCAACAATGGTATCAGAGCCACCCCTAGGCGTAGATCTATGCGGGAAAAGAAAAGAATCGAGAATCCCCAACCGAAAAATCGGCAAAGAAAAGAAAAGAAAGAGGGAGGGGGACTCACGCACGCCGCCGGGGCCGGGCGCCGTCGCCGGCATGCCGCACTGCGCCGCTCGGGTCGCCTCGCGGCGCGCTGGTCCGCCACCTCCCGATGCCGCCCCCGGGGTGCGCCGCCACCTCACGGGTGCCGCGTGCTCCGCTGGGGGCCGATGGAGCCAGCCGCGCCGTCGCCTCGCGGCTGCGTCGCCGCAGCTCTGCCCGCGGTCGCCGCTTCGCGCCAGCAGCCGCACGCTGCCGCCGTCGCGCAACGCTCCGGAGCCGCCGCTTCGCCCCGCGAGGGCGCCCGCGCGCATGCCGCCTACCTCGCTCACGCCGCCGCCTCTCCGCCGTTTTTTTCGGGTTGGCCGGTGGTAGTGGGTTAGGGTTAGGGTTTTCGGGGGTATTGTACCCGCAGCGGAGCGTGTCACAGCCGTCCGATTTCATCTGACGATGCTCCTGGGCTGCGGGATTTTGAGTCACGCGCGTGGCCGTTCGATGAGGATCTAATGGCGCGCGTGCGTGCGCGTTTTCGGCAGCGCGCGTAGGTGGGCTGAGCGCCTGCGCGTGAATGGGCCACCGCGTGCGCATTTTTGTTGGGCCTGTACCCGTGCGCGAAAGTTTGGGCCGCGCGCGTGTGGCGCCGGCTGAGCAGGCCGCCGTGGGCCGCGGCCGCGCAGGAGCAGGCCGAATTGGCATTTTGAACAGTAAACCCGAATTTTAATGTTTATTGATTTTCAGAAGCTATTTTGAGTGTATTTGAATGAAAATTGAACCAAAATTTCTGGAAATTTTTGCACCAACGTGTTAATTTTTCCAGAGATTGTTGTGTACTGTATAATGCTTCTGAATATTGAATTAATTTTGAATAATTACAGTTTCCGCTGCAAAAGTAATATTGATTGTTTTTCATTATTAAATTCGAACCAACGGGAGAATTTAATTTTGGAAAAATAGATAAAAATTCCCAAAAATTTATGATATTGTTATTTTCTGACCAACGTTGTTAATATCAGTATTATAAATTTTTAATGTTGTTTTCATGCATTATTTCTATTTCTGCCCAACGGTGATGTAGATTTAATGTGTGATAGAATTTTTTTTAAATTGTATGTTGTATTTTTGACCAACGTTAAAAATAAGGCATATGATTTTGATGTTACGTTCTCACTGTATTTGAAATATTTTTCAGGAGGATACAACTTAATGAGTTGTATTAGAGAAATCCCCACTCTCAAAGGTGATAATTATGGAGAGTGGAAGAAAAAGTTAGATTTAGCTTTTATCTTGGCTGAGGTGGACTGGGTCCTCACTACAGCACGTCCCACTGAGCCTCTGGCACCAGTGAGGGAACAGAATGAGGATGACACTGCATGGCAGAAAAGACAGAGGGATCATGCTCCCTTGCAGATGTCTTATGATCTTGATCATAAGAAATGGACCACAGCCAACAAGAAATGTATGGCTGTGATAAAGAACACAATTGAGCCTGCTATTTTGGGCTCAATTGCAGAGTGTGACACTGTCACTGAATATCTCGATAAAATAAAGAGTCAGTTCACTGGCTCTTCAAAGACTTATGCTACACAGCTGATTAAGCAGCTGGTAACAGAGAGGTATTCTGGCGGTGGCAATGGCATAAGAGAGCACATTCTTAGAATGAGCAACTTGGCATCTAAACTGAAACCGATGGATTTGGCTCTCAAGGATGAGTTCCTTATTCATTTGGTTTTTGCTTCTTTGCCAAAAGAGTTTGACACTTTTGTTGTCAACTATAATATGCAGCCCGAAAAATGGGACATGGAAAAGTGCATAGCCATGTGCGTGCAAGAGGAGGAAAGAATCAAATCCTCACATGGTGGTGCTATCAACTTTGTGAGGGAAAACAAGAAAAAGAATTACAACAGTAACCCCTTCTCAAAGAACAAGGGCAAAGCCTCTGTACATCAGCCTCAACAGAACAAATTTGCTGTAGACAAAGACCAGTGCCTTCACTGCAAGAAGACGGGACACTACAAGAAGGATTGTCCTGACTACTTAAAGATGATAATGGCTAAGAAAGGTGAGAACATTATTACCTTTATTAATGAATGCCTGTATGTGAAATATTCGAAATCCACTTGGTGGATTGATTCAGGAGCAACTGTTCATGTTGCTAATTCATTACAGGGATTCCGTTCGACGAGGACTACGCAAAGAAAAGAAAGATGCGTTAAAGTCGCAAATGGAGTCGAAGCTGAAGTTGAAGCCGTTGGCGATCTTTCATTAGAATTAGCTAATGGCTCCACTCTTTTACTTAGAGATGTCCTTTTTGTACCCTCTTTACAGAGGATTTTGATTAGTGTGTCAAATTTGGACAAAGATGGTTATGATTGCAATTTTGGAAATGGCAAGTGCGAAATAATGTTTAATAAAGAATGTGTTGGTATTGCCATATTACAGAATGAGCTTTATTTGTTATCATTGTGTGATGATGTGAATGTCGTATGCGATAATGAGAAAGTTGCGTGCGAGAAAGTGATTGAATCCTCGTCTACGAATGTAAACAGAAAACGAAAGAGAACTCTAGATGAGTCGTCGAAATTATGGCACTGTCGTTTAGGCCATATTTCGAGGGGGAGAATAGAAAGACTAGTAAAGAATGATATTCTTCCTCCATTAGAGTTCTCAGACTTAGAACAATGCAGAGAATGCATTAAAGGAAAATATGTAAAGAAAATTAAAAAAGACGCTAAAAGAAGCACAGGAGTTCTACAAATTATTCACACAGATATTTGTGGTCCTTTTCCTGTGAAAAGTGTGGATGGATATGACTCGTTCATAACATTCACAGATGATTACTCCCGTTATGGATATATTTATCCAATCAAAGAAAGAAATGAAGCCTTGGATAAATTCAAGATATTTAAGGCTGAAATTGAAAACCAACACGATTTAAAGATTAAGATAGTCCGATCTGATCGTGGGGGGGAGTACTACGGTCGACATACCCCATATGGACAAGTTCCTGGACCCTTTGCGAGGTTTTTACAGGAAAATGGAATAGTAGCCCAGTATTCTATGCCGGGCGAACCTCAGCAAAATGGAGTAGCTGAAAGACGCAACCGTACCCTGATGGATATGGTGCGAAGTATGATGAGCTACTCCACACTCCCATTGAGTTTATGGATGGAGGCGTTGAAAACCGCCATTCATATTCTCAACAGAGTGCCTAGTAAGTCGGTGCCCAAAACACCGTACGAGTTGTGGACAGGAAGAGTTCCCTCACTAAACCACTTACGTGTGTGGGGGAGTCCAGCTGAGGCTAAAGTATTTAACCCAAACCTTGGGAAACTTGATCCCAAAACAGTAAGTTGCCATTTCATTGGCTACCCTGAAAAGTCAAAAGGTTATCGTTTCTACTGTCCAGATAGATATACAAAGTTTGTAGAAACGAGACACGCTGTATTCTTAGAGGATGAAATGATGAGGGGGAGCATGGTAGCTCGTGAGATTGACCTTGAAGAGAAGCGGGTGTATGCGCCCACTCCGATGATTCAAGAGCCATTCTTCACACTACCTGCTGTCGCTGCACCGACGGTGCAAGACACTGTGGTGCCAGCACCTGTTATTGTTCCTCCTGTGGCAACAATGAATGATAATGAGGAACCTGTTCTTCAGGATCCTATAGAACCCATTGCCACAGATGAGGGGGAGCAACAGCAGCCTCAAACAGAAGATGTACCAAATGAAGAGGCCCCGAGGAGGTCTCAAAGAGTAAGAAGATCAGCTATTTCTGATGATTATCAGATTTATCACACAGAGGAATTTCAAATGGAGGATGATCCCACCTCATTTGAAGAAGCCATGAGAAGCGAAAATTCCTCAAAATGGCTTGAGGCCATGGAAGAGGAAATGAGGTTCATGAAGACTAATAAAGTCTGGGACTTGGAAATTATTCCTAAAGGAGCCAAAACAGTAGGCTGTAAATGGGTCTACAAGACAAAGCTTGACTCCCAAGGGAATGTAGAAAGATACAAAGCGCGACTTGTGGCAAAAGGCTTTACGCAAAGAGAAGGGATTGATTACACTGAGACTTTTTCTCCAGTCTCATGTAAAGATTCCTTCAGAATCATAATGGCATTAGTGGCACATTATGATTTAGAGTTACATCAGATGGATGTAAAGACGGCATTTCTTAATGGGGATTTGGAGGAAAATGTTTACATGGCACAACCGAAAGGTTTTGTCGTGGAAGGAAATGAAAGAATGGGATGCTGCCTAAAGAAATCGATTTATGGGTTAAAGCAAGCTTCAAGACAGTGGTACTTGAAGTTTGATAGTACAATAAGAAAATTTGGGTTTAAAGAGAATGTTGAGGACAACTGTGTTTATGCAAAGTTTAAAGATGGGAAGTTTATCTTCCTAATCCTGTATGTGGATGATATCCTACTGGCTAGTAGTGATGTCAGTCTGCTACTGGAGACAAAGAAGTTTCTGTCTTCAAACTTTGATATGAAAGACCTCGGTGAAGCTTCGTTCGTTCTTGGGATCGAAATTCACCGGGATAGAAACAAGGGGATATTGGGACTGTCACAAAAGGCATACATAGAGAAAGTCTTAAAGAAGTTTGGTATGCATAAATGTAGTCCTTCACCTGCACCTATAGTCAAGGGCGACAGATATGGGGATTTTCAATGCCCCAGGAACCAGTACGAGCTCGAACAAATGAAATCGGTTCCATATGCTTCAGCTGTCGGAAGCTTACAGTATGCTCAAGTGTGCACACGCCCTGACTTAGCATTTGTTACCGGGTTACTTGGCAGATTCCAGAGCAATCCTGGAATAGAACATTGGAAATTGGTAAAGAAAGTCTTGCGTTATTTGCAAGGAACAAAAGGCCTCATGATGACATACAGAAGATCAGATTCACTCCATATAGTGGGGTATACAGATTCCGATTTTGCGGGAGATGATAGAAAGTCTACATCCGGATATGTATTCACTCTCGCTAAAGGAGCTATATCGTGGAAAAGCTCAAAACAAACCGTCACTACATCGTCCACAATGTATGCCGAGTTTGTAGCATGTTATGAGGCTACGGGGCAGGTGAACTGGCTAAAGAAGTTCATACCCGGTTTAAAAGTGGTTGACGACATCAATAGACCACTTAAGTTGTACTGCGATAATGAACCCGCAGTAACGTATGCCCACAACAATAAGTCAAGTGGTGCTGCCAAACACATTGACATAAAGTACTATGTTGTGAAAGATAAAGTTCGGGATCAAATTATAAGTCTTGAGCACATAAGTACCGCAAAGATGTTAGCGGATCCGCTTACAAAAGGCTTACCACCCAACGTGTTCAGAGAACATGTAGCCGGCATGGGTTTAAGGGAAAGCCTATGATTCCTGGACTAAAAGATGGCCCAAAGATTGAAGTAACTGTTTCAGAACAGAGAGGTGTATTGTAACTGTTGAATCTATCGGCGATTGACCGTGACGATGAGACATGTTCTATGCACTAATCTGTGATGGAATGTGTAAAGTCAAAAGTAATTAAAAGATAAAGTATAGACTGAGATCAAGGGGGAGAATGTTAGAGTGATCTCAGGGCTTTGGCCCAACGGCCAAAGCCCAGCCCTTGACCGCGCCCTGATCGGGGGCGCTCAGCCCGTTTGGCTGGTGGGCCCCTGTCGCCAGCGCTATAAATACAGAGGTGGGGGCCGGGCGGCACGCATCACGAGGTTGACCGCGCCGCCGTCACCCCACCGACAAACCCTAGCCCGATCTGCGAGGGTGGCGCTCTAGCGACGGGAAGCACCACCGCCGTCCGTCTTCTCCACCGGATCTGCACCTCCGCCAGCATCGCCGCGCTCCGGGAGACGCCGTTCTTCCCCGACCGTCGCCGTGCCCGCGCTCCGCCGAGATGGCTACCTCTTCCTCCTCTACATCGGAAGGTCGGTACCCTAACCCTAATGCTCTCTCTCTCCGTGTATTACGAACTTGACTAGAAAAGAACCCGCTAGACCCTAGCTCTAGGAGATCACAATAGCCAACAAAAAGCTCCACAAAGTTGACCCAATGGGAAATCGGCGATATATCTTGTATGGTGCCACACAATATAAGTACATGATAAATCTTGAAAAACAACCAAATATGATATTCTTGTGTTGTTTTAGCATCAGGCCTTATTTACACAGTAGGCGTCGTATCGCCCCTAAGGAGCCTAATGCAGCGACACTCTAATTATTCATGACCGAAGGCCGTGTCTGTCCGATCCTTCCGAATTCTATATATTTATAGTGCTAGTCCCATAATCCATAGTTAACACACATATATCACATCACATCCATATACAAGTAAATAAACAAAGTAGCATATAATATTAAGCAGTTTAACATGGACCTACATAACCAAGTTTACATAAATAGTCCAATCAGACAAATAATTCACATAAAGAGAGTATTTGCAGTGGAAATAAATGATAAATTAAAACAAAAGAGCCCTCGTGATATGCTATAACCCACCGGCAACCGATTGTGTTAAAGCCCTAATATTCGGCATCATCATCGGCAAATCATGCAGCATAAAAATAGTTAATCGAGGGGTCTTCTTCTACTTGCTTTGATAGTGTTGAACAAGTAATTATGAGTATAAAATTGTACTTCGCATTACTTTATAGCAAAAATATTATTACATGCATGCTATTGTGGTGATCGGTTCGGCTGAAAAGCTCGTGGCTTATAGAAATAAAGCGAGCTTTTATTTGTAATAGAAATAATGCTTTTGAAAGAGTAAGTTGTAAGAACATTTGACACTGATAAAAAGTAATAAATAATAATATAAGTACATGAATCAAGTGACTTTAGTTTGTCACAATATTTTCATATTGGCGATCCTTTGCCAAAACATTTCTGGTATAGATTCCCACCATCTAGACCATTCTCAAAACCATTCATTTGTAGCATGGGCTCCATTCCCAAAACCATTTATTTCTAGAATGGGCTCCCACCATCCATACCATTCCCAAAACCATTTTAAAATTAGAAAATCTAATCAAGTGTGGTATTCTCAAGTGATATTCATGACCAGAGACATGACTATTCGAATAAATTGAGACCTCACTCTACAGAGAATGTACAACTTTACTCACAAGATATAGTCATCTCACCATGGTTTGCCATGACTCGCCATACAATAGCATGCAATCGAATGACTATAACGAGGCATTTACAATATCTTGCCCTAACAATGAACAACTCGATGAGTTGAAACCTCGAGACATGGACGCCCTTTACCATCATCACAAGAGCTCATACGTTGTGTAGGTAAGCCTTCTAAAATAATGCAAGAACCCGTTCGAGTAGGGAGCTCCTTTACCAAGCCCGCTTGGGCAACAATTGGACCTATCATCTACTACCAGCGGTTTAATACTAGAACTCGATAAATTATTCCGCCAAATCTGTCCCACTCCAAAGCATGTGGTTGTACTGAAATATTTGGATCAACGACACTTAAAGTTCGGTCCTTAATGACTCGGGCGAGACAACCACAAACCATGATCTCGTGCAAACCGCACTCGTCTCTACAAACCACTCGTTCAAGTCTAAAATATTTTTATTTTCACATTTTAAACCAAAATAGTAGAGGTAACCTCTCTGTCCAAACTGAGCTAAAACATTTTCCCAATTGTCCAAAATCGAGTTATACCAATTCCTACCATTTTAACCATTATTATACTCATATGACTCACATATACTTCTAAAATTCCACAAATATTACTGACAACGGTACATAATATTCCTAGAGTGACAACAGTAAGGATATCAACTTTACAAGGTGGGATCAATACAATAAGAGTAAAGTCCATTACCGGTCCTTAAACTTTTTATGTTGTGTCATCCCGGTCCATAAACTTTTAAAGTATGTCATCCCGGTCCTTAAACTTTCAAAGTGTGGCAATTTCTTTTGAAAGTCTATGGACCGGGATGACACAGCATAAAAAGTTCACTGCTACAACTACATAGGATATTGCCACACTATGAAAGTTTAAGGACCGGGATGACATACTTTAAAAGTTTATGGACCGGGATGACACAGCATAAAAAGTTTAAGGATCGGTAATGGACTTTACTCATACAATAATTGGGCAATAACCACATATTAAACATAAACATAGCAATTTACTCAAAGTAAGCATGCAAAATAATTTGAGCAAACAAAATACATAACATTGAGATATGGGATCAACATGACCAAAGGAGATGCATTTCTTACCCGTCGAACACTTGTTCTTGCTCTAGACCAATTTCACACGATTCTGGTACAATGGTATCTAATTGAGAAAAGCCAAGAAACACAAACAAACACCAAATAAATTTAAAAATACACCAAAATCCATGATTTTCATGTAGAATGAAAGCTTGTAGAAAAAATTAGTAACAAAAATTGGTTAAATTGGAGTTAGTATGAGGGAGAATGAGCCTTCAGAAGTTTTGCTAGGAGGGAAAATACGAGGAAAACGAGAGAAAACACTGTGGCGGCTAGGGTTTTGGATTTTTATTTTACTTTCTAAAAATTCTAGTTTTATTGTGTCATCAAACTGACGAGTGCGGCCTGTCTACGGTGAATCGAGTTCATACACATAACCCTAGTGCAGTGGGACCCATATGTCAACGGCTCAACAGTTAAGTACTCAGGCCCACACATTGGCAACTTATTAGCACTAATTGGGATTAATTAGCACTAATGTAATCCTCCCGGTGGGGCCTACTCATTGGCTGCACAGAATAGAGTAGCGCACTAGCATCCAAGGCTCATGCTCATTGGTGAGCTCGCCAGCGCGCGAGGGGGCGGCGGAGCATGGGCAAGGCCAGGAACTGGACCGCGGTGGCAGGAGAGGCGGACAAAGGTGGCGGCACGGTAGTGCTAAGCTACGAGGTAGCCTCGGCTACATGATAGGGCTGGTGCAGAAGCGAAGGCAGCAAAAATTGACCACAGGAAGAGCTAGAGTAGTAGAGTGAGTCTCAATGGTGCTGCATGAGTGACTCGGGGAACACTGGTTACCAGAGTCGAGTGGGCGGCGGAGAAAGGCGGCAGTGCTGGCACTGCTACAGTGGTAACGACAGACAACATCACGGTGTGCTAGGACAAGCAGCGCAAAAGGAAGAGCAAGGCTGTAGGAGCTCACCTGCGGTGTCAAGGACTACGGAGAAACACAATGGCTACAGGAACGGTGTTGAACAATAGCAGTAGCAGAGCTGAACGTCGACGGGGCACACCAGAGGCTTAGGAGCTTAAATTGATTGAGGGTAAAGGTTTAGGTGGGGCATGTTGTAAGGTCTTACGACCTCCCAGGACCTTTTACAACCGGTTAGAGTCGTTTACGACCGGTGAGAATCAAATACGATCGGTTCAGAGTACTTACGACCAATTCCGAACGCTTCAATCTCCTCCGATCGCCTTTTCAACGTGGTCGTAAATTTACAGTAGCAATTTACGACCGCTCCGCGATATTGCTGCCGCTGCCTTCCTTCAGCCGCTCAAGATACCGTGATCGAAATCTTCTACGATCACGCAGTGATGCTGGCGATCACTGTTCACCGTGATCGAACACCCGTACGACCACGTTCACTTCCTTCAACGTGGTCGTAGTCGCTTCCGACCACGTTCTGGCCTTCCAGGTGTAGTCGTAGCTCGTTACGACCACCTTCACCGTAGTCGTAGCCTTCCCTGCTACGCCTGCTGGAACTTTGCCGTGGTCGTAACTCCTCCCGATCACGCTTGCGGTGATCGTGAGTCCTTCCGACCACGTCTTGCGCAAACACACGACAAAACAATACTCTGTGTTTCTCCCTCTTTTTGGTCTTTTCTCAATTTTTTGCTTGGTACATTGAATACATGACTCTAGGCCTCTTTTTATACCCGGCTGTCCTACTTCAACACGGGTTCTCAACACCTACTCCGACTCTGATTCTAATACGACTTCGACTTGGTTTCCACCTACGACTTTGAATTGCGGCTGTAATTCGACTTCGATTACACCCAAATTTTGCACATGACTCTAAAACAAGATTATTTACAACATTCTCTCCCTAATCTTGTTTTTCCGACTTCGATCATGCCAATCTTCTTCTTCATCTCTGAAAACTTTATCCGCCCCAGCGACTTTGTCAATATGTCTGCTTTCTGTTCTTCGGTTCTGATATAGTTGATATCGATCTTCCCCTCTTCGACACAATCTCTGATATAATGATATCTTGTGTCTATGTGTTTGCTTCTATCATGTAGAACCGGATTCTTGCTCAGTGAAATAGCCGATTTGTTATCAACCCTGAGCGTTACCTTCTGAATTTCTTCATCTGACAATTCACTCAACAGTCGAGCGAGCCAGACTCCCTGGCAAGATGCTGCGCTCGCTGCGATGTACTCGGCTTCACATGAAGATAATGCAACCACCTTTTGCTTCTGAGATTGCCAGCTGATCGGACTCTCCCCAAGCACAAACATTATGCCTGTCGTGCTCTTTCGATCGTCGACATCTCCCGCCATGTCGCTATCACTGTAGCCCGTCAGCTGCAACGACTTTCCACCTCCTCTCTTGTACTGAATCCCGAGATTCAAAGTACCTTTGATGTATCTCAGGATGTGCTTCACGGCATTCATATGCTCCAGAGTCGGTTTCTCCATGAAACGACTTACGTATCCGACCGCAAACAAGATGTCTGGTCGGGTGTGCACCAGATACCGTAGACTTCCGACAATGCTCCTATAAGTCGTGGCATCAACTGGTGATCCTGGGCCTGTCTTGCTCAACTTCAGATGATTCTCCATTGGAGTTTGACATGGATTGCACTCTTCCATACCCGACTTCTCCAGAATCTTTCGAGCATATCCCGACTGACAAAGTGTTATGCCGTTGTCGGTTTGATTTACTTCAATGCCGAGGTAGTAGCACAGAAGTCCCAAATCGGTCATTTTGAACAGCCTCTTCATCTCTTCTTTAAACCTCATAATCTCCTTTGAACTCGATCCAGTAATGATCAAGTCGTCCACGTAAACGCCCACGATCAGTCTGTTCTTCGCATCTCCCCTCGTGTACACAGCATGTTCAGAGTTGCTTCTTCTGAACCCGAGTGCCGTTAGACTTTTGTCAAGCTTCAAATTCCATGCTCGTGGTGCTTGCTTAAGTCCGTAGAGAGCTTTGTTCAGCTTCAAGACTTTCTCAGCTTGCTCCTTGGATTGAAAACCCGGTGGTTGAGAGACATAAACCTCCTCCTTAATGTCTCCGTTCAAGAACGCCGTTTTCACATCCATGTGGTGAATCTCCCATCCACCGTTTGCTGCTAGCGCAAGAAGTAGTCGTATAGTCTCCATACGAGCTACTGGGGCAAAGACTTCTTCGTAGTCGATGCCTTGTTTTTGAACATACCCTTTCGCCACATGTCGTGCTTTGTGTTTTACGACTTTTCCCTTGGAATCCTTCTTTACCTTGAAGATCCACTTTAAACCGATTGCTCGATGACCCTTTGGCAAATCGGTGAGTTCCCATGTGTCATTCTCTTCAATCGACTTCAGCTCTTCCTGCATAGCTGCTCTCCAGTATGCATCTCCCTTTGCTTCTTCATAGCTTCCAGGTTCTTCTGCAGTCGTGTAAAGCAGTAGCTCTTCAGACTGCACTGGTTCAGTTTGTGCATAAATCTCACTTATGCTTCTCATCTTCGGTATTCTATCGCTCGAATCTTCTTCATCAGACTCTTCTTCATTAGGTGATACTTCCTGATCATCAGCACCGGTCGAATTTTGGCTTTGAGATGTGGTCGTAGCTTCTTCCGTATTGTCAGCATCGACTGCTTCGACTTCGAAGGTTACCCACTTCGACATGTCTTTCTCAATGTCCTCGTGTTCTTCCCACTCCCAATGTTTGTTCTCTTCGAAGACCACGTCCCTGCTCACATGAATCTTCTTTTCGACCGGATCATAGCACCTGTACGCCTTGGTGCCTGGTTCCGAGCCAAGATAAATCATCCGTCGGCTCCGGTCGTCTAGCTTCTTGAGATAAGTGGATGGCTTCACATGGGCTAAGCATCCGAAGACCCTTAGATGCTCGACATTGGGTTTTCTTCCCGACCACTGTTCATATGGAGTGACTCCATCCAGTGATCGCGTGGTCGCACGATTTAGCAGATAGACGGCATGTCTTACTGCTTCTGCCCAAAACCTCCCGGGCAGAAATCGGCTCTTCAGCAGACTTCGTGCCGTTTCGACCACGGTCCGGTTTCTTCTTTCTACGACTCCGTTTTGTTGAGGTGAATACGGAGCCGTGAAGAGTCTTGCAATACCCTTCTCTTCACAAATCGAGTCGAACTCTTTCGCGAGGAATTCTCCTCCTCGATCTGACCTGACCGACTTCACCTTTTTGTCGACTTCGTTTTCGACAAGAGTTATGAACTTCTGAAAGTTCGTCTTTGCCTCATCTTTGCTCTTCTGCATGTACACCCACATGGCTCTTGAATAGTCATCCACGATCAACATGAAGTATTGATTCCCAGCATCTGTACGAGGTGTGATTGGTCCGCACAGATCCACGTGAACCAATTCGAGTGGTTGCGAAGCTCTGAAACTCGTCTGCTGTGGAAAACCGCTACGAGTTTGTTTCGCCACCAGACAGCCTTCGCAAACTTGCTCCGGGTGGTCGATTGTCGGTAATCCGACCACCATCTCTTTTCCAGCCATCGTGTTGAGACTCTGGAAATTCAGATGTCCGAATCTTGCGTGCCATAGCCAGGCCGCATCACCGGTTGTAGTCTTCATACACTTTGGCTTGCATGCTTTAATTTGAATTTTGTACAGACGGTTTACCGTTCTCTGTACTCTCATCAGCAGTCGCTCAGTGTGGTCGTACATCTTCAGATAGGTGTCTTTGAGTTCAATCCGACAACCTTCTTCAGTCAATTGTCCAAGGCTTATAATGTTGCTTCGTAGACTTGGAATGTAGTATACATTCGACAATCTCCTCTGGCTTCCATCCTTGCACTGCATCAGGATCGTGCCTCTCCCTTTTATCTGAATGGTCGAGCCGTCTCCGAACTGTACTCTTCCAAGCACATTCTTATTTAATTCGTAAAACATCGAGTACGTACCCGTCATGTGGTTGCTGGCTCCGTTGTCGAGATACCAGTCTGCCGTCCGCTCTTGAGTCTGCTCTCCTTTCTCCAACAGACTCGGAAACACTTTCTCCTCGTTTAATAAAACCATTGTCGGTTCGTCTGCAGTGCAGAGCGACAACAGCAATGTTGGCTCTTTGTGCTCATCTGTTTGAGCCAGGTTTGCTTCCTCTACTTTCTTCTTACTCCGGCAATTCGCAGCATAGTGACCATACTTCTTGCAGTTATGGCACTGGATGTGGCTTCGACATTCGGCAGCGTAATGTCCGAATTTCTCGCATGTGTAGCACTGGACATCAGACTTGTCTGTCTGGTGATTGCTATCTCCACGACCACCACGACCTCCTCGACCACCTCTTCCACAGCCACTCTGGCCATAGCCTCGTCCTTGTCCTCGCCCATGAGACGTGCCGCGGCCACGACCACGTCCACGACCACCCCTTGATGACGATTCTCCTCGGTTCCTCGTGTCATCCTTTACAAACAATGCTTGTTGGTTTTAAGGCCCTTTTCCTTCATTGTCGGCTTGGTAACTTTTCAGAAGCTGCTCGTGTGCTCTGAGCGCCCCAGTTACCTCCTCCACCTTCATCTTCGAGAGGTCTTGTGAGTACGTGATCGTAGTTACGACCGGGAGAAACTTCTCCGGCAGTACTCGTAGATACTTCTTCACCGCCACCTCATCTTTCAAGTCGTCGCCGAGAGATTTGATCTCGTTTACGACTTCATTAAACTTCCCAGAGAATTCTTCCACTGTCTGGTCTCTTCCCATCTTTAATGATTCAAACTCACTCCTCAATGTTTGAAGTCGAACTTCCTTCACTCGATCTACTCCTTGGTGCATTATCTGCAGAGTAGTCCAGACGTCTTTCGCCGTCTCCTTGCCGATCAGCTGCCGCATCATCGAGTCGGGCACGGCCTGATAGATCGCCGCCATCGCCATCTTGTCGAGTCGTTCATCAACGACTTTGTCCTTCTCCTTTGGTTCAACTGGGCCCCAGACTCCCTGTGCGATCATGTTGACCTTCATCTTCATCGCCCAGATCGGGTAATTGTCCGAACTGAGGATCGGGTACTGCAGCGACACGCTTTCCTTCATCTTTGAAACCTCCGCCATGGTTCAACGAGGCTCTGATACCAACTGTTGTAAGGTCTTACGACCTCCCAGGACCTTTTACGACCGGTTAGAGTCGTTTACGACCGGTGAGAATCAAATACGATCGGTTCAGAGTACTTACGACCAATTCCGAACGCTTCAATCTCCTCCGATCGCCTTTTCAACGTGGTCGTAAATTTACAGTAGCAATTTACGACCGCTCCGCGATATTGCTGTCACTGCCTTCCTTCAGCCGCTCAAGATACCGTGATCGAAATCTTCTACGATCACGCAGTGATGCTGGCGATCACTGTTCACCCTGATCGAACACCCGTACGACCACGTTGAACGTGGTCGTAGTCGCTTCCGACCACGTTCTGGCCTTCCAGGTGTAGTCGTAGCTCGTTACGACCACCTTCACCGTAGTCGTAGCCTTCCCTGCTACGCCTGCTGGAACTTTGCCGTGGTCGTAACTCCTCCCGATCACGCTTGCGGTGATCGTGAGTCCTTCCGACCACGTCTTGCGCAAACACACGACAAAACAATACTCTGTGTTTCTCCTTCTTTTTGGTCTTTTCTCAATTTTTTGCTTGGTACATCGAATACATGGCTCTAGGCCTCTTTTTATACCCGGCTGTCCTACTTCAACACGGGTTCTCAACACCTACTCCGACTCTGATTCTAATACGACTTCGACTTGGTTTCCACCTACGACTTTGAATTGCGGCTGTAATTCGACTTCGATTACACCCAAATTTTGCACATGACTCTAAAACAAGATTATTTACAACAGGGCAGGCGATGCTCAAAGACACGAATTGGGTGAAAAAGCTCACCTGAGGTGGCTAATGGTGGCGGCGACGGGCTTCACGATGACCACTCCCCCATGGCGCAAACTAGTAGAGACGGAGCGCACGGTGGGATGCAGAGCAATGAGGTGAAGCTAAAAACAACCACGTGCAGGGTCGAAGCTCACCAAAGGTGGAGGAAGATGGTGGCATCGGCATCGACGATGGCTTCAACAGCAACAGAGCTCGACAGTGACGTAGAGCTCAAAGAAGCACACGGCTGTTAACTGAAACCGAGCAGATTTTCTGAATCCGCCACTGGCAATGTCGGACTCGGTACAGAAGTTGCGGCAACAGAGCACACTTCAGAACACACAGAATGAAAAGTGTTTTGTGCTGCGATACTTCCAACTGCAGCGTTTTCATCTTCCTTTTATTATGCAAAAAATTAAAACCTAATAACTTCTAGAAACTGAAGTATTACATGCAGGCTGCCTGTCTAACTGAAAACGGATGAGAGTTACTCTCTGTATGACCGGACATTGAAAAATAAGTAAATGCACAGCTTTCACACAGATCGTGCAAAAGCCATTTAAGAAGGAAACAAATGCAAATGCTAAAATAACTAACGTGCACAGGATTACCAACAACGGCGAGGTTCAGAGAGGAGTGGAGATGGTCAGAAGGACCACATTGAGGCTTAAGGCTCACCGGTGAGGGAACTATGTAACGGTGATGGTGGCGGCCGGAGGCGAAGAAGATGACCCGAATCCAACGATTCACTGGAATGGAGAAGAAATCAAGTGAGGGGTTTCTGCTAAGGGATGAAAATGGCACAAATTGACGTGAGTGTTGAGGCTAGAGCTCATCGGGAAATGACGGTGAACACGATGGAGGCTAGCGCCAAAGCTAAATATGAAACTTGCATTCCAGGCAATGCAGTGGAGGAAAAGGATGGGCAAGGGGCAAAATGGAGACGGCGTGCTGAGGGGAGGAAGGTGACGCAGTTGGCTAAGGGTATTATGGCGAGAAGACGGCGTAATGCTCATCGATTTCTCACAACCGAGCTCGAGAACTCGCGAAAATGGCGGTCTAAAGTGTCTCCTACACGCCAAGAACTTCAAGACGGTGAAGAGACAACTCGGAGCTTCGTGTAGAGAGCTCGAGGTGGTCAGTGGCATCGGATTTTGGTAGCGGCGCGTGTGGGCACTATAGCAGCCACAGTAGCTCAAGTTGGAATGGGGCTTCCCTATCCCCTCCCTATCCCCTCAATCCAAATCACTCATATCTCATCCAATGGCTAGTTATTTTTTTTGTATTTTCACTATTTGCCTATCCATCATAAATAATACAAAAATATAGAAAAAAACAAAATTTATTTTTTTATTATAAATTTTTTACAGAAATTATAATTTTATTTTTTTTCTTAAAAAATTATAATAAAAAATAAATTTTATTTTTCATGTATTTTTGTATTATTTATGATGGATGGACAAATGATGAAAATATAAAAAAATCCTAGCCATTGGATGAGATATGAGTGGTTTGGATTGAGGGGATAGGAAGGGGGATAGGGAAAAAGGGACAGGGAAGCCCCATTCCTCAAGTTGCACCAATGTAGGGTGATGAAGCTGGAAGACGAGCACAGGTAGGTGGGTCCCGGCCCCACGGGTCAGCGCCAGCGGAGGGGAGGCGAGAGAGAAAGCATAAACCGCGGAAAGGCACGACCGGCAAAAGGATAGAGAGACAAAGAAGAGGCGGCTCAGGCTGGAGGACGACAACGGGCTGAGATGGGCTGGGAATTCGAGAACAGTACTGGTCGTGGTTTATAGGGGATGAAAACGGATGAGATAAGATCAAATAGTCTCAAATACGAATATAGATATATATTTTTAAAATAAATACGAATATAAATTTGAATATTCTCGTTGAATACGAATATGAATCGAATGTCGTAACAGATACAAATTCGAATCGAATATGTACTTAATTTGGTCGAATACGAATATCCTCTTACAATTTCTGTGACAAATCTCCGTAGAACAAATTCTTAGTGGTTTTGCTAGTTTTTCATCGGTTTTGACTGGTTGCCGGAATGGTTACTGATTTTAAACCGCTCAAATTCAAATTTTGAATAACAAAATTCATCTGAGTTTTTCCTGGGATTTCCGGTAACCGGATTTGTTATAGATAGGCATAGATAATGAATCAAATACTAATCGAATAGTCTCGAATACGAATATTCTCAAATACAAATATTCTCAAATATGGATACGAATATTCTCGAATACGAATACAAATATTTTTGAATACGGATTTTACTTACCATATTCACGTTTCCTTGGATATAAATATCGGATAAAACGGATTATTCGTTACCGTTTCCCACCCTAGTGGTTTAGATTCGTCTCAAGAAGGCTTCGGGAGATTAAAATACATTTTTTAATTAAATAAATATAGGAAAATTCTTTGGAGCTAGGAAAAATAGCAAATGAACTCCAAAAATTCCAGAAAAATCACACATGCACTTAGTAAAATTTCGAGCTCAAATAAAGTATTTATAGGTTTTCAACAAGTTTTATTTATTTTCAAATTTTCATTTCAGCTGCTGAAAAAATAGGAAAGGTTTCTTGAAGTTATTAAAAATGCATTGGAAATTTCTTATAATTTGGAGGGTAAACTTGGTGAAGCATTTCAAATTACTTGGAGCTTAAACAAATTATACCTAGGCTCTAATAAGGATTTATTCATTTGCAAAAATTCATTTTTGGATGCTGGAATTTTAAGAAATGATTATATTAATGCACAATTTTTTTTAGGAAAAGTAAAAAATTTCAGAAATGTTGAGATGAAAATAAGTATAGTTTTATGATTTTTGGGCTGTTTCAATATAGCCAATGATGGTTTAGACTCTTAGCTATCGCCAATCGTGGAATGTTTCATAAACCTAGAAATGAAACGCTTCTCGTGATGGCTAGGGGTGAATACGGAGCGGATAATGGTCAAACCATATTTGCATCTATATATTTTTTTTCTAGGATTCAAATATAAATCGGATAAATGTCAAATACGAACAAATATCGGATATGAATTTAGATCAGATTATAATCAAAATTGGATCGGATTCGATTTTTTTATTCCAATAATTATTCGTGGCCTCTCCTATTTAAAACATAATACCGAATTGTTTAATATTTTAAATTAATATATTACAAATAAATCAGTTATAAACATATCAAATTTAACTAAAAAGAGTATGCAAAAAGCTTTGTTGGGGAATATGCCAAAACGAAAAACATGAAATGAAAATTAGAGTCCACCATGATGACGAGCTCACTGAGATAATCAAAATTCATATATAATATACCCAATTTAAAGATCAAATGCAAAAGATACGTGTTAGCTAACAGTTGTTATTATATCTGTCAAATCCATATATTATCAGGATATCCGAATCCGTTACACGCCATATCAGATTCGTATCCAACATTTGCATTCAGATCCAATTTTTTTATTTGGATTCGGATATTTACTATATGAATTCAAAAAACTGGACTTGGTAGCCAAATTATCCGATAAAACCCAGCTCCGTTTTCACCCCTAGTCACAGCATAGTCACAAATACGGGAACCCAATCTGATATTTTTTTCTGCTACAACAAATGCACGATTTGGTCCAGCGCAATTTATTCAATAACTAGTGATCCCTTTGCTGTCAAGTAGCGTGTACCTCTTACTACAACGAAAAAAGGAAGCTGACTAGTACAATCTGAGATTGAGCTTTTCAAGAATAAAATTGTATTTTCCCCATCAGGCCATCATGCAGAACAAATATGAACAGTTTGTTTATCCCAGAAACCTTCCAACTCCGAAGCGAGCCTGAAAACACCATGTTAGTACCGGCCGAGATAACGCCACAACTCAACCACCCCGACGCATATTGCAGAACTAGTCGAGGCGAGGAAGTCAATTATTCCGCTCTTGCAAGCTAGCGTGAACTGATACAACGCCGAACAATGCAAGGAAACACAACGATAGAAGAGCAAACATGTCAAACATATCGAGAAACAACAGCATCCAGACAAGAACAAACCTTATGAATAAACGGTACAGATTTCCTACCGGACGTCTCACTCTGAACAAGCAGTCTACCGCCTGTATGGAATGCCAAAATTGCATATCCATTATCCAGCATTGACTCCCTAGAGTAAAATAACCTGACAGTGAAAGCATTTTCCCAGGATACGAGCCTAGTTCATCCTCCTGATGAGCTCGTTGATGTAGTTCTCACGGTTGCCAGCGTCACCACCCTCAACGTAGTGGTTCCTCTTCTTCTTAAGGCCACCGAGGGGGGCCTTGAGCTTGAACGGCCAGAGGAAGTTGTTGGCCTCCTTGAAGTGCGGTCCAACGGTCATGATCTCATGAACAAGATCCTCGATGCAGATAATGTTGTTCTTACCCAAGCCCTAATGGATGACAGTAAGCAGGGGAAAACAACTCAGATTCGCATTAAAATGCATAAACCATCACAATCAATGGACAATTCTAGGTGCAAAACCTGCTCAATGACATTGTTGTTGGTCAGAGGAATCCTCTGCTTGTTGAGCTTCCCATAACCCCTCTTGTAGATCAATTCCCTGACACTCTTCAGGTTCGGGTACCTGATGGTAAATAGAATCATCGATTCAGCAAAGTTCAATACGTAAAAAAGCACCAACAATAAAAGATATCAAAAGCTGTACATCAAGTCACTAAGATAATCCTTCTGCAGGCAATTAGACCCTGGGCCTATATCTGCCTGTGGACAGCTCAGCATGGTGACAATTTGCTCAAACCATCACCTGAATTGGGTTGGGGCTGAATACGTTTGGTAAAGGTTTTAGGCCTGTGAGTAATAACTAATCTCGGCAGAGTTTACACAAATTGTTGGTCCACAGACAGGTCTACTGGTAGCTTATAGTGAAATAGACGAAGTGAATTGACCAAACAAGTATACCTATTATTCATTCCAAACTTGGAACAAACAAGCACAAATGAATAAAAGAAAGATGGAACAAGAATAACAGTAGGTCTTGAAACTTGTTTGCAAAAACAGTATCATAATCTCACAAAATCACAGTATAAAATAGGCAAAACCTATAAATAATCAGACAAGTTTACATCAATCAAAATTGATATTACGTTACATTAGCATACAATGCAGCACAGTCATTGTATTATAGCAAAGATTGGGAATTATAGTATTAGGTGGGAAAGGTGGCAATACAACTAGTTATCTATGGATTACAGACTGCAATACAATCATAAAAGTGTGATTCGATACAGTTAAATACATAAACAGAACATGCGCTCATAGCAGCTAGAGATTTGAACTTACCCATATGCAACATACGGCTCAACCCTACGCAGCATGTTAATGGTTGCCTTGTTAACCTTGAGGAAGACACCATTGAAAATCTGCAAAATCAAACCACTCAGCACAAATATTAGCAACCTAGCATTTACAGCGATGATCACATATCGCAGAACTGGTCCAACAACTGACCTGTCTCAACCGCAGGAGCTGCAAGATCTTCCTGGTCTTGGGGTGCATGGCATTGATACTACAAAACACATTTCACAACATTAGCATCAAAGCAAACCAAGAGAACGAGCAAATGGTATGATGCAGTGCCCTACCCACGGATGCGGATCACAAACAGTAGCTTGGCCTCAGGGCTCACATAGAACCCACCCTTCATCCGGGCCTCCCTCTTCAGCTGCACAAGCTCCTTCTCCTGTTCCAAGTTACCAAGTACACAGACATCTCAGCAAATTCACAAAAGGTCCTAGCTTTTTTTTTTTTTGATAAAGCACCATTCTTTCAATTTCGCCAACCAACATTCAGACAGAAATCACATAAAAAAAAATGAGAAACATTTCCCCATGCTCACAACATAACCAGGTAAGAATCATCATCACATAATTCAATCATAACATCTCTAAGTAGAGCACATGAATAACTCATAAAAGTACTATTCAAGGTCACTTTTACCGAACAGTACGAATTTAATCTAAACCGAACTAGTAATTATATACATCTAGTTTCACTTTCGCACATCTCTATCTCAATGCATCATCAGAGACAACAATCCCATTTTAAGCAAACACTTGCTCATAACAGATTTGCACGAACAATTCCTAAATGTCACACGTCTAGTCACCCGGATCGAACGCAAGCGCGACATCGCAAGACCAAATCCGGCACAGGTAACCACAACACGCTGCAACAAGGCGGCACATCATATCGGGACAGAGATCGCGAGGGCGGGGGGCGGGTTCGGGGGCGCTCACCTGGGCGTCATACTCCTGCGCGTACTGCTTGGCGCGCGCGAAGATGAGCTTGCGGCTCTCGACGGCTTTCTTCCTAGCGACGAGCGCCTTTTCCTTCTTCTCCGCGGCCCATTGCTCCTCCCGCTTCCGCTTCCGCAGCACCGACTCGGGCACCACCGCCGCCTTCGCCTCCGCCGCCGCCATCTGCGCAGAGACAACGACCACCCTAGCGCTCAGATCCACACACAGAGAATTTCAAGACGACCTCGCGAGACCGCGCTGGGGTTCGAGGGGTGGAAGCTTACCGCGATGACCTGCGTGTGTTGGGGCGTGGGGGGGCGAGGCGAGGATCGAGGTGGGTGGGAAGCGGCGGCGTCCGCGAGGGAGGAGGGGATTTATGGAGGGGAGGGGTTTGGGGGCTAGGGTTAGGGTTTGGCGCGCTCGTGTTGGGGGTCGGACGGCTGCGATGGACGGGTGCTGACGATCTGACGGAGAGAGAGACGAGAAGGAAAAAAAAGAAATAGAAGAATCTTAGGGCCTGTTTGGCAGAGCTCCATCAACTTCAGATCCACAAAAAACAGCTCCACTCCACGAATTTTTACCCAAACACTCCAGCTCCACGAAATCTGGATCCACCAAAATACTGAATCTAGCTCCAGATTTATGAAATCCATGGAGCACCTGAAGGGGTGCTCCACGAAACCTTGTTTCGTACCTACTCGTGGAGTTGGGTAGTAATTACCCACCTTTTGCCACTGGTTACACACCCCATCCCATACCACCATAAAACCCATGGGCAAAACAGGTCATTCCCACCAAAAACTCAGTTTCGTGGATCTGGAGCTGCTGTGCAAGCCAAACAGTTTTGTTTAGCTCCATGGTGGGATCCCAGATTCATGGTGGAGCTGTTTTTGGTGGATCTGCTGCTCCAGATTCATTTTTTCAGTGGTGGAGCTCTGCCAAACAGGCCCTTAGGGCCTGTTTGGGACTGCTCTGCTCCAGTTTTTCCAGCTCTACTCCACCAACTCCACCATGGAGCAGCTCCACTGTGGAGTTCCTGGAACAGGTGGTCCTGTTTGGCATGCAGCTAGCTCCAGCTCCAGGAATGTGAGGTTTCCCTGAGAAAGGTCCAATGTGCTCCTGAATGATGTTTGGTGTATGTTTTGATGTCTGCGGAGCATATGTAACTGAATATTTTTTTGTTGCCAATTGAAATATGATGTAAAATATTATAATCACAATTAATTTATTCGAGAAAACCAAAAAACAAATATTTTGGTCAAATAATTCCATCCTTTTATCCCATAAATTGCAACGCTGTCCAAGTTATATATAGAACAAACCATATATTGCCATGTGACCTTGCTTGATTGTCACCTACATTACCAGGGCCCTGGTCGATTGCAGCAACCGCATTCAAAAATAAGCTATCAGACTGATAAGAACAAGCATGATAACTAATGGGGTGTTTGGATTGAGGGATCACTCCATCCTAGAATGGACCTGTACTCTGGAATACTCCCCACCATTGTTAGCGGGGGGGTTCCGGCCCCCGCAGCGATCCACGTCGCCCCCGCGCGTGCCCCCGGCCGCGCGTGTGGCGGGCGGTTTCGCGTACGGCCGGGAGAGGCAATTTCCTCCGGTTTTTCGAAAATTACGTATAGGTCCTTTTTTCTCGCGGAAAGGTCCTTGCAAGTTTTGTTTTTTTAAAAAAATTTTGGATTGCGCCCCGCAGGTTTCCGAAATTACGTATAGGTCCTTATTTACTTACGTACAAGTCCTTACAGGTCCTCGGTTTTTTTTTCAAAAAACCCCTTTAGTTTTCCCGAAATTACGCATGTGTCCTCGATTTTTTTAATGAAACTCCCTGCGAATTTTCGCCTCTTTTAATTTGGTCCACACGATAGCTAGCGCGGCGTGCGCCGCGCTTATGTGGCTAATACTTATATTGACTCAAGCATGGAGGGGAGAAACAAGAGCCCCTGAGGACAAAAAGTTATTGACAGCTGCACTGTGTCCAATGAATGAAGCTAAGCATGCAGATGCAGTCACCGCATCTGAATGAGATACTTGTACAGACAACTGGCAGAATACCACATCACTGGCCTCCAAAATCAACATTAGTGTTCAGTTCAGGAGAGCAGAATGCCACAACACTGATCCCCAGAATAAACTCCAAGGTTCTGCAGAACTGATCTAGAACTACAGGCATCAATAGACAATACTTAATAACAGCATATATACTCCAACACCAACTACAGTTCTGAATTTTGATGACAGAAGAGCTATTTTACATAACTTTATCTGTCACTACTTGTAACATAAGCACATTTATGCTGTGTCCAACAAACAATTCATGGATGCTTTCATCTGCTACAAAGGAAGACTGAATACAAATTTATCTGATTAGGTAACAGGTTCTTGACAATATGCTGCAAAATCTAGTAGAGTGCACTCATCAGTGTAAAGAGCAAAATACAACAATTTTGTTCAGTGCCAACAAACATCTACTACTTACAACAATGTCTCAATTTATTTCTTTACCGAAACCCACGGCCAAACCCACGGGGGCAAGCCCTGTCCTGACACGGCATGGTGGGAATTGTGTGCCAGGTTAAGTAGTTCAGGTCCAGCACCTTCCACTGTATCTTGCCCGTGCAACGGTGGAATGCCAGGGTGAACAACCATGGTGACCGGAAGCCCATTGCCCTTCTTTGCATGAAGAATCGAGCCTTGTCGGCCAGGAGGTGATGCCACCGGTGACAGACAAGCCTGCAGGCATCATGGGCCTCAACAGGTAGCCGGAGGAGGCAATTGAGTGCAGCATCGTCCGGGAGACCAGGTATGAGGGGTGTCTCCCATGAGGACTGCTCCATATCTGAGGATGGCGTCGACGACTGCAGTACAGAGGTAGCGGCAAACCAGAATTTGGGCGTCAATTGCATCTGTGAATCACCCAGCTTGTGGAATGGAGACTGGTGGGATGAGACTCGGACACGACGCATACTCGTCTCAGATTGCAAAATTGAAGTGGACACCAACAATGCCCTGAACAACTGTGAATAAAATGAACAGACCGTACCAATCCAAGTATTCTCACAGAACACACTCGAATCAAGGACCTCACAAGCTTAGTGCTATTTTGGTGAGGAGAACGATAGCATATGGAGAACTAAACACATGTTCCTGCATATGCGAAAAATCCCAAATTTCCTCGCCTTACTGCACCCAATTTTACACCCATGAAATTCCAAGAATCGACCTACCTGGTAGAAATAACAAGAAATTAATTGCTAGAGAACAATAATGGAATTGGAAGGATGCTGTAATTACTTTGCCCCCAAAGCTAAAACAAAATCGGAATTGCCCTTGCAAGATTGCAAACTAGCCAAACCCTAGTTTATCCGATCCGCACTCAATCTTAGCTAAAGGCCATAAGCACCTCCTACAAAGAACCCGTTTACCAAAGATTCTAGGAATGAAGAAACACAACTAAGTTCCAATTCTTGGCAGAACTAGTGAACCATGATGATACTTCAAAAAGAAAAGAAATTAACCTGACTTCCTGGGAAAAAACGAGGTCTCTGTGGGATCTACAGGAAGCCTTTTTGCTGCCCCTTTTTGCTCGGTGATGTTCTCTCTAATTCAAGGCTATATAGAAGGAGAGGTCTGCAAGAGAGGAAAACTGGCACGGAAGGAGGACGAGGCTGTCCCCCGCCGCCGTCGTAGCTTGCCTCCGGACGCGGGGCCGATAGCGGAGGGGGGAGCCCACACCGCCGAGTAGCTCATGGGCGCTCGCCCGGCCGTCGGCGCCGAGGCAATTGGATTCGCTGGATCGGGAGTTGGCGTCACCGGGGAGGCGGCGAGCGTAAGGCTAGAAGGAACGTCGGGTGGAAAAGAAATCCAATCGGTACGGAGAGAGGAATTGTGTAATGGCAGTGGTGGGTAATTTTTCACCAACTCCACGAGGAGTTTGGAAACCTTTGTTTGTGGAGTACCCCTTGAGGAGCTCCATAAAAAACGTGGAGTTGGCCTCTAACTCTACCTTTTTCTTGGAGCGGAGTTTTTGGAGTTAGACCTGTTTGGTTAGCGAAGTTGGGAGCGGAGCTGGAAAACTTGGAGCGGAGCAGTCCCAAACAGGCCCTAATACTGTAGTCTGTAGGTCCGTAGGAGGAGGGGTTTTGGGGAGATTGCAAGTTTGGGCCGGTTGCAGCTGGTGCTGCGTTTCTACATATCGATAATTTAAGGGCCTGTTTTTTTGGTTGCAGCTTGTGATTTTTGACTGTGGTTTTTGGTTATTTGTATGAGATATTATAGAGTAATAGAAACTCACATATTATTTTTGCTGATATAAATAAAGTTAGTAAAGTATGTACTACAATTAACTAATAGACTCTATCTTGAAAAAAATACTCCGTTTAAAAGCTAGTACTGTAGCATAGAAAGCCCTTCTAGTGCTTCTCCACCCTTCTAGCCAATAGCATAGAAAGCTAGGCTTCTCCACTCTTCTAATGCTCATGAAAGCAACTCCAGGACATCTTGTTGTGTGCGTATTGCATGATACTGGGATGCTTATTTGGGCTCTGGCTTATGACTTTTTTTTACTATAGCTGGCTTATTTTGTACTGTAGCTAATGGTGGCTTATTTAGCATAATTAAAATTTAAAAATAGAAAAAACATGTTAGCCCAACTCATATAATGCAAACGAATACGGAAAAAAAGAACTGGCAAAAAAGCTCCAAAAAATTCGAAAAGTCAGAAAAAAACGAAATTTAGAAATAGTGAAAATAAGCCGGAAGCCAGAAGCTGAAACCCAAACGAGCGGAAAATATGACATGGTTGGCTGCTTCTCCCAAGAACAACCTTTACGTTTGTTTGTCCAAAACCCAAAGGGAACTTGCTGTTTAGAATATGTTTATCCTCTCATGAAAGCAATTCCAGGACATCTTGTTGTGTGTGCATTGCATGACAGGGTGCTTATTTGGGCTATGGTTTATGACTTTTTTTTTACCATAGCTAGTTTATTTTGTACTGTAGCTAATGGTGACTTATTTGGTATAATTAAAATTAAAAATTTTAAAAATAGAAAAAACATGTTAGCCCAGCTCATATAATGCAAACGAATATGAAAAAAAACCGGCAAAAAAGCTCAAAAAAATTCGAAAAGTTAGAAAAAAATGAAATTTAGAAATAGTGAAAATAAGCCGGAAGCCAGAAGCCGAAACCCAAACGAGCGGAAAATATGACATGGTTGGCTGCTTCTCCCAAGAACAGCCTTTACGTTTGTTTGTCCAAAAACCCAAAGGGAACTTGCCGCAAGGCATTCTACAATGCCAAGAATATGTACTTATTAAGAAGTGAGATTTAAGAGCTACTAATATAACTCGAAAGCCGGACCAATGAATGAAACGAAAAATATGACAATGACTATTGACTAACAAGTAGTCCATTAAACTTCCTCTGTGGTGTAACATAGGGCAAATAACAAGAATAAGCAGTTTTATGCAGCTAAGGGTCAAACATTGAACATAATCCGATATTTTAAGCAAAAAAAAACACTTGAAACAGGAAAGAAATTAAGAAAAGCTCATGCAACCACAGCAAGCAGTAAACATCACCACCAGAACAAGCTACAAAAAATAATGATACTACTCAGCTTCAGGCCTCGTTTGGCACGGCTCCACTTCACAAGTGGAGCTATTTTTTTGGCTTCAGCTCCACGAACAGCTCCACCGGTGGAGCTGGAGCTGTTTTGGTAGACTGTTTGGCAAAACAGCTCCACCTGTTTTATCATGCATGGTTGAGAGATGTCAATTGTCCAATATACCCATGTTTGCATATGTCATATCAACCATACACTATCCACATAACAATCAAGTGACCAAATAACAAGCTAGTTCATTAGTCAATCAACACATATATGGCAAGATAAATATCAAATCAGCCATTAACACCAACATGACCAAATAACGTGTTGCTGCTCAACATGACGTTCACGGCCGACATGGCTGGCCTGTGCGCCGGGTTCTCCTGCACGCACAGCAGCCCGACGTGGACGCAGTTGACGATCTGGCCTCCGGGCGCGCGCTCGCTCAGGGACCGGTCCACCATTTCCGCGATGGTTCCCATGGTCCAGTGTTTTGGCCCCGATGGCAGGCGATGTAATTTCACGATGGAGCAAGGCAGTTTGATGCGGGCATTTGGGTGGAGCTGGGTGAAGCTACTTTTTTCAGCTCCTTGGGTGGAGCCACTTTTATCTCAGCAGGTTTTAAGGGGCTCCTTGGGTGGAGCTGTTTTGTTTTACCCCGTTTGGCACAAAACGGCTCCAAACAGCTCCAGGAGCCGGTGGTGGAGCTGTGCCAAACGGGGCCTCAGAAGATGTTGAGATGAATTGGAAAGAGCAAAGGTCAAGTAATCATTCTGCTATTCAGCACAAAACTCAAAACACTGTGTACTCGTGTACGACTGTGATCTTGTACGCATGCATAAATATTAGACCATATGAATAGGTTGTGAATTTAGTGATGATGAATAATTGATATTTTGGATTGTATTAAAATTTACGTTTGTGAAAGTTTCGGTCGATGCGCTATTGTAAAACTGTCCTCAACCATGGACGATAATCGGTAGTCTGATCGACTTTGTATTGGGCGGTCTGAACGGTATTGTATTGGACGATCCGATCGCTAGGTCGACTACGGCAGAACGACCACGGTAGGTCGACCATAGTAGATCGACCACGGCAGGTCGACTACAGCAGAACGACCACGGTAGGTTGACTATGGCAGAATGACCACGGAAGGTTGACCACAGCGGATTGATCACGGTAGGTCAACTACGATGAATCGACCATGGCAGGTCGAGCATGGGAATTGAGATCGCGAATGATCTGGTTAGTGTTTATAGTTGGTTTGGGGTGTGATATACGTATGTGGACTAATGTTGGTCAGGTTAGAGAGAATTTGCGTCGAAAAAACGTTCTTTGGTTTTTGCATGTGTAGGTTGAGCGTGAAGATGGTCATGGTCGATGACGAGGAGGACCATAATTAGGATGGGGAAATCCAAGGTTCAGGTGGTCGAGGATGCCACGAAGTGGTCGAGCTCACGCTGGAGCACGTGGAGATCAAAAGTGGATGATCATGGAGAAGCTACGGGAGGTGCGGTCCTGGAGGCTTCGACACGTGAGATGTTGAAAAGTTCGAATTTTGGAAAACCCGTGTTTGGAAGGGTTTCGGGTCCCTTGGCTATAGGAGTTGGATTAGGACTCAAATTCGTGATCCGTTTGGATTAGGACTAGAATTCGTGATCTGTTCGGAGAGGACTCTTAAGGTTTCAGAGGATATAAATCAAGTCAGAGGGGCATAGTAGAGAGGTGCGGCTTTTGAAGAAGATTTAGAAGGCTTTAGTTTTGGCTAAGCTTTTATAGATGCTTTCGAGGGCACTGTAAACTCATGAAAATCCAGCAATAAACATCATCTTGAATCAATCTTGTTCTTGATTTGCTCAATGGTGCTGGTGATTGCAATTGGGTTGAAGTTTACGACTATGTGCAAAGGTGTCGAATCGTTGCGGGAAAACAAGGCCTATGAGCTACTGTTGTAAAGCTCTATCGTACTACCACAAGGCTGGTATGAGACAGTCCTGGCTAATTAATTTGTAGGCCCCAACCTGAGTCTCGTCGTAGGTTGAAAGTGAGCATGGCGTAGGCCATGAGAAGTCTCACTCGGCTCAAGTGGGGTTCCCGGTCTGGTGGATTTCTTACTGGGTGAAACCTTAGTGTTGGTTTGGCCAGGTTAAAGGCTTTGTATTGTAAAGACCTTGTCATGATCTCTCCACCGCACACCTAAGGGAGTGTGTTAATCGCGTGGCAATATGAGATGATCATGTCTTGTGGGTAAAGCTATACAACCTCTACAGAGTGTATAATCTATCCTGGATAGCCGTGCCCACGGTTATGGGTAAGCTGAGTAAAGTTTTTCATGGATTAGACTTTATTTTTCAAAATGGTTTATGAAACTTTATGGATGGAGGGAATTCATATGAGATCTTTTGGATAAGATGATCCGGGTGGGATGCTCGTGGTTAGGTTGGTGTTTGGTCGGAGCCTACACTAACGGTATTAATTTTGTTTACAGTTACTGTTTTTACTTACTGCATTAAATTCAGCAAATTCAATCTATTTACTGTAATTCTTTAAATGTTGTTTATGCTCAAATAACCCTATATGCCATGGATGTTACGGCGTCGCCTAGGCGTCCAGGTGGGACTGCGCGGACCCTCCACCGACGCCGCCTCCCTCCCTCCCGCCGTGCCACTTTCCTCCCTCCCGCCGCCGGCTTCCCTCTCCAGCTTGCTCCCGCCGCCGAGGGGAGGGGAGGCGGCGGCAGGGGGGAGGCGTCGGGGGGAGGCAGCGGCAGGGGGGAGGCGTCGGCAGGGGGGAGGCATCGGGGAGTAGGGATGGCAATTGTGCCCATTTACCCGTGTACCCGTGGGTAAATACCCTAATAGAGTCGGGTATGGGATGCATTCTTTACCCATGGGTAGGAAAATAGGGGGAAATCTCTGCCCGTCGGGTAAACGGGTACGGGTATGGGTTAGCTCTACCCGTACCCGTCTCGCCCGTTTACCCGTGAAATAACCTGACAGGTGGGCCACCCAAAAACAGTAAACCCTAAGTCTAACCCCGTAACTCAGCCAGTCAGCCTCCCCTCTCGGGCCTCTCGGCCATCCACCAAAAACCTCGTTCCGTCGTTCGGTCGTTCTGCCCGCCCAGCCGCCGCCTCTCCAATCGCCCGAGAGAGACCGAGAGACCCTCGTTCCGCTGCTCCTCGCCGCCCCTTTAATCGCCGCCCCTCGTTCCGCCGCTCCTCGCCGCCCCTCCAACCGCCGCCCCTAGTTCCGCCGCCCCTCGTTCCGCCGCTCCTCGCCGCCCCTCCAATCGCCGCCCCTCGTTCCGCCGCCCCTCCACCGACCAGATCCGGCCGGCTGTCGTCCAGATCCAGCCGCCTCATCGCCTGTTCCACTACTCGTCCGGGAGACCGGGATGCAGGCCATCATGGTCGCGGTGGGAGTGTGCGACAAGGTGGGCGTGTTCGGGTTCGGGAAGGCGGCCGACGCAAAGCACCACTACCACAGCAACCAGAAAACCAAGCTAGACCTCCACGACTACGAGGCGGAGTACGCCTTCTACCGCGACCTCGCCGAGCGCCCGCAGGTAGTTCCCTTCCTCAAGGACGCCGGGTTCGCCATCCCGCCCATCATGTTCTACCATTAGGCGCCAACTTGCTCTGGTGCGCGCAGTGTGCTCGACGTTATGCCACGGCCCATGGTGTTATTTTTTTTGGTTTGATTAGGTTCAGTGTAAAATGTGCTCCGTAAGGTGGGTTTATTTATTGTGATTAGATGATACAAGCGAATTGAGATAGTAAAATTTTGGTATGTTGTTGAAGTTGGAAGTGTACATTAAGAGTTAGATCCTCCATTGGTATAGGGGCATGTTAGCTTGGGTTTTGGCTGCTTCACCATGACAATTAGTTGGGATTGGAATTGTAACTTTAGACTGATCTTTCTTGATATTTTCTTAAGAATCAAATGTATATCTTATATACAACCTCACTGTCACATTGCTTTGTATGTATTCCGAATGAGTTATGCTGATCTGTGTGTAGTTCCTCTTATTCGACCAAGATACTTCACCATAGGGAACAGATAGTATTTTACTCCTAGATGACCTTTGCTACCAGTTATACTAGTTCTTTTTCTTTCATCATGTACTACTGTCCCATATATTAGCTCAGAAAATAACCGAGCTATGTAAGTTTTTCTACTAGTTCATTTACTTCAGTTGTTGTAGTTTGTAGCATGATGCTAATGGAGAAATGGATGTTTTGCGTTGCAATTGCTGCAATATGACTGCAAAGTATTTGTTAGATTGCTCTACCATTCAATGTTGCTGCTCTTTGTTTTATATGTTGAATGTGATGTATTTAGTTCGCGGGTAAACGGGTATGCCCGTGGGCGACGGGTACCCGCGGGCGACGGGTATGGGCGAGGTTTTTTACCCGTGGTCCTTCACGGGTATGCCCGTGGGCGTAAATCGGGGTCGCGGGTACGGGTATGGGCGAGCACTACCCGTACCCGCCGCGCCCGATTGCCATCCCTATCGGGGAGGGGAGGGAGGCGTCGGGGAGAGCGGGAGGCGACGGCGTACCTGGCGGGGAGGCGTAGCTTCGAGTCGGGAGAGAGAGAGAGGGAGACAGAGTCAGGAGCCGGGAGAGCTAAAGCGTCGCGGGGAGAGCTGAAGCATCGTGGGGGGAGTTATATCGCGGGGAGAGCTGAAGCGTCGCGGGGAGCCGGGGAGGCTGCATCGCCAGCTGAAGCGTCGCGGGAGACTGCATCGCCTGGCCTTCGCCTAGGCGTCGCCTGGCCCTCGCCTAGGCATCCAGGCGCCCCTCACTCGCCGTGGTCGCTGACTCCGCCGTGACAACCATGCTATATGCCTTCCTTTGTTGACTTTATCATTATGTTGCATTTCTCCGTGTGACTTATGGAGTACAAGTTTGTACTCACCTTGCTACCTCGTCTCAAAGGAGGATGACTTCGACTACGGTAATGATCTGGACGAGTAGACTGCGTCCTACAGTCATCTTCTTGTGGGCAGGATGTCGGGCTTCGCTATTTATTAGCCTGTATCCGTTGTTATTTTCTTTATTTGTGTTTACCAATGATCTTAATGTAAGACTCGGCTATAATGTCGTACTCTTTTATTTAATATAGATGGTCATTTGTGTTTGATATGTATCTTTGTTCTACTGTGTGCACTAGTTGATCCTGGACTAGTGCGATTTACACAGAGGATCCGAAAGTTGTTACTCTGGGGACCGACACTACACTAGAAAATCCTTCAATAAAGTGACGGTATTAACCTAGTAAAATTTTTGCTTTTTAGCCCAAAATTTGAAAGTTTTTTACATATGGACCCCTGGAGAAAAGATTTGCAAAAATGGACCCTTCACTCGGCGCCAAAGCATATGGCGCCCAGGGTACATGGCACGGCGCCATATTCTTTGGCGCCGTAAATGGCCACGTAGGATCCACGGTGGCATAGCATGGCGCCAAATCACATCGCGCCGTGACGTGTAAGTTGGGCGCTAAAGGCCGTGGCACCGTGCTCTGGGACTTAGCCCGAATTTTGCAGTGCAAGTCCAGCTATCACGGCGCCAAATCTTCTAGCGTCATATTTAGCTATCACGGCGCCAGATTCTTCGGCGCCGAAAGGTTTATATACGGCGCAATATTCTTTGGCGCCGCAAAAGGTGCCAAAGACCCTGGCGCCGTATATAAACCTCTCGGCGCCAAAGGATCTGGCGTCGTGCTAGCTTCACCTGTAGAGAAAACAGCAAACCTTGCTATTTTTTCCGCAAAACATATGCACATACACATACATATACATTCACACATAAAACATCTAAACAACTCAAATGACAACATCGCATAATTATCAAAAGTCTCAAAATATCACATAACATCATATAACTATCAAAAGTCTCAAAACATTACATAACACGTCTCAGCGCACAAAATAGTCACTCTCACTGCCTCTTGGCCTTTCCCTTGCTCTTGGCCAAGGCATCAGACCCTGGAGTGTACGTGCTCGGGGGACGGGCTGAACGACGAGGCCGCTGGGAAGCCTGAGTAGATGGTGCGTCGGGCATCTGCGACATCCCAATCTCGTCGTGGGTAGATGCCTCCTCATCCTCGTGCTCCGCCTCCTCGTCATCCTGCTCCGCCTCGTCGTCGTTGTCATCGCCCTGACTGAAAGTCGGAGTGCGTGACGAGCTACTCGTGGACTGGCGCGTGCCGACGTGTGACGACGAGGCTGCAGCGGCACCCGAGCGCTGGGAGGCCGCCGGTGGTGATGCGACGTCCGTGCGTGCGCGGCAACCACACCGACCTGCCGCCGACCGAGGCGACGTCGAAGTCTCTGCAAGTAATGATATGTCATAATTGCATACATGCTGAATCGATCTAACCTAACGAAGAACTGTAGGAAAAATAAATGCATTACCACACCTGCAGAAGGAAGACGCAGCCACCGAGCGTCGACGTGGGCGCCTTGCGTCTGCAGGCCTCGCAAAGCTGGCGGTAGAGGAATGCGAGGACCGCCGAGCCCCAGCTGAACTGTCCAGCGTCCCCCCAGTCCTGGAGGCAGTGGATGTACATCCACGAAGCGGCATCCCCCGTGGCGTCCGGGAATAGCACTGCCCCGAACATGTGCAGGACCCAGGCGCGACAGTGGTAGGTCACTGTGGCGTCGTCCGCGGCAGCAGGGCATTCGCCAAAGGTATTCCGCAACCATCTAAGGTGGGCCCCCGAGACGCGGCCTCGCCTGGCATTATCTGGGGCAGGAGGCAATGGCGTGCCCAGGAAGGCCTCCACACGTGCCCTCCAGCCCTCAGACACCGCCGGGCCGACCACCGGCTGTCCCCTGATGGGAAGTCCAAGTATCATCGCCACGTCCTGCAGCGTGACGGTCATCTCCCCACATGGAAGGTGGAACGTGTGTGTCTCTGGCCTCCACCTGTTAATAGTACAAGGAGAAAAGAATTAGTTACGTACGTAAGAATATAGAAGCGAAAACAAATAGACCCGATAGAGGAAATGCACCTGTCGACAAGTGCGGTCAAAGCTGCGGGGTTGAAAACCGGCATGCCCCGCCGTAATAGGTTAGCGACCGTGTGAAGCCCAGCACGGTGCAGCAGTGGGGTATAGCGGTCGTCGTAGCGCATCAACTGGAACCCATCATGGGTTCGAGGACGAAGTATGGGTATCTCCTGAAAATTGCTATAAAAGTTAGCTGCGTGACCATCAAGTTGAACACATGTACATTTCGACCACACACGTACCTGGCCGTCCTCCGTGAGCCTGCCGCGGTGCTCCCTCTCGTAGAACTCGTCTAGCAGCCGGTATCTCGCCATCCTGTGATAAATTTTAGAATTCAATGGTTAAGAAATATTCAAATAAGAAATTTATAAAACATGATATATATATATAACTTGGTGTAATTGACAATAAGTTGTCTTTGCCACTTGAATTAGAATGCAAATCTAAATTGAAAAAAATTGATCATATACCCTCCATTTAGATGGAAATTGAGGATTTACCCTCCTGGCCCACGTGTCAGTGACTTATGATGATCCCACGTGTCATTGAGATGTGGAGGGTAAATCCTCAATTTCCCAACTAAAGGGTGGGTATATGATCCAATCTCCCATCTAAATTAGGGGTGGTAAAAATATAATTTTGTAAATATAAACAATAATCAAAGCTACTAAGGGTTAGGTGGACATACAATCTTGCCCATGTTGACATGAAATCATCCTATTTGGTATTTGAAACCCTAAAAACCTAAAAACGAACACAACCATGTATAAATAATAATCAAACCCTAAAAACATATGTATTTCTAAATCAAACCCTAAAAACATATCTATTTCTAAATCAAACCCTCAAAATATATGTATTTCTATATCAAACCCTAAAAACATATGTATTTCTAAAACGGACCCTAAAAACATATGTATTTCTAAAAATTTAGAAATCTCGCTCAAACCAAACCCTAAAAACATGTGTATTTCTAAATCAAACCCTAAATCTAAACATTCATCAATCTCGCTCAAATCAAACCCTAAAAACATATGTATTTCTAAATCAAACCCTAAAAATATATGTATTTCTAAAAATCCAACCCTAAAAACGAATCTATACACATTACTACTCTTACATTACGCATATCTATTGAAAATCCAACCTAAAACCGAGCCAAATTGAAGTAATTTCATCTAGGGTTTGAAATCTTCCCATACGAAATGTACCTCAAATAATCCATATTTATTGCAAAAAATCAAGGGAAAGGAGGGGGTTCACCTTGCTTACTCGATTTGGAAGTAAAATCGCGAGAAAAACGGATGGATTTGAGTTGATTTTGAGGGGGGAGGGAGTGGCGGCGGCGGCGGTTGCTTCGGCTTGGGCATTGAGATTGAGGGGGTGGGGGGCCGGGGGGCCGCGCTCGGGCTTAAGTCCCAAAGCACGGCGCCACGGCCGTTAGCGCCCAACTTACACGTCACGGCGCCATGTGATTTGGCGCCGTGCTATGCCACCGTGGATCCTACGTGGCCATTTACGGCGCCAAAGTATATGGCGCCGTGACATGTACCCTGAGCACCATATGCTTTGGCGCCGAGTGATGGGTCCATTTTTGCAAATCTTTTCTCTAGGGGTCCGTATGTAAAAAACTTTCAAATTTTGGGCTAAAAAGCAAAAAAATTTCATTAACCTACCACACCAATAAAATTCCTAACTTCAATTAAGTGGCCAAATTAACATTATGGATTAATTTAAGTACAAACTCAGGTATCGCCAAACAAGTAGCAATTTATTAATTGTTAGCGCGATTGCAGTTGAGAGCATCCAGTACAATTAAAATTTCATCTCATACATAAGTATTACATTCGGGTAGTAACGATTAGAGCTTACATTATTCGGTAGGCCATCCTGATCGATATAGAGACCAGCCATTATAAATCCAATTACATAATACATTTTGAGTCCCACCTAGCCACAGGAGAACCGCATGCCACAGTCTTCATCGAGACAGCACACCCATTTCAGAAGCTACCCTCAGCCAGGCCATCAGTGCAACCATCCAAAGAAAACGAGTTGGGGAAAGAAAATCCGAGCGGCACCACTCACTGTCACTTTTCCCCATTTCCTTCCAAGCCAACCAGAGAGACTGTAGGGAGTGGGACGCAAGCGACGAAGGCCTGGCGAGCCGACCAGGCGCACGGCGAGGGCGACCGCGACGGCAGGAGGCCAGACCGCAAGCCGTGAACCCGTCAACCCCAGGAGGCCACCATCAAGCGGCATCCCCACCACCAAGAAGGCGACAGCCACCAGCAAACCCTAATCCCTTTCCACCGCAAGCCAACCAGCAACCAGCGAAGGTAAACCGCAGATTACTGTAACATCCTAATTTTCAGAGCCTTTTTGAAGCTTTTAAAATAAAATTCACCATTTGGATTTTTCTGGAATTAATTAAAGCTTAACTGGAATTTTCATTACTTAAAAAGATTTAATATGATTAAATTAAATATTAATATTTGTCAAAAATATTTTATTTGTGTTCCTTGTGTTACAAGGAATTTTTCTGTATTTTCTGGGATTTTTCGGACTTTGTTTAAGCTCAATTTGAAATTTCCAAAAAAAAACAAATCAGGAGAGAGAATGAACAGTGCCGCGCGGTACTGTTCATCCGTCTTCTTCCCGCAGCCTCGATGGATCCTCCAGCCTGTACATATTTCCTTCCTTTTCCTCTCTCTTCATAACTTCCAATCCGGACTTTATTTCAATGTCTTCCCAAAAGGAAAGTTGTGCCAAATCACGCAAGAAATCCATCCCAACTGGTCTCCTTCCATTTCGTTCATCCGTTTGCCTCTTATCTCCAATTTTCTGAAACGGACTCTAAACCGAAATCCGCGAATTGGAGTCGGTTTCTACCCCTTCCAAGCCTATAAATAGGACCCCTTGGCTTCTCTAAACCCATCCCAAGTCGTGGCAAGTCCCATCAATGGTCAGGACGCCGTCGGCATCGAGGCCCTTCGGTCTCGAATTTGCTCGTCACGTCTCGAGCTATTCGGTGAGTTTTTCCGTGATCCTTTCGCGTCACATTGTGCCATCATGTGCCATCTACCTTCTTGCCAAGTTAATTTGGTTTTGGTGCAGCCAATCTCCCGGAATCGAATTTTCCCCAATCTAGGTCAAGAGCGCTTCTCGACGTCGATTCGTCATCTCCGGTAAGCTTCAGCCCTTGCCGTAATTTTTCTTAGACTTGCCTCATCGCGTTCTACGCTGTGCTTACTCCCTTTTCCCCAAAAAGCCTCCACAAATTTTCGCCTCCTAACCTCGCCATGGCCGTCAATGGCATCTCGTGTCCCCCATCTACCCGGTGATGTTTCCACCAATCCGTTCGCGTCACTTTGTGCCAAACCATCCCAGGTAGCTACCCTTCAAGTGGTTTTAGATTTCGTTAACCGAGCACCAAGATATTAGGTTTTTCCTTTACCCTTCCCGACGTTGTTCAAACGTAGATTGCGCCGTCTCCGATGGGTTTCTGGCCGAGCCGATAATTTTCCTAGCTTCACCAAGCCGTGTTCTAGCCCGTGCTCACCCTACTTCTCCATGTCCTATGCCCGGGTTTTATTCCTCTCTTCTACCCATGTCGTTGTAGCCGCCCGTGCCGTCACCGTACTCCGTTTGGCGTGCCGTCGCTTCCTATGTGTGCCTTAGGTCCCTAGCAACCAATTTTGCTAGTTAGATTCATCTCTTATGCCTCCTCTCGCCAGCGCTAGCCTTCTCGCCAAAAGTACCGTTCTCGGATGAACAGTAACATCTGTGAATTTCCAGCATTTTCTCGCCCCGGCAAACTTTAGATCGCTCGTTCTCCTTCGTCCGAACTCCGATCGACCCGATTCTTCTTCCTAAATTCATCTAAAATTGAGCTCTATCTTTTGGTTCTGGTTTTGCAGTTTTTGGAGTTCATTTGAATTTTATTTGAATTTATTTTGTTTGTTTTGTCGTTTCGCGCGTAGAACCCGAAGTCGCTGAAGAGTTTGTCGAACCACAGCAAGAGGGACCAATCAGTGCACAAGAAGGCAAGTCTCCTTTGATCATCTTGAACCTATGCTTTCGAAATGTTTTAAATATTTTAAATTATGTGCATTGCTATTTACATAAAACCACTAGTTCAAATCTTTAGGAATTAACTACTCCAACTTTGTTATGCCCTCATTTGACATTGATTGCCATGTACCTTTGTCACCCTAGAACTTCCTTTATCTCAATAATGCGATTAATATTAATCTTTGTGAATATTAGAATGGTAGTGAAATGCTTAGTCATGCTATTTAATATATTTAAACTCTTGCAAATGGGAAGTTAAGATTTATTGAGAAAACCTTGTGCTTATGAAATTAGTGGTAATTGTAGTTGCCACTGTGCTTTCAAAATAAAAATAACAATGTGAAAGTTGGTTTAGATTAGGGTGGATGGTTGGTTTGGTTTGGTGCAATTAGCACGAGATCTTGTTAAGTGTATGTTCCACTCTAGTCAATTAAGGACCGACGCTTGTGTTTGTCCAGACTGAGCATTAACCGTACAACCACAAGTCTATGGGTACGACCTAGCTGACTAACTTATGATAGTCTAGTTTAGGTGCCACCAGTGGAAAGTGGGTGCCAGGGATGGACTGGTTATTCACAGTGAGGGACAGTGATTTACTGTACTCATATGGCGCAAGAGGGGGCTTCGGTTCGGGCAGTTAGCCTACCTGCGGTGAAACCTCAGCGGGTGGTATCTAGCTAGATTAGAGTAAGGTAAAGGCTTTGTGGTATTTTATCCGGGTCTCATGCCAAAGGAAGCGTGTTGACTTTTAGGATAATTTATCTCTTGTGGGTAAAGTTGTACAACCTCTGCAGAGTGTAAAACTATTCGAATAGCCGTGCCCACGGTCAAGGGCGGGCAAGGAATGCATTCACATGGTAGATTTCTGGCTTTGTTTTAAAATCAAAAGTTTTGTATTCCGAGGGTGGAGGGAACTCTCGGAAGGGAATCCTGGCGGATGGAGCCAGAGAGGGTGGATGGAACCCGCAGTTTAAAACTTGACCAATGGTAATTGGTTAGCTAGTGTTGGTAGTTGGAACCTTCACTAGAAAGTTAGTTCTGTTAAAACATTTACTTCATTAAATTAATGCCTTCGAAAATAATTAGTAGTAATTGAATTTAAAATACTGCTTTGTGCAAATGAACCATATGGCCTTCCTTTGTTAAGCCTTGCATCTATGCATTTTCCCCAAGACTTGCGGAGTACTTTATGTACTCACATGCTACACTTAAAAATAAAATCTCAGAGGAAGTTGAAGCTCAAGAAGGTGACTACGACTACTGCTTCGCTTGTGGCTGCGATGGATTCTTCCCGGAGGACTAGGTCGCGCTTCCCCAGTCAACTGCCTGTGGCATCTTGATGGGTCTACTTTAATTTCACTTTGCTTCCGCTGTGTTTGATTGTGCGAGGTCTTGAAACCTCCAGTGTAATAAGGTGACCCGGTGGTCAGTACTCTTATCTACTGTAATAAATCGTTGATGGTGATGTTTCCCATTCTGTTTGACTGTGTGCACTAGCTTTGATCTGGGACTAGTGCTGTAATACACAGAGGGTCCGGGTTTGGTAATCCGGGGGCCCGACAGAGATGGTATCAGAGCTAATTTGACTGTAGGACGTGACCTAGTTAGAATGGTCGTTAAAAGAAGAACTTCAAAATTTATTTTATAAAATAAAAATTTAATAATGTGCTATCCTTGTCTTTTCTTGTCTTTCTATTCTTACCTTCGTCATGGCATTCTCCCTTATCTATCTGCTTATTTCCTTTTTGGAATGGTAATTGTATCCCCTTCCCTCTGTAATTTCTATAGATGGATCGATGAGGTTACGTCTAAAAAGCACTTGGAGAATCCTTGGAGACCTAGAGTATATGGAAGACAACAAATTTATGGAAAGTACTCTTGTCGGGAAAGCCATCATAATCAGTGCATGTCAAGATAGGTAATTTGGAGAATTGTTGCTAGAGAGATATATCTTGGATTTATAATTGACAAGATTGAATAATATTCGAGTGAATTGAGAAAAACAAAGGTATATTTGTAGATACCAATTGATTATGAATAAATGTGAAGAAAGTAATACTTGTGGATTGAATAGATCATGGAGAATGAGTACAGTAGTAAGCTTGGTGGAACTAATTAAATCATGGGAAGTGTCTAAATTTTATACCTTGGATTTCTTATCTAGGATTGAAAGGAGCAATTGGATGCAAAACAAGATTTTTGTTGAAGGGATTATTTGTGATTATTGGAGAATTAGTATTAAGAGATTGATCCAGTAAAGAGAGGGATTAAAAGATTAAGAAGTTGAATTGTCATAAACAATTCATGATATCAATTTTGGATGATTTGGTTGAATCATGAAGAGTAGATGAATTTTGTGGAGTTAATTGATTATCAGAGTTTGGTGGACCTATTGATGATAAGTGGATACTAGTGGAATTATATAAGATAATACACTTGGATATCTTGGTGGATTAATTTTATCATTGCAAGTGGACTTTGATAGGTCAATTTGAATTGGTGGATTTAATAGATCAATGTTAGGTAATTGGATTTTAACTAATGGGATTAACTAGGTCATTTAAGGATGTTCAACCTGGAGGATTTAAATTAATTGTGGGAGATAGATTGTTCAATAAGAATTAGTTGAGAGATTGTCCGATAAGAATTAATTGTGGTATTTGAACTCATTCAAATTTGGTGGAACCAAAATGATGATTATCAAGAGATTGGTTTTGGTGGACTAATGGATATTAAATTATTGCTTAGATGATCTTAAAACTTATTGAAGGTTGAATTAATATTATTTGATCAGAGTTATGGATCTGTTGGATTAGATCATGATCATAAAACAATTGGTGGAAATCATGAATTACAATGTTATTGGATTATTGGATTCTTGTTAGAAAAATTTCTATGGTTGGTTGTCGATCCAAATTAGAGCAGAGAATAAAAGTTTAAGAGATTATTTGCTGAAATCAATAAGGTGCATTTGTGGTATATGATTTTGGAATCAAGAATTTTTGAAGAGTTGAAATAATTATGTCTTTCTCGGATGAACACTTGCGGAAGTTAAGCCCTATTTGGTGGAATTTTGAATTAATCGTTATGATGAGGGCAAATGAAGTTAATCCAAAGCTTGCAGGCGACTAAAGATGTACCATTCCGATTTGTTGTTGTCTTCTGTATTTCTCAGTTAAAGGAATACTTCAGAGTACCAAAGAACAAGTTAGAATCATGAAGAAGCGAGGACTAGTTCTTTAGTTGTAGTACCCAAGTAAAGTCTTACGATTTTAGAACGCTTATATATTACTTATTTGTGTGCTAGATGGACTGTACCAAGCCTAAGTGCACTGTGGTACAGCCATTCTTAAAACTATGTTGATTTCAATAAAAGTTCTTTTGCTAAAGTTGATTGCTTGCTTCTTCCTTGTGTGTTGGCTTGGGATGTGACTTAGTCTCCCTCAATCTCTTACCTTTGCTAATTCCCTCTTACCTTATGCTAACCTAAAACCGCTTCAGATGGTGAACACAAGGAGCAACCCTGACAACAGCCGTGATGCCAACCCTCAGCCAGAGAACAACATTCCGCCACCCCCTCCTCAAGCCCCCAGCTTGGAGCAAATGATGGCCATGCAACTGCATCTTCTCCAGGCCCTAGCTCAAAACCAGGTGCAGCAAGCTCCGCAGGCACCCAACCAAGCTCCTCAGTCTAAGATGGGAGAATTTATGAGGACAAGGCCTCCTACTTTTGCTGGATCCGTAGATCCCATGGAGGCAGATGATTGGATTAAGGATGTGGAGAGGAAGTTGGTCCTAGCCCAGTGCAATGACAATGAAAAGGTGTTGTATGCGGCTCACCAACTCAAAGGGATCGCTGCTAACTGGTGGGAAAATTACCGCGCCGCTCATCAAAATGCACAAGCTATCACATGGGATGAATTTGTGGAGGCATTCCGCACTGCGCATATTCCTACGGGAATAATGGACATGAAGAAAAGAGAATTCTACCAACTGCAGCAAGGAAACCTCAGCGTTTCCGAATACCTGAACAAGTTCACCCGACTGTACCGGTATGTATCCGAAGAGATCACATCAGAGGCAGCAAAGATTTGGCGGTTCATGCAGGGACTTGATCCCAACCTCAAGGTGCAATTGGTGTCCAAAGATTTTCCGACATTTCAGCACATGATAAATAAGGCCCTTGTCCAGGAAGATGCTCAATATCAATTGCAGGACTCTCGTAAGAGAAAGATGGCTTTTCAGACACAGAGTAATGCAAGCAGTTCAAGGCCTCGAGTAAATCCACCCCAGTTCAATAAAGCTCCAACAGCAACAGGTGCACCAGGAACTCCAGGATCTGCGCCTCGTTCAGAGATGCAAGAACCCCGCATCTTCACCGGAGTTCGACCTCAGAAAAGCAACACCTCAGCCGCAGGAGTGCAATGTTTTCGATGTCACGAGATGGGGCATTATGCAAGCAATTGCCCACAGAAGCCTCAGGTCACCACTCCAATTCCTTTCAACTTGGGAAATACACCAGCGCGAACTCCAGTTGTAGGACAAGGACGGGGAGTATCTCCAACTGCAGGAAAAGCTCCAAGAACTCCGCAATCACAAGAAAGAGGACAAGTTAACCACATCACCGCAAAAAGTGCCCCAGGGGCAGCAATCATGCTTGGTAAGTTTCAATTTGGTTCAAAGCAAGAAGCATCTTGAGAACACAACAAGGAACCAAGAGCTGCGTTTTCCTCTCCTATCTTTTTCCTAGCCCATCCGAATCTCGGGGACGAGATTCTTTCTAAGGGGGGTAGATTTGTAACATCCTAATTTTCAGAGCCTTTTTGAAGCTTTTAAAATAAAATTCACCATTTGGATTTTTCTGGAATTAATTAAAGCTTAACTGGAATTTTCATTACTTAAAAAGATTTAATATGATTAAATTAAATATTAATATTTGTCAAAAATATTTTATTTGTGTTCCTTGTATTACAAGGAATTTTTCTGTATTTTCTGGGATTTTTCGGACTTTGTTTGAGCTCAATTTGAAATTTCCAAAAAAAAACAAATCAGGAGAGAGAATGAACAGTGCCGCGCGGTACTGTTCATCCGTCTTCTTCCCGCAGCCTCGATGGATCCTCCAGCCTGTACATATTTCCTTCCTTTTCCTCTCTCTTCATAACTTCCAATCCGGACCTTATTTCAATGTCTTCCCAAAAGGAAAGTTGTGCCAAATCACGCAAGGAATCCATCCCGACTGGTCTCCTTCCATTTCGTTCATCCGTTTGCCTCTTATCTCCAATTTTCTGAAACGGACTCTAAACCAAAATCCGCGAATTGGAGTCGGTTTCTACACCTTCCAAGCCTATAAATAGGACCCCTTGGCTTCTCTAAATCCATCCCAAGCCGTGGCAAGTCCCATCAAAGGTCAGGACGCCGTCGGCATCGAGGCCCTTCGGTCTCGAATTTGCTCGTCACGTCTCGAGCTATTCGGTGAGTTTTTCCGTGATCCTTTCGCGTCACATTGTGCCATCATGTGCCATCTACCTTCTTGCCAAGTTAATTTGGTTTTGGTGCAGCCAATCTCCCGGAATCGAATTTTCCCCAATCTAGGTCAAGAGCGCTTCTCGACGTCGATTCGTCATCTCCGGTAAGCTTCAGCCCTTGCCGTAATTTTTCTTAGACTTGCCTCATCGCGTTCTACGCTGTGCTCACTCCCTTTTCCCCAAAAAGCCTCCACAAATTTTCGCCTCCTAACCTCGCCATGGCCGTCAATGGCATCTCGTGTCCCCCATCTACCCGGTGATGTTTCCACCAATCCGTTCGCGTCACTTTGTGCCAAACCATCCCAGGTAGCTACCCTTCAAGTGGTTTTAGATTTCGTTAACCGAGCACCAAGATATTAAGTTTTTCCTTTACCCTTCCCGACGTTGTTCAAACGTAGATTGCGCCGTCTCCGATGGGTTTCTGGCCGAGCCGATAATTTTCCTAGCTTCACCAAGCCGTGTTCTAGCCCGTGCTCACCCTACTTCTCCATGTCCTATGCCCGGGTTTTATTCCTCTCTTCTACCCATGTCGTTGTAGCCGCCCGTGCCGTCACCGTACTCCGTTTGGCGTGCCGTCGCTTCCTATGTGTGCCTTAGGTCCCTAGCAACCCATTTTGCTAGTTAGATTCATCTCTTATGCCTCCTCTCGCCAGCGCTAGCCTTCTCGCCAAAAGTACCGTTCTCGGATGAACAGTAACATCTGTGAATTTCCAGCATTTTCTCGCCCCGGCAAACTTTAGATCGCTCGTTCTCCTTCGTCCGAACTCCGATCAACCCGATTCTTCTTCCTAAATTCATCTAAAATTGAGCTCTATCTTTTGGTTCTGGTTTTGCAGTTTTTGGAGTTCATTTGAAATTTATTTGAATTTATTTTGTTTATTTTGTCGTTTCGCGCGTAGAACCCGAAGTCGCTGAAGAGTTTGTCGAACCACAGCAAGAGGGACCAATCAGTGCACAAGAAGGCAAGTCTCCTTTGATCATCTTGAACCTATGCTTTCGAAATGTTTTAAATATTTTAAATTATGTGCATTGCTATTTACATAAAACCACTAGTTCAAATCTTTAGGAATTAACTACTCCAACTTTGTTATGCCCTCATTTGACATTGATTGCCATGTACCTTTGTCACCCTAGAACTTCCTTTATCTCAATAATGAGATTAATATTAATCTTTGTGAATATTAGAATGGTAGTGAAATGCTTAGTCATGCTATTTAATATATTTAAACTCTTGCAAATGGGAAGTTAAGATTTATTGAGAAAACCTTGTGTTTATGAAATTAGTGGTAATTGTAGTTGCCACTGTGCTTTCAAAATAAAAATAACAATGTGAAAGTTGGTTTAGATTAGGGTGGATGGTTGGTTTGGTTTGGTGCAATTAGCACGAGATCTTGTTAAGTGTATGTTCCACTCTAGTCAATTAAGGACCGACGCTTGTGTTTGTCCAGACTGAGCATTAACCGTACAACCACAAGTCTATGGGTACGACCTAGCTGACTAACTTATGATAGTCTAGTTTAGGTGCCACCAGTGGAAAGTGGGTGCCAGGGATGGACTGGTTATTCACAGTGAGGGACAGTGATTTACTGTACTCATATGGCGCAAGAGGGGGCTTCGGTTCGGGCAGTTAGCCTACCTGCGGTGAAACCTCAGCGGGTGGTATCTAGCTAGATTAGAGTAAGGTAAAGGCTTTGTGGTATTTTATCCGGGTCTCATGCCAAAGGAAGCGTGTTGACTTTTAGGATAATTTATCTCTTGTGGGTAAAGTTGTACAACCTCTGCAGAGTGTAAAACTATTCGAATAGCCGTGCCCACGGTCAAGGGTGGGCAAGGAATGCATTCACATGGTAGATTTCTGGCTTTGTTTTAAAATCAAAAGTTTTGTATTCCGAGGGTGGAGGGAACTCTCGGAAGGGAATCCTGGCGGATGGAGCCAGAGAGGGTGGATGGAACCCGCAGTTTAAAACTTGACCAATGGTAATTGGTTAGCTAGTGTTGGTAGTTGGAACCTTCACTAGAAAGTTAGTTCTGTTAAAACATTTACTTCATTAAATTAATGCCTTCGAAAATAATTAGTAGTAATTGAATTTAAAATACTGCTTTGTGCAAATGAACCATATGGCCTTCCTTTGTTAAGCCTTGCATCTATGCATTTTTCCCAAGACTTGCGGAGTACTTTATGTACTCACATGCTACACTTAAAAATAAAATCTCAGAGGAAGTTGAAGCTCAAGAAGGTGACTACGACTACTGCTTCGCTTGTGGCTGCGATGGATTCTTCCCGGAGGACTAGGTCGCGCTTCCCCAGTCAACTGCCTGTGGCATCTTGATGGGTCTACTTTAATTTCACTTTGCTTCCGCTGTGTTTGATTGTGCGAGGTCTTGAAACCTCCAGTGTAATAAGGTGACCCGGTGGTCAGTACTCTTATCTATTGTAATAAATCGTTGATGGTGATGTTTCCCATTCTGTTTGACTGTGTGCACTAGCTTTGATCTGGGACTAGTGCTGTAATACACAGAGGGTCCGGGTTTGGTAATCCGGGGGCCCGACAATTACTTACAACCCTAGTGTCCATTTCTCAATAGTAACCATTGCATAGCTAGAGTCAAGAAGTCACCATTAGTTGTCACAAATACCACTAGTGCATCAAAGAACCAACACAGAGTGTGTCCACCGGAAGTAGAAGAAGAGCACACCTTCATGCCTGCTAGCTTACCAGCAAATCCCATAGAATCCAAAATAGAATAGCCACCAAACCAACCTTAGACTGGGTGGTTTGAGAGGCAAAGTGCCAGATCCGGGTCCTAGGCCACGGATCTGGTCGTGGTTCACCGTGCGGCGCCGAGCGGCAAGGTGGGAGCGGCCGGGCTGCAAGGCGCGACGCCGCTGGGATCGGCAGCACGTGGGGAAGACGCGTCAGAGGGGCGGCACGAGAGGATGAAGGAGGCGCGTGAGGGGGAGCCGAACCAGTGCGACGCGGCGGTACAGCGCGGGAAGCCAGGGTCGGGGAGCCGAACCAAGGGGAGGCGTTGAGACTGGGGGTGGAGGAGCTGAGACGCGGCGTCGGTTTGGAGGGAGTCCGGGAAAGAGAGAGAGAGGGCCGAGCGAAGGGGAACAGGGAGGAGGATAAGGAGGCGTCGGCAGAGAGCAGAAAAAGGGAAATGGAGGCGGAAAAGGAAAAGAAGGGAAATAGGAAAGAAAATAAATTAGATAAATTAAGGTGTTGCAGGCTAGATTTGCTAAAATTTAGGGATTCTCATAAGCATGCATTGTAACAACTTTGCTATAGCAGATTTGCCTAAGTAAGCAAATGAACTGCATATATTATAAACCATGTAAATGAATATTGGCCACACCTGAGTAATAGACATCAGTTAAAAACAAACTGAGATTTAATATAACCTTCAGTGTAGGGTAATACCTTAGATTGTTATGCATCTAGGCCTCATAAGCGGATTGAGAAATTAGGAAACTGCAAGCACACTTAGTAGGAGTCATTTAATTACTTAAACCTTAGTGTTATTCGACGTCGTAGATTAAGCTTTAGTATGATTTTCAGGCGAAGGCTGAAACTACAAAGGGAATCATACCAGGGTAGCAAGGAGACTCCAAGCTTTATTATAGACGCAGCCAAGCATTCCTTTGAACATGTCTTCGGAGTATGTTTTGTAAAACAAATACTTTGATATTAATCTAGTATCACCATGCATGAAAGATTTAAAAGATATTTAAAACGAGCCTTGGAATATCGGAGATGTGAGAAAAGAAATAGAGGGCAACTGATGGAGTAGTTGGCCATTTAAATTGAGTAAGAAGGTGGGCAGAGGTTGCCAGGGTAGGTGACAAGTAGGCAGGTTTGGGGCCTCTGCATAAGGATAGAATATAAGGAATTACAAACTTCATCCGTGTGGACAGACCGTACCAAACCGTATCAACCAACATCCCGTATTGACGGACAGGCTGGTAGCGCTATCAAAGTATTATATTCTCCACATGGGTAAAAATTAATTAGGGGAGGAACCCACAGGAGTCGGACCTGTACCGGAGTGGGGGATCCACAGCCGTGCAGAACCCAGAACTGGTAAGTAGACCAGAAGTGGGGGAGGCGGATCGCAAGAACCCGAGTCTGGACGTGACCAGCAGTGGGGTACGTGAAGGCGATATATTATGCAGTTGGGTGTTGGGCAAGGGTCAGAAACCACCCCAGCCAACGGTTATGTTGCTTGCGGTGGGTCTGCATGAGGGTGGTATACCAAGCTTCGCCGGCCCCTACCTCTCTCTGCCACCTCTCTCCTCCCTTCTCAACCCCCTTCGGCCGCTCCTTCTCTGCCTCCCTTCTCCGCCTTCTCCGCCCGCCGCAATCCACCGAATCGCCTCATCTGCCCCCTGCACCAAGCGTGCCGCCGCCGATCTCCATCGTCACCGACACCGACGGCGAAGACATCTTCACCATCTTCCTTTGCTGCATCTACTCCACCGACACCTTCCTCTGCTACTCCACGGCGCTGCCAAGACCCCTCTGCTACTTCTACCCCCTTCGGTTGAATCCTTCCCCAAGTCTTCTATTCTTATTACTGTTGATGTTACTGATGTTCATTACTGCTTTGTGAACTGAGAATGTTTGGGTATCATTGTTATCTTTGTCCGTGGATGTTAATTGTTCTTTACTGTGACTAAATATTGCACTATGGATTATGATCTGTGATATGTGTGATGATTAATTATGCACTGTGATGTATGCTTCTGCTTACTGAGATGCTATTGTGATTAGGGGTTAATTTGTTAATTGTTCTAGTCAGTGGTGGTTAGTGTCTTTGTCTGTCGTTAGTGTCTAGTGTTCATGTCCTGTTGTCAGTGTTAGTTGTTTCGGTGGATCTATGTGTGTTTGAGCTGCCCGATTTAGCTAGCCGGCGACCGTTTCCTCTTCTCGTGCTGTCTCGACTTCCCCTTGCTTCTAGACTCCCTTTTCTTTCTGCGGTCTGTCGATAGTTAGATTGTGTGAGTGTTTGTCGTAGTTTGTTGTGTTGTCGTGTGCCGTCGTCGTTTAGTTAGCCGTTGACCGTTTTGTTGTGTTGTCCTGCCGTCGTCGTTTAGTTAGCCGTCGACCGTCTTCCCCCTCTTTCTCTCTCGACTCCCTCTATTCTTCTAGACTTCCTCAGTGCTTCTCGACTACCTCTTTCTGTCTTGCGGTCGGTAGTTAGTTAGATCGTCGGTCGGTAGTCGCGTTCGTTCGTGTTGTCGTTGTGCGTCGTACCTTTAGTCTCTCGTCGTGTTTGTTCGTTCGGTCGTACGACGTCCATTCGTACGGTCGTTCGTCCCGTTGTCTTTTGTTTGTTTAGTTCGTTCATAGTTTCATTTGTGCGAGTTAGGGTTCGTTTAGTAGTTTAGTTTTCTCCTCCGTTTGGATTGACCTAGCTTTAGCTGAGCACCGGTAGTCTTAGTCTAGTCCCTGTGGAGAACACGACACTCGTCGCTATTTTAGTGGCAACCCGTGCACTTGCGGGTGTGCTATTTTTGCACGATCAAGTATTTTGGCGCCGTTGCGGGGAGTAGCTTAGAGCGACAGTGTTAGGTTATAGACTAGGTCGTTGTTTGTTTTCTTTTGCTTGTTTTGTGTTTGTGCTGTCTTGTCTTTCATTTCGTCATTGTTCATATTTGTGATATATTGCTAACCCCTAACCCTTTTTCCTAGCTATTTCTATTTCTTTTTGTGGTTTTTCCCATCTTGTCCCATAAGAAGATCGATATAGGTACTTATTGAGGCTATGGCTTACTATTCTGATTCTCGTGGTTTTATGAGCACCCCTACTTATGATGCTCTTCAAGAACAGGTAAATCTATTGTCTCGTCAGTTAGAACGTTATGCTTTAGAGTGAGGAGTTGTATTAGAGAGCGGGCATGATCAGTATAGTTGTTTAGCAGGCGCTCGTTCTCTAGTTGTTCCTATATGCCAGACTTGTGGTCTTCAGGGCCATTCACCCGCTGAGTGCCAGCGTGGTTATTTGTCCACTCCAGAGTGTTATGGGATGAGCTTTGCTCCACCGAGTCTGTCTTTAGTTATCCTCTTGTGATTCATGCCATGTCAAATAGGCTGAGTTGAGTCTTGAATCTATATTGAGCGTTAGATTAAGCTATATTAGTTTCTTGATGAAGCATGAGTTAGTACAACATTTTAAGTAAGCAACAAGATCTCTTTTGTGCGAAAAAACTGATCTCACCAATTCTTTCTCATGAGATGGCTTGCCATTGCACTAGGCATGAACTCAGGGGGAGTTTTGGATGACCAAGATCATTTCCTTAAGCTTCTTGCTTGGAGTGATCGCATAAGGCTTGAGATCTAGCACATGACTAAAATTTTGGTTGGAAACGACCATGAGCTTTAAAAGGAAAATTATGTCAAGTGTGTTCAATTTGCTTAACTACAAAAAGAATCAAGTACTTAAACAAATGATTCACTCTTGAGCTTGTAGCACTCTAAATTGACTCAATACTAGCTTCTTGGTTCCACTTAGATTATTGACATGGCATGCATCATCTTTGGATACCTTTAGCTAGACTATAATCATGGTTGACTTGACATGCTAAAGAATTCGACTAATTTTCATATTATGACGTATTTGGCTTAGCTTGTCTATACATGTCTTGTCATGATCTTGATAGCTTCTTATGTGATTATGGCTTGGTGTAATACTTAATGGTCACTTTGGATAATCTTCATGGCTCCGAATGCTTAGAATAAATAATCATCAGCCATTTCATCCATATCATGATTGATTCTCTTCCTTGCAACGTGTGGGGCAACGAGTTGATTGTCTCTTGTGGGGAAAGTGTACAAACTCTACAGAGTCAAAACTATTCGAATAGCCGTGCCCATGGTCAAGGGCGGATATGGGAACTTAACCAGATATAGTTCTATTTTAAAATGCTTTGTGGGTGGGATGGAAAAAGTGGAGGGCAGCGGAAAGCCCTAATTTGAGTTGTCCTGGGTGTCGTCCCAAAGGTAAGTTAAGCGGCTATAACGCTGAAAGATGCTATATGGTGCAGATGCCATGTAACGATGGATGGAATCTGGATTGCTATTATCAATGCATTTCCTTGTACATTATATTTTGTTCCAAAACTGCTAAGTCTCAGGAAATTTTATGTATTGTATTTCAAATAATGGCATTTCTATTCTTACAAAATGAAATAAGGGAGGAATAAACAGGGTCGTGAGTAAAAGAGATAGATGTTTGTAGTTTACACATAAAGGTATTGGTGGATTCATGTCGATCACAAATAGGAAAAGATAGTGTGGGTTCTGGGAGAAATAAATTGATGGAGTCTAGCTAAATAGATAGGCTAGATAGATGATCTAATTGAATTTTTGGGAATATGGAGTAATAATAACAATTATTGGATTGTAATCTTGATCAGTGATATACTTGGTGGGTGAATACTAGTGGATCGTAGAATTGATCATTGATATTCTTGACAAGCCATGCATACTATTTATTTGCATTCTGTGTATTGGCTCGCAGAGCACGGTGGTTTGTGCTCACACCCGCTTTCTGAGAGACCATGTGGAGGTGTCCCCGAGGGTGTGATGAGTAATTGACGGCATTTCAGGAAAGTTTGAGTTTGGTTTGAGTGGTTCGAGCCAAGACGTTGCGTGGTGCAATCGTTTTGGTCGGACTTGGTCGAACGCGGTCGGACGTGCTTAGGACGTTTATTTTTCGCTTCGATCGGTTTGGGCTTTGAGTATCTTTCTGATGATTATGTTTGGTTACTTTGTGTCGAGCGGTGCTATGTGATTTGTTTCTTGTCTGTGTTGGCTGCAGGACATCGAGTGGAGTCGTGGCGAGGCACGGGTGACCGGACTAGGCGCGGGTGGTGCCGATGTCAAAGCAGTCGAGATGTGCCGAAGACTGTCGGACCTGGATTTTTCAATCCAAATCCACTGTGTTTTAATGCACTATTCCCTGGATCAGTAGATAGCGCACACAGGAACATTGCTGAATCATATACATACACCGCAAAAGTTCATCATAACACATATCATAAAAGGTCTCTCCCCATGTCGGGTGATAGTTCACATAGGAGCCACATTGACCATAAGTTTACATTACATTAAAGCAGCGGAAAGTTCAACAAAAGTAGGTCCATTACCACAGGCAAGCGACTGGAGGGTGATTAAGCGCCATGTATATTATCCTAATTTGGATAGTATATTTATGCACACAATCCCCATCAAGACCTCTTGATTAAGACCCAAAATACGAAGATAGCGTCCTAGTTATCGTTGTTGCTTCCTCCAACGTTAGCAGGGGCCTCCTTATGATCGTAGTGCCCTTGAGTTGATACCACTTGATGTTATACCACTTGAGTTGATACCACTTGTATATAAAACACTTGTAGCATGTGGATCATTTCTTGATTTTGCATTCCAAGTGACCTTCAAAAAACTTCCTGAAAACTGACTTACAAATGTCCAATAAATCTGAGAATAATTGTCAGTATAGTTCAATATCTGAGGATCAAAAGTCATAATTATAGCTTTCTCAGATTATGAGCCTAATTAAAGATAAAAAAATCATAAATCAGCTTGCAACAAGATTTTTCAGAAATCTGGAAGTCTGAAATTTCAGACTTTTGCATCTCACATGACCTTCTAGAGAGAGCTGAAAAATTGATAAAATTCACTTTATAAATTCTGAGAAAATTTGAAATTGAAGACCAACTATAGAGGATCAATTTTCATTATTGTGACTTTCTCTAAATCTGAACCCATTTGAAGATATAAAAATCACAAATCGGCTCAGAATCATGGAGATTCTGAAATTTTCAGCATTTTGCCCAAGAGAGAAAAATTCACAACTTTTTCAAATTAACCTGAAACATTTTCAAACTTTGTAGATTTGAAATTGATGCTATTTGTGACCTTTTACAACAGGAATTTTTGATAAAGGAGTTTTCTTTCAAAAAATATGCCTAAATGCGTTTTGAAAGTAAAAGAATGTGTTGATTTTGCATTAAGGGCTTAAAATCCAAACCAATTGGTTTTTCATGGAGTAGTTTGCTTCCTTAGCTTCGTATGAGTTATAAATACTATTTAAAGCCAAGATACACAAAGAAATCTTGCTCAAATAGCTAAACTCATTATATGCAAGATTAGGTCGCTTTGGGTCAAATGAAGTTTTTGGAAGAGATTGAAATGAATATAACTTTTCAATGATTGGTCTTTTGCAAAAGCTTTGAACTAGAGAAATGTTTGAAATGACCAACCATATGATTTTGGTATTGACCACCTTTTCAAATATTCAAAAGATTTTGATATAAGGAAATATGTCATTTAATTCAAAAACAAGATCATATAAGATCCTTTTGGGGCCAAATCTTCCTTTTGATTTCTAAAATAGAAATTTTTACTCAACAGACTTTGAAATCATTTGAAATACATAGTTGAGTACTTTTATTTAGTTTTTCACAACTTTTAGCCTTTTAAACAAGATTTTGGATTTTTGACCAAAGAGGCTCTTTTGAAAAGGTAAATCTTGCATATCATTTTATTATTACTCCATGAATGGCAAAAGAGAATCAAATACATTCATTCCCTAGAACCATAAATCATTTTTGGGCAAATAAGTAAAGTACTTTTCGCAATAGTAATATTTTACCCTTTTTGCTTTAGTAAGCACAAAAGTATTATATATGTTTTTCACAAAGAAAAACTCTCCCTTACACAAGGGTCTCTTCTTGGCAATTTCCTTTCTTTTGACACACAAAGGATTCTCCTCTTGTTGATTTTCTTCTCTTTTCTTATCTCTTCCTCCTTTGATTAACCACATTTCTTCTTATGTCATCTAGCACAAGGATTAATGGGTACCACTTGTAAATCACTTGTCCATACTTTGTGCTATTTAACCTTTATACCACTTGAGATGACATTCGAAATCACTAGTGAGAATATATCACTTGGAAATCAATGATATCATATATGTGAAGAGCTTGGTTAAGAAATATTTGCTTGCCAAGATGAAAAGGATATCAATCCAAGAGACATCAATTGAAGGAATAAGGATACCACTTAATTTTCAAAACTAAGGGATACCACTTGAAGAAAATAGATGGTATCACTTGATAAGATTTGAGTGAAGTATGTGTCGATGTCAAGATGACTGAAAGTCTACCACTCTTTTGAGGTAATGCCATTTAATGAAAAGAATCAAATTGAGAGCAAAATGGCATATGGTTTCAATAAATACTTGAGGATAGCTAGCAAGGGTTCACAAGGATCAACTTGACTGAGAGGAGCAAGGGAAATTGGCTGAGGAAATATAAGATCAAATTTTGAAACAAATCAGCCACTCTCCAGAAATATCGGTAGTACCGCAGTTTCACTGCCGGTAGTTCCGATACCCGGAAGTACCGCATAATGACTGCCGGTAGTTCCGATTTTTCTGGGAGCACCCAAGTGATTGGATTTTTGAGGAGAGGCAAGATATAATGTTGTACATTGCTCCAAGTTTTTCACAAAGAAACATAAACCACTTATGGAGCATTTCCAACTATATGCCAAGATTAAAACTCTTTTCAAAGTAGTTTTTAACAAATTAAGCTTTCAATTTTTAACAACAAACTCATTTTCTATGAATTCTTCAAGATTGCAAAAATGAGCATTTGGGCTTATATTAAGCATTCAATTATATGTATAAGTTGTAAATACCCTTATGAGTCAATATATGTCAATAGATTTAGCTCAAAAGGCAAAACTCATTTAAGTGCTAGATTGTGACCACTTAGGTCAACTCAATATTTTGGATGAGTTTTGAAATCAAATAACTTTTGATTGGTTGGCCTTTTGGAAAACTTTTGAATAAAAATAATGTTTGAAATAGCCAACTCTAAGTTTTGGAATTGAACGCATTTTCTAATTTCTTTTAGAATTGATTTTGGGAAATTTTTGAGTTTAAAACCAAAACAAGATACTAAATAGATAGTTTTGGGTTGGAAACTCAATTTTACTTGAAATAAGATTTCTAAAGCCAAAAACTTTTGTAAAACCTTTGAAAAGCATTTGTATACATTTTTCAACTAGTTTTTCAATGATATATTAATAATTTTGAAATTTTTGACTTTTGGCTAAATGGCTCAATTTTGAAAAACAATTCTAGCACTTAATTAATTTGGGCACACTTAGGGATGTGATATGTATGAATATGATTTAGCACTCCCCCTTAATGTGCCACTCATATCTTGCTCATGATTACAATAATGAAATTTTAGAACAAGAGCAAGAGAACCCCTTTTTAAATGATTTTCATGCAATGCAATCTACACAAGGATAGGGGCTATATAAATTCAAATATAGATACTTGTTACCGAGATGGCATTGGTTCATGATATGGCAAGATTATCTTCAAGCTTGGCTTCCATTTCGCCCAAGGTGGAAATCACCTCTCCATGAATACGCCAAGCCTCCAATGCCTCTCCAAGTACCTATTAAGTTTTTAAGCACATTTTGGTACCCAAAACTTGGTTGGGTCCATTAATGTTAGTCACAATAGATTTGGGCACCCAAATGGCCCTAACATTAACTTTATGTAAACTAACATTTTTAGCAAACACATTGCCATTTCTATCTTTCCTAAGCAAATATTGTTCATTAAATAGAGATGGCTTAGGAATGGTACCTTTGGGACAATCCTTACTTAAATGTCCCTTTTCCCGGCAATTGTAGCAAGTTTGGCAATTATTTCCTCTTCTTATCTTCTTGCCTTACTCATTGCCGGTTTGCCTCTTCATTGTTGGATTTTTCTTGTTTTCCACTTTGTTGGGGCACTTAGAGGCGAAGTGACCCGTTTCATTGCAATCATGGCACTTGACTTTCTTCGTGTGTCTTGCATTGTGCCTTGTCTTGCTATTCTCCTTCTTGGAGATGAAACCAATACCTCTCTTGTCATTTGATTTTCTTTGACTACCCAATATCTTGTCAACTGAGGCCTTCCCTTTGTAGCTTTTCTCCAAGTCTTTTCTCAAACTTATGACTTGGGCCTTGAGCTCATTATTTTCCTCTACAATGTTAGTATTGCAATGTATAGAGTAAGTAGAAGCATCTATATTTGAGCAACAAGGTAAATCAAGCAAATCATCACAAGATGTGGATACATTAATTTTAGATGAGTTGCAAGAACTAGGAACTACACAAGACATATCATCTATTAAATTACATGTAATTCTTATATCCACATTCGGTTTAGAATATTCCTTGAAAAGAAGAGACTCATGTTCTTCTTTTAACACATCATAATTATTTTGAAGAGAGACATATTCTTTCTTCAAAACCTTAAATTTAGTTTTCTCCTTTCCAAGAAATTCATTAAGCTCTTCTAACATGTCCATCAACTCATCATAAGAAGGTGCGTCATCATTATCATCAAAGTTTACCTTCTTTTTACCTTTTGCCATGAAGCATCGAGTTGATGTGGAGGGAATGGTGGACTCTTCATCATCGGAGCTAGAAGTTGAGCATTCTTCTCCCGACGTCCACTCTTGTATGCAATCTTCATTGGATGAGGTGGACACTTCATATTTATCTTGAATACTTGTTCACATATCATGAGCGCTATTGAGATTGCATATTGTGTTGAACACCTCTACACTCAAAGCACTAAAAAGAGCATTAGTAGCTTGAGCGTCGAGATGTGAGCATTTCTCATCCTCAATAGTTGGAGCTAGAGGATCCAATGGAGGAGAAAAGCCCACATCTACAATCCGCCATATTTTTGGGCTCATGGCCTTAAAATAACAAATCATGCGGATTTTCCAATTATCATAATTTGTGCCATCAAATAGAGGTGTGTCATCTAGGTGCACAATCCCACTAGTTGCCATCCTTTATACTCTCTAGGCGGTTAAACCTAATAGATGAGAGACCAAGCTCTGATACCACTTGTAAGATCGAGGAGGCCGACTAGAGGGGGGGTGAATAGGCGGTCTAAAAATTTTCTTCAAATTAATATTAGCAATTCAAGACCTTTTCTATTTGCCTAAACCAAGTATATAATGCGGAAGCTAAAAACAATTTGGTTTAGCTCAAATAGCGCCTACAACAAATAAATTCGCCTAAGTGCACCAACAATTCTACCTAGGTCAAGGTTTGCAATCCTAGGTTTACAAGCAATCAAAATAATGCTAAGTAAGTAAATTGCTTGAATGTAAAAAGAGCACAAGAAAGCAAACCACAAATGACACGTTCTCTTTTTACCGTGGTGTTCGGAGACTTGCCGGTCTCCCCTAGTCCACGTTGAGGTTAGCCCAAACGAATTGGACCGGCTCCACGAATTAAGCCTTCTACCTCAAATCCACTAGTGGTAGCTCTTCCCCGCTCCGGGTAGGTGAGCTCCAACCTTCACACACGCTGGGCCTTCTCACAATCTTTTTTGAGAAGATCACCGGGCACGACGTCTCCCATGCCGTCTAGGAGTTGGCAAACTCCAAGAGTAACAAGTCAAGTCTCTCACTTGACTCTCACCATGTGCAACAAATGCACAAGCTCAATCCGGACACAAAGTCCTCCTCTAGATGCAACACATGCACTCTAAATCACCCTCCTCTCTCACAAAGTGCAACACATGCACAATTGAGTGGAGAGCCTCACACTAGCTCAAAAGAGTGAAATGGAGTCCCTAGAACCTTACCCCAACCGGCCACAATGGAGTATTTATAGCCCACACCTCAAAACTAGCCGTTGGAGTCAAAAACAGGATTCTGCGGTACTACCGCTGCTACAGGACCGGTACTACCGCTCCCCACCATAACGGCTAGAAAAATAGCCGTTAGTCAGCCATTTGCGGTATTACCGCAGTTATAAAATGCGGTACTACCGTTCTGCGGTAGTACCGGGAAGTCGGCGCGGTACTTCCGCTTCAGCACAGACAGCACTTAGAAAAACGGTCATAACTTTTGACTCCGATGTTGGAATTGAGTGTTCTTGGATTCTATGGAAAGCTTATTCAAAGGGCTACACAACCCATCTATTTGCATGATCTCAAACACATTAGATCAATGCAGAAATCAAAAGATATCCAAAGAGTCACTCCCATGGTCTAATGTCAAAGGGAATTGCAATAACCAATTTTAGACCATGCCAAGGGATAATACATGATCTTTAACTTTTGCAAAACACATTTGCAAACTTAGATCATGTCACAAGGAGTAGGTACATGGACTTCAACCTTTTGTAAAACACATTTGCAAAGTATAGTCACATGTTACAAGGATTTGCCACATGGGCTTCAACCATTTGCAAAACACATTCGCAAATGCAAGCCTCATGCCAAGATGAGCTAGAGCAAGTGAGGTTGAGCTATCAACACATGATGAGACTCAAACTACTAGACATGACCCCTCTTAATAGTACGGCAACATATACTAGCAATCCGGTCTTCCAACCAAACACCAAGACCGGTAAAAGACTAGGAACATATCCTTAGCCCTAGCTAGTCATACCTTTGACTTGAGTCATCGTCTCGATATGCATCAACTCATGATGCATCCTTTTCATCAACTCCATCAACACATGATGGTCTTCCTTGACTTGATCAACACATGATCATCATGCATCAACTCATGACACATCTTCTTCTTCTTTGATTGCCTTCAACTCATGAAGCTATCTTCTTCTTGATCTTGACTTGATGATCTTCAACCCATGAAGTCATCCCAAGTCATCCTCATTTGTGAAACCTAACCTATTCATCCAACTTATGAAAAATGTTAGTCCACAAAATAATTGTCATCAATTACCAAAACTCACTATTAACTCATAATGGAGGGACTAGATTTTCAATCTTTCCCTTTTGGTAATTGGTGACAATCTCAATAGATAATGAGATAATAAATTGAATATAAAATCATTTTAGGGTGTGTTTGGTTCGTGGATGGAGATTGGATCGTATATCCTGACTGAGTGGATTCAGGTTGAGTGGAATCGTATTTCAGAAAAAGAAGATGTTTGGTGAGGCTGCATGAGCGGATACAAAAAAACTGAGATGCTGTTTGGTTGCCTGTATGAGCGGATGCAGTCTACCAAACCTGAGAGGCTGACACATGGGACCGCATAAGATACATTGCATCCACTCATCCAGGATGGCTAGTGAAGCTCATTTTGAGCGTATCCACCCATCCAGGATGAGGACGTATTTTTGCATCCGCTCATACAGGCTGTATCCGCTCATACAGGCAACCAAACAGGCTCTTTCTCAGATTATACGGAGCCACCCATCCAGGACAAAAGAGATGCAGGCAACCAAACACACCCTTAATTCAAAGTGCGGTACTACCGCCGTTGTAACTTCCGGTACTACCGCTCTGCGGTAGTTCCGCAAAGTCGGCGCGGTAGTTCCGCTTGAGCCGGAACCAAACTTGGCGCTCTCTGGAAAAAAGGTTCCGCTCTACCTCCGGAGCTTCCGGACTCCAGAAGTACTGCTCTATACTGCGGTACTACCGCAACCTGCGGTAGTTCCGGCGTTTAAATCGCCGGTACTTCCGATCCCGTGAAAACTCAAATGCATCCGGAGGGTGCTCTCTGGAAAAAAGGCTCCGCTCGCTATCCGGAGCTTCCGGTCGCCGGTAGTACCGATTCTGGGCGCGGAACTTCTGCTCTACGGTAGTTCCGACGTTGAAATCAGCGGTACTACCGCTCTTCCAGACAAAGCACAGATTTGGCTTTTAAAACAGATTTTTAATGAATGCATGATCCTAGTTTGATCCCAATGTATGTATAAAATGAAACATGGATCAATACTAATGAAACTCCAAACCATAGAGAGAGCTCCCCCTAAATGTGTGCATACAAGTGTATATAATGAGGACATATGCACATATTCATTTTGGACTAATTTAGGAGTTCAATCTATATTTTGGATCTAAGGGATGCATTATTATATGAGAGAGTGATTTCGAATGCATACCTCTTTGATTTCACCTTTCCATCCAAATGAGATTAAACATAAATAAACTTAAACAAGCATATTAGTCTCATATATACATTTGTCATTATCACCAAAATATTATAAAAATATTTGTCATTTGTATCAAAATCTCATAATGGTATTTGTCATTAACACCAAAACCAACTTAAACGGAGCTTGATCTTTCAATAGGTAAGCGTAGCGGGCCCCTGAGCCGTCGCATATGCCCTAAGTGATAAGGGACGCGCTGCGACGCTCGTTCTTCTGGCCGTCCACGTGGCGAAGCGTGCTTGGCGCGGTGCGGGCCTTGAGGCATCGTGACCATTAATATAACGACGGACTTCCGGCGGTTGGACTTCCGCCGGTTGGACTCCTGCCGATTGGACTTCCGCCGGTTGGCCTTTCGCCGGTTGGCTCCCCTGCTGATGGGGTATATATATACGGCACTGGTGCGGCGTTGTTCCTGCCCTCGTCCTGCGTTTCTGCATACGACGGCAAGGTTTGCCCTATTCTTCTTAACAGTCCTACCTTCAGTCGGTGTTCCTGATGGAGCCCGTCCGCATCACTTTGAAAAATGCCGATGCACTGTAGGTGGCCTGTTAAGGAGAACGAGGCAGACTTTGCGGGACATGACCCTCGCCTTTGCCGTGTGTGGGAGGTGCCAACGGGCGAGTTCGTGCGCTCGGGTCTGCTTCTCGAAGTCGAGGTCCAGGCCGAAGCCGCGGCCAGGCTGGTGTGACGATCGAGAAGATGGCCTCCTACGCGCGCGCCGCGCTCTCGTATGAAGATGGCAAGGTTTGACCTGCTCTCGTAGACAGATATGCTTGAGCTCATCTGCATCCGCTGACTGTGCCAACTGGGGCTATTGTCAAGGAGCATTGATGTGTTGAAGCTTATCTGTTTACGAGAACCTGTCAAAACCTGCCGCACACCAGCCGCTGCGCTCCCAAAACATGGAAAGCCCAGAGGCCTGAACCCCTGATGGTTTGGGTCATGTCGAGGCTGCCGCCGAGGTTGCTTGGCCCGCAGAGGCTTGCCGTTGTACCCCGGCGCAGGGTCGAGGCAGGCGGCCAAGTATCTCAGCTAAAACGGAGATTAGCCGGTATCAAGCTGCTGACGTCGACGCAGCAGAAATGGCGCCTAGCCGAAGTAGATGCGCGCGCTCCGTCCCCTACCCTTCGAACGGGTGGCGGCGGAGCTGGCGCCTAGGCGAAGTAGACGCGCGCGCTCCGTCCCCTACCCTTCGAACGGGTGGCGGCGGAGCTGGCGCCTAGGCGAAGTAGACGCGCGCGCTCCGTCCCCTACCCTTCGAACGGGTGGTAGCGGAGCTGGCGCCTAGGCGAAGTAGACGCGCGCGCTCCGTCCTGTACCCTTCGAACGGGTGGCAGCGGAGCTGGCGAAACTGGGCCCCGTGAATACCGCCACGCCTGCGGTGACTGCGATCTCATGATGCGGTAATGCACTGTAAAGATTCCTGAAATCGCGCCGGCTCCCGGCTTGCCAGGGCTAGGTTGTCAGACCGTGCGCCTTGCCTCGGCGCGTGTAGGGCACGCGGCGGTTTATAACTGGTGCGTGACGGGATGTGAGCGGTTGCGTGAGCGCAGCGGTTCGCCTCTTCCCTAGGGAAGGGGGACACGGGGCGGGCAAGGAATGGTGCGGCTTCGAGGCTGTTATGATCCCACGGTCCGCTATGGCGCTCTTAATGGCGACTGGGGTCGTTCCGATGCCTGGCCTTGTGTGCTCCAGCTTGCTCGTATGGGGGTGGCCACGCAGCGGGAGGCCATTGGAGCGTCGTGCTCTGACAGTCCGTACCGCCGCGGTCGCGCCTCTTCGTCTTCGGTTATGGGGGAGTGTGCGGGGCGGACCCTTGTACGACTGCGGTTACGTCCTGTACGTGGACCGTCGCGACGCTTCGGCATTGGGAACGAGGAGGCTTGGAATAACCCTCATAACCGCGCCCCCGCAGCTCTATGCCCACTTCTCGCTTGCATCGCCTTCTATACTCCCGTAGGGCAATCGCCGCTATAGTCCGTTTGCGAGAAGCGATGGCGTCTGGTGGCAAGCGCAGCCAGATGGCTAGTGCCTGCGGTGTCCGCCGGCGGTCTTCACCGCTGGAGGTGAAATATTCGCTCAGCGAGCGCGACCTAGCGGCGGCGGATAAGTGGTGGCTGGAGAAGGAGGGCTTGTTTTCCGGCTAGCTGGGCCCCTCGCTTGTGACCGAGAAGATGATCCAGGCGCTGCTGCGTGCGAGAAAGCTGTCCGAGCGTCAGGCGGTGCGGCTACCCGCCGTCGACGAGACGGAACCTCGCCCCGAGGAGTCAGAGGCGGTCGTATTCGTCGCGTTTTTCGACGCAGGGCTCCACATCCCAGCGGCGGCGATCGTGGGCGACGTGCTGCGGACCTTCGGGCTGGAGCTGGCGCAACTGACTCCGAATGCCGTGGCCCGGCTCGCGGTGTACAGCTGGGCCTTGCGCTTGGGAGCATGCTGGCCCAGTGCGTCGTTATTTGCCTATCTGCACGAGGCGCGGTGCCAGCCCAAGGATCGGAAGGATGGGACGCTGTCGAGCTTCGGCAGCGTCTCCTTCATTCTCCGGTCAACTTGCGGCAAGCTCTTCCCCGCGAACTCCACCCGCGGGAAGTGGGAGTCTCACTGGATGAAGTGGTGGTTCTACCACCGTGTGGAGAGCGGGAGCGGTCTTGAGTGCACGGGCCGACTGATCGCGTTCAAGCCCTCGCCCGGCCGGACGCTCGATGACGAGGACAAGCAGAGGGCCCGGCGGCTCGTAGGCGTGGCCGCCCGCTTCAACATGCGCGACCTCGCCGAAGAGTACGTAATGTACGGCGTGGCGCCGCTTGCTCGCGACTGGCGTCATGCCGCCGAGAAGCGTCGAGACGACAATGTTTCATCGTCGATCTGCTTGCTGCCGGCGCCCTCCGGTCTTCGTAAGCCTCGACCGTGTCTCTCCTTCGCTCACGCGAAATGCGTTATATGGCTAATGTTATCGCCTTTGCTTCAGGGATTCGTTTGGAGGGTGCAGAGCGGGCCGCGCGCGTATTCCTGGGGCTGTATACCGGCAGGGAGCACGAGCAGCGCGCGTCCGCTACCGCCGAGGCAGGGCTGGGCGAATAAAACACGTGTGCGAGGCCCTGGGCCTTGCCGTGCCGGACCGTGCTGCTCCGGATGACGGTGCAACGAAGAAGAAGGCGCCGTCTCGGAAGAGGGGCCGAGGTGGGGCGTTTGCCATGCTTGGTGCGGCAGCTGGTACTGCTGCCGCTAGCGCTCCCGAGGGCGTGGCAGACGCGGAGTCGGATTCGGCGAGGTATGCCGATTCGGGCTTGGATGGCGCGGGCGCCGGAGGCAAAGGATCTTCGGCGAGTGCCCTGGACGGCGGGCTTGCCGTGAGCAGCCGGAGAGAGGAAGTCTCGTCACCCGCCGCGGTCGCCGAGACAGAATCCGCGCGGACCGGCGATGCGGAGGTGGAGCCTTCGACCGTGGCCGCTGTGGTGCCGGAGACGCCTTCCGTGGGGGCGCACGGAGCCGTGCTGCCTTCACCGACAGCAGCAGCAGAAGTCGAGGTGCCGCCCGCAGAAACTGCCACAGCGGAACCTTCGCCCCCGGGTGCTGCAGCCGCGGGGGCCTCTCCGGCAGCGACTGCTGGGGCGGTGTCGTTGCTGCCTACCCCGGCTAAGTGGCCGTGTCGGCGGCCCGAGCTTCACCGGACGAGGAGGGGATTCGTCGTGGCGACGGGCATCGGGAGCTTGTGGGACTCGGATGCGCCTGCCGAAGTCCCCGCGGTGCATGCCCCCTCTGCTCTCCAAGCCACGTCGTCTGCCGTGCAGGAACGGTCGGCGCCAGCCCCGAACGTGGAGGCTTCTGTTCCTTGCAGGACCACGCCTTCCGCGGGGGCTTGCGCCGCCGCTCCCCCACCTGAGACTAGGGGGCGGGCCCCCGAAGCCCTCCTTCCGCTACCGGTACTTGCACTACTATCATCCCTTTTAAAGGTATATCCTCGCAATAATATACTGCGCGGCCCCATCAGTATGGTCGGTCCACTTTTATATCTATGATCATCCCAGGGCACTTAGTCAATTTCACAATCCTGGTGGCACATTCTATGACCCCTTGATGTCTAGCCAACCAATCCATGCCCAATATAATATCCAGGGTCTGGGAGCTTAGTACTATTAGGTCTGCTAGAAAGTCACACTTTTCCAAAGTAACTTCTACTCCAGGGCATACTAGGGCAGCATGGATTACACCAGCTGGTGAGCTAAGTACCACTGGTTTCTTTAAAGGATAAATAGGTAACCTCAATCTATCAGCATACCCCTTGGATATATGTGAATGCGAAGCTCCCGAATCAAATAGTACTTGTGCTGGTATAGATTTGACAGAGAACGTACCCATTAGTACTCCAGCTGCCTCTTGAGCCTCTTCAATCTTGTCCTCCTCAGCTTCTACGTCCCTTGGGGCGTACCGAGCAAGCTGGGTAAACCGGGTAAGGTATTCCTGAACGGACAGGTTTCCTTTCTTCAATGTGCGGAACTCATCCTTTTTCATCTTCATCACCCCAGTTGGGATGAAGTTGGTCTTAAAGGCGGTCTTGAACTCAGACCAGGGTATAACTACCACGCCTTCGCTTGTGGTGCCCTCTTGGCCTCTGGCGGCCGAGTAGTTCTCCCACCATGCGGCAGCAGCTCCTTGGAGCTGGTGGGCCGCAAATATTACTTTGTCCTCCTCGGCACACTTGGCCAGGTATAGTTTCCTCTCAGTATCCCTTAACCAATCTTCAGCCTCCAGCGGCTCATCGGCTGAAGCAAAGGTGAGCGGCCTAGTCCTCTGAAAGTCACCCAGATCATATATGTGATTATTGTTAGGGTTGCCTTGCTGGCTGGCGAAATTTGCTTGTAGTATCTGTGTTTGTTGGGCCACGACTTGCGCCATGGTTGGGTGGACGGGTGGTGATGGAAGCTCATTTTCTGGGTGTTGAGTGTTGCCCTGCCCTGCGGATGGCTCCTGCTGGGAGGTAGTTGCCTCCGCTGGGAGGGGAATACTGGCACCTGACTGGGATCTGGTCACCCTATGGTTGGCCATCTGCAATCGGGTTTCATAATTTAATACTAGTGCTAGGCGGGAGGAAGAAAAGATAGCATTGCATGCAATAAAAACCAACAAGAGAACGACAAACGAATTTCAACAAAAGGCTCATGCTTGGCCGAACATTGAAACACATAAACATTCACTTAGCCAATTTTATACTGGACTTTTACGGTTACAACATTAATTAAAGTTTGACACGGTAACTATTGCGATGCAAAAGGATAGGTACGACATACATAACTGGTACTTGCACCACCAACAGCATGTACAACTACACTCTACCTAATCTACTCCTCCATAAACCCGTAACACGGGCTGGAGGGACTGTAGCTCGGGGACTGGGAACGGGATCGGCTCTCGCTAAACTCTGATGGGTCGGAGTCTGAGGGAGTGCGGGACCGGCTGCGACTGCGGCTGCGAAAAGGCTCCCCCTGTCGAAGAGCTGACCGGGGCCCTGGAGGACGCATGCTCTTGCGTGCGGTGATCCTGGTGCGGGGTCCCGATCCCAGCGGCAGTGGTGCTGGAGCCGCTGTGGGGGCGGGAGCCTGCTGGAGCTGTGCTTGGAGGGCGGCCACCTCCGCCTTGGCCTACGCCAAGGCCTGCTCGCTCTTGGCAAGCTGCTCTTGTAGAGTCACCCTGGCGGCGTGCCCGGCGATAAGGTGCTGTCGGAGGATGGTAATCTCCTCCAAGGCAATAGTGTGGGCCGCGCCGATGGCCCTGGTGAGAGCAACTTAATGCATAAGCATCGGGTCGTCCTCATTAACCGGCATGTTTGTCTCGTTGTACCGCACACCCTCCTGGCGCGACGGGTAGAAGCGGTAGGGTGTGCGGCGTAGGGCGATCTCGTAGATGTCGCATAGCCGCGCGGCGGCTAAGCGCGTGGCGTCCTGGATAGCGGCTGCTCTGGTGCTCCTCCGCTGTTCCATCGTGAAGACGTGAGGCGGGTCATGCTCGCTCTTTGGGTAGATGAACACCTCCATGGTCCAAGACTCTTCTCCTCCAATGGTAGCCTTAAGTCCGCGGTAAATGGGTTGTTCTTCATAGCCCAAGTAATGCAAAAGCTTGCGTAGTATGCTGGCGAATTCTCCTTCGTAGACACCATGGGCCAGGTAGTCCCAGCTCCCCTCATCACCCATTCCTGCCATCTGTAAATTTTAAGTTACTAATGTTAGTGAATTTTCCAAAATATAATGAAACGTGGAGTAGAGCAGATTCTAGGAAGGATACGAGTAGGAATAATATACTATGGTTTTCAAAATTATTTTCATAAATTTCATAAGTATTGTGTTCCTAGGCCATCCTAATTTCCATCCTTAGGCTTTACCCTACAGTCGTATGCTCTGATACCCGCGCTGTCGGACCCAGATTTTTTAATCCAAATCCACTGTGTTTTAAAGCACTATTCCCTGGATCAGTAGATAGCGCACACAAGAACATTGCTGAATCATATACATACACCGCAAAAGTTCATCATAACACATATCATAAAAGGTCTCTCCCCATGTCGGGTGATAGTTCACATAAGAGCCACATTGACCATAAGTTTACATTACATTAAAGCAGCGGAAAGTTCAACAAAAGTAGGTCCATTACCACAGGCAAGCGACTGGAGGGTGATTAGCGCCATGTATATTATCCTAATTTGGATAGTATATTTATGCACACAATCCCCATCAAGACCTCTTGATTAAGACCCAAAATACGAAGATAGCGTCCTAGTTATCGTTGTTGCTTCCTCCAATGTTAGCAGGGGCCTCCTTATGATCGTAGTGCCCTTGAGTTCCTGTTCCCTTGAGTTCCTGTCTCTGTGTTGATATTGCGAATGTGAGCACAAACCACCGTGCTCGCGAGCCGACACACAGAATGCAAATAAATAGCATGCATGTCTTATCAACGAAAAGGCATAGGTTTATTTTGTTTTGCCAAAGAGTGCTTTTGAATACAATTATTTAAAATCCCTATGACCTAGCAGCTTTGGAAATACGTTTGTAAATGTAATCTTTCATATCATCATAATTTTCCATACTCTTGGCATCACACCATATATCACCTATGGCATCACACCATATAACGCTTATGGCATCACACCATATAACGCTTATGGCATCACACCACATGACACCTCAACACTGGGATGACACCCAGGGAAAATTCAAACCAGGGCTATCCTTTGCCCGCCATTTTCCCTTCCCACCCCTGATATTTTGAAACAGAACTATATCTAGCAAAGTCCCCATGATTCGCCCTTGACCGTGGGCACGGCTATTCGAATAGTTTTCTACTCTGCAGAGTTCGTACACTTTACCCACAAGAGATAAATCCACTCACTGCCCCGCATGATTCCATAGACATGTGGTTGAGTAGTCTATCACAGAACCTTTACAATGTATTTCCCTAGCAGGGTTACGTCCGCTAAGGTTTCCACTTCCTCAGGGCATGCCCACCCTTCCAGAAGCCCCCTCTTGCGCCGTCACGCCGGAGGATGTGGCCATCCTCTACCTGCCCGTGGTCATACTGGCGCAATGACATGCGTCATATTTGCATATATTTACATGCCATTTTACCCTCTTATTTTTCGCATTTTGGGATCATTTATCATCATTTACACGTTTTTATATATTTAATTGCTCGAAATGGACTGCTTTACACTTTTTGTGCTTTTCTACAGGCCAACGCGATCTAGGCGCAAAACGACAAATCTGGACTGCTCCATACAGATGTACGCATCAATACGGATGCGTAGGATCAAACCGCGCTGAAAACGGAGCTTTGGAGGTCTAAATCAGAAGAAAACACTAATGGGGAAGGATCTCCTTGTAAACCCTAGAATCTTTGAGGGCTAAATTGCAAAAATGCCGAAAACCCCAATCCCCTTCTCCACCCGTGCGCCGCCGGTGGGGAGACTTGAGCTTGGCATTGCTTCTATCCCAAACCCCAGTTGCTCCCACCTTCTCTAGCTCCGGCCGACGGCGAGGCCAGGCCGGCTCGCCACCGCGCCACCCTTTCCTCACCACCGCCGCTCCTCCATCCGCGCCACCAACACCTCCACCGGTCACCCCTCTGCTCACCTTCCACTGCCTCCCTTCTTCGCCTCATTTCTCCACCGCTCCTCCCCGGTGTCTTCCTCTTTCTTCACCCGCAGCACCGCTTCACATCTCGCCGCCGCCGCCTTAGCTCCTCCTCTCCCCACCGCGCCTCCCTTCTCCACCGGTCGCCACCGCGCCACCCTTCTCCTTCCCTCCTCCTTCTCTAGCTCCGACCGGCGGCGAGGCCAGGCCGGCTTGCCACCGCCACCACCTCTCGGCCGCTCCCCATCTCCTCCTTCCTCCGCCGCCGATTCTCCATAGCACCTTCTCCATTAGCGCTGCCACCTTCCTCGGCGCGCCACCCAGCTCCACCGCACACCTCACCAGCCAACCACCTCTCACCGCTCCGCGCCTCCAACCGCATCCGCCGCCGCCTTGCTCTCCCTTCTTCCCCACATCCTGCAGTTCCTCCTCCACCGCATCTTCTCCGCCGCATCCTCCCCACTGCTTCTCCGGTCGCCACCGCGCCACCCTACTCCGCCTCCTCCACTCGCCGCTCCAGATTCTCCCGTGCGCGCCACCTCAACTCCTTCCGACCGTCATCCCGCAGCACCGACATCGGCAACCTCTTCTCCACCACACAGCGCCGCCGCCTTCTTCACCGGCATCTCCCTCATCGCCGACCGCTGCTTCCACTTCACCGACGCCGACCTCTGCCTCGACATCACCACCTCCTTGGCTTCCCGTCTGCTTCAACCTCTTCTTCCTCGGTTGACTTTTCTCATTTCTCTTTATTTTTCTCTAAACTCTAAATGTTGTAATTGAATGTGGATTAATTTGTGCATTGTGCCAGTGCATTTGATTTTAATTGTGGATGCTAAATTGTTATCTGCTAGTCTGTTGACCTGTGATGTTTAGATTTAGTAGTATCTGTGATCTGTTCTTGGTGTGGTAATCTGCTGACTGCCCCTCTAAAAGTCTTTTAGCAGTAGCCTCTGCTTAGCATTGCTATGGGTGATTAGGTGTTAAGTTCTGGTGTCAGTGGTTAGTCTATGCTAATTGTCACTTGTGTGCTTCCTGTGTATCATTGTTATGTGCTTGTGCAGTTGTGAATGTTAGTTTCTGTGATGTCAAGTTGCGCGAATTAGCTATTCAGCGACCGTCCCCCTTCTCATTGCTGTCTAGACTCCCTCTGCGCTTCTAGATCCTCTCCCTTTTCTTTTCGCGGTTGCTGACAGTTAGATTGCGCGAGTGTTTGTCGTAGTTCTTTGTTGTGTTGTCGTGTGCCGTCGTCGTCTAGTTAGCCATCGACCGTTTTCTCCCTCGTTCTCTCTCGACTCCCTCCGTGCTTCTAGACTGCCCCAGTGCTTCTCGACTTCCTTCTTCTTTCTCGCGGTCGATAGTTAGTTAGGTCGTCGGTCGGTCGTTCTAGTAGTCGTTGTCGTTCGTGTGTCGTTGTGTCGTAGTCGTGTTGTTCGTTCGGTCGTACGACGTCCATTCGTACGGTCGTTCATTCCGTCGTCGTTTAGTTCGTGCGTTTGTTTAGTTCTTTCATCGTTTCGTCCGTGCGAGTTAGAGTTCGTTTGGTAGTTCGTTCGTTCGGCTGTTTTAGTAGTTGTTTTAGGTTTAGTTCTCCCCCGTTTCGTTTGACCTAGCTTTAGCTGAGCGTCGGTAGCTTCAGTCTAGTCCCTGTGGAGAACACGACACTCGCCGCTATTTCAGTGGCAACCCGCCGAAATTCTGGGTTCAACATGGTCAAAGTGTCAACTCGCCTGGATCGCTGGTGTCCCGGTCTTGGTCGTCCGGGTTGGCGTCGGCTTCTGTGTCCTCTTCTTGGGCTTTGTATGCTATATTACGTTGCGCGAAAATTTGGATAAAAATCATCAAACCATACAAATCATCATCAAAAATTCAAATGAACTCAAAAATTCATGGTTTCAGTTCCATTGGACAGATCTTGAATTTAGATGAATTTAGAAATTTGTTTCACTTCATTTGGAGCTAAAATGAAATAGTTATGCTCGTTCAAAGTTCTCAGTTTGGTTAAATCCTAAAAATATGAAATTTCTGACAGTGGGTCCCACTGTCAATCTCTGGTTTTTATTTTGATTTATCATTTTATTCTCTTTTTTATTTTCTGTGCTACTGACATGTGGGTCCAGCTACTGTACAGTGGGGTCCACCTATCGTACATTGGGGTCCACCTGTCAGTGCGGGTTCTGTGCAGGTGTGTCACTGACTAGTGGGGTCCAGTGGTCAGTGGACCACACGGTATGGCTTCCACTGACAGGTGGGCCCACCTGTCAGGCGGAATTAAAAGAAATGTTTGACCTCGGCGCGCTGCGGAGCCGAAGGCTCGAACGCGTGCGGCCGAGGGAACAGGGGGGAAATAGAGTTAACGCTGCTAGCCAAGTCTCCTCTCAGGTGTTGCTTACCAGTAATGGGTGGTTTATTCCCATAAGCCGGGGTTGTAGCGGGGCCGAACAGAGGAAGTTGAGGATGGTGGTGAAGTCGAAGGCGCAGTCGTCGGAGTCTGAGAAGGTTCGGAGATGGGTCGGCGTCGTGCAGTGGCGGCGGCTCGGGGAGGCTCTCAGTGACGACGGTGTACGTGCGACGGGAAGCTTGGGCGAGGCCGGGGGTGACTTCACAACACTCTGGAGGCAGTCCTGGCGCGGGGAATTGGTGGCTAACGGTGGGGATTAACGGGTGGCTCCGTCGCCGGAGTTGGGGGAGGAGGTGGCTCGCCGGTGGCTATGGGGCACGGGGGCTCAATTACCTGCTGGAGAACGAAGAGCGAAGCGTGTGGAGCACAATGGGAGGCGCAGCGCCTTTTATAGTGGGCCGAGTGGAGCGGGCAACGGACGAGCAGCAACGGGCGGCTATGTGATCATGTCGGAGCGGCGGAGCAGGCGGGGCAGCGCGTGACTGCTCAGGCAAGTCTCGCGCCGCGCATGCGAGCTGACTGGTCGGCAGCGGTGCAGGAGTGAAGCTGGGCGCATGAGCGCCACGGGGACAGAAAGCCCTGCGCGCGGTAGAGGGAAGACTGAGGAGGAGGAAGAGAGAGCCGGGCGAGGGGAGGGCCACTGGCCAGTGGGAGAACGGGGAGGGAGCCGGGCCCGCTGGCTGGGAGAGAAGGTGGGGGTGAGGGCAGGGTCCGCACGCCAGTGGGCGCATGCGCGCTGCGCGTGTGGAGCTGGGCCGGCAGATGGGGTGGCCCGCTCGGCCGAAACGGAAAGAAAAGGGAGATGGGGTTGGGCTGGCTCATTTCGGCCGGCCTGACTTCATCCCCTCACCTTTTTTCATTTTTTTATATATCTCCTTTATCTTTATTTTGTATGAACAGGTGTATGAAATTTTTGTTTATTTTTACTGCTAAAATTGTTATTGCCTACGCACAATTTGGTAGATGTATATATATATAGTATAAATAACTGGGGCACCATGGTGTCTGGGCACCAAGTCTCTTTGCCTTTGGATTGCTTTTAGATGCGTGCTAGTGTAATTGAGACTTTCCCTCCATGATTAAGACTTACCCTCCATGAATAAGACTTTCCCTCCATGAATAAGACTTTCCATCCATGATTGATTTAGCATGCATGAACCATTGCACTAGCACGCATCTAAAAGCAATCTAAAGGTAGGGAGGTTTGGTGCCCAGACACCATGGTGCCCCATTTCAGCGTCATATATATATATATAAAATATATTTTTTTAAGCACTTGCTTTTAGTAACCACTAAGCCATTATGGCCATGGGGAAAGTTATATTTTAACCTTAACTTCTCCCTCCAAATTTTCTGGATTATCTTTTCAGATTCTAAATTAATATTTTGAATTTTTATTATCTGTATATCTCTTCTACTTAAGTTTTGGAACCTCAACCCAATTTCAAGGAAACTCAAAAAGGGAAAATCCAAATTCGAGGCAAAATATATAGCAAAATATTTCAGGAGCTTTACATTATTCGGGACTGAATTTTTCTAGGATGTTACAAATCTACCCCCCTTAAAAGAATCTCGACCCCGAGATTCAGCTTAACTAGCGAACAGGTCAGGGTAATCTTTTCGTAGCTGATCTTCACGCTCCCAGGTGTCTCCTGTGGGGAAGTGTACAAACTCTGCAGAGTCAAAACTATTCGAATAGCCGTGCCCACGGTCAAGGGCGGATATGGGAACTTAACCAGATATAGTTCTATTTTAAAATGCTTTGTGGGTGGGATGGAAAAAGTGGAGGGCAGCGGAAAGCCCTAATTTGAGTTGTCCTGGGTGTCGTCCCAATGGTAAGTTAAGCGGCTATAACACTGAAACATGCTATATGGTGCAGATGCCATGTAACGGTGGATGGAATCTGGATCGCTATTATCAATGCATTTCCTTGTATATTATGTTTTGTTCCAAAACTGCCAAGTCTCAGGAAATTTTATGTATTGTATTTCAAATAATGGCATTTCTATTCTTACAAAATGAAATAAGGGAGGAATAAACAGGGTCGTGAGTAAAAGAGATGGATGTTTGTAGTTTACACATAAAGGTATTGGTGGATTCATGTCGATCACAAGTAGGAAAAGATAGTGTGGGTTCTGGGAGAAATAAATTGATGGAGTCTAGCTGAATAGATAGGCTAGATAGATGATCTAATTGAATTTTTGGCAATATGGAGGAATAATAACAATTATTGGATTGTAATCTTGATCAGTGATATACTTGGTGGGTGAATACTAGTGGATCGTAGAATTGATCATTGATATTCTTGACAAGCCATGCATACTATTTATTTGCATTCTGTGTATTGGCTCGCGGAGCACGGTGGTTTGTGCTCACACTCGCTTTCTGAGAGACCATGTGGAGGTGTCCCCGAGGGTGTGATGGGTAATTGACGGCATTTCGGGAAAGTTTGAGTTTGGTTTGAGTGGTTCGAGCCAAGACATTGCGTGGTGCAATCGTTTCGGTTGGACTTGGTCGAATGCGGTCGGACGTGCTTAGGACGTTTATTTTTCGCTTCGATTGGTTTGGGCTTTGAGTATCTTTCTGATGATTATGTTTGGTTACTTTGTGTCAAGCGGTGCTATGTGATTTGTTTCTTGTCTGTGTTGGCTGCAGGACATCGAGTGGAGTCGTGGCGAGGCATGGGTGACCAGACTCGGCGCGGGCGGTGCCGATGTCAAAGCAGTCGAGATGTACCGAAGACTCTAAGCTCTCCATGCGTATGGGGACTTAGTGTGAGATTGTGAGAGAGAGCATGAGCGATGTAAACTCTTGATTATCAAGCATTCATGTCTCTTTGTCTCATTTTTATTGAGAGCTGTCTTGCTTTGTCTTCTCCTCATTTACGCTTTCTTTTGATTGCTAGTTCTTGCCTCTCCTCAGTTTACTGCAGCTTTCTTTTGCAATCTATTTATGTTTGGTTAGGCAGTACTTCTTGGCTTGCGGCATTGCATTTCTTTGAACTGTCGGCCAAGCAAAAATCAGCAAATTTGCATTCGGACAGCTAGTAGTGCTTTACTTCTTGTGTGATGTACTTGGCATGATCTTTAGATCCGAATGAATTATTTCTTGCAGCCGAGTACTACTTGTTGATTTGTATTCTCCCTTCTGGGGAGCAAAAGGAGCTCATCCAACAAGTATACTAGTTCGGCAGTATTCCTTGCTGTACTTCTTTCGGCCAATCACAGAGAACTGCATTCATTGTCTTCAATCACTTCGGCCAGCAGGAGACTTTTTTTCTGTTCGGCTGCAGTATATGCCCTGAAGATCATTTCGGCCGGCTGCATTTTTTTGTGATCTATCTTTTCGGCAGCATGGTCTTTGGCTGAATGGCTTTTGCATAGCTCGGCCAATAAGCTCTCTTCATGCAGATTTTTTCTTTTTGCTTTATGTGTTCTTCTCGGCAGCAACCCTTTTATTCTTTCTAGTGTGTTCGGCCAGCAAACTGAGTAGTACTAGTTTGTGTCTCATGTTTGGTTTCGGTTTGAAGATTGCAGCTGCATGCTTTAAGTGCCCTTTCTTGTTTTAGTTGGCAGCAGTACATCTCTTGGCCTCTTCTCTGCCGTGTGCAATTAGTGGACAACAAAAGTAGTAGTTGCTCTGCCGCATGATCTTTTCTTTTGGATATTCTCAGCTGCGAGTTTCCAGTCCTTCCTTCGGTTCATGCAGTCCCTGAGTACTTTGTGTTCTATTTGATTCGGCTGCAGCATGGTTCCTTTTGTTAGGCAATAGCAGTGCTCTCAAAGTATTGACTGAATAGTATGCGCATTTCATCTTCTTTTCATTTGCCTAGCTTTCCTCTCTGTTAGTGTAGGGCCCCAGTGATCATTCGAAACTCAGCTTCATAGCTTCCATAGCTATTGAAGAGGAGTTTCATACGAGGATACTTTTGAGGGATGGATTTTTAAAAAAGTCGACATTCACCCCCCCTCTGTCGCCGATTCCGATCCAACAATTGGTATCAGAGTTGGTTAGCTCTTTTCCATAGATCTTAACCGGTCTCTAGAGCCATGGCGACAGACAAGTACTCGACCAAGCCTCCGATCTTTGATGGCGTTGATTTTCTGTTCTGGAAAAGCCGGATGGAGACCTACATCCAGGCTCAAGGATATGTCATCTGGAGGAAGATCAAGGTCCGCTATCTGGTTCCTACCGATGAGAACATCAATGTGGCGAATATGCCCGATGTTGAGGTGAATTCAAAGGCAAGGAACATAATCATCCAAGGTTTGAGTCGTAGCGAGTTTGACCGCATTTCGCATCTCACGTCGGTTTTCGACATTTGGGAGACCATCAATGCTTACCATGAGGGCACCACCCAAATCAAGACAGTCCGATAGGACCAATTCAAGAGAGATTACAACAAGTTTGAAATGCTCATTGGAGAGTCCCTCGATGAGTGCTTTGTGCATTTTCATAAGATTCTGAGCAACCTCCGAGCGGTCGGTCTCACATACCCCGACTCGGACAACGCTCGACAGATGCTCGCTGCTTTAGACCTGCGTGTGTGGGAGATGAAGGTGAATACCATCAAGGACACCACGGACCTCTCGAATTTAACTCTTGATGCGTTGTACTCACGCCTCAAGACTCACGAGATTGACATTGTCTCTCGCAAGTCAAAGTTGCAGTCGATGGCCCTAGTCACCGATCCCAGTCTGACTTCCGGTTCTTCTTCTGATTCGCTCTGTGGTTTCTCTCTTGCTGCTCTCTGTGACGTAACTGATGATCAGTTAGAGCAGCTTGGAGATGAGTAGTTGGCCCTCCTAGCCAGATAAGTTTTCTCATGCTTACAAGAGGAGAAGGGACAGAAAGAGAGGAGGACCCGTGATATGCCTTCGAGTGTGGTGGCCCCAACCACATTCGGGCAGGCTGCCCCACGTTGGAGAAAGGCAAGGGCGACTACGGCGGTGTGAGTAAGAACGACTACATCAACAAGAACCGCAACAAGAAGCCCCTTGCTCACGCTCAAGGCAAGAAGAAGTTCCGCGACCTTGGCAAAGCAAGACCTCGATCTTAGTGAAGTGGAGGGCTGGAGCGACGATGATGGGACGGGTGACCAAGAACCCAAGGGCGGCGACGACTTTCTTCGGCATGTGCTTCATGGCCCTTGAGGGCGAAGTGAGCGACAACAAGTTGTACTCCGACTCCGACAAGGTATACCCCTCCTATGACCAGCTTAATGATGCTTTTCTTAAGCTAGGCGATTTTCATGCTAGATCTAGAGCTAGGTGTAGCGAGTTGGAGAAGGAAGTAGATAGACTATCACGGGTGCTTACTTCACTTATATCTGCTCCCTCCCGTGACGAATGTGATACAAGCTCTGCTTTGATTGGTGATATGGAGAAATTAAGGACCTCTCATGATAGTTTGTCCTCTGAGCTTGAGTTGATTAAGGTGGAGAACATTAGTCTTCTTGCTGAACTAGAAATGAGTAGAGTAGCACCTCTTTCATCTACTTCTGTTGAGGCTATTTCTTGCACCTCATGTGAGGATAAGGATAATGCTTTTAGAGGTCTCTATACCATGCTTCTAGATCTGCCCGAGTCTTGTGAAAATTGCAGTAATCTGAAATTAAACTTAAAAAGGGCAGACCATAAAATTGCTGAACTTCAAGCTTCATTACTTGAGCCTATTGTGTCTTTCATCAATTGTCCCAAATTGACACTTGAGCTTTAGTCTGTTTCTAAGCAATTCCAAGAAATGATTGATCATGATAAGAAAATGGCTCAGTTTGCTTCTAAGGACCCTGTTAGCTCACCATGCAAAAATTGTGATAAACTAAGATCTGACTTGATTGCATTGGAAGAAAAATGTGTGAAGCTAACTAAGTACCAACTAGAGAAGCCACAATCTTGTTGTGATGTGTGTGCTGGAGTGGGGGAGAAGCCCAAGGGTAAGGTCGAGACACTTAGCGACGTGAACCAAACTGCTAGCAGTAGGACTGTCCTTTCAGAGTCAGCTGTGCGTGCACAAGCCATTCACTCTTCTGCTATTGGTTCTTCTTCTGCTCCCTTACCTCCTGCTGTCTCTTCTTCCCCTTGCTCTTCTTGCACCTCTCTCTTTCGGGAGTGTCAGTATCTTATGAACACTCTTGAAAGATTTATAGGCGGCAAGAAGAAGCTGAATCTTATTCTAGACCAGTCCAAGATTTGCAAGTTCAATCAAGGTCTAGGATATGATTTTTTTGAGGATGTTAGGAAGCATCCACCTGCTGTGCTTAGACCCATAGCCGCAGGTGTGATCGAGGTCAAGCCCCGAACTGAGAAAGTTCAATTCAAATCAGCGGGCTTTGTCTAAGGGATATCTGACAGTAAGGTGGTAACACCTGGTGCTTCGACTTCTCAGAAGCCGAAGTTTCATTGTACCTTCTGTCAGAGGGATGGACATATGGTTGAGCGATGCTTCCGGCGTGCCAAGATCGCGCGTAGAGACAGTGTTGCAGCTCTTAGGCGTATTCAGGGTCAACCCCAGACCTTGAGTGCATCTAAGACCGACATGAGGTCTAGGTTGGCTCCTGTTGATGAGTTTGGGCAGCATCGAGGACTTGGTTCTTTCGAGTCTTCTGGTTGTCGTCCTCGGTCTGCCGTTGGTTATGACTTCCGTCGTTCTGAGGGTAGATCTCACTTCCCCCATCGAGATGGCTACCCGCGGCGTGATCAGCATGTTGCCGGTGCTCCGACTCGCTCTCTCGTAGCAGTCGGACTCAGCAACAGCTTCAGGTCTACACATAGACCTTCTGCTGCTTTGAGTGACAGAGAGCGTAGGGTAGCTAGAGGTCGATCGTGTGTGGCTACTTCTTCTACTCGACGTGTTGTTCAGTTTTGGGTGCCGAAGTCACTTTTGATTTACCCCAGTACTGAGACTTTACTCTCTCGTTGACTCAAGTTCGCCGGGCTGGGAAGGGAGAGGTTTGGCTCGTAGACTCCGGGTGTTCACAACACATGACCGGAGACTCTCGTTGGTTCTCTTCCCTAGCCCGTGCTCCAGGTGATGAGACTATCACCTTCGGAGATGCCTCGTCTGGGCGCGTTATCACCAAAGGTACAGTAAGTGTCAATGAGTCTTTTATTCTTAAGGATGTTGCCTTGGTTAGTAAGCTGCGATATAATTTGCTTTCAGTCTCTCAGCTATCGATGACGGTTTTGAGGTGAGCTTCAAGAAAAACGCTTGCAAAATTCTTGATTCTTCGGGTAGTCTGGTTCGCGGGAATTCTCGGTATGGGAGGATCTTTCGTGCTGATTTTTCTGAGTCTTCTGGTGATCCTCTCCGGTGTTTAGTTGCTTCTGAGTCCCACGACCTTACTTTCTGGCATAGAAGACTTGGTCATATCGGATTTGACCATTTGACCCGAGTTAGCGGCCACGATCTCATTCGTGGTTTGCCGAAACTCAAGATTGTCAAAGATCTTGTTTGCGCTCCATGCCGACATGGCAAGATGGTTGCCGCTTCTCACCCTCCGGTCACAGTTACTATGACCGATGCACCGGGACAGCTGCTCCATATGGACACAGTTGGACCAGCTCGAGTGCAGTCAGCAGGAGGGAAGTGATATGTCCTTGTCGTGGTCGATGACTTCTTGAGGTACTCTTGGGTGTTTTTCTTGGCCTCGAAGGATGAGACGTTCACACATTTTCGAGGTCTGTTTAGTAGGCTTTCTGTTGAGCTCCCGGGGTGCCTTACGAGTGATCCACAGTGACAATGGCACAGAGTTCAAGAATTCCTACTTCGAGAGATTCTGTGATGAGACAAGTGTAGAGAACCAGTTCTCTTCTCTGCACGTCCCACAACAGAATGGCGTTGTGAAGAGGAAGAACTGTACCTTGGTCGAGATGGTCAGGACGATGCTTGATGAGTATTCTTGTAACATCCTAGAAAAATTCTGTCCCGAATAATGTAAAGCTCCTGAAATATTTTGCTATATATTTTGCCTCGAATTTGGATTTTCCCTTTTTGAGTTTCCTTGAAATTGGGTTGAGGTTCCAAAATTTAAGTTGAAGAGATATACAGATAATAAAAATTCAAAATATTAATTGAGAATCTGAAAAGATGATCCAGAAAATTTGGAGGGAGAAATTAAGGTTAAAATATAACTTTCCCCATGGCCATAATGGCTTAGTGGTTACTAAAAGCAAGTGCTTAAAAATATATATAAATATATATATACATCTACCAAATTGTGCGCAGGCAATAACAATTTTAGCAGCAAAAATAAACAAAAATTTCATACACCTGTTCATACAAAATAAAGATAAAGGAGATATATAAAAAAATGAAAAAAAGGTGGGGGGATGAAGTCAGACCGGCCGAAATCAGCCAGCCCAACCCCATCTCGCTCTTCTTTCCATTTCAGCCGAGCGGGCCACCCCATCTGCCGGCCCAGCTCCATGCGTGCAGCGCGCATGCGCCCACTGGCGTGCGGACCCCGCCCTCACGCCCGCCTTCTCTCCCAGCCAGCGGGCCCGGCTCCCTCCCCGTTCTCCCACTGGCCGGTGGCCCTCCCCTCGCCCGGCTCTCTCTTCCACCTCCTCACTCTTCCCTCTACTGCGCAGGGCTTTCTGTCCCCGTGGCGCTCATGCACCCAGCTTCACTCCTGCACCGCTGCCGACCGGTCAGCTCGTGTGCGCGGCGCGAGACCTGCCCGAGCAGTCACGCGCAGCCCTGGAATCCCGCTGCCCCGCCTGCTCTGCCGCTCCGACATGACCACACAACCGCCTGTTACCGCTCGTCCGTTGCCCGCTCCACTCGGCCCACTATAAAAGGCGCTGCGCCTCCCATTGTGCTCCACACGCTTCGCTCTTCGTTCTCTAGCAGTAATTGTGCCCCCGTGCCCGTAGCCACCGGCGAGCCACCTCCTCCCCCAACTCCGGCGACGGAGCCCCCGTTAATCCCCACTGTTAGCCACTAATTCCCCGTGCCAGGACCGCCTCCAGAGCGCTGTGAAGTCACCCCCGGCCTCGCCCGAGCTTCCCATCGCACGTACACCGCCGTCACCAAGAGCCTCCCCGAGCCGCCGCCGCCGCACGACGCCGACCCGTCTCCGAACCTTCTCGGTCTCCGACGACTACGCCTTCGACTTCACCGCAGCTCTAGGAATGCATTTTGCCCTTCCCCAGACTTCTCCGACCATCCACGCCGCCGGCACCGTGACCTCGCCGCCGTCCTCAACTTCCTCTATTCGGCCCCGCTACAACCCCGACTTAAGGGAATAAACCGCCCCTTACTGGTAAGCAACACCTGAGAGGAGACTTGGCTAGCAGCGTTAACTCTATTACCCCCTGTTCCCTCGGCCGCGCGCATTCAAGCCTCCGGCTCCGCAGCGCGCCGAGGTCAAACTTTTCTTTTAATTCCGCCTGACAGGTGGGCCCCACCTGTTAGTGGAAGCCAGACCGCGTGGTCCACTGACCACTGGACTCCACTGGTCAGTGACACACCTGCACAGAACCCGCACTGACAGGTGGACCCCACTGTACAGTAGCTGGACCCACATGTCAGTAGCACAGAAAATAAAAAGAGAATAAAATGGAAAATCAAAATAAAAACCAGAGATTGACAGTGGGCCCCACTGTCAAAATTTTCATATTTTTAGGATTTAACCAAACTGAGAACTTTGAACGAGCATAACTATTTCATTTTAGCTCCAAATGAAGTGAAACAAATTTCTAAATTCAAGATCTGTCCAATGGAACCGAAACCATGAATGTTTTAGTTCATTTGAATTTTTTATGATGATTTGTATGGTTTGATGATTTTTATCCAAATTTTCGCGCAACGTAATATAGCATACGAAGCCCAAGAAGAGGACACAGAAGCCGACGCCAACCCGGACGACCAAGACCAGGACACCAGCGATCCAGGTGAGTTGACACTTTGACCATATTGAACCCAGAATTTCAAAGTTATTTTCTTTCAAACTATCAACATGCATGCCGTTATTTTTATGTGATATGTTATGTTCAGTTTTGATATGCTAGTTACACCTCAATATTAAATTTGCGTATGGTATTCCCCTTGCCAACTTGGACATATGAACCTTGTCACCCTAGTAAACTATGATATTATGGATTTGCCAATTAAGTCTCTAACTGTATGCTATGCTTAGAAATGCTAGAAACTCGGGGTATCAGTAGTACCCCAATGACACTATCTTGAACTAGTATGAACTGTTTTGGGAAGGAAATGATGGAAATGAGGTATGATCATTAGAGAAAATTTTATGTTACTAAAAACCCCCACGTGCTTACCTATCCGGGCAGATGGTTGGGGGTATGGCGCTGTGATAGTGCAAAGGGGGCTAGTGGTAGAACCGCCCCGGTAAGGACCGAATCAGGTGATGATCTCCCAAGGTACAACAGTGCAACCACAAGCTGGCAAAATGTAGGCAGGGCTAAATAATTTGTATTAACTTAGTCAGGGTTGCGCCAGTATGACCACGGGCGAGTAGAGGATGGCCACATCCTCCGGCGTGATGGCGCAAGAGGGGGCTTCTGGAAGGGTGGGCGTGCCTTGAGGAAGTGGAAACCTTAGCGGACGTAACCCTGTAGGGAAATACATTGTAAAGGTTCTGTGATAGACTACTCAACCGCATGTCTATGGAATCATGCGGGGCAACGAGTGGATTTATCTCTTGTGGGTAAAGTGTACGAACTTTGCAGAGTAGAAAACTATTCGAATAGTCGTGCCCACGGTCAAGGGCGAATCATGGGGACTTTGCTAGATATAGTTCTGTTTCAAAATATCAGGGGTGGGAAGGGAAAATGGCAGGCAAAGGATAGCCCTGGTTTGAATTTTCCCTGGGTGTCATCCCAGTGTTGAGGTGTCATGTGGTGTGATGCCATAAGTGTTGTACGGTGTGATGCCATAAGCGTTATATGGTGTGATGCCATAGGTGATATATGGTGTGATGCCATGAGTATGGAAAATTATGATGATATGAAAGATTACATTTACAAACGTATTTCCAAAGCTGCTAGGTCATAGGGATTTTAAATAATTGTATTCAAAAGCACTCTTTGGCAAGACAAAATAACCCTATGCCTTTCCGTTGATAAGTCATGCGTGCTATTTATTTGCATTCTGTGTGTCGGCTCGCGAGCACGGTGGTTTGTGCTCACATTTGCAATATCAACACAGAGACAGGAACTCAAGGGCACTACGATCATGAGGAGGCCCCTGCTAACGTTGGAGGAAGCAACAACGATAACTAGGACGCTATCTTCATATTTTGGGTCTTAGTGAAGAGGTCTTGATGGGGATTGTGTGCATAAATATACTATCCAAATTAGGATAATATACATGGCACTTAATCCCCTCCAGTCGCTTGCCTGTGGTAATGGACCTACTTTTGTTGAACTTTCCGCTGCTTTAATGTAATGTAAATTTATGGTCAATGTGGCTCCTATGTGAACTATCACCCGACATGGGGAGAGACCTTTTATGATATGTGTTATGATGAACTTTTGCGGTGTATGTATATGATTCAGCAATGTTCCTGTGTGCGCTATCTACTGATCCAGGGAATAGTGCATTAAAACACAGTGGATTTGGATTAAAAAATCCAGGTCCGACAACACTGGTATCAGAGCATACGACTGTAGTGTAAAGCCTTAGGATGGAAATTAGGATTGCCTAGGAACACAATACTTATGAAATTTATGAAAATAATTTCGAAAACCATAGTATATTATTCCTACTCGTATCCTTCCTAGAATCTGCTCTACTCCACCTTTCATTATATTTTGGAAAATTCACTAACATTAGTAACTTAAAATTTACAGATGGCAGGAATGGGTGATGAGGGGAGTTGGGACTACCTGGCCCATGGTGTCTACGAAGGAGAATTCGCCAGCATACTACGCAAGCTTTTGCATTACTTGGGCTATGAAGAACAGCCCATTTACCGCAGACTTAAGGCTACCATTGGAGGAGAAGAGTCTTGGACCATGGAGGTGTTCATCTACCCAAAGAGCGAGCATGACCCGCCTCACGTCTTCACGACGGAACACCGGAGGAGCACCAGAGCAGCCGCTATCTAGGACACCGCGCGCCTAGCCGCCGCGCGGCTATGCGACATCTACGAGATCGCCCTACGCCGCACACCCTACCGCTTCTACCCGTCGCGCTAGGAGGGTGCGCGGTACAACGAGACAAACATGCCGGTTAATGAGGATGACCCCATGCTTACGCATCAAGTTGCTCTCACCAGGGCCATGGGCGCGGCCAACTATTGCCTTGGAGGAGATTACCATCCTCCGACAGCACCTTATCGCTGGGCACGCCGCCAGGGTGACTCTGCAGAAGCAACTCGCCAAGAGCGAGCAGGCCTTGGCGCAGGCCAAGGCGGAGATGACCGCCCTCCAGGCACAGCTCCAGCAGGCTCCCGCCCCCGCAGCGGCTCCAACACCACCGCCGCTGGGATCGGGACCCCGCACCAGGATCACCGCGCGCAAGAGCGTGCGTCCTCCGGGGCGCCGGTCAGCTCTTCGACAGGGGAGCCTTTTCGCAGCCGTAATCGTAGCCGGTCCCGCACTACCTCAGACTCCGACCCATCGGAGTTTAGCGGGAGCTGATCCCAGTCCCCGAGCTACAGTCCCTCTGGCCCATGTTACGGGTTTATGGAGGAGTAGATTAGGTAGAGTGTAGTTGTACTTGCTGTAGGTGGTGCAAGTACCAGTTATGTATGTCGTACCTATCCTTTTGCATCGCAGTAGTTACCGTGTCGAACTTTAATTAATGTTGTAACTATAAAAGTCCAGTATAAAACTGGCTAAGTGAATGTTTATGTGTTTCAATGTTCGGCCAAGCATGAGCCTTTTGTTGAAATTCGTTTGTCATTCTCTTGTTGGTTTTTATTGCATGCAATGCTATCTTTTCTTCCTCCCGCCTAGCACTAGTATTAAATTATGAAACCCGATTGCAGATGGCCAGCCATAGGGTGACCAGATCCCAGTCAGGTGCCAGTATTCCCCTCCCAGCGGAGGCAACTACCTCCCAGCAGGATCCATCCGCAGGGCAGGGCAACACTCAACACCCAGAAAATGAGCTTCCATCGCCACCTGTCCACCCAACCATGGCGCAAGATACTACAAGCAATTTTCGCCAGCCAGCAAGGCAACCCTAACAATAATCACAGATCTGATCTGGGTGACTTTCAGAGGACTAGGCTGCTCACCTTTGCTTCAGCCAATGAGCCGCTGGAGGTTGAAGATTGGTTAAGGGATACTGAGAGGAAACTATACCTGGCCAAGTGTGCCGAGGAGGACAAAGTAATATTTGCGGCCCACCAGCTCCAAGGAGCTGCTGCCGCATGGTGGGAGAACTACTCGGCCGCCAGAGGCCAAGAGGGCACCACAAGCGAAGGCGTGGTAGTTATACCCTGGTCTGAGTTCAAGACCGCCTTTAAGACCAACTTCATCCCAACTGGGGTGATGAAGATGAAAAAGGATGAGTTCCGCACATTGAAGCAAGGAAACCTGTCCGTTCAGGAATACCTTACCCGGTTTACCCAGCTTGCTCGGTACGCCCCAAGGGACGTAGAAGCTAAGGAGGACAAGATTGACCGATTCTTCACAGGCATGAATGAGGAGCTTAGGGTGCAGCTGATTACACAGGACTTTACTAGTTTCCATCAACTAGTAAACAAGGCTTAATCCTAGAAAATGAGAGAAGGAATCTAGCGGCAAGTCGCAAGCACAACATAGCGGTACAGCGACCCCAAGGAAGGTTCGTGCAGAGATTCTTTAGCAATCCTTCCTCTTCCAGAACCAGTCGGCATAAGGCGCCAGCCTCGACATTCCAGCCAAGAGGTAGCTCTTCTCAAGCTAACCGCCCGGGGGGGCAACCAACTAGCACAATCCAAGAAGCCTCCTTCTATTGCTTTGCATGCGGGGAAAAAGGGCACTACTCCTGGCAATGCCCACAGAAGCAAGGCACACAGGGGAAGTCCAACAAGGGAGCTGCCCTAGTCCGTGGCCAAGCTGGAGGAAGCAGCAAGGGCTATCAAGCTTCTCAGCCCTGCAAGAACACCGCAGCAGCCAACAGAGGCCGCGTGAATCATATCATGGTTGAAGAGGCTCAAGAGGCAGCTGGAGTACTAATGGGTACGTTCTCTGTCAAATCTATACCAGCACAAGTACTATTTGATTCGGGAGCTTCGTATTCACATATATCCAAGGGGTATGCTGATAGATTGAGGTTACCTATTTATCCTTTAAAGAAACTAGTGGTACTTAGCTCACCAGCTGGTGTAATCCATGCTGCCCTAGTATGCCCTGGAGTAGAAGTTACTTTGGAAAAGTGTGACTTTCTAGCAGACCTAGTAGTACTAAGCTCCCAGACCCTTGATATTATATTGGCCATGGATTGGTTGGCTAGACATCAAGGGGTCATAGAATGTGCCACCAGGACTGTGCAATTGACTAAGTGCCCTGGGATGAACATAAATATAAAAGTGGACCAACCATACCGATGGGGCCGCGCAGTATATTATTGCGAGGATATACCTTTAGAAGGGATGATAGTAGTGCAAGACTATCCCGAAGTATTCCCCGAAGAACTGCCAGGCATGCCCCCTGACCGAGACCTGGAGTTTATTATTAACCTGAAACCAGGAGCTGCTCCAGTCTCCAAGAGGCCTTATAGGATGACAGTAGAAGAGTTGGAGGAATTGAAGAAGCAACTTAAGGAATTGCAGGACAAAGGATTTATCAGGCCTAGCTCTTCACCATGGGGGTCTCCGGTACTATTTGTAAAGAAGAAGGATGGCACTGCCCGGATGTGTGTAGATTATCGGGCCTTAAATGAGGTGACCATCAAGAATAAATACCCTCTGCCTAGGATTGATGACCTATTCGATCAGCTTGGTGGAGCGACAGTATTCTCCAAAATAGATCTGAGGTCAGGATATCACCAGCTAAAAATTAAGGCTGAGGATATACCCAAAACAGCTTTTACCACTAGATATGGACTGTACGAATTTACGGTCATGTCTTTTGGACTAACAAACGCACCCGCCTATTTCATGAATCTCATGAACAAGTTGTTCATGGAGTATTTGGACAAGTTTGTAGTGGTATTTATTGATGACATCCTCATATACTCCAAGAATGCAGAAGAGCATGCAGAGCATTTACGATTAGTTTTGGAGAAACTAAAGGAGCATCAGCTGTATGCCAAGTACAGCAAGTGTGAGTTCTGGCTAAGTGATATTAGCTTTCTGGGACATATAGTGTCTGAAAAAGGAGTATCCGTTGATCCAACCAAGATAGCCGCAGTAACGGAATGGAAGCAGCCTACCTCCGTCACTGAGGTAAGGAGTTTTCTTGGATTGGCTGGATACTACAGAAGGTTCATAGAAGGATTCTCCAGAATTGCCAGGCCAATGACCCAGCTGCTCAAGAAAGAGCAGAAATTCGAATGGACTAATGCCTGTGAAGAAAGCTTCCATGAACTGAAGAAGAGATTAACTACCACCCCGGTGCTAGTCCTCCCAGATGTGCGCAAGGACTTTGAAGTGTACTGTGATGCCTCACATCAAGGACTAGGATGTGTACTGATGCAAGGAGGCAGGGTCGTAGCATATGCATCAAGACAACTTCGCCCCCATGAAGCCAACTATCCGACACATGACCTAGAATTAGCATTAGTGGTGCACGCAATAAAGATCTTCTTCGTTTGTCAGCGTAGCTCTTTTGCCGGGACTGGGCTGCTAGTAATCTATCCCTGATTAAACGAACTTTCTCTTCGGCTTGTTTTAAAGTGTCTGGCCCAAAGATATAACCTTCCCCTACTTCTGACCAGTGTAGAGGGGTTCGGCATTTTCTCCCATATAAAGCTTCAAAGGGGGACATTTGCAGGCTAGCTTGATAGCTATTGTTGTAGGCGAACTCGGCATACGAGAGACATCTGTCCCAATCCTTTGAGAAGTCTAATGCACATGCCCTAAGCATATCTTCCAGTATTTGATTGACTCTCTCGGTTTGTCCGTTCGTTTGGGGTGATAGGCGGTACTGAAATCCAAATGGGTACCAAGGGCTTCATGAAGGCTGGCCCAGAAATGCGAGGTAAATTGGGATCCTCGATCCAAGATTATCCTTTTTGGTACCCCATGCAAACTCACTATGCGAGACATGTATAACTCATCCAGCTTGTCTCCTTTGTATGTGGTCTTGACAGGAATGAAATGGGCAACCTTGGTCAACCTGTCAATTACCACCCATATGGAGTCATACCCTAACTTGGTTCTTGGTAGACCAGTGATGAAATCCATCCCAACTTCTTCCCACTTCCACTGTGGAACTTGCAAGGGCTGCAATAATCCTGCTGGTCGCTGATGTTTCGCTTTCACCCTTTGGCATACATCACAACATGCCACATGTTCTGCAATATCCCTCTTCATTCGTGGCCACCAATAACACCGCTTCATATCCTGGTACATCTTGGTACTTCCAGGATGGAGGGAATACGCAGAGCTATGCGCCTCTCAAGTATCAAGTCCTTAAGATCCTTTTGAGGAGGTACAAAGATGCGGGTTTCATATCTTAGTACACCTTGTTGATCCACGGTCAGCTTGGAAGCCTTCCCTTCCTCCATTAGTCTTTTCAACCTCAAGGTAGTCGAGTCTTCCTTTTGTGCAGCTATGATTTTCTCTTCTAGATTGGGTTGCACTTCCATTGCTGCTAGGGTGCCTTTTTCCACTATCTCTAGGTTCAATGCCATTAACTCCTTGTAGAGCTCGGGTTGCTGTTCTTGAACCATGAGGTTATTGCAGTATGCTTTACGGCTTAGAGCATCTGCTACCACATTGGCTTTTCCTGGGTGGTAATGGACACTTAGGTCGTAATCCTTAATCAGTTCCAGCCATCTTCTCTGCCTCAGATTAAGGTGGGACTGTGTAAAGAAGTACTTGAGACTTTTGTGATCTGTGTATATATCACAATGATTTCCAATCAAATAATGCCTCCATATGTTTAATGCGTGCACCACTGATGCTAATTCTAGGTCATGGGTCGGATAGTTGGCTTCATGGGGGCGAAGTTGTCTTGATGCATATGCTACGACCCTACCTCCTTGCATCAGTACACATCCTAGTCCTTGATGTGAGGCATCACAGTACACTTTAAAGTCCTTGCGCACATCTGGGAGGACTAGCACCGGGGTGGTAGTTAATCTCTTCTTCAGTTCCTGGAAGCTTTCTTCACAGGCATTAGTCCATTCGAATTTCTGCTCTTTCTTGAGCAGCTGGGTCATTGGCCTGGCAATTCTAGAGAATCCTTCTATGAACCTTCTGTAGTATCCAGCCAATCCAAGAAAACTCCTTACCTCAGTGACGGAGGTAGGCTGCTTCCATTCCGTTACTACGGCTATCTTGGTTGGGTCAACGGATACTCCTTTTTCATACACTATATGTCCCAGAAAGCTAATATCACTTAGCCAAAACTCACACTTGCTATACTTGGCATACAGCTGATGCTCCTTTAGTTTCTCCAAAACTAATCGTAAATGCTCTGCATGCTCTTCTGCATTCTGGGAGTATATGAGGATGTCATCAATAAATACCACTACAAACTTGTCCAAATACTCCATGAACACCTTGTTCATGAGATTCATGAAATAGGCGGGGGGGGCATTTGTTAGTCCAAAAGACATGACCGTAAATTCGTACAGTCCATATCTAGTGGTAAAAGCCGTTTTGGGTATATCCTCAGCCTTAATTTTTAGCTGGTGATATCCTGACCTCAGATCTATTTTGGAGAATACTGTCGCTCCACCAAGCTGATCGAATAGGTCATCAATCCTAGGCAGAGGGTATTTATTCTTGATGGTCACCTCATTTAAGGCCCGATAATCTACACACATCCGGGCAATGCCATCCTTCTTCTTTACAAATAGTATCGGAGACCCCCATGGTGATGAGCTAGGCCAGATAAATCCTTTGTCCTGCAATTCCTTAAGTTGCTTCTTCAATTCCTCCAACTCTTCTACTGTCATCCTATAAGGCCTCTTGGAGACTGGAGCAGCTCCTGGTTTCAGGTTACTAACAAACTCTAGGTCTCGGTCAGGGGGCATGCCTGGCAGTTCTTCGGGGAATACTTCGGGATAGACTTGCACTACTATCATCCCTTCTAAAGGTATATCCTTGCAATAATATACTGTGCGGCCCCATCGGTATGGTCGGTCCACTTTTATATTTATGATCATCCCAGGGCACTTAGTCAATTGCACAGTCCTGGTGGCACATTCTATGACCCCTTGATGTCTAGCCAACCAATCCATGCCCAATAAATATCCAGGGTTTGGGAGCTTAGTACTATTAGGTCTGCTAGAAAGTCACACTTTTCCAAAGTAACTTCTACTCCAGGGCATACTAGGGCAGCATGGATTACACCAGCTGGTGAGCTAAGTACCACTGGTTTCTTTAAAGGATAAATAGGTAACCTCAATCTATCAGCATACCCCTTGGATATATGTGAAAGCGAAGCTCCCGAATCAAATAGTACTTGTGCTGGTATAGATTTGATAGAGAACGTACCCATTAGTACTCCAGCTGCCTCTTGAGCCTCTTCAATCGTGATATGATTCACGCGGCCTCTGTTGGCTGCCGCGGTGTTCTTGCGGGCCTGGGAAGCTTGATAGCCCTTGCTGCTTCCTCCAGCTTGGCCACGGACTAGGGCAGCTCCCTTGTTGGACTTCCCCTGTGTGCCTTGCTTCTGTGGGCATTGCCAGGAGTAGTTCCCTTTTTCCCCGCATGCAAAGCAATAGAAGGCGGCTTCTTGGATTGTGCTAGTTGGTTGGCCCCCCCGGGCGGTTAGCTTGAGAAGAGCTACCTCTTGGCTGGAATGTCGAGGCTGGCGCCTTATGCTGACTGGTTCTGGAAGAGGAAGGATTGCTAAAGAATCTCCGCACGAACCTTCCTTGGGGTCGCTGTACCGCTATCTTGTGCTTGCGACTTGCCGCTAGATTCCTTCTCTCATTTTCTAGGATTAAGCCTTGTTTACTAGTTGATGGAAACTAGTAAAGTCCTGTGTAATCAGCTACACCCTAAGCTCCTCATTCATGCCTGTGAAGAATCGGTCAATCTTGTCCTCCTTAGCTTCTACGTCCCTTGGGGCGTACCGAGCAAGCTGGGTAAACCGGGTAAGGTATTCCTGAACGGACAGGTTTCCTTGCTTCAATGTGCGGAACTCATCCTTTTTCATCTTCATCACCCCAGTTGGGATGAAGTTGGTCTTAAAGGCGGTCTTGAACTCAGACCAGGGTATAACTACCACGCCTTCGCTTGTGGTGCCCTCTTGGCCTCTGGCGGCCGAGTAGTTCTCCCACCATGCGGCAGCAGCTCCTTGGAGCTGGTGGGCCGCAAATATTACTTTGTCCTCCTCGGCACACTTGGCCAGGTATAGTTTCCTCTCAGTATCCCTTAACCAATCTTCAGCCTCCAGCGGCTCATCGGCTGAAGCAAAGGTGAGCGGCCTAGTCCTCTGAAAGTCACCCAGATCATATCTGTGATTATTGTTAGGGTTGCCTTGCTGGCTGGCGAAATTTGCTTGTAGTATCTGTGTTTGTTGGGCCATGACTTGCGCCATGGTTGGGTGGACGGGTGGCGATGGAAGCTCATTTTCTGGGTGTTGAGTGTTGCCCTGCCCTGCGGATGGCTCCTGCTGGGAGGTAGTTGCCTCCGCTGGGAGGGGAATACTGGCACCTGACTGGGATCTGGTCACCCTATGGCTGGCCATCTGCAATTGGGTTTCATAATTTAATACTAGTGCTAGGCGGAAGGAAGAAAAGATAGCATTGCATGCAATAAAAACCAACAAGAGAACGACAAACGAATTTCAACAAAAGGCTCATGCTTGGCCGAACATTGAAACACATAAACATTCACTTAGCCAGTTTTATACTGGACTTTTACGGTTACAACATTAATTAAAGTTCGACACGGTAACTACTGCGATGCAAAAGGACAGGTATGACATACATAACTAGTACTTGCACCACCTACAGCAAGTACAACTACACTCTACCTAATCTACTCCTCCATAAACCCGTAACACGGGCCGGAGGGATTGTAGCTCGGGGACTGGGAACGGGATTGGCTCCCGCTAAACTCTGATGGGTCGAAGTCTGAGGGAGTGCGGGACCGGCTGCGACTACAGCTGCGAAAAGGCTCCCCCTGTCAAAGAGCTGACCGGGGCCCCGGAGGACGCACGCTCTTGCGCACGGTGATCCTGGTGCGGGGTCCCGATCCCAGCGGCGGTGGTGCTGGAGCTGCTGCGGGGGCGGGAGCCTGCTGGAGCTGTGCCTGGAGGGCGGCCACCTCCGCCTTGGCCTACGCCAAGGCCTGCTCGCTCTTGGCGAGCTGCTCCTGTAGAGTCACCCTGGCGGTGTGCCCAGCAATAAGGTGCTGTCGGAGGATGGTAATCTCCTCCAAGGCAATAGTGTGGGCCGCGCCCATGGCCTTGGTGAGAGCAACTTGATGCGTAAGCACCGGGTCGTCCTCATTAACTGGCATGTTTGTCTCATTTAACCGCGCACTCTCCTACGCGACGGGTAGAAGCGGTAGGGTGTGCGGCGTAGGGCGATCTCGTAGATGTCGCATAGCCGCGCGGCGGCTAAGCGCGCGGCGTCCTGGATAGCGGCTGCTCTGGTGCTCCTCCGGTGTTCCATCGTGAAGACGTGAGGCGGGTCATGCTTGCTCTTTGGGTAGATGAACACCTCCATGGTCCAAGACTCTTCTCCTCCAATGGTAGCCTTAAGTCCGCGGTAAATGGGCTGTTCTTCATAGCCCAAGTAATGCAAAAGCTTGCGTAGTATGCTGGCGAATTCTCCTTCGTAGACACCATGGGCCAGGTAGTCCCAGCTCCCCTCATCACCCATTCCTGCCATCTGTAAACTTTAAGTTACTAATGTTAGTGAATTTTCCAAAATATAATGAAAGGTGGAGTAGAGCAGATTCTAGGAAGGATACGAGTAGGAATAATATACTATGGTTTTCAAAATTATTTTCATAAATTTCATAAGTATTTTGTTCCTAGGCCATCCTAATTTCCATCCTAAGGCTTTACCCTACAGTCGTATGCTCTGATACCAGCGCTGTCGGACCCAGATTTTTTAATCCAAATCCACTGTGTTTTAATGCACTATTCCCTGGATCAGTAGATAGCGCACACAGGAACATTGCTGAATCATATACATACACCGCAAAAGTTCATCATAACACATATCATAAAAGGTCTCTCCCCATGTCGGGTGATAGTTCACATAAGAGCCACATTGACCATAAGTTTACATTACATTAAAGCAGCGGAAAGTTCAACAAAAGTAGGTCCATTACCACAGGCAAGCGACTGGAGGGTGATTAGCGCCATGTATATTATCCTAATTTGGATAGTATATTTATGCACACAATCCCCATCAAGACCTCTTGATTAAGACCCAAAATACGAAGATAGCGTCCTAGTTATCGTTGTTGCTTCCTCCAACGTTAGCAGGAGCCTCCTCATGATCGTAGTGCCCTTGAGTTCCTGTATCTGTCTTGATATTGCGAATGTGAGCACAAACCACCATGCTCGCGAGCCGACACACAGAATGCAAATAAATAGCATGCATGTCTTATCAACGGAAAGGCATAGGGTTATTTTGTTTTGCCAAAGAGTGTTTTTGAATACAATTATTTAAAATCCCTATGACCTAGCAGCTTTGGAAATATGTTTGTAAATGTAATCTTTCATATCATCATAATTTTCCATACTCATGGCATCACACCATATATCACCTATGGCATCACACCATATAACGCTTATGGCATCACACCATACAACACTTATGGCATCACACCATACAACACTTATGGCATCACACCACATGACACCTCAACACTGGGATGACACCCAGGGAAAATTCAAACCAGGGCTGTCCTTTGCCCGCCATTTTCCCTTCCCACCCCTGATATTGTGAAACAGAACTATATCTAGCAAAGTCCCCATGATTCGCCCTTGACCGTGCGCACGTCTATTCGAATAGTTTTCTACTCTGCAGAGTTCGTACACTTTACCCACAAGAGATAAATCCACTCGTTGCCCCGCATGATTCCACAGACATGCGGTTGAGTAGTCTATCACAGAACCTTTACAATGTATTTCCCTAGCAGGGTTACGTCCGCTAAGGTTTCCACTTCCTCAGGGCACGTCCACCCTTCCAGAAGCCCCCTCTTGCGCCGTCACGCTGGAGGATGTGGCCATCCTCTACCCGCCCGTGGTCATATTGGTGCAACCCTTACTAAGTTAATACAAATTATTTAGCCCTGCCTACATTTTGCCAGCTTGTGGTTGCACTGTTGTACCTTGGGAGATCATCACCTGATTCAGTCCTTAGAGATACCGGGGCGGTTCTACCACTAGCCCTCTTTGCACTATCACAGCGCCATACCCCCAACCATCCGCCCAGATAGGTATGCACGTGGGGGTTTTTAGTAACATAAAATTTTCTCTAATGATCATACCTCATTTCCTTCCCAAAACAGTTCATACTAGTTCAAGATAGTGTCATTGGGGTACTACTGATACCCCGAGTTTCTAGCATTTCTAAGCATAGCATACAGTTAGAGGCTTAATTGGCAAATCCATAATATCATAGTTTACTAGGGTGACAAGGTTCATATTTCCAAGTTGGCAAGGGGAATACCATACGCAAATTTAATATTAAGGTGTAACTAGCATATCAAAACTGAACATAACATATCACATAAAAATAACGCCATGCATGTTGATAGTTTGAAAGAAAATAACTTTGAAATTCTGGGTTCAATATGGTCAAAGTGTCAACTCGCCTGGATCGCTGGTGCCCTGGTCTTGGTCGTCCGGGTTGGCGTCGGCTTCTGTGTCCTCTTCTTGGGCTTGGTATGCTATATTACGTTGCGCGAAAATTTGGATAAAAATCATCAAACCATACAAATCATCATAAAAAATTCAAATGAACTAAAAAATTCGTGGTTTCGGTTCCATTGGACAGATCTTGAATTTAGATGAATTTTGAAATTTGTTTCACTTCATTTGGAGCTAAAATGAAATAGCTATGTGGTCTGAGTGGATCTGGAAACGGACGAGCGGCAACGGGCGGCTGTGTGGTCATGTCGGAGCGGCGGAGCAGGCGGGGCAGCGGGATTCGGGGGCTGCGCGTGACTGCTCGGGCAGGTCTCGCGCCACGCACGCGAGCTGACTGGTCGGCAGCGGTGCAGGAGTGAAGCTGGGTGCATGAGCGCCACGGGGACAGAAAGCCCTCCACGCTGTAGAGGGAAGAGTGAGGAGGAGGAAGAGAGAGCCGGGCGAGGGGAGGGCCACCGGCCAGTGGGAGAACAGGGAGGGAGCTGGGCCCGCTGGCTGGGAGAGAAGGCGGGGTTGAGGGCAAGGTCCGCACGCCAGTGGGCGCATGCACGCTGCGCGTGTGTAGCTGGGCCGGCAGATGGGGTGGCCCGCTCGGCCGAAACGGAAAGAAGAGGGAGATGGGGTTGGGCTGGCTCATTTCGGCCGGCCTGACTTCATCCCCCCACCTTTTATTTCATACTTATCATGTTACATATATACCCACATTGATATTCCTATCGACAGGCTGCGTACATCCCGTCAACTCCATTGAAACAGCCTGATCTTGGACGGATTCAAGCAGAGTTGGCGTACTTTTTGCTGGCTCAAGTCATAATGCCAGAAGGACAGTTCCACTGCGCACCATAGATACATAATCAACGAACTTGTGAGGCGGCACAAGCTATACTTGGATGGTGCATCATTGTCATTCAAGTATTGTTTGTGCAGTTGACAAGTTCGTTGATTATAGCTCTGTTCCTTTCCCGTGACCTCGATTCTGAAGTGATAGTGCAATAAAAAATGCAATCTTACCACTGCGCACAATGATTTTTTATTGCTCTTATCACTCCGGAATCAAGGTCTCGCGAAACGAAGATATCCATAATCAACGAACTTGTCGGCTGTACAAGCAATACTTGAATGGCAATCATGCACCATCCAAGTATAGCTTGTTCAGCCGGACAAGTTCGTTGATTATGGATCAGTTCCTTTCGTGAGACTTCAATTCCTGAGTGATAAGTGCAATAAAAAAATATTGTGCGCAGCGGTAACATTGCATTTTTTTATTGCTCTATCACTCCAGAATCGGGGTCTCGTGAAAGGAACAGAGCCATAATCAACGAATTTGTCAGCTGCACAAGCAATACTTGTGTCGCTTGACAAGTTCGTTGATTATGTATCTATTTCTTTGGCGAGCCCTCGATTCCGAAGTGATAGATCTTTTGTAAGTGCAAATGTAGTGTAGATCTTTTGTAATTGTGTATTTGTAAATGGATATTTTCTTTCAATTCAATTAATTGATTTGCGAAATGGATGCTTTATGTTTGTGAAATGAAGTGCGATGTCAATTGGATCGATGTTTTATGTCTGTGAAATGAATTGAGTTGTGAAATGTATCTGAAATGAAATGTGTGAAGTGTATGTTTTATGTCTGTGAAATGAATTGAGTTGTGAAATGTATCTGAAATGAAATGTGTGAAGTGTATGTTTTATGTCTGTGATTATCTGCTTGTTTCAGATGACATGGCTAGCATTTCCTGAGGCTAGCCAATAAACTGAAATAGATTTAGGGGTAGGAATGAATATCACAGACGGTTTTTAAGTAAAAACCGTTTGTGATATCTGATAATCACAGACGGTTCGAAAACCATCTGTGATAACCTTCGATTATCACTGATCCATAAATTCAGACGGTTCAGAAAACCGTCTGTGATGACGTTTCTGAACCGTCTGTAATGTGGTTTTCTGTAGTAGTGACTTCTTGAGGGAAGCGTTCGGAATTCTCATCACCGAAGGGAGGGCTACCGTCACCATCATGTAGCTGATGTTTACTTACCTTAGGGGGATTGGATCATATACCCTCCCCTTAGTTGGGAAATTCAGGATTTACCCTCCCACCTCAATGACATGTGGGGTCATCATAAGTCACTGACGCGTGGGCCAGGAGGGTAAATCCTGAATTTCCATCTAAGGGGAGGGTATATGATGAATAAATCCCTTACCTTATTACCTGATCGTAGGTGCGATGTCGCAGGAAAGTAAATTGCAAGAATTTAAATATGCATGCATGTTTGTGTGTGTGTGTGTGTGTATATATATATATATATATATATATACACACACACACACACCATAGTAATAGGGCTTTATATAACTCGCATACAACGCGTCCTAAGTTTTTCAAAGGTTTTTGTTGTCAAGTTTTAGTTTAGAAATCAGTTTCGAAACTTTATCACTCATTTATGGCTCTGATACCAGCTGTGGCAGAACCGCCCAATTTAACCTAATCCCAAGCGTACTTGTCATCCATTTGACACTAAGTACCTGAGAGACCAAGTCAAATCCGGTAGTCTGTCGAGCACACCCAACGGGAGAACTCGAAACAATCCACTTTTTATACAAGATCCATAAACGAGTGAATAAAACTCCAAAACATCAAAACCATTTCTTACATCACATGAGTTATTACAACAAGTTTAATATAGCAGCGGAAGATAACAGTTCAAACGTAACATGAAAAAGAGTTAATACATAACAGGTTTTTAATTTGCAGCGGAAATAAATGACTAATACAAGGTAACAGCGGAAGCTTAAAACAGTTTTTAGAACAAAAGTAGAATTATTATATTAATCCCACCTAGTCGGGTAAGTCTTGCGGAGTGCATTGAGTACTCAGGTTTTGTTCCCTCCATGTTGCAGGTGCTCAACATGAGGATTTGATGATGCTAACTAACTGGAGTCGTGCTTTGTCACCTGGTCTATGCGAGGTACGTAACGGGTAAGGGTCTTTGGGACATGCCTTATTGAGGCCCGTATAGTCAACGCACATCCTCCATTGCTTATTCTTTTTCGGTACAAGGACTGGGTTCGCCAGCCATCCGGGATGCCGAACATCTTTGATGAAGCCGGCAGCTAACAGCTTAGCTACTTCTTCTCCTATGACCCTACGCTTCTCCTCGTCGAACTGGCGTAGACGTTGCTTGACCGGCTTAGAGCCGGGCTTGATCTTCAGATCGAATGCTCGACGACCATCCTCGGGACACCAGGCATGTGAGATGGCTTCCATGCGAAGACACTACTACAGAAAGCCTCATAGTAGACGCCTCATCACAGACGGTTTTGTGAAACCGTCTCTGATGAACACTATTACAGACGGTTATAATTAGGAGGCCGTCTGTGGTATTTGTGGCGGGAAAATGGATTATCACAGGCGGTTATTACCGAAGTATCACAGACGGTCTGTATTAAAAACCGTCTGTGATAATCCCAGATTATCACAGACGGTTTTTAATATAAAACCGTCTGTGATAAGCTAGTTATTACAGACGGTTTTTAATCAAAAACCGTCTGTGATAATTCACAGACGGTTTTTAGTTAAAACCCGTCTGTGATAATGGCTAAGGCATTTATTGCGCTGCTCAGACCGCATCTGTCTTCATTTCGATCCAGATCTATCCACTGCTGCGCACTTTTTCACTCGGGAGGAAGCTAGGCGATTTCAGGCCAGTTAATTTGGTGGGAAGAGGCAGAGATTGAGCTTTGAATATTCAGTCTTTCCTGGTTGCTCTAGATATGGTTGGTAATGTAATTTATTTTTTCTTTAATTGCATTACAATTTAGGTCTAAGTAATCCATTAGTGGTTATTGAAGATGGTTAATTTGCAAAATTGTTGGTTATATAATAGCTGTTGTGTTTGTAATATGAATTGAGCTAGCAAATTAAGTCTCAATATAATAAATGTGGCCCGTATATATGTAGTTATAATTAGTTAATCTAGATTTTAATACTAAGTTGTTATATATGTACGTAACGTAGGACCGAAGCTGGATGTATGCCGCGAGCCGTGTGAGTGAAGAGTACATTAATGGCATTTCTGCTTTTATAAGAGCCGCCGAGGAGGATATGTTGAATAAGGGGGTGGAATATATGTGCTGTCCATGCACTGACTGCGAGAATTTGAAGATGTTTAAGAACCGAGGGCAAATTGTAGCGCACTTGATTCGGAGGGGTTTCAAAAAAGATTATACGTGTTGGACCAGTCATGGCGAAGTGAATGATCATATGCCGCCGGATGACATCGTCGGTGAAGTGAATGATATGCCCCCGGATGACATCGCCGGCGAAGTGAATGATATGCCCCCGGATGACATCGCCGGTGAAGTGAATGACATGCCGCCGGTTGATGTCGATTGTGGCTCGGATTCGGATAGGTTGCACGATGATAATCTGAATCAGATGCTTCGCGATGTAGAAGAGAACTATGATGAGAGAGAGTATGTTAAATTCCGTGGCTTGATGGAGGACTCAGAGAAACCTTTGTACACGAGCTGCAAGTACACGAGGTTGTCGGCCGTGCTTGAACTGTTGAAATTGAAGGCAAGCAACGGTTGGTCCGACAAGAGTTTCACGGCGCTGCTAGATCTTTTAGCGGACATGCTTCCGGAGGGAAATGAGTTGCCTAAAACCACGTATAAAGCCAAGAAGGTTCTTTGTCCGTTGGGAATGGAAGTAGAAAGAATACATGCATGCCCGAACGACTGTATCCTCTACCGTAAAGAGTATGCAAACATGCATGTATGTCCGGTGTGCAACGCATCCCGATACAAACGTAACAATCAATCAGATGATGGCGAGGGAACAGAGGCGAAGAAATGACCTCCTGCTAAGGTGGCATGGTATTTTCCTATAATTCCCCGTTTGAAAAGGTTTTTTGCAAATCCAAAGGAGGCAAAACTGCTGCGTTGGCACTCGGAGGAGCGCAAGAAGGATGGAATGATAAGACACCTTGCTGATTCCGCGCAGTGGAGAAACATCGATAGGAGTTTTGCAGAGTTCGGTGCAGAACCAAGGAATATAAGGTTTGGACTGAGTACAAAAGGAATGAATCCTTTCAGTAGCATGAGCAGCCGACACAGCACATGGCCCGTGACTCTCTGCATCTATAACTTTCCTCCTTGGTTGTGTATGAAGCGAAAGTACATTTTGCTGTCGATACTTATTCAAGGGCCAAAACAACCTGGGAATGATATCGATGTGTTCCTAGCACCGTTGGTGGAAGATCTAAAAGTACTGTGGAACGAAGGGGTACAGGTATGGGATGCATACAAACGAGAGAACTTCACTCTGCGTTCCTTATTGTTCTGCACCATAAATGATTATCCTGCCCTTGGTAACCTATCAGGCCATAGTACAAAAGGTGCCAAAGCTTGTACTCACTGTTTAGATGGTACCGAGAGTGTGTGGCTGAGACACTCACGCAAAACCGTCTACATGCGTCACCGCCGGTTCCATCCCCATTACAACACCAGTCGGTTCCACCACCGGATACTGCACCGGTGCTATCTCCACTGGTCATACTCTCGCCAGAGCAACTTGCACTGGTGCCATCTCCATTACAAGACCAGTCGGTTCCACCACCGGATACTGCACCGGTGCTATCTCCACGGGTCCTATTCTCGCCAGAGCAACTTGCACCGCTGCTGCCGACTGCCGTTAAGTCGGCCTATAGCCAAAGCAGCAAGAGCAAAGCAAAGAAGACCAATGATGATATTTCGTACCTACCTTTGGCCCGCAAATTCGTGCTTGGTCAGCCGTTGCTCGAGGAAAAATACCTCGAAAAGCTACCATATAGTTGCACGCAATTGCACATGTGGTATATGCAGCAGTCCAATAAGCTAGAGGGAGAACGGACTTCAAGTATCACTGTCAAATTCACCGAAGAAGATTTACACCACAGTTTTCAAGAGTGTATGTTCGTGGTCGCCTTTGAGGATTTATTCGATCTATTCACGTTCAACGCTCTTGACGTCTCAATCCTTCGATGCTGGACGCTGTAAGTGTGTACAATCACAGTCTCCGTTAATGTCATACCGATAAATATCATATCTAATTTTTTGCTTTCGTGTGTATATATATATAGACACATGCTGATTAAAGCTAGATCATCCAACTTATCAGTTTGTTTCTTGGACCCACAATTGGTCGCCAAGCAAACCATTGACCAGGATACACCCCTCGTCGAGAGGTACATTGCAGCAGGACTGCTGGGTTGCGTCAAGAAGGATTATGTACTTATGCCCTTCCTTCAAAACTTTCATTGGATTTTAGTAGTAATTGTACCAAAATGGAACAAGGTATTTTACCTTGATTCCCTAAGTAAGAATAAAATGGACTTCACAGTTCTCAGCCAAGTAATCGATAGGTAAGCACATATTCCCCATACATATCTACATTGTACTTTCTTTCCTTCCAAATGATTAAGGTTAACTTTTTCGAATTACGTAGGGCGTTTGCCACCTACATTGAAAAGGGAGGTGACTCGAAGCGCGGGGCCAAAGGCTTGCTGACACATGTTCGAGATTTTAAGGTATTCGCTATTTCACATTAATTAATCTTATGCAACAGTTGGTACTAATGCCTCTTGAACTAACACATTCCATTTTTTGCAGTGTCACCAGCAGGAGCCGGGCAACACATGTGGATACTACGTTTGCCAACATATGGAACTACTCCTCGATTCCTCGAGGCTCACCAATCGCAAGGTTTGTCACTCTTCTCATAATTACTTCATACTTAACACGTTACATATATACGCACATTGATATTCCTATCGACAGGCTGCGTCCATCCCGTCAACTGCATTGAAATAGCCTGTTCTTGGAGGGATTCGAGGAGAGTTGGCGTACTTTTTGCTGACTCAAGTCATAACGCCAGGAGGACGGTTCCACTGCGCACCATGATTTCTTATTGATCTTATCACTAAGTGCAAATGCAGTGCACATCTTTTGTAAATGAGATGTGTTAATGGACATTTCATTTCAATTCAATTAATCGATTTGCGAAATGGATGCATGCTTTATGTTTGTGAAATGAAGTGCGATGTCAATGGGATGTTTTATGTCTGTGAAATGTATCTGAAAGGAAATGAGATGTGTGAATTGTATGTTTTTTGTCTGTGATTATCTGCTTGTTTCAGAGGGCATGGCTAGCATTTCCTGAGGCTAGCTATAAACAGAAATAGATTCTGCTGGGGTGGAGGAGTATCACAGACGGTTTTTCATTAAAAACCGTCTGTGAGTATGCGATATCACAGACGGTTTTTTATTAAAAACCGTCTGTGATTATGCGATATCACAGACGGTTTTTTATTAAAAACCGTCTGTGATTATGCGATATCACAAACGGTTTTTTATTAAAAACCGTCTGTGATATCGGATAATCACAGACGGTTTTTAACGAAAAACCGTCTGTGATATCGCATAATCACAGACGGTTCGAAAACCGTCTGTGATAACTTGGATTATCACTGACCCATAATTTCAGACGGTTCAGAAAACCGTCTGTGATGACGTTTCTGAACCGTCTGTAATGTGGATTTCTGTAGTAGTGAGATGTCTTTATTCTTGCGGAGGAAGTCGACGAGCGCGCTTTCCTATGCGGGAGGGAGTGTGGCACCGATGCGCGTAGTCTTGGTGTCGTCATCAGCATCGAGCTGAATCAGCTTGGTGTCGTCCGGTGTCTTGAACACCGCGGCAGCTTCCTTGGCGTCCAGGAACCCTTCGGGTGTTGCTTTCCGAATGAGAGCGAGTTCTTCTGAGGCAATCACGGCGTCGGCGATGTCGCAGCTTTCCTTGTCGCATTCGTATGCGTTCTGGAAGTTGCCCACACCGTGATGATTCCTTTGGGCCCCGGGATCTTGAGCTTGAGGTAGACGTAGTTCGGAATCGCCATGAATTTGGCATATATAGCATGGCCTGCCCAGTATGGCGTTGTAGGATCCTGCGAAACTCACCACTTCGAAGGTGAGTCTCTCCGTCCTGAAGTTGTTCTGGTCGCCGAACGTGACGGGGAGCGTGATGCGTCCGAGCGGCATGGCGCGCCTTCCGGGGACGACTCCATGGAACGGCGCATTCGACGGCTTGAGCTCGGACCTTTCAATCTGTAGCCTGTCAAAGGCGTCCGCGTAGAGTATGTTGAGGCCACTTCCACCGTCCATCAGGACCTTTGTCATCCGAACGTCTGCCACCATGAGATCGACCACAAGGGGGAAGCGTCCGGGCTCTGGAATGTGATCGGGGTGATCATTCCTGTCGAAGGTGATCGCCCTCTCTGACCACTTCAGATAGCCTGGTACCGAGGGTTGCACGGTGTTGACGTCCCGCACCGTGAGCTTCTGTCGGTGCTTGAATTCGTAGGCCTTCTTGACATCTATGCCTGGCTGGGGGCAAATCTGACATCCGCGCACGGTGGGGTTCACAGGTGCGAGTGGAAGCTGAGAGAAGCTACTATTTTCAGCTCCATCTCCCATTCATCCCTTGTGAGAGCAGGTTTTCAGGAGCTCCTCAGGTAGAGCTGTTTCATTTTTATCCCGTTTGGCACAAAACAGCTCCAAACAGCTCCCGGACCTGGTGGAGAAGTTGTGCCAAACGGGGTCTAAATAAAAGTCGGCGTTTTATTTTTTAAAAAAGCCCGCTATATTGTTGGGACGCCCTAAGTCTAAATAAGGAAAAAATTAGGTGCAGCCACGCGTGTCGAGGCAGTTGATCCGACGACTGCCTAGGAGACCGGCTCCTGCACAAGAGAAGCTTGATCCGTCGGCTCGGTTCCGCAGCAACTCGGCTCCAAATCGCGTTGGGGACTTGGCGCTCAGTCCGGCTGAACCCTAACGACACCGACGCATTTCTCCTTCCCGAAGGTGTCGCCTTCCACCGCTGATCGGCCCGCTTTGTCGACAGTTGCACGCTCCCCCTGAGGCCATGCCATTCAGTATAGCAGTGAAAATTTCTGCATCAGACCCCGTCTGAGTTTGATAGCTTCCAGAGTTCCAAGTGCCTTAGGAGCAGCCATCGGTCCTAATTTTTGAAGACCTTCTCTTGCTTGATTCCTGGAACATTCGGAAGGAGTGCAATCGACGTTTTTATTTCTTTTTTTATTTACCAATGGAATCTGCAGCCGAACCAGGTGTTTCGTTGAATGGAGAAAGAAATTGGGCTGCGACGAGCAGCATGTGGATCACCTGTGCTAGTAGTTCGTGTTATAAGCTCTGAATTTTATCTTGCAAGTTGTAATAACAATAACTCTGTAAAAGGTTGCTTCATCCTCTTCTTTAATGATTCAGCAATGATTCTGCTCACAAAAAAAAAGTTTTGCAGACTTTCTCTTGTTTAATTCCTGTTCAGACTGTTTAAACAAGATAATTCCATCTGTCCGTCTGATTTTTGTATAACAAGTATCATTCAGTGATTTGTCAAAAAGAAAACATGAAATTTCTGAGTTTTTCGTCTTCACATGAACATATCATTCTTCTATATAGCTAATTGAGAAGAACATTATATATTCTACCAACTCACTTCCACATTACTAATTTTTTGAAAGGAACCAGATAATCAATCATAATTTTTGTACCACATTTATCACATTGCAAATTTCAGAACACCCAACATGCCATATTTATTTCAGATAAAAATTACATTGTACATATTATATCTTATAGCATCTCAACTACCAATTGTTACAAAGTGAGACAGATTAAGGGAGCTCTCAGCCTGGAAGCTTTCTTATATTTTACAGTAGGTGGAGCTGATCGCAGAGGAGTTTCCCATGTCAACAAACAACCGAACAAGCAGAAACAAAAGGCATCTCACAATTTTGCATAGATTGTTGATTACGAGTCAGATGGCTCGCATTCCACCAGCACCTTAACGGGAATCACTTCCACAGTTCCATGGCTATAGGCTTAGCATTTTTTATTGTTGCTGATGCTGCTAGCAACAGCCTGATCGCTGACAGCATCAAAGTTCAGTCATCCCCTAACCTTCTGTTAGCAACAGAGACTTCCTTGCGAGCGCATGGGAGGACGTAGGTCGTAGGCGACGGCGACCTGCAGATCTGGTATAGCGCTATGTAGAGAATGGTGACGGCGGCCCAGATGACGCGACGGCATGGCGAGAGAGACGACAGCAGCGGCGGAGGGAGGCGACAGCATGGAGAGAGAAGCGGCGGCGTCGGCGGCAGCGCGGAATCTGGAGTGCGCGCGGGCGGGCGGGAGCCGATCCAACGAGCCGCTGTGCTGGTAAATGAGTCGCTTTGCCCAGAAACGCTGTACTCGTTGCCTGACGTTGGATCCGCTCGATGCCCACATGGCACCAATCCGGCGTCTGTATGCGCGGCCTCCGGTTTGCAACCTGGCTGCACCTAATAAAACTCGGCGTTTCATTTTTTTAAAAAAAGCAGTTAGAGCAACGATTTCCAGACACCACCCCCTCCTCCAGCGCCGGCAATGATGGTCCAGAACCCAGGCGACGGCGATGTCGGTGCCAACCGAATGTTTTCCAGCGTGACGTACCGACTGCTGGGATTCGACTCCCCTGCCGTTGAGAAGCAGGTGCTATACCTCTCCCTTCCTCTCTCTCACGCGCTCCACGAGAGCATACGGGACGTGAAACCCTAATGGCGGGCGAGCTAGAAGGTGTAGGAGCGGGGAGCGGGCGAGCTGGAAGGTGTAGGAGCGGGAAGCGGCGGGCATTAGCGAGGGATTTATCCTCGACGCGGGTTTCAGCGGCGCGAGCGGCGGCTGTGTATATCGGCGGCGTGTGGCGGCGCTAGACCTTGGTGGGGTGGCGTTCCTCGGCGTGGGCACGACTCTCCGCCGACGAGCAGTTGATTTGGTGGAGCAGGTGGCGGGAGACCGGGCTTCCTCGAATCAGTGGTGTGTGGCAGTGGTACACTGGACCAATGGTAGATTTAGGATTTTATGAATGGGTGTTCGCAAATTACATTGTGTTACATTTTTTAATACATGCTTATATTGGTTTATAAATATTGAAGATAAAAGTCACATTTCTAAGTCTATTGAAAGTCACTAACACTAAAAATTTGAAATAATAAACTAATACTAACACTTTATTTGGTGGTAGCACAATTCCAACTTTTTAGAGTAAAACTATTACAACTTTAGTTGATAACACAAGTGTGCACTTTGTTTTTAAATAGATGTTAACTTTAACCCACTTCTCTTTTCTTATTTTCTATGTTAGCATATTAAATGATGTTTTTCACCCACATAGAAAAAGAAGTAGTACATATTTTTGTTTTTGACATATGTTGTCTCTATTTATGATTTACCTCTCTCTAAGAATAACAGTTAACATGAGCACTTTGAACATATTGCTTCCGAAAAATAAAATATAAATACTTATAAACCAAAACCAACTCTCCCAAATGATGTATATTTTGGATTGAAAGGATTATATAGATTCTTGTGACCACTAGACTTATGACAATTGGCACCATCAAATTCTTTCGAATAAAACATCTAAAATATCTAGATATTTCTAGGAAACTATCTGGATTAAGATCATGCTCATGGGAGCTCTAGAACCCTTAATTATCTACATCTTTCATGTAGATAAATCATCCAATATTTCATCCAGTAGTTTTAATCTACATATTAATATATGGTACTAGAAGATGATAAATTTACTAGATAGCCGGATTACAAAATTCATAGCTTAAAATCTATTTATCTGATCAACATAAATAAATATTGTACAAAAAACTATCGATTTTCTCCACATTTATCTAGTAGATGACATTTTTAAATTACTCTCATACAGTACCCAAAATTACAGGAGAACAATATAGCAGATTAGCCGATATACTAGTCTTTTCCCTAACGAATACTTTTCACTTTCTCTCTAATCGCAACTCTAATCTAAAATTAAATTAACAAACATAGAGAAAATCAAATTGTTACCCAAGCGTGGAGCGAGAAAGCCACGATCTCCTCCTGCCATTTTCCCCGGCTCTTGTCCCGTTGCTACTCCTCCTTTTCTTCCCTTGATTGACACTGATTTTCCCCGGCCTACTCGTTGGTCAACAGCTGATCCTCACGGTTCGTGCATGCGTGTACCGAGACGAAACTGATGAACCTAGTAGCCGAGCGATACAGTGGCCAACACCAAGTAATATGCATGACATATGGACATTCAATGAGTCTCTTAGGTTGGATCCCCAACGTTCAGCACAAGAGACAGACGGACAGACCATTGTGAAGATTTCTTTCCTCTTCCCCAAATCTGCAATGGAAACGAATCCTCTGCAGTCGCCGTACGGTGACTACAGAGGGAAGTCGCCGATCTGAGCCGTCCGATCGAAAAACGGACGGCTCAAATCGTTTTTGCTACTGTAGCAAAAATGGATCTGAGCCGTCCGTTTTTCGATCGGACGGCTCAGACCGCGACTTCCCTCTGCAGTCGCCGTATGCGACTGCAGAGGACCTCGTTTGATCCGCAATCCTCAGTTCCTCACAGCCCAATCCCAAACCTCTCTCGTCTCTCCATATCTCGTCGCGACGGCGGCGGCTATTGCTTCGCCGCTTGTCTCTAATTCTCACGCCAACGTCAACCCTCGAAGCGAAGGGATTCTTCTCTACTAGGCGTCGTCGTCGTCCTCCGCTCTGCCGGATTGATCTCTTCTTTCGCTGGTAAGGAAGCCCTAGCTTGCTTGGATTGTTCTAAGAGTGAGCTTTGTCCTGAGGATCTTTTCTTTTCCGTGAGCAATCTCATCCAAATCTTCCTTTCTGGGATGGATGGTCCAGTCCATGGAGTTTGTGGTGGATTTGTTTGCTGCGTTGTGGATTACCAGTAGCAGTTTATTTTTCCATATTTTTTGGGGTTCAACTGAACCCCCATGTCCCACGTTAGGTCCGCCCCTGCACTGGACTTCGTCGGCTTTGAGGCGATGTCGGCGGCAACTATCGTGCAGGACCACTTCAATCGGCTGCACGCCCGCCTCGCATCGATCGACACCACGCAGCAGCAGGAGTTGGCAGCACAGCTACTACGGATGTCCAAGGTGTTGGACCAAGCGAGGGCAGGCAATCGAGTCCTGGCCAGATGTCTGGAGGCAACATCTCAAGCTGTCGTGAGACTCGCTATGGATTCAGAGTCCGCGGCGAGCGGCAAGGCGGATGGAGGAGCATCATCACCAGCAAGTAAGCCTAATGGAGTGGATCAAGCTTGTCATTCTCAGGAAATTCTTATTGCTCCATTGATGTCTGAGTGTGCTGCCCACAAGGTATTCGATGATATGTCTGGTGTGGACGAAACAACATCATGGGTGCACGCGCATCAAGTTGCGTTCCAGGCTCCAATGGTGTTGACAGTGCCTGCTTTTGAGTTGTTTGGTGAGATGCCTCTTGAGGGTGGTGAAGCAGTACAGGCTAAGCAACTCAGGTTCAAGGCTCTGGGCATGTTGGACGGTGTAGCACAGGATGTGTTCGACGAAATGCCTATTGAGGATGTCGTGTGGGATGATGACTTGCATCACACCTTGGATTCCCATGATCTATTGCATCATTTCGCTCAAGGGATGGAGGACCAAATGCAGTGCAAGCAGGGGTATGCCCCTGAGTTTGATGGGATGTCTCAGAAATTAGCAAGTTAGGTGACATAGAGAACGAGGAAGGTGATATTGCAATTTGCTTGTGTGAGTCTAGAAACCGGTACTGCTAAGCCATCTTTGTATATTGAACTCAAACAAGTATTGCACTGCCTGTACTTGGCAACAAGAAGGGATTTCTCATACTGTCTCGTATGGCTGGTCAAGGACATCGAGGGAGATGGGGGTTCATTTCCTTCTCCTTCAATATTTTTTTTCCACAACGGTTAAACCGAATTTCAATTCTCCTTCAATATTTACCATGTCAATTTCTCTTGGTATCTGCTAATATGACATTCCGCGAAGATAAAAGGGTCTGCAGCCACACTTCAGAGACCAATAGAGTGGGTGAAATATGAATCTTCATTCAGTTCGTTCAGAAGTCTTCAAGAAGGTTCAGTTTGGAAATAACCAGTTGGTATGAAGAAGCATTCGGTTAAAGACGTAATAACCAGTTGGTATGAAGAAGCATTCGGTTAAAGACCGCAATATGTTGCCTGTCATGGAATACTTTCCTTGTGGGATACACAATCGTGAACATTACATGCACATCTTTTCGGTGGAACTACACCTTCTATAGCCTGCACATGAATAGGACCTCCATTGGGAGTCTGGGTTGTTGAAGGATTGTTGTTGTCAAGACTGTGCTCTTGCTTGGGGACAAGCAAGTTTCCTTGGGGGCTGTAATGTCACGCCTACTCATGCCTACCAAGACACGGTGTGGATGAATTGTGCTAGGTGGTATATGGCCCACATGGCAGTGGCTTGAGATCAAGCTTATAAGCCATGTACAGAGTAGAGAAGAAAGGAAGAAAAGAAGAAATATCGATTTCCGGTTGCTGGTACTCACGTCGGCGGCTTGATCTCACTGGCGGCCACGGGGTGTGACAGGGAGAGAGCAAGCCAACGACGTGAGTAGCAACAACCGGAAATCGGAGGAGGATCTTGATACGGAGGGAGGAAGATTCACTTCCTTGCCTTGTTCTGATATTTCTTCTTTTCTCCCTTTCTTCTCTAGTCTGTACATGGCTTATAAGCTTGCTCTCAAGCCACTGCTACCGAACACAATTCGCACACATTGTGTCCTGGTACTAGTAGGCATGACAAGGAGGGGCCAAGGTTCGGGTTACCGGCGGTTACCGGCCGGTAACCGCCGGTAACCGGATTTACCGCCCGCAACCGGTAGTTTAAAAACCGGCCGAAATTTGAAATTCGAAAATTTGAATTTGTAGATGCACTGTAGCCTCCATTGGATGCTTAATAGTCAGTTTGGGGGCATATGGGGTCCATGGGGCTGTTGGTTTTGCTTTTGCTTGTTGTTTTCTCACTTTTTGCATGTGGGAGACAAAAGGGGAGGGGGCAGCCTGCTGGCAGCAGCATTTGGGAGCTCCCAGGTTGCATTATTGAGTGCTTGGTAGCAAAGAGCAGCCAACAATTGCAGCAGCACGCAGCAAGCAAAGAAGCAGCAGCAGGCCAAGAAAATTTGAGGTGAGGCTTCTAAAAATTCTGTATTTTGTTAGCAATTTGTTGTCTTTGTTGTCCTTGAATTCCTTATGTGCCATGCATGCCTTGAGATCTCCATAATTGATGGCTTGAGATGCTTATATAAATTTGTAATGGTTACATCTTCATTACTTCCCATGTAAGATATTTGGGTGAAAATGTATTATGAAGATTACGTACTAGATAGATGAACTAATTTAAGAAATAATCTTTTCACAGTGAGCAAACAAACTCTTCTTCCTTTTATGTTGCCTAGATTATGAGATAATCCTACTTGGTAGAGCACATACATTTGAAGTTTTCATGCAATAGAAATGTAGAGTTACCTATATAGAAGCATATGATCCTCCATGATAGAGCACATACTTGCCTTGCCTTTCTTTGTACAGAAGCATATGATCCTCTTGTTTATTACTGATATATGTTTTTGTTGCTGCATGATATTGTAGTTGATGGCTGGTAGAAGTATCAATGTTTGGGACCATGGAGAAAGACTTGGAGGTGCTGGTTGGAAGTGCAGATATTGTAAACTTACAAAGTCAGGCGGAGGTGTGACACGCCTGAAAGAACATCTTGCTGGGAAGCATGGGGATGTTATTCCTTGCAGTGGGGTTCCGGCGGAAGTGAGAAGGCTCATGCTAGCAAGTATAGAACAAACGAAGGCGAAGAGGAAGTCTATTAGAGATGAGCGCCTGAGAATGGAGCAAGTTGCTTCAGAGCCTGTAGTGCGTGGTCCATCACGTGAAGATGCATTTGATGATGATGAGGAAAAACAGATGGAATGGGCTCGGCGAGAGTCGTTGGAGTTGCACCAGCTCGAGCAGAGGGCAAGAGCCCGGGGTGCGACATTTGAACATGGTGGAGGTAGTGGAAGTGCTACAGGAAGGGGTACAGGAAGAAATGCTCTTTCGAGGATGTTTGGTAGGTCGCAGTCTATGAGAGTTGATTCTGATATTTTACGCAGTCGGGCACCCGTCCAACCCCGCATTGACACAACTCTTAAGAAAGAAGCAAAGTCAAAACTCGGAAAAGTTTGGGCTAAGTGGTTCCATAGTAATGACATTCCTGGAAATAAGGCAGAGTGTCCTTATTTTCGTGCTGCCATCAAGGTTACACAAGAACTTGGTGAAGGTGTTGCGTCACCTAGAGGGCATGAAATTGATGGGCCATACCTTGATGTTAATGAGTTGGAGATAAAGCAGTATGTACAGGAGTTCAAAGATGATTGGAGCATATATGGAGTATCCATCATGTGTGATTCCTGGACAGGACCTACCAAGATGAGTATAATTAACTTCATGTTGTACTGCAATGGAAGAATGTTTTTTCATAAGTCAGTGAATGCGACCGGTGACGTACAAAATGCAGACTTTTTGTATCGTGAGATCCGTAAAGTTGTTGAAGAAATTGGAGTTAAACATGTGATGCAGATTGTCACTGATAATGGTGCAAACTACAAGAAAGCATGTCAACCGACGAGGCCTATTTGCTTCAAACGAGGCTCACCTTGCTACTAGTCGTATGAGTGCGCTGCGCCACCATCATGGATGTTACGGCGTCGCCTAGGCGTCCAGGCGGGCCTGTGCGGACGCCACGACAGTTCGCCTCGCCTTGGTCTTCTAGGCCGCGCCGCCTCCCTCCACCGACGCTGCCTCCCTCCCTCCCGCTGCGCCGTTTTCCTCCCTCCCGCCGCGCCGCCTCCCTCTCGCCACCGGCTTCCCTCTCTAGATTGCTTCCGCCGCCGAGGGGAGGGGAGGCGCGGGGGGAGGCGCCGGGGAGGGGGGCGCCGGGGGGAGGTGGCGGCGGGGGGAGGCGGCGGGAGGCGTCGGGGAGAGCGGGAGGCGACGGCGTACCTGGCGGGGAGGCGTCGAGGGGAGGAGTCGGGGGAGAGAGAGACAGAGTCGGGAGCCGGGAGAGCTGAAGCGTCGCGGGGAGAGCTGAACCGTCGCGGGGAGCCGAGGAGACTGCATCGCCAGCTGAAGCATCGCGGGGAGCCGAGGAGACTGCATCGCCAGCTGAACCGTCGCGGCCTCGCGGGAGACTGCATCGCCTGGCCTTCGCCTAGGCGTCGCCGTGCCCTCGCCTAGGCGTCGCCTAGGCGTCCAGGCGCCCCTCACTCGCCGTGGTCGCCGACTCCGCCGTGACAACCATGGCCACCATAATCCTATCAAGTTTAGCACCATGAATGTGTTAATATTCTTGCGGACTTATATATTGTATTATCAACTATTACTGCAGGAAGGCTTTTTCTACTGGAACCAAAATGGTGAAAATTCAGGTTGGATATGGCAGCACAATGAAGTGCAAGAGAGTATTAGATTATGGTCCAACTTCAACTTCCAAGAGCATAACTACTGGTCCAACTTCAACTTATAAGGGCATAACTACTGTTCCAACTTCAACTTCCAAGAGCATAACTACTGGTCCAACTTTAACCTCCAAAAGCATAACTACTGTGGTGACATTGCATGATTATGCAAAACAGGAGTTAACCAAAGAAATCAACATCCCATATATGCCAGATCCTAGGACAATGGCAAAGGAAGGGATCAAGATGATACTTCTCAATGCTTATGAGATATTTGTGGATCTGCATGGGGAAGGTAAATCCTTGAAAGGATTATTCAGCTCAAGAAACTTCCTGATTTCTCTTGGAAGTAAGAAAGTAACACTGCACGGTGTGGAAGAAGTTGAACCGTACAACAAAAGTAATGCTAAAGCAGATAAATCTGAGTTCGTTCATATGACAAATGGTCTATTTGGTGCTGGCAAAGCTCCTGCAGAAATAGTTGGATGGCTTGACTGTATAACAAAAGGTACCCATGATACTGTGGTACGGCGCCATGTCAATATGTTACATCCCAATAACATCTTCGGAGAGTTCTGCCTGAGCAAACCAGAGCAGAGCTTGAGGATCATTCCTGATGAGAGTCTAACGGTATAGATAGGGAGGGCGCCAGCCCACCAGGGCGCCAAATCAAAGGAGCTTTTAATATAGGAGCTTTCAGTATCCAGAACAAACACAGTAGAGAGCAGAGCTTTCATCCTGAGCAAACCAGAGCAGAGCTTGATTCATCCTGAGAGCAGAGCTTGAGGATCATTCCTGATCAGAGTCTAACTGTGGAAGATATCCAGCAGCATACAATTCCTTCTGGAGATCTGACAAAAGATCAGGGTATTCACCCAACAGAATAGCCATAAGATATTCTTGGTAGAGTTTAGCTGGGTGCTCCCAGCAGTTTCTGATCTGTTTTAAAAGTCCATAAGTATTATTGGGTTGATTAGCGAGCACAGGATCAGTAGCATTTTGGTCAACGTAGCAAAGGTTACCATCCAATATACACCATCTGAATGGTCTTGACTGCCAAGAATCGTAGAATTCCATATTACCCAACAGAGTTTTATATTTTCCTTTATCCAATGCTCTCATCTTCAACAACGTATGGTACATCAAGCAGAACTCTTCAAAGATGTTATTGGGATGTAACATATTGACATGACGCCGTACCACATTATCATGGGTACCTTTCGTTATACAGTCAAGTCATTCAACTATTTCTGCAGGAACTTTGTCAGCACCAAATAGACCATTTGTCATATGAACAAACTCGGATTTATCTGCTTTAGCATTACTTTTGCTGTACGGTTCAACTTCTTCCACACCGTGCAGTGTTACTTTCTTACTTCCAAGAGAAATCAGAAAGTTTCTTGAGCTGAATAATCCTTTCAAGGATTTACCTTCCCTATGCAGATCCACAAATATCTCATAAGCATTGAGAAGTATCATCTTGATCCCTTCCTTTGCCATTGTCCTAAGATCTGGCATATATGGGATATTGATTTCTTTGGTTAACTCCTGTTTTGCATAATCATGCAATGTCACCATAGTAGTTATGCTCTTGGAGGTTGAAGTTGGACCAGTAGTTATGTTCTTAGAAGTTGAAGTTGGAACAGTAGTTATGCCCTTGCAAGTTGAAGTTGGACCAATAGTTATGTTCTTAGAAGTTGAAGTTGGACCATAATCTAATACTCTCTTGCACTTCATTGTGCTGTCATATCCAACCTGAATTTTCACCCTTTTGGTTCCAATAGAAAAAGCATTCCTACAGTAATAGTTGATGATACAATATATAAGTCCGCAAGAATATTAACACATTCATGGTGCTAAACTTGATAGGATTATGGTGGCCATGGTTGCACTGATGGGGGTGTACTACATTCCCCGTCTAACGGCGAACATCATAAGTCTTGGTCAGCTGGAGGAGGCCGGATGTCGGATCGAGATTTACTCCGGCACCCTGCGCATTTACGATCAGCAACGCGACCTTCTTGCTCGGGTGCGCCGTACTGCATCGCGCCTCTACATCCTGGAGCTCCGCATCGGGCGACCGGTGTGCCTGTCGGCGCGTAGCTCGGAGGTGGCCTGGCGCTGGCATGCGAGGTACGGGCATCTGAGTTTCAAGTCATTGCGCACGCTCGCCCAACGGGAGATGGTGCGTGGGTTGCCGCCGCTTGATCAAGTCGATCAGGTGTGCGACAGCTGCCTCGCCGCGCAAAAGCGCGCGCCGTTCCCTGATAAGGCGCTACGACGAGCGGAGCACGTCCTCGACCTCGTCCATGGCGATTTGTGCGGGCCCATCGTGCCCACAACTCCAAGCGGTAACAAATATTTCCTACTGCTTGTTGATGATTTGAGCCGGTACATGTGGCTCCATTTGCTGTCAAGCAAAGACCAGGCACCGGCAGCGATCAAGAACTTCCAAGCGGCCGTGGAGGTTGAGTCAGGGAGGCGGCTCAAGGTCCTCCGCACCGATCGTGGGGGGGAGTTCACCTCCATGGAGTTCGGCGAGTACTGCGCCGAGCGCGGTGTCCAGCGGCAGCTCACCGCCCTCTACTCACCGCAGCAGAACGGGGTGGTAGAGCGCCGCAACCAGCCTCGCCGCCTGGGCTTGTGCCCCGGGTGCTCGACGAGGAGTTGCAGTTCACCACGGCGGACGAACCTGTCTCTTTCAGTGAAGCAGAGCGCGAGGCATGCTGGCGTCAGGCGATGCATGAGGAGATAAAGTCGATCAAGGACAACAACACGTGGGAGCTTGTCGCGCTCCCCACTGGGTACCGTGCGATCGGGCTCAAGTGGGTCTTCAAAGTGAAGCGTGATGAACACGGAAACGTCATCCGGCACAAGGCGCGTTTGGTCGCCAAAGGCTATGTTCAGCGTGCAGGAATCGACTTCGACGAGGTCTTCGCTCCGGTCGCGCGAATGGAGTCCGTGAGGGCGCTGCTGGCTCTAGCAGCCCACGAGCGCTGGGAAGTCCACCACATGGACGTGAAGAGCGCCTTCCTCAACGGCGACCTCAAAGAGGAAGTGTACGTGAGCCAGCCACCAGGTTTTGTCGTCAACGGCAGCGAGCACAAAGTACTGCGTCTTCGCAAGGCGCTGTACGGTCTCCGACAAGCACCGAGGGCCTGGAATGCCAAGCTTGATGCGTCCATGGCATCACTTGGTTTCCAGAGGAGCAGCTCTGAGCACGGCGTGTACATGCGGAGCCGAGGGCCATCGCGGCTGGTCGTTGGGGTCTACGTCGACGACTTGATCATCACCAGCACCAGCAGCGATGAGATCATGCGTTCAAGCTCGAGATGAAGCGCGTCTTCCTCATGAGCGACCTCGGGCTGCTGTCATACTACCTCGGCATCGAGGTAAACCAAGGGCTAGGCGGCATCTCACTCTGCCAATCTGCCTATGCAGGGAAGCTGCTTGAGCGGAGCGGCATGAGCACCTGCAACCCCAGTCTGGCGCCGATGGAACCAAGGCTCAAGTTGAGCAAGGAGAGCATTGCTCCACTGGTGGACGCCACCGAGTACAGGCGCGTCATCGGCGGACTGCGCTACTTGGTGCACACCCGACCAGATCTTGCCTATGCAGTGGGCTATCTGAGCCGTTTCATGGAGAAACCACACGAGGACCATCTCAACGCGGTGAAGCGCGTGTTACGGTACGTAGCGGGAACGCGTGACTATGGTCTTCACTACGCCAGGAGGAAGGATGAACAAGCTCGACTGGTCGGCTACAGTAACGCCGACATGGCGGGCGACGTCGACACGCGCAAGAGTACCAGCGGTGTCATCTACTTCCTCGGCGGCAACCCCATCACCTGGCAGTCCTCCAAGCAGAAGGTGGTGGCTCTGTCCTCATGCGAGGCAGAGTACATTGCGGCAGCTACAGCAGCCTGTCAAGGCGTCTGGCTAGCTCGGCTCGTGTCCGACATGCTCGGCACTGAGTCTGAAGCGCCAGAGCTCAAGGTGGACAACCAGTCTGCCATCGCCCTCAGCAAGAACCCCGTTTTCCACGACCGAAGCAAACATATCGACACTCGTTACCACTACATTCGGGAGTGCATCGACGAGAACAAGATCGTCCTTCGGCACATTTCGACGGAGAACCAGCTAGCGGACGTTCTGACCAAGGCGCTTGGACGCGTGCGGTTCCAGCAACTGCGTGCGTTGATCGGCGTCAACAAGATCGGTGAGCACAGCAAGGACTAAGGGGGAGAAATATTGAAGATTACTCCAGCGTCTCACCATTTCTTCAGTTACTGCGGTGTCTTTCCGTTTCTTCATTTATCTTCCGTTTCGTTTTTCATTACGCCATGCATTAAACTGTGCGTTCGTGAAGGCATCTCAATTGCCATGCATGAACTGCCATTTTTTAATTTTTCCGTTACACGTTAGTAGTGGAGCACTGATTGCTTAATTGCAGCACGATCGCCATGCATTCATGCGGCGCATTGTGGAATGCTATTTGTAATATTTAGTTTGTTTTTCCTTTAAATAGACATGCAATATATCAGAAAACGCTGCCCGGTTTTTGCAGCACCAAACACTTGTGTTCATTGTGTTCTTGAGTGCGCGTTTGTGAGTTCGCCAGCGGCGAGAAATTGCCGGTGTTCCACGACAGCAGATCAACTCGGCGATCTACATCTGCAGGATCCCGAGCCGATCGTGCAGGAGGAGGAGCCTCACCCCCTCTGCATGTTCCACGCCGGACTAGAGGACGCCGTGGATGCTGGTGCACCTGAACTTGCATGCCACATGGTTCTTCACGCCCGGGACTTCTTCGTCGACTTCGGCCGCGAACACGTCCTCGACCGGGCCATCGACTTCCTGCTGAGATCCCCTTCATGGAGATCGAACGCAACCCAGGAGGACCTACCGAACGACATCCTCGCCGGTTTCCCAATCGGATTGAGGAACGCGGCGGCTACGTACTGTTGATATTTCTTATGCTCAAATGGATAATTCCGCAAGCGCACAAAATATCGATGCAGCACTTCACCCGGGAGTATTCCAGGTATCGTATTTATATCCTCAGGGAAAGCGTATGGCTAAGATAATTGATTGATATGATTTCCAGTAACTATGCTACCATCAATCTTCCGTCTCTAGACGGGGGTAACGATAATAAAAGGGTAGTGTGACAGCAGAACTGAAGAGTAATAAAGATACACGGCGTAGCTAGTGGGAGAACAACGAGTGAGTACAAGATTCCTAAGATACTTTTACTACTAAGCACAACTCTAGTATGAAACTATAGAGATATAACCAAGCCAAGAAATAGCAAGCTAGGATTCGATAGCACTTCGGGGTACGGCCCAAACACCAACATCGCAAGGGATTTAGTGGTGATGGTGGCATGGTGGATTTGGAAACATAGGAATACTTGTGTCTTTGAAGGGACCTCACCTAATGTTAATGCTCTCATGCAAGAAATTAGGGATGAGGCAAAATTGTGGTGTATGGCTGGGGCTAAAGGTCTAGACATATTTGGCCGTAGTGTGGTGTGGTGTGGTGTTTAGGTCGCTAGTCGAAGTTTCTTGTTTTCCGGGCTAATCACTCATGTAAACTCATGCCCTAATGGGCTTGTTTTGAGTCTTCTTAGACTCATTTCTTCTTCTTAATATAATGTGCGTGTTCGAGAAAAAAAAGATATGGAAGTAAAGGAGATACCTCTGTTGGGACGCAAGTATACCTGGTCAAATGAGAGATTGTGATAACAGAGGGGCAGCGGAATAATCAAAATTAGCGAACTAACTGCTAATCACCGAACACCTTGTGTGCATGAATCAAAACAACCCCTAAATTTGAATCCATCAAACCACAAGCTGTCCCATCTTCCAGCAACAATACACTAGCATCAATTAGCTCACTAATACATCAGCCCCAACATCTCATACTCAATATATCAAAGAACACACATATGCTTTCCATGCCAACTCATCCATACAAGCAACCACTTCACATATGGAACAATAGCAAGCAAGATGGTGACTTAATCAACACATATGGCAAGAGGGGACACCAAGATTTACGTGGAAACCCCTTGCGGGGAAAAACCACGGGCAGCGACGAGACAAATCCACTATGAGATGAAGCAATACACGAGGTGGGAGCCAACAAATGAGGGGAGGCTCCAAATCCCCCACAAATCTCTCTCTTTTAGTGGTGGATTTGGTGGATCAAAGCTCTCTCTCTCTCTCAATCTCCCTAACCCTAGCTCTCTCTTTCTTTCTCTCTCTCAAGAAGCAAATGAGCTCACCCCAGGCGAAGGGGGTCACGGCTGCCCCTTTGGGCTGATTTGGGTGCTTTGGTAAAGAGTCCCTGAGTTTGCAAAATATGACAAGTATGCCCCTCAGTTGGGGCTGCAACTATCATAGAGATCCTCGAATTTTGAACGCATTTGGACACTTAGGATGTGTTTGGTTGGAGTGATGAAAGTGGAATGGGATGGGATGGAATAGGATGAGATGGTTCCACAAAAAAGGTGGAACCACATGGTCCAGCATCTAAGAAGAATATTCTCTAAATTTGCACAGGCTCATCCCACTTTAGACCATTCCATCCCACCCCATCCCTCAAACCAAACACATGGATAGGCTTGGTCAAAGGAACCATTCCATTCCATCCCACCCCATCCCTCAAACCAAACACATCCTTAGACACCCAAAATTCCATTTTTGGACCCCAAACGAAAAAAAATTCCAAAACTGGACCCCCGCCCGAGCGCGCGACCACGTGGCGTCGACACCTGGCCGGTCGTGCGGTGTGGTACCGCACGACCGCACTGTAGCACCGGTCGTGCGGTACCACACCGCACGACCGCCCCGTGCTCCGCGCCGACTGCACGGCCTCCGCTCCGACCGCACGACCCCAACTCCGACCGCACGTCTCAATTTTTGACCGCATGACCCGCTGCGCTCCGGTCGTGCAGTACCACACCGCACGACCGGCCAGGTGTTGGCGCCACGCGGTCGCGCGCTCGGGCGGGGGTCCAGTATTGGAATTTTTTTCGTTTGGGGTCCAAAAATGGAATTTCGGGTGTCTAGGGGTCCAAATGCATCTAAAATTCGAGATCCCCCCACTCTTGTCAGGTTGGACAGAGCTTTCTGCTGCCTGGAATGGGAGAAAATCTTTTCGAAAAAGCCACGAGCACAAATAAGGACAAATTGATTATATACCCTCTTCATAGTTTAAAATCTAGGATATACATTTTTACATATCTAAATTGATAATATACCTTTCTCCAATCTATTTGCAGCTTTACAAAACACCCTCTTTATACCTTTTCAGTGTATTCTTTCATATCCTTGTGTATTCCATCACTTGAAATGACCAAAATACCCCTGATTAAAGTTTGTGCACATTCTTTATATTTATATCACTTGAAATGACCGAAATACCTCTGACCACCATGGGGCAGCGCCGCGGCCGCACATGTCGCAGGAGGCGCCAATGACGACGCGCCCGCGTGCCCGGCCGAGCCTGCACTGGAGAACCGCAGATGAGCGAAGAATGCATAGATCCATAGAGGCGGAGCACGGATCTGCCCATCCCTCACGTGGATCAGCTCCCTACCCACACGGCCACATCATCGCCGGCCATGGCGACCAGCAGCTCAACGACGAGGGAGGAGCAAACCAGGGGAATAGAGAGTGTAGGGTGTAGGGCCCCGCCGCCACCTTCATCGCCTCCGCGCGGACACCCGCCGATGAGCTTGGGCAGCGGAAGGGGAGGAGAGGGGAGGGAGGGAGGAGACCCGTGGCGATGCTGTTTGGGGCGCCGCTCGTGTCGCCCCACGGACGGGACGACGCGGGGGCCCGTTCAAACGTTCCTGTTCTGGTCTGGCTTGACTTCTCTTGGATATTTGGATTTATGGGAGGAAATCTTCCCTGACTCAGTTTTGCAAAGTGCCGCGTCAACTGTATTAGATCACTGCCCCCTTATTCTTAGGCTGAAGGTTAGTACTTGTGGCAAGCAGCAGATTTGTTAAGGAAGATTGGGATGCTCCCGTGTCTACTTCTTGCGCGGTTGAGCGCCTTTTTCTCAACATGCAACGGCTCAGTAAGAGCAACTCCAGCAGTAGACCTCAAAACAGGGCCCCTACTTTTTATTTGAGGGCTCCCCCTATTTTTAAGGGCTCTGTTTTCTAGGCTGCACTCCAGCAGGAGCCCTCAAAAGAGGGCCCTCAAATTCATTTTTAGAAGGGATGATGTAACATCCTGATTTTCAGAGCCATTTTGAAGCTTTTAAAATAAAATTCACCATTTGGATTTTTCTAGAATTAATTAAAGCTTAATTGGAATTTTCATTAATTAAAAAGATTTAATATGATTAAATTAAACATTCATATTTGCCAAAAAGATTTTATTTGTGTTCCTTGTGTCCCAAGGAATTTTTCTGGGATTTCCTGGATTTATTTGCTATTTTCTAGAGCTCAAAATAATTTATTGGAATTTCTGGAAAAAGAAAACCCTAAAAACCAGGTGGGCCGCCAGCCCAGCCAAGCCTCGGCCCAGCCGGCCGCCAGCCCAGCCAGGCCTCGGCCCAAGCCGCGCCCGCATCCCGCCTGGCCACGCGGCGCGCATCCGCGCTCGGCCCGCGCCTGCGCCCCTCCGCTCGATGTGCGCCACGCGTCGCCCATCCCCGCTGCCGCCTTGCCCCGCACCATCGCTGCCGCTCGCTCGCCCGGTGCCACTGATAGGTGGGGCCCACCTGTCAGGCGTCGTTTCCGGGAGGGACTCGTCTCCGAGTCCGGCTCGAACCCGCCATCGCCGCCTTCCTTTTCTGTCGCCGTCTCCGCCCCGGACTCGACGTCCGTGCCCGCCCAGGACTCTTCGTCTCCCGGGTATAAAAGGGGCCGAGCCCCGAGGCTCTCCTTGTCCCAAGCCGCCGCCTTCACCGCCGCCTCCGCCGCCGTGTGCCGCCGCTGTCTTCGGGGCCGTCGCCTTCGCCTCGTCGGCTTCGTCGCCGTTCGCCGCCGTCCATCTGCCGTCCGCCGTCTTTGCCGCCGTCGCCGCTGTCGTCGTTGCCGCCGGTGAGCCCCCGCCGCCGTCCCAGTCGCCGTCGTCCTGAGCCACCTCAGCCGCAGCCGGCCAAGCCCGTCGCCGCACTCCGTCGCCCGGCCGTCCCGCCCGCGCCTCGCGCCCCGCACCCCGCGTGCGTCAGCGCTGACGCCAGCTGCGCCCGCCGCTTCGCCTTCCCGTGCACCTGGTCTACGTGAGCCGTGCCTCTGACGCATGGGGCCCACCGGTCAGATCATGGTCCCGTGAACCCGTGCGCCAGCCTGCCACGCCAGCTAGGCCACGTCAGCCCTAATCCGAGGTGGCACCGAGCCCACCCAGGTGCCACGTCAGCATGCCACGTCACCTTGCCTCGTCAGCCTCGCTTGCACACGTGTCGTGCCACGTGGTCGCCACGTCAGCCCTAGGGCCTAGTCAGCAGCCGCGTCAGCAAGCCCAGTCAGGCCGCACACCCATTTTCCCGTGAACCCGGTCCACAGCATAGTGCCTTTTTCCAATTTTTCCGATTTTCTTTAGATTTAATTTTTCCAGAGGCCCGTTCTCCCTCGTCCTAGCTCCGATTGACCCGATTCTTTTTCCTAAATTCATCTAAAATTGAGCTCTACCTTTTGGTTCAGGTTTGGAAGTTTTTGGAGTTCATTTGAATTTTATTTGATTTTATTTCTTGTGTTCGTCTCGCTTTCTCTCTCGTTAGATCACGCGCTCGAGGGAGCTGACGCCGGATTTGAAGATCAAGAGCCGTCAACTGAGCAAGGCCAAGGCAAGTCGTGTTCTTTGATCATGTTGAACCTAGTTTTCAAATCTATTATGTATTATTTCGTTTTAAACTATCATGCATTGCTACTTTATTATAAAACTCTTGTATTGGTAGTTAATGACCTAATTGATTATTTCCTCCTTGATAATTTGAATGCCATGATTCTATTGTCACCATAGGATGGGAAATTGTTTAGTGATGCAATACTAGTTGTCACATGGGTGGTACGCTTATTTTGCTTAGCCATGCTTATTATTAGTACGTTGGGTCTGTCATCACATGTGTTAATTAATCTTGATTTAATGGTATACTTGAACGTGGTGGTCAACCACAGTTATAAAATTTGAGTACCAAGACATGGGTAGTGTCATTGGTGTTGGTTATACAAAATTGGTTCTCACTCGGGCGAAGGATCGTGCAGTAAAGGGGGTGCAGGTTGCACACGGGATGTGGATGTTTCGCCTGGGTAATACTTAAGGACTTAACTTTGTGCGCCATTGATCTGAGCCTTATCGTGCAACCACATGTCCAGTATGGGATGGACCTGGCTGATTAATTTGTGATGCTTCAATTTTGGTTCCGCCATTGGGATGTCAGTGGGTGCCTTGTACATTCCACGGGGCGCAAGAGGGGGCAATTACCAGGTTAGGGGGCGAAACCTCAGCGAGGCGGGACTGGGTTGAAATTGAACATTGTAAAGGCCTTGTCATGATCTCCTCGCCGCACACCTAAGGAAGTGTGTAACTCGCGTGGCAATCCGGGATGATCATGTCTTGTGGGTAAAGTTGTACAACCTCTGCAGAGTGTAAAACTATTCGAATAGCCGTGTCCTCGGTCATGGACAATGCTCGGTGATTTCACACGAGGGGTAGAGTTTTCATAAAAACCTGGTTGGGTTAAGTTGGGAAGTGAATGGTTAGTTCACGGGTGTTCATTTCACGGATCTTGGATCATGGTGGATTCCTTGGGGTGAATGGTCAGTTCACTCGTGGTTGGTCTCAATTCCTTTGATTACTTATTTATTATCATTTCCAAAGTTTGCTTTTCAATCTATTTATTGTATTTACTTTAAAGTGTTGCTTTCTGCAAAATTAACCTTTCAGCCATCCTTTGGTAAGCCTTGCATACTATATTGCATTCTTTGTTACAAACGACTTGCTGAGTACTCTATGTACTCACGGATTTATGCCCCTGTTGCTCAGTTGAGGAGGAGGAGTATCACCAACAGGAGGTTCCAGAAGGAGAGTACTTCGACGTCTTCACGGATTAGGCTTCGTTCTCCACTCGATAGCCTGTGGGCGTGTCGATTGGCTGCTGCGCTTTCTTTTGGATTTCCGCTGCTAGTTTCTTTAAGCCCTTCGGGCTAATAATTGTAAGCTTGGCCATAAGGTCTTACTCTGATAATTATTAATAATATTTGAGTCTTTTCTTAGTAAATCGTGATGAGGATGATATTTATCTTTGTTCATACTGTGTGCACTAGCGTGATCTTGGACTAGTGCAGAATACACAGGAGAGTCCGGATTTGTATATTCGGGTCTCTACATATGACACATAGGACCCACCTGTCATCCTCTTTCTTATCTTCTTCCCTATTGAGGAACTCGGCCATGTATCGGCAATGGAAGAGGAGAGTCACCGAGCGGGTGCTACGAGGGAGGGGCTCGCTGAGGGAGGGGCGCTCAACGGAGGAGGGGAGGGAGGGGCGCTCGACGGAGGAGGGGAGCCGCTGGCCTCTCGACGGAGGAGCGGGGAGCGCGTCGCGAGGCGTCGAGGAGCCGCAGGGAGGGAGTCGCGAGGGCCGCCGGGGAGTGATCTGTAGGGAGACGCCTCACCGGGGACGGAGGAGTCTCGCCGAGGGGAAAATCGCCGGGAGCGGCCTCGCCCGGATGCTTCCGCGCCGGAAGACGAGCGGCCGGGCAAGGGCGGGCTGCCGGGTGGTGGCGAGACCTGGGCGGGGGCAGGATCTGGGCGGGGGCAGGCCGTCGGAGGGGAAGAGGAACCGAGCGGAGGCGGGCGGCGGCGCGGAAGGTCGAGCGGGCGCGGGCGGAAAAGCCTACGCGCGAGCGAAAACCGTCAAAACAGAAAAAGTAGGGGCTCCCTCCAGACCCCCTAGGAATAGGGCTCGAGGGGGAGATTTGAGGGCCCCCTATTTTTGAGGGCCAGAGTAGGGGCCTTGCTGGAGTGAGTTTTTTGCCCCTCGGCCCTCAAAAGTAGGATGATGGCTCAAGTAGGGGTCTTGCTGGAGTTGCTCTAAGGGGCTTCAAAAATGGGGCCAACGAAATTGGCAACATTAAGCTCCAGCTTGATATGGCAAAGGAGATCCTCCACCGTTTGGAAATTGCTAGAGATTCTCGTGACCTTTCTGTGGGTGAGGAAGGGCTGCGGAAAAGGCTCAAGCTGCACTGTGTTAGTTTGGCATCTCTTGAGCGCACCATCGCCCGGCTGCGTTCCGGAATCCTTTATCTAAGGGAGGGAGATGGCAATACATCATTTTTTCACCAGCAGGCCAAGTTCTAGAAAAAGAAAAATTTCATTGCTAAGTTGCTTGTTGGTAATCAGTTAGTATCTTCTCAAAAGGAGAAACATGCCGCTGTCTCGGATTTCTATGTGAACCTCCTTGGTTCTCCTGGGGAGAGGGATCACACCATTGACCTTGCTGCGCTCGGGGTACAACAACATGATCTCTCTTCCCTGGAAAGTCCCTTCACAGAGGAGGAGGTTTGGGCAACACCATCAAGGGCTTACCGCTTGATAAATCGCCAGGGCCGGACGGTTTCACCGGCCATTTCTATAAATCATGTTGGAACATCATCAAGGGAGATATCATGTTGGCTCTTGGGGCTATACAGTGTGGCCATGTGTCTTGGTTTAGACTCCTCAATACGGCTTTCTTCACTCTCCTTCCTAAGAAATTGGATGCTCTTCTAGTGAAGGACTTTAGACCTTAAGCCTTATTCATAGTTTTGCAAAATTGGTGACGAAAATCATGGCCAATCGTCTTGCTCCTTTGCTGCCCAGTCTAGTTTCTACCAATCAAAGTGCCTTTGTCAGGGGAAGAAATATTCATGACAATTTCCTATTTGTCCAGCAGATGGTAAAATCCTTGTATAAGAAGAAAGAGGCTCATATTCTTCTCAAGTTGGATATCTCCAAAGTTTTCGACTCTGTGTCTTGGTCGTTCTTGCTGGAAGTTTTACAATATTTAGGATTTGGACAGCGGTGGCGGGACCTTCTATGCCTGATCCTGTCCACTTCTTCTACTCAGATTCTGTTGAATGGGGAGCCGGGCGACACAATTATCCACCATCGCGGCCTCAGGTAGGGTGATCCCCTCTCTCCAATGCTTTTCATTCTTGTGATGGACATCCTGAACTCTCTGGTCAACTATGCAACCAGAGAACAATTGTTGCAGCCGATTGCCATTCAACAAGCAAGATATCGGGTATCCTTCTATGCGGGATGATGCTGTGATTTTTTGAGGCCTTCATCGAGTGACCTCCAAGTCATTAAGCTCCTGCTCGACCTGTTTGGGCATGCCTCTGGGCTTCAAACTAATTTGGCAAAAAGCTCTGCAACTCCTATTCACTGCTCGGATGAGGATAAGCTGCATACCTTAGAAATCTTGGCCTGTGAAATCAAGGATTTTCCCTGCATCTACCTTGGCCTTCCCCTCACTATCCGCAAGCCAACCAAGGATGTGTTTTCTGCCTCTGATTGATAAGATTGCAGATTACCTCCCAGGTTGGAAAGCCTCCCTGATGAATAGAGCTGGGCGCCTGGTAATGGTTAGAGCGGTGTTGACAGCTTCTCCCATTTATCATACGATTGTTCTAGATCTTCCAAAGTGGGCAATCAAGGCTATTGACAAAAAAACGCACATGCTTCCTGTGTAAAGGTCAAGAACAGGCAAATGGAGGTAACTGTCTTGTGTCCTGGGCAAGAGTTCAGCAGCCTTTAGGTAGTGTTTGGTTTAGGGGATATCCCGGGATGGAAGGGGGCCAACCCTTTTTTTTTGTAGTGTTTGGTTGTAGGATTTGATGGGGTGGGTTGGACCCAAAAGAGAATATTCCCCTGAAAAGTGGGTTGAGACGATCCGTTGAAATCGAGCGAACCGTGCCAACCCACTTTTCCTTCCCCCGCCGCCGTGCCGCTCTGCCCTTCCCCATCTCCCCCGCGGCCCGCGCCGCTCTGCCCTTCCCCCATCACCCCCCGCCGCCCGCGCCGCCCTGCCCTTCCCCCCATCTCCCCACGCCGCTCTGTCCTTCTCCCTCCACGCGCGGGCGCCGCCCCGGCCGGGTGTGTGTGCGCCTCCCTGCCGCTCCTCACGCCGTCGGTGCTCCGGTCGCCGTGCTCCGGTCGTCCTCATCGCCGTGCTCCGGTCGTCCTCGTCGCCGTTCTCGTCGCCGTGCTCGGGTCGTCCTCTCCGGCCTCCTCTCCGCCCAGGCGTGTCCTCCCCGCCGTCCTCTCCACTGCCGGCCGGATCTCCGCCCCGGCGCGTCCTCCCCGCCGTCCTCTCCACTGCCGGCCGGATCTCCGCCCCGGCGTGTCCTCCTCCATCCAAACAAGAGGTGGGATTGATCCCATTCTATCCCTCCATCCAAACAAAAAACAGGGACTAACCATCCTTGCAACCAAACAAAAAGTGGGATAATCCCATCCCACATACCCGGGATGGAGCTATCCCATCCCACCAAGTCCCCAAACCAAACACATCCTTAGAGTATGGTGGCTTAGGCATTCATAACCTGGAAATCCTCGGTTGGGCTTTGCGCATCCGTTGGCTTTGGGCTGAAAAAACTGACCCTGCTAGGTCGTGGGCTGGTTTCCAATCCAAGTGCCAAAGTGCCCAAGCGCTTTTTAATATGGCCACGGAAACAGTTGTGGGGAATGGATCTGTGGTTGAATGGCAGGACCATGGCGGAATTAGCCCCCAATTTATTTAAGGCAATCCCAAGAAGGGCAGTCAAAGCTCGGACTGTAGCTCAGGCACTCCAAAATAGGAATTGGGTGAGTGATATCAAAGGTGTCCCTGATCAACATCGTTGGAAGCTAACCCAATCTGGGGTCTAAGCAAATCAGCTTACGCCGCATTCTTCGTTGGAACCATCAAGTTCATCCTATGGAGGAGGATCTGGAAGAGTTGGGCCCCTTTGCGCTGCAAATTCTTCTTGTGGGTTGGCTATCAACAACAGATGTTGGACTGTAGACCGGCTAGCCAAGCGGGGATTGCCTCATCCGATTGCTTGCCCGTTCTGTGACCAAGCCGAGGAAACAATCCAACATTTGCTAGTCTCTTGTGTTTTCTCTCGGCAGGTTTCTCTCAGCAGGTTTGGTTTTTCTTTTTACAGCAACTGAATCTGGCTGCTGTAGCACCTATGATAGGAACAAGAAGTTTCTCTAGCTGGTGGAGGAGCGCGATCAGAGGGGTACAAATGGAGACGCGGAAAGGGCTAAACTCCCTTATCATTCTAGTGGCTTGGGAGATTTGGAAGCATTGGAACTCATGTGTGTTTGAAGGAATGCAGCCAAACCTTCAGGCTCTCCTTCAGACAGTGGCTGTTGAGAGCACCATATGTGCTGGGTTGGTGCTTCCAAGCTCTATGCCCTCCTCGCTGGGTCGCCAATTTCATAGTTCTTTAGGCTTTTGGGTGGCCTTTGGTCAGGCTTTTTTTTATTGTTTTTGTGGCGAGTCTTTTTTCCAGTGGGGGGATGTTTGGTTGTTGGTGTGTGTTCATGTTCGGGTTGGGCTTTCTGCTTGACTCTTTGTACTTGTGTTTTTTCCTACCTTAAATGACACGCATCTCTCCTGTGTTGTTCGAAAAGAAAAGTATCTGATGAGTATTTCCCACAAACAGTTTTCCTTGTACTGCCTGTATTTTTGCAGCGCTAAGCCCCTGTTTTGGATACATGATCTCTTCTTGTTCCCCTTGCTACTCTGCTCACAATCAAATATCCGCAAAACTAAATTCTCGTTTTTTTAGACCAAAGGCATTCACCCGGCTTTATTAGAAAGCTTAACGAAAGCCCAAGGTCCACAACGCTGGGGAGACCAGCTTACACATAAAAGGTTTCACAGGTCTACCAAAACCAGCAACCATCAACATCTCCCTCGACAAAAGAGTAATCTCCACACAACCAACAAAATTGACTGCGCAAAAGCTATCTTAAGCTAAACTTCTGGTGATCTTGCTAAGCATTTCGTCGGCCACATCCACCGTCTTTGGTTTGAGCAGGGGGCGCCAAGTCTTCAGCAACATCATTGAACACGGTCAGAGCTTTCGAGTGCAGGCCAGCATGTTTTGACCTTCTTTAACCCAAACGTTTGGACGTTTCGAAATGAAATCGAATTGTCCAACTTTGAGCAAAATTGAAGGTGGTAGTATAAGCTACAATTTCTGTGTAATGGCCACGGTGATTAAAGCATCGGTTGTACAGATTAGAGATCCTAAACGTTGGTTTGTCAGCCGCTTCAGTGAGTTCGCGAACTGGGCTCAACCGCGGTTTTCGGGGCCGGTTAGACTCGAGATTTGAGGCCCTAAACTTTCCAACAACTCAACTTCATTACCCGTTCTAGTATCTACTATGTGCAGTGGCGGAGGACGGGAAAAAAATGAGGTGGGGCGCGCCAGCCGCCCGCCGCCCGCCTCCCTGTCAGATCCCCGGGAGGAGAATCCGACTTGGAGGTGGAAAAGAGGAAATCTGGGTGGAAGAGGAAATCTTTGTTCTCCTCCTTCAGCTATTTGCAGATTCTGACACTCCTGCCTCCCGCCGGCCGCCTCCCGCCGCCCGCATCAAGGTCTGGCGCATGCCCCAGCTTGCCCTATCGGGTCCTCCGCCACTAACTATGTGTAGTCTACTATTTATGTTTAAACATTTGGTCTAGTTTAGTATGAAACATTTTGTAGAACATCATTGCCAAAGTTGCATTGTCAGTCTGTTGACAGTTCATGAGCTGAGGGTAAAACAGCTGAACTACGCTACTTTTGAAATTGAGTTTGAAGCATAAAACCGATTCAAATTTCGACTACATCAGACCATAAACCTTTACCTAGGTATAAGCTATGATTTTGCTTTTGTCACTTGACTTGGTTGTTTAATAAAACACAGAGAACACGGCTTGCCAACATGGCAATGTCAGTCTGATGATTTTCCTTTGTTTTTATTCTCTCCTCATTATCTTCTTTATTCTATTGTAGTCTATGGTTCAGATCTAGATCTTCATTATGGACAAGGTCACTATAGCTTCATTTTTTCCAATTCTCGCCAGCCACATTGTATCTCAGATTTTACTCGTTGCAGAGTTCATTGTTTTTTTCTTTAGAATAGGTGAATAGAGGGTTTGAAGTTTTCGTAATGTTCTTCTCAAACAGTGCACCCTACTATATAGCTGTCCATATTCCATTTGCCTCTATGACGGTTTTGTATGGTTATTTTCCAAAAATGTTTAATCCAGATTTGTGGTACCTCAACTGTTCGTCATGTTCTTCTCAAACTTTGTACTCTCTAATTCAGTTAATTACTTTGCACCCGCCATAAGCTTAGTTGGCCGTATTCGTTATTCTAATTTTAATAGTATGTGATGCTTAGTCAGCAGGTGGACTTTTATTCTATTTAGCATTTCAGAGATGCAGTTGCTCAGTTGCATCGATGGTCTTATATGGTTATTAGTTACATATACTACTGTGTATTTATGGTTTATACACTACTACATTACCCCCCTTCACCGCCGGTTCGTGCTATCAATGGACGGTGATAATCATTTCCAGAAATCATAAATCAGGCCCAAAAAAATAGCAATTTTTTTTTAATCCGACATAGCCTCCACCAGGCAAATACACACGCATGTGCGGCCGGCAGGATTCGAACCTGCGACTTGTGGCCTCGCGCGCATCTCCTCTAAACACTCCACCCTAAAGTCACTTTTGAGTTATGGCTAAGTGGATGACATTTTTCTTTTGTATTGACTTTTCTAGATATTATAATGAATATTTGAGGCTCTAAACAAATTTAAATGAAAAAAGTTTCAACTGAAAAGTTTTAGATCTCATCAGGATCTACAACTTTGCTTCTGGTCATTTTTCCATCCGAGGTCATTTGAAAATTTTGAATTTCAAAATGTGAGAACTTCAAACAGAATTTTAGGACCGCAAATGATTTCAAATGAAAAAGTCTACAACTTTGGTTTTGGTTGTTTCTCTATCCGAGTTCGTTTGGACAATTCAAAAAAATTGAATTTCAAAATATGAGAACTTCAAATAGATTTTTGGGACAACTACAAAGTTGTAGATCTCATCAGGATCTACAACTTTGCTTCTGGTCATTTTTCCATCCGAGGTCATTTGAAACAAAATTTCTCGTTTCAGGCTTTTCATGTGAGAGGTAATCATCTTGAATCTGTTCGCCACTGCAACCAGTCACCAACACCAGCTGGTTGCAACTAGTTGTAGCTGGTATTGTAATGAATATTTGAGGCCCTAAACGAATTCAAATGACAAAAGTTTCAACTACAAAGTTGTAGATCTCATTTCTTCATCCGAGTTCGTTTGGACAATTCGAAATTTTTGAATTTCAAAATATGAGAATTTCAAACAGAATTTTTGGACCGTAAATGATTTCAAATGAAAACGAGCTCAACTACAAAGTTGTAGATTTCGAGTTACTTTGATATAAAGTTCGTCTTCATCCGACTTGATTTGAAAAAGTTATTAGTTTTACTGTGCTGCACCATGGTTATCACCGCCAGGTCCTATTACAATCCGGTGGTGATGAAGGGTCCATCATCACCACCGGTTGGTGACACGAACCGTCGGTGATGATGGACTATCACCGCCGGTTGGTAACATGAACCGGCGGTAATGAGTCGCTCCATTTTCACCGCCGGTTTGTATTACGAACCGGCGGGTGAAAATCATTTTCACCAACGGTTTATATTACGAACCGGCGGTGAAAAGTATCACCAACGGTTTTGTTCAAACCGGCAGTGAAAATGCCGTTGATGAAAACTAATTCTGTACTAGTGATAGGAGTCAGTGTTCCAAATACCGGCGGTAACCGGCCGGTTACCGCCGGTAACCGGTTTTACTGGTGCCGACCGGGAGGGAAAAAACAGCCGGTTTTTTATTTAATTCAAATTTAAACTTTTGAATGTAAAAATTACTTTATCTAATGATATTTTCATTATTTAGCACTAAGAAAAGGTATTAGGAAGATGCATGCACTTTCCGTGCTTGATTTCAAACTTTTTTCCATGAATGTACTAGGAATTTTCAAATTTTGAATGTAAAAGTTAGTTTTCCTAATGATATTTTATATTGTTTAACACTAACTTTTACATTATGCGGCTATGCCAGCATCAAATTCAGTAATATGTGCCATTTGGACTTTCAAGGAGGGTTCATGGTCATTTGAATGAAGATTGCTCAGGATTCCTAAGAGTCTTAGTAATCAAGTGTAATCCCCTTCCCATCTATATAAGGGGAAGAAATGTGATGTTTTGAGCAGCTTTTGATTGATATATGAACTGAGAATTAAGCAAAGCTCTTCTTTCCACCGGTTTATCCGGTTTTTCCACCAGTTTTTCCGGTAACCGGCCCGGTTACCGGTCCGGTTACTGGTCTCCTCCCGCCCCGCCCAAAAAATTCATTTGACAAAATTTAACCGGTTTTTTCCGGGATTTCCGGTTACCGACCGGTTACCGGTACCGCCCGGCGGCCGGGATTTGCTCCGGTACCGGTTTTTTGATCCTTGATAGGAGTTATGCATTTATGGATGTTAAGAATCTGACCATATTCAAGCAAATAGATAGTATTCGAGAACACTCAAGTACTGCCCATGCTATTTCTTTTACTGTTTTAAAGTACTCACCAGCCACGTTGCATATTGTTTATGGGTCCCAGATTTTTTTTAAAAAAAACAATACAACGTGTTCAACATAGGTGAAATGTTGCAATGTTGTCTCACCATATTTTCTGTCTATTTGATACTTTTTTTTGCTCCCAGTTTTATCATAATATTATCACAAGAGTACCCTGTAGTCAGAGAATCATAAAGTAAATATGCCCTGCCAATGCTAAAAAATTGACACTGTATCTGTTTTCAGATAACAATCTTCACAAAGCACTAGCAAACTTCAGAGGCTTGGCCAATGTGCAGCCGTCTGGCTCTTTGCCTGTTAATCAAGTTAATCGTCCTAAAGGTAAGTAGTGTAAAACCCTTATTCTCTAAACAGAAGCCCATGGGAAAGCATATCAAAGTGCTGAAATAACTATATCTTTTCCCATTGCAGATTATGATGGGAAAAATAACTTGATGTGCCTTCTTTTGTATTGGTGTCCATGCCTATACCCAAAAACTTTGACATACTACATTTTTAGAATTCTGCATTAGTTTATATAATCGCTGCTGCAGTATATACAGTTCCTTTTTAAGTATTTTTGTGCACACCAGGATCCACTAGAGTGTACATTCTTTTATAGTACTCTACATTTTTTTAAGTATTCTTCTCAAGTTTAGGATATATTACAGTACACATTCTTTCCTATTATATACTTGGAAGTGTACACAATCAGTTTGCAGTGGTGTGCATCATTAGCACTTATCACTGGCTTGTTGCATTAATATATTTCACACATAAGCACTCAATTAGCATTGAGAAGACACTGTATTTCGGTACTAATAAATGTATGTAGTTCAGGTGGTGATTGGTTCGGCTGAAAAGCTCATGGCTTATAGCTGAAAACACTGTAGCTGGCTGAAAAAAGCACTGTAGCTGACAGAGGCTTATTTAGCATAATTAAATTTAAAAAAATTTAAAAATGTAAAAAATATGTTAGCCCATTACGTATAATACAAACAAATACGGGAAAAAAAGAACCGACAAAAAAACTCAACAAAAAGCCAAAAGTTCAGAAAAAGACGAAACTTATGAATAGTGAAAAATAAGCCAGAAGTCGAAGTCGAGTTGATCAGGGCATGATGCACACACTTCAAGATATACTATATGCAAGACAAGGTACATCATGTCAGAGAAAAAATATTCACCATGGTATATACTGATTATAGAGAGGAAAATACACTTTTACTCATACAACTTACCTTCAACCTACACTAGGATTAGGTCTTCTAACTAGTATATACTTTAATTTCCCCCATAATTTGAGGACCAATTGTTTGAGAAATTGTGAGTTGGAACAATTTAACCCATGAGTAACTAATACTCAATGCTCAGTTTGTACTTGTATGGCTGATAGGAGAAACCATGTGGAAGTGCCATAAATTACTGTAGCTTGAGCCTATGAGTGATGGGTGCTTAGTGAGTACTGGTAACTACTCCCTCCCCCTCCATTCTAAATTATACTTCACTTTGACGAAGTCAAACTTCTCTAACTTTGAACAAGCCTTATTAAGTCAAAATTCTAAAACTTTGATCAAAATTTTAGAAAAAAATACACTGACATATACTAAACCGATTTATGTATTGCATCTATACATTGGTAATAGGTTTACTGCTTGGTGCTAAGTGAGCACTTGAGTGCTACATTATTTATTGCATCTATATACATTAGTGAAGGGACCGTGACGCCTAAGAGGGGGGGGGGGTGAATTAGGCTTTCTAAAAACTACTTGGCCTCTATTTTCTACTTATCAAAACCTATGCAATAAAGCTATCTATATGTGCAACTAGGTTTTGCTAAGTGTGTTGCTATCTCTACCGCAAAAGAGTTATGCAACCTAGGTTCCAATCCTAATCACTAGCCTAGCAAGCTAAACTAGAAAGGTAAGCACACAACCTAGGTAAGCAAGTAAAGTGCGGAAGCTTAAGTGTGATAGAGATGCAAACTCCCGTTGACGACGGCGATTTTTCCCGAGGTATCGAGAAGCTCACGCTAGCTTCCCCCTAATCCTCGTTGGAGCCCCTCGCAAGGAAGCCCACACGAGGGCCAAGCTCCCGGTCGGGTAACTCCGTGGATAGCCCACGGTCCTTCCCCACGCGCAAGTGGGTCTCCGTGATGGCCTTCTCCCGAACCGCTCCCCGCCGTCTTCACTATCGTGTTTCCGGCCAAAACGCCGCGGGTCACACGTTCCCTTGAGTACACGCTCGGCGGCCTCTCCACACGTTGGAGGGTCTCGCAAGACTACAAGCCCCTAGTGTACAAGCAATGGTGCGCGCAAGCACCGGGTGGCAAGAGGTGTGCAAACCTCACTAAACACTAAGCCTAAGCCTAGAGCAAAGCGCCAATATGCGGGTCTAACTAGCCTAAGCACTTCGCAAAGCACCTACACTAATCACCAAGATATTCCTTAAGCACTATGGTGGCTAGAGAAACTAGAGATGAGCCTCAACTCACACTACACTTCCTTGAGCTCTAACACACCCAAAACAACCGGCCATGGGGGTATATATAGGCCCCCCATCGAAATACAGCCATTGTGGGCTGACTGCAGCTTTCTGCAGAGCACCGGAGATGTTCGGTGCACCCACGGAGCTTTTCGGTGAGGCCACGTCAGCTAGCCGTTGGAGAATATAGCTGTTGCCAACCGTTGCTGGCTTGAAACTCCGGTGCTTTGTCCGGTGCCACCACCGGAGCTTTCCGGTGCCTTGTAGCTGTCTTCAAGCCGCGCTGCAACCTCTCTGGATCAAAGGTCCGGTGCATGCACTCCGGTGCACACCGGAAGTTAGGGTGGCTGCAGTTCTGTTTTCAGCCCGTGAACAGTGGAGCTGCAAGCTCCGGTGCTTGCACTCCGGTGCTCACCGGAGGTCTCCGGTGAGGTCTTTAACACAGTCTGCTGCTGCTGTAGCTAAGCTCCGGTGCCCTTCTTCTCTGCGCACCGGACCTTTCCGGTGAATAGAAACATCCTGCAGTGAGTTCCTTTCTTTGCGTCGTTTCTTCCGGGCTTGATCTCTTTGATGTCTTGGACTTCATGCAAGTCTTCTAGGGTCTTCAACATAGCTTCTAATGTCTTGCTTGAGGTGTTGATCACTCGATCTTCACGTTGCCTTTGTCCAAGCCATCCTTGCATCCAATTGAACTAAACCTTGTATACTAGCAACTGACATTAGTCCATTTGATTATGTTGTCAATCAACCACCAAAATCACTAATGGCCCTTGCTAGGTGCCATTTTCCTTACAATTAGCAATAGCAACAGGCAGGGGCGGAACTAGAACGAAAATGACCAGGGTTCACTATTTCACCATATATATAATAGCATATATAATTTTGAAGCAATATTATACTAAATAGTTATCTGTTCGATAATTTTTAGCATCAATAAGTTAACATAACCAATGGCATTATAGCAATGTACAATAATAAAGAAGTTGCGATCAGAATGCTTACCAAAATAAATAAAACCATTAATATTAATGGTTAATTGCAGTGAAATGAAGAAAATAAGAGTGAAATCACGGACAAAAGATGGTCAACATTGACAAAATACGTCATCCGGCTTCAATAGACTATAAAAAGAGAATAAATTGAATTAAAAATTTTGAGAAAAATAGTAAAACGATCAAATAAAGGTAAATATATTACCTTTTAGAATTTTTCAAAGCTTGGTTGTGGACGCTATTCACTCCACCCACATGCTCTTCTAGTCTGCCTTTTTTTGTTCCAACTAGACCAACCATTTACAACAAATGCATCATATCCAGCTTCTTTTTTATTGCGGTCCCTGAATAAAAAGCAACAAAAGCAATAGGCTCTATCTTTGGACTCGCTATATTCAAGCCAACTCCTAAACTCATTAAACCATTTAGGATTAAATCTTCTCTTTTTATCCCCAAATTGTGTATATGGAAAACCATAAGTGCGAGGGTTGACAAGGCCCATTATCCAAGTACTTTCTTCTTACCACATCTTTCTGATTAGGATGGTAATCATCTATTTCTTTTCTTTTGCCTGGATCAAACTGAATCTCCTCTTCCCAATTGATATCTTCTGGAAGTGAATTCCTAGCATTAGCAGTATTATCTGGCGCTTTCCTTTTCAGAACTTTCTCCATAAATTTACCTGCCATTTACCGTGTATTCGAAAACTCAATTATATATTGTCATGTTCAAAAAATAAAATAGTAAACACTCATTTAGAAGGTTACTTACTTAGTTACTTGAGATTATTGTCAAATTGTCGAATCAAATCCAAAACTAGGTGAAATTTGAGCACATGGATCACGATCACTTGCAATATTTCCTCCAATTTAGTGATTTTGCAATGAACTAGATCGATATTTTAAAACCCCAATTTGGAACCCTAGTTGTAAATCGTTAAGTTGTTAAAGTCATAAATAATATATTTAATCTCTTTGCCTAAAAACAGAAAAATTTAAAGAAACTTATTATTACCAGAAAATAAAAATCAGGAATCCCGAATTCCGATCCTCCAATGAACTGCGAAAATGAAATCCCGATTATCCAACGAACTACGAAAATGGAAATTATTAGTACCGGCCGGCGGCATCGCGGCAACTACGAATTGTGCGAAACTGCGAACTGCAAAGTGACAGACAGATGAAAATAAAAATTATTAGTACCGTACCAAGTACCAACCCGCCGCGGCGTCGCAGTCGCAGCGATGGCAAATTGGCAATGGCAGACCGGCAGACCGCAGACGGGCGATGGCAGCGTCGCAGTCGCAGGCTCGCCGCTCGGCGCTCACTTGGAGTCGCAGGCTCGCCGCTCGGCGCTCACTTGGAGTCGCAGTCACGCAGAGGCAGAGGCGCTGCGTAGCCAGCAATGGCAGACGAACCGACGCGAACGGAAGCGGAGGCGGCGGGGCCTGATTGAGTACCTGACCGAGAATCCGAGATGACGATTGACAGCCGCGATGCCGTGAATGGATGGGCGAAATGTGTATTAATGGCTAATGAACACAGAATACGCCCCACGTAAGATTAGCTATTTAGCTTGGTGATTAGTGCGTCTGGTCTGTGCGTGAGTCATTAAGGAGGGAGTGGACTAGACGCACGCACGTAAGCTCGGTTAGTCCGTTGCTCCTGCTCCGCACGGCACGCACTGTCGCACTGATCGACTGACGCACGGCACGCGCACGCCTGCTGCCTGCAGTACCAAGTCCCAACGCGAACACAGTATTTAATATCAATGGGCTGCTTTGATGGACCTTTTTCTTTGTTTGTTGGGCACTTGGGCTGGTGCCGGGTGCACAATTTTTTGGGCTGGGGGTGCATATATGGTATATGTAGGATAATTAGAACTAAAATTTTTTTTGGACTCGGTGTCCTATGATACCAGGTGGGCCTATTGGGCTCCGCCCCTGGCAACAGGTTTACTGCTTACTGCTTGGAATTTTTTACTAGAGAAGAGTACTAATAGTTTCACTATTTATGTTTCAGCAACAAGAAGCTCAAAGATGGTCTATCACTACTCACTAGAGTACTAGTATTCAAGTAGTTCGATCTTCCTTAGTAACACTACCCATGGTGTGTGGGACATCTTGAGTATAGAGGTGCAGGCAAGTGAGAATGTCAAAGGCTTCTATTGTTTCTACTTGTAGTAGCTTTTATGAGTACTGCAAGAAGAAAGTATGTGGAACCCCACAGAGTGATAAGTGCTTAGTGTGTATTAGAAGATGTGCTAAGTGCGTTCAATTTTTAAGAGTGCTATGTTAATTTCTCTTTTACACAACGTAAGGTGCATAATAAGCTTTGTGTCTGGATAAACAGATCTTTCTAAAATAAAAATTATAATACGTTGTATATGTTGTAGTACTTGATATACTGATGTATAATACAATTGCAGGTTGTGTACAAATATTTCTTTGTTGTGTGTATGTGTATTATGCTGGTACAAGAATCGATCTAAGTTTCTTACATTACATTCCGTTGTAATTCATATCGTGCTCTGTCACGCGGAGCCTCCGCGCATCTGTCTGGAACCTCCGCGCCGCGGAGGCCGCAGAAGCTCCGCGATCTGCTAATCAGTTTGAATTAGCTGTGTTTTTAGAACCAGGTCTATTCACCCCCCCCTCTAGGCCTTGCTAGATCCTTTCAATTGGTATCAGAGCCTAATCATCGTGATTAGCGCTTTACCGCGTGAGGAAAATGGCAAGTGCTAGTGGGAGGAAGGAAGGGGAGTTGCCGGAAGGAGAAGAAGAGGTTGAAATTGAAGAAGTACCAAGTGGAGAAGAATCCAAAGCTCCCGAAGCTCCGGAAGAGAACCCCACCGCTGGTCTTGGTGCTTCAAGAAAACCAAGTGGGTCCGAAAAAGAGAAGAAAAAGAAAACTTCTTCCAAAGAAGAGAAGAAGAAGAAAAATAAGTAAAAGTAGAAGGAGTCTTCATCAAGCGAGTATGCAAGTAGCAAATCGGAGAATGGAGATGATGAGCATGAGTACTACGCTCAACGGCTTCCAAAGAGGACACTCAAGCCCAACAAGAAGAAGTCCTATGGGAGTGTATCCTTTGATTATTCATCTATCAACAATGTTTCATCTAACTCTCTCATCAATGTACCCACGGGCAAGTTACCTCAATTTGATGGGACTAACTTTGCCAAGTGGAAGCACATGATGAAAGCTTACCTTGTTGGACTCCATCCGGAGTTGTGGAACGTTGTATGTCTAGGTTTTGAAGATCCAGAAGATCCAAGAAATCCAACTCCACAAGAATTCCGGAAGATTCATCTCAATGCTCAAGCTACAAGTGTGCTCCTAAGTGCCTTGAGCGCGGAGGAGTACAACAAAGTATTGGATTGGAGATTGCAAAGGAAATTTGGGATACCCTTCACATTGCTCATGAAGGAGTTAGCAAAGTAAGACAATCCAAGTTGATCTTTTGATGGCCCAACTCAATAGGTTTGTGATCAAGGAAGGAGAGGGTCCACAAGAGATGTTTGATAGGTTGATGGTGCTAGTTAGAAAGATTAGAGGCCTAGGTGGTGATGACTTGGACGACCATCATGTGGTCAAGATCATGTTGCAAGCATTCGCCCTAGAAATCCTACCCTTGCAACACTCATTCGTGAGAAGAAGAGGTTTGAGGACTTCACCCCAAGTGATGTTCTAGGAAGAATTCTCACTCATGAGCTCATGGAGGTGGAGATCCAACAAAGGAAAAGTATGGAGAATTGGAAGCAAAATTAGAGAGCATGAAGATCAAAGATGTGGCCCTCAAGGCCAACAAATCAAGCAAAGCCTCAACTTCAAGCAAGTCAACTAAAGTGAAGGCAACCAAGAAGATCAAAGAGCCATCATCAAGTGAAGATGAAGAGGAAGAAAGCGAAGAAACCTCTTCCGAAGAAATTGAAGACATTGCCTTGTTCATGAGAAAATTCAAGAAAGGGTTGAAGAAAGAAGGCTAAGTTTGTGAAAAGGAAGTTTCCCAACAAGCAAAAGAGGAAGTGTTACAATTGTGGAAGCACGGAGCACTTCATAGCCGATTGTCCCTATGATAAAAGGGAAGACAAGAACAACGACAAGAGAGACAAGAAAAAGAAATTTTTCAAGAAAGAAGAGAAGACCCACTACAAGAAGAAGAAATATTCGGGTCAAGCTCACATTGGACAAGAATGGGATTCAAATGAAGATAGGTCAAGTGATGAAGAAGAAAAGGTTGTAACCGTGGCTATTCAAGAATCCTCTTCTTCACCAAGGCTCTTCAACAACTTGTCTGATGACGAGGAGAGCTGCACTCTTTTTTGTCTTATGGGCAAAGGAGAGAAGGTAAAATCTAAATCCAAACCCAAACCTCCTTCATCTAGTGAAGAATATAGTGATGAATCTAGTGATGATGAAATGAATGCTTTAATCAATAAAATGGATAAGAAATCTAAGAAGTTTGTGGTCCAACTAGTGGATGAGCTAGAAAGAACTCAAGCCACCCTTACTAAGCAAGAAGATCTATATATTGCTTGTAAGGAGGCTCTTGCTTTGGAAAGAAGTGAGTTGGAGGCCTTGCGCAAGGAGTTATCCGAAGAGCAAAACCTCCATGCTAATCTAAAGAAGGCTCATAGTGTGCTTCAAGAAAACTTTGTGGCCTTGGATTCAAGACACAAAGAGCTTGAGGTACAATATAACACTCTTTGGGATAGCACCTCAAATCTTCCCAAAGTAAGTGGGATTTCTACTCCATCCACTAGTGAAGGTTGTGGTAGATGTTTTAATGTTGATATAAATGCTTGTGCCGCTAACCTTGCAAATATGGAAGCTATGAAGAAGGAAATTGCAAGACTCAACGAAATCATAGCTAGTGGGTGCATGGATGAAAAGAACAAGAAGCACAAGTTTACTCAAGGAAGGCATCCATTCATCAGGGATGGAATTGGGCACAAGAAAGATGGCAAGACCAATGGAAGATACATGGTGAATGGTGTTCCATGTGTGCAGTTCCAGAAAAGGGGGACAATTGGAGAAGTCCAACCTGCACAGGACGCGGAGGCTCCGCGCAAACATGCGGAAGCTCCGCGGTTTGGCAAAACAACAAGACCCCTAAGGCTAACAAGGCTCCACCTCAACCCAAGAAGCAAGCATACAAGAAGGCTGAGGAAGTGGAAGAGAATCCTCTCTTGCCTAAAAGGAACAAGTATGCACACAAGCCGAAGACCCATGCACCCCGGGAGAGTTCCTCTTCTAGCTATGTGTTGAGACGCAATAACATTGGTAAAGTTGCTGCCACGTGTGTTGGGTCCGAACCTAACATATATGTGAAGAGATCTCTTTTGGTTCCTAAGATACTTGTGGCTAACATTCAAGGCCCCAATTTCGGTTGGGGACCTAAATCTAGAAACTAAACTTGTTTTGTAGGCATACTCCTCCGGTGGATCATGTTGGGTGCTTGATAGTGGATGTACAAATCATATGACCGGAGAAAAGAGTATGTTCTCATCATATGCCCCAATGCATAACTCCGATGAAAACATTATCTTTGGGACAATTCAAAAGGAGAAATCTTGGTATTGGTAAAATCTCTATAACTCAAGAACATTCAATTTCAAATGTTTTACATGTTGATTCGTTGAGTTACAATTTGTTGTCCGTTTCACAATTGTGTGAGCGGCTGTGATTGTCACTTTACGGATAAGGGTGTGTCCGCCATTAGGAGGGAGGATTCCTCTATTGCATTTACGGGTCGCTTGAAGGGCAAGCTTTACTTAGTTGATTTCAACAAAGGTAAAGCTAAGCTTGAGACTTGTTTAGTGGCAAAATCTAGCTTGGGTTGGTTATGGCATCGCCGACTAGCTCATGTTGGGATGAGGAACTTGGCCAAACTTCTAAAGGAGGAACACATTCTTGGACTAACGAATGTTCATTTTGAGAAAGACAAGATATGTGGAGCATGCCAAGCCGGAAAGCAAGTAGGTGTACCTCACCCACCGAAGAGTGTCATTACAACAGAGAGACCTTTGGAGCTCATTCACATGGATCTCTTCGGACCGGTCACCTACATTAGCATTGGCGGTAACAAGTATGGTCTTGTTATTGTTGATGATTATTCTCACTTCACGTGGGTGTTCTTTGTGCATGATAAAAGTGAAGTCCAAGGGAAGGTGAAGACCTTCATAAGAAGAGCACAAAGAGAATTCGGGCTACCAATCAAGAAAGTGCGAAGTGACAACGGCTCCGAGTTCCGGAACACCTATGTGGAGGAGTTCCTTGATGATGAGGGCATCAAGCATGAGTTTTCGGCTCCATATACTCAACAAAATGGGGTGGTTGAGAGGAAGAATCGTACACTCATTGACATGGCAAGGACAATGCTAGATGAGTACAAGACTTCGGATAGCTTTTGGGCCGAAGCCATCAACACTGCTTGCCATGCAATCAACCGCATGTATCTTCACAAGGTTCACCGGAAGACTTCATACGAACTCCTAATCGGTAACAAACCCAAGGTGTCATACTTTAGAGTGTTCGGGTGCAAATGTTACATTCTTAACAAGAAGCCCCGGTCCTCTAAGTTTGCACCTAAAGTTGATGAAGGTTTTATTCTTGGTTACGGTCCAAACGAGCATGCCTATCGTGTTTACAACGAATCCTTCGGGAGAGTTGAAATCACGGTAGATGTGACGTTTGATGAATCTAACGGCTCTCAAGTGGAGCATGTTGATCCAAATGTTGTAGTCCTTGAAGAGCCATCTTGTGAAGCAATCAAGCAATTGGCCATAGGTGATGTGAGACCAGTTGAAGCACAAGATGAAGAGGAAGAAGGTCCAGAAGTAATAGCTTCAACACCACTCCAAGGGCCAGCTCAAGCCCCAAGCCCTCAGCCTGCCGCAAACGCGGAGGCTCCACGCCCATCCGCGGAGGCTCCGCACAAGAGCTCGGAGGTTCCGAGGTCTGGGGTGAGAATCAACTTGATGGGAATATAATTCAGGATCAAGGCCTTCAATTTGACGAAGAAGTTGCAGATCAAGTACCACTCCAACCTCCAGCAAGAGTCCCTCACCCAAGAGTGCATCAAAGTGTTCAACGGGATCATCCCGTTGACAACATCCTTGGGAGAATTCAAAAAGGGGTAACAACACGATCTCGTTTAGCAAATTTTTGTGAATTTTACTCGTTTGTTTCCTCCTTGGAACCTCTTAAGGTAGAACAAGCTCTTAAGGATCCGGATTGGGTGATGGCTATGCAAGAAGAGTTGAACAAGTTTGAGAGAAATCAAGTGTGGTACTTGGTTGAAAGACCCAAGAGCAATGTTATTGAAACCAAATGGGTCTTCCGCAACAAGCAAGATGAACATGGTGTGGTGACAAGGAATAAAGCAAGATTGGTTGCTCAAGGCTTTACTCAAGTTGAAGGGCTAGACTTCAGAGAGACCTATGCACCCGTGGCAAGACTTGAAGCAATTCGAATGCTTCTTGCCTTTGCCGCACATCATGACTTCAAGTTGTACCAAATGGATGTGAAGAGTGCTTTTCTCAATGGACCAATCTCCGAGCTAGTATATGTTGAGCAACCACCGGCGTTTGAAGACCCCAAGTTTCTCAACCATGTCTACAAACTCCGTAAGGCACTTATGGGCTTAAACAAGCACCTAGAGCATGGTATGAATGCCTTAAGGATTTCTTGCTCAAGCAAGGCTTTGAAATAGGCAAAGTCGACCCTACTCTCTTCACACGCAAAGTCAATAATGATATCTTTGTGTGCCAAATATATGTCGATAACATAATATTTGGTAGTACTAACGAATCTTTTTGTGAAGAGTTTAGTAGGATTATGACCAAGAGATTCGATATGTCAATGATGGGTGAATTGAAGTTCTTCCTCAGATTTCAAATCAAACAATTGAAGGAAGGAACACTCATATGTCAAACCAAGTACACCAAAGATATGCTCAAAAAGTTTGACATGGAGAATGCCAAGCCCATCAGGACACCAATGCAAATCAATAGGCATCTTGATCTCAATGAGGAAGGGCAAGCCGTCGATCAAAAGGTATATTGTTCCATGATTGGCTCCCTACTTTATTTGTGTGCATCTAGGCCTGATATTATGCTTAGTGTGTGCATGTGTGCAAGGTTTCAAGCTAACCTGAAAGAGTGCCACTTGGTGGCTGTTAAAGGAATATTGAGATACTTAGTGCACACTCCTCACCTTGGTTTGTGGTATCCTAAGGGCTCCACTTTCAATCTACTTGGGTATTCGGATTCTGATTATGCCGGTTGCAAAGTAGATAGAAAGAGTACATCGGGAACATGCCAATTCCTTGGGCGGTCTCTACTGTCTTGGAGTTCTAAGAAGCAAAATTCCGTAGCCCTTTCCACCGCTGAAGCCGAGTATGTGGCGGCTGGTGCATGCTGTGCCCAACTACTCTGGATGAAGCACCCCTCAGTGATTTCGGATGTCGCTTTACCCAAATCCCATTATTGTGTGACAATGAAAGTGCCATAAAGCTTGCAAACAATCCTATAAGCCACTCCAAAACTAAGCACATAGACATCCGACATCACTTCTTGAGAGACCACGAAACCAAAGGAGATATCGCTTTACGTCATGTGAGCACCGAAAAGCATCTAGCCGATATCTTCACAAAGCCCCTCGACGAGTCAAGATTTTGTGCTTTGAGGAGTGAACTAAATATACTAGACTCTCGTAACGTGGATTATATTCCGCTGTAGTTCATATCGTGCTCTGTCGCGTGGAGCCTCCGCGCATGTGCCCGGGAGGTTCCGCGGGGATACGCGGAAGCTCCGCGATCTGCTAATCAGTTTGAATTAGCTGTGTTTTTAGAACCAGGCCTATTCACCCCCACTCTAGGCCTTGCTAGATCCTTTCAGCACGCGCTCGGAGCCCACGCGCATGGACTTAAGGTTGTCCAGGCATGCTTCGCCGTGTCCTTGTTCCCAAGCGCCTAGACGTACTCCGGCGGCACCGCTCGGAGGATGGCCTCCATTGCAAAGCTATCCTACACCTCGTCTGGTGCCGGTGTCCATCGCGCGCCACAGACCCCAAGCTTGGAGCATCACCTTCATCAACACCGCCCGGTCACCGTAGTTGGTGCGAGTGAGCGTGGGCGCCTCCGACCTCCCTCACCGTCCTTCGGTGCTCATGCCGGCCCAGGGACAGGGAGCGCCCTCCTCGACATCGCCGATGCCCTCCTCCTGCTCCTGACATCGCTGATGATCGCCCAACCGCTGCTTTGGTACCACTTGTTGGCCGGCTTTGTCACACAGGTGTGTATCACCACACCCCTCACTCACACACGGAGGTTGAAGAAGAGGAGATCAGAGCACACTCACACACATGAACACAAGTGAATCAGCTGCTGAACAACTTTGGCTGCAGCTTAGCCATTGTCTTTATAGAAGCAAAGAAAATACAGAAGTCAAACTAAGGGCCATGCTGCCCACTACCTAAAGGCCATGTTGCCCACTACTCGCTACTATTACCTATACTCCCAACTACTCCTGTCCTATTAACAAGAAGGGAGGGAGCAGTCACTGTAGCTATGCTCTTATGACAAAAGAGAAAAGTGAGAGCAGTATATTATTTAACATGGTGCTATCAAGAAGTTGCCTAAGGAAATGAGGAAAGGATTTAACACTTTAGTCATCCTGATTGCTTGGGAAATATGGAAGCATTGAAATGCATGTGTGTTTGAGGGTGGCAAGTCCAAACGTGCAAGTGGTTCTCCAGGCGGTGACTGCGCTCCAACCTCCAAGAGCTGCTCCTTCGGTTGCCCCTCTTTGAGTGGGTTTGAGTTTTACTTGGTCATGGTTGTGGTCGTATGTATTTTTAATTTAGGTGTGGGTGTGTGAGTTGGAGTTTTCAGGGTGTTACTCACTATGTCAGATCCGATAATCACAGACGGGCCTCAACTTCATCACAGACGGGTATTTTGCGCGTCTGTGCGTAAGGGTCTGTGATGTGACCACATCACAGACGGACAATTCACCCGTCTGTGATTAATTAAAGCAGAGACGGTTATATGGCTCGTCTGTGATAGCAATAATCATAGACGGGTAGAATGCTCATCTATGAAGATAAGTAACCGTCTGTGATTAATGTGCCACAGACGGTGTGCGGACCCGTCTGTGGTATGTGTTTAAGCACAGACGGGTTGATTACCCGTCTGTGGTATATGTATCACAGACGGTTTACAACCCGTCTGTGATGTGGGTGTTCATCACAGACTCCAACTCTCAGATGGTACAAACGGGTAATTTGGCAGGCCGTCTGTGATGTATCGAGTATCACAAACGGGTAATTGATCTGGCCCGTCTGTTTTCTGTTCTGCTCCACAGACGTACCACTCTGAGGCCCGTCTGTGTTTTGTTTTGGTACGCAGACGTACCGCTCTGAGGCCCCGTCTGTGATGAGAGGTGCCCAGACCCAAGCCACTAGATCAGCGACGCGGATTATTATTGACGTCTCTGATCATCAAGCGGCATCAGAAGCACCATCAATAGCAATCATGCATATCATAGGCAGTTGAGCCATCAATAATACCATCACTCAAATACTCATATTATTACTCATATAAAATAGCATCATCGATCTCACATGTCATTGAATCAGCATATACAGTAGCATTGCTTCATCACAGAGTTCACAGGCAACCGACATCATGTTTAGATCACACAGGCGGCAACTCTCTCAATGTTGATTTGCACGAGTATGGAACTCCCCTTTCGGATCAATTACCTGGTGGACTAAGAATGCTGAAACCTTTTCTCGAATATCGTGCAGTGTATCTTCTTTCATGGTTGATGTCAGCACTTCAAATTCCTATACATGTATTGAAGAAAACACATGTTTCAGAAATAAAGGCCAGCTGCATATTGTAGGTTTACATGAGAGATGAAGACATACCTCAGGCTGTTGTATGCCTGTGTTTCCCATGGACGCCATCATGTGGTGTGCAGCGAAGAAGCCACAGCTGGTGCCAGGGGGTTGCTGGTGGCACTGCAAAAGGATATGTGTGTTGAGCAAAATGACCACTAGGCCTAAACTATGCTATCTCATGCCAACTCTTGAACTTACCGCATATCTCGTCAAATGCGTCACCTCTTCTTGTTTGCCTCTCCTCTTGCATAAGGCTCTACATATACATAACATATTTATCATGCTGTTTCGTTCACAAGTTAGAAAAAACATGAAATGAGATGTAGGTGGCAACTCACGCATTGAGCACGCTTTGTAATAGGGCATAATCCTTTGCTTTCCCTTTAATTGAATCCAGGTACAATACCTTGTTCCACCTCTGCATTATCACCAGTACGATCCAATGGCCACCTGTGTTGTAGAAGCTCAAGATGTATTCCTTTTTGGCATGGTGGGCCATCGCCTTTGTCAAATACTTGACAACACGTGCTTCATCCTCTTTTATGCTGCTGAATGAAATCATCTGGGGGCAAAGGAACCCCACTTGAACTTTCTTCTCCTTTGCTTCTTGCACCATGGCGCTGATGACAAAAGAGCAAACTGTAAGCCATTTTCGAAATGAAAATTTATACTTATTGAGCAATAATCAGTAACCAGGAAGTAAAAATATGGTTCTGCCAACATTCCAACATATTATTGAATCAGTACCTACGCATCTCAAAACAAACAACAATTGTTAATGATGATGCGAGGGAGGCGAATAGAACTTACAGGGTGAAGATGCGAAGGATCCACACATCCAACCCATTAAGTGCGAAGACATCGTATAGATCATTGAACCCCACAGGGATGTAGACCTCGTCTTCTGGGCACAGGAGATGGAAGCGCTTGACCATTATTACTTTCTGCTTCCTCATACATCCTTCCATGTAGTATTTGTGGAGGGCAACTGTAGCAGTTCCCGCATTCTGAAGCTCGTTCTCAGTTAACATTGGCCGACCATATATAAAGTCTGGGTTGGCTTCAGTCCACACTTTCACAACCTCGGGATGCTTCTCAGGTGCAGCCTTCTTAGATCTATTTGTTTGGGCCCTTGTCCTCGTGTTGGCCACTGTTTTCTGCTTCTCTGGCCCAGCATCAACTCCAGAATCCTTCCCTCCCTTGGCTGAAGCAGAAATTTCTTTCAAAGGAGCCTTGCTGGGCGCACCAGGTGCGCTCTTGGTTGTACCAAAATTTTCATGTGAAGTGGCTGCACCAATTGGTCCCTTTGAATCAGTGGTAGGTTTGGGTGCAGCAGATGCGATCTTGGCGTGACCACCAGAGTTGTCATTTGAGGGCACCTTTGCTGAAGAGCTCTTGGCAGCAGATGCGCTCTTCGTGTTCTCCTTTGGTGGTTCAAGCGGATCCTTGGGAGCATTGACAAAACCATCTAGAGGTGTAGGGTTCACCACAATGCGAGTTTTTCTCCATTGTACCCTTTGGAGAACAGCTTGTCCAAGCGATGTGACCTCATCATTCGGCGGGGGCTGCAGCACAATGTCAGCACATTCTGGATGCACAATCTCCACTAAGACCACTGCATGGTCATCAGGAACTGGGGTACAATGCAGTGTGGTTTGTTGAGGATACACTCGACCCCTTGCAACCTCAACTTGGTTACCTGCAAGGTTGGCTAAAAGAGCACAATCGGTGGGCTCAGTTAGGAGGTCAATGGAATCTGGTGGGATATACGGTCCATTATTTGCCACGTCTGCATTGATGGAGGCGGACGCACAGCTGCTCTTCCGTCCAAAATGGGGGCTCACCGGAGTTTGTAAGGCCATCAGGTTCACTCCATGGGCTGCTAACATGGCCATTATATCACTAGTGACTTGAGCAGTCACTTCTTCTCTGACTTCAATCTTGATCTCTCGTTTGACTTCAGACCTTAATGCTTCAATATCCACCTCATCAGGCTGCCTTTTTCTTTTCCTGTACATTCCCCCCCACTCAGGCCATGCGTGCTTCCAACCCAAGTAACTGGACACACCACGCACGCGGCCCGAGTGTTCTGGGCCCAAGCATGCAGTTAGCACGTCTTTCTCCCGGACCCAAGTCAGACCTGAAGAATCTGCACTTGTTTGCTTCTCAACAATGGCTTTTGACACTTCCTCAGTTGCTTGCTTCTTCCACTTGATTTGAGCAGAATTTTCTGAGGTCTCCAGAGTACTCCTCCCTCGCAGCCACCATGTGGACCGCCCTCCAGGGAATTGGTCCCATGGATTTGGGATGCCCTTACTTGCTAAATATGCATCCTCTGCCTCCCATTGTCTGAGTTTCCCCTCATACCCAGCTGTGCCTAAGTGGTGGTTATGCACATTCTTCTCCCGAAGCCTCTTGTAACTTTCACTCTGTTCTTTGAATTCATCTGTAGACTTCATCTTCACAAAATCTGGCCAGTCCGCCTCTTTGATGTGTGGGTGCTCATCGAAGGGCCTCTTCCCCGGTACCACATATTTGCGATACAGCATGCTCTTGTAAGTCCGCCAACTCTTGCATGTAAGCATCAGCATCCTCTTGAATGCCAACTCCTTCTTGTCTTCTGGGAACTCCAGCCAAGGTGTCACACAATTGCTGAACAGTGTATTTTTCTGTTCGTCGCTGAGGGATTGGAAATTGGGCAGCAACAATGATACACGCTGCCGAGCAATGAGGCCACATAGCCTACGGAACCTCTTTTTGGCCCTCTGTTCTGTGGGCATCCCATCCGGTTCAACTTCTGTCACAGTAATTTTGTCCGTTGGCCACTTAGTTTCTGTCCTTGGTTTCCGGTTGCGACGACCCGTAGTCGGGGGCTGCTGTTCATTGCTCGGTGATTGAGCCTCGCCAGCATTGCTCGGTGATTGAGCCTCGTCAGCAGTGCTACCTTGGTTCTCTTCCCCTTCCTCCCTCTCAGATGAATGCGCGTCGTTATCGGCAGACATCTATAGGATAGATTGCAAAGTGAGCTTATTATAGGCAGGCAGGCTAGTAGTTATATAGCAGTAGGCTATGGTCAATACATGTACAGCTTACCATTTTGCTGTGCCGGATGAAACCCAAACTCCCTCCAAGAGCCACCAAATTAATATAGATGTAGCACATGCAGATTGACATGGGTGGATGATCTCGGTTAGAAATAATGCCACAGTGCAAGACACAATGCCACTAAAATTAGTGATACACACTTACAGATTATATGGAACAGAGCAAATAAAGTGTATAGGCATGGAGACCAAATAATCATATATATCAACAAGACCTTAGAGCAGCCAATGGGACTGAAGCACACTGCGCAGGCACAACACGGCATGTTTTTGACTTGTTAGGCTGCTCCAATTTGCAAATATAAAATATCCAATCTACCGTTTATACTTTTTCATAGCTCCATTGTTACATTGGTGGCCTTGAACGAAATTGAGCTATCTACCAAATTATGCATTAATTTTATGCGACCAAGCAACACAGCAGTTTGAACCAATGTTTTAAATAGCGAGCTAAGCCTCTTAGCGGTTGTCCCCTGCAATCGCTAAGAACAGCTATAGCTGGCTATAGCGGCAGCTAAGCCGCTTAGCGGTTTAGCAAAAATTAGAAAAAAAAATCGAGAACCTAATAAACAAACTTCACTGATTCATAGCAAGGATTGAAATTAGTATTACTTCACATAATAGTAATTACCAAAATTGGAGGCCAGTCCACAAGAATAATTGGTACTTAAGATAAATAAGGTAGCCAAATAATTCACACAAAATTCTTGTCAATGCCTACTAGCCCAGGAAAATGGACCAATGTAAAATCTAGCATCAAACCTACTGCATTCATCTATCAAAGATTTAACAATTTAGTCATCATAGGAACATGGCTAATTGCACGTAACCACAAACATACTCACTGTGTAACAACTACAAAATTGCTAATCAAGCAGAAAGGGTACAAACTCGTGTGATCTGCTTGAACAAGTATTTTGGGCCGGTCATTGATTTAGCGGCGCTACTTTCAAGCTCATTTAGCAGCTACAGCGGGCTATCGCGGGCTATTAGCGGCTGCAAAATCGTAGCGGCAAAAGTTGAATCTCCTAGCCGCGGCGCTCCCTAGTGTCACAGAACCTAGCAAGGGGGAGCTAGCGTACCAGTTGCTCCTGTCGATCTTTCTCCGGCAGTTCGTCTGGATGACATCCCACTTGCTCGCTCGTAGAGGGTTGTGCTTGCTCGCCGGCAGTTGGTGCCGATGAAGGTGCTCCTCCTCGCCGTGAATGGATCTGGCAGCGGCGTCGTTGTGGAACCCGGCCTCAACTTATTGGCCGGCCTGCCTGTCGTTCAACAGCAGCAAAAGTATAAATTTATTTATATTTAATAAAAATGCTCTAATCTCGTATATAAGGTTGTAAAATGCACTGTAGTAAGCATTCTTCATAGTATAAACAAAAGTACACACTATTCCACTTCATAGTATAAAATACATCTGCAAACAGAATTGACTACTAATGCTTCAGCTTTTCAAAGATGTCACACAAGGTATTCATTTATGCAACCCTACCAGAAGATTTTGATTTCTTAGAAATTTCTTATGCACAATAACCCTGTCAAAGAGATTAAGAACAGGGTCAGGTGTATTGTATTGATACATTCATCAGAGAGGCTACTAAGGATTTATAGGAGAAGCTAAGCTAGTAATTAAGAAAGGGGGAGAATCCCACAGGAAACACGCCAGGGGAGGGGAGAATCCCAGGCAATGGCCGGTAGGTAATAAACACAGCCGGCAAGCAATAAATAAGTATTAAACATGCTAACACGCTACATATTCGTGCTAAGTGCATGGAAGCATGAGACAGCCAGACATAAGAACGAGAGAAACCAGGTATAGGAGTTCCTCCAACTCTGTACCTACACCCACCCAGTGTTCTATCTTCAGTCTGAAATCTAACTTTAATTAATTATCCAATTTACAACAAAATCAAAGTTGGAATGTTAAATATGTGACCTACTATGCAATTAACAAAATGAATTTGTGATGGCATTACCTCTATTCATGAATGCTAAATGTAGACAATACATTACTTGTTGCCTCTTGGAAGTCATTACTATTAGCATTTAATCCTGTGTGCATGTAGACAGTCTTTATTGTCTCCTAGTTTACCGCATGCCTCTTGGTGTTCTGCATATATGCGCTTTAAATTCTGCATGTACCTCTTAGTATCTCGTATTGCAGTTATTGCTACTTTGCATGTATCCATTTAAGTACTTTGCATGCATGCTACGCATGCCTCTTAGTTTCCTGTTGCATCTTTTAGTATTCCGCATGCTACTTTAATTCTGTATGCAGTCCCTTAGTATACTGCGTTGCAGTTATTATCTTTAAGTTGTTGAGCTATAAATAAAGAGGAAGAAAAGAGTTAAAGTTAAGCAGCTCGAAACTAGTGTATGTTTGTTGTCTTCAATTTAGCTTGAGGTTAGTGTTACTCACATGCTGTCCAACCCTTCAAAATCGTGAAATGAAGAACACATAGTTTTAATATATTCGCATTGTAATGGTGGTTGGAGAGATTGGGCACAGAACCCTATGGTCCTGGTTTGGATTATTCATTATCGCGTCCATTTCCTTTAGATTCTCGTAGGTGGCCGAAGAAATCAGTCAAAACACCACCATAGATTAATTACATCAGAGCTTTAGTACAGCATCCAAAATGATTTGCCATTACTGGGAGCCGAGATAAAAGTTTTGGGAACAAATGGTTTCATATGTAGACACACTTCTCAAAAGATCTTTTCTTTTTCTCTTGGTTAACGTGGAAATTTCTAGATTTTTCTTTTTTCTGCTTTAAGGATTATTAGGAGAATTTATAATCTCCAAAGCGAAAGATGTGCCTTTAATCTGACCAATTTTTTGAAGGAACAGGACGGGTTGCCCCAGGGGCGGAGTCAGGATCCAGACAAAGGGGGGTCGACCCGCCAAGGCGCCGGCGTCATAGATCCTGGGCGCCGTGTGTCGGCAAAATTAGACATACACATATATAATTAAACATACGCATATATATTGTCATATAAATTCAATCATAACACATATGGCAAAATAATGTAGCATACGTCTAGCATACTGAAAAGACTCTCTCAGTGGTCGCTGTTGATACTGGAAGAGTTATGACTAATCTTAGCAATCTATCGACCATTGGATAAATAGAATTTTTACCTAATCTCACTAGTCCCTTTGTTAGATCAGCAAGTGATGGCAATGTACTTAGCTCTAGATGGTTGCATACATCAAGTTGAAAATGTGGTAGTTGACACTCCAATTGAGCTTGATCTTGACTTGAAAAATCAGCGGGATAGTACTTTTCCACCAGAGTACTTATCTTTGAAATGTCAAAGCCATCTTTTCTTGGATCTAGTGAGGCACAAAATGATAGAAGCTCTGTTGCTTGAGAACTGAATCGATCTTCTAACTCAATCAATTGTTGGTCGACCGCAACATTAAACATATCTATTTTATAATGGTGAAGAGAGGTGGTATTATCATTTTTGTTCCGAGATTTGGTCACATCCACACACCTACAAATTGCGACATGTAGTTAAACAAGTTAGCTATGTACCATAAGAATAAAAAAATGTATTTGTGCTCATATTAAAAAACTGAAGGTAAGATAATAACTTGCGATTTAAATCCGAAATCTCAATCTCGTGCTTGTCACAAAAGGCTTTCACCTCCTCAAGAAGTGGTTCCCAGCCATCATTTCTCAAGTCACTAAGCAATGATTTTGTGTTAGAAATGCAGGGGCCTAATTGACTAATTGACTATGATGAAGGGTGATTAAGGGGTCCTATTAATACATTTGGTGGACCATTGGGGGGGCCAGGCCCCTGCCCCCCCCCCCCCCCCTCTCTCCGCCCTGGGTTGCCCCCTACTGGTTATATATAAAAAAATTAAAGAAGCAAAGAGTTTACAAACAGGGTTTCACGACACAAAAAAAAAGATTACAATTGAGCTTCTAGCCATTGGACGATTTGTGGAAAATATTTCTTCTTGGCCTGATGAATGACCAGAGCAAACTCCTCTTTAAAGATCTGTCTACATCTCTGCAAAGAAGGCGGAATCCCACGGAAAATCAAGTCATTCCTTGACATCCAAACACTCCAGCACATTAAACCAATTATCTCCATGAAAAAAGGCACTCTGAGCTGAGCTTTGAAACTGGAGAAAACATCCCCCGAATTGAGATGGGCGCCAAAGTGCAAACCCAACGAGTGCCAGCAACTCTGTGCAAAACTGCATGTAAGTAGCAAGTGTACCACAGATTCCTCAGAGTTACTGTCACAAAGTACACAATCATAAGAAGCTAGCAATTAATCTGACCAATTGCTTATAGATGTATAGATTACACCTACACTTGAGCTAATTACTTGTCTGTTAAGATCTCTTTATGAAATCTGGACGTAAGATTTGGATCATGTGTAGGTGTGTGTAAATCAAGGGTAAGGTTTGCTGTGACTTGTGAGGAATTATGGGGGGTGTGACTCATGAGTTGGTTTTTCGTAAAAAACTAAAAAGTTTGTCTACAACAATAGCAGGTGAAGTTTTTCCTTCATGTCATGTCATGTGCAGAGCAACGTTGATGTACTAACAAATTTTTGAATATGCAAGATTGATAAGTTATTTGAAGTAAAAGTTCATGCAGTAACCTAGATTTGAGGATAACTGTTCTGTCATATTTTTTACTAGTCAAGATCAACTATACTTCTTGGGGGAGGGTCCCCGTGCTACCTCGGGCCCACAACCACTTCGTAGCGATAGTGCTTGTTGCAAGGTCTACCCCGAGCCGAGCCCACAAGTCAATCTCGGAGAGGTTCGCAAGACCAGCCCCGGAGGAGTCCGGGGCCAGCCCTGAGCGAGATCCGCGAGGCCAACCCCGGAGGGGTTCGAAGCCGACACCGGGCGAGGTTCACAAGACCGGCCCCGAAGGAGTTTAGGGCCAACCCCGAGAGAGGTCCGCAAGGCCAACCCTGGAGGGGTCTAGAGCGAAGAAGTCCGGGGTGAACCCTGGGCGAGATCTGGGGCCGACCCTGAATGGAGTCCGACATCAGCCACGAACCAACCCTGGAGTCCTGGATGTGGCGGGACCGCGCGGGCAAATGACGTAGATACCTCTAGGAGTAGTTAAGTCCTGAGGGCATACTCCCTCTATAAGTAGGACCCCTTGTAATGGAAGAGAGGAGGCCATTTTGTAACCCTAGACACTCATTAAATACACTTGTGCCGTTTGGGTGCTTCTCCTTGAGTCCCTCCATATCCTTAGCAGTCTTCGTATCCGACCGGGGGTGCTTCTAAGTTTACTGTTGGGTCTCGTATCGATGACAGATGGTACCATCTGTGGGGACTTGAGCAAGAAGCTATGCTGCCTAAGAAGCGGAAGGCATGGAAGGTCACCGAGGTGGGAGGTGTGAAACCCCTTCTGAGGTCGAAATCAAGCGGATCACAGCCCATGTCACCTGCGGCGGGAGGCGCAGCCGAACCTCTCCATGGAGGCCCAAGTCATCAGAGAGACCGTGGCCTCCCAGGAGGCCGACCCCCCAAACGTTTGCAAGGAGGTGAAGCAGGAGTTGGAAGACCTCCAGAGGCATCTGAGGGAGTCATAGACCGAGGTTTTATGATCCGCGGCCGAAGCCTACCAAGTAGGGGAACTCCAAGCGCAACTCGAGAGGGCGCGGGCCGAAGCAAGACCCCCGCCGCCCCTAGAAGCCCAGGAAGCCAAGAAGCTAAGGAATCAGCTGGAGGAAGCACGAACATCGGCACGAGAGACAACGTGCCCCGAGATCCCTGAGGTCAAAGCCATTTGAGTCGAGCTGGCTAAAATCCGCTGCCGGGCAAACTTGACACCCCTGGTTGGAGCCCAAGAAGCCAGCGACCTCTGAGCACAAATCAACCAAGTATGGAGGGGAGCACTGGCCTCAGCCGGGGGCATGGGGATAAGCCATATACACCTAGGGCTGAGCTACCCCGGGTCGGTCCGATGCAGGACGCCACACCCAACTTCGCGCGCGGACTTCCCTCATGCTCTTCAACCTCAACAGACTCCTGCCCACGAGGTTGCTAGCCCCGTTGACCATGTTAGATGTGTATTACGTAACTGTGTATTTACCCCATTGTATAAGGGGTTTCTTGCATATATGCCACCTGTACATGTATATATATTGGCCCTTTGGCCACATGAGGAATATAAGCGTTATTCCAACATGGTATCAGAGCATAAGGTCTCGTCATACCTAGGGTTTCGTCACACCTAGGGTTTTGCCTGGCTCGTTATTCCACCGACGCTTGCTTTTCCCACTGCCGCCGTCCGCCGTTCATTGTCGTTCTTCGTCAGGGTCAGATCGGGCCATCGCCGTCAGAATCGGCGTCGCGCGAGTCCCTTTCTGTCCAGATCCAGATCGAGGCCGCTGCTGCTCGAGGTCGTCGCTCTGCCCCCGCCCGCGGTCGTCGCGCCGCCGCCAAAGTCGCCTCGCGCGCCCGAGGCTGTCGCCGCCGGAGTTGCCTCGCGCGCCCGAGGCTGCTGCTACCGGAGTCGCCGTGCTCGAGCCCACCGCCGCCGGAGTCGCCGCGCTCGAGGCCGACGCCGTCCGCCTGAGTTGCTTCTCCCGACTGCTCTCGGTCGGTCGGCCGGTTGGTTCGGTCAGAGCCTCTTGCGCCTCTTAAAGCAGAGTTAGTGGTAAAAAAATCAAAAAATAAAAATAAAAAAATGTCTTCTTTTGCAGACACCGTTTCTGTTCCTCGTTGCCCGGTGATCTTCGATGGTCTCAATTATCGGGACTAGTTTCAGCACATGCGCATCCACATGCGTGGTCAGCGCCTTTGGGAGTTTCTTACGGGCGAGTTGCCTTGCCCGTCTCGTCCTACTCCACCTGTTGAGCCTGTACTCCCAAAGGATACTTCCGAAGATGATCGCACAAAGGCTTCTGAGGCTTTTGAGGATGCCATGGAGACTTTTCAGACTCAGTATGCTGCTTACAAGACATGGATTGATGAAGATGCTCATGCCTCTGCTATTTTGGTTGCTAGCATGGAGGTGCATCTCACTGGTGATATTGTTGGTCTGGCTTCCGCACATGTGATGTGGACGCATCTACGCAGCCGTTACGAGCCATCTGGTGATTCCTTGTACCTTGCTGTTGTGCGACAGGAGCAGTCGCTGCAGCAGGGAGATGCCACTGTGGACGAGTTCTATGCTCAGTTGTCTGCGATATGGTGTTAGATTGACTCTTTGGGGCCAGATGTTTGCCGTACCTGTCAGTGTTGTCAGCGCCAGCAGTCTCACATGAAGCTTCGCCGTATCTACGACTTTTTGACACGTATCCGGTCTGAGTTTGAGCAGACTCGTGCTCAGTTGCTGGCTCGTCATCCTCGTGTGACTTTGTTGGAGGCCCTTACAGCTGTTCGTACTGAGGAGATTCGACTTCGTGGAGCGGGTCTGCTATCATCATCATCATCATCACTTTCTTCAGTTTTGGTGGCTTCTCCAGCTTCTACACCCGTTGTGCCTTTGCCTCCACCAGCTGTGCCTCCACCAGTGACAGCTGCTGTTGGTAAAGGCCTTCACTGCACCTATTGCAACAAGGATGGACATGTGGAACAGTTTTGCTACAAGAAGAAGGATCTTCGTCGTGGTGCTCGTCCTCCGCGGGGCACTGGAGGTTCCTCCTCTCAGCAGAGTTCTGGTACCCCTGACACTCAGCAGCTTCTCACATTGCTAGGCCGCATGGTTGCTTCTGCATCGTCTGGTTCTGCTGGTTCTGCTGCTCAGTCTTCCGGTAAGAGACCACCTTCTACTTCTCCTTCCTCAGGTACTTCACCTTGGATTCTTGATTCTGGTGCTTCTTTTCATATGACATCTGATTCCACATGTCTTACTTCCATTAGTCCTTTAGCTGCTCCTATCACTGTCCACACAGCAGATGGTACCTCTCTTTCTGTCACAGGACGAGGCACTCTTTCAAATTCCTCTTTTCATGTTCCTGCTGTTTCTCATATTCCAAAACTAACCATGCAGCTCATATCTGCGGGCCAGCTCACTGATCATGGTTGTAGTGTCATTTTCGATTCTGATTCTTGTTGTGTTCAGGATCGTCGCACAGGGACTCTGGTTGGTACTGGCCCTCACCGCCATGACTCCCAACGACTCTGGGAGCTTGACTGGCTTCGCCTTCCTTCCGCTGCCCCAGTCAGTCTTCTCGCCTCCACCACTGCCCCTGCAGCTGCTGCAGCCTCCACCGCATCGTTTGCTCAGTGGCATCATCGCTTAGGATATCTTTGTGGTTCCCGTATGTCTTCCTTACTTCATCGAGGTCTTTTAGGGTCGGTATCTGGTGATGCTTCTCTATATTGTCAGGGTTGTAAGCTTGGCAAACAGCTTCAACTCCCTTATTCTTCTAGTGAGTCAGTGTCTCAGCGTCCTTTTGATCTTGTTCATTCTGATGTATGGGGACTAGCTCCTTTTGTTTCGAAAGGAGGTCATCGATATTATATCATTTTTATTGATGATTTTTCTCGACTTACATGGATATACTTTATGTCATCTCGTAGTGAGGTTTTATCTATCTACAAGACCTTTGCCACCATGATTCGCACTCAGTTTGACTCTCCTATTCGTGTTTTTCGCGCTGATTCCGCTAGAGAGTACTTGTCGGGAGTCCTTCGTGATTTTCTTGCTGAGCAGGGCACTCTCTCTTAGTTTTCTTGTCCAGGTGCCCATGCTCAGAATTGTGTGGCTGAGCGCAAGTATCGTCATCTTCTTAAGACAGCTCGTGCTCTCATGATTGCTTCTGCTGTTCCACCACATTTCTGGGCTGAGGCTGTTTCTACTGCCACTTTCTTGATCAACATTCAGCCGTCCTCTGCTCTGCAGGGTGGGATCCCAGTTGAGCGTCTCTGTGGCCAGACTCCTGATTATTCCAGACTTCGCCTCTTTGGGTGTGTATGCTATGTTCTTCTTGCACCTCGTGAGCGCACCAAACTGACCGCTCAGTCAGTTGAGTGCGTTTTTCTGGGTTACAGTGCTGAGCACAAGGGATATCGTTGTTGGGATCCTGTTGGCCGACGGATGCGGATTTCTCGGGATGTTACTTTTGATGAGTCTCGTCCCTTCTATCCTCGTCCTTCTCCTTCCTCCACTTCAGCTTCTGTTGTTGAGCCACTTTCTTTTCTGACTTTTCCTTCCAGTTCTATAGTCACCACTCCACCACAGTCTTTGGTCTCTCCGGTGCCTCCTTCTCAGTCAGCCCCTTCTTCACCACCGGCATCCTCTCCTGAGGTTGCTCCTGATCTTGTTCCTTCTTATCCTTTCTACTATACTCGTCGCCCGCGAGTTGAGGATCCTTCTGATATGCCCTCCCCTTCTGACGGGTCATCCCCTTCGGCCACTCCTCGTTATGCTCTTCGTGATCGTCAGTCTATTCGGCCTCCTGAGCGTTTTGGTTTTGCTGCCACTGCTCTTGCCGAACCGACTTCTTATCGTGATGCTGTTGTTCATCAGGAGTGGCAGCATGCGATGGCGGAGGAGATCACTGCCCTTGAGCGTACTGGCACGTGGGATCTTGTTCCTCTTCCTGCGCGTGTTACTCCTATCACGTGCAAGTGGGTCTATAAGGTTAAGACTCGCTCTGATGGTTTTCTTGAGCGTTATAAGGCTCGTCTTGTAGCGCGTGGTTTCCAGCAGGAGCATGGCCGTGACTATGATGAGACTTTTGCTCCTGTCGCTCACATGACCACCGTTCGCACTCTTCTTGCTGTGGTCTCTGTTCGACAGTGGTCCATCTCTCAGTTGGACGTCAAGAATGCTTTTCTTAATGGCGAGTTGCGTGAGGAGGTCTACATGCAGCCACTCCCTGGGTATTCTGTTCCTGAGGGTATGGTTTGTCGTCTTCACCGATCTCTCTATGGCCTCAAGCAAGCTCCTCGTGCCTGGTTTGATCGTTTCTCCTCTATTGTCACTGCAGCTGGTTTTTCGGTGAGTGCTCATGATCCTGCTCTTTTTATCCACACTTCATCTCGTGGTCGGACGCTTCTCCTTTTGTATGTTGATGATACGATCATTACTGGAGATGATCCTCAGTATATCACTTTTGTCAAGGAGCGGCTTTATGAGCAGTTTCTTATGTCTGATCTAGGTCTTCTTCGCTATTTTCTTGGGATTGAGGTTATTTCTACTCCTGAGGGTTTCTATTTGTCCCAAGAAAAGTATATCCAGGATCTTTTTGATCGTGCCTCTCTTACTGATCAGCGGACAGCTGAGACTCCCATGGAGCTTAATGTTCATCTTCGTTCTACGGATGGTGAGCCTCTTGCTGATCCTACTCGCTATCGTCATCTTGTTGGGAGCCTTGCTTATCCTGGTGTCACTCGTCCTGACATTTCGTACCCTGTGCATATCTTGAGCCAGTTTATTTCAGCTCCCACTCAGCTCCACTATAGTCATCTTCTTCGTGTTCTACGATATCTTCGTGGAACTATCTCTCGTCGTCTCTTTTTCCCTCGCTTCAGCTCTTTACAGCTCCAGGCATATTCTGATGCCACCTGGGCTAGTGATCCCTCTGATCGCCGATCTCTCTCTGCTTATTGCGTTTTTCTTGGTGGTTCTCTCATTGCTTGGAAGACTAAGAAGCTGACAGCAGTTTCTCGTTCGAGTGCTGAGGCTGAGTTGCGAGCTATGGCTTTGTTGACTGCGGAGGTTATTTGGCTACGGTGGTTACTTGCGGACTTTGGTGTTTCTGTTTCTGCACCGACTCCTCTTTTGTCTGACAGTACAGGTGCTATTAGTATTGCTAAAGATCCGGTGAAGCATGAGCTTACAAAGCATATTGGTGTTGATGCTTCCTACATGCGGACACAGGTGCAAGACCAGATTGTTGCTCTTCAGTATGTGCCTTCCGAGCTTCAGTTGGCAGATTTCTTCACAAAGGCACAAACCAGGGCTCAGCACAGTTTTCATCTCTCCAAACTTCATGTTGTTGATCCACCATGAGTTTGAGGGGGGTGTTAGATGTGTATTACGTAACTGTGTATTTACCCCATTGTATAAGGGGTTTCTTGCATATATGCCACCTATACATGTATATATGTTGGCCCTTTGGCCACATGAGGAATATAAGTGTTATTCCAACAGACCATTCTACCCACTGAGCCTGACCTACTCCGACCTAGTGGAGTTCGTCCGTGTGTACGAAACCGCCATAGTGACAGTGAAGGGGGCGAGGTCACTATGGCGAAGAGCTTGCCCTTGGCCGCCTCGGGGGTCGCCCAGTCCTGGTATCTCTCCCTCCGTCGTGCTCGGTGTACTTGTGGGAGCAGCTTCGGGAGAAGTTGAGCAAGCACTTCCAAGGAAGCCGAACCAAGCTGGTGATGTCCTTCGACCTACACGTGCTCAATCAAAATGACTGGCAAGTTCTTTAGGAACTTCATGTGCCGGTTCGTCCACATCCATTACCAAGTCCAGGGCATCTCCAACACCCACGTCGTGGAGACCGTGCACTGAGCTCTCCATAAGGGGGAGTTGGCTGACACGCTGGATCAGAAGGAACCAAGGACGGTGGTAGAGCTACTTTGTATCATGGAGAAATACTCTAAGTAGGGACGGGCTCGCAGGAATGCCACAACTCATTCGGTGGCTAATGCTTTCTTCGACGCCATTGTTCGTCTCTATGGATTACCTTAGTCTATTGTCAATGATTGTGACACGATCTTCACTAGCAACTTTTGGAAGGAGCTGTTTATGTTGGCAGGGGTATCTCTAGACATGACATCCGCTTATCATCCTTAATTCGATGGTCAGTGAGGTGGTCAATCGCACAATTGAAATGTACCTCCGTTGCCTTAGTGGGGATCGGCCGCGCCGATGGGTCCATTGGCTTCCATGGGCGGAATTCTGTTACAACACTTCCTATCATTTGGCTTTAAGATCTTCACCTTTTCAGGTTGTGTATAGGCGGACTCCTCCTACCATTGTGCCATACAGTGAAGGATCTGCCCACATCCTGCAGTGGACGGTACTCTACGCTCTCGAGATGACTTCCTGGCTAACATGTGAGAGCATTTATTGCAAACCCAACAGCGTATGAAGGATTTTTATGATAAGCATCATCGGGAAGTGGAATTCGAAGTTGGTTAGTAGGTTTTGCTCAAGCTTCATCACCGTCAAGTTGCTAGCATCACATCTAAATTTTCCAATCTTTCGCCCAAATACTATGGTCCTTATCAAAGCATGGCTCGCATTGGTCCAGTTGCTTACAAGCTTCAACTTCCTCTGGTAGCTCGTATACATGATGTTTTTCACGTGGCTTTCTTGAAGAAGTTTGTGGGTTGCCCACCATCATCCCCTCCAGCACTTCTAGCCATCCTTAATGGCCATGTGATACCCACTCCTTCAAAGGTTGTTTCTTCTCGGCTTTACAAGGATAGATGGGAGGTTCTAGTGCACTGGGTTGATCAGCTTCCTTCCGAAGTTTCATGGATGCCTCTCGCAGATTTCAAGAGTCACTATCCGGAATATCAGCTCAAGGACGAGCTGTTTCCTCGGGGGGGGAATGTTAGGGATTCTTATTGGGGCAGACACTATAGCAGGCGGCAGAAACCTGCAAGCCAGTCTGAATAGCAATTAGGGCCTGTTTGGCAGAGCTCCACCAGCTCCAGATCCACCAAACACAGCTCCACTCCACGAATTTTTATCCAAATGCTCCGGCTCCACGAAATCTGGATCCACCAAAATACTAAATCCAGCTCCAGATTCATGAAATCCATGGAGCACCTCAAGGGGTGCTCCACGAAAGCTTGTTTCGTACCTCCTCGTGAAGTTGGGTGGTAATTACCCACCAATGTCACTGGTTACACACCCCATCCCAGATTCCGCGCTTGTTTCCACTGGCAAAACAGACCATTCCCACCAAAAACTCAGTTTCGTGGATCTGGAGCTGCTGTGGAAGCCAAACAGTTTGTCCAGCTCCATGGTGGGATCTCAGATCCACGGTGGAGCTGCTCCATGGTGGATCTGCTACTCTAAATTCACTTTTTCAGTGGTGGAGCTCTGCCAAACAGGCCCTAAGAATCCTATTCGGATTTTGTAAGGAGATTCAATTATGAAGGTATTAGATAAGATTTTTTAATCGAATAGGAGCCTTCTAGTCAGCAAGTGTTATATATTAGCCTCCTGCGGTTTAGCAAGGCAGGCAAGAAGAAATAAAGAGTTCTATCTTCCCCAAATCCCTAATTCTCCCAATCCAGTTTCAATCACGGCGGGGCAGGGACTGCCAAGCCGGGAAACTGAATATCTATTCCTGCCTTTACACCCTTACAATTTCAGATCAAGAGTTCAGAGCCATAACACATAATTATGTGCATGAAGATATGCAAACAGGCCATCAATTTGACGGTCAAATATGAAATGGAGCTCCATCGAAACAAATATAAAATAAGAGTAATTGGATTTTTTTTGGGGGGGGGGGGGAATCAATAATAAATTAAGGAAAGGAGATATATTGTAAAAATTACTCAATGCTTGCACTCTGCAAGATTCTTTCAGATACTAAGGAACACATCAGTTGTTTCTGACTGGCAGGTACATCAAAGATGAGCTGGAAACAATTGGATCATTCCTTGGTGTTGTTGAAACCTTGCAAGAGGATTACCCAATGTACCCAATGGTGAAACATTGGGCGGAGCAAGTGAAGGATTTGGCTTATGATATGGAAGATTGCCTCGAAGAGCCCTCACCCATCATTCAAGTTGGTCACAGCAGATACTCAATTTCAGAGCTCTCCATCAGTTTGCTGCCAAGTTAAGTGATCTCAGATCCAGGATTGGTGAGGAGAGAGAGAGAAATAGGCGCTATCATCTCGACACTCCCAATCAGCCCCCCACTAATTATATGACTATTATGGTGGTCTTGGACCATGTGCGGTCTTGCTCCAAGAAGGATGCCAATCAAAACTTTACCTTTGATGATCGGAAGAAAGAAGTGGTTTCATGGGTTGAAGGTAACAGTGTGGAAGCTCCTAGAGTGTCTGCATTGTCTGAAGAAATCAGCAGAGGAGCTCTAAAGGTGGCTGCAATGGCTGGCATGTGTGGTTCAGGCAAGACTGCTCTTGCTCATGAAATATACAAAGAGAAGAGGGGTCAATTTGCTTGTCATGCCTGGATCAGAGTGTCACAGACTGTGAATGTGACAAAGGTTTTCAGGGATATGATCACGCAACTCTCTATTGGCCCTTCAAGTCAAGCTGGATTTGTTGGGGAAGAAGAGGAGCTAGCCCATCATATTCGAGATAAACTGAGAAAAAAATTTGTTCCTGATTGTCTTCGATGATGTATGGACAACACGTGCGTGGGGTTCTATCGGAAGGGCACTGCCTCGTATTAGTGTAAATGGCAGTCGAATCATTGTGACAACGGAGATATTCCATGTTGCAAAGCACTGTATGACATCACCTCGCCATTTTTTTTGGCTTTCACTGTTACCAGGATTGAAATCATTTAAGTTGTTGAAAGACTCAGTTCTTGAATCAGAAAATTCAAAAATGAGTGATGAAGACAAAGAGGACTTTGGAGATCTGGATCTACACAGCCTAATGGTACAGGAAGACAAAGAGGACTTTGTAGGTGCATGACTGAGAGAGAGTTGTGCAAGCTAAGCATTCAGCTTCCCTAACAGATTAAGCATAAGCAATTGGCTACTGCTTGTCACCTTACTTCCACTGACTTGTTAATTCATGTTGTTTTTCTTCTGAGAGATATTCAATGCTATCATGTTGTGTCATGATAGTGTTGTGCTTGCTTTATGACAGTGTACTTTTTTTTTGCACTTCGCAGTATATTGTTAAGTTTAATTTCAAACATCTGTATCTGTGTAAAAACCAAAAAAATAGTGGTTTTTGCAGTGCCAAAACTGGGTGTTCTGGAATACCTGAAAGAAAAAAATTTCCATTGATCTTTGGTGACAATATTTTTTAGCCTGATGAAGTAATTGATTTCTCGGCCTGATGAAGTAAAAACTTGGCAAGGTTATATTGAGCGTCAAAGCAGGGCACTTTTTTTCTAGATTACAGTGCACATTTTACACATGATGGAGCTGAAGCACACCAACAAACTTTATGTTTTACTGAATGGGCGTAACTTGTGCTGAGTTTCTGTCTTATATACCTGTTGAGCTCTATACTGAAAAATGTCATGGTTTGGCCCATAATTGCTTGTTATAAAATGCCATGGCCCTGTAGAGTAGGAAGGGTGTGCTCTGGTTATCTTTTTGGTATTCTATACGCTGAAGAATTCGTAAGTGTGGCTGTCAGCAACTGACGCAGTTTCACGAGAAAGTTATGCCTGTTGTGGGAAAAATTCAGATTTCAAGGATTTTTGTGCTTGCAATTCTTAGCATGGTGTTATCTACTGAATAGCTTTTCGAAGCTTGGCTATCTGGTATGGTTGTTGCATCACAGTCCATGAGTTGCACTGTTGCAGTGCTGCTCTCTGTTTCACTGTTCCAGTAAGAGGGAAGTACAATGTTCAGACGATCTGGTCGAGGGAGCATTCTAAAGATCATATAACATTGCTATCTGTTCTAGTTTAGCAAAAGTTCCACTTGCCTAAAACCGACTTCACGTACATGTGTTCTGCTGATACAAACTAAAATATAGGCCTTGCTCATTTCAGCTTGAGCTTCTGGCTTATTTTCATTATTTATAAATTTCGTCCTTTTCTATTTTTTTAGTTTTTTTAGCTTTTTTGCCCGTTCTTTTTCCCCATTCGTTTGCATTGTCTGTGATGAGCTAATCTACTTTTTCTATTTTTAAATTTAGTTAAGCCAAATAAATCATCATCAGCTATAGTGAAATTTTAACCAGTTACAGTAAAATTTTAGCTATAAATTATTTTTTCAGTCTACCAGAGCGGCACCAAACCTTGCAATCTTCTTCCGAGACAGCTAGCGCGCGTCTGTGGCATGCCACATTGACTGCTGCCTCGTCGACGGGGAACCCTTCATGGCATGCCATGTCACATTTCCCTCGCCCTCTTACTGAGAAAATTGAAGTACTAAATCACTATAGGGAGTTTTCGAAAGAGAAAATTAGCTCAGTAACATTGGAAAGAAGTAAGATTAGCAAAATAACATGTTCCAAAATATTTTTCTCTGTGAGCGATGACGTCGCTTTCACCTTCATTGACAGAACGTACAGCAGCTAGCCTCCTCAACGCCTAACCACTCGCATAGGGTCCGGCCGTCGGTTCGCCGTTACTACCGCTACCGAGATCGGCCTTCTTTTAAAGCAGAGTACGACGGCAGCTGCTCTGTTCTGTCTGGTCGTCCACGTCAAAGGTCAGGTCCCGTTTTTCTAGATGGCCGTTGATTTTTTGAAATTTATTAAAAATAATTTACTTTTTATTTAAAATACAGAAATGTACCTACGTTTTAATTTATTATAGAAATAGTCTCTAATCGCCTAACTGTTAGGCGATAAGTAGCAGTAAGTAAACCATTGGGCGACATAATTGCAGTCGCCCAACAGTCGGGCAACCACAGTTTTCCGCAGGCCACTCAGGTACACCCGGACGACTGAAACGCACGAATCGTAGGTGTGATGTATTGGCTCATCCGTAGCTTCTCATTGGACCCTCAGGTATGCAGTGTCGTCATACAACGACTTTGGAGTCAGTCTCCCACAGAGATTAGATGGGAATTGAGAATGTTGATGTGCATGGCTTTCTGGAAGGCTGCCGGCGTCGTGGATACGAGTGTGTGCTGCTTATGCAAGCATACCCAAAAGAAGTCGTACTGGGCCTTGTCGCTAGATATCATCCGGGTGGTGGGAGCAGCTCGAGCGCCCAGCATGTCGGTGAAGAAGAGGTCCTAGAGGCCGGTGTTACGAAGGGTGCGAAGGATGTTTCTCATGATGAGACTGACGCAGTAGATGCTGGAGATGAAGAACGATCACCCTATGCTGAGCCTATAGGACAGACTGGTGAAGGAGAGTATAGTGAATACATAGTGTGTCAAATGAAGAGCGATAATTAGATGGCCTAGGCTGAAGAGGAAGTTGTATAGGAGGACGACGAGGATAATTCCAATGAGGACAAAGCTCTAATCCCCTAAGAATGGAACATATTTGACACTGAGGGTGTAGCTGCGCATGACGAGTATGAATCACCGTGGGAGTACCATGCCACAGAGGTTCAGATTCACTCAATGTTTGCTGATAAGCTGTAGGCAATGTCCATGCAGTGGACATTTCGGGTCGTCAAATCTAGCCAGGAGCAGTACACCATGAAGTGCAAGCAGGTGGGTTGTCTTTCACAAGTACACACACATAGACTGAAGTATGAGACTTACTGAATTGTGTCGAAGATGGAGCCACACTCATGCGTGCTCAGCAGTGTTTTGCCGAGGCATCGTAATCTAACGTCCACTTTCATAGCTAATTTGATGTATAGGGAGATAGCGGAGGCCAAGCATATCATGATGGCTATCAAGAAGAAATTCAAGTATATGATTAGCTATACAAAGGCGTGACGTGCAAAGCAGAAGGCTTTGGAAAGACGGTTCGGGTCTTTCGAGGCAGTGTATGACAACCTTCCTCGTATGCTTCAGGTGTTGCGGTATTGCAGAGGGCGTTCTTAGCTTTCGGTGCCTGCATCGAGGCTTTCAGGCATGTGCCGCCCATGATCTTAGTTGACGGGGCCTTTTTGAATGAAAAATACAAGGGGCAGATCCATAATCGCTACGTCGGGATGCCCAAGGCCATAAGAAAACTTCGGTAAGACCCTGAGGAGTTGTTCCCTTGGTTGGATATAAGGAGCAGATGGTGCATTCGCCACCCGGGGGCCAACTTCTTTAAGCAATTCTTGAAGCAACCGTTGGTGAAGTTATTCAAGAGGCTGGCTATGCAAAACCAGCAGCACAAATTTGACGCTTTATAGACGCTATTGGATGAGCATAGCAGAAAGCACATGGACGAGAGGAACAAGGGACCAGCCATTGCTGGGGCAGCACAACTCGAACGCCTCACACCACTACCAAAGTGTGAACCTGCTGGTCCAAGGAGGGGGACCTCGAGAAACATCAAGTTCTTGTTCCACTGGATCGAGGTCAAGCCATTGGAGAAGTGGTCCTTGTTGTACGGCACGGACGGCGAAAGGAACGGTATAATGACTACTAACCTTATGCAGGTATACAATTGGGTTCTTAGGGACCTTCGTTCTCAACTCCTCGTCTCCATCGTGGAAGGTGTTCTATACAATATAGTCAAATATTTTTGGGAGAGGCATGCAAATGCCACACTTTATGCCGCCAACCCACAAACACCCTACTGCGCGAAGATTACAGCATACATGCAGGCAAAGATAGAGAAGGACTAGTTGCACATGGTATACATGATGGACAATATGAAGCATCGTTTCAACGTACTCCTCTGGGATATAGCCGAATTTGGGACAGTGCGTTCTCTTGTTACCCACGAGGTAACTATTGTGATACTATCCAATTTTCATGTCATGTACATAATATCATAGTACATGTATCATACGTTGCACGTACTATTTATGTAATTGTTGTAGTACTATAAATTCTTTGATACTTTTCAAAGTATTGTTCTGATAGCCTAGTACTATTTTTTGTTTGTTTACAAGTTAAATTTAGTACTATTTTACATTTGTTGTTTGTTTGTGCGTATGTCCTAACTTGAAGTTGTTTTGCAGGTATAGCTTGTGACCCTAGCGATCAGCATGGCCTTTCAGCCTCCTAGAGGAGCACATCGATCATGTACATCACGCGTCGCATCGTGTCCCGCATCCTGCAGGCGCTGGCGACGTGACTGAGTTGGGGGTGATCCGCACGTGGACACCTCAGGTGGCCTGGAGGCTAGACCCACGCTGGATAGACTGGTTCACATCTCGGCGGTAATATCTTCTAGCCGAACGTACCTTCCGTACTAACATTTTTTCTTCGTAGGCTCCGTACTGCCAGTCTACTACTTCTAGCCCAGATGGTATAGGCCATGGACAAAGATGAGGCGGCACCAGGCGACGACGAAGACGTCCATGTCAAGCCAGAGCGGTCACGATGTTTCCCATTAAACCGCTCCCTATTGACATCGCCCGTGGACCAATGTCGACCGAAGACTCGCATTTTCCATCTCCCATTTGTGGAGATGGCCCCTACGCTGTAGGATGTCTCCCTGCTGCTTGACCTCCCTATCGCGGGAGGTGCTGCCTTCCCGAAGGAGGGCCCAGCCGACTGGCACGGGGACCTTCTGGCTAGGTTTGACGAAGTCGTTCCGTCGGCGGAGGGTTACTACATCTTCATGGAGGGACAAGGCACGGCCCACCCTTGTGGTGGCTTTCGCAGTTTTGAGTACGTGCTCAACGCCCTTCCCGCTGGAAGTGATGCGCTCTCTTTTTCATACTATGGTTTTACTAACATTTTGCTTGTACTCAGGTCGAGCGGATGGACCCAGCCGCCATCGAGCAGCAGGTGTCACGCTACTTCGAGGCGTACTTGTTAAAAACAATGGTGTCATATATGGTTCATAGATAGAATCTCTATTTTTAAGTTATGGATAGTTTGCGATGGATTAACTTTATACACACACACACACATGCTTCTATTGCCTAATAGATCGGCGACAAGAGGTTATGTCGCCTAGCGATTGGGTGACAGCACCTGTCGACTGTCGTCCGACCACTGGGCGACTAGATTCCTGTCGCCTGATGGTACAGCTACGACCTTCTTGTCGCTCGGCCATTAGGCAACAGGTTCCAGTCGTCCAATGGTTCGGCGATAGGATGCTACTTTTGCAAAAAAAAATCGCAGGTATATTTTTGTATTTTTAAATAAAAATAGATTATTTAAAAATTCTGAATTTTAGTTACAACCGATAGTTTTTTAATGTGTTTTTGAGACAACGGTGGATGGCGTATATAATTTTAGACTTGAGAAGCTATTTAGATAAGTGGCTTTGAGAAGCTGATTTGAGAAGCTATCCCGTTTATTTTGGTTTCCGAAAAAGCCAAAACAAAAAGGCATAAAAAAGTAAAAAAGAACAGGGTCTTCATATTTTGGCTTTTGGATTCTCCGAAAGTCGAAACGAAAGGGACGGTTTCTTGAAACGGATTTTCCAAATGACTTTCTAAGCCTAAAATCATATATATCATCCGTGTTGATATTTCTACTGTTCGCTGTTATCTTAAAAATATATAGATAAAAATTATCAGAGTCATTATTCCAGTGACGAAACTTAGCTTGGGGCAAGATATGCGTACCAGATATGCGCACTTAGACCAAACAGACCGAGTACTCGAGCTTGACTCTGGCCAACAGCGTCCACCGGTGAATGCGTGTACTCGTGGAGTGCATGGTTGTCTAATTGTCTACACTGTAGTAGGTGGCATTTCATGGATTAATTTGAGGAGAATTGATGGTCACCGAGCAAGACTATCTTGTGATAGACAAAGCGTTTCTACAGGAAAACGGAGAAACTGCGTCGGCTCCTGTCGAATTGCTACGAGACCTTGGTGTTTCAAATAGGCTTTTGAGATGTGTCTAAAATTGCTTCGTGGGTAGCCCAAAAAGGGTGTGCGTGTATATGAAATGTATGAAGTGCCCTTGGATTATTTTTTGAGGAATTCTGTAAACCATGCTTTGACGGACTAAACTTTCGTTCCCAGGTGTGATAGGATCAATCTGATAGGTAGTCAGTCAACGCTAAGAAACTTCGTTTTTGTTCATCTCACTAACGGTGTGAAACCACAAAAACAGAGGTTCTTCATAAGAGTACTACTGCATATGCTATACTAATCATGTGACAAGGCACCAAAGGGTAGATATTAGTCAAGTCAAATGGCTTTTTAAACAAAGAAATGAGAATACTCTCGAAAAGTTCAACGCTCATGAATTATGATTGTTAGGTTACGGGTCGGACTTGAGATAGTATCATGTAAAAAGAATATTCAAGTTGTGCAAATTTATTCCCCATCATGAAAAGAAGTACCAAAAAGCATGTTAGCTTCTGATAAATGCAACATGGTTTACACGCCACGTACAAGTAGGTGCTTGACTCATCATTCTAAGTATGGATCAAAGTCCATGGGTAGACCATTCATGGAGAACAATTTCTACATAGAAATATGTCTCCGATAAGGGCAATATGGTTTGTCCAAAGTAAATCAACGTCTTTGAAGATAGAGTGGAGGAAAATCATAACTTTCGAAACGACACTGCTGCATGACTAGCTTCAGCTTTACCTTCTTAATTTCATTTTTCTAATTTTTTTTGTTTTTTCTTATTTTTCCGTATTCCTTTATATTATCCGCGATGACATAACTTTTTATTCTTTTAAATTTAACTATGCTCAAAAAGTTTCTAACAACTACAGTGAATAAAAAAGCTCTATATAGTGCAATTTAGGTAGTACTCATTTCAACTTTTGCTGTGAGCTTTTAACTTGTTTGATACTATTTGAAACTTTTTTGCACTGTCACTGCTGTAAACTTTTTCGGTGTAATTAAAATTAAAAATAGGAAAAAAAAATGTTACATCATCATGAACAATGAAAAATAGTAAGGAAAAAAGAAAACAAAAAAAGCTCATAAAAGAAATTAAAATAGAAAAAGAAAAAGGTTACGCCATTACGGACAATGGAAAAGAATAAGGAAAAAAATAAAAAAATACTCAAAAAACAAAATTAAAAAGTTAGAAAATAAAAGCTAAAACTCAATTGAACCTTAAGCTTTAAACTTATATGCCGCTCGGTGAAGCTAAAAATAAGCTGGCTTATAGATAAAATTTCGCTGTAGCTGATGGTGACTTATTTGACGTAATTAAATTTAAAGAAACTAAAAATAGAAAAAATAGATTAGCCCATCACGGATAATACAAACAAATACGAGAAAAAAAGAATAAATAAAAAAGCTAAAAATCAAAAGGTTAAAAAAAGATAAATTTTACAAATAATAAAAAATAAACTAAAAGTCAATAGTCTAAGCCGAAATGAGCTGTCCGAAATGAGCGGTCCTAATGAGCACTGCGAAAGCCATGATGCCACTAGTTTAGGCCATGTTTGGATCAGTTTCAGATTCTTAAAAACCAGCTATTACTTCTAGTTTTTAAAAACTGGTTTCTAAGCAAAAACTGATGGGGTGTTTGGATCCCCTAGTTTTTAAAAGCTGGTTTCATTTATGATTGGTGCTAATAGACTATTATACCCTTACATTTATTGCTCTTGAACAGCACATTAAACAGCCATGCGCAAGCCACCTCCATGCACCAGAACACCCACCGCCATGCATGCAGCACATTTTTTTGCCGGCCATGCAAACAGTACAAACAAATTTCAACAATTGTCCATGCAAATTGTCCATACAAAACACATGACACTCACTCTACCGTCTACTAGCAAACAATGCATCAGCTATAGAATCACGGAAGGCATTCATGTTGACATCTTCATCGCCTAACTGATTAGCAGCACCACTTCGCTGAGATGAAGATTCTTCCGATGTCGGTACATAGTTCTCAACTTGATCATACATATCGAAGTCAACGTCCCTTATTGCACTTTCTCGGATAAAATTATGAAGAGCCATGCATGCATGTATTATCTTGGTTTGCTTCTCTATAGGATAGCTTGGCAAGTCAAACAAAATTCTCCATTTGTTCTTCAATACTCCAAAAGACCGCTCTATGACATTGCGAAGTGACGAATGTACGAAATTGAATTCACATGGTACTTTGTCCCCTTATATGGCGCAAGATATCCCGGACGGTTAGGATAGCCCGAGTCAACAAGATAAAATTTCCCTGCAGAAAATAAATAGATAAGTAGAAGAAACGCAACGTAAATAAAACTTTGTGGACTACTTCATATGAGTTTACCTGGTGGAGGATGAGGGAATTTGTCTGCATATTTGTTTACAGCATCATTGAAGACCCTCATATCATGAACTGACCCGGGCCATCCCGCAACCACAAAGGTGAACCTCATGTCAAAATCACATATAGCCAATACATTTTGTGTCGAATATCCATGACGCCCGACATGTTGAAGCAACTTAGATGCTGGCACGACAACAGGTATATGTGTCCCATCTATTGCCCCAATACAATTGTCAAAAAGAGGCGAGAAACTAGCATTTTGCAGCCTAGGATGCACTGTCCTGAATTCTGGATCCCTCGGTTTCACAATATTACCAGAGAGCCTAAACACACAATCCAACACTTTTTCAAATTTCCTACTGATTGTTTCAGTTGACCTCTTAAAACGGTTTTCAGCTTGTCTTATGAACTGTGGGGCACCTATTATCCATAGAAACATGGCTAATGTCTCTATGGAACTCATTTTTTTTGTTGACTTCAACCCATGTGTTGTGACTAGCTCATTATGTAGTCTAAAAAACAATTCTCTATTCATCCTAAACATATTGAAGCATGATGATGGTACACTAAGTGTTCTCATAACCCATTCAATACCAGATTCACCAGTGCTAATCCTCTTTGTTTTGTTCATAAAAGTAGCCTCATAGTACATACCAAACATGCACGCAACTTGTCCAAATTGATGCATGAGGTCCAACTGAGTCATGGCAATCCTTTTTACATTATCTTCCTCATCACTGGATGAAGGAGTGGTGAAGCCATCTTCATCATCAGTCGAGGAAGAGTTCATCTACAAATCAACCAACAACAGGTTCACCATAAGATGACATAATTTCAGCAACTAAATGTGACCATAATAGCACCATAAGACGACATAATTTCAGCAACTAATAGTACTGTTGTAGGGGTGGCCCCCACCTAAACCCAGCAGGCCTGGTAAAAGGTTATAAAGCCCAGAATGGGCCATGTGTAATGACATAAGTGCCCCTGAAGGGATACTCAGATGTAAGGGTATAATTGTAAAAGCACTCCCCATGTATATATATATAGAATACAGGCCATGGTAGTGGAGAGTTGGGAGACAATGACAGTAATAGCTTGGGTCCTTCCCCATGGCGATGAAGATGTCAACATGAATGCCTTCCGTGATTCTATAGCTGATGCATTGTTTGCTAGTAGACGGTAGAGTGAGTGTCATGTGTTTTGTATGGACAATTTGCATGGACAATTGTTGAAATTTGTTTGTACTGTTTGCATGGCCGGCAAAAAAATGTGCTGCATGCATGGCGGTGGGTGTTCTGGTGCATGGAGGTGGCTTGCGCATGGCTGTTTAATGTGCTGTTCAAGAGCAATAAATGTAAGGGTATAATAGTCTATTAGCACCAATCATAAATGAAACCAGCTTTTAAAAATTAGGGGATCCAAACACCCCATCAGTTTTTGCTTAGAAATCAGCTTTTAAAAACTAGAAGTAATAGCTGGTTTTTAAGAATCTGAAACTGATCCAAACAGGGCCTTAATCGCATGCATTAATGCGGGAAGTTATTTCCCACTTGTGCAGTTGTCCGTCGTTAGCTCTGCGTACCCACTACTACTCTGCCTGATTAGCGTCTTGGCCCATTTATGTTTGTAATTTTGGTCTTCTCTCGTGCCCAGTTACACTTTTGGCCCTCTCAACAACCGAGGTAGTAGTACAGGCTGCGCTCCACTACCATAGCTGTAGGGTCTTTTTTTTAATGATCGTGTCTTATCGTTTGTGGCTGAAATATATTACGACTAATTTATAGATTCTATCTTAAAAAATATTTCGTTTAAAAACTAGGTACTATAGTAAAAGTCAAAAACCGGTTTTAAATGCAGAATAGAACAGGCCTGTAGTATGAAGGACCTACCATAATATAGGACCATGGCAGGACATGCTAGGTGAGAGCACTGCTGCTGGCTTTATGCGTGCGTCAAGTCAAGAGTTGCTACATTTGGGCACCACAGTAGGACTTGCTATAGTTCGGTAGCATGATAAGTGATACACATTGGCTGCCACTGCTGATGTGGTGGAGAAGATTGTTACTTCTGTAGTTCTGCACGGGAGGAGGTTAGAATTGAAAAACAATTTGCGATAGGGCTAAAACAGTGATGGCTTCCAACTATTACAGTTGACGTTGCTAGCCTCCGCCAACAACATTGCTCCCTTACCGCCACCGTGTTGTTATCCTCGTCTCTACTGACGAAGCCAAGAGGTTTGATCTGACGGAGAACTCGAATTAACCGGAAGGCTCAAACTACAAAAATAGAAAAAATAAATTATTGAAACAGTCAAACGCAGCGGTATAATCTGAAGTCACAATCTATCCTTCGCATTCTTGTTTTCCCTATCTTCCAGTAGTGCAAAACACAAGCAAAATCCCATTGTCTTTGGAACCGATCTAATTAGCTTTTGATTGTAAGTTTTGACTAAAATTGTATTGTAGCGGCTGTTATTTTTTTTGAATTATTTAAATAAGAAAAAATAAATCACCAATATATCTCTATGAATAATATAAACAAAAATACAAAAGTCAAAAAAACTAAAAACCAAAATTAGAAGCCGCACATTTTAAATGGTTTGTCACTTAAAAATGAAAAAAAAGGAGAAAAGGTTGAAGACGTACAGTCTACCTGCTGCTTCCGGTATCTTGGCAAGTTGGCATGCAGTTCTCACATCACTGCTCAAAAGTCAACGGGTTGCAGTCTTTCAGAGCTGGAGACACCACGGCGTGGACACCAAGGCGCTGAATGCGTGGCCGCCTCTATGCGCAAGTGGGCCCCACCCTCGACGCCTCTAACGCGCAAAATAAGTAGTCAGTTCAAAACAGAATGGCTTGTGGTCTCTAGACGAGAAGCTATCTCTTTCTAAATAGCTTTTCATTTTTAAAAGCTAAAAATCATTAAACACATTAGTTTGTTAATACGACTTTTTTTAATAATCCTAAAAAGATAATAGTGTTTTTTAATTTTTATTAATTGTCCTTTATTTAAATATCTCATACTTTTATTTTTCTTTAATTAAATATATCATTTTTATTTTTACTTTTTATTTAATTGAATGCCTCTTAAAAAAATCTGAGCCACTACAATTTCAGCTAAAGCCACATCAACAACAAAAAAAAGACACGGCCGCTCTTAATTGAACGAAAAGAAAAGGAAAATCTGCACGCAACACGAGCGACTAGTGTAATAAAGGCACGGCTGGCCCCGAGAGCGGCGACCCCTCGGGGGCTCGCCTTTGACCAGAAGCAGCATGGCGCGCGGGCCCCACCGCCCGACACGAAAATTAAAGCGCAGTTTGATGCGCGCCCACCCTTGACTTGCGCACATAGGAGGCGAGCTCTAGCTAACAAACCGCGCCTGGGCAAAAGAACAAATGCCCTAATAAACTTTCGGAATTGCTACCATATGAACTTACCGAGTGATTTTAGGTTAGCCTCAGTGGAAGAGTTTCATGACGTTGTTTTCAAGACTGCCATATCATGTAAAATGAAATGAAACATAGATGAAACATCCATTCTCAATTCATAGTTTCATTCTATTGTTTCAATGACATTTAGGGGGTGTTTGGGACTGCTCCACAAACTCTGCTCCATGAATTCTACCGTGGAGCAGCTCCACAAAAAACCTAGAGTTTGTGGAGCACCCCTTTAGAGCAAGTCCAATAATAGAGCCAAGTGTTTGGCTATAAGTCAAGTTATAAGAGCCAAGTTATACAATAATTTGTCTTCTATTTGTCTACAAAAGATTTTTTATTATTATGTGGTACCATGTCTCATATTCTCTTTCCTATTCCTCCTCACATACATTTATTATCTAAGCCCACCATTGAATAGGCTCCCGTGCCCAGCTTGTTGCTTGCATGAGAGCCAAGCTCTCATCTCTCTCCTCTCTTCTCTCCTCCACATCAGCAAAAATGCTGACTAGCTTGGCTATAAGACTATTATTGGACTTGCTCTTAGGTGCTCTCACAACTCCACCTTTTTTTCCTCGAACAGAGTGCGTGGAGTTGAACCTGTTTGGCTAAAACACATAGAGCGGAGCTGAAAAACATGGTGTGGAGCAGTCCCAAACACCCCCTTAATTTCATAACTCATATAGAGTTGGTAATCGTGCCAAGAGCACTTCTTCTCTCTTCTTAAAAATGTTGCCATATCATCAAAAATGTCTATGTGGCAGCCTATTAAATGCAGATGAAACGCCCACTGAGACTGGCCGACGCCTTACTCAACCTTTTCATCGCACTCGGTCTCACTTCACTTTTCCCCACCCACTCATTTTTTCCTGTGCCGGCTCCTCTACCCTATCCGTCCACTCGCTCACCCACCTTCTTAGCTTGCCGCCTGAGTTTCCCTTGCTCGGCTGCTCCACCTCCCCGGCCATCTCAACTCCACAAGCCACCTAATGGCGGCATTGCTTCGCTCCTCGCCGGCCCAGCCGCCTTCGCTCCTCACTGTCCTAGCTGCCCAATCGGCTAGATCTACTTGGGCCACTGCCTGATCGGCCATATTTGCTCGAGCAGCCACCCGACCAGCCATATCTGCTCAAGCAGCCGCCCGACGGGCCAGATGTGGCTCAGGCTGCCACCACCGTACTGACTACCCACTGCTGACTTCCTCTAACTCCAGCCGCCGCCCACCGATCGGCTTCCTTTGCGTCGTGGCACTAGGTCCCCTACTCACAGTTCACAAATTAGAAAAAAAAGTGCATGCTCGCTGCCTCTCGAAGTCTCTTTTTTTATTTGATGTATGCAATATTTTGATTTCATATGTGCAACATTAAAATTTTATAAATTTTCTTGTTGCATACATAAAATTGAAATGTTACATACGTTAGTTAGAAAATGCCACACACCGTACGACGCTAATGACCGGATCAGACATCCGAACAACGCTAGCAACTCCCCACAATCTTTTGAGTAAATTACTGCTCAATCCTATCATAAAAATGTGACAAGAAAATTTTACGAGAGAATTTCATTCCTAGGCGAAGTTGCAATTAACCATGATTCTTCTTTGATCCTTTACACAAGCTAGCTAGTAGCTACTCATACTAATCGAAAGAACAAATTGAAGAAACATATGCTGGATTACTACTACTGATAACGATCGCTCACGCGGCGTGGCCGTCGCCGTTGCCGGCGGCGGGCGCGTGGCGGTGGTCGCCCTCGTAGGTGACGAGGAGCATGGCGGGGTCGTCGGTGGCGCGCTCGACGTGCTTCCGCGCGGGGCAGCCCTTGACGGTGCTGCACCTGTAGTAGCCGCGCGGGTAGGGGGACCCCTTGATGGGCTTCTGCCCGTACTTGCGCCACGAGTACTCGTCCGCCGGGATGTCCGCCACGCGCGACCCCACCGCCGGCACGCGCAGCGTGCGCTTCGCGCGGTGCTTCCGCTTCTTCGAGCAGTGGCACCGGCCCCCCGCCGCAGCGTCGAAGTGCGCGCTGCCGCCGGCGCAGGGCTGCTGCTGCTTGCGCTTGGTCCCCGCCGCGAGCGGCGGCTTGCCGGAGGAGACCAGCTGGCTCCGGCCCTTGGACACGCTGCCGTCGCCCCCCGCCGTCACCGACGACAAGAACGACGTGGACGTCACCGACGCCGCCGCCGCGGGCGCCTTGGTGGGCTTCGTGAAGTCCAGCGTCAGGCTCTTCTGAGGTGCCGACTGCGAGACTGCCGGGGCCGGCGCCGGTGGCGGAGGAGGGGCGGCAGCCCCGACGGGGCCGCGGCGGAAGCGGGCGTGGCCGGTGCGGTCGAGGATGTTGATGACGTGGCGGAACCTGGAGACGGCCTGGTCAGCGATCTCGCCGAGCTGCGGCGCGCGGTCGGCGCGCCGGGGGGAGAGCGAGGAGACGAGGAGCTCGAGGCTGCGGAGCCCCGCAGCGGCGGCCTCCTGGAGCGCGAGCTGCTCCTCCTCCGCGGCGGCGGCGGGGCCGCGCGGGGCGTACCCGCAGTCCATGAGGTCCACGGCCATGGTCGATCGCCGGCGCCGGAGAAGAACGGGAGGGAAAGGTGCGGCCTTGGCTGGTTCTTGGCTTGTGGTTCGGGTTGAGTTGTGAGATTGTGAGGTGGGTGAAGGGCCCTGAAGGGGGCTTTATAAGTGCAAATCAATGTGGGCAGAGGAAGAGAAGGCGGGGAATAGGAAAGATGCAAGTCAATGGGTTGGTTCTCTTTTTCTCTCTTTATCGTATTGCCACCTTGTCCAATACAAAATTTCAGCTTGAGGCATCTATCTCATAGCTAAGATTTGCATGTCGTTCAGAACGAGTTTTGCCTTATGGCTTTAAATTTTTAGAAGTCGGTAGCTATTTTAAATGTGTTTATTTTTTAACATAGCTTTTTTCTTTTTTGCATTGTCTATAAAAAAAATATAATACTTTTTTCTTATTTTTTAATTTGTTAATTACATAGTTCAACAAAAAGCTAAGAACCACCCTATTGTAGCCAAAAACCAATAGATACAATAAAAAACCATCCGTGAAGACCGTTTTGAATAAGGCATTATATTCTAATGTATTGGTGTCTCATTGCTAAAATGGAGACCGAAATACCGGGGGGAAAGTTTTATAGGACGGTACTTATGTGACTATAGTGTGTGTTTGATTTATCCCTATAAAGATAATTGGATTGACGATACCAGCTTCCGTCGGAAAACCACTAGTTTTCGTGTAAGGATGGTTTGCGTTAAACTATAATTTCATGTAATGTCATCTTCGAAACGGTTTGATTTCTACACATGGGCAAGTTACAAAGCGAACAACAAGAGGACCTTGCATGCTCGTTTTGAAAATTTTAACCTGCTTTAATTTGGTCAAATTTGGTGACCCAATACCTCGCCTTCACATTTGCGTAATGCCTAAAACTGGTGGTGGGACCCTCATTTTGGAATGGTGGACTTTGGAGATAACGATCATAGCAATTTTTAAGTGGTGTTTGACTTAAATAAACTAAAAGTAAATGTGCTACCAAAATAAATAAAAAAAGTCAATATATTCTAAAATTTTTTTAACTTAAATAAGTTAAAAGCTAAAAAAATCATAAACCGATACGTTCAAGGGTCTCTTTTTCATAGTAGGTGGAGAGGTGTAATGTGACTTGGCTTCAAAGTCAAACCCTTGAAACCGGTGAGGATCCTAGAACCATGATGTCCATAATTAAAGGGCATAAGTACCATGATTATCTCCATAGTGTGCATTCCCGTTGAGATCATGCTGCTTTGATTTTTGGTTAAGCAGAGGGGTCAAAAGAGTAAACATGCAACCCCTTTTTCACGCTTTTTCCCCACGCCTCTGTCGCCTTTAGTTTAGCCCGTTGACAAAGTGCAACGCGGTGCCATCCGGATGACTCGAGCATCCCCTAGGAAATTTCTCGTTGGGAGGAGAGAGGAAAGTGTGTGCCTATCCACTCGATCCATGCCGGGTCGTCGGATGGAGGATCGATGGGTCGTATTGATCGCTCGCTGTTTGAATCAGGTATGGAAATTCCCATGAACTATCCTTTCTTGTCTTTCAAATTCAAAAGCATCATTCCTGATAACTTTGGAAGACCATGCTTGCACCTTTTGCAGGCATCTTTTTAGCCTCTGACGGGAACGTGAGGAATTTTTTTTCAAATTCCTACTTGTATTAAATTCCCATTAACACTAAAAAAATAGTTGTCACAAGATATTTCTATTAAATTCTCGTTAACACTAAGGGTCTGCTTCAAAGGGCTCATAAGAGGTGGTTTTTGGCTGTGTATTGTGGATGTGAAAGACTATAGTGCCGGTTAGTTTTTTATAAGTAAAAAAAAATAAAAATAGTAAAAATTTAGAAAAATAGAAACACTACTAAATCTTTTGAGACAATGCAAAGTAATAAGAGAAAAAGAAAAACTAAAAAAGTTAAAAAAAAAGAAAAACATAAAACTTTATAAGCCAATAAGTTAAACCCGTTTAAAACGGAACTAAAAAAACAAGAGGGTGCCAATCGAGCGACGAGGGTGAGAAAAAACAAGGGAGGGGCTGAGAAAGTCCACGGAGGGAAAGTCCAAAAATCTTCTTGTTTTTGACCTGTATGTTCATGTTGCTGAACTGGTCAATTGCGTTGCTTGTAGCTAGGGGCTAAAAGTTTGTTGTCCTCGTACTCCCAGTCGCAAATCAACGCTTCGAAATTGGAATCAAGACGAGCGATAGTGTCAGAATTATATATAGTACGTGACCTCGTCAAGGTACGCGGGCTCCTCGACGGTTAAACTAGTGGCAGACTGACCAAGCCGGCAAGGCACAAAGCCACAAAAAAAAAAGGTAGGGTCAAGTCAACCAAAGATTAGGGCATTTTCGGAACACACGGATTTCACAGAAATTTTATATAAAATGGTTTATTTTTATAAAAATTAGAAAAAATTTTGTGTTCTAAATAGAACCTAAACGTAGTTGACAACACACTGTGCTTCAAAGGGCTTATAAGCTAGACTTCTGGCTTTTTTTACATTATAGTGATTGAAAATGTATTGTAGTTACTATTATTTTTTCTGTATAATTAAATTTAAAAAAATTATATCATCACAGATTATACAAAGAAATAAAGGAAAAAGTAAAAACGAAAAATCCTAAAAAATAAAAAACTAAAATAAAAAGACATAAATTAAAAGTCAGAAACTGAAAATATTTAAAGCGGGGCGATATCAGGCTTATCGGAATAGCATCCGGTTGATTTCATGGAACAAAGTTATTCCTTTTTGAGAGCCTGCATATGAGATAACGAGAGTGCGTACAGTTGCGTGTCAAATAAATAAATGTAGGATAAGGTCGCATCAATTTGACATCGGCATCTCTTCCTTTCTTTTGTTTTATACATGGAACCTTTGTCCACGTATGAGTACTTTATTATGCGACGATGTAAGTCAAATCTGATCGTGCAGCTCAACTTGCTATTGTCTGTGCATGCGATCCAAGTCAGACTTGCAACTAGCTGTCCAGTGTTAGTGTACTTATCGCTGTGCGTTTATTTACCTGGTATAAAATGTCTTGATTAATCCGCAGTAAGATTCGGGATCTAAGGTTGCAAAGAACCTCAGCACCGTTGTGCCCTTTAAAAGTTTAAATATATAATATATTTACAGAGTGTGCGGATGGTGGGCTCTTTTGGATGCTGACCTTTTTTTAGGGGCTGTTTGGTTGCTAGCCACATTTTACCAACAAAAATTGTCACACTTGGCTAAGTTGAGGTGCTCAAATTCTTTGCCATACTTTAGCAAGCCTAAGGGAATCTTGCCACACTTTTTTGAGTCATTGACGCGTGGGACCTAGTTTGCTAGAAGGGAATCTTGCCACAACTCTGGCTGCAACCAAACAGCTTCCAAAGTTGGTCAAACTTACCTAACCTTAGGCGTGGTAAACTATGGCTGGCAACCAAACACCCCTAGTATGCGTGTAGCTTCGCATGTTTTCAATCTCTTTCTTCTTAACTTATATAGTTTGTGGTTCATATCTTTTCAAAGAAACTGAAAAAGTAGTTTCTTAATAGGTCTTTTTCTTTCAACTTCTAAAAATTAATTTTTGGTATTTCTATAATAACTAACTTTTAAACGGAGTGTCTTTTCAATACGAGGTCTATAAGTTAATTGTAGTATACACTGTAGTGACTTTATTTATATTAGCGAAAACCGCATGCAGGTTTCTATTATTCTATACTCTCTCACGAATAACCTAAAAATCATAAATTGTAGTCAAAAACCATAAACCGAAACCAAATGAACATGCCCAATATCTTGACGACGAAGGTTCAAGTTTAGTTGTGACATACAAGGGATTGCACTATTTTTAGATGAAATCAATTACTCTGTCTTCCTGACTGCTGACCAAAGTTCGACTTTCACTGATACTGGATTTGGTAAGGTATTTGCATGGATTTTCATTGCTGCAAAGGTAAAATTGAGAAATAAGCCTTCCCTCTTCAGATCACACGTATCAACTGTTCATACTTAGGCTCTGTTCGAAATAGCGACATCTTCTGACTTTCAGAAATCAAAAGCCGTTTGGAACACGTTAGCTTCTTAACGTGGCTTTTTTCTTTTCATTTCTTCTGATTTCCCTTTTCTTTTGTATTATTTGTGCATATATAACGGTGTTTTTATTTTTTTATTTTTCTTTAATTAAATATGTCAAAAAGCTAACTGCCGTTACAGTCATTTTAGTAAAAAAACATGGCACTTTAAAACAGTACCTTACTCTTGTATCCTAGCAGGATCCAGCTTGCACAACAGCACAATCCCAACTTGAACGTTTCCCAAAGGAGGCCGAGCCCAGCGTAACAGGCCGGGCCGCTTCCTGATGATTTGTGCAGGCCGTGGCTACTCATTCCTCTTCCTCTTGTAAGATGCATCTTGTGGTACTTCTCCAAGAGAGCGAGTTGGATTGCAGACTGACAGCATCCATCGGTCATGTTCATGTTGGGAGAACGCACTCCCAACTTATGTCAATATATACACAAGTCACACATGCAAGCGCAAGGGAAATGCAGCAAATACAATTATCAAACTTACGATCTCCCTTGCTGCTAAAAAGATAGACTTACAACGTCCCTTCTCGTGCTAGTGATATGAGTACGGAGAGAAGATGCGGTAACACTCTGAAACACCCCAAATTTTGAGGTTTTTAAAATTTTTTTTGGAAATTCAATTGAATTTGGTTACTTACCCAATTTGGCAAAAACTGGCAAAAGACGCTTTCCTTTTTCTCCCTTTCCGCCTTCGCCTCTGGCTGGCGCCGCCCGCGCACGCCGCCTTCGCCTCGCCTCCAAAAGGGCCAGCGCACGCCGTCGCCGTTTTCCCGCACGTGCAGCCGAGGTAGCCTCCTCCCCGCTGGAGCCTGCGCCTGGACGTCCGGTCCCGCACGCCAGTGAGTCGCCGCTGCTCCCCTTCCCTCGCGCAGAACGCCGGCGACAGCGCACGTCCTCGCTGCTGCCACAGTGCACTCTCCCGTTGCTTCCGTCTCTGTGAAGTTAAAGAAGCACTTGAGAACGGGGGGAGTCACCGCGCCACCTCGCCCTCCTTCCCTGCTTTCCGCCCCAGCTCACCCCTCTCTTCTCCTCTCTGGCCGCAGAAGCCGCCGAACTGCCTCACCGTCGCGCCAGCTGGGCAGGCCTTAAAAGCCCTCACCGCCACTGTAGATCGCCCCCAAACCGACCCCTGCTCCTCCCCAACCCACCGATTGAACTCTCGCCGCCTCCACCGCCGGCAATCGCCACCCCTGCGCCGGTGAGCCCTAAAATGCAATTGAGGAGTCCACTCAATCTCAGTCCAATTCCGTGCGTCCACACTTGTACAATTAGCTCCTGGACACGATAGAAGTCTCGCCGGGGCAAGAGCAATTGCCCTGTGGCCGAGCCACGAAGCTCACCGCCGGCCATAAGGCCGTCAACGTGGCCAGCCCACTAGAGCATCTTCCAAGCTAAACCACCGCTGCCGCTGTGTCCCTGGGATCCCGTAGATGGTTAAACAGCAGCCAATCGGGTCGCAAAGCCGCTGGAACTCCCCAATGTCGCCGCGCACATCATCATCTTCCCAGCTGCCCGCGACCATTTCTGTTCACCCTGCTCCCTCCAAAAGCCCACAAATGGAACCTACTCAAGTAACCGCACCGTTTGGCTACGGCCGTTCTCCGGGAGCATCACTGCCTTCGCCTCCCCGCTCCGGAGAGCGTGCTCTATTTTCCTGCCCGAGCCAGGAGCGGGAGGAGGAAGACGACGACGCTCGGCCGTCGATCGAGCTTCATCCGAGCGTCGGCCTCCTTTAAATCCTGGCCATTCACTTCGCGTCCCCGCTCCATCCGATCGCTCGGACGCGTCGCCTCGCCCCCATCCGCGCCGTCTGCACCGCCCACGCGTCGCCCATCCGCGGAAGCGCGCTCGCGCCAGCGCTGAGCTTCGCGCGCGCGCGCCTGGGCTCCGGCCTGCTCGGCCGAAGGCAGAGCTGAGCCAACAGGCCGGCCGAGCCGCGCGGGAAACCGGCTGCTGCCGCGTTGCGCGCACAGGCCGGGCCGCACTGTTCATCGGGCCGAGCCCATTACTGTTCATAGAGATTAGAAAATCCAGAAAATCCCCAAAAATCACAGAAAAATCTAGAAAATTCCCAAAAATACAAAAATACACCATCTTGACCAGAAAAATACCCTGAGTTCAAATCTGGTGTTTGTTCTTCCAAATTCAAATTTGCTAAATTTGAATTTCCTTCTTTTGCTAATTCCAAATATCCCAAATACAAATTTCATCGATTTAAAAATGCCTTTTCTAGAAAAATGTCCGTCCACACACCTCTTAAATATTTGATTGAGATTTTATGATAATTGGCTCTTTTTGAGTTGATTACTTTGATTTGGCCATATTTTGAGGTTGAGCTTATGTTATGATTTTATGTGTTTACGCTAGCATCCGACGTAGCCGAAGTCCCAGTTCCGGAGTCGGAGCCGACCGCTCAGATCTACGACGTAGTAGAGATTTCAGACCAGCAAGGCAAGTCACATGTTTTTGAACATATTGAATTCCCATAATGTTTACAATACTTAATTACTATATTTTGCATTATGGATAATTGTGAAATGTATGTGCTTAAATAAAATGTTTAGAATGGCATGCTATTTAGATAATCCTACCACTGATAAAAAGCCCCGTTTAACTTGATGGCCATATTCACCTTGACAACCTTAGTAAGAAATAATATATGATATCAAAGTAACCATGATCGTCTCATACAACAACTTTGTACTACTAAGGTGTTGGCCGCAGGCCGGTAGGATTTCAAAGCTGCTACTAAGGTAAAGATGTGCTGTGGGAAATCACGTGGTGATCTACGCCTACGACTTTACCTTAGAGGAATTAAGACTGGGAAGGGTGTGCTGTGGGAAATCACGCGGTGATCTACGCCCACGACCTTACCCGAGTGAGAGGCTGGTATGGATGGGTGGTGGTAGTGCCAGTGGGCACAGAGGAAGACATGGTTGGATGCCTCAGGTGAAAAATGTAAGGACGAGAACCTTGTGCCAAGTAAAAGACATAGTCAACGCTCAGGCCACAGGAGTTGACTTGTCAACACTGGTCTAGTAGCTGCTCCATTCAATTGAAACTCTACAGGCTGTGATGACAGGTAGACGGGGAGTTAGGTATGCTGCGGGTACCTAACAACGGTAGTATCCACTCACAAACGGCTAGAGAAGAGTATATGCGCAATTGTAGCCGTGACTGAGTGATGCTATCGGGTAGAGTCTATATAAAGAATGGAGCAGTGAACCGACCTGGCTTTCTTAACTCTGTCGCGGGAGTTAAGGGATCGTGTGGGTAAAGTTGAGCAACTCTGCAGAGTGTAACAAATGGTATTCGAATACGCCGTGCTTCCGGTTAATGAAGCTGTGTTAATTGGGTGACTCCAATAACAAGGCACAAGCAGGATTGGAGATGATTTAATGTGATAACTGGTGAACTGATTCTGTTAATTAAAACCCCTGATCTTAAGGAGCAAACATCTTCAAGTTTTACTTGCTTACAAATAAAACTGCATCCACCCAATGTAATACAACCAATATACTCCCATCCTTGAAATACCATGCATATAGTAAACCAGGGTTTACCCCTGTGACTTGCTGGGTACAGTGGTACTCATGATTTGCTAAACACAATTAACAGAAGGCCAGTACTGACAAGTTGACGCTGTCGAAGAAGACGCTCCTGAAGAACCAATCTACTCTGAGGAAGATTGGGCTTAGGATTTAGCCGCGCTCAGGCCGTTGATCCTTTTGTGTGTATATGGTGGTGTATGGGCTTACGCGCCCGCTCTGTACATTAACAACAACATAATAATGTAATAAAGCTGGTACGTTTATGTAAGCTGGTACTGTTGTGATGATCACATGTAAACCTAGAATGTCATCACTGTACATTCCGTACGGTTATGATATTCCGTACCGTCTCCAGAAATGGGGGCGTTACACACTCGATCTATGTGTGAGTCATGATAATTAATTGAAATTATTTTCAATATATTATGTTGGTATGCTTAACCAAGATTGCTTGTGAGGATTTGATTGGCATCTGAAGTCAGGTTATGTTCTTTTAGGCTTTTGTCTTTTGATTTCTTTGAAAGTTGAAAAAAATAAAGTGGCTTTTCGAAGCGGATTCTCCAAATAACTTTTTGAGTCCAAAACCGTATATGCTGCCATGTCAGTGTCTTCACCATTTGTTGCCATGTCAAAAAACATAGACAAAAGTTATAAACTATAGCAAAAAACCATCAGCCGTAATCTAAAAGCACAAGTGTAAGTTCAAGCTCAAATTAGATTAGTTTTGGTGATTAATAATAAATCTAAATGTGAGACTAACTCGATTAATAACAAATTTAAATGAGAGACTAACTTAATTAATGACAAATCAAAATGAGTGGACTAGTTAGAGGGAGCCGGTGATAGGAGAGAGAGTGCTCATGTGTAAAATGAGTGGACTTGGCCATCTCGCACCCATCTTGGAGGTTTATATACATGATAGGGATATGATGGTAAATTTTCATCCTACCTCTTGATAATTATAAAAGATGAGGGTATATTGTTACATTTCTCTATACTATTGGGTTTATTACATATTGGGCCAGTTGTAAGGGCCAGTCATGGGAGGTTGGGCTACACCTACAACAGTGGTCAAAGCCCAATGTGATCGAACAAGACCAGAGTGATTGAAGATCAGCGTGGTCGAACACGACCAGTGTGGTCGAAGACCAAAGTGTTCAAAGACTAGTATGATCGTGGTAATACTGGCTCTGTGTGAGTTGTTAGGCCGGCTTGCGGTACTACCAACTTGTGTGATGCAGTACGACCGGAGTTGCGTTATGACCGATTTATTCGTGGTATGTTTTTTCTAGAGAGATACATTTTAAGAGATTTGTGCTCCCCTAGAAAACGGTAGTTCCATATGCGTGGAGCGGTATTACCGGACCATGGTTGGTGATACTATCGATTTCAGTCTATAACAACTAGTTTTTTTACCATTACAAGGGAAGCGGTAGTACTGGCCTCAAGCCAGCGGTACTATTGATTTTCCTGATTTTTTTGCTCCAACGGCTAGTTTTCTTGTGTGCGGTATAAATACCCTCTTATGGTCAGTTGGAGATCAATCTTTGGCACTCTATTTTACTCTCTTATGCCAGTGTAAGCTTCTTTTTTCAATTGTGTATGTGTTGCACCTTGTGAGTAAGGAGAGAGGTCTCTAATTGCATATATTGCATCTAGAGATGGATTTTGTATCCACTTGAGCTTATGCATTCATTGCACATGGTGAGTCAAGTAAAGGGCTTGACTTGTTACTCTTAGAGGTTGCTAACTTCTAGACTATATTGGAGGCGTCGTGTGTGTTCGGTGATCTTCTTAAAGATGGTATGAGAAGGTCCGACGTGTTGTGAAGGTTGGAGCTCTCCTACCTGGAGCGGAAAAGAGTTACCACTAATGGAATTGAGATGTTTGGATTAATTCGTAAAACCAATCCAATTCATTTGGGCTTACCTCAACGTGGATTATGAGAGATCGGCAAGTCTCCGCACACCAGGTAAAAAGGAATTGTGCTATTGTGGTGTGTTTTTTGTGCTCAATTTACATTCAAGCAATTTATATTCATAGAATTAAATTGATTGCTTGTCACCCTAGAATTGCAAACTTTTGACATAGACTTAGGTTGTTGGTGCACTCAATGAAACTAGTTGATTTATACCTTAATTATGCAAAACTGATTTAATTTACTCTTTAGCATATAAACCTCGATTTTGACCAAATAATTTTTAAAACTACCTATTCATTCCCTTCTAATTGGCCTTTTCGATTTTACAACAAGGCCTTATCTAACATTAGCGAGGCTAGTTGTGTGTGTGGTTGTGTCCACACCGGGCTTGTATGTGTAGTGTTGGTATGAAAATGATACCAACAGTCACTGGTCGTGATAAATGAAATGGGAATTATGTGGCGCCTCAGCGATTAAAGAGCTTATTCTTTTCACCTTCTAAAAAATTATTTATCTATGGTAATTAATTTTTCTATAGTAATTAACTTTTAAATAAAATATTTTTAAAGATGAGGTCTACAAATTAATCGTAATAGATACTGCAGTGACTTCATTTATATCGGCTAAAATCGTACACGAGTCTTTCTCTTTATACTCTCCTACATAAATAGACAAAAAAATATAAGTCATAGCTAAAAATCAAAAACCAAAAAAAAAAAAGAATAGACAAAAGTATGTACATGTGGTTGTACGAGATGTCATAGTGTTTTCTAGCAGGGTCTAGCCACGTATGCGATCAAAACGTGAGTGTACTGTGATGTGATGTTGGTATAAGGACTTTATACGCATGTGTTTTATACATGTTTTGTCCGTACATATAGCAGCGTGGGAGAAAAGCCACAATTAGCACTTTTGCCACCGTATTTGGAATTTTATCAGTACAGACACACAATTTGCAAAAATATTATTTTTGCTATCTAGTAGCCGGATGATAGGCCTGTGGGGCCTGACACAAGGCGTGGCCACTCGGTCACTGGGCGACAGGCTATCTGCCGCCCGGTGACCGAGCGGCAAGTGGTTAGGCTTCCGTTAGTCACTAATGATTAGTTTAATTATGCACCCTTCAAGATTTTTTAGAGGTAGCAAATGGTCGCCAAAAAATATGAAAAAGTTACATAACATAGCATGCTGCCTCAGGAGTTCCACAAAAAATTCGTAATTTTTCACACATATTTGCTATCTGTAAAAAATCTTAGAGCGATGTGTAATTAGTAGAGTAAATTAGCTATAGTGGCCAAGCCTGCCGCACAGTGGCCAGCGGTAGGCCATTAGCCCCCGGCCACTGTAGCAGCTTAATTACCTAGTTAATTGTGCGTCGCTTCATAAATTTTTATGCGCGAAAACTTACAAAATTTTTGTGGAGCTTTCTAAGGTAGCGTGCTACGTTGTGTAATTTTGTCATAATTTTTCGCTGCTCCAAATTTTGCTCAGGAATTCGTTTGTGCAAATTGTTTGTAGTGGTTTTTACATAGTAAGTGAGCTCGAAAAATTACGATTTTAATAACATGATATACTATCATAAAAGAGTAGTATAAGCATAGGTGATACTTATGTCCATAATAAATAGTCCGAAGGTAATGTGATAATAAATCTAGTTTTGTTATACTATGCGAGCTAGGAGTAGCACTACTTAGTATAATAGTACGCACCATGCATGATGCAATAAGAGGTTTGCTAGTGATTCTATGTTTCTAATATAATCTTTCCTCTCGCATCATAGTTTAATTGATTGCTACACTTAGTAGTTCTGATTTTAATATCTAATACAGTCAACATAAAAACTTATAAAAATATACTATTAAACAATATATAATTAATTGGCACTAAACAACTGAACTAATTACATACATATTTAACAAAGATAATTCATATGACAAAAAAAATTACCTGTTAATATGACTACTACTAATGGCACTGAATAATATTTAATCGGTTGTGAAGAAAGCAGACGAAGAGCAGGTGAGGAGTGCGAGCGAATAGACTGCGAGGTAAGGAGTGTCAACGAAGAGACGACAAGAATGTGAGTGTGCGTAGATTGAAATTTATAGCGAGAGCGATAGCGAAGCTTGCACTAACGATGTGCCGATAATGGCTGGAGTGAACTGCACGTGAGGAGACAGACATGACGCAGATGATACTTTCGATGGTATGTTTCTGCATGAGTATGCTCAATTTCCATATGAGCCAAATGTTCAAATCAGATTAAACACAACAAAAAAAATGAAATGAGCCACCTCTATCGCACCTGCTAATCATCTGTTAATTGTATGAATATTTTAGAAATATTCACAAATGGATAAAATTGTCAAAAATTACATAGTCAAGTATTTTGCGCAAGAGGCTACACATAGAATTTTGTAATTTTTCGAGTTCATTTGCTATATTTAAAAATTTGAACATTATGTGTTAATTGTACAAATTTTTGAGCAATGTTCACAATGGATAAAATTGCGAAAAAATTACACAGTCAAGTATATTTTGTGGAGAGACTGCACATAAAATTTTGTAATTTTTAGAACTCATTTTCTATATTTAAAAATTAAAACAAACAATATGCAAAAAATTTAGGCAAGTAATTAACCGGCTTAATTACCCGCCGTCAGCCATGGGGCGGCAGGCCGCTGCGCCCACCCATGCATCAGCTAGTGCTGCTTGCTGTCTGATGGAGTGACAGTAGGTTGCACGCGACATCTTTGCGCCCTGGCCATCTAGCCACCGAACGACAAAAACGTCATTTTTGCTAATACGCTTTACATACTGTGATTTTCGTAAAAATGAATACAAATAATATCAAATATGCCAAAAATTCGCAGCTTTGTTTCAATGTATGTACGTCCAACCGCGCTATATAGAGACCCTTGAACAACCAATCCGATCAACGTGGAAGACCTGATCGAGTACGTGATTTGTCATCCTTATCTTGCAACAATAGGAGAAGAGTGGCTATGTCCACAAAACGTTAATTAGCCATTCATGAGCAGCATCTAGAAGACTCATATGTCACAAAAACAACAACAACAACAAATAGTAACTGAAGTAGCAGTAGATTTTATTAGGGAAAGTCTGTCCGTGGTCTCTTAACTCTTCAGTTCGTCTAGTTTTCGTCTCTAAAGTGCAAAATAGGATAAAAATAGTCTCCCAACTGGGCAATACCATGTAACTTAAGTCCCTGTGGCTGGGAAACTACAGTTTTAACCATTTTGAGCAACGTTGCTAGCTGAGTTGGATCGGACTCTACTTAAAACAGGGGAGCGGTGCCATGGACACGCTCTATCGAGCTAGATGCTGGTGAGCGAGATCTCGGTGGTGGCCGATGAGTACCAAAATAGGATGTCGCGGTCCAGGGAGCTCGATGTGGCAGCGGTGATCTAGAGGAAAGGTGGCCAAAATTAGTTGTGGGAGAGGGTTGGAGAAAGTAAGGAGGTGACCCAGAAGAAAGGAATAGAGTTGAAGCTCACCCAAGTGGGAGTGGCGTCAGCAATGATGGTTTTGGCATAGGGTGGCCACGCGTGAGAAGTTGGGGCCAACATCATTGTGGTCGTGCGGCATGGGCTACAGGCAGTGGCATTTGGTGCAAGCAACGCGTGGAGTAGTGAGGTAGAGTGAGGAAGGGCTTGACGGTTCATTGCTCCTATGATAGAAAATCGGGATAAGCTCTTCCTCGCTGCCGGCTTGCTTAACTCTAGTCAACTCCACCCTGCTCGATCTCCACCAAGGTAAGGCCTTCTTGAATCTGATCCCACCTCTAGTTAGTTCTTCTCCTCCTCTTTCTTTTCTCCCAATCCTTGTCCACCACCCCTCCTTGGAGTGCCACTGCCTTGCCACCCTTTCTCGCTGACCACTAGAGATGGCAACGGGTAAATACCCATCGGGTATTGCCATTCCATACCCGTACCCGCTAGGTATAAATTTACCCGTCGGGTTACCCGTATCCGCACGCGGGTAGGAAAATTTACCCATACCCGTACCCGCGCGGGTATTACTACCCGACGGGTAACCCGTACCCGCAAGCATACCCGGTTCAACATATAAGAATATTATCAATTTAGACATTCATTAATCATACATGCCAAACACAAAAGCGTCTAATGATCAAAATTAGTACATCACATAAACATACTTGACATGACCATATCAACATATGACAAACAAATAAACAATCAACAACAAGTAGATAATAAAATTAACATTTGAGTGGGATGTCTAGTTGTCTAATGCGGGTATGCATTACCCGCGGGTAGGCGGGTATGGGTAGTATATACCCACACCCGCACCCACCTACCCGGCGGGTAGAGGATTTCGCCCAATAACGTACCCATGGGTACATAAAATTTTCCATACCCGTCTCTTTATCGGGTAAAACCCGTCGGGTATTCGGGTATCGGGTACCCATTGCCATCTCTACTGACCACAACTCTTGTCACAAGCATCTCCTTACCTAAGATTATGCTTGTTGTGCTTCCCTTCTCCTCCTGTGGCTCACGCATCCCCTCTGCTGTTGCTGCTTGTCATCATTTTGCTGGAGCCGGCATGACTCTCTCCCTCCTTCCTTGCAACCTACCTTTGCCGCTTTCTTTGTTGCTTCCCCGCCGATGAGACCATCGCAAATGGACTCATTGTGTTGCACAGGTTTAGTTTTGCTCATCGCCGGAGCCCGCCACCACCTCTCCTCGCCACTTATGATCACCGTTTGAACGTCCATTGCCTCTTCTATTTCCGTCACAGCCGATAGGAAGAAGACGAAGACCCCTTCGTCTCTCTCATCCTTTCTCCCTCTCTATGACACATAGGTTCCACCCCTTAGTTCTTAACATATGGGCCAGTTTGAATCCTACATGGATGTGAGGTGGGTCAAAACCATGATCAAAGAAGCTAAGAGGTATATTTTAACTGGTATTACTGGTTGGGGGATGGATTTTTTTATCCAGTTTGCACTTTAGGGATGAAAACTTGATGAAGTGAATAGTTGAGAAACCACCAATGGACTTTTTCCATTTATTATGACCTGATCTAACATAAAGTGGAATTATTTCCTAAAAGGAAGATGGAGAAATTATTCAGGGGCTATTCCGTATCCTCAAATTCCTCTAAATCTGGTCCATGGTACAGCTTCAATTAGCGCGAGCTCGCATGTTTAGAATCTCAAGCGACGCTAAGCACTAGTATTTGCACTAGTTAGCCTATCGCTTTTCAGGTATAGGAGAAGAGGAAAAATCTGTGCTTGGATAGCTGTGCAATCAAACCTGCTGACTAATTTGGGCCCTCTTGAGATGGAACGGTCCTAGCTATCTACTCCCTCCATTCATTCCTTTTCGATTGAATCTGCATCATCAAACATTCTAAATTTTAATCATCAATAATATAAAATTATTTAGATTAATTATACAAAAATTATATCACTGAATTTATTATTAAAAATACTTTCATAGTATTACAATTTTATTAATATATCTTAATGTAAAATTATGAAAAATACCAATTAAAATCGTATATTAAAGACCTAAAAAATAGAAGACATTAAGTAAAAGGGGACATAGGGATTCCTTGTCCAAACTTTTCCGTGGACTTATTCATCTGGGTCAATCGAAAATCATTTCTCACCGGTCAGTGTCGGATGGAGGTGTGGCCAGTTAGCAGCGCTTGCTTGGCGACCTGGGCGATAATGGGATTCTCCACTGAGCCACTCCTCGTTGTTTTCTGTTCTGCTTGCAGCTTCCCAAGTTGCAAAGTTAGATTTCCATCAACTACATGTCAAATGGTTTATTTGTTGGATATTTTCTATATATATCGTTGGATTATTTCGAGGGAAACTCCTGGGAACAAACCCTTCTTCTTTACCCTTCTCTCTCTCTCTAGCCAAGAAAACGCTTCGTTCGAAACTTCTGTATTTTCCTGTGAAGCGCCCAAAGCTCCAAATAACTCTTTCGACTTTTAAAGCATTGTTAAATATAAAAATGATTCGAAACTTCTGTATTTTCCGTTTCCTATGTCTTTCATGGGTCGCCCGGCAATTGTTCCTATCCCCAGTTTGGGGCCCATTTCGTTGCGGATTTTGTCTAGTGACCCTGAGATGGGTAATCAACGACCTCGACGTGTGTCCCCTCTGGCAAGAAACCCTTGAACAACCACCCATCAAGATCAAATCGGAATGGAAAGAGATGAAGCTGTTTTTGCATCTAATGCTACCCAGTACTCCTATCCTATCTACAAGACAAGGGTTTTGGTTGCGCCCACAAATAGCTGAAGCCATGTTTAGAACACGGTGGTTTTGCAAGAAAAAAAGCATAATCCATGGAGTTTATGCAGAATCCATATGTTACAAACATGTCGTAAGTTAGCTTACTTTACTCATGCCTAGCTTGTGTCCAGTCTATGACCAGCGAGCCTGTATGTTAAATTTAAGTTTTTTTTTTGAATTTGAACCTTTAATTTTAATTAAAATTTTAGATTTGAATCGAGTAATAGTTGTTTTTGTTGGGACACAGGTAGGATACACTAGTATAAAATAAAAAAATTTTATTGCGTAAACCAAGAAGCTATGTAAGTAAGATATCATAGATCGTTACTACTAGACTTGCAGTACAGTGGAATAAGAGTTAGAGTAGCATAGTCTAACTTCATGCGTGTCAATGTAGTGAAAGTAGTTGATCGTCTAGCGTCCTTGGCCGCCGATCATCTCCTCCAACAGCACCTCACTTTCCTCACGTACGTCTCGGATCGTCCTCAATCAGTGCAACAGCAACCGTGGTAGCGCCTCTACAGATACAGAGGTGGAACACCTTTGGGGAGGTGGTGGCTAGGATTTTCGTTGGTGGTGCGATGTCTTCCTAAAAACCCCACGCCTACTCTTATAAAGAGTAGTCCTTTTAGTGAAATTCTATGCTAGAGGTCTATTAAGGTGCAAAGCCCACATACGGTCGTGTTTGAACCAATTTATTTAAGTTCATTAAGTATGTGATCTTGTAGGTTCATGTATATTCGGTTGTGACTCGAAAACCCCCATTCTGATCCACAAGTCGATAGCGGTCCCTAGCAAAACATAATAACTCCTGAATATATAGAAAGATCATATCGGACAAACCTATATAGTACTCATGTTGATCCCATACCTCATGATACCAGATTGAGCTCAAGATGAGATATGTGCCGTCCTTTGATAGCTCAATCATTTACTCGAATTTGTAGTGGATTACTCAATTGTAGTTGACCCTTCAATTACATTTGGCATATAAGATTTTTATACGCACGTGTTTTATACATGTTTTATTCATACACATAGCGGCTTTGTTTCAATGTATGTATGTCCTACCGCGCTACATAGAGACCCTTGAACAACCAATTCGAGCAATGTGGAAGAGCTGATTAACGAGGATTGAATAAATCCACAAATATAGGTTTAATATATAAGTAAGGCTAAGGGATCCCTGTGGTTGTGAATCTCCAAAAGTTGTTCCCCAAGTACCTTGGTCGAAGAAACATTATGTGTGTTACCCAATTGAATGACAGCTCGAAGAATATATGAACTGGTCCCTAGACCCTATTTCAGGATATACCTTCCGTTAGATGGACGGAACATGTGCCTTATCCACTCTAAAAACCATGATACTTCGGCCCTGAGTCTCTGACAATAACTGTCATGCGGTGGTTGCCTACGTTCGTCTCTCGTTGACAACAAAAACTGACAATGAGGCGTTCTCTTTTTGACAATAACCCTCTCTTTGATCAAACGTGGCTCCACAAGGCATCTTCCTTGATGGATGGTTGGCATTTCTTCGCTGATATTTAATGCTGGATGATAAATACAATCCACCTCCAATTCACTCGCGATCAAACGGTCTCAATTCTGGATGAGTGGCCCACTCCTCGTTGTTTTTCTGTTCTGCTAGCAGCTTTCCAAGTCGCAAAGATCGATTTCCACCACCTACATGTCAAATGGTTTATTTGTTGGTTATTTTCTATAGATTGTTGGATTGTTTCGAGGGAAGCTCTCCTGGAACAAACCCTTCCTCTTTTCCCTTCTCTCTCTAGCCAAGTAAACATTTTCATTTGAAACTTCTGTATTTTCCAGTGAAGCACCCAAAGTTCCAAATAACTATTTCGACTTTCAAAATATTGCTAAATATAAAAAATATTCAAAATCTCTACACCTAAAATACACCAGTTCAGTTCTTTCCTACGTCCACCCCAAATTGTGCCCCCAACAGTCATGAGTTTTTCTGCATCCACACCAATTCGTGTCCCCAGGAAAACCAACCAGTGAAATCAACGATCAAGGATCAATTCCCACCTTTCTCTCTCCTTACCCACTCATATCCAACGATCCAAATCCTCCCCCTGATTCTCCTCGCTCGCGGCGCCCTCCTCTCTCTTGCTCCTTCCACCCGGCCGCCGTCGCCCTCGCCCTGCCTCCCCCTGATTTCTCCCTCGCCTCCTCCCCCGCCCTCCGCCGGCGCCGCCTCCTCCCCCGCCCTGCGCTCCGCCGCCGCCGCCTCCTCCCCACCCCGCGCTGCCGCTGCCTACTCCTCCCCCGCTCATCTGCTCCACCGCCGTCGCCTCCACCCAACCTCGCGCCGCCGCCTCCTCCTCCTCCTCCCCACCCCACGCTGCCGCTGCCCCACCGCCGCCGCCGCCTCCTCCCCACCTCGCGCCGCCGTCTCCTCCTCCTCACCTGCCCCCACTGCCTCCTTTAGCCGCTAGATCCGCGCCGCCTCCTCCTCCCCACCCCGCGCTGCCTCCTCCCCTCCCTCCTCCGCCCGCGCCGCCTCCCCTCCCTCATCTGCCGCTGCGCCCTCGCCTACCTCTCTCGCCAAAGCCGCCTCTCCCTCTCTCGCAAACCCTAACTGTCCCATGCCTCCCGCACCCTAGCTCGCCGCCCACCATGCGCGCCTCCGCTGCCCCCATGGAGACCTCCTCCTCCGCCCGCAGATCCGCCGCCCCGGACCCCGGCTCCAAGAAGCCGCGCCTCGCGCAGCCGCCGCCGCCCGCCGCGCGGGATCCCAGATCTTACGCCAGCTCCGTCGCTGCCACCAATGGCAGCGCCGCCTCGAGCGTCGAGTAGGCGCAGGTGGACGAGCTGGTCGCGCAATACCGGACGACGACCACCGGAAGAGATGGCTCTCAACCGCGGTGTCCTCTCCGGCCTCCGCCTCCTCGCGTCCGGCACAGAGGTAGCCTCTGCGCCTCAGAGAAAGAAAGGAAGATCTTTAAATTTGATCGTGTTTTTGCACCGGCAGATGATCAAGGTATTAACTGTTGCTACTCTGCTTGGCATTATGTCCATTATGTGCTTTTTGGAAAGCTGCAGAAATAGCATGCCCGATGCAATATATTGTAGCGGTAATTTAGTTGAAAAATGACATATGCTTTGTTTATCGGAATATATTTTAGATATGATTATGTGTTGATGGATGCTGAATATAATGGGTCGTATTCTAATTGTTTCCTTCAGAAGCTGTGTTTGCTGAGAGCTTGCCAGTCGTGAGGTCAGTGATGGATGGTTTCAATGTATGCATCTTCGCATATGGGCAAACAGGAACAGGAAAGACATTCACCATGGAAGGGTTTCCAGAGAATAGGGGCGTTAACTATAGGGCTTTGGAAGAATTGTTCAGGATGTCCGAGGAGAGAAGTTCGTCTGTGGTATACACATTTTCAGTGAGCATCTTGGAAGTCTATAATGAAAAAATTAGGGACCTTCTTGATGACAGCTGTGAACAAACAGCAAAAAGGTATGTTTCCTTTCATTCTCTTATCCTGACTTGATAGTAGATTCTCTTTTTTCGAAGCATAGTATCTTGTTGCATCTAAAGGTTGGACATAAAGCAAAGTGCTGACGGAACACAAGAGGTTCCTGGTTTGGTTGAGGCTCCAATTTATACAATAGATGGCGTGTGGGAGAAACTGAAGGCTGGCGCTAGAAATAGATCTGTTGGATCAACCAGTGCCAATGAACTGAGCAGCCGCTCCCATTGGTGAGTATCTTGGCGTTTCACCACTTGTATAGCATTCCTTCTAAGTTCTAAATAATTCAGCTCATATATTGGAATAGGCTACCATTTTTCAATATTCGTGATTGACCATTAGCAATTAGAGTCAAGTTGTCTATTTGTCATAGGAGCGGCATTACTACAGCATTGGGATAATGGTACCCGGATTTCTGTCATATTTGCAGCTTGGTTAGGGTTACTGTTAGGAGTGAGCATTTGGTGACTGGTCAAAGGAGCAGAAGCCAAATCTGGTTGGTCGACCTTGCTGGAAGTGAGCGTGTGGCTAAAATTGAAGTAGAAGGAGAGAGGCTGAAGGAGTCACAGTTCATCAACAAATCACTCTCTGCATTGGGCGATGTCATTTCTGACCTTGCCTCCAGAAATTCCCACATCCCATATAGGTGAGTCCTATTCAGCATTCACATACTTCGACATCTACTTTGCTTAGCTACTTAAAGAAGCATAGCTTCAGCTAAGTCTCTCTCTCTCTTTTTGCTGTCAAATAGGAATTCCAAATTGACTCATTTGCTCCAAAGCTCATTAGGTAAGTTAAAATTTCATGGTATTTGTTATGCAAGAAGTGCTCTGATTTCTAGCTAAATGATAGATTTCTATTCCCTTCTATTTAACATTGGATTGTTCCATTTTAGGCTTCCTGCTGGAAATAATGCCGTGTATTTTTGATGTCCTTAGAGTTTACTACTATCTCAATTAAGTACAACTATGTAGTTGGGTACAGTACTACAGTTTCTGTTGCTGCCCATAGTCCCCTTCCCTTGTTTGGTGGGGAAGGTATACAATACCTCCTGCTTGGATAATAACTATGATAATACATTATGCAAGCTGAGATTGGAGCAAATGCTATGCTGGCTGTATCGATCGCAGCTTGTAAAGCTGGCGCTGCTGAAAAAGAGGTACGCGTTATGTGCTAAATCACCAGGGTTTGAGGTCAAAAATGAGTTGGACACGACAACACATATTCTTATAGTCGGTTGCCTATTTCTGTTCAGGTTCCGCTATACAAGCATATAGCAGATCTTGTTGGTAAAAGCGCTACAATGCTTCCGGTCCCTGCAATTACAGTCATTAATGGTGGAACACATGCTGGAAATAGTCTTCCTATTCAAGTATTCTCGCTAAACCTGGAGGGTTACCTTTTATAACCAATCTTGCTCAGCGAATTCCCCGGAACACTCTCTTTTACAAACCCCATTAAAACTCTGCAAAGTTTGAGATTGTTATTCCCTTGTTTCTTCCAGTTGATTCATTTTTTTAAATGAGAACATATTAAGATGGTCCATGTAGATCAATATCTCAATATTTGCAAGTAAAGCTTGCTTATTTGTAGGAAGTTATGATCCTTCCGGTTTGTGCAAAAAACTTTGAAGAAGCAATGCAGATGGGTTCAGAGACATATCACCATCTGAAGGTACCCTCCACTTCTAACAAACTACTTCATCTATAGATTATACCTTGCACACACTCTCGAGTCTCGACAACATGAATGTTATCCTCCAGTCCCATATTTGGACCAACCTGTCCATCAAAAAGTGTAGGAATGATTGTGTTCGTAAAAAAAATGAACATCATATTCTAGCTTTCTGATGCCCTTTCCGCATCTGATCTTGTTTAGCATTAATTTATTTGGGTTGATTGCTCCTAAGAAAGAGGACTGAAATTCTTAAACCATGGGCAGTGTAGCCGCTCCGAAGTTTTTGTTTTCATAGTGCACAGATAAGTTTGCAGACTTCTATAAATGGTTTTTTACCTATTGATTTGATAGGATATTATCTTGGAGAAATATGGTCCAGACAGTTGTAACATTGGTGATGATGGCGGATTTGCTCCAAATATATCCAGGCAAGTAAGGAATTGATTTTTACCTTTTCCTGGTATGCTTCTTTTTTTCCTTATGTTCCCTTTTGGGCACTGACATATGCATTTCAAATATACCATATCTATGTTGGGTCAATGTTCAGCATATCTGAAGGCCTGGATCTTGTCATTGTGGCAATAGAAAGAGCTGGATATAATGGAGGGATCAAATTAGCAATTGATATTGCTGCTACTGATTTTTGCACAGGTAAGGGTAAAAACAGTGATATCTCTTGGGTATGGCTATGTAAATGTTCCAAATGTGTTCTCAGGAGCAAATAGACCATTATGTTAAGGATATCTGAATGATAGAATGCAAGTACTCTGAATGTGTTCTTTGTTGTTTTATCTTAAGATAATCATGGAGAAATATGAATATCTTTGTATGGAGATAAGGGAATACATCAAAGGAGAACCACCTTAGAATAGGAGATTTGAGGTATAGAAATATTGTTCACTCAATAAAGATCCAGAAATACTGAACCTCTTTTCCATGAATTACTATGTTTTTCATCTGTGAGTCCATGGGGTCTATGTTTCTCATCCTTGTTTTTTCTGCAGTTCGTTCCCCTCTTTAATTTGTATTTTTCTGGAGAATTTCTTTGCATGGGTTTGTATGTTTAGATGGTTCTCCAGTACTTGCTTTCCTTTTTTGCTTTCTCTATTAATTTACTAGAATGTGTGTTCTATTGTTACTTGCTATCATTTGGTTACACTTTGTTGTAGTCCATCTGTTGACTAACTGTTTGATCCGTACATATGCATTGCATATCATATTCTTTAAAATGAAAAGAGAAAAAGAAAACCTACGGAACGCATTTTAAGTTGCTTTCAAAGTGAAATATTATAGGTAGGTAGTTACTCTTTAGAAAGTTATCCAAAACAACAATGGGATAAGTTTCATTTATGCCAAGGCCCTTGTGAGTTATTTTGAATAGAGCTGCTTAAATTGAGAGCTCTATTGAGAATGATATTCTAGGCAGTTCACATGAGCAGTGTTCTAAAAATGGGGTCTAGGCGGTGCCTAGGTGCCACCCTCCCGCCTTGCCTGCTAGCTCAATTTTCCCGGCCGCCTATTTTTTCTGTTTGGAGTGAGGGTTGCCCTTCTCTAATATACATATCGTGGTAACTGGCTTCACAATACCAACCTAACAAACAATTGGCTTTTTTTAAAAAAAATGATATGCACAACTTAATAAGCTACATGTGCAAGAAACTTTCTTTTTCTTAAAAGGGATAATCAGACCTTAGCATGTTAGTAGGTTTTTGGCCATAATTTGGAAGTTCAGCTCGTATCCAACTCCAGGTTTACTCAAGTTTGAGGTGGTCCATGATCTGCATCACCCCGCGATACCCGTCTCCACCCGAGCGCGCCCTCCGCGCCCAATCCCGCGCCTCTCGTCCGGACGCCACCTCTCCTCCTGATTTCCCCTTTCCAAAAACAGATCTTCGAAAAATAGAAACAATCACATCACAATACGCAATCATCGCCACCCGTGGAAGAAAGGACAGTAAGGGCGTGCAGCGGCCAGGCGTGCGTCTTCGCCACCGCCCTCCCGCCCGCTCTGTTGGAAATAATCTTGTTTTAAAAGTCATTTACAAAGTTTGGAAGTGATCGAAGTTGAGACGGAGACGGAATTAGAAGTCATATCGGAAACGGAGTAGAAGTCGTATCGGAAACGGAGTCGGAGTCGGAGTTGTAACTCGTAGTCAAAACCGAGTAGGAGTTGTAGAAACTGGGTATAAAAAGTGGTGGAGTCTTGTAACCAAGGTGTGCCGAAAAGTACCAAGCAATTATGAGAAAAGAAGAAGTGAAAAGCAATCCCTGTGCGTTCTGTACAATCTCGTAGGCGTGGGCAAACTCGACTTACGACCACGGCAAACGTGGTCGGGAGGTCCTACGACCACGGCAAAGCTACAGTAGATTTACGACCACGGCAAATCTATTGTAGACAAGGTCGAAAGGCATTTGACCACGACGAAATTGGAAGACGGTGAGATCGAGAAGCGATACGACCACATCCGAGAGAAGACGAAATTTTATCCTGTTTTGTATTTTACCGTAGCGTTAGCACGGGCACACTACTAGTAAAGATAGAGAGCACAAATTTATGCATCTGGTCACCTCGGGCCATCCTGAGACCGACCGGGCCCAGTAGAGCCCGCCTCCAGCCTTTTCCTGGGCTCACATCAAACTTGTCTTCTCCGGCTCTGGTCAAGGTTGGCAACGCCGAGATGGAGCTGCGGAGCCAATCACGGCCGTTGGTTGTCCACGTGGCGGCACGGGCGCCACCGGATTCGGCCTGCTTTCCGTTTCCTGTGCCTTTCATGGGCCGCCCGGCAATTGTTCCTATCCCCAGTTTGGGGCCCATTTCGTTGGATATGTCTAGTGACCCTGAGATGGATAATCAATGACCTCGACGTGTGTCCCCTCTTGCAAGAAACCCTTGAACAACCACCCGTCAAGATCAAATCGATTTTTGCGACTAATCCTATCCAGTACTCGTATCCTATCTATAAGACTAGGGCGTCGATTTCGCCCATGGAGTTTATGCAGAATTCATGTCACAAACATGTAAGCTTTCTTCTAGTCATGCCTAGCTTGTGTCTAGTCTATGATCAGCGAGCCTGTATGTTAAATTTAAGTTAATTTATTTCGAATTTGAGCCTTTGGCCGATGAGCCAAATTTTAAATTTTAATTAAAAATTTTGGAGTTATGAAGGACAATAGCGAAAAACAAAAACTTTTTATTACATAAACCTATGAAGGACCATGAGAGAAGGACCATGGTTTTGTTGTGATTATGCGCCATGCGGTTTGGTTCCAAGTAAGACGTGGTCCTATGGAATTAGAACGGGAGAAACTTGCTGACGTGTGGTAAGACAATGATGCACTTACACGTGGCAAGCATAGTGATTGCTTGCAAAGGAAGGAGATGGCCGGTCAAGAAAGAATATTTTAGTAGTTTGATTAAAATACTAGAAACTATCTTAGAGCAAAACCACAGCGCTTAAGTGGCACTTGGGAGAGCGGTTTAAGTCAAAGAGAAGCAGAGAAGATCAAGTTGGATCAAGGCTAAAAACTTAGCAAATTCGGGTTTATACGCTTTGAAAAACGTGCATAAGTGTAGTGTGTGAGTTAAAACCTGCGTGTGTGGGGTTATCAGTTTATTTTCCATATGTGCTAAGTAGACAGTATCCATTAAGAGTTACATGGGGCTGGCTTGCCCATCTATTTAATGGGTTGAGGCGGAGACTTGTAATCAACCATCCTTTTTTGAGGCCAAGTGTTCATGAGTTCTAGGGTAAGATTTAAAAGAAGTTGAGTGCTGTGGTATGCTCTTTTATTCTCCAAGTAGAGTGGTCATAAAACCTTCACCCTCAAATAGCAATACATTAATTTTTGCTCATCTCCGTGGATCCATCTTGTGTTCATTGATTTGATCTTGCTTTAGTTGGTTTTGCTCCCTATTTCCTTCCTAATCTTGTTGTTTCAAGGACGTGCAACAGATGACGATAACCTCTAGAAATTAATCTTCACTCATCTAAATACTTGATTGTCAAGTTCATGAAGAAACCTAGTTTTTGCTCTTTTGGAGCATTCCAAGTGATTTCTAAATCTAATTGTTTCTACCTTGATTTCTTTAATGTTCTTACTTTCTAGGACATATGAGAACATATCTAGAACCATCTTGGCCATCATTCACTCACGAGCAAGTCATATTCACCTTTTTTTGTTTTTGACCCGTTTTTGGTACAATCTGCTTTCAAATGAAAAAATATCAGAACTTTAGTAATCATTTTTTAATCATTGATTGGAATAGGTTCTTGACATCCTATAGAAGGTGCATACCAAACATCAAGTAATTTAGAGTTTTGCTTTCAGAATTAACTCAACTTTAAGTTTGGCCCAATTTTGATGCAATAGAGCTTCACGAACCAAAAAAAATCCAAATTCTTTCAGATGTTTTTGGTTGAGATAGATTCTTAAGATCATGAACTGGCCTTGATTCATGTTTTAAGTCTTTTGTATTGAAGGATTAAAAGTTTCATGATTTTTTGGATTTCAAATAGTACTGTTTTACACTATTCATGGTTGAAATCATTGTAGCAGTGACTTTTTCTAGATTTTTTGGCTTCTTGATCTTCATAGCTTCTCATAACTATTAGAGTAAAGATTAGGGAACTACTTAGGGAAAATTTTGAAGGCACTATTCACCCCCTCTGTTGCCATACCAGTCCTACAACCTAATTTTAAATTTTAATTTAAAATTTTGGAGTTGAATCATGGAACAACTATTTCTGTTGGGATATGGGTAAAATACAATATCAAAAACAAAACTTTTTATTGCACAAACCAAGAAGCCATGCAAGTAAGAGATCGGAGATTGTTACAAATAGATGGGTAGTACTATGATGGGGACATTACTAGCGCACACTTGCAAGATTCACCTACTGTACAAGGTCTAATGACACGAACCCGTGCACATTGCCTTGGAATATATGTGAATTTGTTTCTTGGGCAGAGTAATTATTTAATTATCAAACAAATGATTTTGTCTAATGATTGCTATTTGTTTGTGATTGTTCATGTAAAAAAATGCTTGCAAGGACAAGGTGCCAAGTGGTCGGACGAACAATGCACTGATCAGAATGAATAGTGCACAAGTTAGGAGGACGAACAAACATTGATTGGAATGAATAGCGCTACTGGTTGAATAAACAGTAACTGTTGGATGAACAGTGACTGTTGAGTCAACAATGGACGATTGGATAAATAGTAATTGCTCAAGTGAACAGGTGACCAGTACTCAGATGGGGTGGTTGGACGCTTGGCCGTTAACATAATGAGTCATGCATGCAGCCAGGTAGAGAGAGAAGAAGATTAAAAGAAAAGAATTTGTTGCTGCCATGAAAAGTCCAGGTTGCGTGGGGATTTGTTGGCACTAAATCAGGGAGTTAAAGGGAAACCTATTTATTTTGTTCTGCACATTATCTTTCCTATTTTTGTACCAACGACGAAAGAAAATCTATGCATGCTACAACATGTACTTGATATATATAGGTTTGTACGCATTAGAAAGACCAGACTTTGATTTTGGATCTAGCTATTACTATTGTAAATGTAGTTTGCCTCAAGCTTGAAGTCTAAATTGAATAATTCATTGTTGAGTGAGTACTTCTGCTGTTGCTCTTTTAATTCTCGTTGAATTATTCGGGTCATTCTTCGTGAATAGTTATTCATGTTTTGACACAATTGATAACCAATTGAGGAGTGATTTAGTGATTGCAAGATTACTAGTTGTGTTCCTAGATTGTGGTTAGCCTCTCCTTCGTCAAAGTCATGACTCAACGTATCAATGATTTCTCCTACGATGGAAGATCGGGACCCATTTGCATGCAAACATCTTAAGTCAAGGTGTGTGCATATCACAGCAGAAGAAGAGTTGGAGTAGTCTAGTCCAACATCACACGTGTCGATATAGTGGAAGTAGTCAATCATCCAATGTCCTTGGTCGCCGATCGTCTCCTCCAGTAACTCCTCGTGTTCTTCATGTACATCGCGGATTGTCCTCAATTAGTGCAGCAACAACCACATCAACACCTCTATGGTATCCATATGTCTAGAGGTGGAACACTTTTGGAGAGGTGGCAGCTAGGATTGTGGTGGGTGGTGCGATTTCCTCCCAAAAGCCCCACACCTCCTCGTATAAGGAAACCCCTTAGTAGAATCCTAAGGTAGAGGCCCATTAAGGTGCAAAGCCCACATTAAATGATCATATCCTAATCAATTTGTTTTAACTCATTAAGTGTGTGACTCTGTAGATTTATGTATATTTAGCCATGACCCAGAAACCTCTTTCCAATCCACAAGTCGATAGCAGCACTAGTAGAATATAGTGCCCCAAATACATATAAAGATCATATCAAACGAACCTATATAGTACTCATGTGCTAACCCCCTTTACCTCATGGTACTAGATCGAGCTTAAGATGAGTTACGTGACATACTTTACTAGCATGATTCTTCATTCGATCTTGTGCTGGATTACTCAATTGTAGTTGACTCTTCAATCATATTTGACATGGCCATGTGTTTCCGTAGTCCAACCACATTGAGAGGTCCAAAGGTATCTCTTCCATTAAAGAGGACGGCAAATTCCTTCTTCATCGCTCATATTTTTCCACATGTTTCATAGTAAATCTGAAAGCTACCTATATAACTATCCAGTTACAGAATAGCATTTGACAATCCCTAAATAAATTGTTATATATGTAAGAAATCATGATGATATCAGGTCTAAAGATCTCACATACAATATGTATGAGACCAACTAATAACTATTAGGAATATAACAATTCATGTAGTATCTTAAGGTGGGTCAATCTAATATTGTGTTCTCTAACGTCTGTCTATATTATTGACTTTATATCTCGTATCCATGATTCGTGAAACGTAGCCATTAATCTATATATATGTATATATGTATATATATATGTCTATAAATCATAAGTTTCTCACATAATGATATAAGACCAAAGATATTTATAATAACATCGTAACATAAATAAAGAGTTTTATGAACAAGTCACATATTAGTTAATCAATGTAGATAGTTTATTTAAAGAACAAAATAATATATTATTTAAAAATTCATGAACATAAACAATACAATCATCTGACCAATTTTTGAATCCTTGGTCACGTGCAACTTTGCATTTCTTTGGCCATCCTGCCAAAAGTCGGAATGAATGTGTTGGCTTCTTAATTTCAGCTTTTTTGAGCTTATGGCCTCTTCATTTTTGCCTCCTTTTCCTTTGCATTGTCAGAAGAGATATAACGGTGTTTTTTTATTTTTCTTATTGTTCTTTATTTTATTTTAGTTGAATGACTCAGAAAAAACTAACAGTCGCTACAATACAATTTCTCTCAAAAGCCAACAGCTAAAAGCCACAAGTTGCTAAAAAATTCCAGATTGAACGACCCCTTATATAGTGGCAGCCAGTACTGGCTGGAGTGCCTTCCCAGCATGCTCGCACACACGAGAGATTGAGAGCTACACGACACAACAAGTCAGCAAGAATTTTTTTTGAAATAATCAATTTTTAATTTGGAATTACAATATTATACCCACTTTTTTTTTTGTAGAAATGGCCATCTGTTGCCGAATAATTGGATGACAAGAGCAAGTTGCCCAATCATTGGGTGACACCAGGCTAAGTTGCCCAACCATTGGGCGACTTGCCCATGTCGCCCAGCTACGGAGCGACTTAGGCATGTGTCGCTCAACAGTTGGGCGATAATCCTTCAGTCGCCCAACTATTGGGCGATTGTTAAAAATATATAATTACTTTATTAATCCGATGGAAATAATTGTTGGGGGTAAATGACAATTATTGTAGGTAGGTAAGATTTAGCAAATCTTGCTTGTAAGTTATTTTTTTAAAAAGGGCAGATAATGTCGGTTGATGTGTTATGTTGCGGTGAATGCTCGGTGGGAGTGTTGAGATATGGGTTGGGGTTGGAGGTACAGGGGGTCTTCACTTCAGGGGTTGGAGGCACAAGGGGCTTTGCTTCATGGAGGTGGCCTCCTAGCACGCTCCGCTTGTTTGTTCCAGGCTGCAACAGTCCTTGCAAGTCAAGTGACCTCATTCCATTGCTTCTCCATGCTAGCGATGTAGTGGTGTAGTCGTGCTATAGGAAAACATGCTATAGAAGGGGTAGTACTTATAGCCTAACCTGATGTAGTGTACGATTGACAAGTCCAATTCAGTTTGGGCAAATTTACGTCCACGAGGTAGCGGCATGCCGGACGATTCTTGGATCAGCGTAGCATCACGTCGCTGCTTAAAGCTACCCCATTTGGTCTTTTCACTCTGCAAGACTATCTCGTTTGGTCTTGTTACTATGCAATGCTGGTGAATAAAATTAAAGTTTGCAAATAAAGTTATAACATGATAACATTTGTACTCTTAGTACTAGCACACATATAATAAGAAATGTGTTGCTATTCACGGATTAACACTACAAATGAAGTTACAACATGATAGCATTTGTAATCGTAATACAAGTACACACGTAACAACAAGGCGCACGGTACTTAACACTGGTGTTCCTACTCGTCGGTAGGCACCTTGCAACGTCTTGCAGTATGGCTTTCCTGGCCATAGTGCCCATAATGTCTACTCGTCGATCCAGCTTCCCCTTTGTCCATATCATTCCTAATGCGATGACTCTGCTGATGGCCCTTCCCACCCTTCAATAGGTCAAGATCTGGAATTCAAGCCCTCCGTGCAATATCCGACATGGCAAAGTTGCCCACAACCCTGAAACCTCTTAGCTCGCCACACCACGCCTACAACACCCTCTCCTTCACGAAGTACTCTGACATAAAGTTCGATGGGTCCATGTTGATAGTCCCATATACGATGAGGACATAGGAACATGGCTTGTGCAGAAGCTTTGGCTTATTGCATGTGCAACTAAGTTTGTTCACATTATCTCCAAAGCACACCTCGTGGGTAACAAGAGAGTGAACAGTCTCAATCTGGCTCTATTCTAAAGGAGCACGTCAAAACGATGCTCCGTATTACCCATCATGTAGACCGTGTGCAACCGACCCTTCTCAATCTTGGCCTGCGTGTATGTTGTAATCTTCGAGCAATACAGTGTATGTGGGTTGGCTGCATGAAGTGTTTCATTTGCATGTCTTTCCCTGAAATATCCGATTGTATCTTACAGAACACCTTCAACAATGGTGACGAGGGCCTGAGAATGGATGCCCCTAAGAACCCAATTGTACTCCTTCGTAAGATTAGTGGTCATTATGTTATACCTCGCACCATCCGTGTCGTGCATAAAGGACCACTTTTCCAAAGGCTCAGCCTCAATCTAATGGGAGAAGGCTAAGAAAGCCCTCTGCAAAACAGGTAATAGGGTGGTCTTCTGGACAGCTTGTCCTTCACAACAATGTGTGTGCCCGGGTTCTTGTCCCGTAGCACCTTGAGTATATGAGGAAGGTTGTCATAAGCTGCCTTGAAAAAACCAAATCTTCTTTCCAAAGCCTTCTACTTCGCACGCCATGCCTTGGCATATCTAATCTTATACTTGAATTTTTGCTCAATAGCTACCATGATGTGCTTAGCCCCCAGTTGTTCTTCTTTGCTATGTAAGCATACATGAGATTGGCTATGAAGGTGGATGTCAGGTTGCGATGCTTTGGCAAAACACTACTAAAAACGCGGGAGTGCAGCTCAACCTTTGAGACAATCCAATGAGTCTCGTACTTAGGTCTGCGTGTTGCACACACCAAGGACAGCCAACTGGCCCGTAAGCCATAGTGTACTACTCTGGGCTGGATTTTAGGACCTGAAACATCCACTGCATGGACAAGGCCCATAGCTTAATAGCATTCTGTAGTGATCCCTTGTTAGCAAACATTGCGTGAAGCTGAACCTCCATAGCATGGTACTCCCACGGTGATTCATACTCGTCGTGTACAAAAAGACCCTCAACATCCACCGTATTCCATGCCTACAGCATGGGACCTTCGTCCTCATCAGAAGAGTCATCGCCATCCTCTTATAAAGCTTCCTCCTCAGCCCAAACCATCCAGTCATCAATCTCCATCTGAAGCACAATGCTATCGACATACTCCCCTATGTCCACCTGTCCAGTGGGCTCAGTTTGCATAGTGCAAACTTCATGGTCTGTCTCAGCAACATCTGCATTCACCTGTCGGGTGGGCTGAGCGTGTGGTGTATGATATTCTAGTTTTGCCTTTGCAATATTGCCCACCACGTCCTCTTAATGAACCATGCGCTGCGCGCCCGAGCTGCTCCCACCAATCGAACCTCCTATATCTCCCTTTAGTGATGGTTGCACAAGTAGCACGCACTCGTACCAAGTCGTCAATAGCCTTGCACGAATCCCGTCCATGCAATCATGTGCATCAGTCTCCTCAACTCCCACCAAATGTTCATGGCAGACCGACTCCAAAGCCCATGTAAAATGGCATTGCACACCTCGGGGGTCCAAGGAGAAGTTGCGTGTGAGCCAGTCCAAAACATCTCCAATTCGAGTATTCTCCACGCCCGAGAGTATCGTATAGACTTATGGAAAACTGCTCAAGTCAACACCGTATGGACCTTCACGAATGGTACCAACATCGTAATGCACTTCCAATTTGTGGGTTCCGATATGACCGATTTCTCACTGCAAATATTACTATTTGTCAACATGCATTCACTAAATACGTGCTAAACAAATATGTAGCTACATGTTGCCTATATTTGGATGAGAACAAGAACGGATGAGGCTATTACCTTTATGCAAAGACCTTTGCTTCTTATCAACGAGCTTTCTTTGTCTTGCTCAACAACCTCACAAGCTCCTCTCCTATTCTTCTCTCCTTCTCTCGAGCTCTCTCATCTCCTTCACTCCTTCTCTCGAGCTTCTCTCCTCTCCTTTACTCCCTCTCCCGAGCTCCTTTAATTCTCCCCATCTCCTTCTCTCACTCTCCCGAGCTTTTTTGCTTCTCCTCTCGCAACTTTCTCCCCCTCCTTCTCTCCCTCTTTTTTCTCCTCTCTCAAGCTCTTCTCGTTCTTCCTGTGAAGGAAATGAAGAGAGAGCCCGTGAGAGTGTCGGGTTAAAGAGAAAAGGACGGGCTGGCAGCAAGTACTCGCCCAACCGTTAGGCGACTTACTCATCATAAAGCAGATTTTTTACTTTAAACTAGACTTTTGACCTTACAACACTAACATATCAGATTTTAGATTTTTTTATTTTAATAAGTAAAAGAAGTCAGTTAAGGTTTCATTCCTAGCCTACCCCAACTTGTTTGGGACAAAAGGTTTTGTTGTTGTAAGTAAAAGAAGTCAATTAATTCATTAAGGTTACATCTATACCATATATCAATGGCCACAGTGGAAGGTTACATCGGAACAATTATTATTTATTTCATGCTATTTTGTCTCTTTCTTAATCTTTAAAAAGAAATAAATTCCGTAATGGAATGGTAGGATGAAAAAAAAGCAAAAATCAAAAGGAAGTGTGGAAAAAATGACAAGAAGATATCGGAACATCTATTTGAAAGAGATGATAGAAGTGGGAGTTCATTTTGGTCATGGTATTAAGAAATGGAATCCTAAAATGGCCCCTTACATCTCGACAAAGCGTAAAGGTACTCATATTACAAATCTCGCATTGCTTGCTACTACGCACGAAGATGGCAACTTCTACTGTACTACTGTACTAGTCGTAGCGTATTTGGAAGCAGATCTATTGTGTTGTATGCGGCATGACGTCCATATCTTACCAGCATTATTACCGGGGGGTTCGCGGCCGGCGAGAGCGGCCACGTCGCCCCTACGCGCGCTCCGCCCGGCGCGTGGCGGCCAAATCTTCGTACGGTCGGGCGGCCTCTTTTGCGAAAAAGCCCCTCTATTTTCCCGAAAATACGTTTAGGTCCCTGGTTTTCACAAAAAGGTCCCTAAATTCTTGCGAAAAAACCCCTGCATAGTTTTTTGCTTAGTTTTTTCTCGATAGCGACCCGCGGTTTCCTGTAATTACGAACATGTCCTTATTTCTTCCGAAAAGGCCCTCGTTTTTTTTTGCAAAAAACCTCTCCACTCTCCTTTTATTGCGAAGAGGCCGTCGGTTTTTTTTTGCAAAAAAGACCCTACGCTTTCTTTTTCCCCGAATTTTCGTCTCTTTTACTTCGGTCCACACGGTGGCTGGCGTGGCATTGCGCCACGCCTACGTGGCTAGTAACTCCTATGCATCGTATATAGCGACCTTTGCCATGCCCGGCCTCTAGTTTTATGCTCTGAATCCACATGCATATATATACTTTGATTAAATAAGGTACACTATATCGATTGTAGAGATCGATCCCGACTAAGTGAGAACAATATCCTCGCTCCCACCACCACGCCGTTGGCCCATCCTTGCTTAGCTTCTTTCTTGCTGCAACTCCTTCCTCTTAATTTCCCATTCTTCTGTGTAAAAAGAATGTTTCTTTTTATCCTGCTCTCTGTTAAGGCAGCAAGCTAACACAAATTGAAGGCTACGTGTTCCCGTCCCATCATAGAATTTGTCTCTTCTCTCTTTGTTTTATGCTCTATTAATTATTGCTGGAATTTGTTAGGGCACTCGCAATACCCTACATCCTACATTAGTAATATTCATGACATTAATTAGCATGCCGAGTGGGATATAGGTCACATCTGGTGAATTGTGTGACCTACATCCTATATCAGCAATGTCTATAATATTAATTAGTCTACTAAGTAGGATTAATACTGAGGTGGAGAGAGGATTAAAGAAGAGAGAGAGGGAAGCAGTGTCTCATGCAAGATATTGTTTGGGGACAAAATCTAACACAAAGAAACAACAAAAACTTGCATGATAAGCAGATTAATGTCTATCTACAATAATTATTGCATTGGAAGGAGATTACGGATTTACTGTTTGGGTCCATCATGAAAACTATGCACTAGAGTTGTAGTGTCTATTGTAGTGTCTATATGATGTAGAGGTTATAGATATTATTGTGCAATGTCTACCACTGAGAATGCACTTAGTAGAACATCAGCTGAAGAGTTAAAAACAGGGCCACTAGCTAGCTACTCCAGACTACAGCCGTCTTGTACACACGGGTACATGATCAGTTAATAACGTTCTATTAATTGTTTGATTGGCGAATTAGGCTCTGCCCGTAAAGTTACCAGCATCTATAGTACAAAATGAGTCTCAAAACAGTGAAAAATAAGTTGAAATGAGGAGCACCTTGGACGGTTGAGGATTATATGCTCATGTAATGTGTTTTTCATTTTTTTTATTCATACTTGAATTCATTTCAGCGCATGATTTCTCCTCTTTAATGAAACGCTAGTACGTCCTGGCACGCTTGCTTTCTCTTATGTGAGAGGGGGTCCCCTCTTTCTAGCTTCTTAAATTTAGGTACAACCGGACCAAATGTCCAAACTGTATGTAGCAAAATGGGAGGGGAACATTCCGTCTGTTGCTATAGAACAAATGAAACCGTAGCCATTGCATGCATATCCTGGTGCCACACATTCGGCTGGTAGCCATAAATAAGCTGCTATACAGTACTGCATTCCTGTACTCCATAGTTGTATTCAATATACACTAGGCCTCGTTTGGCACAGCTCTAACTCCGAGATCTATGCTGGATCTGTAGTTTATTGACTAAATTAAAGTGATTTAAATATTTTTATTTAATATATAATATAAATGAAATGAGTCATGTAAATACACTTAACATGCCTACAACTCTAGATCCAGAATTTTCTAAAGCTACATATGACCAGCTCTAGGAACATATCTTAGATGCTCTGCCAAACGGAGCCTAGATGCTAATGTTTGCTTGACCAAAAAGCGATTACATATCCTACTGCTAACAGTAGATCTTTATGGCCTTATGTGGAACATATGGCTTCCAAATAATACTAATGTGCAAGCAAGCCCAATCATTAGGCGCATATATCTGACATCGCTGGCAGTACAGATTGTGATCATACTTTTTGTGCTGTCCATTCTCGTTAGTGACCACCCATATGGGGGGTGGTTGTAAGGCACCGTGTGTTGGGCTTTTGTTTGTGACTTTTAGCTTCTACTTTTAGTTTCTTTGAATGTCGAAAAGGTAAATATTGAAATCGGACAGTTTCTTAAAGTGGATTCTTCAAACGACTACTCGAGTCTAAAACCGTGTGTATAATTCACATCAATATTTCTATTATGCACTATCGTCTCAAAACGTATAATTAAAAGCCACGCTAAAAGAATAGCCCCGTTGTTTCTGTCCACTGAAGCCACAACTTTATGGGGGAAAAACTGGTCACTTTTGCCAAAGCCGTTGCATTCTGCGCTGGAAACCGTTGTTATGTTGCATGTGCGGCGAGTTTATTTCCCCACCTTTTTTCTCTCGAGAGGAGCGTGTGCCGCGTTTCCAAGGAGCTCACCAGCCACACGCGTACGCCGGGGCAAATCGGATGCTGTGGTGTACGCGCGCGGCCGAATTTAATACCAGCCTGCCGCCTGCCTGCCTGCCTGTTCCCTCATCCCGCCGCGTCCACCGCCGCTCGCATGTTCACCCACCGCCGGCCGCGCGAGCCAAGAGCCAAGAACCACGATGCAACGCGCATTTGCATTCCCACCTTTTTTGTTTTCAGGAGTCACAGCAGCAGTATCTCCCATTTAGGCTCCGTTGGAACATGAGAATTTTTCACGATTTCTTCAGAAAATTCGAACGATTTCACGCATGCGTTCCAAATAGGGACTCAAAATGCAGGAATTCTACGTGATTTCGTAGGAAATGATACAATTCCTATAACAGTGTAGATGTCGCTCGGTTGGGCTAAAAAAATGGTTTATGGTTGAAATTTCACTGCAACTGGCTGAAATTACATTGTACCTGATGGTTGTATATTTGGCCTAACTAAATTTTTAAAAATTTAAAAATAAAAAAACAGGTTAGCCTATCACGGACAATGCAAATGAATATGAAAAAAGAACCGGCAAAAAGGCTAAAAAACCAAAAAAATCAGAAAAAACAAAATTTATAAATAGTGAAAAATAAGCCAGGATTTTAAACTGAAATGAGCAGAGCCTAAGTTAAGTGGGATACTGAATCAGGGGTATGGTTAGCTCAGTGTATTTAAGATTTGGGGGACAGATTCTGAACACACGTTAACACGTATTCTTGGTTTTTCCATGGGAAAAGATAATTAACTACATAATAATGTGTCAACAGGAAGACCAAGGCAGAAAGTGGCTACATAGGCCGATGCTTCATGCATGCACACCCAACGCAACGGTTGGTTGGTCAACACCAGATGGAGAAACGCGCATGATCCAACCAGGCAATCACATGGCAGTGAGTGAAGCAAATATGAGGCTCCAAATTTCCGTGAGCCAAACGGCTAGAACAAGCGACACCCACGCCGTGAAACATGGATTGCTCCTTCCTCCCTTGCCTGTCATGGGTCAAACCCAAGTATTATGTGTGCACCATGAATCCCGTTGCAATTTTTATCGAAGGATTATGTGAGTAGGTTTATGATTTGTTGTTATTAGCCATTATTATTGGAAGAAGTAAAAAAAATTGAAATTTATACATTTACAAATTTTTCTAGACAACTTACAGAAACAGATGATTTTTAAAAATTTAAGTCACAGAATGATTTGATTCGACCTAGGTCAGTATATATGTGTTGCATGATACACTGTTAATCCAAGGTCCTGGAAAAATCGACTTACACACCTTTCTGATTCATTAAACCATTAGGCTACTTATCCTCAAAACACACGCACACACATGATACCAACAATACGTGTACATGGGTTTCAAAAGAAGAAAAACAATGCGTGTATATGCCTCACGAGGATGACAATTAGCACCCATTCCAGCCAGTATTTTCGTGGAACCAAATTCTCAGCCAGCCAGTATCTGCTAGCTCTGGGTTACGTTTAGCACCGGCCGGCCACAGGCAGTTGCGACGAGGAAGGGACATCGATCCTACCGGCGAGCACAACCAGCCACGTTGATCGGTTTCCTCCCTGAGCCACCAGCATCGCCGGCCTTATCCCTGCCCTCGCTGCCACCTACACGCCACTGACTCCCGTGTACGGGCGCCGCCCGGCGTCTGAAAGCGAGACCCGTAGAGACGGACGGCGACGGCGCAACGGCAGTCGTAGCCGACGGCAACAAGCAAACCACCACCCACAGCCGCCGCGCTGCGCCTCGTCTACTCTTCACGTAAACATCCACGCTTGGGCCATGTTAAATTCTACGAGAATGTTATTGTATAGTTGACTGAAAAAATTTATATTTCAGCCGATTTTGCTAATATTTTTTTTCTATATTTACAATATTTTTTATCTATATTTATAATATTTTTCATCAATATGTGTAACATTTTTTTCCAGATATATATATTTTCAGTCGACTGTGCAGTACGCAGTTCCTAAATACTAATTATACCTCCTTAAACATAGATGCTATAAAATAAGCACCATGCCTATCTCATGTGGCAAGAAAAATCGGAAAATTTAATCATTTGCCACTCTTATGAGTTCAGTGGCAACAGATTTGCCACCCTGGCCTATTGTCAGTGACTCAGGTGACCCTACATGTAAGTGACAGAATGAATTGGTCAATCTTAAGAGTGGCAAAAAATTGAATCTTCCAAAAAAATCAACCTTTCATTACTAAATACCACTCTAAGCCACTGCATTGTACATGCTCTTACATGTACATTTTTGCCATCCCATGCAAAACCATCGAGCGGTTAAAGGCAGGGGGGATCGAGTACAAGTGAAGCTACCAGCCAACTCATTAATTTAGTCATCAATCAGTGGACTGATGATTTTATCAGTGAGGCGGAGAGCTTAACAAACACGCCCAACCAACGCAATAATTAGCGATTAGCGACCAGGGGATGCATGGCACTTCGTCTGATTCCTCTGTTTGTTCTTAATCTTGTTGCTCGCTTTATGGGACGTGCGATTTCTAGCAAGAAGAGTAGAAGTCACTTTGAGTAGTCATGTCTGACTCCAGTCAGCGCACACATCTTAGAACATCATGTCTGATATAGGTCGATGCAGGATCCATAATAGACATGAAGATGGTCCTAATTATAACATCCGGTCAGTTTGTATTCCTTCCTGATCGAACTTTAAGCGGTTGGAAAGACCAGAGTGGTCGTATATGACCAGATTCGAATCACAAACTACAACAAAACTCAAAATTGTTGAATTAAATCTTCTTAAGTGGCTTGAAAATTCTAAAGATTTCCTACAAGTTTTGAATTTTAAATCCAAAGTCAGCCGGTTTTATGTTTCGGGTGTGTCTAGGCATTACCTGGATGTTTTCTTTTTAACAATTATCTAGATTTGGAACTATTGGATTAGAAATCTAACGCCTTTTTTTTGGGTTTTGTTAAATATCATCTGGATGTTTTCTTTCTAACTATTATCCAGATTTAGGACCATTAGATTAGAGATCCAATGGCCATGAATTCTCCCCCCCCTTAATTCTACCCCCTCCCCCTTGAAACAAATCCCCCCTCTTCAAAAACAAGGGGCCCTTTGATCTCTAATCTAAATGTCACAAATTTAGATGATAATTAGGAAGAAAACATCTGGATGATGTCTAGACACTCTTTTTTTAGGCTATGTTGCTCAATCGGTTGGGGCCATTTTCACCGGCTGTTTTCCCGCCGGGGGAATGGAACCCTGATCTGGACAGGCAGCAAACTCTATCAAACAACGCTAGATTAGCCCGGATTCTGGCATTGAAACATGCTCTGATCACCATAATCCGAAGCTTCGCGCCCACCCGACAGAAGCATTTGCCAGCCACCCGGCCCCCCACCAGCCGGAGCAGAGCACCAGCATAAAGCCGCACCAGCTCCTTCCTATTCTTCGCCGTGCCAAAACATCTTCGCTAGCTAAGCACACTAGAGGAGCAGCAGAAACCATGGCGAGGTCGTCGTCGACTCTGCACCTGTCCCTCGCGGTCCTCGCCCTCCTGGCCGTCCTGTCGGAGGCCGGGTTCTACGACCGGTTCGACGTGGTCGGCGGCGACCACGTCCGCGTGAACGACGACGGCAAGACCCAGCAGGTGACGCTCACGCTCGACCGCACCTCCGGCTCGGCCTTCAGCTCCAAGGACAAGTACCTCTACGGCGAGTTCGCCGTCCAGATGAAGCTCGTCCGCGGCAACTCCGCCGGCACCGTCACCTCCTTCTACGTAAGCAAAGCTGTCTTAGTTACTTCGCCTTAGGATCGGTGCAGTTTTCTTTTTCTCGGAGAGTGGCAAAAATCTTACGCCGTTTTCCGCGTGTAGCTGTCGTCCGGGGAGGGTGACGGGCACGACGAGATCGACATCGAGTTCATGGGGAACCTGAGCGGCGACCCGTACGTGATGAACACCAACGTGTGGGCCAACGGCGACGGCAAGAAGGAGCACCAGTTCTACCTCTGGTTCGATCCCACCGCCGACTACCACACCTACAAGATCATTTGGAACCCCAAGAACATCATGTACGCATCCAATCCCTCCATTAGTCGATCTCTGAATGATTCAGTCCAGGAGCTTCAACGTGATCCTCCTGGGAATTGATGGCTGCATGCAGATTCCAAGTTGACGACGTGCCGGTGAGGTCGTTCAAGAAGTACGACGACCTGGCGTACCCGAGCAGCAAGCCGATGACGGTGCACGCGACGCTGTGGGACGGCAGCTACTGGGCGACGCGGCACGGCGACGTCAAGATCGACTGGAGCAACGCGCCCTTCGTCGTCTCCTACCGCGGCTACTACGCCAACGCCTGCGTCAACAACGGCGGCTCCTCGTCGTGCCCGCAGGGCACCAACGCCTGGATGAACAAGCAGCTCGACGACGCGGGGCTCGGCACCGTCGCCTGGGCCGAGCGCAACTACATGTCCTACAACTACTGCACCGACGGCTGGCGCTTCCCGCAGGGCTTCCCCGCCGAGTGCTACCGCAAGTGATGAGCAATCCATCGATCGAATTGGTTGGTTTCTTGGCAAATCGATCGACGGGTCCATCGAATTGGTAGCTCGAGATTTCTTGAACTGTTGCTGTTCTTGTTGTTCTTGTTCATTGGATGGACATATATTACTTACTTGTGCCATTTTTCATGTACATTTTGCCATGCATTTGTTCTTCTTCTGATGTTTAATTGTTACCGAGAGAAATCGAGGTGAATTCGAAGTGTTTGGTTACATACACAGCGGAAGTGAAAGTGAAGGTGTGAAGGATGTAAATTTGCCATGCGCATGTGCACATGATGTTAGTTATGAATAAACCATAAATTACACTTGTACATCTTTGGATTTGTTTTCTTGTGGGTTTCCTCATACATGTTTCGTCAGAGTTGTCTGCGTACGCGGTTTCGTTAAGACATGTGACAACTGTGTGCTTCGCTGTCCTGGTTTCAGTCGTATTACATTGTACAGGAACAGCACAGCTAGCTAGCTACCATGTTCTTCTTGGCAATGTTGGTTAGTTGGCGCCCAATTAATCTACCTCTCTGTAAGTAACAGGGCAGTAAATTCCTGCGGTTAATTAACTTGGCAATGCTGACGCAATTTGAAAGAACTTGAACCCACAGCTGGGAGAACGGCAGACGCAATTTGAATGAAAAGCTTTGTTGTTAAAAAAGAGAGACAAATTGGATTGGGCACAATGGACGCATGCTAACGGGGAAAGTAAATCCTGTCATGTACACCATCCTTTTTGGCTTTTTAGCCGTCTTTTGGCTTCCGTTTCTATCAACTAGTACTATTTATTAAACCTACTAGCCACGGCCAAAAACCATCAGGGTATCAGACATTTTCTTTTTTTTTAAAGAAGTAGACATTTTCTTTTTTTTTAAAGAAGTATACATAAGACCATCTGAATTCTCAAGGAACGTCACTGGTTCAAAGCAGGACAACGCTCACTTGCTCTGCAACATCAGCCCAGCACCAGTTACCGGCAGCGACGATCCAAAACAGTGGTACTGGTGCTCTTTTCCCTGAAGCTGCAGAGCCGCAGAGGGACACTGGCAATGATTAAGGCCAGATATTATGACTTATGAGCGTTTGGTGCTGAACTAAAATGGCTGGGATTTGGGCGAGTGGAGGACACAGAATAATGCTTATCTCTTGCAGGGGGACTCGCTTGCATGCTTTTCAGCTCAGCTTATCGAAAATGGACGTGGAAGGGACCGGGAATGCTGTGCTGTGATGGGGTCCGTCGCTGCTGGAATGAATGCCTTGTGGGCTAGAAATGGAATAAAGCTTGTCTGCCACTTGGTCTACTGAAGGCATTCCTAAACCTAACTGTTGAACTAATTAGCTACTGATGGTACTTACAATCGACCTCTCTGAGGTTTGATTATCCTTAAACATACGGTAATCTCAATGGCTGTACAGCTGAAGATGCTGCGCCAACTGTTTGAATTCTGAAGCAAAAAAATTCAGTGCTCTTTACTAAAGAAAGAGAAAAGAAAGAAAAGATTAAGAAGAAGAAGAAGGATTGCTGCGGCATCAAGCAAGGGAATAAATAGGACTATCTAAAAATGATTTGGGATCTCATTCCCACCTTTCAGCTGCCGCACTTCAATTCTTATTCCATTCCTGACATTATCCCAGCAGCAGTCTAGAACTCTAGCATGCAGAGACAAGCTTTCAGCAGTGCACTACTGTGCAGCGTGCATACCAGGCATTTCAGAAAATCAATTCACCTACTTTCAGCTATGCTAACATGGATGACCGTGGCTTGTCAGCAGAGACCAGAGAGTGCAGATTAGCCCTTCCTTGCATCTGCTATTCGGGGAGATGAATTCATGCCTACAGTGGCCTTGTAAGACTGTTGTTCTACCTGTTTTCTTTGAGAGGAGATTGTTATTCTACTAGACGCAGTAAGCAGAGCAAAAACCGGTGAGTAGACGTGACTCTGCCTGGCCCATCCCAGCCCGGTGATCAGGACCACAGCCGTTGGATCAATCTTACAGACCAGTAGTGCACTGCCCATCCAGCCAACTAATGTGTCCAGCTGCATCCGGCCTGCTTGTCGGTGCTTGGTTTTTATTCCCAGTTAGTCGATCCCAGACGAACTGCTCTACTGAATAAGAAATACGAGTAGCTTGAAATGATTTCGGATCTCATTCCACCGATCACTCCCATTCCATCCCTAACTCCCTATCTATTAGCCGAGTGAGAGAGAGAGAGAGAGCACCTCCTTTCACGCATGTGAATGCCATTCTACCATAGGTTTGTAAGAACGTTTGGTCTATTATTTTGGACTGTGCCAGACTATGTAATGGCTTTTGGTTATATTTTTCGAGATGGTGGTGGACAACGGAGACTCTGACGTAGATATCGCACATGGTTTTAAGTTCAGAAAGTCATTTAGAGAAACGGCTTTGAGAAATCACTTGGAGAAACCGTCCTATTTGTTTGAACTTCTAAAGAAACCGAATCGAAAAACTATAAATTACCACTATCGAGATATTTTCCATCCCGATGGTACAAAATAATCATTTTGCCCATATTCTTCCTTCTTCCTTTCTTTCCTTTTTCTTTTGAACGGTCCGGTCCCAACTGTGTTCTTCCCTCCAATTGACCAAGTCAAAATCAATCTCACTTCAAGTGTTGCCCGCCGGCTGCGTGCGTGCGCAATATTAGGGCGAGAAGGAGGCGAAGCCGCTGCGACGCGTGCTCGCCAACCGGGAGTCCGCACGGCAAACCATACTTCGCCGTCAGGTAATCTTGATTTAAATGGTTTAGATAGTGCGCGCATAAATGATTGCTGCAACCAAGGCGTTCAACTCTGGTACAATTCATATTTTCTTTTGTACTCTATTTAGGCGATTTGAGACGAATTGACGAGAAAAGTTGCAGATTTGTCATCAGAAAACGAGAGCATGAAGAAGGTGAGCCAGATGTGGTGTTATGAAGATTTTCGTATATCGATAGCAAACGCAGCAATTACCTGACAAAGTTGGTACTTTGGCTTAACTGGAGGGGCCAATACGCTTTCTTAATTGGTGCAGGAGGAGACAGTGATGCAGGAGTATCTCTCACTGAAGGGGGTAGCTGCGGAGGCCCCGGATCAGGCTGCTGAGAAGGCTGTGCTGCCAACCGCCGGTGCCGCGGTCGTGCCGGTGAGAAGGTAGCAGCCGGCGGGAGCACGTCCGTCCGATCTCCCCCCTCCGGTGAGAATCCGGCCTGAATAGCCGCTTCACAACATGTTCCTAAACACCAGAAACTTATCCTACCATTTATTTATTTTTCATCCTTCCTACAGCTGAGTCGGAATAACACTACTTATAAATGAGTAAATCGGATAATCCACACATAAATAAATTTTACACTCACACATATTTGTACACTTTTCGAAGTGTGATTTCCACATGCCTCTAATAGCCCCGATAAGACGTTTCATTCTCCAAGGCGTAACATAAACTACTTAGGCCACCGCCGCGGTTTTGCAAACCATCTCTTTACCTAGTATCAGATAATTTCCTCAATTACCATTCACTAGCCTTCACGGTGCTTCTCCTTGAAACAACCACTATAACGAAATCCGTGATGCCCAATGATTTACCACCAAGATCATACGCCTGCTCTGAGGACTGTCACCACTTGAAACGCTCAAGTCTAATGGCACACCATATGTATACACTTGACTCATCATGATCCTTGTCTTTTTTTTGTGCTTCTCCGCTTGAGATGATGCTCCACTTAGACTTACGTGGCCCTCCATTGCCTCAGAGCACCTCCCTAGCATTGGTCTTGCTGTTGACTGCAATAATAACTAAGCGCTTTACACATCAAAGAATAAGCAAGCAACAATCACCAAGCGCCCTGCGCATCAAAGAACAAGGAATCATCCCGAGGACAAGCGACATGCCATTGACTCTCATCAACATAATTGATGCAAACATGCATCACTTGACATCCACATCAAGATTTCCACAATACATAGACTCCTACCATGACTAATACAACTGAAATTAACTCAATTCACTCAATTTCTCCAGAGGTTGATCTGACTGTAAACCAATGGCTGATTGAACTGCCCCAAACCGACTTAATTCCTTCTGGTAACAGGGGTTGGTCTGACCACAGTAATCATGCTGATCAGACCACTTGACGACCTCTTGTCAGACTGTCGTCACACGGCCTATTAGACAGCTCCAGCAAGCTGGTCATACCGTTTTTGTAGGCCGGTCAGACCGTTGCCAAATAGATAGCAAAAACTAGAGAGCAAAAGACACATAATCAAACTCAAACTTCGACAACGAAGCACTAGCAAAGCCAATTACTCATTACACATATAAGGTGATCTCTACACGGTCTTACAATACCTTTGTGCTCCCATGGTCAAATTGGTTATCACAATTAAAAATTCAGAAAATTGACAAATAACTAAACCACACAAGCCCCCACAGAGTTGGTAGGAATCGAAACCTAGCCTTTGGCCCCAAAACCGGGTGCCGCACCTGTTGAAGTAATTATCAGTTGGAGTAGTTCTCTTATTATTTGAAAGCCATGAAATAAAATTATTATGCAGTAGATCTACTATATAAATTTTCCATAGATATTCCCTCTTGAGTAAAAAATAACTTAGTGAAGAAACTACCTTCCATGTTGCCTATTAACTTGTCGTGTTGCTGACCAATCAATCAACAACTAGGGGGTTCAAACCAAGCCGGATTCGATCGGATTATTCAGCTATCGAATCCGAGTACTTAGTATACGTATCCGAATAGAAACCAAATTTGAATGCGGACGTTAAACTAGTGCAGTCGCGGATATCAGATACAAAAGCGAATTCAGAGTCGGATATCCCAATAAAATCTGAACTACCCAGCCGACCCACCGCTGCTGCAATTTTGGGCTTCTCCTAATGTGGCCCATTGGGCCCATGGATTGTTGCCGCCGCCGCTGTCTCAGCCGCGGGCCGCACCAATGATTGGGCTACCATGCTGCTTCTGTTGCTCACGTCCTGGAGCAGGAGCAGCGTGACAACTGGAGACCATGGGCAAGTTTTATATACTCTGTTTTCTGAAAGGAACCCTTATGCTAGCTAATTAAGCAGCTTTGCTTTGCGAATGGCCACAAGTTCGGATCTATATTTTCAGAGAGTTGACAAGTTGGGAGTTACAACCAACAGCTAGACAAAAATAAATAAAAAAATAACGACAAAGGGGTTAAAGGATGCAAGATTTTTGCCACTGGCCGTATATATTTGTCGTTTTAGTACACATTCTCTAAGATGTTCTACTGTACTATCTAAAGCTTATACGTCCTGTTTGTTGTAGAATCAACCCGAATTTAACTTTCATGGTTGCAGTTAGACGGGCTTGTTTAGAACGTTGGAATTTCATATTAATAAGTACAATTCTTATAGAATTTCTACCAGAATCCTCAGTCCCAAACAGCGCCAGATCAATTTAATTCTTTATGTCATTTCATTCCATACCCATGGTTAACCTAAAGTCCGACAAGGTTAAAATATCAAAGTCGTTGTCACCTTTATCATTCATCCCCATACATAACAGTGAAGTATACTATAGTCTGACAAGTACATTGAAGCTAGCACAACGACGACTCGATTCAACACGGACGAGGTTGAATGGATGATGATTAAGTAGTCACACATACATGTAGTCATGTAGTCTGACGAGAAGCTTATGTTATTTTTTGGTTTTTGCTTTTTGACCGTTGATTTCTTCGGAAGTTTAAATAAATAAGATAATTTTTAAAACGAATTCTCCAAATAATTTTTCAAGTTCAAAACCGTATGTATCATCCATATCGACATTTTCACCGTCCACTGCCACTGTAGGGCCTTAAAACAATTCGGTGCCATGTTTTAAATAAGAGATGCTACAAATAATTATTAAAATTCAAAAATAGTCGAATTTGAACTAAATTCGTATCCGTCATTTGTCCGGCCCGTATTTGTATCCGACGTTTGTCCGATTCGTATTTGCATCTGTGAAAAAATATAGATGCGAATATAACTTGACCACTATCCATTCTGAATTTGATCCCTTTTCACTCCTGCATTCACGTGAACACTTGACACGGCAAGAAATGACTCTTAATCGACATATATCTGACCGTAAAAGATGGGATGGAGGCTCTCCACGGATGCGTATATAATTATCCACAAAAGAGTGATATATATTGCAACAATCTACTACACCATTATTTATAGAGCTCTTTTACAGTACCTTAAAATGAATATGAGCCGTTCAATATTTGTGATCCAATGGTTCAGATTAGTTAGAATTTAGTTATATTATCATCCACCAGTGGCGGAGGACGGAAAAAAAATAAGGTATGGCGAAGTCGATAACATAGATATCAAAGATTTCTCACCGACGCCGGGACTCGCGGAGTTGCTCGTGCTGTCGCGCAGCGCAGACGGCGGACTCACGCAGCGCAGTCGCGCTCGCGGTGATCGCCTGATCGGGCGCCGCCGCAAGAGATGGCTGAGGGTGAGCGATACTGCGATAGACGGCGCCGCCGCAGTGGGGACACCGGACACGATCACACGAAGCGTCGGGTGATGTAAGTTGAAACGTTGTGACTCGCGAGTCCTATAGAAGACCGATCGTCGTAGTCTCGTTCTCATAGAAGACCGATAGCTCCAGCAGGCCAAAGAAAAGGCCAAAAGGCCCATACGTGATACACTAAATCACTAATACGTCCACACAATTAAATAAAGTAGCAGCCGACCGCCCAGGAGAACATCCAGGTAACATTCGCTACTGTTCTTCTTCCTCTCGCCGCTGGCTGAGAGTTTATTACAGTGAAACTTCATCTTTCTTGATGTGTCCATGGTACAGAGTGATTTGGGGGTAAAAATCGCTGGGAATTCAAGGTATGGCGAGCGCCATACCTTGCCATACTGAGAGCTCCGCCCCTGTCATCCACACTATTAGTAGTAGAATTTCTTAAATGTTAAAATTGTAAATGAAACAAGTGACCTACAATTAACGTTCACGACTTTGTGCGCCGGATTTGTGAGGCCAGGCCGCGAAAATCACCCATGGACTTACTTCTACGTCGATTTTTTTCCTAACTCTATTATCTGATTATTGCTGTGCATTCATTTGATCAAAGCTAGGAGGCACGACCAGCGGGCCGTGGCCAAGCTTCCTGACGAGCCCCCTCTCCATCTCCCTGCCCCGAAGTCCTTGTCCAGCTCGTACACGGCCACGCGCTGATGCCGAGGTCACCGAGGAGAGACATCATGGCGTGGCACATGCAGCAGCTGCTCACCGTGAACACCACCACGCTCGCTCCGATGCTAGCTTCGTCACACGGTCCATCGATTGCGCCCGGCGACCAGCGGCTTGCAGCTGTGCTGATCATCTCCTCGTCATCCGCGAGTTCTGAAGTTGAGGACGCCTGAGGTGAGTGGTAGTACATACAGCCATGGTTGATTGCTCTGCTGTTTTAATTACATGGGAATGGCACTTTTCTTCGCGTGTTTCCGTGATCGCGCGAGGGATTTCAGTTCGTGGATTTGATGAAAAGGGAGTTTCGTGTCGATTCTGCTGGCAAAATTCTCGTTAAGAAGAAACCAAAATTCTATAATATCATCATAAATTAACGGCTAGATTTTATTTCTACTATCACCTTTCCACTATCAGTATAATTGTAAAAAAAATCCCTATTTATCAGAGCACATGACACAGGTATTATTCCTCGCAAAGGAGTATGCGCACTGAGAGTGGTATTGGTCCTAACCTACATCAGTGCTAGTCTATGGTCTTGTTGTGTAAAACTATGCATATGCCACATTTAACATTTGCACTGGTAAAACATTAAACATGGCCCAAATGTTGTATCAGCCTAATAGCAAATAGCAAAAAAAAAAAAAGAAGAAGAAGAAGGTGAATTTACATGACGGCAGGGCCGGAAGCCTGGAACATGCATGGTGCAAAATGTTCTGATGGGTTCTCACTTCACATGGTGAAAACGCATGTATTCATACTACTGTTGTAGTGTTGTGCATTGCAATCTACTGACCTCAACAAAACAAGAAAGCCGCTGGTGCAATATGACAGATATGAAACCACCACTACATCACAACATTGAGATCTAAACATACGAAAGGTTTATAGAGAATTCCAATAGTAATAAATCTTGAATCCAGCTGGACTACATGACATGTATCCGTCATTAGAAATGATAAATATTCTCACACTACTAGATCTAGAAATATTATGCATGATCAGTCTTGCATATATGACCGATCATGACTATTCTTAGCACACTCGAAGGCTCATAGCCACCACCCGCCAAATTGGCCATTGAAGAAATTGCCAGATCCACCAGCCCGTTCGGAACCATTGGGCATGGAGTTGAGATGAAGCCCTTCATGCAGTCCATAGGTGGAACTAGGGAGGGTAGTAGACATCTTCGTATGCTTGGCATCTTGCAGCACCTGGTAGACCTTCCCATTGACCATGCCTTGTAGCGCAGCGAGCTCTCTGTGGAACTCCTCCAACTCATCTAGCCCTAGCGCCCTAACATCCGTGTTCATCCATTGCATCACGCGTCCCCCACTCTCCCTCTTCAGTGCCTCTTGCACCCTCTCCTTTCTCTGGTTCTCAGCACACATCAACTGCTGCAACTCTGCAAGCTGGCGATTCATCTCATGCACTGTATCTACCACTCCATCACCGCCATGGCTCCCACCACCCATGGCACGGTCATCCATAGCGCCCATAGCGAGGAAGCGGTTAGTGACGGAGTTAACAGAGGGATGGCCAAAGGAGAAGCAATTGCTACCAGGTGAGAAGACAACAGCAGCAACTTCTGCGCCACATAGGATGGAAAGCTCGCTGGCCTTCTTGTATAGGCCTTGGCGACGCTTGGAGAAGCATACCTGGCGTGCCTTCTCGTTCTGGATGGGCTTGATCTCAATCTTTTGCCTACCCATGGTTGATTTGCCCTTCACGATCACCTAGTTAATTAGTATTGTGTTGTTTCTTGGCTCTGTGTAGATTGAGATAATATGCCGTGATGGAATCATGGAATGGTACACAAGCGTTTATATAGAGATGTAATAGGAAGCATGGGTTTGTATTTATGTGAATGCATGATAAAAATATTGCTGAGTTTTAGCTGGATGCCGTGTTAATATATCTAGAAGATATTGGTTCAAAAGGGGCATTTAATGTAAAATTTTTAAAAGGAACATAGCCAGATGATGCAAAGATGGAATATTTATACCATCAGACCTGTAGGATGTGTGCTAGGTGGAATGTAAAGAGTAATTGCACACGTACATGCTGTTTAGACCTGCCTGTTAGGAAGCATTCATAAGACAGCTAGTATCTTTCTGCTGAGACCAAAAAGATTGGAATATGCATGCAATTTGGAAGTGATGAGGATAGAATAATTCTCATAATTACTGGAAGTGATGAGGATAGAATAATTCTCATAATTACTACGGCATTATATATCTTGAGTATATTTATTATCGATTTTTCTCTGAGCAATAGTCATACAGGACGTAGGGTTATTATTCTCCAGGTAAAGGCCCGAACCTGGATAAAAATTCATGTATCTTTATTCTGCATGTTCATAGACTAGTCTTGAGAATTTTTATTCTGCATGTTCATAGCCTAATCTTGAGAATTTTTATTCTGCATGTTCATAGCCTAGTCTTGAGAATTTCCCAGAATCCAAGAAATCATACATAAGATTGATATTAAAACACTGACAGCTAGCGCCGTCCGTGAGGAGATTTCTTCTAAGACCCCAGTAATTTTCTCGTCGGTAGGTTCTCCTGATGTCCTCATGACGGAGGAATGGAATGAGGAGAACTGGTTCGACTTGACTGACTATACGGACATCGACATGGATGCCTGCTATGACATCGAGCAGACAATGCTATCCTCCAACAGTGAGGATATCTCTAGAGATCCATCCCGAGATCTCAGAGACCACGCCGTCGGAAAGGCTGAGGAGGGATCCTTACCCCCCACGGCAGTACGTCGAACGGAGAAACCGGTTTTCCCAGATGGCAAGGGTCAATCCGACCATGAACGGGACTCGGAATGTGACAACAGGCCTACCTCCAAGTGTTCGAGTCCCCCAGCAATCCCACGGGCAGTTTCAATGAGCCCTGGAATCTATGATTCTGGGGATCCATCAACAACTGGTGGTTGTAACTCTCTGGTGGAACCTGCAAAGAGGATGGGTAGGCTCCCTATGAGTTCGCCCCTCCCGTTGTAGAGTGCTGATCCAACCGAAGATAGTTATAACCTGGAATTCCCCTACCTGGCAGGGTTTACTCTAGGCCACGATAGAATCTTGTTGGACGATTCTTCAAATGAGGGGTCCTTCGCCGGAAGTGGAGATTCTAGACGGGCCTATGCCCTCCCCGCAGATACTAATAACTCTCCTAGAGGAAGGCCTGCGAATGCTTCCCAACGATCACACACTGCCACCCCTCGTTAGGATGGTGATAAGACCTCCAGTGATGAACAAAGTGAATTCTCTGATGAGCGTGGGATAAATCCGAGAAATAATCACTCTCCTAAAAGGCGGCCTCAACCAGCCTCAGGGGTTGGGGATCCAGAAACTTCTTAGAGGAGACTATTGGCTGCCCAGAGGTCTTTGCCTGGGCGCGCTTAGTACCAGTGTCAGGAGGCTTGAGAGTTTCAATGCATCAACAATTTGCTCGAGAACCCAACTCAAGATCTTGCTCGAGTGTCAGGCTATGACCATTTCGTCGAAGGGATCGCACGAAGGCGCTGCTGCATGATGGTCAGATTCGAGCAGCCTCGTCGAAGTTCTAGTTGCTTGCTTGAGTTTTACCAAGGCATAGCTTACAACACCCTTGACCACATCCTGAATCGACTATGCCTGGTCGGTCTTCAGAGTGAATAAATATTTCTCTATAGCTTTGGCTTGTAATCAAATCATTCTCGTGTGGATATGGTGTCCTCGGAAGGACTCATCTTCTCCGTATCAAACTCACCAAGTAGATTATTGAGAAGAGTACCGTAGTCTGGAAGGCTTACCTTCATCGACTTCGTTTCCTCATCACTATGAGTCAAGGCTTCAGTGAGACGCTTTATTTCGACCACAGCCTCTACAAAAAGATCAAAAGTGGTTAAGGCGATACTTATCAAGATACTAGTTAAGAGAACTGGTCTAATGTAAAGTTTTCTTGCCCGCTAGTCGATACTGAGTAACCTGATTCTCTCATCCTTCTCTTTATTAATACAAGTAAGTTATCCGATCACTTTGGCCTTCTCTTAGAACTTAGTGTGGAACTTGCTCGATTCAACCTCTTTTTCTGTTAAAGAAAAGGATTAAAGGGAGGTATAAAAGATGTCAAAATGAACAGTCTTAAGTTCAAAACTTACTATTTTATTTTCTCCTGCAAAGATTTGACTGTAAAATTGGCCTTCATGAGGTTTATTGATAAATTGGCATTTTCTTCCCTTAGCCTCTATGTATCGGCCATCTCGTTGTCAAGTGCAGCAGCCAAGAACTCTACATCGAGCTTAGACCTGTAAGGGTTAAAAGCAGACATGAAAGGCTAGATGTATAGTCAAGACAAAATTCAACTACATAGATCAGTAACTTACAATGCCGCTACCTTTTTGGAGAGATCGGTATTCTCTTGTCGTAGAAGCATAAGCTATCTATGGTACTCAGCCACAGTTGTCATATCTTCCAACGCTCTCTGGACAAAGAAGAATAGTGAGAAACAAGAAAAGACCAGGTATGAATGTTCAAGTTCTCGATACCTACATTCATACTCCTACGAACAAAATTGACGAGCACCCACCCAGAATCTTTGAGTTGGTTGAGCTCTTCGACCGTTCCACCATACCTTCTCAAGATGTTCGTCGTCGAAGATGTGTCCCTTATTCGGAAGGTCTTTGGGGTGTGGGACTTGGATCGGAGCTCGATCAAAGGAACAATAACTGCTCCTTGCCCTTCTTGCCCCTCTTGGTGATTGAAACCAGTTTCGACCACTTCAAGGGCAGCCTCCTTTTTTATCACAGGTTCTGCTGCCGTAGCAGTCTCTTTCACAAAAGACACAAAACTCTTCCAATTTTCCTTTTTAAGTCGCTTGATAAAGCCTTGGGAAGCACCAATTGAGTCAGTTTTGAGGTCGTAATAGAGGGTACCTTGATCTTAGGAGTCAGTTGTTTCAATACGGCCACCCTATCGCACTTGCGGAAGCCATATTCGCAATAAACTTCTTCATGGGGCTGGTCAGAGTAGCAGGAGGAAGGACAGCAAGGGGAATGGCAGCACTTGTGCTCCCCTTCTTCTTGTCGATAGCTTTTGTTAGCTGACACCTCTTGACCGGAGGAGCCTTGGTTTTCTCCGCCATTTCTCCAATAACCATCAGTTCGACCCCTTGGTCATCCTAATGATTATTCATGCCTATGTTCTGCAAGAAGGCAGAATAACTATTTAGTCGTTCTTTATGATTACATAGTCCTAAAGATGAAGTCGATTCTTCGATTACCTTTAGGAATTCTTCTTTTTCTTCGATAGACACATCTACCAGGATACGAGAAGCCTCCACTTCAAGGGATGGGGCCTTCTCGCAAATGGCCTTGACCCGCGAATCAATTTCCCCCAAATCAAGATCTATTTATACAAATGAAGAGGTCAATACATAGAACTCGAAAGAGGTAAATCTAATTACGACTTTGAGTACGAATGTTACTTACCATTCTCGTAGTCTCTGGTCGAATCTGAAGTACCCAAATATATCCACATGAGATGTGCTCATCGCTTCAGAGGGTTAATGCGATGCGTGATGAAGTCTCTCACCACATGCTAGCCTGTAAGACCCCTGTCCCTTAGCTCTTTGATAACTAAGATGAAAGGGGCTATCCGAGTAAGATCTTTAGGGACCGAATTCCAGGAGTTAATCTTCTCTGTAGCCTTCCCCGCAAAAGATACATTGTTTGCACGCTCACTCACTCACCTCACCGCTCAAGCTACAACTCTGTCAACCATTGCACAGTGCCATGCCACCTCACCGACCGGACATTTAATAACTATCACACCGCCCCCAGCCACACATCACACCACTACCACTACTGACCTCACTGTTGCTATCCACCCAATATGTGTGCCACGCTGCCACTCACCATGCTAGTGGGAAGCTCAATCTCTCCCATCGCCACCACAGCTGCCAGCACTGCTGCCACCTTACCAAAACTCCTCGATGGTCCACGCACGCCATCCTTGCGCCCACACCATCGACGCCATGCTCCTATCGTCACCACCATCAACGGGCTATAAAGCCAAGCCGAGTTGATCACTAGCCTTCATTCGTGCTGAATTATGATCCCAAAGCCTTTCCCTTCCATCTTCAGCTGAGAACCACTATCACCGTCGAGCTCATGACGGTGAGCTTGAAATTCAATTCTCCCTACAGCCTCAATCTCAAAACAATTAAACGCGCCCAGAGCACCCCGGCCCTTGGCACTGCGATGTTATCCTCGACCTCGCTGACCCTCTCGTCACCCCTAGCCCACCAGCACTATACGCCATATCTGGCCATGCACGACCACTGTGGCTAGCCTCACACAAGCCAAACCCAGCCAAGCCATTGCCACCACTAGAACCACTATGCACCATAGATGCTCACTTGCATCAAAATATTCTCTATCACTTGCATCAATAATATGAATAATTCCACATTGAGTTAAACGGCCAATAACCACAATAAATATTGAAAGTCACATAAAAATCCTAGCATCTCCCACTTGACTAAAACATTTCAATCAATAAACTGAAGTCCCATAACTTTAACATGCTTAGAAAATAATTCCTAAGTAACTGGCTTAGTCAGTGGATCTTCCTACAATGTATTTACTTTTACTATGAAATAAGTGACCGTTTGTGATGCACTTTCCATGACCTTAAGTAATGCAAGACATTCCCTTAGTTATACACCTTCCTTTGTTACTTTACATGCAACAATGTATTCAACTTCCATAGAGAAAAGGGCAACTATATCATATTTCCTGCTGCATTAAGATATAGCACCTCCTGCCAAAGTAAATAGATAACCAGAAGCAATTTGCCAATCGACATCAGTATAACCTTGCAACTGAAGATTATAACCATCAAAACATAATAAATAATCCATATTTCCTTTGACATAACACAATACATATTTGATTTGCTTTCAATGGTCTTCCCTAGGGTTCTTCTGATATCCATTAAGAATTCCAATGGCATTGCTAAGTTAAGATCGTGTGAATAATATAGTATACACAAGACATTCCAAAGCTGAAGAATAAGAAATTCTATTTCCAGCTTTTCCTCAGGAGTATTTGGACATAATTACTCATTGACTATAGTTTCCTTTTTCCTCAGGAGTATTTAGACATAATTTCTCACTGAGTATAGTTCACTTCACAATATGTGCATTAACAGGTTTGTTGTTTTCCATATAAAATTGTTTTAAAACACTTCCAAGGTATGTCTTTTGGAACAATTCAAGAATCCTTTTATTCCAATTTCTATGTATTTCTACTCCTAAATATAAGAAGCTTCTCCCATATCTTTCATATCAAATTTACAATACAACCAAGATTTCACTTCCATCAATGCATTTTTATTATTACAAACAATGAGAATATCAACAACATATAAAGACATTAAGATAAAACACTTACCCATAACTTTGTATGTATGCAATGATCATCTTTCATCATTAGAAAACCATATCACCTGATAGCATTATCAAAAAGAATGTACCATTGATGTAAAGCTTGTTTAAGATCATAAAACGATGTACTTAACTTGCAAACCTTATTTTCACTTTCTTTTTCTCCAAAATCTTAAAACTGTTTTATATATATTTTCTTCTCCAAAAGATTATTAAGAAAAGCAATTTTAACATCCATTTGCTGAAATTCAAGATCATAATAAGCCATCAGAACACTAATAATATGTGTTGTGGCTACAGACCAAACAGAGAGAGAGAGATGGTAGTGGAGAGTGAGGGAGATGAGTAATGGCTTGCCTCCTCCCCATGGCCTGTATCCATATATATATACACATGGGGAGTGCTTTTACAATTATACCCTTACATATGAGCATCCCCTCAGGGGCACTAATGTCATTACACGTGGCCTATTATGGGCCTTACAACCTTCTACCAGGCCTGCTGGGTTTAGGTGGGGGCCACCCCTACAACAGGAGCCTCTCATGGTAAAGGGCTTCACAGGGCCGAAGCCATGTTGCCGAGTCCTTTGGCCCCCTCCGTCCCTGCGGCCTGTGAACGTTTCTGAAATTGTTCGGGGATCGAGGTCGCAGCCGAACCCGACGCCTGAATTGGTGGTTGAGGTAGTCGAGGTGGGCACGCGCGCGCGCGCTCCGTCCTGCTTGATGTGTTGGGATCGGAGTTGCCCGGGCCGAATCAGGGGCGTTGCTCCGGCATAGGTGGGCGTGGAGGGTCCCTGAGTCGTCGCACATGCGTCGAGTGATAGCGGACGCGCTGCGACGCTCCTTCTGCTGGCCGCCCACGTGGCGAAGTGTGCTTGGCGCGGCGCAGGCCTTGAAGCGTCGTAGTTGTTTTAATGTGCCGTCGGACTTCCGGTGGTTAGACTTTCGCCGATTGGACTCCCGCCGGTTGGACTTCCGCCGGTTGGATCCCCCGCTGGTGAGGTACAAATACACGGCGCTGGTGCGGCGTTGCTCCTGCATCGTGCCCTTGCACAGGAGCTGCTCCCCTAAAACGGGCCCCTTCCGTGCATAGACATTCCCTAGCGACGCCGAGCGGCTTGGGGGATGTTGATGTACAGAAGGAGGTCCATTTTTCTTGGGAGCTTGGTTAGCGTCTGTTAGCCAGCTGCGCTTCCCATCCTTGCGCTGTGTTTGCGCATACGGCGGCAAGGTTTGCCCTGTTTTCCTGAACAGACCTACCTTCAGTCGGGGTTCCCGATGGAGCCCGTCATGCCCTGAAGGTGGCCTGTTAAGGAAAACAAGCCAAACTTTGCGTGATATGACGTTTGCGTTCGCCATGTGAGGGAGGCGCCAACGGGCGAGATTGTGCACGCGGGTCCGCTCCTCGAAGCCAAGATCCAGGACGAATCCACGGCTGCGGCCAGGTTGGTGCGGCGATCAAGAGGACGCCTTCCGACGCGTGTGCTTCATCCCTACCCTTCGAGCGGGTGGCAGCGGAGCTGACGCCTAGCCGAAGTAGACGCGCGCGCTCCGTCCCCTACCCTTCGAACGGGTGGCAGCGGAGCTGACGCCTAGCCGAAGTAGACGCGCGCGCTCCGTCGCCTACCCTTCGAACGGGTGGCAGCGGAGCTGACGCCTAGCCGAAGTAGACGCGCGCGCTCCGTCGCCTACCCTTCGAACGGGTGGCAGCGGAGCTGACGCCTAGCCGAAGTAGACGCGCGCGCTCCGTCGCCTACCCTTCGAACGGGTGGCAGCGGAGCTGACGCCTAGCCGAAGTAGACGCGCGCGCTCCGTCGCCTACCCTTCGAACGGGTGGCAGCGGAGCTGACGCCTAGCCGAAGTAGACGCGCGCGCTCCGTCGCCTACCCTTCGAACGGGTGGCAGCGGAGCTGACGCCTAGCCGAAGTAGACGCGCGCGCTCCGTCGCCTACCCTTCGAACGGGTGGCAGCGGAGCTGACGCCTAGCCGAAGTAGACGCGCGCGCTCCGTCGCCTACCCTTCGAACGGGTGGCAGCGGAGCTGACGCCTAGCCGAAGTAGACGCGCACGCTCCGTCCCCTACCCTTCGAACGGGTGGCAGCGGAGCTGACGCCTGGACGAAGTAGACGCGCGCGCTCCGTTTCCTACCCTTCGAACGGGTGGCAGCGGAGCTGACGCCTCGCCCAAGTAGATGCGCGCGCTCCGTCCCCTACCCTTCGAACGGGTGGCGGCGGAGTTGACGCCTAGCCGACGTAGACGCGCGCGCTCCGTCCCCTACCCTTCGAACGGGTGGCAGCAGAGCTGACGCCTAGCCAAAGTAGACGCGCGCGCTCCGTCGCCTACCCTTGGAACGGGTGGCAGCGGAGCTGACGCCTTGGCCGAAGTAGACGCGCGCACTCCGTCCCCTACCTTTCGAACGGGTGGCAGCAGAGCTGACGCCTAGCCGAAGTAGACGCACGCGCTCCGTCCCCTACCCTTCGAACGGGTGGCAGCGGAGCTGACGCCTTGGCCGAAGTAGACGCGCGCGCGCTCCGTCCCCTACCCTTCGAACGGGTGGCAGCGGAGCTGACGCCTAGCCGAAGTAGACGCGCGAGCTCCGTCGCCTACCCTTCGAACGGGTGGCAGCGGAGCTGACGCCTAGCCGAAGTAGACGCGCACGCTCCGTCCCCTACCCTTCGAACAAGTGGCAGCGGAGCTGATGCCTAGCCGAAGTAGACGCACGTGCTCCGTCCCCTACCCTTCGAACGGGTGGCGGCGGAGCTGACGCCTAGCCGACGTAGACGCGCGCGCTCCGTCCCCTACCCTTCGAACGGGTGGCAGCGGAGCTGATGCCTAACCGAAGTAGACGCGCGCGCTCCGTCCCCTACCCTTCGAACGGGTGGCAGCGGAGCTGATGCCTTGGCCGAAGTAGACGCGCGCGCTCCGTCCCCTACCCTTCGAACGGGTGGCAGCGGAGTAGACGACCTCGCATCGCGAACCCCGCCACGCACGCGGTGACTTGAGATCTCACGATGCGGTCCTGCACTGTAAAGGTTCCTGGAATCGCACCGGCCCCCGGTTTGCCAGAGCTAGGTTGTCGTACCGTGCGACTCGCCTTGGCGCGTGCAGGGCACGCGGCAGCTTGTAACTGGTGCGCGGCGAGACGTGAACAGTTGCATGATCGTGACTGCTCGCCTCTTCCCTAGGGTAGGGGGACACGGGGCGGGCGATGAATGGCGTAGCGTCGAAGCTGTTGTGATCCTGTGGCCCATTAATGCGCTTTTAATGGCGGCTGAAGTCGCGTCGACGCGTAGCCTCGCGTGCGCCGGATATCTCGCGCGGGGGTTGGCACGCGGCGGGAGGCTATTGGAGCGTCGTGCTCTGACAGTCCTCGCAGCTGCGGTCGCGCCCCTTTGTCTTCGGATATGGGGGGTTGTGCGGGACAGGCCTTTGTACGACTTTAGTCGCGCCCAGTACGCGGACAGTCGCGACACTTCGGTATTGAGGCGGGGTGGCTTGAAGTAGCCCTCGTGAGCGCGCTCCCGCAGTTGTACGCCCCCTTCTTGCCTGCATCGCCTTCCATACTCGCGTAGTATTCTTCGCCGCTATACCCCCTCTAGGAGACGCAATGGCATCTGGTGGCGAGCGTGGTCAGGCGGGTGGTGTCTGCGGCATCCGCCGGCGGTCCTCACCGTTAGAGGTGAAATACGCGCTCAAAGAACGCGACCCGGCGACGACGGACAAGCAGTGGCTGGTGGCGGAGGAGGAAGGCACGTTCTCCGGCGAGTTAGGTCCCTCGCTCGTGATCGAGAAGACGATCCAAGTGCTTCTGCGCGCGGGGAAGCTGTCGGAGCGCCAGGCGGTACGATTGCCCGCCGTCGATGAGACGGAACCGCACCCCGAGGGATCGGAGGCGGTCGTATTCGTTGCCTTTTTCGACGCGGGGCTCCGCATCCCGGTGGCGGCGATCGTGGGCGACGTGCTGCGGACCTTCGGGCTGGAGCTGGCGCAACTGACTCCGAACGCCGTGGCCCGGCTTGCTGTGTATAGCTGGGCCTTGCGCTCGGGAGCGTGCTGGCCCAGCGCCTCGTTGTTCGCCTACCTTCACGAGGCACGGTGCCAGCCCAAGGATCGGAAGGACGGGACGCTGTCGAGCTTCGGCAGCGTCACCTTTGTTCTTCGTTCGACTTGCAACAAGCTCTTCCCTGCGAACTCCACTCGCGGGAAGTGGAAGTCGCACTGGATGAAGCGGTGGTTCTACCACCGCGTGGAGAGCGGGAGCGGTCTTGAGTGCACAGGCCGACCGATCGCGTTCAAGCCCTCGCCCGGCCGGACGCTCGATGATGAGGACAGGCGGAGAGCCCGACGGCTCGTAGGCGTGGCCGCCCGCTTCAACATGCGTGACCTCGCCGAAGAGTACGTGATGTATGGCGTGGCGCCGCTTGCCCGCGACTGGCGTCTTGCTGCCGAGAAGCGTCGAGACGACAATGTTTCGCCGTCGGTTTGCTTACTGCCGGCGCCCTCCGGTCTCCGTAAGCCTCGACCGTGTCTCTGCTTTGTTCACATGAACTGCGTTATATGCAAATGTTATCTCCTTTGGTTCAGGGATTTGCTTGGAGGATGCGGAGCAGGCCGCACGCGTATTCCTGGGGCCGTATACCGGTAGGGAGCACGAGCAGCGCGTGTCTGCTATCACCGCGGTGGGGCTGGGGCAAATAAACCGCGTGTGCGAGGCCCTGGGCTTTGCCGTGCCGGATCGTGCCGCTCCGGACGACGGTGCCGCGAGGAGGAAGAAGGCGCCGTCTCGGAAGAGGGGCCGCAGCGGGGCGTCTGCCGCACTTGGTGCAGCAGCTGCTACTGCTGCTGCTGGCGTTCCCGAGGGCGCGGCAGATGTGGAGTCGGATTCGGCGAGGTATGCCGATTCAGGCTTGGATGGCGCAGACGCCGGAGGCGAGGGATCTTCGGCGAGTGCCCTAGACGGCGGGCTTGCCGCGAGCAGCTGGAGAGGAGAAGTCTTGCCACCCGTCGCGGTCACCGAGACAGGATCCGTGCGGACCGACGATGCTGAGGTGGAGCCTTCGACCGTGGCTGCTGTTGTGCCGGAGACGCCCTCCGTGGGAGCGCACGGAGCCGTGCTGCCTTTGCCGACAGCGGCAGAAACCGAGGTGCCCCCTGCAAAAATTGCCACCGCGGAACCTTCGCCCCCGGGTGCTGCAGCCGCGGGGGCTTCCCCAGCAGCGACTGCGAGGGCGGTGTCGATGCTGCCTGCCCCGGCTAAGCGGCCGTGTGCGCGACCGGAGCTCCACCGGACGCCGCAGGGATTTGTCGTGGCCACGGGCATCAGAAGCTTGTGGGACTCCGATGCAGATGTCGGAGACCCTGCGGCATGCACGCCCTCTGCCCCGCTGACCACACCGCCCGCCGCACAGGAACGGCCGTCGCCTGCCCCGAACGCGGAGGCTTCTGCCCGCGGCGGGACCATTCCTTCTGCGGGGGCTTACGCCACCGCCGCCCCGTCTGGGAATAGGGGGCGAGTCCCCGAAACCCTCCTTCTGCTACCGAAGGTAGGGTGGCTTAGCTTATCCTGGTGTATTCTTTTATGCCTTGCGGTGCTCACCTGCATCCCTGTCTGCAGCGTTGCTTATTCCGGAGGAGGAGCGCTCGGCGGAACACGGGAGTTCCGCGCGTGTAAGCCCCGCGGACTTCGTGCCTCCCCCGGAGACGCTGAGGGCGTGGTGCGGGATTGTGAGTGACGCGGCTGCCAGCGTCGACCCGCGAACGCTGCAGGCCTACGGGGCGGGGCGCCTCGGGGACGCCTTCGAGGTGTCTGGGGTGAGGGTAAGTACTCATGCGACAACGCCTGGACCGGCTGAGCTTGCTAAGTCTTTTCCTTCTGCAGACACTTGTGCTGGGGCAGGCCTTGCAAATGGCCTATACTCGTGGCCAAGAGGCGCTCGAGGATAGGCTGCGGGCCGCCGAGGAGGAGCTACGCGAAGCCTCTGGAGCCCGTGCCGCCCAGGATGCCCGCATCCGCCAGCTGGAAGCAGAATGCGCCGAAGCGAAGGCACACGCCGAGGGACTTGTTGCGTCGGCGTGGGAGTCGGCCGCGGAGGCTGCTCAACAGAAGTTTGCGGCGGAGCGGGACGGGTTCCTCGAACAGGTCGCCTTGCTAGAGAAGGAAAAAGGCGAGCTCGCCTTGACTCTGGCGGAGCGTAACCAGACGCTTGGCGACGCCTCGGTGGTTGCGTGGGACGCCATGCAAGCGCTGGAGAGCCATCTGCAAGGGCTGGTGGCTGAGGTGCCGGACCGCACCTTTGGCCCGGAGGAGCTGTCTCGGACCCTCCGCTGGGTCGGGGATGCCGCCAACGTCGCGCGCGGCGACCTTCGGCAACCACTGCGCGTACACGTCGGCATGCCTGGTGTGCGCGCTCCTGCAGCACCGCGGTTGCACGCACGTCGCCGAGCTAGATGACCCCCAGCTGGAGATGCCTGGCGGGGCCGGAGCAATGTCCGGCGCCGTCCGCTCCGCTCGCCTTGCCATCAAGCCCTTCTACGAAAGGATCTGGAATTACGTCGGGCCAGACGCTGCACGGGTCGAACTCCGGAAGTCACTTTACGGGAGGGGGAGCCTCGGCCAATTCCTGGACGGAGTCCCTCGACGCGATAAGCTTGAGTACATCAACATTTCCTGATGGTAACGCTGGTGGGCGCAATCAGAGGATGCAGTTGGACTCAAGCATATATGTCTACGAGAACAAGTCAAACCTCGCCATTTCCATATGGAAGCACGGTGCGCGAGAAGGAGGCCACCTATCCGGCTGTACGATGCGGGTACAACGCAGCATCAGCAGAACATATATACCCGATCAACTGGCAGGAGTCCAACCGGCAGGAGCCCAACCAGCGCGGCGCAACCGGTGGGAGCCCAGCGGTTCGGCTACCCACGATCGGGAAACGCAACCGCTGGCAACTAGGGGCGCGCGCGGGTAGGTGGGTAGACGGCGCACGACGCGCCCATGGCAGCCCGCCACGCGTCCCGCCCTTCTAGGGAAGGGGCGAGCGGCCACGGTCGTGCGATCGCTGGCAGCCCACGACGCACCAGTCATGGCCCGCCGCGTGTACACCTCGGGTGGGAAAGCATGTACGGCTGCAGCAGCCTGCTCCTGCCATCCCAAGGGTCAGCGCAATCCCAGGAGCCATTAAGGCGCGCCACCAGACTGCGGAGCCGCGCCCACTTCGTGCCCACGTAAAGCAACCGGCGCGGGGTCTGCCTCCGCTACAACTTCGCCTTCGCAGCCCTAAGAACCCGCAGCTGAGGGCGGCCCGGGCAACTACCAACCCCGCCAAACCGGATGCGACTTCGGCCCCGACTTCGACTCCAACTCCTACGCCCTGTGGACGACGGAGATTTCGCCAACCCGCACAGCCCCATACCCCCGCGCCACGACCAACACTTCACCGAGCAGTAAAACTCCGCCGAACGTTGGAAAAGCTCACAGGCCGCAGGGACGGAGGGGGCCAAAGGGCTCGGCGACATGGCTTCGGCCCGTGAAGCCCTTCACCATGAGAGGCTCCTGTTGTAGGGGTGGCCCCCACCTGAGCCCAGCGGGCCTGTTAGAGGAATGTAAGGCCCAAAATGGGACATGTGTAATGACATGAGTGCCCCTGAGGGGAATACTCGGATGTAAGGGTATAATTGTAAAAGCACTCCCCATATGGATATATATACCGCACAGGCCATGGGGAGAAACCCTAAGCCATTGCTCACCTAACTCTCCACTACCATACTCTCTCTCTCTGTTTGGTCTGTGACCACAACAACCATAAATATGATTCTGAGCATGTATTCCTAGCATTAGCATTCTTTATTATAGAGTTATTTTCACTAACTAAGCAATCAATATTGTCATTATTTGATACCTCATCAAGAAAATAAAGTCCTTTATGACGAGTTTCAGTATGCACTAATTTTCTATTGAGCAATATTTTAATTCTTCCTTTTTTTCAAATAGTATGTCATAACCAATAGATTCCAATTGAGTAACATAAATTAAATTTCTTCTCAAGTACATCAGCTTTAGTATTAGTACCCAAAAAGACATATCTATTTTACCTTGGAATTGTTTGCATAGAAATAAAAGCTCTATGATCTCTAGTAATATGAGATGTAGTATCAGAATTGACAACCCAACTATTTGAAAAAGTAGTAGTAAGTACAGATTCAATGCATACAAAAATATTAAGCATACTGTTAGACGAAGAATTGCCTTTACGCTCAACTGGTTGATTGTTTGATTCTTTTGCTCATTCTGCTTCTTTTTACTGCAATTAGCCCTTGAAAATCATATTAACAATAGTTGTGACATTTAAAATTTTTGCACTTATCATTCCTCGGAGCGGAGTGATAATTTCCATTATCATCACCATTAGGCTTCCTCTTTTGCCAATTCATTTTATTATTACCTTTTTCCTCTCTAAGGTGTAACTCAGAATTATGAGTATTTTCTTTCCCTGAGAGTTTTCTACCTTCTTTTATGAGCAAATGATGTCTCAGAGTGCACATATTTAGTATCTTTTTAGAATGATAGAAAGATATCTTAAAATATTCCCATGAATTTGGCAAGGAGTTTAAAACAACCATGATCTGCACTTCGTCAGAAAAATAGCCAGCATTTTTAATTCATATGCTAAAACACATAGTTTATTGAGATGCTCATCAATTGAAGCCTTAGGATACTTCTTAGTAGAGAGAAATCGATTAATTAGATTAAGCATTTTAATAAGAGATATTCACTAAAAAATTTGTTTCAGACTGCATATTATTTTCGCGTATTTTGTTCACTCTCAATGTAAAATTAAGCAAGATATAAATAGATTAGAAAAAAAAAACTGTTAGTTACCATTGAGAGGATAAATGTGACTAGAACCCTTTTCATGTGGACCGACCTGATACGGTTCACACAGCGCCACTAACGCGCCGACACATCGCCGTGTGTGCGCCGTATGCACCCGAGGACGTGGCTTCTGGCTTCCGGCTTCCACGAAGACAAAAAAAAAAAAAAAAAAAAAACCGCGCGCGCGCCCTGAGGACGAGGTGCCGCCGCACGGGGCAAGACTTCACCTGAGGACGTGAACTCCGTCTTGACACACCGGACCGAGGCGAGGCGACTCGCTTTGCACGCGCTCGGCATCTCCAAATTATTAGCCTACGTAACTTTGCCTTTGTTTAATACTTTTTTACCCTCACGTGGATAAAAGCGAATTTGCCGTGAAGAAGCCTTGATTAGCAGAGGAGACTACAGGACAATGTGTTGATGATGTGACGTGCTTGATTAATTTGATTACAAAGTGATGTGCCGCTTTCACTTTGCTACACCGCAAGTATGATGGCGTTGCTAATTTCCTCCGGAGGTGCACGCAGAACGTGGTGCGGGCGCTGGGACCTTTCTTCGCGCACGGAGACCGCGGCGGCCGCTTGGTCCAGCCTCCGGCGTAGCTTACGCGCCGCGCAAGCCGCGGACGAGGCGAGATAACGCGCGAGTGACGAGGACAAACGGACAGCGACGTCCGTGCGGGAGAGAGACGAAGACCGAGATGCGCGTGCCGTCTCCGATCACAGCTCGGATACTAACGTTAGATTTTCTTAAATCCTACTCCCTATTCATCTGTTTTTTACGTGATGCCGTTCACAATTGCATTATAAAAATAGAGTGTAGAGGTCTATTTATAAAATTCACTTTCAGATATTATGAAATGAACCACCTGCTTTTGGTATACCATAAGGCTTCTGAACCATATCAACCACGATCAGACATGTCAGTTTTATGAGTCTAAAATATATTAGTCTTTAGCACATATATGTGAGTCATCCGCCATGATTAAACTGTTTGTGAGATCAATTTCATTATGATCATGTGGATCAACAGTCGGTAGAGCCGATCTTACAAAACAAATCCAGCTATTCCGCCCTATGTTGTACTTGGATTATATATATATATATATATATATATATATATATATATATATATATATATATATATATATATATATATATATATATATATATATATTAAATTTCAGTGTAATCGATCTCAATAAATATGTCTACCATATTTCAGCATTAAATTCCGCATCAAATATTTCCTATCACTTGTATCAATAATATGAATAATTCCACATTTAGTTAAATAGACAATAACAATAATAAATATTAAAAGTTATATAAAAATCGTAACAAAAATAAGACCTTATATGGAGGATAGGAAATAGAGAAGAAACGAGTATATGGGACCATAACTGGCCACCCAGGGATTTTATGCTGAAGCCGCTCTGCGCAACGGTGTCGCCTCCAGAGAAGGGTGCTGAGCTGATCGAGTCATCTACAGGTGAATGGCGAATTGATGTAATTGATCAGTTCTTTCTGGAAATGGATAATGACTTAATTCTTAATATACCTCTTAGTTCAGTGAACCAGAGGGACTTGTGGGCTTGGCATTATGAAAGAAGTGTCATTTTCCCAGTGCGTTCTGCACATAGAAAGCTAATCCCACGTAAAACAGCAGCGAGAAGATTGGCTAGATGGTAGAGCCGGCAACTCTCCACGCTACTGCAACTACAAAGGCTTGGAAATCTGTGTCGGGTGTTTAAGCTTCCATCAAAGATTAAGATTTTTGCATGGCGTCTGTCCCAAAACTCTATTACCACTCATGAAGTACGCAAGAATCGTAACATGTCCACTACTTACATTTGCCAAATTTGTGGGGGGCAGCAGAGGCTATAAAGGGCCCTTTTTTTTTTTTGCTGAGGTTTATGTTTTTTTGTCGTGGTTTGTGGCTTTTGAGCTATTCGTATGAGAGATAGTAACAGAAACTCACGTGTGATTTTTGCCGATATAAATAAAGTCAGTATAGTATGTACTACAATTAACTAGTAGATTCTATTTTGAAAAGATATTCCGTTTAGAAGCTAGTTACTATAGAAAAATCAAAAGCAGAAGTCAAAAGCTAAAAAAGAATAGATCCAAAATCGAGCTAAGCGTTGGATTCCGCATCCTCAAGGAGCAGCGAAGCAAAGTGCTGATGCTGCGGTGTCGCGTTCAGGGCAGAAAGGAGTCGCAGAAACGAGTTCATAGCTGCTCCTGTTAAAAGAGTTTGGAATGGCCTCACTGATCCGGCGTGCTTAGAAGCTCTCGCGTGGGCAGAAGCACACTGTCTGGCTCAGGATTGCGCTTTCGCCAAGATTTGCGCAGCTACCGATTGCCTGCAGGTGGTGAAACAATATCGAAGAACGCTCCAAATGTCACTACTTGGCTGTACTTAATGAAGTCGAGGCGAGGAGGGTGTCGTTCCAGAGTGTGGTGATCAGACATGAAGCGAGGGAGGCTAATTGCGAAGCCCATGTGCTAGCTAAATCTTGTAATCTCCAGGTGGGACGGCATGTTTGGTTGCTTCATCCACCAGATAATTTTTTTAAATAAATAAATAAAATAATTTTTTTGTCTTCTTTTAAAACAATTTATCGAGTCAATTTTTTCGAAACGGTTTATCAGTATTCAGTTCGTTCGTATAAACGCTCATACTAGACAAAAAAAAACATAAGTCACAGCCATAAATCGCAGTCAAAAAAATCCACTATGCTTTGTTTGTAAACTCTGTTATTGCAAATGAATAAACTCCCCCTTCATCTCAAAAAACAAACAAACAAACAAACAAACAAACAAACAAAGAGAGAAAGAAAACCGACTACAAAAGCACCTAACGGACAAATGGCTGGGATCTGCTTTTGTTAAAGACGGCACCCCTTTCTTTACGGTTAAGTGATTCTTCAGCACATGCCTGCCGCGTTCATGCACCCATCGGAATCTTAACTTGCACATACATATCCATATGTACATTCTATTGGTAACAATGTACACAAATTAAAATCGACGAGAAAATAATGAACGAAAATAAAAAGGGACAAAACAAAAATGGAAAGAAGACACGCTCATCCTCCCTGTAACAAATACAAAATGTCAACGGGGATATGTACCATTTTAAGACTCTTCAGTGCCATTAACCACCAAGTTTTTTTAACAAAAAACAGAAGAACTACCTTCATTTCACTGAAAGGGGGAAAGAGTACAAACAAGCAAATAGAAACAAAGAGAAAACACAAACTAAGCCACCCTATAATAGAACTAATGAGGGACTAATTGAAGTAAATGTTTAGCGTCTGTGTCTGTTCAGGAGTGAATTTCCTCCTTGATTGATCGAAGTAGGTTATGAGGACATTCAACCTGCTCAAAATTCTTGCGTTTCTTTTATTTCATAATCCCAGATGATGGCCAGAAAAACCACCAAGTTTCTGTAAAGAAAAACCAATTGTCAGCAAGAAAGTCAATGGACAGCGAGATCTCGCAAAGCAGCAGCACGATGGCGACGTAAAAGCAACCGTATTACATACAATACATCCACTCCCTACTGACCGTGCTATGTAATTATTAGTAAAATATTTGCGCGTTACAACATGATTTTAAAAGAAGATGATAAATATCATCAAATATGATCTAAATTATATAATAAATATTAAAAAGAGAGATATCTTATCATTAGAAATAAGGTTGGCTCGACCAAATCCGCTGTTGTTGAGATCACCAGTCCGGATCTGCTCTCCCTAACTCCGTCGGCTTTACGGTTCTTCCTCATCATCAGTGGTGTACACCTTGTTTGAGCCCGTATACTCCGCCCCTATTCATCATCCGTGCCGCCCTACTCCAATCCTAATCATCTACCTGGATGGTGTACACTTCCTTTCTCTTATTGTTGTGTGCTTCTCTTCTTCGTTATTGAGTACCGTTTCGTCTCTCATTTCTTCAAGGAGATGTGAGAGTGCGCTGTGGTAAAAAAAAGATATGGTGAATGAATAAACTTTTATTTTATATTAGTAGGGAAGATAAGAGATGTATCCGCTGTATAAACACACGCGATGCAGCAGTAACAACACGACCATTCGTATTCTAACTAGTACATGGCGGCGGCATTGCTGTACACCTGCCTCCTCGGCCTCGCCGTGCCCTCCTTCGTGGGGGGCGGCGGCACCACTGCCCTGCGCTCCCAGTGCCTCGATAACCCACCGGACCTCACGTTGAGCGTCGGCGAGGCCGGCATGGTCGTCGACGACTTCCCCGGCTTCAAGGTCTACGTCACCGGCGCCGTCCACTCCAACCGCGCCATCATCCTGGCTTCAGACATCTTCGGTTAGTGCAGCCACTGTCACGGTCTGGATGTTTCAGTTCGATCGATATATAGCCAATTCGAAGCGTATGTTTCAGTTCGATCGATATATAGCCAATTCGAAGCGTATGTGACAGTAAATTTTCGCTGTGCTATTTGATTTGTTCAGGATTCGAGGCGCCAATACTGAGGTATGCATGGTCTTGCTGATCTTTTAAGTTTTGCTTCTTGTTCTTTTTACCCTTTTGCTTCCTTTCATTGTTCAAGAGGACCATATCACTAGAAAATTACTAGGATGTTGGAATCGACGAACAATTTCAGAAAGAAGATTCCAGAGTGGCTCAATCGATATTTGGCATTGGTGTCAGTGTTGCATTGGACAAAATTAAGACTGCATTTTAATTTGGTCGAACAAAGCCGGCTTCAATTTAGAAAGAAACATGTACTAAAAAGTAACTTGCTTTTGCTGGTTGCTTGTATGGGTGATACATAATACACAATCACATTTTGATCAATTTCTTAGTTTAAGGGCTATCTGTATGAATATAGCTTCATATTAAACAGTTTGGTTTCAGCTCCAGTTTATGTTTTTAATTTACATAACAGACTCAAGGGGTTTTGTTTATTTTGTGAGTTTCCTACCTTTATTGAAACTTATTTTATTTTCTAGCTAAGCCCCACATTATCATCTAACAATATTATACGGATCAAAAGAACAAGCTCTAAAAATTGAAAATCACAATGCACCAATACTGAAGTACAAACTTCTGCCTTTTAAGTTCCTCTTCTTAGTTTTTTTCAGAATGATCAGAGAAAACTTGCTAGATGAAACTGCAGTAGAATATGAAGTAAAAACGAAGTGATTAAACTAATTGTTATTGTTATCAGGCCATGCAAAAATAAAGACTGCATTTTTAGTCAAACAAAGCCTGTTTAGTTTTAAAAACTTTGAGGAACATGCACTCAACCACTCAACATTTTTACGGAGTGAGAACGCACAAGTACTCAACTTGCTTTGGTTGAAGGTGTGTCTAGGTGAGACATCATATATTCATATACAATCACATTTTGATCAATTTCTTAGTTTAAAGGATATAATATATCAAACAATTGGCGTCAACTCCAGTTGACGTATTTTCTTTGTCCAGTTTGTTCGTTTTGTATTTCAGACACCACAATTGTTTCCAACAAGTATGTCAATTATTGTCCACTGAAAATGTTTAGATTTCACTATCACAGCAAGTTTTACATGAAAAATTCAAGTGGTTTTATATATTTTGTGTGTTTGCTACCAATATTGAAATCATAGTTTGAATTTCCTTTTTCTAGATAATGACCGCATAAACATCCAGCAATATTCTACAGATCAAAAGAGCAAGGTTCAATAATGAAATTTAAAAAATTAAAAACATGTCATCATAATTCTTTTTTGGAGACTCCATCATACTTCTTATATGCAGATTGTCTAAACAGGGCAGCTTGCTAGTTGAAAAGTCAATCATAAAAGCTGTAACTCTAGTGATATGCTAAAGTTGATCAGTAGTAGTGATGCATGTGTAACAATGCAGAAAAATAGCCGATAAAGTTGGTGAGGCTGGATACTTCGTTCTGGTGCCCGATTTCTTCCATGGAGATCCTTACAACACAAGTAAAAACGTTACAGAATGGATCAAGTCTCACTCTCCGGTTTGTTTAGTTCACTTCTCATAATTTTCCTGTTTCTTTTAATCTTCATCTACTTGGTAAATCACAATGTAATGCAATGGGCAATGGTTAATCCTAGATATTGATCAAAGAATACATCATGAGTTGCAAGAGATTGATTTGCATGTCCAATTGATCTTACAGGTCAAAGCAGTTAAAGATGCTAAACCACTTATTACTACTTTAAAAAAGAAAGGAAAATCTATTGGAGTTGGAGGTTATTGCTGGGGTGGTGAGTGAAATCTACCTCAACAATATCCACAAGTTCACATCAAGAATATTTTTGTAAATCTTTCTCAATCAACCGTATACATTTAATTCTTGCATTCTTGCTTGATTTACAGGAAAATTTGGTGCAGAAATTGCGAAAACTAATGAGATCCAAGTAGTTTCTATTTCCCATCCTTCAACAGTGACTGTTGATGATATGAAAGGTGATTTTTTTTCACTGCACTACATTTAATTTGGTGTACCATGTGTGTTCTTATGCTAACTATGTTCATCTGACACTCAGAGGTGAAATGTCCAATTGAGATCCTTGGAGCTCAGAATGACACATCCACGCCACCAAAACTAGTATACCGGTTTGTGCATGCCTTGCGTCAAAGAACAGGGGTGAGTTGCTACTGATTTCACTGACACAAGATACCAAATGCATCTTCATAATTTTACTTGTCATATTATCTTTTACATCAAAGTTTAAGACAAGAATTTGATGAAACTGCTCTGAGAGCTTCACATATATGAACTTGCAGATTCATTACTTTGCCAAGATCTTTCCAGGAGTTGCCCATGGATTTGCTTGCAGATATGATACCACCAACCCGTTCGCTATCAAGACCGCTGAACAAGCTCTTGCCTACATGCTCAACTGGTTCAACAAATACTTGAAATGAGAATTACTGTAGACATGTATGTCCATGGTTTGTTTCGATTGAATAAAAGAGACTAATATTTCCTGGCATCCATGTAATAACCTTGCACAACCCAGCCATGTAGTGAGAATGGGATATAGACGCATACCTTTGTGCTTCCTTTGGTCAAATTGGTTATCACAAATAAAAATTGAGAAAATCGACAAATAAACCACACAAGCCCACACGCAGTTGGTAGGAATCGAACCAAGACTTGGCCAGAAAACTGGGTGCCATATCTATTGGAGTAAATAACAGTTGGCGTAGTTCTATTATTATCTGAAAGCCATGAAATAAAATTATTATGCAGTATCTCCACTATACAATTTTGTAGAAGTTTTTTTGTAGTCGTATTGGTTCAACTCCTCTTCACTCTTGCTCACTTCTATATACATACATATGCACATAGGCCATATGAGCCAGCATATGGTCCACATACTCAACACTGCCCCGATGGGCGATAAATATCTACCATCCTATCTTGTCACATGCCGATAAACACTCATTAGTTTTCAATCTCTTTGTCATACAATCGGCTATTTTTTCTCCGGAGGTTACATGACTCAACTTCAAGGTATCCTTATTAAGTCTCTCTTTGATGAAGAACCGATCTATCTCTACATATTTCATTCGGTCATACTGAACTGGATTATTTGCAATATTGATTGCTGACTTGTTATTGTAGGATTGTATGACATAATCAGAGGGAATGAATGATTGCCTTCGCTTTTTGACACTTGAAAACAAATCTCTATCTAGAAGAAAAACAATCTAAATTACCGAATATAGATTTCGACAGCAAGTCATTCGACTGCTCGCTCTTGACACTTTTGCACGCACTCAATGACCACTTCGATCGCTCGGCGTTTAACCGTTCTCTATGACCGTTCGCTTGACCTCCTTTGCACGTAGTCGAAATCTCCCTTTGCTCGAAAGCTTCAGCTGCTTAAACGAGAACATGCCGAAGACAACACCACGCTCGTATTACATAAGATCAAGTTGTGTTAGCACGCCGCTACTGAGGACACAAGAAAACGATGCTTAGAAAACATGTCACTAACGCTGACTAATTTTTCTTGGACTAGATCTGATCTACTATTTCAGAATCATGTTCTGTGGCTATAAATCGCCCTCACGGCACCCCTAAAAACCCTAGCATAAAAAGCCTCGTAAAAGCCACCACTAAAACCATTAGCCTCTACTTACTTTTATATGCTAGAGCTCTAAACCATATTCGACTCAAACACGAATACGAAATCCTATCTCTTCCTCAAATCAAAGGATCTGAAGCCCTTCCAAACACGGGTTTTATACAAACTCTAGTTCTTCCAAGTTATGGACTACATCCATAACTCTTGACTCAACACGTGACGAAGCCTCTAGGAACGCGCCTCCCGTAGGTTCATCTCGTATTATCCATCTCACGTGTCGAAGCCTCCAGGACCGCACCGCCCGTAGCTTCTCCACGAATCACCACCTTTAATCTCCATGTGCTCTAGCGTTAGCCCGACCACCTCACGTGACATCCTCAACCGTTTGGATCTCAGATCTCCCCATCCTAGTCCTGATCCTCCTTGTCACAGACCATGATTATCTCCACGCCATTTGCACATACAAAGACCAAAGAACGTTTTACCCGGCACAAGTTCTTCACAACTTGACCGTCATCAGTCCACACACACGAAACACACCTTTAACCATCCATCAGCATCACACAGGTCGTCCACGACCACACATCCCATCGCTATCTAGAAATCAACCTTAGATCATTCAATATGACTGCTAGCTCAACGAGTACTCGAAAACAACAAGTACTCAAGAATTACCATCGCTTCGCTCAAAACACTTGGAAAATACAAGTACCACTATCGACATCAAACAACATAGAACTATCGAGTACTGATCTGTACTGTATCACCAACAACCGCTACGACCACCCAGTACCCACCTGCTACCACCGATCACCGACTGCTCTGCACACAGATCAGTCAACCACTAACCCAACATGAGTACTTGAGCTACTCGAAGATAACAAGAATTAAAGCACTCATACTGACCATACAGTTTATGAGTACTGACCGTGAAGCCAACCTTCAACTCCTGATCGCGTGGTATACGACAACCGATCGAAAAGTCCAAGATAACAATAGCAGACCACGAAGTCTACAACTATGACGACAAAACTGCAAAGTCTACGACTATGATAGCAGTCCACAAAATCTACAACCATCGATCGTAAAGTCTTCGACTATCGAGTATTGACCAGTAATGTCTATGATTATCAAGTATCGACCATGTACTCTAGGTATGACTATAGAAAAGTATTGTAGCTACAACCATCGACCTGTTACTATAGCATATGACCTTACCATCTTCGACCGGTTCACTATTTCTTATGACCAGTTAAATGTTGATTACGACCAGTTCATTGTTCAAGGTCTAAGTCTACGATTACCTGCCGTGGTCGAAGTCGGATGTGGTCAAAGTCAGACGTGGTCGAAGCTAAATGTGGTTGACATCTGACGTGGTTGAAGCCAGACGTGGTTGATGTCTGATGTTGTCGAAGTATGTTAGTTAGACAAAACCATTTGGATCACTGACTACTGAGAGTGGTTGAAAAGCCATGGTTGAAGTCTGTCGTGGTCGAAGTTTGACGTGATTGAAGTCTGCTGTTCGGACAAAGCCATTCGGACCACTGACTATCGAGAGTGGTCAAAGCCAGTCGTGGTCGAAAAGCCATGGTTGAAGTCTGCCGTGGTCGAAGTCTGACAATTCTAGTTTTGTAAAAGAGCACCGACCAAACTTTTCCCAAATGAAAATTTCAATGCAACCCAAAAGTCAATTGTTCATCATTAATAAATATACGACCACCACATGGTCTAACAATCTCCCCTTTGATGAATACATTGACTCTTGAATGAGAAATTTGCGAAAAGGGAAATTCAACACTAGATACCACAGCAAGAAGAGCTAGCAGACTACAACACAGCAAGAGAAAGCAGCAGACCACAGCAGAAAGTCGAAAGCTTCCCCTTAGACCACATAGACCGCTCAGAAAACTTCTGAAAACTCCCCCTCAATATAGGGGAGAAATTTTAACAAATTCCTCCTATTTTTCTCCAATTTCTCCCATTTTTCTACTATTTCTCTACCTTTGGCAATGTAATTACCAAGAACTCCAAAGAAAAGAAAAATTGTGAGAAGGGGTAATGAGAGTAAACATTTAGAACCTTTGTGGATTATCCAAGTCACTTTGCATTGATTTAAGAGTGTATACAATTCATCGTTTTGAGTAGAGCTCCTTAGATCATATGAAGTCATATACTATATAGTATGTCAACAACTAGTCTTTAACATAATTAACAAATTAGATCAATGACAGGCATCTTACGGTGACCAAACTGATCTATAAGAAGCACAAAGGGATATCGCAATGAAAAGCCAAAGCCTAAAAGTGAAGCAAACCTTAAATCTAGACGAGCTAGCAATCTCATATAGCAACTTATTGCCCCACACTCAGTTCTTAAGTATGTGGAATGCTTGTAGCATAATTCTTTTCATGATAACATGTTTATAGCGATTTTTTTAAATGGTGGCATGCTTGAAGCATACTTCTTTCATTTGAACATATTTTGTACCTTTTCTTTTGTTTAACCATGACATGCTTAAAGTATACATCTTTTCATTCTTCTCTTTCTCATTTTTTATTTTTATCATAACATGCCAACTTGAGTGAACATAAAAAGATTGCAATATGAAACATACGAGTCTCATGACCATGATTTAAAAGAGGATTCATAATCAAGCTAATCCTTTTCGATGAACATCATAAGGTGCTATCTACAATTAATTAGTCGAAGTCTTCAGCCATGCCATGTTTTAATTCAAGTAGAGCAAATTGATTACAATCAGTCATGATCAAAGCTACATAGCTTGGACTTGATATGATAAAGAAAGCTCTCTTCTACTCATTTCATTTCAAGGCTTGGACTTGATGTATTGTTTGACAATATAATAAACAAAGCTTCCGAAACATTTTCTACTCATTTCATTTCAAGGCTTGGACTTGATGTATTGTTTGACAATATAATAAACAAAGCTTCCGAAACATTTAAACACCAAGCTCCCCCTAGAATAATCCTATCTCACTCAGCAAAAGAGCAAAAAGAGAAGAGACAAGCAGTTGAGAGAAAAAGAGCAATCTGAAAAAGAAACTCAAAGACCACTTGTACGACAACATCACCTTTTCCACATGGTTTAACCAGAAGGTGAAACTCTTGGAGGGCATGAAAGGAAGTGAAGAACCAACAAGTATTCCAGCCAAACAATAATGTAAAAGATTGGAACTCACTCAAGCACATGTTCTTCATCCCGCATTATCTGGTCTTACATCACAGAAAGCATCTCTCTCACAGTATTAGGGTTAGTGAGATAAGATTTAGGAATCAAGTACTGACATACTCGATGAACAGGAGCAACAACAGGCAATGATAAAGATTTAAGTGAAGCATTAGTATTTGACATATTTCGACCAGATAGTCGACGAGACATCAGTTCGATCACGAGGTAATTTGACCTCCTCAGTAAGGCTGATCTGACCATCGATCGGTCTAAACGAGCAGTAAATCCTGGTCAAAAACTATCTGATCCCTTATGTAAAGCTGGTCTAGCTCTCGACTAGTCTAATCGAGTAGAGAACACTAGTCGAAAATCTCTGAAGAAGCTAGTCCAACCGCAGAAAATAGTTGGCTGAATATCATTCGATCACTCTGGTCCGACCATGAGAAACAGCTAGTCTGATTACCCGAGATTGGTTTGACCGTGTCTTCAAGGCCAGTCTAACCTTTGAATAGACTAAGCGAGTAGAAGACACTAGTCAAAACACTAGGCATTGAAACATTGGTCATAACGTTGATCCAACCACACTGTTTCAACCACGGTAGAAAGCTGGTCTGACCAGTCCTCTTGCAAAAACTCCCAAACCAGCAGAAGGATGATTAGAGAAAGCAGAGTGACAACCTGTAGACGATTGGTTAGTATGAGGTATACCACAGCTAGGTGGAATCTCCGTGTAAACCTCCTCCTAAAGATCACCATGTAAGAATGCATTCTTCACATCAAGTTGATATAAAGGTCAATTATGATTTGCTGCATAGGATATCAACATTCTCACTATACTCATTTTTGCCACTGGTGCAAAGGTCTCATCATAGTCAATTCCATAGGTCTAACTATAACCCTTTGCAATGAGTCTAGCCTTGTATCTTTCAATCTCCCCATTTGGGTCTTGCTTCACAGTGTAGACCCACTTGCAGTTAACCATCTTCTTCTTCATGGGAGAGGTAAAAGCTCCCAAGTCTTATTTTTCTCTAGAGCTGTCAATTCCTCCAACATGGTCTCGTGCTACTTGGGGTCTTGCTTCGCGGCTCTCCAATCAGTTGGGACTATTACAAACTATAGTGAACTAATAAAGGCTCTATACTCCAATGATAGAGATTCATATGACACAGTTCGCTACATCATGCTCAAAGCCATACCTTAGAGGAGGTTTCCCTACCCCAGCTCGTGGTTCCTTCCTCAAGGCAATAGGAAGATCCATCAAAGCATATGTAGAACATGGCTTATCATTAGATAAGTCAGCACCTTCAATGGCCGTTGGAACCTGCTGTTGCCTCCTTGAATACACTCTTAGATTTTCTTCCTCATTGACCCTTCTCCACCTACCCCCCATAGGATATGGAATTGAACCAATCACAACCCTCAATTACTCACCTTTCTTAATCCTTGAAGCTTTAAGCTCCCACTCTTAACTAGCATCCCCCATGCTAGGAGAGTCGAGGTCAAACAGAGAACTCAAATTAGTTCTCTCTCCATAGAAGGGCTCTGACTCCCTGAAAGTCACATCTATACTCACAAATGTATGTCGTTCAGAAAGCTCTAACACTTATATCCATTCTGTCCAAAAGAGTATCTTAGGGAGATACACTTAACAGTTTGAGGATCCAGCTTTCTCATCGAGGGTCTGTGATCTCAAATGAAGCATGTACATCCAAGTACTTTTGGAGGGACGGTGAAGTCATTTTTCCCTTTCAACATCTCACATGGAGTCTTTATTCCAAGTACTCTTGATGGCAAACTATTAATGAGATATGTTACAGTTATAACTGCTTCACTCCAAAGAAATTTAGGCATATTCATAGTATACATGAGTGATAAGGGTACCTCCAAGAGACTACGATTTTTCCTTTCAGCCACTCCATTTTGAGGGGGTGTATCTAGACAGGATGTTTGATGTAAAATTCTTTCAACTGATAAGAAAGTATTGAACTTCTTATTCACATACTCTGTTCTATTATCTGTTCTTATAATCTGGACATGGGTATTGAATTGATTCTTGACATACACATAGAAGTCTTGGAAGCATTTTAACACTTCTATTTTGTGTCTCATAAGATAAATCCAAGTTGTATAAGTGTGGCAATCAATAAAGGTAACAAAATATTTCATGCCACTAACAGAGACAACAGGAAATGTCCATACATCATAGTGCACAAGTACAAAGGGAGACACACTACGGAGTCCCTTGCTCACATATGAGGATCTAATGTGCTTTTCCAAATTCACATGTATCACACATTAGTTTACTCTTGTCCACTTTGTTCATTACATAAGGGAATACCTCACTCATAGTTTCAAAAGATATATGGCCCAGCCTACAATGCATAAGCATCCCTAGCCTCCTCTTCACTTGACATCACCCCCAGAAGCAGTACATAGCCCAACATCTCCCTCCTTGGATCCAAGTACCACAATCCATTATTTCTGATGCCAATCCAAAGCTTTCTGCCATTTTGTCTCTCCTGAATAAGACAAGTTTCTTGATCAAGTATAACCCGGCAATCCAAATGATCAACCAATGAACTTATTGAGAGCAAATTGACTAGAAAGGAGGGAGCGAGTAAAACTGATGATAGTGTAATGGAGGGACTGCATTGGACAACACTAACACCTTTAATGGGTTGAGATGTTCCATCAGCCATTTGGATAGTTTTCATGTACGTGGGTAAGAATGGAGTATATGATTTAAATTCATCCAACATACCTGTAACATGTGTTGATGCACCTAAATTTATAATCCATTTACCTGGATTTGAGTGAGCCAGATTAGTTGAAGCACTGGATACAATCACAGTCCTTTCGTCTTTCTTTCCTAAATTTCAACTTTCTTCTTTAGCTGCTTCAGCTCCTCTAGTTGTGCAACTGAGACCTCCACATGTTCAGGTGACTCTTCTCCAGTCATTGCAAAGTTCGCGTTGTAGTTACTCTTGTCTCCCTAGCTTGCTTCCACCCTTTTTGTCCACCCTTAATATAGACCCGATCTTTACCCCTATTAGGCTTGCGGGGATGGGGATAGTTACGACTCAGGTGACCCGTCTCACCACAATTGAAACAATCTCTTGTTTCAGTTACTGAAAAGACATGATAAGCAACCGGCAATGTAGTGCTTGTCATCACCTTTAATCTAGTCTCTTCTTGTGCAACAGCAGCAATTGCTTCCTCCAATGTAGGAAGAGTAGGTTGGTGAAAATTAGTAGCTCGTCTTCCATCAAATCTTGGATAGCCCTTTCAAAAATTCAATTACCCATTTGCGTTCAATCCACTTCTTAACAGTGGATATACAGTCTTCATGAGGTAACTCGAGAGGATCGTAGTGATCTAGATCAACATATAATCATTGTAGCTCAGCAACATACTCCATCACAGAGCTCTCCCCTATCTCAGATCACTAAGTCTCTCTTGTGTCTTAACCATCAGCGTTACATTCCCTTCTTTTGAGTACAATTTTGACAAAGTTTTCCATACCTCAACCGCATTTGAGATGATTTCAATAGTTGCAGCAATAGTCAGAGACACCGAACTCAACAGCCATGCAACTACCAGTGAGTTGGTAGCACTCCAAGTTTTCCATTCTGCACTTGTCTTGCCGGCCCAGTTGATTCTCCTTTGACGAAGCTCTCTAGCCCTTTTGTCCTCAGGATCAATAACGTCCTCTGTGACCAACTCAAATAATTTCTCACACCTTTGAACTTCACATCATTTGATATCAATTCTATTTTCTGCACCATCTCAGCATGAGGAACAATTGCCCTGTCTGAGGACGATGCCCTGCCTGTCTTTTCTATGATAAATTGTGCATACTTCTCGAGCACATGCTGCAGTCCTTGATTCTCCCCATAGCTACATCACGACCTCAAGGCTCAAGGTCACAGGCTAGCAGCAGGAGTAACAGCAATAGCATGACACTGCACCTCACTCCCCTTGTTCTACCGAAGCATCCAAAGCAAGTACACAACAACAAGAATAGGGCACCACACGAGGTCTTCCAATCCTGCACGTGTACCTTTCCGCAAGCAGCCCTCTTCCTCCTTGCTGCATGCGAGCCGCTTCCTCTTCTGCCATGCCGATGCCGCAGCCACTGCCTCTTCTGCCATGCCAATGCCGCAGCCGCTGCCTCCCGGCGTTTCGCTTCCACTAGGACCAAGCACCGCAGCCAGGACTAGGCGCCACCACCACAACACCTAGGGTTAGGGTGCCAGTGAGTGCTCTGATACCATGTAGACGTTTTTTGGTAGTCGTATTGGTTCAACTCCTGTGCACTCTTGCTCACTTCCATATACATAAATATGTACATGGGCCAGCATATAGCCCATATACTCAACAATTTTTTTTCTTTGGATAGCCCTCTTGAGTAAAAATTAACTTGGAGAAAAAACTACCTTCCATGTTGCCTGTTAGCTTGTTGTGTTGCCGACCAATCAATCAGCAACACTGCAATCTTGTGAACAAATGACGCGCGAGAGATTACTCTTAATTGATGTCTTGCCATAAGAGATGGATCCTATGCTATTCATAAGGATCGGAGGCCTTCCAGGGATGTGTGGATAATTACCCACAAAAGAGCCATATTGCAATTGCAACATTCTACACCATTATTTAGTAGAGTACATGAAACAAAGAGTGGTATTATATTATTCCTCGCGCAGGTGTGTGCACACACAGAGAGAGTGGTATTGTTCGGTTGTTCCCATCCTAATTCAGTGCTAATCTACTGATCAACTCGATTTCGGCTTCTGGCTTCTGGCTTATTTTTCACTATTCATAAGTTTCGTCTTTTTCTGAACTTTTGGCTTTTTGTTGAGCTTTTTGCCGGTTCTTTTTTCCCCGTATTTGTTTGTATTATACGTAATGGGCTAACATATTTTTTATTTTTAAATTTTTTTTAAATTTAATTATGCTAAATAAGCCTCTGTCAGGTACAGTGCTTTTTTCAGCCAGCTACAGTGTTTTCAGCCATAAGCTACGAGCTTTTCAGCCGAACCGATCACCTTGTTTTAGTTGTATAAAAGTATGCATAGGCCAAATTGGACACTTGCACTGGTAAAACTTAAACCCAAATGTTGTGTCAGCCCAATAGCAAGTAGAAAAAAATGGTGAAGTCTACATGGTAGCAGGGCCGGAAGCCCGGCCGGAAGATGATGCAAAACGTTCCGATGGGTTCTCATTTCACATGGTGAAAAACGCATGCAATCATTGATGTGCACTGGCAATCCGATGATCACGATAAAACAGGAAAAGGACAGATGCACTATCACAATGCAAGACTTTGGATATGAAACCATCACAGCATTTAGAGCTAAACATAAAAAAAAGGTTTATAGCGAATTCCAATAGTAATACATCTTAAATCTAGCTGGACTACATGTATCCAGCATCAGAAATTCACACTGCTAGATTTAGATATATTATCATGATCAGCCTTGCGTATATGACCGATCATACTCAGGCTCACAGCCATCATCCACCAAATTGGCCATTGAAGAAATTGTCAGATCCACCAACCATTTGGGAACCATTGAACATGGAGTTGACATCAAGCCACTCATACAAACCATAGGTGGAACCATGGAGAGTAGTCGACATGGGTGTGGGTCGTGTGACACTCTTCCCACCGGACAGGAATGGTGAGGCTGAAGCCGTGTACATGTGTGATTGTTGCAGTGGCTTCTTCGTATGCTTGGCATCTTGCAGCACCTGGTAGACCTTCCCATTGACCATGCCTTGTAGCGCAGCGAGCTCTTTGTGGAACTCCTCCAACTCATCTAGCCCTAGCGCCCTAACATCCGTGCTCACCCATTGCATCACGCGTCCCCCACTCTCCCTCTCCAATGCCTCTTGCACCCTCTCCTTTCTCTGGTTCTCAGCACCCATCAACTGCTGCAACTCTGCAAGCTGGCGATTCATCTCATGCACTGTATCTACCACTCCACCGCCATGGCTCCCAACACCCATCGCATGGTCACCCATAGCAAGGAAGCGGTCAGTGACGGAGTTAACAGAGGGATGGCCAAAGGAGAAGCAATTGCCACCAGGTGAGAAGACAACAACAGCAACTTCTGCACCACATAGGATGGAAAGCTCGCTGGCCTTCTTGAATACACTCGGGCGGCGCTTGGAGAAGCATACCTGGCGTGCCTCCTTGCTTTCGATGGGCTTGATCTCAATCTTTTGTCTACCCATGGTTGATTTGCCCTTCGCCATCGCCTAGCTAGTTAGTGTTGTGTTGTTTCTTGGCTATGTGTAGATTGAGATAATATGATGTGATAGAACGGTACGTACACAGGTGTTTATATAGAGATGTAATCAGAAGCGTAGGTTTGTATGTATCGATGTGAACGCGTGACGAAATATTTTGAGTGTTAGCTGGATACCACGTTAATATATTTGGAAGATATTGGTTAAAAAGAGGCATTTATGTAAAAATTAACGAGGAGCTACGACCAAATGATGCAAAGATGGAATATATATACCAAGAGACCTGTTGGTTGTGTGCTAGGTGGAATATATAGAGTATTTGCGCACATGCAGTAAGGCTTGACTATTAGGAAGTATCCACAAGATAATAACTTTCAGCTGAGACAAAAAAAAAAGAACTGCATATGCAACTTGGCAGATAGGTCCGTATCAAAGCCACCTCACAAGATAAGGATACGCACAAAGAAGGGAAGATGAAGGAAGAAAACCTCAAGCACTGTCCGGATCCATTGCAATAGAAGTAGCATTAGCTCTCCTTTGTTCGATTCTGTGATACTAAAAATCTACCATAGACTTCTCACTTACATATTTGATAGATATGCTGTTTACCAAATAGTGTAGCGGTATTATTTAGTATCACGCACCGAGACGGGACCAACATTAGTGACAGCCGCCTATGCTTTTCCTCATGAACTGTAAGGCCCATTCGGAACATAGGAATGAAAAAGCACTGGAATAGGAAAACAAATGCATGAATAGGAACGAAATGCGTAGAGAGGAATGGAAAAGGACATGTAAACTGTAGAAAGAAGCCTCTGGATGGATGGTAGGAAAAAGTGTAGGAGAACGGGTAGACTACGCTAGCTATAACATTTGATTTTCTACCACGTTCAACTAGAAAACATGCGTGTAAGGGAGTCATGGATAGTAACCACTAGATGCGCTGCGCAGCGGAGGAAGAGTTGGAGCAGCCCGGTCCAACGTAGATGCGCGTTGATGAAGAAGAAGCAATCAATCGTTTCACGAACTGAATGTCTCCTCCTCGCGTCCTAGCAATAGCCTTGCGCTTCTCACCGATCAGCACAGCAGCGGCGCCTCCACGGAGTCCACACGTTCGGGATGGAACGCCGTGCGCTGGTGTGCTAGCACCGCGCGCCCGGCTAGGGTTTCGGGATACGGCCGAGGGGAGGTGGCGGCTAGGGTTTTCAGCATAGTAGTCTATATTACCTGTAGCCCCGCCTCCACATATTTATAGAGCATGCTAATGGGCTTCCACGTTGTAGGCACATTAGAACCCTAATCCCATATGGATCAATATCCCTTTTAACCTATAAAATCGAATTATTTATGATTGCCTCTTGGGCACATCACTAACAAAAAGCACATGTGTAAACCAAAAATACATTTTGAGAACTGATAGCTAAGAATATGTTTTCAGGTTTCAAAAGCGTAACACGTAGAACACACAATACGGAGGAATCTCATTTTTGTCTCTCCGAGCTTATCCCCGAACACAAAAATATGAATTTGCAAAATAAATAAAACTTTATAAAAGCTTGGAAATATTTTATTAGAGTTCTAAATAATCTAAAGTGCTTATCCAAAAATTTTCAGAAGTTTTAAGATAATTTACTAATTTTCCAAGCCTAAACTTGATTTCTAGAATTAAATCAATTTAGAAAAGAATTAGAATTCAAGAATCTATAGCAGCAGTCTAGGCCCAGCCCATCTCCTGTTCTAGCCCAGCTGCGGCCTACGCGCCGTCCCCAGTTGAACAGCTTTCCTCTTTCCGTCTTCTTCGCGCGAAGGCATATTTTGACCGATGCGCCATCTCTCTCTCTCTCTCTCTCTCTTCCTCGCCATTGCCGCTAACGCGTGGGGCTCGCCGTCGGGAATCGTCGTCCACCTCCGTCGACCGCCATTGGAACTGAGCTCTCTTTCCATGCTTTTTGGCTTAGTTCGACCAGAATGTGAGCTCCATCTTCAGCTCCGGTGCACACGCCCAACACGCTCCCCCATGGCCAACTCCATCTCCGGTGAGCTCTTGTCTTTCCATCCGTGTCATGTTCGGTGTAGCGTAGCACCGAATCCGAGTTGTCTCCTTCGTCTCCAATCGTCACCGTCGCCAACATCTACCTTCGGCTCTGGTGAGCTTTAGCCTTAACCGGTACCATAGTCTTTTTCACCGTCGCCTCGCTTCCCTAAACATCACCGTGCCCTCCATTTTAGTTGGTTCGTGCCGAGGAGTGCTACCGCTGTGAAGCTCATCGTCGCCATCTTTGCTCACCATCGTTCGACCACCTTATAGACTCTCCGCCGACGCCAACCTCTCCATCTTGCTTCTGGTGAGCTCTTTTTTCTCAAGTGCTGCTCGCCTTAGTTTCTTGTCGCTGTTAGCACGCGTCATCGCCGTGGCCAAGCTCCGTCGCCTTTGCTCGTCGAGGTCACTGTTCTGGTGACCATTAGTTCCCACGCTGCTCCCCAGAGCTTCGCATCGCCTCCTGCTTCGCATCTCGTGCATGCACTTTGCCCCAACGCCGCCGCAGCTGTCGAGCTCGGCCGTCTCCCTGTTCCGGTGACGCCCACCTGTGATCAGTCGCTTAGCCGCGTGGTTAAGATTAGTTTAGTGCTAATGACGTTAGTTAGTGCTAATGAGTCACGGATATATGAGACCGGTTGAATAATTAATCAAGATTTTAATTTAAACTAGTTTTAAATCTTGCGTTACTGACATGATGACCACGCGCTAGTTATCTCGTCCATGAGCTAGATTCACTGTGGACTTGGACCCACCAACCAGCGTAATGATGCAATACAACACTATTTTCCTTTGGAAAGAAAAATAGAAATTAAATTAAAATTTTGAAACCCTAATTGCACATAATTTTCTCTTTTTTGGAATTTTCTCTTCTGACAAAACTTCAAAAGGCTCGTTCTCCCTCATACAAACTTTAATTTGAGTTATTTTTGTTTATAAAGTTTTATTAAATAATGAACTTTCATTCTTCACAAGAATAATGAATTTTGGCATCTGTTTAAATTTATTTGGTATTTGTTTGTGTTTCTTGACTTTTCCGTTTAGATATTGATGTGCCGAAAAGCTTCAAAGTCAGTGTAGAGCAAAAACAAGTGTTCAATGAATAAGGCAAGCACCTTCATTTAATCATGTTGATCCCATATTTTAATGTTATGTATTTTATTTGCTCAAACTATTATGCATGCTTAATTTCATTACATGGCTATGTTTAGAATTTAGTTATCGCCAATTGTTGCATTGATCCTACCTTCTAAAGTTGATATCTTTGTTGTTGTCATCTTAGGAATACTATCCACTATTGTAGTAAATATTTATGGAATTTTAGAGTAGTATGTGAACCATATGCTTAGCCATGCTTGGTTTAACAATGGTAAAAATGGTATAACTCAATTTTGGATACCTTAGGAAATGTTTTAGCTCAGTTTGGACAGATGGGTTACCTATGATATTTTAATTTAAAATATAAAAATAAAAATAATTTAGACTTGGGTGAGTGATTTGTGGAGACCGGTGCAGTTTGCATGAGAGCACGATTTGTGGTAGTCTCACCTTGGTCATTAAGAATCGTACTTTCACTACTACAAAAATGGTCATCATAGATGATTTTCTGAACTACATGAATTTATGTGTCAATGATAATCAGAGATTATCATAGACGGTTTGTGAGCCATTTGTGATAAAAACAACATAGACGGTTTGCAACTAGAACTGTCTGTGAAGATAACTATTATAGATGGCTCGAACTAAAAATCGTCTGTGATACTCACACATCACAGACGGTTTTAGTTACCAACCATTTATAATTGGCGAGTATCACAGACAGTTGGTATATAGAACCGTCTGTGATAATCCTTCATAGACAGTTTATAGCACAAACCATTTACGATAGTTCATTCTATACCTAAAATTTTCTCTGTTTTGGCTAGCCTCAAGAAATAATGTTAGTTATGCCCTTTGAAAACAAGCAAATACAACAGCACATTCCATTTTCATTAAGATTAGAATCAACCATTACAACATAACAAGATAACGAGCAGATTACATATCTAACATAGTAAGAACATGGCAAGAATACATCTTCTAATCCTACGAACCCAACTCTTTAACATGGCAAGAATATATAAGAAATAGAGATCCTAGTAGACAGTAGAAGCTGGATGCAATGCGCGATGTCCTCGACGCCTGCCATCAAGGAAGAGAGGGGAGGGGATCGGATGGCGGCCGGATATCACTGGCAATGAAGGAGAGGCGGCGGTAGTGTCACTTTTGTGTCACGACGGTGAGACTGCACAAGACACTCTTACGACACTTACGGCAAGAGTGTCTTAAGCAGGAATTTTTTGTACGGATAACCCATTTTTTATTCGAAAATACAGAAATATACCCGCGACAAAATTTTTTACACAAATAGGCTCCAGTCGCCCAACCAAAAAACGACTTATAAAGAATCTGGTAACCGTTGGGCGATTAAATGCAATCGCCTCCCCGTTAAGCGATTAAATTGAATCGCCCCCCCGTTGGGCGACATAAAGAGAGTCGCCCAACGGGGGGGCGACTGCATGTGAATACAGCCCGACGGCCAAGCCCTCTTTTCTTCCCCACGCCTGCTCGCCAATCTACTCTCGGCCGCGTGAGGAAGAGAGAAGCAGAAGAGAGGAAGGAAAAGGAGGAGGAGAGGGGAAGAAGAGAAGGAGAGAGGGAGGAGAGGGAAGAAGAGAAGGAGAGGGGGAGGAGAGGGAAGAAGAGAAGGAGAGGGGGAGGAGAGGGAAGAAGAGAAGGAGAGAGAGAGGAGAAGAAGCCGCGGGATTTGCAGGTATTTTTTCTAATTTTAGAAATTTTGTTTAGATAAATTTAGTTTAGAAAATCTAGTGTAGATATTTAGTTTACAAATTTAGTTTAGATATTTAGTTGAGATATTTAGTTTAGAAAATTTAGTTTAGAAAATTAGCTTAGATATTTAGTTTAGATATTTAGTTTAGAAAATTTAGTTTAGAACATTAAATTTAGAAATGTAGATGCAGTTTACAAATTTAGATGTACAAATTTAAATGTACAAAAATATAGTTTTTTATATAATATTTGTAATGCATTATTGTGGAAAATTTACTTTAGAAATTTATTGTAGATCATTCAATGTACAAATGTAGATGCAGTTTACAAAATTTAAATGAAGAAAATGTAAATGTAGAAAATTGTTGTGTCGAAATTTTGTATACTATTTTTCATGTATTATTGTAGAAAATGTAGTGTACAAATTTACATTTAGATAATTTTGCAGTTATGACGGGTGACTGGCGGTACCCGCTGTTGGACGAGCACTTGGACCGCGTGCACTGCGCTTCCCGTCGTGCGCCGCCACCGGGGAGCACGGACAAGTCGACTAAGCTGGGAGTGGTCCGGACACGCACACCTTGTGTGGCCTGGGGACTCGACCCCCGTTGGACTGCCAGGTTTGCACTACGCCAACGTTTTAGTATTACCATAAGAACATTTCATGCTGACCTTCACTTTATTTGCAGGCTGCGGGATGCCGGACTTCTCCCTCTTGCCCGGATGGTGCAGGCCACGGATGAGGACGGAGGTGCCTTGGCCGGGGAGGGGGACGAGGCGAGCGTGGAGCGATCACGACGCTTCCCGTTCGACCGTTCCCTGCTGACGGCTTTGGTGGACCGTTGGCGGCCCGAGATGCACACTTTCCACCTACCAGTCGGGGAGATGGCGCCGACCCTGCAGGACGTGTCCTTACTCCTTGGCCTTCCGGTCGCGGGAGACGCTGCCTTCCTACCGGAGGCTCCCGCCGAGTGGCGCGATGACCTGCTCGGCAGATTCCAGGGGGTCCTTCCACCGGTCGGTCACCACCACATCTTCGACGAGAGGCAAAAGCACGGACCGACGCTGAGGTGGCTGGCACAATACCGGGTACGTGGTGTTTCAAGTCGATCGTGTCTTCGAAACTCTTATTTGTGCAATTACATACTAATAAGAACTTGTTCGCATTCAGGTTGAGCGCATGGTTGCAGATGCTGACGATTACCAGGTCGCGCGCCACCTGGAGGCTTACGTGATGTGGCTGTTTGGTTGGGTGCTCTTCACCACCAGCCACGGCAACACCGTTGACGCGCGCCTTATCGCTTATGCGAGGGCGATTGCCGACGGCGAGGCCGACCAGATCAGCTGGGGATCGGCCGCACTTGCCGCGACGTACTGCGGCCTGTGCGATGCGTGCACGAGGATTAAGGCGAACTCGATCCTCACGGGGTGTCCCCTGCTGCTGCAGTTGTGGTCGTTCGAGCGCTTCAGTCTCGGACGACCTGTACTAGACGACATGGGTCCCTACAGGGCCGAGATGTACCAGAGGGGAGACATCGACCGGCCGACAATGGGTTCTATTTGGTGTCATCGACGAGTGAGTTTTATTTTATCGTAGTCAACTTATTAACGATCGTCGTACTAAACAATTTGCCTTTCTTACAGGTACAGTTCGCGCACGTGCAGGTCACGCGGGCGTACCACCCCTTCGTGGAGCAGTTGGACCGCCTCGCAGACTCCGACGTGCGCTGGGAGCCTTACGCAGAGGAGGCAGTGCAGGCCCGTGCTCCTGACGGGCTGTCTGCACTGTGCTTGCGTGACCAGACTTTCTGGCTAACCCGCCGGAAGCTCGTGTACGGCATCTACGTGGAGGACTATGCACCGCAACGAGTCATGCGGCAGTTTGGGCTGCGACAGGCACTTCCTGTACCAGTCGGGCCGCCGATTCTGCCGCGCGTGCACGCGTGAGTGATCGCTTCTGATATTTTTGTACGTACTTACTATTGTGATCGCAAGTACTTACATTACGTAATGGTTCCATAAACAGGCACAACACGAAGGGCGTCAAAAAAGGCACGGACTGGTCCAGGAGGATGCAGCCCTGGATTGCGCAGTGGGAGGGTGCGCTGGATGACCGCGTGGAGGAGGACCGGCCATACGACATAGCCGACTACGCGGAGTACCTCATCTGGTACCAGGGGCGGACTCATACCAGGCTGGTACATGTCGTTGACCCACCTGCCCCACACGTCGCCGCACCGACAGACGCATACCCTGCGCACTTCGCACGCGACGCTCACATCGCGGTACGTAACTTGTAATTTCAAAAATTCTCAAATGGCAATATCGTTTCAATGATGGACCATTCTATGTCTTTTTGTCCAGGCTGACGTCGGTGTTGCGATGTGGTCGGAGTCCTCCGCACTAGTGCAGAGGTGGGGCACAGGTGGGGAGTTGACCCGCGAGGAGGCCGTCAGCTTTGCGCAACGGATGGAGGCCGGGTGTAGACGTATCGTCAGCCTACTGTCCTGCACGAGGCTACCGGTGGTCTCCACACCTACGCCCAGTGCACCCCGACCACCAGTGCCACCCCGACCACCAGTGCCACCCCAACCAGCGTGGCACTACTTCGGAGGTAGTACGTGGACATGTCCACCTCCCCCGGAGCAGCCAGGGAGTTCTGCTTGGTCACGGCCTCATACACCTCCTACGTACATCCCCGGCTTCCACACGGATGATTTCATGGCGCCATGTACGGGTACGCATCGTCCAATCTTGTTTTTATCCTAAGACGACATGCAACGAACTAACGATATTACTATTGCAGGTCCTTACCAGCAGCAGCGACGCTTCTCCCCGGGCCACATCGAGGTGGACCAGTTTTTTGCGGATTGGCCTGGGCCGTCCTCCGACGCAGCACCGGAGGTTCTCTCCGGCAGTGGCCTCCCCGGTGCACTGGAGGCCACACAGCCAGAGGTGCAGCTGACTCCACCGGCGCAGCCGCGGGTGCGAAACTCACCTGATCGTTTTACTTTTTCGGACCCTCGTCACCCGCCTCGTAATCCGTTGCACCGGAGGACGGCCAAGCGGGGCCGTATGGCAGGACGCGGGCGCGGTGACGGAGCACCTTAGGGTGGGGAGTGAGGGGTGTATGTCATGCATGTAATGGATAAATATGCGGCATGTTACTGCGTTATATTATAAAGTTCATTTAAATTCAAACAATGCTATTATCTCTTCTTTTCGTATAGAAAATTATTTCTATATCAAGTAATGTGACAAATATTAAAAACCAGTTCTTGTGTGACTTAACAGTATATGTGACTATACCACATTTTTTACGAGTTTCAAATTACAAAATTAACAAAACCGAAAGACGGGATCACCATGTAGTCGCCTAGAGGTAGATTGGCGAGCAGGCGTGGGGAAGAAAAGAGGGCTTGGCCGTCGGGCTGTATTCACATGCAGTCGCCCCCCCCCCCCCCCCCCCGTTGGGCGACTCTCTTTATGTCGCCCAACGGGGGGGCGATTCAATTTAATCGCTTAACGGGGAGGCGATTGCATTTAATCGCCCAACGGTTACCGGATTCTTTATAAGTCGCTTTTTGGTTGGGCGACAAGCTCTAGTCGCCCAATGGTTGGGCGACTGGAGCCTATTTGTGTAAAAAAATTTGTCGCGGGTATATTTCTGTATTTTCGAATAAAAAATGGGTTATCCGTACAAAAAATTCCTTAAGCAGTGCACCGTGGTGTCACAACAGGAGGCGGAGCCAGCTCATGGTGGTAGTCGGCATCGTCGAGCGGAGGATGCAGGAAGCTAGGAGTGGATGAACTCACATGTGACTATCGGTGGAAAGGGAGGGGGGTAATTAATAAGGGTCGAGCGATGGGAGGAACCAGTGCCTGCCATTCGATGCGGAGAGAATAGATGGGTGAGATCAAAATCCTGGGGGATACACCATGGATCAGTGATGTGTCATTATCAGAGACTGTTTGTTATACGAATCGTTTGTGATAATGCACATATGAGAGATTGTTTGTTATATGAACCGTCTATGATAAGTCACATATCAGAGCTGGTTTGTCATACGAACTGTCTATGATATTAATATCAGAGACGGTTTGGTATACGAACTGTCTGTGATAACACTTAAATATGTGCGCCCTACTCCAGCTCTTTTAAACTGTCCTCTCCCTCATCTTCTTCACCAAATTTCTCAATAATGGCATCTAATATTATTTTGATCTCCTTCCTCTCATCTATCCATCATGAGTTGTTTGGCCGTAACCTTACACAGGCGGCCAACAATTTACAACTAGAGCAGCTCCTCTGCTCATGCTCTTTTCTCCTTCCTCGACTTGCTTCTATCCATCAGCTTTGGACCTCATCATCCGCCGTTGACGGAGGTGTCTCGTTGCCGCTCAGGAAAGGGAAACCGCCCTCAGCCTCGTTCTTCTCTGCAATGTGCACAAAGCAGAAAAAACTCTTGCGGCAGTGAAGAGACACATGGATAACATTGCCGATCAAGCAGAAGTAGCCGATTCTGATGAAGCTTATCATAGCATCCTCTTTGAAATTATAGGCCATGCTAATGATTTGCCCAGGCTAGAGGAGGAAGTGGAGAGGGCAAGGATAATCTTCACATCATTCAAGAACTCAGTGGCTGATCCTTCAACTCCAAAAGTCGAAGAGGAATCATATGAAGCCCAAAAGACTAAGATCTGGTAATATCTTTTTTGGGGACTTTTGTAATAATTTTGCCTTGAATTTGTCTTTTGTAAAAGTGACTAGTCACACTGGCACACTTATCTGTTCTAGCTCAGTAGCTTCTGTAGTTCATATGACATAGGACAAAACACAGATGGCTGTAAATGAAAATCGTATGTGATAGTTTCATAGATGGTTCTAATCAAAAATCATCTGTGATAATGCGTATATCACAGTTGGCTTTTAAACCTAACCGTCTGTGATAGTTTCAGAGATGGTTTCAGTCATGAACCGTCTGTAATAATTAAAGCATAGATAGCTCCACATGAATCGTCTGTAGTGAGACGTCCAGTATAGCTTGTTTTGTAGTGGTGTTTGCCATTGATCCAAGCACCTTCATACAACCACATGTTCTGTAGTGGGACAAACTTGACGTAATAATTTATCGAGTTCTAGCACTAAACTATAGGTTGTAGTTGGTGTATTTACTCGTTAGTTGTGCAGGCTTAGTAACGGATCTCCAGGGTAGAAGGGGCTTTTTGCATTGCTTTGCAAGGCTTACCTACACAACTATGAGCTTTCTTGACGGTCGTAAACTAACGTTCATGTCTTGAGGTGTTAGCTCATAGGGTAGTTTATTGTTAGGGCAAGATATTGTAAAAGCCTCATTATAGTCGTTCAATCGTATACTGTCGTATGACAAGCCATGGCAGACCATGGTGATCTGGATTGTGTAATGTGGATAAAGCTGTACAATCTCTAAAAAGTGCAAAATCTATTCGAATAGCTGTGTCCCTAGTCATGGACATCGCTTGATAATACCAACCTTGGTTAGATGTCTTGTTTCCAGGGGTGGAGCCAGAAATTAGATATAGGGGGGCAACATGGACAACAAGTAGAGTAGAACCAATGAACCGTGCCGGATTTACTGATCCAATAGTCACATATCAGAGTAATATGTTTCGCAAATTACAATGCCTTATGTATTCAAACAAGTTCTAGAGGTGTCGAGTAGATGGCCTAGGATTTAGACCCAATCAAACAAGGCCTTATGTATCCAAACAAGTTCTAGAGGTGTTGAGTCGACTAAAGTCTTATTACAAACAACTTATGGCTTTTAGAATCCGGTTTTTGAATAGAATGACTTCTCAATATAGTTTCTATATAGTTGTTTGTAAGACCAGTATATGTTTTAATAATGACCGTGCTCTTCAAGAAGATTCCATAATATTCATTTACTCATCCAGCCATCCTCATGCCTCTTTCCAATCAAGAATGAAACAGAAGCAATAGAATGGAAGAAGCAAAGAAGACAGCATCCATGCAACACAGATGATTCACTAGACTTGGAGATCCAACAAAAAAAAATTGCAATCGAAATAGGACTTCATCGCCTAGCTCGCGTTAGTATCAACATCAGATGATCGCCTGGGCAGTGAGTCCAGCGGCCTTGGCGGCGAGCCCAAGGGCGGTCTCTGCCGAGGGCTCCAGATCGACTATGGCAGCAAGCTTGGCGACCTTGGAAGCGCCACAATGAACTCGTCAACTACCTTGCCAATGCCGCAGCGCCACAATGAACTCGTCAAGGATTAGTAGAAGCTTGGAGTGCCAGCCCCCCCCCCCCTCTCCGCCACTGCTTGATTCCTAAAAATTGATTTTAGAAATAAATGATTTCGAAAATGGTATGAACTGTTTGGTCGATCAATTCATTTGTGTAAAACTTGGTCATATAGGCCTATATTAAACCGCTTAATATCATATACTACTTTATTTTATTTACTCGTGTGTAGATATGATGCAATGATATTATATATGTGTGTTAATTACTGATAATAGAACTAGCACGGTAAACTTATAAAAATCGGAATTTACTTTCCGGGTCCAACGTGTACGCAGTTACCTATCCGTGATCATTTGTTCCTTTTGAGTCTCTCTCCCACCTTGATCTCTCAATTGCTGTGATGCAGTCGCAGAGGATGGCGATGCCAGTGAGCCGTGGTGCAAGGTGATGGCAAGCAGAGGAACGGGGCGACGGCAAGCCAAGGCAAGAGCAACAGCCAGTAGCGGTGGCACGTGGCAACAGTGAAGGCGAGTCAAGGTGGTGTTTGGGTTTGACAGCTTGAGGCAGGGAAGGAGTGGCGTGTTCCACCTTGATCCTATTCCTACGTACTGAACAAGAGAAAAAAAAAAGAGGTTGGAGTGTATGTTCTTTGAAATTCCTGTGAAATACTTGGAAAGCTACAGTGATCCTTTAGGATATGAAAAGCCTACAATTCAAACGGGCTCTAAAACTAAAAAAGAACATAGCAATGAATTCTTAAATAAAGTGATTAAAGCCAAACCAAAAGTTTCCATTTTATTCAAAGTACATAAAAGGATTGGCATGTGCTATATTCTTCTAGTACAACACCTAGGATCATCTCCGTTTTATTGTTCTTTATTCAAAATGCCATGAACTCAGCACCTTCCCCTATGTTCAAGCGACATCCAGCGATGTATCCAGGATTTTTAGAATATGTGTTCGGAGTTAATAAAATATTATTTTAATAAAAAAGTAGATATCGATCTATAGTAGCAAAAATTAAACTACAAATTATTTATACTAGATACAACATCTTAAATAATTTAGAGAAATTATAAAACAATTTAGAAAAATTGTTGAATTGGGAATATGGGATTTAGGACTTGGAAAATGTGGATGCAATTATCTTGTTGTCGACGTGCACTGTTTATCTTGTTGTCCTCAACGGCCTAGCTATCACTGCCACGTGCTCCCTCTTGGGACCTTGGCTCCTGTATGGTCCAGCTAGGCCCTGTTTGGTGCTCGCCACCGCTCACTTGCTACCTTGTATTTAAATTTTATATAAAACCCAGTTTTTACTAAAAAAAATTAAACCATATATTCACCCCCTCTAGTCTGCTGGCAAAAATGTTCATTTGGGTATAAATCAAAATTGCTGCAATTATAGCAGTTAATGGGTTTAGAATTGAAATGAGTCAATTTCGAGTGAAAAAAAGTTAATGAGGCTCAACTCGATAGTGGCTCGTTAGCTCAAATTTGAAATAACCACTTAAAATACAAATAAAATAATTTTAAGTCGAACTATATTAATTTCGAACGAAGTTTGATAATAACGCGTTAAGTTCGATAACCAGCTCGACCTCCTTGAACCTTCAACTGGGCTGCAATTTTTGAAACGAATTAGGGAGGAACGTGTGGAAGTGGGCTGAAATTTATTAGAGGTATAAATATGAAGTATTTAGACTAATTTATTAGTATATATGACTAATATACCTATTTAATATAGAGTATTTTCTCAGAAAATTTGGGTGTTCAATTGAACACCCATGAGCTACAGTAGGACCGCCCCGTCATCGATCAGCAATTCTCTCAAGCATCACCTCTTGATCACAGAACCGGCTATGCGCATGTTAGATAAATATATAATAAGTATGTTCAGCATACTCAGGAAGTAATTACTTTATCAATTCCTTTTATGCATAGAATTAAATAGATATTGCAAGGTTTACGCTTACCAAAACGGTAAATGTGGAATTATCTCTCTTCTCATATTGTTCTCTCTTTTGTTGCCATATCTCCACTGCACTGGCCATATCTCCGGCGGCCTCCCATGTTGTTAACAGCGCCGAGGCCGTCGCAATTATTCCTGCATTTTCTTTCTTCGTAGAAGATAATTCCCCTAGAACTGTTTTCCCCTTTTTATCGTGTGTGCAATCAACGCAACATTGCTACTGCTTAGGATGATTTCTTCTATGCCAGTTCGTGACAACACATATGCAGGCCTTCTACTAGCTGATGATACATATTAGCTTGACCTCATCCTCTCCCTAACCAGCCGATACTAAATATTAAGTGTCAAGGGATTTAGCATGTCATGACTGATGTGTCAACTAACGAGATGCATGAAATCTTAGGAAGAGTCCCAACGCATAGGACACACTGTTAGAAATTGGCCCATTTAATTTGGCATATTTCCTTAATTCTAAAGTATACATGGTTTAGTACCATATTGCTAAGGCAGGGTGAGAAAGACCGATTTATAAGGTAGAGTCATCCACACTCCTTGAATATGGAAAGAGATGGTATGAGGATGGTTCTGTCTAGTCACGCGCGCGCGCGTGTATTCGCGTATTTTCGCGTGAAAATCGCGCGCCACTTAGCAGACCAAGTCCATCTTTATTATTGCTGAACCATGCACCTCACTCTCTCTGTTTAAATGAGATTTAAACATTTGAATGAGGCAGTTACAAGTGAATTTACACTGCTTAATTTGTGATTTGATGAGGCAGTTATCAGTGCATAATTCTGTTTAAAACGCAGCAGTTACTAGTGAGTAGTAACTGCAGTGCCCATAAAAGGGCCTGGAGACGTCCAGGAAAATAGAGAGAATTTTGCACCTCCTTTCTTCCCCTACTTTCTGCTCTGTTTTGCTGTTGTGCTGTGCTATCTGAACCTCGTCGACCTTTCTTCCCGGCGTGCACCTGAAAGGAGGGAGAGTGGCTATCTCTGAACCGTTGCCGCAGAGAGTACCTGCACGGGGCGGCAATAAGGTTTTTGGGCAGCGCATCTGCGCGACCGCTCACTGCACTGTTACACCTACGTTCTGCACTGCGTCAAGCCTGCGCGGCTTCCTGTTCTTCATCAGGCTAACAAGTAAGTCGTTCGTGCGCACGTTCGACTTTGTTACTATATTGTTTTTCTTGTGTATGTTCTGAAGTATGATGAGTAGTTTGTTGTTAGTTGTGAGTTTTGAATCATTAGCTTATTATTTCTGTCTCCTAATAAAACTTGGAATTAAAATATTGCCCACATTTACAACACACACATGAAAGAAAGCATTGTGATAGGTTTGAGGAGAATCATGTACTATTGACTCCATTCTTTTTCACTTGTCATTACAGATATCGATACGGTTTTCAATACACAAATTTAAATAATGTAATAATATCAAAGCATTTCTTGATAACAAATCCAACAATATCATTTTTCTAAAAATTCCAATACTTTTGTGTATATATTATCAATCAAAGTTTTAAAATGTTAATTGCATGCACTCTAACATGGAATTTGTTGGGGGAGGGTCCCTATGTCACCTTGGACCCATGACCACCTTGGAGCGATAGCATCCGTTGGATGGTCTACTCTAAGCCAAGTCCCCAAGTCAACCTTGGTGAGCTTCGCAAGGCCAACCTCGCCGAGGTTGGGAAGACCAACCCTGAAGGGGTCCGGGCCAACCCCTGGTGAGGTACACAAGACCAGCCCAGGAGGCGTCTGAGGCCAACCTCGGACGAGGTACTCAAGACCAATCTCGGATAGGTCCGGGGCCAACCCCGAGCAAAGTACGCAGGACCAACCACCCCAAAGTCCCAAACGTGGCGGGGGTCGTGCGAGGCAAAATGATGTAGATACCCCTAAGAGTAAACTAGGCTCTATGAGCAAACTTGTAACTTCACATGCCTCCCTCTCCCTCCAATAAATAGGAGCTCTTGTAATGGGAGAGGGGAGGCTATTTTTAACCATAGATACTCATATTGAACACACTTGGTCATTTGGGTGCTTCTCCTTGAGTCCCTCCGTATCCTTGGCGGTCTTTGCCTCCTATCGGGGGTACTTCTAAATTTACTGTCCAATCTCATATCGACGACGGTTGGCGCCGTCCGTAGGGACTTGAGTGAGAAGCCATGTCGCTTAGGAAGATGAAGGCATGGAAGGTCGGCGGGCAAGTTTGGACCGTCCCAGACTCACTCTCCTCCGGAACCTGTTTGGGCGCTCCGGACTTGGGATCTTGTTCGCGCGTGCCACCCCGGACCTCCTCCGGGCCCCCTCTGGGTGCTCTGGACCTTAGACCTTGTCCATGCGTGCCGTCATGAACTTCATCCACACTTGCCACTCATTGCACTTCGCTCTCATGCGCTACTCCGGATTCCCTCTGCTTGGGCCCCCTCCGGGTGCTCCAGACCTCAAAACCCATCCGCTTGTGCTGCCACAAACTTAGTCTATGTGTGTTGCTCCATGCACTACTTTGTACTCCGCCCAGGTTCTCCACCCTCTAGACCCCTCTAGGTCTGGCCTCACCCCACTCCCCAGACCCTCTCCAGGTTCAGACCACCTCCGCTCCTAGATAGCCTCATTCCTGGACCGACTCTGAGCCCAATCCACCTCCATGTGCATAACTCCTCCATGCTGTGCTAACTCCATACCTGAGCTATCTCCCTTTTTGGACCGATTCTACACCCGAACCACCTCTGTGCCTAGATCGGCTTTGTTCACAGACCTACTCTGTGCCCGGACATCCTCGGGGTGACTTAGCCATGGGCACTAGGGCTTCCTCCAGACGACTTGGCCTCGAGGGCCCAGACTACCCCTAGGGGACTTGCCTTCGGTTTCCTAGGCCTCTCTAGGGGAATTTTCCTTCAGTCTTCCGCACCTCCCTTGTGAAGCTCTCCGCCCCATCCTTAGGCCGCCCAGACCATCCCCAAGAACATTGCACTTTGACGATCGGATCCCTAGGGTCTTCACATTTTGGCTTCCTGGACCATGCCCGGGGCCTCACCACTTAGCAACCTGAACTCTACTCAGGGCTCCACATCTCGCTTATCGCTAGTGGTCTCCAGATAGCTTGGTGTCGCCTCGAACTCCCCTCACCCGAGCCGACTCCACGTGTCATGACCATGAAGAAGGCCACGGCGCCCATTGGCTCCTCCAGCAGGAAGGATGGGGCCTCTACCTCCTAGAAGGATGCTGCAAATATGAACGTGGCGACCAAAGGGGGGATACTCCCGAGAAGGTCATCCAATTCCCTCACTTTGCCTTGTTTGAGCATCGTTAAGCCTCGATGGCTTGGCCTTGGTGTGGTTCAACTTGGCCTTAGTGACTTTGCCTCAGTCGAACATCACTTTGCCTTGATGGTGCCTCCTTGACTAGGGGCTCTGCATAGATTGATGGATTCACCTCGGCGAGCTCCAACACACGTCGATGGTTTGGCCTCAACATAGTTCAACTCAGCCTTGACGGCTTTGCCTTGACCAAGCATCATTTCACCTCGATGGACTCACCTTGGCCTCAGCATGGTTCACTTTAGCCTTGATGGCTTTTGCCTCGGTTGAACTTCACTTCATCTTGACGGTGTCTTCTCTACTAGGAGCTCCCCCTAGCTCAATGGAGCTACCTCGGCAACCTACAACATACATCGATGGCTTGGCCTCAATGTGGTTCAACTCAGCCTCGACAGCCTCACCTCGGTCAGGTTTCGCTTCGCCTTGACGGCGTCTCCTTGACTAGGGGATCCCCTAGCTCGATGAATCCTCCTCAGCAATATCTAATACACTTCATGGCTTGGCCTCAGTGTGGTTTAACTCGGCCTCTATGGCTTAACCTCAGCCAGGCCACGCTTCACCTCGATGATGTCTCCTCAATTAGGGGCACCCCCTAGCTTGATGAGTCCGCCTCAGTGATCTCTAACGTACCTTGATAGCTTGGCCTCGACATAGTTCACTTTGGCCTCGACAGCTTTACCTCGGCTAGACTTCACTTTGCCTCGATGGTGTATCCTTGACTAGGGGCTCCCCCTAGCTAGCTCAATGGATTCACTCAGCAATCTCTAACATGCCTCAATGCTTATCCTCGGTGTGGTTAAACTCAGCCTCTATGGCTTCACATTGGCTGGGATTTGCTCCATCTCAATGGTGTCTCCTCAACTAGAGGCTCCCTCCTAGCGCAATGGATCTGCCTCAGTGATCTCCAATACGCCTCAATGGCATGGCCTCAGCTTGGTTCAGCTCGGTCTCGATAGCTTTGCCTCGGCCAGGCTTCGCTTCACCTTGATGGTATCTCCTCGACTAAGGGCTCCCCCTAGCTTGATGGATTTGCCTCAATGATCTCCAACATGCCTCGATGGCTAGGCCTTTGCATGGTTCAACTCGGCCTCAATGGCTTTGTCTCGCCAAACTTCGCTCAACTCGGCCTCAATGGCTTTGCCTCGCCAGACTTCGCTCCACCTCGATGGCATCTCCTCAACTAGGGGCTCCTCTAGTTCAACAAACTCACTTCAGTGAGCTCCAACACACCTCAATGGCTTGTCGTCGGGGTGGTTCACTTTAGCCTCAATGGTTTCTGTCTTAGCTGCACTTAGCTCCACCTCAATGGCATCTCCTCAACTAGGGGCTCCCCATAGCTCAATGGATTTGCCTTGGCAAGCTCTGACATACCTCGATGACCTAGCCTCAGCATGGTTCACTTCAGCCTCGACGGCCTTTGTCTTAGCCAAACTTTGTTCACCTCGATGATGTCTCCTCAACTAGGGGCTCCCCCTAGCTCAATGGATTAACCTTAGTGAGCTCTAACATGACTCATAGCCCTTGCCTCGGTGTGGTTCACTTTGACCTCAATAGCTTTGCCTAGGCTGGACTTCGCTTTACCTCGATAGCATCTTGTCAACTAAGGGCTCCACCTAGCTTGGTGAATTCACCTTGGCAAGCCCCAACATGCCTTGATGGCATGGCCTTGGCGTGGACATACTCCCACTCTCCAAGGTTGGGTCGATGATTATCACCCTATGAAGTTAACTCTTCACTGACTTATGCCCACCTTCCAGGGTTGGGTCGATGATCGCTCACCCTCTGGGGTTGACTATTCACCAACTTATGCTCACCCTCTGGGGTCGGCCCAATGATTGTCACCCTTTGGGGGCCTCTTCATCGACTTACGCCCAACCTTTGGGGTTAGGTCGATGACTGCTCGCCCTTCGGGGTCGACTCTTCACTAACTTATGCTCACCCTCTAGGGTTGAGTTAACGATTGTCACCATTCGGGGTCTCTTTACCATCTTATGCCTACCCTCTGGGGTTGGGTTGATGAGTGCTCGCCCTCCGAGGTTGACTCTTCACCAACTTATGCTTAGGTCGACTATTGTCAACCTTCGAGGTCTCTTCACTGACTTACACACACCCTCTAGGGTCAGGCTGATGATCGCTCACCCTAGGGGGTTAACTCTTCATCGACTCATGCCCATGCTCCGAGGTCAGGTCGACAACCGCTCACCATGCGGGGTCAACTCTTCACCCACTTACATCCACCCTCCTAGGTTGGGTCAATGATTATCATGCTCCGTGGTCGACTCTTCACCAACTTACACTCACCCTTTGTGGTCGGGTCGATGATTGTCACCCTTCAGGGTCTCTTCATCGACTTACGCCCACCTTCCAGGGTCGGGTTGGCGATTATCATCCTCTAGGGTCGAGTCATCTAACACTTCCTCCTGGGGTTGAGCCTGCGACAACTCGACTCGCCCTCTGTGGTCGAGTTGCCTAACTCTCCCCCTGGGCTCGAACTTGCGACAACTCGCCATTTGGGATATAGTCGCTTCCCTCACTGAGGTCAAGCATGCTACAACTTGTTCTCCATGGTTGAATTGCCTAACACTCCCCCGCTGGGGTCTAGTCTACGATAACTCATCCTCTAGGGTCAAGTCACCTAACATTCTCCCCCATGGGGTCAAGCCTGTGACAACTCATCCTCTGGGATCGAGTCGCCTAACACTCCTCCCTAGGGTCAAGCCTAAGACAACTCGCCCTTTGGGGTCGAGTCGCCTAACACTCCCTTGCTGAGGTCGAGCCTACTACAACTCGCTCTCCAAGGTCAAGTTGCCCAACACTCCCCCACTGGGGTCTAGCCTGCAATAACTCATCCTCCAATGTCGAGTCGCCTAACACTCTCTTGTTGGAGTGGAGCTAGTGACAACTCGCCATCTGGGGTCACCCTACAATCGCCCCTTTGGGTAAATCAATAGTATGCCAGCCGCTCGGGAGCTTTACCCTGAGCATGAGTTTTTTTTCGATAGGAGATGATGACCTTCTCGCCTCCCCAATGGGCCAGTCGCTTATGAGCTTCACCCCGAGCACTAAGATTTTTCAATGGGAGATGGCGACCTTCTCGCCTCCTGACATGCGTCATATTTGCATTTATTTATTTGTCATTTTACTCTTATATTTTTTATATTTTGTGCCCATTTATCATCATTTACACGCTTTTATATATTTAATTGCTCGAAATGGACTGTTTTACACTTTTTTGTGCTTTTCCACAGGCCGGGGCGATCTAGGCGCATAAACGACAAATCTGGACTGCTCTGTACAGATGTGCGCGTCAACACGAATGCGTAGGATCTTTCCGCGATGAAATCGGAGTTTCCAAGGGCCAGAACAGAAGAAATCAATTGGAGAAGGACCTGTTCGTAAATTCTGAAAACCTGGAGGGCCAAATCGCAAAATGCCGAAAACCCCAATCCCCTCAAAAACCCTAGTCGCCGCCTGTGGGAAAATGGAGCCCGGTTTTCTCTTTTTCTCCCCTAACCATCCTTTGCTCCTCTCCTCCCCTAGCTCCGGCACCGGCGAGGGCCGGGCCAGACCTCGCCGGCGACCACCTCTCTCCACCCGCAGCTCTCCCTTCTCCGCTTCCCCCCTTGCCTCACTTCTCCACCGCCGCGCCTCCATTCTTCTCCTCTGCGCCGCCGCTCTGCATCTGCGCCTCCCTTTTGCTCTCTTCCCCCATTTCCCCTCTCCGGCCGCCACTCTCCTCTTCTTCCACAGCATCCCCACCTTCTCCTCCGGCTCTTCCTTCACTGCACCGCCTACCGGGCACGCCGTCTCACCTCACCTCCACCGCCACCGCGCCTTCTCTCTCCACCGCCTACTCCCGTGCGCCACCTCCTCTACTCCCTCACACATCGCCGGCCACACCTCCACCGCGCCGCCTCCCTTCTCAACTATCTCCGGCCACCTCCACAAGGCGGCCGCCCCCTCTATCGCGCCTCCTTCCCTTCCACCACTGCTCCACCGCCGCAGCCCCTTCACCTCTGCGCCCCCTCTATCGCGCCTCCTTCCCTTCCACCGCTCCTCCTTGTCCATCGCACATCCCGTCTCCCTCTACACTCGCTTCCCTTCTAGCGCCGCCTTGTCCCCTTTCTACACTCCTTCCTCAGCGCCACCCTACTCCGCCGCCTCTCCCTCTATTCCGCCTCCTCTCGCCATCCGTGCGTCGCTTTCTCCTCTTGGCTACCGCCGCCCTTCACTCCACCAAGCGAACCACCGCACCACCGCGTCGCCATAGCCCGATCCACATCGCCTCCGATCTCCCTTCCGCCATCGCCGGAATCTCCGCCGCCTTCACCGCCGGTAGCCTCGACTTCAGCTACCACGCCGGCGCCGCATCTTCTTCTCCGAGCCCGCCGCCTGCTTCTTCTCCACCGACACCGACGGCAACCACTTCATTGACGCCGGCGACTTCTTCATCGACGTCATCAACTCACCGACTGCTGCTACTCCACGGCGCCGCCGAGCTGCCCTCTGCTACTACTTCTCCCTTTGTTTGATTCCTTCTCCTTAATCTTCTGTTTTCAGTTACTATTACTGATACTATGTCACTGTTAATTGTTCAACACTGTATGAACTGTGCTTGTTATTCTGAGGATTATGATCTGTGATATGTGATGCTGAATTGCTGTGATGTTTTTGTCAGTGGTTAGTCTGTGTTCAGTGTATTTGTGATCAGTGTTGTGTAGGCTCTGTCCTGTGTGTGTTTAGTGTAGTTGTCAATTATTAATTAGCATCTGTGTTTGTCTTTGTGTTGTCCTGCGCGGATTAGCTAGCCGGCGACCTCTCCTCTTGCTGTCTTCACGCCCCCTTGCTTCTAGACTCCCTCGTTTCCTCTCCTTGTGTTGTCTCGACTCTCCATTGCTTCTCGACCTTCCTCTTATCTTCTATCTTTCCTCTTATCTTCTATCTCGCGGTCTATCGATAGTTAGGTCGTGCGTTCGTAGTTCTGTGTTTGTTGTGTTGTCGTGTGCCATCGTCGTCTGGTTAGCCGTCGACCGTCTTCCCTCTCTTTCTCTCTCGACTCCCTCCGTGCTTCTAGACTCCCTCCCTTCTATCTCACGGTCGGTAGTTATTTAGGTCGTCGGTCGGTAGTTGTTTTCGTTCGTTTAGTCTCGTCGTGTTGTTCGTTCGATCGTACGACGTCCATTCGTGCGGTTGTTCGTCCAGTCTTTGTTTAGTTGGTTCGTTCGTTTGGTTATTTCCTTAGTAGCTGTTTTAGGTTTAGTTTTCTCCCCCGTTTTGTTTGACCTAGCTTTAGCTGAGCATCGGTAGGCTTAGTCTAGTCCCTGTGGAGAACACGACACTCGCCGCTATTTCAGTGGCAACCCGTGCACTTGCGGGTGTGCTATTTTTGCACGATCAAGTATTTTGGCGCCGTTGCCGGGGACTAGCTTAGAGCGACAGTGTTAGGCTATAGACTAGGTCGTTTGTTTTCTTTTGCTTGTTTTGTGTTTGTGCTGACCTGTCTTTTATTTTGTCATTTTTCATATTTGTGATATCTCGCTAACCCCTAACCCTTTCCCTAGTTATTTCTCTCTTGCGCGATTTTTCGTATCCATTCTTGCAGGTTGATTGATATTGGTACTTATTGAGGCTATGGCTTACTATTCTGATTCTTGTGGTTATATGAGCACCCCTAGCACTTATGATACTCTTCAAGAACAGGTAAATCTATTGTCTCGTCAGTTAGAGCGCTATGCTTTAGAGCGAGGAGTTGTGTTAGAGAGCGGGCATGATCATTACAGTTCTTTATTAGGCGCCCACTCTCCAGTTGTTCCTATATGCCAGACTTGTGGTTTTCAGGGCCATTCACCCGCTGAGTGCCAGTGTGGTTATTTGTCCACTCCAGAGTGTTACGGGATGAGCTTTGCTCAGCCGAGTGAGCCATTCCCTGACACTTATCACCCTGGATGGCCTGAGCACTCGAGTCTGTCATATGGAAACAACAACCCTGATATTTCATCCTTTTCTTCTAGTACACCATTGCAGGGTTTTAGATTTGGAGATCAGGATATTTCTCATTAGTCACACCAGCACTATCCTATACATCAGCATCAGACTCCTACTCCTGAGCTCGATCAGTTGACCAGATTTGAGGAGAGGATTTTCTAGGATTATAGGAGATTCCGAGAGAAGAATGAGTAGTGACTTCTCATTAGATCCGACACCTCCTGCTTGTAGTTCACCTATGCCTTCACCGAGCCAGTTTACAGTTCCTATGTCTGAGTCCTTAGAGCAGTCTCATGAGCCACCTCCTTCACATGTAGATCAGGCTGCCAAACTTGATGCATTATGCAAGGAACTGATGACTGCGCCTCCTGGTGGTGATCGTGCGATGGCGATTCAGGATGAGATTGAGGCGATTATGAGCACCAGTTCTACTTGTGTGGATAGTTTTACCATTTCGCAGCCTTCCATTAGCACCACAGAGATAGTTCTGGATAGAGATGAGTGTCAGCCTATCAGTCTTACACCTGATCTTGCTAGCGAGGGCCTGTTGTTGGAGACACTACATATACACCTTGAGGCACCTCAGTCGGATCCTTTGCCTATAGACTTTGAGAGAGAGATTATTGAGCTAGATGATGAGGACCTACCTCCTGATGATGATTGTTTCACTATGGATATACTTTTGAGTTCTGAGGTTTCATATCTTGATGAGGGGGCTGCTTCCGATGTCGACGAGGAGCACATTTCTATTGATCCATCACCGGCTACTTCTTTCGTCGATATCGCCCCTCTGGAGGTTTCTACTACCGTGCATTCTACTTCACCTACACTTCAGGTAGTTTGGAAACTCTTCCTCGACCACTTCAGGTTTGATTTCTTTGGCCCTGACGAGACATATGCTATTACTAGTTGTGCTTATCTCACTGATAGACCTCATGATGTACTTTATCGATATACCTACATGATTGGATATTCTATTGATGACTTGGAGGGCGTCGACCCTATCACACATATTTGCCATGTTTTTGAGTCTATTTACAAGATTACACTTGTGTGCCTTCGACTACGAGCGGACATGGTTCGAGTCGATATTCCTTGGGATCCGGGTGGATTTCGAGGCATGCTGCTTCATGAGGAGGGCGGACATGTGCCTTTTCCATGTCCCGTCCTTGGCCTTCCTCCCGCTACATCCAAATGAGCTTCTCTTTTTCCTTTTATTTCCATTTTGTTTGTTAGTTTCTCCTCTTTTCTTTTCTTTCTTTTTATTTCAGGTCCCGTGCTAGATCTTCATCCTTGTACGTGCGAGAAGTCATGGGATGATTAGTCTACTTCCACTACATCATATATACCCGGTGAGCTGTTTCTTACCCCTTTAAGCACATTCTTGATTCATTGCTCAATTTAAGCTTGGGGGAGGACTTGTATGTGTATGGATGATGTTCTAGCATATTTGTATTATATTTGTAAGCATCTGAGCTTATTGTCGTGTAGTTGATGATATATGGTCATTCTTATGCTTCATATTGTGCTTATGTTGATGATATATGGCATTTATCATTGCTCTCATGTTATGCTTGATTGTATATTTTGGTCATGTGAGCCCATGCTATGATTAATCAAGAAAGGTCATGTCAAAATTTTCATTGAGCTATATTGTCACTAGTTCCTTGTATGCCTTAAGTCACTTGGCATCATATTATAGAGCTTGAGTTTTGTTTATTATCCATGATGTGCTTAGAAACCTTGTGATCCTATAGCATTTGATTCATTGCGAGTTACGCATGTGTTTTAACCATTTGCGAATTGAATTGGTTCTAGTCATGGCCTCTTGAATGATCATATCTTAGTTTCATGCTTTGGCATATGTTATTTTAGATATTGATACTTTGCTTGAATGTAAAATTTGTGAAAGAGGTAGTCCTATCTTGAGCCAATAACTTGGTTGATTTATCTAGGTATCCATGTCTCGGGACACGTGTTACTTAGCATTAATGAAAACCGGTTAAAGATGCTTAATCAAAACTAAAAAAAGCAAAAGAAGAAAAGAAAAGAAAATTTTGTGATGAAATGTGAGTGAGTGGAATAAGTGACTTTGTCACATTGATTCGGAAATGTGTTGAATAAGCGGCAAAGTTTGCCCAAGGGTTTGAATAAGTGGCACAAGTGCCCATTGTGTTATAAATTTGCTAAAAACAACAAAAATTAAGTATTATGGCTCAAGTGTGGACTTTTTCATAAATATCATGCGAGTATTAGTCTCTTTGTCTCAAATAGCATATGTCTTAGCATGATCCTTTGCTATGCTCATTCTAGATGTTATACCTAGTTCCGATGCCTTACAATTTTGGTTGAATTCATGTGATCACTTAGTGCATTTCGACACTTATAACTTGATTTGGTTAAATGCTATAGTTATCACTTTGGTATCTTTGCTTGAATGTTTCATTCTAATCTTGGATGGTTCTCAAAACTCAAGTTAGATGATCTCATTTTACATGGTTGTATGCTTTTTGACTTATTACATGCATGACACAAGTCTTTTACAATCATGACTTCTTGTCCGGGTTCGATAATATTATGCCATTTACTTGAGGACAAGTAAAAGTTTAAGCTTGGGGGTATGACATGCGTCATATTTGCATTTATTTATTTGTCATTTTACTCTTATATTTTTTATATTTTGTGCCCATTTATCATCATTTACACGCTTTTATATATTTAATTGCTCGAAATGGACTGTTTTACACTTTTTTGTGCTTTTCCACAGGCCGGGGCGATCTAGGCGCATAAACGACAAATCTGGACTGCTCTGTACAGATGTGCGCGTCAACACGAATGCGTAGGATCTTTCCGCGATGAAATCGGAGTTTCCAAGGGCCAGAACAGAAGAAATCAATTGGAGAAGGACCTGTTCGTAAATTCTGAAAACCTGGAGGGCCAAATCGCAAAATGCCGAAAACCCCAATCCCCTCAAAAACCCTAGTCGCCGCCTGTGGGAAAATGGAGCCCGGTTTTCTCTTTTTCTCCCCTAACCATCCTTTGCTCCTCTCCTCCCCTAGCTCCGGCACCGGCGAGGGCCGGGCCAGACCTCGCCGGCGACCACCTCTCTCCACCCGCAGCTCTCCCTTCTCCGCTTCCCCCCTTGCCTCACTTCTCCACCGCCGCGCCTCCATTCTTCTCCTCTGCGCCGCCGCTCTGCATCTGCGCCTCCCTTTTGCTCTCTTCCCCCATTTCCCCTCTCCGGCCGCCACTCTCCTCTTCTTCCACAGCATCCCCACCTTCTCCTCCGGCTCTTCCTTCACTGCACCGCCTACCGGGCACGCCGTCTCACCTCACCTCCACCGCCACCGCGCCTTCTCTCTCCACCGCCTACTCCCGTGCGCCACCTCCTCTACTCCCTCACACATCGCCGGCCACACCTCCACCGCGCCGCCTCCCTTCTCAACTATCTCCGGCCACCTCCACAAGGCGGCCGCCCCCTCTATCGCGCCTCCTTCCCTTCCACCACTGCTCCACCGCCGCAGCCCCTTCACCTCTGCGCCCCCTCTATCGCGCCTCCTTCCCTTCCACCGCTCCTCCTTGTCCATCGCACATCCCGTCTCCCTCTACACTCGCTTCCCTTCTAGCGCCGCCTTGTCCCCTTTCTACACTCCTTCCTCAGCGCCACCCTACTCCGCCGCCTCTCCCTCTATTCCGCCTCCTCTCGCCATCCGTGCGTCGCTTTCTCCTCTTGGCTACCGCCGCCCTTCACTCCACCAAGCGAACCACCGCACCACCGCGTCGCCATAGCCCGATCCACATCGCCTCCGATCTCCCTTCCGCCATCGCCGGAATCTCCGCCGCCTTCACCGCCGGTAGCCTCGACTTCAGCTACCACGCCGGCGCCGCATCTTCTTCTCCGAGCCCGCCGCCTGCTTCTTCTCCACCGACACCGACGGCAACCACTTCATTGACGCCGGCGACTTCTTCATCGACGTCATCAACTCACCGACTGCTGCTACTCCACGGCGCCGCCGAGCTGCCCTCTGCTACTACTTCTCCCTTCGTTTGATTCCTTCTCCTTAATCTTCTGTTTTCAGTTACTATTACTGATACTATGTCACTGTTAATTGTTCAACACTGTATGAACTGTGCTTGTTATTCTGAGGATTATGATCTGTGATATGTGATGCTGAATTGCTGTGATGTTTTTGTCAGTGGTTAGTCTGTGTTCAGTGTATTTGTGATCAGTGTTGTGTAGGCTCTGTCCTGTGTGTGTTTAGTGTAGTTGTCAATTATTAATTAGCATCTGTGTTTGTCTTTGTGTTGTCCTGCGCGGATTAGCTAGCCGGCGACCTCTCCTCTTGCTGTCTTCACGCCCCCTTGCTTCTAGACTCCCTCGTTTCCTCTCCTTGTGTTGTCTCGACTCTCCATTGCTTCTCGACCTTCCTCTTATCTTCTATCTTTCCTCTTATCTTCTATCTCGCGGTCTATCGATAGTTAGGTCGTGCGTTCGTAGTTCTGTGTTTGTTGTGTTGTCGTGTGCCATCGTCGTCTGGTTAGCCGTCGACCGTCTTCCCTCTCTTTCTCTCTCGACTCCCTCCGTGCTTCTAGACTCCCTCCCTTCTATCTCACGGTCGGTAGTTATTTAGGTCGTCGGTCGGTAGTTGTTTTCGTTCGTTTAGTCTCGTCGTGTTGTTCGTTCGATCGTACGACGTCCATTCGTGCGGTTGTTCGTCCAGTCTTTGTTTAGTTGGTTCGTTCGTTTGGTTATTTCCTTAGTAGCTGTTTTAGGTTTAGTTTTCTCCCCCGTTTTGTTTGACCTAGCTTTAGCTGAGCATCGGTAGCCTTAGTCTAGTCCCTGTGGAGAACACGACACTCGCCGCTATTTCAGTGGCAACCCGTGCACTTGCGGGTGTGCTATTTTTGCACGATCAAGCATTTTGTTCTAATGGACCAGCTGCTTGTGACCTTCATCCCGAGCACTAAGTTTATTCTAATGGGCGGTGGTGACCTTCTCGCCACCCTAAGCGCATATCCACTCGTGATCTTCATCTCAAGTGCCAAATTTTTTTCAATGGGAGACAATGACCTTCTTGCCTCCCCAAGCATATAGCCACCCGCGACCTTCATCTTGAGCATTAAGATTTCTCCAATGAGAGATGGTGACATTGTCACCTTCCTAAGCGAAGTTCCACTCGTGAGCTTCTTCTCGAGCACCAAGTTTTTTTCGATAGGAGACTGAGACGTTCTCACCTCAAGTGAAGTATCACTTGTGAGCTCTCGCCTCCCCAAGAGAAGTCCCGAGTGCCAAGTTTTTTTACTTGGGAGACAATAACATTCTCGTCTCCCCAAGCAAAGTGCAGCTCATGAGCTTTGTTCTAGCGATAAGTTTTTTCTGATAGGAGACGATGACGTTCTCGCCTCCCTAAGCAAAGTGCCGCTTGTGAGTTTCATCCTGAGCACCAAGTTTTTTTCCAATAAGGGATGACGATATTCTCGCCTCCCCAAGTGTAGTGCCACTCATTAGCTTCGTTCTGAGACCAAGTTTTTCGATGGGAAATGGCGACGTTCTCACCACCCAGGTGAATTGCCACTCGCGAGCTTCTTCCCAAGTACCAAGTTTTTTCAATGGAAGACGATGACACTCTCACCTCCCTAAGTGAAGTGCCACTCGTGGGCTCTGTCCTGAGCACCAAGTTTTCTCCAATGGGGGACAGGGTAAGGGGATACCCCTAGTAAAGAGCAGTAAGTAAACTTTATTCTAATATTAGGCAAGCAACAATGGTGCAAGCCGTGTGAAAGGAACAAGGGTAGTTACAACCCTTTTATATTCTTGCCAGAGAAGGCCAGGTAGTCACAGGATAAACTTCAAGTATCCCAACTTTGCGCCACACCAGTCGACTCACAAGCCAGCATTACTCCCCTCACAAAAATGAGTCTCGAGTGCCAAGTTTTCCGATGGGGGATGCACGTAGTCATCTAGGCTCATCGTCCGCCATGCACCACTATCCCAGCTCAGATCCACTCTACCACTACTACTGACCTAGCCCCTATACCAGGTCCACGTTGCACCAAATACAAGGTCAACATCACTCCCGAGAAGGTGGTTCACTACACCCGCTGCCTTAGCCCTTTCAGCGTGTCAACAAAGCTTTTCAAGCATCTTGAGAGCGATGGCTTGATCCCAATGTGGTTTGATCGGTCTTGATCACTTTCCTCCAGCTGAGCTTCGCTTCACCTCAATTGCATCTCTCCAATCGTGGAGTCTCTCTAGCTTTACAAATAACTGAAGGATGACCAAATCACCTCCTTCCATCGAGGGCCACACCCTGACTTGTGGAGTACTCTATGCTTCGCAGTCAATGCCTCGATGAGTTGGCCACATAGGCTTTGACAAATCGATCATCTTGTGTTTGGGTGCATATCTCCTCAACTCAAAGCCCAGCCCTCAGTGAGTCGAGAACTCCTCGCGAGTTCATACTTAAAGGCGAATTGAGTATCCATGACTTCAGTGCACACCCACTTGTGCCACAGGCAACCCCTCAAGGAGTCAGCTAATAGGTGCATTGGTACATGCCTCCTCACCTCACAGGTAACTCATTGGTCCCTAGTACTTTGTGCCCCAATGCACTCCTAGTCGTGGGATAGTTCACCTAGCAATAAGCAACACTCCGTGATAGTTTCGCCTCCGTATGATATGACTTGATATGCAGGGCATTCCCTCAACCAAGCTCAGCTTGATCTATCGGCATCCCCTCAATTATGCACGCCCGTTTGATTGGTCAATTTACATCGACAAGTGCTAGCACGTCACCTTAGCGTGGTGTGGTAAGCCTCGAGGGACATCCCTCAGCAAAGCATACATAGTCTTTGCATCAGGCACTCCTTACTTCATGGGCCACACCCCCGTGAGCTAAACATGTGGAGCACTTCCGAGCTTCTAGTGCCATGCCTCAATGGGCCAAGCAGGCAACAACTTAGCACGTATCCCCTCATTTTGAAGGTTGGACCTCATTAGGCTAGTCTCGGGTACGCTCATCGACCTTGAACATCTCAGCGTGTTGGTATGCATCGATCGATCATGTCTCAAGATATGGTCCAACGCAGCATCGCCAATCGAGCTTACACATAGAGATGTGTAAGCCCCAGTTGGCTTCATGTGCCTTGAAGCTCCATCACACCTCAGACTAGCAGTATATCCACGCTCATCCTGATGAGTTCATGCAATGATCCAATTACCCAAGGACTCTATGCATCTTAAATCGACAAGTTGGGCATTTATTTCTAGCGTGTTCACATGGGTCAACCTTTCGCACCCCTAGGTTCTATTGCCCTTTGGTGGCTATGCCTAAGCGAGTCAAGCTTGACACTCCTATGCATATCTTCACCACGTGAATTCTATAGATCGAGAATTGATTTCACGAGGCACTTCTTTGGGCTAAGTTCTAACCCCGATTCTTCGCGTAACTTCGACATCTAGGCAATCAATACTTGGCTCCATAATTGTTCACGACCCCATCTTCTTCTGTGACGGTGAACTCTCTAATATGACCCAAAATCGGTCGAGCGAAGCAACGACCCTTTGGCAAACACCAGGGGAACCCAACTCGGAAGCGTGGACACAACCTATCATATGAAATTCGCATAAGAACTAAGGTATTTTAATATATTGTCGGTGAGGGGCTACTGTTGGCGAAGGTCCCCATGTCACCTCGGGCCCCAAACCACCTTGGAGCGACGGCACTCTTTCGAGGATCTACCTCGAGCTAAGTCCCCAGGTCAACCTGGGTGAGGCTCGCAAGGCCAACCTCAACGAGGTTCGCAAGACCAACCCTGGAGGAATCCAGAGCCAACCCCGGGCGATGTATGCAAGACCAACCCCAGAGGCTATTCCAATCTTGAATCGAAAAATCCATGACTAAGATGAAACCTTTTTGCAATTTGAGTAAGAACACATGAACTGAGATCTAAAACCAAAATTGTTGATCAGAACTTGCTTGTGGGTCAAAGATTGCCAAGATGGCTTTGATTACATTCCCATATGTCACAGTGAGTCAGAGCATCAATGAAATCAAGCCAAAAACCTCCAGATCAAGAAATCACCTGATAGGGCCAAAATCAAGTAAACACAGGATTTCTTGATAAACTTGCTATTGAAGTGCCTAAATGATTGGAAGTCGATCTCAAGAGATTATCTCCATCTCGTCCATGTCCTTAGCACAGCAAGATCAAGAGAGAGGCAGAAAGGAGATCAACCCAACTAAAACAAGAACAACAGAATGAGATCAGGAAGGGTTTGAGAGAAGAAAAACTAACTTAAAACCAGAGCAAAATCAATCAGACAAAAAGATACACAAAAAGGTAGATCAAATATTAATGTATTGCTCACTCGAGATGATTGGTTTTACAGCCTCTCCACTCAGGAGGACAGAGCTCTAGGCCTAGAGCACGCACCCACTCTCTAACCTATCTCCCATGGGAGGGAGGAGGCGCTAGCCACCAAAAGACTTAGCCAACCTTTCAAACCTAGCTCTTGCCTCTCCTCCCCTTATATAGGCTCACAACTTGAACCCAAAACCTAATGGATCCCCCATTAGGCCAAACCAGGGATAACCCATTAACCCCACCTAACACCAGGTTTTACTCACGCACGCTTCTCAAAGCAGCTTACAACCATTAACCCATTAGTGAATCAACACTTGATCCATGTCACATTTTCAGCAAATACAAGACCTAAACCACTTAGGCCAACGCTGTGGTTTCATATACCGCTACTCTTCTGGTATTGGCAATTTACCAAAATACCCCTTTATCGCCTTCCTCGAAGCTTCCCGCTTCCTTTATCACAAAGCATCGCCCATGCTTCGCTATCTTTCATATAGCCCCAATGACTTGTCGTCAAGCCTCTCACGCCTCTGGATCCCACCGAACTGTCCTCGCTTGCAAATAACCCAAGTCACTTGGCGCACCACATGCTTCTCCTCGCATATAACGGCACATGGCTTCCTAGACCGCACAGGACCTCGGCTCCTCCTTGAGCCTAGTCCTGATCCACCTTGCCATTGCCTGTCATGTCCACTACCGGTACCTCCCGCTCCTGTTCCTCGTCGTTCCAGCTTGCAACCATCCCGCAAGTCTTAGTCATCTTCGGTGTCTCCCTAACCATTCTGGACTTCAACACCACCCTTTGCCTAGTCCTGATCCTCCTACGCCTCACTATGACCTAGCTCCAAAGTCCTGCAACCAACAACAATAAGCAAACCATCAGGTAGCACTGCATAATATATAAAGTCATCAATCTGCGTAATTCATCCCATACAATGCACAATGCAAAATGTATGCGCCCAAATTACTGATCATAAATCTAGAACCAAACAATAAACCCATGTGCACATAAGCAACAACATCCATACCATGCCCATATGATCATCCCAACTCAAAACCTGAAGTCCAGTTTTTCTGCAAAATCCGGTAGTACCGCTCTTAACAGGTCGGTACTATCGCGCTGTGGTACTACCGTGCCCCACGACGGTACTCCCGCACCATCACTCCTCACACATGACCTCTCTGGAAAAAATGTTCCGCTGCTCAGACCGGAATTACCGCTTGAGCGGAACTACTATGCTCATAACGTCGGTACTACTGCTTAACGGTACTACCGCACAAACACCTGCGATACTCCTGATTTCTCTAACAGTTTCAGAAAACAGCCTAAATTAATTACAATTTTTGCAAACATTGTAATGGTTCATTACAACAATATTATGAACCTTCTCACATTGTCCTTCAAAGGGAGAAATGCGTGTGCGAGACGAGAGCGAAAGGAGTAATGTAACCCTTGCCTTATTCTCGGAGTAAGACAGGAGCGAAAGGAGTGAAGAAATCACTTCAAAAAATCAGATATTTATATTAACTTCTGACTTATCCAATCAGAAAGGCAATACAAACCCCTATAAATTGCCGAAGGAGAGCGCCAGCCCCGGTTAATGCTTACCACCCAGCAAGAAAGTACTAAACACACTGGAAACCTCTGATCCGCACCCTCCATCCTGATTTCGCGTTAATTATTTTTGTACATGTGTCGTTCAGAAACAATTTTCATGTGGATCATTTAACCCAACAAGTCAGAAATTTCAGAAATCGATAACCAAATTGAATCGAAAAAACTCAAGTTCGAAACACAGGATTTCACATAAAACGGTTAAACTTTCGCAAGACAACGTGAAAATTTGGGCGTTAAAATGCAACTGCCTCTGCGTCTGGGCACAGAATACACATGCTCTGCCCTGCTCCGTCCGAAGACTCCGCCGGTGCAACACTGTTCCATCAACAAAATGAACTCGACACCTCATGTGCATGGGCATTCGCAAAGCCAGAAATAAAGCCTAGGAAAAGATCTTACTAATCCAAATCACAGCAGCATGGAATCGATGCAATCTCTATGTATGTCCGACTGATCTCGTATATAAAAACAGTGGCCATTAATTAGGGTGTAGACATACGTATATCGAAAAATTACGGCCCATGTGACCTGTACTACAAGCATGTAAAGCTTCACGGTCTTCTAAACACACACAGTTAAAAAAACAACTAGAATGCCATCGATCGTACGCACAGTCAAACCAAGACCTGTACGAACCACGTACTAGCAGCCAAGTAAAAAGATACTGGCGTTCAAGTTATAATAGTGAAGGGTATGAACAAATGCTTGATCCGTGAAGAAATTGCAGAGATGTATGTAGTTTTGTCAGAGACAGTAAAACTCGGTGAAAAATTGGCTGAATTGATGTGATCACTCACCTCTAACTCGGTGCTGCTTGGTGTAACTTCAGTGGTATATAATCTGTTTCCAATAATCAAGTCCCAGCACCAGTTTGTCCCTTGCTTCGTTACCACCCTGGAGCACAAAAGAAGTATATGAGAATCACATTCGTTCAAATAATACAGAAACAAGTCAACTACAGATCAAAATGTAGATGCATTAAACAAGTAATGCTCCTGTAGGATGCGAGATGCGTAAAGCACAGAGGTAAAGATTTGCTTAGAATTCTGACAGTACGAAAAACTTCAGATTTAGATCAACAAGCACTGTTATGACAATTCATGAGCATGTAAAGCAGATCTAGTTGGCCTCGTCCCAAGAGTTAATTTGAGCTTCTCAATGCATAGATGCATGATGAGATTGCGCTTTGACCATGTCATGAATTTGCAAACTATTTATACAAGTTTAGAGATTTACCATGGTCATGGAAAAAAATAGAAGTGCACATACATTCACATAGTTAAATCAGAGACTTGAAGGTCTCAACTTGCCGGTGGAATTTAGGTGTGCATGACCTCGTGATCTACATCTAACTTGCCCTTTTTTACTTGCAGTTTGATTAATGGGTTTTGTTAAATATTATCCGGAGTAATTTGTCTATGGAAGAACAGTTCATTGCATCACTTGCACTATTTAATAATAGGTTTCTAAACCTGGCGAGTGCCATTCTTCAAGAAAACCATTACATCAACCAACCTACTAGTCGATACTAACCTAGTCGGCCAATCTTTCTGAGGAACCAGCAGTATCTTTCGAAAGTTTGAAACTGCACAAATCTTACGGTTATTAAAGGTTAAGGATTTGAATTACAACAGATTATTACTCTCTTCGTTTTTTTACTTGATTTTCTATAATCCGTACCATCAAACTTTTAACCATCAATGGGTTTAAAACTATCTAGATTGACTATACAAAAATTATATCATTAGATTTATCGTTAAAATACTTTTATAATATTATAATTTTATTAGTATATTTATCGTTAAAAATACTTTTATAATATTATAATTTTATTAGTATATTTTAGTGTAAAGTTATAAAAAGTAGTAATCAAAATCGTATCTTGAAAATAAAAAAATCAAAAACGTCAAATAAAAAAGAACGAAGGAAATAGTAGCTATGAGTGCTTTATTCAAAAGTCAGCTTTTAAAAACCAAGAGTCAAAAGCTGTTGGAATCGGACTCCGATCCCTCTTGGCCTCGTACCATGAACCCTCAACTTGCTGGAGAACCAATTAGTTTGTCAGAAGCCACCATGGGGCGGCTCACAGATTGGTGCTGTGATAGAACCTTAGAACCAATTAGTCAACTCGCTCACTACTAAAGCTTTAATTGTGACCACTTTCATCAACTTTTTTATGCCCACTTAGCCAGACGATTCCCTCCAGCTTCTTACATCTTCCAAGATTAGATCTTGTTAGACTTGGACAGACCCCCTACACCTCTGTATATAAGTTCACACCATTCGAACCATGGAATACTCACACTGTAGTACTGTACTCAGTGCTCGCTCTCTTGACACCAGCACAAGCCATGGGGCAGGCTAGGGTTCACCTCCTAGCCTCCCTAGCGGCGTTATACCTCATCCTCGCCGTCACCGGCAACCTCGCCGACGACCTCGACATACAGTGGGGCAACTCAAAGGTGGTCTACGACAGCACCGGCCAACAGACCATCGCGCTGACTCTCGACCGCTGGACGACCTCCGCGTTCCGCTCCAAGAGTGCGTACCTCTTCTGCAGGATCGACATGGACATCAAGCTCGTCCCCGGGAACTCAGCCGGCACCGTGACCACATTGTATGTAAGTGACCAACGAATGAACTGATTAACATCCACATATGTCACCTGTGAATCCTTTAGAGTAACCATTCTCTTGTGTTGCAATCCGGGCATAGATGATGACAGAGGGGCTGTGGCAATTCCATGATGAGATCGACCTCGAATTCTTGGGGAACAGCACCGGCGAGCCCTACACCCTGCACACCAACATGTATGCCAGGGGGAAAGGTGGCAGAGAGAAGCGGTACCAGCTTTGGTTTGATCCCACTCAAGACTTCCACACCTACACCATCATCTGGAACCCACAAGAGATCCAGTAAGCTCCCCTCCTACATGTCTAGATAAAATTGTTTTTCATACGAAGTACTAAGGTTCAGTTTGGTGACTTGGTCGTCACACGTGTTAAATCAATTCTAGAACAGGTTTACCATATCAGGGAAAGCATCCTGTTCAACATACCGATTTGCAAGCACTAACCCTAGCTGGTATGGATGTTGTTGAGTTGCAGAATCCTTGTCGATGACAAGCTGATCCGGCAGATCAAGAACCAGTTGATGTATGGTGTCCCCTACCCAGTCTATCAGCCAATGAGGGTGTACGGCAGCATCTGGAACGCCGACGACTGGGCGACGCAGGGCGGGCGGGTGAAGACCGACTGGTCACACGCGCCATTCACGGCGTACTTCCGGAACTACAGGGCCACCACCTGCTCCCCATACCAGAGCTCCCCGGCCTGCGGCCAGAGCTCACCTAGCGCCGGCGGTTGGTTCAACCAGGCGCTGGACCAGACGCGGCAACAGCAGCTGAACGAGGTGGATGCTAAGTACAAGATCTATGATTACTGCACTGACTCCAAAAGGTACCAAAATGGGCCCCCCAAGGAGTGTGGGTTACAGTAAAAGTGATTCAACTAGCGGATAGAAAGGCCGAAGGGTGAGAGGTGTATTGAATGATTCGATTGAGTATTGAGGTGTATTGAATGATTCGATTGAGTATTGAACATTGTAATAAACGTTTGTTCATTGCATTTCTTCGAAAGAAAATAAACAAAAGAAAACGCATACATATATATATGTTGGTTCTGCATATATCAGATGTGGTATGCTTAAATAAGAGAAACATTGCGCAGTAAGCAAGACCTAAAGACCTGAATCTAGTTGTAAATAGTTGCTGTTAAAAGACAGTCCATAGAAAACAGTAAAAAAAAATATGCATGGAAAATGGAAAATATGTATTTTGAAACTAATATTTGCAGCATGATACCTGAATAGAAGGAATGTAAAGTCAAATATGCCATATTCATGTCACTAAAACTTTGTGGTTGTTTATTTATGTGCGTTGTTTGGTAAGGTCGACCACAAAAGAAAGACAAATCTGCATTCCATCTTTTTAGTTGTTGAATGTAGCATCAGGAAGCTCTTGCGCCTGTGTCTGCAAAGAGCAGCATACAGTTCACTAGGGCTGAAAACGGTCGGAAACGATCGATAGGAGGTCAAATCACTTTCAGTTTCACATTATTTTCTCGAAAACGAAATCGATACGATATTGTCGGAAACGAGAACGACATCGATATTCCGGTAAATTCGGAAACGAAACTATTCGATCAAAAGTGCATCGATAACGATCGAAAATCATGAAAGCGATATCTAAAATGCAATAAACACACCAATCTGCACAATATGACAATAGTTGTATATATTGACCTAGGTCACATGAAAAATAATATTGTAGTAATGATCCATGGCACAAGAGGCATGGACGGAGGAGAAATGGAGGACGCTGCTGATGAAGGCTCCAAAAAAGAGTTTGAAATTGAATGCCTCCTAGCTGCCACAGTGTCGCATGTTCAACATAAATTCAATGATATCTGTATTGTTTTCCCCCGGTTGTGTAAGGAATGTGTTTGCGTCTGCGAACATCCCATATAGTTCAATATATGTAACTATAATTATATTTCTAATTTCGTTTCTCACATTTTATCTACTCCGTGCAGAATGTTCTATGGACCTGGTGGACCTTATGCACTATTCGCTGGTAAAGATGCCAGCAGAGCTCTAGCCAAGATGTCCTTTGAAGCCCAGGATTTGACCGGCGACATCTCTGGCCTTGGGCCATTTGAGCTCGACGCACTGCAGGACTGGGATTACAAATTTGTATTAAGCTTCGAGCCCAACCTTCCGCGCAGCGCGTGCTGTGCCTTCGTCTAGTCCCACATCGCGCAGCAAGAGCGAACGGCAGGCGGAGGCTCTCTATATAAGGCGACCCCGGGCGCCGGAACAAAGCATGCCTTTCTCGGCCTTTCGGCCTGGGGTGCTCTGCTCAGCGGAGATGAGGGGTGGGCCGGTGGGGCTATGCCAATGGCCCAATGTCATCCTGGGATTTTCGGTAATTACCGACGGTAGATAACCGGTTTAATACGGTATTTTTCGAAAACGATCGGAAGAGAGCTAAATTGTTTTTGTTTTCGTTACCGGATGTTTTTATCGTTCTCGTTTCCATTTTATCGGTTACCGTCACCGTTTCCGTTTAGGGGAAAAAATCGGTAATATCTCGAAAACGATTTTCGGTAACCGAGAATTATCGTTTTCGTTTTCAGCCCTACAGTTCACCATCAGAATAAAAAAAGGCAATGCTGTTACAGATATTTTGGTAGCGCGAGAACAGATGTTAGAACCATTCAGTATAATCTCTACTTTAAAAATGTGAATTGGTGGTTGTCGGTACGCTCTTCCTTCTCTCTTCTCAGCCATCCGATCTAAACACAGAAATCTTAACCATCTATATCCCCTCTCTCTCGCGCTAACTGTCCCTCCTCTCCATTTCCACCTTCAGTTATTCTATTTTCTCATTCTCTCCAGATCTCTCTCCCACACTCTCTTCCTCGCAGACCCATCACCTCATCTCCCCTCTCCCTCCTCGCCACCTATCGGGCATCTCCCCACCGCTACCACCCCATCTCCCCTCTCCCTCCTCCCTTCGACCATCGGGCGAGATTGGTGGGAACCGTGAGGTGGCACGACGCTCGGCGATAGTGGCTGGTGGATCCAAGAGAAGGACACTCGACGATGGTGGCCAATGGATCCGAGAGGTATGCTCGGCGACAGCAGCCGGTGGATCTAGAAGGCAGCGATCGACGGCGGCCAGTGGATCTAGAAGGCAGCGATCGACGGCGGCCAGTGGATCTGAGAGATGGGCGCTCATAGATGGCGGCCATTGGATCCGATGGCCGCCCCTACTCCCTCCTCGCCCCGCCCCTCGCGGCGCTGCGTTGGCACGGTTCTCCTCCCCGTGCCACACCTACCCCCTGCTGCTGCCGTTGCTCGATGCCATGCAGCGGCGGTGGCTTTCTCTTCCTACGCCTGCCCACATGGCTCTCCCCCACCGCCGCCACCCAGCGGTCACACACCCGGTGAGCCTCTCAGGGCCGTGGTCGAAATCGACGCCATGGTCGAAGGGGCCCGTGGTCGAAGGGGGCTGAGGTCAAAGTCGAAGGTCCGTGGTTAAAGTTGACACCATGGTCGAAGGGGGATGTGGTGGACGTCGAAGGGTCGTGGTCGAAGTCGGGGCTGAGCATGTCGGGCGGGTCGAGCTGGCTGGCATCGACAGTCAAGCGACAGGGTACGGTCGAAGGGTTGTGGTCCAAGGGGATAGTGGTCGAAGGGGGCAGTGGTTGAAGTCGAAGCCATGGTTGAAGGGGGAAGTGGTTGACGTCAAAGGGCAGTGGTCAAAGGGGACAGTAGTTGAAGGGGGCAGTGGTTGAAGTTGAAGGGGGCAATGGCCGAAATCGAAGATCCATGGTCGAAGTGTGCTGTGGTTGAAGGGGGCCGTGGTTGAGGGGTCGTGGCCAAAGTCGAAGATCTGTGGTCAAAGTCAAAGTGGTGGTCGAAGGGGGTGGTGGTTGAAGGGGGAAGTGGTCGATGTCGACGGGTCGTGGTCAAAGGGGACAGTGGTCCAAGTCGAAGATCCATGGTCTAAGTCGAAGATCCATGGTCGAATTCGAAGATCCGTGGTCGAAGTCCAAGCTGTGGTCAAAGGGGACAGTGGTCGACATCGAAGGGCCATGGTCATTGAAGGGCCGTGGTCGAAGGAGATAGTGGTCGAACGGGGCAGATCCATAGTCGAAGTCGAAGCCGTGGTCGAAGAGGGTCGTGGTCGAAGGGGGAAGTGGTCGACGTCAAAGGGCCATGGTCGAAGGGGATAGTGGTCGACGTCAAAGGGTTGTGGTCAAAGTCGAAAGGGGTCGTGATCGAAGTCAAGGCCATGGTCGAAGTCGACGCCATGGTCGAAGGGGCCATGGTCAAAGGGGGAAGTGGTCGACGTCGAAGGGCCATGGTCGAAAGGGACAGTGGTTGAAGGGGGCAGTGGTCGAAGTCATGGTCGTAGTCGAAGGGAGCTAAGGTGGAAGTCGATGTCGTGGTCGAAGGGGGCCGTGGTCGAAGGGGGCTGAGGTCGAAGTCGAAGATCCGTGGTTGAAGTCGATGCTGTGGTCAAAGGGGGTTGTAGTCGATGTCAAAGGGCCATGGTCAAAGTCGGGGCCGAGCAGGTTGGGCGGATCAAGTAGGCTGGCGCTGGCAGTCAGGTGATAGGGTACGATCGAAGAGGGCTGTGGTCGATGTCGAAGGGTCATGGTCAAAAGGGACAGTGGCTGAAGGGGGTAGTGGTCAAAGTTGAAGTCGTGGTCGAAAGGAGGCCATGGTCGAAGGGGGTTGTGGTCGACGTCGAAGGACCGTGGTTGAAGAGGCAGTGGTCGAAGTCGAAGCGGGCAGTGGTCAAAGTCGATGTTGTGGTCAAAGGGCCGTGGTCGAAGGGGATAGTTGTCGAAGAAGGCTATGGTCAAAGTCGAAGCCGTGGTCGAAGGGGGCCATGGTCGAAGAGAGAAGTGGTCGATGTCGAAGGGCCATGGTTGAAGGAGACAATGGTTGAAGGGGGCAGTGGTTGAAGTCGAAGGGGCAGTGGCCAAAGTCGAAGATCTGTGGTCGAAGTTGGCGCCATAGTTGAAGTGTGCCGTGGTTGAAGGGGGCCGTGGTTGAGGGGTCGTGGTCAAAGTCAAAGATTTGTGGTCGAAGTCAAAGTGGTGGTCGAAGGAGAAGTGGTCGACGTCGAAGGGTCGTGGTCGAAGGGGGCAGCGGTCCAAGTCGAAGATCTGTGGTCCAAGTCGAAGTCGAAGGTACGTGGTTGAAGTCAGAGCCGTGGTCGAAGGGGGCCGTGGTCGAAGGGGGAAGTAGTCGATATCGAAGGGTCATCGTCATCAAAGGGCCACGATCGAAGGGGACAATGGTCCAATGGGGCTATGGTCAAAGGGGGCAAATCCGTGGTCGAAGGGGGCCGTGGTCGAAGGGGGAAGTGGTCGACGTCGAAGAGTCATGGTCAAAGGGGACAGTGGTTGAAGGGGGCAGTGGTCAAAGTCGAAGGGGGCAATGGTCGAAGTCGAAAGGGGCTGTGGTCGAAGTTGGGGCTATGGTCGAAGTCGAAGTCGTTGTCAAAGGGGACAGTGGTTAAAGTCGAAGGGGTCCGTAGTCGAAGTCGAAGGGGGCCATGGTCGAAATCAAAGCCGTTGTCAAAGGGGACCGTAGTCGAAGAGGGAAGTGATCGACATCGAAGGGCCGTGGTCGAAGGGGATAGTGGTTAAAGAAGGCAGTGGTCGAAGTCGAAGGGGGCAATGGTCAAAGTCAAAGGGGGCAATGGTTGAAGTCGAAGGGGGCAATGGTCGAAGTCGGGGCCATGGTCGAAGTCGGCGCCGTGGTCAAAGTCAGGGCCGTGGTCGAAGGGGGTCGTAGTCGAAGTTAAAGATCCGTGGTCGAAGTCGATGCTGTGGTCAAAGGGGGCCATGATCGACATCGAAGGGTCATGGTCAAAGTCAGGGCCGAGCAGCCTGGTGCCGGCAGTCGAGCGACAGGGCACAGGCGCATCGGAGGCCTGCCAACGTACAACCATTAACGATGGTCAACCTCTCCGGACCTACGATCACGCGCGATGGTCGACGGCATCTAACTTACGACCACGAGGTGTGATCGATGGCTTCTGATTTACAATCACGAGCGTTGGTCGATGTGTTAGAACTTACGACCACAAGGTGTGGTCGATGTCTTCCGACTTACGACTACGAGCGCTAGTCGATGTGTTTTGACTTACGACTACGAGGTGTCCACGATGGCTTCCAACTTACGACCATGAACGATGGTCATCAGCTTTCGACATACGACCACGAGCCAATATCGAAGGCTCCCAATTTAGGACCACAATCGATCATCGACCGCTGCCAACTTACGACCACCAGCAATGGTTGACCGCTCCTGACCTATGATCACGTGTGATGGTTGACGGCTTCCGACTTACGACGACGAGGTGTGTTCGAGGGCTCCCGACCTACGACTACGAGGTGTGGTTGATATCTTCCGACTTATGACCACAAGGTGTGATCGACGGCTTCCGACTTACTTGACGGATTTAAAAACTTTTAGAACATATTTGTATGCATATTCTAAAAATTTTTACCACCCGAGAGTTTCAGAACATGTAGTATGATAAATTTTAAAAATCCATAGCAATGTACGGGCATTCAACTAGTGTTTCATTATTAACAAAATTGGAAATGAATACTTTGGAAACAATAGTATCGTTTTCTCATAGATATACTGAGAACAGCGAACAAGTTTCAAGTTTAAAGAGCGTATATTTATCAGTAGAATCCTTAAAAGATACCAATCATTTCTTAAAACAAAAAAGGTTGTTTAATGATTATATTAGACCCTGCTTTGCCAAGTTCTAGAGCTCCACCTCCAACTCTAGAAATAAGTTGAAATGTCGAAGATTATTTGATACAGTTATAGAACCCCTTTCCGTGGCTCGTTTTGCAGTTGGAGTCGTCCAGAGCGAAGGCCGCATCGCCTTCTTCCCCTCTGGCGAGTGCGTCGTTCGTAGCCACCGAGACGCCGACTCAACCCTAATCCACAAACCAGCGGCGTCCCCATTTCCCCTTCGCGATCTGCAAGCTCCAGCCTCCAGCCGATTCAATTCCGTTTGCTTGGTCATTCTCTAATCTGCAGATGTTGGCCGCGTCCAGCTCCTCCTCGACGCGCTCCTTCTCGCTGACCTCACTGGTAGGGTCGCCGCTTGGAGCCACCAGCTCGCCGCGCGGGGTCCCGTCCGCCTCGACGCGCTCCTTGTCGAACTCGACGGCCTCGCCGGCGGTGCCGCCACTCGGAGCCACTTGCTCGCCGCGCCAGGTGTCCTCCTCGGAGTCGTGGAGGCCACCGATCAAGGCCAAGCGGGTCGCCTCCGGATGCTCCGGGTAGTCGGCAAACACCTGCTCGCTCACGCTGCTCGGCTCCACCAGCAGTTCACCCTCACCGCCCGCATTTCCACCTCCTCCTCCTCGCGGTGCGGCTTCTGCTCGTCGTCGTCGGGGGGTGCGCCTGGTCGATCTCGTCGCCCGCAGCCATCTGAAGAAATCTTCAAATTTCTGAAATTTCGTCGAGAATTCTGAATTTTTCAAATTTATTTGAATTTTTCGATTCAAACAACGCGTTTGAATTTTTCGACCCAAATTCTCAAGAAAAACTGAAATTTTCGATATTTCCGAAATTCGGAATTCACGAGAGGGTCCGATTTTTTTATTTTCCAAAAATATAATCCTTATTTCCAGCCCTCTATCGTCGTCGAGCCTCTTTGCCGTTGAACCCTCTGCCGCCGCAACAGTTCGCCATCAACCCGCCAATCCATACCTCCTCCGCTATCGCCGACCGCACCATCGTGATCGTGGTGAGCCCCTGATTCCTTACGCCACTTATCATGGTCTCTCTTAGCTCTCTTGGTCGTCACTGCCATAGCTGTTCTTAGCGCTGTCGCTCATCGTTGCCGTTTTCTCTATGCGGGTGACCAGTGGTCCCCGTGACACTGCCGCTAGCTTCGTAGTAGGGGTGGAAAAAAATCTCGTTAGTGGGGCTCGTTGGCTCGGTTCAAAATTACTTCAATTATACTTGTTAATTGGTTAAACATTAAAATGAGTCGATTTCAAATGAATTTGAATTTGCTCAAGCTCGGCTCGGCTCGGCTCGTTAGCTCGTTTCTAAAAATACTTTTAAATTATATGTAAAATGATATTAAATCAAACTATATCATTTTTAGAAAAAGCTCGATAAGACGAGGAGTTGGCTCGATATCCACCCCTGCTTCGTAGTGAGCCCAGGAGGTGATTCCAGTAGGCCAAACACCCTATTCGTCGCATTTTTGGCATTGTCGTCGCTCGCTGGGCTTCACCACCGCCTCTCACGGCCGATAGCCCCCTCCCCAGCCACCTCTTCGTTCGCCGAGCTCGCCTTGAGCTCCTCTTCTCTTCTCCGACCTCGCCGTAGTCCCTCTGTCTCTCCCCTCGCCGCCAGCAAGCTCGCCGTTGAGCTTCTCCAAGGAGCGCCGCCGCTGTAACAGCTGTCGTCGACTCATCGGTGAATCCCGAGCCCCACGAACACCGCGGACGTGTTCGCCGTCCCATTTTGCTAACTGAAGAGACCTCCCGCATCGCCACTCATCGTCGACAACTGCAACCAGAGCTGCTGCCGCTACGTCCCCTATTTTGGTCTCACTGGCAAGCTAGCCCCACCTGTCAACGTGGGTTAACAGAGGGATGAAAGCTCTCATTAGAGCAACTCCAGTAGGAGCCCTCAAATCAGAGCCCCTACTTTTGATTTGAGGGCTCTCCCTACTTTTGAGGGCCCTATTTTTTGAGTTGAACTCCAGCAGAAGCCCTCAAATTAGGGCCCTCAAATTCATTCTAGTAGGGAATGACACGCGGGACCCGTTTGTCATCCTCTTTCTTCATCTTCTTCTTCTTCCTCGTGGACTTGGCCATACCGGCGAGGGTTGCGCTGCCGGGGAAAGGGAGTTGCCGAGGAGAGGGCTCGCCGGACTTGCCAGATCCGGACGAGGGTCGCGCCGCCGGGGAAGGGAACTGCATCCGCGGGGCTCGACGGGGAAGGGCGGGGAGGGGAAGGGGGCGGGGAGGGGAAGGAGGCGGGCGCCGGGGACAGGAAGTCGTGGAGGCGGGCGGGGATGCCGGGCAGCGCGCGTATGTGGTACGGGCGTCGCGTGTGGGGAAGAAAGCCGCGCGCAGGTGACGGTGTCCAGGCGGGGGATGTCGGCGAGGAGGCGGCGCGCGGAGGCGGGAGAGCCGAGGGAGAGGTAGAGCGAGAGGAGGGAGTTGGCGAGGCGGAGGTCGGAGGGGAGGTGGCCGGAGGAGACGGCGAAGGCGTGGAGGGCGGAGGCGGTGGGGATGGTGCGGGGGCGATGGTGCTTGGAGGAGAGGCCGGAGGTGAGGACGAGGGCGAGGGACTGGAGGAGGAGGCACGGCGGGGTCGTCGGGCCAGCGGCGGGGAGGGAGGCGATGGGGAAGAGCTGAAAAATGAGAGCCAGAGTAGGGGGCCCCTAGGAATGAGGGCTGAAGGGGGATTTGAGGGGCTCTAGTAGGGGCCCTGCTGGACCTCTATTTTTGCCTCAAGCCCTCAAATATGAGGTTTGAGGGCTCAAGTAGGGGCCCTGCTGGAGTTGCTCTTAGTCACTACTGAGTCGCTGAGGACTAAAGCCCCACCTCCTTAAAACAATTTAAAATCCAAAAATTGAGAAGCACGCTTTCTTCTTTTGGCATAGTACGTTTTCGGTCTTAGAAAGCGTACCTTCCGTAAAGTCGCTTTCGACGTCACCCGTTAGCACAATACCTTCCCTTTTCCTTTCTATCCATTTAATTTCCTAACAAAGCTTTAGTTAGCTCGTTCTCCCTCATACGTACTCCAATTCAAACAATGTTTGTCTCTATATTTTTCTAAAATCATGAAGTTTCATAGTTTGCAAAAAATTTTGAATTTTCCCTCCTATTGATTTTGTTTAGTATTTATTTGTGTTATTTGCTTTTACCGATTAGATACTGACGTGACGACAGTTTCCAACACCACTCTAGAGCAAGACCAAGTGTTCAACAAGGGCAAGCACCTTTTTAAACGTGATGATCCTATATTTCATCGTTATGCATGTTGCGTTACAAAATTATTATGCATGCACCTCCCACCTTAGGGATCTTCTGTGCCTTCCCTTTCTTAGGTGGCATGGCTTCTTGATTCGATCCCCCCAAACGACGCCAACTATCATTGATACGAGACTAGACAGTAAACTTAGAAGCACCCTGGTCAGATACGGAGACCACCGAGGATGCGAAAAGACTTAACAAGAAGCACACGAATAACCAAGTGTATTCAATATCAGTGTTTAGGGTTACAAAATAGTCTCCTTCCTCCCATTACATGGGGTCCTATTTATAGAGGGGGAGAGAGAGGCAAGTGAAGTTACAAGTTTGCCCTCGAGGCCTAGCTTACTCCTAGGAGTATTTTAGTCCTTTGCCCCACACGGGTCCCGCCATGACTGAGATTCCAAGGTTGGTTTGTGGCTGACTCCCAACCTTATTTGGGGTTGGCCCTGGATCCCTTTCGAAGTTGGCCCCAGACTTCGTCATGGCTAGCTCACAGACTCTGCCGAGGTTGGCTCGCAGATTATGCTAGGGTCATCCTTCGGACTTCCTCTTGGGTTGGCCCTTGGATCTTTTCCGCAGTGATGCGAACCTCCTCTAGGGTTGGTCTGCGAACCTCCTCTAGGGTTGGTCCTTCATGCCAGATCCGAGATACCTCCTCCCTGGATCCGGCCTCCTCCTCACCGGATGTCTCCACAGCCTCAGATCCGGGCTCCCTGGCTGATGACGCCGCTGCCTCCAGTTTGCCCTGGCCTTCTCCAGTGTCGTCGCTTGTGGATCTGGCTGGCCCCCTCGGCCAGACAACCTCCTCCCCGGATCCGGCCGGCCCCCTCTGTGGCCAACCTCCTCCCTGGATCCAGCCGGCCCCCTCTGCTTCATCTTCGACCACGGCCGGATGACCACCTCCCCGAATCGTGCTGGCACCCTCTGCTTCATCTTCGACCACGGCTGTTCGACCACGTCGTTCGACCATTGCCATTCGACCACGGCCGATTTGACCACGGTTGTTCGACCCCGACCGCGCCTTCTCTCGGCCGTCTCCTCTTGCCTCTTCTACGACCGCACCCACGATCACGTCTACGACCACATCTACAACTGCACCCACGACCTCGTCTACGACCACGTCTATGACCACGTCTACGACCGCACCCATGACCACGTCTACGACTGCGCCTTCGACAACACCTCCGACCGCGCCTTCGACCGCGCCTCCTCCTCACCGGATCTGACCGCCCCCTCTACTTCATCATCGACCACGACCGGACAACCTCCTCCGTAGATCCGACCGGCCCCCTCTGCTTCATCTTCGACCACGGCCGTTCGACCACGTCATTTGACCACGGCCGTTTGACCTCGTTATTCAACCACGGCTATTCGACCATAGTTGTTTGACCCCGGTTGTTCAATCACGGTTGTTTGACCCCAGCTGTTCGACCACGGACGAATGACCACGGTGGCTCCGATCGGTTCCCTGTAGCTCCGACCGGTTCCCTCGGATGACCTCTCTGCTCCTTTCTCTCATCTTCCTGGTAGACCACGGTCGGACAACGTTGGCGACCTCTTCACCGACCTTGGCCACGACCTCCTTTGCATCAACTCCACTACCCCGACCACAACGACGACCTCAGCACCAGCTACCTTGACATGGCTTCCTCCTCCACAGCTACGACCATGGTCACCATGCTCTCGTTTACCTGGGCAACAAAGGGCTATCATTAACTTGAGCAAACTCGTCGGTTCCCTCTACAGTCACCACGTCCGTAATGCCACAACAGTCCCTAGTGCTCCCACTGCGATTGTGGGGGATGTTAGTCTGACGGTTCCCCACTTTCGGCTTCCTCTACCTTTAGCTTCCTCTCCAATTTGACCGTCCGCAACGATTTCCTCTCCAGTCTGATTGTCTGCTCCTGCTCCTGCTGTCCACGAAGCTACCATTACGATTGCGGGGGATGTTAGAGTTTATTGGCATATTTCTATATTTGGTAGTTTAGGATTTGTAATCCCGTGATATCCGCTTTATCTCTAAGAGAGGCTTCTTGCCCTCCAAGCCTTGTACTCTATATAAACCATTCTCGAGGCTCAATACAATCCATCCATTGTAGTATATTCATCTTTCTACAATTTATGACAGCACGGGCCACCAAATAGTATCTCCGTCGCTCAACTGCCGGATGCCCTATGCATTTCGCTCAAAGAGTTATTGGCGCAGTGGCGTTTGTATTTATTCTGCTAATGATTTTTAGCTGTGAACGATAGTTTTTGACTGAAAATAAATAGTAACAACTGAAATAATGGTTTTTAGAAGAAGAAGACGAGTGATGCAAAAAGTGAGAAAGAGAGATATGTGCGCAAAATAAAGCAAGAGGAATAGGTTACATGATTCACTCATAACTCCCTTATCTTTAGAGTAAGATAGGAACGAGAAGTGTGAAAAAAATTATTTCAAAAAGTTAGATATTTATATTAATTTTTAGTTTCCCTAATAAAAACCAAAAACAAAATTCAATACGAAGAGGACCATATACATCGAGCTCCTTGCCAAAGACAGCTCGCACTGTCACCACAATATATGTGGCCAAGAAATGAACAGACTACCATTCTATTAATTCATGACTTTTTATGGAGCATTCGTATTAACTTTTGTTGATAGATTTTTATTATAATTGATAGTTTTAATTAAAAATAAATAGTAACAGTTAAAAAGTGACTTTTAAAATAAAAGGATGGGTGGTATAAAAAGTAAAGAAGGGACACATGTATGAGACGGGGATAAGAGGAATAAGGTATATGATACGTCTATGATGTCTATAATCTCCTTATTTATTTTCAAAGCAAGACATAAACAAAATAAATTAAAGAAACCGTTTCATTTTAACAGTAAAATCAATATGAATAAACCTTAAACTAGCCATTCTTTAGCGTCGCAACGAGGGAATAGACGATAACGGAGGGGCTGTGGCGAGTCCATGACGAGATCGACCTCGAGTTTTTTGGGAACACCACCGGCGAGCCTTACACCTTGCACACTAACATCTACGCCAGAGGGCAGGTGGCCTAGAAAAGCAGTACAGAGTTCTTGAAGGATTTACTTCGTTCTTTCCGAGCGGCGAGCATGAACAGTACAAGAAATGCTTCTCCTGATATTGTTACCAAACTCCTTTCCGTTCGTCAGTTTGTTATTGATAACTGGTGTTCTGTTGAATTTGATCTCTACGGTCTTTCTTTGAAGGATTTTCGAACCAAGAACGAGATCGTCAGGTGCAATAGCTCCAGTCGTCTCTACCCGCTCCGTCTGCCACCTCCCGGATCACCACCTGTCACCTTTGCCCTCACCGCTGGTGCGCCCTCCTCCGTCATCCTGTGGCATCGGCGCCTTAGTACATCGGTCACGAGGCCTTTTCTCGTTTAGCTGGTTCCTCCCATATATCCTATAACAATAGTTCTTCTGAACCTTTATGCCATGCATGTCAGCTCGGCCGTCATGTTAGACTACCTTTTACAACTTCTTCCTCTAGAGCTACAAATAAATTTGATCTTATACACTGTGATTTGTGGACATCTCCTGTCACTAGTGTGTCGGGATATAAATATTATCTTGTTATCTTGGATGATTGCACTCATTATCTCTGGACTTTTCCTCTCCGTCTTAAATCTGACACTTTTGTGACCCTTACTCACTTTTTCTCCTATGTTCACACTCAATTCTTGTAACATCCTGAAAAATCTAAAATTGAAAATATGAATTTTTTGAATGGTTTTGCAATATATTCTATTTGAGTTTGAATTTTTATGGTGCTTCTTAAATTTTGGTTGAGGTTCCGAAACAACATTAATAATGCCATACAAGGAAATATGCAAATGATGGAAACTCAAAATTTTAAATTCGAATCTGAAAAGATGATCCATAAAAGGAGGGAGAGACTTGAATTAAAATATAAAATTTCATTTTAAAAAAATAATAGTATGAAGGGCAATAAAAACAAATAAAACATAAACCTACATAAATATATATATATATATATATATATATATATATATATATATATATATATATATATATATAAGTATGCAAAATGTGCATATGCAAGGAAGAGTTTAGCAATATAAGAAATATATATATATATATACATATATGTATGCAAAATTAAATAAGCCAGCAAAAAAAAATAATAACAATATGTAATATATATATACCCATATAACCTAAATAATAATAATAATAATAATAATAATAGAAACTCTCATCTAATAGTTGAAAAATTGAAGCTTAAATTCTAAATGTCATGCAAAAATGAGTTATCATAAATAGGAAACAAAACTTTAAATTAGAAATTTGAAATCCCAAAGCCAAGCTTACACATTTCATCTTTTCCCAAACCCTGTCACTTCCATGTGGGCCCAGCCCTTTTCTCTCTTCCCCTTTCCTTCTTTTTCTCTCCCCTTCCATTTCTTTTCTCTGCCGACTGGGCCACTCCCTCTTTCCCTGCCTCCCTCGTTTTTCTCCCTCCCCCACGCTCTCTTCTTCTCTCCTTCCTCCGGCTGTCGCTGCTCCACGTCGCCCTTCCTGTGCGCCCGCCGCGCCCGCGTCAGCGGCGCCTGCCGCCGCACCTGCCTCCCTCTGCGCCGACCCACTCCCGCGCCCCCGCCCGAGCATGGCGGCTCCTCTCATTTCCCCGTGCGCACCCAGGCCCCCTCCTTCTCTCAGCTTCGGCAAAAGCCGGCCAACACGGCCACCGTGGGCGAGTGCGCGCGGATCGCCCGAATCCCGTTGCGCTATCGCCGCTGACACGCAGCCTGCCGTCGCCGCCTGTCTCGCTGCCTTCTCCCGACAAGACCGTATGGACCATCGCCCGTTGCCAGCCCATCCGCCTCGCCTATAAGAACCCCCGAAGTCCCATAATCACCACTGAACTCCCTTCTCCCTCCCCTAGCTTCCAATTGGCCCCCCATGCCCTCCACCTTGCCGGCCGCTCCTTCTTCTTCGTCGCCGGCCGTCCAGGGAATCGACCGATTGGAGCCATCTCCGGCCGATTCCGCCGCCCAGGAGCTCCACCGTGGCCCCGCCAACCCATCCCCACCGTCGCTGGAGCATTCCCCTCGCCCCTGGTCGCCGGCGCCATGGCCTTCCTCGCGCCGCTGCAGGCTTGCGCCACCGGCCCTCCTGGCGCCACCCCAGGCTATGACACCTCCCCCACTAGCGTCCCCACCTCCGGTGGGACCCGTTTTACCGGTTACCCCGGCCTCCCCAGCCACCGCCTGCTGCCGGCGAAGACAGCCCCGGGCGCCGCCACCTTGCTCTGTTTTGAGCCCGTCTGTGCGCTTGCTTCTTTTAATTAATCCCCCTCTATCATTCACAAGTGGGCCGCCGCCCAGTTGGTCAGCCAGCCACTCCACAAGCCGCAGGTCCCGAGTTCGATTTCCTCTTGGCGCATTTCTCTCTTTCCTTTTTGTATTTTGTTTTTGTTAATCATTTCAATTAAGGAAAAGCTAAGGAAAATCAGAAATTGTTTATGTAAACTAGTAAATTTAATTTAGGCATAAATAATATTATCTAGGATTTAATATTAGATTAATTATCATGTATGAATAATTAATGTGCCTTTATTATTTATTTTAAAATATACTTATGAATGGAAGACATTATTAAAAGATGGTTTTGGTTAAATGCCTAAATTTAATAAAGATTCCCATTAACAAGACATCCAAGCTAAAGTTATATGAAATAAACTTGATATTATGTTTAACTATAAGAGCAAGGCTTTAAATTAAAGGATTACTATAAATAATAATAACTAAAACATATGCCCTGAAGATTAACGCTCGACAAAATAATACCCAGCTAGATTTGTACACCAACTCACAGATCTAACCTAACTCATGGAACTTCCTTGATAAATACAAAAATGATAAAAGAGATTATTAATAAAAAGATCAAGTCATCATATTCTACCACCGGCCTTGCCTCAAATCACTCGAATCACCCATTAACTTATAACAAATCTAAATTGAAATTACTCGAGTTTATTTAGATCTTTTGAGTTATTTACTTTTATTTGGATTCAGTCATTTATACCGCAAATAGAAATTGGAGTCCTGAAGATTCGATGGATCAAGCGAGACCAAGATCGATGAAGACTAGGAATTAAAGATCATCGCATGAGACAACATTGTGTGAGCTCAAGACCGCGGTAAACCACGCCAGGCGAGTCAATACTTTGATCATATTGATCCTACATTTTTTGCAAATTATTTTTGTTTAAATTATCAAATTGCATGCTGTTATTTTATATGCAAATACATGATTAATTCAAGATTCTAATTATATGCCCATTATTTAACTTGATTAATATTACCTCTCCTTTGGAATATTTGAATGTGTGAACCTTGTCACCCTAGCAAAAATTATAATAGTATCTTTTCGAAAATAAGTCTCTAATTATACGCCACGCTTAGTACTGCATAGATACTCAGGGGCGCTGGAATGCCCCAAGCATCATTATCATTTTTAATCATGAGAAACTGGTTTGGGAAGTCATGGTGGTAATGACTGATATATGTTGGTATGATTATTTTATGTTCCCAAACCCCCCCCCAACTTGCTTAAATATCTGGGCGGATGATTCGAGGGTGTGTGTGTGTGTGTGGTGCAGTGGAAACACAAAGTGGGTAGTGGTAGAACCGCCCAGATACCACTAAGGACTGAATCTTGTCATGACCTCCTGTGTAAAACAGTACAACCACAAGTCTGTAAAGTACAACTTGGCTTAGTAGATTTACTGGACCTTGAAAGTCATGCTTACAGGAGGAGGAGGTGAGGCAATGCAAGCGGCTGTCTGTGTGACGGCTTGAATGGGACACTCGTAAAGGGTGAAGTTCTGCTGTGGCATGCTAGCAGTGTGGGTAGCCAACTGCTAGACGTTCAGAAGGAGAATATCCCGCACAACGTATGGGACCCACCGCAAGTGAGAGCGACCTATAGGGTGAAATGATGGAAGGGGCAAGGTACTTTGAACGGTTACTGTGATGGTTGGCTCAACCGCATGACTAAGGAATCGTGTGGGGCAACGAGTGAACTGTCTCTTGTGGGTAAAGTGTGCAAACTCTGCAGAGTCAAAACTATTCGAATAGCTGTGCCCACGGTCAAGGACAGACATGGGAACTTAACCAGATATAGTTCTGTTTCAAAAACAACCTTGTGGGTGGGAATGGAAAAGTGGAGGGCAGCGGAAAGCCCTGATTTGAGTTGCCCTGGGTGTTGTCCCAATGATAATGTAAGCGGCTATAACGCTGAAGGTCTAGCATATGGTGTAGAGACCATGTAACGGTGCATGGAATCTGGATCGCTATTATTATTCCATTCTCTTACACATTATGTTTTTGGTCAAAACTGCTAGGTCTCAGGAAATTTCTATATATTATATTTTTAAATAATGATAATACTTCTCACAAAATAAAATATCAGGAAGAATAAATAGATTCGTAAGAAAAGAAGATGGATGTTTGTGGTAAACACATAAAGTTATCGATGGATTTGTGTCGATCATAAAAAGGAAACGATAGTATGGATTCTGAGAAAAATAAGTTAGCAGAGTCTAAATGAATAAATAGGCTAGATAGATGATTTGAATGATTTTTGGAGAATAGGGAGTGCAAAGGTATTTGCTGGATTACGACATTGATAACTAATATAAATTCTTGGGAGATATTGGCGATAATGGGATTAATGGGATTTGATCGATTACTAGATGAGTCAATTGAATTTTTGGGAGTTTGGAGATATGATAATTGGAGTATAAACTTGATCAATAATGTTCTTGGTGGATGTATACTAGTGAATTAGTTAGAGACAGATAGTAGAAAATAAGATTGATTACTAAAAGATCAAATTACGGTTTTGGGTCAATAACCGAAAGGATTGGATTGTTAGAAAAATCCTGATACAAATGATATCGGTGGATTTGAAAGTAATTATTTTAGAGATTAGAATTCAGAAGTGAAGAGTTGATGAATAGCAATCACAAGATTGGATTATTAGGAATTCAGAACACAAAAGATATTGGTGGATTCAAAATTAAATGATGTTACTCGCTGTTTGGAGTTTTAGACAGCAATCAACATTGAAAATGTATGATCGGTGGATTACTTAAATGATGTCACTCACTGTTTGGAGTCTTAGACAGCAATCAATATAGCAAGAGTATGATCGGTGGATTAATTAAATGATGTCAATCGCTGTTTGGAGTTTTAGACAACACCCAATATGGAAAGTGTGTGTTCGGTGGATTCAGTAAATGATTACATTCGCTGTTTGGAGTCTTAGACAGCAATCAATAAAGAAAATGCATCTTCGTTGGATTAAGTCAATTATAGCAGTCGCTGAGTGGAGTTTTAAGCAGCAACAGTAACACTATGATTCAATAATAATAATGTTACTAAAAGCGATTTATGGCAAATAAAATAACCCGAGCCTCTCCTTAAAAAGCCATGCATGCTATTTATTTGCATCATGTGTATTGGCTCGCAGAGCATGGTGGTTTGTGCTCACACTCGCTTTCACAACAAATTCAGAATCAGGAATCAAATCACTACGCCTCAGCAACACGATTGGACATAATGGCAGAGAAGGTGAAGATGTCAAGGGCTAGGTCGCGAACCTCCAGTTGGCTGCCTGTGGGCATGTCCTGAAGGTCCTACCTATGTGCTTCGTTCTTTCGCTGCTGCAATTTAATGATTTCGGCCTAATCGGCCCTTGAGTAAGTCTACTATTATATTTACGCTTCCGCATGATATGTACTTTGATATTCAGAACTGTAATCTATGAGCACTATCTACTGATACAGGGAATAGTGCGGTGGAATCACAGAGAAATCCGGATTGTAAAATATGGGTACTACAGGGATGGTATCAGAGCATATCGACTGCAGGTCGTGACCACTCCGTGCGGAGTCGTTTTTGAATAGGAGGTAATAAGAATATTTTCTTTTCTAAAGATTGTGATATTCAAGCCTTTGAGGCGTTGTAATAAATTGTAGCCCTGCGTGGCGATATTCTTGTAATATCATGTTGTGTCTCTAATTATTGTTCTGTTGCAACACCCTGGTAGGCTTATTATTCGTTAGAGCGATGTTTTATCGGCTAAAACGAATAATAATCCGTTGACTAGCATTATTACCCCATGGTAATAACGTGGTGCCCTTATCAAGAGCATTCAATGCGACAATGGCCGCGAGTTCGATAACTCCGTCGCCCGCACCTTCTTTCTTACACACGGCGTTGCATTCCGCATGTCGTGTCCACATACCTCTACCCAAAATGGCAGAGCCGAACGCATCATCCGCACCACAAATAACATCATTCGCTCTCTTATCTTCCAAGCCAACCTACCAGCCGCCTATTGGGTAGAGGCCCTACATACAGCCACATATCTTCTAAACCGACACCCTACCAAAACACTTCAATTCTCCACTCCACACTTTGCTCTTTACGGTGTCCAGCCTTCCCATTCCCACCTCCAGGTCTTTGGTTGCCACTGGTACCCAAACCTCACAGCTACAGCCGCTCACAAGTTATCCCCTCACTTTTCCCTCTGTGTTTTCTTAGGATACTCCTCCGAGCATAAGGGTTACCGGTGTCTTGATCTTGCGTCTAACCGGATTATTATTTCCCAGCATGTGGTTTTTGACGAGCATTCGTTTCCTTTTGTGGATTTAACTACTCCTTCAGCAGGTGCTACTGACCTCACCTTTTTGGATAATGACGCAACAATAGCACCTCTTCCCGTCGGACATCCTGCCCCGACCGCACAACCTGTGCATTATGGCCGGCTGCAGTTCCGCCAGCCCAGGACACCACCATGGTCAGCCCATTAGGTGGCTCCCCAGGACTCGCCACCGTGCCTGGGCAGGTTCTCCAGACGCCGTCATCTCCAGGCACCACGCAAGCTAGCCCGTCGGTCAGTTCTCCTGGTGGCTCCACAGATGGCGGGTGCGTCCCCTCTGCTCATTCCCTCAAGCACACAGCCACGACACTGGCTGCATAGGTGCCTCCACTGCTGGCCTCGGCAGTTCCTGCTACGCTGGTCGTCAACGACCACCGCATGATCACTTGGGGGAAACTCGGTTTTCGACAACCACGACTTCCCCTGAACCTCCACACCGAGCAGCTCTCCCCCGTGCCGAAGACTTTCCGAGCTGCACTCGCTGACCTAAACTGGCGTGCAGCAACGGAAGAGCATGCCGCTCTCCAGGCTAATCACACCTAGACCCTGGTACCTCGTCCGCATAATGCCAACATCGTCACTGGCAAGTGGATCTTCCGTCACAAGTTCCGTGCTGACGGCTCCCTCGATAGGTATAAAGCCCGTTGGGTCCTCCGTGGCTTTACACAACGTCCAGGTGTGGATTTTGATGAGACCTTCAGCCCGGTTGTCAAACCTACCACAGTGCGCACCGTACTCAGTTTGCCTCTCTCTCGTGATTGGCCTATCCATCAACTGGACGTGAAGAATGCCTTCTTGCATGGCACACTTCAGGAGACAGTCTATTGCATTCAACCTTCCGGGTTCGTTGATCCTGCACACCCAGATCATGTATGTCTGCTGAACAAGTCTCTTTATGGGCTCAAACAAGCTCCCCGGGCATGGTACAGTCGATTTGCGGAACACTTACTCTCTCTTTCTCTTGGCTTCGTCGAAGCAAAGTCAAACACATCACTGTTCATCTTCCGGCGTGGACCTGACATGGTGTACCTACTGCTCTATGTTGATGACATTGTTCTCACCGCCTCTTCGACTGCCCTTCTTCAGTGGACAATTTCCGCCTTGCAGTCGGAATTTTCGATGAATGACCTGGGAGAACTTCACCACTTCCTCGGGGTCTCTGTCCTTCGTCGTCCTGGGGGTCTCTTTCTTTCACAGCAACAATATTGTCTAGACATAATGGAGCGAGCTAGGATGTCAGATTGCAAGCCATGCAACACCCTGGTCGACACTCAGTCCAAACTCTCTGCCCTAGCCGGCGATCCAGTGGAGGACCCTACACTGTTTCGTAGTCTCGTGGGTGCTTTACAGTATCTCACTTTTACCCGCCCAGACATATCTTATGCTGTTCAGCAGGTGTGCCTTCACATGCATGCTCCCAGGACCTCGCACGTCACCGCCTTGAAGTGTATTATTCGCTACCTCAGCGGCACACTTTGACTATGGCCTGGTGCTTTGCCGGACTTCTTCGCCACCAGACTTGGTTGTCTACTCCGACGCCGACTAGGCTGGGTGTCCTGACACACGCAAGTCCACCTCGGGCTATGTCGTGTTCCTTGGTGACACCCTGGTCTCCTGGTCTTCGAAACGACAACAGACAGTCTCCCGCTCCAGTGCATAGGCCGAATATCGGGCGGTTGCCAACGCTATCGCCAAAGCATGCTGGCTCCGCCAACTTCTTTTGGAGCTCCACAGTCCCCCCGGCCGTGCCACAGTCGTCTACTGTGACAACGTCAGCGCCGTATACCTCTCCACCAACCCAGTTCAGCATCAGCATACCAAGCATGTGGAGATTGATCTCCATTTTGTTCGGGAACGCGTCGCTCTGGGAGACGTTCGTGTTCTACACGTGCTGACTACATCACAGTACGCCGACATCTTCACTAAGGGTCTGCCATCGTCGATGTTCACCGACTTCAGGTCCAGTATAAACGTTGGCCGTGCCGACATTCCGACTGCGGGGGCGTGTTAGACAGATCCCTTCGTCGGCCTTCTATGCGCCAATCATGCATCCGTACTTGCCGTGCATGGGCATGCGCTAATGGCGCTCCTGCCGTTCGGCCTCATGTGTGCATGCAGCCATCACATCAGCGCCTGCCTTGCATGCACACGTACTTGGTTATATATGTAATCTGTGATTCCATCAATACAATCATCGCGTGATTACTTGCGCTATCACATTCATTGCATGTCTTAGAAAAAATAAATAACGACAACAAAACTTTTGTCTCAAACAAATTAAATTAAACTAGAAATAAAATCTTTTTAAGATTAAAGAGAGCTTTGAAAACCTACATCCATCTGTCGGCATGAATATAACAAAGAAGAAAACATGGTGCAGTGAACTAAATTTTGGTAAGAAGAAAACATGGTGCAGTGAACTAAATTTTGTTAAGACTGGCTGAATGTAGTTGCAAGCAGTGGCAGTAAAAGACTCAATCCATTTAAATTGGCAAAAATATGCTTGGCCGTACGAATTTTGAAAATAAGATACACAGCATGATACTTAAATGTAAGAAATGTAAAGTCAAATGTGATGTGTTCAAGCCACTCAATATTTGTGCATGATTACTAACTTTAAGTAGTAAGGTTATCAGAAGATAAAAAGCAATTCAGCATCCCATCTTTTCATTGCTCCGATGTATCACTGGAAACAGCTTCGCAGCCAAGCCTTCAAAGAACATCCTCCCAGGCAAGGATTAGCGGTAAGCGGTAGAGGGGTGGCAAGGCGTCGCCTCGCCTTACGTGCGTGCGTAAGGCGACTGCTAAACCAGAGAGATAGCGGGCAGCTGGGCAGGAAGAAGACGGAAAGAAGACGGCGGAAGGCGCGGGCTAAGTTTACCTCGCGTCCTCGCGCCGCCTCCGCCTCCAGGGCGCCGTCAAGCCGCCGACGCCGCCGTTCACCCTCCACTGGTTGAGCCGGGGTTGAGCCGAAGAGCTGAACTGGAGGCGCCTCCACTGGAAGCTCCCATTATTCGGCTGGCTGGAGTGAGCAAGAAAGGAAGCAAAATGAAGAAAGCATGCACAAGAGAGAGGAGAGAACCAGAGAGCAAGAAGAAGGGATAAGGCATACGAAGAAGAGCCAGTGAGTGGCTCTGGACGCTCAGCCGAATGGGAAAAGTAGAGGAGAGAGAGAGGAGAATGGAGAGAAGGAAAAAATGAGTGGTCTGGAGTATTCGGCTGCACAGGAAGTAAAGGAGGAGAGAGATTACGTGGAGAGAGAGGAGAATGGAGAGAAGGAAAATGAGTGGTCTGGAATGTTCGGCTGCCCAGGAAGCAAAGGAAGAGAGAGATTAGGTGAGGAGACATTAATTGTGAGCAAAGAACTTAGTATAATGTTGTTAAATCATTTTATTAGCTACATAGGTTCAAGAATTAGCAATAATAAGGTATATATGTGCTGCTAAAATGTTCATTTTATTTACTGCCCTTTAACGCCTTAGGATACGTAAGGCGTCGCCTCGCCTCACGCCTTACCGCTTAAAAGGTGTGAGGGGGTGGGTCGCCTTACCGCCTTAATAACCTTGCTCTCAGGCACTGCAATAAGGAAAGATAGGTAACACAGTTACAGATACATTTGTAGCCAGAACATACGTTAGCACCAGTCATTATGATTTCTAATTTTGTTTCGTTGTCAACACAATTCCGAATTCAAATAGCAGTTATTCATGAATGGGAGCATTAGAATATTGCTTCTGAAAACATAAGCTTGTTATGATAATATTTAGAACCTGCTGGGACAAGTTCTAGCTCTCCAGCTCCATCTCCAGAAAATAAGCTGGAGTTATATTGGCTCCTACTTGGGTTATTCTAAGTTTATTATATTATGTAAGACACATTTCCTCAGATTTTTGGGATGCTAAGGGCCTGTTTGGGACTGCTCTGCTCCAGTTTTTCTAGCTCTGCTCCACCAACTCCACCATGGAGCAGCTCCACTGTGGAGTTCCTGGAGCAGGTGGTCCTGTTTGGCACGCAGCCTAGCTCCAACTCCAGAAATGTGAGGTTTCCTTGAGAAAGGTCCAATGTGCCCCTGAATGATGTTTGGTGTATGTTTTGATGTCTGCGGAGCATGTGTAACTGAATATTTTTTGTTGCCAATTGAAATATGATGAAAAATATTATAATCGCAATTAATTTGTTGCCACTGTGGAGTTCGTGCGAATAGTCAAGCGAAGCTAGATTCTTTTCTTTTTTCTATTCTATTCTGAAACTTCACAAGTATAATAATGCCATATCAGATTATATCACTTCTAGGACAAAACAAACACTGATGAAGTTTTAACTAGTGCAAAAAATAATCTTGAGGAAACTTCAGGCTTGTTCTTGACCCAAAAAAAAAGTTTGCCGTATCTACCGACAGATATTTATGATTATGACAATGATTGAAAATAATTAGAACACTTCTAAGGTGCCAACCTACATAAGCCTTCAAACTGTGCAAGGATCAAAACTGACAGATTGCTAATTACAGAGTTCGTCTGTCATTCTGTTGCCATAGCCAAATGGAGGAGCAAACACCCTTGCAATCTGCCAAGGCACTCCAGGAAGGATACTGAAAAGGCATTCTTGAACACTCCAACCAGAAACAACACTAAAGTGCACTTGCAACAGCAACTATATGAAAAGTACTGTGTTTATAACCAGTTCTTTCAAGACAGCTGAGACATATATATTGCTTTAGTACCAACTAAGCTAACTAAAGATTCAGTTATACACCATACTTTTCCATTTCGGTGGGTAGAATGGTGAAGTGGTGTGACATCAAACATTACATCCTAGGACTGACTTCTGCAACCAGATTACAGTGTGTGTAAACATCCACAGAATGATTCGATCATTCTAATCCTAAAACAGAGGAACAACAAACTATAATATGCCACATAACTCAGAACCTATAAGAGCATTCAGATAGCCAGACCGCCAGAGAGAATTTCCACTTGGAAAAGTACTTGCATTCTTAGGCCTCACGGCAAAGTGTGCATTAGTGACACCATTTAAACAATACCAATTTGTCCATATAATTTTTACACATGTGAAAACTTCAATCAGAAGCTATATAAGGAGTAGTGTATCTCCAATCATAATGTTGCAAGTGTATCTCCAATCATAATGTTGCATAACCTTTGGGTCCTTCACTCATTATAGATACGGAAGAAAACAAACTAATAGCACATACAAAGGTGTGTACAGTATACCACTGTGCAAAGAATAGAATTGAATTCCTATTCCTATTATAACCCAACATGCGAATGGACCAATATTGCCTTATTCCTTTCCCTGAATAGGTAAACCAACAGCAATCATGAGCAAAATAATTGTTAGAAAGAGCTAATCTTTCCTGAACTAAAGGTTTACAATTACATGTTTCAAGCCTAGTCACTCAAGAATCTAAACTACAACATGCCCGGTTTTTCCTGTCTGGCTTTTGCAGCTAAGAAAAGTGAATGAATCGAAATTTTCCCCAGTTATACAATTACAAATATATAATCAACATCCTTTACCGAAACCCTGTGAAGAAATAGATGCAAAACCTTCTGGCCCTCTCCAGCTTGAAGAAATAGATGCAATTCCCCTTGAACCCTGTGAAATCCGCAGCTCATGGCCAGACGGGATGAAGGCCGAGCACTTGAAGGAAGCAGAGCCCCTGGGTTTCTTGATTCACCCCCTGGGTGGTGGAAGCAAAGCTTCCTCGCGTTGTAGAGCACCACCGGCGAGTCGGGCCCGGAGATGTAGTAGCCCTGGGTGATGGGGCTGGACGGATGGAAAGGCGCAGGGGGGAGGGGGAGCTGGGCTCCGGTGAGGGGGTTGACGAGGAGGAGAGGGTTGGGGTGGTGGACGTGGTCGGAGAAGAGGAGGTGGGAGTGGGTGTGGCCGAGGAGGCGGTGGGTGGCGGAGGGGGCGGGGACGGAGCGGACGGCGCCGGAGGAGAGGGAGAAGAAGGAGAGGGAGTGGCGGGTGGTGGGGTGGGCGGCGCCGACGAGGAGCCAGGGGAGGAACCGGGGAGGGGACGCGGCGGCGGAGAGCCAGGAGCGGCAGACGGCGCGGAGGGGCGGAGAAGAGGGGCGCACGGGTGGGGGCGGAGAAGAGGGGCGGCGCGGGTGGGGGCGGAGAAGAGGAGGCGCTGCGGGCGTGGGGAGAAGAGGGGCGGCGCGGGTGGGGGTAGAGAAGAGGGGCGACGCGAGGCGGAGAAGAGGAGGCGTTGCAGGCGTGGGGAGAAGGAGCGTCGGGCGGAAAAGAGGAGCGAATCGGTACGAAGGAGAGGAATTGTGTAATGGCAGTGGTGGGTAATTTTCTCTCAACTCCATGAGGAGATACAAAACTTCAGTTTTTGGAGTACCCCTTGAGGAGCTCCAGAAAAAACGTGGAGTTGGCCTTCAACTCCACCTTTTTCTTGGAGCAGAGTTTTTGGAGTTGGACCCGTTTGGCTAGACAAATTTGGAGCAGAGTTGAAAAAGCTGGAGTGGAGCAGTCCCAAACAGGCCCTAACTACAACAATAACAACAAAGCATTTTGTCCCAACAAGTTAGAGCAGTTTAGGAATAAAATCTTTTCAAGATTAAAGAAACGAGAGTCTTAGAATAAAATCTACAAAGCAAAAATCCTTAGCCTGCATCTTGCCTTTGGGATGCTAACTGTCACAAGAATTTAGAAAGCAAATGCTAAAAAGGAAACAATATTGCATTATGCAATACAGTAGAAGAAAAAGGTTAAATTGCTACAGCCGAAGATTTTATTGTATATATTCTATATATTCATATGCTAAAAGCAGTCGTTTAAATGTGGACATATCTAATTCATTATACTCAAAACACCTAAAAGAAGAGCAAATCATGAACTCCAAGCAAGTTTAGAGCTATATCTGCAAAGATGGACAGTTCATGGATTCGGGAAAAAAATATGGCAGTTCTAAAAGTCAGCTCATAGAAGTCAGTAAACAATATGCATGGAAATCTGCATTTCGAAGTTAATCGATGCAGCACGACACATCAATGGAAAGCGTGCAGAGAAGTCAAATGCACTGCGTTCTTGTCATAATTTTGTGCTTCACTAGTTACCTTCATGGTCTCAAATGTTTTTTTTTTCAAAAAAAAGGACTAATTACCTTGAACGGTAAGGTCAACCAGGAAAGAACTACCAGTTCTGCAAACCTCCTCTTCACAGCTCTAACATAGCAATTGAAAACATCTTTGTATCTAAACTTTCACAGTATATAGCACAACATACCATGCACAGTAACCGGAAAGATGGTCAAGACAACTATAGATAACTCTCTCGTTGGAACAAATGTTAGCATCAGGGGAAAATGTTTTATGAACATAATTAGACAGCATAATCTAAAAATAAATCGTAACGCATTTCTCCATGTAGAGCATATTCCCAAAGATTTATGTTCTCACCTTTTCATGATGTCATCTGTCTCCAAAAGTCAAAAAAGTAATGGTAACAAGAAACTATTGTATCACACAATGCAACACTACGTAAGAAAATAAACCTCATTCCAAACAATTTCCTGTTAAAAATAGAATGATGAAAATAAACAGTAAACAGAATTTGCTTGTTGTGTTAGGAAAAAGTTACTAATTATTCATTAAGAGAAAGTCGCCCACATATTTTCTTTGGGGCTGTTGAATCATCATTGGGAAGCTCTCCAAATTTTGTCCGTGTGGTTCTTCCTCGGTTTCTCTACAGTTCATGATTCAAACCAACCTATTTGGCCGATCAGAACAAAATTTGGTCTACAAGTTCGGCTGATAGTAGAACAAAGTAGGCTATAGCATTAGCCGATGGAAGATGCGAAACATTCTAGGGAATCTAGCAGCACTTTTTTGTTCCAATATTTGGATTGGAAAAATGTTAATAACAGATGTCACAGAATACAAAGAGTTAATCTGAGCATCTCAGTTTAATTTGAACATTACAAAAAATAAAGTTGACCATTTGAATGTTGATGCAATAACACACAAAAGGCCATCAAAATGTGAACATGCATATCATGTAATATATGTATATCCATTAGATCATCACATTCCAGGTAATCCTTAAATACATATCATCTATTGATTCCATGGATCACCAATCATCATGCCCATCCAAAATCACATACACGTTAATGCCAAAAAATAAACAGACAACAGGCCAAACTGTTCAGAGATAGCGTCTTGGCTGTCGCTGACATTGTAACTGCAACAGAATTTAGTTTCTATGGTGAAAATTTGCCAGTTTGCCATAGTTGAAAAACACTAGAAAATGGATTTTACAGGAGTAAAGAACCAAGTTACAAGAAAGTTAATGACGGTCACACCTTCAATCAACACATAAGATACACCAAATAAAACTATGCACTTAATGATACGCACATCATAAGCCAGGTGTGGTTAAAGCAGATTGTAACACGTCTTCAAGGTACTTCTCTGCAGCTGCATACTGCCTCTTTTTGTCCTCTATAGCTAGCGCAGCTAGAGCTTTATCCTGAATACAATTGCCAAAGATATCCAAGAATAAGCAGAGAATTACATCATAAGAAAAGGAACAAAACAGAAGGCAAAAGGCATTACTGGGGGCAAATCCTGGTAGCTTCTTAATGTGTCCGCAATGGGTTTTGTCTTCCTCTCAAGATCCTTCTTATGTTCTGCCATTTCCATCAGCACACCGTGATTGATTTCCGGTGTATATCCCACCCGGTTAAGCATTGCCTGGTAAACAGAAGACAATGAATATAAAAGGCATCAAAGTGGATACAACAGTGCCTTACCAAGTAATATGCAAAATTGGCCTACGAAGGGGCATAGATAGCTCAAGATAGCCAAGCCACTGAGGTACGAATGACAAGAATAAAATTGGATAAGCCCTAAACATTACACAACATGCGAAACAGAAATGCTAGTCACCTTATAATTTGAGACTTGGAGGATATATTGCCGTTCCTTTGAGTCCATCATCACCAGCTTTGTCTGCCAGTCTGCCATTTGCTCCACCTGTTGCTTCTCAACATCATTTTTGAATTTTTCCAGCATCCTAAAAATGGTATAGAGTGTATCACATTTTCTCAGGAAATCTGGATGGTGGTGATTAGTAAGCACTCCAAGTAGTCAACTAAGAACTGAGCAGTTTTTCACTCACTTCTTGAGCTCGGTAAGCTTGGTTATGGCCTTCCTCGTGTAATCAAGAAGTGCCTTTGACTCTTTATGTATTTTGTCCCTCTTCTCCTCCACCTCTGCTCTCCTCAACGACAAGTCTGCACTGGCCACCACGAAGCTGCATAACCACCATTCCAAAACCAATCAGAAAACAATGAAACGCAAAAAAGAACCACCTGAATACTCACTACTGCGCCTAAACATTACTTCTCGATTCACCCGTTTTGTCAGAATTGATGGTAAAATTGCAAATTTGGATGCAAGCACCCTTTGGATATTGGATTAATAACATTTTCTTGTATCCACGAAGCTGAGGACAAAAGTTCATAGGTTCTATTCTCCAGATGTTTGCTTCTAGTTGAAATAGGGGATCTTAAACTAAGTTTCAGCTCGGATCAACACCAAGCATAAATGCCAAGGTAGCAGGCCTTCCAGTCATGCCCTGTTTTTGCTATTTGGCCAAAAACCCCAGCAGTAGCCCCCCAAAACCATGCGCACTGAAACGACAAATTCATCGGAATTCATCGAATGCCGAGAATGAAATCGCAAGCCATGAACAAATCTACCCATCATAGGCACAGATCTCTCTCACTGCGTTGATGAGAGCGAAAGAAAGAAACTCAAAACCCTAGCCCCTGCCAGTAACCTGCTCATCTCGGTGTCGCGGATGGCGAGGAGGTTGGCGACGGCGGCGACGGCGCGCGCGGCCGCGGAGGCGGGCGGCGGGAGCGCGTCCCGGGCGAGTCCGGCCCGCTCCAGCGCCTCACGCAGCCGGGCCGCCTCGGCGCGGTACTCCGCGGCCTGCGCGCGCAGCCCCGCGGCCGCAATACCGGCCGCTCGGGACTGCGCCTGAGATGCCGCCGCGAGCGCGCGGAGGTAGGCCACCCCTCGCGGCGTGGGGTCGGGCCCCAGCGATAGCTCCGGGGCCGCCGCGCCGCCCCCGCCCTCCGCCGCGAGGGAGGCTAGCCACGCGTTCACCTCGGAGACGGCGGCGGAGGAGGAGGCCGCCGCGGCGGTGGGGTCGAGGTGCTCGGCGGCGTGATCCATGGCTGGTTTGGTGGGTGCGTGGCCGGCGAGATGAAGACGGAGAGGTTGGCGTTTGAATTTTGTGGGGATTTTTTTATTTTCCGGAAATGGATGGGCGTTTTTGCGTTGGCTTCTTTGCTCTTAGTTTTTTTTTTTTTGGAAAATTGAATATATAGGACCCAGTTGAGAGTGATTTGAAAAAATAGGACCGTCCTTGTAAATATAGGACTGAGTTGAGCACCTTCTTGCAAATATGATATTTTTCTCATTTTAATTTCATTTTCCAGCCATTTTTCTTTACGCGAAATGACTCTTTTCCTCTTATCTTTTGCCCCTTGTGACCATGTTGTGTTTACTTTTGCATTCCTAGTATAACCAACTGCATGCCTTCGGACATCTCCACCATGTTGTGTTTACTTTTGCAGAACAAACTGTAGCCTTCAGCGAAGATTTGTGCTGTTGCTGCTGTAACCTTTGTTGTACATAAGTGGTTAGCTGATCCAGTGTGTGTCTGAACTGTTGCTTGCCGTCCCTTTGGGAAACATGCAGTACTTTGATCAATTCTTGCTGGTTTTGGCGTCAGATCTTGATTTCCATCTCTTCTGATCTTGGCAATTGTGTGGTCGAATTGGGTTCTTTCTTGGAGCATGCCATTCCTGAGCTTGCTTGCTTGCCTGTGTCAAAGATGCTTTCTTTCTTTCTTTCTTTCTTTCTTTCTTTCAGTAACTGTTAAAATATTTGGATTTATGTTCTGTCTAGAGCATGCGATTCTTGTGGTTGTTTGCTTCAATGATAATTTATTGGATTTCTTGCAAGAGCTGTTAATTCTGTGAATTTGGGTTCTTTCTGGCGCAATTGTTGGCACTATTCTTGACAAAACATCAACTTTAATTGTTGCTGAAATTGCTAGTCACTCCTGCTGCGCTCACGAAGGTACAGATTCTTGCTACTTTTTGTGCCTAGATTACTAAAACTTGGCAAGTTTGCTAATTCTGTGCATTGCTCTCATGATCATGTGCAGTCCGATGGGCTAAGCTCTTTAGCCTGCTTGTGCTCATCACTCTCCCGTCTTTGTTGGCGGTGGGGCAAAAGATAAGGGGCAAAAGAGTCATTTCACGTAGAGAAAAATGGGTTAGAAAATTAAAATGGGAAAAATATCATATTTGCAAGAAGGTGCTCAACTCAGTCCTATATTTACAAGGACAATAAACTTGATCCTATTTTATCAAAGCACTCTCAACTTGGTCCTATATATTCAATTTTCCCTAGTTTTTTTGAGAACTCAGCCCATTACGATTATTTAGGGCCTTTTTTAGTTGTTATTTGATTTTATGTGGACAGTGGCATATCTAGGGTGAATTCTTTTAACTATGTCTTATGACTGAAAATTTTAAATTCTGAACTGTTTGTAAGAAGCAATATATAGAGAAAAATAGTTGCATATGATTTGGACCGATACAACTGAACTCGATACAGCTTATACTATAATCTACCTGTAGACCCCACCTTAAAAAAATGTATCATTTAAAAACTAGATAGTGTAACATAAGCCAAAAGCTATAAACCATAAATGCTACCAAATGTACCCTTGATTTTATGTGGACAGTGGTAGATCTAGAACTAAAGTTTAGGGGTGGTAATAAGACATGCCCACATGAGATAACTGAACGATTAAAAAGAGGGAGGCATCTTATCATCAAGAGTGAGGTCGGCGTGGTCAGATCCACCGTTGTTGAGATCATTGCTTCGAATTTGTCCTCCCTGACCCCACTAGGTCCGAGCCGATGTACTCCATCTCCCTGTTCGCCATCCGTGTACTCCACGTCCTAATCGTCGACCTTGGCGGTATACACTTCTATTACGTTGTCATCCTCCGTGGTGTACACCAACGCCTCATCATCCGCACTAGTGTGCTCCTCTTCTTCATCACCGAGTACCGCTCCGTCTCTCTCTTCTTTATTCTCCCAATGCAACAGCAACATGGCGGCGCATGGGAGGAAGAGGTAGTGGAGGCTCCCAGGGGCTAGGCTGAGAGACTAAAAGGGATGGCCACATCATCTTTTCTTTCATGGTCGTCAGATTGATATCTAATATCTATGATTGACTAACGAAGAAGGTTGCCTTAAATATAAATAAAAAATACATTTAGCTCCTCTACTCTCACCTGATGTCGCCTCCTCTACTCTCGTCTCCCCTCGCCTCCCCCCGCTCGCGCGCCATCGCCACCGGGAGATCGCCTCCCCAGCTCCATTCGCTTCCCCCGTCTGCGTGCGGTGCATAGCGTTGCCCTCGATAACTATGGTTCTAGGATAACCATATATCTTGCATTCTGATGTCCGTCTGTCCCTTTTTAGAATCCGAGCTTGTGTCACTAATCAAAGAAAGAAAGGATGGAATTTTTACAAAGTTGCTATGAAAGATTATCAGGATCGCAATACGGATTGTATAATCCTACTATGTTATAGAGCTGACATGATACAAATAAGCATGTGAATTGGAGTATCATAAATCATGATCCTGAATGTATTACTGCATAGGAACAAGTAGAATTGTTAGGATCGGTCTTAGTATCCAGTAGAATTGTGATCTTATATAACTCAAGTTGAAGTTGAGTCTAACTTAAAGTCCGAATCGAAATAGGAGCAGGAGAGTATTAGCCTATATATTCAGGAGGCTTGTACCCAGTTTTGTAAGAAAGGAAAAACGAGAGAAAATCAAAGAAAGAGGGGGAGCAAATAAGAGAATAAAGAAATTCAAAAATTTCTTCCGTGTTCTCTCAGTTCATTTGCGATAAGTGTGTTTTCTCCTAGGATCAAAGTTGTAACAAGTGGTATCAGAGCTGGGATTTAATCCCGATCTCTCGGCGGTCGGCGCATCTTGGTCGACGAGTAGAGCAGCAGGTCGTGCTGCGCGGCAGCGATGTCGCGCATGGCGCACCCGTCGAGCCGCTCGCTGAAGGACATGGCGACGAGGAGACAGAACATGGCATACTGGAAGGTCTCCACGATGGTACCCACACTCGTGTCATCGACGCTGTCCTCATGTCGACGCTGCAGCTTGTCCATGAAGCTCTACCAGAAGCTGGCGTCCTACTTCGTGCAGGGGCTCTTCGTGCGGTGGCACAACGTGTTCGTTGCGTCGCTCCGTCGGCTGGAGCCGTGTGGTGTCATGGTCGTTGAGGAGGAGGCCGACCTGGTGGCATCCGAGTCGGATGCGTTGGCCGAAGAAGTCGACACGGAGGCAGCGTTCATGAAGGTATTCAGCGAGGACGTTGCCGATGACGTGCGGTCGTTGCTGCGGTGATACCGGGAAGGCTGGTCGATGCGGGAGGCCGGCACGGACGATGCTGCTACGGCCGGAGTGTTCCTTGGATGGAAGGAGCAGCCCGTCGTCTAGGCAAGCGCGTGGCGGCCATGAGACCAAGTTCGATCGGGTGCATGCATGCATGCATTGTTTCGCACGTGTGAATTAGGAGGAGGGACTGCTTGATTTCAGGAAGGCATGCATGCACGCAGATTGAAATAGAAGGCTGATGGCTGCATGCAGGTTTCTTGGTCATGAGATGATTAGATAGGCAATTAGGTGAAAAAAGATCCAAGCAAGGAAAAAGAAAAAAAGAAAAAAAACAGTACAATTTTTTTCTTTCGTTTCCTCGGTCCAAGAGCAGCTTCAAAGTAGCCCCATTTTCTTGATCCGTGCTCAAGATCATGTCACGTTCTCCGGGAAGTGGTGTCACTGGTGACGAGGCATCATCCAGTATGATGGCGAAGAAGAGTTCCGTTGTTTCGTTGCATTATTCGATGCTCATGACGAGCAATTATGTAGCATGTGCAATCAAGATGAAGGTGTATATGAAGGCTCAAAGAGTGTTGGATGTTGAGAAAATGTGTTCGCCGTCCAAACTGAAGTAAGCAGAGTTGAGATCGGAACGTCGAGGAGATGTATCACCGTTCTGTGTCAAGTATGAGTTTAGTAAGTCATAGTTGAGTTCGACTGCCTCAATATTTTTAGAATCTTTGCATCTAGTGGACCCGTACCAGTTGAGTTAAGTTCCTACATGCAAGTTACATGTAGAACGCTTTATGTGGAGGCGTGACTGGTAGTTCATAATACATTGAGACTAAAACTTTAGTATGTCAAGTCAAGATTAAGGGGGAGATTGTTAGAAATAATTTTGACTTCGAGTTCTAGACGTAGTAGAGTCCGTCTTCGTATGTAACTCAAGTTGAAGTTGAGTCCAACTTGAAGTCCGAATCGGAATAGAAGTAGAAGAGTATTAGCCTATATATTCAGGAGGTTTGTACCTAGTTTTGTAAGCAAGGAAAAGAGAGAGAAAATCAAAGAAAGAGGGGGGCAAATAAGAGAATAAAGAAATTCAGAAATATCTTCTGTGTTCTCTTAATTTATTTGCGATGAGTGTGTTTTCTCCTGGGATCAAAGTTGTAACATGCTTAATGATACAATGGAAGTATTAGGGAGTTTTTATTCTTAGAAGCTGTATTCAGTGAGGCAGCAGTGATGCTAGCAAGAGGAATTGATGCTTCTACTCTGTGATGTTTGGTCAGATCCACGTCTAACAGACTATGACACACTATTGGAAAATAGTCATGGTATGAAGGAAGTAAGGTCAGTTCAGGTTCCAACATATGATTTCAACGTGAGCCGCCGGACTGGATACAGGTAAAACTTTCTTGAGTAATCATTGCCACCTTACAATATTATAAACTTGGCTCATATTTCATCGTGCTCTTATCTACTCTAATATTATTCCCCTCTTACGGCCAACAGAACAGTTGTCCCTAGCTCCCGTATTGTTATTATTGAAGGTATCTATGTAGGGCTGTAAACGAGCCGAGCTCGAGCGAGCTTGACCTAGCAAGCTCGAGCTCGAGCGAGCCTAAGATCAACATCGAACTTTAAGCTGGGCTCGAGCTCGGCTCGAGTTTCTACTGAGCTCGCTCGAGCTCGGCTCATGTAGGCTCGGTGCGTACCTGCGTGGCCGAATCCCGGTCGAGGAGGGGCGGCGCCGGCGGGGGAGGAGTGGCGTCGGCGGCGGGGGAGAGGAGGGGCGCCGGGGGGACGAGGGGCGACGGCGGGGGGCGAGGAGGGGGACCGGGGGGTGAGGAGGGGGACGGGGGGCGGCGGGGGAGAGGAAGGGGACGTGGGGCGGGAGAGGGGGATGGCGGCGGGGCGAGAGGCGAGGAGGGGAATGGGGGGAGAGGGGGTCGGCGGCGGCGGGCCGGGGGGGCGAGGAGGGGCGGTGGCGGGGGAGAGGAGGGAGGCGACGAGGGGGACGGGGTGGGGGGCGGCCGGCGGCGGGGGCGACGAGGGGCGGCGGGGCGGGGCCGCGGGTGGGGGCAGGCGGGGGCCCGCGGGTGGCGGCGGGGGGCCTGGGGGCTGGGGGGTGAATTTGAGAGGAGAGGCGGGAGGGAGGGGTGAGGCCGGGGGGAATTAGGGAGGGGTAAAAAATCCTAAGCTCGCGAGCTATTCGAGCTCGGCTCGTTAAAGCTCGCGAGCTTAGGATGAAGCTCGAATTCGGCTCGTTTGGAGCTCGAGCCAAGCTCGAATCGAGTCTAGAGCGAGCCAAGCTTGAGCAGCTCGCGAGCCTCGAGTTTTTTTTACAGCCCTATATCTATGCATCGAGTGAAAAGTTACGACCAATATATTGGACTTGCGTGTGTCTGTCGCTGGTGATGTTCATTTTGACCTGGTAAAGAGAAGGGGGTGGAAATGGATCGGATACGATCGAATAATCTCAAATACGAATATAAATCTATATTTTTAAAATAAATACGAATACGAATTCGAATATTCTTAAATACGGATACGAATATTCTCAAATACGAATACAGATTTTCTCGGATATGAATATCGGATAAAATGGATTCCTAGCGGTTTTGCCGATTTTTCACCGGTTACCGGTTTTAAACCACCAAAAATTAAATTTTGAATCATAAAATTCGTACGGATTTTTCATGGGTTCTAGAAATGGATCGAATACGAATTGAATAATCTCGAATATGAATACGGATACGAATATTCTCGAATACTAATGTGAATACGAATATTCTTGAATATGAATATGAACATTTTTGAATACGGATTTTGCTTACCGTATTCGTGTTTTCTCGGATACGAATATCGGATAAAACGAATTATCCGTTACCGTTTTCCACCCTTAGTAAAGAGGGTCCTAAGGGACATACAGTTAACTGACCATGAGCTTGAGGAAATAATTCGTCAGATCTCAGAAACGGTTGCTTAAACCTTTTGTCTTCACTCTATATATTCTTTTTCCTTGATTGTCCCCCCTATGATAGATCAGAACAACAAATCCATCAGCGGTTTCATGGCTTATATTTGCATGTATAGTACCTCTTTCATCCATCCATGCGGTTTAACAAGATGAAAGATTGTGCTTTCACATTTATCCAATGTACAAGGCTTTCATTGAGCCAGATTTGCAGACAATATAACAATTATCAACAGGTTCTCCTTTCTCAGCATTCCAAAATCATATGTACATTCTGAAGGTAAGCCTAAATGCCTAACTTAACTACTTCCTCTTTTTTTGTCATACATGTCCTGGTAATCTTACTATCTTCTGATGCCAAGATGGCTGATTGTTGAATTTTTCACTGTTGTGGCTACAGACCAAACAGAGAGAGATGGTAGTGGAGAGGTGGGAGTGTTCTGACCCCTCCCCCCTCATGGCCTGTGCTCATATATATGTACACATGAGGAGTGCTTTTTCAGTTGTACCCTCACATCTGGTTATCCCCTCTGGGGGCACTCATGTTATTACACATGGCCTATCCTGGGCCTTATAATCTCCTACCGGGCCTGCTGGGTTTAGGTGGGGGCCACCCCTACAACATTCACCAATAGAATAACTATAATACTAAATAGTTTTCTTATTGTTCATCAAAATAAATATAATCTGACGTTTGAGGTATGCCAGTTTTATGTTTAATGGTTACATACTATGCATTTGTGAAAGATATTGTTGGTCGTTCTGTTACAAGTATTGCATTTTAAAGTCCATTTTATATGCATTCTCACTTTTTTAGTCACTGCCTTTTATTCAATACATGTAGGTTCTAGGAAGCTTCGCCTTCGTAGAATATTCAGATTTTTACCACAGAAGCACCTGTTAGTTCATAAGCTTAATTATGTAGTGAGCGTAAGAAAAAAAAGGAAAGACCAGCCAAGTTTTTACTGTGCTTCCTTTTCTTAACTTTGTTCGTTTACTCAGTGGCAGATGTCAGAATGGGAAATGATTTTGATGTCCGCTTAGTGTTTTAATTCAAAGCATTCGTGTAACTGCTGTGTACCACATGATCTGATTAGTGTTAACGTTGAAATTAGGCTACATGAACTGACCTAAGCCTGTTGCACCTTAATTACCGAAGTTATGTACTTTGAAGCAAATTTCTACACTGCTGGATTGCGTATATGTTGTTTCATTGTTTAAATCTGACACTACTGTTCGACGGCTCCGCTCGTTTCGGCTTGAGCTTCTGGCGTCTGCCTTATTTTCACTATTTATAAATTTCGTCTTTTTTCTAGTTTTTTGTTTTTTGAGCTTTTTTGCTGTTCTTTTTTTTCTCATATTTGTTTGTATTATCCGTGATATGCTAACCTGTTTTTTCTATTTTTAAATTTTTAAATTTAATTACGCCATCATCAGTTACAATGCAATTTTAGCCAGCTATAGTACAATTTCAGCTATAAGCCAGCTTATTTCAGCCCAAATGAGCGGCACTGGGGTCTGGGTTTTAAACCATTATTTTTCATGGCACAATGGCGGTGTTTAGGATTTCTGTTCATCTTATTTCTGTAACTTACTCCTTTATACATGTGTACGGTCTTGTTCGATGTGAACAATACTGTCAGTTAAAACCTATTAACAGATACATATGTATTTTTGCAGTGTCAGCTTGGCTTCTCTTATTTTATGCTCCGGCGCGGCGTAGCACGCAATTCTACCTAGTAGAACCTGAGTGTTACCGAGTAATAATATTTTGCCAACATTCACAGAAGAACTAGAGCGAAAAGGTTACATGTGCAAGAATATATTTTTTTTAAAAAAAAGAGGTGTTTACCCTGATGTAAGCTTTGAATCAAGCCCAAGCTTCGTGAGAAGATCTGGTGTGGTCTCTCTTAATTCTTAACTACATGCACAATACCTCTAAAAAAACTTGGCAATACTTTGTAAACAGACATGGCCTTTTCAAAAACCTTCGCGCCAACTCTATAGAACTGTTGCAGATGCTGCAACAAGGGAGGTACTTCAGTACTTGGTTGGCAAGAGGAGAAAACCACCACCTGCAGAGTTCATCAGTCGTTACTTCATTCTTAACCCGCGCCATCTTCTCCATCAATAATATCCAACCATGCTTTTGTCATAGCTCAATTCATTTGCCAAATAATCGAAAATAAAATATCAATACCATTTTATTTGAAAGACCTGTTTTCTGTTCCCAAAATAATCACCAAACGTGGATGTAGGACCCAAAACAAAAACAAAAAAGGATCTGCCAACCCAAAAGCCAATTTCCTATGTTCCCCTATGTTCTAGTGTTTTCTGGTCCCCTATGTCCTAGCTTTCATGGACAGTGATTAATGAGCAAATCATCAATGGATCTATCTACATTGCCCTACTTCTTTTCCAATGAAACAAAGTACCAAAATGCCTTCATACCTTAGCTCACAAATTAATGGAGTTATGGAGTACTACTTTCTCAGCTGCATGAACATAGCACATGGCAAATTGACAGTGAGCTAAGTACTGTTCCCTCATACTACCACCCTGAGGTCAAACTATTAATGAGGAGACACAGGACACTGCCCCAAATATTCTCCAATACCAAAACATAAACAAAATCTCCAATATTGTACTCCAGGGTCAATAGTCTTGTATAAAATAAATCTTAATTAACTCAACAAATGCCGTTAAGTTCTGACTCTTATGTCATGGCGTGTGTAACATGCATGAGACCAATAATGTTGTAGTTATACACCGCAGAAAAAGGAAGAAAATTGTAGTTCTAGTTTAATTATGATTAGTTTTCAAATTCAAAAAATGTTTAGAAAAAAGAATAAAAAGACAGTCTTTGCTGATGCTGTTTAGTGGCACGCACGCTCCAGTCCATTTGCCACCGTTGCTGGCGTGTACTATTCCAGCTTTGCTTTCTACATACCACCATCACTTACAGAAAATTGAACATATGCCCTCCAATTTCTTTTACCAAATTAACCACCGATTGAGTAGTCAATCCCAAAGCATTCGATTTATCGGTAAACAGAAGTATGAAAAAGATTACAATAGGTGCTTATTTGGTTCTCTTAGCTCAAATATAAATTCTTTGAGAATATCTTTTGGACTTACTTTTATTTGGTTGCGTATGTAATGGTGAAGGTCCTAACGTACGGAGCATATCGATCTTTCCTATGTTCCAAGATCGATACTTAGGGTTAGTGCTCGAGTTTGAATCGAAACAAGAAGGCTTTTGCTGTACACATGGCTTTGTTTATGATGTTTAAATTGGTCTTATTTTTTCAATTCATTAAATTGGTACTTTTAGGACAATATTAAATAGTAGTTTATTGACTATTGGAGTAAACAATAGCCTATCCATAGGCGTCATGGTTTGCATTTCATGAGGCTAAACAAGTAATGATATTTTCTAATTCATACTTATTTTCGATGGTATTGAGCTAATTATTTACGAGTAACACTTGAGGTTTTTTGCTTCTCCCATATGCACTTTGTTTACAATTTTTTGCATCACTAATCAATTTCACAATTTCCATTTCATTCACTAATTTAATATGCCGTTTCCCATCTTCTGTCTACAAAGTAGTATTAGTAATTCTATAATTGTGTTGTATGGAGTCATCCGCCAACTAAAATGTGTTATTCGATCATTTGATTCAAGAGGTGAAAAAAATATCAAGAACAATGTGATCACTGAAAGACTGAGATTGCTTGTCATTTTGCGAGGTCCTAATACGAAGAGCAAAACATTCATATATAAGCATCTTGCATTGTACATGCTCTAATGTGATAAAGAGAACTTTTATTTTCTAAAAGAGCTCCATATCTAATTATCTTGCTTAAAGTTCTTAAAAACTAAAATGGATACAGCCTTCGTACAAGAACGTGTCAGTAAAACCCATCTAGGGTTTGAGCTCTCAAACATTTTCTAGGAAAGTATAGCTCAACCGCCAGTTATTTTTCAGCTTTTGACTTTTCTATAGTAACTATTTTTTAAACGAAATCTCTTTTTAAGATAGAGGTCTACTAGTTAGTTTAGTACATATTATATCAATTTCATTTATATCGACAAAAACTGCATGTGAATTTCTGTTACTCTGTAATCTCTGATACAAATAGCTCAAAAACTATAAAACACAATAAAAAATTACAAACTTCAGTCAAAAACGACAGACGTGAGTTCTAAAACAGTCTAGGAAAGTAAAGGTCCAAGCAGTCTGCTCAAAAGTTAAAGAAAAACCCTCGCAAAAAGCATAAATAATATAAAATATAAAAAGTAATTGGCCAGGCTGTCGGACTTTTAGGCATCAGATAATTAGCGATAACGCGAGGGGCCGAAACGTAAATAGCACAAAAACAAAGGTGTCCCCACTCCTGGCCGCTTTTCCTTTCTGCCGAGCCTTCTTCCTTTTTCGTCTCCCTCCCTCGCTCAATCTTGCCTCACCCTCTCTCTCGCTCCAGATCGATCTGCTCCGCGCGAATTCTCCAATCCGATCTCCGCGACTCCCGCTCGGGGTTCCTCCCAAGGTTGGCCCTCTTCGAACCAGCGATTTTTCGCTGTGTTTTTCGGCGTCTTCTTTTTTCCGCGAGGTTCTTGGCTCCACAAGAAATGGGCTGGTTAAGCTTGGGTGGACTTCTTGCTTATTGCGTCGCTCCGGAGTTTAGCGGCGGTGCGTGGCTGTCTAGGCGTAGGGAGGCGGTCCGGGCTCGGAGCTGTGCCCGGAGCATGACATTTCCCGGTTCTTGGCGTCGCGTTGGGGGGAATCCGTGAGGTCCAAGCTTGGTGATTTGAGGAATGGTTAGGTCACCCGAGAGCAAATGCTTCAATGGGCTGCGTCCTGTGCGGCTGTGCCTGAAGATAGGACTAATCCTTTGTTTGATCCAGATTTGTGCCCAGATGATGCAGAACTGCTCGCTCATTTGGTTACTGCATTTATCTTGTCGTGAAGTCGCAGCTTATTACCTCATTTGGATCACTATTCACCGTGGATAACATAGGTCGGGACTTTCGTTGCTTACTATTTTACTGCTTTGGCAGTTCTTCTAGGCATTGGGGGCCTGGGTTCATAGGAGAACAATGGTTGAATGTATTTGGTTCTTGCAAATTTGTCCTACGGTCACCCAGTGTTGCTTGCAAATATCTTAGCTCATTTTTTTGCCACACATTTCCGCGCATTTCTTGGTATGGAAATATGTAGTGCATCTTATTCACATTCTACTTTATCTGTGATATGTGATATGTCGCCTATAAGGATATGATAGTATGCCTATTTTGTCTCGTTCGTAGTAGTAGTCATTCTATCATCAAAACTGAATCTTCTTTGTAAACCCTGATACTAAGAGAGAATCGTCGCACGTAGTCAAATTCTTGTTCCTCATTGACTGAACTGTATAGTTTCAAAAATGGAAAAAAGTCGCCTCTCATATTAATTACTATCTATCTGTTTTTTTTTATTTCCTGTTTACAGCACACTTTTATCTCTCCCCTAAAAGAAGAATTAGGCGAGGTCTCTTTAACATCGAGTATGTCAGTTTCTATGAAGGATTTGGACCCAGCTTTCCGTGGTGCTGGGCAAAAGGAGTATCCTTTCATCTATTTCACTTCATTATAATATTTCTTTTGTTGCTTTCATTATCTTATGTTGATTGAAGTCACTTAATTTTAGAACGAATTCAATTAGGCTATTAAGATTTAAGACCATTATGTCAAATAGGAAAAGTTCCATTACGCTCGGTGAATATCTGAATTTGGGATTTTACAGGCTATGAAGCATCGATACGTCACTGCACTGCCATTACGATACGTATCCGATACACGATATGTATTCGATACGGCGCGATACGGTATCGGCGGAGTATCGGTAAATTCCAGATTAAAAAATAAAAAAACACGCCGATACGTCGTCGGTACGGGGAGATACAGCGCCGATACGTCGGCCCAATTGCGGCCCAACACCAAGCGCCTTGCCGGTAAAGTCAGGGCGCCGCTCCTCACCTCCCCCCCAACCCTAACCCGCTCCCTTTCTTCCCTGCCGCTCTCCCTGCTCCCGCTGGCCGTCGCTCCCTCTGCTCCCCCACTGCTCTCCATGCTCCCGCCGGCCGCCGCTCCCTCTATGGAAGGAGAGAGGTAGCCGAGGGGGAGCTAGAGGGGCCGCTTGTAGTAGGGGCGACCACCGACGACGGCAACCTGACAGCGTCGGCCTGGAGGAGAAGCAAGGGGGAGGGGAAAGCGGCAGCGGAGGGCGCCGGAGGCCGCCGGATCCGGAAGATCCGAGCGGCGGCGTCGGCCGGGAGGAGGAGCAAGGGGGCGGCGTCGGCCAAGAGGAGGAGCAAGGGGGCGGCGCTCGGGAAGGCCATCGGCTGCAAGGAGGCCGCCAAGTTTGGCGACAATGCCGACTGGAGAAGGGAGAGGGGGAGAGCAGAGAGGCGAAAGAGAGAAGAGAGAGAGAGAGTGGCGGTTGTGAAGGGGGGAGATGGAGAGAGAGAGAAAGGGGTAGGGTTAGGTTAAAGGATGGCCGACTGGGCCAAACAGTTGGGCCAAATCAAGCCGAAAATTTTTATTATTTATTTATTTTCTTGAATTCATGTTTTAATTATTAAATTCCATAACACCCTAAATTAAATGAACATAAAAATAAACAAATGTCATGCTCTTCATTTAGTCTTGATGGCTGCTAGTTATGTTGTACTATTGTTAATGTTTACCCCACGTACTATGTTTAATATTTGTCTTGTGAACTGCCTTTGTTTCATTAATTAGCTCTAATTGGTTAATTGCTGATAAATTTGCCATTGTACAAATTTTTCTTTGTACATATTTAGATTCACGATTTCCTTTGCATACAAGAATCCAATGTTTTCAAGTCGTCTAGTCGAACCTAGTCGCCTTGGGACCGACCAGGCGACTAATCGCGATTAGTCGTCGACCAGGCCGATTAGTCGACCCTGGTCGTCCATATAATCGTCCTATACATCAGGACATATATATACTATATATATACCTATATGGCTATATGTACTATATAGTGTACACAATAAAGCAAGCATTAAGACTACATTAGTGTTTAGCTGGTGACTTACTTGTGGGGGTTGTTTTCTTGTCTTTTCTGCACTGTCCAGCTGTCCCAAACTCCATTCCTTTGCTGACTTGCTGCTGGAAGCCTGGAATACCAAAGAAGACCATAATTAGCAATAGCAATACTAATGTAGTCTTGATCTTACACAGCTCAACAAGAGCAATGCTACATTAGCAAGCACTGCTGCAGTAGCAAATAAATAGCATTTAGCAGACCATGGCGACCACACAGCCAGCATATTACATAACCAAATCAGTTCAGTACACTGAGTACAGATACAGATAAGCTAAAGTAGGCAACTAGTAGCCATCTAATCAAGCAAATCAGCATTGAATTGGAAGCCTCCATCTCCCTGTCCATCTCCAGTTGCACTTGGTGCAGATTCTTCATCCTCATCCATAATTGTTGGATCAGATTCTATAAGCTGATCTTGTTCTTCATCATCAACTTCCTCAAGATCCAGAGTCACTGTGTTCCTTAGACGCTTCCTAGCATAAGTACGCCTCATAGGGGCAGCAGCAGCAGCACGAGCAGCAGCAGCCCTAGGCAAGTTACGGCCCTCTAGACCCTGAGTTGCACCAATAGCATCATCCACATTAGCCCAAGTAATAGCATTGCCACCACCTTCATGAACTGGTTCAGAATTGTCATTGACCCATTCATTTTCCCAATGAAATTCATCAAGCAAGAGTGGATTGGATCGCTTTCCTTTGGAACCCAGCTCTCTAATTTTTTTAAATCTGTTTTCCATCTTGCGGTTGTAGCTGACATATACCAACTTATTTAACCTTTGGTGCTCTAACCGGTTTCTCTTTTTTGTATGGATCTACACAAAATACAATGCAGAATTAGATACCATACCAATATTGCTAGTTGCTACCAAACTCAATTACTTAGCACAACAGTAGCTGTAGCACTTACAGTAGAAAATTCACTCCAATTACGCTCGCATCCAGATGCAGAACAACAAAGGCTAACGATCCTTTTTGCTAAACATTGAAGTTCATATGTCAGGCCACCATATGCACCCCACCAAAGAACTGCAATTTCCATTCCAAACATAGAATTCAATTACTAGTTCATTGCTGATTGCTTTCAGAAAAGGTAAGGAAATAATTATACAAAATTTCAGATTGGAGAACTTACTAGGATTTTTTCTATCTCTGTCTCTTATTGCTCCTGGCTTTGAGAAGGATTCGCCTTCAGACCTCTCATAGTCATCTGCCTGCTTGCTTATCTTGTTCTGCTCCTCATCATCACTCACCATCTTCCACATAACTTGATTAAACATAATTCTCAGCTTTGTGGCTTGTCTCCTATCTTTTTCCCTTATGGCAAAGAACTTGCTTGGATTCAAGTATAGGGCTGCTCCATACAACTGCTGCTCCATTTGGTTTTCCCATCTCTTGTCATAGTATTCTAGTACCTCTTTGAGTAAATTTGGTTTGTCTTTCAAAGAATCCTTGATTGCGGCCTTTGCATGATCCATGGCTGCCATAATCTCTGGAGCTGCTGGTGTCTCATCTCCATCTGCTATCCTTAGAGCAACAAGAAGTGGTTGTGTAGCTCTTATGCATAATTCCACTTTATTCCAAAATGGCATTGAAAGGATAATGTTCTCAACTTGCCGGCCTTCTGTAGTGGTAGAGAAGTTGGTAGCTTGCCATTCCTCACTAACCACTAAATTCCTCAATCCAGTCTTGTTCTTATGCATGCTTGCCAATGTGAGAAATGAAGTGGCAAAGCGAGTTATAGCTGGCCTCACAAGATCTCCTCCAATCTTATCTCGCATTAGATCTAGAATCCTCCCATGCTTGTACATGAACCTACACACCTTCTTTGCCATGTTGATGCAAGTGTTGAATTCCTTGATCTTCCCAATGTCCTCCAATAACAAATCCAAGCAATGGGCTGCACATGGTGTCCAAAATAGATGTGGGATCCTCTCCATTAAAAGCCTCCCTGCAGCCTTGAAGTTGGCTCCATTGTCAGTGACAATCTGTACCACATGTTCCTTCCCAACCTTATCTATTTGCTTCTCCAACAAATCAGCCAACATATGTGCATTTGCTATCTCACTTGAAGCATCAACAGACCCTAGAAAGAAAGTCCCTGCTGGACTGTTAGCAAGGAAATTGATGAGATGGCGGTGGCTTGTGTCAGTCCACCCATCGGACATTATGGAGCAGCCATATTCCTTCCAAGCCTCCTCATGCTTCTTCCTCAACTCTGATGTCCTGTTCACAACCTTTTCAAGCAGCGGAACCCTAATATCATGATATGATGGTGAGCGGTACCCAGGGCCTATTGTCCAATTGACTCAACCAAAACTTCCCAGCTTCTTGAATTAATGACATTCAATGGAATGCGATTCTCATAAAAGAAATCTGCAACATGATCATCAACAATTACTTTGGCCTCCTTACTTTTCTTTGTGCAATGCTCAAGTGTAGGTTGACTTTGCTTGGATCTGTGCCTCTCTTCAACTACTTCTTCTGGTGACTTGCAAAGCATGGAACTCACTGATCTGGACATTTTTTGAGTTCCTGGTTTTGCTGCAGCAGAGACAGTGAAAGAAGTGATGGCAGCCTGAGCAATCCTCTTCTTGGCATGCTTGACTATTGTTCCAGAGCTTGGTACTGCTACAGCTGTAGGTTCTTCTGTAGCAGTAGCATCATCTTGTTCCTCTTCATCTTCACCTAGTGTAGGATTCACAGGTAGAACAGTCCTTGAGTTCTTTTTCAGGTAAACAGCCATCTCCTTCTTAGCTACTTCTGGAGCACTAGGACATCCAACTGCATCTCCATACCCCCCAGCAAGGTGCTGCTTGAATCTTTTTATTCCAGAAGGGACAACCTTTTTGCAAAATATGCACTGCACAAAGTCCTTCTTGGAAGCATCTGGCCACCACCCATACTTCCATCCTGGATCTTGTGATTTTGCCTTCCTCTTGATGTCAACAGCTTGGGCAGCAAGATCTGGAGGTAGTTTTGCTATAGCCCTCTCAACTAGTGTTGCAACATCTGGAGTAGCTGAGGAAGCCGTGGCAGCAGCATCTGACCCAGATGATGAATGTGGAACACCTCCTTCAAGGTCAGGCGTCGGCATTATCACTTCCACGTTTGCACATCGTCGGTCCACATCTGTAGAAGCAGAAGCACAACTTAGCAGGCTTCCTAGCAGAGAGGATGCAGGTGAGGACAGAAGATGGAGAGGGAAAAGGCACAAACTGGAACTGTCGTCGGAGCAGCTCATCACCAGAGAGGAATGACCGACGGCTTCAAGCCTTCAAAGCAGAGGATTGCAGCCCTGAGAGAACTTCAAGCATTCAAATCAGAGGAGAGTGGCCGGCGGGAGCACTTCAAGCAAACAAGGAGAGAGGACAGAGCACCTCAAGGCTCAAGCTCAAGCATTCAGATCTCAGATTCACTTCAAAGCAAACAGAGGAGAGAGGACAGAGGAGCAGGGGAGGACGGCGGGGAGGAGAGTGGCCGGCGGGGAAACTTGCCTGTGGAGCAGAGGACGGCGGGAGCAGAGGACCGGCGGGACCAGCGCCTGGCGGAAGGAGCTGACCGCCGGCGAATCCAGTGGCCGGCGGGGAGGACAGCGGCCGGGGCAGAGCAGCTTCCCGGCGGACCCGGCGGAGAGCGGAAGGTGCGGGTGTCGGCGGAGAGCTTTTCGGCGGAGAGCGGGCGATGCTTTTCCCGCGGGCGATGCTTTCCCCTTTTCTTTCCCTCTCCCAGTCTCCCTCTTTTCCCTCCCGCGCGGGCGATGCTTTCCCCTTTTCTTTCCCGCGCCCGCTGCGCTCGCTCCTCTGCTCGCGCCAAAAATCCGCCGGAAATTAGTCGTCCCTGGCCTAGTCGGACGACTAATCATGATTAGTCGTCGACTAATCGGACGACCGGACTTCTGATCGAGGTAATCGGGTCGCTGCCCCAAATCGAACCCCAGTGACCGATCTGGACGACTAATCGCGATTAATCGCGATTAGTCGGACGACTTGAAAACACTGCAAGAATCAGATTGAGGTGTGCCGATAAGGATATGTCGATACACACACACTTGCTGTATCGACGTATCCTTATTTTTGAAAAATATCGTATCGCCGTATCCGTATCGGCGTACCCGTATCGCGTATCGGGCATCCTAGTTTACAGGTACTTTTGGAATACACACACACACACACTTGCTGTATCAACGTATTCTTATTTTTGAAAAATATCGTATCGCCGTATCCGTATCGGCGTACCCGTATCGCGTATCGGGGCATCCTAGTTTACAGGTACTTTTGGTCCATGGTTGAGTGATAACTAACTGTCTGTCACGTCAAATTTATTGGCCTTGAGAAGCTAATTAGTGTGATAGCTGGTTAAGTCAAGTAAAACAAGTAGGTGCTTTAGATGATTATGAATTTGCAATACTACTGTGAACTTATATGAACTATCCTGAGATGTGGCTTCTTGATATAGGCTAGAGTGCTAGACATCTACCACGTAATAGAAGCGAATGCTCATTGCCTGGAAAAGATGGAAACATATATTGATAATGACTAAACTAAACAACAATATAGATAAAACTCAAGTAATGAGTGATCAAACAATAGTGAAGCATTAGATAACAAATATTCATGGAGCTCTTGATCTCTATTTGATATTCATTCCACTATGTACGACAATTATTATCCTTAATACCTTGAAGAGGCTTGGAAATTTGGTGTATCGAGAATTTCAAGCCAGTTCCTATCCCTGCGTCTTCATATGGAAAATTTTTCATGGGTGATTCTTACATCGTCTTGAAGGTATCAAAGTACACAGTCTGTAGATGCATGCCTTTCTTTTGCCCTCTTGTAATTTCCTGTTATTAATATTTTGGCTTCCTTGAAACAGTACTATTTGTGTTCAATTTATAGATATTTCCTAGTATCCAAGATTACACTTATTTTTCATATATAGCTTGCTCAACTACACGTTTGTTCACCAATTATTATTTGGCTAGCACTACAAAATTCTAGTAACCTGAAAGCATGAAGGTTAGTTCGAACCTTTGTGCTTGTTGACTGCAATATGCCAGGTTCATTCCATATGTACTGTGATCCTAAGGTTTTCGGAAAACTGAAAGATATGCTTACATTTTCTCTTGACATCACAGCCCTAAATCTCACCACAACCATATTATAATTTACAATGGTGTGTGAACTTGATTGTCCTAAAATGTTTGTTCTCTTGGATAATTGGTAGTCTTGAAGATCAAAATATATGAAGTGAGAGTTTTGCTGTAGAATTCTGATAAATGATGCAATCTGAGGGAGCTTGTAGAATGACCTAATGCATTATGTGGAATACCGTTGGAAAAGGATGACAGAGGAATGATAGATGCACTAAACAAGATTAACAGCATCAACGAGACCTACCTGAGAAAACTCTTTAGTTATCCAATTAATTTAAAGGGAGCATATCTAGTGCTAATGGCTATTTCAGTGCTAAAGTGCTAATGGTGACGTGGACCGTCCGATCTAGATTGCGTGGCTCAGATAGAGGTGGTTGGGAACTCCATTCCACTTAAACACTTTTGCAGAAAACCCCCTACGCTTTGCACTTAAGTGAAAACGCTACAATATACAACAACAATAGTGAACTTGATGGGTTTTTGTTAAAAGCACAAGGGTGGACTTGATGGGTTTTTGTTAAAAGCGCAGGGGGTTTTCTGTAAAAACGTTTAAGTGGGATGGGGTTTTTATTCACCTCCATCCGAACCACACAATCTAGATCGGACAGTCCACATCGCCATTAGCACCTTAGCACTGAAATAGCCATGAGCACTAGATGTGCTCCCTAATTTAAATGCAACTATTAGTTATAACTTTTAGATCATACTGGAAATTGAAGTTTATTCCTGAATTTCCCCCTGCTTTTCCTTGAATATGAATTGCAAGCTTAAATGCAGCAAATCTCCTAGTTGGTAGACTTTTCTAGATTTTAAAAAATTGCTTAGGAGATAATGTAAGCACATACTTGCAAAGATGGAGGATTGGTTCAGGTGTGGGAAAAGGCTCATTGAGAACATAAACAAAACAGATTAAATTTTTTTCTTTGTCTTTTCAATTGCTGTACTTTCATGCTATTGAATGTCTGAAACCCTAATTTTGTAGTGCATCACATGCTTCTTAGTTGACTTTGCGACTCTTGTTTTACCATATGCATATGATTTCGGCGTTTGTTTCGTCATTTTGTGATTTTGTCCATACGCTTGAATTCAGCTGTAATGAGCAAATGCGTGTAACAAATTTTCTTTGTGTTCTTTTTCACCCTACAGACAACTGCCTTGAAAAACGGTTCTCTCCGACACGACATTCATTATTGGATTGGTAAAGATACCAGTCAGGTAAATTCTTCATATCATTTGATGATACAATTCCTCAAAAGGTTGTTGATTGAATCCAATTCTGTCCATTGTAGGATGAAGCTGGAACTGCAGCAATTTTGACAGTAGAGCTTGATGCTGCCCTTGGTGGACGTGCTGTTCAATATCGAGAGGTGCACGGCAATGAAACAGAGAAGTTTCTCTCGTATTTTAGACCATGCATCATGCCACAACCAGGAGGAGTGGCGTCTGGGTTCAGGCATGCTGAGGTCAACAAGCAGGAGCATGTCACCCGTTTATATGTCTGCAAAGGGAAGCATGTTGTTCATGTTACTGAGGCAAGCTATCTGCATAACTGTCTTCTTTCTTCAGAAATGGCTGGATATTCATGTCTTGATCAGACTTGTTCTTCTACGACCAGGTTCCTTTTGCCCGATCATCCCTTAATCATGATGACATATTTATTCTGGACACAAAGTCCAAAATCTTCCAGTTCAATGGCTCCAACTCATCCATTCAAGAGCGGGCAAAAGCTCTTGAAGTTGTGCAGTACATCAAAGATACATTCCATGAGGGCAATTGTGAATTTGCAGCTGTTGGTAAGCAAGTTATACTTAAGGGCACTCAAGGGCTTTGTGTGCTATTGAAATAATAATGACTAGATACGACTGTTTGTACCTCTCTCACAGAGGATGGTAGGTTGATGGCTGATGCTGAAGCTGGTGAATTTTGGGGGTTTTTTGGTGGCTTTGCCCCTCTACCAAGGAGGGCACCTGTGGAAGATACTGAGAAAGATGAGGAAACAGCCTTCAAATTGCTATGGTAATTAACTGGGTTTGTTCCATATATACAAAACCCTACTACTGTTACTCGCTGGACTCTTGCTCTTGGTGATAGCAAGATCCTTACTCTCATGGAGAGGATGACACTAGGAGATGGGGCAAGTTTTCTTGTTTATTGCTCACACAATGCCATACCAACCTGAGGGGTTGGAGATACATATTTATAGGCTGAGAACCAGCCAAGCATATGCTAAGATGCTATCCTAGATGCTGTCCTAAAGCGGTCAATATGCTGTCCTAAAGCAAAAGCAGATGCTGTCCTAAAAGCAGATGCTGTCCTAAAAGTAGATGCTGTCCTAAAAGCAGATGCTGTCCTAAAGCAAAAGCAGATGCTGTCCTAAAAGCAGATGCTGTCCTAAAGCAAAAGCAGATGCTGTCCTAAAGCAGTCAAAAAACAAAAACTACCACAGCCCCACAAAGACCACAGTACAGGGACTTATTCATCATTCTCCCCCTAAGTCTTGTGCGTTGTCTTGTGGGAGGATCGAACCATCCTGATCTTGGAGCAGAGCTCAAGGAACTTGATCCTTCCAAGAGGCTTGGTGAGCAGATCCGCAAGCTGATCCGTGGTGTTGATGTAGCTTGCCTTGATGCTTCCTTCATCCAAGCAGCCTCGGATGAAATGGTACTTCACCCGGATGTGCTTGCTCCGTTCATGAAAAACGGGGTTCTTTGCCAGGGCTAGAGCGGACTTGCTGTCCACCCTGAGCTCCACTGCTTCAGTGTCCCTGCCGAGGAGATCACCAAGCAGTCGAGCGAGCCAGAGCGCCTGAGTCGAAGCGGTGGAAGCCGCTATGTACTCGGCCTCACAGCTAGACAGGGCCACCACCTGCTGCTTGACTGACTGCCAGCTAACGAGGCACTTGCCGAGGAAGAAGAGAATCCCGCTTGTGCTCTTGCTGGTGTCAATGTCGCCTGCGTGGTCGCTGTCGCTGTACCCGATGAAGTGTGCCGCGCCGGGACACCTCGGGTAGTGCAAGCCGTAGTCGGAGGTGCCCGCAACATAGCGGAGGATCCTCTTTACGGCCTGCTGATGCTCCGTCGTCGGTCGCTGCATGAACCGACTGACGTAGCCGACGGCGAACGCCAAATCCGGACGCGTGTGGACGAGGTAGCGAAGGCTGCCCACGATGCGCCGGTACTGCGTCGCGTCCACCTCCTCCGCCGTGCTGTCGCGGCTCAGCTTCAGCCTTTCCTCCATAGGAGTGTGGGCTGGGTTGTAGTCGGTGAGCCCGCCCAGCTCGACGGTGCGCTTGGCGTAGGCGGTCTGACGAAGGGAAATACCGGAGCTGTCCTGGTGGACCTCGATCCCCAGGTAGAAGGAGAGGAGCCCCAAGTCGCTCATCTGGAAGGCGGTCTTCATCTCCGCCTTGAACGCCTCGACCTCGGCCTCCTTGGAGCCGGTGATCACCAGGTCGTCGACGTAGACGCCTACCAGCAGAGCATTGCCGCCTTTGCCCCGCCGGTAGACCGCAGCCTCGTGTGCGCTCTGCTGGAACCCCATTTGCTTGAGGGTGGAGTCCAGCTTAGCGTTCCAGGCTCGTGGTGCCTGCCGCAAGCCGTAGAGGGCCTTGCGCAGGCGGAGAACCTTGCCCTCCTTGCCGGGGATGACGAATCCCGGCGGCTGACGGACGTAGACCTCCTCCTTTAAATCGCCGTTGAGGAAGGCGGACTTGACGTCCATGTGATGGACGCGCCAATCCTCCTGGGCTGCAAGTGCGAGGAGAAGACGAACGGACTCCATGCGCGCAACGGGTGCGAAGGCGTCTTCGAAGTCGACCCCCTCCTGCTGCACGAAGCCTCGTGCTACCAAGCGAGCCTTGTGCTTGACGATGGCGCCGGCTTCATCCCGCTTCAGCTTGAACACCCACTTAAGGGTGATCGCGTGGTGACCGGCAGGAAGATCCGCCAGCTCCCACGTCCGGTTCCGCTCGACGGCGTCCATCTCCTGCTTCATCGCGACACGCCACGCCGCGTCTCCCTCCGCCTCAGCGAAGGAGCGAGGCTCGCCGTCGTCGCACGCCAAGTGCAGCTCCGCCTCGAAGTCGCGCTGCGCCAGTCCAGGGACGGGCAACTCGCCGAGGATGTTGTCCATGGTACGATAGCGCAGAGGTTCGTCATCGTGGTAGACGTCGACGCGGTCCTCGTCGTGAGATAGCGGAGTAGCGAACTCCACCATGCGCTGCTCGTCGTGGACCGAAGCTGTTGGGGCCGATCCCGGTGGTGTGGCCGCCGGTGCAGGAGAGTGGTGAGCCGGTGGTGAAGAGTGGGGCGTAGCCGGTGCCGAAGGTGGTGGAGCACTCGCCGGAGCTGGTGGCGAGCAAGGTGTCGAGGTGGACGAGCTCGGTGAAGACGAGCTGCTAGCTCCCCCGGCTCTCTCGAAGTGGACGTAGTCGATAACAAAGTCCCTGAGAGTCGAAGTCGAACCGTCGTCCACCGCCTTGTCCCACGTCCAGCCTCGCCCTTCGTCGAACACAACGTCACGCGAGATGCGGACTCGCTGTGTGTCAGGGTCGAGTATGCGGTAGGCCTTCGAGCCCTCCGCGTAGCCGATGAACACTCCCGGAGTGCTCCTGTCGTCGAGCTTACCGATGTGGCCAAGCTCCTTGGCGAACGCGAGGGAGCCGAAGACCCGCAAGTGGGAGACCGCTGGCTTGCGCCCATGCCAAGCCTCGTACGGCGTCCTGCCGTCGAGCGCCTTGGTAGGCGAGCGGTTGAGGATGTAGACGGCCGTCACCACCGCCTCTCCCCAGAAGACAGCCGGCATCCCCCTCTGCTTGAGGAGGGCCCGAGCCATCCCCACAACCGTCTGGTTGCGCCGCTCGACGACGCCGTTCTGCTGCGGGCTGTACGGCGCGGAGTAGTGGCGCTGAATGCCCTCATCAGCGCAGTACGACGCGAATTCAGCCGCCGTGAATTCGCCGCCGTTGTCTGTGCGCAGCACGCGCAGCTTGCGGCCGCACTCCGCCTCCGCAACAGCCTGCGTGCGCCTGATGGCGTCCGCAGCCTCTCCCTTGCTGCCGAGGACCATCACCCACATGTAGCGGGAGAGGTCGTCGACGAGCAGCAGGAAGTAGCGTCGTCCTCCTGGTGTGGCCGGTGTCACCGGGCCACACAAGTCCCCGTGCACGAGCTCGAGCCTCTCCTTGGCTCGGAAACTCGCCTGCTGGGGAAAGGGGAGTCGCCTCTGCTTCGTCAACACGCAGACGTCGCAGAGCTGCTCCACATGGTCAAGGCACGGCAGGCCTCGCACCATTTCCGTGGCACTGAGCCGCTTCAGGGCCTCGAAGTGAAGGTGCCCAAAGCGCTCGTGCCATTGCCACGCCTCGTCGTCCCGACGAGCTGCGAGACAGATGGGTTGTGCCACCTGCACGTGAAGAGTGTAGAGTCGATTTGCGCCTCTAGTTACCTTGGCAAGGAGGCGGCGTCGAAGATCCCAAATCCGCAGCACCCCGTGCTCGATCTCGACACGCGAGCCGTTCTCATCCAGCTGTCCCAAGCTGATGATGGAGTTCCGCAGGTCGGGGATGTAGTAGACGCCGGTGAGCAGCCGGTGCTCGCCAGTCTTGGCGACGAAGACGACAGAGCCGACGCCCTTGATCTCCACGGCGGAGGCATCGCCGAACTTGACGGTGCCTCGAACGCCTGAGTCGAGCTCGGAGAAGAACTCCCGCCGCCCGGTCATGTGGTGGGTGGCGCCGGTGTCGAGGCACCACCCGTCGGTCTTGTCATTGCCGGAACTGTCGCCGAGGAGGGCGTGTGCTTTTGGCTCGTCAAGGTGGAGGAGAGCCACTGCGGCCGGTGCCGCTGGAGGTAGTTCGATGCTCGCATGAGCAATGAACAGGACCGGCTGCTCCTCCGCTTGCGCGACGTGGGCCTGGCCGCGTCGTGGCTGTCGACACTCCTTGGCCCAATGACCAAGCTTGCCGCAGTTGTGGCAAGAGTCGTCTCGTGCCGGCTTTTGCTTGCCAGCATCGCCGCCCTGGGCGCCTTTGCGCGGCTTGCCGCGCTTGCCACTCTTGCGGCCGCCTGTCGTGGAAGAAGGCTCCCCCTTCTTCTTGTCACCTTGGCCGGCATCCCACTGCTCCCGAGTGAGGAGGAGCTTCCCGCCAATGGTGACGGGTCCCGAGGGGCGCTGTGGCTCATCGATGTCGACGACCTTGAGGCGACCCAACGCCTCCTCGATGGTCATCGTGGAGAGGTCCAGCAGAGACCCGATCGAGCGAGCCATCTGCTTGTACTTCTCGGGGACGCAGCGGAAGAGCTTCTCCACAACTCTCTCTTCGCCGTAGGTATCGTCACCGAACTGCACCAACTTCTGCAACAGAGTGTTGAGACGGAGAGCAAAGTCATCAACGTCCTCACCTGGCTTGAAGGCCAGGTGCTCCCACTCCGTGCGTAGTGCCTGCAGTGTAGACTTGCGGGCGCGGTCGCTGCCGATGCGTGCTGCAGCGATGGCGTCCCAAGCCTCTTTGGCAGTCCGCTTGTTGGTAAGCGAGAACTGCATCTCGGGCGGGACTGCGGCGATGAGAGCATCCAGCGCCCGTCGATCCTGGTCGTAGTCGACGTCGCCGTACCGGACTGCATCCCACATATGCCGCACCTGGAGCTTCACCCTCATCACCGCAGCCCACTCGACGTAGTTGGTCTTGGTGAGGGTAGGCCACCCGCCGCCGGGGCCGACGTCCCTGACGACAGCCTGGTACTCGTGGTGACCACGGTACCGAACCGGGGAGAGAGAGCCACGTTGCCTGTGAGGGCCGCGCTCTGCGTCGACCTGTACGCTGCCGCCGTGCGTGCCTCCTCCAGGAGAGCCGCCGGCGCGTCCGCGCCTGTCTGGGCTGCCGCCGCGCTCGTGGGCGTGCGCGGCTACCCATTGCGCCGCTCGCCCTTGCGCTGCCTCCCTCTCCAGCAGCTGAGGGTCCGCGTCGGCGCCGCCATCAACAGAGCCGGAGCTGCTGTTGCTGCCGCGCAGAGCCTTGACCTCTGCTGCTGCCGCACGCGCTGCATCTGCCGCCGCCGCTGCTTCCACCTCCGCCCTGGCTGCTGCCAGCTCCGCCGCTGCCAGCCTTGACGCCCTTTCCGCCGCCGCAGCGGTCTCTGCCGCCGCTCGCTCGCGCTGCTCTGCCGCGACGAGCTCGGCCGTCTGCTGACGCCGCATGCTCGAGGCGACCGAGCGCTGAGACTGCCCTGCGGACATGGCGCGCTACTGGGGGGCTGTTGCGTGGAGAGAGGGCTGCTTCTGACGAGCTGCCGTCCGTCTCCGGAGAGGAGTGAGCGGGGACAGCCGGAGCTGCTGCTGCTACCGGCCGGGGCTGCTGCGAGGCCGGAGAAGGAGATGAGCAGGAGATGCTCAGGCTACAGGATACTAAAGCTCTGATACCACTTGTTACTCGCTGGACTCTTGCTCTTGGTGATAGCAAGATCCTTACTCTCATGGAGAGGATGACACTAGGAGATGGGGCAAGTTTTCTTGTTTATTGCTCACACAATGCCATACCAACCTGAGGGGTTGGAGATACATATTTATAGGCTGAGAACCAGCCAAGCATATGCTAAGATGCTATCCTAGATGCTGTCCTAAAGCGGTCAATATGCTGTCCTAAAGCAAAAGCAGATGCTGTCCTAAAAGCAGATGCTGTCCTAAAAGTAGATGCTGTCCTAAAAGCAGATGCTGTCCTAAAGCAAAAGCAGATGCTGTCCTAAAAGCAGATGCTGTCCTAAAGCAAAAGCAGATGCTGTCCTAAAGCAGTCAAAAAACAAAAACTACCACAGCCCCACAAAGACCACAGTACAGGGACTTATTCATCAACTACAGTTCATTTGTCAACGAAAAAAAATTCACTTGAGATCAGTCAGTTAATCTATACCATGTTTACCTTTTTCAGTTTTAACCAAGGAAAGCTGGATCATATCAATTATGAATCCTTAGCACACGAGTTGCTTGAGACAAACAAGTGTTACCTGTTAGACTGTGGTGCTGAATTGTTTGTTTGGATGGGCAGAACTACATCTTTGCAGGAGAGGAAGGGTGCAACTGAAGCTGCAGAGGTAATGTTCTTGCTTCCTAAATAACTTTTGTTATTTCATTATGTTCATATGAACCAAGGTTGTCACGGCGCTCCGGTGAGTCGCGGCGAGACCGGGGTGTCTAGATGTCTAGTCGATTAGACGCCTGCCATGGCGACAGTTAGATGATAGTAGTTAGACAATAGTAATAAGTACAAGTAATACTTTATATGACCGAAAATTAAATAATCATGCAACATAGCACAAATTATCTAAATAACCATGCAACGGAGCTCAGAAGAATCAAAAGAAATCCGAGCTTAGGAGGGCCAAATCAGAATAAATCCATTGAGGGAGGGGTCTATTCGTAATTTTCAGGAACTCCGAGGACTAAATCACAAAAGATCAAAAAATTGCCCAATCCTTTTAACCCTAGCCACCAGCCCGGGCCCACATTAGCTTCTCCCTTTGCCCCATCTTGCTCTCCCCCAACCACAAATCCTCTCCACCACCGGCCGCCAACGCGCCACCTCATCACCACCGGCCACTGCTTCTCCTCCCTTTGCTCTCCCTCCACACTAGCTCCCTCATCACCACCGGCCACTGCTTCTCCTCCCTTTTCTCTCCCTCCGCACTAGCTCCCTCATCACCATCGGCCACCTCTTCACCACCGGCCACTGCTCCACAGCAGAGCCGCCATCCCTGTACCTCCGGCTTCGCAGCCTCCTCTTCCGTAGCCCACCATCGCACCGACGACGAGGAGGGCCGCTGCCTCAAACCGCCATCAATGCCAACCTTGTCCTCCAACCCCAGCACCCTCGCCGCTCCTGCAGCCCCCACGAGCTCTCATCTCCTGCCAGGATCGCCGGAGCTCCGCACCACCACTCGAGCCGATGAGTGACCGAGTGGGGATTGTGTGGCGACCGTCTAACTCCTTAGCCCTAGGCAACAAGCCTCGGCGTGCCCGTCCAGCCGCCAGGAAGACTTAGCGTCGCCTAGGCGACGCCATGACAACCATGATATGAACTATTATCATATAAGCTTGACAGCTCAGAGGAATGAAGCCGGCACTTCCTAACATGCTTGTTCTTGTTGGTTCCTTCAGTTCCTCACTGATCATTGAGTCTATTATTCCTCTACAATTTGGAGACTAGGGTACTTATTCATACACCCAGAAAAAGCATTAACTTTTTGGAGAAATATCACACTGTTTTTATCTCTGTAATAGACATTCGAAATACATTCTTTTCTTGAACTATATGTTGCTGTGATGCTTACTGTTTATTTGCCTATGTAGAAATTGCTCACTGATGCTAACCGAACAAAAACACATGTCATCAAAGTGATTGAGGGATTTGAGACTGTTATGTTCAAGTCAAAATTTAAAGAGTGGCCGCAGACACCTGACTTGAAATTGTCATCTGAGGATGGAAGAGGCAAAGTAGCAGGTTTTTATTTGCATATTTACCAGTTTCAGTGTTTCTGTTTTCCATTGACAAAAGGTTCTCCAAACTTCACAATTTTAATCAGCTATTTTCTTCTTGAAGCTCTTCTTAAACGTCAGGGCTTAAACGTTAAGGGCTTGATGAAAGCTGCTCCTACAAAAGAAGAACCTCAACCCTATATTGATTGCACTGGCAGTTTGCAGGTAAGTTGTCTGCACTATCTCGCTTATCATTCTCAGCAGTAGTCCGTGTAACATCATCTTGTGTAATGCGTACACCACCATTTTTCAGATTTTTAGCATCTTTTGAATGTTTTAGCCTTCCAAATGTTCTCATGTTATGTCATAGGCTTCCAAAATTTTAATTCCTACAAATATGTGTGCTTGTCTGCTTTTGTGCCTTTGCATATGCTGGAAAGCATTGTTGCAAATGAAGGCTTTTGGAAGAAGAAAGCACATATAGGGCATGTTCTGTTTGGCTTCAACTTATGGCTTTTGGATTGTTTATGAGAGAGAGTACGAAGTAACAGAAACATGTGGTTTTAGCCGATATAAATAAAGTCTCTATAGTGTATACTACAATCAATTTATAGACCCCGTTTTAAAAAGACACTCCGTTTGAAATCTAGTTATTGTAGAAAAACCGAAAAGTAGCTTTTAGAAGCTGAAAAGAATAGGCCCACAGATGTGTGAGTGCGCACGAACTGGCTAGCTAGAAATTCTCTTTTGAGGAATTATATTCCAAAATATTCACAAGGAAAATGCGTGTTGTGCTTTGTATGCTCAATTTTTGGGCCTCCATATACAAGTTAAAATAGCCTTACTTCGTTTGGTGTTTTTTTTCTATATTTGGTATCAGGTTTGGCGTGTAAATGATAAGGACAAGACTCTTCTGTCATCCTCAGATCAATCAAAATTCTACAGTGGTGATTGCTACATCTTTCAATATATGTATCCTGGAGATGATAAGGAGGAATGTCTTATTGGAACTTGGTTTGGGAAGAAGAGTATTGAGGTAATGTTATCCATAAAATCAACTTTGGCTATGAAGTCACATAATCAACCTATGCTTCTATAATATATAGACAGTTTTGACTTTCTAGCCTTTAGTTGCTATATTTTATTTAGGCCATCTATGAAGTTCATACATAGAACTAAGGTTAGGAATCTCAAGTGACTGCTATTTTCCATAGTGGCAAACTAGAAACAACAATGATCTATCTTGCTTGTGTAAAACAGTGAGATTTTGCATAACCTCATGCTTGTTGGTTATATGTTCCTCATGCTTGTTGGTTATATGTTCAAGTATTGAATGTTAATGAAACTTCAGCATTAAAATGATCTCAATTTCTGTTCAGGAGGATAGGGTAACCGCAATTTCACTTGCTAGCAAGATGGTCGAGTCTGCAAAATTTCAGGCTGCCCAGGTAACCGATTGATTTTCTCTCTGTCAGCTTAGTGAAGCACACAAGGCCTTTTTGTGTTATCTCTAATTTATCCTTGGTTACATGCAGGCACGCCTGTACGAGGGGAAAGAACCTATTCAGTTCTTTGTCATATTTCAAAGCTTCCAAGTGTTTAAGGTTCACTCCTATCAAATAAGCTTAAGTTGAATTGGGGCATCATTAGTTTGGGATCTTGGGTTGAACACAACAGTCTATTCTTACCCTCCTTATTTTCATTGTAGGGTGGTCTTAGCTCTGGATACAAGAAATTCATTGCTGAAAATGGTATTGTTGATGATACTTATTCTGAAGATGGACTTGCGCTCTTCCGAATTCAAGGTTCAGGACCAGAAAACATGCAAGCAAATCAAGTTGACGCTGTAAGTTCAATCACATTTTTATTTCTGAAGATGTGTTAGAACATCCATATTATATTGTCTTTTTTACCAGCTAACTTGATCTGCATTATTTTTCATTAGGTGGCCTCATCCTTGAATTCATCCTATTCTTACATTCTACATGATGGAAACACTGTGTTCACTTGGACTGGAAACCTCACTACTGCATTAGATCAAGAATTAGTTGAGAGGCAGCTAGACATAATTAAGGTTTGGAAGAATCTTCCTGGATGAGGCAAATCTAGGTTTAGAGTTGTACTTATTCAACTTCTATTGATGTTTTGTGTAAATGTAATTGTAGTAATTACTTCCTAGTTCCTACAAAGGTTTACCACAATATTGCACAAAATGCCTGCTATAATATTTAAGCATGTTAGTCAGGAATATGGTTCTTAAACCTGTCGATGACATGGTTTTATTGAGAGCCCACTGGTAGTGCCTAGGGATAAAAATCCCGGCGGTTACCGGGAGGGAAAAACCGTCCAAAATCCCAGTGATTACAAATGCATTTTTCAAGTTGATTTAGACCTTTTTTTTGTTCTAGATTACCTATTATATAAACTAAATATGCATAAATATACTAGTCCCAACATTTTGTGTTAGGTTTTCTCTAGCTTTTCCCGGTTTTTAGCGGTTTTTCAAGTTTTCAAATCACCCATATTCAAAATTTGATTCGTGAATTTCAACCAGTTTTTCCCCGGGATTTCGGATAACCGGACGGTTACCGTTACCGGCCGCTGGCCGGGAATACCCCCGGTTCCAGGTTTTGTATCCCTGGTAGTGCCTTCCGTTTAGTTTCTGGTGGTTCTAGAGATTGCTCGCAAAATTGCTGGAGATTTCTCGGACTAATCTATTATGGCAAAAACCATCTGAAGCATTCAGTTATGTGTGTTTTTATGTATTCTCACATCATCACATGACGTACCAAAACGATCTGTATTTGGAAAAAATATGTTATCTTGAATTATGAATTCAAATTTGCCAGTATTAATATGTCATGATGACGCAGGCTAACTCAATATAACTTAGATGATTTTGGCTTCAGTTAGCCAACCCCTCACTGGTAAACGTGGGAATTGCTGGTTGCAAGCTGGTTCTTCACAGTTTTCTAGTCCATTGTCACGAATGCTTGCAAGAGCATAAGCTGAGCTCGCACTGTTCATACATGCATGTCATTATTTGAAATTTGTTGTTCTGCTGCATATTGGTGTACCTTTTAGTTTACTATATCTAATTATTAACATAAGTTTTTGTTCCTGCTTTCCTTTTCTGCATTATACAGCCAAATCTGCAGTCAAGGTCCCAAAAGGAAGGGTCAGAAATAGACCAGTTTTGGAGCTTACTTGGAGGCAAATCTGAGTACTCAAGCCAAAAAATAGGAAGGGAAAATGAAAGTGATCCCCATCTTTTCTCATGTATCCTATCCAAAGGTAATCACGAACTGCACATTCTATTAGAATCTACTTGGTCAACCTTACGCTTCAAATATTTTCTGATCTCTTTCTGATCTTTACTCTGTTATTGTCACCTGTTGGGGTCCATGAAGGCAATGTAAAGGTAAGAAACACAAAATTGTGACATATACTGTTTTGGGCTGGCTATGCTATCTGTTTTCACATTTAACATCAAGTTTTGAAATCTGTTTGAGCAGATCAAAGAAATATACCACTTCACTCAAGATGATCTGATGACAGAAGAGGTTTTCATTCTGTACTGTCACTCAGACATTTTTGTTTGGGTTGGCCAGCAGGTAGATGTTAAAGTGAGATTACAAGCTCTGGATATTGGAGAGGTAATGATTTATTTTTCCATGCAGAAGCACTTTAGAAGCCATATCTTTTTTCGTCTCTCACTAACATCCTCATTAGTGCACCAGAAATTCCTTGTGCTTGATTTCCTGATGGAAAATCTCTCCTGTGACACACCAATTTTTAGTATTATGGAAGGAAGTGAACCTCCCTTTTTCACTAGGTTCTTCACCTGGGACTCAGCAAAATCACTGGTACGTAGAGTATTTATAGGTGAACCAGTGTAGTTGTTTGTTTGTGAATGTATGAACAGTTTGCGTTCTATATAAGAAAAACACCATAATCCACTCCTTGTTTTAGTTTTCAATCTGGTGTTCTCATTTTCGTTTTTATTGTAGATGCATGGCAATTCATACCAGAGGAAGCTTTCCATTGTAAAGGGTGGAGGCACTCCAGCTTTGGATGTAAGCTGTCCAAAATCTAACGATCTTGAATTCTTGATGGTCTGCAATGTTGACATATCTGTATATTGCATGTCTTGCAAACATTTTTCTTCAAGACTGTTCTGTTGCTCACTTGCTCGCTTCTTTCTGGTGATTCTTGACAGTAGCTCTCCATGTTCATTGATGTGCATGCATTTGTACACATTTCTTTAGTTGTGTGTATAATAAGCATGTCACCATCTACTTCTGCCTCCCATGCTAATGAACTTAAAAATTCTATTTGAACTGAATCACCCACCCATCATTTCCTCTCATGCGCGTTTTGCAATGCCATATATTTTTTTCTCATACAGAGTGCCCATGGCAATCAAGCACGAAGTCTTGTGCCTAGTCTAGTTGTATGTCTACAGTCTCTGCCTGTGGTTTCCTATAGTTGTCTGACCTAACCGTTACTGCTGAACCTTTGTGTTTGTATTTACAATGGTAGATCTCCTGCTGACTCTTATGTGTTGTCAGAAACCAAAGCGACGAACACCAGCATATTCAGGAAGAAGTACTGGACAAGACAATTCTCAGCGCTCGAGAAGCATGTCGTTTAGCCCTGAACGTGTCCGTGTTAGGGGAAAATCTCCAGCATTCACTGCATTGGCTGCTAACTTTGAAAATGCAAGCACCAGAAATCTTTCCACCCCTCCACCAGTTGTTAAAAAACTTTACCCGAAATCTGTCACACCTGATTCAGCAAACACATCTTCTAAGTCATCAACAATTGCGGCTCTCACCGGTTCTCTTGATCGCCCTACACAGACTCCCACACCAAAATCAGTAAAAGGTATGTGTGTGATACAACTGCCTAGGCAAAAATTCTGCTTGAAAATAGAAAAAAAAAGGTTATTATAGCTTACCTTTTTCTTTGTAAAATTTTGCACAAATTAAGATGGCTCTGAGTCAGAGAAGCCGAAACAAGAGGAAGATGCAAAAGAAGGCAGTGGTTCCATAACCAGTAGAGTTGAATCTCTCACTATTAACGAAGATGTAAAAGAAAATGAGCCAGAAGATGATGAGGGGCTCCCGATATACCCATATGATCGCCTGAAAACCACAGCAGCTGATCCTGTCACTGAAATTGATGTTACCAGGCGAGAGGTGAATATATGATCTTTTCAATACGTGCTATTACTTATCCACAAACCCAGGTAATGATCACATACATTATTTTCATCTCAATGCAGACCTACTTACCTTGTGCTGAGTTCAGAGAGAAGTTTGGAATGACAAAGGAAGCATTTAGCAAGCTTCCGAAGTGGAAGCAGAATAGACTGAAGATTGCTCTTGAACTTTTTTAGCTTGATCTTATGCTTCAAATGCCTCGTTTAATGGAACCATTGAGCCAAAGAGCTATTGATGATACAAACCCTGTTCTGTATGCCTGAATAGCCCTTGGCAGTCGTGGTCATTGTGCAGAATGCAACCATCATCCTTGACGACACATCAATTTTCATGTTGTCTGGGATGAGTCCTTTTTTCCTAGTTTGGAGGGTTTTTTTTGTTTGTTTCTAGGTTCCGCTTATTCTTTCAGTTCATAGATGTGCTCTTACTGTTCCCTTTTTTATCAAGTGCCCTGTATTGATTCAAGGGTCACACAGGTTTGGTTGTGAGGCTTGCATTTTTGTATGAACGTTGCCTTTGTGTGTTCTATTTTGCTTTTGAGATGAGTTGCAGTCTGAGGGAACGAGAAGTATGTACAGCAGAGTGCCGACACTAAAATCTCAATTTGGTTACATTTCATCAATAGTATTTGATTTTTGTGTGTCACATCTGATCAATTATGTGAGAAATCGTTGATTTTAATTCTCTCAAGTTCATAGTTCTGCATATGCATCGTGCCGTTCTGACCTGTGAATGTGCCGTTCTGCATATGTGCTGTTTACGGTACAGGTTACGGAGAGATAGATACTTACTTGCGATTTTGACTGGTACAGATGTTGGGTTTTTAACGTGTAGATCGTTTAACTTGTAGACGCGTCTTGAGAAAATACTCCGTTTGAAAGTTAAGTACTGTAGTAAAAGCCAAAAGCCGCCAGCTTTTGACTTAAGAACATGCCCTACATCACAAAGTGGAGATCAGATGTAACAACAATGAAATGTGACTGATGTTTCCTATCATCTTTTTGTCGAGAGCATTGAAGGGCAGGTCTGAATGGCTAAGCTCTTGGGAAAGAAAGTGTGCCCTTTTTCTTCTTTTGAATTCCTACTCCATGTCCACCCAATTCTCTCACGCATATACTCACTACCCCAAGTGGACAAAATAATGCCGTGGCTTTTCATGGAAGAATTTTTGTACTCTAGCTTTTGTTGCTGTTGCAAATACAGACATATTGCCTTTTTCTTGCACTTATCCAATTAAGATTCGGTATATTGGGTGGTTATTATGTGCAAACAACGTGCTAGGATGACTGATGTTCGAAGAAAGAGCAGTACTATAAGCATGGTATGAGCTGAGGCTAGGCTCCCTTTGGAATGCAAAATTTTTTCCCAATTCTTGTGAGAATTGAACCGTTTCATATGAAATTGGCACGTTCCAAATGGACCTATAATTTTTCCATAAGATTTCACGTGCCTTTTTTTATGACGGAGTTCTATAGTAGTAAGAAATTGGTGGCTAGGCCTTCATCCTTGTGCACGTTTAATGAAGTTTCTTGACAAATTACATCCTTGCGTAGGATACTTATATTAATAGATGATCTTTTGCGTCAATTGTTTTACGGCTATTCTAAAGAAAAATCCCCGAATTTCGTATTGATACCCTTGCCGCGTGCGTGCTGGTCTTCACATACTACAGCGTTTCATTTGAGCGAAGATTAACTAAACTCGGCACCTAATCTAGTTACCAATATCGAGTCTTTCTTCCTACACAAAGATATCAAAATTGCTTTCAATTTTAAGTCTCGTAGGATTGTTTTTCTCTAGATTCCTATCAGAAAGTGGAATTCCTGCTTCTAAGCTAGCCCTTACATTATTATCAGTCGGCACAACTGAGTAGTAGTATAGCCGCCCTCTATACGATTCCGACTTTTGAGTGACCTGAGAGGCTATGTATATAGGTTTGAGGGTTTTAGGGGTGATCGGTTGGGTTTCAGCTTTTAACTTTCGGCTTATTTTTCACTATTCATAAATTTCGTCTTTTTCTGAACTTTTGGCTTTTTGTTGAGCTTTTTTGCCGGTTTTTTCCCGTATTTGTTTGTATTATATGTAATGGGCTAACATATTTTTTATATTTTTAATTTTTAAAATTTAATTATGCTAAATAAGTCTTTGTCAGCTACAGTATTCTTTTCAGCCAGCTACAGTGCTTTTCAGCCATAAGCCACCAAAAATAAGCCCAAATGATCACCACTTGTGTCTTATGCTTTTTGGGTTATACCTTTAAGATTTTGACTATTTATGAGAGAGTATGAAGAGAGAGACAATCATATATAATTTTACTCGATATAATTTAACTTGGTATAATATCTACTATAATTAATTTGTAAATTTTATATAAAAATACACTATTTAAAAATTAGTTACTACAGTAAAAATAAAAAACCACAAACCGTAAATCCAAAGAACCAGCTATGGGTCTTTCTTTTCGACATGTTGGCAGTAGGATTCTTCTTTTCGATGTGCGGGGGACATCATGCATCTTCATCAGTTCGTGTCGATCGAAACGATCCATCTGTGTGCCGCAACGTTCCAAAGAAGTCAAAATGATTCACTGGTCAATTCTACTTGCACACTTGGCAGGTCGCCCTCGTGATTCGTGAATCCTAGCATCCTAGGCGTCTCCGAAAGCACATGCAATCCATTCCATCCATCCATCCATCGATAACAACTTGACAACATGGACATTGATAGAAAGATTCTGTTGGTCCAGTGTGTAGTGCGTGGTGCAAAACAATGCATCTTTTACTGGTATTTTGGTTGCCATTAGCACAGGAAAACTACTGTCGATTGAATCTATTGTTGAAGTAATTTTGTTTGTGTTACCAAACTAACCCCTAAGTAATCTTATTTGTGTTACCAAACTAACCCCTCGTAGGAGGTGCGGTTAGGTCGTGAACCCATACAATTTTTTCTTACTATAAATTGAATATGTAGATGTATATCAAAAAGATCGTAGACTATAAATATAAGATATATGTTTTCATTGTCAACATATCAATTGAGATCAATAAAGAAGATCGCTGAGTGCTCTCTCTCACATCTCTTGTGTCATTTGTTTCTTTACTTTTGCATTGACTGATTGTGTGATTATTCTTACTTTCTAGTTGTGTTGATTGGTTATTTGTCAAACCTGGATTTTTCAATCTAGAATCCACGAGCCAATACACATAATGCAACAAGTAATATACATGGCTTATCAAGGAAAGGCTCGGGTTATTTTATTTGCAATCGATTGCTTTTTAGAATAGGTTAATTAGAAATTTCCTAGGACCTAACATTTTAGACTTAAAACATAATGTGTAAAAGAATGCATTAATAATAGCGATCCAGATACCATCCACCTTTACATAGCTTCTGCACCATATGCTAATCTTTCAGCATTATAACCGCTTACATTATCACTGGGGCGATACCCAGGGCAACACAAATCAGGGCTTTCCACTACCCTCCGCTTTTCCAATTCCACCCACAAAGTTTTTGAAATAAAACTATATCTAGTTAAGTTCCCATGTCCGCTCTTGACCGTGGGCACGGCTATTCGAATAATTTTGACTCTGCAGATACACTTTACCCACAAGAGACAATCTGCTCATTGGTCCACACGATTCCTTAGTCATGTGGTTGAGTAGATCATCACAAGGCTGTTACAATGCATATTTTCCCAGCAGAGCCACGTCCGCTAAGGTTTCACTCCATTCAGGGTACGACCACTCTTCCAGGAGTCCCCTCTTGCGCCGTCATGTCGGATGATGTAGCCATCCTCTTCCTGCCCGTGGTCACACCGGTGCAACCCATATTGAGTCGATGCAAATTAGTTAGCCCTGCCTATAATTTGCCAGCTTGTGGTTGTACTGTTGTACATTGGGAGGTCATCACAAGATTTGGTCCTTAGAGTTATTTGGGCGGTTTTACCACAATCCTCACATCGTGCTTCCACTGCACCACATACCAACCCCCCGTACCATCAGTCTAGATATTTAAGCAAGTTGGGCTTTTATGGGCATAAAATAATCATCTCAAAATACACCAGTCATTTCCTCCATGACTTCCCAAACCAATATTTCATGATTTAAAAGCAATGCCTAGGGCATTTTAGAGCCCTCGATTATCTAAGCAATACTTAGCTGTGGCGTATAATTATGGACTTATTTTCTAAAGATGTACCATTATACTTTTTGCTAAGGTGACAAGGCTCAAATGTTCAAGTGTTCCAAATGAAAGTAATACTTATAAGTTCATTAATGGGTATATAACTAGAAGCTGGAAATCAACCTAAATTTGCACATAAAATAACAACACACAATTTGATAATTTAAAATGGAATTAATTTGCAAAAAATGTAGGTTCAACATGATCAAAGTATTGACTCACCTTAGTCACAGTTGGCTTGGTCTTGATCATTGAGGGTTGCTTTTGCCTCAGCCTCTTCCTCTTGAGCCTCGTACACTATTTTTACGTTGCGCAAAAATTTGGATAAAAATCAGTAAACCAAATAAATTCTCAAAAAAATTCAAATGAGCTTCAAAAATTATGGTTTCAGTTCTACTTGATAGATATTGAATTTAGATTAATTTAGAAATTTGTTTCACTCAATTTGAAATTAAAATGAATAAGTTATGCTCTTTTGAAGTTCTCAGTTTCAGATAATCCGAAAATAAATAAAAATCTGACAGGTGGGGCCGGTCGAAGTCGGGAACAGAAGTGAGTGGTCGAAAATGGTGAGGTCTTCTGAGTGGTTGAAAGTGGCTTAGACGGCGTGGAGTGGTCAAAGACTTCCGAGCGCAGAGCAGTCGAACTCGGAAGGCGCTGAGTGGTTGTAAACCTCAACGTGGTCGTAAACGACTATGCAGTGGTCGTAAACGACTATGGGTGGTCGTAAACTACTATGCGTGGTCGTAAATGACTATGGGTGGTCGTAAATGACTTTGGAGTGGCCATAAACGACTTCATAGTCGTAAGCCCGACTGTGTAGTCGTAAACGACTACATAGTCGTAAGCCCGACTATGTGGTCGTAAAGTGCTATGACCATGACCGTAAAGAAGTGAACATGGTCGTAGGGTCTTACGACCACGGTAGTGAAGAGGTGAACATGGTCGTAAAGGTCCTGGAGCAGTCGTAAAGATTGCAACATCGGTGAGCTCGCCGCCGGCGGAGGAGACATCGGCTAGAGCTGAGCACCCCCTAAATGGGTTGTGCACGCCTGCACCTACCTGAAGATGGAGTCTCGCTGGCCAATTCGACCAGACGTTGGCTGGCGACGACCATGGGCGGCGGCAAAATAGGGGAATGGTGGCTACGGTGGTGCATGGCACCGATGTTCAATTAAACGGGATGGGAGCATCTAGACAAGGTCGGGAGTCTACCTCAAGGGTCGGCGCGGCTCAGGAACGGCGGTGGCGAGCCAGCAGTGTGCGACGGCAATGGGCGGAGGAGGCATACAATGCAGGCAACGGGAGGTCCAACTGAGGAGGGGAACGACGTCGCAGTGCTTCGTGGGTGTTCCGGTGGGAAGGAATCGGACTACGGCGGCGCCAATCGACGGATTGCTCGTCGGCCGGATTTGGGGAAGAAGATGTCGCTGACGAGCTGTGAGGCACGAGAGGCTAATTGGCTCGGGTGGGAGGAAGAGTGCATTGCGGCAAAGCGACCGGGGCGAGAGCTGGGCTTTATAGCCACAGGAAAGGTGGCGGCGACAGAAGAGTAGTTGGCTGGTCGAGTCCACAACATGGCGGTAGCGTCACTATAGCACTCGCGACGAGACGGCGGCCAAGTATGGGTGTGATTGCATAGTGTAGTGTCAGCGTAGTCGGTGACGCTATGGCCGAGGCGGATGCAACGGGGCGGGGAAACTGTGGGCAACGGTGGTTCTACCAGGGAGCTGACCGGGGCGACACGACAGCAATCACTGTGCGCGACACGGCAACGGTACTATGGTGGTTGTCAGCAGTATGGGCGCGGGCAGGCGGCGACCGGCGGAGTTTGCAAGGTGGCGGCGAGAAACAAGCGGCGACGGAGCGTGCGAGGTGAGGCGGGGCTACGGCTTTGCTGGAGTGAGCTGCGGGGGAAGAGAAGAAGATTAGGCCGGCATGGGCCGACTCAACCAAGTCGATTTATTTTGTTTTTCCATTTGTTGCATTTTTCCTAATTTTCTTCATTTGTTGGAACCTCAACCAAAATTCAAAGAAACACCATTAAAATCCAAATATCGAGAAAATATATTTCAAAATAATTCAAGGGCTACACGTTTCTAAATTCAAAATTTTGAGATGTTACACCATTTTTCACTTGCCTTGCCTAGTCAGCAACCGTAAGTAGACCCGATTGGAGTTTAACCAAGCTAGGCTAACCTTTCTTGCGGAATATTGCAAGAGATTGTAACAAGTGTTTGAGAGAAACTGTTGCTTCTTATTTCATTCTGAATCTGTACATGATAATTTATAGATGATGAGGGGGTGACATGAATAGGTGTCTGTTTGGAAAAAGCATCTGTACATTGGGCACTTTTTGGTTTGTAACACTCCCCCTTGACCAATGTGTCTTCATATAATCACTTTGATTCATCATCTTGGAAAAACTCCTCCAAAACCCTGTAGGGACAAATATAAGGAGAACCGATAGAGTAGATATGCCATGAAAAAACTCCTTTAAACCCCAGTGGAAAATTTAAGGAGAAAATAATATGGCATATATTTGATTATATCTCCTTAAAACCTCTGTGGGAAAATAGAGACATAATATATTTATGATTACGTTGTCACATTGCCTCATTAAAAACCTTGATTAGAAACCTTAGAGGGAAAACTTATAAAGGGAAAAAGAGTACAATATTTATATTTGAACGGGTTAAGTCTTAGGAGATTTCTCCCTCTGATATCTGCAAATCACGTAGTCTTCGCATACCAATTCCATGAACATATTTTTTGGAATGTGGAAGTTGGTAATGACTTGGTGAATAAGTCTGCGAGATTATCACAAGACTTAGTTTGCAGAATATTTATTTCCCCACTCTCTTGCAATTCATGTGGGTAAAATAGTTTAGGTGCAATATGTTTTGTGATATTGCTCTTTATGTAACCCGTTTGCATTTGAACAACGCAAGCAGCATTATCTTCGTAGAAAATGGTAGGTGATGCAATAGCACCTATACCACATGATTGTTGTATGTGGTTAATCATTCTGCGAAGCCATACACATTCACGTGATGCTTCATATAATGAAATTATTTCAAAATGATTAGTGGATGTAGCCACTAGAGTCTGTTTCGAAGACTTCTAAGAGATGGCTGTTCCACCGTGTAAAAATACAAAGCCTGTTTGAGATTTGGCATTATGGGGATCTGATAAATAGCCAGCATCTGTATATCCTATTAAATCTATATTTTTATTCTTCTGGAAGAATAGACCGAGATCTTTAGTGCCTTGAAGATATCTAAGGATATTCTTCACTCCTATCCAATGTCTTTTGGTTGGAGCAGCGCTATATCTAGCAAGTAGATTTACTGCAAATGCAATATTTGGCCCGGTGCAATTTGCAAGGTACATAAGCGCTCCGATGGCACTGAGATATGGAACCTCGGGTCCCAATAGCTCTTCATTGTCATCTCGGGGTCTAAATGGATCTTTGTCCCTGTCTAGAGATCGAACAACCATGGGGGTTTTCGATGGATATGCTTTGTCTATATTGAATTTCTCCAATATTTTCTGGACATATGTTGATTGATGCACTAGGATGCCTGTATGAAGGTGATCAAGTTGTATACCTAAGCAAAATTTGATTTTACCCAAATCCTTCATTTCAAATTCCATCATAAGATGATTACGTGCTTCATCTATGTCCTGTGTGTTACCAATGATATTAAGATCATCAACATACACAGATATAATACAAAATCCTATTGAGGATCTTTTGATAAATACGCATGGGCAATCATCATTGTTGGAGTATCCCTTTTAGGTTAGGAACTCACTTAGTCGGTTGTACCACATTCTACCCGACTGTTTCAAGCCGTATAAAGACTTGTTCAATTTTACACAATATATATTGCGATTTGCGTTTGGATTCGGAATTGAAATTCCATCGGGAACTTTCATGTATATTTCTGAATCAAGTGACCCATAAAGATATGCAGTCACTACATTCATCAACTGAAAAGATTTTTGGCCATTTGTACCGTACTTCTCCCCCTCTTATTTTGAACTGAAAGTTGAGTGGTATTTTGTGGTATCTCCACTCTTTTAGGCACATTTTTGACAGGATTATAAGATTTTGTGACACCCTTATAATCAGTAAATGCATCTGGCAGATTATTTGCAATGTTTTGCAAATGAATGATTTTTTGAACTTGAAGTTCAGTCTCTCTGGTACGTGGGTCTGAGGCAGGAATGCCTTGTACATTCCAATCAATTTCCTGGTATTTAGTTTGGTACTTGTTTTCTCCCCCTAATACTGGGAAATGTTCCTCATTGAATATGCAATCAGCGTACCGGGCCGTAAACAGGTCCCCTGTTAGGGGCTCGAGGTATTTTATAATTGACGGAGATTTATACCCAACATAGATCCCAAGTTTCTTGTGCGGTCCCATTGAGGTACACTGCGGTGGTGAGATCGGTACGTATGTAGCGCAACCGAACTTTCCCAGATGGGAAAAATCTGGTGGATTTCCACGTACTAATTGTAGCGGGGAAGTGCTATGATATGCAGTTGGACGCAATTGGATTAAGTCAGCAGCGTGTAAAACTGCATGACCCCAATATGATGTTGGTAAGTTGCAATTCTGTAGTAATGGTCTTGCAATGAGCTTGATTCTCTTGATAAGAGATTCTGCTAAACCATTTTGTGTATGGACATATGGAACAGAGTGTTGAACTTGTATTCCAAGAGCCATACAATAGTCATTGAAGGCATGGGATGAAAATTCAGCAGCATTGTCCATTCGAATTGATTGAATTCGATATTCAGGATAATTTGCTCGTAATTGGATAATTTGACCAATTAACTTAGCAAATGCATGGTTTCGTGTGGATAAAAGACACACATGTGACCATCCAGTAGATGTGTCAATGAGAACCATGAAGTATTTGAGCGGTCCACACAATGGTTGTATAGGACCACATATATCTCCTTGAATGCGTTCAAGGAATTTAAGTGGTTCAGCTCTGATTTTAGGATAAGAGGGTCTTAAAATCAAATTTCTGGTGGCATAGGAAGTGCACACAAAATCTGAGGATTCCGGAAATTTTATTTTGAGATATGTATGACCAATTGAATTGCTAATAATTTTTCTCATCATTCCAATGCCTAGGTGGCCAAGGCGATCATGTCATATTTGGAATGTGTTAGTGTTTTAGAAAATTACTTTGTACGCAATATGTTGAATGGGTTTGATGTATGTATAGTACAATCCAGAGTTTAAAGATGAAATTTTTTCTAGTACTTGTTTGCCATATCCGTTGTTTTTGGTTAAGAGGAGATATTCCTCTTTGTTGTCATTTTGGGTTTCAACGTGGAAACCATTCTGACGGATATCTCTATAACTAATTAGGGTACATGTTGAATCAGGATACAAGAGTGCATCCTCAATTTCCAATTGTGTACCCATAGGGAGAGTGATAGAGGCGCGACCAGAGCCTTGTATCGTTGCATCGCGTCCAGCGATGGTTAAAACATTTCCTTTCCTCCTAGTAAGAGTTAGAAAATATTTTGTGTCTCTAAGTATAGAGTTTGTGATACCACTATCCACAAGGCATAATTCCTCCTCCATTGGATCGACTCCAAAAATCTATATACACAAAAGAAGAACTTAATGAAATTCTTATAGTAGTATATATAGAATACATACAAACTTTATTTTACAATACCGAATATGTTCGATATATGATTGCAGCATACAAGCTTACAATATAGATGACAACATTGTTTATATTACAACACTATAGTACTTAGTAGCTATGGGACTAGAAGTCTAACTGAGATCTCCAAACATGTCGTGAGAATTAAATTCTTCAAGTGTGTCCTCAATGCACATGAGATCATCCTTCTTTGTAGAAGCACATGTGTCTTTGAGTTCTTGAAGGAACTTTTGAGAGCATCCGGCTTCATTATTGTTGGATGTGAGATTGAAGTGTGCTTCAAATCTCTTCTCTTGAGCATTCTTGCCTTGAGCCAAAGATTGGAGGTAGAGGTTCACAAGATGCTTCGGGGTGCGGCATTTCTTGGTAGGATGGTTGTAGCAACCACACTTTTGACAAATTTCAGTTTTGTCAACTCTTTTACCAGAATTGCCTTTACCTTTCTTGAATCCACTTGATTTTTGCTTCTTGTTGCGTTTGTTTTTACCTTTAAAGTTCTTTGAGTGGTCTTTTGAACCACTGAACTTGTTGTTATTTTGATTAGCGTGAACTTCAGGAAGTGGAGCAGCCCCAATGGGACGTTGCTGATTGTTCTTTATAAGAAGTTCAGCATGCTTCTCTGCCTGAAGTAAAGTATGCACAAGATCAAAATAAGTTTGGTAATTTGCAGCACACCATTGCTGTTGTAGGACCCTGTTAGATGGGAGCATAGTCGAAAGTGTCTTCTCTATTTTGTCTGCATCCGTTGGTTCCTTTTCACAAAACCGCAATTTGGAGCAAATAGTATGAAGGGCATGGTTATAATCTCCAACAGATTTGAAGTCTTGGAGTCTAAGGTGTGCCCATTCATGATTAGCCTCAGGTAAGATAACAACTTTCTACTGTTCATATCTATTTTTGAGGGCTAACCATAAAGTGAGTGGATTCTCCTCATACAGATATTCAGCCTTCAAATATGGATGTATGTGATTCTGTATTATGGTCAAAACGGAATATCCGAAGGAATTTGATCATCTGGAGGATCGAATATCACCCTTTGCAACCCACGTGTGGTTAGGTTGATCTTTAGGTCCATATCCCATGTAGGGTAGTTGGTACCATCGAGAGCGAGCGGCTCAAAATCTTTGGTAGCCATTTAAAACCTACATGAAAAGTACACCATAAATGATTAATTTACATGAGGTAAATTAATGTGTATGGTAATGTTGTAATAAAATGCAAAATATGTGCAAAACAATATGAGTATTGTAATCCGAATGAATATATATACCCAAATTAAATATAACATGTGGTTATATTTATAATACCGTGTAATCACAATATTGGTGGTGAACACCAATTTGTATGGCATAGCGTACAAATAAATGTAGCAAAGTGCCATAAACTGTAATTGTGATATTTATTGTAGGTATAATATTTTGCAAAATTCTAATTTATTAAGTACAATGGTACTCACTAAATGAGAATTTTAAGTTTAAAATTGCTAAAGATAGGAAAATTTAAACATGGTCACAATTCATATTGTAAGTAAATTGTAATAAAGTAGTAATCCTACATATGTAAAAATTATAGAAATGTGCTTGCACATTTATTTAAATAATTACATAATTTTCAGGTCCTGTAGGGACTGAAATGCTAATTTATAACAGTACAAATTGACAGGTACAATTATAAATAAGCACAAGGACTACATTGCAAATACTACAATATAAATTCTGCATTTTCCACGAAATAGAGGGGAAAACTGTAAAATTTTGAAAACCTGGGCTAAAGCCCGTTCGGCCTTTAGGCCCAAGTGGGGAGGTGGGAAATTTTGGTTCAAAAGCCCTTTTTTTTTGTGCAGCCATATATAAAGGAAGGGTTCCCTAACCCCCAAACCCTAGCCGCCGCCGGCCCTTTGGGCGCCACTGCCGCCGGCCCTTTGGGCGCCACCGCCGCCGGCCGTCGGGGGGACGCCGCCGCCTCCGGCCTTCGAGCGCCGTCGCCGCCGGCCTGGTTGGGCTGCGCCACCGCGGGCGCCTCTTCGGGCGCCGCCGCCGTCGGCTCTTCGGGCCGCGCCACCTCAGGGAACGCTGCCGTTGCGCCGTCGTCTCGGGCACCGTCGCCGCGCCGTGAGGACGTCCCACGCCGCCGGGCCAGCCGCGCGCTGTGACGCCGAGCGTCGGCCGCACCGGGCTTTGCCGCGCCGCGCCGCGCTCCCTCCCCCTCCCCTCTTCTTTTCGATTTATGTAGAGGAGAGTGCCAACTCTGCGGAGGAGGCCGATGGAGGAGTTTGGGCCCGGATCCGGAGGCCGGGACGGCGGTTAGCCGCCGCGGAGGCGTGCGCCGGTCGCCGGTAAGGGCCATAGCGCGGAGCCCTCGCTGGTGGGAAGGCGCCGTGCGCCTCCCATGGACGATGACGAACCGGCCTAGAGCCATGGCCGGTGGCGATGAAAGTGGTGGCCGCCGGACGTGGTGGTGGAGGCTTCTCATGGAGAGGAGCAAGAAGAACGTGCAGCGATTCGCGCAAAGAATCGACCAAAGCAAGAACATCCGGAAATGCTTTTTGGTGTTTCTCACATAGTGCCATACCTTGTGTTTATGTATGTGCTGATAACGTATTGCAAGAGATTGTAACAAGTGTTTGAGAGAAACTATTGCTTCTTATTTCATATGGAATGTGTACATGATAATTTATAGATGATGAGGGGGTGGCATGAAAAGGTGTCTATTTGGAAAAAAGCATATGTATATTGGGGCATCTGTACATTAGGCACTTTTTGGTTTGTAAGAGCATCTCCAAGAGATACTCTATATGGCTCTTAATATTTAAATTTTAGAGTTGAAGGGTAAAAAGTAGTTCCAACAGATTCTTAAATAGACTCCCAAAAATAGAACACACCCAAAAAAATGGGCTCTCGCTCTTTACTTATAGAGGATGATTAGGCTCCCAATACTGTTTTTCTGGTTTAGGGTATCTGTTGGAGGGAATGATTATTTTGAGATCTTATGTCGTGATTAGGATCTGTAAAAAGAGATTTAGGGTGTGAATTTATTAGGCATCTCTTGGAGATGCTCTAACACAGAAATCTCCGATTGAAATACCAGCGGCCCTGGTCGGCAACAGTTGCTTATTCAGTTACTCTAACCTAACCCGTAGGGGCTGTGGCTAGGCCAAAACAACCTACAAGCCTACCACGCCGCATACTGTGACGGTATTTGGGGACGGATGGAGTATATCCCTGTTTCTAATAGGTGTAATAGTTACTACTAATAAATCTAATCAATTCAGTCTTAGGCCTAATTTCCTCATATCCAACACTGTCCTTAGGCTGGTGCATTCTTCTTAGCTGCACTGATGGCTTTTGGTTCTAGCACGATGATTTATGCGAATAACCCGAATGCCGATAACTCATTTCAAAAAAAGTTGTTTCAATAAGTCATTTCGAAATGACGACAAAGAAATCGTCTTATTTGTTTGTTTGAGAAAAATCATAAGTCATAAGTTGAAAAGAATAGATCTAGTCTAAATGGGGTACCCTCCTTCAGAGGAACACACTATTGAGCAGGTTGAGTGAACGCGCATGGCTATTTCAGTCTATAATTTTAGTACTCGATACTGTTTTCGAAAGGCATCGAATTCTCATTGTGTCTTTGTCGTCTCGTATAATCCCTGTTCAGAAATATACAACGTTCTAGAAATTTCACTACGCATGACTTGCACATTCATATGCATCATTGTTTGTAGTCTTGTTACTTTCATGCAAGGGCAGAACTAGAACGAAAGTGACCGGGGTTCACTATTTCATCATACATATAACACTATATATAATTTTGAAGCAACGTTATACTAAATAATTATATGTTCGATAATTTTTAGCATCAATAAGTTAATATAACGATGGTAATATATAATGATAAAAAAATAGTGATCAGAATGCTTACCAAAATAAAGAAACCCACTAATATTATTGGTTAATTGTAGCAAATGAAGGAACTAAGAATGAAGTCACAAACAAAAGATGGTTAACATTGGCAAAATACGTCAACTGACCTCAATGGGCTATAAAAAAAGAGAATAAATTGAATTAATTTTTTTCAAGAAAAAATAGTATAACAATCAAATGAAAGCAAATACATTACCTTTTAGTATTTATGTTCAAATGCATTACCTTTTAGTATGTATGTTCTTTCAAGTTCATGAAGCGATAAACCACAATATTATTGGTAACTTTCTTCATTTCTTCTATCTCTACATAGCAAATTAGACTATCACTCATGAAATCATCATCAATGCGATTGTGCAAATAAGTTTTCATAGCTGAAAAGCACCTGTCAAACTTCTCCATAAATTTACCTATCATTTACCGAGTATTTCAAAACTCAATTAGATATTGTCATGTTCAAAAAATACATGAATCACGAATTTAGTACCTTTGCCTAAAAGAAATCAGAAGAATTTGGGAGTACCACCAGAAATCCCAATCCGAGATGGGCGGATAGCCACAAGCCGCTGGCAGGCAAGTAGCGAAGTGATGACCGACGAGCCACGCAGGTTGGAGGGATTTGGTTTTTCTCTTCTTTTTAATTGAGCGGAGGGATTGAGTTGACTAAGAGCAACTTCAGCAGGGCTCCTACTTGAACTCTTATCCTACTTTCGAGGGTCGAGGGGCAAAAAACTCACTCCAGCAGGGCCCCTACTTGAGCCCTCAAAAGTAGGGGGCCCTCAAATCTCCCCCTCGAGCCCTCATTCCTGGGGTCTGGAGGGAGCCTCTACTTTTGAGGGCTCAAGTAGGGGCTCTGCTGGAGTGAGTTTTTTTGCCCCTCGGCCCTCAAAAGTAGAATGAGGATGAGGGTGGGTCCTATGTGTCATCCCCTCTAAGAATGAATTTGAGGGTCCTATTTTGAGGGCTTCTGCTGGAGTGTAGCCTCAAAAAACAGAGCCCTCAAAAGTAGGGAGAGCCCTCAAATAAAAAGTAGTGGCCCTGTTTTGAGGGCTACTGCTGGAGTTGCTCTAAGAATACAATCTTCAACCAAATATATCAAGATTACCTGAAAAAAGTACATAGACCAAAACACGAACGCTTGTTACAAATTGAATCGAATCTAACACACATAGCAACTAATTATTTAACATGGTAAACTCTGGTGATCATTTGGGTTTTTGTGGTGGCTTATGGCTAAAAAGCACTATAGCTGACTGAAAAAATACTGTAGCTAACAGAGGCTTATTTAGCATAATTAAATTAAAAAAATAAAAAATATGTTAGCCCATTACGTATAATACAAACAAATACGGGAAAAAAAAGAACCGGCAAAAAAGCTCAACAAAAAGCTAAAAGTTCAGAAAAGGACGAAATTTATGAATAGCGAAAAATAAGTCGAAAGCTAAAAGCTGAAACCAAAACGATCAGTGCCTGATGAATAGTATGGGCCTGTTTGGGAGAGCTCCACCACTGAAAACGTGGATCTGGAGCAGCAGCTCCACCATGGAGCAGCAGCTCCACTGTGGATCTGGGATCCCACCATGGAGTGTTTGGCTTGTACAGCAGCTCCAGATCCACAAAATTGAGGTTTTGGTAGGAATGACCACTTTTGGTGGGAAGGGGTGTGTAACCAGTGGCATTGGTGGGTAATTACCACCCAACTCCACGGTGGAGTACCCCTTGAGGAGCTCCATGAAATCTATGGATCTGGCCCTCAAATCCAGGATTTTGGTGGATCCAGATTTCGCGGAGCTGGAGCGTTTGGGTAAAATTTCGTGGAGTGGAGCTGTTTTTCGTGGATTTGAAGCTGGTGAAACTCTCCCAAACAGACCCTATGTACTTGTAAACTGGCATTGCAATACCACGAGGGCGTCACGTCAGTGTCACATGTCGACTAGGTGACGGTTGACGTGTGTGTACTGACTAGGGACTCTAGTGACTTGCATGGCCGATGTGATGTGGCGAGAGGCGCACCATGCACGAAGCGAGCTGCACACTTAGTGATGCATTCGCTGGTAACTGTAGCGACGAACTAGACTCCTTTTTGGTTCCATGTCTTCTGTCTGTGCATCTATGGCTTTGGACAGTACACTGGATAGATTAGCGTTTGACGTGGTGACACCTGGACGGATGCGACCATGCGAGCCATGCGCTCAGTACAGACTACGCAGTCTGCGCTTGCGGGCTGTTGCGCTCAATTTGGGTTGCGCTTGTGTGCTTAATTTGATGGGCTAAAAGGTGCCGGGTGCACAATTTTTTTACCTGGGAATGCACTATAGCGCATAGGGGTTGATTAGTGTTGGAATATTTTTGGAGCCGGTGTCCTGTGACACCACGTGGATCTATTGAGCTTCGCCCCTGCTGACCATGACAGGCATATGGATCGAGGAGGTTGGGTCGCTATCTCCAAGCAAAACCTTAGCTTTCATAGAGAGAGAGATTGTCTATCAAGGCAAATAATGGATGGATTCTTTTTAGTTTTGACTTTAGTTTATTGCTTTCTGTTTTTAAACAGTGCGTCTTTTTAAGGCAGAGTCTATAAGTAAATTGTAATAGATACTGTACCAAGTTCAGTTATACCAGCCAAAATCGTATACGATTGTTTTCCTCTACGTACTGTCTCTTACGAACAGCCAAAATTTAAAACGTATAGCTAAAAACCAAAACTACAGTAAAAAAAACTCGGCCCAATGTGTGCATCTCATGTACTCTTGTCAACTATAGTCCCGCTTATAATGCATGTCGTGTTTGGTTGCCATGCTGCCACGATATCAATAAATATTGCTATGCTTGCAAACAAATTAAATTAATCTTCGTGAAATTTCCACATGGCTCGTTGACAAATATGCAAGTTGTGTGATCTATGATTAAAATTCCATTTTGTCCGTACATCGTATATCCCATCTTGTCCATACATCATATTCTCCCCCTAAGTTTTTAGCATATATAGCACTGTTTGTATATGTATTTATGAAAATGACAGTATACAGAGTGTATTAGCAAAAATGACATTTTCACCGTCCGGTGACTGGGCGGCGACACTGGAAAGCTGACGCGTGGGGCCTGCCGCCGGTGGCAGGCAGCCTGCCGTCTCGTGAGCAAACGGTAAGCAGCCTGCCGTCCTGCCAGCAGATGGCAGGCCTGCTGCCCACCACCTGGCCAACCAAATGGGCTGCCATCCTATGGCTAGACAGCAGGTGATTAAGCCGACTGATTAGCCAGCTTAATTACGTGCACTAATTTTTTTTGTATAGTATTTATTTGAATTTTTTGATATAGCAAATGGGCTCAAAAATTTGCAAAATTGTATGTGTAGTCTCATGACATAATGTACTTGATAGTGTAATTTTTTGGTAATTTTATCCACTGTGAATATTGCTCAAAAATCCGTACAATTTTATTATTGGTAGGAGTTTTACATATAGCAAACGAGCTCTAAAAGTTACAAAATGTTATGTGAAGCCTCCCGACACAGTTATAGTAATTATGTAATTTTTTTAGAATTTTATGTACTTTGAATTTATCATGTTAATTTAATCATGAAATTAGCGATGCTTAAGCATCTTTTGCAGTGCTTGACCTCTGTCGTTCGCACATATGTCAGCTCGTTATTGCTATCTTTTCTTTTCTACTGTGTCCTTCACACAATTGTCACTCTGTCTGTGTCATCTCCTCGCGCACTCCGTCGTCCGCCCTAATGTCGTTATGTCCATATCGTCCCCCTTTGACCGCTCCCTCGTCAGCATATTTTTCAGTGTAACCATGCCATCCTCTCTCATCTGAAGTGCTACTCGTCGACAAGGAGTCCTTAATTTGCAGGGTGAGTGCACTGAGTTCTCTTTTCACTCGGCCGTAAATACGAACCTCTTTTAGTTCGTCATTGCTCATCTCAGTTGCTCATCGCAGAAACTCATTCTTGTGATCGTCGCTTAAAATTAAGAGTGTGTAGCTCATTATTTTGAAAAGCCAGTGCATAGCTCATTAAGGATGCAGCAGGAGGATGCGGCAGTGTTGATTGCTTCTCCCGAAAAGCAGGTAATTTTTTATTGCATACTTTCGACGTTATTCCCGTAGTCCTAGTTAATTAGTATTATTTAGTTAGTCATAATTAATGTAATTTGTATTTTAAAGTAAGTAGATCATAGTAATTTAGATATAATTTTTACTATTTTTGTGTACATACGATACCCATAATTTATTATTGTGTGGTAGTATATAATTAAGCAGTCGTAATTACTGTAGTGGCAATTAGTTAGGGTTAAGTAATAAGTTAGTACTAAGTAATTAAGTGCTACGGATGGCGATAATGAATTATTCATAATTTTTTCAGACGGGTAATCAAATTATTGGTAATTAATGCATTATTCGTATGTACTTGCACACATGTAATCACTAACTTGTAGTATTTTCTATCATTATTAATCTTTGTACTAATATTTCGTCTATCCCATTTATTACAAGGTACTCTCAAAATTAAGAGTGCATTAATTATTTTGAAAAGCTAGTGCATATCTCATTAAGGACACGGTAGGAGGGTACGCTAGTGTTGATTGCTTATCTCGAAATACAGGTAGTTTTTTATCGCATGCTTTCGACGTTATTCCCGTAGTCCTAGTTAATTAGTGTTATTTAGTTAGTCGTAATTAATGTAGTTTGTGTTATGAAGTAAGTTGGTCGTAGTAATGTAGATATAGTTTGTACTTTTTTGTGTACATATGGTACATACCCATAATTTGTTATTGTATTGTAATGTGTAATTAAGCAGTCATAATTACTATAGTGGTAATTAGTTAGGGTTCAGTAATGAGTTATTGTAATTAAATTGTTGGTAATTAATGAATTATTCATATGTAATTACACGCATGTAATCACTAACTTTTAGTATTTTAGTGTCATTATCAGTCACGCATTAATATTTGGTCTATTCTATTTATTAAAAGGTATGGTTTTACCGAAACTTCTCAAACAATTCTACAATGAGAACCACCGGTGCCACTCATGGATGACGGGTGACGCGACTGGCCCTCTGCCCTTCAAGCTGCGGGGTGGGAGGGATCCATCGGAGCTAGACAAGCACTACGTCCCAATCATGCGGGCCATGGGCTTGTTGCCTTTTACAAGACTGGTCTCTGTTGGACGCGAGTTCACCATTGATGGCAGCCTACTCGCGGCACTGGTGGATAGGTGGAGGTACGAGACACACACATTCCACTTTCGGTGGGGTGAGATGACGATCACTCTACAGGATGTCTTGTTCTTGACCGGTCTCTCTCTGAGATGATGCACTTGTTCCAGCCCCTGAACCGGTGGACTGGAATGAGAGGCTGGTAGACCGGTTTGGCCTGCCTATCCCGGAGGGTGCTCATGGCATCCCCCACGCTTGGCAGAAGAATTTCAGTGTGTGCCCGTAGGATGCATCGCTCGATCTCATCAAGACACACCTCGTCGCGTACCTTATGCAGCTCTTTGGTTGGAGCATGTTTCTAGCCACACACAGTGATATTTGTAACGCCGAGTTTGTCCGCCTCGCACCTACACAGAGTACCGCTACCCATCATTTATCTTCGCTGCATATCCAGGAGGTACGAGATTCACATTGTATATCCAAAATATTTATTGTGACTAACATTGTTTTATCTTGCAGCCTCCAACGTGGGGGTGACGTTGAGTCCGCCGATGATGATATAGGCCTCTTGGATGCTTCTAGGGAGCAGTACACAATGCTAGAGTTTGCAGTGTACACAGGGCAGAGCTCAGCGTTCACACCATACCCAGGGTTTGGAGACTTCGGTGGGCAGAGCTCCTCCGGCTTCGCTACCATGTCATACAGTCAAGGCGAGAGCTCCTCCTCACCACGAGAGAGATTTCTAGAATCCTTCGTTCACGACATTACTGCTGGCGGCTTATAGTTCAACATGTCTCCGTTGGAAGACATTGACGCTCACTGGACCCAACCTGCTGTACCTCAGCCTACTGGAGCACCGCCGTCCACTCAACAAACGGAACGGTCTCCATAGCTCCTCTGAACTGAGACGCAACCTCTGGACCGATTGATGTACCCTATGGGACATACTCGTACTCAACAGAAGACAAAACCACACACGGGGAGGTAGACGCTGCGAGGAGATAGCAGTGGCTCAGATGGGTGAGCCATATCGCATTCGTGCGATGTGTTTTTTGTACTATTACATGTAATTCTATAAAGATTTGTAATGTATAAACTTCACAAAAAATAGATGTCACGCACTGCAAAAGATGCCTGTGCATAGCTAATTTTATGATTAAACTTACATACATTAACATGGCAAATTCGGATTACATAAAATTCCCTAAAAATTACACAATTAGGTCGATTATGTCAGAAGGCTTTCCATAAAGTTTTATAATTTTTGGAGCTCATTTGTTATATATAACAACTCCTACAAATATTAAAATCATACGAATTTTTGAGCACATTCAGAGTAGATAAAATTGTCAAACAATTACACAGTCAAGTTCGTTGTGTTGGAAGGTTGCACATAAAATTTTGTAATTTTTAAGCTCATTAGCTATATTTAAAATTTTAAAAAATAGTATGCAAAAAAATTAGGATAGACAATTAAATTGGTTTAATTACCTGCCATATTGCCACCAGACAGCAGGTCACCTACCGTATTGTGGCTGGGCGACAGACCACCTGTCGTCTGGTGGCCGGACAGTGGGCGCCTGCCATCGGTGACCGGGCCACGTGTCATTTGCAAGCACCTGCTGCCCGGTGATCGAATGGTAGAAGTGTTATTTTTGTTAATACCATATAAATATGGCTATTTTTGTAAATACAAGTGTAAAATATGTTATGTATGCTAAAAATTCATTCTCCCCTCATGTGCATTGCCATATATGATCTACGATGTGTATTCCTGCTATGTGAATATTGTGTCGGTCATTTTATCACAACCAAAGGAACACGGATTCAATTATAGCTTTCTAAGCTCCTTGAGATTAGGTCACTGTCAATAAAGCCTTGTTGATCTTTCAAATCAACAAAGCAATCGATCGCGCGATAGGTCAGCAGTTTAAAAGACAGTTCAAATCTATTATATAGAAGCAATTGGAGCTAATTTTTTTTCTGAGGGTGTTTTCAAAGATCTTTTCGAGGATAGTCTGGTAGGCCTATCTAACTCAAAGCTAGCCCTGAAGACAAGGGAAAAAATCGAGCAAACAAAGGACGATTCTTTTTTAGTTTTGATTTATAGCTATGATTTATAACTTATGGCTATTTGTGTGAGAGAATGGAGATATAAATAACTCGCATATAATTTTGGTCACTATAAATAAAGTCGTTACAGTGCGTACTATAATTAATTTATAAATCCTATCTTTAAGATATTTTGTTTAAAAGCTAAGTATCATATAAAAGTTAAAAATAACTTTTAAAATCTGAAATGGAGAGTTCCAAATCCTAGTGATGATACAGTGGCTTGTGAAAATATCTACTGGGCCTACGTGGCAAATAGTACAGCTAGCCACGTGCCCTCTTAAGAACTGGACGTTGCACCTCCATTGATGGGTCGCGGGGCCCAGGGAAGTTGCGGCATGTGAAATTGGTGACGTGTCAGAATTTTGTAATGTTATGTGGGTCAGCGTGTGGCTACGTGGAGCCAAGGATTTTATGGAGGCCTCTAAGGTAGTACAGCAGTGCCCAAAACACCTTCTGATTTCTAGCTGAAAAAATATTATAATAAAAAATACATTATAACGGTTGTTTTTTGTAATAAAATTTAAAAAATAAAAAAATAAAAAAGTTATATCATTAAGGACAATGCAAAGAAAAAAAACCTAAAAGTAAAAAAGATGAAATTAAACTAAAGGTCAGAAGTAAAAATTGTTTTTGGATGGTAGATGGTTCGGTGTATGTCCTCGATCGAGTGTTTCGTTGACAATACAATGAACTCGTCCGGGTTGAGTTGGCGTAAGTGGAGGGAATATTCCATCTCTAATTGTATAGTTATGTGATATTACCACTCTAGATATTATCATTTTTGTAAAGTCATTTTAGCATCTACCATGGTGGTTCCTTTCACACCACGATCAATTTAGTCAAACCATAGAAACTCATTTGGTAGGACGCCGTATATCATCTTGAGTTAGCTGTGTAAAGATGAACACCATTGCTTACCATAAGCTTGTTTTATTTCATTCTTCTTCACGTGCAATAGCGTTACGTTGTATCTAGTTACGTACAATTGAGAAGAGGATTGGTGTATCTGCGGTTAATGATTTTTAAATTGTTTGTGAGAGAGTACATAGTAATAGAAATTTACGTGCGATTTTAAACAATATAAATAAAATTATTAGTGTATACTATAATCAATTTATAATCTAAAAAGCCTCTGACTATATCATAAGCTTTCTTAGGGGAAATTTGCCGTACACGAGATTACAATTTATATAACACAAGTCCCTCGAAGCCAGCCTTCAAACCGGCCTGGGCACCCAAGCGCCAACAACATGCATGATGCACCCCCAAAAAGCCGGCGTGTGCATAGCACGCAAAAAAACCAGGCAAAATAAGTCCCCGTTCAAAATGCTGCGGTATAGTTTTAGTTGTGACAGGTGATTTTTTACTGTGTTTTTTTAAGATAACAGCGAATAGTAAAGATATCGACGTAGACACCGCATGCGACAACCAAGTCAGGGAGTAATTTGAAGAAGTGGTTTTAAGAATCCACTTTGATTATTTCAGCTTTCAGAAAAATTAAAGTCAAAAGCTACCCTAAAAGCTATTTTAAATAGGGGTTTAATCTGATCCAACGCTCGAAAGCAACGGGATAAAAACTTAGACGGAAACAAGTAGGACCAGAAGAGAGCAAACGAGTGGATGTCATAGGCTCTTTTTTTTCATTGATTTATGATTTTTAGGCTATTCGTAAAAGAGAGTATGGAGTAATTTAAATTTATATACAGTTTTGATCGATATAAATAAAGTCGTTACAGTATATACTATAATTAATTTATAAATTTTATTATAAAAATTATTTTATTTAAAAGCTAATCCCGATAGTAAAGAAAAAAAACATATTTTAGAAACCGAGAGAAGAAGCCTCGAAACCAGGAGCCCACCGCTGCTTCTGCTGCTGCTGAAACTACTTAACACCTCGCGGTGCAGAGCACCAGCGCGAGAGGTTGATTAGCCGGAGGCCGAGAGGGTAGCTGCGTACGAGACCGATGGCGTGGTGGCGGAAGAAGGTCGTCTTCCCAGCGCGCCGGGCGTGGGCCGCCGTCTCCGGCCGCCTCCGCGCGCGCAAGCCCGGTCAGTTTCCGTCACCATCCTTCCTACCTGATCGAGCTGGTTTCCTGAGTAGCTACTGTATGCAACAATATCTTATCTAGGATCAATCAGTGGTATCTCTCCGATTGGTTTCCTATGCTGCTCTGTTTTCTTGATTTCTTTTTTGGGGGTGAGAAGAGAATTGGAGCTGTTCCTCCACGCTTTCTTGGCTTAGTTTCTTGAAGGAGATGGTTAAATTTTCTCTTCTCTTCTTTTCCTTTCTCTTTTCTCCCTTTCTTGAATGAATGAAACTTGGGTTGGTTGGTTCTGTTCTTTGTTCATCAAAGAACAAAGAATTTTGGGGCCTGTTCTTTGTTCATCAAGGAAAAAGGAAATGAAGAAAAAAAAATGTTAAGAGTGCTTTAGTAGTTCTTTGATTTCCCTTTCTCTCCTGTAATATTCGTTTTTAAGGGTTCTTCTTCAGATGTCTGTTCATCTCAAAGAATCTAAATATCCTATTTCATCTCAACAAAACATCCAACGGGAAAAATATTTAATCAAACGTGAGTGCCCAAGATCACAATAAATAACGTTGCTAATTTGCAACAAGATAGAAAACGCACCTGAGATTTTTTAAAAAAACTAAATTTGTGAAGGTAGAGACCACACAACCGGAGAGATGCTTGTACCATTCAGTAGCAATGGAATTAAGGACAGTTATTAAGCTCTGCCGATCTTGTTGCGTAGTATCATTGGTATTCTGTACGATTCACCACACGGGCTCGATTTCAATAGCCGCTGCAATGCCGCGTGGTAGGTCACGGGGTACTTACAGGTGGGCCCCAAGCCTCCTGGCCTGGTACTGGTACTAGCAGTAGCAGCAGACTAAAGATCACCTTCATCGTCCTATGAAATTGTAGCCAGGTCCAGTGGATCCTATGTCAACGTGCCCCTGGCCTCCTATTGATATCTCTTGATGTGGAGGCCGTAAATATGTAGCGGCTTGGGTTTGCACTTCACGTTGTCTGTAGATGTCATGTTCTTTTTAGTTATGACTGATAACTTTTAATCTTAATATTGACTCATGCAGTACAAATAAATCGAATGTGGATAAGTTGTTTAAAAAGACGATAGGAAAATTATTCTGTTTGTTTGTCTGGCCGAGAATAAGGGGTCTGGGAGTCAAAAAGTATCGCAGTGCTTTTATGACTAGTACCAATTTGTTGTTGGACCGATGGCCTTGTGCATCTTTTTCGGGGAGGTTTCTCGTTGTCTCCGGCCGTCCATTAGATTGTTTGGGGGTAATCTGCGCTGCGGTGCCTTTTCTCCGATTTGGTATGGTGTAATGTTTCTGTGCTACGAGGCAATGAGGTAATGTTTGTCCATAGGGAAGATGAAGGAAGTTCCTTTTTAGACTAGAAAGTAGAAAGGTGATGGGTGAATAATTATTGTCCTATTTTGCATTTCGTCCATAACTATCTTGCTTCTTTTGCACTGCAACTTCCCTGTACTGATTTACTTTTCTTCTTGTGTTACACTTCCAATATTGTTGCTTTAGTGAAAGGAAGTCGTTGAGGTAGTTACATGAAGTTATAACATGATTTTGTCGTGTGTTTTTTTTTTGAATAAAATGGTTTGCCTTCACTTCTTAGTTTTACCTTCGATCATTTTTAGTGTTACATTTGTTAAATTGCAGCTCTGCCTGCAAAATATTTTATTTGTATTTCCTGTTTTGTTTCATTAACAGGTCCTTTAACGATTCTACTTAATAATTTCAACATTTATCTAAGACAAATTAACCATAAGACGTCATAAAATTAGCTCATTCAGGGTTTTTTAAAAAGAAAGCAAATTCAGTTTGTTAGTATTTGGGCTAGATGGCCATTTGGAGCCCAACTGCCTGCACTTTCCTCTGCGGAACCCAAAAATGCCAAGGCTCAAAATATTAGAAATGCTGTAATAAATGGGCCTCTTTACCTTGAGCATTGTGGGCTTGGCCCATATATAAAGCCATCATACTGGGCCGGCAAACTAGCAAGCGTATATTGATGCCTTTACACCTTTTTTTTAGAGGACCTTCTGAGTTCTCACCATCCAATCCAAGTAAATTAGTAGCAAAAGAATGTATGTAACATTGATGATGAATTTGCACCATCCTTAGAAACCAGCAAGTGCATTATCGACGCCTTTTCACCATCCTTGGAAAGCAAAATAACATCAGCAAATGCATGTGCTTACTGATGATTTTTCAGCTTTCACCATCATATATGCATTTGACAAGAATCCATCTGAAACTGAACCTTGCACATGCAGGCAGCGGCGGCATACTGAAGCTCCACGAGGACGTGCTGACCTGCGGGTACAAGGACGTGCAGGTCATGTTCGACATGCTGACCTCCGAGCTGGAGGCGTCGCACGCCCGGAAGCAGCCTCCGCCGTCGCCACCGCACAAGCGGCCGAAAGCGCCGCTGGCATGGTCCGGCCGCTCGTCGTCGTCGATCGGCGCGGCGCAGTTAGCAAGGCCATTGCACTCGAAGATGGCTCAGTAGTCAGAAGCACAGTAGTAGTACTGCTTGCCTTCATATCAGGCACCAGTCCCCCTGCCCTTCTGCCCGGCAAAAGAGCGAAAAATTGCAGCAATGAATAAGAAGAAGAACATCAAGTTTTGAGGTGTGACTTGAGCCTCTTGATGTGTGTGTAAATAGAGGGCATTAGTGCTGCATTTTTTCGCCAGTTGCATGGAGGAAGAGGGAGCAAGAGGGGTTCATTTTAGTTTTCCATTTTCAGGTGTACTTTTCTTGTGTTGTTCTGTAGGCACTCTTCAGTTCACATGATGTGCCTGTGGAAGAAATTAAGCTCCGGTTCAGACAGCATTAGCATATGATCAGCCATTGAGACTTTGTTTGTTTGCATTTTTATGTTTGTGTGAGATCTTGTTTAGTTGCTTGTTTAACCGAACAGCATATCCCCTTGATTCCTTCGAACTTTCTTCTATGAGTAGAACATTTGTGGTTCTCTTAGAAAACTTTCGACAGCAAAAGCCAAAGTAAGCTGCTGAGTTAAGAGATTTTTGCAAACATACCTTGCTCTAAAAAAACATTTTTACACCTTAAATTAGGATTAGCAATTAAAAGTAAATACATGTAGAGCCCAAAGTAAAAAATAAATTTGGACTACTATTGAAAGGCCAATAGTTAGGTCCAGCCTAACAATTCCTGCTGAAAGCCTGAAAGGAATCAACCCCAATGGAGTTGGGTCTCCTAGACCCCAAGATATGAATATATGATGGCACAAAGTGAACCAAAGTGAAGTTTCAGTGTGTTTTCATTTTACAGAAGGACTGTATATCTGTTCAAAATACAAAAGGCCAGCAAGTTGTGTTCATTGTTTCTTCTCTCTTTGTGTTCCTTTTCAGAGTAGGGTGTAGGAAAGGAAGATCATGACAGGAGCAACTTGCCCAAGTGTTAAGAAGTTCAGATCATATGCACATATGACGTGTTGTGTCCAGCCTGAAAATTGCGTGAGTAGTAGGAATAGGAACTGCATAGATTTTTTTTTTCTGTTCCTTGTAATCGCTATAACGTAGCTTATCTTTTGTCGCCTGTATCTCATCCGACACGCTTCTGTTACGTTCGTTGCCAGGATTCTTACCTCTGTTGTAACCAACTGTATCTTGCCCTTGGTTTTAAATAGAATCCGAACTTATCTGAGTTCATTGCGGCAAACCAACCCTAAACTTTTCAAGAAGTTGACACTTAACAGAACTAAATGGACATGCGTGAAAGAAGCTTCACTTGTCATACAATTGATTCTGCAGTTTAGGCATTAAAGTTCCACACTAACCAAACTGTTCTTGAAGCAACTGATGACTATGAAACTAACTGAGGTTTCACCAAAAACATGTAAGTCAATGATTCTGCGTCGACTCCATCGCAATTTATGTCTTTTTATCACATTTGTGCCGATGAGGGAAGAACACAAGGAAATGAAAACAATATATCGTGTCTGCTACACAGCCATAGCACAGAAGTCATGTCTTGTTGTTCTGTTTTTAATTAATCAGCTCTGTTTCATGTGATATGTTGATGAATGAATCTCTCTACAAGGAAGAAAGGATCGAGAGTCTCATGCACGCCACAACGGGTGTTTATTTTGGGTGCGTTTTTTTCAGCTGCAACTTATGAGTTTTGAATCTAACTGTTCATGAGAGAGTACGGAGAAAGAAATAGTCACATGCGATTTTGATCGGTATAACTGTAAGTCGGTACAGTGTTTACTACAATCAACTAGTAGACCTCATCTTAAAAACACTATATTTAAAAGCTAGTTACTGTGTCATTTGTGTTGGCATGGACTCAAACCCTATGCCACAAAAAAGGAGCAAAAACGCCATGCGCTACCATGTATCTTCTTTTCTGTAATTAGCTTGAGAGCATATCACAGAGGAAACGGAGAGGTAAGTATGCACGTTTTTGTCCTGTTTCGGGCTTAGCTTCATCAAACAACTGGCTTTACAATGAGTTTGGTAAAGAGGAGCTTAGTGCAAACTAAACTTAACTTTCTTAGGGCATCTCCAATGGTCTGAGTTAGCTAACTATATGCATGTACACATCAGCATATATCCTATGTGGAGGAAAGAGAGCATGCAAAAAAAAAAAAACCGAGCCAGCTCTTCCTTAAGCACTAGTCTATAACGCCAAACGAGGCAGCCTCTATAAATTCTGTGTGTGCATGTAAGCATCAAATAGCTATCCTTATATATAGTTCTTTAGAATGCTAGCTTTAGTGTGTACTATATAAATAATGTGGAAGTCTTATAGTTAATTGCTAGCTAGAACCATTGGAGATGCCCACCTGTACCCACGTGGGAAGTTTAAGCTTCTAATTACTCCCTATAGTCACAAAAAAGTGACATTTAGGGATATGTGCTGTCCCGATATTTTTTATAAATATTTAGATTGAACACATGACAATAATACCTTAAATTTTCTTAATAATACGTTTTTATTAAATTTTATAAATATGTTATTAGTAGTTAAAGTTGTGTTTTAGAAACCGTAAATAGATGCATAACGTCAATATTTTACATCTGAAGGGAGTACCATGCACCAGAGCTGAAACTCCCCGAAATCGAGCGAGATTCTCTGACTTTACGAAGTAAAGTCACAGCGTGACTTTACTTCGTAAAGCCCCTCCATCCAGCGATCAACGCCCAGGATTTTTTCCAGCGTTTTTTGATTTTTCTTACTTCTAATTTTTAGCTTTTTTTATTTTTATCTTTTTCTAGTTTTTTGTTTTTTCTTATATTTCTTTATATTATCTGTGTTAAAATAACCTATTTTTTAAAAATGCTGGAAAAAATCCTGGGCGTTGATAGCTGGATGGAGGGGCTTTACGAAGTAAGAGAAGTTGCGCCGCCCCGAAATAAGGCAAATGCGGTGCAATCAATTCAGTCAGAATCAAAATGCCCCTCGGGTACATAACATCATGATGGCATGATGCGGCACGAGGAGAACATGAGAATACTTACACAGGACGGTCAGGAGCGGCGGCGGCGGCTGCCTATGAGAAGGTAAATCGAAGCAGATGGCAAGTGTCGTCCACCGTGTAAGCCCTTTGCCTAACACGAGGTGCATAATTTAGTTCCAGCTTTGTATGATTGTGTACTAGTGTAGCTTGCCTGGTACCTTTTCCATCATGCATGTTTGACTCAAGGGAGATGCAGATAATCAAAGCTTCAAAGGTGATCTTTACTAGTAGTTTCAGAATATATATATATATATATATATATATATATATATATATATTATGAATTAATGGAAATAATAATTATGTCTGTGTTTGACAAAACAACCGAAATGTACAAGCATTGAAGCTGCTAGCTGTAGCTTTGCGAGAAACACTTTTTAGTGTTCGGCAAACAACCAATAAACACTCCTCTGAACACCTCATATGTATCAACTCAAAGAAGCCTGTTATCCTAGTCAGTACTCCCTCCAGCCACATAAATATGTTGTTTTGAGATATGTGTAGTTAAACTTTGAAACTTTGGCTATCGATATCTTCATAAATATTTAAATTGGGTGTATGAAAATCATATGTATATATTTGTCTCATAAATACTTTCATAATATTATAATTTTATTGAATTTTATAAATATATCGCAATAAAAATTAGTGATCAAAATTGTATTTTAAGGATCATGCCGATGTTCAAAACATGTGCTTTTGTGACTGAAGAGAGTATCTTGTAACACCACCTAGAGAACAAAATACAACACATGGAAATTAAACTGAAAGGAAGAAAGAAAAAGAATAATCACCCACTCATCCATACAATTTAGGCTAGCACTCACTCATCCATCCCTTAGCATCGGTACTAAGAAATTTCTCTCTCCTATAGCATTAGCTTAGCACCTACATACTCAAATAACCACCCTAGTCTATTAATTAAACTTAATTTCCCAACTCTAGTCAGTAATCACGTAACTAAGGGGAACGTTGCCATATTTCATTTGCCATCTTATTATTGTGATGTCACCACCCTCCAATTAATTGATGTCTTATGTTAGTCGCCCATAAGCAATATCTAAACTAATAAACCACCAGTTCAAATTATCCTACATCCACCCAACAATTACCTGCTCCACAGTCATGACCTTAACTACGTCCACACCACAATATGCACCCAGATTTACACCATCCTAAAAACGTCCGCACCAGATTAACTCTCCTCTATTCTCTCTCCTTACTCAACCATATCCGACGGTCATCCTTCAATGGATGTGCAGTACCCCCTCCTCTCCTCTCCTCTCCCCTCCCCTCCCCCTGCGCTCAAAACAAAACCCTTGCGTCCCCCCTCCCTCCTCCCGAACCGCCCTCCCCACCCTTCTCCTGAACCAGTGCGCTCCTCCTTGGATTTCGCCGCCGCCTGCCTCCCCCCACCTCCGCCTCCTCCCCCGTCGCCTCCTCCGCCGCCTCCTCCCCCGTCGCCTCCTCCTCCCCCACCCCTCCTCCGCCTCCTCCCCTCCCTCCTCCTCCGCCGCCGCCGGCCTCCCCCACCGAACCCGTGCGCCTCCTCCCCTCTGATTTCTCCGCTGCCTCCTCCCCCGCTCCTCCGCCGTTGCCGCTTCTTCCTCCTCCCCCACCCCTCCGCTCCTCCTCGCGATCTTAGGGATTCCGGCGTGGGATGGGATGGGATCTACTACGCGGTTCGAGTTCGCGGGGCGCATTGGTCGGACCGACGCGGGCATGTGGCTTGCGCCGCTGGGGATGCATCCGCGTGCGTCGGGGCCGCGGCATTATGGGATTTTTGTCATTTTTTTCTTCTGATTTGCTCGATCTGATGCGACGGGTTGTTCGCGTGTGCAGGTGATCGAGAGGGGAGAGCTTGGTCGGTTGGATTACGGGGAGGGGAGGATGCCGAGGAGGTCGGTGAATCCGAGCCGGCGGGTGGCTGACGGGGGCCTGCCGACCGTCGGCGGCCTGCTCCACCCAAAGTCACGCTCGCCGCCCGTGCTCACCATTGCCCTCGTGGTCCTGGTAATTTTCCTAACCCGTCTGCTGCCTCTGCTGCTGTTGTTTAGGATTCCCCATGTGTTTGGCTGATGCTGATGGCGTTGGTGTTGATGTTTGTTTCAGGGTTTCATTGTTCTTATTGCCTACTTCAACAGCGGCTTAGGTAGATCTAAAACTCTCAGCCAGAATCCGTTCTCTATCTGTTTAATTAATGTATTTGACCTTGATTAGCATATATTGCAAATTGGCCACAAAACATGGCTATAACATGTAGCAACTCAATTTAAAAAAATGAAGCAACTCAATACTGAATTTGTAAGTAGGGATGCATGCGCCGTGCGCCATCATTGATTGTTATTGGGATAATTAATGTACAATAGCATTGTACTGTACCTGTGTTCCTGGTTTAATCATGCATAGATAGTATCACATTTTGTTGAAAACAAACTCTAACATGACATATTCAAACGGTACTGGGACTGTACTCTGTGGATATGTTTTGTGATTTGAAGATATTGATCTGTGTTCTGATCCCAAAGAGGAAAATAAAATGTTGTGGCCTCGTCCTTCTTGTTGACTCTCTCCAATGGCCAGGTGTGACTGTTACAACCAGAGAAGCTTTAAGCAGGTCTGATTGGCTGCAGTTTGCTGTGTGAGACGATTCCAAAGCATTATCGCGACTGCCGTGCGGTCAAGTCCAGAGAAAAGGAGTTCTTCAAGAAGGTACTTCCACATGATTCCCCTCCGAGTTTAATTGCTATTGTATCTATGGTTTCAGATGTGGTTCCATCGGAAGTACATTTGTTAATTGCACAAGATAGTGCGTACATGACTGTTAACATGTGCAAACTTGTCAGGATTAAAAAGAACATCTCAAACCTTAAATCTATTGCTTACGGTGAGGCATGATATTCAGGATCACGTTGAGATTTGCATCATGTTGAAACTTTGTCAGATTTTTTTTCTATCATGTCTCAAAGTGACTGGTTTTGTTGTAGAAACTATTGGATATTATCGATGAGCTAGAGTTGCTGAAGCCAGTTTTGCATCACTATCAACAGATTACAGAGCTTAACTGGGGAGGTACCATGGAACCTCATAGTCTAAATGGAACCTATGCTGCAACTTATAGGACAGAGCAGCATACCCCAAGGTCACATACACCACAGGTATACATGGCATTGCACTGCATTTCCTAGCCTGTAATATATTCTGAACCAATTTGGGAGAAAGAGTTGTGTTCTGATTTTCTGGTTCTTGTTGTGTTTATACTTTGCCATTTCTTTTGTTATTCAGCCATTGGTTGGAAGTGCTACTGGATCATTGCAAAAGTTTGGGAGACATCGAGCAGCATCCTTACCAAGTGTCCAGCCTGACAGGCAGATTCCCGATAGGTACGTGTATCTTCTGTCGTATTTATGTCTATGATACATTGTGTTTCATTTGGCTTAAATAAAAACAAGACACTGAATCATTGAGTGATTTTTTGATTAAACAGTTGGCCCAATTAATAGTCAAAGGAAGCTAATAAGCTTAACTAAAATATCATAGTAACTTGATCGATTTTTAAGACGAACTAAGCTAATAAGTGTCACATTGCCCATTGCCCACATATAATCCAACTCCCAAATGCCCTACAAGGCTACAACTGTATAGCTGGATCAACTTATTAGAGCTTTCCCACTACATCTAGGGTTATTTGGTAATTGTTCATTCCATGTTTTCAAAAGACGTAAGGCAAAGATATAACATTTCAAGTTTTCAACTAATCTGTATCAAATTGTTCTGAATCCATTTACTGGTCTTGCAAAAAGTCAACAAGAGTGACAAAGTCAGCAATACTGTTCCTTCTGTTTGCGTGCATCTGATTCTTTTTTTAGAGTTGCATGCTTCTGAGTTCTGAGTCTAACTGTTTTCTTTTGTTCCATGTTTGCTATTCTTTTCCAGTGCACATTCTATTGGTGAAAAATTCCTTTTTTTCCTAATATTTTGTCTGCCATTATCAGTACTTCACAAAATATGTTTATTGTTCAATACATTTTTATCTGTTACTAAATTAGGGGTTTTTTTCATTCATTTTTTTAATTACGCAGATATGCCAATCTATCTTATCCAAAAGAAGAAACACTATCTAGAGACTCCATATTAGGACCTGGTGGACTTTCTGGACGATGGGCAGGAACTGTTGCTGGAATCAAGGTATAGTTATTTTTACCTCATTTTATTAACATGTTTTTCTTGAGAATTTAACCATAGACAACTATTGGCTTATGGATTTTCTTGCTACATTTTGCAGGTACAATATCCAATGAATGTTGAATTAACACAAAGTGATATCTCCAGGTAATAACTCAGATAGTTTTAGCTTTACTATCTGTGAAAGTACTTCTCCATTATTTCCTCTTTTTGTTTCAAATATTGTGCTCAAGTCCTTTCAATTTGGAATATTAAAACCCATGAATATTTAGAGACATTGTTATTCAAATGTTTTCTTGGAGCTCTTTCGACTTCTTTTGCTTTCTTTAAATTTTCTGAATTGTTGTGTTTTTAACTGAGTATTTTTAACAATTTATTAGTTTTTTTGTGTTCTCGTATATTTCAAAATTTTCCTATTATTTTTATATATTATATGATTTTTCTACATATTATATGTGCTATCCGAATTAAATTTGATAACTTAGACGACGAACATTAATGGAAATAACACCAAATGGGCAACGGGCTAGACCACCATCGAACTTATTAGCTTTGTGTGCACCTTGCTGATTTGCTCAAAACCATCTGATACAGAGTTTGTTGTTAGTAACAGTCATGTTGCTTTGAGGTTTTATACAAGTTCAATGCATTAGTTCCCTCGCAAAAAAAAGCATCAGTTGAAGTCTCCTCTTGGCTATCCAACAACTAAAGGAGCAGTAAGAGGTTACGAAACACAAAATACTCTGACAAAACATTGTGTTGCGCTGTTGCCTCGTAGCATTTGTTTCTTCCAATCATGCGTGACTAGGTGATCAAGGCATAACATTGTTTACCCCATTTTCCTTTTTGTTTGTGGTGCAGAACAGTTTCAAGTGGCATTAGCGGTGCAAGTTACTATACTGGGACTTTCAACACGGTGAACCGCTCGCCTGATGGTCGTTATGTTGCTGTCTCCAGCCGAGGGAACTTCTATTTGACTTGGGAGCCTGGGCAGGTTCAGTTGCTCGAGAGTCGATAAGCTGCTTCATGTCATTTTCACTTATTGTCTGTCCAGAGGTGGGGTTTGAAATTTCTACAGCTGTTTTTGCAGGTATTTTGGCAACCACATAACAGGGCTGTGGCACGAAGAATACAGAATATGGGATGGAGGGCAGATGGTGGTCTTTGGCTTCTGGTTCGTGGTGGTGGACTCTTTCTCAGTAAAGGAACTGGGGTGAGGACTCTTGTCAGCTTAAGTTCTCCTTTTAATTTGTTAGTAGTTAGTACCATCAGTTTAGGAAAAATGGGCAAATATAGCATTTAGTTCTCGCTTTCAAGGCCTTCATAATGCTCAATGCTTATTATCACGCTGTCGTATCTCCATCCACCAATTGGGTTCCATTTGCAGATAACTGAAGAGTTCGAGGAAGTGTCTGTGCAAAGTCGGGGGTTTGGAATTCTTGACGTGGGCTACCGCTCAAAGGTAATGGAAATGGACTGTCCATGCTAATAATAACCAACCACAGAGCTAGCCTTTCGTCCCTTGTGTGCAGGATAGGATTAAACAGCTCCATCGTTCCATTTGCAGGATGAGGCATGGGCTGCCGGTGGAAGCGGCATCCTGCTGAAAACAACAAACGGCGGCAAGACTTGGGTGCGCGACAAAGCCGCTGATAACATCGCCGCGAATCTTTACTCTGTAAAGTAAGGATACATATTGACTGAAACAACATTGTTCAGAATTCAGTTAGCTTCTCTGAAACTTTGTGTGGCTCTCAATGAACATCGAGCATTTTTTTTAATTTGTAACAGATAAGGAAACACAAAGGATGGTTTTGTTCTTCACTATTGTGTAATCATGAGATATCTTCATGTGTAACATCCGTCATGCACATATCACAATGATGCCAAGAATCTGCTACTGTTACTTATTGCCAAGTTCAAAGTTTACTGGTAGATTACTGGGTTAGACTGCTGTTCTGAATGGATGCTGCCCTGAGTTGCATGTATTATGTGGAAGCACCATATCATACACATGTGGTCATCTATATTTCAGCGTTCATTGACTTGTAACTGAACTTTTACCATTTGGATGTCTTCAATTATTTGTAGTGACTGACCAAAATAATCTGATGTATATGTCTGGCTTTCATTCATGGATGTACTTTGTTGCCAGCAGCAACCCAATTATCCAAACAAAACATGTATGGCCATTCAAAAATTGGCTTTGACAGCAGGGAACAAAACATGTATGGCCATTCAAAAATTCGTTTGGTTGATTTCGTGTGCATCCCTAAAATGCCGCCGTGGCATTAGCACGGGTACTATACTAGTAAATGGAAATTTACGAGAGGTCCAAATGGCAGCAAGAGGGAGAAATCTCACAAACGGCCATAACTAACTCGTGGACCAGAAACGAATAAAGAAGAGAAAAGACTGGCTTATTTTTCAGGGCGCATATCCTATTTAAATTAAATAACACTTATGTGCAGCAGTAACATGGATTGAGATCAACATCTTATTTGTGAGGATTTGTACCCTCCACTACTTATAGTGTGTGTTTTTTTTCGGCTGTGGGTGATAGTTTTTAACCCTAGTGCGAGTTCTTGTGTGAATAAATTAAATGCCGATAAGCAGATAAATCACTTCAAAAAGATTGTCCCAATGTAACATCCTTTTTTTTTGGAGTTCTCTTGAAGTTTTTAAAATTAAATTCACCAGAAGAGGCAGTGCCAATAGAAGTCATCAATCTTTAGGAGGATTTGACTTATAAGGAGCACTCTGTTAGGATCCTGAAAGTGTCAGAGCGTGTGACCAGAAATAAGGTTGTTTATTTTTGCAAAGTTCAGTGAAGTAATAATTCTAAGGAGGAAGCAACCTGGGAGCACGAGGAGGATCTCAGAGCAGAGTTTCCAAACCTATTCTCTCAGTAAGCCTGAATCTCGTGGTTGACATTCTATTTAAGTTGGGAGGTTTGTAACATCCTGTTTTTAGGAGTTTTCTTGAAGCTTTTAAAATAAAATTCACCAATTGGATTTTTCTAGAATTAATAAAAACTTAAATTAAATTATTACTAATTAAAAAGATTTAATGTGAATAAATTAAACATTAATTATTGTTTAAAATATTTTATTTGGGTTCCTTGTGTTTCAAGGAATTGTTCTCAGTTTTCTGGAATTTTTCTGGGTTTATTTGATATTTTCTAGAGCTCAATTAATTTTCCTTTAATTTCTAAAAATAGAAAATCCCCTAAAGCCTCTTGAGACGAAGCACATTTTTTCGGCCCGGTCCATTTCACCTGCGCTTGCCACGTGTCACACATCAGCCCGTTGCCTCACACGCTGGATGCCGTCCACGTGTCATCTATCCAACAGCCCACTTCACCAATGCTGTGATCTCGACCGTCCGTTCTCTCACCTTGACTGATAGGTGGGGCCTACCTGTCAGGCTCTTCGTTTTCATCCCAGACTCTAGCCGTCATGTCTATTTTGATGTCCATGTTGCGCCCACTGTGGACTCTTATCCCGTGTTCGACACAATCACCATGGCGTTCGTGTATAAAGCTGCACCGCTCCCCTCGTCTTCCGCATCTGGAGCGCCACCATCATTCTCTCATCCCGAGCACCGAGCTTCATCATCCGTGCACCGACATCGTCATCGTCTTTGTCTTCGTCCTTGGTCACTCCACTGTGCTCGGCCGTATACAGTCGTGCCACTTCGCCCCATCTACTCTCGCCCGTCAGCAAGTCACCGACGTACCTCGCCATCCGCCGCCTCATCTCGTGTGTCCACCATTCATCACTCACATTGTCGACCGTTCTCATCGCCTTGTCTCACTCCGCCGATGCTTCGCTCACCACGCCGCCCCTTCGACAGCCGAAGAGCAGCTTTGCGTCACACGCCCCATTGATGACAGCACCGACGTCACCCCACACCCACGCCGGCCATGCTGTTTCATCTTCCTGTGAACCCAATCCACGTGCACCGAGAGACTAAGATGCAGGTCCCACATGTCAAGTCTACTGTTTCATGAGCCGTAGATCGAGCCACGTCAGAGCCACCTCATCCCTAGATCCAATGTGTCAGTCCACGTGTCGGCCACGGCAACCAACTAAGCTTGTGTTAGTGCCATGTCACCATGCCACGTGTTAGCCATGTCAGCCCTAGATGCCATGTGTCATGCCACATCAGCCCTAATAGCCCAGTCAGCTGCCACGTTAGCAATGACATCGTATATCCTATTTTTCTTTTAAAAAATAATTTGGCAAAAAAAGAAATTAGATGCTGACATCATAATTAGGGATTTCCTTTAGAAAAATAATTCCAGTAAATCTAATTTTCCTTTTTCTTTAGATTTAAATCTTCTGAGAGCATGTTCTTCTCCATCCAAACTCCGATTGATCCGATTCTTCTTCCTAAATTCATCTAAAACTGAGCTTTATCTTTTAGTTCTAGTTTTAAAGTTTTTAGAGTTTATTTGAATTTTATTTGATTTTATTTATGTTTCTTTCGTTTTCTCGCTCGTTAGATAAGTCTTAAAAGGAGATGAATCATGATATGAAGATCAAGAGTTAGTAACTAAGCATGCACAAGGCAAGTCGTGTTCTTTGATCATGTTGCACCTAATTTTTAAATCTATTTATTTATTATTTTATTTTAAATTATTATGCATTGCTATCTTATTACAAACCTTTATATTTGGTAGTTATTATCCAACTTGATTAATTCGACCTTAATAATTTGAATACTATAATTTCATTGTCACCATAGGATGGGTATCTATCTAATAATGCAATATTAGTTGTCACATGGGTTGTATGTTTAACATGCTTAGTCATGCTTGTAGTACGCTGGGCTTATCATCACATGTCAATTAATTAATTGATTAATTTTGATTTAATAAGATATTGAATCATGGTGATCAACCATAGTTATAAATTTTGAGCACCATGACATAGGTAGTGTCATTGGTGTTGGTTATACAAAATAATTTTCATTAGGACAAGTGATCGTGCAATAAAGGGGAAAATATGGTTAGCATTTCGAGGGATGTGGATATCTCGCATGGGCAATGTTTAAGGGCATAACTTTGTGCGCCACTAATCTAAGTTTTATCGTACAACCATATGTCTAGTATTGGGATGGACCTAGCTAATTAATTTGTGATGTTTCAATTTTAGTTTCGCCATCGGTATGTTAGTGGGTGTTGGTTAGACATTTTCATATGGAGTAAGAGGGATCTGTCGACTAGATGGTTAGCCTACTCGATCATAAAATCTTAGTGGGTGAAACTGGGTTGAGATTAAACGTTATAAAAGCCTTGTTATAATTTTCTTGATCAGCATGTCTAAGGAAGCGTGTTGTTCTAGTGTCATTATAAGATGATCATATTATGTGTGTAAAATTATGCAACCTCTACAGAGTGTTAAACTATTCGAAAAAATGCTCAGTGATTTCACACTAGGGGTAGAGTTCATAAAAACTTGGTTGGGTTAAGTTGGGAAGTGAACGGTTAATTTACTGGTAGTTCATTACATGAATGGTTAGTTCATAGGTTGTTTATTGGGTTGATGGCCAGTTCACTTATGGTTTATCAATTTCTTTGTTTATTTATTTATTGATCATTTTCTAAGTTCGCTTTTAATCTATTTATTGTATTTACTTCAAATTGTTGTTTTCTGTAAAATAACCACTAAGCTATCATTTGGCAAGCCTTGCATAATTATATTGCATTCTTGTTACTAACGACTTGATGAGTACTCTATGTACTCAGGGTTTTATCCATATTTGCTCAATTGAAGAAGAAGAATCATATCAACCAGATGTATCTAAAAGAGGATATTTCGATGACTTTTTGGATTAGGGTCTCGCTTCCCAATCGATTGCCAGTTGGTAATTACTGACAATTGAATTGTGGGACTAATAGTTTCATTGAGATGAATGATCAGGATATGTCTCACGGTGACAAATGAGTTGAGCTGGGTTCATGCGGTTGATCATCCTCAAGTAAAGTAAAGACTTCATGTGTTGACAAGTCATGACCCAAACTTGAAGTTGAGATATACGTCATCAAGTTTCAAGGAAATACGAGAGCAAAGGTATGACTAGTTAGGGCTAAGAATATGCTCCTAGTTTTTTACCAGTCTTGGTGTTTGGTTAGAAGATCAAGTTACTAGTATAGGATGTTGTACTATTAAGAAAGGTCATGACTAATAGCTTGAACGTATCATGTGTTGATAGCTCACTCAATTGCTGTAGCTCTCTCCATGGCATGATGTTAATATTTTTGAATGTGTTTTGAAAATGGTTGTAGCTCAAGCATAAGTCCTTTGTGACATGTGATTAAATATTTGCAACATGTTGAAGTCTATGCTTTTTTCCCTCCTTGAGGTATGATGTTAATGTTTGGGATGTGTTTATCAAATGATTGAAGCTCATGTAAAAATCCATTGTTACATGTGACTTGTGTTCGACAAGGTGTTTTGAAATTAATTCAAGTCCATGTTGTCATTCCAGTGATATGATTCCAAAAGAAATTTGTGGATGTATTCCTTGATCTCTTGGGAGTCACACATTGATTTTAAATGCATAACATTACAATTTGCAAATATGTTATGCAAAGTGCTTGAGAAATATGCACTGCCTTCAAATCTCCTGAGCTTGCCCTTAAGGTGGTGGTCTGACCGGCTTTATATAAGAGGTCAAACCGGCCTAATTGTTTTAACCCAGGGCCAAAGGGAGGTCTGACCGGTGGCACAGTCAGACCGTTATGCAGGTGGCGGTCTAACCAGCATGTATGTAGCGGTCTGACGGCTCCACAATCCAACTGTTCTTTCTTTGGTACATTTTTTTCGGTGGCCGACTTTTCTTGTGGCGGTCAAACCGGTACTTTTGCGATCTGACCAGACCTAGTAGTTAGACCAGATCCTGTGTGGGCGGTCTGACTGGTGGCCTGAGTAACAGCTAGTTTTATAGCTGTTGGGATGGGTGCGATAGTACCGGCCCTCAGGCTGCTTGTAGCTAACATTTTGATCCAATGGCTAATTTTCTTGTGTGGGGTATATATATATATCTGCTTGTGGCTTGTTGGAAGAGTTTACTTGTTCCATTGTATTCATTTCTTAAGCTCAGGGCAAGCTCTCTCCATCATTTATGCATGTGTTGCATTTAGTTAGTGTGGAGAGGGATAACCTTGTGCATGTGTTGTACTCGGTGGTGGACTTTGTGTCTTTGAGCTGTAATTCTTCATTCGTTCAAGCGAGGGTCTCCGACTTGTTAATGTTGGAGTTTGACGACTTCTAGACAGCTTCGGAGGCGTGGTGGTCTGGTGATCTTCTCAAGAAGCTTACTAAAAGGTCCGGCGTGTTGTAAGTGGTGTGGTACTCGCCATCTTCGGAGTGGAGGAAGAGCAACCTTAATGAAATTGAGGTGCTTGGCTTCATTCGTATAGCCGGTTCAATTCGTCTAGACTTACCTTAACGTGGACTAAGGAAGAACGGCAAGTCTCCGAACATCACGGAAAAATAAGACCGTGTCATCTTGTATTGGTTTGGTCTCTTGTGCTTCATCTCGTGCAATTTACATTCATAGAATTAAATTGATTACTTATCATTCTATGATTGCAAACCTTAATATAACCTTAGATTTTAATAAACTTATGTGACCTAGTTGATTTAAGTTTTACTTGTGCAAAACCAAATAGTTTACTCTTTTGCATTACTAATTTGATAGTAGCCTAAAAGAATTTTTAAAACTGTATATTCACTCCCTCTAGTCGGCCTTCTCGATTTTACACATGTCGAATGACCACTTCGTTTTCATTGTGTTTCTGTTGCTAGTTCCGTTAAACCCTCCGGCTGTTTAAGTGTAAACTTGGCCATAAAATCACAACTCTGATAATTAATAATATTTGAATCTTTCTCTTAGTTAATCGTGAATACGGTTGATATTCCATCTATATTTTCACTGAATGCACTAGCGTGATTTTGGACTAGTGCAGTATACATAAATAGTCTAGATTTGCATATTCAAGTCTCAACACTCGATAAGTTGTTTTGAAAAGACGGTATAAAATCTGTTCCATTTATTTATTTAAAAAAATTATAAATTATAAGCGATAACTGAAAAGGGCCATAGTTGATAAGGAACTAACATGCTCTTTACATCACCTTGATTGTTAATGAAAATCGAACGGTCAAAATAAAGATAGCGATACATTGGGGGGTGCTTGTCCTGTCGTGATAGAAAATTTGGATCTTCTGCTTGCGCCTGTCGTAAGCATTGGGTTCTGATTAAAATGGCTGTGACAGGGTTACACGTATCGATAGGAATCCGGCTTCAACAGGCAATGCAATTTCATCACCTTTATTCCGTGCTCTCCCATCACAATTCGCATCAACATTGCAAAATTAGTGGCATTGGTTTAGTTTATTCCAAGCCTTCGATACACGATTGGATTTAACTTAACCAAATGAAGCAAACATTCTCTTAAAAAACATGGTAATTATTCATATCACACGTATTAATTTCTGCTTTTGATTTCTCTACAATAACTAACTTTTAATCAGAGTGTTTTTTCAAGATGGAGTCTACTAATTAATTGTAGTACATACTGTACTGACTTAATTTATATTGGCAAAACCGCACGTGAGTTTCTGTTACTCTGTAATCTCTCGTACAAACAGCCTAAAAGACATAAGTCATAGCCAAAAACCATAAAACTCAGTCAAAAAAAACATGTCCAGGTAACTTTTAGTTCCTGCTTTGTACAATCAACTACCCTGCTACTATGTCATCATCGACAAAAAGAAAACATCACAAATAACAAGCTGCATGCACTCGTTTTATTTTTTTCATTTTGCGGGCCTTTTTTGAATGAGTTTGGATTAAGCTATTTCTTTAGCACCTACATGTAAGGTTGCCAGTATAGTTATGGCCGTGAATCTTGTCGAGTAAAATATAGAGCGCATATGCTCATATATGGCTTAGCGTGCGATTGTGCCGTTCAAAATGGCTCTGGTTGTGGCCGGTGATTTTCAGTTGAAATAGACACTATAATAGTGATTAGCTTTTGGCTAAGATATTCAATTAAAAATAAAAAAAATATCTTCACAGACAATGTAAAAAAAATCACGTTAAAAAACCAACACATTCAAAACGAATTTCGATTTCAAAAAGTTAGAAGCCCGAAAGCACTAACCGTTTTGGATGATGCCTTAATAGGAAAAGGCTGTACAATATATACCCACTCTAATTTTATCTTATTTTTCTGCAAATTGCTGAAAAAAAATGTTTTACATGGACATGCCTTATTACATGAGGAAACTCCACAATTAATAGTTGATATTATCACTTTCTTGAAGGGATCGCAGATGTGCTTAAATTGCAGATGGTAAAGAGAGAGAAAGAGAGAGATTGGAAAAAAAATTGCAGATGGTACGCATGCAGCTCAACAGTACTGCTACTACTACGAAGTACGAAACCCCTTTCACACGACGTGGCGGCAACGCCGCACGCACCTCCCAACCTCCACACCTCAACAGCGGCCGGGGGGCCTACCAGTGGGCCCCACTTGTCAGCCTCCGCTAGCTCCTCCCTACCCCCTACACCCGGATACGCATACGGCGCCACCCGTATATACATACGCTCTACATCCCCTGTGGGCCCACCTGTGACCAGTATATACGTACGCTCTACGCCCCTGTGGGCCCACCTGTCACCCGTCGCCTGCCGTAGGATCCCAGCTTGGCGCCTCATCGGACGGCCGCCACCACCGCCACCACCTCCTCGTCGTCTCCGTTTTTTCTTCTTGTTCTTTCCTCCCATGGTGGAGGGGGGCAACCGAGGAGGAAGTATATAGGACCTCCTCCTCCACTTCTCTCCTCTCTCTCTCTCTCTCTCTCTCTCTCAATTGAGTTGTTTGGTCTCTCTCTCCCTTCGGAGCAGCAGAGGAAGGAAGGCCCGACGGAGGAGGTTGGATGTTATTCTCTCTTCCATTTCCCGTTTTTCTTTTGGGGGGTTTGATGCTTTGATTTCCAGTCGTAGTTCTTCGAGGAGTGCCGTTCGAGGTTAGAGGATGGCACGCAAGATGGTTGGATTGATGGATGCAGCTTTTCCTAATCTTTTCTGTCTCTTCCTGAATCAATCCGTCCATTTGTCTGTTGGGTTTGGGAGGGCACCGGACCGGACGGAGTCGAGCAAATGCTTCTCCTGGCTCGTCTTGTCGTGGATCTCTCTCTCTCTCTGGGCTTTTTGGGGGCTGTTCTCTTGGTGACCAAATTTGCATTGTGTTTCTTTCGTGTCTTCCATTTCTTGAATTAGCGAACAAATCGACTTTGTCTGTGTGTTTTGTTTCTTCTCGAATCGTTGAGGAGTTAGACCACGACAAGGAAGTCGATCGAGTCTTGGTTTGACGCACTTAATTTGTGTCGCTAGGATTTTTTTTATTTGTTCGTATTGCTCGGGCGATTGTTGGAAGATGGGATGAGGCCATAACAACGGTGGGCATTTCGATCGGTTCATCCCCGTTTTATCTCTCTGTTTCCCTCCGATCGTAGAGTTGGGTTGATTCTTTCCCAGAACATCAATCATTCTGGCATTGCAATTGGTACAGGAGAAGAAGGTTGATCGTTCATATTTACTTGGATGCAGAAAGAAGAGGTGATCCGTATTGATTGATTTCTTAACATTTCGAATGTCCGGATTTTTCCTGTTTTCCTTGGATTTTTCTAGATTATTCTTTAAGCCTTGAAATCCAACGTTTCTGTCTTCACTAATTTGTTGATTTTCTTTCAGTTGCGAGCAATATCATTTCATTTTGGGATATAGGGGGTACTTTACGGATCACGTTTCAATTGTCGATTCATAGGAGCTTGGCGTGCTAGTGTGGGTATAAGTGGATTCACCTTTCAGCAAAGGCAAAATTTTCTGCTGGAAAGGGAGGAGTACTAGACTACTAGTAGTAACTTTATTTTTTTCTGGTAGAGTGAAAAGGTTTTTGATCCTTGCATAAGCCTTACGGTTGTAGGAATCACCTCGACACCTAATCTATATGTCAGATTCACCTAAATAAAGTTAGTTTTGGCAATGTTGTTTATTTTGGCTAGATTGCCCAATTGTATCCGTGCAGGTGTCGATGTCATTTTGGTTGTGCTATCAATGTGCAGGTCTAATTTTGCCAGGTTATATGCATTTTGTGCGTGCTAATTTCATTGCTCTATAACTGGCATGTATGTTTGTTTTATGTGGCCTGCACTGGGCTTGATTTTGATTAGAGGGGGATACCTGTTGCATAAGTCATTCTTCCTGCTACGGTTGCAAGTTTTGGATAGGAAGTAGTGCTCTGCAAATACTTCTGATCATGATGCATGTAAATTACTAAATTATTTGTGAAGATATACTTTCCATTTTTGTTTCTTATGGACTTTATAAGCAAGAATTCACTGTGTTCTTGAATATGACCTGACAAGATGTTTGATTTTAATCTGCTAATACTGTATGTAGTCTCAATGTGCTATCCTCTAGTCCAGATGTAATAATTCTGTTCAAAGTGGACTTAATTCATCAACTCAATGATGACCTGATTGATCTGACTTATTCATCTCTCTCTAACTTGAGCTGCTTCCTAATTTCCTATTTCAGTTGAATATCTGATATGGCTGAAACCATGGGAAGGCGAACAGTGGGTGGCCTTTTGTTCACCAAAGGAGGCTCAATTCTTGTCTTCAGGGAAGACAGCCCACGCCGCAAGGGCACTGCTCGCTGTACACGCCTTGGGTGTGGCAGTAAGCTTTTCCCTGACAAAGACAGGAAGAAGCATAGGGCAGCCAAGGAAGAAGTGACTCCCCAGAGATCACACGTCTTCGGCAAATCCAACAGGATGCTCCCTGAAGAAAGAATGGCTTACGACAGTACTAGCAGGAATGCAGTAAGCACCTGGAGTGAAATTGGCAATAGACCAAGAAGAGAGACTACTGGACAGGATCTGCTGGCTCGTTTGAAAGAAAGGGTCAATGCGTCAAGGAAGCGTTCGTTGAGTGGAGGGAGTAGTCCATTATCACCAAACACATCCAGTACTGATTCCTCAAGTAGTAGTAGATTGACTTTAAGATCATTGCATCGTCCAGCTTCAAGGACAAGAAAGGATGGCAGGAACGGAGGTGCTGTCAGGATGCATAGAGTTAGTACTGGAAGTTCTGGGGAGGATGTGGAGAAAAGCGATGATGACCAAGAACCTATGGGCAGGTTTCTTTCTCGAAGCTTGTTTGGACACAGAAGCAGACTTCAAGGAGGGTCATTATCCTATTTGGAGGACAGTTTGGATGATTCCAGTGATTATTGGCGATTCGAGATGGATGAAAGTGAAGAGGTATGCCTTTTTATAGTTATTGTCATAAAAGATGTTAAACATCCACCCTGTATATCTTTCAAGTATGTATTGATGCAATAGAAATGCTGCCCTCCGGCAATCCCTCAAAAGAAAAGGAAGATCATTTTTAGGACCATTGTTGCTTGGGAAATTTTAAACAGATAAGCTAAATTGTGGCACGCTAACCAGTCTGAATGATTAAAATGATCCATTGACAAGAAAAATTCTTGCATTTCTATCGTGGTGATCTTTCATTTATTGGGTAATCTGAAGATGAAAGAAGCAACTTCATGTTGCACAGTTCTGTTGACCATTGTGTTCATAGAAGTTACATTATGTTTTGCAGGTTGAAGATTACTATGCATTCAATGATTGGCATAGGGGAATGAGAATGGACATTGATGACATGTCTTATGAGGTACGCTTGCATCTATTCTTCAGCTCTGAGAATTGCTGTTACGACTATTGGTCCATATTTATGATAACATTCTAGTCCCGAGCATCTTTTGTTTGGAAGTTGTTCCTTTTCTTTTGTTTGATGGCCAACATGGCTATATTGCATTGTAGGAATTGCTTGCTCTGGGGGAGAGAATCGGTACTGTGAGCACTGGCCTTTCAGATGATGCACTGTCAGAATGTCTGGAGAGAATCCTCTATGCGCCCACAATTTCAGCAAGTCATGAAGATGGTGACATGAAATGCATCGTATGCCAGGTATGTTCATTTACTGTCACAGTTTCATTGGACTGTTCTATAGTTTTGAAACTGTTTGGAGGAGTTTCTACTATGCTGGGTCATATTACACCTTCAGTGTAAACATTTATTCAAGCATACGACTGAACAATTGTTCACATACTCTAGTCCTAAGCTCCTACTATTTGGTAAACATATGTTTTTGCCGTGCCATTAAATATCATTAGAATAAAAACCTATACAAGGTGTGCAACAGAAAGGTTGAGTTTTATATCCCCTGATGCTATCAATGACATTTAAATGCGTGAATGTGGCAGGCCTATTGAACTTTGTAGGGGACATAAATGCTCCATTGCTATTACACTAGTCTGTTAAGTCATGAGAAATCTACCATGATAGGAGTCATTATGTTTTGGCATGTAAAATCAACTCCATATGAGTAATGTACTGAAAATTATGCTCTCCGGAAGTTTCAAAATAGGCATTATCAATTTATCACAAGATACAGACGAAAAGTGTATAGATTGTCAACTATTTAAAGTAGGCTTTATTATGGATTCTAAATTAAACTACCAAAAGAATTAATCTAGTACCTGAATGCACTACTTGCGTATAGTCCTGTCATCAATAACGATACGCAAGACACTCAAGCACAGGATATTTCACAATACAGAGAGCAAAATTATCGTCATGTTCTTCAATATTGGCAAAAATGGATATTTAACATCAAGCTATTTGACCGCAAGTTACTATAACTATACACCACTCTAGTACAGTTACTACAAAAGATTAAAGCGATGCTAGAACAGATGCTAAGACATACTCTATACAATGAGTTCCTTGCCCTTTCATTTTGATGTCTTGCTTTCAGGAAGAGTATTTCTCTGGCAACGAGGTGGCCCAGATGGCATGCAAGCACTATTATCATGTTACCTGCATCCAACAGTGGCTCCGGCAAAAGAACTGGTGCCCAATCTGCAAAACCGTCGCTTCTACTACCAACTCGCCGTGTACTTGACAGAATGAAATGCTGATTCATTGTGTTTACATAGACTTCTCTGCGTTCTTTATTCCAGAATGAATTATTATTTTCAACCCCCACACTGTTCTTGGTCTCGTTCACTTCACGCTGTGCAGTCAGAACAAGAAAAGGAAGCAGAAAATAAGTCCGCGTAAGAAAATAATTTTGTCACTTTTGTTGTTGAACTCATAACCCATTCTCTCTACACAGAAATATAAACTCTAAAGTATTCCTATTTGATACTACAGTCTCCTTGCATTTCACACATTTTTGCTGTCGCTTTTGATTGGTTAAGCAGTTATTACTCATAAATAAGTGTCGGTTACATCTTAAGAAAATCTGTTTGCTGCATCTTGGCGTCGTGAATGATGTATTTGAATTGCTGTTTTTGGCAACCTTCACCAAGGTATGTGTGGGAGAAATGGCTGAGCTGAGCAAGGGCAGTTGTTTTCTTATTTCTGTTCACATAACCTGGCGGCATGAAAAACCAGGAAATCTGTCACCAGTCTGGACTTGTATTGCCTTGAACTGTCATATTTTAGAAATTTTTGTACGAATAATCTATTTTTTAATCAAAATTACAGAAATATACCCGCGGTAAAATTTTTTACAAAAATAGGCACCAGTCACCCAATGGGGAAGCAACTGGACTGGAGCCAATCGTCCAACCAGGAGGCGACACGTGAGCAATATGGTAACGATTGGGCGAGTCATTGCTGTCGCTCGGGCGTTGGGCGATTGGAGGTCCAGTCGCCGTACGGTTGGGCGACTGGAGCTCCAGTCGCCCAATGCTCGGGCGACAGAGGGTTAAAAAGGGCTTCAGTAAATGTTTATGGTAGAATTTAATTATTTCGTATGTAGTAAGTTCATAGTACGAGGTTATTATAGTGGGTTACGACATGCGAACGATCGGTGAAATGTGAATTGCAGTATGTCGGTACTTTGGTATTATGCTATGCTATTTGACATGTCGCAAAATTGAAACACATATGCAGGCCGATATCAGCAATAGCAATAGCCACTACATTGAGAGTGCATTACGGTGCTGGAACCGTTTGTGAAGGTCCGAATGGTATGGATTTGAGCGGTTATCCGCAAGTCACACTAGTACATCCGGATGACGAGAATGGTCAGATCTCAGATGTGATGCGTCGAGGTTCGCTGACCCGGAGTTTTTCGTTGGACCCCGAGGTGTGCAGCGTCGTCGTGCAAGGGCTTTGGAGCCGGTCTCCCACGGACATCAGATGGGAGTTGAAAACATTGCTGCGCACTGCTGCTTGGAAGGGCTTTGTGCAAGGGTGCCGGCGCCATGGATATGAGTGTGTCCTACTTGTGCAACCGTGCTCATTAGAACCTGTGCAAGGTCATACGTCCGCCCTTGCTCCGGGAGGTGCAAGCAGCTCGAGCGGGCCGCATGTTGGCGAAGATGATCAAGTTACTCGTGATGAAGCCGATGTGGTACATGGAGAAGAGTTACAATGGTCAAGCCATAGAGAGGGAACTGGACAAGCCTATGAAGAGGAACATATTGAGTACATCGTGCATCAGATGCATTCTGATGACCAGAGGGCATGGGCTGAAGAGGAAGCTGTACAAGACGACGACGAGGACAGTTCAGATAAGGATGAAGCTCCTACCCGTAGGAATGGAACCGGCTTAATGCTGAGGGTGTTTCCGCACATTGATGAGCATGAATCAGCGTGGGAGTATCATGAGACAGAGATTTGGTTGCATTCTATGTTTGCTGACAAGGCAATTCTGTAGGATGCCATCAAGTTGTGGGCCCTTTCAATGCAGCGGGTTTTTCGGGTCATGAAATCAAGTCAGGAGCAGTATACCATGAAGTGCGAGCAGGTGGTTGTCCTTGGAAGGTGTATGCACGTAGACCCAAGTATGAGACTCACTGGATTGTGTCGAAGGTGGAGTCCCACTCTTGCATTCTCAACAGTGTTTTGGCGAGGCATCGTAACCTAACGTCCACTTTATAGCCAATTTGATGTACGGAGAGATAGTGGAGGGAGAAGAAAGACATGGAGGCCACGCATATCGTGGTAACTATCGAGAAGAAATTCAATTATAAGATTAGCTACGCGAAGGCGTGGCGTGCCAAGCAGAAGGCGCTGGAAAAACGTTTTGAGTCTTTCAAGGTGGCGTACGACAATCTTCCTTGTATGCTTAAGATGTTGCAGGACAGGAACCCGGGCATATATATCATTGTGCAAGACAAGCCGTCCACAAGTCCACCAGGATATGCGGTGTTGCAGAGTGAGAGACCATGTGGAGGTGACCACATGTTTGTGATGAGTAATTGACACTTGGTTTAGAAAGATTGAGTTTGGTTTGGGTGCTTCCTGCATAGTCGTAGCCATGTTTGAGCGGTTAGAAGACCTTTACGACCATATTGGGTGTGGTCGTAGGTCACTGGGATGGTGTACGACCACTTAGGTTGTGGTCGAAAGGTAGCAGCAAGGTTTACGACCACTCTGGCCGTGGTTGAAGACCATCAGGACTGTTTACGACCACGTTGTGTCGTTTACGACCACTCTGGCCGTGGTCGAGCGCACTTACGACCACTTTGGTCGTGGTTGGAAGTCATAAGTCGAAGCCACGACCACTGCGGTCGGAAGTCGGCGTTCGAAGCTACGACCACGTTGAGGAGTCGACGGCTTACTACCACGTTGTAGCGAGAAGCAGTTGGATGCCAAGACTTCGACCGCTGTGGTCGGAAGTCAACAGACTTCGACTTCGACCACATGAGTAGTCGGCAGTCTTCGACCACGTTGAGAGGCAGTCGAACGTGATCAGATTGACTCGGGCTCGATCGGTTGTGGTCGGACGCGGTCGGACAAGCCTCGGTTGCGGTCGAAAGTGGTTGTTTTGCACGCGTAAGCGGTCGGAAGCTCCCGAGAGTCTTCAATGTGGTCGTAGGTCACTTGTAATCGGTCGTATAACCTCCAGGAGCGGTCGTTTCAGCTGGGAATCGATCGTATGGTCTTGTGTTATGGTCGTAGATCTTGTGCATTTAATGGTTTGACATTCCGACCGATCGTAATGCATTTACGACTTTGTGGAATGTGCTCTGAGTCCTTTTTCTGATGCAAATGGATGTTACCCTTGTCTAGTGCGGTGCTATGTGATGTTTTGTTGTCTGTCATGGTTGCAGGATCTTGAGGCTAGTCGTGACGAGGCATGGATGACCGAACTAAGCACAGGTGGTGTTGAGGTCGGTGAGTGGTCGGAAGATGCCGAAGACGATGAGGCGTTCAAGGTGGTTGCAAGTCTTGGACAGCAAGAAGAGGAGGAAGCTTCCGGGAAGGCAGCGGAGTGGCATTTTAGAAAAATTCGGAAAGCTGCAAAGGGAAGCTATGTCTCTGCAAAAGCACAAGAGTGGTTGGCGTTAACGGGCAAAGCAGTGAAGCCGTTGGTGTTGGCAGACAAAACACTGGAGTCCGTTTTGCTAGTGGGTAAAGCAATGGTAAAACCCGGTGTTAGGTGGGGTTAACGGGTTCTCCCCTAGTATCTGGTGACTATAAATAGAGGAGTAGAACTCGAGGGCACGCTTGAGGTTTTCGGCAAGTCACTCGGGTCTTTCTCTCTGTTTTGGTGTGCGTTGCTCTGTGAACGAGAGTGTGTATGGAGTGGCTGTGAAACCTCCTTATGTAATCATTCATCTCTCTGTATCTATGTGAGCCTCATTTCATTTGAGATGTTTTGATTCATGTATCTGTTCTATCTCAGTTTTCGTCTCTTGGGTGCTCTGTTGTGTTCGGCCTTCATGTGTTGAGTAGAGTTTTGTTTTGAGTTGTGCCTTTTTGTCGAGTTGCTTTGGCTTCTTTTGCTCTAAACTGGGATTCAATCTCACGACCATTTTGGCTAGTTTTCTCCCGAGGGCAAGGTGTTTCGACCAGTTTCTCTAGCAAGTGGTCGAGTGCTCCCGAGGTGCTTTGTTCCGAGTTCGACCATAACTCCTGTGTTGGTCTCGGCGGAGAGTTGTCTCCTTTGTGATGTTTTATCTTCCAGAGGTTGAGCATTTGGAGTGTTCCAAGTTCCAGGACCCAAAGACCAGAGGGTCTCAAGTTACTCAGAAATCTGGCCTAGCAGTCGAACGCTTCTCACATCCTCTGTTCTGATTTCGACCAGTTCTCTCTCTTTGTCCACAGCAACGAGTTTGCTCTTGCTCTGTAGTTTCTCAACCTGAGGTTGTTCTCTTGTTGTGGTAAAAGTTTCGTAGCTGTTAGACTGAAGGATCAAAAGTTCTACATATTTTGAGTCCGGAGGTCGTGCGCTTCACCCGCTCTGTTTTCACCTTGTCCGCTCTGTGCTTTATTCGGTTGTTGGCCGACTGCTTTTCTATTATCGGTTCTGTAGTCCGTCAGTTTGTGCTTTGATGTCTTGATTTCTAGTCTCGGCTTCCAGTGAGCATTCATCTTCTGCCTTCGTAGCTTCTATAGCTATTGGAGAAGAAGTTGGTGAGAATACTTGGGGAGTTTTGAAGGCACTATTCACCCCCTCTGTTGCTATTTCGATCCTACACAGAGAGCCTTGTTAGTATTTTGTGCTTGCATCAAGGCATTTAGGCACATGTTGCCAGTGATCTCAGTTGATAGGACCTTTCTTACAGGCAAATACAAGGGGTAGATCCTGATGACCATAGGCGTTGATGGCAATAACCAAATATTGGCGTTGGCCATCGCATTCGTGGAAAGTGAGAATTATGAAAGCTGGTTGTGGTTTCTCAGATATGTCAGGGTTGGAGTTGCCGGCACTCATCCTGGTGTGTGCGTAATCTATTATCGCCACGCCGGGATTGTAAAGGTTATAAGAAAACTTCAGGAAGACCCCGAGGAGCCCTTTTCTTGGTCGGACATGAGGAACAGATGGTGCATTTGTCACCTAGGAGCGAACTTTTTCAAGCAGTTTCCGAAACAATAGTTGATGAAGCTATTCAAGAGGCTGGCGATGCAGAACCAACGAAGAAAATTTGATGCTTTGTAGGCGTTGTTGGATGAGCATAGTAGGAAGCATGTTGACGAGAGGAGCAAGGGGCCGGTCATTCCTGGGGCGACACAACCGCAATGCTTGCCAGCACTCGATGAGCCTAACCCAGCTGGTCCAAGAAGGAGAAGCTCACGAAACATCAAGTGCTTCTTGCAGTGGATCGAGGGAGAACCATTGGAGAAGTGGTCGTTGTTACACGACATGGACGGCGCAAGGTACATCATAATGACAACTAACCTTGCTGAGGTGTACAATTGGGTTCTCAGGGGCCTCTGTTCTCAGCCCCTTGTCGCCATCGTGGAAGGTGTTCTTTACAACATAATCGGCTACTTCAGGGAGAGGCACGCGTATGCCGTACTTTATGCGGCCAATTCCCGAGCCCTGTATTCATCGAAAATCATGGCATACATGGAGATGAAGGCACAGAAGGGTCAATTGCACACAGTGCAGGTCATGGGCAATAGGGAGCAACGTGATACTCCGTGATAGAGCCGGATTTGGGACGGCTCATTCCCTTGTTACCCATGAGGTATGCCTTGGAGATCATGCAAACGAACATAGCTGCACGTGCAATAAGCTGAAGTTGTTACACAAGCCATGCTCTAATGTCCTCGCTGCATGCGGGACCGTGGGCATGGATCCTTCGATCTTTATGTCCGAGTACTTCTTTAAGGAGAGGGTATTGCATGCTTGGTGTGGGGAGCTCCGGGGGTTCAGGGTTGTCGGAAACTTCGCCACCTTGGACATTGCAGCGAGGACCTGAATTCCAGATGTTAACATGCTGAAGGGTGGGAAGGGTCGGCGACAGAGCCGGCGTATTAGAAATGATATGGACGAATCGCAAGCTAGAGCATCTGGTGCACGTTGCGGGCGATGCGGTCAGGAGGGGCACATAGCTAGACGATGCAATGCATGTGCTGATCAGTAGGCAGAGCGGCATGGCCTGTACTACTAGTTGTTGGAGACTAGAAATAAATTTACATTGTAAAATGTGTTTGTTTAATATGCTCTTATGATGTGCAGAATGTCATACTAAATCTATCGTATATTTCATGTGTTTTCTTCCCCAAGCCGAGATATGGCGTCTCCCCAGACCCGGACGATCCCGACCAGTACTTTTCGGACTGGCCCGGGCCGGCGTCTGACTCTGCACCTCGGGGCACACCACCAGAAGTTCTCTCCAGGAGTGCCCTCACCGGTGCATCAGAGGGGCACACAGGTAGCGGTGCAGCCCACTCCACCAGCTCAGCGGTGGCAACGATGGTCTCCCGAGCGTCTTACTTTGTCTGGGCGTCGTCACCCGCTGCAGCGGAGGACGGCCAAGCGGGGCCGTATGGGAGGGCGCGGATGCGGAGACGGAGTGGGCCAGGGTGGCGATGGAGGGGGTGCTGGGGATGTTGTTGGGGGACGGTAGTCCGTACTATACACTATATGTTCATGTATTGCTTACGTTTGTTATTTACGTAGTAAACTTTTACTTGTACAATGCCGAGTTTACTTCTACTTCTCCTTACCTTCTCAACGCGCACAACAAACGAATAGTAAACTGCACTAATGGAAACGGCAACGACGCACGAACCATTCAATTACATGTTTAACAACATTGAAAATTATTTCGAACAAGAGTGCTGAGCACACTGGTACAACCGTACATATCGTTGCCTATATGTCGAACGAGCCTCGTGGCACCCACATGGAGTATTGCTGAGAGGGCCGCCTCGGACGTGGCTGGCCGTCTTTGTAGTGGCAAGCACATATACAACTAGGGTTCGCGCAGCAGCATGAAGAGTCGTACGAACTCCCTATATTGATAACCTCCTTGTTGCCCCTCTCGCGCTCCACCTGCTGGCGGAGGTCATCATTCTGCTCTTCAAGACTCTCAATGCGTACCTCCAATCAAAGATTATCTCCCACAACGTATGCACGTATGTCGACATATACCATTCATGGGGAGGATCAATCCATCGCACGAAGTCATATTTATCCACCTGCTACTAACAAACATTAACATCGAAGCTATATTAGTAGTATAACAAAATAGACGAGTGCGAACTTGTACCCCGGAGTATGGGTACCGAAAGAAACGTCAACCACCATGCTCATGGCCCTCTGCCACCTGCACCACCGCGTCCTGCATGTGTTTGCATTTTGGCCACACTGGCTGAGCGCGTCTACTTGGCAACAAGCGGTATGTAGGGCCGAAGTCTTCCTTCCTTTCGAGCGAAAGGTCCTCATTTGGTGACCCATGTTCCAGTGGTCCCTCGGCGTCCGTCATGGTGGGTTACTCTATGACGGAGAAGATAGTTCTTCCAACCAGCGCCACCTCGTCCATTCATTATATAGCGTAACTTCAGCCCATATTTGCTCGGTAACATGACATGACAACCCAGCTTTGCGCAGTGAGAAGACTGGTTGCGCCAGCTTTGCGCAGCGAGAAGACCAGCTTTCCGCTATGACATGACCACACGGGCCAGCTTTCTGAAGCGACATGACCGCACGGGCCAGCTTTCCTCAATGACATGACATGACGGCGCAGCTTTTCGTAGTGACCAGACAGCAAGGCCCAGCTTTGCGCAGTGAGAAGATCGAACTTGCCCGTTTTCCTTAGTGACATGACATAACGACGCAGCTTTTCACAGTGACATGACAGCCGGGCCAGCTTTGCACAGTGAGAAGACCGAACGTGCCAGCTTTCCTTAGTGACATGATGACGCAGCTTTTCACAATGACATGACAACACGGGCCAGCTTTGCGTAGTGAGAAGACCGAACATGCCAGCTTTACTCGGTGACATGACATGACGACGCAGCTTTTCACAGACATGACAGCATGGCCAGCTTTACGCAGTGATAAGATCGAACACGCTAGCTTTGCGCAGCGACATGACCGCACGTATCAGCTTTCCGCAGCGACAAGACCTCACGGCCCAGCTTACCAGCTTTGCACACTATAAATTGAGGTCCACGGGGTTTCTTAGAGATTACTACGTAACCAAACCCTACACTACACCATGCCTCCTTCACCGCACCGGGATGGACAAAAGGCAAAAGAAACAATGGGACAAGATGGTGAAGCAATGGGAGGAGACCCGCGACCTAGCACGGATAGCTGCCGCCCGCGATGAGAAAATAAGGGCTATTGCGGCCTAGATAGAATAAGCCCAGCGTGCTACGAAGTCAGCTCCCCGTAATGAGGGGCCCCCTAGCAACAACCCCACCCCGAACGTTCCCACCGAGCGTTCATCGCAACTCCTACCTGATGGGGAGACACCCCCCTTTGTTTGTGCGGGGACACGTGCAAGTTCTTCAAGTCTAAGTACCGCATCAGCCTAGGTATACGTTCTGGGGTTGCGCAAACTATCCCGGTGACTACCCCGTCCGTCGTCTAAACACCGCAACCTATCGGCAACCGGTAAGGACCAGATGCACCATTTTCCCCTACCTTTTTTCTTTTACAGCACACACACTAACAATCTCTCCTCTGTATTTACAGTCCCCAGAACCCCTATGTGCCTACCGCAAATGGATTAATCTTGAGATCCACCTTGAGGACCAATGGGCCCTCGACTTCGAGGAGTGGAATGTCGCAAGGTCATCGGAGATGCGGGAGGAGGAGCGCCACAAGAACGAGCAAACCCTGCGTATACAACGTGAGATGAAAGCTCATCTCAAAATGTGCATGGGTAGGGAGCGGGAGGCTCGCAAGAGGGAGCGCGAGAGAAAGAGGGAAATGGCGGCTAAGGCAAAAGAGGCCGCCGGAGAGTTCAACGCCGAGCGGGTAAGGGAGGGAAAATGGCCCCGGTCCACACAATAGGTCGTATGAGCAGTTAGGTGGGTTAGTCGCACATGATGCTATATGTTATGCATGTAATCAAAAAGTACGCGGCATGTTACTCTCAACTGTATTATGAAGTTTATTTAAATTCAGACAAACCTATTATCTCATTTTTTCGCATTCAATCATTCACATAGCAAGTCATCTAACAATATGAACATACCGGTTTTCTCTGTACACGAATTCTCAGTAACATCAAAATATTACTTACCATCGTATGTACCGATCGTTCTACGGTCAATCGTTCCTAAAAAAATTCCCAAAATTTGTTACGCACCTACAACATACAATGAACATAAACTTTTATTACAACTCCAGGAGATTATTTTCCAGTTAAAAACTACAAAATTGACAAAATTCATGGGGGCTGAGTGTAGTCGCCCGATGGTGGGGTGACTGCACTTCAGGTCACCCAACCGGGAAGGGGGGCGACTGGACATCTGTCGCCCTCCTGTTGGGCGATTGGCTCCAGTCGTCCCCCATTGGGCGACTGGAGCATATTTTTGTAAAAAATATTGCCGCGGGTATATTTCTGTAATTTTGAATAAAAAATAGATTATTCGTACAAAAAAATTCTATATTTTAACAGTCGTATATTCTTGTTTCATGCATTAATTTATAGTCCCCACAATGTTGTTGTAGACGAAAGTTGCGGAGGATACTAATCCATGCTTGTCAATGACATGTAGTTCTCTTCCTATAAAAGAAAAAATGGTGTCTTATCAAGCCTAGCTATGTTGAACGTTTGCATGGGAAAACATTATCTTCAACCTTACCGACTGTAGAGAAATCCATTATGCTTTCGCTGGCGAGCCCGAGCGGCCACTCAGGGTCGCCTGGCGGTGGCTCCACCTGTGTATGAAAGCATGTACCTAGTAATGCAAAATCGACCCAGCAGTGGCTTCGCCGGTGTATGAAAGCATGTATCTAGTAATGCAAAATTCGTATAGATATTCTTCTACGTATTGATAGTCAAATCTAAGAATTTTTAACTTACACTTTCTAGGACTACTTGGACGGAGGAAGTCTGTGACAAACTTGTTGGAAGTTTAAACACTCTAAAACGACCTATTTGGAATGCAGTAAGAGCAGAAGGAATTGAATGGCGTGTATAGTAAAATCCTACTGGAATTGAAATCACATTAATATAAAAAAAGAGATGTGTTTGGATGGTTCACAGGAAACAAAATAGAGGAATTTTGGAGGAAATAATTTCTTGAAGAGAGAGGGAAATGCCTTTCACTTTTCAAAGGAAAAAAAAATATAACATGAGGTTTGAACTCATATTTGAACTCCTCCAAAATGTGTTTAAAAGGGGGAGTTTCTCTAGGATGTTTAGTTGGTAATTTCTACAATCGAGATACCTCTAATTCCTTGAAACAACCCTTTGTTCAAAGCAAGACCTAGCTCGTCAAAATATCATATTCGTTCTAATTCTATCATTGTTCTAAACCATTCATTATTTTTGTGAATTGCCTAGTCAGCAGGTATCTGATCCCTGCATCCCGGTTTTTTGGGCCTGTTTGGCAGAGCTCCACCAGCTCCAGATTCACAAAAAACAGATCCAGATTCAATTTTCCTAGCCAAACACTTCTAGCTCCAGCAGCTCCACCATGGATCTGCTCCACGAAAATGGTGAATCTACCCCCCAGATTCATGGATTTGGTGGAGCACCTCAAGGGGTGCTCCACCAACTCAAACTTGGTGGAGTTGGGGAAAATTACCTACCATTGCCACTGGTTACACAAAAAAACGTTTCGTTCTATTTTTTCCCCTCCTCCTCCCGGCCTCCGCCTCCTCCCGCGGCCTCCGCCGACTCTCGCCTCCTCCCGGCCTCCTCCCGGTCTCCGCCTCCCCCGCCTCCGACCGGTCTCCGCCTCCCCCGCCTCCTCCCGGCCTCCGCCTCCGACGCCTCCTCCCGGTCTCCGCCTCCGACCGGCCTCCGCCTCCCCCGCCTCCTCCCGGCCTCCGCCTCCCCCGCCTCCGACCGGCCTCCGCCTCCCCGGCCTCCTCCCGGTCTCCGCCTCCCCCGCCTCCTCCCGGCCTCCGCCTCCGACGCCTCCGACCGGCCTCCGCCTCCCCCGCCTCCTCCCGGCCTCCGCCTCCCCCGCCTCCTCCCGGTCTCCGCCTCCGACCGGCCTCCTCCCGCCTCCCCCGCCTCCGACCGGCCTCCGCCTCCCCCGCCTCCGACCGCCTCCTCCCGGCCGCCGCCTCCCCCGCGTCCGCCGTGCCTCGCCTGCGCCGCCCGGGGCCGCGCCCGCCGGCCGCTGCCGCGCCTGACGCGTGGGGCCAGGTGGGTTTTTTTTCATTTTGCCCCTGACGCGTGGGGCCCAGGTGTAAGTGAGATAGAGAGGGAGGTGGAGCTGTACCAAACACTTTGACGAATCCCAGATCCACCATGGAGCTGCTCCACGGTGAATCCAGCTCCAGATCCACGTTTTTCGTGAATCTGAAGTTGGTGGAGCTCTCCCAAATAGGCCCTTTATTTGCGAAAATTTCTTATATGCTACTGAATAACTGTCAGTTCCACCGTTTATCACCAAATAACTTGTTATTCACTGTATGCCATCGGATTGCAAAACTAATCCCAAATTGCCATCACTCTTCTCCCTCCCATTTTCTGTTCTTCCCCAAAATAAAAGAAAATGGCCACGGTTGAGGCAATTCTTCGAGCGAGTTTGGGCCACCTGCTGTGCGTCTCTCATCCGCGTCCGCCATGAGATGCCACTAACCAGGAGCAAGCAACTGAACTCCATACCAACTCAGGATCGAACCGCGACATTAGCTCCAGAGAGCACTCGCTGCATCCATGGCTCCATCCTCCATGGAACTAATGCAACATTTGATGGACGCGGAATCGAGCACCAAAATTCCAGATCCAGTTGACTCCGTCACTCACCTAACCGCACTCCAACCAAGGTCCTCATGGCGGGCGGACACGGACGCCGCCCTGGCTGCGGGCAGGCGGACGCGGAAGCCGAGTTGGCTATGAGCGCGCGCCGCGCTTGGGAAACGCGAAGGCGGATGCCGTGTACTGGCCGGGAGAGCGCTTGGCTCTGACAGGGTGGGTTCTTTCGGATCAAGACTTATAATTGTGATTTTTAAATTTTAATATATTCATAAGAGGTAATATATACAGAGAGAAATAATCGTATGTAATTTTGATCAATACAGTTGAATTCAGTATAGTTTATACTATAATTTACCTATAGACTATACCTTGAAAAAACACTGTTAATAGCGAGTTACTACAGAAATAAAACCCAAAGCATAAGCATAAGCCAAAAAAACTGAGCCCAAGGCAAATTGAACCTTGGTGAGAGAAAGAATAGTGAGCCTAACACACGGGCCATCCAAGTTCCTATTCTAAACAATTTTTAAAAGCTAGAAGTTGAACAGAGTAGTTTCATAAGCTAGTTTGTATAAATCGTTTATAGGAGATATTGTAGAGTAGCTTCTCAGCGCGACTGTCCCGCATCACCTAAATCTATTTTGCAATCAGCCAAAAACCACAGTAAAAAAACAAAGGCTACCATACTTTTGAACAGAGCCTAAGTTAGTCTCTTTGGAGGGCAAGGGTAGAATGGGTATTACGCAGAAATACTGACATGTCAACGACACATTGTGCCAACAGCGACGGCATGGAGGGGTTCAATTTTGCAATCTGATGGCATGCAGAGAATAACGAGTTATTTGATGGCAAATTATGAAATAGAGTTACTCATATATGGAATTTTCTCTTTTTATTTCATGCAACTCGATATGTAGCAGTTAGCAGCTGGCGATTTCCTGTAGCTTTCTTCCTCCGTGACAGGACAGCCACTGGCTGCTCTCTCCATGGCAGCCTCAGATCCTACGCGCTTTACCAAAAAAAAAACTGTTTCCAGGAAACCGAAAATGGCCACTTGTATGGATTCAAGGCATTGCCTCGTGCACTGGTAACTGTGCTACGTATGTGCGTTAAGGGTGTGTTTGGTTGCTTTTAGGTAGTGGGATCGTATATCCTGGATGAGGGGAAGCTGGATGAGGAGGGTCGTATTTTGAAAAAGAAGAGTGTTTGGTTCGATGTATCTGTGGATACAGGCTGAATGAGTCTGTGATTGGTAGGCTGTATATGAGGCTGTATGAGCGGATACAGTAGGCTGAGAAGGTGTTTGGTTGGCTGTATAGTGGGGTATAGTGACCCTCGAATGTGAGAGGTGGTATGGTTACCCCCTTCACATGTTTTTTCAGTTTTTTGCACAAACTAAGTTATTCCTAATAGTAATTTATTTACAGTATGACATATTAATTTTTTTTAACTTCTGAAAAGAACGTATTTGACAATATGATGATGTATATCAAGGGAAAAATGCGACATGCAATTATTTGGTATGAACACATGTTTTGACTAAATATTTGCAACTTTACTCTAAATCAAAAGACATTAATAAAATGAACACTCCAAAGACAGAGTACATAAAGATCTATATTTCTCATAATAAAGAAGCATAAGCATAGTCATATATCTTAGCTTACACTTCAAGCAAGTAACCCCTACATAATTACAAAAGGTGTGCCTTGAAGACACCATCAGCACATCAGTCCACATGCAGTAATTAAGCCCTACATAATTACAAAAGGTATGCACCATGCACACATCACACAACAGATGTCCATAGTTTCATCTTACATAAATAGTTAGGGCCTGTAGGGGGGAGGATTATCCATCAACCACCAACTAATTAGGCAAAAGGTTAGTGGTCAGTGAGAAATAGCCTACTCATTGAAGTAGTGCTTCTCAATCCAATGATTCATCCACATACGACGATGTTCGTCGCTCATCTGCACAAAACCAATGCTTTGTGCCTTGTGTTCATAGAGCCAACCAAGAGCAGACAGTAGGGCATCTGGAGTGAACCCAGAGAGTGTCATCACAGCATTGTAGACCCCTGGGTGTGCCTCAGCATGTGCAGACTCCCTGATAGCAGCTCCTAAGTCTTTCACTGCAGCAATCATGCCATTGAAGACAACTACTTCCTCATCACTGATCATGCCTCTCTTCCTCTTTAAACCAGACCCACTGCATGAGTCCTTACCCTTGTCTTGAGCTGCCCCTCCTGAACCATCCTCATTTGGTGGAGTCCAAGTTGGTGGAGGACCATTGGTGTCGGTACCTCTAGCAGCTGCATTCTCCCCAAGGACCTCCTCAAAGCCTAAACTCTCATTCGCAAGTTGAGAAATGGGGGTGGCAATAGGGTCACTTTCCACAACATCAGAAGGTTCTCCCAAAGGCTCATTTGAGGCCATGGCATACCTCCCGGTGGCTTGTCCAGCAGAGAATATGGCAGCCATCTGGTCATAGTTCTCAATAGGAATATGCAGGTATGGAGCATCCTCGGGGTGGTCCTACATGTGAACACACAACAAGGTCATGATGTTATGGAGCATCCTCGGGATGGTCCTACATGCGAACACACAAATTTAGTACCTTGATGTGGCCTTTGTAGTGCTCATCCTCAAGTAATATGGTGTTGGTGGTGTCATCCCATAGAGCCCCACTAAGGTCCCGCAACTTGCATATCTTTGCCCAAGCTTTCTTCCACTTCCGGAGGTGGTTACTCACCTGACTCCCAGTGACCTCAACACCGGTTTGCTCAGTTACTTGTCTGCCAACGGTGTTCAAGTGCACCTCCTTGAAGCCTTTCTCTGGCCGCACCCCACTTTCCACCAGCTCAGTTAAACGGCGTAGCATTATGTTGGACATGTGAGATGTCCACTTCATGTTGGCCCTATGTTCAGCCATAACCTACCATAAAATTGGCATGAATAAACGCACAAAGTAATAAGCAACACATAAGGTATTAAGCATAGGCCAAAAATAAATCATTACAACAAAGCTATCACACAACAAGTATCAGTACTAATTATTACAAAGTCTTGAATTTGAACAAAGTACAATGTTACAGGACCATCCCGACATTCACACACGCATGTTTCCCCTATTGTTCCACATAGCTAGTGCCCACTCATTCCTCTTCGCTGCCCAGGTGTTGTTGTCATACTCAATGTCATGGTGCTGTTCTTGATCTACAGGGTTTGGAGTCCATTGTTGTTCCCCAGGGACACACTCATCTTCCCCGTGCAGTAGTATCCAATTGTGCAAAATGCAGCAGGCAAGCACTAATTTTACTTGAGTCTTGTATGGGTGGAATGGTTTATTATACAAAATTCTGAAACGATTCTTCAATGCACCGAATGCTCGTTCCACTGTGACCCTAAGAGAGGAGTGCCTTAGATTGAACAACTCTCTTTGGTCACGAGGGTAGTTCCTTCCACTATACTCATTCAAGTGGTACCGGCAACCACGATATGGTGGGAGAAACCCTGGCCGAACAGCATAGCCTGCGTCTACGAGGTAGAATTTACCTAACAAGCGACAAATACTGGTCAAGTAAGTTTTTTTCCAACAAATTGCACTTACTAATTGCAGAACTAACTGCACTTACCCGGTGGCACCCTTAAACCATCATCCCTCTCCAATGCATCTGCTAGAATAGTGGCATCATGAGCAGACCCCTCCCACCCAGCTAAGACAAATGTGAACTTCAGATCGAAGTCCACAGCAGCCATGACATTTTGTGTGGTTACACCCTTCCTACCTCGAAAGGCGGCTGCCATAGATGCGGGGACTCTAGCTAGCACATGAGTGCCATCTATAGCGCCAATGCAATCCTAATAAATATGAAAAACCAATTAGTTAAGGGCTGCAATGGCCAAAAATTTTTTTCATTCCAATGTCAAACTAGTACCTTGAAGTATGGGTTGAATCTGCGGTTGGTTGCAATTTTTGGGTGGATGTCATGGGACGGTGGCCGAATCATCTCCCCACGCAGCTCTCCAATAGCATACAACACTTCTTGAAAATAACGACTAATAGTTTCCAAACCCCTTCTAAAATTAAGCTCTATCAACCTAAACCTACAATTGTGCCCAACCACTTGTAAAAACATGGCAACTTGTTCCTCAATTGAGCAATTAATTGTGTCTTTAAGCAACCTTCTTGTTCTAAGCAATGTGCACAAGTGGAAAAAGGGGGCTCTTCTCATTCGAAGTTGTTCTACACAGTGCCTATCATCATTGTGAAAAATGAACCTAAGGTTTGCCATCCTGATTTTGTCTCTTTCGGCTAAGGGACCATATGTGATGGGTGGTGTACGACCAGCATGCCTATACACAAATAAGGTATACGCACACATGGTAGCAACTAGTCCAGCTGCATTACTAATGATTTTACGGCGCTTGACAGAAACATCATCCATCTAAAAATGCACACAAACAGTAAATTGCATTACTAATTATTTTACTAGAACGTAGGTTTTGGTTAATCACAATATTATACTTGGCAAAGTAATGGAGGATGGGTAGGATTTACCGTTTCCGAAGCAAAGATCGAGGTCTACTGTGGTTCTTGCAGGCAGCAGATCAAATCCCTGCAATGCGAGAAATATGTTCAAGCTACATCATTTTGTATATAAGGAAAAAATGCAATTGAAATGCAATTGACAAAAATTGCAATTAAAGCTAGCCGGGGAGAGAGGGCGTCGGCGTGGCCCGCTTCAGAAAAATCCCCTCGGCCCGATCTCTCCGCCCTGCTGCTCCTCTCTTGGTGCCTTCGGCCGAAGCCGCTTCCCACCGTCTCCCTTTTCTCAGCGCTCTCCTGTCGTCTCCCTTTTCTCAGCGCCTCCCACCGGCCGGCTCTCCAACGCGCCGACTCCCAGCGCCTCCCACTCCCAGCGCTTCATCTCCCCGACCCGACTTCCCCACGCCCCACCGGTTCCAGCGGCGATGCGCCGCGCCGCCTGGGCCATCTTCGCCGCGCCAGGCTGCCGCCCGCCCCCCGCCTTGCTGCTCCGCTCCGCACGGTGAACCACGGCCGGATCCGTGGCCTAGGGTCCGGATCCGGCCGAGGGGGAACCCCGCGTGGCGCCTCCACGAGCCGCGGCCGCCGCCTCCCGAAGGACCTCGCCCGCGTCCGCCGCTTGCGCCGCCGCCTCCCGAATGACTTCGCCGGATCCGGAGGAGGGAGGAGAGGGAGAGGGAGATCACCTGCTGCCGACGCGGAGGACGCGCAGGAGAGCGCGGAGGTAACCCTAGCCCGCGCTTGTGCTCGACTCCGTCGGTCCTGGATGAGCAGCTACGGTGGATTTGGCCTTCACTCCCGGTCCCGGATGAGACCGTATGCTGGGGACGAGCGGATCCCGGATTCTACAGTAGATCCATCCAGCCAAACACCCGATTTCTTTGCAAAATACGGTGGAGCTGCATCCGGCCGTCCATGTACAGGTAACCAAACACACCCTAAGTTGAGAACTGGATTCATGGCATGGCCGCGTCCATAAAAACTAACATGGCATCCACATTTTCTAGAACACAAAATGCACAGCCACAAAACTGTTACTTTTTTTGTTACTTCCTCCCCATGACTACCATGTCTCACTCTCCCTTGATTTCCACCTGTGAGAGAATGCCTACTGCACCACCATCCACGTATACCTATGCAGCGCCCCAATAAAAGGCGACAAGTCCCAGCCCAACAGTCCGCACACCAATGTACCACAGCCGCTTGGGACACCTGAGGGTGTGTTTGGTTGAGCTGTGGCTTCTGAAAAAGCTGCTGTGAACTGTGAGCTGTGGAAAAGCTGCTGTAGGTTGTGGGCTGTGGAAAAGCTGTAAACTGTTTGGTTCAAACAAGTATAAAACTTACCTCCTATCTCTATTTTCCTTAAACAACTGTGAAACAGCTCTCTATTTTCACCATTTCAAAAAGCAGAAAGCCAAAAGCCAAAAGCAGGGTCCAAGGTGCTTTCAAAACTGTACTACCCAAAAGTAGCTGCTTCTGAAAAAAGCAGTTTCTGGTTTCCACCCCTTTGATTGGCTTTTTGGAAGCAAAAACAGCTCCCAAAAGCTCAACCAAAGGCACCCTGAATTTCGTAAGAATTCCACAAGAAACAGGGACAGCATTTCCCAAGCTCCTGCGAAAATTCCTAGTTGCAAACGGGGCCTAGTAGTGCTGGGAGTTTCTTCCAATTTTAGACTTATGACTTAAAATGCATTGTAGCAGCTGTTAATTTTTCTAAATTAGTAATTAAACAAATTAAAAATGAAAACAAAAATTATATCATCATAGAAAATTGCAAACTAACAAGGAAAAAAGGAAAGAAAAAACCCAAAAAAGCAAAAAAAAAAAAAGAGAGACAAAATTAAAAAATAACACATTCCAAGATCTAGAGGCAGAAGAAGTCGTTTGGAGTGAGGCCTTGATTGGATGAAGTACAACCACTCGTAAGAATCAGTCTCATGGCTACGCATACTACTAACTGCAGGCCTGCAGCTCACAACGTGCGATCAGACTTAAGTTTGCACCACAATGCAAGAAATAGACTTCTACGTGCCTCCTTCCACCAGCAAGCCGGCGTTTGCACCCCCAATTTCCCAAACATAGCCACAAATCAACAGCAAATGCTATTCGAATTATGCGGGACAGTAGCATTTCTCAGTATGGACGACGAATCATACGAAACGACTACGGCACTCATGTTAGTACTTTTGTGTCCACTGATCGATTTCATTCACCGAGGAGATGACCAGCTCTAGGATCAAAGCAGCTGGCAGGCACGGTCTGTTATTCCAGAGTACCCTACTACTCACTCCTAGATTCACAAAAAGAAAAAAAAAAGGACGAAACATTGAGAGAGAGAAATGACGGAGGAAGAAAGGTTGAAGCGGTGTCGACGCCAGCCCAGCAACAAATAGTAAGGGCAATGAGGTGCTCCTGCAGAAAACAACCGTTCAAGAGTTAGAAACAGAGAGAAATCAGTTGGGAGCATCGCATCAAGCGTATCTGAATGCACATCTATCTGGCTGTAAAAAGTCTATGTCATGCAAATGAGGAGCATATGATTACACGATTGACAATTCGTAAGAGAAGATACATAGAAATAACTACGGATGGTTTTTGCGCACCTAGGTGCTTTGTATGACAAGACTGTTTCAAGAGCCAAAAAAAAAGGCCTACTCGAAGCCTACAAGTTGGAAAACAACATTGCTAGCTTTAGTTTTTAGGTCCTTTCATGCTAAAGCAGTCAAAAAACCAAAGGGATTTGGTTGCTGGAGGAGGCAAGCAAGAAGCACTTTCTCAAAAGGGTGATATGCCCCTGTCATGCTAAACCAAACTTTCAGGCACCACTAACTTATTGTTCCAAAACCAAACACACTTAAGGCATTAACGGCCGAACCTTTTCTATCGGACTTTTCAAGCACATAAAATAATTCAGAATGGGCAGCTCTCCTTAAAGAACCTTGATAAATTTCAGCTCAACTTTTATTCAGCTGCTCATCACCCACTAGGTATATTCATAATCATAAATATTATCTACGTAATAGAACATAATCTAGCAAGCGATGCATTGAATCCAAAACAGACGTTAGCCTATGGTAGGTACATTCATAATCATAATAGCATCTAAGTGAGTAACAGAACATAATCTAATACGTGATGCATTGAATCCACAACGGAAGTTAGCCTATGGTAGGTATTGTTCCTAGCAACGGAATAGCTAGAGTAAAACATCACCTGTACAAGACGCAGAAAGTGAGAATTCTCAACCCTGAAGGACCTTTAAAGGATCTAACTGCCCGCTACAGTAACTGGAAGGAACAGCCGAGAGCCCAAGCCTTCCTTTCCACTCTTCACCAGGCTTCAGGGTAATAGGCTTCTCAACAGCTGCAGGCTCCACACAAAGCATGTGCTTGTATTCTCCATCCCCGAAATCTTGCATAGCTTTTGCCTTCTTGTCCCAAGGGTTCCAAACAACTATACAAGGCAACAGGTAATAATGAAGATGAAAATAACACACTGTACATCAACAAAATTGATAAAAGTTCAATATAAAAGATTTGCCATCAAATCAAGCATACCAGCATCTGGAAGTCCTTCTTTCGTCATGACAAATGTTCTTTTCTTCTCATGATCAATAATTGCAATTTTTGAGGGTGCAGCAAGATATACTTTATCAACCTTGACCATCGAGATAATTACAGGCTGAAACATTAGGTATTTAACGTGAAATGTTAAATATTTAATATGGAGTAATACACTTACTTCTGATTCAAATACAATAGCATCCCCCTGCTCTGTGAATCGCTCCTTTCCCTTCATATTGTCAAGGTAGTCCATTGTTTCCAGCCCTTCAACACGCACTTCACTGATAAAATTTTAAGGTCAAGAAATAAGCTGACCAATACTTGCAGCCTCAAATAGAAATATCAATGTCAGGGTTTCTAAACCAAAACAACAGGAAAAACAATTATGCACTTAGAGCCATTGGATGAACTCGACTTGGAAAGCACATTAATAGTATAACTTAGGTACAAATCAGTATTACTTATGTACACATATTGCTCAAACCAGCATTTTAAGAATGTATCAATATAATGTTTTGACCGTTGTAGCACTAATGTGGGAAATTTTGCACATCCCAATAGTTTCCCCATAAGACAACAGCTCGTAGTGAATTTGAGTCAGACGACATTTTACAAGTAGTACTACATCACAAATTATATAATATACATATCTAACCCAACCAGAACCTTATTACCCAATGTGCATTGCAGTAATACAGAAGGCAGAGTATCACTGAGAGTCATGGTTTGTTACATCTGTCTTCATGAAATTTTGAAAAAGTCATCGTCATATACAGGGAGCACATGTAAGGCAGCAACATGACACAATCCAGCGACGAGGTAAATCCCACATTTCTACTACAACATTCCATGTAGTGGCATTAGCAATGCCAACATCAGAGCCAAACCAAGATATATCCATTTTGTCTAAACTTCTCACAAAAAAATTGTTGTCATCTATCAGACATCCATACAATACAGATGCTACAATCCACATGGACCCAGTGAATTTTTTTTGCCTGACATGTACACAACACCATAGAAACCATGCACAAAAGTACAAAACAGCATTCTAAATTCGCAACACAGACTGTAAAATCAATAAATGGAACAATTCATTGCAGAGATCAAAGTATCATAAAAGGAATGCGGAAAACAAAGAAAAAGGGAAAACATCAAGCCATACCTTATGTCAGAGACAGAGAAGTATGTGTGATATGCAAATGTATAAGAGAAAGGTCTTCCGTCAGTGTTGGTATTCCGAATTCGAGATGTGAGACTCAAATCTCCACCAGGACCAAGAGCAACTCTCAAGCGGAACTCAAAACTGTTAGCATTGAATAGGCCGAGAGCATAATCAGATATGTATACCACATCACAAGAATAAAAGGGACAAAGCAATGATCACCCTGTGGTCTAAGTATCAAACACGAACCTGTGAGGCCAGATCTTTAAATCTTCTTCAGAAGGCTTCAGAATCAGATCAACAAAAGCTTTAATAGCAGGGTTTACTGGTAAAGGAGGTGGATTGTTATCAATAGTCCAAAACCGATTCCTTGCAAATCCATGTTGTTCAAGAGTTCCATGTGTTCCAAACTGCATTGACAAGGTGCTTCTCAGTGATTGGGACAGACAATATTTCTAGCATGAATAAGTCATTATAGATGAAGGTTGCATACTTGGGGAAAGCAAATGGGTATCCCACCACGAATGGCTTTTGGAGGTTTGAAAATGGCCTGCAAAACAACATTTACTTAAAATTTTTGAAGCCTTAACCATGGGGATATGAACATATGACAAAGACTGCAGTAATGCATAACACGAGAAGAAACATTTTGCTAAACTAAAATATTCCTGCATTCAGACAGTGACAGGGATATGACATAACACAAACGGGCTTTGAAATAAGGACGTGTTCAAACTTTAAACAACATCACTGAGAGGAGCAAGGATGACTTCCACAACAAAGAAGGGCATTGGTATGAAACACATGTACCCACACAATTTATACATATATTATTGACTAATGAGATCCTCCATGGCCAACGAAACGATTGTGTACCTTGCTGCTGACAAAAAGCAACTCCTCCCCATGGTCATTCTTCCATGAAGTTACTTGACCTCCATAAAGACAGACCTGGGAAAACACAAGACTAAAGTAGTTACTCATCATTGCAGCGTGTGCTTTTGCAATAGGAACAACTGAAAGTTCAGAGCATAGACAGAACATATAATATTTTTGGAAACAATGAGACGGGGAAGAACAAATAAAGATGGAAAAAACCGCCAGGAAGAACCCTGAGCACATTATGGCCAATGTGGATCCTTTCTGGCAGGTATGACAGCAAACAGTGAAATTCCAAGCGTGTTTAAGTTGCTTGTGTAGACACAGATGAGACACTAGTACGACAACATGGAGAGCATTTCCCAAAGAAACAGCACAGCTGCACATATAGGTAAAAGAGAAACAAGACATATGTACACTTTCAACTCACCGTACCATCCATTCTCATGCAAAACTGGTCCATGATGATGGTTTTACAGGGTTCAGAAGATGAAAGGTATCTCTCTATATTTAAATGATGGGCTAGATTCCATATGACATACATAAGAATAATTAACAAATTTATTCACTCCTAGTATCAAAACCCAAATGGACAGGACTAGAGACTCCCTAGTTAGCATGATATAAATCAAATCACCCACTATTTGGTCTTTGCTTCTTCTGCAAACTAGTCACAACAAAATGAACAACATAAGGAACAAATGTACAAAACAGTACGAAAACTGAGGACACATCCAAACTTGTCTGAAAGAATGTCTACCATCCAGAATATGATTTCCCCTACAAGGGCTACAAAACATACAATGGACCACAAATCCAACCTCAGCATCACGCATCATAGAGACGGAACAGACTAACAAAGAGTCCTTAGTCCTTACTTGTCGAATTAAATCTACGGAGTAGATTGCACCCAAATCCAACCTCAGCATCATCCAAACTTTTCCACTCATGTTTGTAAACGGTGGGAATTATCACTTAATAAGTCCTTCAGTACCACCTTTCTACAATCTACGGAGTAGATTGCAGCAATTCGAACATTGTCAGTACAGACCCAACAAATTGCCATGAAACATCAAAAGCGACCAAAATTTAACAACAGGAAGGCGCTACCTCCTCTGATCACGCATCGCGTCACCGACCATCATAATATCACCTACCGGCGCTGAACTACGATTCATACGACGAAATTAAGCGGCTAAAACCGTGACCACGTAACAGCCCGCTCGATTTCAAGTTCGTAGCACGCGGATCATGCAATGCACCACTAGTTATCCAACCGAAACAGGGATAAAGGCAGACAAAATCACGCATCCGAACACCAAAAACCTCGTCGAATTCGCCCAAACCCCGCGCGGATCAGCCGAATTCCCGCCGGATCTGCGCAAATGGCACCCAAATCCAAACGAATCGCGAGCACGCGCGCGCCAACCCACACACTTCACGCACGCACGAACAGTACAAGAGAGAGAGAGGCGGGGGCGCTGAATCAGGTACCTCGGCGGAGCAGCTGCGCGTGCCGCGGAGCACAACCTTCTCGAGGCCGGAGGGGCCCTTGACGAGCTCCACGAACGGCGACGGGGAGGCGACGGCAGCGGCCATCGCACCACACGCCTACGAGAAGGCGGCCGGAGGAACCCCTAACCCTAGCCTTCCCAGGCGCGCCCTCAATTTTTGGGGTTTATTTGGCGGAGAGAGGGAGAGAAGCGGAGGAGAGGAGAGGAGAGGGGAATAAAGTGGGAGAGGGAGTGGGAGGAAGACGAGGGGTATTTATAGGCGATGCGAGGGAGAAGAAGGGTTGGGGTGGTACCAAAATTCGAGAGATCTCGGGGGGTTACCTGTAAATATAGTGTTTTCCTTTTTTTTGCTTATTGGGCTATGTGATAGTCTTTTTTTTATTTACGCATGCTCACTCTATCTAGATTTATAAGACATATTATATATATATATAAATCAAAAAAAATAGTAAAAATAGCTATATTATTCTTAATTATTAATCTAAGCACTATATTTAATACATGTATATAGAAAATAGCAAATAAAACTGTATATTTTTTAAGGGTATAAAAAGAACATCATATTAATTTTACATTGGAATATGAAATACATGCTATATTTATAAATAAGACCATGAAAAATACACCTTATAAATTTGGATAGAAGGAGTAGCTTACAGTTTATCTCGAACAAATATACAGCGAAAACAAATCTTCAGTGATGATATCCATTTCAGGGTCAATTACAAGTTGTTTGCTATGCATGACATGGTCACGATCCACCAATTTTTAGTTGAGTTAGGCCTGCAACAAATAGCTTTAGTTTTTAGTTGTGGTGTTGATTTTTAACTAAAATTATACTGTATCGGCCGTTAATTTTTCTAAATTATTCAATTAAAATAAGAAAAACAGAAAAAAAAACCATTATATATTTACGGATAATACAAAGCAATAAAGGAGAAAGAAAAAACAAAAAAACCGGAAAACCAAAATAAAAAAGCAGATATGTTTTAAATAGCTGCTGGCTTTCAAAACCACTTTGGCCCCTTGGACGAGTGGGATCTTTACAAAAGTAGTTCCCGTTCTAAGGAGGATCACAAAGGTGGATCATGTGACTCGTGTCACGAGTTGAGATTGATGATAGGAAAAACGACGCAGCGGTGCTTAACTTTCTAAGACGTTATCGTGTTGTGTATCTGACTTGTACTAGAGATATGTACTGTAGTTATCAACCAAGTTATGCCAGTAGGGTCCACTCAAGAGAGGTAGAAAGCTTGGTCAAGTGACGCATAAAAGGAGGTCCGCAGAAGAACAACACATTGTTTATCTAACCCAAGTAATTAACAGTATCATCTAATATATTCATTTCTCTATCACAGTAAAATGCACCGAGCATGGTTTTATTTTTTTTCTTCCACAGAAACACTAAGCAACTAAAATCAATTGAGAAAAAAATTCACTTGTGAAACACAACCGATCGTATTAACAGCCCGCTCATTTCGGCTAAAAAATGGCTTATGACTGATATTTGTACTGTATCTGCTGAATTTGTACTGTAGCTGATAGTGACTTATTTGGCGTAATTAAATATAAAAATTAAAATAGAAAAACATGTTAGCCAATCATGGACAATGCAAACGAATACTGGGGGGCAAAAAGCTTTAAAAAATCTAAAAAGTTAAAAAAGACGAAATTTAGGTATAGTAAAAAGAAGTCAAAAGCTCAAGCTGAAATAAGCGGGACCTAATACCATTCTACCTATAGGATTTTCTATGTAAGTCGTGTGAATAGAATCCCCACATATTAGTAGCTATTTTTTATGGTAGAAAGATTTTTGAGGCCTATTGTCATGTATTCTCGTTTTTTCCTGAGTAAATTGCGCTAGCTACGTACAAATATATGCAAGGCGAGACGCAAATAGCCTGACCTTTTTTTTCCTTTATGCAGTTTCCATGCTTTTAAAGAAAATTACACAACGAAATACTTGTAGAATTTGGCTATTAGACACGATAATGGCCTGTTCTTTTTTTGGCTTTTCAGCAGCTTTGTCTTTTGATTTCTTTTAGTAATCATTATTTACTAGACCAATAAGTCATAGAAAAAAAAGCCTAATTTCAGCTCTGATGATACACTGGAGCTCAAATTTCTCATCGTCTTCCCATTGAAACTAATTCTACAAGCTGCCAAAACTGGAGGGCTGCCTTTCTATTTGTGAAGCTCATTTTGTACGCCACAAACTTTTTATCCCCTTCTTTTCCGTTTCATAAAAGAGGCTAAAGAATCATGATATCTTTAGGTAAGGTAAGATTTTACAATCCATCGTCATCATAATCAGTTGTTGCTAAATTGCCAAATATTCTGGTTGCCCTAGTCTATGGTATCCAGATTCGGTAGGCAGGTCTGGAGGCATGACTTCAGTCTAAAAAAATGGAGATATAGAGAATCCGTGTGTGTGTGTCTATATATATATATATATGTGTGTGTGTGTGTATGTGTGCGTGTGTGTGGTGGGCATATTCTTTTGGATTGTGCCTTATGAATTTTAGCTGCCGTGAGAGCGAGTACAGAGAGACAGAGACTTGTGTGCGATTTTGATCGATATAAATGAAGTCGCTGGAGTATATACTTTAACCTACTTGTAAACACCGATTTAAAAATACTCTGTTTAAAAGTTAGTTATTGTAGAAAAACACTTTATTGTAAATTAGCCACTTTTAGAAGTCAAAAAGAGGAGGGCGATATCCTATTTTCTATTGGCTTTAGGCTGGGGTTTTATTTTGTGCAAAAGTGCTTCGAGCTAGCTAGCGCCTATTTTCAGAATATCAGAAAAATCGGTTGTTATCTTTAATAAATCCATAGAACTTGTATGGGATAAAACCAATGAAATTTTGCAACGAATAGTATCCATCATTAGCTCACAAAGATGCAGAAGCCAAACAGCGGTTCAACATCAAATGGATTTGGAACAACAACTGTGAAAAATGACGAACCTTCTACTTTTGTTTGTACCCGGCTAATCCTACGGAAAGCCTCCGAGCCACAAAGAATATGAGTAGACATCCAATTTTGAGCTATTTACTCAAAGGAAAACGCTAAAATCATACAAACATTTCCCTATGTTTTTCTGTCACCGAAAAATCTACGCATCTTATAATTATCAGTACACAACAATATATATAGATGCAGCTTTTCCTTTGTTGGAGATGGAGTGAATACCCCCTTGTGCATAAGACCCCACAATTATTGTTGTACGTTCTGACTCGCAAGGGAAAAAAAACCCAAAAAAGGGTAGGAACGGAGGCGTTTTTGTCGGCCTTGGATTCCCATGGAATTTTGGAAGCATGATAGAAAAAGGTGAACAGGGGAAGAATCCACTGCAAACGTTTGGACGGTATCCGGGCTGGGAAAGATGGACGGTGGATGGCGGCCCCATCAAGGCGGGATCGTGGGGCCCACTCCACAGTGCTTGCCTGTCCAAGGGCCCAGCCTGTAAGGAGTGATATCTGCATGTATCCTAGCTAAATGGACCGCCCGGTACGGGTCCAAATAGGGCATAACACCTCTGGGTCAAATAAGTTACTATACTGTGCTGTGCTGGTCTACCTAACTGTCCTTTGATTCAGACATGATATAAAGAGGGATCAGACCGTGCTAGGCAGGCTCGGGCACACTTAGCCCAACAGGCCACCGAGTAGTTTTACTATGAGTTATAAGTAACTTTGTTGCTAGTTGAGGTACCGACTCAAACACAGCACGTCCAGTCTGGCCAAACATATATATACCTCATATATATATAGCGTGTGTGTGTGTTGCAAGCTCATCCAACAGTGACTTGGCTAAATAGGTCGGACCAATTATGCTGGTTCAGTCCAGACAAACACACGGTATGGTAAGAACAGTAAACGGGTCGAGCCGGTCTGGCCTGACCGGACGTGATGTGTTTGAGTCGGTACCTCAACTAGCAACAAAGTTACTTATAACTTATAGTAAAATTACTCGGTGGCCTGTTGGGCTAAGTGTGTCCGAGCCTGCCCAGCACGGTCTGATCCCTCTTTATGTCGTGTCTGAATCAAAGGACAGTTAGGTAGACCAGCACAGCACAGTATAGTAACTTATTTGACCCAGAGGTGTTATGCCCTATTTGGACCCGTACCGGGCGGGACGAGCTTGCAACACACACACACACACACACACACACACACACACACACACACACACACACACACACACACACACACACACACACACACACATATATATATATATATATATATATATATATATATATATATATATATATATATATATATATATATATATATATATATATATATATATATATATATATCAACAAAACAATGAAATACTACTTAGAGATAATGCATTGCCACCGTGTGCTCAAGTTAAGCTTGGACCATGAAACAATGCGCCTGTTCTAGCTAGCTAAGATCAAAGTTTGATCATTGTAATAGTTTTTTTACCCCTCATTAGGATCATAATAACATGAAAAGTTTAGGGGTGATGCACAAAATGTCTACTTGAAAATACAGGGCCAGGAAAGAAGACATGAATACCATCCTTCTGGTTAATGATACATGCTAGAAGGCACCTACGTGGCGCGTGCATGTAAAACTTAGAGAGGCCCCATAAAATTAAGCCACGTTGAACTGAGAAATGAAGCTGGGCAAGGAGACACGAGGGCATTTCTGTGCCTTCTTCCATTTTTTTGTCAAACAAACACCAATCCTCTACGCTAGTAGTTGATTTGCAAATTTAAGTATTTATGCAGCTGGTGAAAAAACCCTTTCTGGATTCTTTTAGAAAATTTTTGCAAGCTCTAAAAAAGGCGAAAAGACTACAGGAAAGTTTCAGTCATACTGCAAATGTGCTACTGGGAATTAGGAATTCATTTGGTAATAACACAAACAGGAACTGAAGCCACTTTTTTGTCGATCCTTTTCGTTTATTCTCTTTCGGACAATCAGTATCAACTTTGCACCGAATTTAAAAAGAAAATGTTGAAGCCACAGCTCTTTTTTAGTAGAATAATAATTTTCAAAATTGCAAAGTACATTGCCAAAATGAACAGGGACTACAAAAACTAACATGTCCCTAAACAGAGGATCTTCTACATCACTGAACAAAAAAAAATGCAGTGCAAACACACACACGAACACACATCGTACTATCTTACATCAAAGGCACTGCAAATCGCAGTGACATTATCCACTTTGAGTGTTGGACACAAACTTCTTGATCCTAGAATTCTTTGAGAGAAAGAGAGGACATTTCAGTTGAGCCCCAGTCAGTTTGGGGCTGTTTGGTTGTCTGCATACGGGTGGCTCGCATCCGCGTATACAGGGAGATGGTGTTTGGTTGCTTGTATGGAGGAGAGAGCCTGCACGAGTAGATATAAAAAATCAATTGGAACCAGGCTGAGGAAAAACATGGCAACTGTATAAACTCATGCAGGCAACCAAACAGCCCCTTTGCCTCCACGGAGAAACATGCATGTAGTGGCAGAAGAAAGAGACCAGAAGGGAGCTTATCCACGCCGGTCGAGTCCATCAATCCATCGCAGTCCAGAACGGAGTGTTCCAGTACGAGTGAGTGAATGCGACCTCACGGCGCTGTCACTGAGGTCAAGAGAGAATCCAAGGCCTCAGCTGGCGTACCACGGGAGTCACAGGACCACAAGACCATTGTCAAGATAGGGTAGTAACGCTTCTGTTGTTTGGTCACAACTCACAGCCCCATTGGAAGAAGAAAAAAAATAAACGAATCCACGTGTTATGGGGTTCGGTTCAAATAGTAAAGAAAAGGACTAACTAAAGAGCCACCAACAGTAAAGACTGTTTGCATATGAGATGAAAGGATTTGATCTTTTATACCTATTTTAGGGGAAAATTTAACTATTTGTCATCCTTATGACTTGAGTGGCAACAGATTTGCCACTCGGGCCCATTGTCAGTGACTCAGGTGACCCCACATGTAAGTGACAGAGTGAATTGGTCAATTTTAAGAGTGGCAAAAAATTGAATCTCCCTAGAGGTACATTAGTATATTCCTTTATACACATATTCATATATAATTGGACCTATTCCATATTGGGCCAGTTGCAAGACCCAGCCATGGGGTTAGGCCACCCCTACAACAGTGTACTCCTTTAATAGCAAGCACGGAGGTCTCGATAGGCGAGCTGACATGAACAATTAGCCCAGACTGGCCCGCCCCATCCCCCCGGTAGTAAGCACGCAGGTGCCGATGGGCGAGTTGATGCAGTTGATAGCTCCCAATCCTCGGGGGTGTGGACTGCTGTAAATCTTCCAGAGCAGGATTGTTTGACCGATCTTGAAACGGTGATGGCATCTCCCGGCAGAAGCCGAGCCAGCGCGCGTAGGTTTTGTCCCAGCTTCGGACGGCTCGTAGACGCGGGCGGCGAAGTTCCACGCCGAAAGGCCGGGTGCCCCGTCGGGTTAGTGCCTTCGACGCAGTCGAAGAAGGCCTACCGACAATGCCGCTTGTGATATGGTCGCCGAAGGTACGACCACATGGTGGTCGTAGGTATGAACGAAGTCGTGGCCCCGAAGCAGTCGGAGGAAGTGTCGATGAATTCCCGAGCACGAGTGGTCGGACAAAATCCTAACGACTATGTCTACGACCGCGAGGCTGTAGGATGAAGCGTTTACGACAATGAAGTGGTGGGATGAAGTCTTGAAGTTAGCGATGGAGACGCGCTCCTTCCTGCACAGCCTTCGGACTTGGAATCGACGAAGTTAGCGGAGAGACGACGACTCGTGCATGCGCGGTCCGTCCCTCACCCTTCAGACTTGGGGTCGACGAAGTCGGCGCCTAGACGAAGCTGACGCGTGCGATCTATCCCCCGCCCTTCGGACTTGGGGTCGACGAAGTCGGCACCGAGACGAAGCTGATGCGCGCAGTCCGTCCCTTGCCCTTCAGACTTGGGGTCGACGAAGTCGGCGTCGAGACGAAGCTGATGCGTGCGGTCCGTCCCCCACCCTTCAGACTCAGGGTCGACGTAGTCGGCACTGAGATGAAACTGACGCGCGTGGTCTGTCTCCTATCCTTTGAACTCGGGGTGCGCTGGACGAAGTCCTGACTGCGAGGTGGTCGGATGAAGCATCCACAACTACGAGACGGTCGAAGTAAGTCTACGACCACGAGGTGGTCGGACGAAGTCTATGACCGTGAGGCGGTCGGACAAAGTCACCACTATGGGTAGGTCGAATGAAGTCTACGATCGCGAGGTGGTTGAACAAAATCACAACCACGGGGTGGTCAGACAAAATGTCAATGACCACGTCGTGGTCGGACGAAGCATCTACGACAACAAGATGAAGCTGGCGCGCATGGCCCGACCCCTGCCCTTTTGACTTGAGGTTGATGAAGTTGGTAATGAGACGAAGATGATGCTCACAGCCCGTCCCCCACCCTTCGGACTCGGGGTCAACGAAGTTGGTGGCGAGAGAAAACTGACACGCGCGGCCCATCCCACCCTTCAGACTCAGGGCTGATAAAGTCAGCTACGAGACGAAGACTTGCTGGCGCACGCGGCCTATCCCCCACCTTCAGACTCGTAGTTGGTGAAGGCAGTGGCGAGACAAAGCTCTGAGGCGCTCGTTCTGTCCCGCACCCTTCAGACTCGAGGTCAACGAAGGCGGCGGCGAGACGAAGCTATGGTGCATGCGGCCCATCCCTACCCTTCAGACAAGGCATCGATGAAGGCAGTAGCAAGATAAAGCTACAACGTGCGCAGTTCGTCCCCATCCTTTGGACTAGTCATCGATGAAGTTGGCGACGAGAAAAATCTGATGCACGCGCGGCCCACCCCCGCACCCTTTGGACTTGGGGTTGACGAAGTCAGCGATGAGACAAAGCTAACGTGCATGGCCCATCTCCCACCCTTCGGACTTGGGGTCGATGAAGTCGGCGATAAGTTGAAGCTGATGCGCGCGGCCCATTCCCCACCCTACGAACTCGGGTTCGACGAAATTGGTGGCGAGACGAAACTGACGTGCTTGCGGCCAACCCCACCCTTCGAACATGGGGTCGACGAAGTCGGTTGTGAGACGAAGACTTGCTGGCGCGCGTGGCCCGTTCCCCACCCTTCGGATTGGTTGTCGATGAAGTCAGCGAAGGGATGAATCCTTGCGCGTGCGGCCCATCCCCCACCTTCAAAATCACAGTTGACGAAGGCGGTGGTGAGACGAAGCTGTCACGTGTGGTTCATTCCTTGCCCTTCAGACTCGAGATCGATGAAGTTAGCAGCGAGACGAAGCTAACGTGCGCCAAGGACGAAGTCCTAACCGCGAGTTGGTCAGACGAAGCGTCTACGACCATGAGGCGGTCAGAGTAAGTGTCTGACCATGATGTAGTCGGACAGAGTTTACAACCGTGGGTAGGTCGAATGAAGTCTATGACCACAAGGTGGCCGAACGAAGTCTACAATTATGAGACGGTCGGACAAAGTCATGATTGCGGGGCGATTGGACAAAATGTCAATGACCACGACATGGTCGGACAAAGCGTCTACGACCCCAATGTGGTTGGAGAAGTCACAACCATGAAGCAATCAGAGTAAGTACCCGACGATGATGTGATCGAACAAAGTTTACGACTGTGAGTAGGTCGGATGAAGTCTATGACCATGAGGTGGTCGGACGAAGTCTACGATTGTGAGGCGATTGGATAAAGTCATGACCGTGGGGGTGGTCAGACAAAACGTCAATGACCATGACATGGTTGGACAGACTCTACGACCACAACATGGTCAGACGAAGGTATGACCACATAGTGGTTTGGCAGAGTCGAGGAAGTTGACAAAGCATGGGCGCGCGTGACTATCCCCTGCACTTCAGACTCGGCATCGATGAAGTTGACGGTGAGACGAATCCTTGCGTGCATAGCCCGTCCCCCACCTTCGGACTTGCAGTCAATGAAGGAGGTGACGAGATGAAATTGACATGCACGCGGGCCATCCCCCCACCCTTCAAACTTGACGTCGATGAATTCAACAATGAGATAAAGACTTGTGTGCATGGCCCGTCCCCTGGTCTTCTAACCCAGGGTTGACAAAGTCGATGGCTGGCCGAAGACATGTACGAGCATGATCCGTCCGCCCCTTCAAACTAGTCGTCGATGAAGGTGGTGGTGAGACGAAAACTTGCGTGCACAAGGAACGTCTATGACCATAAGGTGGTCGAACGAAGCATCTAGGACCACGAGAGAGTTGGACAAAGTATCTACAACCGCGATGCGGCCGGACAAAGTCTACAACTACGAGGTAGTCGAATGAAGTCTCGACCACTAGGCAGTCAGACAAAGCATTTATGACCACGTGGTGGTCGGACGAAGCATCTATGACCACGAGATGGATGGATGAAGTGTCTACGACCATGATGTGGTCGGACGAGGTCTTCGACTACGATTCAGTTGAACGAGGCGTCTACAACCACGATGTGGTCAGACATGGTCTTGACCACGAGGTGGTCAGACTAAGCATCTACGACCACAACATGGATGGACAAAGTGTCCATGACCATGATGTCATCGGACGAGGTCTCGACCGCGAGGCAATTGGACGAAGCGTCTATGATCACGAGATGGACGGATGAAGTGTCTACGACCACTACATGATTGGACAAAGGCATCTATGACCACGACGTGGTCGGACGAAGTCCCGACCGCAATGCAGTCAGACTAAGCGTCTACGACTATGAGGTGGTTGGACAAAGTCCCGACCGAGAGGCAGTTGGACGAAGCATCTACGACCATGAGGTGGACAGATGAAGCGTCTACGACCATGAGGTTGTCAGATGAGGTATCGACCGCGATGCGGTCGGATGAAATCTCAACCGTAAGGCGGTCAGACCAAGCGCCTATGACCACGATGCAGTCGGACGACGTCTTGTCCACAAGATGGTCGAACGAAATCTCAACCGCTAGATGGTCGGGCGAAACATCTATGACCAGGAGGTGGTCGGACAAAGCGTCCACGATCATGAGGGGTCTAGACGAAGTAGCGCAATGAACTCTCTAGTAAGACTCACTGGGGTTACGATCTGTGGCAGGGACTCCTTGGTGGGATGGGCCAAGCACGTGATGCACATGCGCCCGTGCAAGCTATCCCGTGCTACCATCTATACTCTATAGAGTTCGCACAGAGGCCATTGACTCTATGCGGCCGTTTATACTCCGTAGAGTTGCTCAGGAAGATTGAGTTCCCGATGCTTTATACTCTGCATAGTAGTCGGGGGCGTAAGGACACCGTGCGATTTTTTATACTCCATAGAGTTGCTCGGGATGGCTAAGTTCTCGGTGCTTTATAGTATAACGGGGTGCGAGGCCACCGTGTGATTTTTTTATACTACATAGAGTTGCTTGGGACAGCTAAGTTCTCGGCTTTTATACTCCGCAGAGTACACCGGGGTGCGAGGGCACCATGTGATTTTTTATACTCCGTAGAGTTACCTAGGATGGCTAAGTTCCTGGTGCCTCAAACTCTGTAGAGTATGCCGAGACATGAGGCCACCGTGCGATTTTAACAAAATTACGACCTCGAGAAGGTAGGGTGAAGTCTTAACCACGTGGCAGTTAGATGAAGCGTCTATGACCACAAGGTAGTCGGACGAAGTGTCTACAATCGCGAGGAGGTCAAACAAAGTCTCGACCATGAGACGGTCGGATGCGGTCACTACCGTGAGCCGGTCGGATGAGATTAGGACCACGTAGTAGTCGGACGAAGTCACGACCGTGATGTGAGCGGATGATGTCTGGACCACAAGGTCGAACGAATGCCTAGACGAACATGTACAATCACGAGTCGCTCACCCGGAGGTACGGAGTCACGGAGCCAAGGCCGACGAAGACTGGAGGACTCGAAGGTCGGTGGCATCCGCGCGGAGCTTAGTGGAGACAGTGCGAAGTCCCGTGAAGACCAGGCAAAGTTTATCAAAGGTGACATCCACGTAGAGCTCGATGGAGACCGCGCGAAGACCTCGGTGGAGACCGTGCAAAGTCCCTGTGTGGGGATGGTGAGGAGACCTCGGCAGAGATCATGTGAAGTCCAGCGAAGACTATGCGGAGACCGAGTGAAGTCCTGTGGAAGTCATGCGAAGTCTCTGCGTGGGGATGGTGCGGAGACCTCAGCAGAGATCATGCAAAGTCCAGCGAAGACCGTGCGGAGTCCAGTGGAGACCGAGCCAATTCCTGCGGAGGTCATGTGAAGTCTCTGCTTGGGAATGGTGCTGAGACCTCGGTGGAGATTGTGCAAAGTCCAGTGAAGACTGTGCGAAGTCCGACGGAGACCGAGCAAAGTCCTACAGAGGTCATCGGAGGCCACGTGAAGTCATGGGCAGAGACCGCAAGAAGTCCGTCAAAGATCGGGCAGAGTTCGGCGGAGGTCAAGCGAAATTCGACGGAGGCAACATCCACAGAGGTGCAGAGCCAAGACCGACGGAGGCCGGAGGATGGAAGGCCGACAGAGGCAACGTGAGGTCCGGTGGAGGCCACGTGAGGTTTGGCGGAGGCCACATCCACGTGAATTTCAACATAGATTGTGCGAAATCTGTTGAAGACCGGGTGGAGTCCGGCGGAGGCCGGCATCAACAAGGACACAACCACGAGGAGTCAATTGAGGACTGACGAAGTCACAACCACGAGGTGGTCAGACGAGCATCGGCAAAGTTCGACCTCGAGGGGTCAAACAACATCACTGAAGGTGCGATAGGTGTTGACAAAGTCGGTGGTGGGACGAAGGCTTCGAAGTGTGCACACTTCGTCGTGACACTTCAGACTAGCGTCAATGAAGTCTAACCACAAGGAGGTCATAGCTATCAGTGAAGAGCTGGCCACGACACGGTCGTAGATGAAGCCTTAAGTGTCTACGACCATGAAATGGTTGGATGAATGTCTACGACCATGAGGGGGTCAGACTCGTCGTGATAAGTCGCGATCATGAAGTGGTCATCTGACAGTCAAAACCGGTGTACATGGTGCACAAAGGCCGACTCCTTGGTGCCATGATGGCGACGATGAGAGGTGCCGCCCCACCTGTGCTGGTACAATGGGGCAGCCACTGATAGCATCCAGGACGGCTGACCACCGCCAATGGCATCATCGCTTTTGAAAACCAGCAGAAGTTGGGTGATCCGTGGTGCTCGCAACACAAGTGCTCTGATGGTAGCCCTCTTTGGTGCCTGCCCTTACGCAGCTTCTTGCGTGAGTCCCCATGAACGACGCCAACTGTTGTGGCTACGGACCAAATAGTAAAGAAGAGGACTAGCTAGAGAGAGCTAATGACAGACAAGAGTGCTCGTGTATGAAATGAATGGATCAACCCCTTATACCCCTCTGGGGGCTTATATACATGAGTGAGGTTGCATGGGAAATTCCTATCCTATACCCTTAATAATTACAAAAGGTAGGGATACATTGGTACTTTCCTTTATACACATGTCCCTATACTATTGGGCCTATTATAAATTGGGCCAGTTGCAAGGCCACGCCATGGGGGGTTGGGCCGCGCGCGTCTTAACTTTGTCTCGCTGCCACCTTTGTCAACCAAGACTCCGAATGGTGCGGGGTGTGGGGTGGAATGTGCGCCTCAGAGCTTCGTCTTGCTGCCGCCTTCGTCAACCGCAAGTTCGAAGGTGGGGGACAAGCTGCACGCGCAATTATTCATCTCGCTACCAACTTCGTCGACACCGAGTCTGAAGGGTGGGGATGGGCCATGCACGCCAGCAAGTCTTTGTCTCACAGCCGACTTCATTGACCCTGAGTCTGAAGGGTGGGGACAGGCCATGCACGCATCTATTTCATCTAGCTGCCAGCTTCGTCGACCCCGAGTCTGAAGGGTGGGGGACGGACCGCGCGTGTCAGCTTCGTCTCATCATCAACTTCATCGACCCCGAGTCTCAAGGGTGAGGGATGGGCCATGCGCGTGTCAGATTTGTCTCGTCGCCGACTTCGTTGATGACTAGTTCGAAGAGTGGGGACGGACCGCGCGCGCTGCAGCTTTGTCTCGCCACCGCCTTTGTCGATGCCTAGTCCAAAGGGTGGGGATGGGCCTCATGCGCCGTAGCTTCGCCTTGTCACCGTCTTCATCGACCTCGAGTCCGAAGGGTACGGGATAGAACATATGCCTCAGAGCTTCGTCTCGCTGCCGCCTTCATCGACCGCGAGTCCGAAGGTGGTGGACGGGCCACACACACAAGGATTCGTGTCGCCTCTGACCTCGCCAACGCCAAGTCTGAAGGGTGGGGAACGGACCATGCGCTCTACAGCTTCATCTCGCCACTGCCTTCATCTCGTGCTACAGCTTCATCTCGCTACAGCTGCATGTGCCATAGCTTCATCTCACCGCCTCCTTCGTCGACCAAGAGTTCAAAGGGTGCGGGGTGGAACATGTGCCTCAGAGTTTTGTCTCGCCGTCACCTTCATCCACCACAAGTCCGGAGGTGGGGGATGGGCCACGCGCGCAAGGATTCGTCTTGCCGCTGACTTCGTTGACGCCAAGTCCGAAAGGTGGGGGACAAGCCGCGCGCGCCAGCAAGTCTTCGTCTTCCACTCGCCTTTGTCGACATTGAGTCCGAAGGGCGGGGGGACGACCGCGTGTGCTAGCAAGTCTTCGTCTTGCACCCGCCTTCGTCTACGCCAAGTCCGAAGGATGGGGGACGACTGCACTCCTACGCTTCATCGACTTCCTCGACTCTGCCAGACCACTATGTTGTCATACCTTCATTTGACCATGTCGTGGTCGTAGACTCCGTCCGACCATGTTGTGGTCGTCGATTTCATCCGACCACGTCGTGGTCATAGACGTTTTGTCTGACCGCCCCGCAGTTGTGACTTTGTTTGACTGCCTCGCAATCGTAGACTTTATCCGACCACCTCATGGTCATAGACTTTGTCTGACCTACTCATAGTCATTAACTTTGTCTGACCGCGTCGTCGTCGGACACTTACTCTAACTGCCTTGTGGTCGTTACTTCGTCCAACCACATCGTGGTTGTAGATGCTTTGTCCGATCACCTCGTGGTCATAACTTCATCCGACCACATCATGGTCTTAGACGCTTTGTCCGACCACGTCATGGTTGTTGATGTTTTATCTGACCGTCCCATTGTCGTGACTTTGTCTGGTTGTCTCATGTTTGTAGATTTTGTTCGACCACCTCGTGGTCATAGACTTTGTCTGACCTACCCACGGCCATAAACTCTGTGACACTTACTTCGACCGCCTCGTAGTCGTAGACGCTTCGTTCGACCCCCTCGCGGTCAGGACTTTATCTCAGCACGTGTCAGCTTCGTCTCGGCGCCGACTTCATCGACCCCGAGTTCGAAGGGCGGGGGACAGACCGTGCGCGTTAGCTTCATCTCAGCGCCGACTTCGTCGACCCTAAGTCTGAAGGACGGGGGACGGACCGCTCACGTCAGCTTCGTCTTGACACCGACTTCGTTGACCCTGAGTCCGAAGGGCGGGGGACGAACCGCACGCGTCAGCTTCGTCTCGACGCCGACTTCGTTGACCCCATGGCTAAAGGGTGGGGACGGACTGTGCATGCATGAGTCGCCATCTCGCCGCCGACTTCATCGACTCCAAGTCTGAAGGCTGTGTAGGATGGAGCACGTCTCCATCGCTAACTTCTAGACTTTGTCCGACTACCTTGTGGTCGTAGACACTTATCTGACTACCTTGCGGTCGTAGACGTAGTCGTCAAGACTTCGTTCGACCACTCGTGCTCAGGAATTCATTGACACTTTCTCCGATCACTTGGGGCCATGACTTCGTCCATACCTACGACCACCACGTAGTCGCACCTTCGACGACCATGTCACGAGCGACATCGTCATCATGCCTTCTCTGACTGTGTCGGAGGCAACAACCCGACGGGGCACCCGACCTTTCATCGTGGGACTTCGCCGCCGCGTCTATGAGCCATCCAAGGCTGGGGCACGACTTACGTGCCCCGGCTCGGCTTCTGCCGGGAGATACCACGACCGCGTCAAGATCAGTCAAACAATCCTACTCCAGGAGGTTTACAGTCAGAGATTGGGAGCTACCAGCTACATCAGCTCGCTCATCAGCACCTGCATGCTTACTACCGGTGGACGGGGCGGGGCCAACCTGGTCCAATTGTTCATGTCAGTTCACCCATCGGAACCTCCGTGCTTGCTATCAAAGGAGTGCACTGTTGTAGGGGTGGCCCAACCCCCTATGGCGGGGTCTTATAACTGGCTCAATATGTAATAGGTCCAATTGTATAGGGGTATGTATATAAAGAAATGTACCCATGTACCCATACCTTTTGTAATTATTAAGTAGGTAGGATAGAAATTTTCTATCCAATCCCACTCACGTACATGAGCCCCCCAGAGGGGTATGATGGGACAGATCCATTCATTTCATACATGAGCGCTCTCTCCCATCGTTGGATCTCTCTAACTAGTCACCTTATTTACTGTTTGGTCTATAGCCACAATACTACGGGATTTTTCTTTTCTTTCATAGATAAAACGTGGTGTTTTCTTTTAGGCCAGCCGTTGGAACGTGCTTCATGTGGGAGCTAAATAGTGGGTTCTTTTCGGCTAGACTAATGGTTTATGTCTTTTGACCCTAGTAAGAGCGTTTGTGCCACAACCGATAAGCCTCTTTGAAAATACTGTTCCGATGAGCAGTTTCAAAAAGACGGTGGTCCCGAACTACTTAGAAATGGTCCGCAAGGTCGCTGAGAAGTTAGCACAAGAGGTACGGAGTCTTAGGATAGCTATGATAACTAGTTGCACCCACTTTTTCTCGAAATTTTTTTAAAAGAAAAATACAAAGCCTCGTTAAAAACTATAAACCATAATTATAAGTTATAGTCCAAAAGAACATAAATTAAAAATGTGTTTGTTTATCTATTGCTTGGAGCTCAATAAACCGTTCGAGTTCGTTGGTTGCGTTGCAATCAAAACGGAAGGACATGAGAAACAGTTTAAACACATAGGATGAAATCTCGGACATGCGCGTCTTCGAAAAGAACTTCAGAATTTAGAATTCCTTTCTCCACTAGAAAAGGAACTTGTCATCCGATCATATCTGTGATTGTATACTAAAGGCAACTATATCATAATATCTAGTTTAATATAGTAACTTTATCATTTCCATCAAAGTTAAAAAAACCCTACACCCTGTGACAAAGGAGGCATATGCCGGTTTCCACTTTTTCAAACGGAAAGCTAAACAGCAACTAATTAAGAAGATAAACCAGGCCCTGAGCCATTGGCAGGCTACGGCCTCAAACAAAAGCTAAATTGAAATTGCAGACGACGACGTTCGCTTGGTACCGCTCCTGAAAATCCGCAACGAGTACGAAGCCACGTTCCATCGCCGTGGATGCGCACGCTGCCGTCATATCACACGGTGTAGTGGTGCTGTATGGTGTCGGCGTCAAGCCCCTTGAGCCTCACCGTCGACTCCATCTGGCCCTTGAGTGTTTTCAGCTCACGGAGCCTGCAGAAGCAGCAACAATGGCCGCACAGGCAAGAAACGTCCAGTTCAGACTTTGGAGCGAGTGCTAGGTAAGAGATGGATCAACAGATGCAAGCGAAATGCAGTTTAGATCACTAGGCTTCATTGTCATGGTCATAGATACCTCGCGACCTCCGCTCGGCGCTTGGCCTGCTCGGCGATCTCCGAGAGCTCGCTGTAGCTGCTCCTCTCGTTGAGGATGCCGGCCATCTCGGGCGTCGGGAGGCCGTGGAGGGTCCGCTGCGCCGTCGCCCACTGCGCCTCGCGCTCCTCCCTGCCGTAGTCCTTCTTGGTGGTGAAGGCAATCTGTTTCACAGTTCAGCAAGGAACATGTGAGCATCGATCTAAGCTCGACCAAGAAACCATGGCAGCAAAGGATGTTTATGCGCTATACCTTGTGCTCGAAGAGGTTCTCCCATGCCCTGCCGCTGTGCAGGTAGCGGATGCCGAACTTGAACCAGTCGAGGGGGACGAAGGTGACGAGGCTGTAGAGCCAGATCACCCCGGCCCAACCCCACCCGATGCCCCGGATACGCGCAAACCCGAAGTTCGCGTACACCGCCAGCAAAGTGGCGACCTGCAGTGGCAAGGCGAGAGCAGTTTGGGTTCAGGTTTATTCATGCATGCAAACTCAGTTGTCCATCCATGGCAGCACGAGGAGGGGAAGGCCGGCTTACTATCTGCGCAAGGACGAACGCGGCGCACAGCCAGAACCCGGGCCGTTCCACGAAGCACCAGCTACGTGACCGGGTCACGAATATCAGGGCCTGGCTGATGATGCTCACTTGCAGGTACAGGGCAGACATCATCTCGCCCTCGTTGCCCCTCAGCGATCTCACATGGAACGTGTTCTGCAGTTGGGACAATAGCAACAGACATAGCATCTTTGCAAGTAGGATACGTACGATGGGTCGATACGAATAGCATTGTTCTTTTGCACTCGATTTAGTTAGTTTGCAGGGATTGGCCATGGATACTTACAGTGAAGAAGTCGGTGCTCCTCATGGCCCAGAAGAAGATCACGGTCATCACGGCCAGGTAGGTGCCGTACACAATGCCGGTGATAAAAATCTCCCTCAGCTTCCAGCTGTCCGGGTGAGGGGATGGCTTCACTCTGTCCTTGGAGATCGTCATGATTGTTCCTGAATCAATTAAACACAAAAAGAGGTTGAGTACGCGAATGATGGATAATGCTGGGAGTATTGAGGGCTAGCATCTGAAGTTGTTGTCCAAACCCACCGTCGTTCAGAATGGCAATGACCAGGATCATGAACGGCGAGAAGTCGAACTTCCAGATCAGCGCAATGAGCATGAAGCCAAGCTGCAGATTGACAACAGAAAATGTTTCCAAACAAGTGCATTACAACAGTGTTGGACAAGTGGATTCTTCAAGGCCTCAGAAGAATACAACTTACCACAATACGGATTGTTATCGACACCGCGTAAATCTAAGAAACAACAGGAGCAGAGATAACAGTCAGAATTGTCATTGGGGAAGAAAGGTATAACCGTGTCAGGCAGAGAATGCTCACGGTGTAGTTCTTCATCCTCTGGAAGATGGCTCGGCTAGTGAGCACAGCACTGATGATGACGCTGAGTCCAGGTTCAGTAAGCACAATGTCAGAGGCGCTCCTGGCCGCATCGGTAGCATCGGCAACGGCGATGCCGATGTCGGCCTTCTTCAGCGCAGGCGCGTCGTTTACGCCGTCCCCGGTCATCCCGCAAATGTGCTTCATCTCCTGCAGTTTCTTGACGATATCGTACTTGTGCTCTGCATCACAACGATTCCAAGTTCAGATTACATACGCTATACAAGCTGAGGAGATGCAATATCCATTGCAATGCATAGCATTGCATTGCAATGCAGCTCTCGCGTGCTCTGTCACCTGGGAAGACTCCGGCGAAGCCGTCAGCCTTCTCGATCAGCTCATCCTCGGGGACAGTAGCAATGGATTCATCTTTGTTCTGCCCGAGCAGCACTGACGAGGGGTACATGTTGGTGCCCATGCCGAGCCTTCTTCCGGTCTCCTTGGCAATGGCAAGCTGGTCACCTGCAGCATGTATGTCACACTTGATGAAGTCAGCCTGAACAACCTCTCAATCTTGCAGTAAGAAACAGTAGAATCAGACAATGATCGAACGAGCAATGCACCAGTGATCATCTTGACGTTGACGCCGAGGGTGAGCGCCCGCCTGATGGTCTCGGCGCTGTCGTGCCTCGGTGGGTCAAGGAGGGGCAGCAGGCCGATGAACTCCCAAGGCGCCCCAGGGCCGTCCTTGCTCTTCTCCGGCACTTGCTGTAGCGCAACGAGCCCGACAAATGTTATACACAGGAAACAGAATCTGCAGTTTCGTACTTGTGCAACTGTACATTCAGAAAAGAAACCTAGAAGATTGTTCGTGATCGTCGCACCTGTCTGGCGACCGCGAGGGATCGAAGGCCGCGCTCGGCGAACTTGTCGATCACGGCGTAAGCCCTGTTCTTGACATCTTCTCTGCAGTTGCAGAGGTTCAAAATCTGCATACAAAAACACCATGAAAGTTGGCCACATCACATGACAGAATGCTAGCAAACAGGCTGTGATACATGCAAGAACAAGCAGAGGCGAGGACCTGCTCGGGAGAGCCCTTGCTGACACGGTGCCAGGTGCCATCCACGACGTCGATGTAGGTGAGGGCCGTGCGCTTGTCGACGGGGTTGAAGGGGAGGAAGTGGACCTCCGTGATGCCGGCCCTGGCCTCCTTGGGGTCGGCGAGCATGCCGACCATGGCGGCGTCGATGGCGTCCTGGTTCTCGACCCTCGAGGCCCTGGCGGCGAGCAGGAGGACGTGGTCCCGGTCGACGCCCTTGGCGAAGATCTCGATGAGGCCGCGGTCGACGCTGAGCTTGTTCAGGGTGAGCGTGCCCGTCTTGTCGCTGCAGAGCACGTCCATGCCGGCCATCTCCTCGATGGCCGTCATGCGCTTGGTGATGGCGCCCTGCTTCGAGAGCCGGTGGGAGCCGATGGCCATGGTGACGGAGAGCACGGTGGGCATGGCGATAGGGATGCCGCCGATGAGCAGCACGAGGAGGTTGTCGATGCCGTCGCGGTAGCGGCGGTGCTGGATGAAGTACATGACGATGATCTCGACGAGCATGCCGACGGCAATGGTGGCGATGCAGAAGTTGCCGATGGCCTTGAGCACCTTCTGGAAGTGGCCAACCTGGCTGGTGGTGTCGACAAGGTGCGCCGCCTTGCCGAAGAAGGTGTGCACGCCGGTGGCGGTGACGACGGCCTCGATCTCGCCGTGCTTGCACGTGGACCCCGAGTAGACGCTGTCGCCGGGGTTCTTGGTCACAGCCAGCGACTCTCCGGTGAGCGCCGACTGGTCGATCTTGAGCGGGTCGCCTTCGAGGAGGAGGCGCGCGTCGGCCGGGACGATGTCGCCGAGCTTGATACTGATGATGTCGCCGGGGACGAGGATGGCGGCGTCCTGCTCGCTCCAGCGGCCGTCGCGGAGCACCTTGGTCTTGGGGGCGAGGTTGGCCATCAGCGCCTTGGCCGAGCTCCCGGCGTTGCTCTCCTCAATGTAGGAGATGGTGGAGTTGATGAGGAGGAGCGCGACGATGCCGACGAAGTCCTGCCAGTCCGGCGGGCGGTGGTCGCCGTTGGCCAGCGCGATGGCCATGATGGCAGCTACCTCCATCACCCACGACAGAGGGTTCCACATGAACCCCAAGAACTTGAGGATCTCGCTCTCCTGCGCACGCACGCAACCAAGCACCGTACACCGCCATTGTTACAGCATTACGCAGAGCTCGAGATCAAACCAACCAGCCAAAGCACACGTAAACAAGAACCCAACGAAAGCTTAAACATCAAAGAACAGATAAAAATCTAACCTGCTTTTCTTCGAGTTTGTTGGGGCCGAAGACGGCGATGCGCGCCTGGGCCTCCTCGGAGGTGAGGCCTTCCCGGCCGCATTTCAGGCTCTGGAACACCTCCTCCACCGGGATGTTCTCCTGCCATGGAAAAAATACTCATAGCGAGAGAATTAAAAAAATGATGAGTAATTAGTACTGATTGAAATGTTAGAACATGTGACATCTAATCATTACCAGGTGGTTGCAGATCACAAAAAGTGAAAAAAAGGTGATCCGTGCAGATGAAAAAAAATCTGGAAATTAACTACGTGAGCTAGCTCACTCGTGAATCAAATAATATAAAAGGAGCACGCATCTTTGTCGCTCACATGAACGAAGCAAAGGGAGATTAAATCCGTGAAGCGGTCAGATTCGATCTACTCTTTTCGTATTTCCCCTAGAATTTGTTTTTCTTATCAAATCCGTCTGGAGTTTTCAAATTCGATACACTCTTTTTTCATATTTCCCGTAGAATTCGTTTCTGATCGAAGATCATACTCGAAACAATACTAAAAATCAACTAAGAAGAGAAAAGAGAAACCGTTGGAACTTGCAACACCAAGAAGAAGAAGAAGAAGAAGCAAACAAGTGATCCAATCGATTTCGTCCTCACCAGATCAACAGATTCGTTCTTGATCTGCTCCAGAACGTCCGACGACGCCTCCGCAGCCATCTTCTTCTTCCGCACGCACGCACGCCGGGGAGCAGAACCGCCGCCGCCCGGGGCCGGGAATCACGCCGCGCCGCCGCAGCCGGTAGTACGTGCGTATCGAACAAGGGTGGGAGTGGCGTCGGTCCAGGGGGAAGCGGCTCCCGTCTTATAGGAGGGAGGGAGGACGCCCGCGCGTGGTGGGCCCGACTAGTATATCTACTTCGATTCAATTACCGTGGACTCTTCGATCTCTATCTCCTTCGATTCAATTACCGTGGACTCTTCGATCTCTATATCTCCTTCGATTCAATTACCGTGGACTCTTTGATCTCTAAAGCCTTCGCCTAGCAATTTTTTTTTCAAATGTAGCGCTTACGGTTTTTTGTTGTTGCAAATCTATCATTTTTTCTGAGCTTAGCCACCACAACAAACAATATGTACCGTCTATTATGCTGCCTCAGCTCGACAGAAATCTTGCATGCATGGCATTAGTGCTTAAGCATGCATTAGTGCTTAATTTAAGATACTACTTAAACAAATATTTTATGTTCCTTTATAACTTTTCGGTATACTTAAATGCTAATTTTAAGATGCTCCAATACAACTTAGCTGAAGATTTTTCATCCGAACCTTTTATTTTTACTGTATACATTTTCCTATACATAAAAGAAGTATATATATAAATTATGCTATAAAAGTGGATTTTGATGAAACTTTTTATGGAACTCATTTTGAAGTATCTTATAATCATTATTATAGTGTGCTCAAATAGATAAAGAGGTATAACAATACTATTAAATGGATATATTAGAAGTGAGAGTACGTACTCCTATGAGTATATGACCATTCTCCCCTCTCTCTCTATATGAGTATATTTAAATTAGTGCGTTGTGGACATGAAGGTACAACATGTAAAGTGCAGTGAAACATCTAAATAAAAAAATCTAGAAGAAAACTATAAATGTGCTTATATTTTGTTGAATCCACTATGAATACTCTGCACATACTTTGCCTAGTGTCAGGATTTGAATATGCAAATCTAGACTATATGTGTATATCGTATTAGTCTAAGATCATGCTAGTGCACACAGTATCAACATCAATAACTATCATCCATATACAACAGTAAATAATAAAGTAACAAGATTTGATAATAAATAATGGTTTTAACCTGATTGAGTATACAATTATTCAGCCACGCCGGGCTTAAGCACTAAATAAAGTAAACTACAACGGAAGATAAAAGAAACTCCAAGCGGTGACACATCTCACTATTACAGAGAAGGTCATCATAGATGGTTTGTAACCCTCATCGGAGATGGTTTCTGAACCGTTTAATTTATTGTGTCTATGATAACAGGTGCTTATCACAGATGGCTCTCAAACTGTATGTGATAAGTTACAACACAGACGGTTTTTTAAAATAACTGTTTGTGATATCTGATATAAGCAATGAGTTATGACATTTATCGGTATTACATGAATGTAGAACTTGACTGTACACACTTACAATGTCTAGCATCGTAGAAGTGAGGCGTTGAGGGTGTCGAGGTTAAATAGTTGGGATAAGTCATTAAAGCCCACGGTGAAGAAGCCCGAGTTGTGGATGAAATGCATATCCGTGTATCTGACGGTGAATCCACTTTGCTGGTTTGGCTTTCGCTCGTTAGACCTATGTATGTACCACGCATGCAAACTCCTGCAAGCCAGTCCAAGGCTAGTAATTGTGTCTCAGGGACCAACGACATTCTGAGGGAGTACATCCAAGGCTTGAGAGGCACCTTAATCTTCTTCGATTTGGCCTTAGTGCATCGCTTGTGACACATCTGCCTGGGAGATGACTTGGTATGCTTTTCTTGTTTCTTCAGCGTTGTCTCCATGGGAGCCGATATGATGGTCTTCTAAAGCGGAGGTTGCGGTAGAGTCATAGAGGGTTCTATTGAATAGGCATGGTCATGTGGAGATCGCGGCACAAAAGGATCCAGGGTGATGTCTCTCTTGGGCCATTGGTTGAATATGTGAACAACATCACCTAGTGCCATGATCTCTCCATTTGGAGGGCTTCTCTAGCAGGATGACCTTGAAAACATCATTAATCATGTCTACCTAGACCTTCAAAAATCAGTCCCTAGCTGGGCACCATGCACCAGTGTCTCTGGCAGGCATGGATACGCTATCCCCTGCCTAGCCTCTATGGGAATGGAGGCAACAAGCTTGACTATGAGGTTGTATGGCATGGGCTCCTACATAACGATACACAATGAGCTAAGGTATCCATTAGGTCTTTCTATATAGCATTCTAGATATGTATATCACTTGGATGTCATCGATAGGTAAGTGGACGTCGCTATGTTTAGAAAGTGGTATGGACATGTAGCTACTCCGACGTTCAGGAGGGTTGGCTACCGCAATAACCGGGGTGGCTTATGATTGGTTGGGATTTGATTCAGTTCTTCCCTCAATGAATCTATCTCTCCTCGAAGTGAGGTAGTTATCTCTCCTTGAAGTGAGGTAGTTACCTCTCCTCGAAGTTGTGCATGAATCTCATGTTTCAACTGTTTCTCGCGCTTAGCCTTGGATCTATTCCTACTTCTATACACCTCAGAGTCATTTGGAAATCCCTGCCTCCATGGTACGTAAACCCCAAGGCCTCGCGTGTGATCAGGGTGCTCCTTGTTTTCCAAGGCCATGGATAGTATATCCCTCTCCCTGACTGCTTCGAAGGAGCTTTGGGAAGATTTAGTAGTCAATGTTTACTGTAAGGGGCAATTATATTATTTTAGACCCTATGAAGTTATGGACTTATTAACAACTAGGTAGTTTAACATATCTTATCAGGCGTTGGACACTTCCTCGTCTATGGGGTTCTTAAAAGAGGCGATGATCGAAGACGTGGTTGATGGTCTCGCTCTTAACCAGTTTCGGGTGCGCTCGTTTGTGACCCTAGCAAATGGTGAGGAGACCTCTAATTGTATCGTGACCTCGTTCTCCCTCCTCTATTGGGCAAATGGTGATGACTGTGCAGACGTCATCTCTCTTATAAAAAAACCAATTACTGTGAGCATAAACATTGGCACATGGTTGATTTTATGTACTTTAATGTTTTTAATGTAGTTGTTAAAAATAAGAACATTCAGTGATGTATATTATTGCTATAAGGTCTCTTTGCAATACAAACATGTCATTTCAAATAGATATTGTAGTAATAATACATGCCAAGACATCATAAAGATAATCAATTATCCACAAATTCTTCTAAAAAATAGTTAGATTCTATGAAGCAAATCACACACTCCAGTATCTTAGGTTCTATCAAGTAGGTCATTGTTGGAGTCTTTTCCTTCTCATCATGCTGTGTGTTAGACTTGAAAGGGCATGAAGCAAACCGCACACTCCAAGCCCAATATGCAGAATGATGAGAAGGAAGAGACATCAGTCTTGACTTACTTCATAGAACCTGACACATTGGAGTGTGTGATTTGCTTCATGCCCTTTGAAGGTCTCTTTGGCATATATTATTGCTACAAGGTCTCTTTGGAACTTGACACTTGTGTCAAATCTTACTGACAAAATTGAATATGACAACTGAGATAAATTTGGCCTTGAGCTGAAACTAACACTTTGCTTAGATCCAACAGATGCAAATTACAAATACAAAGTCTACTAACTTTCGACAATAGAAACAATTGACAGGTGAATGTGATAGTGACAAAGATCAATATAGTACGCTGATTAAAAGCCAAATGAATCACAGTGAACAAGATTAAACAACGTAGTGAACAAAGTGAATCACAAAGGACAGCTATCAATGACAAAAGGTTAATTATGTGTACAGATTGACCAAGAAGTGCATGGCACAATACTAAAACAACAAGTAATATGTTAGCTTAAAGCCAGATATTACTCCTACTATCATATTCAATCTCAATTTGACATCATCTCATCACAGAGCAATGAATCGAGCCCACAACATTACTAACCAAGTCCCCTAGAACTGCGAAAGGCACCGCATTGGGGGCCATGCTTCTGTTTTGCAGCGAAGACGTAGTACGCTATCGCGGCCTCCACTGGAAGAACCCCATGAAACCTGTCCAGAAGATCGTCACACCAGTTGGCAGGTGCATCCTCCGGGGAGATAGCCTCTCTTGCGATAGGCAGGTCGAGCAGCATCGCGATGTCATGAAGTGTGGGGGCCATCTCCCCGAATGGAAGGTGTGCGTCTTGGGCCATCACCGGTCTAACAGAGTTGTCAACAACGACTGGTCGAACGGGAACAATCGTGACCGCTCTTAGACCTCCCTAGCCTCCTCGACTGGAGCGATGCCCTTGTTAGTGGTCTCCACCATCCGCGCGAGAGGTAGAAGGCTAGCATCGCTCAACCTACAAAGCACGAAGAAGTTAGTACATAGCACAAAGATGTGCCATAGTTTGTGCACAAACCTGTCTCTTCAGTGTGGGTCTAGTCTCTAAGCCCGTCAGGACGTCTATGTACGAACCACCGCTAACTCGGTATCTCCGCCCCCACCCTCAGGATGCATGACATGACATCTCACGTGATGTTACACGTCGATGTGTTGGTCCAACAAGCTGAAAGACCAATCCGAACCACCAACATCACGAGCCATATCTAGAAATGGATATAACAGATATAACAAAAAGTAAATCTTAAATAAAATAATTAAATCAATTATACTAAATTTTATTTTAGTAGTTTGTAAATTTTTACAACTCAAATATTATTTGAATCATTGCGTGAAGTTTTAAGCGCCACGTGTAATCTTAAATCATCACGTACTATTTTAAATCGGCGTGTCCAATTTTAATCATCATGAATAGATTTAAATCTTTCAATACCAATTAAGAATACTAATTACAGGGTTTCTAGAATTTATAAGTGACTGACAAAATTTTATTTTAGTCATTTGTGAATTTTTACAACTCAAATGCTACTTTAATCATCACGTACTATTTTGAATCAGTGCGTCCTATTCTAATCGTCATGAACAGTTTTAAATCTTTTGATGCCTATTAAGTATACTAATTATGGGGTTTGTACAATTTATAAGCTATTGACAAAATTTTATTTTAGTAATTTTTTAATTTTTACAACTAAACTACTATTTAAATCATCACATGAAGTTTTAATCACTATGCGTAATCTTAAATCATCGCGTACTATTTTAAATCGGTGCATCCTATTTTAATCATCATGAATAGTTTTATATCTTTCAATGTCTATCAAGAATACTAATTATGGGGTTTCTACAATTTATAAGTGACTTACAAAATTTTATTTTAGTCATTTGTGAATTTTTACAACTGAAATGCTATTTTAATCGTCACGTACTATTTTAAATCGGCGTGTCCTATTGTAATTGTCACAAACAATTTTAAATCTTTTGATGCCTATTAAGAATACTAATTACAGGGTTTTTACAATTTATAAGCGACTAATAAAATTTTGTTTTAGTCATTTTTGAATTTTCACAACTCAAATGCTATTTAAATCACCGTGTACAGTTTTAGTTGCTATGCATAATTTTAAATCATTGCGACTATTTAAAATCGGTGCATCCTATTCTAATTGTCACGAATAATTTTAAATCTTTCGATGCCTACTAAGAATACTAATTATGGGCTTTCTACAATTTATAAACGACTAGAAAAATTAACTACGCCTTAAAATTCACAATAGAGTGATCTAAACGGTAATACAATTATTATCAACTAATTTACCGTTAGTTTCTAAACTAAAAATTCAATAATTTCAATTGCTATCCTACCATGTTTCAAAAATAATTATACAAAAAATACAAAAAACTCACTGTCGTCGATGCGCATATTCCTCCTCTTCCCCTCCCTCTCCTCCTCTTCCTCCTCCTCCCCTCCTCTTTCTTTTCTTTCCTCTCCTTCTTCCCTCTCTTTCTCTTTTCCCTTTCTCCCCCCTTCTTTCTTCTTTCATGCACTCGGCTGAATTGGGAGGAGCCGACCATGCAGGGGTAAATACCCCTCGTCACCCAACCGTTGGGTGACACGTGGCCAGGTCGCCCAACGGTTGGGTGACTAGGGGCAAAGTCGCCCAACCATTGGGTGACATGAACTACTCGCAGAACCATTGGGCGACTTGGCCTTGTGTCGGCCAATGGTTGGGTGACTAGCTGAAATAGCCCAACGGTTGGGCGATACGAGGTCAAAAGTGCAAAAAAAAGTGCAAGTATAATTTTGTAATTCCAAATTAAAAAATAATTATTAAAAAAATTCATCACAACACTGCTGGTGGGGCCGACCGCTCGCACGCCTCCCAGTAGCAAGTGTCGGTAGTCACCTGGCAGGACGGCAGGGGCTACACCCAAGCCAATTGCACGCTGGTGATGTGCACAGATCGGCTTGTGGCCTTGGATGCGGTGCGCAAGGCGATCCCTTGGCGATGTGCGGTGATGAAAATTTCTTGCGGCGATGGCTTGCGGTGGCTGAAAACAAAATAGCTAGAATTTTTACTCTCCCATGCGATCTCTATTTAACACGACTCAAGATCCTATCTTGACTCCAACTCTTCATATAACTCGTTCCATAGCTAGAGTTTTTTTGGCTCTCTGAAAAAAATAATAGATTTATTTCTTGTTTCTGTTGTGGTCTCCCCATTACATGAGGGTATATAGGTCTATATATTACATGAGGGTATATAGGTCTATATATAGCCAGACCCAACAAACAAAAATAACTGACTCGTACGCAGCAGGACTTTTAAGGCTGACTGGAAACGGAGTCCGTCTCGACTTAGAGCCTGTTTGGGAGAGCTGCACCACTGAAAACGTGGATCTGGAGCAGCAGCTCAGCTCCACCGTGGATCTGGGATCCCACCATGGAGTGTTTGGCTTGTACAACAGCTTCAGATCCACGAAATTGAGGTTTTCGTGGAAATGACCACTTTTGTGTGTAACCAGTGGCATTGGTGGGTAATTACCACCCAACTCCACGGTGGAGCACCTCTTGAGGAGCTCCATGAAATCCATAGATCTGGCTCTCAGATCCAGGATTTTGGTGGATCCAGATTTCGCAGAGCTGGAGCGTTTGGGTAAAATTTCGTAGAGTAGAACTGTTTTTTGTGGATCTGAAGCTAATGAAGCTCTCCCAAACAGGCCCTTAGTCCTTCCTCAGGTCGATGTACTCGCGCTTTGTACCAACTTTGTTAATGACTACGATCTCCAACTCATCGCCAGTGTAGATGTCCCTCTCAGTTGCGCGGTTCTCTCATAGGACCCAACAGCATCATAGGTGAAAACACATCCTTTCCCTTCACTGTCAAGTCCACCAAGCACACTGAAAGCGTAATATGGGAAGAATCGCTTGTAGTACAGGGTATTGGAGAGCAATTGTGCCATTGCAGCGCAGCTTATCCTTTTATTGTGCTGGTGCTGGTATAGCAATTCTCTGGCGCCTAAGTTCTTGTGCAGAGCTTTAATATCACCTTGGAAGCCGGAAGATGCTAGTACACATTTCTCCGCCATTTTTTTGGCAGCTGGCTTAAACAAATAGAAACACATGATTTCCTTCCTTTCTTTTCTCGTGCTACATGTATAGTTTGCTCGAACAGTGCTTCAACTAGAAGTGTGGCTTTATGAGTTGAACATAAAAATTGTGTTTGGAATAGTACTTTTCTAAAGCTTTAATCCCGTACAAACCTGAGAATAATTAAATAGCAACTATTAGGTAGTATATTATTCTCATATAAATTAAAACCAAATTTAATTAGGAGCGAGTTCACCTGTTGATTAATCTGTTTAGTTCGTGTTCGCGTAATTAGTCCGATTGGAATGTCCTCATTATCTTGTACACTTAAGTAATGGACGATGCACTAGTGTCTACGAGACTTTCTAAACGCATCTTCACTTTAGGCTTGTACAGATCAAGTATGAGCCTGTATGTAATTAAATAAATTAGTAGTAACTCGGTATCTCTAAGTATAATAATTAAAGACCCAATTAAATTAGAGTTCACCAGATAATATTTAATACGGCTCAATAATTCCTTCTAGTTAAATAATATATTTAACTGAGAAGTGCAAGACATGAGCGTATCCGCGTCATCCTTCCCTTCTTCAAGAAAAGTTGTCCTCGGCTTTTGATAGCCTGAAATTATACTAAACAAAGAATACAATGTATATGCATGGTATATGTATCTATCGTTCACACTTTTCCTGTTTAGCACATCTTGTACATCTGAAGGTGTGGTCAACAAAAAGAATAACACATATGCATGGTATATGTATGAATCAATTATTGTGTCATTCTTATTGTTTTGTATAAACCAATTAGTACAACAACAATAAGATGTATATATTGTAATATTGTCATTCACATCAGAAGGATAATTCCAGAATATTACAAGTGGTCGCATTGTGTTAGTCCTTATGGTGCACTCATAATGCAGGTTGTTTTGATAATGTCATACCGAGACATCCTAACCAAGTGGTTTTCGCTGTTTGCCATTTAGTATTTTGCTAGACTGAAGGACCATGTGAGAAGGTCCAGGATACTATGTGATGAACCATTGCAAGTTTTGTGGAGTAGTGAAATGGTTTTGCAAAGATTGTATTTGATTTGAGCTATTATCTAAAAGTGTCAGGAAAATCGGAAGTACTGCAAGTATAAGTGCGGTAGTTTCATTTGGTGGAAGTACCGTAGGTACAAGTGCGGAAGTACCACTTGGCATAAGTACCGGGTTGAGTTGCGCTATGTTTTTTCCAGAGAGGTCCAAGTAAGGTTTTCAACGTGCGAAAGTATCGCTTTGGGGAGCAGTAGTACCGCAGAGCGGAAGTACCAGCACAGTGAGTGCGGTACTTCTGATCTTCCCAGAAAAATAGGGTTTTGGGGAATTGAGTTATGGATTAAGTTGTGTTGACTTGGGTAATCGGATTAAGGGTGCATGATCCATGCTTTGGCTAATATATGTCAAGTTGTGAAGAATTTGTGCTTGGAAACGATTTCTTTGTCTTTAGATGTGCAGGGTCGATTGGAGTCAACCATGGTTAACAGCGGGGATTAGGGCTAGGCTCATGGAGGAGTTGAGGCCTAGAACTTGTGAAGATGATCCATGCTTTGGCTAATGTAGGTCAAGTTGTGAAGAACTTGCGCTTGGAAACGATTTCTTTGTCTTTGGATATGCAGGATCGATTGGAGTCAACCATGGTCAACAGCGGGGATCAAGGCTAGGCTCATGGAGGAGTTGAGGCCCAGAATGGTGTTGGAGAGCGGTTTAGGTCAAGGTGGAGCTAGTTGGATCAAGACTAAGAGTTTAACGGATGCACACTTATGCCTTTTAAAAAGTGCGTATAAGTGAACTTGTGAGAGTAAAACCCGTGCTTGTGGGGTTAATGGGTTTCCCTATTGTAATAGTGGATGTGATCCATTAAATTGTGTAGGTGGCTGGTTTTCCACCTATAAAAGGGGTTGGATGGAGACATGTATGGTCAATCATCCAACTCATTTCTTGTGCTCTCTTCGCTAGGTTTAGGGTTAGGGTTTGAGAGTGAGTACCTTGAGTGCTTTTTGTCCTCCAAGGTAGAGTGACTATAAAACCTACTTTCTCAAATAAGCAATACATTAAACGTTGTGCAACTCTTGAGTCTCTTTTGTTTTGTTTGATGTGCTTGTGATTTTGGTTGGTTTTGATCTCTTTTCTTTCTTGTGATATTATTGTGCCAAGGATGTGTAGGAGATGGAGATAATCCCTGGGAATACATCTTCATCCATCTAGGCACCTTGATAGCAAGATTCATGTGAAAACCCGATTTTGCTTGATTTTGGCTTCTTTGGTCCATCTTTTGATCTGAGGGTTTTTGGCTGAGATTCTTCGTGTTTTAGCTTGCTGTGACATGTGAAAATACATCTAGAGCCATCTTATCCATCATCTAGCCACGAGTAAGTTGTATTCACCATTTGAGATTTTGGCTCGGTTTTGGTGCAACTTCCAATAGATTGAAAAACTTCACAACTTTGATCATGATTTTCATGATTATTTATTGGAATAGGTTCTTGATACCAGGGGTGGATTTAATGGTATTCCTGGGTATTCCCGGGAATACCCAACTTTTTTGGTGTAATCTTTAGTATATATGTATGTATACTTATATATATAAATGTATAATGATGTATTCTGTGATATTTTCGCTATTCTAGCCCACAGGCCACAGCGGCCCAAAAAACAGCCTATTGGTCTGGCTCCCATCCTTTCCAAGCTGCGGCGGCTGCCTCCCGATTCCTGAATCCCAATTCCCAAACCCTAGCTGCGGGCCGTTCCGATTCCTGCGGCTGTTCGGCACTTCGGCGCCTGACCAAGCTGCTGAACGAGCTCCACCCCTACCAGCACCAGCGCAAGGACGCCGTGAACTCTCTCGCCTACGAGGCCGATAGGCCGCCAGGCCAGCAACGCTCTGCCTCTACAGGCTGCAGCTGTGAGCTGTCCCCTGTCCAGAGGATAACAAATTTGCAAGGTGAGTTGTTGAGTATTGAGTATTGACTTGTACGCACAACGCACTATTGGTTGATGATTTACTGATTTAGAGTCATGTACAATTACAGTGCTATTAGTATTGGTTTGCAAAATGAAGAACAAAAACAAATCAGTTGATTTGAGGACTTTGTGGGATAGAGCAGCAAAGACAAGGAGGTGGAGTTAGGTTCTACATCAGTGCCGCAACCAGTTACTATGGAGAGTGATGCCCAGCCTCAAAATCCAATTGTTCAAACTATTGTGCCGGTAACTAATGAGAGTCAAGTTCATAATCAAACCATTCCATCTATTGAGCATGAGATAGCAACCAGAGAAGTGACAGAACCTGAGATAGCCAGCAATGACCCTAACATAGCAAGTATAGAACCTGCGATAGCCAGCAATGACCCTAACATAGCAAGCACAGAACCTTCTACTTGGTCCCCTATCAGAGATGGTGATGACTCAGAGTATGAATCAAGTGATGAAGCTGTTTATGACATTGACCTTCTTTCTCATGATCCCAGAAAGAGGATTCCCATTAAAAGATATAATGTTAATGAACGGAATTCTGTGATCAGGGCGTACATTGCATTAGGGCCTTGTCAACCATGGAGTCATGATTTTCCTATAAGGAAAATTGGAGGTAAGCCTCGGCGCTTCTTGCCTGATTGGTTTGATGAATTTAGATGGCTTGAATATAGTGTGGAAAAAGATGCAGCATTCTGTTTTGTTTGCTATTTGTTCAAGCATAAAATTAATAGTTCTGGTGGAGATGCTTTTGTGAATGGGGGGGGGGGGGGTTTAGAAATTGGCATATGAAAAAGAGGCTTACTAGACATTGTGGTTCTAAGACTAGTTTACACAAAATGGCTAAGAGAGATATAATTCCTTCATTACACCTAAGAGATCAATTGTTGAGAAGTTTTCTAAGATAAATGATAAGGACAAGACTCAGTATATTTCCCGTTTATCCTATTCTATTCAATGTGCTAAGTATCTTCTACGGCAAGGTTTAGCTTCTCGTGGACATGATGAAAGTGAAAGTTCACTTAACAAAGGAAATTTCTTGGAGTTGTTAAATATGCTAGTTGAAAACTTTGAAGAGGTTGCTAATGTGGTTTTGAAGAATGCCCCAAAGAATTGTCAGTTGACTGCTCCTCAAATTCAAAAAGAGATAGCTAATTGTTGTGCCAAAGAAACAACTAAGCTTCTCATGGAAGACCTTGGTGGTGAATATTTTGCAATTCTTGCTGATGAATCTAGTGATGTGTACCAAAATGAACAACTAGCTCTTTGTTTGCGGTATGTTGACAAAAAGGGAAGGGTAGTTGAGAGGTTCCTAGGTGTTGTTCATGTCGAGAATACTACTTCCTTGACACTTAAAACCGCAATTGAGAAATTGTTGATGGAGCATTCATTGAGCTTGTCTATGGAACGTGGACAAGGCTATGATGGAGCTAGTAACATGAAGGGTTATGCTAATGGTCTAAAGAAACTCATTATGGATGATTGTCCATCTGCTTACTATGTTCATTGCTTTGCACATCAACTTCAGTTAACTCTTGTGGCAGTTGCTAAGGAAAACCCAGACTGTGTTTGGTTCTTTGATCAAGTTAGATTTCTGTTGAACCTTATTGGGAATTCTTGTAAGAAGACACAAATGCTTCGAGTAGCACAAGCTCAGAGAATTGTAGAAGCTCTAGAATTGGGTGACATTGAAACTGGAAAGGGTTTGAATCAAGAAATGGGTTTGGGCAGGCCTGGAGATACTCGTTGGGGACCTCACTATAAAACTGTTATGCATCTTATATATTGTATCCTTCAATTCGGAAAGTTCTCATAAAGGTTGGCAATGATCGCTCTCAAAATGCTGAGTGCTCACAGGCACAAACAATGTTGACAATATTTCAGTCATATGAGTTTGTTTTCATGGCACACTTGATGCAAACAGTACTAGGGTTCACGGCGGACTTGAATCATGCCTTGCAGAAGAAGGATCAAGATATTGTCAATGCAGTAGAACTCATTTCCTTGACCAAGCTGCAAATGCATCAATTGCAGCAGGATACTGGATGGGAGGATTTCCTTAAAGAAGTGGACTCATTTTGTGTCAAGAATAAAATCAAAATTCCCGATATGGACACATTCTACAAGCCTGTAGGAAGAGATAGGAGGTTCTTTATAAAGATCAAGAATCTCCATCGTTTCCGTGTTGACATGTTCTTAAGTGTCATTGATAGGCAGCTTCTGGAGCTTAATGAAAGGTTTGATGAGGTAAACACAGAATTGCTTATTTGCATGGCTTCATTCAGTCATATCGATTCATTTGCTGCTTTTGACAAAGACAAATTGGTTAAGCTTGCTGGATTTTATCCTAAGGATTTCTCAAGCTTAGAGTTGATCCATCTTCCTCCTCAACTCAATTTGTACATTACTGATATGCGCACTGATGAAAGGTTTAGAAATGTGAGAAGTCTTGCTGAGCTTTCCATTAAGCTTGTTGAAACAAAGAAGCATCTTAGACATGAAGTTGTTTACAGGTTTCTCAAATTGGTGCTAGTGCTTCCAGTAGCAACTGCAAGTGTTGAAAGAGTCTTTTCTGTCATGAATTATGTGAAGAACAAATTGAGAAATAAGATTGGGGATCAATACTTGAATGATTGCTTGGTTACATTTATTGAGCGGGAGTTCTTTCTACAAGTTAAGGACAAAGACATCATCAACCGCTTCCAAGCCATGAAGAATCGCAAGGTTAAAGCAACATTATAGTATTTTGTAAGTTCTCTTTATTACTTATTAGTTTGTTTCATGCATATCTTAGAGCTGAACAATTTGTTATTTGACTATTTTTGTGACTTTAATTATCGATAACGTACTACTCTGAACTATATTTTAAATCTATGGATTGGATTTTTTTATGTGAGAGTGGGAATACCCAAGGTTGAAATCCTGGCTCCGCCACTGCTTGATACACTAGAGTAGATCTCTACAAAGTTTCATACCATTTAGATCTACGGATCAAAAGTTCTTTCGATTTTTGTTTTTGAAACCGTACTGAAAATACTATTTATTTGCCTAATTTTACTGTAGCATTGGTCAGACTACCCTTATATTAGCGGTCAGATTGCTAGAATGGTTAGACCGCCGTTTAGAGGCCGGTCAGACCACCGGGAAGGGTTAGGTTCAAAGTTTTGTTGTCTGAGCTAGTTAGTTTGGGTTTTAGCTAAGAATTCTATGTTCTACACCTCTGTAGATGTTTAAGGATAGAATCTTGAGTATTTGAGAGAAAAATTTAAAACGGCATCATTTATCTCCCCTCTGTTGCCATATTCGGTCTTTCGTAGACATATTTGTGGAGTACCATAGACTTATATAAACTATCGGTCTTTGCGTGCACGTTTGCACATTCTCTTTGCATGGAGCGAAATCAAGGAATCATTCCTGTCTCCTCGTCGATGCCAGAAATGCAAATCAAAGGGGCCGCGAAAAAGAAAAAGGCAAATTAAAGGAGCTGGACGAGATGCATGTAGCTTGAGGTGAGCTAAGAATAAAGGACATGCAGTATATCCTTTGCCCCTCTGGTGCCTGCCTGCCTGCATATGACTCGAACTAGCAAGCAACCAAAGACCTAGATCGAGCAAGAACATGCTAAAAACCGATGCTTTTGGTGCTCACTTGAAGGAGTAAATACTCAAGTTTTCATTATTATATATTTCAAATCCGATCGAGCTCGTTTTAATTCCAAAATTGGGTTGGATAGCCGCTCGCGTCTTGATCGAATCAATTCCTTGCTTGCTTGAGGCTCGGATCTTGTGGGAAGAAATTATAATTCGACATGGCATGCATGTCATACCTTTTTCTTCTATTCGCCATGGTTTTATTAAAAAAACAACATGCATGCATGATGCATAGCTTGTGCTACTCGATCGACTTTATTCCGAGCTTGACAGATGTTGTAGGACCTAAAAAATCAAAATTATGTGAAATAATATATACGTCCTCCCTCTGCTCTGGAAATTAATTGCGACTTTCGTAATATAATACATATGCCAAAGCGGGGCGCGCATACATACATAACAGAAGGGTGTAATAAACTTGCAAACTCCTACTCAGTAGTATCGTAGGCGTGATTAATGGATCATCTTTGTGGTGCATGCTATTCAAAGCTGACTCTATCTCGTCAATTCTAATAATAATTAAGTAAATATTGTTGTTGTGTCAAGTTGACTAGAAGATTAAGTACACACATGTTCTATCCGAAAGTAAAGAAAAGATTGTTGATAAAACAAAAGGCATGCAGAGAGAGAGAGAGAGAGAGAGAGAGAGAGAGAGAGAGAGAGAGAGAGAGGTTTCGTTTCAGCTCTAGCTAGCTAGCTAGCTAGCTCCATGCATGCATCCCGGTAGAACGGTTTACAGATAAAGTTGCTAGTGAATGGTAAATTAATCTGCATTTGCCATATAATACATAATGAAACTATACTCCCTCCGTTTTACAAAATATGTTATTTTGGACATTGGCATGATCCCAAAAAGCAACTTTAATCACTAATTTTCTATTGTACTATATTTATAAAATCGAACAAAATCATAATATTATGAAAGTGTTTTTCAAAATGAATCTACACATATGATTTTTATATATCTAATCTCAATATTTAAAAGGATATGGATAGCTAAAGTTTCAAACATTTGACTTTTATCCAAAACATTTTTTTTGAACTGGAGGAAGTATCTATGACGGGTAAAATTAAAAGAGTTTATTATAATCCTGCACAATCCATGCATGCAGCATATATACCCGTTCTGTATCAAAACTAATCTCCATATATAGAGATGCCTTTCGATCGATTGTTAATTAGGTAGCAATTGCAAATCCCAACTAGTATACCAACAATGTGATTTTGGGCCGGCAGTTCGGTTGTTGCGCCTATTGTGTCGGGTGGATCCATGGATTTGCTAGGGCTAAGTGTTATTTTCAAACAAAAATATCTTGTTTGCGAGACGAACAAAAAGATTTCGACGATGATACCCTTTCAAATGAAAATTAATGGCCTTAAAATTGATAATTCTTAGACCCGGTGGAGTACCTAACCCAGAAAAGAAACAGCCCCTTTGCTTGGACTTGTGATTCGTATGCGTAGGATCGAATAATAATAGAGATAAAAGAAAATAAAGGAGCACGTACGGGTGCTAGCTATTTTGGAATTGCGGATTTTTTTTTTGAAAGAGCAAGTTAACCATGGGATCGAGCTTCTGCAGCATTTCAGACAGTATAGCATCTAGCCGTAAGGCAACTGACTTCTTCCCCGCCGTCTTCTTGCTCCGCAGCTAGTTTCGCCCCTCGTCATCCTCCACCGTGTGCACGGGAGCGCGCTCACCAGTTCCCCACCGTCCTCCATCCTCCTCCTCATCCGTTTGGTTTTACGAGCACATCTCGTCGTCTGGCCGGCAGATCTCGTCGCCGGGTGCTGTCCTCCGCAGCTAGATGACGTAGAACATCAAGATGTGACAGCTAGTCGCGATAATGGAGGTTGGTCGGATTAGAGACTTCCAAAAAACTTGTCATCAATAGTTACGAAGACCATGTGAGAAGGTCTACATAATATTATGATGAACAATTACAAGTTTTGTAGAGTGGTGAAGTGAGTGAAGTGTTTTTGCAAAAAATGTATTTTATGTTAGAAATTGGCCCAATGAGCAAGACCCATTTCGCGAATCCCAAAGCATGCATGGTTAGTACCATATTGCTAAGGCAAGGTGAGAAAGACCAATTTATAAGGTGGAGTTCTCACCACTCCTTGAATATGGATAGAGATGGTATTAGGAGGGCTCTGGCTAGTCACACACACGCGCACGCACGCGCGCGCGCGTATCCGCGTATTTTCGCGTGAAAATCGCGTGACTTGTGACTTGTGACTTGTGACTTGCGACCGTGCCGTGACGTGGCGCGCCACTTGGCAGACCAAGTCTATCTCTATTTTTGCTAAATCCTGCACCACTATCTCTCTGTTTGAATGAGATTCAAACATTTGAATGGGGCTTTATTGGGTTTGATGACAGACAGTGTAACTGACTGGTTGAATGTGTCAGTTACCAGTGGGTAAATGGCTGTTTTAATCATGTCAGTTACTAGTCTGTCTATTTGTATGCCTGGAGACGTCCAGAGTAGGTGTGACAAACTGACTGCCTCCATTCTCTTTCTCAAAATTTTTTGTGCTGCGCCGTCTGAACTTCGTCGACTCTTCTTCCCGGCGTGCACCGCGAAGAAGAGGAGCGGTATCTCCGAACCATTGCTGCCGTGAAGACTTGCACGGGGGCGGCAATAAGGTTTCTGGGCAGCGCATCTGCGCGACCGCTCACTGCACTGCGACACCTTCGTTCTGCACTGCGTCAAGCCTGCGCGGCTTCCTGTTCTTCATCAGGCTAACAAGTAAGTCGTTCGTGCGCACGTTCGACTTTGTTACTATATTGTTTTTCTTGTGTAATTTGTGAAGTATGATGAGTAGCTTGCTGTTGGTTGTGAGTTTTGCATCATTAGTTTATTATTTCTGTCTCCTAATAAAACTTGGAATTAAAATATTGCCCACATTTCCAACATTCCAGAAACCTTATTGTGAATTTTGTTGCAATACAGAAATGGCTAATGCTTCTGATGCGATGAAACCTGAGAGGTTTTCTGGTCAGAATTTCCGTAGATGGCAGACTAGAGTCAAGTTTTGGCTCATGTCTTTGGGGCTGTGGTGGGTTATCCACCCACAGTATCCATTTACGATTGAGCAGTACATGCAGTTTGAGGCTGCAAATAATACTGCTCTTGGCTGCATTCTGACTGTTCTGGCAGATCAGCTCTATGATGTGTACATGGACTACAAGTCCGCCACAGAGTTGTGGGATGCACTAGAGCAAAAATATGCAGAGGCAGAGGCAGGTCGCTGGCTCTACATATGTGAGCAATTTTTCGACTTTAGCATGGATGAGGCTAAGTCCATAGTTGGACAAGCTCATGACCTCCAGCTACTAGTCGGTGAGATTGCGCATTTGGGCTGTGTGTTGCCTCCAAAGTTTGTGGCTGCGGGCATTGTTGCTAAACTCCCTACCTCCTGGCGGGATTTTGCTACTAGCTTGAAACATAAGAGGGAAGAGATTTCTGTTGAGGATCTCATTGCAGCCCTTGATGTGGAAGAAAAAGCAAGAGCAAAAGATGCCCCTAGCACATCTGGCCAGAACAATGCAAATGTCATACAAAGAAAGACTGTTGCTAAGAAGTACAAATCCAACAAACCGAACAAGACAACTAGCTTTAAGAAGAAAACTGAGAAAAAGGATTTGAAGGACATCACCTGCTTTGTGTGCGGTAAAGACGGTCATATGGCGAAGGACTGTCGTTTCCGCAAAATCAGAGATGGTGAACAGCCTAAGAAGAAGGCTGTTAACGTGACCATAGGCGAGGCCTCGACTTTAGGAGGGTATGGTAATTCACCTGTTGTCTTTTCAGCTTGTCAATCCACTGATTGGTGGGTTGATACTGGAGCTAATGTTCACGTATGTTCTGATATTTCCTTGTTTTCCTCTTATCAGGCAGCAGGGGCTTCCTCCGTCCTAATGGGAAACGGGTCGCATGCTTCTGTTCTTGGTGTTGGCACGGTGGATCTGAAGCTTACTTCAGGAAAGATTGTCCACTTGAAGAACGTACAGCATGCGCCTACAATAAAGAAGAACCTCGCTAGTGGTTCTCTTCTATGCAGGGATGGTTATAAGCTAGTTTTTGAGTCAAATAAAATTGTAATGTCTAAGTTCGGAAAATTTGTTGGTAAAGGCTATGAGAGCGGAGGCTTGTTCCGCCTAAGTATCTTAGAGTCTTGTTATAATTTGAATGTTGCAACTGGTTCAAATAAATGTGAGGCAAATATTTGGCATTCTCGTTTCTGTCATATTGGTTTTGATAGTATTGCTAGAATGTCCAGATTAGATTTAATTCCAAAATGCGAAATTGTCAAAGGATCAAAGTGCCAGTCATGTGTGCAAGCAAAGCAACCTCGAAAACCTTTTAAGGGATTAGAGGATGAAAAGGACTTGGCACCTTTAGATCTTATTCATTCAGACTTGTGTGAAATGAATGGATTATTGACAAAAGGAGGCAAAAGATATTTTCTAACTTTTATTGATGATGCAACACGCTACTGCTATGTGTATTTGCTGAAAACTAAAGATGAAGCTTTAAACTACTTTAAAACTTATAAGGCCGAGGTTGAGAACCAACTAGAAAAGAAGATAAAAAGATTAAGGTCTGATCGTGGAGGAGAGTATGTCTCTCATGAATTCTCCCAATTCTGTTCTGAGCATGGAATAGTCCATGAATTTACACCACCATATTCACCCCAATCAAACGGGGTAGCTGAGAGGAAAAACCGGACACTGACAGATTTGGTTAATGCCATGTTAGAGAGTGCCGGTATGCCTAAGGCATGGTGGGGGGAAGCTATTTTAACAGCAACTTTCGTCCTAAACAGAGTAATCAATAAAAAGAGTGAGATTACTCCGTATGAGGGATGGAAGGGGAGAAAACCTAATATTAATTTTCTGCGAACTTGGGGGTGTTTGGCAAAAGTCAATATACCATTGCAGAAAAAGAGAAAACTTGGACCAAAAACAGTCGATTGTATTTTTCTAGGATATGCACAAAACAGCACGGCCTATAGATTTTTAGTAGTTAATTCAGAAACTCCTGAGATTATTGCAAATACAATAATGGAGTCTAGAGATGCTTCATTCTTTGAGAATATCTTTCCTATGAGAACAGCAGGCAGTACTTCACAAACAGAGAATGTTCAAACTGATAATATTGAAAATGAGAATAATCAAACTTCTGAACTTCCCACCATTTCTGAACCAATATGTGATATCCCTGAGGAGGATAACAATCTAGTCGCAGAAGCTCCTCGCAGGAGCAAGAGACAAAAGGTTGAGAAAACTTTTGGTGACGACTTTATTGTATACCTCGTGGATAATGTGCCAAAGACTCTTCCAGAGGCTTATGCATCTCATGATGCTGAGTATTGGAAAGAGGCAGTCCGTAGCGAGATGGATTCTATCATGGCTAATGGGACTTGGGAGATCACGGATCGTCCTATCGGGTGTAAACCTGTAGGATGTAAGTGGATCTTTAAAAAGAAACTAAGGCCTGATGGAACAATTGAGAAGTACAAGGCAAGACTTGTGGCCAAGGGTTACACCCAGAAAGAGGGAGAAGATTTCTTTGATACCTATTCTCCTGTCGCCAGATTAACTACCATCAGAGTGCTCCTTGCATTAGCATCTTCCTATGGTCTACATGTTCATCAAATGGACGTGAAGACAGCTTTCCTTAATGGAGAGTTGGAGGAAGAAATCTATATGGATCAACCGGATGGTTTTGTGATTTCTGGACAGGAAAATAAAGTATGCAGATTATTGAAATCTTTGTATGGTCTAAAACAAGCACCAAAACAATGGCACGAAAAGTTTGACAAAACTTTAACATCCGCTGGCTTTGTTGTGAATGAAGCTGATAAATGTGTGTATTATCGTTATGGTGGGGGTCAAGGAGTTATCTTATGTTTGTATGTAGATGACATACTTATATTTGGAACAAATACTGCCTTAATTGACGAGGTCAAATCTTTCTTATCTCGGTGTTTTGATATGAAAGACTTGGGAGAGGCAGATGTTATTCTGAATATTAAATTGATCAAAAGTAAAGATGAGATTACTTTGAATCAATCCCATTATGCTGAGAAAATATTAAGCCGGTTTGGTTTTGAAAACTGTAAAGTTTCACCAACACCCTATGATGCGAGCATTAAGCTTCGAAAGAACCAGGGGTTAGGAAAAGATCAATTAAGATATTCACAAATTATTGGGCCACTAATGTATTTAGCTGGTGCCACAAGACCTGACATTTCATTTGCTGTGAGCAAATTAAGTCGGTTTACTTCTAACCCAGGAGATGATCACTGGGAGGCACTTGAAAGAGTGTTGCGCTACTTGAGAGGCACAACATCTTTTGGAATACATTATACTGGACATCCTTCTGTTTTAGAAGGATACAGTGACTCCAATTGGATCTCTGATGCGGATGAGATCAAAGCTACAAGTGGTTATGTATTCACTTTAGCTGGTGCTGCAGTTTCATGGAGGTCTTGCAAACAGACCATATTGACGAGGTCAACCATGGAAGCAGAACTAGTAGCACTTGATACAGCCACAGTTGAGGCTGAATGGCTGAGAGAACTTCTATTGGACTTGCCATTGGTTGAGAAACCAATACCTGCAATCCTGATGTACTGTGATAATCAAACAGTGTTGGCCAAAGTCACAAGTACAAAGGATAATATGAAATCCTCTAGACATGTGAAGCGTAGGCTTAAATCTGTCAGAAAACTAAGAAACTCCGGAGTAATTGCTGTGAACTATATTAACACTGAGAAAAATCTGGCAGACCCTTTTACAAAGGGATTAGCACGGAAAGCGATTTCTGTTGCATCCATGGACATGGGAATGAGGCCCATTTAAGTTACATCACAATGGTAACCCATACCTTCTTGATCGGAGATCCCGTGACTTAGGCAATGGGAAAAACAAATTGATGTTGTAACAAGAGAGTACATATTTATTGTACCCATGTCCTAATAAACAATATACTTTCGACTGTATGGAAGGTTGGCATAAAGCCTTAATGTATTCTGTTGTCCAAATAAGGAAAAGGTATTAGCCTGCAGGATACCTAGAAAGAATACACCTACTTGAGCTTAACTGTGTGGTCGCAGTTCACGAGAACAGGGCATTCTCTAGAAAGCTCATGAGCAGATAAGGGAGCATGACCATAAAACGCTCCGTTTAGACGTGGTTCATTGGCAGCCTAGTACTAGTTGAGATTTCAAGTGAAATCTGGTCACAAAAGGCTGTGAATTCAAGGCATAGTCCATTCATCAGCTGTGAGAAGATGAATCTTGTTATTCTAGGTGCAAGTTCAACCCGTACGGGACTTACACTAAAAGACTGGTATATTAACAGTACTTCAGCACAATATCTTTGACATATAATTCTGCTTTGGAATTGGTGGGGGATTGTTAGAAATTGGCCCAATGAGCAAGGCCCATTTCGCGAATCCCAAAGCATGCATGGTTAGTACCATATTGCTAAGGCAAGGTGAGAAAGACCAATTTATAAGGTGGAGTTCTCACCACTCCTTGAATATGGATAGAGATGGTATTAGGAGGGCTCTGGCTAGTCACACACACGCGCACGCACGCGCGCGCGCGTATCCGCGTATTTTCGCGTGAAAATCGCGTGACTTGTGACTTGCGACGCGCGACCGTGCCGTGACATGGCGCGCCACTTGGCAGACCAAGTCTATCTCTATTTTTGCTAAATCCTGCACCACTATCTCTCTGTTTGAATGAGATTCAAACATTTGAATGGGGCTTTATTGGGTTTGATGACAGACAGTGTAACTGACTGGTTGAATGTGTCAGTTACCAGTGGGTAAATGGCTGTTTTAATCATGTCAGTTACTAGTCTGTCTATTTGTATGCCTGGAGACGTCCAGAGTAGGTGTGACAAACTGACTGCCTCCATTCTCTTTCTCAAAATTTTTTGTGCTGCGCCGTCTGAACTTCGTCGACTCTTCTTCCCGGCGTGCACCGCGAAGAAGAGGAGCGGTATCTCCGAACCATTGCTGCCGTGAAGACTTGCACGGGGGCGGCAATAAGGTTTCTGGGCAGCGCATCTGCGCGACCGCTCACTGCACTGCGACACCTTCGTTCTGCACTGCGTCAAGCCTGCGCGGCTTCCTGTTCTTCATCAGGCTAACAAGTAAGTCGTTCGTGCGCACGTTCGACTTTGTTACTATATTGTTTTTCTTGTGTAATTTGTGAAGTATGATGAGTAGCTTGCTGTTGGTTGTGAGTTTTGCATCATTAGTTTATTATTTCTGTCTCCTAATAAAACTTGGAATTAAAATATTGCCCACATTTCCAACATTCCAGAAACCTTATTGTGAATTTTGTTGCAATACAGAAATGGCTAATGCTTCTGATGCGATGAAACCTGAGAGGTTTTCTGGTCAGAATTTCCGTAGATGGCAGACTAGAGTCAAGTTTTGGCTCATGTCTTTGGGGCTGTGGTGGGTTATCCACCCACAGTATCCATTTACGATTGAGCAGTACATGCAGTTTGAGGCTGCAAATAATACTGCTCTTGGCTGCATTCTGACTGTTCTGGCAGATCAGCTCTATGATGTGTACATGGACTACAAGTCCGCCACAGAGTTGTGGGATGCACTAGAGCAAAAATATGCAGAGGCAGAGGCAGGTCGCTGGCTCTACATATGTGAGCAATTTTTCGACTTTAGCATGGATGAGGCTAAGTCCATAGTTGGACAAGCTCATGACCTCCAGCTACTAGTCGGTGAGATTGCGCATTTGGGCTGTGTGTTGCCTCCAAAGTTTGTGGCTGCGGGCATTGTTGCTAAACTCCCTACCTCCTGGCGGGATTTTGCTACTAGCTTGAAACATAAGAGGGAAGAGATTTCTGTTGAGGATCTCATTGCAGCCCTTGATGTGGAAGAAAAAGCAAGAGCAAAAGATGCCCCTAGCACATCTGGCCAGAACAATGCAAATGTCATACAAAGAAAGACTGTTGCTAAGAAGTACAAATCCAACAAACCGAACAAGACAACTAGCTTTAAGAAGAAAACTGAGAAAAAGGATTTGAAGGACATCACCTGCTTTGTGTGCGGTAAAGACGGTCATATGGCGAAGGACTGTCGTTTCCGCAAAATCAGAGATGGTGAACAGCCTAAGAAGAAGGCTGTTAACGTGACCATAGGCGAGGCCTCGACTTCAGGAGGGTATGGTAATTCACCTGTTGTCTTTTCAGCTTGTCAATCCACTGATTGGTGGGTTGATACTGGAGCTAATGTTCACGTATGTTCTGATATTTCCTTGTTTTCCTCTTATCAGGCAGCAGGGGCTTCCTCCGTCCTAATGGGAAACGGGTCGCATGCTTCTGTTCTTGGTGTTGGCACGGTGGATCTGAAGCTTACTTCAGGAAAGATTGTCCACTTGAAGAACGTACAGCATGCGCCTACAATAAAGAAGAACCTCGCTAGTGGTTCTCTTCTATGCAGGGATGGTTATAAGCTAGTTTTTGAGTCAAATAAAATTGTAATGTCTAAGTTCGGAAAATTTGTTGGTAAAGGCTATGAGAGCGGAGGCTTGTTCCGCCTAAGTATCTTAGAGTCTTGTTATAATTTGAATGTTGCAACTGGTTCAAATAAATGTGAGGCAAATATTTGGCATTCTCGTTTCTGTCATATTGGTTTTGATAGTATTGCTAGAATGTCCAGATTAGATTTAATTCCAAAATGCGAAATTGTCAAAGGATCAAAGTGTCAGTCATGTGTGCAAGCAAAGCAACCTCGAAAACCTTTTAAGGGATTAGAGGATGAAAAGGACTTGGCACCTTTAGATCTTATTCATTCAGACTTGTGTGAAATGAATGGATTATTGACAAAAGGAGGCAAAAGATATTTTCTAACTTTTATTGATGATGCAACACGCTACTGCTATGTGTATTTGCTGAAAACTAAAGATGAAGCTTTAAACTACTTTAAAACTTATAAGGCCGAGGTTGAGAACCAACTAGAAAAGAAGATAAAAAGATTAAGGTCTGATCGTGGAGGAGAGTATGTCTCTCATGAATTCTCCCAATTCTGTTCTGAGCATGGAATAGTCCATGAATTTACACCACCATATTCACCCCAATCAAACGGGGTAGCTGAGAGGAAAAACCGGACACTGACAGATTTGGTTAATGCCATGTTAGAGAGTGCCGGTATGCCTAAGGCATGGTGGGGGGAAGCTATTTTAACAGCAACTTTCGTCCTAAACAGAGTAATCAATAAAAAGAGTGAGATTACTCCGTATGAGGGATGGAAGGGGAGAAAACCTAATATTAATTTTCTGCGAACTTGGGGGTGTTTGGCAAAAGTCAATATACCATTGCAGAAAAAGAGAAAACTTGGACCAAAAACAGTCGATTGTATTTTTCTAGGATATGCACAAAACAGCACGGCCTATAGATTTTTAGTAGTTAATTCAGAAACTCCTGAGATTATTGCAAATACAATAATGGAGTCTAGAGATGCTTCATTCTTTGAGAATATCTTTCCTATGAGAACAGCAGGCAGTACTTCACAAACAGAGAATGTTCAAACTGATAATATTGAAAATGAGAATAATCAAACTTCTGAACTTCCCACCATTTCTGAACCAATATGTGATATCCCTGAGGAGGATAACAATCTAGTCGCAGAAGCTCCTCGCAGGAGCAAGAGACAAAAGGTTGAGAAAACTTTTGGTGACGACTTTATTGTATACCTCGTGGATAATGTGCCAAAGACTCTTCCAGAGGCTTATGCATCTCATGATGCTGAGTATTGGAAAGAGGCAGTCCGTAGCGAGATGGATTCTATCATGGCTAATGGGACTTGGGAGATCACGGATCGTCCTATCGGGTGTAAACCTGTAGGATGTAAGTGGATCTTTAAAAAGAAACTAAGGCCTGATGGAACAATTGAGAAGTACAAGGCAAGACTTGTGGCCAAGGGTTACACCCAGAAAGAGGGAGAAGATTTCTTTGATACCTATTCTCCTGTCGCCAGATTAACTACCATCAGAGTGCTCCTTGCATTAGCATCTTCCTATGGTCTACATGTTCATCAAATGGACGTGAAGACAGCTTTCCTTAATGGAGAGTTGGAGGAAGAAATCTATATGGATCAACCGGATGGTTTTGTGATTTCTGGACAGGAAAATAAAGTATGCAGATTATTGAAATCTTTGTATGGTCTAAAACAAGCACCAAAACAATGGCACGAAAAGTTTGACAAAACTTTAACATCCGCTGGCTTTGTTGTGAATGAAGCTGATAAATGTGTGTATTATCGTTATGGTGGGGGTCAAGGAGTTATCTTATGTTTGTATGTAGATGACATACTTATATTTGGAACAAATACTGCCTTAATTGACGAGGTCAAATCTTTCTTATCTCGGTGTTTTGATATGAAAGACTTGGGAGAGGCAGATGTTATTCTGAATATTAAATTGATCAAAAGTAAAGATGAGATTACTTTGAATCAATCCCATTATGCTGAGAAAATATTAAGCCGGTTTGGTTTTGAAAACTGTAAAGTTTCACCAACACCCTATGATGCGAGCATTAAGCTTCGAAAGAACCAGGGGTTAGGAAAAGATCAATTAAGATATTCACAAATTATTGGGTCACTAATGTATTTAGCTGGTGCCACAAGACCTGACATTTCATTTGCTGTGAGCAAATTAAGTCGGTTTACTTCTAACCCAGGAGATGATCACTGGGAGGCACTTGAAAGAGTGTTGCGCTACTTGAGAGGCACAACATCTTTTGGAATACATTATACTGGACATCCTTCTGTTTTAGAAGGATACAGTGACTCCAATTGGATCTCTGATGCGGATGAGATCAAAGCTACAAGTGGTTATGTATTCACTTTAGCTGGTGCTGCAGTTTCATGGAGGTCTTGCAAACAGACCATATTGACGAGGTCAACCATGGAAGCAGAACTAGTAGCACTTGATACAGCCACAGTTGAGGCTGAATGGCTGAGAGAACTTCTATTGGACTTGCCATTGGTTGAGAAACCAATACCTGCAATCCTGATGTACTGTGATAATCAAACAGTGTTGGCCAAAGTCACAAGTACAAAGGATAATATGAAATCCTCTAGACATGTGAAGCGTAGGCTTAAATCTGTCAGAAAACTAAGAAACTCCGGAGTAATTGCTGTGAACTATATTAACACTGAGAAAAATCTGGCAGACCCTTTTACAAAGGGATTAGCACGGAAAGCGATTTCTGTTGCATCCATGGACATGGGAATGAGGCCCATTTAAGTTACATCACAATGGTAACCCATACCTTCTTGATCGGAGATCCCGTGACTTAGGCAATGGGAAAAACAAATTGATGTTGTAACAAGAGAGTACATATTTATTGTACCCATGTCCTAATAAACAATATACTTTCGACTGTATGGAAGGTTGGCATAAAGCCTTAATGTATTCTGTTGTCCAAATAAGGAAAAGGTATTAGCCTGCAGGATACCTAGAAAGAATACACCTACTTGAGCTTAACTGTGTGGTCGCAGTTCACGAGAACAGGGCATTCTCTAGAAAGCTCATGAGCAGATAAGGGAGCATGACCATAAAACGCTCCGTTTAGACGTGGTTCATTGGCAGCCTAGTACTAGTTGAGATTTCAAGTGAAATCTGGTCACAAAAGGCTGTGAATTCAAGGCATAGTCCATTCATCAGCTGTGAGAAGATGAATCTTGTTATTCTAGGTGCAAGTTCAACCCGTACGGGACTTACACTAAAAGACTGGTATATTAACAGTACTTCAGCACAATATCTTTGACATATAATTCTGCTTTGGAATTGGTGGGGGATTGTTAGAAATTGGCCCAATGAGCAAGGCCCATTTCGCGAATCCCAAAGCATGCATGGTTAGTACCATATTGCTAAGGCAAGGTGAGAAAGACCAATTTATAAGGTGGAGTTCTCACCACTCCTTGAATATGGATAGAGATGGTATTAGGAGGGCTCTGGCTAGTCACACACACGCGCACGCACGCGCGCGCGCGTATCCGCGTATTTTCGCGTGAAAATCGCGTGACTTGTGACTTGCGACGCGCGACCGTGCCGTGACGTGGCGCGCCACTTGGCAGACCAAGTCTATCTCTATTTTTGCTAAATCCTGCACCACTATCTCTCTGTTTGAATGAGATTCAAACATTTGAATGGGGCTTTATTGGGTTTGATGACAGACAGTGTAACTGACTGGTTGAATGTGTCAGTTACCAGTGGGTAAATGGCTGTTTTAATCATGTCAGTTACTAGTCTGTCTATTTGTATGCCTGGAGACGTCCAGAGTAGGTGTGACAAACTGACTGCCTCCATTCTCTTTCTCAAAATTTTTTGTGCTGTTGTGCTGCGCCGTCTGAACTTCGTCGACTCTTCTTCCCGGCGTGCACCGCGAAGAAGAGGAGCGGTATCTCCGAACCATTGCTGCCGTGAAGACTTGCACGGGGGCGGCAATAAGGTTTCTGGGCAGCGCATCTGCGCGACCGCTCACTGCACTGCGACACCTTCGTTCTGCACTGCGTCAAGCCTGCGCGGCTTCCTGTTCTTCATCAGGCTAACAAGTAAGTCGTTCGTGCGCACGTTCGACTTTGTTACTATATTGTTTTTCTTGTGTAATTTGTGAAGTATGATGAGTAGCTTGCTGTTGGTTGTGAGTTTTGCATCATTAGTTTATTATTTCTGTCTCCTAATAAAACTTGGAATTAAAATATTGCCCACATTTCCAACATTTTAGTTAGACTGTTTTCTGGAAGTGTTAGGAAAATCGGAAGTACCACATGTGTTTATGCGGTAGAACCGCAGAGCGGTAGTACCAACGTTGTGAGCATGGCCATACCGCACGAACGGTAGTTCCGAGAGTTGCGGAATGTTTTTTCTAGAAAGGTTCATTCGGGATTGCCAGATGCGGTAGTACCAGCACATTGCATGTGGTATTATCGATCATCACAGGAAAATAGGGTTTAGGGAAAATAAGTCATGGATTGAGTTGGGTTGACCTAAGTCTTTGCATTAAGATTGCATGATGCATATTTTTAACTAATGTAGGTTAAATTGTGAAGAACTTGTGTCTATAAACAATTTCTTTATCATTGGATATGCAGGTCGCTTGGAGTCAACCGTGGTCAATGGCGAGGATCGGAGCTAAGCTCATGGAGGAGCTGAGGACTAGAACAATCGAGGATGCTGGGCGAGACGGTGAGCTCAAGCAAAGCACGAGAAAGGTGGGAAATGTTGAAAGAAGTTCGAACAACTAGATGACGCTACGTAGCTTGGACAGGCCAAGTGAGCCGTGGTTCGATGGAACCGGGACGGGAAAGACTTGACGAAATATGGCAAGCTAGTGATGCACCTACACGTGGCAAGCATGGCAATTTCTTGCAATGAGAGATGAAGACCAGGTCAACAAAGGGTATTTTGGTAGTTTGGTTAAAATACCAAAAACCTCCTTGGATCGAAACCGCGGCGTATGGTCCGTGCGTTAAAGAGCGGTTTAGGTCAAAGTGGAGCTAGTTTGATTGAAATGGATTAAGGCTAAGGATTTCGCAGATATGGGTTTATGCGCTTTGAAAAGCATGCATAAGTAACATGTGTGAGAAAAATCTATGTGTATTGGGTTAATAGGTTTCCCTCATTGTGCTAAGTGGAAAGTATCCACTAAGGATTGAGGTGGCTGGTTGCCCACCCATAAAAGGGGGATGGGATGGAGACATATGGTTAACCATCCAACCCCTCTAATGTACTCTCTTGCTTTTAGGGTTAGGGTTTGAGAGTGGAGCACCTGGTGCGCTTTTTGTCTCTAAGGTAGAGTGGCTATAAAACCTCCTCTCCAAGTTGCAATATATCAATCTTCGATCATCTTTATGTCTATCATTCGATCTGATTAATTTGCTCTTATTTTGGTTGTTTTTCTTCTCCCCTCACCCTTGATCTTACTGTGCTAAGAATGTGTAAGAGATAGAGATAATATCTAGGAATCTATTTTCACCCATCTAGACACTTTGATAGCAAGTTTATCAAGAAACCCAGTTTTGCTTGATTTTGGCCTCGATTTCTTGTTTCAAGGGTTTTTGGGTCGTGTTTTTTTGGAGTTCTAGCTTGTTGTGACATGTACAAATACATCTAGACCCTTCTTGGTCATCGTCCACCCAGGAGCAAATTGTATTTACCGATTTTGGTTTCGGTGCATCTTTCCTTCAAACTGAAAAGGTCTCAACTTTGGTCATGATTTTTATGATCGTTTATTGGAATAGCTTCTTGATAATCTAGAGAAGATCCTTGCAAAATTTAATATCATTTGGATCTACGGCTCAAAACTACCATCAATTTTCGGATTTGAAATAGCATTGAAAACACTATTCATTCACCTGATTTTACAGTAGCAGCGGTCAGACTACCCTTATACTAGGGTCAGATCACCTAGCTGGTTAGACCACTGTTTGTAGGCTGGTCAGACCGCCAGGAAGTTCTAGATTCCAAGTTTTGTTGTCTTGAGCTAGTCGGTTTTGGTTTTCAGCTGAGGATTCTGTGTTCTACATCTCTGTAGGTGTTTGATTTTAGAATCTTGAATACTAAGGGGAATTTTTTGAGTTGGCACCATTCACCCCCCTGTTGCCATCTGGTCCTATAAGTGGTATCAGAGCCCAGTTAGCTCTTCACATAAATCTTAACTGGTCTTTAGAGCCATGGCCACAGATAAGTATTTCACCAAGCCTTCTATCTTTAATGGGGTCGACTATCCCTTTTGGAAGAGTAGGATGGAGTCTTACATTCAGGGTTAAGGCTACGCGATTTGGAAGAAGGTTAAGACTCGGTTTGTCATTCCTGCGATGATAACATCACGGTTTTGAATACGCCAGATGTTGAGGCAAACGCTAAGGCAAGGAACATCATCACTCAAGGTCTTAGCCGAAGTGAGTTTGATCGCATCTCTCATCTCACATGGGCATAGGATATCTGGGTGACCCTCAATGCATACCATGAGGGCACCACCTAGACCAAGACTGTCTAAAGGACCAATACAAGCGAGAATACAAGAAATTTGAGATACTTGCTGGTGAGTCCTTGGATGAGTGTTTTGGCAAATTTCACAAGATACTGAGCAACCTGCGAGCTATTGGTCTCACATACCTAGATTCGGATAATGCTCGATAGATGCTTTCTGCCATGGATATTAGAGTTTGAGAGATGAAAGTGACCACCATCAAGGACACGACTGATTTATCAACCTTAATTCTTGATGTATTATACTCACATCTCAAGACTCATGAGATTGACATCGTCTCTCGCAAGATGAAGTCAAAGTCGATGGCTTTAAATCCATATATGCTTCTAGAGCATCTTTTGATGGTGCTTCTGGTTTCTCTTTGGGTGCTTTGTGCGAGATAAGTGACGATCAATTCGATCAGTTTCTAGAGAGTGATTTAGCCCTCTTAGCAAGAAAGTTCTCACATGCATACAAGAGGATAAGAGAGAAAGAGAGGAGGTCCAGTGATTTGCTTCAATTGTGGTGGCCCCAACTACATTCAAACAAACTGCCCCACACTGGAGAAGGGCAAGAATGACCACACTAGTATGAGCAAGAACGACTACATCAGTAAGAACTGCAACAAGAAGCTGCCTGCTCGTGATCAAGGTAAAGAGAAGAAGTTCCGCAATCTCGGCAAGGCGAAGAATCTCCTCCACCATGTCATCATTGCCTTTGACAATTTCGACTTCAATAACATGGAGGGCTGGAGTAACGAGACGGTGAGGATGGTCCATAGAAGGACACCAAGGAGAACGACGACTTCACCGGGATGTACTTCATGGCTGATGAGAACGACATCAGCGATGACGATCTCTACAGCGACTTTGATGAGGTATGTCCCTCCTACGACTAGCCCAATGATGCTTTTCTAAAGTTAGGAAGGTTTTATGCTAAGTCTAGAACTAGGTGTGGTGAGTTAGAGAAGGAGGTAGAGAGCTTATCACGGGAGAGTGCTTCACTTAATTCTATTTCCTCCTGTGACGATTGTGATGTTTGTGCCTCTTTGCTTGGAGATATGGAGAAAATAAGGACCTCGCATGATAGTGTGATTTATGAGGTTGATTTGCTTAAGGTGGACAATATTAGTATGTTAGCTGAATTAGAAATGGCTAGAGTTACTTCTTTTCAGTCTAATTCCACTGGGACTACAGTTCGCACCTCATGTGAGGATAAAGACAATACTTTTAGAGGATTATATACCATGCTCCTTGGTCTACCTGAAACATGTGATAGCTATATCAACTTGAAGATTAACTTAAATAAGGTAGAACATAAAATCCCTGAAATGCATGCTACTTTGATTTAGCCTATTGCTTATTGTGCCAACTGCCCTAAATTGACTGCTGAACTAGAATCCATTTCTAAGCAATTTCAGAATATGTGTGATCATAATAAGAAAAATGGCTCAATATGCTTCTAAGACACCTGTTAGCTCACCATGCGATAATTGTGAAAAATTAAAATCTGAATTGATTGCATTGGATGAAAAATATGTGAAGCTAACTAAGAATCTACTAGAGAAGTCACAATTTACTTGCTTGTTTTGTGCTAAAGTAGGGAAGGAAATGCCGAAGACCTTAAGGAAGAGTTACATGGATCAGATGGCTAGGATTAGGACTGCCCCTTGTGTATCTTGCGAAGTCCTCAAGGTTGAGGCAACCGTGTATAAGGAGAGATATGCACATGCCATTTGATGTTCTCTTTCTAGTTCTTCATTTTATTGTTCTCCCTATTCTTTATGTGCTTCTCTTTTTTGGGAGTGTGAGTACCTCATGAACACTCTTGAAAATTTTGTTGGAGGCAAGAAAAGGCTCAATCTTATCCTAGACAAATCCAAGATTTGCATGTTTAATCTAGGTCTAGGATATGATTTCTTAGAGGATGTGATGAAACATCCGCCTGCTATTTTTAGATCTGTAGCAGCAGGCGTGATCAAAGTTGCGCCTGAGCCTAAGAAAATAGTGTTTAAGTATGTAGACTTTGTCCAGGAGATTTCTGATAGTAAGGTTGTGCCACCTGCTACGTAACCTCTCAGAAGGTGAAGTATCATTGCACCTTCTGTTAGAAGGATGGACACATAATTGAGTTCTATTTTAGGCATGGCAAGATCGCATGTCAAGACCATGTTCATGCTCTTAGGGGTATTCAGGGTCATCACCAGACTCAAAGTGCTCCTAAGACCGACACGAGGTCTAGAGTTATATGTAGCTCTCCTGACTTTCCTGGTTTTAGGCAACGTCGAGGACATGGTTTTCAGGCTTCTTCTGGTTTTGGTCCTCGAGTTGCTTTTGGTCAGGGTTTCTATTGTCCTGAGGATAGACCTTATTTTCCTCGACGAGGTAGCTATCCATAGTGCACTGCTTTTGGCTAGACCAGCTCTTTCAATAGCAGTCAGACCAGGTCGAGGTTTGAGATCTTTTGATTCTGTGAGAGGTGAGTCGTGTAGTGTTGCTAGAAGTCAGTCCTTTATTTTTATGATTGGATCTTTTGCTCATCATTTGACTCAGTACTGGGTTCCTAGATCAGCTCTTATTTACCCCAGTACTGAGCCATCATCCTCCCTAAGCAGAAGCCAGTGTGGTCAAACTAAAAATAGTATAGCACCTAGAGCCAGACCTCCTCAAAGATTTTGACAAGTGAGTCATGAGGGATGACGGCTCTTCCATGAAGCCACTCCTCTCCCTCATCATGCGGAATGAACAATCAGATCGGGTGATCTGCGGCATCACTTGAACCAAGCAGTCGATCGGAGATACCACGTAAGTATCCACGACCGGGTTGGAGCACGAAGTCCTTAGTATGACTATCGAAGGAATCAGTTTCCAACTGACTATAATCTAGCTCCTTTCCTAAGAAGGCACCTTGACTCGATCATAGGCTGTTAGGCATTCTTGGCAAGCCTTCAAACAGTATACTGGCCAGACAAATTTTGACCAACAAATCTAGAGAAATTCAATAGAACTCAAAACCTATTAGAATTTTTCTATATTTACACCACCACCATCAGGGCTGTAGGAGGTGATGATAATGTGATGGCAAATTACTAGCCCAAAGTTCCCGAGGGGTCTGTCCGGTCTTGGTTGCTTAACTAACTAGTCGAATCAATTTACACTTGGGAGTAGCTCTACGACCTGCCAATTGCAAACTTTCAGGGACATATGACCATCCCGGAAAATAAGACAATCTCCACCAAATCCGGTAACAAAAAAATAAGACTCTCAAATAGTATATCAAGAGGTTCAACTAGGTACGTAATTCCATGCATGAGGTTGCTGATTCCTCTGTTATTCTGGCTTTCAAAACAGGGTGGAGGAACTGACGATTTATAGAGGGCATCGCAATGAACTCTCCAAGAATGATCGTCAAGTTGTTCAACATGGCCGATAAGTACGCAGTCGCTAGTGAGGTGGTTGAATGGAACAAGGCCACTGACCGGATAGAGAAAAATTCCTTAACCCAGCCTAGATAAGAAAGAGAAGAAGCCTAAGAAGTCTCCCAAAAGTAAGAAGAATAGCAAACCCAATGCTAAAGATGTTGTTACGATTCCGAAGAAGTTCACTAAGGGCTAAAAGGACTATTCCGGTCGGACCAAGGCAAAATCTTCGACCGACAAGTCCAAAAAGAATAAAAGGTGGTGTCCACTTCATCAATTGACAAGGCATGATCTGCGCACCTGTCGTGCTTAGAAGAAGTTGAAAGACTATTATTCAAGTAAGTGTCCTTTCCCTTCCATTCAGGAGGTCAAGGAACCGAACTCTAAGAAGAACAAGGATGGCGATGAAGAGATAGACTATCAAAAGCCACAACACATTGTCGACATGATCTTCAGTGGGTTCTCCTCCTACGAGTCCAGATGCCATATGAAGACCATGAAGCAGAAAGTGAATGTAACACCCCCATTTCTGGGAGCATTATGAAACCCTCGCAGCTGCCCAGGACTGTTCAACTGCGAGTACATCCAACGAGTGTATAACATTGCCAACACGAGCTTAAGAGCAATAGCGAACTTTATTACAACGTAAAGGCTAAAAGCCAAGTATCACAGTAAGGCCACGGCCTTTGGTTACATTACAAAAAGACTGCCACAGGCACGCCTGAGCGGAGGACGACCCTAATTCCACGCTTCATCAGCCTCGTACAGGATTATTTCTTCGTCTTCTCTCGCTTCCTTAGAATTAATTGTTTCTGTTTATGTTTTTAGCAAGCATGAGTACTACCACTTGTACTCAACAAGTCACACGGAGCTTAATAATAATTTCATGCATGGTATTTCAAGTAAAGGGGAAACAAGGCTATTATTTTATGTGGATGCAGTTTTGGTTGGAACCGTTTGAAAACCTTTAAAATGTACTTCATTAATGTAAAGGGGGTTTGCAAACTTGATAATCAATATTCAGCATTTCCAAATCATTATCAAATCTACTTATGCCTCATTACTGGATTCACCCATTAAACACAGCTTCATTTACCGGAAGCACGGCGTATTCGAATACCATTTGTCATGACTTTGCAAAGCTGCCCTGCTTTTACCCACAAGATCCCTTAACTCTCGCGACAGAGTTAAGACAACAAGGATGTTCACTGCTCAATTCTTTGTATAGACTCCGCCCAGTAGGTATTTAAATCTCGACAAGCCCGGATGACCCCACGGATCTCGTCCGACTCATCGCAGTCCTACAGTTGTATGGTTAAACACCTCCCATACGGACTCACCCTCTGTCTCCCCCTTTCCAGTTGCAGAGGTTCAATTGAAGTTGAGTAGCTACTAAGCCAGGTTTAACGAAGTCAAGTTTGACTAAGTCAACGCTTGTGGTTGGGCGATTACTGTGTCCTTTACTCAGCACAAGGGTCTAGTCCTTACATTTTAACTGAGGCATCAACCACGCACAAACCCAAATTCAGTACACCCTGTACTGCCACCATTCCACAACCAGCCTCCACCCTAGGATAAGGTCCTCGGATCCATCTCTGCGATCCTCTTTTATCCTATTCCCAACTTTCCAAAACTCTAGACCAATACCAAACCTTAACGGTATAAAGATTCAATGTGGTCCTAAACTACCATGTTATTAATACTCTTATATTTTATGTTACTAGGTCTTGTCAAGGTGAATGTGGCCATCAAGTTAAACTGGGCTTTTCGGGTGGTAGGACATAACTAGTATCATGTCATTCTAAGCATTGATTGTACATAAAATAACAGTGCGCAAATAACATAATGAAAATACAGTAAATAAATAACTTAGGGAATGTAGGATCAACATGTTCAAAAATATGTGTGACTTGCCTTGCGGATTTTCGATTTTGATTATTTCGTATTCTTCAGTGGGCCAGGTCTGGACTTGAGCTTTTCCCTCCTGCTTTCGCGAAATCTTGACTTCGTAAACTAACGCAAAACAAATAAAATAAAGTTAATTCCATGCCCGAAGGATTGAGCTAGGAATAAAGAAAATAAAAGAAGAAAAGAAAATCCGGAAAACTCCATTAAATTGGGGTTTGGGGCTAATAGGAGGGCTATATGGGGAAATGGGCCTTGGATTTGGGTTGGCGGGCTCGAAACGAATCTGGGGAGTACAAATATGTATTTTTGGGTTTGGGTCAACACTATTCATCGGGTTCAGTGCACTGTTCCTCGGGCTCGGCTAATTGGCTCGGTCAGACCACGTCGGCTCGGGCTCGGTCGGCTGCAACAGGCGCGGCGCGAGCGGGTTCGGCTGGATCTAGCCGTTGCGGCTCGGATTGGGTGCGTCGGGTGCGGCGGGCGGGCGCATCTGGTGCGGGTGGTGCGGGCGGGCTGGCCTGGCTCAGCCAAGCCGGGACGGTGGGGGTCGGGGGAACAGTGCACGCGCGCACTGTTCTTCTTCCTCACCGCGCGCGGGGAGCAGAGGAGGAAGGCGGCGGTCGGCGGTGGTGTTAGGGCATTTTGCGACGGTTTCCGGTAGTGCGGTCGGGTTAATGGGAGGACGGTGGTTCCATTTTGGGTAGTTGGAGGGCCGGCGGAGGTGGCAATTGCCGGCGGCAAGGTCATCTCTTCTATGGCCGATTTTGCAAATTGAAGCGGCCGGGCGGTTTCTAGGGCAATTGGGCGGGTCCTTGGGCATCCTTGGGATGTAGGGAAGGTTAGAGGGGGTTTGGCCAAAGCTTGGGATGCTTGGGTTGGGCCGGCCACGGTGGCCGTTTTCGGAGGTGGGGTGGCTCACGGTGCCGGAAGAGGAGGAGGGTTGAGGAGCTAGGGCAAAGGTCGGGAATGGTTTCTAGGGCTATGGAGGTGCCACAGGCGAAAGCAATTGAAAAGTAGATGGCCGGAGGTGGGACATTGCGCTAGGGCATGGGTTTGGGGATTTCGGCCATTACTGACAGTGGGAGGGGGAAGAGGGACTTCGGGGTGATCGGTGAGCTTCAGGGAGGTGGGATGTTTCCATTGAGGGGGTCGGGAGTGCTTTAAATAGGCCGGGCATGGCGGTTCACCAAGGAGGGGAAAATATCGACGGTGGCAATGGCGGTTTCGGGAGCTTCTGGCTTTGCAAAGTGTGCTGGCATGTCTTGGGCACTACGAGATGATGGTCAAGGGCTGCAGAGAGGCGGCAGGTCGGCCGTGAGAGGAAGGGGCGCGAATTCGACAGAGGCGGCCCGAGTGAGCGGTGGCGGCGTTGCCACGCCTTACGGCCGTACCAGAGCGATGTCAGGGCGGGGAAAGCAAGGTGGTACGATGCTCTGACACGCGGGCAGGGGCTGGCAGTGGCTCGAAGCTGCGGGAGAGCTTGGCGGCGAAGGAACGGGCAGCGACGGCGAAATATCGGCAGCGACGGTGGATTTTCGGGCAGTGAACAGTACCGCGCCAAATCCCTCCGTTTACGGCAACAACGGCAAAGATTAGGGGTTGGTTTGCTTCTAGATTAGTGCGGATTAGGGCTATGGAGGGGATGGGCAAGGGAAAAACGGGAATTCAAATCCAATTTGAATTTTGCAAATTTTTGGTTTGTTTCAGTGAACCTCACCAAATCTCTGATCGCTATCAAGCCATCCAGGTGGTTAGAGACAACTATCTCCTTTATCCAGCAAGACTACCCTATTCCTTCAACTCAACTAGGTGGGTTCCCTATTGTCAAATAACCAACCATAAATAATTGCAAAGTTGATCAAGTTCTACTAGATAGTGGTAGCTCTTTTAATATTTTTTACAGGAGCTTTAAAAGAAATGCAAGTTCCCAAGTCGAAAGTAAAGCCTGCGAAGTATTCCTTTCATGGCATAGTTTCATGATCTACTGCTAAACCGATAGGGCAAGTTTCCCTACTGGATACATTCGAAAGTCTAGATAACTTCAGAATAGAAAGAATCTTGTTTGATGTGGTAGACTTTGAAACCACATACAATGGGATTCTTGGTCAACCGGTATTAGCAAAATTCTTGGTAGCTACGCATTATGGTTACTAGAGACTTAAGATGCTAGGACCAAAATGGTTCATAACGGTTCAAGGAGATAGAAAGATGGCATATGCATGCGATCATAAATCCCTAGAACTGGTCGATGAACTTCTGAGCAGAAATGCTAACCCACCTTCTATGCAAACCAAACACTCAAGACTAAAGGTAGCCCCAAAACCCTCCAACCAGATTAAGGAGGTTCCACTCGACAAAGATGGTTTTCTGGAAAATGTCAAAGCATCGTTTGGACTCAAAAATGCTAGTGCCACCATTTAGAAGATGTTGGTCAGGGCAGGACTCAACCCCAAATAGGAAGAGTCGCTCATCTCCTTCCTCCAAGCAAACTCAGATGTATTCGACTAGCAGGCATCTAACATGCTTGGAGTCCCTAGGGTGGTGATCGAACATACGCTAGCACTCTGGTATGACAAAACCAGTCAAGCAAAAGCTAAGGCGCTGCACCCGACCGAAAGGAAGCAATCCAGTCAAAGATCGATAAGCTTCTCAAGGCTGGATTCATTCCTGAGGTCGACCACCCAGAGTGGCTTGCCAACCCTATAATGGTTAGAAAAAGTAATGGAAAAATGATGAATGTGTATCGATTTCACATATCTAAATAAAGCTTGTCTGAAGGATGACTTCCCCTTTCACGTATCAATCAGCTTGTTGAATCTACTTCTGAGTGAGTTATTAAGCTTTTTAGATGCATATTCAGAGTATCACTAGATTAGTATGAGTAAGGATGATTAGGTGAAAACTTCCTTCATCTTGCCATACAACACTTTCTGTTATGTAAAGATGTCATTTGGTCTAAAAAATGATAGTGCTAGTCTTCAGAGGTTAATACAAAAAATCTTTAGTCCGTAGATTGGTCATAACTTAGAGGCCTATGTTGATGACTTGGTCATAAAAAATACCAACATCAATGATCACATCTCCAACCTACAAGAAACTCTCACTAACTTAAGAAGACATAATCTTAAGTTAAATCTAGAGAAATATGTGTTCAAAGTTTCCTCTAGAATGCTTCTTGGATTCCTAGTTTCGGCTAGAGGAATTGAAACAAATCCAAAAAATATCGGCCATCAAACAAATGCACCCTCCGACCACAAAAAAGGAAGTCCATAAACTAACCGGTTGTTTGGTAGCACAAAGTCATTTTATAGCATGGTTGGGAGAAAAAGAATTGCCTTCTTTAAGCTTTTTCGAAAACATGGGAGTTTTGATTGGACTAAGAAAGCAAACGATAAATTTGAAGAGTTTAAAAAGTAGCTTACAAGTACCCTGGTCTTAGTCTCTCTAAGACTGGGAGAATCATTGCTCTTATACCTAGCTACAACAGAAGTAGTTAGTGTTGTATTGGTCGTTGAGCATGACAATATCCAATAACCAGTATATTATGTAAGTAAAGTCTTACATGGACCAAAAGAATGATATCCAAAGATTGAAAAGTTGCTATATGCTCTCCTTATGACTTCAAGAAAACTAAGACATTACTTTTAGGCCCACAAAATGGTCATACTGACTGGATGCCATCTTGGTCAAGTTCTCCAAAATAGGGAATTATCAGGACGTATAGCAAAATGGGCAGCCAAACTTGGGGGGTTAGATCTCCATTTAATTCCACAAACAACAATCAAGTTCCAGGCTTAAGTAGAGTTCAATACTGAGTGGACAAACCTTGAACCCACCTAAGGGCCTGATACGAACACCACAAGAAGTGGACTATGTACTTTGATGGTTCCTTGACGTTAAAGGTCTCGAAAGCTAGGGTAGTCCTGATATCTCCTACTGGAGAAAACATAAAATACGTTCAGCTAAATTTTCCTGCTACAAATAATATGACAAAGTATGAAGGTTTACCAACAGGACTCCAATAGCCAAAGTGCTCAAGATTCGCAGAGTACTAGTGAAAGGCGATTCTCAACTAGTAGCGAATCAAGTTGGGAAAGAGTATCGATGCTCGAGTACCATGATGCCATCTTATCTGGCAAAAGTTAGGAAACTAGAAAGGCATTTCTTTGGTTTCGAGATCCAACATATTACTAGAAAGGACAACTTTTTGGTAGATCGGTTGACATGGATGGCTTCCTCAAGATCACTAGTCCTGCTGAGAATTTTTCTCTAGCAACTCGACAAACCCTTAGCAGTCGATCATTATAAAGATGCTCTATGGGAGGTCGTACAGATCGACCCCAATAATGATTGGATGATATCGATCTATGAGTATCTTCAGCATAGCACACTTCCTGGAGTTGATGTAGAGGCTGATCATATAGGTCAAAAAGCCAAATCATACACTGTGATCGAATGTACCCTTTACAAACAAGGAACTCATGGGGTGTTGATGACATGTATATCTCAAAAGGATGGTTTGAAATTACAATATGATATACTTGAAGGAGTATGTGGAGCACATCGTTCCTACAAAAATCTAGTCGGTAAAGCCTTTTGACAAGGATACCACTAGCCAACTAATCTCCAAGATGCAAAAGGCCTTGTGACAAAGTGTGTACAATGTCAGTTTCATAGCCGGCAGGTACATCAACCTGCACAAGCTTTGCAAACAATACCTCTTTTTGGCCATTCACAACCTAGGGGCTGGACATTCTAGGATCTTTCCCAAGAGCGCATGGAGGCTTTGAATTCCTTTTTATCATGAATGATACATTCACAAAATGGATAGAAGTTGAGCTGGTTATTAAAATAACAATAGAAGCTACCAAAAATTCATCACAAAAAAACACTATTACACGATTTCGTGTTCTCAGACATATAATCATAGATAATGTTACCCAGTTTTTGAGCATGAATTTGTAGAAAACCTACGAGGATCTAGGTATCAAGATATGTCACACCTCAGTGGCTCATCCACAGAATAACGGGGTAGTAGAATGAGCCAATGGCATACTAATACAATAGATCAAATGCCAAGTGTTCAACCAGTTAATACAACTGTCAAGAGCTTGGGTTCAAGAACTTCCCTCTGTATTATGGGTTGTTCAGACCATGACCAGTAGTGCAACTGATGAAATACCCTTCTTTCTAGTTGACAGTGCAGAAGCCATGCTTTCTCCAAAACTAAAGATTGGATCTACTCGAACTGATCGTTATAACTTTCTTGATCATTATCGTTATAATGATAATGATCAAGAAAAATGATAAACTGTTGAGATCAATTTCCTTGAAGAATGATGAAACTCAACCTTGATACGATTGGTGGTCTACAAACAAGCCATACGAAGGTACCAAAATCGTAAGGTCAACCTCGCGGCCTAGCTGTAGGTGATCTAGTTCTCAAAAAAATTTAGATGTAGGAAAATTGCAACAAACTTGTCTAAATGGGAAAGTCTATACACTGTGATCGAAGTCACCAGACCAAGCTCGGTGCGACTGGTCATGTTAGATGTGTGTATTCTATCAAATCTTGGAACACTGATCAATTGCATAAGTTCTATATGTAATGTACTTTTCATTTTAATATTTCAAGAAAGTTACATAATATTTCTTTCATTTCTAATGAGTATTTTTATTTGTATTTCCTTATCATAAGTTTGGTCACATACTATTGTTGTCTGAGCTAGTCAGAGAGATCCATTTTCCTTGTAACCCCTTCTAAAGAATGTCTTTTACTTTTGGCTTTGACATATTCATTAAACGCCATGTGGATTCCTATCGTGACCTTCACTGACATGGTTCTCATGATAATCTGCACACTCCTTTCTCAAAGAATGACAAGTAAAATAGGGATCAAATAGACAACTAGACATAGTTGCTTTCATGCTCGGGGGCTTAAATGCTTTTCATTTTCACTTCAATATTCTATTCTTTTCTTGTTTAAACTTGGTCAAGACATGGAAAACCTTCTAGTCAAAATCTCTCCTCTCCACATGTGATCCTACCCACTGGAATGAGTTTCCTAGTAATGGCCTTTTTCCCTATGATCTTTGCTACTGGTCGAAACTCGAGTATGAATATATTTCGAGAAGTATTGTTCATGTCTTCAGTTCTCAGCAATCATGGCTAGTTCAGATAAAGTTTATAAATAAAAGCACTTATCATTCTTCCATATATTCTTGCATAATTTCTTAACGTTCATATCATAGACAAGTTTTATGTCATAAGTATTTTCCAACCTTGTAGTGGACTATATTGTATTTTGATTATGGAAATGGTATCTAAGGCTAGTCAAAATCATCTGCTGGCTCCAACCAATGTGATTTTCTCATAACAACTAGATCCTTTCTACAACATAATCAGCATGTACTCAGTTTGTTGATTGGAACAAACTACTATTTAAATTCTTGGCCTACTGCTTTCTTAGTAAGTACTACTACTAAACAACCAATCGGGGGCTAGGAATATATGAGTACTCAATAAAATTAAGAAATTGACATAAAACTTTACTGATGATAAAGGTAAGCTTTTTACATAAGAGTTTTATATTTTACATCTACTCGTCGAAGCCACCAGACTAGTCATTGTTTGATAGAGATCCGACCTTCATCTCTGCGGCAACTTTATTTTTGAAGGGTTTCACCTCTTCAAAAAATTTGCCTACATCCTGCTTCGAGCAGTTAAAATCTATCTCAAGAACTTGGAGGTTGAGTAATGGATCGAAAGCCTTAAGCTTTGTTGGGGCAAAGCTAACTCTATCAGCCACGGCATTTTTCATCATCTACTCATGGTTGCTCTGAGAAGTAGTGAGTAGGCCTTGAAGGCTTTTGAGTTGTCTGCTAAGGTAGTTCACCTTCTTGGTCGGTTCCCTTGAAAACATCTTGTCTTGAAGGCCAAGATCTTCTACCCCCATGCCGGCAAACATCTTGTTGAAGGCCAAGATCTTCTCTTGAAGACTCCTTTCAACCTCCTTCTCTTCAAAACCAAGAGCTTTGTCTAGTCTTCCCAGCTTTAGGGATTGCTCTACATGAGTAGCCCAATGTTAGATAAAATAAATTACAAGTATAGTAAACTAGTCGGATTAACAATGACTTACCTGGGTTCTTCTTCTCATATGCTTCCACTACCTCCTTGTGCCTGATGATGTTGCCATTAAACCTGGTCAGCTAGCTTTCGATCGTCCAAACTTTAGTCTTGCATATTTTCTCAAGTTTCACAATGATGACTCCTTTAGCCTTAGTCTCTTTTTCAAAATTTTCTTATTCTATCAACCACAATAAGGAAAGAGTTAAGAAAAAGCAATGAGTAAGAAGGAATAGAAGAAGTTTAAAGATTATACTTACTCCTCAATTGAAGGTTTTCCTTTTCCAAGGATGGCATTCGTCTGGTCAGTTTTCCGACCATACCAACGCTCTCCACCATATGCTAAGAAAAGCAAAAAAGGAGAGAAGGAAAAACTCCAAAAATGCATCATAAAGTGGTCATGGGAACTTACTTAGGCTGCTTTGTCAGCACAGGCAGAGTAAATCACCTTAGGACCTATCTTCAATTGATAGTCTGAAATTTGCCTCCACCAAAGCTTCTCGAGTCTTTCGTTGTTGAAGATTTAGAGCCGGTTAGGGATGTCCCTTAGGTGAGGAGACTTTCTAACCAAGGAAAAGATCTCCACCTCAAGATCTTCAAAGAAAGGAGGAAGCATACCTGCTCCCTCCTCTTTGACCACTTGTTTCTCAATAGCAGTCGATCCTGCCAAGATTTCTCTTCTGCTTCTATGTCCTTTGACGGGGTTGGAGGCACCATAGGTTCTCGAGTAGTAGTAGTAGATGTTGATCCCTCTGCCAGCTCAAGGACTGCTTTGACTCTCCCTTTATGGGAGTTTCCTCATAAGGAGTACTCAGATCGGGACTAATCGGAATACTAGAGGTGCTATGAAGAAAGAAGAATGAAAAGGTAGAAGTTTGAACTTCAGAACGATAAAAAATTCAAAGGTATGAATTTTTTTATTAGCACATACCTGGTCTTCTTCGTTTTAAAGTTAAAACACTCTAGAGCATAGTCCAGAGCACTTACTTTTCTTTTCTTCTTTACGACTGACTTTACCAGTTCTGCACTGATAGGGCTAGTCAGACCCATTGAGTCCTTCAACCAGATAAGTTTATTCTTAGTTGGGTCCATGGGGGTCAAAAGCAATTTCTCTGACCACCTGCTCGGAGGTCGTGACTCATTCGACCGCTAGTGCAGTCGCATCCTCTAGCACTTGGGGACGACCACCTAGTCAGTTATGACCACTCTGGAACCCATGATCAGTGAACTTTTTCTACGGTCGCAGTGGCTCTGATCAGCAGCTCCTCCCTCTCTTCCACCTGGTCACCAACTGAAGTTAGCTCGGCGATGAAGTCCTTCATCCAGGAAATATATTCTCATCAGTGTTGTTTCTTTGTCCTCCTTATAAGAGAAGGGGTAGTCTTATATGAAAAACTTTTGGAGTCATAGCAAAAGCCTACCTCCGAGGGGACTTCGCTCTTGAAAGCCTGTGTGGTCATCGGAGCAGTCGTAGAAGTGGTTAAAGCAGTGATCGAAGGAACAACCAAAGTAATAGTCAATAGAGCAGGGTTTGATGCCAAAGCTCCATACAACTTCCTCATGCTTTGCTACCTCTTAGGGCTCGGATGAGAATCTCCCAAGCTCTCAGATAGCTCGCTGCTCTCCAATGTGACAACTTGCATATCATAAGAGCGTTGCAGCATACCAATTAAAACATATACAATTGACGAAAAGGGTTATCATTTTTACCTTAAATCTTTTAATCCTCTCTTCTGGTGAGGTAGTAGCCAAGATCAAGAGCACACCTACCTTCTGGCTGGGCTCCCCTGCACAAATCATTTTGATTTGCTCTCTCACCCCTTAGCAAAGGATAGGGCTATAAAATCAGGGGAGACTTTAAGGTTAAAATGATTGAACCAAACAAAAATGAAATTCAACTAGTCAAAAATTTTCAAGACTTACATTCCAGAGAATCCCTGGTCGAGTCATTCCTACCCATGTACCAAAGCATGGTACATTCATGTGATTTCAGAGGATTTGTCCGATGCATGGAGAAATTCTTCACCACGTGCCATGAAGTAAGACCTCTCACCCTGAGATGGTGGATGGCATTGACCCATTGACCCACCTTTCCCTCATTTGAGGATGATCTCCATCTTGGGTTCTTAATGGCCACCTGACCGGTGAAAGAAAAGCTATCGTCCTTACTGAGCATCATGTACAACCACAGCTTCTTCCATGATAACCACAAAGATTTAGAATACATTGGAATGTATTCTTCAGCCTTCCCATCGTGGAGGTGCAAAGAGCAATCTCTGGGTGACGCCGCTGATTTCCCCCGACTTCATCATCCTATAGAAGTATTTGAGGAGCGCCATGCTTGGTGGAATCCCAAAATATGCTTCGCTATGGTAGACAAAGATGCTCAGATTAGCAATTAAATTGGGGGTGAGGTTTACCAACTCGATTTTGTAGTACTCCAAGACTCGGGAGAGGAACAGGTGCACTGGCAATTGAAACTTGCACTCAATGTACACCTAGAAGATCAGAATGTTGCCTTCATTCCCTCTCAGAAATTTGTCCCTGACCGCTGATCTCTATGGGACCAGAACCTTATTAGGAAGCATCCCTTCTCCATGGCCTCAAGCTTCTTTGATCCAAGCTTTGACACTAGCTAGTTGGTGATTAGATCTGACATTTTGGCTGAGTACCAGAAGAATGAAAAGGAGATCAAAAGGATTCAAGGCTACAGATGAAGAGCGCAAGGGCGAAGAAGAAGATGAAAGATTTTTTTTAAAAGCTTGAAACCCTAAGGCGGTGTGCTAAGGGTTTCTCTCCAAATATAAAAACAGGTCACCCAATCCAAAGCCCAACGGACACCCAAACTTTTCAGTTTCCTGGTTAGTTTCTTAACTTTAAAGTGAATACAAACCGCTTCTTTACTCTTACTGTTTAAAGGAGTAGTTTCCTTATTGAAAATTCAATAAAAAATGATAAATTCACTTAAAGTTTGGATGCTAATTGACGAGGATCAAATATATCCCTAAATACGGCTTTAATATATTATTAAGGCCAAGGAATCTCGTGGTTGTAAACCTCCGGAGGTTGCTCCCCGAGTACCCTAGTCGGAGAAGCACTTCTCGGAGAATCTATGAACTGGTCCCTAGACTTGGTTACAAGATATTCCTTCTGTGCGATGAATGGAACACGTGTCTTATCAACACGAAATAGCACGATACTTCGGCCTTAAGTCTCTGACAACAACTGCTATGCGGTTGTTGCCCATGTTCGTCTTCCGCTGACAACAACCGACGATCAGTCGTTTGCTCTCTCAAACAATAACTGCCTCCCCAACCAAACGCGGTGGTTCCACAAGGCGTCTTCCCCGACGGATAATTAGTGTCTCTTCATGGTATTTAAGGCAGGACGATAAAGACAATTCATATCTCACTCAATTCAGTGTAATTAGGGCTAGTCTCACACCTTGTTAAAGGCATCTATTAACCATTTCATAGCAACAAAGAGTATCATTATTGTCTCCCAAAGATTTTAGCCATTTTTGTCATATTATTTCCTAAGATCGTCGACAACTGGCTATACAAAAGTTATATCATTAGATTTGTCGTTAAAAATACTTTAATAATATTATAATTTTATTAGTATATTTTAATATAAAATTATAAAAAATAGCAGTCAAAGTTGTATCTTGAAGACTTAGAAAAAATAGTGGAAGTATTGAGACTCAATTCCACATTTCATATGCATTCAGATTTAAACATGCAGACAGCTAGCCAACCCAGCCCAGAGGCAATTAGTGGTGGCCCAGAGGCAGAACCAGGCCCCGGCGGCCTGCATAGAAAAATCCTAATTGTAGGCTAGCCTGTGACTAAGCGGTGTAAGCTTACTTTTAACTTATAATTTATATTACAATAATTAGTTTTTAAAAAGAGTATCTTTCTAAGATGGGGATTATAAATCGATTGTAGTAGATATTGTACCGACTTTAACTATACTGACTAAAATTGCACATGGGTATCTCTCTCCATATTCTCTCATACGAATAAACAGAATTCAAAAATTTTAACTATAACTTATAAGTCATAATCTAAAAGAACAACTCCTGGGCCTTGAGCAGCGAGCTAGCTCGCTTGGCAAGCTCTGCCACTCTATGTTTGACATTGGTGCTCACTTTTCCTGGCCTATAGTCTCAAATAGTAGAATACATATATACGTGGGTGCTTTCATGCTTTCAGTAGTTAAAATGTGTACTCGTGCTTCATGAGATTTAGGCCTTCACTCGAGATTAATAGTATACTAGGGACACACCCATATATGCTTGTGTGTGGACGTGCATGTGGGGGTGTATGAGTACATGTGTGCGTTTTTCCCTGTACTTAAAAAAACAAAATCTTGAGCTCACGAGTCACAAAATTTACGTGTGTGTAATAGAAGTGAGATGTGATGGTGTGAGTGTGGTGTACGCACTTGAAAAGGCTACGCTCCCGATTCACGCAAGCGTCGTACGTCATCGCGTGCACTCGTGCACCGTCGCCACTCCTCGTCGCCGCGCCGGTCCGTATCGTGCGTATCGTGCCGTGAGAGGTCGCCGCCATCACTCGCCGTAATGAAGTCACCTTTATAACTGTCCTTGCTTGTGTTGAGCAGTGTTAATCGATCCTACGTACACATGCATGCATGCGCACTGGCAATAACAACGGGAGGAAGCTAGAGAGAGTAGGGCGCGGCCGGCCAGCAGCAACCTGACGACCGGCGCGGCGAATGGAGCGGCGCTCCGCAGTGAGGTCATCGCCGGAGAGACGAGGGGGAGTGAGCGGGAGAAGGAAGAAGAAAACAAGTTAGAGGTGGATGGGCGTGGGTAGGGGTGCAATCGGATCGGATTCGAACGGATATTGCTTAAACCGTATCCTAACCCATATTTTCCCCGGATTCGAAGTCGGATACGGTAAGACCGGATACGAATACAAATTCGGAATATTCGGAGTTTCGAATATGGTATCATCGGGGCGGATATATATCGGTTACGGATCGGAAGCAGATAATATAGGCGGATAACACGGACGTACAAAAAGGAACATTTTCAATAGTGTTTTCTCATTAAAATTAAGGAAGACACGGGCCATACTAACGTCATTCTGACTTTCTGAGATCAAGTCGGCCGTTCGCTTGGGCTGGGCCCATACTTGGCAATCCACGGCCTAATTTATGTATGAACAAACACGTAAGTTTTGCACTGGCCTGGCGCTGGCATATACAACATTTTGCCTAATTTCAAACACTTAGGGGGTGTTTGGGACTGCTCCACTCCACGTTTTTCAGCTCCGCTCTATGTTTTTTAGCCAAACAGGTTCAGCTCCACGCACTCTGTTCGAGGAAAAAAGGTGGAGTTGTGAGAGCACCTAAAGGGGTGCTCCACAAACTCTAGGTTTTTTGTGGAGCTGCTCCACGGTAGAATTCGTGGAGCAGAGTTTGTGGAGCAGTCCCAAACACCCCCTTAATAATGAGGCCAGCTCCGAAAACAACAACAGCAATGGCTTCTCGGTGAAAACCAGTCTGCTGCTCTCAGGTTTTCACTTACGTACAATTAAGCTCTTCCTCTTTTCAAGGCTTCATAACGTGGTATATAACTATATACGGTTACCCATACTTCCTGATTGCTTACGCTAAAGGAAGATAACACAAGGTAAGTTGGGAGATGAACAACATGACAGGTGTGAGTTTTTCACTTGCAACCAGTTAGGGCATTCCCCCTTCCAAACACAGTATATACTACATACAGTTATCCATACGTTTTTATCACTTACGCTTAAGGAAGATAATCACATGAAAAAGTATGACAAGTTAAGGTAATTACTCAAGCAGAGAGCATATATACACCATGGATGGATCAACCTCAGCATCAGCCAGTGAAACAACTCCTACCAGGCTACCAATGCTTCTAGAGCGATACCTGTGGCAGTACATTATTGCTAAACATCAGTGACCAAAGCTATGTATTAGAAGAGATCTCCCTGGTGAAGAGAAAAAGCTTCACAAAGACATTGACACTGATCACTAGTTCACTATTCATAACCTCCATAATAAAAGAGTCTAGAGAAATTAGACAACTAGACAAAAATGAACTAGCAACCAATGCATCTCAAATGCAAGTACACTTCAACATAAAATTTATTTAAGGCTTTGATTGACCAGTAAGAACTATTACCAGCGGCAAATGTGCTAGATTCAGCACTGTTAGTGTCATAACGCCATCTCCCATCGCTTTGGCTAAGTGCCTACAGGAACAAAGACAATTATGAGACAACTCTAATTTGAACAGGAAAATATGTTGTGATTGCTAAAACTAGATAAGGAAAAAAATGCACAGCCATATTGTCACCTTAATTGCGTGAAATGTTCTATCACTCTATCAACATCAGATAGAACGACACTATGGCCTTGTTCCTGCAAAAACAACAAGATATCATCAACTACCCCATTAAACTCAGACAACTACAAAATGTAGTGATCAGCAAAACAAACATATCAACCAGAAAGTGCATTAGAGGGAGCAACATTGATGCTACGCAGACCTCCTAGAGAATAGTAGAATTTCAGCAGCGAGTTGGTGTCCTTGATCACTGCCTTAAGCCTCACCACAACATCCAACCACAAAGAATGAATCTCAGAACACCATCAAACAAGAGGATCCCGGCAGCAACAGCAAGATCTCTAAAGCTAGCACCCACATCGTAAACGCCGGCATCGACACTGCATCCGAGGACGCCGCTGATCCGGACTGCATGGAACAGATCTGGATCAAACTAGGTCCGTAATTGCGCCCGCGGGGGAAGAACGCTGGAGATCGGGCGAGACGGCGGAGTTAGCAAGTGGTTAGTGAACTTACTCGCCGAGGGATCCGTCGGGGGAGGCGGCGAAGAGCTCGGCGGAGGCGGATCTGTGCGCATCGGAGACCGGGCGGACGGCGGAGGTGAGGTGGGCGATGGCAACGGCGAGGAGGAGGAAGAGGAGGACGGCCAAGGGCGGGAACCTCCCGGCCATGGCTGAGGTGGCGGTGGTCGGAGAGAGGAGGGTAGGGAAGTAGGGTTTAGGAGACTCGGCGTGTGGGAGCGGCGCCGGCCAGATCTGCTGAGAGCCTGAGATTGACGGAAGGGGACGACGCTACAGGGAGTCTGGGACTGTGGGGTGGGACTGGGTTCCGCATATCCGACCGGATATTATCCGAATATCCGGATATCGAAGCAATTCAGTCGGATATTTGCTGTCCTGAATTCGATACCGAATCCGACACGTAATTCCGAATCTGGTATCCGATCCGACCGAATTTTTCATTTTCTTCCCGGTTTTAGTACAAGTCGAATTCGATTCCAGATCAATCTGGATTAACCTAACTCATTTGCACCTCTACGCGCGGGGAAAGAGAAACAAAAGATAGCGGAAGGGAAGAAAGATGGGGCGTCCTGGCGGCCCAAAGACAAGTTGAGCTCAGCCCAGTAGGGCTCGATCTTGGCTTAAATGAAAAATCATGTTTTCTAAAAATGAAAATGGAATAAAAGATAAACATAAACAAAAGGAATTGTAAATTTAGATGAAGTGATAGTAAACTAGATAAATTTCAGGTCAATGAATAAATCGTACATTTTAATTAGTGCCGCAAAATTTCAAATACAAGCATGCTGTAGGATTCTCAACCGACTGAAGCGAGCAGAGATAGGCCTGATAAGATGGTATTGCGGCCGGGCTCTTCTGCGTGGGGGTATTATATAAGGTTAGCAAACTTTCATTTCTTGGGCCCAATGACATATGCATCGTGTTTTGAATAAAATTCTCTCTTTTTCGACGGGCCAATAAAAATCCCTCTATAGTTAATACATACATACATACATACATACATACATACATACATACATACATACATACATACATACATACCGCAAAACCCCGTATATACGAGGATCGAGGCTACCACCCAGATTTCCAGTATAGCATACGCGCAGCAAACAAACACCACAGAAATAAGCAAGGCCAGAAAAGGAGATGCACTCTAGCTTTGAACAATTGTAGCATCCCAAAATTCTAAAAACTAGTATAATTATTTTCAAATCATCATCTATGCATTTTTGTGCTTTTTGAAAATTTCCAGCATTTATTTAAAATGTTTTATTAATTTGTAGAAGCTAAAAACAAATTTTCTAAAATAATTACAACTTTATAAAAACCTGAAAGCATTTTATTTGAGTTATAATAAATATAAATTTTTTCTCTAAAAATTTTAGAATTTTTGGAGCTCATTTGCTATTTTCTAAAACCTAAGCTTCATTTCTTGAGTTAAATCAATTCAGAAATCAATTTGTAATTGAACTTTGTTCGCAGGCTGATTTCCATAGGCCTAGCCTGGCATGTTACTGATTTGGCCCATCTCCAGCCCGTGCATCATTCTCCCGTCTGAGCCACCTCTTCCCTTCTCCTTTTCTGTCACCTCCTTGCCAGTGGCATATACGTCTTCTCTCTTTTGTCTTCCTCACTGCCGCTGATTCGTGGGCCTGGGGCGCACCTGTCAGAGTACATCTTTCACCTCGCGTCCGCACGTTCGCTGTGCAAGTGCCGCTCCACTTGCCTGTTTGTTGTGTCCCGTTGCTGTCCTGCGGACCCGGAGGCCACGCCGCAGCCGTCGCCGCCACCTCCCCACGTCGCTGACAGCCGAGGCCCATCCGCAGGAATCATCGTTCACCTCCCGCTTGGCCACACACACACACACACCGTGGAAAGAGCTTGTGCACGCCCCCAATTTTTGACTTCTCCTCTGCCTTGACCCCTCTCACACTACAACACGAACACCTCTTTAGCAATGCATACATTTGTTGTCGAAAGTCCAAATAAGGGTTGTTATGTTCTGTACCAGCTCATTTAGTATGCGTGGCCGTAGGCGACGTTGCAAGGGTCTATCGCGATTCGCGAAACATATCCAAGCGTTGGTAACAATTAGAGAAAAGCATTGCAAGATAGCAATGGATACAATTAGGCTCTAGCAACACTTCTATGCGTTATTGTTTGTGATGACCCAGTTGCTTTCATAATTCATTTTACAGTGCTTATAATGGGTGCAACTATCTGTTAATTTCTAGCCATGCAGATCTTACAACTGGCCGAGGTGACCCAATTATTCCATATCCAGAGAGCATAAGAACAATGATCGCATAGAAACAAATAGACTTCATTTCATTGCTTGAAGAACATGATATTCAATATATTGTTTACATCATTAGTCATTACAAAATAAGATATGTTACACCCATATATACTAAATATCCAAATGAAGTAAATCTTCAACCGAACCTTTTGACCTACAAAGACAAAGTTACTTATTAGTATCAAATTATAGTTAACGAAACTAGATTTAGAGTGCTGACATTTGAAGTTAAATAAAGGAGGATTGATCTAGGACTCAAGCTAGCAGCATGAACAATGCGTACAGTATACCTATGCTTAATCAGTCGCAAAAAAAGTATACCACCTCTGCTTAATTAAATTGGACAATCTTGACGAAGCAATTAGAGTTGGTTGCTCAGCAGTGTAACAAGTGCATACTGTAAAGCAAAATTGTGACAAACCAAAATTCCTCATGGTGCATCCATTTCACAATTTCTTTTAAATTTTAAGACACCCAAGTGACACTGTATTAAGCAGGCTTCATGACTCACAATGTTACTCCAAGTGATGAAATATATTTACATTTCAGCGAAGCCATATCGATGATTAAATTATGGTCAATAAACAAAATTGATACAGGTTTACAGTGTGTACCTTCTGTTTATCAGAAAGCTGATCAAATAAAAAGTTATCGCATAAAAAAGGATACTACATCTCCCAGGGAGCAAGAAGTTTGATTGTCCTTATGTGGCATCTGCATCAGAAGATCCAGCACGTCAATCCATATATATTAATTTGTCTAGTGTCATCAACCAGTAAAAATGTCATTCAGTTTGGACTTGGGACCATACACTAGAAGGCCGAATTTGCACTTGTCCAGTCAAAGCGTTGTAGCACTAACCAGCCGATTTATTCTTGATGATTTAATGTTAGTATTTACTTTTAATTATATGCATTATAATAAAGAGATGATAGCTAGATTTAGATCTAGGGCCTGTTTGGGAGAGCTCCACCAGCTCCAGATTCACCAAATTCAGATCCAGATTCACTTTTCCAAGCCAAACAGTTCCAGCTCCAGCAGCTCCACCGTGGATCTGCTCCACCAAAACCATGGATCTGGCTCCAGATTCACCAAATCCATGGAGCACCTCAAGGGGTGCTCCACCAAACTCAAATTGGTGGAGTTGGGGAAAATTACCCACCATTGCCACTGGTTACACAAAAAACGGTTCGTTTTCTTTTCCCCCGCCTCCTCCCGGGCCTCCGCCTCCTCCCGCGTCCTCCCGACCGCCTCCTCCCGGCCTCCGCCTCCCCCGCCTCCTCCCGTTCCGGCACCGCCTCCTCCCGGCCTCCGCCTCCCCCGCCTCCTCCCGGACCTCCGCCTCCTCCCGCGTCACCTCCCGGGCTCTGCCTCCTCCCGCGTCCTCCCGACCGCCTCCTCCCGGCCTCCGCCTCCCCCGCCTCCTCCCGTTCCGGCACCGCCTCCTCCCGGCCTCCGCCTCCCCCGCCTCCTCCCGGCCTCCGCCTCCCCCGGGCCGGCGCCGCCTCCCCCGCGTCCGCCGTGCACCTCGCCTGCGCCGCCCGGGGCCGCGCCCGCCTCCCCCGCCTCCTCCCGGCCTCCGCCTCCCCCCGGGCCGGTGCCGCCTCCCCCGCGTCCGCCGTCCGCCTCGCCTGCGCCGCCCGGGGCCGCGCCCGCCTCCCCCGCCTCCTCCCGGCCTCCGCCTCCCCCCGGGCCGGCGCCGCCTCCCCCGCGTCCGCCGTCCGCCTCGCCTGCGCCGCCCGGGGCCACGCCCGCCTTCCCCGCCTCCTCCCGGCCTCCGCCTCCCCCTGGGCCGGCGCCGCCTCCCCCGCGTCCGCCGTCCGCCTCGCCTGCGCCGCCCGGGGCCGCGCCCGCCTCCTCCCGGCCTCCGCCTCGCCTGCGCCGTCCGCCGTTGGATTTTTTTTCATTTTGCCCCCTGATGCGTGGGGCCCAGGTGGAAGTGAGATAGAGAGGGAGGTGGAGCTGTACCAAACACTTTGACGAATCCCAGATCCACCATGGAGCTGCTCCACGGTGAATCCAGCTCCAGATCCACGTTTTTCGTGAATCTGGAGTTGGTGGAGCTCTCCCAAACAGGCCCCTAGTTTGGTAGTTTGCTCTAATTTACAAATAAATCACTACCCATAGTTTACTTCAATATATTTTTGCTTGACACATACACACAAACACATACACACATATATACATATAAATAGTGGGCGGTTTCACCTGCCACGGCAGCCGTTTCGTGCACAACCCGTCACCACCCCCTAGCATACCCGAGGGCCATACCTGGCCCTAGGACCCCGGGGGATGATTGGTACCAGAGAGTGGCACTGTTTTCCTTGTCTAGCGGACGGTGGTTTCACCGTGATTTTGGCTTGGCGCACGGGCATTTTCGGGGGTCCCTCGGCACGGCCCGTCGGCACCGGCGAACGGCACCGCTGGCGGATTTTTCGGCCAAAACCCTACCGTGGCAGCCGAAACACACCCACGGTGGGCGGTTTCACTTGCCGTGCATACTAGCTGAATGCCCGTGCGTTGCTACGGATTTGAAAAATTTTAGAACATATTTGTATGCATGTTCTAAAAATTTTTAGAACCCATTAGTTTCAGAACATATAGTATGATAAAATTTTAAAATCCGTAGCAACGGACATTCAGCTAGTACAAGATTAAGCACTGGATGAAAAATACAGCATGTACTCTACAATGCAGTCTAGATGAAATCCACCTTGACCACTAAATCATGGAAAGAAAGATATTTTGATGGGAAGGTGGGAAATTAAATTAAAATAGATTACAAGATGTCTTTAATAAATAATAAGCAAACAAAACAGTTGCGTGCAATGCGTCATAGTTGACAAAATATTACCTCATGGCCTTCTTGATCTTGGTAACTAACATTTCGCCACTGTGCAAATGGTTGTCCCATGGAATATGACAACCATAAAATAAGAATCCAATAAAAGGATCCTTTCAGCAGTAATTGCAGTTACATCCAAGAGGACTGGCTCTGGCCCTAATTGAAATGAATAGGATATAAGTGAAGGCTGAATCATCACAACTGCGTTGGCTACATTTTCCCTGTCCAACATCATCCTAAAATATGCAGTTTCATCAGGATTATTATTAAAAACTTGCATGAGAAGTAAACAATTTAGTATGTAAAAATGTAGATTTTCCATCTTTGATGCATTGTTTAATGAACAAAGGCGAACCAACTACCTGAACAAACTGTGAACGCCTCAAATTAAACATAAACTGGGGAAATATAGATAGACGTGGAGACAAACCGAAGGATGAGGGTGTTTCCTTTTGATAGTCTCCAAATTTGGAACATAAACGTATCAAAGCTCAATCAAGCCATCTTATTGAATCAAAATCAGCCTGAAAGAATACACAACAAGATAATGAACATATAGCTTGAATTTAGAATTATAAAAGGTGTGAATTATTTCAGAGAAACTATGTGAGAACTGACATCAACAACTGAGTCAATGTGTATAGCTGAAACTAAACTGCTTCGGATGTATTTGCGGTTAGCAAGTCATATGGTTTCCAAATCCTTCCAGATTCACCTAACCGATACACTCCATGGCTTTATGGGCATTGTACACAACAGAACAGAGGAGGAATATGTGAACACGTAATTGTAATAGGCTTTTGAAGTTTGAACTCATGCTTCGGATGCAAATAGTTGTTCACCTTTATTGTGTTCATGTTTAAACTTCCCAAACTGATTTCGATAAAGCAAGGCAAGATGAGATTCATGATCTATTCTGATTTTCAGCTTATATAATGACATAGAGTACTGATAAAAATTAGCCATCTCATCAAAATAACAAATGAGTTCATATTATGTACAAAAACATCTAAACATGAAGTAATAACATATTTGTATTAACTTTTGAGCAATTTATATAGAAGATATGTCGGAAGTACCTCAGACAACATCCATGGCAAAGCGAAAATCACCAAGTATGGAGGCCACGCAGGCAACTTGGTGGAGCTCATTTGCCGCCACCGACCTCGACGCCGTTACCGCTGAGGTTTTCGTCCGCCACCACTTGGCTCCACACCATTGCCGCCTCTGACCTTGCCTCGCGTCTCTGCTCCCCGACGACTTCGCTGGAGGGCAAAAAGGCGGTAGTGGTGAGGAGCGCGAGGAGGAGGGTAGTGGCGGGAGCGGGCTGAGGAGGATTGGTGGTGGTTGTTGCGGCGACGAAGAGGGCAAGAGAAGGCCACGAGGGGGAGAAAGTTGAATCGCTGAGCGAAGGACGTGGGGAAGACGTGCGGTTGGTTTTCGCAACATGATGGTGTGTTCTGGGGTTGGCTATGCGAGGGAGTAGGTGTGGTCCAGATCTTTTGCAGAGGACGAGGCGGCGCCGGCGCGGGGTGGGGGGAGGAGGAGGCGACGGCGGAGCGGAGGGGTGGGGGGAGGAGGAGGCGGCGGCGGCGTAGGGTGGGGAGGAGGAGGCGGCAGAGTGGGGGAGGAGGCGGCGGAGGAGGAGTGGGGGAGGAGGAGGTGAGGGCGGCGCGGGGTGGAGAGGAGGAGGCGAGGGCGGAGTGGCGGAGGAGGGAGGGTAGGAGGCGAGGGTGGAGCGGCAGAGGAGGGAGGGGAGGAGGCGAGGGTGGAGCGGTACATACATACATACATACATACATACATACATACATACATACATACATACATACATACATACATACATACATACATACATACATACATACATACATACATACATACAGACAGACAGACAGACAGACAGACAGACAGACACACACACACACACACACAAATACTAACCAGAGCGTAGGTGTACAATAAGCATGCATCCTTAACTGACCCAACCAGTCAACTGTTCCACCATCCTACCCCATGCTCAGTTACCAGCATTTATTAATTATGGTAAAGTTACTATTAAATGCACATTAAGTTATCATTTGTAATACATAAAGTTACTTACAATTATCATCCGCAACTCATTGCCAACATGCATGCATTGAGAGAAAAGTTACTGCCTTACATGAGTGAAATTATTGCCAACATGCATGCATTGAGAGGAAAGTTACTGCTTTATATGAGTAAAGTTAATGCCAAACACATATAAAGTTACTGTCCATTTGTAATAGTACAAAACTAGCAGTAACTTTACATATATTTGATAATAACTTCACCCATACACGACGGTAACTTTATATGACATGATTTCACAGCGTCAAAATATATTCAACATAGATCTTGTTTTGTTAAACTCGTAATTTCGAACACAATGGTGAAAACAGATCACATATTAGATTTTTGGTGAAAGAGTTATTATATTTTTCAGCTTATAAACAAGATAAAAAAATCATAAGTCAAGTGCATTGATTCCCTTCTCTCTCCTACTGCATGTATGCATGCAAATTAAGTTACTATCCATTGTGAGGAAAGTTACCACCGGCTGTGTACTGTGAGCGTTTGGTAGTAACTTCACTCACTACCGATGGTAGTAACTTTCTGGCACTGTGAATGTTTGGTAATAACTTCATTCAGAACCGATGATAACTTTATTCAGAAATGACAATATCTTTCTGGCGCGCTGGTTACCATCAATTCATGTGTGTAGTCAGAGACCTGCGCGTACCGTACGCGTAGGCACTGAATAGCACTACCGCGCGTGTGTGTGTGTGTGTATATATATATATTGCTTCACATGAATAGTGCATAACTAGCTACTTTAAATGGACAATTTATTAAGGTGAATGATAATTATGTGTAAGTATTAGGCTAGTTAACTATAGGAGCATTAATCTAATTTGGCACTAATTTGTTACATGCATGATATAGATGGACCGAAGCTGGATATACATTGAGAACCATGCGAGTGAAGGGTACATTGATGGCGTGTCTACTTTTAGAAGAGCAACCGAGCTGGATATGTTGAAGAAGGGGATGGAATATATGTACTATCTATATATTGATTGAGATAATCTGAAGATGTTTACCAACTCAGCACAGATTGAAACTCACTAGATTTGAATGGATTTTAAAAAGGGGCATACAAGTTGTATTAGTCACGGTGAAGAAAAGATTATACAGAAGGTAGCTACACATTGTCAAGGAAAACAACGATATGCTAGTTGTAGACTATGCTTTCGATGAGCATAGGTCGCACGACAACAATCTAGATTAGATGCTACGCAATGCAAAATGAAACTATAGTGAGAGAGTTTGGTAAATTCGAGAGCTTGATGGAGGACTCAGAGAAACCTTTGTTCCCAGGCTGCAAGCTGTAATACACAAGGTTGCCATCCATTCTTGAACTATTGAGATTGAAGGCAAGTAAGGGTTGGTATGACAAGATTTTCATAACATTGTTAGGTCTCATAGTGAACATCCTTCTAGAAGAAAATGTGTTATCGAGAACCACCTACCAAGCCAAGAAAGTTTTTTATCCATTGGGAATAAAAATAGAGAGAATACATGCATGTTTGAACGATTGTATCCTCTATTGCAAAGACTATGCAAATTTACATATTTGTCTGGTGTGCAAAACATCCTGATACAAGCATAAGAATGACTTCAATGATAGCGAGGGCATCGAGCTAAAGTAAGGATCTCCTGCTAAAATGTTGTGGTATCTACATGTAATTCCCCGTTTGAAGCGTTTATTTATAAACTGAAAGGATGTAAGATTAATGTGTTGGCACTCAAAAGAGCGTAAGAAAGATGGAAAGATAAGACACGCTACTGATTCTACCCAGTGGAGGAACATTGATAGGATGTTTGTAGACTTCGGTGTGAAACCAATAAATATAAGGTTTGGGTTGAGTACAGATGGAATGAATCCTTTTGGTAACATGAGCAGTCGACATAGCACCTAGATTATGAATGTATGCATGTACAACCTTCCTCCTTAGCTGTGTATAAAATAGAAGTACATTTTGATGTCAATACTTATCTAAGGGCCGAAGCAATCTGACAACGATATTGATGTGTATCTAGCACTATTGGTGGAAGATCTTGTGACTCTATGGAATGAAGGGGTGCAGGTCTGGGATGCAGAGAAATGAGAGAACTTCACTCTGCTCGCCATGTTGTTCTGTACCATCAATAATTTGTTTACCCTTGGTAACTTGTCATGGTTGAGTACAAAAGGAGTCCAAGCATGTTCGTACTGTTTAGATTATACTGAGAGTGTGTGGTTGAACAACTCACGCAAAACTATGTATATATGTCACCATAAGTTTCTTCCAAGGTATCACCCATACTGCAAGATAAAGAAACAATTTGACAGAAAAAAGAGAATGACTCAGCCAAGGCTTTTTAGTGGGAAAGAGGTCTAAAATATGGTTAAGGATATCAATGTTGTACTTGGAAAGGGACATAAGTTGAAGACTCATTAGAAGAACATGTGGAAGAAGAGATCAATATTTTGGGACTTGCCTCATGGGAGCACTTAGAATTTCGCAATTGCAGTGACGTCATGCATGTAGAGAAGAATGTTGGTCTCTTACTGAACATTTGTGGCAAAACAAAGGATGGTGTCAATGAATGGTGTGACTTGGTCGCTATGAACATTAGGACCAAGTTAGCACCGACATACCTTCCCCCAGTTTGTTACACTGTATCTAAGGCCGAGAGAACTAAACTGTGCCAGTGCTTGTACGGTGTGAAAATTCCATCCGGTTACTCCACCAGCATGAAGAAATTTATTTTCATGGAAGATTTGAAATTAATTTGTATGAAGTCTCATGATTGTCATGTGCTAATGACATAATTGCTTCCTATTGCAATTAGAAGTATTTTGCCAAACAAGCTTTGAGTGACAATCATGAGGCTGTATTATTTCTTTAATGCAATTGCTCAGAAAATCAGTGATCCTGATGGACTAGATGCTCTATGTAGGAGCCCAGATTTTAACATCTGGCATCCTCTGCGATTCCACCGCACTATTCCCTGGATAAGTAAATTGTGCTCACAGATTATAGTTCTGATCATCAAAGCATACATCATGCAGAAGCATAAATATAATAGTAGCATTATTATTATTTAATCATAGTGTTATTGTTGCTACCTAAACTCCACACAACGATTGCCATAATTGACTTAATCCATTGAAAATACACTTTCTTTATTGATTGCTGTCTAAGACTCCAAACAGCGAGTAACATCATTTAATTAGTCCACCGATCATACTCTTTCTATATTGATTGCTGTCTAAAACTCCAAACAGTGAGTATCATCCTTTATTTTAGATCCACCAATATCTTTTGTATTCTAAATTCCTAACAATCCAATCCTTTTGTTATTGTTCCACAACCATAATTTGCTCTTCCAATAATCAACCTTATTTTTCATTATCTATCTCTAACTAATTCACTAGTAAACCTCCACCAAGAATATCAATGATCAAGTTTACGATTCAATAGTATACATCCACCAAGAATATCATTGATCAAGTTTATACTCCAAGAATTGTTATCATACCTCCAAGTTCCCAAATATTCAATTGACTCATCTAGTAACCGATTCTATTAATCCCAATATTGTCAACATCTTCCAAGAATTTATAGTAATTATCAGTGTCGCAATCCAACAATTACCTTTGCACTTCCTAATTCTCCAAAAATTAGTTAAATCATCTATCTAGCCTATCTGTTCATTTAGGCTCCACCAATTTATCTTCCCAGCGTGCACACTACCGTTTCCTTTCTATGATCGACATGCATCCACCAACATCCTTATGTGTTTACTACATGCAGCCATTTTCTTTTCTTACGACTCTATTTATTCTCCCTGACGTTTTATTTTGTGAGAAGTATCTTCATTATTTAAAAATATAATACATAGAAATTTCCTGAGACCTAGCAGTTTTGAACAAAAACATAATATGTAAGAGAATGTAATAATAATAGCGATCCAGATTCCATCCACCGTTACATGGTCTCTGCACCATATGCTAGACCTTTAGCGTTATAGCCGCTCACATTATCACTGGGACGACACCCAGGGCAACACAAACCAGGGCTTTCCACTACCCTCCACTTTTCCATTCCCACCACAATGTTTTTGAAATAGAACTATATCTGGTTAAGTTCCCATGTCTGCCCTTGACCGTGGGCATGACTATTCGAATAGTTTTGACTCTGCAGAGTTTGCACACTTTACCCACAAGAGACAGCTCACTCGTTGCCCCACAAGATTCCTTAGCCGTGCAGTTGAGCAAACCATCACAGTAACCGTTCAAAGTACCTCACCCCTTCCATCATCTCACCCCTATGAGCTTGGCCCATTGCGGCAGGTCTCATAGGTTGTGCGGGATGTTCTCCTTCTGAACGCCTAGCAGCTGGCTACCCACACCGCTAGCACGCCACAGCAGAACTTCACCCTCTGCGAGTGTCCCGTTCAAGCCGTCACCCAGACAGCCGCTTGCACTACCTTACCTCCTCCACCTATGATGATGACAAGTTGTACTTTACAGACTTATGGTTGTACTTGTTTTACACAGGAGGTCATGACAAGATTCAGTCCTTAGGGTTATCTGGGTGGTTCTACCACAAACCACACTCTCGTGCACCACTGCACCATACCCCCGAACCGTCCGCCCAGATAAATAAGCAATTTGAGGTTTTTGGGAATATAGATGAGGAGTCATCTAAGAGAGATAAGAATGAGAAATATCACTTATATGTTTGGAAATAAAATTTTGAAGAAATAATTCTATTCATGAGGTGGTTTTCAAACTTGGTCGTGAGAATCTAAACTTGGCATGTAGTTGCGCTTCATTCTCCATATATGTTTTGGGACTCTTTTATAATACCTATTTTAGCATCGATTTCTGAATGTGTTTACCTAGAAAAAATTGTTTTGGATGGCCAATTTTCTTAGCATTTTTAATGTTGCTATAAGTTTACAAGGAATTGTTAGTTCAGCTGGTAGACGATGAATTAGGCCTTCTTTTGTCATCTAATGCTATGTCCTACTCTTCATTCTTTGAAAATATCTTGTGCACACTACACACCAAGGAACAGGTGCTATGATTTTGTGTTGTGTTTTAGTGTTTTACAATTATAATATATAGGGTAATGTACATTATAAGACATTAAGGCTGCAGTTACGATGCCTATATGTTCTACGGCTCATTAAAAGGAAAACCCCAATGGCATTTATATCACAGCCATAGTAGTACTGGCTATCAATGAGTTTTTGCTAGTTTTTTCATAAAGTTTTCAAGTTTTGCCTTTGTAGATTTTGTAGCTATATGGCATATCTAACAGTGGCCATCTTAGTTTTCTCTTCCATGTCACATCACTCCAAATCCTAGTTGGAGGAGAAACAATATGTTATCTCTTATACAAGAAACAATGTGTACACACAAACCATCACAAATTGTGAGGGTGTATGAGGATAGATTTTAGAGACAAATTGTAGGAGCTATTATTTCTAAGTGAGTTGGAGTCCTTAGAGACAACCTTAAGGGAGGGTCATGTACTCTATTGAAAGCAAGCAAGAAATAATCTATTGTCCTCCAAATATTCTCTCATCTCAATCTATGTCCGCCTCCCCCTTCAAATACTCTAATCCCTTTCAAGCCATGCCATCTGGACTTCCTCTGTACAGTAGTTATCCCATTGTAGCAATACTATATGCCAAAGAGATCTTCAAAGGGTATGAAGTAAATCACACACTCTAGTGTGTCAGGTTCTATAAAGTAGGTCATGGCTATTTTCTCTTCCTCCTCATCATGTGGTGTGTTGGGTTTCGTTGCTATCTTAGGTGTAAAAGAATCTTTGGGCTGCCATGCCCACTCATTTGTTTTTTGTTCCACATAAAAGAAAGGCGCGACAGTCCAAAAGTTCTTTTATGCCTAAGATAGCAACCAAACCCAACACGCATCATGATAGGAGAAAGAGACTCCAACCATGACCTACTTCATAGAACCTGAGACACTTAAGTGTGTGATTTGCTTCGTAGAACCTAACTATTTTCCAAAAGAATTTGTGGACAATTAGTTATCGTTATGATATCTTGGCATGTATTATTACTACAAGATCTATTTGGAATGGCATGTCAGTGTTGCAAAGAGACCTTATAGCAATAATATATGTCGCCAAATGTTCTTATTTCTTAACAACTACACTGAGAACATTAAAGTACATAAATTCAACCATGTGCCAATATTTATGCTCGCAGCTCACTGTAATTAATTTTTTTGTAAGAGAGATGGCATCTGGACAGTCATCGTCATCATCATAGATGTCACCGAATGCAGTTGACACTCCAAAGATGATGGTAACTAAGCGTGGCAGAGGAATATCGAAAAGGTCTAAGTGCCGAATGACCATCATGGAGGTCTCTTTGGGTAGGGTCCCTTTGCAACCGATGAAAGTAGTGACAATATTCTGGACTACCTACGGGATACTTGTAAGGAAATGAGTCCCAATCACCATAGCAAATTGGAAGTCTCTAATAGACGTAGAGCAAGAGCAGCTGTGGGTGGAAATTTTAAGGTCGTCTGAGATGCCAGAAGAAGTCCAGGGACTCATGCAATGGCAAACGTTCCTTGCGATGGGAAAATCATCGAATACCTTCAAGAGCACGCTTGTCACGTAGTACGTGAACAAGGATCGGACACCCTTTCATGAGCTATCCTTTTGTGTTGTTGGAAACATGGGATGACTTTATGCCGATGAAGATGATGACTGAATTCAACACAAAGTGCAGTGCACAAGTCTCTACAGACACAAAACACTCATCCCCATGGACTTGGCACCACTGGGTACGTAGGTAAAATCTCACAATGGCGGAGGAAGGATGAGGTCACAATCCGATCGAAGGTCTCCCCACCATTTGCCGAGATCACAAACGAGTGCACCCAAAATTGGTTAAGAGCGAGGTTATAAACCACGTCTTCGGGCGTTGCCTCTTTCAAAAACCCTACAGATGAGGAAGTGTCAATGCTGGGTAAGATATGTTAAACTACCTAGTTATTAATAAGTCTATAACTTCATAGGATCTAAAATAACATAATTGCCTCTTGTAGCAAACATTGACTAAAGAGTGTTCCCAAGGCTCCTTTGAAGCAGTTAGGGAGAAGGATATACTATCCATAGTCCTAGGAAACAAGGAGCACCCAGGTTGCATGCGAAGCCTTGGGGTTTATATATCTTAGAGACATGGATTACTAAATGACTCTGAGGCGTATAAGAGTAGGAAGGGATCCAATGTCGAGCGTGAGGAATAGTTGAAACAGGACATTTGTGCACAACTTCGAGGAGAGTTAACTGCCTCGCTTCGAAGAGAGATAACTGCCTCACTTCGAGAAGAGATAGATTCATTAAGGGAAGAACTAAATCAAATCTGTAACCAGTCGCAAGCCACCTCTATTATTGCGGGAGCCAGTCCCCTTCAACATCGGAGTAACTGCACATCCACACCACTCTCTGAACATAGCGACGCACATTTACCAATCGATGATATCTAAGTAATGTACATCTCTAAGATGCTACAAAGCTAAACCAGGTGGAGGGGCCCACGCCGTGTATCCTCAGAGTCAGCCTTGTTGGCTCCATTCCTATTGAGGCTAGGCAGGGGATGACGTATCCATACCTACTAGGGACACTGGTGCACGATGCCCAGCTAGGGACCAATTTCGTGAAGGTCCAGGAGGACATGATTAATGACGTTTCCCGGGATGTCCCACTAGAGAACCCCAAACGAAGAGATCGTGACACTAGAGGATGCCATCCACACATTCGTCCAGTGGCCCAAGAGGAACATCACCATGGACCTTGCAGTGTTGCAATCTCCACACGACCATGCATGTCGAACAAAATCCTCTATGACTCCACCTCAACCTCCATTTTAGAAGTCCACTGTATTGGTTCCTGTGCAAACGACACTGAACAAACAAGAAAATCATGCTGAGTTATTTTCTAGGAAGATGTATCGCAAGTGAGGTGCTAAGGCCATATCGAAGAAGATTAAGGCAGCTCTCAAGCCCTGGAAGTACTCCCTCGGAATGTCGTTGGTCCCCGAGTCATAATTACCTGATCTTGGACAGGTTTGCAGGAGTTTGCATACCTGGTACATGCAGAGGTCCAATAGGCAAAAAACAAACCAGCAAACTGGATTCACCATTAGATACATGGAGGTGTATTTCCTCCATAACTTGGGCTACTTCATTGTGGGCTACGAAGACTTATTTGAACTATTCAACCTCGACGCCTCACTTCTACGATGCTGCACACTGTAAGTATATTGTACAATCAAGTTCCACATTCACGTAATACTGATAAGTATTATAACTCATTTCTATGTATATATACATGATCCAACAAGCCCGATGATGGTGAGAACCGGTGGGTTTCCTTGACCCACACTTGGTCTCTGAGCAATGCATCAACAAAAACGCATCCTACATCCAAAATTACATAATGACAAGATTGCTTACTCAGAGCAATAAGGACTACATTTAGTACCCTTCAACCAGGGGTAAGTACTTCACTAGTTGCCATACAAGTTTTATTTGTGCTTTATACGCAACATGAACTTATGTTTAATGACTATGGCGACATGTATTAGTAGGTGACACTGGATTCTAATTATGATTGTACCAAAGTGGAGCAAGATAATATACCTTGATTCCCTACTTGAGAAAAACCTTGACTTCACCCGTTTGTATTTCTCCGTATATAACTCTATTGTAGTTTTCTCTTCATTTGCAATGGCCGAGGCTAACATTTTGGAATCATATAGGTCATTCAGTGCTTACGTTGCTAAGAGAGGGAGACACAAGGAATCCGATGCCACATTGTGACACAGAACACAATTTCCGATACCTACTACAACATAACAATCCTATATCACATTTCGTAATAATGTTTCTAGGACTGGCTATACCTATATATGTAATTCTATTTTTTACAGTGCCACCAACAGTTACAGGGCAACGTATGTGCATTCTATGTTTGCTACCATATGCAGCAAATCATAGGCACTAAGACGAATGATCCAGAGGTTTGTCAACATTTCAATAATTATCTCATAATTATCAAGTTATATATATATATATATATATATATATATATATATATATATATATATATATATATATATATATATATATATATGCTTACAACTTTACTAGTTCTAGCGATAGAGTGTGGAAATCAACTCAAGTGCATTTGATCTTGACAAACTCTTTGAAGTTCGAGGACAACTCCTGAATTCTTGATGTCAGAGGTCATTCACCTAAAAGGAGAGCTCAACCTTGGTGATGTAGATGATTAGATGTTTAAACATTTGATTCAATTGTAATTCATTCAGTTGTTTAATTCATTTGTGAGATCCATGTAATGATTATTGTGTGCTATAAGATATGCAATTATATGTGATCTATTTGCCTGTTTTCAGAGGGCATGGCTAGCATTTTCTTAGATTAGCCAAAAAAATAGAAAATAATTTAGCTATTAAAAGAGCTATCATAGACGATTTGTAACACTAAACCATTTATGCTATATAAGATATCACAGACGATTATGTTTAAGAACTGTCTATGATATATGACATATCACAAATATTTTTTAGTATTAGCCGTCTGTGATATATGAAATATTATAGACGGCTATGTTTAAGAACTATCCATGATATTTGTCATATCATAGACGGTTTTTTGAAAAACTGTTTGTGTTGTGACTTATTACAGACGGTTTGAGAGCCGTCTGTGATAACCACCTATTATCACAGACACAATAAATCAGATGGTCCAGAAATCGTCTGTGATGAACATCTAGAACTGTCTATGATGACCCTTTGGAGGCGCTCATTTTGGCGATAGCTTATAGTTTTTTCACTGTACCTGATGGTAGTTTATTTGGCGTAATTAAATTTAAAAAAAATTTAAAATAAAAAAATAGGTTAGCCCATCACGAACAATACTAAGAAATACAGAAAAAACAAAAAGGCAAAAAAGTCCCCAAAAAATTAAAAAGCTAGAAAAATGAAATTAAGGAATAGGGAATTAAAAGTTAGAAGTCAGAAGCTGAAAGGAGTGTGGTAGTGCAGTGTTCGTAAGCAAGCCATGAGACAACCAATGTTGAACAGTACAGTGTCACATGATCAAGGGGAACCCTTTCGTTATCAGCTTTTCTCCCGATCACTTTTCAGTTGTGACTATTCGGATGGTGGTATGGCTATTAGAAAAATTCTGAAAACATTGTAACATTAACATATACGGGAGAAAGTGCTGAACCTTTGGTCAAGAAAATAGAAAAGATTTCAAGTTGGGTGTTTTGGTGAGCTTTCTCCATCCTGAGTTTTGTGATAATATTTCATATAATGAAACTGTATAGCTGTACATCAATAGAGAGCTAAATGAACTAGCATCAACTCAAAACTAGATTAAATGAGATAATCGGTCTGCTGGTATTTCCTTGTAAGGACCAATTAAAGAATGCCAAAATGCAGTATTAAAAAAAAACTCGGCGTACGTATATACTTAGCAAAAGGGTACACTCACCTCTCTGTAAACATAAGACATCAATAATTAAAGCTATCTTCTGTAACCTCAGAGCTTTACGTTCCTCATAATACCAATAACAAACCTGGGGGGATTCCGCCCCCCCAGCGCGTCCACGTCGCCCGCGTCGCTCAGCCGGCCGGCGCGTGGCGGAGGAAATTCGCGTACGGCCGGCCGAGGCATTTTCCTTGGGTTTTTCGGAAATTACGTAAAGGTCCTTTTTTCTCGCGAAAAGGTCCCTGCAAGTTTTTTTAGAAAAATTTTTTGGATAGCGCCCCACGGGTTTCCAAAATTATGTATAGGTCCTTATTTACTTACGTACAAGTCCTTACAGGTCCTCGATTTTTTACAAAAAAAACCTTTGATTTTCCCGAAATTACGCATTTGTCCTCGATTTTTTTTTTAAAAAACTCCTCACGAATTATCGCCTCTTTTACTTTGATACATACGGTGGCTGGCGCGGCGTGTCGCCGCGCCTTTGAGGCTAGTAATTTACATGGCACAACTTCAGAAGGTCTGTACATCACTGCCCTTCATTGCACGAGTTCAGAAACTGTATTGGCATGATTGTCATATATGTGGTTAATTCACAATTGTTATCAATTGAACTAACAGGAATAAAGGAATTAGTTAAATTATGAGAAATTAGGGATCACGTAATCAAGGGAACTTAGAGAATAGGCAATATTACCTGGGATTGGGTGAGATCATGGCAAATCTCCGCGATGGCTGGGGCAGCGCCGGTAAATTGACGACCACGCAAGCGTCTGACGATGGAGCCCGACTAACCGATGATGTGTATCACCGGCGATTAGCCCAGGGACACTGGACATGGCGACCAACGATGAACCACTAGATGGCGTGGTCATTCGAAAGCAGAATCAGGGCAACAGCTTGAATCAGATCCAGTGGAAGATGGACCAGCGGCGCTGAGAACAGGTGTAGCGGCCACATGGATTTGGTGTAGGACACCAAAGCCAGCGAGATTCGGATGGCCTATGTAAGGATGGTGGCAACGTTGCAGCACTGCACTCAGCATGGCATGTATTGGGAGAAGATGGTGCAGAGGGTGCCGGCAAGGCATGAGTGAGAGGATAGGGCCGGCTTGGCCGAATGCTTTGTCAATTAACAGCCGTAGGACGGTAGGGTGGGTTAAAGAGATCGCATTTTAGGAAGTTACAGACCACGTCTAATTTATTTGCTTAAAAGGAAATCTATTGAAATGTTTTATCTATTTCGCTACGTGGGGAGGTGGTGGGATTCGCGCACAAATCTGGGCGCAGCGCTTTTATTTTCCGTTGTTGAGTATGTGTTGCTGTATGGTGGTTCTTGTTGTAGTGTGATTGCCATAGTCACCTCGTCACTCCGCTTTGTCGCCCACCGCCTGTCCTGTCTGGATAGAGGAAGGGCACGCCTGCGAATTCTCGCCGTGGCCCGCCTTCTCGCCGTCTTCTCATGCTTTTCTCCTAAGTACACAAGCCTCCCGTGCGTGTCACATCTCTCCTAGCTCGCCATGCACTCCATTTTCACAAGAACTAGAGCTCCTTGCTCAGCGGGAACGTGAGCGCCGTTCTCGCTGCCGGAGAGCACGCCTCTGTGCCTGTGCGTTTCTGGTGAGCTTCCTTGCTTGGCTTGCACGTCGCGTTTCGTCTGAACCTCTCTGATGCCCTTTTCTTAGCTCATTTTTGCAATTGAAGCCGTGGAGAGCAGAGCCTACACCATCTTCTTCCTCTTCGCTGAGTGGAGAACCCTAGCGTTGAATATTTGAAATCCTCATATGGGTTCCATACTAGTTCCATGATTAGTGGTATTCACAACATTGTGATCACATCTATACACATCGCATACAAATAATTTACAACAAAAGGGATAAGTACATAAGCAATATATATAAGGTTTACAACATAGGGCCAACTGACCAAATAAATATAAGTATCAAGATTAAGATTGCAACGGAAGACAAGTAAATAACCAGAAGAGTCCAGCAGTATGTTACTATTGCCCACAAACAACCAACAAGGGTTAGGCCTTAGAATGACCCATCGTCATATTCTCCAATATCGAGAGCAAAATAAGCATCGTCGAGCATATTTTCTTCCACATTCTCTGAACAAATTAAGCAATGTTGAGTACATTGTGTACTCAGCAAGATTTATAGTGTATCACAACATATATATATAAATGCAAGGCTAACAATGGATAAGGCTCGATGCTACAAGTAATTTTTAGCATGAAGAAAGTTTGCATTTGCAATATCGATAAGTAGTAATTTGCAACAAAATCGTAAAGAGCACTTAAAATGTAAAATAATAACATTTATATAACTTTATCATGAGTAATCATAGTAATTCACAGCCGACCATGGCTGAGAAAATCGAACAAACCTCAACCATAGGCATAGCACATGCGTCATATTCATGCCATCATATAATTTTCAACAAAACCATTTTGTTAAAATAAAAGCTAGACTCATTGTGGCTGTATCAAAACATGCTCATGGCCATGAGTACAGCTATTAAATAGTTTAAACAGTTTTAACACCCTCAAGAGAATGTACAACTTTACTCACATGAGATAGTCTACTGTCAGCAACTACACGCTTCCTTGGGCGTATGACAAAAGTAATTATCATAAAACCTTTACATCACCTAGTCCTAACCTTGCACCAGCTCAATGAATGGCAAACCCTCACTTAGGCGTGTCCTACCCTCAAGTAAGCATTTATCATTGTATTAACAAGCTTTAGTCCTAACACCTCGGTGAAGCGATCCTCTACGAGCAAACTTTCATGGAATACCCTCAGTACTTCAGCCTACCAAAATACAAAGGTAGTCCTAGATAACTTAGTCAGCTAAAACTAGAGCTCATATAGCACATGTGGTTGTATGGTTAGACTTAGATATATGGCAATAGTGTTTAGTCCTTAATTCACCCAAGCGAAAATCTCCTCCTATCTACATGCGAGATACCTACTCATATCTTTTAGTTTATCATATAACTTATCCACATCTAAATCTAGGTTTTTCATTTTATTTTATACCAAACTAACAGAGGTTCCTCTTCTGGTCCACTATTTCAAAATCACACATATCCACGCGCAAGTTTTTTGTAATATTCAAACTTAGTGTAAACTTGTGTGTGGCTAAGCATCTAAACGATATACTCAATGTAATATACCAAATTTGACATTAGCTACTGTCTAAATCATGACGTAAGGGCTACAATAGTGGGGATATCAAATTGCAAGGAGGATTAATGCATACAAGCAGATATAACTACTGTTACCGACAAATATAGCGACTTTAGTGAAACATACACACATACATAATAGATTTTACAAATAATATATAATAATTAAAATATTAGGATCAACATAGACAAATGATGTGCTTTCTATGCTTTGATTGCTCAAAGAATGGTTCGGAAGTGCTTTTGTAGATTTTTGGCGCGACGATATCTATTCAGTAAAATCCAAACAAGCACAAATAAGAGCTAAATAAATTCAAATAGAGACCAAATTTAAATATCTTTTGCATATCTAGATAGACCATGATTTTAGAAGGATTTAGAGACAAAATTCACTTAATTGGAGTTCATGTGCAAAAGTTATGGCCATTTCAATTTTAATCGGTTTATAAATCCTAAAAAATAATAGAAGTGATGGCATCGAAGACGTATTATTTCAAAATATGCTTTCCAGTTCACAAAGCGAACTTTCACATAACTAAAAGCAGTTTTTTATTTTATTTATTTTTCTGAAATGTCTTACATGTGGGCCATGTATGTCAGTCTTACACGTTATAAATCATGTTTTATTTATTAAACTACCAAGTGGGTCCCATATGTCAATGACTTATACTTTAAATTTTGGTTTAATTAAAATTCCTTAATTAATTTTAGCTAGGTCCACCTATCATAGACTCATTTTAATCAACGAGAATTTAATTAGAAAATTAGCAAGTGGGGTCCAAAGGTTAGCGTCTCATTAGATACTAATTACTGATTATTAAATTTAAATGTGATTAACCATGTTAATGACCTTCGTGATAGGTGGGGCCATCGATCAGAGAGAGAGAGAGAGAGAGAGAGAGAGAGAGAGAGAGAGGGAATGAAAGAGAGGAGCTCAACTCGGTCAAGCTCATTCACGAGCTTGCCGGTGGCGAGAGAGGCAGCAGCTTGGCTTTCACATGGGTGAAATAGAATGGTTGTGTCACCGTGCACCTCTACGGCCAAAATAGTGGACAGAGGTGGCAACACGAGGTGGCGATAAGGTGGAGGCTCTCGGGCTTGCACTGGCACGAGTGAAGGAGCGTAGGAGAGGGTGATTGGGTGATCATGTTAGCTCTAGGGAGGTTAGGCGATGCTACAAGGTTAGCATGGGGACTTATGGTTACCGAAGCTTCGCCGGTGCCATGCTATCACAACGGCACCATGAACGGCTACGATGAAAGCTAGGCAAGGCAAGTTAATCCCAAATCTAATGAGTATGAGATCACCTAGGGACTAACAGGAGTTTACCGAGGAGGTTGGTGATGATGGAGAGGCACCATAGTGGCTGGATGATGAGGGGCAATGGCAGTAGAGATATGCTCATAGTGAGGAAACTCCACGGTGAGGGAGAGCTGCGGATGAGGGTGCATTAGCTCAATGAATGGTCAAGGATGCTTTGAGGGAGACGAATTGAACTAGGTCTCATCGGAGAGGCAACGGTGTCGACGGCGGCAGTTTTGACCAGACCCAAGGAAGACGACTCAAATCTGATGAATGTATGCATGAATCACAAAATAAGTTGAGGGGAAATTCTCTAGGGGATGTGGAATGCAAAGTGACATAGTCAGAAATGCGAGAGGTTCATTGGAGAGCTGGGACGACGATGCCACAGGAGGTTGCAGCGGTTGCGCTTGCCAATGCTAAGGAAGGCACGTGCGTTCCTAGCGAAACAAGGAGCTAGAAGCTAAGCTTTTCATGAAAGTGAGATGAGGGTAAGATGGGTAAGATGGTGACATGGTTGAGGGGGTTTTGTAGGCATGAGATGGTCAGGGATTAGCTCACGAGTTCTTGCGAGCTCAGCGGGAAGAGTAGCTCTGGTTCCTTCCCCCGAAGTTTGTAATTTTTCCAAGATTTTAGATATCTTAGATTTTTCTTAAAAAATCTTTGAAGGTCTCTATTTTCATTAAAAGCACTATTTTGATTTGGTGAATTTCGGAAACATGTTCAAAAATATTCAAAATTTTATTTCCATCACCATGGACGTATTTTTCAGTTTTTGAAATGGTTTCCACTGTAAATTCTTCTATGCCACTTTATGGATCATCTTTTCATATTTGATTTTTTTTAAAGTCAAATTGAATTCTATCCCTTGCATATTTCTTTTCTATAATTTGTAGTTACAAGTTATTTTCCAAAGGAACTCCAATCAAACATCAAGGGAATAAAATGCAAGCAAAAAGTTTTAGATTTTACTCATTTTTTAACTCCCTAGGATTTGGGATGTAACTCGTCGTGTTTTTGCTGTTCTGGTGAGAACCATCCCTTTTCTCCTCTTGTCACTTTGCATTCCTTACTCATCTCCAGGGAACCCCGCACTCGATTTTGCTTGTGAACTAGTGTAGCGTCGAAATTGTGTTGTCTTCTTCATCGCTAATCATCATTGTCGCTGTCATCTCCCTCTCTCCCTGGTGTGCTTCAACCTTGTCTGTGGTCAACTGTACCATGTGCCTTATCACCCTGAACCTCACCTTGCCCTCTATACCTACTAGTTCATCCTGATGAGCGACGCTACCATGAAGCTCATTGCTGCCACCTCCACTCATCGTCGTCCGCCCACCATAGACCTTCTCTGTCATGATCAACCTCACGATCGTGATCATGGTGAGCTCCTAATCCTATTGTGCCATTTAATTTGAGCTAGAGTAGTAGTTGTTGCTATATTCTTCCATTGTCGTGCCATTTTAGACTTCCTCTGCCTCCATTAACCACCCTGGTAAGGTCCCTGTGTTCTATAGATGCTTTTGCACACTTTAGATTTGAGGCTCGTCGTCATTTGCCTAGACATCATCATAGCCACCCACGATGCTGCCGCAGAACTCATCACCACGGCCACTCTGATGTCCATTGGTCCCCATGCCACCACCGTTAGCACCACGCTGGACCCAGGAAGCAATCATATTGTTCCTTTGCCGCCACTCTTTCATCATTGTCGTCGTTCGCCGGACTTCACCGACACTTTGCATCACCGTGAGCTCACCTTCGACCACCTCTTCGGCCACCATCACCACTGATGGACTTGTCGTGAGCCCCTCTACCTGTCCCCAACCTCACCATAGCTGCTTCGGCCCTCCCTTCGCCGCCGATGAGCCTGCTAATGACCTCAGCCGAGAGAGCCGCCATGCCCATGTCTTGTGTCATTGACAAGTAGGCCCCACGTTATTTTCATGCGTTTAGCACTAACAACTTCACTTAGCATGTATTCACAAACTAGTGGGCCCCACTGATTATTTAATTGGTTTGATATTTACAATGGGGGTTTAAAAATCTGTTTCATTGACATGCGGGACCTATCGGTTAGTTTTCGCATACATAAGCCAAGTTCACCGTGGACCGGTCCCACTCGTCAGATGGATAATGCAGTAAATCCAGATTTTCATGTAAAAAAAATAAAAATTTGAAACCCTAGTAGCACAGTGTTTTATCTCTTCTTTTTCTGGGATTTTCTCTCCCGGTAAAACTTCCAAAAGCCCGTTCTCCCTCATACAAATTCCGAATAACGTGATTCTTGTTTCTAAATTTTTATAAAATAATGATATTTATTATAGAGCCAATATTTTGAATTTTAGTCTCCATTTGAATTTATTTAATATTTATTTATGTTTCTTGGTTTTACTTGCTTTGAACCGATGTATTGGAATCGTATGAAGTTGATCCAGAGCAATACGAAGACCTCAACAAGCAAGGAAAGCACCCTAATTTGATCATGTTGATCTCATAATTTAATGTTATATATTTTCTTTGCTCAAACTATTATGCATGCGTATATTTTCAGTAAAATCGCTATGTTGGTAAGTTTGACAGTTATACTGATTTGTTGCATGGATCCTACCTTGAAAAGTTGACAATCACTATTGTTACCTTAGTAATGATATCTACAGCTGGTATGATTCGTTGTGGAGTTTTACAATAAATATAAGATACAATTGCTTAATCATGCATAGTTTGTCGGCATATTAAATGATAGGTCGGTTACACTTCCAAAATATGGGTTGGTTGTATTGCTAGATCTGTGGGGTCATATTTGATATTATACTTAGAAAACAAAACTAAAAACTATACTTTTGACTTGAGCAAAATATTTATATAACTTATAGTGTGAGAGGGAACTCACATGTAGTGGTAGGTTATTGGAGACTCTTGCCCAAGTCGGTTAAGATCGTGAACTTATGTGTTATTGATCTAAGTCTTTCGTACAATCACAAGTGCTTTTATAAGAAGGCCTTGGCATAATAAGTTGTTTGGGTCTAATCTTGCATCCGTGATAGATCAGAGTTGTGTGAGTGCCCGAACGGTGGCTCGAGGTGGTTCCTATCACAGTTGTGTATGGGGGCTAAAACCATCGACACAATGGTGGATTCCTTAGGGTTAATGTGTGCAAACTCCCAAGGGCACAAATCCATCGGGCGGGTCAAGGTTGGGGTCGAGCAATGTAAATGCCTCATGATCACTCTTATCAGGTACCTTGTGTATCGCAAGCCATGGACGACATGAGAAGTTGATTATGTCTTATGAGTAAAGTGCACAACCTGTACAGAGTGAAAAATCTATTTAAATAACTGTACCCCCGGTGATGGACAAAGCTTAGTGATGTCGCTAAAATTAGTCTTATCTTTTCAAAACTTGGTTGGGAATGGAAGGTATCCACTTATTGAAACTTGGTCATGAGTATGTGAATGTCGTTGCTCATGGCTATGGAAAGCCATTTGTGATTTATGCTTATATTACCTATTTGTTACTTTGTATCAAATGTAAAATACTTTTACAACTTTTGATTGCAATCTATTACTCATTATTGCAAATGAAAGCTTGCTTTATGCCAAATAAATTTTTTTTGATAGGATAGCAATCCCTCTTGACATAGCCTTGCATACTATGTAACTTTGCTATAAAGTCTTACGGAGTATATTTTTGTATTCACAATTGCTCGTTGAACACTATCATAGCAAGAAGAATGAGATCTCCATATCGGTTAATTTCACGCCGTCGGTATTAGCGAAGATGACATCATTTGCTAAGATTTAACTACAATCAGTTGCCTGTGGTGTGTTATGGCATGCATGCTTGCTGGAATTTATGTCTCATTTATCGTTTATTCCACTGCTATTTACTTAATATGGGAACTATTTAGGCCCCGTTTGGCACAGCTCCACCACCAGCTCCTGGAGCTGTTTGGAGCCGTTTTGTGCCAAACGGGGTACAACAAAATAGCTCCACCCAAGGAGTCCTTTAAAACCTGCCGAGACAAAAGTAGCTCCTTGGGTGGAGCTAAAAAAAGTAGCTTCACCCAGCTCCACTTGTGAAGTAAAAAAAAACAGCTCCACTTGTGAAGTGGAGCCGTACCAAACGGGGCCTTAGTTGGTCAGCCCTTCTATCAAAAGCTTAGTTATATAAGTCTATGTTCGCTTGTTTATTATTATATAGTACTCTGTTTATTCATGCTCACATGGTGTGATACAAAAGATATTGAATGTGTATACTAGCCACTGATTATTAGACTAGTACGATATACATGTAAGGGTTCAGAATTAATTTTTCGGATCCGACAACAATTAATCTGGAAACTCATTTCTCAAGTAATTAAACTACAACATCTCCAACATTGGAAGGAACTCTCAAGGGGACGATGCATCAGATAATAATATACATCGACATATAGAACAACATTAGTGCACATACTGATATGATCTGGACAACAATCTCTTAATGAAGCATGCATATGCATGCTTCCTAGCATTCATAAATCTGAATCCTCAATTCGGCTAGATCCAGCTGATTAGATCGATCTCGCAACCTACAAACATCAAGGAACAAGTAATTATATTGATTCTAAATTAATAATGTATAAACTAGAACCTATTAAGTTCAATTAGTAAAAAATGATCAAATAAATTCACTAACCAGGTAGTAGCACTCCCCCATCTGCAAGCTCTTCATCAGAACGCCGTGCTCGTTCACCGGGAGGACCTCGCCGGAGGAGTGAACCAGCATAACATCACGCCCAAACGTGCCTGCCAAGTCCAATGCGCCCGCGCTCGGCACGTCGTACACCACACCATTGATGAACACTTGGATCGTTCCTGCAATATACATCAATCCATAAGTAAGCACACGTATGATCATCAATGGTCACAATTGGATAGACGACATGCATGAGATCAAAAGCTTGAAGGTTATGAGGTTACGAGATTTCACATGCAATGTACAGTAACTAACCAGCTGGTTGGTAGGTCAGTTGTGAGGAGTCGGTGGCCGTGTAGCTGTAATGGTGGTCACCACCGCGTGCCATGAGGCTCATTTGCCGAGAGATAGCAAACAGGTCGTCTCCGCCTTCGACGTCGTCCGCCAAGAAGTGGGAGGCCACGGCCGCGGATGGCACGGGCGCCGCGGCCGTGGGCACGCTGTCGCACAGCTGGCCGTGCATGATGAAGGGAGAAGTGCTGACGTCGTGGTGGCCGGCGGCGGCGGCGGGGAGCTGGGTGCCGCCACATGCCTGCTGGAGCTGGCGGGCGCGGCGGCGGGAGCGGGAGCGGCGGTTTTGGAACCAGTAGAAGACGTTGGCGTCGCGAACGGTGCCGAAGCGCTCGAGGAGGCGGCGGATGTGTGCCGTCTCGTCCTTAGCCGGGTTCACCATGCCGCTGTTGAAGATGGACTCCAGGATCAGGATCTGCTCCGGCTTCGGCGCCCACCGCGACCTCGCCGGCTCGCCCTCGCCGCCGCCGCGGTGGGTGGGAGCTTGGTCGTGGTGGTGATCCATGGAGAGCCTAGCTAAGAGATGGTCAAAGCTAACTATGGACAATGTTATGGAAAGGGACAAAGGATTGATGGAAGGGATAAGTCAAGGGGAGAGTGACACAAGGCCAAGCTAAGGAGAGTGGGGGCATAATGGAGAGTCTTGGTACTTATAGAACTCTCTCTGTGCGGGGAGAGAGAGAGAGAGAGAGAGAGAGTTCTTTTCATTGGCTAATGTGATAATTGGGTCACTAAGCGATATAAGCAGAGGGCACAGGGAGTGATTAGCTAGAGATTAGGTGTCATCGGTTTGTTTGAATTTGCCGCTCTACTTGCTCAAGAAAGAAAAGGCAAATTAAAGAAGTGTTCTGAGTTAGTGCCTGAATTTTTATGAATGATAAACTAATATATATATATATATATATATATATATATATATATATATATATATATATATATATATATATATATATATATATATATATATATATGTGTGTGTGTGTGTGTGTGTGTGTGTGTGTGTGTGTGTGTGTGTGTATATATGTATGTATGTATATATATGTATACATATATATATATGTATATATATATATATGTGTATATATATATGTGTGTGTATATATATGTTGTATATATATGTATATATATACATGTGTATATATATATACATATATATATACATACATACATATATATAGGCAAAATAACAGGTGCACCATGGTGCCCAAGCTCCATAATTAAAACTTTCCATCTATCATTAATACTTTCCATCCGTGATTGATTCCTTTCCAAATTGATGCCTTTTCGAATTAATGAATCTTAATAGGTTTACCTAATATATTGCACCTGCACGCATCTAAAAGCAATCTAACGACAAAGAGGCTTGATGCCTGGGCACCATGGTGCCCCATTTCAGTATCTTATATATATATATATATATATATATGAATTCCTCCATTACTTCCTTAAGTTTGTTTTTACAAAATAAGCCTGTTGGCTATTGCTTGTTCGATAGAATGTCGAGCATTAATAAATTAACTTTAAAATAATGGTATCAGATAACTCATCCTCAATTACAACTTGGGTTTGTCGACACAGTTGTATCACTTTGCTACCATGCACGGGTTACATGAATATTCTTGATGACTCCAGTGTTAACACATAATTTTATTGGTCTTTTCAGGTTAATGCCATGTCTTTTCCATAAATACTCGATGCATTACATTAAACGTTTGTTCGGGTACTCCAATAACTTCGAGAAAAAAAATTAAAAGGTAGCCTCGTACATGCAGCAGTCCAATGTGAAACGAATTATAGTTAGCAAATAAAAATAAAAAATGTTCACATTTCTATGCCCTCTAATACAATGATGACGAGGCTAGTCAAAGTTAAAATGAAACGATAAATTGCAATCATCAACAACGGCACTATCTTTGTCCAATGGGAAACACTAGATCATGCATGTAGTCGTGGTTCCTAAACCCTTATACCTGCAAAATATTGATTGTCCACATACATGATGGTTCTCATTCTTTATTTTGTTTAGTAGCACAAATTAAACTCTGTACCGGAAGAATTTTTTTCACATGCACTAACATAAATACACACATCCTCTATTTTTTTCATTTATAAAAGCCAATATTGTTGCAAAAATAAGGCATCCATGCATGTAAACTTTCTTTTTTTATCTGTAAATCTCGTTCCTTCCATCATTTGTAATAAACAGACAAACATATTCTTTCTTCTATAGCTATATCCCCAAGACATCTATACCAGGGATATCAATCATGGTTGTTTTCAGTATACCACTAACTTTTGGTCATGTAACATTATTAATATGTGTATTTGATCAAAATACTGACTTATGAAGAGAAATGGAACGAGTATGTTTACTCTTTCTGCTTCAATCTAATCAATCAAACTAATGTTTATCTCCATGTTGCTCATAACGAAGGAAACATGGACAGATGTGCTACCCTTTTTAGTATGTAAACCTGGAGTGGGGAAGGAGGAACACAAGCGCGACCATAAAATTTGGCAAGATCAACTGACCACACTTTGGGGAGCTGGTGGGTGCCCTTAGGTTTGTATTTTGTTGGGACAGGTGGGCACTTCATGTGGAAGTGAAGAACAAGGTGTTTTCTGCTTTAATTTTGTGGACTAAAATATAATTGCATGTGCGGGTTTGGAGGTATGTTAGTTTTTATATAGAGGGTGATGCTTCCTATATGCGCTTTTCAAACAACTTAATAATTTTATATATGTTAGCTAGGTTCCCACGAAAAAATTATATATGGTAGGTTCTATACTAACCATTGATGACTCACAGGTAATATGTTGGCGCATTAGCTTAACTAGCTAGTTTAATCCACAAGTCGGTGTGTCGTCTTGTATGCTATGCTCCCAGGTTCACGAACCTGCCTCAGTGCTTGTCCTACATGCCACCGTGAGAATGAGCAAATCGTACGTAGTTAAGTGAGTGGACATGGGCCATGATCGATGAAGGAATTGACCTTAGTCTGTCACCAACATCTTCCCTTCGATCATATGGTTTTTAGATTAGGAAATATCGTTTTTATATATATAGGTATAACACAAACACCTCCGGATTTGAAATAATTACTTATGTAGGTATCAGCATAACCTCCGGATTTGAAATAATTACTTATGTAGGTATCAGCATAATTAATTACCTGGTGTGAGATATTGCGTAATTTGTTCAAGAATGGAACATATATAGGTAGTTAGGCCTGTTCTTTTTCTCCGAAGCTGATGGCTTTTGGTTTTTGCTATAGTACCTAACTTTCAAACAGAGTATTTTTTTAAGACGGGGTCTACAAGTTAAACGATCTACACGTTAAAAGCCCAACATATGTACCAGCCAAAATCGTAAGTGAGTATCTGTCTCTTCGTAATTTGTACCGTAAACAACTAAAATTCAAAAATTTAGCCAAAAGTCATAAGCCGCAGCTGTTGCCAAACAGGCCCAGAGTTAGCTCTGTTCTGCAGGGAGCACAGTTCTCACTATTTGTTTAATTAGGGCCTATTTGTACTGTGGAATATCTTTAGATTCTGATATACTGCTGATCAATATGAATCGTGGAAACTCTTGCGTTTCAAATAGGGTCTTAGAATCCCTTCAAAGGAAACCGCCAAGCGGTGCACGTTACCCCGTATGACAACCTGAGGCTCCATGCACAATTCACCAAAATCCATTCTACATTATTCTCTTTCTTACCAAAGATCTAACGAGCCCCTGGTATAGTCATGTATCAGGCGCTACATATATTATCACACTGCTGGTGCATGCACTGGATAACCGTGTTTGGAAGCATGCTGTTTCTGGACATTCCACTGTCACTTGTAGGGCTGTTTGTACACATGCATGACATGCGTGCACTATATTAACATCACAGATAGGGTTTTTTTCGATCACATGCACAGTATTACTACCTTATAAATACATAGTACAAATTAAGTATAGTGCAAGCCAGCCCAGAAGCTACAGTATTTACAAAGATAACATAATGTAGCAGTCTGCCGACGTCCTGAAAGTACTCAACAAGCGACGGGTTGGTCCAAGGATCGGTCAAGTTTGTGTCCTTCTTCCTATTGTTGCATGCAATGACAGAACTATTCTTTCATATCTGATCGGCACACTGCACAACTCGATCGATGTATCTATCCGACGAAACGACGTGACATCTGAATGATCTATGACTGTACATGCGCAAAGCGATACTGACGTGTTGCTTTGCTTTCCTTTGCCTGCATGCACGCCTGCCACTAGATTCCCTCCCAATCATGCCCACCATGTGAAATGTTGATTGTACACAAGACGAACTGCGATCGTACCTAACCTACTGGTTTTTCCGCATATAACGCAGGGATAGTTGGGATTTTGCGGGATTTAAACTTATTTTTATTGGGTGTTTGATAAACTTCATCAGATATTTTCTTCTTAACTGTCATTTAGATTTGTGACCATTGGATTAGAGATCCAACGGCCACGAATTCTCCCCCTCCAAAAAAATCTCCCTCTCTAAAAAAGGGGCTGTTGGATTAGAGACCCAACGGTCCTAAATTTGGATGATTGTTAAAAAGAAAACATCCGGGTGATACCTAGACACACCCATTTTTATTTTCATGTTTCAAACAAGCCCTTATGCTTCACAAAGAAATTATTAATTATGCATATATCTGTTTGATTAGATATGTGAATAATCTTTGTACTCATATATCAACACTACTTATCGTCTAGTTTTAGCTAAGTCCTACGTATGGTACGCAGTTGTACACACAAGTTCAATCGTTCCCTGTGAGTTAAAAAGAACCGGAGGGAACATTTTCCCAACCTCACGGTAGGGAGACTGTAGTAGACATTTTAATGGTAGGGGAAACGGATATTTCTAGTAGTGATAAGGGCTCACTATAGCAGTATAGTTCAAGTACTGTTCCTTCCATTTCATGGTATAATGTCCCATTTGCATAATACTGAGCGATGGATTATGAGGGTGCACGAGCATAATGTACTAGGTTCAATCTTCACCCAGGAGTGAAAAGTTGCATATTGCCTTGATTCAAAGAAATAAGATACCTACATAAATTGAGAGTACTCCTAGTTCTTTTGCACAAAGCTAGCTCAAATCACTTCCATTTACAATTAGAGGGAGTATTAATTAATTAGTAATAATTAGCATGGTCTTCACAAAGGGCAAGATAATTGTTAACCCAGTGATTTTCACTCGACCAGTTGGTCGACACGGCACACGAGTTTCACTCCATGCATGTTCCCCGGTCTGGCCTCAAATGGTAAAAGTCGCACGAAAACACTCCCTCTTAGAGAAAGTACGACGAGATACTTGGTGAGAGTGAGCGACAAGTGAGCAGTGCCTCGGAATTTGTGATCCCCTTGCCCAAAAATTGTCTCTTTTTACTGTGTATGTGCTACATATATACAGACAGTCGTATATATGTTGCATAAGATGAGTATATATTGACCAACTCTGTAAAATAGTGTTGAGAATGCCAATGATTTATTTGTATAGAATAATTGGCAATCGTATCGAGTTGAAGTTTGAATTTACGAGAGTTTGTAAGTTTTCAGAGATACTGTCAGTCAAAGGCGGTTTGACCGGCCAGAGGATAGGTGGTTTGACCGGCCAGGGGATAGGCGGTCTGACCGCAAGTCTGGTGTGACTGGATTTTGGTTGGTGATAGGACTACCGATACGGTATGACTAGTTTATAGTTGGTGGCTGCTTTTTTAGAGAGGTGTTTTCTAGGTGCTCGACCATAGCAATCAGACCAGCCAGGGAGCAGTCCAACCTAGGCCAGCGATCTGATCGGCCACCCAATGGCGCTCATACCTATTTTGTCTGAATGTATATGTGAGATTTTGGATATTTATAGGAAATAGTTATGGGTCGAATGTTTGAGTCCTAGGTCATTGCATCCTTGGTGCATGAAATATGTTTGGACCAACGTGGGTCAAGTTGTAATGAACTTGTGCCCAAAAATAATTTTCTTGATCTTTGATGTATAGGAAGCTTAGAGGCAACCATGGTCGACTGCTTGGGCTGGGACTAGACTCGGGGATGAGTTGAGGTACGGTCAAGGTAGTTAGGCTGGATTGTTGAGTTCAAGCATGACATAGAGAAGACTTGAGATGTTGGTGCAAGTAAGGCATGGTCAGGAGGAGCCGAATCTACATGTTACAAGCATGGAGATTTGTTGCAAAGGAGGAGATTACCATGGACTAGGCTCGGGGAAGAGATGATATCCAAGATCAAAGTGAGCGTGTTTTGGCGGAGAAGCCAAAAAACTGAAAACAACGATGAGACCAAAACCGCGACACTTGGAGAGCATTGGAAGAGTGACTTAGGTTAAGAAGACACTAAGAAGGCTAATAAGTGGATGGGAAGCTTGCTCTTTAATGGGTTTGGGCTTATGCACTTTGTGAAGCAAGCATAAGTCATATGTGAGTGTAAAACCTGGTGTAAGGTTAATGGGTTTCCCCCGTTGTGCTAATACACAATATCTGTTAGTGTTAGATGTGAGCATATTGCTCTATCTATATGAGTGGGAGGGGTTGGAAGTATATAGTAACTAACAAACAAACCAACTATCCATTCATTAGGGTTTGAGAAAGAGGGAGGGAGTTCCTTATGGTGGAAGCTTTGGATGATTTCTCTATCCTCTATGGTGGAGTGATTATAAAACCTTCATCTACCAGTTGCAATAGATCAATCTTGTTCATCCTACGTGGTGTGTTCTTACTCTTGTTGATTTTTCATTTGTTTTGGTTGGTGTTTTTCCCTCTCTCTTTCCCTCTTGATCTTACTGGGTTCCAAGGATGTGTAAGTGATGGAGATGCCTCATGAGGATCACATTTCATCTATCTAGGGACCAGCTATAGTAAGATCTTAAAGGTTACCCGATTTGGTTTGATTTGGAGCCGTTCAAGTGATATCTTATTCCTAGAGGTTTGGCCTCGAATCTTTGGGTGTTTTTGCATGCTATGACACGTGAAAACTCATTTAGAGTCATCTTGGGTATCCATAACCATGAGTAAGTTATATCTCAAGTTCTTGAGTTTTGTCCGATTTTGGTGCGATCTTACTTGTCTTGAGGAAAGGTTAGAACTTTAACCAAGATCCATGCGATCCTTGGATAGATTAGGTTTTTAAGATCCTCAGCAAGCTATGTGCAAAGATTCAAATCATTTGAATATGTATTTTGGAGATTGCACCATTTTTTGTTTTGGCTCAGGCTAATTTCCAGTTCTAAGAATAGGGGTGCGATCCAATCGCCCCCAGGCTTGCAGTCTGACCGTATGCCAGTCAGACCAGTCATCTCTGACGGTTAAACCACTCGGCCAATCCATCCTCTCCCTCATAGCGGTATGACCAGTTCAGAGGAGTTGAACTCCGTTTGCTTCTGCGCTTTTATGAGTTCTTTCTTAGTGAGAAAATCTGGTATTTCTACCTTCCAATAGCTAGTGGAGTGAAAAATTTTTAATACTATTTGGGAGATTGAATTTGAAGGCATCATTCACCCACTTTCTGATTGCCATATCTAGTCTAACAAGTGGTATCAGAGCCCGGTTAGCTCTTCTTGATAAATCTTAACTGGTTTAAGAGTAATGGCATTGAATTGGTATTCCACCAAGCCATCTGTCTTCAATGGAGTTGACTATACCTATTGGAAGGCAATGGTAGCCTAATCCAACCCAAGGGCAACCAATTTGGGAGAAAGATACAAGAGCTTATGTCGTGCCTACCGATGACCAGATCACTCCGATAAATCTTGCGAATGTGGAGGCAAATAGCAATACATGCAACTACTTGATTCAGAGGCTTGGTAGATCTAAGTTTGATCGAGTATCTCACTTGACATCTACTCATGAGATCTGAAAGACCCTCACTGACTACACATCTACAATGATCAAGAAAGTGAGACATCATCCATTCAAGAAAGAGTATTCCAAGTTTGAGCAAAAGCCCAATGAATATTTAGATAAGTTGTTTTCTAGGTTCACTAATATTTTCAGCAACTTGCTGTAATAGCCTAATTTTGCCTCCAAATAAACATGCATGATTTTTCATGAATTTCTAAAAAATTTGGTGTATTTTTAAAACTTTCCCAAAGCCTTGTTGGAGTTTAATATTTTTAAAATAAATTCCTTAGCCCAAAAATATGAATTCAAAATTTCTAAAAGTCAATTGGACGCTGAGGAATTTTTCCTAAAAATTTTATATGTAAATCTATTTTTGAATTAAAATTAGAAATTCAAACTCAAAATAAAACAAGAATTAATGTTTAAACTTTATTTGTTTCCCTCCTTCCTTTTTGGGCCAAAACCCACTCACGGCCCAGCCCACTTTTCCCTTTTGCACCCCCGTTGTGGCCCAGCCAAGCCAGCCCACTCTGCACACATTCACTCACTAGCCCAGTCGCTCGCAGTCTCCCTTGCGTCACCGACAACCGGGCCCCAGTCCCACCTATTAGCATCACATTGTGCTTGTTCCTCCTCTCTTCTCTCTCACATGTGCGCCTGAGCTCATCTCTTCGCATGTGTTCATGTGCAACAGTGCATTGAAGAGCTCTACCTCTCGAGCCTTGTGCACCATGATCTCATCCTGTCATCGTGACATTGTCCCATCACCAACTCGCCCTCTCTCGCTCTCTGTCATGCTCTCTCTCCCTGCGCCCAAAGCCACTCACGGCACACACGCCCTCTCTTCCTCCTCACCCCTATTTAAGTTGACGCGCACATGTCAAAACCTTTGTGCTCACCTACTAAGCATCTTCCCTGAGCTCACACCCCCCATTGCCTTCAGAGAGGAAGAATTTCCCATTCTTCCCCAAGTTCGGCCGCAAGCTCTGCCACTCGATTCATCGCCATCTGGTGAGTCTCTAACAACACCATCATGTGCCCTGAGTTTATCTCATCCCCCTCTACCCCCGTTCTCACCTTTCCTTGCCCTTTTGCCCTTAGGAAGCCCTAAGCTACCGTCCTCGCCACCATGCCCCATACCACTGCCAACCTCACTGCCTATTATCTTTGCCCATGTGAGCTTCAGCCATTGCCATCATGCCCTTCTTATTCACCTTGTCTTCCGCATTCTAATGTGCCCTTTGAATTGCCTTATCATGCACAAGCCACTAGAACACACTCGTCTTCTCCAACGATGACTGAATCTCCCTCTCTGCTTCATCTCTCGGTAAGCACATCCACCCTTTTGCAATTTAGCTTAAATCCAACCTTATAGGCAAGCCACCATACCCTAGAACCGGTCGTAACACCTTGACCACGATCACCCTTCCTCGCCGTTGCTGGCCACCATGGAGAGCATGACATGCCGCGCGATAAGCCACTAGCATTGCTCTGTTAGCTTCACCATAGCTCGTAGGCCACAGAACCACCTCCAATTTGATGAAATTTGGTATAAAATCCTAAGTTTGCTGTTGCTGCCATGACGATGCCACCTTGCTCACCGCCGACCTCAATCCGACAACCCTAGATCCCCAAGCCATACGTAAAACACTCTAGGCTACTCACTAGAGCTATTGCGCACCTAGCTTTGGCTTGAGCATGGCTCCGTGTGTAACATCCTAAAATTTAGGAAGTTCAAAAATGTGTAAAAAATAAAACTTTTGATTATATTTTGTTGGCATTTAGTTTTCCTAACTTTTGACTAAAGTTTCTCTAGAAGATAAATTGTGAACACTACACAAAAGAATATACAATTGATGAAACCCAAATTGAATTAAAAATTTAATCTGAAAAGATAATCCAGAAAGTGGTGTAGAAAAATGTATAGTGGAAAACATTGCTTGAAACTTCACTAATGTAACATCCCAAAAGCACAAATATAAGTTCATTATGCTAGAAATAGATGTTGGAATATTTTTGAGCATATTAAAAAATTTTCCAAATTCAAATAGTGCATTTTGAATAAAATAGTGGCCTTCAAAGAATTGTTGAGGAACCTGTTTATATAATAATCTGCACTATGTTTGGAACCTGTTTACTGTATGTAAAAATTCCTCAAAGTGATCAGCCGAACCAAACCCACCTCTTCTCCCACTCTTTTCTGCCTTCAACTTTGCATAAGTGTATTTTTGCGGAATGTGTTTTCTCTTCATTCTTCTAATTTCCACGCTAACGAGTGGGACCAGACCCCACCTATTAGGACCCTTCTCCCTCTCACTGACGTGCTGGGCCTATACGCTAGACTCCTTCGTCCACCACTCACCACGGTGAGCGCCACTGTGACCAATGTGTGCTTACCTGTGTCACCTCCACCTCTGCTCCTCTCTCCCCCTCTCACTGTGTCCTAGGCCTAGGACCCACTCCGTAGTCCCCGCATGCCACCTCACCACCTTCAACTCACTAGAGCAGGTGCGTGTTGTTCACCGCACGTAGCTTCACACCATACTGCTCGCCCTGACCACAACGCCCGCATGCGAGCTCTTTTACTGGCCTCATCTTGCCTTGTTGCCACAACACCATCATGACACCCGTGATTGCCCCATTGTTGCCTTCCTTTTGTCCGCGCGGTGGAGCGAGCGCACGAGCTCGTGATTTCTCACCATAGCCACATGAGACAACCTCCCTCTCCCAGTGAAATCTCTTAGCTATTTAAGCTCCCGTCTGTGCCATCTCCTCCTCAGCTTGCTAGTTGTTCTTTTACATGCATTCCCTGAGCGCCTAGCTCCTTGAATCGCCAAGAACAGACATGTCATTCTCGACGCCGGCGAGCAGGCAACTGTGTTCTTCTTTCTCCTGTGAATCCCTTTCCCATCTGACTGCATCACAATGTGTCTTACACTCCCCTAAAGCCTCATGCACATTTAATTGCTCTGAAATGCAGTGAAGCACTGAAGCCGAGCTTCCTTCCCCAACTCTAACCACTAGCTCTTCCATTGTGATTACACCACACCGGTAAGCTCTACTCTATTCTCTTTGCTTCTTGAGCATCTCTAGGACATCCCTGAGCTCATCCTACTTTCAATTTCAACTAAGGACCTCTCTAAGTCCCTAGCACCAAGAACCCCCTTACCATTGCAGCTGTTCACCATCAACAAGCCACCTCCAACCACCTCAGCCCTAGTCAAACCCTCGGTGAGCATCCTACAGACCCCCTAGTGCTCATGCGCTTGTCAATTTGTCCAATGGCCATAGTTATCTTGGTCGTTGCCATGGATGGTCATGAAGAACCATGCCATCACTGTCTCTGCTGATCATAGGTCTCTGTGCCACCACCATTAGCTTCGCAATGACCTTCCCTAGCTATTCCCTCACTCAATTGCTTCTCCATCTCCTCCTCGCACCAACTCCATTGCAAGCCCAAGCACCACCACAACTCCTCGTTGTCGTGCTGCCACACCAGAGCAACCCTAGCACTATTTCCACCTCCCATAGCTTCGACACGCCACCACCTTTCCATTTTGCTCATTCCTGTGCCATGCCATCACATCCCTCACCGCCCACAAGCTCGCTAGTGCCACCATGGCTCACTGTCTCTCTCTCACTGGCTAGTGGACCCACATGTAAGAGAAGTTAATTAGTGCTAATGATAGGTTTAAATATAATCAGTTGATGACAGGTGGGTCTAACCAAAATTTGTTAAGAAATCTTACTTAAAGTGAGATTTAAAATATAAGTCACTAACATATGGGACCCACTCGGTGTTTTAATAAATTAAATGTGATTTAAAACTTGAGAGACTGACATAGATGGTCCACATGTAAGAAAATTCAGAAAAATGAATAAAATGAGAAAAGCTGCTTTTAGTTCAAAGGAAGAATGCTTTCTCAATAGGAAAGCGTACTCTAGCCAAAATACACTTTCGACATCACCTTTTTCTTTTTTAGGATTTTATTGCGATAATAGTGGAGACATTGTGCAAGCCAAGGAACCTAGATCGCATCAAAATTAAAGCACATACTTCGGCGTTTTCACCTCATTCGTGAGTTGTTGATAGATGTGATGTTAAGATATGCAAAGTACACATGGATTTAAATATTGCTGATCCGTTGATAAAGCCTCTTATGCAGCCAAAGCATGAGGTGCACACAAGAGCTATGGGTATTAGATACTTGCATGATTGACTCTAGTGCAAGTGGAAGATTGTTAGTAATATGCCCTAGATGCAATCATGAAGATGATTGTAATACTTCTATGTTTATGTTTTTTAATAATATGTTATTTTGTCCCTTGATTAAATGTCTTTCATATTGAGCAACAAGTATGTGACTTGTTTGTGGAACTCTTTATTCATGTTTTTATGTTATTCTAAATTATCTCTGGTCTTATATCATTATGTGGGATAATTATAATTTACAAATCAGCACATGTATTGATTGATGATCATGTTTCATGGATCATGGATATGGGATATCAAATTAATAATGTAGACACATATTAGTGAATATGATGTTGGATTGACCCCCATGAGACACTACAGGAATTGTTATAAGTGTCATCAGTTGGTCTCATACATAGTGTATGTAGGATCCTTAGACCTAAGATCATCATTGCTTCCTATATGTGTAATAGTTTACTTAGAGTTTACCAAACACTACTCCATGACTGGGTGGTCATAAAGGTAGTTTTCAGGTTTACTATAAAACATGTGGAGGAATATAAGCGATCAAGATAGAATTTGCCCCTCATATATATATCAGAAGAGAGATATCTCTAGACTCCTCAATGTGGTTGGATTAAGGAAGTGCATAGCCATGCCGAATATGATTGAGGAGTCAATCACAACTAAGTAATCCACTATAAGTTCAAGTGAAGGATCGAGCTATCATAGGATGGCACGCTTCTCTCCTTGAGTTCGATCTATTATCATGAGGTACAAAGATCAGTACATAAGCACTATATATGTTCGTCTGATGTGATCTTTATGTATGTCTGGGAGTCATTATATCCTGCTAGGGACCACTTCTGACTTATGAACCGAAAATGAGTTTTTGGCTCATGGCCAAATATACATGAATCTACAGCGTCACACACTTAATGGGCTGGAACGAAAAGGGTTCGGATGGTAGTCTCCGAGTGGGATACGATCTTTACTCGTATCGAATAAGGATATGATTGGAGGCTATATAAAAAGAGGTGCGGGGCTGAGGGAGGTATCCCGAAACACACCCGTTGAGACACTAGCCACCACCTCTCATAACCCCTACCATGCATGCTGGTGCTAGCACGCTGACACACGGTGTTTCATCCCTGGCTGTGTGGACTTTGGTAGAGACGCTGCTGCGACTGTGGTGCTGATCAGGATGATCATGAGGAGGAGACGGTTGGTCAGAGGATGATTGACTACTACCACTACACCGATGCGCTCTTCGTTGAATCAACTGCCTCAATTCTACATCCGCTGCACTGTGCGTCTAGTGATAATGATCCATGATCTCTTACTCGTATGGCTTCCTAGTTTAATTTGTGTAGTTTCTGATCTGGATTGGTCACATATAGTTGATATGTGGTGGTAGTAGATTGGATCTATTACTAGTCTGATATGATTGCTTAGATTTGTTCATGTTATTGGATTGGTTTAGGCACCGGTTGATAAGATCAATCGGTTTCGGCGGTAGTAGATGGGTTCAGGGGAGGCATGAATTGATAGCACCGAGCTACTGTTCTTTTTGGAAACCTCCTGCGCCAATCAATATGATTGATCAATAAAAATTCGGGCTGATCAGATTGTTCGGAATTGGTAATCTATCATACCCCAGAGCAACAACTCTCAGATCCTTTGTGTAAATTGCACTAGTCCAGAATCAACTAGTGCACAAGTAGACAACAAAGATAAATATCAACCATCATAACATTATTAACTAAATATGGGCCTAATGGCCAAAGTTTACATCCACGACCCATAAGGCAAATTTAAATAATAGTAATGGAAGATAAACACTGAAGCGGAAGAAGCCAACAAGTCTGCCCACAGGCAAACGGTAGAAAGATGCAACCTAGTCGTCTTGGTCTTTATGGTAGTCAAAGCAGTCCTCTTATGAGATGAGATAGCAAGGGTGAGTACAAACTTGTACTCCGCAAGTCACACAGGAGAATACAATATAATGATAAAGGCAACAAAAGAAGGCATATAGGGTTATTTGAGCATAAAATAGCATTTAAAGAAATATAATAAATAGATTGAAATTGCTGAATTTCATACAGTAAGTAAGAGCAGTATTGTAAACAAAATTAAAACCATTAGTGCGGGTCCATCCCCCACACTAACCTAACCACGAGCATCACACCCAAACCATCTTTTCCAAAAAGATCTCTCATGAATTACATCCATCCATAAGCCTTTTAAAACCATTTTGAAAAACAAAATATAATCCATGAAAAACTTTACTCAGCATGCCCATGACCATGGGCACGGCTATCCAGGATAGTCTATACACTTTGTAGAGATGGTACAGCTTTACCAACTTGGCTATGCCAACAGTAAGGTTTTACCCTAGTAAGGAATTCACCAAATCGAGACCCCTTCTTGAGCTGAGTAAGACTTCACATGGCCTACGCCACACTCACTTTCAACCTACAGTGAGACTCAGGTTAGGACCTACAAATTAGTAAGCCAAGACTATGCCATACCAGCCTCGTGGTAGTACAAAAGAGCTTTATAGCAGTAGCTCACAGATCGGTCCTTAATTGACCTAGGCACTTCCCTCATACCCCTTCTACTTGACAATCAACATTGTGTCACCGAATAACAATGCATGCCAGTAAGCACCCACCACCTAACCATTTGCTTAGTCTAAACCAAATTTTCACATTTTATTTTGAAATATTTCATAATCTTTCTCGACTCACCAAAGTCAAGAATATATTTGAAAACTTTATCATTTTATGTGAAAAGGTATCCCAAGCCTAAAGGTATTCTAAGTATTGCTACAAAAGTTCTCTAGCCAATATTAGTATACCATGTAGAGTTTAATTCTAGGGTGACAAGGTGTAAGGATTTGCAATGTCAAAGGTGTCATAACAAGTATATATTAACTAAGTTTAAAACTGGAATTGAAATACTTTGAATAAACATATGCATACAGAATAATTTAAAATAACATAATTTTATTTATAAACTGGGTTCTATATGGTCAAGGTGTGTAACTTGCCTTGCTCCATGGACTGGTGTGAATCGTCGAAGTAGAATTCTTTCGAATCATCGCAATATACACATGAAAATAACCCATCAAACTCAAATAAAATTCAAATAAATTCGAATGAACTCCAAAAAAATAAAAATAAGGGCATAAATTGATAGATTGGGTTTTTTTTATGAATTTGGAAATTTGAACGGGTTCAATCGGAGTTAGGACGAAGCAGAACATGCTCTTAGAAGTTTGAGTTTTAAAGAAATTGATAAAAGAAAATTTCTAGAATTATTTCTAAAGAAAAAGGGAATTATGATGTCAGCAGGGGATTTTTCATTTTTGGTTGAATTATTTTTCTAAAGGCAAAAGGGAATAGTGATGTCATGCTGCCATCAGCCTCGGTTTTGCATTTCTTGAATGAGGCCAACATGTGGGCCCGGTCTATCATGGACCAGATCCATGGACCAAAGGGTGGCTGAGGTGGTGAGAGAGGGTGGCATGGCACTTACGTGGTGAATGACTTGGCGAATTTGCTGATGTGGCATGCCAGGTGGCGGACTCGTGGCACGGGTGGGTCAGGATGCTGACATGGTGGCCCATGTGGCGCTGCCATGCCATGGGTGGGGCCGTGAGCTGACATGGTTGACATGCGTCATTTTTGCCTATATTTTTCTATCATTTACCCATATATTTTTTGTATTTTGAGACCATTTATCATCATGTACACGCTTTTATGTAATTAATTGCTCGAATTGGACCATTTTACATTTTTCTAAATTTACTGCAGGCCAGCGTGATCGAGGTGCAATCACCCCAAATCTGGACTTTTGGGACTGCTCCATACAGATGTGCATGTCATCGTGAACGTGTAGGATCTAACCACAAAGAAATCGGAGTTTCCAAAGATCAGAACAGAAGAAAACAACATAGAGAAGGCCCTATTTGCAAAATTCAAAAACTTGGAGGGACTAAATCGAAAAATGTACAAAACAATTTCCCACCAGCCACTACCCTCAAATCCCTAGCGTAGCCACAATTTCTAACTGAGCCTAGTTTTCTTCTTCACCTGACACCGTGTGCTTCTCCCCAACCCTTCTCTTCCACCTCCGATAGCCGACGAGGCCGAGCCAGCTCGCTGACGCGCCAACGCCACCACCCCACCTCGCCTTCCTCTTCCTCTTTGTAAACTAGATCAGTGCCGACAGTCATCTACTATGCCACCCTCCGGCCGCCATCCCACTCCACCTCGCCGACGGCCATTAGCGCCACCTTCCCCTTCTGTACCTCTACCGGTCGTCTCCATCTTGGCTCTCCCTCCTTAACTCCCATCTCAGTCGCCATCACCTCTTCCCTCTCCCCTTGCACCACTGCCACCTCTATGCTGCCCCCACTGCTTGCTCTCCCTCCTTCTTAGCTTCCAACTGTCGCCTCTCCCTTGCCTCTTTCCTTCCTCCACCTCTCCCTTGCCTCCACCGAGATCAACCAAGTGCTGCCACCTTCTCCTCCTTATCCCCCAACTACTTCTCCTCTGTTACCTATTATTATCCTCCCCTTTGCTACTCCACCACTTTCGTCTACTTTTCCTTTGCATCCAACGTGCCACCAAGCATCGGCCACTACCTCCCTCTGCGCCACCATCCCGACACCAGCAAGCTTCTCCACCGACCACTTCACCGGTGACCCTTCCTCTGCTTTGCTTCCCCTACTACTACTCTACTCCTCGGTTAAATTTCCAATTCCTCTCCCTTCCTCTCTCTGCTATTCTCAATTAACATTTTAATAGATTGCTGCCAATCTTGATTAATTGATGCTTTATGAACTGTGCTTGTTATTTTGTGATTGTGCTATGTGGGTGTGATGGTGAATAGTGGATTTTGATCTATTGCACTATGAATGTTAATTTGTGATTATGAGATGTGGTCATGCTATAATACTTGTGAAATAGTGCAATCTTTGTGTGATGTTCTTAGTGATGATCTGTGGTAATGTAGTTGTAGTAGTATTCATCTTTGTCAATTTTGTGCTATGGTAAGGTTTCGTAGTAGTAGTATTTAGCTATATGTGTGTGTGATCTGTGTATCAATGTCCTATGCTTGTGCTGTTGTCAGTGTTAGTATATGTGCATGTTTGAGAGTGTCGTCGAATTAGCTAGCCGGCGACTGTTTCCTCTCCTCGTGTTATCTCGACTCCCCCCTTGCTTCTAGACTCCCTCTTTTCTCCATTTTGCGGTCTGTCAATAGTTAGGTCAAGCGATTATAGTTGTATTTGTTTGTTGCATTATCCTACCGCCTTCGTCTAGTTAGCCATTGACTGTCTCCCCCCCCCCTCTCTTGACTCCCTCCGTGCTTCTAGACTCCCCTAGTGCTTCTTGACTCCCTTCTTTCTTGTGGTCGATAGCTAGTTAGGTCGTTAGTCGGTAGTCGTATTCATTCATGAGTGTTTGTTCGCGTATCTCTTGTCGTGTTGTTTATTCGGTCATACGACGTCAATTCATATGGTCATTTGTCCCATCGTCCTTTGTTCGTTCGTTCATTTAGTTCATTCGTAGTTTTGTCCGTGCGACTAGGGTTTCGTTCAATTGTTTTCGATAGTCCGTTCATTCGATCGATTCAATAGTCATTTTAGGTTTAGTTATCCATTTTATCCTCCATTTCAATTGACCTAGCTTTAGTTGAGCACCATTAGCATTAGTCTAGTCCTTGTGGAAAACACGACAGTCGCTGCTATTTTAGTGGCAACCTGTTCACTTGTGGGTATGCTATTTTTGCACGATTAGTGGCATGCCACATGACATCCACGTGGATGCTGACTCACTGGGGCTACCATGGTCGTGGGCGGCTGCGGTCATGAGTGACCATGGTCGTGCACGGTTGTGGTCGTTCACGGCTATGGTCGTGAATGACTGTGGTCATGAGAGCTATGGTCATAGAGTTGCTGTGGTCGTAGGCGTCGTGGTCGTGGGCGATTGTGGTCGAATACGGTAGTGGTCAAACAGGGTCATGGTCATACGCGGCTATGGTCTGAGGTGGCTTGCCGGCCACCAAGCACATGGACCGAGCCATGTTGGCGGTAGAGGCCATGGCGAAGATGGCCGAGGGGAGAAAGAGGGAGAGGAGGGCATGGGGACTCGTCCCCACCTTTGCGTGGTGGTTGAAGGAGAAGGGAGGTGCCCGACAACGGAGAAGATGGTGATGAAGCTTGGAGCTCTGGTCTCTGTCGATGGGGAAGAGGCATACGGTGAGTTAGGGGAAGCTAACGAGCGAGGCCCATGCGTAGGGGGGAGAGAGGGGAAATAGAGGGCCGGTAGGAAGGTGTCAGATGACGACGTGTTGCGGCCGACTGATCTTGGCCGTTCGCGAGAAGAGAGGGAACAGGGGCGTAGGAGTGGTGCGACATGGCTGGATAGCTGCCACGTGGTGGCAGGGAAAGATCGGGCTATCCGCGTGGTGGCTCAGCAGGGGAGGGAAGGATTTTTCAAATTGATTTTCTAAATAAACAAAGCCAAAAGATTCAAATAGTTTTTTAGAAAATAGCAAATAAAATTAGAGAAATCCAGGAAAATTCATAGAAATTCCTAGAAATATTCTAGAGTTAGGAAAATTATTTACAACCTATTTTTGTCTTTAATTTTTGTACTAAAAATACTTTTAAATTTTAAAATTAGATTTTAAGTATAGAAAGTCTAGATAAAAGCCAAATAAACTCAAATAGTTAATTTGAATTAGGATTTTTACAAAAAATTCAAAATATTCTTTATTTAATTATATTTTTATGTTTTTACTTAAAGTACTTTTCAATAGAAAGTCCTTTTTAAAAGCAGGGCAAACAAGATCTCCAAATTCAAACAAACCAAATAACACTTGTTTTTATTTTAAATTAAATAGTTTTTTTGCAGTAGTAATTTGAAATAAATAGCTTGGCTGTTACATAATCATACCGCACTTTATAGGTGTTATGTGTTCATACCACGCGATAGAATTGGATTCTGTAAATAACTCATTTTTGTTGGGTTGTGTGAATAGTATGGCCATTGTGTATGTGATGTATATATGAGTTTTTCATGGCCTACATGTCTTGTTGATTTATAGCTATAGGCTATATATTATTATATAATGGCATGTGTGTCGACTTGTGATGCTTGATATTTTCATATGTAATTCATTGTTAGTTGTTAGGAGTAATAGCTAAGTAGATGAATGTGGTAAACCCAAGTATTGATGGCTCAGTGGACAGGAAGCATGGTGATGGAGATTGCCGTGTTAAGGACCATACTATCTCATAGTTTAATATAATTTTATTGTGAATGTTTTGTTTATGCTATTATTCATGTTATTATTATCTTGGGTGATTTTAACATGATAGAATAGTATCCCTCTAGAAAAATTAAGTAAAACTTGATGCCCTTCCATCAATTGCACCTATCAAGATATTGATTATTAACTAGTAAGTCTACCAAAGTAGGGTGCCATTAATTATCTCAATAAGATAGGGTAAAGTGTTGGACACTTCATGCATACTATTGGTTTAACTTGACTAGGCTATCAAAATAGTTTTGGGTCTAGGGGCATAGTGTTGAGGCCGGGATATATGGATGTCACTCAACAAAAAAGAGTTACATGTGATGTAATTAGCAAGTGGTTGCTTACCTGCATCACTAGGTTTCTAGTAGTGATGCCAAAGCTCACTAGGACTTAGTGAAATATGGATCTTGACTCACTATATGTTATTAGATGTTACAAGATTTTTAAATATGTAGTGGGGTATCTTTTGTTAAATTGTTTAATAAAAGATTTCACACAAACATAGTGCTGAATTTTTGCATATACTTTTTATGTTGTAGACAATGCCACCATCTACTTCCTCCACACCTAGTTTTAACCAGTGATCTATTCTTAAGAAAGAAAAACTAAATAGAATAAACTTCATTGATTAGTATCACAATTTGAGAATTGTTCTCAAGCAAGAAAAGAAGTAATATGTTCTAGAGGTTCCATATCCAGATGAACCAACTAAAGATGCTACTCGTGCTCAATAGAATGAGTATGAGAAACATTGCAATGACTCACTTGATATTAGCTGTCTCATGCTTGTCACCATAAACACTGAGCTTCAGAAGCAATATGAGAACACGGATGCCTACAATATGATTGTGGGTCTTAAAGGCATGTTTGAGAACCAGGCAAGTGCTAAAAGGTACAACACCTATAAGTCATTGTTTACATGAAAGTTGGCTGTAGGAAGTCCAATCAACCCTCATGTGATCAAGATGTTGGATATATTGAGAGTTTGGAAAAGCTTGGTTTTCCCCTTAGCCAAGAGTTGGCTACTGATGTGATTCTTTAGTCGCTCTCTCTGAGCTTTGAACTAGTCATTTTGAATTTTCATATGAATGGCATGGAAAATTCAATGACCGAGTTGCGTGGGATGCTCAATTAGCATAGGAGAGCATTAAGAAATGCTTTAATCATATGATGATAGTTTAGAAGACTACCAACTTCAAAAACAGGTCTAAGACTTTGAGCAAAGGAAAGGGCACAGGAAAAACTCAAGATAATATCTCGAGTATCAAATCTGATGCCATTTGCTACCATTGCCAAGAAACTAGACATTGGAAGAGGAACTGCAAGAAGTACTTGGCAGAACTAGAAAAGAATAAGAGAAGTAAGATTTCTACTTAAGGTATAAATGTTATAGAAATAAATCTTGCTACTTCTCATATTAGTTCTTGGGTGTTTGATACCGGATCAGTTGCTCATATTTGCAATTCAATGCAGGGGCTAATAAGGAGTAGGAGTTTGGCAAGAGGCAAGGTCGATCTTCGCGTAGGAAATACAGCAAGAGTTGTTGCACTAGCTGTTGGCACTTTACCATTATCTTTATCCTCAGGATTAGTTTTGAAATTGAATAATTGTTATTATGTTCCTACCTTAAGCAAAAACATTATTTCTGCTTCATGTTTGGGAGCAGAAGGTTATGAGTTCAGTATAAAGAACAATTATTGCTCAATTTATTTGAATGATATGCTTTATGGTCATGCTCTATTGATAAATGGATTATATGTTTTAAATCTTGAGGATGTGCTTGTCTATAACATTAATGCTAAGAGGCTTCGGCCTAATGATTTGAATCTCACTTTTATTTAGCATTGGCATTTGGGTCACATAAATAAGAAGTGCATGGTGAAACTCCATAAAGATGGTCTTCTAAACTCATTTGATTTTGAATCATTTTAAACATGCGAGTCTTGTTTACTTGGTAAAATGACTAAGACATCTTTCTTTGGTATAGGTGAGAGGGCAAATGACTTGTTGACCTTAATACATTTGGATGTATGTAGACCAATGAGCTCAACGACCAAAGGTGGTTTTTAGTACTTCATAACTTTTACCGATGACTTGAGTAGATATGGATACATCTACCTAATGAGGCATAAGTCTGAGTCATTTGAAAAGTTCAAGGAATTTCAGAATAAGGTACAAAATCAACTTGGCAAAGTAATTAAAACCCTACAATCAGATCGTGGAGGTGAATATTTGAGGCATGCGTTTGGTGATCATCTAAACCAATGTGGAATTGTTCCACAGCTAACTCCACTAGGAACACCTCAATGGAATGGGGTATCTGAATGACAGAATTGGACCTTGTTAGACATGGTTCGGTCTATGATGAGCCAATGTGATATACCAATGTCTTTTTGGGGTATGCTCTAGAAATAGTTGTATTCATATTAAATAGGATTTCATCAAAGCCATAGAGAATACACCATATGAGATATAGACTAGAAAGTGTCCCGAGTTGTCTTTTCTCAAAATATGGGGATGTGAAGTATATGTAAAACATTTGGCGTCTAACAAGCTCACATCTAAATCTAATAAATGCTTCTTCAAAGGGTATCCTAAGGAAACTAAACGATATTATTTTTATAAAAGAGATGGAAATAAAGTGTTTGTTGCTCGAAAATGGTGTGTTTTTGGAGAAAGAGTTTCTCTCAAAAGGAGTTAGTGGGAGCGCGGTGAGACTCGAAGAAATTCGAGAGACATCAGAAAATGTTTTAATCTAGAACCATCTGTGATACTTCATAGACGGTTTGTATTAAAATCCGTCTGTGAAAATACCACAGACGGTTATTCGTATGAACCGTCTATGATACTTGCAGCACAGATGGTTCCTAGGAACCATCTGTGATGGAAGCGTCTAGTTTAGCCTCTTTGTAGTAGTGGATGATGGGCCCGAAATCTGAGAAATTGCTTGGAGCCATGAGATCAAAAATTCAATCCATGTATGATAATTAAGTTTGGAACTTAGTTGATCTACCCGATAGTGTAAAAACCATTAAGTACAAGTGGATTTTAAAGAAAAAGATAGATATGGATGGAAATATTCATATTCATAAGGCACGATTGGTAACGAAGGGTTTCAAACAAATTCAAGGTATTGACTATAATGAAATCTTCTTGCCCATCGCTATGCTTAAGTCTCTATGGATCATTCTAGCTATTGCTACATATTTTGATTATGAGATATGGCAGATGGATGTCAAAATTGCTTTCCTAAATAGAAACTAAGTGAGGATGTGTATATGACACAACCTGAGGGTTTTGTCATTCCCCAAAATACTAGAAAGATATGCAAGCTTCAGAGATCTATCTATGGACTGAAGCAAGCTTCTCGGAGTTGGAACATTTATTTCGTTGAGGTAGTCAAAGGGTTTGGCTTCATCAAGAATGAAGAAGAGCCTTGTGTTTACAAAAATACTAGTAGGAGCGCACTTGTTTTTCTGGTCCTATATGTCGATGACATATTGTTTATCGGAAATGATATTCCTATGCTTGAATCATCAAGTCTTCATTAAGAAATAGTTTCTCTATGAAAGACTTAGGAGATGTAGCATATATATTGGGCATAGAGATCTATAGAGATAGAACTAAAAGGCTAATTGGATTATGCCAAAATACGTACATTGACAAAGTGTTAAAACAGTTCAATATGCGGAATTCCAAGAAGGGTTTCTTGCCTATATCACATGGTACTAATCTTAGCAAGACTCAATGTCCTTTGACACCAGATGAGCGAGATCGGATGAGTAAGATTCCATATACTTCCGCCATTGGGTCTATCATGTATACAATGTTTTGTACACACCCAAATGTGTCATATGCTCTAAATGTTATGAGCAGATATCAGTCAGATCCACATGAAGGTCACTGGATAGCTGTAAAGAACATCATCAAATACTTGAGAAGGATTAGGGATGTGTTCCTTATTTGTAGTGGTGAGGAAGAGCTAGTCATAAATGGTTACATTGATGCTAGCTTTCAAACTGATAAAGATGAGTTTTGATCGCAGTATGGGTTTGTGTTTTGTCTTAATGGAGGAGTAGTGAGCTAGAAAATTTCTAAGCAAGAGATGGTTGCTAGTTCTACAATGGAGGCTGAGTATATTGTGGCTTCCGAAGCTGCAAAGGAGGTTGTTTGGGTAAAGAAGTTCATTTCTGACCTGGGTGTGGTCTCTAATGCTTCTAATCCGGTGAATCTCTACTGTAATAACAATGGAGCCATTGCGCAAGCCAAGGAGCCTAGATTGCATCAAAAATCCAAGCACATACTTTGGCGTTTTCACCTCATTCGCGAGATTGTTGATAGAGGTGATGTTAAGATATGCACAGTGCACACGGATTTAAATATTGCTGATCCATTGACAAAGCCTCTTCCACAGCTAAAGCATGAGGTGCACATAAGAGCTATGGGTATTACATACTTGCGTGATTGACTCTAGTGCAAGTGGGAGATTGTTAATGATATGCCCTAGAGACAATCATAGGGATAATTGTATCACACCTATGTTTATGATCTTTTGAATAATGTTTTTCATATTGATCAACAAGTATGTGACTTTTTTTATAGAAGTCTTTATTCATGTTTTGATGCTATTCCAAATTACAATTGAGTAATCCATTACAGGTTCGAGTGAAGGATCGAGCTATCATAGGATGACACGCTTCTCACCTTGAGTTTGATCTAGTATCATGAGGCAAATAGATCAGTACATAAGTACTATATAGGTTCATCCGATATGATCTTTATGTATGTTTGGGAGTTGTATGTCCTTCTTGTGACCGCTTCCAACATATGGACCGGAAAGGTGTTTTTGGCCTATGGCCAAATATACTTGACCTATAGGGTCACACAATGGGCTGGAATGATAAGGGTTCGGATGATAGTCTCCATGTGGGATACAATCTCTACTCATATCGGATAAGGATCCTGTTGTGGCTATAGGCCAAACAGTAGAGGAGGGGACTAGTAGAAGAGGAAGGAGGAGAGCTAGCTCTGTGGGAGAGCTGGTTAGAATGAGAGGATGTCCCTCCTTTGCCCCTCCTGGGGGTTTATATATATGAATGGGTAGAATGGGAAATCCCTATTCTACCCCTTAGTACTTACAAAGGGTGAGGGTACATTGGTATATTTACACTGGTATATTCCTCTACACTATTGGGCCTATTACATGTTGGGCTAGTCGCACGGTCCAGTCACGGGGGGTTGGGCCACCCCACAACAGTACTCCCTCGACAGCAAGCGCTGAGGTCCCGATGGGCGAGCTGACGTGATCAACCATCCCAGCCCCCATTCCCCGACAGCAAGCGCGAGGGTGCCGAGTGATGAGCCGATGCAACTGGTAGCTTGCAGACCCCAGAGGCAATGCCTACGAAGAAAGCAGTGAACTCCTGCATTGAATCCCGCGCCGTCCCGCCGAGGCGATACCAACAAGGCGGACGGCGGAGTCGAGCGCCGAGGACATGCCGTCCCGCCGAGGCGATGCCTACGAGGTAGACGGCGGAGTCGAGCGCCGAAGATGTGTCGTCGAGCGCCGAAGACGTGTCGTCCCGCTGAGGCGATGCCTACGAGGCGGACGGCGGAGTCGAGCACCGAAGACGTACCGTCCCGCCAAGGCGATGCCAACGAGGCGGACGGCGGAGTCGAGCGCCGAAGACGTGTCGTCGAGCGCCGAAGACGTGCCGTCCCGCCGAGGCGATGCCTACGAGGCGGACGGCGGAGTCGAGCGCCGAAGACGTACCGTTCCGCCGAGGCGATGCCTACGAGGCGGACGACGAAGTCGAGCGCCGAGGACGTGCCGTTCCGCCGAGGCGATGCCTACAAGGCGGACGGCGAAGTCGAGCGCCGGGGCCGTGCCGTCCCGCCGAGGCGATGCCTACGAGACGGACGGCGGAGTTGAGCGTCGAAGACGTACCGTCCCGCCGAGGCGATGCCTACGAGGCGGACGGCGAAGTCGAGCGCCGAGGACGTGCCGTTCCGCCGAGGCGATGCCTACGAGGCAGACGGCGGAGTCAAGGGCCGAAGACGTGTCGTCGCCTACAAGGCGGACGGCGAAGTCGAGCACCGAAGACGTGTCGTCCCGCCGAGGCGATGCCTACGAGGCGGACGGTGGAGTCGAACGTCGAAGACGTACCGTCCCGCCGAGGCGATGCCTACGAAGCGGATGGCGAAGTCGAGCGACGAGGACGTGCCGTCCCGCCGAGGCAATGCCTACGAGGCGGACGGCGGAGTCGAGCGCCGAAGACGTGTCGTCAAGCACCGAAGATGTGCCGTCCCGCCGAGGCGGTGCCTACGAGGCGGACGGCGAAGTCGAGCGCCGAAGACGTACCGTCCAGCCAAGGCGATGCCTACGAGGCGGACGGCGAAGTCGAGCACCGAGGACGTGCCGTCCTATCGAGGTGATGTCTACAAGGCGGACGGCGAAGTCGAGCACCAAGGACGTGCCGTCCTGCCGAGGCGATGCCTACGAGGCAAACGGTGGAGTCGAGCGCCGAAGACGTGCCGTCCCGTCGAGGCGATGCCTACGAGGCGGACGGCGGAGTCGAGCGCCGAAGACGTACCGTCCCGCCGAGGCGATGCCTACGAGGCGGACGGCGGAGTCGAGCGCCGAAGCTGTGCCGCCTCGCCGAGGCAGTGCCTACAAGACGGACGGCGAAATCCTGCGCCGGAGCCATGCCGTCCCGCCGAGGCGATGCCTACAAGGCGGACGGCGAAGTCCTGCGCCGGAGCTGTGCCGTCCCGCCGAGGCGATGCCTACAAAGCGGACGGCGGAGTCGAGCGCCGAAGCCGTGCCGTCCCGCCGAGGCAGTGCCTACAAGGCGGACGGCAAAGTCCTGCGCCGGAGACGTGCCGTCCCGCCGATGCGATGCCTACCAGGCGGACAGCGAAGTCCTGCGCCGGAGCCGTGCCGTCTCGCCGAGGCGATGCCTACAAGGCGGACGGCGGAATCAAGCGCCGAGGTCGTGCCGTCCCGCCGAGGCGATGCCTACGAGGCGGACAGCGGAGTCGAGCGCCGAAGCCGTGCCGTCCCGCCGAGGCGATCCCTACAAGGCGGACGGCGGAGTCGAGCGCCGAAGACGTGCCGACGCCGTTCCCCTACCTTCAAAAACAATGCCCGCGGAGAGCAGGCGCTTACGGCGTAGGCCGAGGGCGATACGCGCGCAGAGGCAGGGAGGCGGAGCCGCCGTTCCCTTACCTTCAAAAACAGTGCTCGCAGAGAGCGGGCGCTTGCGGCGTAGGCCGAAGGCGATACGCGCGCGGAGGCAGGGAGGCGACACCGCCGTTCCCCTACCTTCAAAAATAGTGCTCGCGGAGAGCGGGCGCTTGCGGCGTAGGCCGAAGGCGATACGCGCGCGAAGGCAGGGAGGCGGAGCCACTGTTCTCTTACCTTCAAAAACAGTGCCTGCGGAGAGCGGGCGCTTGTGGCGTAGGCCGAGGGCGATACGCGCACGGAGGCAGGGAGGTGGAGCCCGCTGTTCCCCTACCTTCAAAAATAGTGCCCGCGGAGAGCGGGCGCTTGTGGCGTAGGCCGAGGGCGATACGCGCGCGGAGGCAGGGAGGCGGAGCCGCCGTTCTCCTACCTTCAAAAACAGTGCTTGCGGAGAGTGGGCGCTTACGGCGTAGGCCGAGGGCGATACGCGCGCGGAGGCAGGGAGGCGGAGCCGCCGTTTCCTTACCTTCAAAAACTCGCGACGCACTCCCTGGTGCAACGCGCGCGAGGGCGCGATATCCTGGTGGTGCGTTGCTAAAGCGATGCACTCCCTGGTGTCTTGGCCATCGTGCAGTTTTTTATACTCCGTAGAGTGCGTGGGATCAACATCCACGTCTTATTTATACTCCGTGGAGTGCGTGGGATCAACATCCACGTCTTATTTATACTCCGGAGAGTACGCGTAAGGACAATGTCCATGCGTGCGCGGCATCCACGTCTTGTTTATACTCTGTAGAGTGCGCAGGGACAACATTCGCGTCTTATTTATACTCCGTAGAGTGCGTGGGATCAACATCCAGGTCTTATTTATACTCTGGAGAGTACGCGTAAGGACAATGTTCATGCGTGTGCGGCACCCGCGTCTTGTTTATACTCCGTAGAGTGTGCAGGGACAACATCCGCGCCTTATTTATACTCCGTAGAGTGCGTGCGGAGGCGGACCTCGCGCTACGTCTTATTTAGAGTCTGTAGACTGCGCGCGGAGGCAAGCCTCCGCGCGTTGCGGGTGATGAAGGTGCGTGCGAAGGCGGACCTCGACGCTACGTCTTATTTATACTCCGTAGAGTGCGTGCGGAGGCGGACCACAACGCTACGTCTTATTTATAGTCCGTAGACTACGCCGATGCTCGAGGCAATCGTGCGATTTAAATCAAAAACGAGGACCAAAACAGAGCAATCAAAGAAATGGCCGAAGACTAGCGACAACAAAACACCTCAGAATGCAGCATCGGGAAAGCAGACACGGCCAAATCATATGCTCTTAGAATGGAACCGTAGCCGCAATGAATGATATGCTGCATAACCATTTCCCTAAAGCCATGCACGCAAGAACTGCGGCGGGAATTTAGTATAGCCTTGCAGGTACCCATATGCAATACGTACCAGGTAGGACGGCTGGTCGACGCTAGCGAAGGCCCTGTCGTGAGATGCGGCGCTTACGACCAACACCAGAAAGGTGGACATCGCTACGCCCTCCTAATTTCTGGTGACGCACGTGCATGGCCCTGCATGCATGCAGCGTTCGCAACATAGCCAGTCGCTGACGTGCGAAGGCCCGAAGCATAGTGCACGCATGGCAACCGGCGAAGTCTCGCCGAGGAGACCTCGCCGAAGACGTGCGAAGGCCCGGAAACCACTTTCAGCAGCGCGGAGGTGACTGGCTGACTGCTCCATACCCGACGGAGGCCGTAGTCGCACGGAGCCGCCGTATACCTGTGTGGGGGCTTCATGTAGAACGCACGCGTGCGTTGAGAGCTTCACATGGAGTGCCTGCATGCATTAAGGCTTCACGTAGAATGCATGCATATGAGCCGATGGCCCCTGAGAGATGGAGTCCTCGTCACTGCTGTCCCGAGCCGTGGCCGACCGACGCCTATGGAAGCTCGTATCATGGACTTGCACCGTGCCGAAGTTTGGTCTTGCAGGAGCTTTGCGTCGTCGCCGAAGCGAGCGGAGGCCGCAGCCCCACTTCGACATCGCGGAGACGAGCAGGGGCCGGAGTCCAACTTCGACAGCGCGGAGACGAGCGGAGGCCGAAGGCCAACTTCGACAGCGCGGAGACGAGCGGAGGCCGGAGGCCAACTTCGACAGCGCGGGGACGAGCGGAGGCCGGAGGCCAACTTCGACAGCGTGGGGACGAGCGGAGGCCGGAGGCCAACTTCGACAGCGCGGTGACGAGCGGAGGCCGGAGGCCAACTTCGACAACGCGGAGACGAGCGGAGGCCGGAGGCCAACTTCGACAGCGCGGAGACGAGCGGAGGCCGGAGGCCAACTTCGACAGCGCGGGGACGAGCGGAGGCCGGAGGCCAACTTCGACAGCGCGGGGACGAGCGGAGGCCGAAGGCGAACTTCGACAGCGGAGGCAGGGTACCAGAGCTTCATCGTGGAGGCGAGGTGGCCGAGTGCGCGGAGGCGAGGTCCTAGAGCTCCGTCGCGGAGGCGAGGTAGCCGAGTGCGCAGAGGCGACGTGGGGCCGAGATCTGTTTAGGCTGGTCGTGGCGAAGGCTGTTGCTCCGCTTGCGTCGCTCGTCGTCCACCTCGTGGCTCCTCCTTCCATGCGTCGCACCTGTGCATCTCCGGCAGCGGCATCCGCAGCCTCCGCCTCGATTAACAAAGTCAGCCGGGCACGCAGAGGTGAGGTCCGAGAGCTTCGTCGCGGAGGCGAGGTAGCCGAGTGCGCGGAGGCGACGTGGGGCCGAGATTTATCGAGGCCGGTCGTGGCGAAGGCTGTTGCTCCGCTTGCGTCGCTCATCGTCCACCTCGTGGCTCCTCCTTCCATGCGTCGCACCTGTGCATCTCCTGCAGCGGCATCCGCAGCCTCTGCCTCGATTAACAAAGTCAGCCGGGCACGCAAAGGTGAGGTCCGAGAGCTTCGTCGCGGAGGCGAGGTAGCCGAGTGCGCGGAGGCGACGTGGGGCCGAGATCTGTCGAGGCCGGTCGTGGCGAAGGCTGTTGCTCCACTTGCGTCGCTCGTCGTCCACCTCGTGGCTCCTCCTTCCATGCGTCGCACCTGTGCATCTCCTGCAGCGGCATCCGCAGCCTCCGCCTCGATTAACAAAGTCAGCCGGGCACGCGGAGGCGAGGTCCGAGAGCTTCATCGCTGAGGCGAGGTCCTGCATGGAGCCGAGCACGCGGAGGCGACGCGGGACCGAGACCAATCATAGTGAAGGCTGCTCCTTGGGACGTGGCCGCGCCATGGCAGCATGCGTGCGCGGGCGTAGACGCATGCGTGTGAGCGCCGCCACCACTGGGCCGGCTGCCTCCGTCACCACCGGCTGGCCGCCGTCGCTGCCCCACTGCGCCGTGGTCACCGCGCCGTCCGCATGCACGAATCTGCCAGCCAGCTACGTACGCCGCCAGCCGCCACTGCCGGCAACCGCTGCCATTGGCCGGCGCTCCTCGAGCCGGAGACTTCGGGCGGTAGACTTCGCGCCTGGATGGAGTCCCGTGCTTAGACGCCGAGGGCGCGGAGGCCGAAGGGCCAGAGCTGCAGCGCAAACTCCGACAGTGCGAAGCTAGCCGTCTCTGCGGTCCAAAACATCCCCGCCCCCTGCACGACCACTCGCAGGCAAGACGGTGGCGACGCGGAGATAGCGGCGATATAAAAAAGGAGGATTCGATTAGATCTATTTAATACTAGATCTGCAACAGAGCGAAACATACAGACAGGGCTCCTACAACTAGATCTAACGGCAAAGTACACAGGTAAAGTCCGTATGCTTCTATAGTTTTTTTTTGACAAGAAAACTACTTATCTGTGGAAGCTTGCCATCCATGGAGTGAGCAGCATGATCCCAGGGCTTCCGTTGAGCACTGTAGAAATCGCTTCCATACGTATCTTCTAGTCGTCCCCACGGACGGCGCCATCTGTTGTGGCTACAGGCCAAACAGTAGAGGAGGGGACTAGTAGAAGAGGAAGGAGGAGAGCTAGCTCTGTGGGAGAGCCGGTCAGAATGAAAGGATGTCCCTCCTTTGCCCCTCCTGGGGGTTTATATATATGAATGGGGTAGAATGGGAAATCCCTATTCTACCCCTTAGTACTTACAAAGGGTGAGGGTACATTGGTATATTTACACTGGTATATTCCTCTACACTATTGGGCCTATTACATGTTGGGCTAGTCGCACGGCCCAGTCACGGGGGGTTGGGCCACCCCCACAACAGATCTAATTGGAGGCTATATATGGAGAGGCATAGGGGCTAAGGGAGGTATCCCAAAACACACCCGTTGAGACTCTAGCCGCCACCTCTCATAAACCCTGCCGTGTATACTAGTGCTAGCACGCTGATGCGGGGTGTTCCATCCCTAGATGTGTCGACTTCGGTAGAGACGCTGCTACGACTGTGACGCTAATCAGGACAATCACAAGAAGGAGATGGTTGGCCAGAAGACAATTGACTACTACCACTACACCGATGCGCTCTTCGTTGAATCAACTACTTCAAGTCTACTTCCGCTGCACTGCACGTCTAGTAGTAACAATCCATGATCTCTTACTTGCAGGCTTCCTGGTTTACACAGTAGAAATTTTTAATTTACACTAGTGTAGTCTATCCGTATCCCAACAATTCTAGGGCCTAATCCTTGTTAATTGCTTGTGGGGTATGGAATGCACACTGCTAGATGCTTTTGGTTTAATTATTATGTCTTCAGTTGCACTCTATTGCTACTTATATTTATTTGGCTAGTCAGGCTTTTTGTTGTAAACTTGATATACGCCATGCATGTATGACCTATTGTAAGTTGTATGAATGCAATGTGTATGGATGTGATTTCAATATTGTGAATGTGTGTACTAACCACTAGTCATGGAACTAATACGGTAAACATATGAGGATTATGGGTATTCAATGCTGTGGGTCCATACACTGTGCCTTTGCCGTCGCACCACGGCCTAGCACCGCCATCACCGCCGGTTAGCTGCTACTATGGCACCCCTCACTGAACATCATCACCACCCAAAGCTAGCTCTCGTTCCAGGCATTCCATTTTGGCCCTTAGCCGAGCATGTCGACCCCTCCATCGTAGTCGGTGAGCTCACCAAGGAGCTCCACTGTAAGCCCCGCTGTTGCCCTGTGTAATCTCACTGACTAGTGGGCCCCACTCATCAAAACGTTAGTTAACCTAGTGACTAAATTAACTGTTTAGTAGATGATTAACATTAATATGACATGTGGGCCTTGCATGGTTAAGAATCCTGATTAACTTAGGATTAAACCCATAACTCACTAACATATGGACCCCACACCATTTAACCCATCACATAAACTAAGCCCATAGACTACAGTCACTGGCGTGTGGGACCCACTCTCTGGATACAGCCACATGAACCAAGTCCCTATGAACCATGACCCCACCTGTCACCCTCTCTGAAATTTCCAAATGAAATTAATCATAAAAGAAACTAAAACCCTTTGGACCCCACCTGTCAGCCACCAAAGATTTTTCTTAAGAAAATAATTCAAAAAGGAAAATAAATTCCAGTTGACCCCACCTGTCAGAGATTTTTTAGTTTCTAGAATTTTCTTTTGGTTTAAACTTTGGATGGCCATATCTTATTTAATTTAAAACCAAATATAGTGATTTTTATTCTAAATTTATCTAAATTCAAAACCTTTCCATTAGAACTAAAATCATAATTTTTGGAGTTCATTTGAATTTTATTTGAATGTTGGGTTGAATATAGTTAAATTCGTGTGCATAGACTTTGACACTTCAGACACTCTTATCACTAATGAACAAGATCTCACCCTAGTCACATTTGATCAAGGCAAGTCCTTATAATTGATCATATTGGGCCTAATTTTGAAATACAAATATTTTGCTCTCAAAGACACATGCATGCTTATTATGAATACTTGCAAAATGTTATGTTAAAGGTTGATTACCTAGTTAAACCATGCACTTGATACCTAGTATTCGCCTTCCTTAATTATTGATATTCCCTTGTCATGTTGCTGTAGGATACATACAATAATAATCACTCTGTCATTGGTCATACTATAGTAGATCATGGTTGTTGTTAGAAATGTACTAATGGTGAAATGAAGTACAACACACAAAAAATGACAACTAATTTGAAGATGTGATAATGAATGGTAACATGGGTTAACACTAGAATCAGAAAAATGTTTACTAAAATGGTGGAGACTCGGGTGAGTGGTTGGTTGGAGACCGGTGCAGAGATTGCACATATTAGATTGATCATGTAGGGATTGCACATGTCATTTTTTGATGGGCCATGTAAGGATTGCACGTGTCCTTTCTTGAGTAGATGTGCAGGAATTGCATGAGCTCTGGGTTTGTAGTTAGTCTCGCCTGAGTTGTTTAAGGACTGAATTATTGTGCTTTTCTTTTCTACACACAAATCGTGCAACCACAAGTCTAGTTATGGGATGGACCTGGCCCACTAATTTGCTTAGCTTCAGTGTGAATCCTGCACGGTAGATTGGTAGGTGGATTTCAATGGTCACAATGTTTGATCTCATGACTAGTTTTATTTTAGTTATCCTTTTATAATTTGTACCATGTCAAATATGCTCTTTTGAATCTAGAATCTAAATTGAGCTTTAGATTGAACGATACTAGTTCTTTGTTGAAGCATGAATTTACTTCTCCTAGGCTTTTGTGGCTATGGTTGGATATTGCTTACGGACTCAGGAGTAGCTCATTGTTCCTGAACTAGACACTAAAATAAAAAAATCCCTTTTATGTGTGAAAATTTGATCTCACCAATACTTTCTCATGAGACGGCTCACCATTGACTAGGCATGAACTTAGAGGAGTTTTATATGACCAAGACCTTACTTTTAAGCTTATCACATAGAATGGTCGACAAAGACATGAGATCTAGCACATGCCTCATTAAATATGAAGAAAACATATAATTGAGAAAAATAGCAGCAATGGCCAAATTTTGTTTTCAGAAGTGTTAAATGTGTTGATTGTGCTCAAATCCTAGTGCTTGAACAAAATGACTCAATATTGAACTTGTAGCAACTCTAAAATTATTCAATTATAGCTTCTTGATTCCATTTAGCTTATTGACATGGTTCGTCTCATAATTGGATACCTTTGGCTAAACTAGGATTTTGATCATCTTTACATGTTCTCAAATTGACTTTATTCATAATCTTGTGCTAGTTTGGCTAGGCTTTGCTATCACTACTATAAAGAAGATTATATTGGATGCCTCATCACAGACGGTTCTACAGAATTTGTCAGTGTTAAGGTGCACTATAGTTATCTCAAACGGTTTTACTAGCATAATTATCCATATTACAACCGATGGTAAAAACTGTCAGTAATGACCTACTTATCACAGATGGTTTTTTACACAAACCATATGTGATACATCATAGACGGTTCATAATAAAAACTATCTGTAATGTATGGACGTACCATAAATGGTTATTGTGAAAAGTCATCAGTGATACATCATAGATGGTTTTATGTATTAGCTATCTATGATATGTAGGATATCACTGATGGTTTTTTAAAAAAAATTGGTTGTGTTGTGACTTATCATATATGGATATTTTTAAAATTATCTGTGATAATCTTCTATATATACAGACACTTAGGACAAAAATCTAACTCACTTTGCGCACACTTTGGTTCATCCCCTCATTGCTCTACTCCTCATTGCACGCCGCCGCCTCCTCTGGTTCCCCATCAAGCATCGCCTCGATGCCGTCTCCCTGTGGTTCCCTATCACACAACTCCTCCTCCCGGCTCCTCGTCGCCGTCGCATGGCTGCTCCCTAGCTCCCCATCACCATCACACGGCTCCTTCTCGACTATCTGATAATCTGTGTAATCTTTCACGTAATTTACGTAGCTTACTGTATACATTCAAGATCTGTTTGCCTTTGTTTGGATCTTGTCCCTGTCACCGTCACGTGACTACTCCTCAACTTTGGGTTGCTAAAGCAGCTAAAATGGGTTGTCAATGGAGAATTGGTAAGGGGAATAAAATTAGATTTTGGAAATATCATTGGTTTGGGAATTCAAGTCTACCTATCCAATATTGGGAAGTTTACACCCTATTTAATGGAAAAAAAGATGTGAACTCTGATGTTTGGGATGGTACTAGCCTCAAATTCACTTTTAGAAGATGTGTTGATGAAAGAATAATTAATATGTGGTTAGAAATATTGAATATTGTTGACTCTACTATTTTCAATGAGGAAGAAGATGCTACAGTTTAGAAATGTAATTCTTGTGTAGGGCTGGCTATCAAGCCAGCTTGGCTCGGCTTGTGCAAGCTCACCCAAAAAAGTAGCTCATCTCGGCTTGGCCTATTAAGCAAATGAGCTGAAAACCCAGCTCAGCTTGACTTGACAAAAAGCTCGAGTTGCTCATGAGCAGCTCATGAGCCACGTGAGCCAAGATGTACAGACACTAGAGAAGGTTTAGTAAACTCAACCACTGACAACTCTAACTGCTAATATAAAGTACAAAGGAGACTTGATTTGGGGGAAAGCATTGAGCATTGTAATTGTAACACATCTTCAACGTATATATTTTTATCAATTGATTGGGGGGAAAGGAGATTGTGTGAGGGACTGAATGACACTAGAACCCCTCTACCTAAAGATGCTATTCTAAACTTGAAGGGGAGCTGATCCCTTCTCTTGAAAGCAACTGTTCTTAGCCAGTGGAATCAGATCCTTATGTCATACTGTCATGTAATGAAGTGTGGCCGTGTTGTCATCTACACCATTTGTGTTTGCTTTGGACTTCTATATTTACAGTCAAATGTCTTAACTTAGTATGTTCAGGAGAAAATTGTAATGTGCTCACAACTTTTGAGGTTAGTATGTTCCAACATGCTCATGAGTTTGATTTTATCTTTTAAGTTAGTTCAATGGCATCCTTGAAAAAAAATGTTAGTTTAGTGTCATGTTTAAGTCTTACAAAAAGAACATTTATGAAGTCCAAATTTCTATTTTGCTATAATTTTCATTTAGTCCATGAGTATTTAGTTACCGAGCCCATGAGTATTTACTTATCGAGTCTTAACGAGCTAATGAGCGGCTCGTGAGTTAGCTCAATCTAGGATTGTTAAGCTACCGAGCTGGGTAGGCTACTCAACTCGGCTCATTAATTTCATGAGCTGAGCTCGAGCCGAGCTCATAAGTCATAACTAGCCGAGTTTGAGCAGCTCGCATGCTTCGAGCTTTGTTGCCAACCCTATTCTTATGGAGTCTATTATCCATTTATGTGGTAGTCAATTTTGGTAGTATCTCTGTTATGAATATTCCTGCTATTTGGAAACTTTATGTCCCTCCTAGGGTGCAAGTCTTTCTTTGGCTTTTATCTCATAACAAATTGCTTACTAGCAACAACTTGAGCAAAAGGCGAAAAATGGCAATGATACTTGTTTATTATGTTCAGGAAAAGAATCTATTGCCTACCTATTTTTTGAATGTGACGTGATGAAATTTGTTTGGTTAGAGATTTCACATTTACTAGGAATATGAATTGGTGATGATTTTGAATCAATTGGTAAATTTTGGATAAGTAATACTAAGAATGCTGCTAGATATTGTTTTTGTGCAGTCCATCTGTGAAATTGTTGGATATTAAGAAATGGTATTTACTTTAGAAAAGGGCAGTGGAAAATTTTACTGGTGATACACAAGACACCTGAGAGCAATAAAATTTCATCTATGATATTTAGTTTGTGTTTTATATACCCCATACTGAAATGCAATTTGAATGCTTCATAAATAGCAACTAAGCAAGATGGCGTCCACATAGTCTTTAGGCTCAATTTTGCTAAATGTGTCCGATGATCAGACCAAAGGAGCAACTAAGCGAAGGGCTGAGGCATATCGAAAATGACTGAGAGCCAAATGACCATCATGGAGGTTGGTCCAGTTGGGGTCACTTTACATCCCAAGAAAGCAGCGACCGCATTCCAGACCACCTACGGTATAGTTGCAAGGCAACGGGTTCCCATCACCACACCAAGCTGGAAGTCTTTGACACGTGAAGAGAAAGTGTAGCTTTGGGATGAGGTCTCAAGGTCCTTCAAGATCAGAGAAGAAGTCCAGGGCCTCATGCGATGACAAGCGCTCCTAGCGAGGAAGAACTTCAAGAGCATACTTGTCACAAAGTGCGTGAACCAGGATGGGACATCGTTCATGAAATATCCTTCCTCTGTCGGATATATGGGACATCTTTGTGGGTATGAAGATGACTGTTGAATTCCACAAAGAAAGCATCGCACACAAGGCAATCCAGGCCCAGAACACTAATCCCCACAGACTTGGTACCGCTGGGTATGCGAGTAAAATCCCACAATGGAGGAGAGAGGACGAGAAGGCAATCCTGTCGGGGGCCTCCCCGCCATTTGTCGAGATCACAAACGAGCACACCCGAAACTGATTAAGAGCAAGGACATCTACCACGTCTTCAGGTGCCATATCCTTCAAGAACCACCAGGAAGTATCATAATGCTTGGTAAGATATTGAACTACCTGGCAAGTAATATGTCTATAACTTCACAGGAAATAGAATAACATGTCCTCATGTAGGAAATGTTGACTGTGGTATCCTCCCAAGGCAACTTCCAAGCCATCAGGGAGATGGGCATATTATCCACGGTCTTGGAAAACAAGGAGCACTAGGTCATACACAAAGCATTGAGGTTTACATTCCCTAGAGGCAGGGATTCCCAAACAATTTCAACTCATATAGGAGCTAGAAGAGATAGAAGGCTGAGTGTGAGGAGCGCATAAAAGAGTATATTCATGCATAATTTTTTGGGAAGCTAGCATATTTGGAGGAAAGGCTAAAGCAAGTTCTTAGCCAATCACAAGCCACCCCATTATTGTGGAAGCCAGTCTACATCATCATCGAAGTAGCCGCATGCCTTGTAACATCCTGTTTTTCAAAATTTCTTTGAAGCTTTTGAAATAAAATTCACCATTTGGATTCTCTAGATTTAATTAAAGCTTAAATATATTTTTTATTAATTAAAAGGATTTAATGTGACTAAATTGAACTTTAATTATTGTTGAAAGTATTTCATTTGGGTTCCTTGTGCTTCAAGAAGTTTTTTGGGTTTATTTGCTATTTTCTATAGCTTAATTGGATTTATTTCAATTTCTGAAATTAGAAAATCCTCAAAAACCCCTAACAGCCTCTTGGGCTGAAACCCTAAAGCCTGACCCAGCCTAGTCTACCTGCAGCCACATCCTGTCGTCCGTGTGTCAATCATCCGACCGCTCACCGCTTCAGTCGTCCGATTCTACCGGGCACTACGTGTCGCGCATCCAGAGCCCCAAGCATTGTTCATCATCCCCATTTGGTGCCGCCATGTGTGAGATGAATCATCTTGACATCTACACATCTCCGCCCCAGACTCAATGTCCGTGCCCACCGTGGACTCTTCAAGGTTTGGGTATAAATAGCCAAGCCATCCCCTCAGGTTCTGCAACTTTCGAGTCACTACCACCTCAACGTCTATGCACACTATCGAGCCAGGCCATCAATGTCTCTGGTGCTGTCTGCCTGCACCGCCATTCCCGAGTCTCACTGCCCGAGCCATAATCGTCGTGCACCGTCGCCTTTACCTTGGTTATCACCGCCGTCCTTCACGCTAACCAGTGAGCCACCGAGCCTGTGCCCCTTCCCCATCTTCCTTCACTATTGACTAGTCCATTGTTGCCCCTCAGTCGCCCTGCCCATCGCCCCATTCCGCGTGAGCACCACGCCCCTTAGTTCACGTGTCGTCATCTCGGTCGTCCGATCATCTCAGCGACCATCTGATCAAATCTATGCCGACAACCCAATCTGACTATCGTGATTCATCAACTTGGCCCTTTCCCCACTGTTGGATATCTGTGACATCACTGCACCACGCCGGTCGACCCTTCGGCTTCTCCATGGAACGAGCCCATGGTGCAGCGAGCCACATCAGCGTCCACGTCAGCCCTAATCCTACGTGTCTACTACGTCAGCCATCCAAGCCATGCCACCATGCCACGTGAGATGCCACGTCGTCTACCCTATGTCATGCCATGTCACCCTCCCACCTCAACCCTAGTGCCACGTGTCATGTCATGTGTCATGCCACGTCAGCCCTAGAAGCCCAGTCAACTGCCACGTCAGTGATGATGTCATAATCCCTATTTTCCTTTAGAAAAATAATTCAGCCAAAAAAGAAATTAGCTACTGACATCACAATTAGGATTTTTCTTTAGAAAAATAATTCCAATAAATCCTTTTTTCCTTTTCTTTAGATTTAAATCTTCCGAGAGCCCGTTCTTCTCTGTCCTAGCTTTGATTGAACCGATTCTTTTTTCTAAATTCATTTAAAATTGAGCATGATTTTTTTTCTCTGTCCTAGCTCTGATTGACCCGATTGCCAGTGAGCATGTCAGATGGCCACTTCGTTTTGTTGTGTTTCTGCTACTAGTTCTGTTAAGCCCTTCCTGCTGTTAAAGTGTAAACTTGGCCATAAGGTCGCAACTCTGGTAATTATTTATATTTGAGCCTTCTTCTTGGTTAACCATGAATATGGTTGATATTCTATCTATGTTTCCATATTATGCACTAGCGTGATCCTGGACTAGTGTAGTATACACAGAGAGTCCGGATTTGCATATTCAGGTCTCGACACATCTACACACCAATCTAACCAAAGCAACACGTGACTTTCAATCGATGAAATCCAGGTAATGTATATCTCTGGAATGCTCCAAAGATAGACCTGTAGGGCGTCTTAGCTAATTGTGTATCATTTTGTAGGAGCCCATGCCCTGCAAGCTCCATGTGAGGTTGGTTGGGTTAATTCGTATTAAGGCTGGATGGGGAATGGTGTTTCTATGCCAGGAAGGGATAGTGCTACACAGGGCCTAGCTGGCGCAGCATTGTGCCAAGGTCCAGGTGGACATGGTATATGACCCTTTCATGGCTGTCCCACTGGAGAAGCCCTCGAACAATGACATCATAACACTACGGAATGTCGTGCACACTTTTGTCAAGTGGACCAAGAGAGATATCACCCTGGACTCTGCAATGCCGCGATCTCTACATGATCATGCCTTTCCAGTAGAACCCTCAATGACTCCACCTCAACCTCCACTTTAGAAGGCCGGCGTAACAGCTTCTGTGGAGATGATGCCAAAGAAACAAGAAAAGCGTGCCTAGTCGTCTCCCAAGAAGATGTATTATAGGCAAGGCACTAAGGCCAAATAGAAGAACACTACGGCACCTTGCAAGCCCTGGACGTTCTCCCTCGGAATATCGTTGGTCCCTGACACACTAGTACCCCGCCTTAGAATGGGTTGCAGGAGTTTGCATGCCTTGTACATGCAAAGGACCAATGAGCAGAGGACAAACAGGCCTACTGGATTCACTATTAGAAACATGAAGAGGCATTTTCAACATGAGTCAGACTTCTTTGTCGTGGGCTTCGATGACTTATTTCAACCATTCAACCTTGACGCCTCACTTCTATGATGTTGGATACTGTAAGTGTGTACAATCAAGTTCTATATTCATGTAATGCCAATAAATGTCATAACTCATTGCTTATGTATAGATATATGATGCAAAAAGCCCAATGATCACAAGAACCGGTGGGTTTCCTTAACCCACACTTGATCTCTAATCAATGCATCACCCAAGACGTATCCTATGTCGAGAATTACATAACGACATGATTGCTTGCTCAGGGCAACAAGGACTACATACTGGTGCCCTACATCTAGGGGTATGTACTTCACTAGTTGCTATGCAAATTTTATTTGTACTTTATACGTAACATGAACTTAGGTTTAATGACTATAGTGACACACATGAGTAAACACTCAACAGGTATGCTCATTTTCTCCATGGATAACTATATTGTAGTTTTCCCTTCATTTGCAATTACCGAGGATAATTTTTTGGAATCACATAGGTCATTCAACGTCTATGTTACCAGTATAGGGAGACACAAGAAATCAAGTGCCACACTGCAACACAGGGCATGATTTCCAATACCCGTTACAACACAATAATCCAATATCACACTTTGTAATAATGCATCTCGTATTGACTATATTTATGTATGTAATTTTATTTTTGCAATGCCACCAGCAGCTACAAAGTAACCTATGTGTATTCTACGTTTGTTGTCATATGCAATAGGTTTGCCAATTTCACAATAATTATTTCCTAATTATTAATTTAAATATAAATGATTACAACTTTACTCCTCCTAGTGATAGGGCATGACAATCAAATCAAGTACATTTTATCTAAATGAACTCTTGGATATTCAAGGATGGCTCTCCACCTTCTTGATAATGGAGGTCATTGACAACAAAGGAGAGTTTTACTCTGGCGACATCGATTAATACATGTTCAAACATTTGATTCAATTGTAATTCACTTTGAGTTGTAATTCAATTGTAACTCTGGAGACAATACATGAACATTCTTTTGTAATTGATTTTGAATTATAACTATCTTTGAGTTATAAATCACTTTGAGTTATAATTCATTTATCTGTCATTTATCCATAATCTTCTTGCTTATTTTTAGAGGGTGTGGCTAGCATTTCCTAAGACTAGCCAAAAAATTAGCTATACAAAGAACTATCACATACAATTTCTAACACAAAACCATCTGTGATGCATAGACGATCACAGATGGTTTTTTGTATTACTCGTCTGTGATATGTTGGATATCACATACAGTTATTTTTAAAACCGTTTATGTTGTGACTTATCACAGACAATTTGGGAGCTATTTATGATAACCACCTATTATCACTGACGTAATAAATCAAACGGTTCAAAAACCATCTCTGATGAGGGTTACAAACTGTCTGTAATGATCCCATTTTGGTAGTGTATATATCAATTATCATAATCTAGATAACTTACTTATTTTATGGCTTATGGTAATTCTTGTTTGAATCAACATGGATACTCTGCATAACTCCTTGTTAAGATAAAATTAATAAATTACAGCCATTGTATTTGCATCATGCTCTTTCTTACATTTCCTCTTTGCCCCTCTATCTTTTCAAAAGGGGAGAATTTGTCTCTTGAATCAATTGCATTAAATAAATAGAGAAGAATTTGAACCTTGATGAATTCATTTTCTAAGGGGGAGAATGTATGCCCAAAAATGCTCGTTGTTCTTTAAAGGGGGAAATCTTGCCCAAAAGACTAAGAATTTCTATAAGGGGAGAATTAATCCTAAAATGGTAAAATTAAGCATTAGCACAAAGTGCGGAGCTAAAAGTGGTTTTTGAGCTTTTGTGGCTTTCTTGAGCTTTTCTTAATTTTGCTTGATCTCTTCTCACTATGACCAAGTTCAAATAAAACAATTATTCTTTCAATGGACACAGAGTGAGATATCCCTTTCTCTTCGTGAAGTTGAAGCTTTTTGTAGAAAACTTGCTCTTTACTTTTTTTTCTTGCTCACTTGGTATTTTCAGTCTTGTTTACATTTTATGCACCAAGAGGAGCTCTCTTTCACAAATGAACCTGTTTTTTTTTCCAAAATCAACTCGATTGTGCTCTTATTTGCATTTTTGGAGGTATTACCAATCTGTTTATTAAGAGGGAGATTGTAGAACCATGTTGAGAATGTCAATAATTCATTTGTGTTGAAAAATTGGCAATTGTGTCTAGTTGAAGTTTGAATTTGCGAAAGTTTACAAGTTTTCAAATGTGCTGTCAGTCAAGGGCGGTTTGACCAGCTAGGGGTCTGACCGTAGGACTGGTATGACTGGATTTTGGTTGGAGGTTGGACCGCTGATGTGATATGATTGGTTTCTAGTTGGTGGCTAATTTTTCAGAGAGGTGTTTTCTATGTGCTCAACCATAGCGGTCAAGCCGACCATGGAGGTGATTCGACTGGGGCTAGCAGTCTGACCAGCCACCCAATGGTGCTCAAACTGGTTTTGTCTAAACGTATCTGAGAGATTTTGGATATTTGGGGGAAATGGTCATGTGTTGACTTTTGGAGTCCAAGGTCATTGCATTCATGGTGCATGAAGCATATTTAAACTAACATTGGTCAAATTGTGAAGAACTTATACCTAAAAACATTTCTTGGTTTTTGATGTGTAGGAAGCTTGGAGGCAACTATGGTCGATAGCATGGACCGGGACTAGGTTGGGGATGAGCTGAGCTACAGTCAAGGAAGTCAAGCAGTATGGTTGAGCTTAAGCCAGGCACAGGAAAGACTAGGGATATTGAAGGGAAGATTTGAGGAATGGTTCATCAAATGGTGCAGTCGGGGAAAGTGAGGCGTGGTCGAGGGGGAGCTGACATGGAGAGAATTGCCAATGCATGAACCATTGGTGAACCTACACATTACAGGCATGAAGATTGCTTGGAAAGGAGGATATGACCATGGACTTAGCTCGGAAAAGAGGTTAGGTCCTCGGTGAAAGTGATGGTGTTTTGGCATGGAAACCAAAATATCGGAAATAGTGATGGAACCAAAATCGTGGTGCTTAGAGAGTGTTGGAAGAACGGTTTAGTTCAAGGAGATGTTGAGGAGGCCAAGTGGATGGAAAGCATACTCCACTACTACAAAAGAGGCTATACTGGATGGCTACATCATGGACGGTTCCTATGAACCGTCTGTGCTGCAACTATCACAGACGGTTTATACTTACAACCGTCTGTGATATTTTGAAAGATGGTTATTTATACGAATCGTCTGTGATAAAGCAAGACATCACAAACAGTTCGTATTAATAACCATCTGTAAAAATATCACAGATGGTTGATAGTATAAACTGTCTTTAATAATGCAAGACATCACAGATGGTTCGTATTAATAACTATCTGTGATAATTCACATACGTTTATTTATAAGAACCGTCTGTGATATGTACACTATCACAGATGGTTCATATAACAAGCCATCTCTAATAATGCCATGACACCGATCCGCGGCATCTCCCCCAGGATTCTAATCTCACCTGTTCATTCTCTCTGCATCGAACGACAACACCAGTTCCTGTCACCTCTTGCCCCTTATTAGTTACTCCCCCTCTCCTTTTCACTCCAAGATGCGTGAGTTCTACCGGCTACTCATAGCTAGTTCATCCACTCCTAACTTGTTCCTCAACGATACTAACTACCGTCATGAGCTAGTGCCTCCATTGTGACACCATAGTCCACTGCACAAGACACTTTTGTTGTAAATGTCGTAAGAGTGTCTCCTGAAGTTTCACCGTCGTGACACAAATGTGATGCTACCGCCACCTCTCCTTCATTGCAAGACACCACGGAAGCAGATAGCTACCAAGACGGTGCTCAAGTCAGCGTCAAGGACATCTAGCTCGCACGCTGCTAGGATCTCTCCTTCTTCTATGTTTTTGCCATGAGTTTGTAGGATTAGGAGATGTGTTCTTGCCATGTTTAAGAGTTGGGTTCGTAGGATTAGGAGACGTGTTCTTGCCATGTTTAAGAGTTGGGTTCACGGGATTAGGAATCGTAGAATTAAGAGATGTGTTCTTGTCATGTTCTTGCTATGTTAGATGGGTAACATATTCATTATCTTGTGATGTTGTAATGGTGGATTCTAATGGAATGTGTTGTTGTGTTTGCTGTTGTATTTGCTTGTTTTCAAAGGGCATAGCTAACATTTCTTGAGGCTAGCCAAAAAAACAGAAAAATTTAGGTATAGTATGAACTATCACAGATAGTTTTGTGGTATAAACTATCTATGAAGGACTATCATAGACAGTTATATATTACAATCATCTGAGATACTCACCCATCATAGACGGTTGGTAGTTAGAATCATCTGTGATATTAGAGTATCACAGACGGTTTTTACTTCGAGCCATCTGTGATGTTAGAGTATCACAGATAGCTCACAAACCGTCTGTGATAACCTCTGATTATTGTTGACCCATAAATTTAGATGATTCAGAAAACCGTCTGTGATGACAGTTCCAAACCGTCTATGATGACCCTTTTTGTAATAGTGCTCATTAGCAGGTTGAGCTTATGTGCTTTGAGAAGCATACATAAGTCATGTATAAGTGTAAAACCTAGTGTGTGTGGGGTTAATGGATTCCCCAGTTATGCTATTGGATAGTATCTATTAGAATTATATGTGGGTTGGTTGCTCCATCTATATGAGTGAAAGGGGTTGGAGGCATGTGGTAACTAACCAACAAACCAACCATCCATTCACTAGGGGTTTGAGGGAGAGAGACTTCCTGGTGGTGGAAGTTTTATGTGAGTGCTCTTGTGAGAGCTCTATCCTCCATAGTAGAGTGATTGCAAAATATTTATCTAAAAGTTGTAATAAATCAATCTTGTTTATCCGACATGATGTGTTCTTGCTCTTGTTTTTGCACTTGTTTTGGTTGGTGTTTTGTCCTCTCTCCTTCTCTCTTAATCTTGCTGGGTTTCAAGGATGTGTAAGTGATGGAGATGCCTCATGAGGATTATATTTCATCCATATAAGGACTAGCTATAACAAGATCTTAAAGGTTGCCCGATTTGGTTCGATTTGAAGCCCTTCTAGTGATATCTTGTTCCTAGGGTTTTGATCTTGAATCTTTGGATAATCTTACTTGCTATAATATATGGAAACTCATCTAGAACCATCTTTGTTATCCTCAACTCATGAGCATGTCATATCTCAAGCTCTTAAGTTTTGTCTGGTTTTGGTGTAACCTTGTCTTGGAGGAAATGTTGAAACTTTAGCCAAGATCCATATGATCCTTAGGTGGATTAGGCTTCTGAGATCCTCAGCAAGATGTATGCAAAGCTTTAAATTATTTTCAAATGCATTTTTTTTGTTTTAGCTCAGGCTGATTTTCAGTTCTAGAAACATGGGTGTAGTCCGACCGCCCCCCAACCTGCGATCTGACCGGAGGCTGGTCAGACCAGTCATCTCTGGCAGTTAGACCACTCGGCTGGTCTAACCACTCCCTCATAGTGTCCCGACCAGTCTAGAGGAAAAGTCTATTTGCTTTCATGTTTTCGTGAGTTCTTTGTTGGTGAGCAAATCTAATGTTCCTAGCTTATAGTAGCTAATGTAGTGAAAGTTTTAGAATACCATTTGGGATGTTGAATTTGAAGGTATCATTTAAACCCCCCTCCCTCTCATCGCCGTATCGGGTCCAACAAACTTACATTGTTTGGAAGTACATACTTTAATATTTGTACTTGACATGGTTATCGCTACTTGTACAATTACAACATTTTGTGTTTTACCACAGAAGAGCTTACCTGCATCCATGTGTCCATCTGTAGTTGCCCTAATTGTGCTCCTGAACTTGAAAATCAGTGAACCTTTTATATGCGTACAATTGAATTACAAATGAGAAGGTCTAGTTTATCCCTGAACTATGGTGTTGTATAATTGGGCATCGTACTCTCTTCCAATAAGTAAATTAATAGAGGCATTTGGTAGAAAATATTGCCATGATAACCAAATCAACTCATGTTTTCCAAACCTAAACTAATTGAAACAACATCTATTTTTGACCAGACATAGCTATGTGATGTTTCAAAAATATTAGTAAAATAGAAATTAGTAATCAAAGTTGTGTGAAAGAAAATTGCATCAATACCCAAAACATCATTTTTTGTGATTGGAGATAGTACATTCCAACCCACACAAAACATCTCACTCATATACATGCCAAATTAGTTAGTTTGGCCAGGTCTCTAAATCAAATGTCTCCTATAAGTCAAGTTATTTTCACATATAGCACTACTATAAAAAAGGTTAACACTTGATGTCTCATCACAGACAGTTGACCAAAACTATCAGTATTAAATATAATCATAGACGGTTTGGATTAGTGACTGTCTGTGTTACTAGCAGCACTAAAAACCATCTGTGAAGAGATAATATTACAGACGGTTCGTGTTGAAAACCATTTGTGAAGTATCACAGACGGTTTTCAACAAGAACCATCTATGATATTATCTCTTCACAAACGTTTTGATTAAAAACAGTCTGTGATATTTTGCCACCTAATTTTGCCGCCCCCTTTATTCAAACTGAAGTAGCGTCACGACCTCTCAACTACTGACCGGTTCGACTACCCAAATGCCCTTATATATGCTGCCCAAACGCCTCCCCCCAAACACTCCAAACCGAAGTGCCACCTAGCTAGCTCCCCCAAACCAATCGAAGCGATGTCTCCCCCAACAACGCCAACTACCTCCCTGAGCTCCTCCATCACAAATTGTGGTGCCACGGTTCACTGCATAAGGCACTCTTATCGTAAGAGTGTTTTGTACAGTGTCACCGTCATGACACAACACGGTGACGCTGCTGCCGCTGATCTCTCCTTCATCGCCAATGATATATCCCCCACCTCTCTCCTCTCTTTCTTGATGCTCGGATATGAAATTACGAAATTATTGGATGGCTAGGGTTTTGTCCATGTAAATATTAATGCTCGTGCATGTGAAAATTAATTGTTGATGCCTTAACTAGTTCTTATGATGATTGGTGGATGGCTAGGGTTTTGGTCCTTGTTGAAATTCATGTTTTATTGTAGGATGAAGTGGCGCACATTGCTGCTAACAGACTAGACACATACGACCACAGCTTATGACCGTGCGCCTACGACCACGACATGTGACCACGACCCACCAAAGACATGGTGCAAATCATAAATAGGCCTACTTTGGTTCATCTGCATTCTCTGATTGCGTTGTTTTATAGCGCAATTAGAGAATATTAATGAACTGAAGAATGTCTATTTATGATATCGCGAGAATGCAATCACAGATGGTTCATAGTAAGAACCGTTGATAATAGACTATCACAGATGGTTCATAGTAAGAACCGTCTGTTATAAGTTATCACAGACGGTTCTAGTTAAGAATTATCACAGACGGTTTAAAAACCGTCTATAATGCCCTTAGGGCATTACTGACCCATAAGCATAAATGGTTCAGGAAACCATCTGTGGTGACGTTCCGAACCATCTATTATGAGCTTTTAGTAGTGTAGTCTTGTACGTGTTATTACGTTTGTTTTAAGTTAACTCGTGGACCTAATTGGCATGATGCATCACGGGCAGAGGTGCAACAATTTCTACCGGTCAATTAATGTAACCATCAAAATGACTAACTTGATCGATTCACGGAGATATGCTTCAACGTTTAGAAACCTAGCCGGCACACAACTGCACAAATTTAAATACCTTTAATTAGCTAGTGCATTTTACTCAACGAAATTCTCTTACTTAAATACTTCCCCTATTCGCAATATAAGTTCATTAATGTAGGTAAGTACATTGAGACAATCAAATTTAGTGTAACTATTACGATATGTACGTTCCGCTTCTTATTTAAATGTTGTAAAAAAGGCTGAGCGGTTATAGTAAAGGTAGTTAGAGTTTTGACCTGAGTGATAGAGCCTTACGAGTTGCGATTCTCCGCAACCTAGCTAATTTGTAAAGACTCAAGAGTCTTAAAAATGATTCGTCAAGACAGTTACGGTTCTAACAGATGAAATATCATACGCGAACCCATCTGATTCTACCATTCAAGCAATTAATAAAAATATTGTTACATGCTCTCGATCCATATTTCAAAATTTTCAACTCCTGTTCCCTTTCATAGCAAAGTTTAGTTGTGCAAACAAGAAAGATGTTGTTATTAGCCTTATATCTATGTAAGTGCTAGCTTACATGGGCCAACCGTGTACCACTTTGAAGGAACTCTCCTAGCTAATCAGCAATGATTGAGCCTGATTAGCCAGTCAATTAGCCAGTCTGGAGAGGGGTGATCATATGCAAGCACGCAACGGGACAAGCCGGAAAAGACCTTAAACACGACCGCGCGGCTCAGTTTTTGTTAATTAATCACTAGCTTGGCAGCAAATTAGCTACGGATCATAATTGTTAATTAGGATCCGGACTGCGCGCGCGGCCATGAGTGACATTGTCGAGGGACAGACCGTCCAAAGAGAAGAACAACACGATCATGATCACATACCTACCTACTTCTGCTGCCTCTTTTGATTTGCAAAAGTACATCATGTACACATCGAGAGGACCCCTAAATCCTCCTTTCGAGAGGCAACCAGCCATAAGTAGGCAGTATATGTACCTACGGCAACAAAAAATTTCAATTCACGTACACACCTCTATAGCACAAGTAAATTGTAGGCAGTTTCTTTTTTTGCGAAGAAGACCTAATTGGCTTAGTTAGATGCCTAATTACGCTTGTGCTGCTAGCTTAGTTTTATTCTGTTTGGTGCTTGTCGTGTACAGTAGGAGCATGTATGATCGCTTTTAGAGTGACACGGAGCCGTGGTGATCTTTAGTCGCCTTTGAAGAATCTAGCCACGTTGCTTCCAAAGCTTGTCGGCAGAACATGCACGAGGGGGTAGCCATAGAGATTTTGATTATTCCAGCCAAGTGGAATCTTGAGCTAAAAACTGTATGTTTTCCGACAAATCTAACTTTTGGGGTTTAGTGGGAACTGCGGAGAAGCTGATATGTGCATGCATGCAAGCTCATGTTAGTTTCTGCGCTGTTTGGTACATTGCCTTTTCCCCTTGCTTTCCGACACCTGTTTTAGAGCTTTATCGTCGGTATGCAGGCATAATAATGTACTACATCGTTAATTTTAGACTTTATTAAAAGGAAAAATTGCACATAAAAAACCACATAGAAGTACATCGGAGTTTGATCTCCCCTATAACTATTTCTGTTGTACTTTCATCCTCCACTAGTACACAGTTGTTTAAAACTTACCCTGCCGCTTATTTTCATGTGGTTTCTAAGGGCACTCCTAATACAGAAATTATGAGATAGTTTCTATACTTGCCAATTAATGTAGACACTACCCATAGAAACTATACTCCCAATGGATAGTTTCTACAAATAAAATTTTCATCCAATCATCTATCTTCTCTCTCCTATCATCTACCTATCACAGCTCTTTCTATCTTGGTTCCTGTGTAGACATGGTGTCTATATAAGAAATCATTTCCTTATCTCTCCTCCTTAACTCCAATGACACATCAGCATTTTGCTTACTTGGCACCTTATTTAATGCCATAGAAACCATCCATAGTTTCTGCATTGGGAGTGCTCTAATGACATGACCAACCTAACTCTCCAGGGCGGTGAAGTGGTCTTCCAGTGCGGCGAAGTTATTGGAACTAGACTTTTTATTGTAGTGAATTTGTTTGACCTACTGAATTAGTTTGGTCTTCTTCTCCAGCCCGACTGATTTGACACAAAGAAGCAAAGAAGAGATAAGGAGGCAGAGCAACTCCACGAAGAGGTGACCTTGGGCTCGAAGGTGATGACCTAGGGAGTAACATGGGTATGCCTTGGCCGTCTGGTGCTGTCGTCTGCCAATTTAGGTTCATCCTAGAGTACATCAAAGAGGGAAACAGTTGGCTTCCCCTATGGCATGTCTGACATAAAGCCCCTCATGCTATACTAGAAGACTACCTCGCCATGCTGGAGAGCCAAGTTGGTCACGCCATCAAAAAAATCGCATGAAAACAGGCGGCAAGGGGAGTTTCAAACAATCGCGTACTTGTAGGGTAAAAGTGCCATAAAAATAGGTGTCGGGAGGAAAATCAAAGCCTGATGTACTTTCAGGTGGATTTTTGTATTTTTTTTCATTAGTAAAATGGCATTTCAAATACACATTCTTGTTTTCTTATAAATGACATTCTACAGCCTGGAGACATCTTCCCAAAATATGAGTGGGTTCTTTTGGACAGTAACTTTGGTTTATGGCTTTTGAATTATGGCTATTCGCGAGAGACAGTACGAAGAGAAAAAAGTCGCATGCGATTTTGGTCAGTATAGCTGAACTCGATACAATATCTACTACAATCGACTTATAGACCTCGCTTTAAAAAAAATACACTATTTGAAAGTTAGTTAATGTAGCAGAAAATGATAAGTAAAAGCTGAAAAGAACCCAGCCATATACATCCTCCACTTCATTAATTGGTAAACTCTTGTTCACTGGACACTTAAAGATGGCCTAGAGAAATAGAAAATTTTAATAGGGTATGGTGGTAACTAATCCTGTGCATTTTTGTTAATATATGTCCATGAGACTAAAACGTGGTCCAAAAAAATAATGGAGGGAGCATCTAGCTTCAGAGGAATATTTGCACTTTTGCAGATGTGGGCTACGGCCTACCGGCTACCTTTGTCCTAACGAGGTTGGCCGAATTGGCCTAAGGCCCTATCTTGGGCTCCGTATTGTTGTTATCCAAGCTACTTCTCTTTATTTGTTTTTTTTTTCAAGACTACTACTAATCCACCGTGAACTAGTCAAACAAAAAGAACTAAGCTACCATGCAAGCACTTACCTAGAAATTTGCTCAGTAACACTGTACAGATGTATAAATTAGAAAATAATATCCAATGTAAGGACGACAGGCGGGGCCTGGAGCCACATGAATTCAGTACGTTCCGAAGTAGCAATGCCAGAAGCAAAAGCCGTGATGACTGAACACGACTGCCTTATCTTCATGGAACAATGATACTTCCTCGGTTCGTTTGTGTCTGTGGCTAATATGTTGCATACTCCTAGACTAAGAGTTCTAGAGGCCAACATGGATGAGAGCAGACACTGTCAGATTACTCTGAATCTTTTGTGTACTCTGTATTGGATTTCAATTCTCAGTTATCATGCAATAGGGGCTCATGTCAAAATCGATTTTTTGCTGAATATACAGATTTCTAACTTGTCTGCCAAAAACAGGACAATCAGAGATCAGCCCCCACTCCTTAAGATCTTGACCTCAATTGATATGCAAATCACACTGCAATGGGTGGTGGGCAATTTGTCATGTGTTCATCACATATTTAATCGTTTGATATGTTTAATCCTTATTAATCTGGCAACGGAATGAACAATAGAAGTACTTTATTTCATCGAAAGAGTGGTTGATGAGGCCCGCAATTTGCCTTCTTATTTATTATCAAACACGCATCCCAGGTAGCAAAATCATCATGTGTTACATGCTTGAGAACCACGCTAGCACGGAAAATTGGAAGGCTTCTGCAGTAAATTCAAATCCGTATGCACCACAAGATCAAGTATACCTCCGTCTTTTGAGAATTATGCATTTTTTTAATAATAACTTTGGCGATAGTGTCAAATTCATGTGAATCCCATCCCATGAATTATCTGAATGTGGGAGCCTTCATAATCATCTGCCTAGAAACTGGCCTCCTCTGTTGTTGGCCTCCTCAAGAAATAGCGCAAGCTATTAGCAAGAACCTGCAGAAACAAGCTATATCAGAACAAGGGCACAAAACACCAAACTGCGACTGTGCAATAAAACTCATTTGACCCTAATTACAACGGTAAATATTTAGGTTTTTCCTTTGGGAAGAACAAAGGCTGGACTCCTTCAATATTCCTGGTTTGATGAGAACGCTATAGCACTGCCCAAAAGAAAATGCAGGTATGATGAGCTTTACCTGTTGCAAAGCCTTGATCAGTGATTTACCCCTATAACTGACATGGAATTTTGCTTTAGCCAGTAGCCCCTACAAGATACAGAATGTCAGGAAAGGAACGGTTCCTGGTATAAAATAAGACTTCCAGACATAGTATCACCTCAGTGTCAAACTCTCCAGATTTGACAGTAATGTTGATGTCCGAGATGATCTTAACAAGATCAACCAATAACCCTGGACGGTCAGCTGTTTCCACCACAAGTAAGCTGGAATGGAACAATATAAGTGATCAAATCAAAGTGATCTCACAGGTAGGCAGTTAGAAATAATCCAGCATCCCAATGACCTTACTGCAGGGGGCCAAGCAAGCAAAGTGCAACATAACTGTAATAAATGCATTGTAGGCAACATATTTTGTTATTCAAAATATTTATACAAAATTCTGGTCATAGTCATTCCAGATAACAAATACATCAATGGCAGCTAAATCCCAGATCAGATATCTTCTTTAGGGCACAAGCCTTAACCACAAAAACACATGTTCTTATCTTGCTTCTAGTCCAATAACAAATCCTTTATTCCGACGCAGATATAAAGTAGTGATTTTCCTTACATTATGAGGAATCAGGCACAACGCAAGAACGATGTTATACCTTCTATCAGGACCATCGTCATAGACATCTATGTGGGTTGCTATGTCCACATCAACCTGGCAATTTACGAGCAAAAAATATTTATGTGCAGAAAAGGTTTACAAGTCTCAAGCACACATTAAGAAAGACATAACTCTGATGCTACATCAGACTGCAATTGCATGGCTATGGTAGTATGCAGAGTTCATACAAGGCTTTCCTACTGAAAACATATGAATCTATCTTTCTACAAGGTGATGTCAAGTCCATGTTTAGCATAAGAACTTTGTATGTGGTTAGAATCAGCAATCAAACAGGTATATATAATCTACAGCCAAGTAAGACATTCCTAGCACACCTTCATATGCCCTTTCTTCCTCCCAAGATAATTAAGATGGTTTTGGGGACCTCCATAGAGATTGAAATGTTTTCATTTCTTCGAGATTATGTGAGATAAAAGATGCAGTAGTCTTTGATTTACAAGTGAATTTAAGCAAGTACCTCTTCCGTAGGGGGCTCTGGCCCAAAAGTTGCACCCAATGCCAATTGACTGCTAGCTTCCTGGTGTCAAATAAATGACAAGAAAGCAGTCATTAATAATTTTTGTTCATATTAACACAGATCAGAAAGAAGAAGTTGAAGGCAATTACAGGGTGATACTGGATCATGTTGTTAATAATCGTCAATCGTACAGCTTCTAACAACTCAGGGTCATCAATTTTGCGGCCAGTGGACCTGTAGAGTATTCCTGTCACTCATTCTAGACAAGAACTGATAGATGCAGAAAAGTACAATGAAGAAAGATGTCACATTCTGTTGTAAGCAGGAGATCAAATTTATATGAGAGATTCCTCATACCAAGCTTTACATATCTGAAATAGCATAGAAAGGAAGATTCACTTACGATTTTGTTATAGCAAACTTGTTATGCTTGCCAGAAGAATCAAGGGAGACACTAGCTTTCACAACATTTAGCCCTAAGTTCTTCAGGGCATTCATCTTCACATTGAACAAAGCATAAAATAATCAGCATGTTTCTCAGAAATCTAAGATGGTAGAAATGATAATGAGATCGCCTACTGAATAGTAAAACTATACTGAGAAGTTAACGTGAACAACATACAGTATCAAGAAGATCACCAAGACGGTCACCCAAGGTTACTTCCACAATAGTTGCATCCAGATCAGAGTCTTGATCTATTATAACTTTCGGGGTAGGAACTGTGTCAGTGTTGCTAGAGCCCCCCTCCTGCTAACCAAAGTATATGCAGTTGAACATGGAACTTCATCCAATGTTTTGCGGTAAGCTATGCTATCTACCTCAACAGCCGCAGGGGAAGCAGCTCTTGGAACCCTCACAGCTGGAGAGGACAATCTACACATTGAAAAAAATTAGGATGTAAATACTACACAAAAGATAAACAAATATTGGAGTTCTAAAATAGAAAGATTATGACTTAGCAAGATAAAATAACAGATGACCATAGGTTCCATAATATTAACATCGATGAGTTGTGCGGGAAATAGACGACTGAACTGAACATCCATCCAAAAGTACATTCGTAGCAGTTGAACTTGTCTAATCAGTGGAAGAAAGAAAATAAATTGACTAGCAGAAAAGCAAGTATAGAACAACCCTTTAAGCTTGTCCACAGGCTACAGCAAGTGTCCCCTTAATACAGTTTTTCATTACGATAACTTTACTTCTCATATAAAATACTGTAGTGAAAAGGCCACTAATCAGTACTCCCCAGTGATTAAAAGAAATCACAGAATTTCTCCCGAGCTTCATGAATGAACTAAATAGACCATATAATCTTTAAATTACTCCATGGGACTAACAGAATTTGCAAAAAAAAAAGTGCATATCGGTTAAGTTTAAGGACCAGTGGGTAGACTTAGAGTAAGTGTTCTAAATATGCAATTATGCATTATGAAAAGACTTAAAACCGTCTTGTCAGGAAACAAAGTATCAAGCAAAATCATGGAAGCGACTTCTGGAGCTTTATAGAATAGTGGAAAAAATATTTATCGCATAATAGAATAGAATAAAATAAAGGACAAATAAAAGCTTAAACGTATTACTATGTAGCAACTCGAATGAGCCAATTTTTGCAATACCAGTATACCGCAAGGCAAAGAATATGCTTTACCCCCTACACTCTATCAGCACAGGAGACTATAACCCAGAAGTACAAAAATCTAAGAAGAAAGGAAACAAATTCCAACCTAACTGACACATCAGTAAAATATAATCCAACCCCTGCCCACCAAAACACTTCCGTTGGCTACACTAACCATCAATATCTTAGCTAAACCGGTTGTAACAAAACATTTCACTGGCTTCTTGTAAAAAGAAACCACAAGCAAACAAAATCCACTGCCCCGTTTCAGCCCGGGAAGGATCAAACAGCTGATGACATTTCTTCACTTCGTTTCACAGGAGAAATTGTGCAGGCATCACTTAGTAGACATCCAAAGACCACATTATGGCTATAGAACTTATTATCCCCTTCCAATCAAGGAATTGAAGACCAAACATCTGTCAATCTATATACCAAACAGATCATAAGGCAAGAACAAGTATCAGTCTCCTGAGCACACTAACCAATTGGTACCACCACTTAACTATCATCCAGAGCAAACAGGATTTCACAAAAGCCTTACAACATAATGCAAATTAGCATCCTAGATAGCCCATGAATGAAACTAAATACTATACTCCCACTGAACAAAACTATATTCTGCAGTATGTATTCCAAAAGGCACCCGGTTCTAAATTCTAAAAGAGTTCAAACCTTCAAAGCTGGAGCCGTGAATCTTCGGTCCAAGCACAGCATCTTACCATCCAAACGCAACGAAACGCTAAAGAAAGGCTCAGAATCTAATGCGCCAAGAAGAGAAAACCTTGGCCAATCTCCTCACCTCAGCTTAGCGGGCGCCGCCGGAGCAAGAGGCCGCCGCCCGGCAAGCCGGCGGTTCCAGGACGCCGCCAGCGACACGCCGGAGCAGGACCGGAGGGTCCCGGCGGCGACGGTCACGGCCATTTCGGCCATCTCTCTCCTTGGCAAGAAATCCAAGAAACGCGCGAGGAGGGGATCCAGTCCAATCCAATCCTAGAACTGCTGGGCCAAGAAACGCGGGGTGAGGTCGTGCTACAACTACAAAGGCGAAGGCGATGATGATGGGATCATGACGATGATATCTATGGCTGTCGCGACGGCTCTATCCGTAGGATGGATGGCGTGGAAATGGGCGGTGGGCTTGTACGGACGGCGAGGAAATGGGAGGTGGGCTTCTATTCTATCGGACACAGATTTAGTACTCCAGAATTTTCTACGATTTTACGGTACTATTCTTTGGATAAATAGATAGTATCTATAGATATATAACTGAATTATCTTATACATGATACAGACCACACCGTTCATTAATATTACAACATTAGAGTTCAAATAATCCACATCAGGATAAATTTACATAAAGGATTGTCAGATCAAATGTTTACATTACAAAAGCTTAATAAAAACAACGGAAGCAGCAAGGAGAGAGCTCATTTCTCCATAGACAGCGACTGAAAAATTCAAGTGGAACCAATATTAGCTAAGGTCTAATTAATATTGGATCTACTCAAAAATTAGCATAGTCAGCTAGTCTGTGATGAGGCTAGACTACTAAATTCTAAAACTAGTTGCCACCATCTTCTCCTTCCTCGTGGCCTTGATCCTCATAGAACACATACTAGTCTTAGTTCTCCTACTCTAAAGGGGGTTGAGAGTGAGGGTGAGCACACATAACCGTGCTCTGTGAGCCAACATACAGAATGCATTTATACATATAGATTCAAGGCTTAAACAAGGGTGGCTCAGATTCATTTTATTTGCGTAAAGTAACATTTGCAATTATTATTAGTTAAAATTCCTAAGACCCTAGCATTTTAATAATTTATGCTTTAAAGAGATTGAAATTTTTCAATAATTATAGCGGTGTAGCTTCCATCCACCTACTACATTGTCCCATCTACCTATGCTAGTTTTTTATCATTAGGTTACATATATCTTATTAACGACGCTGGAGTACTTCCCTCCAGGAAAAGCCAAAGTTGGAGTGCTTCCCTCCAGCAGTTTTTATCCCACCCCTAAAGGTTTGGAAGTTATTCCCATGCCCGCCCTTAACTGTTGGCACAGCTGTTCAAACAGTTTATACTCTACAGAGATTGTACATCTTTACCTACAAGAGACAATCAACCCGACAGGCCTACGCAATTCCTTGGTCACGCAGAGCGAGAGATTGTCGCAAGGCCTTTACAATACCTCGCTCCATTGCCAGTCCACCCTTATATAGAACCACCGGAGTTAGCCCCTATAAGTTAGTGTGGGAAGTTATACCCTAACACTGAGCACAACTAGACCACGGCTTTCCGCAGGTCGATGAAATGGGTACACATCACCTTTATATGGTGTCCCATTCATGCCAGATTTGTGGTCTGCTCATGCACAACTTCACTCCCCTACCTATGGATAGACTCTGAGGTCTAGTAAATTATTCAGCCAAACCTACAGAAAACCACAATTTTTCTAGGCGGTTCATACCACAAACCATAATTTCTCATGAGACATCAGCAACAACCTCTTTTACCATCCGTCCAAACAAGTATAGCAGGTTTTTAGGGTTTTGAGAAGAATAAAACAAATTGTCTTAAACTATCGGTCATCTACATCCCATGACTATCCCAAATCAAGAGTTTATGTTTAAAGGATGATGTTCAGGGCAAACTAGTACCCTGGACTTGACAAGACTAGCACGGTATTTATTTAAGACTCATAGCTACTCCAGTTAATAATATTATCTAAAGTGACAAGGTTCATGGATTTTCAAATTTCAAGGATGGCGTAGATATGTTACTAAATCGACAAATGGGTGATAGCTACCTTACAAGTAACATAGATTTGTACATGAAATAAACCATTTAATTTGACTAACATAATTTGCATGAAATATAGGATCAAAATGATCAAAATTTTCACTTGCCTGGGTCACAGGTCAGGGGGTCTTGCTGCTCTTGAGGGGTGTTGACTTGAGGTTTGGATGTGCCTTCAAACTCTACTCAGAGGGAAACGCCGAAACGCTATTGATAAGCAAAGAGACAAAATAAATACCCAAACAAAATTTAAATGAACTCTAAATTGAATAAAACTAGAACCAATAGAAAAAGCTTGAATTTAGAAAATTTTAGAAATAAGTTTCACTAAATTGGAGCTACGATGAGGGAAAACGAGCTCTTCAAAGTTTATTTTCAAGAAAAATCCAAAAATAAACAGATGTGAGAGTTCTCTCGCTGACATGTGGATCCCATCACTTTAATTTATTTTTGTAATATTTTTAAATCTTAAAGGTTCAGTGTATAACATATGGGGCCTACAGGTTATTTAATTAAAGAAAATCATTTTTGTTTTAGGAAATGGCCAGAGGCTAACATGTGGGGCCTCAGCACTGTGCAAATAATGTTTCGGGCCCACATGTCAGTGGCCCAGGTTTTCAATTAGGGTTTTAAAAGATTTTTAACAAAGATGGGGACCGCATGTTAGCCTAATAAGGGAATTAAACTGGTATAGGGGCCCACTGGTCAGTGGCTCATTAACAAATACTAAGCATAATCATTAATTACTAATGATAAAACTTAAAACTAAGTACGCGAGAACAGTGCGCCTCCCAGCCAAGTGGCGGTGAGGCTCGCCAACAGCGATGGAAAGCAAGGCAGCGCAAGAGCAATCCCAAAATGGGTTCAGCGAAGAAGAATCCATAATTCCCTCCACATCAACTCGTTGCTTCATGGCTAAAGGTAACAAAAAGGTAATTAATGATGATGAGCCTACATATGATGAGTTGATGGGTACAGTAGAAAATTAAATGAATATCTTAAAAATGAGAAGGCCAAGTATAAGATTTTGAAGAAAAAGCATGACTCTCTTCAAAATGATTATTGTTGTGGTTACAGACCAAACATAGAGATGGTAGTATGGTAGTGGAGATGTTAGGTGAGCAATGCTTGGGGGTTTCCCCACGGCCTGGATGGCTATATATATATTCACATGGGGAGTGTTTTACAATTGTGTCCTTACACCCAAGTATCCCTCTCAAGGGCATTTACGCCATTATACATGTCCCATTCTGGGCTTTACAATCCTTTAACAGGCTGGCTGTGCTTAGGTAGGGGCAACCCCTACAATAATTATAATGTGCTAAAAGATGGGTATGAAATTCTCCTTTTCAAATAATACTCTTAGCTTAAGGTGGATATAGGTATTACATACAATTTACTAGATAATATGCCATATGTAGCTCCTAACTCTTGCATGTCATCTAAATTTAGCATATCCACCTCTTGTGATGATATAATTGATATACCTTGTTGCTCTAAATTAGATGCTTCTACTTTCTCTATACTTATTGAGACTAATCTTGTAGAGAAAAACAAAGAGCTCAAGGACCAAGTCACAAGATTGAGAAATAACTTGGAGAAAAGCTACAAAGGAAAGGACTCTTTTGACAAAATATTGGGAAGTCAAAGAAAGTTAAATGACAAGATAGATATCGGTTTCACCTCCAAGAAAAAGTTGGAGAGCGTCCCAAAGCAATTTAGAAAATAATTCAACAATGTCAAATGCATTGGTGCAACAAGAAGGGTCATTTCGCCTCAATGTGCCTCAACAAGGTAGATAACAAGATGAAGTCTTCCAAAACAAGGTAGATAACAATGTGCCTCAACAAGGTATCCAAAAGTTTTCCAAAATACCAACCAAATAAAAGTTATTTGGATTTGAAACTCGTCCAAAATTCTAAGTTGACCTAAGTGGTCATAATCTAGCACTTAAGTAAGTTTTGCCATTTTAGCCAAAATTATTGACATACTTTCACTCAAAAGGGTATTTACTACTCATACTTGAAATTGGATGCTCAATATACTCTCTAATACTCATTCTTGCAATCTTGAAGATTTTATTGAAAATGAGTTTGTTTTTAAAAATTGAAAGATTAATTTGTTAAAATCTATATTCAAAAAAAAAATTAATCTTTGCATATAGTTGGAAATGCTCCACAAGTGTTTTATATTTCTTTGTGAAAAACTTTGGAGCAAGTTGCAATGTTATATCTATCCTCTCCTCTGAATTCCAATCTTTGCATGCCTTCAATTGCGGAGTGGTGCTACTGCAAGTCTTCAAGCGGTACTACCGATAAACGGTATGACCGCCCTTTCTTCTATGGTACTACCGATTTTTTCTGAAAATGGTTATTTTGTTTCAAAATCTATTGTTTCCAATTTCATCAGCCATTCCCTTTGCTCCTCAAAGTCATGTTGATCCATTTACCCTTACTAGCTACCCTCAAGTAATCTCTTGACTTCATATGCCATTTTGATTTTTTTTTGTGATGCTTTTATCATAAAATGGTATTCTCTCTAAGAGTGGTAGACTTTTAATCATCTTGACCTCAGCATGAGTTTTATCCTCGTCTTTACAAGTGATATCATCTTTTCTCTTTTCAAGTGGTATCCATTCTTACAAGTGGTACATCTCTCCTAAATGGTATCATCCTCTTCTCTCAAGTGGTATTTTATTTGGTATCCTCCTACAAGTAGTATCAAGTGGAAATCATGAAAGGTGAAGTAGGATACAAGTTAACCATACAAGTGGCATCAAGTTTTACAAATAGAATTTATCACACTAGGTGTCATGTATGCTCTCAAAGTGGTATCAAGTCTTTACAAAAGGATTTAATCATACTTGATATCATCTAAGATTATGAGTGGTATCAAGTCTCTACAATTGGAATTAATTATACTTGGTATCATTTATGATTACAAGTAATATTTTTTTACAAGTGATATCTAATGTTATCATAAGTGACATAAATATCAAAGTGATGTATGATTTTCATGAAAAAGATAAAAGAACCACAAAAGATTACAAAGCACCTGGTATGGACAAAAGGCTTACAAGTGGTACCGATTATGGACAAAAGGTTTACAAATGGTATCCTTGATTCTTGGTGCTAGATGACATACGGAGAGAATGCTTAAACAAAAAAACAAGATATACGAAAATAGAAGCCAAATAAGAAGAGGAGAATCCTTTGTGTCAAAGGAGAAGATAAATACCAAGCGGAACCTTTGTGTAAGGGAAAGTTTTTGTTTGTGGAAAACTATATAGTATTTTGGGTTTACTAAATCAAAGGGGTAAAGTATTAATATTGGGACAACTATTTTACCTATTTACCTAAAATGTTTTCTGGATCTTGTGAATGAATGTGTTTCATTCTCATTTGTTTCACACTAATTTGAAAAGTTATGTCCTTTTCTCACTTTGCTGAAATGCTGAAAATTCAATATTTTACATGGTTTTGAGCAGTTTTGTAATTTTTGTATTCCTAAGTGTGCTCATAAACTGAGAAAGGCATAATAATGACTTTTGATTCTCTATTGTTTCTATATTGATAAATTTTATCAAATTTATTAGACTTTTGTAAGTCGGTTTTTTAACTAGCTCTTGAAGCTCAATTAGAATGTCAAATTTTGAAATTTTGAAATTTCAAGTTGGAGTGTGCTTCAAATGCCAACAAGGGGGAGAACTCCAAAAGCCTTCAAGGAGGTTTCAAGAGTAAGATTATTTAAACGCGTTTCAAATATCATTTCCTTTAATTACATCAAATTGGTCATATGTATTTGTTTCATATTCATTATGACCAAAATTTAAATGGATTAATTGTCAAGTAAGTTTCAAGACTCCATTTTTGGGCTTAGGCCTCTTCCTTACTTTTAATCTTGAGTATGCTTTTTGGTGATCAATGCCAAAAGGGGAAGGATTATGCATAATAGCATCGATAAAATAATACAATGATAAAAGGGAGAGTATTATGTTATATAGTGCAAAATGCCAAAAAGGGAGAATAGTAAAAAAATGCCCAAAAGGGGGGAGAATTACAAAATGCCTAAGGGAAAAGAGCGTTGTTAAAATTATCAAAAGGGAAAATTATTTGGGCTTATGCTTTTATCTTAGTTGAATTTCCTATCATATCTCAATGTTCATCCAAATGCTATCATTGCAAATGAATTTGTCATTCATTACCAATAAGGGGGAGATTGTAAGTTTAACCTCCATTAAATTGGTTTTGGTGATAATGACAAATCTAATTGTGAGACAAAATTGTTTATTGATTATAATATTGCTTAGTCTCATTTAGATGAAAAGGTAAAAATCATTAGAGCTTTGCATTCAATATCACATTCTTATATCTTATTGCATTTCTCGGATCCAAAATATAGATTAAACTTCACCAGATAGTCTAATTCTTGTATGCGCACATTTAGAGCGAGTTCACTCTATGTTTTGTGGTTTCATTAGTATTGAACCATGTTCTCTTTTCCACATATTTAGGATCTTTATTTTGAAACATATCCCTTAAATATATATAGCTTGTGTAGTATATACTCATAATCTAGCTGTTATCTTGTTCTTCCATTATGTGTTAATGGTTGGATGATTCATGGCAACCGGATGAGTAAGCTTTGCGTTGAAAGCTTATCCTGGAGTATACAAGCGTTGTGTATATGTTGTATACATGTAAATAAATATTTTATCTCATTACTTGTTGAGATTGTCATAAATTACCAAAAAGAGAAGATCGTTGAATCTAGTCTCTCCATTATGAGTTAATGGTGAAGTTTTGATAATTAATGGTAGTTGAGTTGTGGACTAACATTTTACATGAGTTGGATAAAGAGGTTAGGTTCCACAAATGAGGATATATATCTTAGGATGACTTCATGTGTTGAAGATCATCAAGTCAAGATGCGAGATAGAAAACAGCTTTATGTGTTAAAGGTCATCAAGAAGAGGATGCATCATAAGTTGATTATGTCCAAAAGGAGTTGATCATGAGTTGATCATCAAGTTAAGAGAAGTCAAATCATGTGTTGATGGAGTTCAAGTGAAGGATGCATCATGGGTTGGTGTATATCAAGACAATGACTCAAGGCAAAGGTATGGCTAGCTATGGTTAAGAATGTGTTCCTAATCTTTTACCGGTCTTGGTGTTTGGTTGAAAGACTGGATTGCTAGTATAGGTTGTCGTACTATTAAGAGGAGTCATGTCTAGTAACTTAAGTCTCATCATGTGTTGATAGCTCAACCTCACTTGCTCTAGCTCTCCGTAGCATAATGGTTATATTTGCGAATGTGTTTTGCAAATAGTTATGGCTCATGTGTTGAATTCTTGTAACACGGAACTCTACATTGTGAATGTATTTTAAAAGTGTTTGAAGTCCATATTTCCTACTCCTAGTGGTATGAGGTTTATGTTTGCAAATGTGTTTTTGTAAATGGTTGAAGCTCATATTTAATCCTTATGTCATGATTCCAAAAGTATGTAAATGTGTTTTGCAACTTGTTGAAAATAATGTTTGATCCTTGTGTGCATAATACTGTAGTTTGCAAATATGTTTTTACAAAATATGTTGAACTATATGCACTTATCAGGACAATAAGAACTATCGCAGTGTTGTGACACGGTACTACCGCTAGACAGAACTACCGGCGTTGTAATCATAGAACTACCACGTTCATTGGTGGTTGAAGACCTATGTGGTTGAAGATCAATGTGGTCGAGCCGACGTGGTCAAATCAACTTGGTTGAAGGCTTCTTACTCTTGGAGGTTACCGACTCCTAGACGGCGTTAAAGGTGTCGTGCACGGTGATCTTCTCAAATATGGTTGTGAAATGACCCGGCGATGTGTGAAGGTTGGAGCTCACCTACTCGCAGCAGGAAAGAGCTACCGCTAGTGAATTTGAGATGATTAGCTTAATTTGTGGAGCCAATCCAATTCATTTGGGCTTACCTCAATGTGGACTAGGGGAGACCAATAAGTCTCTAAACACCACGATAAAAGGAATTGTGTCTTTGTGGTTTATTCTCTTGTGCTCAATTTACATTCATAGAATTAAATTGATTGCTTGTCTCCCTAGGATTGCAAACCTTGGCATAGCCTTAGATTATTGGCGCACTTAGGTGAAAATAATTGATTTAGACGTTATTTATGCTAAACCAAATTGAATTAAACTTCCGCACTATAAACTTAGTTTTAGCCAAATAGAATTAGAACTAATTAGAAAATAATTTTTAAGACTACCTATTCACCTCTCCCCCTAGTCAGCCTCCTCAATCTTATACCGGAGACACGTCTTTACATTGTACGGGTTGCAAGCTTAGCAAACAGTTGCAGCTCCTCTATCCCTCTAGTGATTCTATTCCTACACATCCTTTTGATCTTGTACACTCTGCTGTTTGGGGCCCGACTCCCTTTGTTTCGAAAAGGGTCATCGATATAATACGATCTTTATAGATGATTATTCTCACCATACTTGGATCTACTTCATGTCCTCTTACAGTTAGGTTCTCTCTATTTACCAGATATTCGCCACCATGGTTCGCACTCAATTCGATTTGCCCATTTGTGTGTTTCATTTCAACTCTATTGGTGAGTATCTTTCTGCTACTTTGTGTCACTTTCTCACTAAGTAGGGTACTCTTGCCCAGTATTCTTGTCCAAGTGCTCACGCTTAGAACGGTGTCTCTGAGAGTATGCCTCGTCACTTACTTGAGATTGCTTGTGCTCTCATGTCTGCTTCTTCTGTTCCCCCTCACTTTTGGGCTAAGGTTGTTTCCATTGTTGCTTTTCTCATTAACATACAACCTTCCACTGCCCTTTAGGGTTCTACTCCTGTCGAGCGTGTTTATGGTCGAGCCATAGAGTACAGTCACCTTCAGAGTTTTGGCTATTCTATTTTGTCCTTCTTCTACCTCGTGAGCGCACCAAGCTGGCTGCTTAGTCAGTTGAGTGTATTTTTCTTGGCTACAACCATGGGCATAAGGGTCATCGCTGCTACAACCCTATTGCTCGCAGGATAAGGATCTCTCAGGATGTCACTTTTGATGTGTCCCGATCATACTACCCTCGTTCCTCCCACAGTCCGGTCTAATTCTCTTGTTGAATCGCTCTCCTTTATTACTTTTCCTGACTGTCTGCCTTCCACTAATGTTTTGCTTCATCCTCCACCTTTTCATCTCTCTCTCCCCTCCAGCTACACCTCTTCCACCTCAATCAGAGTTTTCTTCCCACTCTCCTGTTGAGATTTCACCCTTTACTCTGCACTACTCCCATCGTCCTCGGTCTCCTCCTTCTTCAGTCAAGCATTTGTCCTTGTTGGGCTCTGTTCCCAACTCTTCTTCTTCTCCATCCTTGCTGGATCCCATTCCGCCTTCTTCTCCTAGATATGATCTTCATGATCGTCATACTGTCAAGCTGCCTGAGTACTATTGCTTTGCAGCCACTACTTCTTCCGAGCCTCTGATCTACCGTGAGGTTGCTGCTCACCCTGAGGGCAATTCACGATGTCTGAGGAGATTGTTGCTTTGGAGCACACTAGCACTTGGGATCTTGTGCCCCTACCTACGCGTGTCACTCCCATCATATGCAAGTGGGTGTACAAGATCAAGACCCACTCGGATAGTTCCCTTGAGCGCTACAAGGCTCGTCTTGTGGCTTGTGGTTTTCAGTAGGAGCATGGCCATGACTACGATGAGATCTTTGCTCCTGTCACTACATGACCACTGTTCGCACTCTCCTTGCTGTGTCTCCTATTCGATAGTGGCACATAGCTTAGATGGACATCAAGAATACATTTCTCAATGGCGAGTTGTATGAAGATATCAACATACAGCCACCCTTGGGTATTCTGTCTCTGATGGTATGGTATGTCGCCTTTGTCGCTCTCTATGGGTTAAAACAAGCCCCTCGTGCTTGGTTCGTTCGCTTCTCATCTATTATCACTGCAACCGGCTTCTCTACTAGTGATCATGACCCTACCCTCTTTGTTCACACCTATCCTCAGGGTCGGACGATCCTCCTTCTACATGTCGATAATGTGATCATTATTGGTAATGACTCTCATTGACTTTTTGAAGGGGCGTCTCCGTGAGCAGTACTTGATGTGTGATTTGGGTCCTTTTTATTATTTTCTTGGGATTGAGATCACTCTTCGCTAAGGGATACTATCTCTCCCAGAGGTTACAATTAGGATATCCTTATTCGCGCTTGTGTAACTGATCTGTGTGGTAGATACTTCTATGGAGCTTGGTATTCACCTTCAGCCAACCGATGATAAGCCTCTTGAGGATCCCACTCGCTACCGTCATCTAGTCGAGAGCCTTGTCTACCGTAGGATCACTCGCCCTGACATCTATCACCCAGTTCACATCCTGAGTCGGTTTATCTCTGCTCCCACTCAGCTTCACTACAGCCACCTTCTTCATGTTCTGTGATATCTTCGCATGATCATCACCTACCTTTTCTTTTCTCGCTTCAGTTCTTTTCAGCTCCAGGCATACTCTAATACGACCTGAACTAGCGATCATTCTGAGCGCCTATCTCTTTTTGCCTATATGTTTTCTTTGGTTACTTCTTGATTGCCTGGAAGACCAAAAAGCAGACTGTTATTTACCACTCGAGCGCTGAGGCTAAGTTGAGATCCATGGCATCGTTGACAGCTGAGATCACCTAGATTCAATGGCTACTTAAGGAATTCAGTATTTCCACTTCTGCACCAACTCCTCTCTTATCAAAAGTACTGGTGCGATCAGCATTGCTCAAGATCCTGCGAAGCATGAGCTCACCAAACACATTGGCGTGATGCTTGGTACATGCAATCGTAGGTGCAAAACAAAGTTGTTGATCTTCAGTACGTGCCTTCAGAGTTTCAGTTAGCCTATTTCTTCACCGAGGCACAGACTAGAGTTCAACATAACTTTATCTCTCCAAACTCAGTGTTATTGAGCTCACCAAGCATATTGGTGTAGATGCTTCGTACATGTGATCGCAAATGCAAGATAAAGTTGTTGATCTTCAGTACATGACTTCAGAGTTTCAATTAGCCTATTTCTTCACCAAGGCATAGACTAGAGCTCAACATAGCTTTTATCTCTCCAACTTAGTGTTATTGATCCATCATGAATTTGAGGAAGGAGTTAGATATGTCTATACCTCAAGATACTATTTGTAACATGTACATGTACATGTACATATGGCCTTTGGCCCATTGGAATCCATATGAAGCCTCATTCTTACAGATTCAACCATGCAGTATGCACATCACGTGATTGGCCCCAAACCATGTAATCCAGAATCAGATCCATTTCATGCCCCAATCCATGAGCAATCCAGAACCAAATGTCTACCCACCCTGTTCAGAATAACGAAATTTCATAGAGTTTTGTAGAAAAAATACTCAGTTTTCAAACTAAATTCCAGTTTTCAAGTGTCACTACTTACAGGTGGATTATCACTTATTTCCGGAATTTTAAAGATTCAATCCCATTTGAATCTTTAATCTCAAAATAGCTACACTAACAAACTGCCCTAAGTAATTACAGTTAACCACAGGCCTACAAGTAAGCATGGTTATTAGACCCGGACCGGACCGACGGTTGGACTGGAAAAACCCAGACCCCAAAGGCTACATCGGGCTAGGCACACTCATAGGATCGTCAATGCAGTTGACCCGAGAAAACCCGGTCGACCCGGCTGGGTTTTAACTGACCCGGCTGACCAGCCGGTTTTTACCAACACAACCGGGTTATGTTGATGAGGGCAAAAGATATAAGTACCCTCAAATTAAAGAAATACTTTATAGGAAACTGATGGGCAAAGAAGTCTTTTGGAATATGGAGAGCTAGTAGGGTTACTCAGAGAGATAGAGAGTATTGAACCAGCCATCGAGCATCAGCCATGCGCCACCGCTAATATCCCACCCCAAATCGGCGAATCCCTAATACGCACTACCAGCAAGCTCCACCACGGTTCCACACCGGCAGCCTGGCGCTCCACCAGAGGTCTAGCCAGTAGGCCAGCAGGGCTCCTCCAGACTCCAGAGTCCAGAGGTCTGGCAATGGCATTCATCCTCTTCCCGCTGCGCCTTCCCTGAGTTCCCTCACATCTGGTGCTCTGCCTGTTGTCAGCACCGGCAACTAGACTTCCATTTCCATCTCCCGCGAGCTGTGATTGGTCACTGGTCAAATCTAAAATTCTAAACCCTCCCCTCTCGCATCTCTCGCCGCGGGCTGCATCTCCTCTCCCAAGCGCACTGGCTGCTGGCTGCATCTCCTCCAGTCCTCCCCCACGCGTCATTCAATTCAATCTTTATTGCTAATGTAAGTTCTTGATTATTGTTACTACTAACAACACAATGATTTCCTTTTCTATTGTAGTGATGTTATTTGAGGATGATCTTTTGATTAGGCACCTGTTGTAGGGGTGGCCCCCCACCTAAGCCCAGCCAACTTGTTAGGAGGCTGTAAAGCCCAATATGGGACGTATGTAATGACATAAATACCCTTGAGAGGATTACTCAGGTGTAAAGGCAAGGTTGTAAAAACACTCCCCATGTGGATATATATATATATATATATATATATATATATATATATATATATATATATATATATATATATATATATATATATATATACACGACGCAGGCCATGGGGAAACCCTAAGCATTGCTCACCTAACTCTCCACTACCATACTCTCTCTCTCTCTCTCTCTCTGTTTGGTCTGTAGCCACAATAGTTAGCGTCATCCGTGGGGAGGACAAGAGCAAGCCTCAAGATCCAAAGAAGGATGGCACCGAAGAAAGCTTCATCGGCGGCTAAGAAGAAGAAGGGGAGCGCGACGGAGTCTCACGTCAACACCAGGGTGACGGCGGCCGCGGGCGTCGACGACGACGCGGGTGCGGCAGCCACGAACGTCAACGCTCATGGCACAACGGTCGACCCCACCACCATCGGCCCAACGGTCAACCCCGGTGCGCGTGTGACGATCGACTCCGCGGCTGGCGTGAGGGCCGACCCCACCCCACGCGCGGCGAGCGACACCACCGCGGGCGCCACTGTCGACACTGGCAGCACCGACCGGGTAGTCGGGGGCGGTAGCGCCAGCGCCCGTGTAGGCGCGGCCGCCGTCCCTATACCCAGTGCGGGAGAGCCGGGCGGTCCAGGAGGCAACACTGGCCTCGTCACCAACACCGGAGTCTACCGCGTCTGCGCACCGGGCAACCTGGGAGCGCAGGTCGTGGTCGCCGCTGTCCCAGCAACGTGACTAGGTGTGCCAACTGCCCCGGTCACGCCAACGGTGGAGAACGCCCTGCTGACGGCTATAGGCACGCTTCAGCGGGAGTTGGTGGATCTCCGCGGAGTTGTGCGGGATATGCAAGAGGCTCGAAGTCAGCAGACCCCACCGGCGGTTGCACCGGAGCCCACGCCAAAACGGGGGATAGCCGCGAAGCCCCCACGTCCATCCGCGTCCCGCTGCGACGCGTGGACCCGGAGTCCCCACTCTCTTCAGGCCTGCAGCAGTCGGCATGGCCGGAGGACTTCAAGTTCCCCAGCGCCATCGAGCTGTACAAAGGTCACACGGACCCTCGGGAGTTCGTGCGTGTGTACGAGACCGCCATCGAAGCCGCCAGCGGAGACGACACCGCGAAGGCGAAGGGACTCCCCCTCGCGTTACAAGGAGTGGCGCTCTCTTGGTTCTTCACCATCGAGCCAAACTCCATATACGCATGGGAGCAGATCCGCGATCTACTCTACAACAACTTCCAGGGGAACTACGTCGAGCACGTCGACGCGGATCAGCTCTTCGCGGTCAAGCAAAAACCCTCGGAGAAGCTCCGGGATTACTTCAAACGCTTCGCGAAGGTCTGCTGCCAGGTCAAGAATGTCAACGAGACAACCATCATCAACGCAGTGGTACAGGGTCTCCGCCCGGGGCCGTTGGCCGAGTACAACGCCTGCAAACCAATCAAGACGGTTGTGAAGCTCTTCGACAAGATGGAAGAGTATGCGCGGGCGGAGGAGGATGCGCGAAGACGCAAGGACGACGACTCCGACCCCATTCAGGTGGAGGGGTTGTCGCAAAAAGGAAGCGCGGGGAATAACTCCCCGAAAGAAAAGCGCAAGCAAGGGTCCCCGGGAGACGTCCCTGAGCACAATTCGTCAAGCGATAGGCACAAGCCCAAGCGCAACCAGTGCCGACCCCAAAAAGCCCGTCATGTCCTTGGCATAAAGGACGCTCCCCGGGACTATCCTCCCGCGTTCCGGGGGAGGAACCAGGGAGGACGGGGATGGGGGCACGGGAGGGCTCACGACGAAAGACCGCGCGCGGAGCAGGAAATCTAGGACTATGGCAGGTGGTGCGAAGTGCATGGCTATGGTGACCACCTCACGAGAGCATGCTCCGCAGTCGTGGCGCTGCGGCAGGCAACCGATACGACTCGGGCCTCGGAAGCGCCGCCCCTCGTTGTGGCCCACGTACAGCAGTTGCAAGGAGCTGGGCCCTCATACGGGGCCCAACGCCGAATCATTAGCATCATCTCTGGAGGATCCTCGCCGGGGACCTCCTCGGTGCAACCACCTCCGGAAACAGCACACCGCGAAATCACCTTCACGATAGCTGACGCCCGGGGCGTGGAGTTCCCCCACCAAGATCCCTTGGTCATCCAGGCTGACATTGCAGGTTGCGACATCAGGCGCGTCCTCATCGACGGGAGCAGCTCCGCGAACATTCTGTTTGCGGAGGCCCTCGACCACATGGGGATCTCTCAAGGTCGTTTGGGACCATCAGGGACCCGCTCCAAGGTTTCGAGGGCCAGCCACTGAAAGCCGTGGGTCAGGTATGCCTCCGAGTCTCCTTTCGTCAGGGTGATAATGCTAGAAGCGAGGACGTTGTCTTCGACGTTGTGGACATCCCGCACCCGTGTAACGCTATACTGGGCCGCCCTCTCATCAACTCCTTCGGGGCGGTCCCGCACCACAGCTTCTTGTGTATGAAGCTTCCGAGCCCGCGGGGTGTCATCACCGTCTTCGGCGACTAGGATCTCACCCGGCGCGTGGAAGCTGACGCCAGGAGCCCGCACCGCAAGGTGCACATCCTCACCGACAAGCTAAAGGCGGACACGCCGTCTGCTCCAGGATGGACGCCTAAGCCCTGGCCGGAGGGCGGAGTCAAGAGGGTGCCCCTCCAAGCGGAAGGGCAGTTCGTGTCCATCGGTGAGGGCCTTCCTTCGGAGGTGGAGTAGGGCTTGCTCCAGGTTTTTCGGAGCAAAGCGGATGTCTTCACGTGGTCCCCGGAGGACATCAATGGCGTGGACAGCGCCCTCATCAAACACAACCTAGCAGTCCGCCCGGATGCCAAGCCGGTCAAACATAAGCTTCGGCGTATGTCCATGGACCGGCAGCAAGCGACCAAGTGGAGGTAGCGAAGCTCCTCCAGGCCGGAGTCATCCGCGAAGTCCAACACCCGGATTGGCTTGCCAATCCGGTGCTAGTAAAGAAGGCCATCGGCGCCTGGCGTATGTGCATTGACTTCACCGCCCTCAACAAGGCATGCCCGAAGGACAACTACCCCTTGCCGCGCATAGATCAACTGGTCGATGCCACTGCGGGGTGTGAGCTCATGAGCTTCCTAGATGCCTACTCCGGCTACCACCAGATCTACATGGCCAAGGGCGACGAGGACAAGACCAGCTTTATTACACCGATTGGGACATACTGCTTCGTTTGGATGCCCTTCGGTTTGAAGAATGCGGGTGCAACCTTCACCCGCCTCATTGTGCTAGCGCTGGCCACTCGGCTTGGGAGGAATGTGGAGGCCTATATCGACGACGTAGTTGTCAAGACCAGACAGCTCGCCTCCCACGGTCAGGACCTCCAGGAGACCTTTGACAACCTCAGGAAGGCGGGCATTAAGCTCAACCCAGACAAGTGTGTCTTCGGCGTGCAAGCAGGCAAGCTCTTGGGCTTCCTTGTGTCCAGGCGAGGCAACCAGGCGAACCCCGACAAAGTCGATGCGATCATTGCCATGGAGCCGCCAAACACGACAAGGGAGGTCTAGAGGCTTGCTGGCCGCATGGCCGCATTGAGCCGCTTCCTGTCTAGGGCAGTGGAGCGAGGCCTGCCATTTTTCAAGACCCTCTGTGGTTGCAATGGTTTTCATTGGGACGGCGATTGTGCGAAGGCCTTCGATGACCTCAAGAGACATCTCGCAAGCCTCCCCACTTTGGTTGCTCCGGCGCCAGAGGCTCCCCTCCTGCTCTACCTCGTTGCTTCGGCGATAGAGGTTAGCGCCGTCCTTGTCCTTGAGAAGGGCGCTCTTCAGCGCCCCATATACTTCATCTCCGAAGCTCTTCAGGGTGCCAAGACGCAGTATATAGAGCTCAAGAAGCTCACCAACGCGCTGGTCATGGCCTCGAGGAAGCTCCGACACTATTTCCTAGCCCATCCAATCACCGTGACATCCTCATTCCCCCTGGCGGAAATGCTGCACAATAAGGAGTCCACAGGGCGCATCGGCAAGTGGGCAGCCGAGCTGGCCCCATTCTCCTTAACGTATGCCTCACGAACAGCGATCAAGTCTCAAGTCCTCGCGGACTTCCTCACGGAGTGGACGCCGTCGGCCCAGCCCGCCCGGTAGCCAGAGGACCCGGTGTGGACGCTCAACACCGACGGAGCCTACGTCATTGCTGGTGCAGGCGTAGGAGCAGTGGTTACCATGCTAGAGGGGCACCGCCTGTTGTACTCGGTGCGTCTCGCATTTCCCGCCACTAACAACACAGCCGAGTACGAGGTGTTATTCTTTGGCCTCGCGAAGCTTAAAGTGCTTGGCGCGCAGCGAGTTCTCGTCTGCACTGACTCACAGCTGGTGGCAGGCCACGTGGACAAGTCATACCAGGCCAAGGACCCTGAGTTGGCCAAGTACCTGGCAGACGTAAGAGCAAAGGAGCGACACTTCTTAGGTGTCACGGTCAAGGCCATCCCTCGGGCGGACAACGAGCAAGCTGACGTCCTTGCAAAGGCCGCCAGCCAACAGCTCCCAACTCCCGAGGGGGCATTCTACGAGGTCCTACCATCGACGACCATCACGCAGGACAACTGCGACGCAACCCTCGTCCACCAGATTACCCAACAGGGTGACTGGCGGGAGCCCATCTTTGGTTTCTTGCAGGGTATCGCGGAGCCGGACGACCCTATCGAGCTTAGGCACCTGCAGTATCGCGCTAGGTCCTTTCAGGTGCTCGACGGAGTACTCTACAAGAAAGGAGTCTGCGCACCGCTTCTGCGGTGTCTTTCGCACGAAGAGGGAAAGCGCCTCCTTGCGGAAATTCACGCTGGACTCTGTGGCTCGCACCTCGCGCCAAGGTCGCTAGTCGGCAAGGCGTTCATGCAAGGTTTCTACTGGCCAGTCGCCGTTGCCGATGCCCAAGACCTCGTGTGCCGATGTCAAGGCTGCCAATGGATGGGGCATGTCACTCGTAGACCCCCCACGAGCCTCAACCCCATTCTGCCAGTATGGCCGCTGGCGCGGTGGGGCATCGATGTTGTGGGACCACTTCCCCGGGCACCAGGAGACCTGTGGTTCGCAGTGGTCGCCTAGGAATATTTCTCCAGGTAGCCAGAGGTTGTGGCTCTAGCTAAGATTACCTCGGCGGCCATGCAGCGTTTTCTCTTGCAGAACATTATATGCCGCTTCGGGGTGCCCAGGGAGATCACCGTCGATAACAGCTTGCAGTTCAACTCTGCCCCGTTCAAGGAGTTCTGCGACAGCATGGGCATCGCGCTCTGATTCGCTTCAGTCGGGCACCCACAGTCTAACGGAGCAGTCGAGCGGGCGAACGGCGTCATCTCCGTTGGAGTCAAGAAGCGTCTCATCGGGCTGCAAAGGGCAAGTGGCCAAGCGAGCTCCATAGTGTCCTCTGGTCCCTCCGCACAACGGTGACACGCCCGACGGGATTCACGCTGTTCAAGCTCCTCTTCGGCGATGAGGTGGTGACACCCGAGGAAATCAAGGCTGGCTCGAGAAGGGTCCTCGTCCAGGAGCCAAAGCAAGAGCGTCGATTGTCCCTGGACCTCCTCGATGGAGAACGAGTAAGCGCAACCCAGCACGTCGCAAAGTACGCGCGGCAAATGATGCGCATGCGCGGTCGCTCCATATACCCGCGAGGATTCTAGCCTGGGGACCTCGTCCTCAAAATGGCTCTCCATGCGGACACGTTCGGCAAGCTGGAATCCAAGTGGGAAGGCCCGTACATCGTCGCAGCAGCTCTGCAGCGGGGAGCCTATCACCTCGCCACGCTGGAGGGGCAGACGTTTCGCCACACATGGAATGCAGACAGATTGTGGCGGTACTATGTTTAGGACGAAAGGGAAGCATGTAGCGACCTCGGCACCTTGCCTAGTGTAAGACGCTCGCCCGCGCAAACGGGAGATTAATAAAGCCACTCGTCTGCCAAGCTTTCATCTAGGTCCGCCTCCGCACGCACTCTACGGAGTATAAATAAGACGTAGCGTCGAGGTCCGCCTCCGCACGCACTCTATGGAGTATAAGTAAGACGTAGTGTCAAGGTCCGCCTCCGCACGCACTCTACGGAGTATAAATAAGACGCAGCGTCGAGGCATACCTCCGTGTGTACTCTACGGAGTATAAATAAGACGCAGCGTCGAGGCATACCTCCGTGCGCACTCTACGGAGTATAAATAAGACGCAACGTCGAGGCATACCTCCGTGCGCACTCTACGGAGTATAAATAAGACGTGGATGTTGTCCCTGCGCACTCTACCGAGTATAAACAAGACGCGGATGTCCCCACGCATGTGTGGGGCGTTGCCCTTACACGTACTCTTAGGAGTATAAATAAGACGTGGTCAATGTTCCCACGCACTCTACGGAGCATAAACAAGACGGGACGGAGCGCTCGCGCGTCTACTTCGACTAGGCGCCAGCTCCGCTGCCACCGCTTCGAATGGTAGGGGACGGAGCGCTCGCGCGTCTACCTTGACTAGGCGCCTGCTCCACCGCCACCGCTGCGAAGGGCAGGGGATGGAGCGCTCGCGCGTCTACCTCGGTTACGAAGTGCTACGACCGTCAAGAGAAGCGAAGTCGGGCGCAAAAGGCCAGTCTCAACATGACACAACCGCCCGAAGCGGGAATGGTATGCAACAACAAAGCACCTTGGGAAAATAGTTTCATTCATACAAAAAGGAGGCCACAGGGCAACAACCGCACCACAAGGCGTACATAACACAACACACCAGGCCCCGGCATCACTCCTGAGGGTCCGCGCCATCGTCGTTACGTCGAGGAGCTTCCTCGAGCTCCGCGCCATCGTCATCGTGCCAGGGGACTTCCTCGAGCCACTGGATGAAGTTCCCCTCCCGATGCAGCGTTCGCCGCAGCACGACCTTGGCCGCGTACTCCCCGATGTAGCCCCAGATCCGACTATAGAAAGTCTGGAGGGCGGGCTGAGTGACGCGAACAGCACTGGACATCGCCCCGGCCTCGGCTGGCAGATCCAGCTGAGGGTCCGCCAGCTCGTTGACATGTCCACACCCCCGGGTGTGAAGCATCGCGAAGGCGAGACAAGCGCTGGAGAAGCCGTAGTGATCGCCGAAGGCTCTGGCACCGCGGAGGGTGAGGCTCGAGCCATCTTCGATCCGCTCAAGCGTCTGCGCCAGATCTGCGAGGCTGTGCGTAACGTCCGGCACATCAACACAAAGGTCCTGGAAGGCCCGTTCCAAAGACTCCATCGCCCTCCACGCCGACAGCGATGCGTCGCCCAAGGTTCAGTTCCTCTCCTCAAGGGACACGGCAAGTTGGGCCTTCTCCTCCTCCAGCGCGGAGATTTGCTGAAGCAAGCCGGCGTGCTCCTCTGCCGTGGTGCGTTGGGCCTCCTCCGTGGCACGTTGCGCCGCCGCTACTGCGAACTCCGCATTCGCAGCAACCATCTACGCATCGGAAATCGCCTTCGCGCTTTTCGCCTCCAGCGTGTGAATATGCTCGTCCTTGACGGCGTAAGCCTCGTCGGCAGCACGAAGCTGGCCCTCCAGGACCCTCCGCTCGCGAGTGCGAGTCTCCTCCAGGGCTTGGCTGAGAGCAAGAGTCTAAAAGAAACGACGAGTGTTAACTATGTACTTGACAGCGGTGTAGGCCGCAAACCTAGGCACTTACCCTTATCTCCGAGGCACTCAGTGCGAGCGCCAGAAGATCTCCCCCGCACATTGATAGCACCCGTCAATCCAAGCTGCCACCGGCGCGCTCCGCGACCTCGTTAAGGACGCGAAGCATCTCCGATCGAGGGATGAAATTGGAGACGACGGGCCTCGATCCCTCTGCGCCAGCGGCTTCGGCAGCACTAGACGCCCACACCGCGTCCTGTGCAACAAGGCCGGCAACTTCGCAGACACCTCCGTTGCTCGATCCTTGACCGCGTCCGGGAGACCTGGTCTCGCCTGATGTCGACGACGGAATGAGCGAGCAAATCGGAGAGAGCTTCGCGAAGTCGCGGGATGAAAAAGAATCACGCCTACCTTCGACACCCTCTACCAAAGCACGGGGAGGTGTCCTCTCAGCCTCCATCTGGGGCACGGGGGATTCATGGGTCCGGGGAGCGACGACTTCTTCCTCAGCCACGACGGCTTCCTCGCCGGACTCCAGGACCCCGGTGACCACGCCTGCCACATTGAATCGCCTCCTCGAGGGTGGAGGCAACCGTATCCGGGAGCGCTTCACTCTCGGGGATGTGGGCGACGCTTCCCCAGCCGCCCCAATGGCCGCAGTAACTGGCGCGGGGCGGCAGGTCCTCGGTGGCGGCAGCAGGCGACGAGGCCTCGTCTTCGGGGGCATCGGTACCGGGGGCCCGTCGCCCCACCGCCGCCTAGGGCCTCCTCGCTGAGGGCAGTGTGCCCCCCCCCCCGAACCGGCGTGTTCAGACCCAGCACCGATTGTACCCTCTGTCTCGACGGTACCGACCGGGGATACGGCCGACGGGCTGGATGCGGCGACGTCAGATCGGGCCCTGTGCCGAGAGGGCGGCGCCCCCTCCTTGCCGTTGCCATCACGACAGCGGCTCCGGACCTCTGCCGGCACTGCGCGTTCGGGCACGAGAATCTCCAGGACTTCGCATACCCGATTTACCCGCCCCTGCTTCGCTGAGGCGGTCGCAGCTTCGCGTAGTTTATGTTTCTTGGCCGTGTATGGACCAAGGAGTGCAACTACCGCGCGCTCCACAACCTCCAGCCGGGGCACTGCACACAAAATTGGGGGATCAGTCATAAAGGATCGCACGCGTACACGCGCAGGCACGGAGTCTAGGGCCAAAGGGCTTACAAGGAGCGGAGGGTTTTAGAAGAGAAGATACTGTCGGGTGGATGCCATCTTTCCGGGTGCGGCCCCGTCACTCGTACTTCCACCGGCTGAAAAGTAACGCCACCCCGTACATAGTGAACTCTTCAGCGAGGTCACACATGTTGAACCGGAGGGCGACGCCGGCAAGCCTCCGAGCCTTCTGCTCGTCGTCGACCTTCGGCTTCACATCCGGCGAGCTGTTGAACGATATCGGCTGTCCCCAACACAGCAGACCGCTCGTGTTAGTCACGTGGTAGTAGAACCACTGTCGCATCCAACCGGACTCCCACTTCCCTCGCGTAGCCAACACGGGGAAGAGCTTTGTGCATTGCGTCCTCAACACGAAGTTGACACTGCCGAAGTTCGACAGCGCCCCTCCTTCGACCTTCTTCGGCTGGCAGCGTGCATCATGCAGAATGGCGAACAGGCTCGCGCTGGGACGGACACCTTCGGTTCGCGCCGCCCAGGCGTAAACAGCCAGGCGGACTATCGCATTTGGGGTCAGTTGCGCCAGCTCCAACCCGTAAGCCCGCAGGACCTCGCCGACGAAGAGCGTCGAAGGCATCTGGAGCCCGGCATCAAAAAACGCAACAAAGACAATCGCCTCTGTCTCCGCCGGGTGTGGCTCCGTCTCATCGGGGCAGGGCAGGCGGGCCCCTGCACGCTCCTCCATTTTCTTCTCCTGGAGAAGGGTCTGGATCATCTCCTCTGTAACGCGACTCCGCCTCAACACACGGGAACAGCGGCCTTTCGGCTTCTTCATAGCGTCCCACCGCTTGTTGACCTGCGGCGAATCGCGAAGCACCAAGGGGTAGTTCGCCAGCGGCGGCGACAAACAGCGCTGGCTCGACGAGGTGCTCCCACTGAGCCGGTGAGCGGGGTCTTCGCGGTACGCCATCCTCCCCCTGGGTGAAGAAGCAGGAGCAAGGCCAGATGGTACAAAAGAACGAGGAAGAAGAGCAAAGCAACGGCAAGCGAGCATCCAAGAGGAGCATTCGCATGCCGGTGGTGACGCTTTATAAAACCCCCTCACCTCCCCCATGATCAGAAATGCAACCGGCGGGAGCCCAGCGGTTCAGCCCCCCACGATCGGGAAGCGTAACCGCTGACAGCTGGGGGCACGCAGTGGCAGGCGGCCGGACAGCGCACGACGCACCAATATCATCCCACCACGCGTCCCGCTTCTCTCGGGAAGGGGCGCGCGACCGTGGTCGTGCGACCACTGGCAGCCCACGACAGGCCAATCGCGTCCCGCCGCGTGTACCTTCCCATCGGGACAGTGCGTACGGCCGCAGCAGCCTACCCCTGACAATTCAGGGGTCGGCGCGATTCTCGCCATCATTAAGACGAAATCTCCGGACCGCGAAGCTGTCGGGCCATGTTGACACCGGACCAGGCAGAGCCCCCTCCCCCAACTCGGCTTCCCGATGCTACGCGCGGGAGCCTCGCCTACCTAGCGCCCAGGGGTGTCCGCGGCATGAGCCTGTCTCCGCATTGACTCCGACTCCGCCGGCATCTTCGATTCTGCCGGCACCTTCGCCCCCGCCGGCACCTCCGACTCCACGGCTAAGCGGGTCCGAGGCCAGAAACACCTTCGACAGCAGGTCCGGCCCCACACCCTCAGTATGACGGCAGGCTGTACCGGCAAGGAACGGTCCCATCCAAGATCATTGAAAGTCACAGGCCGCAGGGACGGAGGGGGCCAAATGGCTCGGCAACATGGCTTCGGCCCGTGAAACCCTTCACCATGAGAGGCTCCTGTGGTAGGGGTGGCCCCCACCTAAGCCCAGCCAACCTGTTAGGGGGCTGTAAAGCCCAATATGGGACGTATGTAATGACATAAATACCCTTGAGAGGATTACTCAGGTGTAAGGGCAAGGTTGTAAAAACACTCCCCATGTGGATATATATATATATATATATATATATATATATATATATATATATATATATATATATATATATATATATATATATATATATATATATATATATATATATATATATATATATATATGACGCAGGCCATGGGAAAACCCTAAGCATTGTTCACCTAACTCTCCACTACCATACTCTCTCTCTGTTTGGTCTGTAGCCACAACAACACCATTTACAGAGGAGCTGGTTTTCAGGGCGTGCCTGATACCACTTCTATGTGGAGGATTCAAAATGTATAACATTGCATTTCTGAGTCCAGTCTTGTTCAGCCTAGGTAAGTAGGTATAATATTGCACCAAATTTTCATTTTAAAGGAATCAATCTAGCACATATCCTTAACCTAATGTTGTGTATCAATTATTAACTGCTCTATGAATTCATTCAGTTTTACCTATATATTCTCCTGTATTGGTATTATGTAACTATTCTTAATTAGTAACTGAGCCTTTATGTTGACAGCACACTTAAACCATTTGTTCAAGCTACACCAACAAGGATGCAAGTTTATGAGGTCTCTCCTGATTATAGGTATTTTTCTTGACATCATCTGGTTTTCTCCTTTCTGCAGTATCGTCCTGCAATGGTGTGCGAACAAATTTGACAACTAGATTTAACTTACCTTTTTGCTACTATGTGAAACTAAGGAGAATTCTAATCCCTTATTTTATGTGGTCACGTCATGGTCTCAAATGTTTCATGTTATGTGGTTTGCTATATACAGTGCAGTAACACCTAGGATAACATTAATGTGTTGTCTCTATTCTGTTGTGATATTAACCTCTTAGCATTTTTTTCGCCAGTATTAGCTTCCTAGCTTACACCATTAAATTACAGGCATTAGGGAATCATTGATACTGCTACAGCTTATATTCATTCTATACATCTTTTTGAAACTTATCATCAGAGAGTGTAATTACTTTGGTTTCGCCAATTGTGAACACCTTTTGCTTCACTTGTTGGGCTTGTTTTTCATTCTCAGGTGTCCAATTAGCGTACACTGTAATTTTTGCGTGGTACACAGCATTTTTTTTTTCATCCAAACAGGTCTAACCGATGACCCACTGATGTAACCACCGGGTCACTTATGCGATCCGACCGATGACCCACCGGTCGGATCACCGGGTCAATGATCCAAGACCTTGGCCGGATCACTAGTCGGTTCGGGTTTGATAACACTACACGTAAGGATAGCAGCAGTCAACCGAACTGGGGTATAGCAGGGGTCAACAGCCAAAGCGCAATTTGCATTCCGAAGAAACAACCGAATGCATATTTGAAAGAAGAACCAAATAATACTTCCGTAAGTCCATTTACTTCAGATATGAGCAGTAGTACCTACACTGTCCTTCCTACAATAGAGAATTACGCTACATGTAGCAGTTAGAGATTACAGGTTAGTGACGGCGGAGGAGATGCTCCTGCACATCATACTAGATAGAGTGCGGCTAAACTTGTGCTGGCAGGAAGAGATTTATCCTGGACTATACTTCGGTGGTTACTAACGCAAGAGACCTCGATCACAGGTTGACATGATGAATTGATGATGTGCCTTGAAGAACCGAAACTCGCTACAAACATATTGTTACGCCTCCGCAGACGCAGAATGAATCGCCTCACGTTCCGCATCCAGGCCACTTAACCTCCTGCTATTGTGCGAGTGCATAAATTAAAGGCGTTTTGGAGTGAACAGAAGAGATCTTGAGAGAAGCAGATGTATCAGATCACCTTGGTTTATCAGACTTCGTGAAGTGCTTGGACATGATGGACGCCTGTACATTTAGTTCCCAAATGTAGGTTAGTCGGGAGTTGGCATGGGGGACAACGCATATAGATACCGATATAATTTTTGCATGTGAACACATTATTTGTGATTACCATGTTTGAGATCATTGTCATTCAGAAGTGGCAACAAAAGGTTTAAATACAACATACCTGCTCTTGGATGATGCTTCTAGCTTCAACAAGTTGAGCTTCAAGCTCAAGCTCCCGTTCAGTAGCTTCTGAGGTCACTTCAGCACCTTTTTGGGCATCTTGAAGTTGTGTCATTCGTGCCTGTGTAGTGATTTGTTTTGCAAAGTTGAAAAAGAACCCAGTGAAACAATTAGAACAATTTGCATGCTGAAACATCAATCATAAGAAGGGGATATCAGTGTTTAGAGTTCCTACCTTTATTGAAGCCATTTTTGTGCGCAAACTCTCCTCTATCTGGTCTCTAGCCATGTGAAAGGGCAAGTCAAAGACGTCCTGGCAGGAGGAACCACAAAGAAACCAAAGAGTGATCATGTGGTTCCAACTGAGCAAAAGTCATGTAACAGAAGAAAAGAGAAAGCATGAACACCAAATGTTCATTTCCACCCTTTTTGCACCATGTATGTTTCTGTTATGATATCATACATGGCAGAAAACCAGGTGGATTTTCAAAAGAGAAAAAGGAAACCAACAATAAACTCCAAAAGAAGATTGAGCATATGCATACCGTCTTGCCACCAAGTGGGGATTGAGGAGAGCCTGCCTCCTGTCTTCCATTGCCAGCAACAGCAGGCTGTGATGCTCCATTTGGAGCATTGAGGAACTCACGCATATCCATCTAAAGTAAAACATTATTACTCAGATAAGCACACTTTTCAATACTTCATAAGGAGATATGATATTGATGACTACAAATGTTACTACAGATTCTTCGCCTATGAAATCATGGCATTTCAGACTTTGTATGAAAAGGAAAACTATAGCAGCAAAATAGTATTTCCAGGCAAACCACTAAAATAAGCAAAACAGTTATGAGATCTAATACCTATAGAAATTTTCAAAAAGAATGTTAACACATATTCGTCTAACACGAAAGGAATGGTACAATGTGAATCCTATTAGCATATTACACACTCAAACATTAACAAACAAAAGCAAAGAATGAAATTTGTAACCTCACAACCTTTTACCTGCATCGAACGTAACAATGCCCGTAAATCAGAATTCTCTTGCATCAGCTCTTGCTTCTTCACTTCATATGCATCAACCTGAATGTGCACTCAAGGTACCTTAGAATATATTCAATCAGGTTTGTATCACAGAAGTAGCATAGTGCTTACAATCATTTTGTAATAATCATTGTCATTCTTTTTCCCATTCCATGTACCACGTTGCCGCCCCTCTTTCTGTTAAATTAAATACCAGAATCATCAAACAAAAGCCTAAATTAACAAAGAAAGTGCCACTATAGACTAACAATATTGAGAAGATTCATAAGCATAGCACCTGCAGCAAGTTCATTATTTCCATTCCTGAACGGGATGATTCCTTTTTCTTCTCCATCAATACCTGGTTTAGCTTCTCCTGCAAAATAGAAATAGGTCCATCCAACAAGCATCACTTTGGAGTTTGGATTAAATCTCCATGCTGTCTGACACATCATTATATGAAAAAAAATATATACAATAACTTACCTGCAATTTAATGTATTCCTTTTCTTTCTTCTTCATTTCATGAATTTGCTGGGTGCGTACTTGCTTACAAAAGGAAGATAACAAATCAGGATAGGGGTTCATCATCCCATCACCAAGAATGGTTGTAATTCACCATAAGCAAAGAAAACAAATAAAACGAACTGAGTGGTCTTCAAAAGGAAAGGAGTAGGATAAAGTAATTTAACCTGGTTTCCTATAACCATTTTTTGAAATTCATCACGTTCCTGCTGCAGCTTATCAATCTGAGCTTTCAAAGCTGCAGTGTTTTTGGCCTCCTGGTCATTGGGAAAAGAAAGTAAGAATTTCAAAATTGGTAAAGAATCCAAACAAGAGTTGATACAAGAACAAACTGTTCGGGTCAAAGTAGCCAGCTCTCGATCTTTTGCTGCTAATTGGGCATCCATTCTTTCGATCTTGGCTTCTAATCTCGAAATATCAGACTGCATACTGAACATTGCATACCATGAGTCATGGAGCCATTAGACATATATCTCATAGTGATTGATTGAAGAAGCATTTGGTAGAACCTTCCAAATGCTGCAATCAATTGCATTAATCTTGTCACCCAACTGAATGGCATGCATATCTATCGTAATGAGCATATAATGGACTAATGCTCACGTAGACCACAAACTGACAACATTTTGGTAGGACCTTCGCAATGGTGCAATCAACTGCATTATTAACCTTGTCACCCAACTAAATGACATGCAGATATATACGAATGTGCAGACAACAGACTTGTGTTCATGTAGACCTACTACTGACACAGATCAACAGATAGCAAGCAAATGATGCCTTATAGCACATCAGCAGTTCAGCTTCAGCACTGTGAAGGAATAGACCCTGAACAAATAGTAATGTGCAGGTGCAACTAATGATGACAAATAGAACAAATCAATTAGTTGTTAGGTGCACCTAATTACATGATAATACATATTTCACAGTTGGCAAGTTATATTAGACAAATAGAATGTGTTAGCAGTTAAAATTACAATTTGTATAGGATGGGGGAGCTGACAGAAGATAGACTTACAAGGAAAAAAGGAATCATTGTTGGAAGACGAGGAGGAAGAGTAAAGGATATGAAAGAAGGAAAAGGGTACACTTTAGGTGCTGACAGGGTTGGTTCATGTCAGACAGTGGTACTGCCAGGAAAAAGAATTCTAGGGTGGGACGATCTCAAGGACAACAGTTTTCCATAATTGCCAGCTCTAGTGTTGATTCAAAGGCAAAAAATATTGCTCTGCTTAAATCAAAACTTATCAGACAAGCAAAATCAAGATCCAAAGACATAGCTATAAAACCCGAACAGCAAGTACTATACTGATGTTAAGTCATAATTCAATTCAATGTGGGAAAGCCTCATTTCACTATGTCTGAGTCCAAGATATAGGCATTTGTTTGGCTCACTGGAAAAACAAAAGGAACTCACATCAAGTACAAGAATTGGTAAAGGAAGTGTACTAGCAATATTAACAAGAAAATGAGTTACTAGAGCCAATAACAACATTCAGAAAATGTACATAAAAAAAGGGGATAAAACTTACCGCATTTTGCAGGACTTTGTACTACACCAGTATATACAACCGAACTATGGCAGGTATTGACCAAAAAAATGGCATGCAATGTTCCTAGGCCATGCCTTTTCAGGTTTCATAACACTGCCCTAATGTATAATCTAAATGTTAATTAACTCCCAAATCATCTATAGTCTCATGTCAAAGGTCAAGAAAGGAAACATCAATGACAAGAATCAATAATGACATCTGAGAGGCTGAGGCACCACCAGCAACTATCAGTCTATCACTACCAGCCAGTACTATGCATTGGACTGTATTGCTAAACTGTGCTACCCCCCAGATCTGGTGAGCAATTCATAACTAACACTGGCTACACACATCCAAGTCATACCATCAAACACAAATGAAAGAAATGGCAAGGGAAAAGCTCACCGCTGCCGCAGATCATTGGTAGACTCCCGGAACTCGATATCTCGCTGGCGCTGCTGTAGCAGTGCGTAGATGCAGTTGCAAGTTCTTGCAATTGATATCTGCGCCACAGAAACGGAAGAAGTGTGCTCAATTTAGAGAAACAAGCACCTAAAAGATTAACATTGCGCTGAGTGCTACGCATAGCTAAAAAAACTAGAAAATCAGCACTTCTCCAGAGGGAAAAAAAGTCGACTCAAGAGCTGAGATACCATAAAATTGACACATTGGCCTAAAAAAATGGGCAAGTTACAGCCCGAGAGAAAAAAAACCGTAAACCCCACAAAATTCACACCAATGCTCCAAAAAAAGGACAAAAACCTCTCGAATGGGGGGAACACCAGCAATCGAAACACAAGCGAGTAAATCGAGAGCCAGGAAGCGTGGCCAACGGACCGGATCGGTGGCGAAGAGGTCGAGCGAGGCCGGGAACCCGAAGGTGACGAGCGTCTGGTTGAGGTACTTGGCGCAGTGCTCGAGGTTCCCCGCGTCCGCGAACGCCCCACCATCGCCGCCGCTGCACCAAACCAACCAGCCAACCATCGTAACCAAGCAACCAACCACCCCAAAACCCCCCATCCCATCACCGAACGAGAAACCCCAGGGATCGATGGCGGCGCTCACCTCATGCCGACGGGCGGCGGCGGCTGCTGGTGCGGGTGCGACGAGGCCTGCATTGGAAGGACGAGGCGGAGGAGGTTAGGCTAGGGGAGTCTGCGGCGGCGAGGAGGGGGGTGGGGGCGCGGATCTACGGCTAGGGTTAGGATTTTACCAGGAGATCGAAGCGCGACGAGGCGGACATGAGCGGAGAGCGAGCGAGCGAGACAGCGAGAGGGGGAGATCTGAATGGATAGGGAGACGACGAGACTGCTAGTGGTTTGAAATGGTCGCGAGGGGAAGAAGGGGGGAGGCCGGCAACGGTACGGTGGGGCCGGGGTGTCGGTGACCCGGAGGAGCGGGAGATCTGGCCCCGCGGGGTGGTGGGGCCCGGCGGGCATTCACTCGGATGGGCCGGGGGCACCTGACGTGTGGTGTGGAGCATGATTTGGCTTGTTATTGTGGTATTGCCACGTGTGTCCCTGTGGGCGGGGCCTGAACTGTGGCCCGCTGATACTGTGGGCCCGTTGCTCTTGTTGGGCTAGCATAATAAGTGCTGGCCGTTCTTATTAGGCTAAGGCCGACAGCCTGGTTGCCCTTTTTCCTGAAGAACAGTAGGGCGGTGCTACTATAGACATAAATTTAAAAAAGAAAATTGCTATACCTCGTATTAAAAAAAAGAAAATTGCTATACCGCGTACATGGGCCTTAACAGTAAATAGTAAAAAAAATCAGACGTTGCCACTTTAGGTACATGGGCCATTCCACTTTCTTTCTCACAAACAACTTCATCTCTCACGTCCACCCATGTGCCATGTGGTCATGCCCCAGGCCGCTCCTTTCTTTTTCCACACCAGTATGCTTGTCTCACCGCTTCACTCACTCTAGCTTAGACTAGGTCCCACATTCTCCAGCTTCTCACACCCCTCCCCTTCCCCCTTCCTCTCCTCACAGATCTCCCCATATCTCTGTGCCTCACATCAATCCACCTCCGATCTGAAAACCCAAAAGCTTTCAGCTCCACCTCCATGTTCGTTTGCCCACATTTTAAGGTCATATTCTTTTCAGCTTCTAAAGGCTATTTTTCAGTTTTTCTACAGTAACTAGCTTTTAAACGGAATGTCTTTTCAAGATAAGGTCTACTAGTTAATTGTAGTACATATTGTACCGACTTCATTTATATCGGCAAAAACCACACGTGAGTTTCTGTTACTCTGTAATATCTCGCACGAACAGCCCAAAAACCACAAATCGCAGCTAAAAAGAACAGGCACATAGCTAGTTGCGGGAACCCAGAATTCTAAGAAAAGCAACATGCTCCATGTTTGTTTGCCCACCTTTTGACTCGTAGCTAGTTGTGTGCCGTCTTTGACGTCTACAATATCGACAGTGATTAAATTATTGTTGTTTTTGTTGCAATATTTTAATTTTATGTATGTAACATTTTTTATTTCATGCGTGCAATATTTTAATTTTATGTATACAATATTTTGATTTCATGTGTGTAACAGTTTGATTTTATGTGTACAACATTAAGATTTTTATCAATTATTTTTTAGTATATATGACCGAGAAATATTGCAATAGACTGTACAAAGTTAGCGTCCGGATAACATCCGGTGGTTAGCAAATCGCTTAAAAAAGTAAAAGGGAGTTTATGTACAAGCAGCAGGGAGGAGAATGTACGACCCCTACCAAGCAGTAAAAAAACCAGAGCCTCTAGCCAGGTAAAAATGGGTGTTTTCAGGTTGTCCTTCACTATGTACATATGCAGAGTGATCTCATTCTTGGACGGAGCCTTCCAATCATGGAAATTTGGATTGTGATTTTCATTTAAATCACATTCATGTATGATTAAAATTAAGTGATTTAACAAAGTTATACATAATCAAGTTTTGCACAAATGGTCCGGCCGACCAAATAGGTCAAATAAGGAGAGTACTTGCAGTAAAAATAAACGATAAATTAAGACAAAAGAGCCCTTATGGTATGCCATAAACCCATGGGCAACCAACTAATCTAACGCCCTAGTAATCGGTATCGTTATCACCAAATCCCATGGCATAAAAGTAGCCAATTAAGGATCTTCTTTCTCTTGCTCTAATAGTGTCTAACAAGTAATTATGAGCATAAAATTGTCCTCCACAAGACTTTAAACAAAGACATTTATACGTACAAGCTGTAACAAAGGAGTGACTTTCCAATTTAGTTTATTTTGCATAAAACGAGCTTTCATGTGCAATAGACTTAGTGATTTGTAAAGAGCAATTTGTAAGAACAATTGACAATACTAAGAGATAATAAATAATAATCATAGATGTACTTGTAAACAATTGGCTATCATTTGCCATAAATTAACATTGACGGTCCTTTGCCAAGAAAATTATAGCATGGACTCCCTCCATCCATACAATTTTCAAAACCATTTTAAAACTAGATAATCTAACCAAGTGTGGCATTACCAAATAATGTCTATGACCGAGGACACGGTTATTAGAATATATTTTTTTACTCTGTAGAGAATGTATAACTTTTACCTACATGATATAGCCAGCTCACCATGGTCAGCCATGACTCGCCATATGACAATATGTGATTGAGTGACTATAACGAGACATTTACAATATGTTGCTCCAATAATAAACTACCCTATGAGCTAACCCCTCAAGACATGAATATTAGTTTACCCCTCAAGACATGAATATTTCTAGCCTCTTCATCCCTATTTTTCTTGGCATTTCTCGCTTTTTGTGCATCCTCGATGGATTTCTTGCACTTCTCTTAATCTTCCTTTATGGACAGTGGATATCTAACAACATTGCCTATAACTGAAAAGGAGGCTATACTGGACGGCTACATCATAGACGGTTCATAGAGAACTGTCTGTGCTGTAATTATCACAGACGGTTTTACAAGCGTGACCGTATATCGTCTGTGTTACACAGATATGATAGACGGTTCATACAAATAATCGTCTGCGATATTTTCACAGACGATTATTAATATGAACTGTCTATGATAATGCAAAATATCACAGACAGATTGTATCAATAACTGTTTGTGATAATTCATAGACGGTTATTGATACAAACCATCTGTGATAATGGCAGACATCACCGACGGTACGTATTAATAACCATTTATGAAAGTTCATAGACGATTATTAATACAAACTGTCTATGATAGTTTCATATTACAGAAGATTTGTGGTTGGAACCATCTGGAATACGCCACGTTATTTAATAGCCAGCGTGGTCTTGATAGATCTGTCTTCATTACACTGCATTGAAGAAGGCTGCTGGCTTTAGGGAGTTTGGTAAAAACATACTGCTTGTAGATCAATTTGTTCTTGGTGATTATAGGTTAGTATTTGCTTCTAATAACTTATATGCCTTGTAATATAGAGGGATGATAGCTAGGTTTAGAGAGAGATAGTAGTTTGCTCCAATTTAAAAATGGGTTAGTACTCCTAGTTTAATTCGATATATTTTTGCTTGAGATATGGACACACACACACAAGCATACATGCATATTGCATCATGAATACGTGGCTAGCTACTTAATTTAAATATAGACAATTTATTATTAGGTGAATGACAATTATGTGTGTAAGTAGCTAGTTTGGTTAATTAGCTATAGTAGCATTAATAATCCAATTTAACACTAATTTGTTACATGCGTAGTGTAGATGGACCGAAGCTGGATGTACGTTGAGAACCGTGTGAGCGAAGAGTATATTAATGGTGTGTCTACTTTTAGAAGAATGGCCAAGTAGGATATGTTGAAGAAGGGGATGGAATATATATTGTCCATGCATTGATTGCGATAATCTGAAGATGTTTACCAACTCAACACAAATCGATGCTCACTTGATTCAAAGGGGTTTCAAAAAGGGGTATACATATTGGACCAGTCACGGTGAAAAGAAGATTATACAATAAGGTAGTTATAACATCGTCGAGAGAGACAATGATATGCTAGTTGTGGACTGTGTTTTTGATGAGGATAGGTCGTATGATGACAATCTGGATTAGATGCTACGCGATGCAGAAAGAAAATATAGTGAGAGAGAGTTTGGTAAATTCGAGGGCTTACTAGAGGACCTGGAGAAACCATTGTTCCCTAGCTGCAAGCCGTAATACACAAGGTTGTCATCTATTCTTGAACTTTTGAAATTGAAGGCAAGCAATAATTGGTCCAACAAGAGTTTTACGGTGTTGTTAGGTCTCCTATCGAATATCCTTCCAGAGGAAAATGTGTTGCCAAGAACCACCTACCAAGCCAACAAGATTATTTGTCCATTGGGAATAGAAGTAGAAAGATTACATGCATATCTGAATGATTGTATCCTCTACCATAAAAAGTATGCAAAATTACATGTTTGTCTGGTGCGCAAAGCATCCCGATACAACCGTAAGAATGACTCCAACAATGGCGAGGGCATCTAGTTGAAACAAGGACCACCTGCTAAGATTTTGTGGTATCTGCTTATAATTCCCCATTTGAAGTGTTTATTTGCGAACTGAAAGGATGCAAAATTGCTGCGGTGGTACTCAAAGGAGCGTAAGAATGATAAAATGGTAAGACACGTTGTAGATTCTGCCTAGTGAATGAACATCGATAAGATGTTTGGGTTGATTACAGACGGAATGAATCCTTTCGATAACATGAGCAGCCGACATAGCACCTACCTCGTAAATGTATGCATGTACAACCTTCTTCCTTGGCTGTGTATGAAGCGGAAGTACATTTTGATGTTACTACTTATCCAAATGCCGAAGCAACCTAGAAATAGTATTGATGAGTACCTAGCACCATTGATGAAAGATCTTGTGACACTATGGAACGAAGGGGTACAGGTATGGGATGCGGACAAATGAGAGAACTTCACTCTACATGCCATGTTGTTCTACACTATCAATAATTTTTCTGTCCTTGGTAACCTGTCGGGGTTGAGTACGAAAAGAGTCAAAGCCTGTCCGCACTGCTTAGATTATGCCGAGAGTTTGTGGTTAAACAACTCACGCAAAACTGTGTACATATGTCACCGTAATTTCCTTCCATGGTATCACTCTATACCGTAAGATGAAGAAACAAATGACGAAAAAAGAGGATGACTTGGCACCAAGGCCTTTTGGCAGGAAAGAGGTCTACGATATGGTTAAGAATATCGATGTTGTACTTGGAAAGGGATGTAAGTTAAGGACCTGTCAGAAGAATATGTGGAAGAAGAGGTCAATATTTTGGGACTAGCCTTACTGGGAGCACTTAGAAGTTCGCAATTGCAACGATGTCATGCATGTATAAAAGAATATATGTGATAGCTTCATTGGTCTCTTACTGAACATTCGTGAGAAAATAAAAGATGGTGTCAACGCACGGTGTGACTTGGTAGCTATAAACATCCGGACCGAGTAAGCACCGATAAAGACCAATAAATGCTGGACGTACCTTCCCCCTGCTTACTACACTGTTAAGTCTAAGAGAACCAAACTGTGTCAGTGTTTATGGTGTGAAAGTTCTATCTAGTCACTCCACCAGCATGAAGAAACTTGTTTATATGGAAGAATTAAAATTAATTGACATAAAGTCTCACAATTGTCATATACTAATGACACAATTGCTTCCTGTTGCAATTAGAAGCATTTTACCGAACAAGGTTCGAGTGACAATCATGAGGCTATATTATTTTTTAACGCAGTTGCTCAAAAGGTCATTGATCTCGATGGACTAGATACTCTGTAGACCGAGGCGATGATGACTCTATGCCATCTTGAGATATATTTACTTCTGTCATTTCTCAATATCATGGTCCATCTCATTGTCCACCTTGTGAAAGAGATAAAAATATACGGCTCTATGTTCCTACATCATATGCATCCATTCATGAGGTACATGGGAATTCTCAAGTCCTATATACGCAATCGATGAGCCATCAGGGTTGTGCTGCAGCTGCATCTGGTGTATTTATATTCCTTACCTTATTTTGCAGTTTGTAGTGTGCCGTTGCGGATGACCTATCCCACTTGAAGATTTTACAGACAATTCGTTAATACAAATTTTACAAATAGCATATCTTACCGAATTTCCACCATCATCGACATAGAACGTTTTATCGAAATCATTCCAGACTCCTGATGTAGTAGCTCTTGATCTTTTTGCGCCCCTGCTCTGGGTTGTGGACGCACTCATTGAGCTAGCAAAAGATGGACCCAACAATGCTTCTTCTGGCTCTATAGTTTATTGTGGATGTGCACCTTCCGTGGATGGATGTGCCACTTGAAAGAATTGCATATCCTCCGTTGTGAGGCCAAATTTACAGAGTTGGAAATCGTAGTTCTCCATTGAATCAACTGTAAATTCACATAGTAGAGTATAATTAACTTACTATTTAATCAACAAATAATAGCAAAAAAATGAAATAAGGTAGCACTATTAGTCTATTACCTCTTCTACAGCTCTCCAAAGATTCCTAGAAGTTTTTTCAATTTCCTGAATTTCTCACTAATTCACCAAATTTGCACAAACACAATTGGATTTTTCATAACTGAATAGAGAGATGAGAGTGAGGTTTGAGGTGTGGATAATGGAGGCCAAATGGCCCCTATTTTATAGGAAAGAAGTTGACATTTTTTTGAATTTTTTTACTATTGTTTGGATTTTTACCCCCCCCCCCAACAGTCAAAAAATAGCTATTTTTCAGAAGTCGTGCCGGCCCTGCCTGTTGGAGCTCGGTCGGGCTATGTCGGCCTGCTGTGCTTCCCCCTCAGCCTAGGCATGGCACAATCCACTAGGTTGTGCTGGCACGGCCCACGAGCTAGACAGGCCGTGCCATCCCTGGGTTGGGCCAATAGTGATGGGCCGCGGGTCGATACACCAAGGCCCAGCCCATTGGGCAACTCTACTTGAGGTCACGCCTCATTTGACTGTGAATTGGTGGTGGCTATAGTCTCAATTTCGCTGTGATTTGGTGCTCGTTATTTTGTTCGTGTGTATGGCCCATGCGTGCTTCAGAGGTGCTTTGTGCGACGTTACCTAAACCTCGACTTCACAATTGGTTGTGCTGCTAATTGTGGAGGATAGTATTGTATCTCTGCGAACCACACCGACGACATTATGGCATAGTAGCGGTGATATGTTTTCTGGAACAACATCAACCTTGACGTGCCTTGCCGTGATACCTTCTTGGTGACTTTGATTGCCATTGCTTCTATGAGTTATCTATGTTCGTGTTCATTTTACATTGCTCAGTGTGTCATATTGGTACATTGATCTCTATCAATTTGTCTTCGGTAAAACTAGTATTGGGTGATTGCACATGTATACTACAGGATTTAATTGCTCATTGAGGATTAGTTTGTCTAAATGCGATTGTTGTGACGATTAAGATCAATCTGCTAGTTTTGAGTTATCAGTAGCTAGGTATCACGCAGCCCTGTAATTTGCCTTGTTATTAACTAGCTGATTATTCATTATGTTATTGTATTTCAATTGATATAATCTTTCTTGAACTATCGTTAATCATTTTGGTAAATTGTATAAATCAAAAACTAGCAAAATAGTTGGAAACTTTCACTCTAATCATTGAGTATCTTAGGCCTATTGTGTAGAGGAGGCCTTGTTATAAAAACAAGAGCAGCTGGCATTTGAGAGCAATATTTGTTAAGACAATTTGAGCAATATGCTAACTGATTATTTGTGATATGATTTCATATATATATATATATATATATATATATATATATATATATATATATATATATATATATATATATATATATATATATATATATATATATATATATATATATATATATATATATATATATATATATATATATATATATATATATATATATATATATATATATATATGACATGATATTGGTTTATTGTCATGGGATGATTTTATTCATGCTCGTGTCATCATATTGTAATTGGAATCATATATTTCTTTCAATTAGTAATTCTAGAATTTTGACTAAATTCTAGCTAAAACTGTGTTTATTTCAAAATGATCCAGCCAAGAATTCTGGCATCAATTGTTGTGACATGCCCTACTGGTGTGCCAGCAGCACACCAAAACAAAGAAGTAAGCCATTCATCTCATAGATCACCATAAATGATTGATAACCTTTTAATTACTACGCACTTGTTCAAACTAATTAACAGGATGGACAATGGCCAAGTTCTTTTGGGTTTAAGGTTGGTTTATGCTTGTACTGTCTATCGTAACTAGCTTTTAAATAGTGTGTTTTTTAAGGCAGGGTCAGTAGAAAAATTGTAGTAAAAATTGTACTGAGTTCAGCTGTACTAGCCAAAATCACATACAACTATTTTTCTCTACATACTGTCTCTCGCAAATAGCCAATATTCAAATATTTAAGCCATCAGCCCATAGGTCATTAGTCGTTACAATCGTTGTGGCATACCAAAAATTATAGCAAAAATGTCATACAAATAATCCGACCAATTAATTAATGATGGAAATCAACCAAATTCTGATCATCAGACAAAAATAGGATTTTTATAAATAATCTAATTTTTATTTAAAAATACAAAATTATACCCACGTTTTAATTTTTTTTACAAAAGTAACCACCTGTAGTCCAACCGTTGGGTGATTGGACCCTGTCGCCCAATGGCAGAGCAACACGAAGACCAATAGTCCAACGGTTGGACTACAGGTTCAAATTGCCCAATGGTTGGGCTACAGGTTACTGTCGCCCAATGATTGGGCTACTGGACTACTGTCATCCAACCGTAGGGCGATTGAAGGACATTTAGATTATTTGTTTAAAAAAAATCGAGTATCGAGTAGAATTTTTTAAATAATCTACTTTTTATTCAAAAATACAAAATTATACCCATATTTTATTTTATTTTTTTACAAAGCAACCTCTATAACCGAACCGTTGGGCGACTGGACCCTGTCGGCCAACGGCCGAGCGACATGTAGACTAAAGAAATCATCATTTTCAACCGTACAAACATATACAAAACTGTGGCTGAGAGTTACCACCTTTTGCTTTTTGTAGAATCAATATACTATTCTAGGATGGCCACACTAAATTGGCCTCCCAACCAATCTGAGGTTGAACAATGCCTGTTCATTGTGTTGTTAGACTACAAATTAGTGTTATATGACAGTTAGAAATATTTTAGGTAATTGGTTACTTTTGTAAAAAAATAAAAAATATGGGTATAATTTTGTATTTTTGAATAAAAATAGATTATTTAAAAAAACTATACTCGATACTTGAAGTTTTTTAAATAATTTAGATGTCCTTCAGTCATCCTACGGTTGGGCAACGGCAGTCCAGTAGCCCAACCGTTAAGCGACAACAACCTATAGCTCAACCATTGGCTATTGGAACCTGTAGCCCAACCATTGGGCTATTGGACACTGTCGCCCAACGGTTGGGCTACAGATGGTTACTTTTGTAAAAAAAATGTGGGTATAATTTTATATTTTTGAATAAAAATTAGATTATTTCTTAAACAAATTCACAAAAAGACAAAGGTGTCATGTTCGAGTTTTTTTTATTTCGTCATATTGTGCCACCTTATTTTCAAAAGTAGCCCCATATGGCATGAAATTGTAAATATAGCCCCTTGCTAAGCTCGGAAGAACCAATGGCCGCCGTGTGACTCCTACCGCAACAGCATCCGGCCATCACGGCACTGCCAGCGAGTGCAACACAGGCAGGACCCACAAAATTTCCACGTCACCAGATCGTGGCAGGGACTAGGAAAGGTGTTACGCTAGGGAGACACGGCACCATAGCCAAATGTATCGGGGGGCATGGTGCCGCGCCTCCTTAGCGTGATACCTTTCCTGGTTTCTACAACGGTCAGGTGGCGCAGAACCTTTATGGGTCCCACCACTTGCTATGCCGGGTCAGCCTATGCCGTGCTCGCTGGAGGTGCCACGGTGGCTAGATGCTGCCGCGATAGGAGCCACGTGTCGACCATTGATTCTTTCGCGCTTGGCATGAGGTTAGATTTGTGATTTCGTATCGTATAGAGCTAATTATGAAATTAAGCTGGTACTATATGATCAAATAAAAAATGTCCACTAAATTATGCAATATTTGTGCGTTACTGCTTGGTAGGTTCGTTAGGGCCTATCCGACCAAAAAAATACAGTAGCATTCACTGTAGTCTTAGCCTGGACGATCCCAGTCGAACAAATTGATTGTTAACCGCTACGCCGAGCAAGTAAAGCAAACTAAGCTTTTGAGTTTTGACCGACCTAGTGTCCAAATCCTGATGTCAAACCGAAGCTTAGCAATAAGTCGACGTAGGGGCAAAGACTACGAATGCGAACAATGCGACAAACCGAATCTATTCTAACGACACAAGGCCACAAGGGGCCGGCCGAGAAACGGTCAAAACTATACTAATATGTGCTTCTATTTTTTTTTATATATAGCTACGATAGTTATCATCATCTCTTACTGTCATCACCAGGAAGGCAGGAATTATAGAAAGTTTGCACCGCAACGGAATCGACCTGAGGTGGGCCCCACGTCCCATGGTTTAGGCGATGCAAACAATGGGCTGGACTGGGAATTGAAGGTGTGGTGGTTGGGCAAACACTTGGGTCGGCCGGGTTGTTCAGTTGACACGCATGCTCCGCGTTCTTCTAGCTCATGGTGCGTTTTTTGACCGTGTCCTCTCTTTTAGTTTATAGCTTTTAATTTTGATTATTTACAAAAAAAATAGTATAAAAAGAGAAGCGGTTATATATAATTTTTGACTTTTAATTTATGGCCTTTATTTTTTGTTACTTACGAGAAATTATAAAAAGTGAAATGATGGTATACGAATTTAATCGGTACAGCTGAACTCGATATTACAATCAACTTATATATCTATCTTAAAAAGATGCACTGTTTGAAAGCTAGTTACTGTAATAAAGAGTGATAAATCAAAGCTAGAAGTGAAGCCGAACCTAACCCATACCTTATGACTTATGGGTTATGTTTTTTCAAACAAACAAATTAAATGGGGTTTTCACTGTTTTTGCGAAACGGATTATCAAGATATTATTTTTGAAGCACCTTATAAGTATTCGATTTATTTATACAAATGCTCACTCTAGAAAAAAATATCAGTCACAGCTATCAACCGTAGTGGAACAGACCATGTGTCTCCAAAAACCTAGGTTTTTGTTCTCAACTTCTAATTGGTTGGCTCTTGAGGCCGTACCTTGCCAACTTTTGGCGTACAGCTTGGGTTGAGCATACGCCCTGGACTTTTCAATTTTCTCTCGTGCAAGTACGCCACGTATTTCATGGTTATGTGTGTCTTTGTTCGCTAGGGCTTGCCGTCATGAACTTCGATCTGTTGGCGCTGGTCGTGAGAGCTATGTGATAAAACCTTTGTGGCTGAGATTGTTTACGTGCTATTAATTTGATCCGTCTTGTCATAGATTCTTGTCTTGCATCCGAGGTAACCGACCACCTAAATGCGGTGGTGTGGGACTCTGATGTGGTCTGTGGAGCCCAATTGAAACAAACCAGATTTTTGTCAAAATCTTAAAATTTTCCAGATTTGCATGAACTTGACTGAGACTTGAGTTCAAGCCCAATTTGGCATCTTCTTCCTCCAACCGTATTTTCCCCTTCGTGATCACACCACCTCCTCTAGCCAAAAATTTCAACCACCAAACTGACTTCACTGTTCACTATCTAAAAATATAGGTAGCACCTATTTTTGCTCCGCCACCTGATTCGTCGCTGCCACTCTTCTGTCATCGTTCACACCACGCAACCGCAATCAACCTCTGTACCTCGTAGGCTACGCCTTGACCATCACATAGAAGAGATCGGGCTGGAATTTGCCGCCGTCAACCCCGTCAGTCACACGGCCGAGTGTCGTAGCCGCTCTATCATCCGCCTCACTTCTCTTTGTGCCGACTTGACACCCCACTGCCTCTTGATCGCCGCATTGCTTCGCCCGAGAAGGAGCTTAGCTTGAGGTGCCTCTCAGTAGCCGACAAGCCCCGAGACTTCCCGCACCATCCCTTGCCCTAGCCACGCGCCATTGCTGGACAAACCCGAGCGTTGTGCCAACTGCCTTAAGCTCCCTATAAAAGGCTCTGAGCCCTTCCTAGCAAACCATGTGGGCACCTCGGGTAAGCCACAACCACCTTATCGTCATCGCCGACTGTCGCATTGTCACCATCGCCGGAGACCCCCAATAAAGCCTAAAATTCAAATTTTCTCATTCAGTCTATTTCATTTCAATTCCTCACTTCTATAGCATCCTCAAACCCCTAGTAGTACAACCGAAGCACTATGTTACCCTTTCCTACCCCCTTTTTCTCCGGTGCCTTGACCCGCCGCCTGGCCGAGAGGCCTCCCTATGGATAGCCTAGCTCCACCGTCCCTGGACCAAGCCGCCACCACCTAGGCCACCCATACCACCTCTATATGGTTAAACCACTGCCATTCGCAAGGTTAAGTAACCTTATAGCTCTTGTGCCATCCAAAACCATCCTGAGCTCTTCTCTGTCACCGGTCATCTCCCATGGAATTCATCCGCATCCAAGCCCTTAAATGGATCCCTTATGGTCCCAGCAACCCATCCATAGTCTCAGATTGCATCATCGACCACCACAATCCCGGGAATTGCTGCCACCATAATCTTTGTTTTTGGTTGCTATAGTGAAATCGAGAGGGAAAAGGTGAGAAGTACCGACCCGGTACTATAGCAATGGACCCAGTGTGAACAGTAATCGGCCCGTTATTGAACAGTAAAGTTCGCTATTGAACAGTGCTGAACCCGCAGTGAACTGACCCAAAATACATATATATGTCCATTTTGACTATTTCAAACCCGTCTACTCGTTTTCCAGCTCTGTTTTCCCATATTAGACACTGATAAAACTCAAGTACTAAAACATCGCTTCAAACCCTAAACCCGACACAATCCAAACCTTCAATCTTCACCGAAACCTATATATACTTGTCTTAACCATTTTGAGCATGAAGTCCCTTTTCTAGCCTACCCTGATATTGATTCAAACTTATGTCCAATATTGTTCCAGCTATTACTATTTATCTAAACCCTAAAATACAAAATATGTCCATTTCATCCGTTTTGAGCCCATCTACCCTATTCCCAGCTTCGTTTTCCCATAGCAGACACCGATAAAACTCAAAACCACCAAAATACTGCTTCAAACCCTAAACCAACATGATTCAAACTTTCACTGTTTGCCAAAACCTACATAACTGTCCTAACCATTTTAAGCGTGAAATCCATTTTCAAATCTGTTTAGCCCGAATATGCTCCAACAAATCCTAGCCAGCTATATGATATTCCGAATCCATGTCCAGCACTGTGCCAACCGTTATTATTCATCGAAACCCTATAAACACATATAAGTCCATTTTAATCATTTTAAGGCCGTCTACACCATTCTCAACTCTGTTACGCTATCCTAAACTCAGATAAAGCTCTATACCACCACATAATATTCTAACCTCAAAATCCAATACCGTGCATGCCCGTAGCTATTCAGGAAAACCCATATAACACCTATATACTTCTTTGACCATCTCAAACCCCATCTAGCCTAATCCAAACTCCGTTCAACCAAATCAAACACCACCCAAACCTCCTTTCATTGTGTCTTTTGGTTATTTTGTTGTATTCTACTCCTAACTTGCATTCTACAAAGTGGGAACTTATTTGCATTCGTTGTCCGCGCTAGTATTGGAACTACACGAGTTGGTCAACAGAAGAACTACAAGTGCAATAAAGAAGTGTCACACTTGAAGACTATAGTAAACTAGAGAGTATAGACAACAAGGCAAGTCACATGTTTTTAATCATATTGAATCTATATTTCTTTAATTATTTATTTATCAGTATTTTTATTATGTTATTTACGCGCTGTTATTTCATGTACAACAAATGTTTGGAATGATATGATATTTAGTTATGTCCTACCACCTAAAAAAGCCCTGTTCAATTTGATGGCTATATTCACCTTGACAAGACTTAGTATTATTATTAATAATACTTAAATAATCATGGTAAATCAGAAACTCAACTATTTTATACTACTAAGAGACTTGGCACTTTACTAATAGAATTTCAAAAATGGTTCTAGGGTAAAGAGACATCATGGGATGCCACTAGATAGACAGGTCCTATGACTTTATCCTAAGGTGGAGGCTTGGACTGGAAAGGTGGTAGTGCGGATAGGCACTGAAACAAGGGATTGTGGATAGAAATTGCCTCGGTAAAAATATAAAGACTAGAACCTTATGCCAAGTAAAGAACATGGTGATCACTCAATCACAAGTGTTGATTCATCAAATCTGGTTTAGTAGCTGCTCAAATTCGTTGAATATCCACAAAAGGTGGAGGGTTTATCTCTCGGGATCCCCTCTTCTCTGAACCATCTGCCCGCACTGCCGCTCGAGACCATACCCTCTTCCTCTCTCCTTTCCTCCAAAACTCCAAAAACCGTCCCTCAGATCTTCAAATCTAGCGGGGTTTTCTTTGGTTTTTCATAATCACTCTCATCCTAAGGGTTCACCTCCTCCGATCCTCAAGGTAATCTGGATCAAATCCTCCTTTTTTTGCCTTTGTTTTGAACCCTAGGTTTAAAATCGGTTTGATTGAAAATGTGGATGATTTTAGATTGTTTGTTTTGAGCAAATTATTAGTTTTGGTGTCTAATGGAGTTTGCACACCCATTCCATGGATTCAATCCAAAAAAACACCAAAAATTTCACACATTGGCTTGCCCTAGAAACGGTTAGGGAGATCGGAACTGTCGTTCGATAGGAGCGGTACTACCGCGCCTTAAACAGCTGTACTTCTGATCTTCCTGATAAAACAACAATCTCATTTCATATTTTTTTTCAAATCCTCTTGTTTGATTTCCACTCATCCTCTAATACATTTTCTCCTTGTTCTTAGATGCCTAAGACAACGAATGTCGGTCGTCGAGTCTACTCTTCTTCCACTGCTTGGGAGAATCTTTAGAAACTCCGGTACTAGGCGCCCTTCCTCCTGCAACTCCATCCTCCTCCGAGGCTGCTCAGAAGGCCCAAGAGGACAAAGGGAAGGCCATAGCTTCTGACTCTGAGACAGAGTTGGAACAGGAAGTGAGCTCACCCGTGGAAGAATCTGAGGACGATTTGGCTGATCGTGAGGATCCTCAGATTGACCTGAGGGAAATTTCTGCTGATGAGTATGCCAGATTGAGGCATAGGAACCAGTTTGTGCTGCCCTGCAATTACATCAATCCAAGGTTCCACACCAAATCCAAGAGCAAGTGTATGAACAGCTATATGAAAAATCAAGATTGTTTGCTGATCACAAGTACGTTGATTGGGGACTCAATTGATAAATATGATGGGACATATAGACTGTTTTAGAGGGCTGGGATACAAAATCTAGTGGCATTAAAGTCAAATTATAATGAAGGCATTATCAGGCAGTTCTATGCCACAGTCTACATCTCGCCAGACTTTCAGCGCATCTCCTGGATGACGGGATGCCAGCCGCTTGACGCCAACAAGCATGATTTTGAGTTGGCTTTGAGGACCGAGTCCAACGCTTATGAGAAAGTGTATGACAGGCCAGCGCTTGAGCTTCCTACCCTCTCCCAGTACTATGATCAGGCCTCCAAGTTCATTCTAGGCAAGTTAGTTGGACTCCTTCCCATCCCCAGCCTAGTCAACAGAATCATCAACCACATCATTCTTTCCAAGAGTGGTAACTATGATGCGATCTGAGGTTGTGCATGAAACCACATTAATTATGTTATAGAAGGACGCATATTTGATGTGGTCGATCTCATAATTAGGGAGATAGCCTCTTCGAAGAATGACATGATCAAGCGCATTAACTATGATCCATATATTATGGCCTTGATCCAGAAGAAGATTCAGTTTAGAGGCGGCTTGAGTGGTGTTCACAAGGCTTATAAGCCTAAAGCTGATCCTCCATTTCCTCCAGCTGCCCATCCTCAAGTCCCTCAGCAGGTAGAACCTGCAGCAATAGCAGGAGCAGCAGCAGCACAGCCAGAGGGAGAAGGCCAAGTCTCCCTTTCTCAGATTTATTCGGCCATTCTTCAGCTCTGTGACTCCTGCCAGCAGCTCCGTGACCCCCAGGCTGAGGGGTTCGCCTTCTTTTCTTCCCGGATGGATTCCAGTGATGGGAGGGTCGCATCCATCGAGCAGGCTTTGGCTCATCCTCCTTCCCCTGTCAGATATGGTCGTCGTCGTCATGACCCTTCTCCTCGGGGACCTCGGGAGTAGCCTTTTTGGTTATTTGATGCCAAAGGGGGAGAAGAACTGAAGAAGATGGGAGCTTGGGCGAGAAAATGAAGAAAAAGATTTTAGCTCGAATTTATCTATATTTATGTAATGAACTTTTTATGTAATGACTTTATGTATGATGTGAACTTTAATGTCTTTACGGTGTAATGAACTTGTGCTTTATCTCCTTATATATGTTTATACCTTGATAAATTTGAAGCGCATGCATCTTGTGCTAAAATTGCTATTCCATGTGCTTGAAATAAATTCTCATTTATATGCACATGTTTAGGGGGAGATTTCGCCTATGTTGACTTTAAAAAGGGAATAACTCTCTAAAAGCTCATGTAAAATCTATGCAAGAATTATTCTTTTTCAAGTCACAAAAGAATATATAACTGATTGTTCAAACAAGTGGTATATTCAAAACTTTATTTCTCACATAAAACTTGTGTTGTCATCAATTACCAAAAAGGGGGAGATTGAAAGCATCTAGGCCCTAAAAATAGTTTTGGTAATTAATGAATTTATGTGAATATGGGACTAACGTATTTGTTAAGTGTTTAAAAGGCTAAATCCGTAAAATAATGACAAGACGCATACTAAGGATCAACATGAAGATCAAAATGGCTCAATGCAAAGGTATATGTAGACTAGGACCCTCTTTTACTTTTACCAGTCTTAGGAAAAAGGATGGAAGACCGAATTATAGGCTAAATGCCGTACTATAAAGAGGGATCATGGCACGTAGCCTAATAGCATATTCTTGTGCCATTTGGATCAATTTAGGATCATGCATTCATTGAAAATTAAAATTGATAGCCAAATCTGTGCTCTGTCTGGAAAACCGGAAGTACCAGAGTTTTAACGGCGAAAATACCGTAGAGCGGAAAATCCGCAGTCTTGAGTGATACTTCCGGCGCTCGGAAGCTCCAAAAAACCGAGCAAAACCTTTTTTTCCAGAGAGCATCCCTGGAGTCGCTCGGTGCTTTGTCTAGACAACCAGAAGTACCAGCGTGCAAATCACGGTACTTCTACTTGCCAGAAGCTCTGGCTACCCAAGCGGAGCCTTTTTCCAGAAAGCACCCTCGGGACGATTCTGAGTCCGCGGCAACCAAAAGTACCGGAGTTTCAACGGCGAAACTATCGTTCGGGCGGTAGTTCCGCAGCCTTAAGCAGTACTTCTGGAGCACGGAAACTCCGGAAGGTCGGGCGGAACCTTTTTTCCAGAGAGCACCAACTTTTAGCCTCAGTCTAAACGGAAGTACCACACCGACTTCTCGGAACTACCGGCCAACGGATCTACCAGATTTATAACAGCGGTAGTTCTGCGCCGACTTTCAACAGCTAGTTCAGAAGCTCTGACATAGCCGTTACTGTCACGTCAGAACAAGTGTGGAAGCACCGGCCTTTGGCCTGCAGTATTTCCGCTCACCCTGAATTTTTCTGGAATTTCACTCTAACGGCTAGTTTTGGTTGGTGAGGGTATAAATACCCATACTCCTGCTCAATAACAGTAAGAAGAGACCATATTGAACATCTTTGAGCATTGAGTATTCACTTCAGACCTCATTTTCTCCTTGTGCATTTATTTGAGGTAGTTGAGCCAAAAGTGCATTGCATCCATTAGATTGATCTTTTCGCACTTAATTGTGGTCAAGCGAAGAACGTGATCTTTTACTCTTGGTGTTTGCCGACACCTTGACGACTTTGAGGAGTTTTGTGCAGTGGCTTCTTCAAGAAGGTTGTGAAGAAGCCCAGCATCGACTTGTAAGTGGTTGGAATCCACCACCTTCAGAGTGAAGGAAGGACTACCACTAGTGAATTTGAGGTGTTTTGGCTTAATTCATGGAGCTGGTCCAATTCGTTTAGGCTAACCTCAACGTGGACTAGGCGAAACGGCAAGTTTTCGAACACCACGGTAAAAATATCGTGTGTACATTGGTTTTCTCTTGTCTCCTTTTAGCTCTTGTATATTGTGATTATTTACCTGTGCTAGTGTCCTAGTAGAGATTCTTTCTTGTAGAGCTATAATCTTAATTAGAATTGTGTAGGTTTTAAGTGATTTAAATCTTTATCATATTAAAATTGTTAGAAATTAATTAGAATGCAAGAAAATTGTAAAACTTCCTATTCACCCCCTCTAGTCGGTTATCCTTGATCCTACAGCGGGCCACCCGAGTTTGTTGGGAAACAACACCTATTGGGTAGAGGTTATATAAAGAATTGAGTAGTGAAATGCCTTATTTTCGTAACTCAGTCATGAGGGTTAAGAGATTTGGGGGTAAAGTTGGGCAACTCTACAGAGTCATAACTTAATGGTATTCGAATACGCCATGCTTCCGGTAAATGAAGATGTGTTTAATGGGTGATATCAATAACGAAACATAAGTAGATTTGGAAATGATTTGAAAATGTTGTAGTCTGGTAATCAAGTTTTGAAACTCTAATTCCTTAAGAAGTTACTGTTCTTTTATGTTTAAATATGTTTACAAATAAAATTGCATCCACAAATACTTTAATAAAACCACTATATCCCCATCCCTTGGAAATCCTGCCAACTAGTTATATAATATTTCCACATATGACTTGTTGAGTACGGTTGGTTGTACTCAGTCTTGTTTCATTTTTCACCAACACAGATATTAGAAGAAGAAAGGATGTTACAAGTTTTGTGTTAGGGTTACAACCGCATTCAAGCATTCCTGTGGGAGTTTTCTTCGGATCTTTTGATTATAAGCTAAGTTTTGGGTTTGGACGTCTTTAAAGTTGTTAAAATTGACCGTTGTGTCTTATTTTAATCAAATTAATCCTTTTGAAATGTTCGTGAGCAGACATGATACTCTTTCTGTCCGCAACTAAACTCCTGGGCTATTGCGGAACGTACGATGGCCTTGTTCCCAAAAACGGGGGCGTTACACCAATCAAATCGGAGAGTTTTGTAAATGACACAATTTTTTAACATTGGGTCTACTAATTACAATCTAAAAATTTGTGTACCCTGCTGCAAAATGTGTTCAACTCTTATATGTCACTGTTGGCTGTTGACCCCTTTGTAAATGACCAAACTATTTCCCAACAAATTTCATAAAAAAATTCAGCTCGGTTTACTGTGGTTTATAGAAAAAAAAAGTTTACCATGATGGATCCAAAATATCCAAGCTTTTCAATGGTACACAATAAATCCCTCCACACAAAAAATTAAGTTTCTTGAGCAAAACAAGTTTGAACAGCAAAAACCTTAGGAATTTTTTTATTGTGATTAACCATGAATTGGTCCTGCTCTAAACGGGTTTAGCTTCTAGATTCTTAATTTCGTCTTTGTTTTTCTTTTGGGGGCTTTCTATAGTGATAAAAGTCAGAATCCTGAGTTTATAATCCCTTTGGAGTACTACCGTAGTAGTTTGGAGAGCGACTCAGTCATGTAATTTTCTTGCACACGATTAAATGTACATCAATGTCACTTTTGTAGTTTCTGCACCACATTTCACGTGTATCATGCATGTTTGATCGTCTTGTCTCCATACATTGGAGAGGGTCAAATATCACGCCTACGTTAATTAAGTTGAAATTTCGCTCAGCCTATGAAGGGCGATGGAGCCATGGAGATAAAATAACGACAAAATGCCACGTGAGTTGACGAAGAGGCTAGCCTTGTCCATCGAGTTAAGACTGGTCAAAAATCAGCAAATCTCTGAAAATTCTTCGTAACAGAAAAGAAAGAAGTCCTGCAATGCTGCAGCATTGGTTGACACACCACCCGATAAGAAATAATTCTTGCAATATTCTATTTGATTTTTCAACCCTCACGGCAATAAGACGAAGTATTTTTTCTCATAAGGCTTCGCTTAGGATTACGGTGGTCGTAAGATTTCAAAAGTTCAGGACCAATTCATGCAAGTTAAAAGGAAAATTGGCTACAGGCCATTGTAATTTCTTGACATTTGCTGAAAGACATTAGAGAAACGTGGTTTAGCTCTAGTACACCCTAAAATTATGGCTTTTGCTGTAAAATAATATAACTATATGTTTTGGAGAGATATTGGCCCTGTTCATTTCAGCTTCTAAAAGCTGTTTTTCGGTTTTTCTACAGTGACTAACTTTTAAACGAAATATCTTTTTAAGATATGGTCTATCAACTAATTATAGTACATGCTTTACCGACTTCATTTATATCGGCAAAAACTGTACGTGAGTTTTTGTTACTCTGTAATCCCTCACACAAAAAGCCCAAAAGCCACAAGCCGCAGCCAAAATCCACTAGCCAGCCAAAAAGAAGACGAAAGTGCCCTTGTTTCTTTCTTCTAGCTCTGTTCTGTTGTTACCTTCTCCATGAATCGTGACCTTCACCATGAATAGTGTGAGTTGAGGAAGGAAGGTTGCAGAGGGTGAAGAAAAAAAAAAGGAAAGGCTTAATTAATCAATGGTGGGGCTGTGAAATTAGGATAATTGGATTAAGATGAACGGTTCGTTTTTGGGCACTGCACGCTGTGGACATGAGCTCCGGCCAAGAACTCTGCCGCGCCGATCTCGCAATGCAGTTATCCACCTCGAAATCCAATCGCGTGTTCCATCTCTTTCCGAGGGGGTGATCCGTTGAGCATCAGCTTTTAACTTTCGGCCTATTTTTTACTATTCATAAATTTCATTTTTTTCTGAACTTTTTTGTTAAGCTTTTTTGTCGAGCTTTTTTGTCGGTTATTTTTTTCCCGTATTTGTTTGTATTATATGTAATGAGCTAACATATTTTTTAATTTTTTTAAATTTAATTATGCTAAATAAGCTTTTGTTAGCTACAATGTTTTTTCAGCCAGCTACAGTGCTTTTCAACCATAAGCCACCAAAAATAAGCCCAAATGATCACCACCTAAACCTCTAAATTAATTTGTTTACCATGATCACATTGCCCGGAAAATAGAGTTCTTCTTCCTAACCTCTGTTCAGGTTTCGCCATCGCCGTTCGTTGTGTTCAGTAAATATATGACCAATTAGCTCGTACATAAGAATCCCCTTACCCTCTCCTACAATATGACGCGGTCAGCTCCCTCTTCCATTCACCGAAGCGCCACAGCCATTCGCTGCCCGTTCGCCACTGGCATGCCTCCGACGCACCTCACCCAGAACCATCGCCCCCACTAGCCTCTTTTCCATCAAGCCTACTTGATACAATTTTTGCATAGCAAGCCGCTAGACCGGACCCAACAAGCTGAGCCCTGGATATCCCCTAGCACCGGCATCCATCGACCATTAGAGAGAACGTAAGGTTTAGAGAGAGAAGAAAATTAGGGTCCTATGAGCACCCTGCATTTTATTTATGGGTCCACAATTGGCGAGCACAACATGTATTGATCTTCTTTTTAACTTTCAAAAGTCATTTATATCGGCTTTATTTATATCGACTAAAATCACATACAAATTTTTTTTACTCTATATCTCTTTCATAAATAGCAAAAAACTATAAATACTTGTTTACTATTTACTATTTTCTAATTTACTGTTTGATCCATATCCATAACACGTGGTAAAAAAAAGAAGAAGCGTCACACTACATGCATTCTAGAATAAACGTCATTTATTTTTAAACGAAGGGGGTGCTCGCATGCCTGACACCACGTGGCAGCCGCAGCTCGCACAACACTTGGCTGGCAAACTGGCAAATGTGAAGCTTTCGGTCCCTCGCATGTGGGCCCATCTCTTCTCCAGGGTGACGTGATCGATGACCTCTCACCCGCTAGAGGTCAGGGGCCAGACACCCATACTGTCCGGTAGAGTCTCTCGAACGAATCAATTGAATGCTTCGCTGTGCGATGACGTCACCAACCGCCCATTTTGGAGGAAGGCCAAGACAAACCGAGTACTCCAATAGTGGCTTTCGCTTCACGCACGAAACCGAGGAGAGAGTCGAGGAGCCAAGGTTGCTAGCTCCTCTAGAAGTTCGGTGTTTTCGCTGCAAAGCACCCAGTGCTATACGGTTCGTTTTTTTCCCTATGATTAATAGTTCTAAATTTTGATATAAGAATTTATGTGAACAAACAATAAGACTATACTCTTAGGTGATGGATGCTTCTCAAAGCCTATCACATCAAGGTGTGTTATGACAATGATTTAGTGGTTGTTAGGTTCGTTGCCACATTCTATTATGTTTGAATTCGGTTATAGCTCATTATACATATCGTTCGGAGAGGTATCAAAAATACCTTATTCCTATGGGATGGTAAATATATGACAAAAAGGTAGAGTCCAACCGTGATAGATCTTATGGAATGGAATGAACTAAAGAAGCCCGTACCCACCTGCACTAGGTGTGTTGGGGGTAAATCTGGTGCTCATGAATGACTATTTACGACGGAGATCGAGTCCAAATATGAACTATGACATCTTGCGCATCTTTTCCGTTTTGGGGGCATTTAAAGGCTTTGAGAAGGTGACGGTGCAACCAATCTACCGATCGAGGAATGTGCTGGGACAGAGCGAGCCATGTCTCGATGAACATGGACCACCCGTTGATCATGCAAAGCACGGATCTGTTGATTTCGACATCGCATATTCCTCGGTGCATCGCTAACCGGAAAAAAATATACGCTTCCATACAATTACTTAGCTTTATGCTGACGTAGGAAACATCCCAATTCCTATATGGATCAAGAAAATTTCTCGTGTACCAAGTAAGGACGAAGCTTCGTGCTTAGGTATCGTTCGACCTTGTCCATCGAATTCCAAATCAACAAAGCCGGCAAGACCAGCGGCGGATCGATCCACCGTCGGTGCAGCCGGAACTAAAGCGCCGGCTACATTGCTGCGACGTCCCTTTTGCGCCGGCGTCGGGGAAGACGGACAGGTCGCGGACGATACCGTACGTCTGCCATTACACGCGCGAACGCTCGCTCGTTAGGTAGGAGTAATATCTCCAACGACCACGTCGATGGGACGTCCGTTTGGATGGGTCTTCTCTTCTCCGGTGATCGAGTCCCGGTCGAAGCCTCGGATGCGTAGATTAGATGAGACAATTAGCATACGAAACTAACCGCGTCAATCAACTAGTACTACTTTTCTTGCATCTAAGAGGGTAGTTGTGGCGGCTTTCTTTGGACCGCCGTCGGCGCCGTACGTGTACGCGGCAACAACACAAGCACAGCCCTCTGCCGCGACTCGCAGCAAAGGTGGAGGGGCGTTGAATGAGGGTCGGATTCGGACCGGTAAAAAAAGGAAACTGCATCTTGCTGCCATACGTGTACCGCCATGAGACTATATTGGCTAAAAGTCAAACGTTTTGTTTGGAATTACTATATTGGCTAAAAGCCACATATTTATAGATACAACCATTAAAAATATGTTATGTAAACACGAACAGAGTGAGTATTTTCATATGGAATTCCTATTTCTAAATAGTTCCTCAATCTCGCTAAAAGCCCCACGTCGGTAGAACAGACTTTCATCCCCCACTTGGCCCAATCTAATAGGTTTATCCAAAGTTACAATGTTTGGACCTTCAGTAAGCATTCCGGATTTCCGGAGCGTTTTCGGACGTTTCGGATCTTGCAATACGTTTCGTAATAATGCTAGCATGCTACAGTACTTGGACATGTCCTAGGTTGCGTACATGTCCTAGGCTGCGTGTAACTTGACTGATTTTTTTTTGAAAATAATCTATTTTTATTCAAAATAACAAAAGTATACCTACATAAATTTTTTTACCGGAATGACCTTCAGTCGTCCAACCGTTTCACCCAATGACCACACGACACGCAGGCTATCTGTGGGCTGTTGGATGACATAATTGCAGCCACCGAAGGGTTGTGCGACTGCAACCAATCGCCCAACCGTTAGGCAGTCACAAGACTAGTCGTCTAACCCTTCGGCGACTGGAGGCGCATATAAATCGGCCGCTAGGCCAAGCCCCTGGCATTCATCCACCGATGCCGCCGAGCAGAGAAAAGGGAGAAGGGAAACGAAGAAGAGAAGAGAAGAGGGTAGAAAAAGAGAGGAGAGGAGAGAGAGAGAGAGAGAGAGGAAGAAGAGGTTTTGCTTCTTCCACGAGGTAAAATTTTTTGTATGTTGTAGTCAATATTTTTTGTATGAAATAAATAGTTTGTTTAGTATATAATTAGGATCCGTAGAAAATTATAGTTGTAGAAAAGAATAGCACAACTTTGGTATAAAGTAAATAGTCGCAGAAATTTAGTCAATGTAGTTATAGAAAATTAGCATCCGTAGAAACTTATAGTTGTAGAAAATTTACTGAATATAGTTATAGAAAATTAACATTCATAGCAAATTAGTATCCCTATAAAATTATAGTTGTAGAGAATTTAGTCAATGTTATGTACAAAATAAGCATCCGTTAAAAATTATAGTTATTAAAAATTCAGCTAATACTTTTATACGAAGTAAATAGTTCGCTTTGTGCAAAAATTAATAATAACATTTATGATTAATTACGAATGAATATAATGTCGTTAGTACATTGAAAAATCACGTGTACCATTATAACTGGTATATTGGCATTTAAATCAATATATCATATAAATTGTCGAAACTCATTATGAATTATTTATAGTAGGAGAGAGCTTGAGCAGTGAGAGAAGAGTGGCATCGGTGCGCGTGGGAGCCGATAGAGAGTTCATGCGTATTAGGTCGAAGGAATGGGAGAGGTGTCGGTGCAAATAAATATGGGTTATGCTATGAGGTTAGTGTAGTTAGTCATGATAGGCGAATGGTCGTTGCAGAGATCCATGCAAGTTTTTCAAGTCTAATCAACGGCTATACCTGGACATGCATTATTGAGGTTGCACAAACTACTCATGTGACTATCCCGACTGCCATCAGGACACGATCAGCTATCGGCAGCTGGTAAGGACCAGTTATAGTGTGTTACTCCTACTATTTCTCTTTTAAAAATACGTACTAACAACCTCTCCCGTCTACCCACAGTCTCTAGAACCGCTATATAGCTATTGCAAGTGAATTGACCTAGAGATCTACCCACATGACCAGTGGGCTCTCGACTTTGAGGAGTGGGATATCAAAATGGCTTGCGAGATCTGGGAGGAGGAGCACCGTAATGAGCAAACCGAGCGTATACGTCGGGAAACAAAAGCTCATCTCGAGACGTGCACGGTAGGAAGCGTGAGGCTAGCGAGAGGGAGTATGAGAAAAAGAGAAAAATGGCGGCCAAGGCCAAAGAGGCTGCCGAGGAGTTCAAAGTTCACAAGGAAGGAAAAATGGCCCCAGTCAACGCAGTAGGTCGGGGCGTTCCGCACTAGTCCCCTAAGGTCAAATTTATTTCTATTCCAAAAAGGCGCATATATATCGTAAGAGTACTTCAGTTTGTTGCATCATGCATGATGCTCTTTCTTACGTATGTATCCAAACCCTGCGCGCTGTGTTACATCCAGCTTTATTATGAAGTCTATTTTAATTCACAAAAGCACCTGTCCTCGTCTTTTCACATTCAATTCTTCCGCGTAGCAATGTATCTAACAATATGAAAAAAACACAAGTTCTTCTCCATGTATGAATTCCGGATTGCATAACAATATCACTTACCTTCGTACTTACCAATCGTTGTTATCCCAATCGTTCTCAAATAAAATTTCACAAATTTTCTTACACTACAACAATATATGACGATCATAAACTGTTACTATCAATCTAATAAATTTTTTGCCATTCATAATCTACGAAAATCATAAATGGATCAACTGATATTGTCTCCCATTTTTTCAAAAAATACAACTCATAGATAAAATTTGATTAATGTTACCTACCTACAATAATTATCATTTTTAACGCATGCGCGGTCGACGGCCTGTTTGCGAAAAAATGGGCAAGTTCCAGTCGTTGGATGATTGGGTGACTGGAACTTGCAGTCGCACGACGGTTGGGCTACTGGTCCTAGTCGCCTGACTGCTCGGCAACTTCAGCTATGTCGCCCAACGGCCCACAGATAGCCTGTGTGTCGCGGCCATTGGGCGACAGGTTCTAGTCGCCCAACAGTTTGATGACTGGAGGTCATTCGTGTACAAAAATTTTGCGCGGGTATATTTATGTAATTTCAATTAAAAAATGGATTATTTACAAAAAAAAATTCAAGTTGACTGCACAGTTAGCATCTACAGATCAATCCCGAACGTTGCTTTCCAATCCAGTGGTATGGGAGCTATTAGTTACTCCCTCCAATCATAAAAGAGTGACATTTTGGACATTAATACGGTCTTAAAAATGCAACTTCAATCACTACTTTTTATTGTAGTTATAAAATCTAATAAAATTATAATATTACAAAAATACTTTTTGACACAAATATACTATCATCATTTTCATGTATCAAATACAAATATTTATAAAGATATTAATAGCCAAATATTATAAATTTTAACTACACGTATCCTAAAATAGCACTCTCTTGTGACTGAAGGAGTACGCGTAACTAATAGTGTAGCAGCATACAACAACACAGTGTAGCCATAAAAAGAGTAATTGTCACGGTCCATTCTGCAAAAATAGACAAAACTGAGCAATAAAAAAAAATCACCGAAGAACATGATCCCAGCCAATGTATATAGAAAGAAAATATGAGTCGAGATGGTATATAGAAAAATTGGATATTTCTTGGACTGGTATACAGATCGATCGAAGGGTGTATATAGCTGGACAGCCGGTACATTAATTTGGTCCTCACATATGGTCACAATTGACCGAGTCCGATTCAGACCAGGTCAGCACCGCCGTTTGGAGTTGGAAGTCCTCGTCCAACTAACTTCTGTATTCGATTCCCAGCCGCTTGCCATCTTCTGTTAGTTAAAGGTGGTGATCGGTTCGGCTGAAAAGCTTATGGTTTATAGCTGAAAATACTGTAGCTGGCTGAAAAAAGCACCGTAGCTGACAGAGGCTTATTTAACATAATTAAATTTAAAAAAAATTTAAAAATATAAAAAATATGTTAGCCCATTACGTATAATACAAATAAATACGGGAAAAAAGAACCGGCAAAAAAGCTCAACAAAAAGCCAAAAGTTCAGAAAAAGACGAAACTTATGAATAGTGAAAAATAAGCCAGAAGCCAAAGCCGAGTTGATTAGGGCGAGTATGGAGAAACCAATTCTTGGCGGTCCGATCTACTCGTGTCGTTGCAAGAAAAGTACTAATTGGATTTTTAACCTCCGGTAACAAATGGATTGCATCCATTGTGTAAGATGGCGAGCTACAATATTTTGCATGTAGAAAGTCATACGAGTTGTATGAGCCAGAGTTCAATTTCCATAAAAGTTAAGAAAAAAGTCCTTACATTTCAAACGGGTCGGCCCTGCTCGTTTCGGTTTCGGTTTCGGTTTCAGCTTCTGCTTTCTGACTTATTTTAACTATTCATAAATTTCGTCTTTTTCTGAACTTTTAGCTTTTTTGAGCTTTTTTTGCCGATTCTTTTTTTCTGTATTCGTTTGCGTTGTCCGTGATGAGCTAGCACATTTTTTCTATTTTTAAAATTTTTAAATTTAATTACGCCAAATAAGTCACCTTCAGTTACAGTGAAATTTCAGGTACTACAGTGCAATTTCAACCATAAGCTACAGCTTTTCAGCCCAACCGAACGAGTACTTGCATGACTTCTGGACTGAGGTAAAGGTGCGCAGTAGTTGGACTAAGGAGTGCAAGAGAGGAGAGGGCATAGGGGTGAGGGAAAAAGAAATACAGAACAACTAGAAGGCACATTTGGTACACATGATTATTTTTTCTGCTAGTATTAATTTCCCACAAAATAAGTAAAAATATGCAACCTAAATAACCCTATCCTTTTTCAATTTTCGCTTGCGAAATCTTTAGGAAAACTTTGTTCTCGCCACTATTAATGTCTGTCATCTTGGTTCTACCACTACAGAAACGTACTCCAAATTTGAGTTACATTTCGTTTTTACTACTACCATCGATCTCCATACGTTGACTGGCTATTGAGGTGTTTGACCTTCATTTTGTCGTCTGGTGTTTAATAGAAAGACCAAAATACCTCTACCAAGATGTTGTCATGTTCGTTAGCCCTTTCCTCTCTTTACTCTTTCTCACCGTCTCTCCCATACTCTTACCGCCTACACCCGATGACCTCGTTGCCCTCGCCAAATATGGCGCAACTTGTCCTTCGCCACCGCGACGTCGCCTCCTCCATTCGAACGACATGCGAGCGGAGACACAGGGCTTGGAGGTGTCCCGTCGTCAGTGCGTTCCTCGTGGAAACAAATCTAATTAATTTTAGCATGTCTGATATTTTTTAAGGGTATAAGGTAGATGCACACAATTAACGCCTCACTCACATCACCACACGCACATACATACGTGTGAGTCTCCTCCCACGCACTTGAATTTTTTGCGAAGGCACCAAAGCCGTACAGAGCGCGCGTATGTGCTTTTTCCCACTGAATGAGCATACGTGTATACCCTATTGCAATTATTTGGGTGAGACGATACGAGTGCGATCCTGAAAGATCGAACCCAGATGAGCTAGAGGAACACCATCGCACCAAGCCAACCGAGCTGTGGCTTGTTCCTCCACATGTTCGTTAGTTTGACCATGCCTTTGGTGGACAAAAATGACAAAAACCATATGCAACACAAACTTGTAGCGGCAAAATCGAAGACACATCTTTCAATGGCAAAACGAAGATAGTGCATAGGAAAAATCTTTATGACATTCAACAATCACAACACCTCCACCAAAGCAAATGATTTACACCACGCTACGAATTAGAAGTGGCCAAATAAGTAGATTGGCTCGGCATGATACGACACGAACACATCTATGTATTTGGTCTATTACTTACATGGATTATGTAGTGCTGCCCTAAGGGCTAAGGCACAAATCCAAGCACACCTGATAGTGTGTTAGCTTACCAAGTTGGTATCAGCTTCTCTAGCTTGAAAATTAAAATAAAATATAAAGAATCCTAGAAGAATAAAAAAAACAAACGCAATATACAACCTTATAAAATGAACTATATAGAATTCAAAAACTACAAAATTTAATCTCACAAATTAAAAAGTGAATATGACAGAATTAAAAAACATATAAATATTAAAAAAAGAATAGATCCAAGGAAGTGTGCCAAGCTAAGCCGTACCTTGGTCATATCGTGCTAGATATGATACCACGTCGAGCCGTTCCATCAGGCCGAAGCCGTTCGGGTGATGCATGGTACGGTACATCGTAAGCTAACAGTATCTAGCTTCAGGCCAGCTAATTGGCATAACCATTTGGCCACCTCTCCTACTAATTACCGCTCACTTCCTTTAGCTGGCATGGCCATTTGACCACCTCTCCTGCTAATCGCCGCACCCTTTCTCCCTCACCTACGCCAAAGCACGACACACGCACTCACTAGGGCTGTAAAAAAAGCTCGAGGCTCGCGAGCTGCTCGAGTTTGGCTCGTTCTAGACTCGATTCGAGCTTGGCTCGAACTCCAAACGAGCCGAATTCGAGCTCCATCCGAAACTCGCGAGCTTTAACGAGCCGAGCTCGAATAGCTCGCGAGCTTACAATTTTTACTCTAATTCCCCCATTCCCACACTCCCTCCCGCCTCTCCTCTCAAATCCCCCCTCGGGCTCGGGCAGCCCCCACACCCCTCCCTCCTCTCCCGTCTCCCCCACCCGCCTCCGCGGCTCCGCCTGCCCCCCGCCCCTCCTCCACTCCTCGCCGCCCCCCACTGCCGGCCGGCCCCCCACTCCCGTCCCCCTCGTCGCCCTCCTCCTCTCCCCCGGCGCCGACCCCCTCTCCCGCCCCCGTCCCCTTCCTCTCCGCCGCCGCCCCTCCCCCCCGCCGCCACCCCTCTCCCCCCCGTCCCCTTCCTCTCCGCCGCCGCCGGCGCCCTCCTCGCCCCCCTCTCCCGCCCCCCGTCCCTTCCTCTCCGCCCCACCCCCTGCCGTCGATCCCCTCTCCCGCCCCCTCGTCCCCTTCCTCTCCGCCACCGCCGCCGCCCCTTCTCACGCCCCCCGCTGCCCCTCCTAAACTCGGCCCGCCGCCGCCCCTCCTCGTCCCCCCCGCCGCCCCTCCTCTCCCCCGCCGTCGCCGCCCCTCCTCCCCCCGGCGCCCCTCCTCTCCCCCGCCGGTGCCACTCGTCCGGCCGTCCCTGCAGCTCGGCCACCGCGTGGTGAAGGTGCAGTCCGGCCGTCCCCCGGCGCCACCGCCGCCACCTCCTGCAGGTACTCCCTCACCGAGCCTACACATGCGAAGCTCGAGTTCGGCTCGAGTTTTGTCCGAGCCGAGCTCGAGCCTAACTTAAAGCTCGATGTTAATCTCAGACTCGCTCGAGCTCGGCTCGAGTTTCTACCGAGCTCGAGCTTGCTAGGTCAAGCTCGCTCGAGCTCGACTCGTTTACAGCCCTAGCACTCACCCTCATTCTGAGACAGACACGCGGGCCCAACGCAACGCAGGGCGAGCAACCAGCCACGCAGCCCACCTACCCCGTGCGGGGGGCATTCCCGTAATTCCTCCACCCGACCGAGCCCAGTGCACCGGGTCCACGCAGCCCGGTGTCCCCTTCGCCCAGCGATCGCCCCCTTCCTCCCCTCCGCGGTGGTAGGTGGTTTGACCACGGGGCTGGGTGCGCCAACCACACGAACCCCCCTATATAAACCCCCTCCTCTTCCCCACCCGCCTCCCAGGTAGTACTAGTAGCTGCAGTTGCCGCGTCGCGCGTTTATTGCCTTCCCACCGCTCTCCCACCTACCCACGAGGCACACAATCCCGTCCCGATCTGCTAGCTCTCCTGCGGTGGTGGCGATGGACTCGGCGGCGGGGCCGATGGAGCTGGTGGCGGCGCTGCTGCGGGGGGTGACGCCGGCGGAGCTGGCGGGGGGCGTCGAGGAGAGGGCGGAGGTGAAGGCGCTCGTGGCGACCGTGGCGGCGGCCGTGCTCGGGTGCGCGCTGCTCGTGCTGTGGAGGCGGGCTTCGGCCGGGAAGAAGCGGAAGAGGGAGGCGGAGAAGGTGGCGGCTGGGGCCGGGGGGACGCAGGGGAAGGCGAGGGAGGCCGCCAAGGAGGAGGCGAGGGAGGACGGGAGGAAGAGGGTCGCCGTCTTCTTCGGCACGCAGACCGGCACCGCCGAGGGCTTCGCCAAGGTTCAGCAACCAATCCTCCTCTCCTCCTCCTCCTCCTCCTCCTCTCTCTCTGAAATTTTTTAAATTGTTTTGGAATTTGCTGTGCTGATTGTGGAGCTCGTAGTACCCTGTTTGTGTTAGAAAATAATTCCGATGACATGGGGGAGTTTAAAGTTTTTTTAAAAAAGAGAAATTTAGAGGGAAAATAATAAGGGTTGCTTAGTTGTTGACTTGATTGAAGGACAGTGAATTGGTGATGGAGACGGATTTTAAAATTTTTTCCATCGATTTCATGTCGGCTGTGGGCGCAGCTTTCGTGGGAGCGGAAATTTCCCGGTACACGAGTGCATGGAAATTACCGCGATATTTGAAGAATTTAACAAGAAATGCGGATTTTATTAAGATTTTTTTCTGGTGTAGTTTAACCCAACTATCCCACTTATTTGCCTGAAAAAAAGGTAAAATTTTTCATGAACACGTGCGAACATGCGATAGCGAAATGTTGTCCAAACTAAGCTTTACAAGCATCCTGGTAGAGACAATGAGGGTGTCAACTGTCAACTGTCTAGGAGTAGGTGGGCTAAGCAACCTTCCACCTTCTTTCTGGGCCCCCCCGCTCATCAGATCATTTTCTTTGATCTCGCGTGTCACCGGAGGCTCATGTCATGTGAAAGAGGAAAAAAGCAATCGTCTTTTGTATCTTGACCCCTTGTCAGTATCAAGTTCTTCTGATCATTGTTCTCTTAAATAACAGGCACTCGCTGAGGAGGCAAAAGCAAGATACGACAAGGCGATCTTCAAAGTTGTGGACTTGGTAAGAAATTGTGAACAGCTGAAAATCATACAAGAAGCTATCAATCGAACAGAGCATCATCGCAGATGATCTTATGCTCAAAGGATGATTTTTTATAGGATGATTATGCGGCAGAAGATGAGGAATACGAAGAGAAGATGAAGAAGGAGAAGCTAGCATTGTTCTTCGTTGCAACGTAAGGCACTCATTTCTGTGGATTGCATCTTTTGTATTTTAATGCTTTAAGAGGACAACATATAAAGATTCAGTAAGTCCTTAGTACACGCATTGATTCTCTGGCTAAAATTTGAACATGAGGAGCATGTTACCATCAATGGTACAAAATACTAGAACTTTCAGACCTTGGTCCTACAAATACAAAGGGATCTCAACATTTTTACTTCTGTTCTTTTATTTATTTTGGCAGATTTTATTTAAGTAGCCTTAGTGATATTAGTTTGGTTAACATTTCAGGTATGGAGATGGTGAGCCAACCGACAACGCTGCTAGGTTCTACAAATGGTTTACAGAGGGAAATGAGAGGGGTGCCTGGTTGAATGACCTCCAGTATGCTGTGTTTGGTCTTGGCAATCGGCAGTATGAGCATTTTAACAAGGTACTCGCACATATCACTTATCAGAACTTCTTTATATTTGACGCACAATTTGTAAAATCTTGTTATGCTCTTATACATTAATATTTTCTTCCTTTGTTTCTGACTACAGGTTGCCAAGGTAGTTGATGAGCTCATAACTGAGCAAGGTATGCCTCATGACTATCCTGTCTTACGACTTATTTTTCATTAACTGATCTGTTCAGATTGTCTTAAAGTTTTTTATGTTTGGTTAGGTGGGAAGCGTCTTGTTCCAGTTGGTCTCGGAGATGACGATCAATGCATTGAGGATGACTTCAATGCATGGTATACAACTATACATTCTCTATTTCTTCCAAGCTGAAAGCTTTTGGCATTTTGCTGCTTCATTGTTTTTATGTTGCTTTCTGAACGCTGTTGTGCCTTTAGGAAAGAAGCTCTCTGGCCGGAGTTGGATCAACTACTTCGTGATGAAAATGATGTTTCAACAGGCACTACATACACAGCTGCCATTCCTGAATACCGGGTTGAATTTGTCAAGACTGAGGAGGCAGCTAATTTGGAGAGAAACTTCAGCCTTGCAAACGGTCATGCAGTCCATGATGCTCAGCATCCTTGCCGGTAAGAATGCTGCTATAAAGTTCCTATGTTTGCTGTAATGGCACAAGATTGACTGTAATGGTGGAGTTGAAGTTAATAAGTTGCAAAATCTATGCATCTTTAGGGCTAATGTGGCGGTGCGGCGGGAGCTTCACACTCCTGCTTCTGATCGTTCATGCACTCACTTGGAGTTCGACATTGCTGGCACTGGTCTTATGTAAGTCATCTGATGTTATGATTTATGATCATTATCATTCAAGTCAAAAATAGGCTCTGGTAACAAAATTAAGTAGAAATGTTGCTTATGAATTATATAGTACAAAATTAGTTACATGATTTTTTTATCTGTAAATTATTGGAATGTAATAATGTGCTAATGGGGCTACATCCCCTGCTTAGTTCAAATGTTTGGCTTGCTTGGTAAAGTGACTATTGAAATCATAGTTTGAGCACTTATAAAATTCTGGTTCTTTTTGCAATGAAATGCAGCTCTCCTGCGTTTTCGAAAAAAAAAATTCTGGTTCTTTGTATCCTTTCATTCATTGTTTCTAACATATTTCACCATGCTTCTTATCAGGTATGAAACAGGTGACCATGTTGGTGTCTATACAGAGAACTGCCCCGAGGTAGTAGAAGAGGCAGAGAGGCTGTTAGGCTACTCGCCAGAGACATTTTTCACCATCCATGCGGACAAAGAGGATGGTACACCACTAGGTGGTGGTTCTCTTGCTCCCCCTTTCCCCTCCCCAATCACTGTGAGGAATGCACTGGCTCGATATGCCGATCTTCTAAACTCACCGAAGAAGGTGAGCATTTTAGTAGTTCAAAATACTACAAGAATTATTTGAAAGTTAATTAAAGCATCTCTGACTTAAAATGCTGTGTATGATTTGCAGAGTGCTTTGGTTGCATTAGCTACTTATGCTTCGGATCCTGCTGAGGCTGACCGTCTAAGGTTCTTGGCCTCTGCTGCTGGGAAGGTCAGTCTTTCTCTGAGAGATCTGTGCAAGCTTTCTTCATTCTATGGAATCCCTAGACTGAATTCTTAACATGTTTATGTTCATGATGCAGGATGAGTATGCTCAATGGGTTGTTGCGAGTCAAAGGAGCCTATTGGAAGTCATGGCAGAGTTCCCTTCTGCAAAGCCTCCACTTGGAGTCTTCTTTGCAGCCATTGCTCCTCGCCTTCAACCAAGATATTACTCAATTTCGTCTTCACCTAGGTAAATTATCATGTTCATATCTTTTTCTCCCTCTTCCCAAATTGTTCTTTCCTTTATTGATTTACATTTCCTTCTTTTGTCCATCAGCATGGCACCGACCAGAATTCATGTTACATGCGCACTTGTGCATGAAACAACTCCTGCTGGAAGGCTACATAAGGGAGTTTGCTCAACTTGGATCAAGGTATCTTATCAAGCACCCCCCCACCCCCCGTTTTTCTGTACCTGGATGTTGGTTGATATGATTGTCAAGGACATCAAGTTTTTTTATCTCTGTGTTCTCACCTGATGGGGATTGTACACTAGATGACAATTTTGGCTGTTTTCCTAAATATTGGTTGCTGATCAAATGATTGTTTTTTACTTTGTACAAAAAAGTTGCTCATGCGATTGTTATATAATTTTGGCATTTCCCCCTCTAATACCATTATCGGAAGTGTACCATCTTATCATTGATAGAAGATTACCTATAGATCATTTGAAGTATTTCATTTTTTGAAATCGTGTAAGTTCCCGTTCTAAAAACTAAGCTTATTTGCACCTAAAACTTTCCTGCCAAAGCTTGACTTTTGTGGTGATCATGTCCAAGTTAAATAAAATTCAAACGATCAAGTATAAAGTAATCCGTCAAATCATAAACACATTTATCTGAAACTGCTCTACCATTGCAATCAAATTTGCAGAACGCTATGCCATCAGAAGAGAGCAAGGAATGCAGCTGGGCTCCGATTTTTGTGAGGCAATCAAACTTCAAACTGCCTGCTGATCCTTCAGTGCCGATTATCATGATTGGTCCAGGAACTGGTCTTGCACCTTTCCGTGGCTTCTTGCAGGTTTGTCATAATTCGATGATAGTTTTGCATCTCTACTTATTGTTCTGTCAAATTACTAATGTATAAATTGCATTCATGATATCAGGAGAGGTTGGCTAAAAAAGAATCTGGAGCTGAGCTTGGTCAGTCAATGTTCTTCTTTGGATGCAGAAACAGCAAGATGGTACACACCAGGCAGAAACCCTCGTATCAGCAAAGATCTTTTAACACCAGAAGGTTCTTTATTGTACTGACATAATTATGACCTTGCAGGACTTCATCTATGAGGACGAGCTAAACAACTTCCTTGAGCAAGGAGCATTGTCTGAGCTGGTTCTCGCCTTCTCCCGTCAAGGCCCTACTAAGGAATATGTGCAACATAAAATGGCACAGAAAGTAATTGAACTACTGCCTTTCTGATACATTTCTGCTAGCCTTTAGTCCTAACCCTGTATAGGCTCATCTTTCTTACGTTTGACCATTTTCCAGGCATCCGAAATCTGGGATATGATCTCCCAGGGCGGTTACATTTACGTCTGCGGTGATGCCAAAGGCATGGCCAGAGACGTACATAAAGTTTTACACACCATTGTTGAGGAACAGGTACTTCTCCCAGGCCTCATGTTCTTGGGATAAAAAATACTTCGGTACTTCTGTAAATGCTTCATTATGTGGTAATCTGTTCACTTTCTCATGGAAATTTCGATGGTTTTGCCGTTACAGGGATCGCTTGACAGCTCCAAGGCCGAGAGCTTTGTGAAGAACCTCCAAACGGAGGGTAGATATCTGCGGGATGTGTGGTAAGAGGCGATCCTCAGGACACGGAAAACGCCCAGTATTAATGGGGCACAACATTCATTCATATTACAGGAGTGCAACTATTGCTGGAAGAGTATTGACTAAGGACTTGAGATCAAAATGTTTTAGTGGCTCTACGTTTTCTTCTTCCTTTTGATTTCCTTTTTCCTTTTTTTAGATTCTTAAAAGAGGGTTTTTGCACCTGTGTATTATAAATTTTTTTATGTATGTATAAAATGAGGACAATTTTGGCGATAAGCTCACGATAATGCCATATTGATTGTAGCTGACGTCTCAATTCTCAAAGGGGATGTTAAGGTCTGAAGATCAAATTTTATTAATAACCTTCTACCTAACTTATTTTCCAATTTGACCTTCTTGGCCACGGTGCTATCTGCGGCACCCGGCATAGTAAAATACACTGCCACGTCATGAGGTAAGTTCAGTGCCGAGCCAAAAAATAACCTATTTGGTCACACCACTAGAAATAACCTATTTGACTACACCACTGATGGTGGTATACTACGTCCAGTATTTCCGCGGGGGGGGGGGGGGGGGGGGGGGTTCCGGCACGCGCCCACGTCACCCCCAGTGCTCCCTCGGCCGGCGCGTGACGGGCGAATTCGCGTACGGTCGGGGGAGCCGGTTTCCCTGTATTTCCCGGAAATTACGTAGAGGTCCTTTTTCCTCATGAAAAGGTCCTGCCCGTTTTTCTTGCGGCGATTTTTTTTTGAAAAAACCCCTCCAATTTGCAGGATAGCGCCCCGCAGTTTTGTAAATTGCGTACGGGTCCTCGTTTCGTTACATACGGGTACTCTATTTTTTACGAAAAAATCCTTTACCTTTTTCGAAAATACGCATATGCCCTCGGTTTTTTTTTTAAAAACTCCTCGCGGATCATCGCCTCTTTTACTTCGGTACACACGGTGGCTGGCGCGGCGTGACGCCGCGCCTATGAGGCTAGTAGTAAAACAACACTTGTACTAACGGACACATCAAGATTGATGGTGTGGCATAGTGTTTTGGCCATGCTACGCCCGTTCGGGCGAACTGTCGGGACAGGACAAAGTTGGCTCGCCGCCGCTCTGAGGTGGATCGATGGGGAGATTCGCCGACGGTGGTAGTGAATCATCTGGTGGGGAGGAGGATGGAAGAAAAGAGACACGAGGATAGAGACACGGTAGCGACTTGGGGGATAGTTTGGTGCCTTCGGGTTGCACTCTTGCGTGGGCCGAGAAGCTTCGCGGGAAAGGCCATCTGGTGCGTTCCGGGCTGCCTCGGGCTTTTTTGGGCTTCAGGCTAAGGCCCAAGCTTGGAAAAATCGGGTCAGGCGGGGCTGGGCTGCCCATGAACTGGTCTACCTCCTAAATCCCAGCTTTATAGAGTGCGAAACAATTGGGGTCTTTTTGCCGTCAGGGTCTAACAGTCTTAACTTCCCATTACAGGACCTGTTTGCAACTTTGCGTAGATCTAGGTCGAATTTTTTTGTGAATAACTAAATTTTAGTTTTAAATTACAGTATTATACCTATTTTTCATTTATATTTTTTTTTACAGAAATAGTCATCTGTCGCCGCACGATTGGACGATATGGACAAGTCGCTCAACCGTTGGGCGACACAGGCCAAGTCACCCAATGGTTGGGCGACTTGCCCATATTGCTCAACCGTGGAGCGAGTTTCGCATGTTCCAACGGTTGTGCGATAATCCTGTAGTCGCCGAACCGTTGGACGATTGTTATAAAATATATAATTATTTCATTAATCCGATGAAAATAATTGTGAGGAGATTTATTGTAGATAGGTAACATTTAGTAAATCTTGTTTGTAAGTTTTTTTTAAAAAAGGGCAAATAATGTCGGTTGATGCGTTTGTGATTTTCGTAGATTGTGAATGGTACAAAATCAATTAGACTTGCAATTATATTTTGCGTCGTATGTTGTTGTAGTACGATAAATTTTCTGAAAATTTTTGTGAGAACGATTGAGGTACCAACGATTCGTAAGTAGAAAGATAAGTGATATTGCGATGCAATAGATAATTCGTATATGAAGGAAGACAAAGCAAAATATATACACAACAAAAAAGTATAGAGAAGGGCCAGTCGCACATAATGTACGTGATGGGCAATACGGAGCTTAAGGTACAAGCTTCTCCAGGTGTGGCTACTGGTAGAAGGTGCCAAGTGCTACCCACATAGAGTGTTGCATAGGGGGCGCCTCGGACATGGCTGGCCGTCGTTGGAGTGGCACGCACATATGCAACTAGGGTTCACGCAGTAGCATGTGGGATCATAGGAACTTCCTATGTTGACGACCTTCTCGTTGCCTCTCTCGCGCTGCATCAATTGTAGGAGATTACCAATTCGTTCTTCCAACTCTAAGATTCAATTCCATAATATATCCATGTATGTCACAATATGGCGTTCATGGGGAGGATCGATTCAACGGACAAAGTCATATTTCGCCATCTGCTACAAAGGAGGGTTAACATCAAAGTATATTAGCAATAAGAAAAATAAACTACTAGCTAACTATACCCCAGAGTGTGGGTATCAGAAGAAACGTCGTCCGTCTTTGAACGGGCCATCCAAGACCTGCACGACCGCGTCCTCCCTGTGTCTGCATTGCAGACATATCGGTTGAGCATGTTTGTTTAGCATCAACCAGTAGTTAGGGCCGAAGTCCTCCCTCGTTTCAAAGGGAAGATCTTGCTTCGATGACCCCGGTTGAACAAGCCTCTCGCCGTTTGCCATGGTACATTACTATAGGATGGAGAAGGTTCTTCCTACTGTTAGCAGGGTCGAGTAGTCCTACTTTGAAGAGGTGGGGCATGCATTTTAGAGCCTGCAGGGGGAGACAACGTGCTTTCTCATACATCGGGTCGTATTTTAGCTTGTAGAGCAAGGATGTTGCCTCCATCATCAGAGCGGGATGTGGCCTCCCTTTCCAAACAAAGCAGCTTTCCACATCGACGTGACCTAACGAGGCAAGTTTTCCACAGTAACACGACCCAACAAGCTAGGTTTGCGCAAGATGTGATCCGACCAAGCAGCTTTGTGCTGCGATGTGACTCAACGAACCAGCTTTATGTAGGATGTGACCCAACGAGCCAACTTTGCGTAGGATGTGACCCAAGGAAGTAGCTTTGCGCTATGACGTGGCCTAACAACACAACTTTGCGTAGCGACGTGACACAAGGCTGCAGTATGGTTCCTCTCCAGGCCTGGTGCATCATGGACGCCAAATTTGCTTCAACCAAATTAGGCTCACAAGGGCTGCTGTAGCCTGTGACGAACAAAGGGATATTGCAATGCAACCAGGAATTCATACATGAAGGAGAGCTTTAGATAAATGATTTAAGAAAAATAATACGACCGTTCATCTGACAAGGGAGTTACATGGCACGTAGGGTAACAAACCAAGGATGGTATAAACACGCCTTTAGGGAATTAGAAATATATAGGACATATGGCCAAAGAGTGTCGAACTACTGCGTAGAACGTGGCCATTTGCCCTTGTGGCCTAGCTCGACGTTGTAGTGCTTGCTGTCAGCCATGGCCTTGGCTACCAGTTCGTACCTTCTCTCATGCTCCTCACTTGCCTCCCACTCCCTGCACCTGCACACCTCCAGGTGAGCTTGTGTCTCCCATCAGATACTCTCGCTTCGATCTTCACTACGGCATCGCTCCTCCATCCTCTTGTGTGTCATCTGGGCATCCTGCTCCTCGTAGTCTAGAGTCCACCGGTTGTGCGAGTGGATCTTCTGGTTGATCCATTTGCGGTAGACACATAGTGAATCCAGAGCCGGTAGCAGGCCGTGTCCCAACGCCGATCAGGATAGTCCCAGGTGTAGTTACCGCAGCCCCAGTTACTCATGCCCAAGCTCAACCGCTCCTTGGATTTGAATAACCTGCATGCGTCCCTACACTAGCAGAGGGGGCGTCTCCCCCATGGGCGGGTGTTGCAGCGAATGCTCGGTGGGAACGTTGAGATATAGGTTGGGGTTGGAGGTATGGGGGTCTTCGCTTCAGCGCTTGGAGGTACAAGGGCCTTCGCTTTAGGGGTTGGAGGTACAGGGGCCTTCACTTCGTGGAGGTGCCCTCCTAGCACACTTCGCTTGTTTGTCCTGGGCTGCAGCTGCCCTTGCAAGTTGGGTGATCTTCTCTCAATGCTTCTCCATACTAGCGATGTAGTGTTGCAGCCGTGGTGTAGAAAAACACGCTGTGGAAGTGGTAGTACTTATAGCCTAACCCGTTGCGTATGATTGACAAATCCAATTTGGTTTGGGTAAAATCGCGTTCGCGAGGCAGTGGCACGCCGAACAATTTGTGGACCAATGTAGCATCATGTCACTACTTAAAGTTGCCCCGTTTGGTCTTATCACTGCACAAGGCTATCTCGTCTGGTCTTGTCACTACGCAAGGCTGTCTTGTTCGGTAGAAGGTCATTACGCAAGGCTAGCAAATAAAGTTAAAGTTTACAAATGAAGTTACAACCTGATAACATTTGTACTCTTAGTTCTAGTACATAAAGAAGAAGAAATAATGCTGCACTTCATGGATTGACACTATGAATGAAGTTAAAGTTTGCAAATGAAGATACAACATGATAGCATTTGTAATCATAATACCAGTACACACACAACAACAAGGCACACGACACTTCACGCCAATGATCCTACTAGTCGACACGCACCTTGCAACGTATCGTAGTGTGGCCTTTCTGACCACAGCACCCGCAACGTCTACTTGTCGATCCAACTTTCCCTTCGTCCAATTGTTCCTAATGCGGCAACTCTGTCGATGGCCCTTGCCATCCTTCAATAGGTCAAAATCCGAAATCTAAGCCCTCCGTGCAATATGCAACATGGCAAAGTTACCCACAACCTTGAAGCCTCTTAGCTTGCCGCACCACGCCTACAACACCCTCTCCTTCATGAAGTACTCTTACATGAAGTTTGATGGGCCCATATTGATAGTCCCACATGCGGTGAGGATATGAGAGCATGGCTTGTAAAGGAGCTTTGGCTTATTGCATGTTTAGTTAGGTTCATTGACATGATCTCCAAGGCACATCTCGTGGGTAACAAGAGAGCAAGTAGTCCGAAATCCAGCTCTGTCCCAAAGGAGCATGTCAAAACGATACTCTGTATTGTCCATCATATATATCGTGTGCGACTGACCCTTCTCAATCTTGGCCTGCATGTATGTTGTGATCTTTGAGCAGTATGGTGTATGTGGGTTGGCTGCATGAAGTGTTGCATTTACATACCTTTCCCTGAAATACCTGATTGTACCTTGCAGAACACCTTCAACGATGGTGATGAGGGGCTGAGAACGGATGCCCCTAGGAACACAGTTGTATACCTCTGTAAGATTAGTGGTCATTATGACATACCTCACACCGTTCGTGTCATGCAACAAGAACCACTTTTCCAAAGGCTCAGCTTCAATCCAATGGGAGAAGCATTTGATATTCCTCGAGGACTTTCGTGTCACACCGAGAGGGTCAAGCTCCAGCAATGGTCAATTTTAGATGAATTTAGGAAAAAGAATCGGGTCGATCAGAACTAGGATGGAGAAGAATGGGCTCTTGAAAATTTTTCAAAAAATAAATCCCTAAAAAATTTAGAAAAACTACTGTGCTATGGACCGGATCTATAGAATAGTGAGGGTCTACAATGAGCTCGGCTCACATAACAATGAACCAGACGCTGAGGTGGCAGACTCGGCAGACTTGGTGGACACGTGGCAAGGAATGGCTGAGGTGGCGGTGACATGGACTGACAAGTGTGCACTAGGGCTGATGTGGCACTTGAAATGGTTACTGATGTGGCAAGGGTGACATGGCATATGTGCGCTGAGGTGGCAAACACGTGGATTGACACGTAGACCTAGGGCTAATGTGGAGGCTTACGTGGTGAGCTGACACGGCATGGTCTACAAAACAGTGGCTACTGACACAAGGGTCCCACACACCATAGGCACGGTTCATGTAGACATGGTATACAGAGAATCCTAAGCGGCGGTGGGTGTAGGATGATGTCAGGGATGACGCATGCACTTACGTCATCTGGTGCACGATATGAAGCATCACGGAAATCTAACGGTTGATAGTGCACCATGTGGTTCAATCTCAGCCATTGGATCGGGGTGTTGGTGCGGATCTGAATGAACGGTTGTGATGGCGATCGGATGGACGAGAGGACAACATGTGGCATATAGTTATTGGCGGGCAGAGGCGAAGTGTCGATGGCTTACCGGCGAAGCGAGGCGGCTTCCTTCGTCTTCTCCGGCGACGACGAGCGAGCAGGCCTATTGGCGACTAAGGCAGACGACGGAGAAGGATGTGGAGCCTGACGGTGAGTCTCACTGGTGATGAGGTTGGACAGCGGCACGAAGACGAAGGCGAAAGATTCCGATGACCTCAGCTCGGCTTGACGACAACGGCTCAAAGATGAAGAGGATGGCGGTGAACTTGGTTTCGGCAGCTTTGGGGTGCGGAACATGAGGGACTTAGCCTGTCTTTATACACGGACGATGAGAAGGCTGAGACGACCACGGCACATAGTTTCGAGCGACGATGGCACGGACGCCGAGATGTCTTTGGCTTAGACACGACGGTGGTCTCCTGCACGGAGAAGACAAACAATGCAGCCATGCCTTGATGCGTGACGCATGGCACGAAAAACGATGGAACAGCTGGCACGGGGGATGCCTCGGATGATCGACATGTGGACGAGCGTGGGTTGATAGGCTGGGCTGAGGGAAAGAATGGGCCGGGCATAAGGGAGTTTAGCCCAGAGGCTTTAAGTATTTTTAAGGGTTTTTCTAATTTTAGAAATCATAATTAATTCAATTGAGCTCTAGAAAATAGTGTATAAATCCGAAAAATCTCGTAAAATTCAGATAAATTCCTTGCAACACAAGGGACCCAAATAATGCTGATTTTCATTTAATTGATGTTTACTTTATTCAAATTAAATCTTTTAAATTTATAAAAGTTGAATTAAACTTTAATTAATTATAGAAAAATCTAAATGGTGAATTTTAGTTTGAAACTTAAAAAAATTCTAAAAAACAAGACGTTACAACAACTCATTCTAATAGTTCTATGCAAGTCCTCTGTTGGTCCTGATAGTTTTATTACAGGTGCGCTTAATAACTGGAAGTAGGTCTCTCCACAAATTATATCTCCCCCTGCAGTGGCTATAACAATTTACGTTTATACTACAACTGAAGTCAGATTCAAGTCTGCTAAAAAAAAGTAGCCCACCATGTTGTCCACATGTAGCAGATCAAGAGGAAGATCTGCTGCATGTGGAGCATCTCTCTGCCAGGTAGACGCATCTTGGTGGTTGTTGCACAAAATTGGTTAACTAGCACGCGTGGTAATTCGTGATGTGGTCCTCTTCTCCATCAATATGCGCCAACGACGCATGCGGCTACATGTGCCTCCTGTCCTTTTTTTTGTTTCTACGCCTAAATAAATAGGTCAATTTTTGCAAACGAGTTTTTAAAGTTATCCTTTTAAATAATTTTTTAAGTCTAAAATCATGTGTCACGTTCATATTGGCACCTTCACCGTCTCGAAAAATACACATAAAAAATCATTAGCCACATTTTAAAAGAACATAGTTGTAGTTAGGTGTAGATTAGCTTCTTGTCTCCTGGTTTACTTAATTTATTACAATTATTGGAACATATATGGAAATTTAGAATGTCAATTACTATAAGTTAGGACAATACCTAACCTTAATTATGATGATACCACCCTCACGGCCTCATCTTAATTTCCAATCCTACTCTTACGGAGTCGAGTATTGGTATTTTATTGTATGCATTGACGACGAGGGAGAAGGGGTGTTGGGGGGATATATTAGACACATCTATGAGCGATCTAATGGTCCAAAATTTGAGTGATGTTTTCCTGTTTACAAGAACATGAAAGCATTTTTGGCCCCTCCGGTTAGAGTGAGTTGCTCTATGATTGGTGGTGTCCGGCCAGTATGTATGAAAGCCAAGATTGATTGATAGATACGTGAAAATGCATGACATGTGGTAGCAATTCAACAACTTCGTCCACATAATTACATGTGGCTTCGCTCCAACCGTTTTAAAAGCCTTCAGCTTCTAACTTTCACCTTCGGTACTTAGAACACATCGACTTTTTAAGTCCACATGATTATATGTGACCCTGCTCTAACCGTTTTAAAAACCTTCGGTTTTTGACTTCCACCTTCTAGAAACCAATTGGAACGTGTCTACTTCTTAATTCGTTTTTTTTGTTTTTGGTTTGTTACCTTTTTTTCTTTTTTCCCCTTATTTCTTTACATTATCCGTAATAATATGAACATATTTTTATTTATTTTTTATTTTAACTAGATAACTTTAAAAAGTTAATAGCTGCTAAAAAGTAATTTCAGCCCACGCTGGCGGCCCTCTGGACTGCTCCCATAATATTACATCGGCGCCATGATTTCTTGAGTGCGAGTTGTGCATAAGCCACTCACTATAGATGTGAGCCCCAGTAGATAAAATATTCATTTATGCAATGTGATGGAGTTGGTTGATTTCAGGTGGCAGTTTTCATGATTTGTGATTTTTGCAGAGCTAGCAGGCTGGTTTGACAGGCGCCAATATCTCTCTCCTCACTTAGCCACTGGTCTAGTGTGGTATGGCCGTTGGCCCAGATGCATGGTTTGGAGGGCATGTAGCATGAGCCATTCCATTGATTACCACATTAATATTATTAAATGTAAATTTATTACAACACCCTCCACAACGAGCCCAAATGTAAGATCCCCTTCACTGTATCAGATGCAAGCTTAGCATTAATAGTCACACTTTTCCCAACTCCTAACCAGGAAGTTTGGTTCCCCATGTTTCTTCCTTGGATCTCTTGATATTTTTCTCGATTAGGTCTATGCAGCATATGGTGCAGGAAACCTTACAGTAACCTATAATGCTTACTATTGAAGTTATCCTGAATACTTACTATATAAAATATCTCAAGTATCTCTACTACTTAAAATAATGAGTTGGTGGTGGTTCATCTGCCGCCACCCCCACCACATGAAATCCAACTGTCCATTGTCAATCTAAAAGTCCAGACCCACAGGCGCCGCACCCCACTCTGCCCTCCCCTCCCTGCCCAAAAATATGCTTCCCCTTCCCTCACCTGCCCTAACCCTACCCCCGTGCCGCCTCCTCCCCCATTCCTCCTCGTCCCCTCATCACGTGTCGCCGCCACTCCCCTACCGCCCCTCCTCCTCGTCCCCTCCCAACACGCCTCTGTTGTTCCCCCTACCGCCCCACCTCCTCCTCCCTTCCCCATGTGCCACCGTTACGCCCCTATCACCCCGCCTCCTCCTCTCCTCCCTACGTGCCGCCACCGCTCCCCTACCACCTCGCCTTCTCCTCCCCTCCCCATGTGCCGCCGCCGCTCCCCTACTGCCCCGCCTCCTCCTCCCCCATTCCTCCTCCTCCCCTCCCCACATGCAGCTGCCACGCCCTTGCCACCGCTTCCACTGGCCGGATCTGTATGGGCCCATCCAAATCTCACCCGCTTCCTTCACCTAGGCGACGCCGTCGTCGCTGCTTCGGCCCCTGGTCCTCCTCTCTCCTGGCAGTAGGATCCGCTCGGATCTATCCTTCCTCCTCTCCCCTCCGCCTCCACATCCACCGTGCCTCCTCCGCTTCCATCCCATCCCACACCTCCCTCCTCCCATTCTCGCGTAGTGACAAAGTGAGTGAGAGAGAGAGAGAGAGTGCGGGCAGTAGCAGCGGGAGGCCGCACCTTTCATCTCCTCCGCCCGCGACCACCATGGCGACTTCCTCTACCTCATCATTCTCCCCTTGCCACCACCGTTGCGCCCCTCTCCTACTCCGTGCCTGTGAGCCGCCTCCACCACCGTTGCCTCCCCAGAGGTCGTAAGTTCATCTCACTGGCCTTTTCTCCCCCCGGTGTCGTGGCTCACCTGTAGGGTGTTTGACGAAATGCCCATTGCCTATTTAGGATAGTTTCAAGACAGCCACCCCCAATGCTCGCCGCTCCCCTACCACCATTGCCCGCAAGTGCACCGTGCAGAAGTTGTTTGACGAAATTGGCACCGGCACCAACCCCAACCCATGCATGTCTATCTTCGTTGCTTCTGCCGCGACGACTCCCTGGCTCCGCCCCCACTCATCCAGTGGGCTGTTCGTCTCTACAGCATGTAGGGGATACTCATGCCCGCCAATGCCAGCATGTGCCATCTCCTGCCCTTCAGCTGCCCATGCCCCCGCCACAGACGCTGTCACATTATGCTACTCATCCAACATGGCATCCATCATGACTGTCTTCTCCAAGGCCAATGGGGTCATGGTGGTCACCACACCATGCGAGAGCGCTCCGCTTCTCGGCTCGGCGTCCTACTATGGCATAGGCGAGGGCTTGTCTTATGAGTGACTTGTTTCGCTGTCATTGATCAAGGAAGTCACATAGCCAATTAGGATGTTGGTGAATGATGATGATGTTTTTTGTTTTGTTGGATGTGAAGAAATCCCTCTTCGGGCTCGCGGAGAGGATCGCTGGGCTACGGGAATCAGTCGCTAAGAAGAGCACGGAGGTGGAGAGGATAAAAGGGAGCAGAGATTGTGCTCCGTAGTTGGTACTCAGGTAAGGCAAAGTTGGGTGCATTTTGCTTTTAGAAAATTTTGAGTAGTTGTGGTGTGTATGGCTTCATAATTGGTTCTAAGGAAAAAGTGTTACTATTGAAGTTCAACTGAGAAAAATGCTTGAACTAGGTATGTCAAATGAGAGAATTAATTTTGCTCACTCACATGAGAGGGAGCGATGGGGGTATCCATTGCCTTCAAATGAGGGATGCTAATCTCCGAAAAGAGAAAAGAGAGATGCTGGGGAGCTCTCAGGCACTCAGCATAAGGACATCATCATTGTGTTTCATCTCAATGTCCCACTGTAGAACAGAATGAAGTTTGTCATTGGATGGATATGTTGGCTATTATCAACTAAACTTTGAAGCTAAAAGTACATTCAACGTCCTCATGGATACCACATATGCACTAGCATTTGCTCACTTGGGCATTCTACTCTTCTTTTTTTCCCCTACAAATTTTAGTCTTCAATTGAACATGCATTAACAATTAATTAGTTATCAATTCAGGATGGTTTATGTGAATAGGTCATTCAAATGAAAAGACTTGTGCAGTTAATTCTATTTATTTATTTGCCAAACTATAAGGTACCATATTTTGGATCAATGGAGTGATATTGAGTTGGATCATTCAAGCTGTCTTACAGGAGCAACAATACACTGCATAATGCCTCACTACGGGTACCAACCTTTGGGAATGTTAGGGTAAGATTCCATTTAAATTCAATTTCTGGACATAAATTGCATCGGTTGTGCGCGTGATGTAGATAAAATATTATGTTATTATGCTACAAGGATATTTATTCTAATAATGTTTGTAGGCAAACTGTGGGGAAATCACAGAAGTTCTTAACTTTGCAGTTTAACTTCTGGAACCACTGTCTCCTTGTGTTGAAAATTTCCTACCGAAGGTGAGAAAGCATAGAATGATATTGGAATGCATATTTATCAAAGCGTTGTCATGCCTAGCTTATTAACTATCGTAAGATACTTTTGGATTGTGCTTAGTAAATATCATCTTTTTAAACAAATTCAAAAATTTACTGCATCTAATATAGTAGGAAATAAAAAATATCAAGTATGGACCCATCTTCATAGTGAGAACATGTGAACCATATTCATGTAGGAATTTAGTTTACGCCTTCCAATTGATTTTAGTCATATGTGAAAATTAGTGAGCTCCTCTGATCACTTCATTCTTTAGTATACAAAGTAGTGAGCTCCATGTATCACATCATTCTTTAGTAATATACAATAACCAGCAAATTAGACATTCATGCAATTCTATAGTGTTGTGTTCAATTATTTTGTCACAAGATTAGAGATATTGCGGGGGAATACCATTGTTGAAAATGTTAGAAATTGATCTTTGTAAGTTGTACAAGCACCTAGCTATATTTTAGATCCAAGTTTTGAAAATTGTATCATGACAATGCTATGCTTTCAGTTTTGAAATTTTGTTATGATGTATGTCCTTGGTCAGGTGTACAAGAATTCTTTTATTTAGACTTAATACATGTTCATTTCGAAAGAAAGGAATTCTTTTGTAAGGATAGCATGAGGTGCCATGTAAATAATGTTCTCCCAATTTTTTTTTGTTCAGTGCTTTGTTTTACATATCGCTTATCATTAGTTGTAGGGCTAAATAGAACATTTTCTTTGGGAATTGTTTGTGACCGCAATAATCTTTTCAGAAGTTCTATTTAATATGCATGTGCATGTCTATGGTAATTTTAAAATTTTGGTCAATGCTGCCTTGTGGTGTTCTATCAAAAAATTGCTTGTTCCTTTATTGTGCAGGTGCTCCAACAATTGTAGTTATCTTACTGTGTTGTATTAAAAGATCTATTGCCGCATTGCTCTCCCTTTATTTGAGTAGCCATTAATTTTCTTGGCTTCATTGAAACTGCTAAATTGAAGCAATTCCCACCTTTTGTCATTTCTCTGTTCATTATCTGTATGGTATTCTCTCTTTACATAGAGAGCTCTATACGGGTCTACCATGTAGTCAGTTTGGTCTTTGATTTTACATGTACAATGTGCATTTCTTAACATTGTATGCTTCATGGTTAACATATTGCACCTACTGTTAAAGTTGGGTTATGAGGGAATTTTGTTAAACATTTAGATTCCACTAATAGTAGTCCAACTTCAGGTTTTACCAAACTTGATTCATATATAGAGAGCTCAATTAAGTTAGAATCTATTTGTTAAGGTCCTCAACTATGCCTTCTAATTGGTAATAGGTTTTAAAGAGCAAAGTTATGTTCCTATTGTATGCTCGTGCAATATTTAGGATTCTGTTGCATGGGCCCCTTATTCTCTGTAGGTACTCTTTTTGCCTCCTCTTCTACTTTGTTATTTCTACAGCTGCTCACTATTTTTTTGCCATTAGAAGGTAAGTATCATCTAATCCCACTCATCCTTATTAATGTCTTGGTGCATTAGCTAAATTTTAAATGTTGTACCACCGGATTGGTAATTGTGTCACCCAGTTCGATTGCATTCAATCTTCTCTGTCTCCTAAGCGCCAATCATACATATCACTATAGTCTAGATTATTAGTGTTCTGTATATCCTTTTGTCAGTAAGTTATGATGTGACTTTTTATGTGATGGGGGTTTGTATTCCAAACCTTTCAAAATTTGAAACCAGATTGGAGAGAAATTTATCATTTGTATGTGATATGGTCATTTGGTGTCCATATTTCATAGCTGGTTATTTATTCCAGGAACTTGAATCGAGACTTAGAATTGGAGATGGTGTCATTGATTTTAATTGAAAAACAAAAATATGGGTATATGTTCGCTAATTTGATTGTAATGTCATACATATTCCACATTAGAATCCTACATCATATATGAGCATGCAAAGACAGTAAAGCAGATCTATGGAGATCCAAAAGCAGCTGACATAGTTTTTACTTTAGGAGCAGACATTGTTGTGGTGAGCATTAACATAACAACTCAAGTCTGTTTTATAGGTTTGTTGCCTTGATACTCTCATTTGCATAGTTCAAGTTGTGGAGGTTAATTATTAATTCACCATGTGATATTTATTTCTTATAGATGAGGACCTTTTGGAGCTAAAGAACTCAAAACGGAAGCATGCATAGTTTTCATGTGACATGTGCAAGTTCTACAGAGATTGGCATGCCAAGTCTGACGGCTTCCATGGTATATAAAAAACCTCATTTTCGTATGCTTTTGCCAAAGTTACCATTGAATCTGAAATAAATAGTTTCACCTGATTATCGTAATCTATTCAGGAATTTTCCTCCATGATCCTGTGAGCTTCACCATGTTAGATATACTATAGATTGCAATCAAATGCAATATGCTAAATTTATTTTGAGACTTATTCATGTTATTAATTATTTGAGATCTGTTATAACGCACGGGAATTTAGCTAGTACGGATAGGCAATTCAGTTGCCTGCACTACTAGGCTCCCATTAGGCAGCAAGCATACAAGTCAATAGACTGGAGCACAATTATTCTAATAGTCCTATGCAAGCCCTCTGTTTGTCCTAATAGTTTTATTACAAGTGCACTTGATAACTGGAACTAGATCTCCATAAATTATATCTCCCCTGCAGTGATTATAACAATTTACGTTTATACTACAACTGAACTCAGATTCAAGTCTGCTAAAAAAGTTAACCCACCATGTTCTGTACAGTCATGATGCTCTAAAGAGCATCAACCAAGTTTCATGATGGAGACTAGGTATACGCTATTGCCAGTCTGAGATACCCCTTAATTATAAATGAATTCAAGGCAAAATTACTTGTATATATAAGTTTGAAAAATGAGTATTTCAGACAGCCATCGCCCCTCGCTGTCGCCTACCAACCCTTGCAGCTGATCAATGTCTACCACAGACAATGGCCACCAAACAGTCACCTCTCCTTGTCGATTATAGTTCGCAGCTGGTAGCCGCTGATAGGCTCCTCCTCCCTCAACCAAGGGAGGAAAGGAGCATTGTGTAAATGCAGAACCCCCAATATAGCTGCACTTACCTCCCTCTAACAGTAAGCAAATACACAAATGTCAAAAGTGGTTTTTCTTTAAGCATACAGCATAAATTCCAGTTAGAATTATCAGACAGTAAAATCTTTCTCATTTGTAAAGCAAAGTTACCTTTAGGTGCATGGGGGTTTTGGTTATGGTGATAAGAATCAAGAGGGAGAAGGTGTCTTAAACTTTACCGTAGCCTATGATATTATGATAGCTAACACATTCTTTAGAAAAAGACATTCTCATTTAGTTACCTTTAGCAGTGGTCAGCACTCTAGCTAAATCGATTTTGTTCTTATTAGGAGGGAGGACAAATGAGTCTGCATAGACTATAAGGTTATACACGGAGAGTGTATTATCCAGCAACATAAGTTGGTAGTCTCCGACTTTCGTTTTAGGTTATAGGTTCGACAAGCTAAGGCCGCCAGAGTCACGTGAACGAAGTGGTGGAAACTCAAAGGATGGTCACAGAAGGGACGTGGGAAGTGGGAGAAGTGAATAGCGAAGCGAATAGTATGTGGACAGAGATGACAACTCGCATTAGGAAGGTGGCTACGGAGGTGCTTGGAGTGACCTAAGGGACAAAAGGAGAAACAAAATACACATGGTGGTGGAATGAGGAAGTGCAAAAGGCTATTGAGGAGAAGAAGATATGTTACAAGCACATGCATCATGATAAGAGCGATGACAATGTACAGAAATAGAAAGCAACAAAAAAGAATGCGAAGAAAGCAGTGAGTAAAGCACGAGGCAAGGCATATAAGGAAATTTATCAGAAACTAAGTACAAAGGAGGGAGAGAAGGATGTCTACAAAATGGCTAAACTTCGAGAAAAGAAGACAAGAGATTTCAACCAAGTTAAATGCATTAAAGACGACACTAATAGACTTTTGGTGAAAGACGAGGAGATCAAGAATAGGTGAAGAGATTACTTCGATAAGTTGTTCAACTATGATAATGATGATAGTATGATTGAACTGGATGATGCTTTTGATAACACTGATAGGCGGTTTGTTCGAAGAATCCAGGAGTCGAAAGTAAGAGAAGTCTTAAAAAGGATGAAAGTGGGTAAGGCGTGGGGCATGATAACATCTCTTTTGAAGTGTGGAAATACCTAGGAGAAGTAGCGATTGTTTAGCTAACTAATTTATTCAATAGCATTTTTAGGTTGAACAAGATACCAAACGAGTGGCAGAGGAGCACATTAGTACCAATTTTCAAAAACAAAGGAAACATTCAAAGTTGTACTAATTATAGAGGAATTTAGCTCATGAGCCACACAATGAAGCTTTGGGAACGAGTGATTGAGCGCCGTTTAAGAAAAGTGACTAGCACGACAACAAACCAATTTGGTTTTATGCCTGGGATGTCGATCATAGAGGCGATTTTCTTATTACGACAGTTGATGGAGAGGTACAAGGAGCAAAAGAAGGATCTTCACATGTTGTTTATTGACTTGGAGAAAACCTATGATAAAGTGTCAAGAAAGGTCATGTGGTGGATGCTCCAAAAGAAAAAAGTCCCAACAAAATATATTACCCTACTTAAGGACATGTACGAAAATGCTGTGACTAATATCAGAACATGTGGTAATGTTACTAATGACTTTTCTATTAAAATAGAGCTACACCAAAGGTCAGCGTTGAGCCCATATATTTTTGCCCTAGTGATGGACGAGGTCACAAGGGACATACAACGAGATATCCCTTAGTGTATGCTTTTCGCTGATGATGTAGTGCTGGTTGTTGAGAGCAGGATAGGTGTTGATAGGAAGCTCAAGTTGTGGAGAAAGATCTTACAATTGAAGGGTTTTAGACTTAGTAGGACTAAAAGTGAATATATGAGGTGTGATTTCAGTAGTGCTAGGGCAGATGATGGAGATGTTAGATTAGACGGACAAGTGGTGCTTAAAAATGACACGTTTCGTTATTTAAAATCGATGCTATAGTGGAACGGTGAGATTGATGAAGACGTGAGCCACAGGATAAAAGCGGGGTGGGTGAAATAGCGCTAAGCATTTATTGTCCTATGTGACAAAAAATCTCTCAAAAGTTAAAGGGTAAGTTCTATAGGACGACGATCAGACCCGCGATGCTATATGGAGCAGAATATTGGGCGACTAAAAGACAACATATACAAAAATAGAGTGTAGCAGAGATGAGGATGCTGCGGTGGATCTATAGTCACTCAAGGCGGGATTGCATCCGCAATGATGATATACGTGATAGGGTGAGGGTAGCACGAATTGAAGAGAAACTTGTCCAACATCGTTTGAGATGGTTTGGACATCTTCAACGAATGCCTTCTGAAGCACTAGTACGTAGTAGAATTTTAAGGCGTACTAAAAACGTAAGAAGAGGCAGATGTCGACTAAGACTGATGTGGGAAGAAGCAGTTAAAAGAGACTTGACGGATTGAAATGTATCTAAAGAATTAGGTTTGGATAGGAGTCTACATACCGAAGCCATAAGAAAGTTAGAGACAGTGTTTTAGGCTCTCGGCTCAGATAGTAAGATGCATTGCTTAGAGTTTTAGCATTGTAAATTTTTATTTCAAGGTTCTCAACTCTTTGATCTTAAGAAGGTTTCATTTCTAACCTACCCTAACTTGTTTGGGACAAAAGACTTTGTTATTATTATTGTATTTGTAAAACAAAGAAGGTTTAACCACACCACAGTGATCGGAGATTCTTTATTGAAGGAAAGTATGTCGTAGTTTGCTTTCATACAATCAGAGGCAGCAGAGTGATCAAAGTGTTACTTACTAACCCTAACATCAATCCCAGCTTTTCTACTAAATAAATAAAGAAGGGTAAAAGTTTTAAAATGCAAGTAGGACTGACAAACTTTAAAATGCCCCAATCTATCAAGACCAGCACCGAATGTCAACTAATGCCCACTTATGCTAGGATTACTAGCCTAGGGCTAACAGTCTGACACAGAAGATTTTGCTAGGCATAGTATATTGAAGCTTTTTTTTTTTGGGAAAAAAAAGTCCCACATGCTGCCAATTTTTTAACATTTTAATTATTCACTAGAACCTCCTAATCTTGAAATAAAATTGTCTACTCTTTAAAAGGCGGCAAGCCCCATTCACTAGGTTTGAAATCCAACAGCGAACTGAGAACTTGGTCAGCTCCTTTGTGATACGAAACATCCAGCCTCGGATCTGGGACCATCACCACAGACCTGCAAAAGAAGAAATAGTTTGTACTTAGTAGTCAAAAAGCACGGTTGTTTGCACAAATGTAACTATAATGGCCACTTACATTCCAGCATTTTTAGCTGCTGCTACACCTGATGGTGCATCTTCAAAAACCAAACAATTACTGGGTTCTACATTGCCCTGGAAAAAATGCAATGCAATTCAGGGGAGAAGAAAGATACTTAGTTCACACAACATTCTGAAGGAACATGGCAATTACAAGTGTTGCTATATGGTTGATTCTAATACCTCAAACCTCCTCATAGCAGCAAGGAAAATATCAGGAGATGGTTTGCCAGTCTTCACCTCTGGGTCATCCCCCATGACAACATGATGCATCAGGGCAAACATTTCCTGGTGATTCTGTGTCTTCAGTGCAAAATGACGTTTATGGGATCTGAAAGCCACCACAAGGGCAAATCATTGGTATTATTCTAATTTAGTAAAGAACAAAGATCAATGGAGAAAAGGGTAGTGCAAAAATCAAGGCCAAATGGATTGATTTAGAGAAATTACCCTGTTGCAACACCCATTGGTATTCCATTTGCATGGAGATGATGGATCAAACGTAGCACCCCTGCAAGAGAAACGATTTATTTATCTAACATCATAAGCAAAACCCATATACACATCTTTAACCAGATAAATAACAGTTATTTCCTACTCTAGGGAAGTAATTTCCTGTGGCAAAAAGAGTTCAGATAAATAACAAAAGACAACCAAAAGAAAATTTTAATTTAGCACTGTGTAAGCAAATCAATGATGTTGAAATATTGATTTTTTCCAATGCCGAGATGCCTTTAACACTTTGCTAAAAGAAGAGGGAGCCTGGAAGTGGGAGGTACGAGTTAGTTTCAAGAGGAAGAGATGTAAATGTGACCCATTTGCACTTTCAGGTTTCCAGTTTTTCTGCTTGTATCCTATTACTCTATTAGCTTGCTTCCATGGTTCAAGTAGGCGCTAGGCAGGCAGCGAGGTGGGGCTTAGCGTCTAGGGGGCCTAGTTTGGGCCTAGGCAAAGCCTAGGTGGCCGAATTAAAAATGAGGACTGCATACCGAAGATGAGCAATCATGCATATATATTTGATGTAAATGACTAAATGCTTAATGTAAAGTTGTAAAACCTGCAGATGTACGGGTCATCACGGACACGTAGGAACAAGCTGTGAAGAAAATAAACTTTCGGAGGGTCCAAACATAAGAAATTTAAGGAGGAATTTGCAATATCACAGAACTTAGAGGATTAAATCGCAAAATTGCCAATCCTCAATAAATTCCGAATCCCCTTCTTGCTTCTCCTCTCCGGCCAAATCCCCTTGCTTCTCTTCTCCTCCCTCTACTCCGATCGGCGGCGCTTCTCCTCCCTCTACTCCGGTCGGCGGCGCTTCTCCTCCCTCTACTCCGGTCGGCGGCGAGGCCAAGTCATCTTGCCACCGCGCCATTTGCAACTCGCCGGCCAATACCTCCCCCGTATCCTCCTCTCACCGCCACGCCTCCCTACCAGTTCGGCGCGCCACCCCAACTCCACCGGGCCGCACCGTCCTTCTTCACCTCCTCCAAATCCCGTGCAGCCGCGCCGCGACCAGAGCCCAGGTTCTTTTCCTCTTCCCTGGACTCCGATTGCTTCTCTCCCCCTCCTCCGACACCTCCTTTCTAGCTCCGGCAGCCGCTGTGGCCGAGCCAGACATGTCTCCGCGCGGCGATGGCTCCGCCTTTGACCGCCGACGGCTGCCTTCGACCGCCTTAGGCCGCTTAGGTGGGCTGGTTGCCTAGCCTGCTGATTTTGGCCAAGGCACGGCGGCAGAGCTCCATCCAACGCCTAGGCCCGCCCAGGCGGCCGCATAAACCGCCTTCTTGAACACTGCTTGCTTCATGCCGACTCTTAGATATGTTTTGCCTTGTACAGCACCGAGGACACCAGGTTGGACTTGATGAACCAAGTTGCAAGAGAACCATCATGCTTTACTGTACAGATAATTGCATCTCATTCTGCTTTTCTATTATCCTACTTGAATATTGGGATGTTCATTTTCTACTTCCATATTTGTCTCAACAAGAAACATTGAAAATAGTTTCTTTGACTATAGAAATAAAATAATATATGCCTAGTAAGACCAATATACATGAACAGAAGAATTGGTACAATAAAAAAAAAACTAAAGATAGCTCTCAAGGCTACCCACACCGTTATGATATTAATGACAACCAAAATTTACTCCCTGAAAGTCCACACAAATTTCCATTCCCTTCCCTTCTCCCCTACCCTCCAGGCTCCAACACAAGAAGGTGATAACACACACTTCAACAGACGGTAGTGTTACACTACATGGTTTGAGAATGCCGCATGACCACAGATGACATATTATAGCACATAGCCTAAGCCAGCGCAAGGTAACATATTGTGTTTAGCAGCACATCAGTAGTTCAGTATATTGTGTGGTGAAATGTGGTCTTCAGATGTTCACACAAAATGACTTGCCGACACATTCCCTGTATTTAATAGCGCTTAATATGTTCAAGTACATACTTTCCTTCCCTCAGATCCCTGTGACATTGAACAAGTAATGGGGGCAGTATATTGCCACAAAGAGAAACTTAGGCATACGTCACCAAAGCAACCTAAGAAATTACAACTGATTATATATTTATATTAACTTGAACTTCTACCACCGCTCAAACACCGTTCTTTTAGTTCTTTTTGGTCTAGCAACCTGAAGGCCTAACGAATTGTCAAAGATAGAAGGCTCCTACAATCAATCATGTCATGCTACATTAACAGTTTGGTCGCCCCAACTGACAAGTGACAAAGTTTGGCACATCAAATTGCAAATACAAGTATACAGCACAAGACTATCTTTCGAAGGGGAGAGAGAAGTCGTCCTCACCAGGCAAGACAGGGCAGGAGGGGAAGAGCTCCTGGAGCATGCTCTCACGCTCCTCGAGGAACTGCTCCGGAGTGAGCAGGTCGGTGAGGCCGCACTCCTCGACGAAGATGCGCGCCGACTCCATGGCCTTCTTGCCCATCATCTTTGCCTTGAGGGACCAGTCGAAAACCTTGCCGTACCTCGCCAGGATCTTCTCCTGCACCTCCGTGTAGAACCCCTCTGTGTCTGCGCCCACACAAAGCGAAACACCATCAGTAAAACCCATGGAATTGGGTCAAGAACATCCCCCCCCAGAATTTAACCAAGCTGCATCCAAGAATCAATCTGGAACCCCAGGAACAGGGGAGCAAATACGCCATGGGAGGGAGGAGCAGCAGTAGGAGATACCGAGCAGGAGGCCATCCATGTCGAAGATGACGTGCGAGACGACGGCCCTGGGCGCCTCCGCCGTCTGCCCCTCGCCGGCGTCCTCCGATGCCATTGGCGCGCGCGTGGGGGTGGGGAGAGAGAGAGAGAGATCTGGCGTTTTTTTTTGTTCGTGGGAATCTCGTGTGATTGGTGTGCGCGTCCAGCCGACCGTACGGTGCTCTGCCGATGCACAAGTAATTGCAGGCTGGCGGGGCCGGGCCCACTCTTGGCCCAATTTCTTTCGGTCCACCGATATGGGCCGATCTGTGGGCCCAGTTACTTTCGGACCACGAATCTGGGCCGGCGGTGCTCGGCCTTGCTTCCTGGGCCGGGTTAAGGCCGGGCTGGTCTAGGCCGCAGCCAGCCCGGCTTAATCCCAGGCTCGGGTTGGGCCGTCGAGTCGAGCTCAATTTCCTCTGGTCTATGTCACGGCTGAAAAAAAAACGAAAACCTTGGGTCTTTTTTTTTTAAAAAAAGGAAAACTAAAATTTACTTGATTTGTACAACGAATTAGCGATTCGTCTTACAAATCTCGCGCATTCAAATATGGTCTTTCAAATCTCATGAATCCAGACCGTAACATTGCGTCAAGTGATTTAGAAATTAGAACATGTTGTCATGGTTTGGAGTTTGGACTGTTTGACATAACTTTTGCAAAGAGCGCCTTGGTTAATTAACACATTGCTAATATTGGTTTTTTAAAACATGGCTAAGATTATTTTTTGAAAAAAAATGAAAAACATGTTTCATGCCACAATCAGCATGCATACCTGAAAATGGTAGGGCAAGTTGTTGGGAGGCAAGATGCGTTGTGTGTAAAGTGCCACTCCATGGTCTCATTCGGCAGGGTAGAGGATTCTTTTCTTTTCAAGCCTGCTGGGCTTGTAATCATGGTCAGGATAAGAATCAGGTTCTCATAGAGTCCCTTTGCGTAGAAAAAGCATTTGTATTCCATCCATCTTTTTTTTTATCTCCATCCATCTTTTTTTTACATGGTGTTTTTTTATTTTTTACGGTCTTTAATATATAATTTTGATCGCTATTTTTTTTATAATTTTATATTAAGATATACTAATACAATTATAATATTGTAAAAGTATTTTTAACGATATAATTTTTGTATAGTCAATCTAGATAGTTTTAAATTTATTGATAGTTAAATTTTAAAATTTTTGATGTCACAGATTCTAAAAAGTTAAGTAAAAAAGAAGGGAGTAACTTCTTTTCTACCTCGCCTGATGCATGTAATCGATCGAAACGTTAGATTTCAGGGTCTGTTTGGGAGAGCTCCACCAGCTCCAGATCCACAAAAAACAGCTCCACTCCACGAAATTTTACCCAAACGCTCCAGCTCCGCGAAATCTGAATCCACCAAAATCCTGGATCTGAGGGCCAGATCCATGGATTTCATGGAGCTCCTCAAGGGGTGCTCCACCGTGGAGTTGGGTGGTAATTACCCACCAATGCCACTGGTTACACAGATCTCCATGGTGGAGCTGCTCCATGGTGGAGCTGCTGCTTCAGATCCACGTTTTCAGTGGTTGAGCTCTCCCAAACAGGCCCTCAGTATATTTTGTTATACATCCGGTTGATGCCCGCGGAAGGCGCCTGATCTAATTTGCACCGACCGGGCGTCTTCTACTCCCACGAGACCTGTCCGCTGAGGTCACATTGGCTCCAATGGCGAGGCAATGGCCGATGACCGTAGGCGTCGTCCACCCTAGGCGGTGCTTCGCCGTGCCGCCGACCGTCCCTCCCTGAGAAAGGTGATGGTCCATAATGCATGGGGCGGCAAGCAGTGACGGAGACATGAGACTGAAGAGTGGCGCCTATGATGATCCGGCCATCGAATTAGGTTTTGGTGCATGGTAGTTAACGATCGAGTTAGGTTTTGGATGGCGACGAGGACAAGTGAGGGGAGTGGCAGCACCAGAGCCGTGGGACAGGCAGGCCGGCAGGGAAGTTGGTGGCCGCGGCAGGCGAGGACATGCACACTTGGTTAATTAGTCATTAAACAAGCATTAAGCTAGCATAAAGCAATCTATAAGCGTAAGGTGGCAATCATGACTTTGTGCGGCGCTCACGTTTGCAGTGCACGTACGGAATTAGATCGAGGCTTGCATTGACTAACGTTCGCTTTCGATCTTTGTCATCTGATTGTTACTCATGACCATTCTCACGCATGCATGCAGAAAGTCGAGCAAGGAAAGAGGGACCGAAAGCCATCTTAACCAGCTAAGATTTTGACTACAATTACTGTGGTTTCTCCAATTTATTAACCCCTGTCCTCAGTTGTCGTAGACTCATTTTCTTCACAAAATTTCACAAGTGTAATAAGCGATTTGGCCACCAATTTAAAAAAAATCGTGGCTTGCTACACTTTCGGTCCCGTAAGCAACCAAACATACTAGAATCCATGTATTGGTCCTCGTGTTTCAAAAATTGTCCAACAATCGTATCCACTCAGATAATAAAATTAGACTGTAAGTACCTATACGAAATGGCATATTTTAACCAATCAAACATATTTTACATCATTAATAGTTGAGATATATAGAGTGGGGGATACTACTACAGAAAGCCTAATAGTAGATGGCCAATCACAGACGATTTGACAAAACCGTCTGTGACCAACACTAACACAGACGGTTTTAATTTGGACACCGTCTGTATTGGCGGCGTCGGAGAAAACGAGTATCACAGATGGTTCTTACCGATGAACCGTCTGTGATATTGAAGTATCACAGACGGTCTGTATTAAAAACCGTCTGTGATAATGGTCACTAGGCATTTATTGTGCTGCTCAGACCGCATCTGTCTTCATTTCGATCTAGATCTAGCCGCTGATGCGCACTCTTTCGCTCAGGAGGTAAGCTAGGCGATTTCAGGCCAGTTAATTTGGTGGGAGGAGGCAGAGATTGAGCTTTGAAGATTCATACTTTCCTGGTTGCTCTAGATATGGTTAGTAATGAAATTTGTTTTTTCTTTGCATTACAATTTAGATCTAAGTAATTGGTGAGTGTTATTGAAGATGGTTTGCAAAATTGTTGGTTATATAATACCTGTTGTGTTTATAATATGAATTGAGCTAGCAAATTAAGCCTCAATACATGTGGCCGGTATATATGTAGTATTAATTAATTAATTTAATTTTTAATACTAAGTTGTTATATATGTACGTAACGTAGGACCGAAGCTAGATGTATGCCGCGAGCCGTGTGAGTGAAGAGTACATTAATGGCGTGTCTGCTTTTACAAGAGCTCGCTGCCGAGGAGGATATGTTGAATAAGGGGGTGGAATATATGTACTGTCCATGCACTGACTGCGAGAATTTAAAGATGTTTAAGAACCGAGGGCAAATTGAAGCGCACTTGATTCGGAGGGGTTTCAAAAAGGGTTATATGTGTTGGAGCAGTCATGCGCGAAGTGAATGATCATATGCCGCCGGATGACATCGCCGATTAAGTGAATGACATGCCGCCGGATGACATTGCCGGTGAAGTGAATGACATGCCGCCGGATGATGTCGATTGTGGTTCGAATTCGGATAGGTTGCACGATGATAATTTGGATCAGATGCTTCGCGATGTAGAAGAGAACTATGATGAGAGAGAGTATGTTAAATTCCGGGGCTTGATGGAGGACTCGGAGAAACCTTTGTTCACGTGCTGCAAGTACACGAGGTTGTCGGCCGTGCTTGAACTATTGAAATTGAAGGCAAGCAACGGTTGGTCCGACAAGAGTTTCACGATGTTGCTAGGTCTTTTAGCGGACATGCTTCCAGAGGGAAATGAGTTGCCTAAAACCACGTATAAAGCCAAGAAGGTTCTTTGTCCGTTGGGAATGGAAGTAGAAAGAATACATACATGTCCGAACGACTGTATCCTCTACTGTAAAGTGTATGCAAACATGCATGTATGTCCGGTGTGCAACGCATCCCGATACAAACGCAACAATCAATCAGATGATGGCGAGGGAACAGAGGCAAAGAAAGGACCTCCTGCTAAGGTGGCATGGTATTTTCCTATAATTCCCCATTTGAAAAGGTTTTTTGCAAATCCAAAGGAGGCAAAATTGCTGCGTTGGCACACGGAGGAGCGCAAGAAGGATGGAATGCTAAGACACATTGCTGATTCCGCGCAGTGGAGAAACATTGATTAGAGTTTTGCAAACTTCGGTGCAGAACCAAGGAATATAAGGTTTGGACTGAGTACAGATGGAATGAATCCTTTCAGTAGCATGAACAGTCGACATAGTACATGGCCCGTGACTCTCTGCATCTATAACATTCCTCCTTGGTTGTGTGTGAAGCGAAAGTATATTTTGCTGTCGATACTTATCCAAAGGCAAAAACAACCTGGGAATGATATTGATGTGTTCCTAGCACCGTTGGTGGAAGATCTAAAAGTATTGTGGAACGAAGGGGTATAGGTATGGGATGCATACAAACGAGAGAACTTCACTCTGCGCTCCTTATTGTTCTGCACCATAAATGATTATCCTGCCCTTGGTAACCTATCGGGCCATAGTACAAAAGGTGTCAAAGCTTGTACTTACTATTTAGATGGTACCGAGAGTGTGTGGCTGAAACACTCATGCAAAACCGTCTACATGCATCACCATCGGTTCCTTCGGAGGGCTCACCCATACCGCAAGATGAAGAAACAATTTGACGGAGAGAAGGAAGACGGTTCAGCTCCAAGGCATTTAAGGGGACACGAGGTTTATGATATGGTTAAGGATTTAGATGTTGTCCTCGGAAAGGGACGTAAATTGAGGGCTCATGAGAAGAACACCTGGAAGAAGAGATCAATATTTTGAGACTTACCTTATTGGGAATACCTAGATGTTCGACACTGCATTGACGTCATGCACGTAGATAAGAATGTATGCGACAGCTTGATTGGTCTCTTACTGAACATTCGTGATAAAACAAAGGACGGCGTCAACGCACGGCTTGACTTGGCTGATATGGACATCAGGCCTGAGTTAGCACCGACATGCACTGATAATGAACGAACGTACCTTCCCCCTGCGTGTTACACTCTGTCCAAGGCTGAGAAAACAGAACTGTGCCAGTGCTTGCATGGTGTCAAAGTTCCATCTGGTTACTCCGGCAACGTGAATAAACTTGTTTCGATGCAAGATTTGAAGTTAAATGACATGAAGTCTCATGATTGTAATGTGCTGATGACACAGATACTCCCTATTGCAATTAGAAATATTTTGCCAATCAAAGTCCGAGAGACAATCATGAGGCTATGTTATTTCTTTAATACAATTGCTCAGAAGGTCATCGATCCCGAAGGACTAGATGCTCTGCAGGAGGAGGTGGTGATGACTCTATGTCACCTTGAAATGTATTTCCCTCCTTCGTTTTTCGATATCATGGTCCATCTCATTGTTCACGTTGTGTGGAAGATAAAAATATGCGGGCCCGTATTCCTATGTAGCATGTACCCATTTGAGAGGTTCATGGGAAATTTCAAGTCCTACGTACGGAATCGATCTCGGCCGGAGGGCAGTATCGTCGAAGGTTATGCAAGCCAAGAGGTCATTGAGTTTTGTGTCGATTATATGGATCAGATTCAACTGTTAGGTGTGCCTTAATCTCGTCATAAGGGGAGGATGAAGGGTGTCAGAACTATCGGAAGGAAAGCAATCACTCCAGATATGGACACGTATACTCAAGCCCATTTCACGGGCGTGCAACACATGACTGAAGTGGCGCCTTATGTCGACCAGCACAAGGATGTGCTTCGACAACAGAATCCAGAGTGGCCGGATGTTTGGATCATGAGACAACACAACAGTCAGTTCAACCAATGGTTGAAGGAGCAAATCGCTAAGAGCCGAGAAACAAAGCCGAGCGTGACGCACGGCTACGAGAAGAGATCAAGGCATCTCTTAGAGAGGAGCTAATAGGTGAGCTGGCTGATGTAGTCAGAGATGAGGTGCAAAAACATACAGAAAATCAGCAGGCCACCGTCGTCGCTCCTGTGCTAGCTAGCCCGTACAACCGTCCGAGTAGTTGCACGTCCAATCCGACGCAAACCGATGCCAGATTTTCTGTGGACGACATCCTGGTAATAATTATTATCTCTCGAATGCTTGCTCCATTGATAGGCCTATTCGAGTAGCTAATTCTGTATCGTTATGTAGGAGCCTACGAAGTGCAGGCTCCAAGTGAGATATGCCTCCGTTCCCTTGCACGCTGCTTGGGTCTAGGCATATCAGTCTGGTATCGGGGCCATTGTGCACGGTCAAGCTTTAGCGCCAGGCTTCGCAAAAGTTAATGTGAATGGTGTGCATGTCAATTTTGAGGTCGTCCCGCTACCGAAGCCCCCCAACGACGAGAACGTGACTCTAGGGCAGGCCATTGGAACATTCATCCAGTGGCCCAAAAGCGACATCTCCCTGGAGGCTTCTTCACCGGTGGCAGGACCAAAAGGGCAGTGCGAACCAGAGCTACATGCACTGGTGCCATCTCCACTACAAGACTTGTCTCCATCACCGCTAGCTGCACCGTTGCTATCTCCACGGATGCTATTCTCGCCAGAGCAACTTGCACCACTGCTACCTTTACAGTCGACTGCCATTAAGTCGACCTATAGCCGAGGCAGCAAGGGCAGCACGGGCAAAGCAAAGAAGACCAATGATGATATCCCGTACATGCCATTGGCCCGCAAATTCGTGCTTGGCCAGCCGTTGCTCGAGCACAAGGTCCTCCAACCCCTAGCATATAGTTGCCTGCAATTGCACAAGTGGTATATGGAGCAGTCCAATAAGCCAGAGGGAGAACGGATCTCAAGTGTCACTGTCAAATTCACGCTGGATGATTTACATCACAGTCTTCAAGAGTGTGTCTTCATGGTCGCCTTTGAGGATTTATTCGATCTTTTCACGCTCAACGCTCTTGACGTCTCACTCATTCGATGCTGGACGTTGTAAGTGTGTATAATCACAGTCTCCATTCATGTCATATCGATAAATGTCATATATAATTTGTTGCTTTCGTGTATATATGTATAGACACATGCTGACTAAAGTTAGAACATCCAAATCATCATCGGTTGGTTTCTTGGACCCACACTTGGTCGCCAAGAATTCCATCGACGAGGAGTCATCCATCGTCAAGAGGTACATTGCAGCAGCACTGCTGCAATACCGCAATAAGGAATATGTACTTATGTCCTTCAATCAGAACTATCATTGGATTTTAATAGTAATTGTACCAAAATGGAACAAGGTATATTACCTTGATTCCCTAAGTAAGAATAAAATGGACTTCACAGTTGTCAGCCAAGTAATCGATAGGTAAGTACATTTTCTCCATACATACCTATATTATACTTTTTCTTTCCTTCTAAATGACTAAGGTTAACCTTTTCGAATCACGTAGGGCGTTCGCGGTGTACATTGCAATGGGAGGTGTCTCGAAGCAAGGGGCCAAAGGCCTGACACATGCTCGAGATTTTAAGGTATTCGCTATTACACATTAATTAATTCTATGCAACAGTTGGTAGTAATGCCTCTTGAATTAACACATTGCATTTTTTTACAGTGCCACCAGCAGCCACCGGGCAACACATGTGGATTCTACGTTTGCCACCATATGGAACTACTCCTCGATTCCTCGAGGATCATCAATTCCAAGGTTTGCCAATCTTCCCATAATTACTTCATACTTATCACGTTATATATATACGCACATTGATATTCCTATCGACAGGCTGCGTTCATCCCATCAACTGCATTGAAACAGCCCGACCTTTCACACATTCGAGGAGAGATGGCGTACTTTCTGGTGGCTAACGTCATAAACCCAGCTGGAAAGTTCCACTGCGCACCATGATTTTTTATTGCTCTTATCACTCCGGAATCGAGGTCTCGCGAAAGGAACAGTGCATAATCAATGAACTTTGTCAGGCTGCATAAGCAATACTTGGATGGCAATCATGCACCATCCAAGTATTGCTTGTGCAGCCTAACAAAGTTCGTTGATTATGGCTCTGTTTCTTTCGCGAGACCTCGATTCCGGAGTGATAGAGCAATAAAAAAATGCAATGTTACCATCTAAGTGGAAATGCAACATACATCTTTTGTAATTGTATATTTGTTAATGGATATTTTATTTCATTTCAATTAATTGATTTGCGAAATTGATGTTTTATGTTTGTCAAATGGATGTTTTATGTTTGTCAAATGAAATGTAATGTGAATTGGATGTTGTATGCTTGTATGTGAATTGGATATTGTATGTTTGTCAGAAATTGTATGTATATCTGCTTGTTTTAGAGGGCATGGCTAGAATTTCCTGAGGCTAGCCAATAAATAGAAATAGATTTAGAGGTTAAAAGAAATATCACAGACGGTTTTTAAGTAAAAACCGTCTGTGATATATCAATATCATAGACGGTTTTTGAGTAAAAACCGTCTGTGATATCTGATGATAACCACAGACGGTTTTTAATTAAAAACTGTCTGTGATATTGATATGTCACAGACGGTTTTTACTTAAAAACCGTTTGTGATTTTTACAACACAAACGGTTCGAAAACCGTCTGTGATAACCTTCCATTATCACTGACCCATAAATTCAGACGGTTTAGAAAACCGTCTGTAATACTGTTTTCTGTAGTAGTGGAAAAACAGCCACTCATAATTTCCTCAATAAATAACTAGCTATTTTGAAATGACGAATACAAATAAACCCGATAATATTGTGAAACAGCTCGAGAACGAGTATTTCCTTATTGGTCAGTAAGTCAGGGAACACCATTTTTTTTTAATGATGGTTGGACTTACCGATTCGTGATGGTTGATATACTACAAATACGCACACCCTACTACTCATGCCACACACGCCTACACACGTGCATGTCTACTGTAGACGCTTTGAATTTTGCTGAGGCTTCAAGTCCATGCACGTTCCCACTAAACACACAGGCATGCCTACTCTGATTAAATAAGGCACGCCGTGTATATCCTAAGTGATGGAAATGAATACTGTCACATATGTCTTCTAGTGGATGTTGTAAAATCAGTTTGTCACAAAGTAATATTTATCTTAGTGAATATATTCTTTTTTAAATCGTTATGTTGATATGCTTGTAGAGTTGTAGTATACTTGGTATTCACGGTGTGATGGTTTATGATGGGGATGTTTGTCCGGCTAATAGCCATCCTTCTAGACGAATTTCTTAGTAGAACGACGTTTCCCTCTAGATTAAGAGAGAAGGTGAAGTCCCAACTGTAACTAATAAGTCAAAATTCTATTAATTTGTTTGTTCCCTCTAGAGAAAATATATGGACTAAGGGCTACCATATGACCATTGCAAGTTGACCATATAATAATTTATACATGTAGAAACAGAACGAAAACGAAAATAAAAAAGAGATAAAAATATTAACTAGATGACTTTATAACTTTTCAACCATATATAGAGAATCACCGTTCAAAATCTGAGCTTATTTATGTAGCACTGCAAAAATTGAGTATTCCTTTCTTTTTTTTCTTGATCTTTTTCTTTAATTTAGTATATGATCCCTTGGCTCTTTCATTAGCTTGGATATATTCTATGAAAATTGAAACTGAAAGTGTACAGTGTCATCTAGCAACGGAGCAAAGTTACAAGAAGACTCCAAAGTCTCCCTGAAAAGAAAAGTAACCCTTGATCTCTTTCTTTGTCCTTTGTCTTGCACCTTTTTTCAGCATGGTCACTTCTCTCGACTTGTCAAACCATCTAGAAACCATTGAAACTAAAATAACGGTTTGTCTAATGCACACGTACGCACATGTTAGAATTAATCCCAGTAATCCCTTGGCTTGCAATGATTATTTTGTTTTTCTTATAGTTAATAATTGGCATTTGACCATTTGTTAACAATTGTTTTAAGAAATGTTTCACGGCCTATAATTGGTATAACAAACATCTTTAGGTGTTAATTTTCTTTAACAACGTCCATATATGCTTTAATTTCTAACTGGATAGATTACTTATTTCGTAATATGGTTTATTGTGCTTTTTCTTCATTCTAAAATAAAATGGAGTCTAATCAGCACCTTACTATGTATTGCCCCCTTTGATAATTGGCTCCTCTCCGTACTCCCTCCGGTTGCAAATATAAGTCATCTAGAATATATGATGTTCAAACATTTTTAGGTCTGACAGTCTAAGTGTCAAGACTGACCATATGAAATTGGTTTTACCTGAATCTCCATGAAATATGCTTTCGTAGCATTTTTTTTTGTGATTTACAATTGTATCCTGTGTTGGGTTTAGCCCAGGAGAGAACTCACTTAGAGCATGTACAATGCAAGATGCTTATATATGAATGTTTAAAGAGAGAGAATATAGCCACATCATCAAGCACCCATGCAAAAGTTATTTCCTCCAATGCAAGCATCTCTTCCATGGGTGCTTAGATGCTATATTATCTATTAATAGATATAGTTATACACATAAGCACCTACTAAGCACCGATGCTTATTTAAGCATCGATGCTTCAAAATAAGCACCTTATTTATCCTATGTGGTAAGAAAAATTAGTTTTTCATTGCTAAACATCTCTCTAAGCGTCTGCATTGTACATGCTCTTATAGCTTCCTTCTTGGAAGACGAAATCAGGAGCAAACAAGGTTGAACACACTCGGTTTTGGCACCTCAGTTGCCTCTTCTCTCTGATATTCCCCCAGTGTGTTAATTAAAGCTTTCAAAGCTAATACAAATAGGAGATACAACTCACGCAACGAACCCCCTGGAGTCGTGCTACACACGCACGAATCTGATTTCCCTACGCTATCTGCGCAACACAAACCTACGTGCATTGTGCCAACACCTGAAGCACATGTACACGCCTAAAGACCTGGCCAAACTACACTACTACAAAAAAGTTATACTAGACATCTTATCACAGATGATTCTGAGGAACATTAGTGTTACAATTATCATAGAAGATTTTACAAGTATGACTGTCTATGGGCCTGTTCTTTTCAGCATTTAAAAGCTGATTTTTGGCTTTTCTACAGTAACTAACTTTTAAACAGAGTATCTCTTCAAGATAGGGTCTACTAGTTAATTATAGTACATACTGTACCGACTTCATTTATATCGGCAAAAACTGTACGTGAGTTTCTGTTACTCTGTAATCTCTTGCACGAACAATCCAAAAACCACAAGCTGCAGCCAAAAGCTATAAGCTTCAGCTAATTAAAAAGAACAGGCAGCATGTTACTAGCGATAGCTAGAAACATCTATGATATATAATTATCACAGACGATTCTTAACAAGAGCTGTCTATGATATTATCATAGACAGTTTGGATAAAAAACCGTTTGTGATGTCTGAATTATCACATACGGTTCTTAGTAAAAATCGTCTGTGATAACATTACAGACGATTCTTATTAAAAACCATCCGTGATAATTGTATACATCACAGACGGGTTTTAATTCGAACTGACTATGATAATGTCACATCACTAATCCGTGACATCTCCCCTAGAATTTTGATCTCACACGTTCATTCTCTTTGCATTGAACGGTAGGCACATTCTCCTCTCACCTCTCGCCCCTTATTAATCCCCCTCTCCCTTTCCCTCAATTTCACTCAAGTCATATGCATAGACACACACTTGCACATCTCCTTTGCCAACCTCTCCTCACACCGTCGGTAGCCATGGAAGCGATGATAGGCTCAAGGATCCTTCCTCGGCTGCGCAGCGCGTACGGGCAGGAGGGAGGAACTCGAGCCAGTCTCCACGAGGGCGCAGGGGCGCCTTGAAGTCAGGCGATGCGCTAGGGCAGGGGAGGCGAGAAGCAATCGGGAATACCCTTGAAGCCAGGCAAGGTAAATGTCTTGCTTACTTTATTCAATACTGATTAGGGTTATATATATCCCACTTCCTAGCAATCCAACTCCAATACGATCTGATCTTTTAAAGGAATAAGCAATATCTAAAGAGATCTAATCTCTAACTCTAAAGCGATCCAATCTCTAATGAGATCCCAATTGCCGTGCGGCTTAGCCACTGGGCCGAGCCCGGCGTTGATACGAGATGCCGGTCATAACATCTCTCCCTGCCTCCGCAAACAGCTCGTCCTCGAGCTGAACTTCGGGGTAGAGGTCCTTGAAGTCCTGCAACAATTCCCACGTCGCATCCTCGGTAGACAACCCTTGCCACTTGACGAGGACGTGCCAGGTGCCGCGGCGCAGTTGGGCACGCAGCACGCGCTCCGGGATGGCCAATCGGCGGCCGTCCTGCACCGGCGGCAAGGGTGGAGGGGCGGCCGGAGGTTCTCCGCGGAATGGTTTGAGCAGTCCTACGTGGAAAACGTCGTGGAGCCGGGCGCCCTCGGGTAGCTGAAGACGATAGGCCACCTGCCCAATGCGTTCCAGCACTTGAAACGGACCTGCGTAGCGTGGACCGAGCTTGCCCCTGGGATGGTGAATCAGTGAGTGCGTCGGACGGTGAAGAAGGCGGAGCCACACCCAATCTCCCACCGCGAACACCAACTCCCGGTGATGGTCGTCGTAGTGGCGCTTGGCATACTGCTGGGCCTTGAGGAGGTGCTCGCGAACCTCGGTCAGGAAGGCGTCGCGGTCCTGTAGGAGGGTATCCACCGCCTCCGTCTGAGCAGCTCCTGCGATGTGCGGGAGCAGCGGCTGTGGTGGCCGTCCGTAGACGACTTGGAATGGCGTGGCGTGGAGAGCCGTATGGAACGATGTGTTGTAGCAGTACTCCGCCCATGGAAGCCAGTCGACCCAGGCACGTGGGCGGTCCCCGGTGGCACAACGGAGGTACATGGCGATCACCTTGTTGACGACTTCGGACTGGCCATCCGTCTGAGGGTGGAACGCCGTGCTCATGCGGAGCTTGACACCGGCCATCTTGAAGAGGTCGCGCCACATGTGACTGGTGAAAACCGGATCACGGTCGCTAACGATCGAGGTGGGGAAGCCGTGTAGTCGAACGATGCCCTCGAAGAAGGCGCGTGCAACTGACGTTGCCGAGTACGGGTGACTGAGGGCGATGAAGTGCGCGTACTTGGAGAAGCGGTCGACGACGGTAAGAATGACGGACTTCCCGTGGACCTTAGGAAGACCCTCGATGAAGTCCATCGAGATGTCTGCCCACACCTGGGACGGCACGTCTAGTGGCTGCAAGAGGCCTGCCGGCTGTAGGGTCGGTGTTTTGTTGCGTTGGCAGGTGATGCATGTGCGAACGTGATCCTGGACGAGCACCCGATCACCCGGTATATAGAAGTCCGTGCGCAGGCGCTGGAGTGTCTTCTGGATTCCCTCGTGGCCGGCTGTATGGGCCAGCGCAATCACCTGCTGGCGCAAGTCGTTGTGCGCCGGAACGAATAGACGCTTGCCGTGGAGCAGGAAGCCGTCATTGGCGCGCCATGGGGGACCGAGAGAGCCGTCCAGCAGCTGTTGGTGGAGTCGGCCCGCCTCGTCGTCGGCTTCTGTGGCGGCGCGGATCTCGTCGAGAAGGCGAAATGAGGGCCCGGAGAGGGCGTGCACTGCGGCTGAGTCGGTGGTGGTGTCAGTGTCGCGGCGCGAGAGTGCGTCGGCCGCCGCGTTGAGGCGCCCGGGGCGGTACTCGACCGCGAAGTCGAACCTGAACAGCTTGCTGATCCACTGATGCTGGGGAATGGTGGAGAGTCGTTGATCCAGCAAGAACTTCAGGCTGTAGTGGTCGGTGCGGACGAGAAAGCGACGCCCCCAGAGGTACGCCCGCCAGTGCCGCACAGCCTGGACAAGGCCAATGAGCTCGCGTTCGTAGGCCGCCAGCTTGTGGTGGCGGGCGGCGAACGGCCGACTGAAGAAGGCCAGGGGCCCGCTCCCTGGTGTAGCACGGCGCCGAACCCTGTGCCCGAGGCGTCGCAGTCGACGACGAATTCTTTGTCGAAATCCGGCATTTGCAGTACCGGTCCTGACAAGAGAGCGCGCTTGAGCGCCACGAAGGCCTCCGCAGCCTCCGGCGTCCATGCGAAAACTTCCTTGCGCAGTAGGCTTGTCAGTGGTGCTGCGATGGTCCCGAAGTCCCGGATGAACTTTCGGTAGTAGCCAGCCAACCCCAGGAAACCGCGCACGCCCCGGGGTGAACGGGGCGCTGGCCAGGCCGAGACGGCGACCACCTTGTCGTTGTCCATGGCGACACCGTCGGCGGAGATGACATGGCCGAGGTAGGCGACAGACGACGCCCCGAAGGAGCACTTCGACCTCTTCAGGTAGAGGCCGTGGGCGCGCAGGGCGTCGAAGACAAGGCGGACGTGCTGCAGGTGCTCGGACCAGGACGAACTGTAGATCAGAATATCGTCGAAGAAGACGAGCACGAACCTGCGGAGGAAGGGCCGGAGGACATCGTTCATGAGTGCCTGAAATGTCGCTGGCGCGTTGGAGAGGCCGAAAGGCATGACGAGGAACTCGAAGTGCTCATGATGGGTGCGGAACGCCGTCTTCTCGATGTCCTCCGGACGCATGCGGACCTGATGATAGCCGGACCGCAAATCCAGCTTGGTGAAGAACTTGGCGCCGTGGAGTTCGTCCAGAAGCTCGTCGACCACCGGGATCGGAAATTTGTCCTTGGACGTCTTGTCGTTCAGGGCCCTGTAGTCGATGCAGAAACGCCATGAACCGTCGGCCTTCCTGACCAGCAGCACGGGCGCCGAAAACGGAGACGTACTTGGCCGTATTATGCCGTGCTCCAGCATGACGGCGCATTGACGCTCCAGCTCGTCCTTCTGGAGCTAAGGGTAGCGGTAGGGGCGGACGGCCACCGGCGCCGTGCCGGGCAGTAAGTGGATACGGTGGTCATAGGGGCGCACCGGCGGCAGCCCGCTGGGCACGTCGAAGAGCGCCTCATACTGCTGGAGTAGACGGTTGAGCAGGGGCTGTTGTGGCGAGCCCTCGACGGCGTGAAGCATCGGCTGTCGCCTGTCGTCGCGAGGTGAGCCCACGCCCTTCCAGAGGACGCGGTGGTCACCCCGGTGGAAGGCCATGCAGAGGTCGTCGAAGTCCCATAGGATGGGGCCCAGTGTCCGAAGGTAGTCCACGCCGAGGATGAGGTCAAAACCACCCAAGTCGATGCCGAGGCAGTCGATGGAAAATTCCTCCTGGCCGATGCGCATGGCCACGTTGTGCGCCCGGCCCTGGCATGCGACGCGGTCCCCGTTGGCCACCGTGACCCGTATGGAGCTGTCGGATGTCACGAGGCCAATGCGGCGCATTACGTCGGCGTTGATGAAGTTGTGGGTGGAGCCGCTGTCCAGGAGGGCGAGGAGCCGGTGACCGTGAATGTAGGCGTGGAGGTGGAATGTCTCCTTGGTGCGGATGCCGACGATGGCGTGGAGGGAGACGACTGGTTCGTCTGGCCGCGCCTCCTCCGTGACCACCTCGGCGCCTTCGTCGGCCACCATCTCGTCGTTGAGATAGTCGGTGACCTCGAGGTAAAATAGTCGCTGGCACTGGTGACCTCGTACGTACGGCTCGTCACAGTTGTAGCACAGCCCTTGACGACGTCGCTCGGTCATCTCAGTCGGCGTCAAGCGGCGGAACGGCCGTGGAGGTGTGGTAGGCGGGGGCAGCGCGGGTGCAGCCGCGCTTTCAGTGGCAGACGCGCTTGCAGCAGGGGCGCGCAGCGATGCGGGCAGCACCATCGGCGGCCGTGGGGAAGGACGAGCAGTCCGTTGCGCCGGTGCGGACATGGTTGCCGCAGCGCGGCGCTCGTAGGCTCGTGCCAGATGCATGGCCGTCTGAAGGTCCGGAGGCTCCCGGAGTTCGACGTCGATGCGGATGTGCTCCGGAAGACCCCCCACGAAGAGTTCCGCCTTTTGAGCGGGTTGGAGATGCGGCGTATGGCACACTAGTGCGTTGAAGCGCTCCTGGTAGTCCTGGACGGTGCCGTGGAACGGTAGACGAGCAAGTTCGGCGAGGCGATTGCTGCGGATTGCCGGCCCGAACCGCTGATGGCACAAGTACTTGAACCGCTCCCAAGACGGCATACCTTCATCCTGTTCCATGGCGTAGTACCAAGTTTGGGCAGCACCCCTAAGATGGTATGACGCGAGCCACACTCGATCTGCGTCGATTGTGCGCTGCCCACGGAAAAACTGCTCGCAATGATTGAGCCAGTTCAGGGGATCTTCCTTGCCGTCATAGGAGGAGAATTCGAGTTTGCTGAAGCGAGGTATGCCGACCCCTGGAAGCGCGTCGGTGGTAGATGGTGCCGGGGTAGCGAAGTGCGGAACCGGCGGCCCTGGCGGCGCCCCCATGGAAGGCAGCGGGGAGGGTGATCGGGGAAAGTTTATCTTGTGGATGGGGAGCGGCGCGGATGGTGCAATGGAGGATGGCGCGGCGTACAGGGGCATGGTGGAGGTGGTAGGCGCAGCGGCGGCGGTTGAAAACGGCATCATGCCGTATGCGGGCATCTCGACGGAGAAGCCCTGGGGTATGGCGCCGGCCGAGAAGGACGCCTGCTGGTTCTCCAGAGACGCCAGGCGGGTGGAGAAGTTGGCCAGCTGCTGGGCGATGTCGGCCAGGGCCTTCGCGGTCGCGTCGGTGGCGGTCGGCGGCGGCGGCGGCGGCTGCTTCTCCTTGTCGTCGTCACCCGGCATCTCTGATACCAGATTGATAGGCTCAAGGATCCTTCCTCGGCTGCGCAGCGCGTACGGGCAGGAGGGAGGAACTCGAGCCAGTCTCCACGAGGGCGCAGGGGCGCCTTGAAGTCAGGCGATGCGCTAGGGCAGGGGAGGCGAGAAGCAATCGGGAATACCCTTGAAGCCAGGCAAGGTAAATGTCTTGCTTACTTTATTCAATACTGATTAGGGTTATATATATCCCACTTCCTAGCAATCCAACTCCAATACGATCTGATCTTTTAAAGGAATAAGCAATATCTAAAGAGATCTAATCTCTAACTCTAAAGCGATCCAATCTCTAATGAGATCCCAATTGCCGTGCGGCTTAGCCACTGGGCCGAGCCCGGCGTTGATACGAGATGCCGGTCATAACAAGCGACGAGCTCACCAAGGTCACCGTGTTCATGCTCAGGGGCTGGTCTACCTGATCCCTAAGCTTCCGTCCGATGTGGTCCATGAACATGAGGCATGTGCTGGCGCTGCTCTCCGACATCCCTGTCAGCACTGACAAGTCCTCAACTTTGCATTCGCCTTCGTTGTCATGGGTGTCACATTGCTAGGCTAACTATGAGAATTGAAGTGCTAGAAGTAGATGCTTGTGGCCACCTAGGTAGTTTGGTTATTCTGAATGGTCATGGGTTTGTTTGTGATTGATGGAAATGGTATTTTAGCTCTAAAGTAAATAGATTAGCTGGAATCTTGTAGATATGTTGTTTGAATCGATCTGAAAATTGAAACGGAAGGCAGACTTATTTGATTCTTTACAGAAAGTATGCTCTCTTTTTTTCTTTCTTGTGAATACGATTGCTGAAGTGTTGCTCCATCTATAATTTGTGCATTCTAATCAAGACACGTACCAATACAAGGATATTATACTTGAAAAATATCAAGTGAAAAATTACAACATTCCTAGCTAGCTCTGCTGTAATAAGAGGCTGAAATATAGCTTTGTTAATCCACCTCTAAATGTACATCACAGACGGTTATTTTTACCAACCATCTGTGATATGACTATCACAGAAGGCTGGTGCATAGAACTGTCTGTGATGGCTGATATATCACAGATAGTTTTTCGTAGAAACCATTTGTGATAGTATGACTTCACAGATGATTTTTTATACAAACTATCTGTGCTGTGACTTATCATAGACGGCTCACAAACTGTCTGTAATAACACCTGTTATCATAGATGCAAAAATTCAGATGGTTCAGAAACCATCTGTGATGACGGTTTAGAAATGTCTGTGATGATCCTTTGTATGGTAGTGCTACGGGGATATAACTAGATTCGATGACAATATTAATTCCAACATCCTATAATAGAAATCAGCGGTCAGCGTGTCACCTTAGAGATTGTATCAATGTGTCAATGTCCATATATATGTGGTCAAATTAAGCACCCTTTCGATGCTTCCATAGCATCATCATATCAAGAATTGGGTACTTTACCTCCGTAGAATTAAGGGTTCCTATAATGATTTATGAACAACAAGCCCAGAAAAAGGCAGAAACAAACATCATGACATCTTGTACTCCTCTCCCTCTCTCTCTAGAACACCCTTCAAAGACGCAAAAGGGCACACTACCACTATATACACACGCAAGCAAACACACACACACCGCCTCTCTCTCTCAAGAAGAAAAGGAGGAAAGAAAGCAATGGCGACCATCTCGCCGCGCCGGCGAGTCTGTCTCCCCCCATCGTCCGTCGCCGACCTCTCCACCGCCGTTCACGAGCATCGATACCCGTGCTCCCAAGATGACGACGACTTCGAGTTCACGCCCCTCCTCCCCCGGTGCCGGCGCAGCGCGCGCACCGGGTGTCCAAGAACCGCCTGCCGTGGCACCGCCCAAGCTGTGCTCACCCAGCCGCCGCCTCAGCGCGCGCGCCGAGCTCCAAACGCCGTGGCAGCGAAAGCGGCGAAGGCGCCGGGACCGCGGAGGGTGCGGTGGCACGAGATGGCGTTCGGGTCGGTGCGCGTGCCGGCGGCCATGGACATGCACGAGATCAGGAGGCGGCTGCAGGCGCGGCGGGGGGACGAGCCGGCGGCGGCCACCTCAGGGTGGGCGCCGTGGAGGTTGATACGGTCGCTGAGCTGCAAGGGCATCGAGGCCGTCGCCGTGGCGGCCGCGGCGGCGCCGGTGAGGCTCGTGTAGATACGTACAGATCGGAGGGCGGCGCGCGCCAGCCTGCCGGTGAGGTAGATGTGCTGTGCATGGTGTCGTCACGGGGGTGGCGCGCAGGCTGATGGGAGTTGAAAGGCACGAGAGGCAAGCGGTGGCCATTAATGTTAAGTTTTAGCTTTTTCCTTCTTTTCATTAAGTTTTTTTTTCTCTTTCGGTTTGGGTTTAATGTTAGGATTAGTTGGTATACTATAGTTGTTGGATGATTTATATATGCGTGTATTATATTAGGAGCAATCTAATAAGAAATAGGGTCTTGGAGTTCATCATGAAAATGCATCGTCTCTTGTATGGATAAGTAGTTAATTAGGATGCAATTAAGCTTATGGTTTCTTCGGTATTTTCAGTGCCCTCTTTCCTCCCATATCAAAGATTACAAGTACTATACTTCACAAAAACAAAGAGCACAAAACAAACTTGTATGATCCTTGTTTGGTTATGTATGAGATTAATTTCAAAATATTATGGACTAGTGGGATTGTTAAGCATGAGATCGACCTAAGGAGTATTCCTACTCGCTAAGAGTAGAGGATTTGCATTAGTACTCCACTGCATGACGCGCGCGGCAATGCTACATAGTTTATCAGTTATCACATACACGCGTAGCGACAACGCACAGCCAAGTCCTTGGCACCGCTCAACGGCTCAAGTTCAGATAGGGTCCAGTCAAGCAGGCGATCGAGTCGAGAGAAGATTCGAGTTGATCGTTCTAGCATCCAGTCTGCTTCAGGTGCTGCTTTGTCAAAGGAAAAGGGAGAAGCTGGCTGTAAGAAGAAAAAAAAAAGGTGAAAGGGAAGGAACAAAGAAAGCAAGAGGGGTAAAACGAGAAAAGAAAATTTAAGGTGTCACCTTTGGCTCTGTGAAAAAGCTAGCCAAAGTTGCTTAGTTGCATGCGGTGAAGTGAAACCAACAGTGCTTAGCTTACTGCCACCGCCCCCGCATGCGGCAGACATGGATGGATACGTCTCCCTCCTTTGCAAGCTTCTTTCTCTGCTTGATGCTGCCCATGCTCCGTTGCTCGCAAGCAAAGGAAGCTAGCTAGCCTTGTACAAAAATACAGGAAGATATAAATGCGAGAAATATATGCCTGTCTATATGTAATTTGTATTATTTGCCTTAAGTATACATTTACAGGCCGTGATGAGATGATCTTCACAATTTGTGCTGTTTGTACAATGTTGTAGGGGTGACCCCCACCTAAGCCCAGCATGCCTGTCAGAGGAATGTAAGGCCTAAAATGGAGCATGTATAATGACATGAATACCCCTGAGGGGAGTACTCAGATGTAAAGATATTATTGTAAAAGCACTCCCCATATGGATGTATATATGCGACACAGGCCATGGGGAGAAACCCTGAGCCATTCACTCACCTAACTCTCCACTACCACACACTCTCTCTGTTTGGTCTGTAACCACAACATACAAGAACCATACTATGCGACATTTTTTTTAAGACTATGTGACATGTTTTCAAGTGTTCTTCAAGTAATCAGAGATAAGTTCAATCAGGAAGTTGTTGCTTACGTACATGCATTGGACGGCCAAGAGATCATGCAAGTACATGGAGTCCGACGATTCCAGTGCAAAGTGGCTGCAACCTAATGAATTACGGTATTTGATACTGTGGCGCTCCGTGTAATCATCTCAAAGATAATCCCATGAAAACATACGGATTATTATTCATCTAGTTAGTAGAACACTATTCCAACGAATAATAAGTCTTTATCAAAATCAAGTAGCAGAATAATAATATAAAAACTGTACTTATTATTTTAGCACTTGTCACGAGGGCTATGGTCTTAATTACAAATACATAAGGGGCAAAAGGTACAAACTGATACCTTAAAGCCCTCCTACTCGGCTCTGCGGGTCACCTACTCGTCCCAACCACTGTATAAGGGGTCCACCTCCCTCGGCTCCTCGCTACTGTCGTCCTCCTCCCCGGTGAGCTCGACTATGCCTGCGGTCCCTTCATCCTGCTCGGAGTAACAAAGGAAATAATAGCAAGAGTGAGTACTGACATACTTAGCAAGCATAATATTAGCAAGATACACTGTATGCCTCTCTTCTTGGGTTATTAAAGTTTCTAAATTTTACTTCTCAAAAATAGCGTTATCAAATTAATTCTCAATCTTTTTAACTTGGAAAGATTTTACTCTTCACTCGAGTGAAGAAAAATCCCTAGTGATTACCGTAGTCTCCAATCCAAGAGACTGGCATGAATACATGATTTTTATTTAGCACTGCGCAGGCTTATACCGCTGTTCCCATAGCTACTCATCATAACTAGTTTTTTCACACTTCCTTTGGTGTGGGGTCAAGTTCAAAGTATAGATGTTTTTTCCAAATTACGTTGCTCAATTCTCCAACCCAATTATTTTCCATCGGTATGCCGGGTCGCTTACCCAACTCTACCGACTTCAAATAATGTTCGGTTGGATCGGCTCCTGGCCACCTATGCATATAGCTTCTTAGGACTTTCTCGCTTCCAGACTAGCATTACTGGTCTTGAACTTCATCCATCTCTGCTCACACATGGTTACTTACTCAATGTGGAGGGATGAATAACGTAACAGGGTATTAATCTCTTCCCGTCCGAGATGAAAAAATGGTTGGCACTTAATTTACAGTCGCCGATCCGAGTGAGAGTCTGGTAGGTCCTTATATTCTAATAATATGTAAATGGGCCCTGTCTTTCCTCTCTCTGCCTTTTCAAGGTCCCTTTACTCTCCTATTTACATACTCCTGTAGTCCTGCTGCTCCTCTCAGCCAGGCCACGGACTTTAACTCATACTCTTTTCTCTTTCTCTTTCTCTTTCTCTTTCTTTTTTTCCTCTTTTCTTTTCTCTTCCTTAACTCTTAACATTTCTGATCCATTTGCTCTTTTTCGAAAATGTTTTTCTAATGCAAGTATAACATAATGGTACAGGAAATAATTTGTACATTTGATATAACTATGTGTGTAATCAAGAATTTTTCTTGCCTGAATAGTAGTAAGTGTTGGAATCAACGACAACTTGATCTGCTACCTTGACTTGAGCCTTGTCGATTTCTGCATTACAGGTAGACGCTCGACTATAAGAAGTTATTTAGCTAAGGTACTAATAGATTGAAAAACTTTTTCCGCTCCTGCATCGGTGGATTTCTAGCCTACTTAATAGGCTAGAGTCTAGACAAAAGCCTGCTAATCTACTGCTAAAACTACCCTAAAGGCCCAGGCCTCTCGACCTAGCCCAACACTCGGCCGACACGCTCCTCTTTTCTCAGTCGACGCTTCGCACTCCTCCACTCAGTCGGCACTCGCACTCCTCCTTTTTCCTCAGCCAACGCTCGCACTCCCCTTTGCTGCGGCTCTCCTCTTCCTCTGCCTTCTCAGTGCTAGAGACGCTACCTCCTCTTCTCCTTCTCGTGGCTTGCGGCTCCTCCTTGCCTAACTACTTGACATACTCACCTTACCAGGCTCAGATCCAGACAGATCTCTCCTCCTTCGGCCACTCTTACCGGACTTGGGGCTTCTACCACCTTCTCCTCGTCAGATCTGGTGGCTACTCGCCGAATCTGGCGACTGCTCACCAGATCTGCAATGGTTTAGCTTCCGATGGCTACTCGGATACTCCGACTACGACTATTCAGCCTCCAACAACTACTACTCTGGCTACTTGGCTACTCCGATGACTACTCAGCTACTCGGTTGCTCGCTACTCGATGGCTCCCTCGACCTCCTCCTCACCCTCAAGGAGGATGCCATCGATCGGGGTATGCTACTGTGGGCTTGGCTTGGCCGGTGGTAATGGCTGAGGGGCTCAGCTTCGTTTACTCTCCGATTCTACCTTCTCCTTCTATCTCCATCTACGCTCAAACGCTTTGATTTTAGTTCATGTTTTATTACATTTTCACATGCTTCACCACACCTAGTTTTGGGGAACCCTGGTGGTTGTGATGATGGGACTCGAGTTTGGGGTTCTGACGCCCGAGAGTGGATCTCCAAGTCCAAGGTTACTCACGGTGCTGGGGTGGCCGCCAATTGCTATGGTAGCCACCAGTTGGGCTAGGTGGTTTCTTCCTCCTTGACTGCCTGGCTCAACCGGACGAGCCGAGGAGGAGTGGTGCTGAGCGTTTTGTATGCTTAACGGAAAGAACTGAAAAAGGAAGGGAAGAAAAATGGGAGGGATGTAAGCCTACTTGTGTCGTGATGAGAATGGAATATGCTGGTTGGTTGGTGGGGGTTGCGGTGTGGTCCTCTTGTGATTGTAGACATGGATGAAGGTATGGTCGAGGTACTTGTCACGGTCGAGGGTGTCATCTTGTGGTGGTCGTCGCTTTGTGGTGGTCCACCCTGTCGACCTCTTTGTCCCATGGTCCTCGCTCTCCTTCGTCTTCCTCTACATACTGCCTCCCCTTCTCCGACACTCCTCTCTTCTCACTGGATGGTTGCTGGCTTTGGTGGAATGGGCTCTCTGGCCTCTACCCGAGAGCAGAGAAAGATGGGAATGGGTTATGGCTTAGCTTGGGGCTTGGGTGCTCATGGCTGCTCTTGGTGTTCTTAATGTTCTCTGCTGGCTTGGGCCCTTTCTATGGGCTTGTGAACTCTTGGCTGGTTTGGCTTCGATGGTTCAATGTAGTGGGCAATGTGATGGTTGGCATTGAGGCTTATATATGAGGGGGTTTTGGCTTCCTCTTCTCTCTGGCTCAGTTGGCTTCTTGCTATTGCCCAACTGGGCAGCGCCAATCTTATCCTCTTTTGTGTCTTGCCTCTTTGTTGCTTTGGACCGAAGGTCCTAAATGTTGGGTGTGCACTATTTTGGGATTCTTTAGGGGTTAAGGTAAGTTAGAAAATGTGGGCTTTGGATTTTAAATGCCGGATGATGAGACCCACTATTGGTGAGAGGCGCTGACCGACCCGGGACAGTTTGGGAACCTTGATGAACGCCATTCTATTTGGCCCTAATAGCCCGAGGGTACTGACGGCAATTCTAAACCCCTCTCTTTTTATTCTCCCTAGATTGATATTTGAATTGCTCTCCGATTGCAAAAGCAAAACGAGGGATGGGTGCTGGCCGGCTTAGAGACCTAACACGAGCTACATGTGACGACGTAGCCCTAGAATGCAATGCACCACTTGACTTAGCTTTTAGTTATGCAATTTGTAATTTTAGAAATTAGTTTTTCTTTATGCAACATTTTGTAAAAGGGACTGTAATAATTAATTTTAATTCAATTCTTTGAGTTTTTGAAATTGGAAGTTGTTATTTGTTATTGTAATTAATGTGTTGTGATAATTCTTAATTCCTTTTTAATTACTATTAATTGCATTGTTGTGAGTTAATTAGGGTTTGGGTTCTTTCAGATACGGTGAGCACGTCTAGTGTACCAGGAAATAATCGAACGCCTAAGTCCCAGCTGTCGTACACTCTCCCACTATACGCTTATTCTATCAACCACTCATTTTTTAGCTACTTCTACCTTATCATATTGACATGTTCCAGCTCTCTCCCCCCATTCCATGAGGCAGCCATGGAAGCTCTCCCGTGGTTGCTTCCCTTCTCGATGAATGGTGAGCACAGGAGCGGTGGTGTAACACCACAAAATTCTAGGGCAAGTTTGGTAAGCAGCTAAGTCTAAGGCAATCATCAAATAGGAACTTAATTTGCTACAGTTGCATCTAGTTTATTTTGCATATTTGTCCAACATTTTCCACTTTTGCAACCCACCTCAAAATTTGCATTAGGAACCCCAACAACCAAAACAAATCACAACCTAACCCCCCACTGTCTCTCTCCTCCAATCACTGATTTTGCCAAGCACAAAAAAATGGATTGTACAGGAGACAAAAAGGGCCCTCTTTGGCTCCTTCCACTACTAACAAGCTATATTGGATGTCTCACCATAGACGGTTTATGTGGAGCCATTTGTTCTTTGATTATTATAGATGGTTCATGGTTAAAACCGTCTTTGAAACTATCACAGACGGTTAGGTTTAAAAGCCGTCTGTGATATACACATTATCACAAATGGTTTTTAAGTAGAACCATCTATGAAACTATCACAGATAGTTTTTATTTACAACCGTCTGTGTTTTGTCCTTTGTCGTATGAACTATAGAAGCTACTGAGATGAGAGACAAATTCAAGGTAAATTTATTACAAAAGTCTCAAAAAAAGAGATTCCCAGATCTTAGTCTTATGGGCTTCATATGCTTCTTCTTCGACTTTTGGAGTTGGAGGATCAGCCGCTGAGTTCTCAAATGCCGTGAAGATTGTCCTTGCCCTCTCCACTTTCGCCTCTAGCCTAGGCAAATAATTAGCATGGCCCATGATCTCAAAGAGGATGCCATGATAAGCTTCCTCAAAATCAGCTGCTTCTACTTGATCGGTAATGTTATCCATGTGTCTCTCCACTACTGCAAAAGCTTCTTCCGCTTTGTGCACATTGCAGAGAAGAACAAGGTTGAGGGCGGTTTCCCTTTCTTGAGTGGCAACGAGACACCTCTGTCAACAGCGGATGATGAGGTTCAACTGATGGATGAAAGCGAGTCGAGGAAGGAGAGCAGGGCGTGAGCAGAGGAGTTGCTCCAGACGTAAATTGTTGGTTGCTTGTGTAAGGTTGTGACCGAAGAACTCATGATGAATAGATGAGAGGAAGGAGACCAAAAGAATATTAGATGCCATTATTGATAAATCTAGTGAAGAAGATGAGGGAGAGGATAGTTTAGAAGAGCTGGATTAGGGCAAGCATATTTAAATGTTATCACAGATGGTTCGTGTACCAAACTGTCTCTAATATTAATATCACAGACGGTTCGTATACCAAACCGTCTCTAATATGTGACTTATCATAGACGGATCATATAACAAACCGTCTCTGATATGTGCATTATCATAGATGATTCGTATAACAAACTATCTCTGATATGTGACTTATCACAGACGGTTCATATAATAAAACATCTCTGATATGTGCATTATCATAGACGGTTCATGTAACAAACCATCTCTGATAATGACACGTCATCGATCTATGGCATATCCCCCAGGATTTCGATCTCACCTGTCCATTCTCTCCACATCGAATGACGGGCACCGATTCCTCCCACTACTCAGCCCTTATTAATTACTCTCCCTCTAACTTTCCACCGGCAGTCACACGTGAGTTCATCCACTAGCTTCCTGCACCCTCCCCTCGATGACATCAACTACCACTGTGAGATAGCGCCTCCGTTGTGACACCACGGTCAATTGAAGAACACACTCTTATCATAAGTGTCGTAAGAGTGTCTTATGCTGTCTCACCGTCGTGCTACAAAGGTGGCGCTACCACCGCCTCTCCACTGCCGGTGATATCCGGCCGCCATCTGATGCCCTCCCCTCTCTTCCTTGATGGTAGGCATCAAGGACATCGTGCGCTGCATCCAGCTTGTTCCTCGACGACGCCGACTACTACCGTGAGCTAGCGCCTCTGTTGTGATACCATGGTTGACTGCACAACACACTCTTGTCGTAAGTGTCATGAGTGTGTCTTATTCAGTCTCACCGTCATGCCACAAAGGTGGCACTACCGCCGCCTCTCTATTGCCGGTGATATCCGGCCACCATCCGATGTCGTGAGTGTGCGGCCACCATCGCACACTACATCAAGTTTCTATTGTCTACTAGGATCTCTGCTTCTTATATATTCTTGCCATGTTAAATAGTTGGGTTCGTTATCTTGTTATGCTGTAATAGAATGTGCTGTTGTGTTTACCACTGCATTTGCTTGTTTTCAAAGGGCATAGGTAACATTATTTCTTGAGGCTAGCCAAAAAATAGAAAAAAATTTAGATATAGAATGAACTATCATAGACGGTTTGTGCCATAAACCATCCATGAAGGACTATTACAGATGGTTCTATATACAAACCGTCTGTGATACTCGCCAATCACAGACAGTTGGTAACTAGAACTGTCTGTGATATGTGAGTATCACAGACGGGGTATTTGGTTCGAGCCTTCTGTAATAGTTTTCTTCACAGACGGTTCTAATTATAAACCGCCTGTATTGTATTTATCACAGACGGCTCACAAACTATCTGTGATAACCTTCGATTATCACTGACACATAAATACATGCGGTTCAGAAAACTGTCTATGATGACAATTCTGAACCATCTGTGATGACCTTTTTGTAGTAGTGTTCCCCCTTTGACTCCCCATTGATCCATTTCTTCCAAACAAAAAGAAAGGTCCATGCGTCCTTTTCTCCTCTAAATCTCAACCAAAAATGGAGAATCAAGCCCCGCATGTTACCCCATTGCATTCCCAAGCATGGCGCATGGACGCTGGCCTAGTGTCTAGCTTGGTGCGGTGGGCAAAAGGCATGGCAACGAGCTCAGTTGTGGCTACGAGATGTAGGGGTCATGGATGTGTGGCATGGCTAGCATGTGCTGAGGCGGGCGTGCATGACATGCATTGGAGAGAGAGCGCCATGAGGTCGACACGGTGGGGCATTGTGGGAGGTGAGCTGAGGTGGAGGAGTGCACGGAGTGGCATGAGCAGCAGCGGCAACATCGTTGGCTTGGATCGGAGTGCAAGCGCCACAAGGTCAACAGTGACGGCGCCAACCCAACTCGGGGTAGTGATGGCGTCGCGTGGAGTGGTGGGGGTGCCAAGCCCGGATGACAACATGAACACCGACTGCGGCAATGGCTTGAGCCGGCACAACTCCAGCAGCAGTGGCTGAGTGCTGCCTCCTGCGTATGGAGCAAGGGTGTTGGCAGTGCTCAGCTTGGCCTGCGCAAGGGTGGTATGTGGCATGTGTGCAGTAGCAGCGACAGTGGTGGCATGGGATTTGGTGGTCAGGATCAGGTACTTCTCGAATCACCAGGGCAGCAAGTGGTTTCAAGCAGTGGCAACTGTGTGAGAACGATGGCGAGGTCACCGGCGGTGGCCGTCACTAATCGGCGGTGGAATCTGATGGCCAACGGCAGGATCCTGCAGCCCATGGATAGATCTAGCCTAGCTTGGGCCTGAGAGGAAGAGGGGAGATGGGAGAATGAGGAGAAGAGGGATAGATAGGAGTAGTTGGAGGCATGCAGCGGAGAAGGAATAAAGAAAAGAAAAGGGAAGAGAAGGCAAAAAAGAAAGAAAATAAGAGAAAAAATAAAATGAAGAGGAAATGGAGAGGGTGAAGAGCTTTTGTGGTAAATCTGACTTTGCGATCTTGTGGCTAAGGAAATTTTCTATGATAGAGTTATGCATCCTTAATGCACATGGTAAAAATTTTGTTGTCATTTGCATGCTCACATATAGGGTATTTGGTTTTTGTACGTTGCATTAAATTCATGATCGTTGCATGATCATTTCATAGTCTGCACCTATCGAAACAATTCATGTATGGTCTTTAGAGTTATATCCATAAGTGGTACATTCGGTGGTCAATTCATATGTCTGAGTGGTGGAGCAGATACATGTTTTGTCAAGTGGTGAATATCAAGATATTTAATTTAATGGGTTACTTGGCCACATGCAAATATTTAGGAAAATCACATAGAGTTTGGTTAATATGTATTATATATTGAATTTGTTGGAGTTTTTCCCTCAAGTTGGCCTAGCCGTTGTTTGATTGTGGATCGACGCTGATATTACATATGTGTCTTGGTTGTTAGCTCTCATGATGTTATTTAGTGTGACTTGGAGATTGAATCAAAGAATTATTTAATCCTATGTAATTAGATTGGATGTCTCAAATAATAGTTAAACAAGTCATATATGCTCAAACTAGGAGAACCTAGCAATCGGTTATTTGGTCACATACAATTAATTTGGAGTACCATGTAATTAGTAGATGACTCCTTGGTGCCAAATTGATAGACTTGCACCCTTAAATTGGATTAGTAAATGTATGATTATGAGTTCACCATGGTGGTACACATATGACTAGTTGGTCATTAGCATACATGATTAATTTGGTGGAGTGGATGCATGTATACTTGATTAGTGAGCTATTAAATATTGAATATGCAATCAAATTGGAAATCTCATTAGGTGTTGGTTGGGCGTATGAATCTAGATTAGAAGAATTTTAGTCTATACGATTATGGACTGTCGTTTGGGACTAGTAGAGCTAGATCAACAGTATTAGCATAAATAGCCTAGTAAGGTATGATTGTTGGAATGAATCACAATCACATGCAATTAATTTAGTGAACCTTGTATACTTATTTGATGGATTATATAGGTGGAAGATCGCCAGCCCGACCAATGTAAGAACGGGTTAATTGGGTGGTAACATAATCTTATCATTTTCATATGACATAGCTTAAGGACTCAAATTGGTGGTTCAAAGCATTTATGAGATGCGTGGATACACGTCATATTACGGTGAGATTGCCTTGTGCAAGGGCCATACAGACCTCTTGTAAACCATGACAAATTTGTTGGATTGTCTACTTTGATCATGCCATAATAGATTATTATTATGTAGAATTTGAATTAATCTACGAGCACATGATTTGAGAATATAATTATGCACATGGTCAGATTAAACACTCATGAACCGGCCAAATAAAGTATTATTACAAATGGACTAAGTTTATGAGATTGTGCATAGTGAACAACCTTGATTGGTACTTGTGTAGTAGGACATGAGTGTCAATTTGGAGGAAGCCTTGTAGATTACCATGTTTGATAAAAGGTATGACTTACATAGAATATATATGTTCTATTGAGTGGTTGTTTTAGGGGTTAGGATTGTTGAATGAAGTTGGGAGTTGTCTCTCACATCCTTCTCATATGCATAGTTCTATTATGCATCATTCTTATACGCATGACTCATTGTGTACTACTTGTATAAATATTGTTTGTACTTGAAGATAGTGACTTCGGAATTGATTGCTTATGTGTTGTGTTAATTATAGTATAAGGAGAAAATCATGATGCCATGGGAGAGGTCTGGAACTAAGATGATGTATTTGATATCCCGATTGACCAAGCAAGCACCCTCTTTGATCATGTTGATAATATATTTCACTGTTATGTATGTTGTGTTTCAAAATTATTATGCATACACGTAATTTCGGTAAAAATTGCTATATTGGTAAGGTTGGTAGTTATATCCAATTGTTGCATTGACCTTACCTTGATAAATTGATACCCTCATTGTTGTCACTAAAGTATTGCTAGCCACTGCTTGTATATTAGTTGTGGAATGGTAGGTGAAGCAAATAGTATATACTTAACCGTGCTCCTATCAGTACTAGTTGTGCTAGGTTGAGAAGTTATCAAAATGTTTAGAAAAGAGACATTTGTGAAATGGTGTAAAGGTGATACCTCTGTTATTTTGGTTAGCAAATAAAATAGAAAATATATTTTAAACTTGGGCGAGTGGTTGCAGAGACTTGTGTGGTTAGCACGAGGCTTTGGTTTGTAGTTGTCTTACCCGAGTCATTAAGGACTGATCTATTTTTGAACATGAAACCGAATTGTTTGACTGGTTAAACTGAATTGTTTAGAGAGCGGAGTTGAATTGTTTCGATTTTTAAATTGACTTTGTCTCATGCGTTGTATTGAATTGGTTCAAGGGTTAGATTAATTTGTTCTGAGACTTTAATTAAATTGTTTCACAAGAAATTGCTACCAACTAAAGTCGAAATATATATACTATGGGTCTTTTTTTTAACTACTAATTTTTGGGCCTAATGCCACGAAAGAAATTGCAACGCCACCAATTTGGTTGTAATAGGTAGGACTTATTGCAACGTTTTTCCAAAACGGTGGCTATAGGTGGACTTTATTGCCACTATTATATTGCATTGCGATATTCGTGAATGTCGTTGCAATAGGTAGGTGTTATCGCAACCATTTTGAAAAAGTGTTGCAATAGGTTGGATATATTGCCACGACACTCTTTTGTTGCGTTAGTGTTGATTTTCGTTGCAATTATTTGCTCCTATTGCAACCATATATAATTTCGTTGCTATTGGGTGCTACTATTGCCACGATGTTTTTTCGTTGGGATAATCTTCAGCGGCGTTGCAGTAGGTAGGTGTGTATTGCAACGAAAAACTAAATCGATGCAATAACATATTTATATTGCCACGTGTAAATTTTGTTGCTATAGGTTAGTGTGTTTCGTTGCAATATGGTATTCTATTGCAACCCTTTTGATTCGTGGGCTTTTGTTTAGCTATCCAGTCATGCAGCAAAAAAAATTATGAAAATTGAAAAAATGGGAAGCCACCTAGGAATCGAACTAGGGATCTCTTGATTGGTAGCCAACGCTCATATATACCACTAGGACACGAACACAGTTGTGATTATACGTGGAAAATTTTGTACCTAAACAATAATAAGTGGAGTCTCCGTGTTGGAGCTGAAAAGCCTGTAAGGCTTACGGCCGTTTCCTTTTTGGAGTTTGATCAACTCGTCATAAGGGACACAATGGCTCAAATGGATTTAATTGGACACTCGATTTGAAAGATACAAACACTTCGATCATGGAAATAAAAATCATTGAAATAGATTGTTGATGTCATCATGGGTCCTCATTTTTCTTGAAAGGAAACGATGCACTCAATGGATGGGAGGTGCACACGCACTGGATAGGTGTTTCCTGTCTCACATGTGTGCGCTTAAAGTTTGCCTAGCTATCTCAAAGTGATAATAATTAATTAGGAGCGACTAGCGCCTGGACATACAATGGGAACATTCCCATTGTATGCCCTTCCCACCCATCGGATCTCACTCAAGGGCATCAATCTCAACCATTCCATCCAGTGCAACAAAATTTTGAGAAGCACAACAATTAGTTTTTAAACTTACAACAAATCTTTGCCCCTAATGCAACAAACATGAAATCATCAAAACAAAATTGTGCCCACCAAGGATTGTTGCGACGCCACGCACAGAGCCATGTCGTTCACACTTGCACAGATGTGTCATCACTTTTGCACCAAAGATCAAACCAATTAAATATTATTTGGATAGTGCAATAATTCAATCAGCCAGTGCAACAAAAAAAACAAAGAACACGCAACAAATTTTATCAATCGACACAACAAAAAGAGGCTTCAACACCCTTGTTCTTTGTGAACCAACCCAATGCAACAAAATTATATCTTGCTAGAAGATTCAACAAAAATATTGCAATGATCAAACCACTTTCTGTAGTAATTTGAGCAAATTCTCGTAACAAAGTGTACTTGTAGGAGGAGCATATGGACGATGGGGAGTAGTAGAACTCGTCAGCTAAGGTGGAGGATGAAGCGATGTTTCTTCATCGATGATTGGAGGGGAGCACACTAGCCTCGTTGCCAAGCAACAACATCCTCCTTGGGCCCTGTTGTGATGACCCAAAATCCTGTAGGGTCATCGTATTTCCCACAACTGCCCAGAAATTTAGTTGCGGACAAAAATTGTATCATTCCTACTTACAAATACCAATAGAAGGTTAAATAGAGTAAAATATGGCCCAATGGCTGAAAATAAAGAGAGTATTGTAGGGCTCTAGCCAAGAATAACTTACAATCCAACAACTGAAACCCATAGGAAAAGCCTGAGTGTGGTCCTAACCCTAATACGTCAACACTAATAGGGATTTATACTCCCATGGGTGTCCCTTTTGATATTGTTCAACAAGTAATGGTGAGTACAAAAATATACTCGCAAAACTTTGTAGTAAAGTTATATATAGTATGTAAGGTTATATTAAGAAAAAGATGGCTAACCTACCAAGTTTTTCATTTTGCATAAAGCAAGCTTTTGTTTTCAATAATATGTAATAGATTGCAATGGGAAGTTGTACAATTTCATGAAAGTTCTCCTTGGGAGAATCAACAGTGACAAGCCTATACACTAACACTTTGTTCTTCTGTCTGGGCCCGAATGTGCTCCCAATTGCCTGATGGGTAACAGTCGGGCCTAGACGCAATCATGGAGATGATTATTTCACTTCTATGTTTATGATTTTTGAATAATATATTATGTTGCCCCTTAAATAAATTTCTTTCACATTGATCAATAAGTATATGACTCGTTCATGGAACTCTTTATTCATATTTTAATGTTATCCTAAATTATCATTGATCTTATATCATTATATGTGATAATTATGATTTATAGATCAGCATATGTATTAATTGATGATCATATTTTGCGGATCATAGATATAGGGATATCAAATCAATAATATGACACATGTTAAAAAACATGGTATTGGATTGACCTATCATGATATATTGTGGGAATTGTTATATTCTTAAGTGCCATCAGTTAATCTCATACATAGTGTATGTAGGATCCTTATACCTGATATCATCATAATTTTCTACATGTGTAATAATTTACTTAGGGGTTACCAAATACTACTCTGTAAATAGGTGGTCATAAATTTAGTTTGTGGGTTTACTATGAAACATACGAAGGAATGTGAGCGATCAAGATAGAATTTGTCCCTCTTATATAATGGAAGAGATATCTTTAGGCCCCTCAATGTGGTTGGATTAAGAAAGTGCACGGCCATGTTGAATGTGGTTGAACAGTCAATCACAAACTAAGTAATCTACTACAAGTTCAAGTGAAGAATCGAGCTATCATATTGTAGGATTGGAAATGGCAACAGAGGGGGGGTGAATGGTGCCTTCAAAAATCGCCCCGAAGTATCCACATAGTTCTTCTCTGATAGATATAGAAGCTACAAAGAAGGAGGATTCATGCTCACTAGAGACAGGAGAACCAAAACCCAGAAAAAGAAACAAAGAGCTAAAAACATAATAATAAAGATCATCAGTCCAAAGGGCAGCAGACAGAGACCGGTCTGACCAGTGGTGATGGGCCGGTCTGACCGCACAGCCTTGGCCGGTCAGACCGCCAAGCCAAGGCCGGTCTGACCGCCAGGTTACTGTCATCGGTCTGACCGCCTTACTGTCATCGGTCTGACCGCCGGTTTACTACCGGTCTGACCGCTGGCACCCGAGCGGTCTGACCGCCAATGACCAACTGGTCTGACTGCCTAACCCTAGAGGTCAGACCGCGAGCCTGAAAACAGGGGAAGCGTCCAGCGAAAAATCAGAGACATAGCAGAGCTGGCCAACAACTGAACAGTGAATACTGAAGAAGATATGATTCCTGAGACAAAGACCAATAGATTGATGTTCTTCTCAGGTAACTTGAGAGGCTCTTCAACTTAAACAGCAGATTTAACCACAGAGACAGGAGATTACAAACAGAAGAGCAAAAACTTGAAATTTGAACCAAATTCTCTAAAGCTACAGAGAAGATGATAGAATGCCAATAGGCTTGAGATTCTTTAACCCTTTGATCCTGGGGCTTTGATCTCAACAGAGTAAAGCCCTCACAACTAGAAATCACAAACCAAGACACTTCTCAACTAGAAAATCAGTCCACTGAGCTTTAGAGCCTGAACAGAGATTAGCAGATAGACTTAATCCAAATAGCTCATGATTCTTAAGTCTTCTGCTCATGATTCTCTGAAAATACCAGGGAGATAATCTCAGAAGAAAGAACCACTCATCAAAATTCACTTTCCATCTAGAGAATCAGTAGAGCAAGGGTGCCCTAACTCCAAACCCTAGACTTTTGCAAACAGAGGAGGTACTGAAAATGAGTTCTTTGCTTTCGGGAATAAATTAGCCAAAGAGCTTTGAGGCATTTCCCAGTTCAAAGCATAGTCATTCTTCATCTTCTTGAAAAAGAACTCAAATCCACCCAACAATTGAGGAAATCAGAGAGTAGAACAGAGATAACCTGAAAACTGAGACAGAACACAGAGCAAAACAGAAACTCCAAACAACACAGACATGAAGCTTCTCAAATGGATACATTGAGATGAATGATTACATGAAGGTTACAACCATCTCACTACAGACCCATACGCAATTGAAAATCAGGAAGTATTTACCATCTCACTACATGCTTCTCTCCTGAGCAACACACACGCAAGAACACCACACACTGAGCTCCTGCACTCCCCATACACATGAGCCACCAGGCTCACACACCTAAATAGAAGGAGCTCACACCCCATATGGAAAATCAAGAAGTGGCAGCCATACTCCACTCCATGACTTCACACACACGAGGCAAAAAGTCAACACTCTTACAACACAATAAATGGAGGGAACCAGGATTCAATCTCCAAACCCTAACCTCCTCCATTTAGGCTCCACTACCGGGTCTCCAACCCATTTTCTTCAACCGAACCCGCTTCCTCAGGCCTGAGTCAATTTTACCGAATTGCCCCTCACGCACCTTCCTGGAAGCTTCCTCTTTTCTTGCTGTCGACGCCTCACAACACTTCGAGTCCTCGCCGCCTTCGGCATCTCCTGACCGCTTTGACCTCAGCACCGCTCGTGCCTGGTCCGGTCATCCCATGCCTTACCACGACTCCACCTCAAAGTCCTGCAGCCATCACAGACAAGAAACCATCACATAGCACCGCTCGAAACAATATAATCAACATTAGCATCAAAAGAAGGTACTCAAGCATGAAATACCCAAATCGACCGATCAAGAAAAAAAGAACAGGTGTCCCAAGCACGTCCGACTGTGTTTGACCAAGTCCAACCGAACTAGACTGCGCCAAGCACCGACTTGGCGCGAACCAACCAAATCAAACTCAAACTTTTCAGAACACGAGTCACTTACTCATCACAAACATGGGGACACCTCCACATGGTCTCTCACATATGATGGCACGCTTCTCACCTTGAGTTTGATTTGGCATTGTGAGGCAAAGGGATCCGTACATAAGCACTATATAGGTTCATCCAATATGATCGTTATGTATATTTAGGAGTTGGTATATCCTGCTAGGGACCACTACCGACCTATGGATCGAAAAGGAGTTTTTAGGCTATGGCCGAACATACATGAATCTGTAGGGTCACACACTTAAATGGTTGGAATGATAAGGATTTGGATGATAGGCTCTAATCGTATCAGATAAGGATCCAATTAGAGGATATATATTAAGAGAGGTGCGGGACTGAGGGAAACATCCTGAGACATACCCATCGAAACCCTAACCACCACCTCTCAAAACCCTTACTGTGCGCACTAGTGCTAGCACATCGATGCACGACATTCCATCTCTGGACATGTGGACTTTGATAGAGACGCTGCTGCGGCTGCGATACTGATCAGGATGATTGCGAGGAGGAGATGGTTGGCCAAAGGATGATCGACTATTTCCATTACACCAATGTGCGCTATATTGAATAGACCACTTTAAATCTACTTTCATTGCACTGCGTGTCTAATGGTAACAATATATGATCTCTTACTCGCATGACTTCCTGGTTTACATGGTAGAAAATTTTAATATACACTAGTGTAGCCTACTCATATCCCAACAAAGTGAACATCTAGAATGACAATTCTCGATGCGCCCCAAGGGAGATGCCCTCTCCACTTGCCTTGTTGGAACCAAACAAAAGTTTTGCATCAGCGGAGCTGTTAAACTTATCCATTGCAAATTTTGTCTTGTGGGCTAGCATCACCAGAGGAGCCTTTTTACTATTCTTGGGAGGTACCAGGAGGTACTAGTATCTCTCCATCCAAAACAAATACCTATCCACTAAAAAGGATGAACTAATCAAATCTATCCATTGATAAAGTGGGGGTAGGATCAGAATTGCACAACTCCGTGTTCCTCACCTCTCTCGACCACGTCAACACATCACTTCATTCGCTCATTTGCATCCCTTTGCTCACATCCCATCGATTAACCATGCCATCCGTTTGCCCGTATCGCTCTGAGGGCGCCACCAGCCATTGGGCTTGTTGCACGTAGTAGTGGAGGCTGACATCAAGAAAGCACATCCAATCAATCCTGACCATGCCATTCTCCATAATCGACACTGTCGGACTCGTGAAATCCTGATCAACGCTTCAATGTCGAAAACTATAATAGCCCAGCAGTTTATTTCAAATTTATGAGTGAAAACTTTTATTAAATTAAATTAACTGATTTAAATTAAATAAAAATCAGTGTTTTGGTTGCATGAATTTTAAATTTATTTTGCTCTGATTTTCTGCTTTCGAAAAGGCCTTGATTATGAAAAGTAAATTATGTAAAAACATAAAAAATATTATTAAATAAAGATTGTTTTTAATTTATGTGAACCTCCTATTTCAAATTAATTATTTGGACTTATTTGGCTTTTATCTGGATTTTTGTGATTTTCTGGAGTTTAAAATCTAATTTCAAAATTAAAAGTATTTTAAGTACAAATATTTAAAATCAAATTAAGCTATAAATATTTTTATTAAGTCCAAAGTGGTTCTGGGAATTTCTTTGAATATTTCTAGAATTTTTGGAATTTATTTGTTATTTTTTGAGCCTTTAAGTGTTTCCTGGTATTTTCTAAAAAATCACAATCAGAATTTAAATCTTAATTTTTCCACCCTCTCTCCTGGGCTGAAACGTGGCTATCCCTGAATGCACCATGTCGTGCCCGACTCGTCCCCCCTCCCCCGCCTCCCCTTTCCCTCTCTCCTTTGCGTCCCTCAGCTGCCCGATCTGCATCCAGTGGCTGCCACTAGCCCTCCCTTTTTTCCTCTAATGCCAGGCTCCACGTGCCAATGCATGTGTTGTCTACCTCCTGCCTCCCCTCTTCTTCCTCCTGCGCACACCACCATCGCCGTTGGCCGCTCTGCCCACTTCCCCAACCCCTCCCGCACTCCACACGCCCCACCTCCCCCACTCTCGCGCATGCCCCAGCCCTAATCCTTCTCCCGAAGCTTGAGCTTCCTCAGCGCCATCATCTTCTTCCCAACATCGGCGAGCTACTCCGGCGAGGAATTCCGGGCACCTCAGCCACCTTTGTGCCTCGCCAACTCACCCTCGGGTTCCCCGATCCACCGCGAACCACCCTCGCTCCTCGGCCGAGCCCCCTTGCTGCCGAAACTCGTGACCCCATCGACCGAGCATCGCTGTCACATCCATCTCGTCGTTGGCCGCCTCCCTTGTTGGCCAAGTGCCACGCCAGGTACTAATTGGTTCCCCGCATCCCCTCTCTCTCACACGCCTCTCGCCGGCCACCGCCGCCCACCTGAGCACCTGTGACCATCAGGTCCCGAGCGCCTACACACTCTGGCGAGGCCGCATCATCGCCCAAGCCCATGTGGCCACCAAGTGGTGCCACATTACACTCCACGCTAGCGCCGGGTTGCCACACGGAACCCATGCCGTGCACCTATCACCACGTCATACAGCACAACAGACGTGCATGCCATGTAGCTCCATGTGGCACGCCAACTCAAACTGCACACATGTGTGACCGCCACACCAACACGTTGAACCTAGTCAGCGGCCACACCCTCTCCCTCGGTCCATGTAGCAGCCAAGTGGCACGGCACCTTAGCACTTTGGTCCACGTGAATGCCACGCAGCAAGCCACGTCAGCACTAAGCCACCCTGAGCCACATCATCACCACGTGCCAGACACGTAGTAGCCACGTCAGCAAATCAAGCCAAGCCAGCTACCACATGTAGTGCTAACGTCAGCATGATGTCATAAAAATAGGATTTTCTTTAGAAAATTAACTCAGCCAAAAATGGAAAATTCCCTACTAACATCATAAATACCTTTTCCTTCAAAAAAATAATTCCAGAAAGTCTCTTTTATCAATTTCTTTAGATTTAAATCTTCCAGAAATCGTTCTCCTTCATCCTAGCTCCGATTGAGCCCATTCAAATTTCTAAATTCATCAAAATTCTAATCTATCTATTTCTGCCCTCCTTTTTAATATTTGGAGTTTATTTGAATTTATTTGGATTTTATTTGAGTTTGTTTGGGTATTTTTCACGTGTAGACTATGATGATTCCGAGGAATTCTTCGATGATGGTTCACTCTAGTTTGCAAAGCAAGTCACACACTTAGATCATGTTGATCCCAGATTATGAAATAGAATTATGTTGTTTTAAATTATAATGCATGCTTAATTTTTATGCGACATATTTCAATTCATATTTTAACTTAGTTAATGCCCATTTGCTATGACACCTTTATTATTGAACTCCCCGATACCTTGTCATCTTAGAATAAAACTCTAGTAAGTACACTAGTATGGCTAGAGAATTTTTGTAGTAATGCTTAGACCTGCATAGTGATAACTTTAGGTTGGGATACCTTTTTCACATAAAAGGGTAAGCTTTTAAAATGCATTCTTGACTTAAGTGAGTCAAGAAAGTCTATGGAATATTTCAAAACAAAATATAAAACTTGGTTTAGACTTAGCAAATAGTTAGGTGGTGGGTGCTTGCTAGCACACGTTGTTGTTCAGAGACACAATGGTAATGCCAGGCACAAGGAGTATGTGGGAAGTGCCTAAGTTAATTAAGGATCAGTCTGTGAGCTACTACTACAAAGCCCTTTTCGTACTACCACAAGGCTGATATGGGACAGTCTTGGCTGACTAATTTGTGGGTTCTAACCTGAATATCGCTGTAGGTTAAAAGTGAGTGTGGCGTAGGCCATGTGAAGTCTCACTCGGCTCAAGAGGGGGTCTCGGTCTGGTAGATTCCTTACTAGGACGAAACCTTAGTATTGGCTTGGCCAGGTTGAAGGCTTTGCATTGTAAAGGCCATGTCATGATCTTTTTGCCGCAAACCAAAGAAAGTGTGCTTAATGAAAAATGATGAAGTCACCACCGGCATCTCGCTTGCGACGGGCACGTCGCCTACTACTGAAATAAAATCCGCATAAAAGAGACATGCAGGGCCAAATCTGAGGTTTGAACCCTGATGGGCTAGGGGTACAATCACCTCCACTAGCTACCCAAGCAAGACTTGGTTCTCTCTTGGCATGTCTACTTGTATCAGCGGTGGATCAAACTTTGTATGTTGCATCGTTTTTGACAGCTACAACACCATGTGAGCAAGTGACAGGTCGTGCTCGCTGCACATCCCTGATGGACACTACTAGTTTTCAGGTCTAGGACAACGGAGCGAAATCGTTGCAATAGGGCCAAAATAGATGCAATATGTACCTATTGCAACACATCACTTCCGTTGGCAAGCGTGGCAAGTACTTGCGTGCTTAAAAGATTGTGCAACGGATTGTGGTTTCGTTGCAATAGCTATGGTTATTGCCATGCAATGTGTTGTGGCAATTGTTTGTTGTTGCAACGAATGATGTCGTGGCGATATAGGCTATTGCCACGGCTGACTCCGTGGCAATAGCTTCTTTTGCCACGAAGTTTGGTCGTGGTAATAGTATCATTTGCCACGAAAATATTGCGTGGTAATAGGTTCTATTGCCACGCAAATGGTTCGTGGCAATAGACCCTATTGCCACAGAGAGCATTTCGTTGCAACAAGATATTGCTACAGGGGGCGTTTCGTTGCAGCAGGTTTAATTGCCACGGGAGGTGTTTCGTTGCAATATGTTTTATTGCCACGGAAGGCGTTTCATTGCCATAAAGTTATTGCGACGAAATATGTTTTGTGGCAAATAGATCCTATAGCAACGAACATTGTTCATAGCATATAGTGGAATCGCAACATAGTAGCGGCGTTGCAACAGCCTATCACAACGAAATACCAATTTTGCATACAGGTTTATCGCAACGGTAAAATTTGCGGTAGCATATTGAGCATATGATAGTTTATTATAATTTGTTGTTGCAAATTAATAATCAAATTAGGAACACAGCTGGATCAAAAACACATATATTAATTCAACACATAATAATTTAAAAGTGACACCACTCATGCAGGAATTACATATCAATCTCCATACTTAAACTACAAAGTTTGTAACTAATAACAAAAGTACTATCACTTCCATTCCATTTGTCCGTGCTTCTTTGCCATGTTGAATTTCCTGACTTGACGACGCCACGACTCTGTATGCTCTGATCAAATTGTTTCATCCTGATAGAACATGAACAATAAAGAGAGACCTTAATGTGAGTATTGTCCAGCAGCACATACTTAAGTACATCATAATGCAAGTTTAGAGATACGAGTTACAGCTAAAAATAGCAATCATGAGTTCTCTAGTTCAATTGCGTTTAGCAAGTGATTCCAGCAGCACATACTTAAGTACATCATAGTGCAAGTTTAGCAAGTGATTCCAGCAGAATTATTTAATTTCATTTACCGATATGTAGTAGCCCTACTTCACCTGGCATAATTTTTTAGTAGTTTAGAACTGTATGCTATATTTGACATAAGAACAATGACAGATGAAGATTAGTCACATTTTCATTTCATACCTGATGGTCCCTCCTTTTCTTCGAACGAGTTGTAGCAGTATTCTTCAATTGTTGTGGAGGAATGAAGTTCAATGAACCATTATTAACAGCGACATTTTGAAAGAGGCTTCGGTTAAGATTAGAAGCTCGAGTGATGCGAATAGGTGGCCTAGCATCTTTTTGTGTGGTCACGATGCTTGCTGGGTCATTCTGCAAATGTAAAATGTAGAATAAAAAATATTAGCATCCTGATGTGTACTACTATTAAAATATGTTCAGCATGCATGCATCAATTGAAGTTCAGGGAAGGTACACATCAGCAGGTCATCAATAGAATGTACAAAGTCCAAATCCCTCCTTATGCCATCGCATATATGATGATGTGGTCCCATTCATATACAATCTTTGAAGCCGAGGAATAAGTGGGAAATATCTTAGGATTTTACGTGGAGAACGCTTTTTTGCTCCATCAGTGCCACTAGCCTCATCATTTCCAACGGAATCGGCCGTTTTCCACCTAGACTCACCACATATTGGACACGTATCCATCTTAGCATAATCACCTCGGAATAACACACAATCATTCTCACATGCATGTATCTTCTGGTAGTCTAGCCCAAGATCTCGAACAACCTTTTGCACTTTTTCCAAGTTGTTGGGGATACAATGTCCTTCAGGGAGCACAAGCGAGAACAGATGAAGTATGGACTCCAAGGAACTGTTACTGAGACCATACATGCATTTAATCTGAAATAGCCTGACAATGAAAGAAACCTTAGTTGCCTCCTTGCAACCTGGATACAATTCCTTCTGTGCCTCATTTAATAATTTAAAGAATTTCTTTGCTTGTTCATTTGGCTCTTCAATATTAGAACCGATGATGTCGCCACGAATAGCACCACTGATTATTGAAGAAACTAGATCATTGACAGAAGCCCCATCACCTGTTGCACCTTCATTGCAATCTCCTTCATCTTTGTTGTCATCGTCAGCCAAAGCTTCACCATTACCTTGCTCTTGAATGAAACTTTCATCAAACCCTCTAACTAGCAAATGTCTTTGAACCTCATATTGTAATCTATAGGACATGCAACGACACCTTGAACAAGGACATGGTGCAGTTAAACCTTTAGATGTGCCTCCAAAAGTAGTTTCAATAAATTTCTTGAATCCTTTTTGCCACTCAGATGTTGACTTATCCATCCGCATCCAACTGCTCCCATCATGTGACATGCTTCCAATGATTATCAATCAAAGTATAGCAAATTAAAACCAATCTGGCCAAATTAACACTACCTGCAAGACCACAACATACACAATTAATATATAATAGATTAGAAAACTAGGTTCAATAAAAATTTATTTTTTCCTGTATTTTTTAAATTATTTATGATGGATTAACCTATTTTTATTATTAAATTTCGGGTGAAAAATAGGTAAAATAAGTAAATTGTGAAAATATGATGTGGGCTGTTGGATCATCTGGCGAGCGTCAAGATTGAGGGGACACGGAGGTAACAGGGCGCAGGGGACAGAAGCCGCGTTCCCCTCCCGAACCGCCCCCCCCAACCACCACCTCTCCCGAACCCGGGCTCTCCTCCCCTCTGATTTCGCCGCCGCCTGCCTCCCCGCACCCAACCCGTGCGCCTCCTCCCCCGCCGCCTCCTCCTCCCCCACCCCTCCTCCGCCACCTCCTCCCCCGTCGCCTCCTCCTCCCCCACCCCTCCTCCGCCTCCTCCCCTCCCTCCTCCGCCACCGCCGCCGGCCTCCCCCACCGAACCCGTGCGCCTCCTCCCCCGCCGCCTCCTCCTCCCCCACCCCTCCTCCGCCGCCTCCTCCCCCGTCGCCTCCTCCTCCCCCACCCCTCCTCCGCCTCCTCCCCTCCCTCCTCCGCCACCGCCGCCGGCCTCCCCCACCGAACCCGTGCGCCTCCTCTCTCGCCACTCCGCCCTCACCTCATCTCTCCGTCGCTCCTCCCCTCCCTCCTCCGCCGCCGCGCCGCCCTCGCCTGCTCCCCTCCCTCCGCCTCCCCCCATCTCCTCCCTCGGCCTCCACTCCCTCCGCCTCCCCCGTGCCTCCAGCCCGCCTCCCCTCCCTCCCCCGTGGTAGCAGCCGCAGGAGCCCTACGATCCTTACCTTTCTCCTTGGGGTTTACTTGTCAGGTCCCCGGGATCGCAGGGCGTACTGGTGGGAAGCTCGCGGTCGCCCCTGCTCCCGGCGGTGACCTGGACCGTCGGCTTGACGAGTCGCCAGCAGGAGAACGACAAGGAAGCAAAGGTGAGACAATAGATTCTTTATTGCTTCTTGATTCCCAACCCCAACTGCAATCCGACAATATATATGAGGTGATTTACAGGGGAGAGTCCGATCTGGACTGCAATCCCAACCCCAACTCTGAAACGGAACTAGGGTCCTTAAGGGACTGGACTGCTGACGGAAATAGCAACCTCAACTTCATCTTTATCGTCCTCTCCGATGCCGGCTCCCTCATCGTCAAGCAGGTCCTTGCCCTCCCTCAACTTACCATCGCGCTCTATGCACCAGACCCGCACACACTTGTCTGGAAAGAACTTCCCACCTACAACATGTATGGATGACTGTGTAAATATGTCTAGTTCGTCCCATACACATAATGTAGAAGGTGATAAAGGGGATACAATCAGTGCTTCTGGGCTTTTAGATCAGGGTTTTCCTCTAGTCCCTCTAGTTGTTTTCCTTTTAGTTTGAGCTCGCAAGCGGCAAGTATAGATTTGTTCTAATGTTCTATTGGTCTGTTGGTCAACTTGATTCATTTGCAATGTTGTCACAGATAACTAGATATTCTAATTTTCTTTCCTTCGGTAATCAGTATGAGTACAAGAAAGGGAATGATAGTTTTTTATTGAAATATTATTATTATATAGAACTAAAATATGAAGAAGAATAAAGATCTAGCCTCTTTATGGAGTGCTCATTCTGCTAAAGCTAAAAAGGCACAGAAGATATCTTCTTCTTCAACTCCATGCTCAAATAGAGAAAGCAGGACAAATAGTATTTTGCCTTGAATTGCTGAGGCTCAAACAAACATTAACATGATTTTCTACAAAGACAAATTGGAGGTATGCAAGTGTAGAGAGGGTATTTTCGGCAATAAATCTTGTGAATAACAAGCTAAGAAATAATATGGATGAACAATACTTGAATGATTGTTTAGTTACATACATTGAGCGTGAGTTTTTTCTATAAGTTAGTGATAATGCTATCATCAATCGCTTTCTATGCATGAAGGAACGCTGTATCAAGTTGTAATTTTCTAAAAATATTTTATGATGTTGGTTGTAGTGTGAATATGTAATTTGTTATATTTGAATTTGTGTTAGAGCGGGTGTATTTTAAGTTCACATCTCTATCATTAAAATCTTGGCTCTGCAACTGCATACACGCTCACGAGTCCTATCTCCTCTCCACCGGCTATAAATAGCGGCCCATTGCAATGATATGGAACCAACCAACCCAAGAGCTAGCACTTGCTCCTTAGGCTCACTACTCTCTAGTACTGCTATACCTTTGTGGAGAAATTAGCCGCGTGTATATCCTCTTCTCCCATAGGAGAGCACGAAAAAGAAGAAGAGGTGCCGAGCTAGAGCAATGGCGAAGCCGCAGCAGGAGGTGTACTTCGTGTTCATGAACTTTGACCCTGTGTACGAGCGAATAAGAGCTGATCGGTCTGTAAGACTGTAACTATACGTACAGAGACAACATAACACTCCCACTGATCATCAGTAGCTAGCCTAGCTACCATCTTCGATTCTACGTGATTTATGCGGTTTTGTTTCTTGGCTGCGTTCTGCAGGTCGAAGGAGGGGTCGGCGACGCTGGACGCGTACCTGAGCGACAAGCACGACAAGCTGCTTGCCAAGCTCCTCCAGCCGGACACCTACCGGAAGAAGTCCTCCCTCGCCATCGTCGACGGCTTCGCCGTGGAGATAACCGATGCTCAGGTGATGTTACACGTACACATACATGAAACATCCATCCATTCTGAATGTGTATTTGTGTATGAGTTCAGTGCATTATCTTTTATCAGCTGTGGATGTATATGGTAATGCAGGCGTGCGTACTGAGATTGGCGAAGGAGGTGAGGGTGGTGGAGAAGAACCAGGAGCTTGCTTGACTGGTCAAATAGCCAGCAGAGAGATTAATTATGTATACATGCCGCTTAATCAATTAGATGCCTTGGCATCAGCTAGCTATATGCCTATATATATGTGCTTGTAGTTTACTAAGCTAAAGGAGTTAAAGACTCGTTGTTCCTAGCTAGTCAATTGCCTCAGCGCGTGTGTCGGTGTCAGAGCTCCCATGGCTTTGTTGACTGTAATGTCAAGCTTAGCTGATATATACTACTACTTAGCAGTAGCAGTAATATTATATGTAGTTCTTAGGGTCTAATGATATTCAGAGGATGACTTTGAAGATTGAACCCTGCAATGTAATGGTTATGATTAGTACAAATGCTATGTGTATTATAAATTATAACTACGTATATGCGCTGCGGCTCTCTGTCAAACATGGCAGTGTGTGTGCGTGCGTGAGTTTCGGGTGTTGTATCTGTATTCTATATACGTGCACGGATACTACATGTCTAGCTGCTTTGGGCGCGTAATGTGAGTGGTTTAAGGTCTTGGTTGACTTGTTAAAACTACAAGACAAGAAGAGATAGGAGGCCAGCTTTGAAGAGTGGACCTCTTGAATTGGTGATTCCTAATTAGCACTTGCAAATTTCCGAGATCTAGATGGCAAAACTCGATGTGTTTGGGATGAAGAAACCTTGCGTGGAAATTGGAAAGAGCTAGCACATCTGAATGCATATTTTTGGGTGTATGTATGTGTGTCTAGAGATGATCGAAGCAATACGTAGTAGAAACACGCGGAAGCAGTCTAAGCTTGAGCACCGCCCGTATCATTTGGTGACACGCGTCTCTCTCTTGACAAACGTACTGTCAATGTACAATGGTCCAATAAAAGAATATTTCACACTAGTACATGGGCATATGGTGCCGGAGCAAACTGCTACCCGACACTGGACGCATGGGGACACGTGCATAGACCAAACACAGTCAGACTCACTATTGATGCTAGCTAGCGTGACATCTCCCAGTATCAAGTAGGCAATCATCTCGCCGTCGCCGGAGCGCGCCACCGGTCGCCGGTGGACGCAAGGAGGACGGCGGCGGGGCTTTTCTCTCTTCCCTAGCTTGGGTCGGTGGGGAGCAGTGTTTTGGTCGCGAGCTCTCTTGCGGTAGCTTTCCTCGTCGGCGGCGGATCCGGCGGCTTGGTGGTCGGATCTGGCGTCCCTTGGCGGTGCTGCGGCGGGTTCCCGAGCTGGCGAGACCCACGCGAAGGAGGAGGGTGTGGAGCCCCGAAGTGTTGGTGGCTGTCTATTTTGTGTGTGGGTAGTGCGTGGGGGTGCTGTGGAGGTGCTAGCGAAAGCCTTGCCAGTGTTCTTACCGGTTTCAACATCAATGACGCCTTCGGGCGCCATTATCCTTCCTGGAGGTGTGTCGTGGAACTACGTAGCTCTCATGTTTACTGATCTCCAGGTGAAAAACTTGCCTCGGTGTACACCCCATGGTTTTTGTTTTTATTTTTTCTATTCTAATTTTTATCCTCTCCTGTTTCAAGTGAGACCTCCTCAACTGCGTTTTAGTTGTCACTATTCAATTTTTTATCTCCTCTACCAATTAATAACTATAGATAATATAATTCCTCCACACCAATTCGGCCCTTGCGTTGAGCAGTTAGGCCCACGAAAACAAAGCGTTGCAATAACAGATTATTGCCATGAACAATCATCATATATAGCAACAAATTTATTTCGTGGCAATACAAACTCATTTCATACGCATTGTATAGGAACCTTTTGCAACGCAATTGATGACTATGACAACGCAATAAAATTGTGGCAATATTGTCACCCACTCGCAACGAAATTCTATAAGGTGGCAATACCTCCTAACTATTGCAACGAAAATCAATATTATCACAACGCAAGACAACCGTGGCAATAAAGTCATACTATTCGCAACCATTTTCTAAATGGTGGCAATAAAGCCACCTTATTACAACGAATTCAATGACTATCACAACGCACTATTTTAGAGGCAATACTGTGCACATATCGCCACGATTTTGGCAAAACGTTGCAATAGTACATACCTATTGCAACTAATGTAGTGTCGTTGCGATGCGTTTCGTGGCTAAAGGGTCGGAATCTAGTAGTGGGACCACAATGCACAGAGCATATGTGCATTTTTCTGGAGAGTGAACTGCACCAGACCAAAATAATTAGATCATCAAATGGCGACGATGTAACACCCCGGTCCAATCTCAGAGCCCAGAATACTATCACTGCCCTAACATTTACCATTTACATATATTGCTACTAGAATCCAGCAACAACTCCTTTGTTCCACTCAATGATACGATAAGCACACTTGCTTAATGGGGAGTATTTAGTCAATTGTTTCGGATTACTGACTATCAAAAGAGAGGCATAATCCACACTATACGAGGCATTTTCAACAAAACACAATTTTAATGCTAACTAACAAAGCATGTTATTAAAGTCTGATTATGTCAACTAAAGGTGACATGTGAATTACTGTTTGCACGTGAGATAAGGGGCTATTCTCACCCATACATGACGTCTTCAATGATCACCTAAAAAACACAATAAAAGGGTGAGTCCAAAGACTCAGCAAGCACATGATAAAATAGTAACATCAATATAGCAATTCAATCAATTCCATGACTATAAATTGTAAATCATAATATCTATAACTGTATCACCATCTCTATCACTTTTATGCAATGCAATGCGATGAAACTACAGCTTATACCGATATAGCGGAGTATTCACCCGTCGATGAACCACTCAATCGACTCGTCCTCTTTCATACAGGGTCTCAACCTCCACTCCTATGAAGTACCAACTAAAGTAGATCTTATGTATGAGTGCAATGCATGATGCAGCATGCTTCCAATGTTGTCATTTAATCATAAGCAGCACTCATTAAAGTATGATTAGCATGTAATCATGTACATCATCTCGTAAATACTATAGATCATGACATGAAAATACAAGTAGCAAGTATTCGTCACAGTTCACTGTTCTATCATGCACTTGCCTATTCAACCTTGTGGACGATTCGTGGATGGCACCAAGCTTGAAACCCCACATGAACAAGCATTAACCCACCTCAATACATCATAATCATACATGTACACATACGAACAGTGTCGTTTCTACACGCAAACCGACACATGCAATACTATTGAATCAGACGCTTTCCCGCTATCCCGGTGGTTAGAAAACCATAGCGTTCAGTGTCAAAACTTAACATAGCAACTATCTTGGGATCTGGAATCAGCATAACTTTACTCACATATTCTGGTTGCCATAATTAAATAGTACACCATCCAAAACTTCCAATTTCAACCCGAAAGCCTAGCTATTCCATACCAGGCAGTATCTACCTCTGATGCCAATTTGCAATCCGAAATGCTAAAAATGATGTTCTAGCCTTCCATAGAGCTTTAGCAATTACCTCTGTTAATTGGTCTATACTATTTAGTCTGTTCTAATTAATCCAGACAAATCATTCGCTCACCTCCTTAATCACATGCACTAATTAATTGCTTACTCTAATAAATCACTATTTAGCCAAGTGGGGGAAACGGCATCGGCAGTAGCGGGCAGCAAGGGTGGCACGGCCGCTGGCGGCCCACGGTGGCACGCGCGTGATTGGGGGTGGCGTTGTGCGGTAGGGTCGGCAGGGGGGAAGAGGCGTAGAGGAGACCGGCTCGGGGAGGAGTGAATTGATTTCTCCTCCTCCTAGCTTACTTTTATAAGGGGAGGAAGTGACATGGGCTCGGCTGGGCCGAAGCCGGCCCAGTCTCCTCATCCCAGGTATTACAGACGACCACCGACCGGTATTAGAACGAGTTAAACAAGTTAATTCTGCACCTGTTCAATCAAGATTTTTGCTCACTGACAAGGACTGACGAGCTTAACATGTGATGAAAGCCCGAGAGGCAAACTGTCAGTTTTCGAAATGCAGATACCAATTCGCTGGAGCACCCAGTACAATTCTCTTTTGCAAAACAAGTCTTTTCTAATACTGTATTATTAATTCTAGGAGCAGTATATCGACATTAGTAAGTGTCAGTAGATATTGGTGAGACCCAGAGTCCATGGCATCAGATTATACTCAAACAAAATAAAACAAATGTTGGCATGACAGATTGCAAGCAAGTTTTGCGATTGTGCAGTTGTGCTCACCTGCTCATTGCTCAAGAATCCACGAACTAGTTTTCCAGCAGAACGTCTGAGCACACATGCAGAAAATTACAGATTTGACAGAGATAGCAAAAGATACAAGAAACTGCAGGTATACCTGAAGGGAGTAGGACACTAATATCATTGGCAACAAAAGGCAGTTTGGCTTTATTACTTTACTAGTTACGTACCCATGCGCTGCAACAGAACTCATTGAATATATATAGAGAATCGTGTAAGAGAGTTGCTCTGATCGGTTAGAAAGTAGAGAATAGTAAGAAGTTAAGGAAATAGAGCGGTTAGAGGAGAAATGACGTACAACCATCAGCTCATTCTTTTATAATAGTAATGATTTGATGTGAACATGATAAGTTATTTCCTACAATAAAGGTAAAACTGAAAAAATAAAGCGATAGTAGTTAAGTAACAAGATGTAAAATGAACATATTGTAAAGACAAATAACTAGAGCAGTTCGATAGGGGCAAAAATATAGCAGCTATATTTGCAGCAGCACATTGTGCAGCAGTGATAGATAAGTCCAAACAAAAATAACAGAAATATGTGCTAGGGATCATCTTGTGCCAAAAATTATCAAATGAACCTATCTGAAAATGGATTGCAAGGGCAATGATGCTACATCATCATCACACCTTCTTTTCTTCCTTTTTTTTTAAAAAAAGAAATTAAATCATTACTCCAACATTCCTAAAACAATTGAACCGACTTCGCCTCATAAACACGGAACTGACGCAAATCAAAACATGAACATGTCATTCTATTAAACTGAAAATAGTATGCCAACCTCATTATTGGCATAACATGTAACTACAACACTGGACGATCTAACTAGTTCAAACAGGTATAAAAATGCTTCTAACCAGCTCACATGCTTTTACTGCAATAGATTGTTGCATCATTTGCACAATTCAAAATTCTATAATCTCACCCAAACAAAAGCTTAGTTGACAACAATCCAAGTACATGACCATGGAACCTAATTGCTCACACCTAATTACTGCCATTTGGACTAAACAAAAGCTTCAAAAACTCATGCTGCAGCCTCCTGCAAGTTCAGCTTGCAGTAACACAGGGATACAGTTATCAATCCAAATTCCCACAACAAACAGTACAAAGAAGCCACCAGCAACACAACAAGAATGGCTGAAAGCTGTCGATCGTAACACTAAATATTTCCAGACCCAAGCGTCGTACCGGAAGAGGAAGAACACTATGCGTGCCTTGAGGAGGGGGGACGGCAAATTATGTTCTAATTTTCATGGTATCAGCCTCTTTCTAATTTTCAATCCTCGTTGAATAATTGATTTACCTAAAAGTTAAGATTGCGAGAACGATGTTACTAAGTAACCAGAAATCATGCTACCTCATTTAGCATTTCCCAAAGTGTACAAATATTTTTTTCTGCGTATTTCTATCAAGTAACAGAGGCTGAAACCACAAACTAGCTGGAAAAAGGTCAAAACAGCTAAAATTTGTCAAAAAAAAATCTAATGAAGACTATCGACTGAACTTGTTTTCGTCCAGACCGGTTCTTTTGTGACTTCCGTCCACTCCAAAATATAATAATTAATTGCAAATTCAATGTACTTGTCGAGATCAACACATTCTATTTCATTACTAACTACTACTGATGCTATAAAGGCCCTATGGTTTTCTAATGTAAAATTCTACCTCATGACCAGTATTATTCATTCTCCTTGTCTTACTTTTCTAGTAAAAATAAACTCTCCATATTAACTTTGATAAGCCTATGGCTGTACATTGCGAAGATAAGCATCTTTAATCTACTATGACATGAATTTTCTAATTTCAGTTACTCTCAGAAGCTGAAACAATGTCCTCTCAACAAAAAAGAAGCTGAAGCAATGTCCTCTCAACAAAAAAGAAGCTGAAACAATGCACTATGATTAATGGACTGCGTACTGTTGGAATATATCCACCTTTATGGCAGATTGATTCTGCTCCTTATATGTAGATCGTACATATGTAGATCGTACATATTTAGTATTGACAGCTAGATTTAGCTCCTAATCAATCTCTGTAATTAGCTACCTAACCTGTACAGCTTACTCTATATATGCCTAGAGCATCAATGAGAATTGTAATCATGGAATTCTCCCAATTATTTCCCTCTTTCATGGTATCAGCCAAAAACCGATTCTAGCCTTTCCTTTTCCTCCTCCTCTCAGCTCCCATGGGTGACTACACTGGAGAGGCCGCCGCGGCCACCGTTGCTGCTGCCGCCGCCGACAAGCAGGAGGCTGCCACTGTTGCTGCTGCCGCCGCCAATAACTTCGTCATAAATAATCCAGCTTCTGCAATTTCCACAATCAACGTGCGCACGCACATCCCCTTCTCCCTCCAGATGCACCTCCAAACTTCAGCCGCTGGTGTGAGCCCTTCACGTGTCTCCTCGGCAAGTTCAGCACCTCCAGACACATCGACGGCATCCCTGCTCCTGAGGGCGCCGACCCGGTATGGCTAGGGGTGGAAAACAATAACGAATAATTCATTTTATTCGATATTCGTATCCAAGAAAATGCGAATGTGGTAAGCAAAATCCTTATTCGAAAATGTTCGTATTCGTATTCAAGAATATTCGTATCCGTATTTGAGAATATTCGTATTCGCATTCATATTCAAGAATATCCGTATCCATATTCGAGAGTATTCGATTCGTATTCGATCCATTTCTAGAACCCATGAAAAATCCGTACGAATTTTGTGATTCAAAATTTGAATTTAGGCGGTTTAAAATTGGTAACCGGTCAAAAACCGGTGAAAAATCAGCAAAACTGCTAGGAATTTGTTTTATCCGATATTCGTATCCGAGAAAAATCCATATTAAAAAATATCCGTATTCGTATTCGAGAATATTCGAATTCGTATCCGTTTTAAAAATATGGATTCGTTTTCGTATTTGAGACTATTTGATTATATCCGATCCGTTTCCACCCCTAGGTATGGCAGGCCACTGTGCGCTCGCTCCTCTACGCCTCGATCTCAGAGGAGATCCTCTCCATCATCCTCACCTCGAGGGCGTCCGCTCGCGCCATTTGGATAAGCATCGAATGCCTCTTCCTCGACAACAGGGCCTCCCATGCACTCTCCTTGGAGGCCGACTTCCGCAATCATGCGCAAGGTGACCTCTCGATACTTGCCTACTCCCAGCACCTGAAGAACTTTGCAAACGCCCTAGCCGACATCGCCCAGCCGGTCTCCTCCGACGCTCTCGTCCTTACCCTGCTTCACAGACTCAACAAGAACTACATGCACATGGCCTCCATCATCAAGACGAGGTCACATCTCCCTCCATCCCTTGAGGCTCGCTCTCAAGGAAGCCGATCTCAAGATCGGCAAGCCCGAGCCCACGACACCTCTCATCGCCCCCACGATCAAGTCTCCATCAACTCCCTCCAGATCAAACTCTGGAGGATCTAATGGTGGCCAGCGCAAGTCCAAGTACAGGGGCAAGGGCCACAAGAACACCGGCGGCAACAACACCAGCACTCCCTGGAATCGCCCCAACCTCCCGATCAATCCACGGACCGGCCAATTCCAGGTCTGGCCGTCAGGTGATTCTGGCATTCTTGGCGCCAGTCCACCCCAGGCCTTCATCGTGCCTAGCGGCTTCCAGCCCGCGTACTAGCCTGCTCCAATCGGGCCGTCCTCGTACACGCTATTGTCCAACGCGCCATCCTGGGATCAAGCCTCACTGACATAGGCCTTGAACGCGATGTCCGTGCAGCAGCCTAGAAACGCTTGCTACATGGACTCCAGTGCTTCGTCTCACCTCTCCACCGATCTCGGTAACTTGTCCCATTTATCCCGCTCCTCCCCTTCTTCTCATGTCGTCGTCGGTGATGGCACTCATCTACCCATCACCAGCATAGGCACGAAAACTCTTCCCACCCAACCTCATCTACTCAGCCTACAAACATCCTAATCTCGCCCAAACTCATTTCAAATTTGGTTTCTGTTCGCAAATTCACCAGACAATATGTGTTCTATGGAATTTGACCCTTTCGGTTTCTCTGTCAAGGATCTCCAAACTAAGCACGAGATTCTTCACTACAATAGCTCCGGCGACTTGTACCCGCTCCGACTGCCCTCCTCACCGCACACCTTCTCCACCACCACCATATGGCACCGCCGCCTCAGTCACCTCAATTCCCCAGCTTTGTCTAGCTTAGCTTCGTTGTGTGCTATCTCTTGTAATAAACTTGACACCGCAACTTGGCATGCGTGTCAACTCGAGAAACATGTTCGTCTCCCATTTTCGCCTTCATTGTCTCACACAACAAAACCATGGTATAATCCAATGTGATTTATGGACGTCCCTCTACCTAGTATGTCTGGCATCAAATATTATCTTGTATGCTTGGATGATCACACGAATTACTTGTGGACATTTCCTCTCAAACTCAAATCCGAAACCTTTCAAGCTCTTCAAAATTTCCATGCCTACATTCGAACTCACTTTCAATCTTCTATTTCTTTCATACAGTGTGACAATGGTAGGGAATTCGATAACACCGCCGCTCACAATTTCTTCCTTGCGCACACAGCACCCACTTTCGCTTCTCCTGCCCTCACACCTCGCAACAAAATGGCAAGGCCGAGCGCACCATCTGCACCACCAACAACATCATGTGTTCCCTGCTCTTTCAAGCCGGCCTCCCCCCTTCTTTTTGGGCAGAAGCATTACACACAGCCACATACACTCTAAACCAAATCCCCACCAAAGTCCTTAACAACGAAACTCCTCACGAGTCCTTGTTCGGCTCTCCGTCAGACTACTCGCATATTCGTGTCTTCGGCTGTCGTTTTCCAAACCTCTCCTCCACAGCCAGCCACAAACTCGCACCGTGTTTCCACCGAGTGCATTTTTCTTGGTTATCCAACTAATCACAAAGCTTACCGCTGCCACGACTTGTCCTCAAACCGTATCATCTCCAGGCATGTAATCTTTGATGAAAATGATTTTCCATATGCATTCACTCATCTCCGTAGCTGTCCTCCTACCGGTTCCTTGACGACTCGGACAACGGTGCACCAACCGCACCACCTCTGCGGCTTCCAGCTGGCCTAGTGCCTCCTACGGTCGCACCAGTGCTACCAATAGGCCCTCCTCTCAACGACTCCACAGGCAGGCTACATGGGCACGGGCCACCTCTTGCCTCTCCTGCCACGTTCAATGGGCGCATAGGGCCCGCCCGTCTCAAAGACACGTCCGGTGGCCCACAGGAGCATGGGCCGCGCGTGTTCACGCCGCATGGGAGTCAAGCACCGGGCAGTGAGCACGCAGGTCCTCCACCGATCCAGCGCCTACCTCACCTTGTGCTCCGCCCGGCACCCAAGCTCTGCCACCGCGCCCACTTGTCATGCAGTTGTATTCCCGCCAGGAACGCACTGGACCTGCTACTCTAACCATCGTGACTGCGACTCATGGCCCGGACTCCACGGCAACGACTTCGTCTCCCACGGCCAGCGACAGCGCACTCGCTGGCCCATTCCACTCTCCGATGGAACATGTCCCTCCAACGGTGAACCATCACCCGATGCAAACCCGAGGCAAGGACAGCATTCGGGTTCCCCCGGGATCTCCACACCTACATGGCGTCGACAGTGGACTCCCTTTCTCCTCTATCGAAGACATACCGCGACGCCTCGCTGATCCGCACTAGAGTGCGGCTATGGTTGAAGAGTTCAACGCTCTCACAGCCAATCAGACTTCGGAGCTCGTTCCTCCTCCAAACGTAAACATCATCACTAGCAAATGGGTCTACCGCCACAAGCTCAATTACAACAACTCCTTGGCTCGGTACAAGGCGCGGTGGGTTCTGCGCGGCTTCTCGCAGCAGCCTAGCCTCGACTACAACGCGACAGTCAGCCTCGTCGTCAAGCCTTCAACCATCCGCACAGTTCTCTCCCTCGCTGTCTGCAGCGATTTGCCCGTCCATCAACTGGACATCAAAAATGCATTCTTGCATGGCAAACTTGCTGAGACTGTGTATTGTCAGCAGCCATCCGGCTTCATCAACTCCACACGCCCGGATCATGTGTGTCGCCTCAACAAGTTGCTCTACGGACTTAAACAGGCACCGCACGCCTGGTATAGTCGCTTCCAAGCCTTCATCCTCTCCATCGGCTTCCACACCTCCAAGTACGACACATCCCTCTTCATCTACAACAACGGCTCGGAGGTCGCCTACTTGCAGTTGTATGTCGATGACATTGTCCTCACGGCCTCAACATCAGCTCTTCTTCACCGAGTCATTGCAGCCCTTCGACAAGAATTTTCGATGTCTGATCTGGGCACCCTACACTACTTCCTTGGGATCACTGCTCATCGCTCACCTCAGGGCGTCTTTCTCTCACAAGAGAAGTACACCGCCAAGATACTAGAGCATGCCAAAATGACCCAGTGCAACCCCTGCGCCACACCTATCGAGGTCAGCTCCAAGTTGTCATCCACAGCTGGCGATCCAGTAGCTGATCCAACACTCTATCGGAGTCTCACTGGTGCACTGCAGTACCTCACCCTCACTTGCCCCGACATCACTCATGCGGTGAGGCAAGTGTGTTTGCATGTGCATGATCCCCGGGAACAGCATCTCTCTCTTATCAAGAGGACTTTAAGGTATGTGAAAGGCACATTGGGGCATGGTCTTCAGCTATCCCGTGGCTCTAAAAGTGACCTCATTGTCTACTCCGACGCCGACTAGGCCGGCTGTCCTAACACATACCGCTCCACCTCTGGCTTCTGTGTCTTCCTCGGCATCAACCTTATCTCATGGTCCTCTAAACAGCAGCACAAGATATCTCGCTTCAGTGCTGAAGCTTAGTACCACGGAGTGGCCAATGCCATTGCAGAAGCATGTTGGCTCCATCAACTTCTCGCCGAACTCCACCAACCTCTCAAGAAGGCTACAATTGTCTACTGTGACAACATCAGCGCATTCTACCTCTCCACTAATCCGGTGCAACATCAACACATCAAACATGTGGAGATCGATCTACACTTCGTTCGCGAGCTCGTAGCGCTTAGAGACATCCACGTGCTTCACATTCCAACCTCCTTTCAGTATGCGGATATTGATTCTGCTCCTTATATGCAGATCGTACATATTTAGTATTGACAGCTAGCTGCCTTATTTAGCTCCTAGATTAGCTCCTAGTCAATCTCTGTAATTAGCTACCTAACCTGTACACCTTGTACTCTATATATGCCTAGAGCATCAATGAGAATTGTAATAGTGGAATTCTCCCAATTATTTCCCTCTTTCATGTACATTTAAAATCAGTTAGTTGAAATTGAAATGCCTTTCTTTCAGCTACAGATAATAAATATTCACAATCTGCTATCATGACATTGTACTCTGATTGTTTGGGTGTCAAAATAAGTGTATATTCTATTGGAAAGAGTAAGACAGTTGCCAGTAGTGGTATTTGCATCATTGGCATGAACTATATATACTATGCTAAGCCAAAATCACACAATAACACACTAAAAAATCTTCACAGGAAAAGGATATTTTGCTCGTAAAATAAAATAAATTTATTTATAGTTCAATAACAAGACCAAACCAAGAAAATTGCTAGCTACTTGTTAAAAAAGAAAGAAAAATACAACATTGAGAGACAAAAATGTCCTGAATTGAAAACATAATTGTTTGCATCCCTTCCTTTGAGCCTTCGACTCAAGTTGTCATCCAAAATGTAAGCACCAAACCAGGAAATCAGCAAGGTAAAAAGCAATCTAAAACTGTAAAAAGAAAATTCAAGGATGTTTTCTTTATAAAAGCCTCAGAAACAAATGATACAAGTTAAGGTTTTGGGTGTATGAATCGAAATTAATAAAAAAGGCAATTCAGAGAAGGAAATGAGAGCAGAGAGAACCTACAGTAGATGACACGCAAGGAGGTGACATCTGTGTGATTGGGGTGTCATATCATTGCAGATGGGGGAAGATTGTCAAACAAGGTAGTGGAGGAAACAAGCAACGCTCGTCAGAGAGCACCATATAACCATAATACAAATATGGGCTAAAAAGCAAAAATTAAGAAGCGTGTGTGTGCAGAAGGGAGCATAAGTTAAAACATAAAACCATGATTCCATGGGCTGTGAATATTAGAAATAGTATTGAGATGAAGAGAACATGATAGTAAGTGTCAATAAGTTCAATTTTTAGGGTAGTGAAGTGTATTTACATTCAATAAGGTATAGGTACTCGAGAAGAAACAATCAAGTAGAATCAGATAGAAACAACACATTTACATCGGGTAAAAGATTATGTAAAACAAAGTGGTCTAAAATGTAAGGGGTAAACATATTATTTGCTTTCTGGCTGATTGAAATCTTGAAATCAAATCCATTGCCAACAGATGTAAAATAACCGATTTTTACTCAGAATCTTATGTAAGATAAGTTTTCCCAAAGACAATGCTACCTGATGACCACCAATGCACATCAAATGTGCTAAATGACCACCAAACTAATAACTCTGAACTGAAAGATGCAGTGAGCCGAACTACTTACGAAATAATGCAGTAAACAGCTACTAACTGTATTTGAATTGTCTATGAACAGCTTGGGGGAGCAATATTCATCTAGTATTATTGGACTGAAGAAGTGTAGTGTGCCAGCAGTAACAGCATGTACTGTCCAAAAAAAGTAATGAGCCAAAACCATGGCATCTACATTCTGTAAATATTCTGATTAAAGTTTGAAACACTGGCAACATATGAATAGCCCATATCTTTCTCTGTCCCTCAACCATGCTTTGAACCACGGAGGTGTGTACTGACTGGAAGGTAAACTATAAATTGCGCGCCTTAAAAAATGTGCATTTCAAGTCCGAACAAATAGCTACTCAACAATTTTAGCAATCTATTAAAATTTAACAAATTGTAAACAATATGTTTAAAGTTACATCTTATTCACAGCTCACTTTAATAAAACCAATGTGTCTAAAAGCATTACTAGCTTACTACAAGCAACATTGAAAAACAACAATAATGACTATTACAGTAGAAGTAGATCTCAGTAAAACTTTGCGTAATAATAAATCAGAAGGTATAAGTGCATTAGTATAGGCAACATTGAGGTCATGGTAATTATTGGACAGAAGAATAGTATCCCCCCCCCCCCCCCCCCCAAAAAAAACTAGGCACTAACTCTTCTGAGCATAAAATGGGTGGCAATTTGCAAACAAGGTTACAAACAAGTATCTAGTTTATCTTTGGCATTGAGTAGACATAGAATTAATAGTACATAATATACAACAAAGACCAATTACCAAATAACAATCTTTTGATGGATATATACAGAAGTGACACATGTACAACAAAGTGTTTGTTAGTGGGATCAAACATATAGTTACACTGATCTATCTTTAGTTTGTTAACTAGCAGCACCAGCAAATCTTTCCTTTCTGGAGGAAGGATCTGTTAAGGGTATTAGAGATAGAGTTTGTATTCTATTCCATATATGCCTTATCTCTATATGGCATATCCCCTTGTACTCTTCTATATATATGGCCCTTTGGGTCTCATATCAATACACACAATATTCATAACATGGTATCAGAGCTTAGGTTGAAACCCTAACCTAGCCTCCGTTTGTCTTCCGCTGCCGCTGCCCCCGCCCCCGGGAGAATCGATCTCTGCTCCTGGGGGCGGCCATCTCCTCGTCGACCGCGCCACGACGTCGTCTCTTCTGGATCAGGCCGCCGCTGCAGTCGCTTCTTCCGGATCAGGCCGCCGCTGACCTCGCCTCTGCCGGATCCGGCCGTCTCCACACCAGATCCGCGCCAGATCGGCGCGCTGTCGCTCGCGTCTCCACGCCGCCGGCTCGCTTTTGGGTCGCCCTCCTCCGCCGACGCCATCGGTGCCTTGGATCCGGTCGCTGGGTCTCCGCCAGGACGCCGCGCGAATTCACCGCCGTCGCCAGGCCGACTCCCGCCCGGATCCGGCCGGTCGCCTGAGCCCGCCGCCTCCACGCCGGATCTGGCCCTCTCCACCGCGCCCCCGTCCAGATCCGGCCTCGCCTCGCCGCCTTCAACAGCCGCCGAGCTCGGATCCGGTCGCCGCCTCCACCATCTCCCTCGACGCGCCAAGCTATCGCCGCCTCTCCGTGCCCGCGCCTCCACGCCCGCGCCGCCACCTTCGGCCGCCGCCTCCGTGCCCTTGCCGCGCCGGCTCGCCCTCCCGACCGCCGCCGTCCCCGAGATCGAGCTCCGCCCGGTCGCCCCGACCCCATGCCGCCGGCTTCTCCCTCCTCCGGCAGAGAGAGACGAGAGAGGTGAGAGGCTAGAGAAAGAGTGCGAGATCGGGGACGAGAGTTGAGGGGGAGGCGTGAAAAGACAGAGGGGAGGGGGTTTTTTGAGAGATAGAGAGAAAGGGTTTTGAGGGAGTGGGGTTTTCTAATGCTGATTTCTTTTAGTCAGTCTTCGGTTATTTTTTTGTGAGTCTTTCGTCGCGTCTATTCAAGTCCGTAGTTTCTAATCTTTTTAGTTCGTCCAAGTCGTGCGAGTCTATAAATTTATTGTCAGTCATAGAAGTGTAGAAATTTTATTTTGCATGACAGCAGCCGCCGCTCTACTCTCTGAGCCGCGTGCAGATCGTAGAAGTCGTTATGATGTCGCCGCTTCTCTAGCCGCCGCCCCGAGCTTCAAAGGCCGCCGCGCGTCCTCTGTGCACTGCGCCACCGCCTCTTGGGCTTCGATCTGTGCCGTCATGCATCTATCTATTCCTCTTCGGCTTGATTTGACAGTTTATTCAAAGGCTGCACGCAACGACGACATTATCAAGACTCGGACTTCGGATTTTTCTTGTTTTAGTATTAACCCTTTTCAAATGCAATGCTATTGCATACGCCTTGCATTTGAGGGGGGTGTTAAGGGTATTAGAGATAGAGTTTGTATTCTATTCCATATATGCCTTATCTCTATATGGCATATCCCCTTGTACTCTTCTATATATATGGCCCTTTGGGTCTCATATCAATACACACAATATTCATAACAGGATCCACCAGTGAACTTGTGATGAAGTTAAACTGGAGTGGTGTTATGTTAAACAGGTGTTTTAACTTATAACTATGATGCCAACAACTTTAGCAAGGGATTACATACACTAAAAACAGGTAATACAAACCACTGCAACATCTTTAGAACACAATACAAAGCAACTAGTTGCAAGAGCTAAATCCAGTGGCATGTCTTTTCAAGTAGAAGCAATGATATCTTCCAATAGTGTGTGACTGAAAGTGAGCAGCAAAAGTAAATTGTTCCGTTGTATACATAGTGAAATTTTCAAAAAGTTGAGTAACGTTGATCAATAATCACAGACACCATATCCAGATAATAATAGACAATTCAAAAACATGATATAAATTCCAGCCTGACAAAAGCAAATAAGCATCACTACGTACAATAGGAAACCCTGCTGTAGAAGCAAACGGACCAAAAAAATGGGTAAAGTAACAGCTATGATACAAAGAAGGTACCAATCAGATGCACAGATAACTCCCACTGGAAAAGGTGTGGCCAACCTCATTAAACTGGGCAATGCCGTCAGTGGCTGGGCAGAGTTTGATACCAGACAATGTGAATGGCCCTTGGTAAGCAAACTTCACCATCCCAACAACCTCTAGCTCACCATCCTTGGAGTCCTGATCTACAGGCATCCGTGCCCTCAGCCGTCCAGCAGGACCTTTCAGGGGAATGTCTGGGATGTGCCACTTAAGCTCCCTCTCTGCCCGGTTCAGCACAGCCTTGGGTGAAATATTAAGCAGAGTTGGATCCACAGGAAGCTTCACAATGAATGTAACATTGCTCAGCGGCTGCGGCAACATTGGGTTCGATGCATATTGTATCATCACTGAGAGCAATGTCCCGCTATGGCGTTTCACAAGGCGCATCCTTAAAGGGAGAGGTGAGTGCTTGGGCAGGAAGCTGTACTTCATGATGGGGATGGGCTCCTCCTTTGATGGTGTCCTCACATGGAACAGCCCATTCTCAAGGTTACTCAGCACAGCACTCTGCAGAGCGGCCCTCTTCATTCCAGATGTGCCCTCAAGCCGGAACGAGAACTCTGTCTCCTTCCCCGCCGCCTTCTTTGGTGGCAATGTCCGCAAAAAGATTGTACCCTTCAAACCAACCCGCACAAGAATAGACTCCTTGAACTCCGCATTGATCTCCTCCACGATTGACAACTCAGGGGCGGTCATCTCTGTGCTCTTGGTGACCAACAAGTTCTCCAGCGGTGTAGCAGCATTTGGTGCCTGCCCGCCACTCGTGGCTAGCAGCTCAAGACCACTGATGCTCTTATCCTTATGATCCTTCTTTGTTGTTGTAACAAACTCCGAAGCATCCAGCCCACCCCCAAATGGTGCATTGAACCCTTCAAACGCATCAGCCAGTGAAGCCTCCTCATTGCTGAACTCAATTCCACCATAGTCTCCCTCAAATCCTTCAACCCCAATAAACGTCGGCTTAGTCGCCTCAGCTGGTGGCAAAGTCGTGACCTCCAACCCAGCAAGAGCAGCCGCAGGATCAGCAACCACAAGGGCGGTCTCTTTGTTCTTCTTGAACCCACCCACCAATGCCTCCTCTGGCTTGTTAACCAGTTCGCTGGCTGCAAAGGGGTCCTTCTCTGCGGGAGCCGCCTCCTCAGGTGGGGCCTCATCTCCAGTAGTCGCAGCAGCTGCAGGCGCGATGTTAGATGCGGAGAACTCGTCACCGGCAGCGAGGGTCTCCTGGGGGAGCTCGAATGAGGCACCGGTGAAGGCATCACGGGCGGCATGGCGGTCGTGGGCGAGATGCTCAACGGCGGGCCAGGGATCAGCACCACGAGCGCGGGCCTCCGCGTCGGGGGAGGAGTTGACCATGCGAGCGAGGTTGTCGCCATGGATTGTGGCGAGGATCTGGGAGAGGCGAACGGAGCCAACGCCGTGGAGGACAAGGTCGAGGGCGAGGTACACCTCGGGGTACTTGCGGTGCACCTTCTCGGGGGTGACGTCGATGCCGCGGCACGCGGCGACGACGACGGAGACGGCCTGGTTGACTGCGTCGGCGACGGCGAAGGCGTGGACGGCTGGGGAGGCGTGGTCGGAGGAGGTGGTGACGCCGAGCACGTAGATGGAGTTGACGAGGCGGTACACGACGCGGTACTGCGACTCCACGCCCACCACGAGCTGCCCCGATCCGGCCGCGAGGGGGTCGTCGCCGATGGCGTCGAGCGAGGTGGGCGAGGGAGAGGAGGAGGAGGAAGCAGCCGGCTGCTGCTTCCCGCGGGCGAGGTGGAGCCGCGCGAGGCGGAAGGCGGAGACGGCGGCGAGGGCGCGGGAGACGGGGAACCAGGAGCGCGTCTGGAGGAGGATGTCGGGGCCGTTCACCGGCTGCAGGGAGATCGCGAGGCACGCCATCGCGGCCGCCGCCGGCGAGGCGGATCTGGGGCTAGGGTTAGGATTCGGATCTGGGGGGCGGCGGGGGAGAGGGGTGAGGTGAGCTGGTTTTGTGAGATCTGGGAGTCGGTGTGAGAGGTAGGAAGGAGACGGTCCACGGGGAAGCGGTGAACTGGGTGGAGGGAGAAATTTTGATATTTGACACTGAATACATGCGCCTCTCAACTTTTAACCCTCAATTCGCACATCTTTGAAAATTTAACCCTATCACTGCGAATTCTTTTGATTCAAGAGATTCTCCTCATTTTCTCTCCTTTTCTATTTTGACACTTGTCACTGCGAAAATGGAGAGAATCCCTTGAATCAAAAGAATTCGCAGTGACAGGGTTAAATTTCCAAAGGCATACGAATTGAGGGTTAAAAGTTGAGAGGCGCACGTATTCAGTGTCAAATATCGAAATTTCTCGGGTGGAGGGACTCGACTCTGGAGAGGCGTGCAGCTGAGCTGAGGTGGGCAAGCTTCGAGGCTCCACAGAGCCGACCCTCCGGCTCAACCTATCAGGGCGCTTAGATTAAGCCGAGATCGTTTCATCAAGCGATGGTGAATTGTTACTTAAGAGAGCTGATTCTGACGAGCCGGGTTGGGAGCCGAGCAAATCCTAGGGTTTGGCGAGGCAGAGAAGCCGAATAAGGAAGCAAGCAAAAGCACAATAGTCAGGGATGCAATAGGGTCGGATTTAGATAGATATTATGTATACTGTATCCTAGCACTCTTTTTTTTGCAGATTCAGAATCGGATACGCTAATGCCGAATACGAATATGAATTCGGAGTTTCGAATACGGTAACATCGGAACACATACATGACAGTTTTAGATCAGAAACGAATAATATAGACTGATAGTTCGACTACCGATAAAATTGAAAATCGGTATCCTCAATAGCTTCAATTGTGCTAAGTACAACCAATTTTTTTTACAGGATCTCGGGAGGCTATTGCCTAATTGAATAAACTTTATTGATCAAAAGGAAGAGGTAAAAGTGAAACAGTGATTACAGCTAGGCAAGTTGCTGAAGCTTATCGCCCCAGCCCCAGTTACCTATTTGTCTTCTACTTACCATGAATGGACTTCAGAAATCAGAACCGCCATGAAAAAGGTCAATAGCTATATATATATATATATATAGGAAGCCTCTTTTCTACTCCCGGGTGTAATTACACCCTATATCGTATCTCACAACATAGTTAGTATCTCGCGTAACGGAGAGTATGTACGTATAGTATACGAGTATTTAAGACTATATAGGTGGTATGAACAATTTTTCAGAGGTGGTATGCATATTTTTTTTGACATACTCCTTTTATGTACGTATATAAAAGGTATTTATAAAATACGCTAAAAACTATTAACTTCCTTGCAATTTTTTCGTGTGGTTCACATTGGAGTATCTTATAATTAGTATATGAGTATTCCTAAAGTGATAAATGAGTATTTCAAGTTTGTTTAGGTGGTATATTAGAGGTGGGTGTAATTACACCCGGGAGTAAAAAGTAATTTTCCTATATATATATATATATATATATATATATATATATATATATATATATATATATATATATTTCCTTCATAAAGGTGTTGGACGTTTGATAAAACCAGATTACGGCGAAGACACCTCAATCAGAAAAGAATATCGTCAACTGCTGGATTGGTATGAATTAATCCAACCAGATGAAGACACAACTTCTGCATCCATGATGATAGACGATGATAGTGAATGACGATAATTGCTCGTTAAGAATCTTCTCCGACAACAGGACGATTGTCAGGACAATTATATGAGTACTATCTACTATTGCAGATGGAATCTGGATTATTACTGACAAAATACAGTCTGGTCAAAAGTGTCATTATGACGAATATTCTTCACGGAGGTCTAAAGTTTCATCATGACTCCCTGTGGTGTAAAGCGTCATCATGAAGAATAATATTGACGGTCAAAAAGCGTCATCATGGGGCATCTTCACCCATGCTTATCCCAGGGGTGGCGACCCCTATATAAAGGGCATGAAGGCAAGCTTCAAAGGGCATCACTTCTACCACCTCTCAGAGTACTCCATCACTCCGCAAAACTCTGAGAAGAAGCTTGATCACTACCATTAACCAGCAATTTGGCACATATTGTGACTCATATATTTACAATAGTTGCATATATGATGACTCACATATTTGCAATAGTAGGGTGTCACTCAAACATCATTATCAAATAGTTTTGGGTCATATTATATGCATGAAGGAATCATTCAAAGAAGAAAGGTGCTGCCCAAAACAAGCATATAATTGGTCATACTATGTAATATCATGTTACATTCTTATCAATGTAATATCATGTTACATTTTTATCAAATTATTGAGCAAAAGCAACATGATCCATTATAACAAAAGTACAAGGAAAGTAATATGTGCAAGAATATTTCATGACTACAAACTAATTCAGTTAGTTGTCTTCTTGTCACATTACAGGGGAATCATGTCCCAACAAAGATATGAATGGATCACACAGATGAGCTCTTGGAAACTACCCCAACTACGGGAGGGGAATCCTGAGCGATTCAATCATAATTTTCCTGCAACAGAATTGCAGCAAGGCTTGCTCAATTTAATCTGGCAAGCAAAGAATAGTAAGGAAAAAGCACATGCACTTTGTGGGCCGGCTTACTATTTCAATCATATGACGCCTAAAGATACAAAGGCAATATCATCAGATTATATGCCCACAAAACAGGCTTCTGTATCAAGAGATATTCTTCCCACATGGGAAGGATGCTCATCAAAAGTATTATGTCAAGGTGCTGAATCACCTAGCAATTCAAAATTATTGAATCTGGATACCAGACCAAAGGAGCATTCAAAAGTATCAGATCTGAATATCAGATCATCAAAATATTCAAAGATGAGTCTTGATAAGAGATCATCACATTATCCCAAAATATTGAATCTGGGAGAATCCCCAGATAATCCAAAGATATCAGACCTCTGTAAGAGACCTCATGATGATGGTTCAAAATTATTTGATCTAGATACCAGATCATCAAAAGTATTGAGCTTGAGTACAAGCTCACCGAATAATGGTTCTTTCCACCAACAAACATATGCATCCACCATAACTGCATCTCCAGACTGCATAAATATCAGAGAGCTTCTCATTGCATTTCCACAAATAAGAACCATGGCATTATCAACATCAGATAGCATTCATACAATTGCATGTAGCCACAAAAATAAAGTGAGAACAGAGAATTGTTGTAGCCACGAAAATATAGTAAGAAGAGAGAGTATAGCCTTGAAAGAATCTTTCAGCCATACTTCTCAAGAAATCCTTATTTCCAGATTAAGTTTCAAAACTAAGCAAACACTGTCTTGCTTAGGTCCAGATATCCAAGAATTAATTTGGAAAAAATATCAAAAAAGACAAATAAAAGTATTCTCAGACCTACAAGAATACTTCATTGATCTGTATGAGGGAAGAGAAATTAACCCTTGCATCCGAATTAATATCCATACATTCCCACTCCTCCACTTTGAAGATCAGATAATTTTCCAGCCATACCACAAATATATAATACTGAGAGCAGAAATAGATCTTAAACTCTTCCAAGGCCTACAAACACGAAACCACAAAAATATTTCTCTTCAAAGTATTATAGATCAAGGTCTAGTCGCTGCAATTTATGGTACACGAAACCAGATTCTTCAATCTGATCTTGGCATTGCAGTTAAAGAAGCTTGTAAGAGATTGGCGTCCTCCAAAGGAAGATACAAACTTATTTTCTATTCTACTCCTCCAAGGTTCACGCCACCAATAAGACCAGCAATGCATGATATTTATATTTTCAAGGGATATTTCAATTTCCTTGATAAACCAAGAACTGGTGTCTTGACTGAAGAACAAAGGGAACTTTTTTCCCAAGACACAAATCATGATAAATGGCGATGGTTCAAAGAAGCCGAGGAAATTGAAGAAAGTATTCATCTTGACACTACATACCAGATGATCTTTCAGAATCAAATAATAAACATATGGTGTGGAAGAAGTAATGGTTTCCTTCATAAAGGTGTTGGACGTTTGATAAAACCAGATTACGGCGAAGACACCTCAATCAGAAAAGAATATCGTCAACTGCTGGATTGGTATGAATTAATCCAACCAGATGAAGACACAACTTCTGCATCCATGATGATAGACGATGATAGTGAATGACGATAATTGCTCGTTAAGAATCTTCTCCGACAACAGGACGATTGTCAGGACAACTATATGAGTACTATCTACTATTGCAGATGGAATCTGGATTATTGCTGACAAAATACAGTCTGGTCAAAAGTGTCATTATGACGAATATTCTTCACGGAGGTCTAAAGTTTCATCATGACTCCCTGTGGTGTAAAGCGTCATCATGAAGAATAATATTGACGGTCAAAAAGCGTCATCATGGGGCATCTTCACCCATGCTTATCCCAGGGGTGGCGACCCCTATATAAAGGGCATGAAGGCAAGCTTCAAAGGGCATCACTTCTACCACCTCTCAGAGTACTCCATCACTCCGCAAAACTCTGAGAAGAAGCTTGATCACTACCACTCCACCTCCACTCCACAAGCTAGTGTAAAATAAGTAGTAGCCTAAATAAAGACTCAATCTTTGAGTCTAAGTGTGTAAGTGTGTAAAAGTTTGTAAAATCTAAGTGTAGGTTTGTATAACTAAAACTTGTAGTAGTTCTAGCTTCTGGTGTACTACACAGAAGGATTCCTTCTGTCTACAAGGTATATGAATGAACGCTGGAACGATTTCTATCCCTAAACTCTCTATGTTTCAGTTTGATTATTTCAAGTTCTTTCTATTATTTATGCCCTTTTCAGTTTGTCCGTTATATTACTAATCCTCTTATTATTCTGTTCTTTGTTTATCTTCCTTATATTCTGTCTCTTACATATGTTCTAAGTTCTTGTGTTCTTTATATTCAGTTCTTTACTTTCAGTACTTATATTTCTTCCATGTTTATTTCATTTTAAGTTTATGTTCTATTATTCTGCATAAGCATATCTTTTAGTTCTTTGTGTGTGTTGCATCTGCATATGTTCTTTTATATTTGTGTGCTTTAAATTCAGTACTTTACTATTTTCGTTCTTGTTTACTATTTATGTTCTTATTTCCTATTTCCTATTCTTGTTCTTAGTTACTATTTGTTTTTAAATTAAATATATCCTTTCCAACCTGCATATCTAATTTTATCCTCCTTGTATTCATATAATCCATTCTCTACCTTACATCGTAGCGACCAGATCCCTGAGTCGCTGCCTGGGTCATACGTTTGGTATCAGAGCCATCTGGGGGTGCCAGGCTCCCCAAGCCATCTTCTCCGAAGGGGGGAGAGGGGTGCGGTGGTGAGCAGTAGTCGCGGAGATCCCGGTTGGTGTGGCGGTACGCTGAGTCGCGTAGGTCCCGAAGCCCTGAGCAGGTGAGCGTGAAGTCGCGTGGCCCGATAAGTCGTCAAAAGAGCGCAGTAAGTGGTGGAAATCGTTGTCTGCGTAAGCCTGCAAGGGGTATAGGTCGATCGGAATTAAGGGTTCTACCCTGTCGTTGTCTAGAAACCGTCTATCCAAAAGGTTGATCTTTATTGTGGGATTTTCCCTGCCGTAGACTAGAAAGACTACCTATCTTATCTCTTTTATCTTCGTACAAGATGTCTTGGTTAGCCAGGTCTCTTGGTGTAACTGACCGTCTGGAAGCCTCTGGCAGTAATGATAGGTCTATCAAAACGATGTCGGTTAAGAATGCTACGTCTGTTTGCTTTGAGGATATAGAGCAAAGTATTGCAAATCGGAAAGTACCTAGGGTATATGTTAGGGATATATATCATATAGGCACGTTTTCTCTTCGTTCTGATTACTATATAAAAACTATAGAAAAAACTCTTCCTATTAGCTCTTTGCATGAAACTCTGCATCTTCTTTCTGAAAAAGAAATCAATCATATCAGAGCAAAACCTCAATATCATTATATACATTTTGGTCTAGTACAAGTGGCTATTAGATCATTAACTCGAAGAGGTTTAAATATTTCTGTGTTGGCTTGTCTAAGAGATTGCAGAAATAAAAAGTTTAAGGACTCTTTGCTAGGAATGGTTGAAGCTAGTCTTAGTAATGGTCCTGTGTTCTTCAACACTTTCCCAGACTTTTCTGTATCTCTTTCGGATTTGAATCTCCATAAGGTCCTAACCTTGAGCTTACAAACATCTGGCTTTGATCTTGAACCTGGAAGTGAAAACATTTCAGTGACATATAGGATCTATTACAAAGCCATGACCACGTTAGCTCCTTGTGCAAAACAGAATACACCCAAAGGTCTGACCACACTTCTCCAAGCCAATCCTAGAAATCATATTATTACTCCCAAAGCCTTAAAGTGGGATGAGATAACACTTCCGGAGAAGTGGACTCTCCTACAAGCTGTTGAGCCAAAAGCTACTCAACAAAATGAATTAGAATCTCTGGCTGAAACACCAGATGGAGATGTTGAAATAACATTCTCCTCAAAAAGAACAATCTTTATCCAATCAAGGCCCTCATTTCATCTAGACAATAGACCACAGTTAAAACCAAATAATATTGCCTATGCAACTTATGAGGATAAGGATAATCAGTATGAGCCCTCGATCTCAGATTTTGAGATCAATGTTATAGAGGAAGTAGAAGAAGATCATGAGTTTGAAATCGATAAGGATTTCCTTAAAAGAAATCTTGATCTTCCTGAAAATAAGATTAAGTGTGAAAGGTACTACAAAAATGTAGACATCCCTTATGTTCAAAAAATAAGAGAGATTTGGTACAAAGAGATGAAAGAGCAAAAAAGACATATTTACTTCTTTAACTGTTATGAGAATAGCCAGATCATACATCTGGAAGAACTCTTCAAGCCAAAGAGTAAATCAAAGTGTAAATCAAAAACCAAATCCAAAACTAAGCCTAAGGTAGAGCCTAAGTCAGACCTAGAAGAGTTAAAGTCTGAATTAGCCAAACTCTTCCTTAATGTGTTGTTAGTTTAGTAGCATTCCAGGTCATTGTTTGGCTGGGGTGTTACAGTTGGTATCAGAGCGGGCTGTAGGTACGTGGTTAATGAAATAATAATTTTGACACACTAAGCACTGTAGGTGGGAATGGGGTTTGCATTGCATCTGCGTTTCCGTCGATTGTGCCTAATGTTTGACTTTGTACTTGTTATGAGATGATCTTTTGGTGCCCATGATTTGACTATATGACTGTTATGTGTGGTGGTAGTTGATGTCGAGAGATAGAGATCGTGGTGTGGCCATGGCGTGGCTAGGTTATGGCACTATTCGTGGTATTGAATTGGTGAGGGATCTTTCCTTGAGCAACTTAATTTCAGAAGTTAGGAATGAGTGCTTTAGAAAAGTTTCTCTCTTCCTCAAGCTGAATTTGGTCAATTCTTATCCTGTGGTGGAAGATGAATTTATCTTGGTATCATGGTTCATTGCAGTTGAGGGTTTTCAATTGGTTTCTACCTGTTCTTTGAAGCAATTATTGTTTTTCGGACTATTGAAACACTTTTGCTACCTGTTAGCATTGTGGATTTGCATGGTTGGTCCCGTTGCGGGAGTTTTGTCTTGTTGTGAAACATGTCTCATTTGTTCGCTTGGTATTCTTGTTAATGAAAGTTTTATGTTGCAAATTCTTTAACATGTGAAAGCTTTGACTTTATGTATTTCTTTTGGATTATTCTAAGTGTTGAAAAAGAAGCAGCCTCAATGATCGTTGTTGGATTCTCTGGTCAATTGAGAGGCTGGTGGGATCACTACATGGATTCTAATCAGAAGCAAGCAATTCTTGATGCAGTGAAGATAGATGAAAATGGCAATCCTATAGTCCGGGTAGATGTGAACAATAACGATGTCGGTAACATCTTTGATGCCCTGACTACTCTAGTTTATAATATCGTCTATCACTTCGCTGGAAATTATCAAGATATCTATGAGAAAAATAGAGAACAACTGATAAACCTAAGATGTAAGACTATGTCTGATTTCAGGTGGTATAAAGATACTTTCTTATCAAAATTATATACTCTTTCTGAGCCTAATCAAGATTTTTGGAAGGAAAAGTATATATCAGGACTACCTCCTTTATTTGCTGAAAAAGTTAGAAACTCTTTAAGAAAGGAAGGAGAGGGTAGTATAAATTATCAATTCCTAGATATAGGCAAAATCACCCAAAAGATACAGTTGGTAGGTGCTGAACTTTGTAATGACAATAAAATCAAGGACCAACTGAAGAAACAAAAAATTATTGGGAAAAAGGAATTAGGAGATTTTTGCTATCAATTCGGATTTGAGGATCAACACGAACAAAGAAATAGGACAAAGTATGTCAAAAGATTTAGAAAAAATCATGTTGATAATAAGAAAGAAACTTATTATATTAAGAGGAAGCGTCACCGAAAACCTCTTAAGAAAGATACTCCAAAAAAGGATAATAAACCAATTGTATGCTACAAATGTGGCTTAAAAGGTCATATAGCTAGCAATTGCTTTAAATCGAAAATCAAAAAAGAAATCCAAACTTTGCTAGAATCAGAGTCTGAAGACATTAAAGAAAAAATTAGGAGATATCCTAAATCATATTGACAATGAGTCTAGCTCTGAAAATGAAGAAAAACTAGAAGTCAATCATTGTGAAGATAGTGTATGTTCTTGCTGTGAGCAAGATGTCTCTGAGGATACCTCTGATGAAAATATTCTAGTCCTCACAGACTTAGAACAATTTGTATTAGACACCTTTGATACGGTGCAAGATCCAAGAGAGAAAGAAGTAATCTTGGAAAGATTCTTATCAAGGATAAAAACTAACAAAGAAAAGTTAGTAAAAGATATCCAACATAAAAAGTATTTCTCTATTGATGAAGTCATTCAAAGAGTAGAAGATCATAAGAAGGCAAAGAAGCAGTTGGGTCTAAATGACTTGCTTCAAGAACAAAACTATATAAAAGAAGTACTAAGTGATCTTCAATGAAGAATTCAAATTCTAGAAATTTCTAAAAAAGAAGAAATTAAAAGTGAGTATGAAACTCAAAGTGAATCAGCAAGCGAATCTGAAGAAAAAGAAATTCTTCAGAACAATAAAGAAATAGTTAGCTCCATAGAAACCTACTTCAAGCAAAAATGGTATGTAGAAATATCATATAAGTTTGTTGATGGGTTTCACTTCAAATATAAAACTTTAATTAACTCAGGAGCTGATATGAATTGTATTCGTGAAGAAATTATTCCTTCCAAATATTTTCAAAAATCTACTCATAAAATTCATGGGGCGGATGGGAACCAACTTAAAGTTAATTTCAAAATCCCTGAAGTTCTCATTTGCATTTCTGGTGTTTCTATTAAGACTTCCTTTTTGCTTGTTAAAAATCTAAAACAAGGAGTCATTCTAGGCACACCATTCTTATCTTTGATACGTCCTTTTCTTGTGACGAATGATAGTATCAAGTTTGAAATCATGAACAAACAATTAGAATTAAAATTTTGTTCCATACCCGGAGAAGCGTTATTAAATCAATAGTGGGTTATTGCTAGGGAATCATTATAAGCATGATATAGGTTGTCATGATCATTCTATGAGCTTACTCTTTAGTCATGAGAACCAAAAACGAAATTCTATGCAGCCGTATGCTTCTCATAATGGATTGACAAAACCTACAAAGTCTTGTCTCCTTAGAGTAGCCTATAACAACTTATTTGGGTATGATCAAAAACATCTCTTTAACCAGAAATTTGGCACATGTAATTACTCATACCTTTGCTATAGTTGCATATATGATGATTCATGCAATGACTCATGTATTTGCAATAGTTGCCTAAATGATGATTCATATCTTTGCCATAGTTGCCTATGGGGTGACTCACAAATTGACAATAGTGGGTTATTGCTAAAACATCACTATCAAATAGTTTTGGTTCATATTATATGTCTTGGCCTCAAAAAGAGGAGCAAAATATGCATAAGGAAGTGTTCATCCAAAACAAGTTGCTAGGGAATTATTATAAGCATGATAAAAGTTGTCATGATCATTTTATGAGCTTACTCTTTACCCATGAGAGTCAAAAACGAAAATTCATACAGCCATATGTCTCTCATGATGAAAGGTCAAAACCTAGTAAATCTTGTCTTTATAGAGTAGCTTATAAAATCCTATTTGGGTATGATCAAAGACACCCCATTAACCAGCAATTTGGCACATATTGTGACTCATATATTTACAATAGTTGCATATATGATGACTCACATATTTGCAATAGTAGGGTGTCACTCAAACATCATTATCAAATAGTTTTGGGTCATATTATATGCATGAAGGAATCATTCAAAGAAGAAAGGTGCTGCCCAAAACAAGCATATAATTGGTCATACTATGTAATATCATGTTACATTCTTATCAATGTAATATCATGTAACATTCTTATCAATGTAATATCATGTTACATTTTTATCAAATTATTGAGCAAAAGCAACATGATCCATTATAACAAAAGTACAAGGAAAGTAATATGTGCAAGAATATTTCATGACTACAAACTAATTCAGTTAGTTGTCTTCTTGTCACATTACAGGGGAATCATGTCCCAACAAAGATATGAATGGATCACACAGATGAGCTCTTGGAAACTACCCCAACTACGGGAGGGGAATCCTGAGCGATTCAATCATAATTTTCCTGCAACAGAATTGCAGCAAGGCTTGCTCAATTTAATCTGGCAAGCAAAGAATAGTAAGGAAAAAGCACATGCACTTTGTGGGCCGGCTTACTATTTCAATCATATGACGCCTAAAGATACAAAGGCAATATCATCAGATTATATGCCCACAAAACAGGCTTCTGTATCAAGAGATATTCTTCCCACATGGGAAGGATGCTCATCAAAAGTATTATGTCAAGGTGCTGAATCACCTAGCAATTCAAAATTATTGAATCTGGATACCAGACCAAAGGAGCATTCAAAAGTATCAGATCTGAATATCAGATCATCAAAATATTCAAAGATGAGTCTTGATAAGAGATCATCACATTATCCCAAAATATTGAATCTGGGAGAATCCCCAGATAATCCAAAGATATCAGACCTCTGTAAGAGACCTCATGATGATGGTTCAAAATTATTTGATCTAGATACCAGATCATCAAAAGTATTGAGCTTGAGTACAAGCTCACCGAATAATGGTTCTTTCCACCAACAAACATATGCATCCACCATAACTGCATCTCCAGACTGCATAAATATCAGAGAGCTTCTCATTGCATTTCCACAAATAAGAACCATGGCATTATCAATATCAGATAGCATTCATACAATTGCATGTAGCCACGAAAATAAAGTGAGAACAGAGAATTGTTGTAGCCACGAAAATATAGTAAGAAGAGAGAGTATAGCCTTGAAAGAGTCTTTCAGCCATACTTCTCAAGAAATCCTTATTTCCAGATTAAGTTTCAAAACAAAGCAAACATTGTCTTGCTTAGGTCCAGATATCCAAGAATTAATTTGGAAAAAAATATCAAAAAAGACAAATAAAAGTATTCTCAGACCTCCAAGAATACTTCATTGATCTGTATGAGGGAAGAGAAATTAACCCTTGCATCCGAATTAATATCCATACATTCCCACTCCTCCACTTTGAAGATCAGATAATTTTCCAGCCATACCACAAATATATAATACTGAGAGCAGAAATAGATCTCAAACTCTTCCAAGGCCTACAAACACGAAACCACAAAAATATTTCTCTTCAAAGTATTATAGATCAAGGTCTAGTCGCTGCAATTTATGGTACACGAAACCAGATTCTTCAATCTGATCTTGGCATTGCAGTTAAAGAAGCTTGTAAGAGATTGGCGTCCTCCAAAGGAAGATACAAACTTATTTTCTATTCTACTCCTCCAAGGTTCACACCACCAATAAGACCAGCAATGCATGATATTTATATTTTCAAGGGATATTTCAATTTCCTTGATAAACCAAGAACTGGTGTCTTGACTGAAGAACAAAGGGAACTTTTTTCCCAAGACACAAATCATGATAAATGGCGATGGTTCAAAGAAGCCGAGGAAATTGAAGAAATTATTCATCTTGACACTACATACCAGATGATCTTTCAGAATCAAATAATAAACATATGGTGTGGAGGAAGTAATGGTTTCCTTCATAAAGGTGTTGGACGTTTGATAAAACCAGATTACGGCGAAGACACCTCAATCAGAAAAGAATATCGTCAACTGCTGGATTGGTATGAATTAATCCAACCAGATGAAGACACAACTTCTGCATCCATGATGATAGACGATGATAGTGAATGACGATAATTGCTCGTTAAGAATCTTCTCCGACAACAGGACGATTGTCAGGACAATTATATGAGTACTATCTACTATTGCAGATGGAATCTGGATTATTGCTGACAAAATAGTCTGGTCAAAAGTGTCATTATGACGAATATTCTTCACGGAGGTCTAAAGTTTCATCATGATTCCCTGAGGTGTAAAGCGTCATCATGAAGAATAATATTGACGGTCAAAAAGCGTCATCATAGGGCATCTTCACCCATGCTTATCCCAGGGGTGGCGACCCCTATATAAAGGGCATGAAGGCAAGCTTCAAAGGGCATCACTTCTACCACCTCTCAGTTGCTCCATTACTTCGCAAAGCTCTGAGAAGAAGATTGATCACTCCACTCCACTACCAATCCACTACCACTCCACCTCCACTCCAAAAACTAGTGTAAAATAAGTAGTAGCCTAAATAAAGACTCAATCTTTGAGTCTAAGTGTGTAAGTGTGTAAAAGTTTGTAAAATCTAAGTATAGGTTTGTATAACTAAAACTTGTAGTAGTTCTAGCTTCTGGTGTACTACACAGTAGGATTCCTTCTGTCTACAAGGTATATGAATGAACGCTGGAACGATTTCTATCCCTAAACTCTCTATGTTTCAGTTTGATTATTTCAAGTTCTTTCTATTATTTATGCCCTTTTCAGTTTGTCCTTTATATTACTAATCTTCTTGTTATTCTGTTCTTTGTTTATCTTCTTACTTATAGTTCTTATGTCCTTTACATTCAGTTCTTTAAGTTCATGTTCTTTTTAATTTATATTTTATCTTTCATATTATATATGCTCTAAGTTTCTGTTTTAATCTTTCCGCATATCTTTCAGTTCTTTGTGTGTTGCATATCTTCTTTTATTTTGTTTGCTTTAAATTCAGTAATTTACTATTTCTGTTCTTATTTCCTATTTACGTTCTTATTTACTATTTATGTTCTTATTTACTATTTACGTTCTTGTTTACTATTCTTGTTTTTAATTATTATTTTCTTCCAACCTGCATATCTAACTCTATCCTCCTTGTATTCATATAATCCATTCTCTACCTTACATCGTAGCGACCAGATCCCTGAGTCGCTGCCTGGGTTCTCAATTTGGTATATACATACATACATACATACATACATACATACATACATACATACATACATACATACATACATACATACATACATACATACATACATACATACATACATACATACATACATACATACATACATACATACATACATACATACATACATACATATATATATATACATATATATCATATATATATACATATATATCATATATATATATACATATATATATACATATATATATACATATATATATACATATATATATATATGTATATATGTATATATATGTGTATATATATGTATATATATGTATGTATATGTATATGTATATGTATATGTATATGTATATGTATATGTATATGTATATGTATATGTATATGTATATGTATATGTATATGTATATGTATATGTATATATATGTATATATATGTATGTATATATATGTATGTATATGTATATATATATATATGTGTATATATATATATATATGTGTGTGTGTGTGTATAAATTGAGGAGCAAGGTTTAAGTGAGAAAGTGGGATACTTGGATTGATCAGCTGACTAGATCTGCAATTTATGAATAGGCAGGTAGATAAACATGAGAAATGGTTCGGTATTAAACTGAGCACAATGGTTAAAAGGAAGAAGATGAAGAAATTTGACCATATTTGAATAGATAACTCCACAGTAAATTTACGATGAGGAAATAGGCCGGTGAAGATGAACAACATTAATGCCTTACAGAAAGAAACTGAAGAAAAAAAGGATACAATGGATGATACTTGGCTACCTGGCTGTGTGGAAACCATGGTCACACAACGAAGAAATATTTCTGTTTGTTCCAAAGAGATAAGAGATAAGCGAAATAAAGAGTATATGCGGAATTCAAACATCCTACCAAAACAGACATAAAATCTGCAAGCTCGAAATTATGATGCTTATACGCAGTGGATGGTGTGACATTGTGTCACTTGTACTATGCGAGAACATTTAGTATCTTGGAAGATTTGCTGACAACAGTATTTGTCAAGTGCTTTGTATCTCTGCCTATAGTATCAGCCAGGCATATCTTTGTTAGTGATATGCCCTAGAGGCAACATGGAGATGTTGTGTATATCACATACTATGTTTATGATATATTACTTTGTTCCTTGAAATAGACATTATCATTATTGATCAATGAGTATGTGACTTATTCATGAGACTCTTAATTCTAAAATGTTGCTATTTCTAAATGATCCCTGATCATCATATGAGGAACAAATATGATTCAAAGATCAGCATATGTATTGATTGATGATCATGTCTCATGGATCATGGTATGGTGATACCAAATCAATAATATGGACATGTGTTAGTGAACATATGTTGGATAGACCCGCCATGAGACACTGCAGAGATTCTATGTGTCATCAGTTGGTCTCAAGTAGTGTTTATGTGGAATCCTTAGACTTGAGATCATCATGGTTCCCAACATGCGTAGTAGCTTATTTTGGGACTACTAAACACTACTCCGTAACTGGGTAGTCATAAAAGTAGTTTTCGGGTTTGCCATGAAACATGTAGTAGGATGTGAATGATCAAGATAGAATTTGCCCCTCCTTATGGGAGAGATATCTCTGGGTCCCTCGATGTAATGGATTATGAAAGTGCATGGCCATGCCAAGGTGATTGAGGAGTCAATCACAAGTTTATAATCCATCACGGAATCGAGAGAGTGATTGAGCTATTAAGAGGATAACACAGGTCTCGCCTTGAGCTCAATCTATATCGTGAGGCAAAGGGATTCGTACATGAGAACATTACAGGTTCAGCCGATATGATCTTTACGTATACTTTGGGGTTAATATGTCTTACTAGAGGCCTCTATTAACAGGGTGACCGGAAAGACTACAGGGTCGCACGCTTAACGGGTTGGAACACTAATTCGAATATGATTCGGATGTGGGCTCAATTCGGATAAAGATCCGAATAGACTCCTATTGGGCCTCGGTCCACAAGGCCCAAGTGAGGAGGTCTACACATATGGAGGCGAGGGGCTGAGGAACACACGTTTTCTGTGAACCTCTAGCAAAACCCTAGCCGCCACCTCCCGAGCCAAACCCTAGCCGCTCACGAGTGCTAGTACACTCGCGATCGGCGTTCCAGCCCCGGACGTGTGGATACCGGTGGAGGCACTGCTCGTTGCGGTGTTGATCGACATCAACAACCTACAGATTAGATCTGCTCATGCTGTGGTTGATCGCGTGGAGGAGACGATCTGTTCGGGACGATCGGCTAATTCCACTACTACCTCGACGCGCGTGGTTGGATCGGCTTCTCCAACTCTTCTTCCGCTGCGCTGCGCGTCTAGTGGTAACGATCCATGATCCCTCCTTAAGCATGATGTCCTTGTGTGCGCGGTAGAAAAGTTTTGTTTTCTGCTTTCGTAGCCTACGCATATTCCTTTAATCTTTGTTTACATTGTGCGTTTGTCAAGTGCTTTGGTTTGAGCAGAATTCTATGCTTGAACAGCAAATAGCGCAATGCAGAGAAAAAAAGGAAATCATTAAAATACCTGATCAATTGAACCCTGCATTCTATCTTCGTAAATCATTCGAGATGCTATCTTCTCAGCCTGCCAGTATCAAATTCACTAGTAAGAAGGCTTGAATTTGTTGGACAGAAATGGCGACAGAGGGGAGGTGAATGTCGTTTCTTGAAAAGATATGCCCCCAAAGAAACCGCCTCAAAAAATTCTTCTCCGATAGCTAGGGAGCTATGAAGAAGGCATTAAGCACTTAGAGAAAACTCAACCACACAGGGAGAAGCCAGAGCAAAACCACAAACTAGACTGGAAAGAAATAGCACAGCCTGCAGAAAGAGGGGCCGGTCAGACCGGTGGGCTATGGTCGGTCAGACCGCCGGCTTGAAGCCGGTCTGACCGCCAGCTCTCCACCAGTCAGACCGCCCGGGAGAAGCCGGTCTGACCGCCATTGAAAGTCCGGTCTGACCGGAGGCTAAACTGCGGTCTGACCGCTAGGGTTTTCGGTCTGACCGGTTGCCTGAAAAACAGAGAGGCGCAGACCTGAAACCTGAACTGAAACAGCTGAAAAATGCAGAGATTGAGCTAACTGAAGAAATGCTGCAATTCTTCTCTCCTCAAAAGAGTGATGCCCTTTTTCAAACAACAGAAGGACCTCAAATAACTAGGGGATTCAGCTGGAGACACAAGAACTTCAGTTTTGAGGCAAAAACTGAAAAGGTACAGAGAGTTACTCCAAAAATCAAATTCCCAACCAATCTTCGATCTTTTGCTCATGAAACTTGGTAAACATGTAAGCAATAGTCTCAGGGCTTGAGAACTCAAACTAGGGCACAATCTTCTGAAGGAAATCAAAAATCATCACAAACCCTAGAAGAGAACAGCAGAGCAAACAAGAACACAGAGCAGGCTAAAAAAGAGATTCTTGTGATTCAATCAAATTGCACTTAGAACTAGATGACCAAAGGGTCTAGAAATGCAATTCCATCATAAAACAACCCATTTTACCACTCCTCAGCAAGAATCAAGCCAAAACACAAAAACTCAAGAAATCAACCATAGGAAGCATCGAAGGCAAAAACCAACAGAGAGCCAGAGACTTAATCAAATTCAACCAAAGCCATCTCATATTGATATTGAGGATCATAGAGACGTCCCCATACGCATGTACATTCAAGGGGAGGATTACATAGGCATCCACTCCCCCTCTCCCTCTCCCAAGACTCAAGAACACATGAGCACTACATGCTTGGAGAGGAGACCACACACAGGAGAAAACAACGAAGGAGACACCCTTCCAACACAACTCTGCCTCCCTCAACCACTAAAGCTCTAAAGCAAAACAACCTCTCCAAAGGTCATTTTGACTAAAGCAAACCCTAACAACCATGCACTCCCACTCACAAGGCTTCCATAAACTTGAGAATCCCTCTCCTATTTATAGCCTTTGGCTAACGGGTCTCCAACCCGTTACGCCTGCTAAATTCCGAACGGAACTGCCTCCACTTGTGCAGCTTTGCGTTTTTACCGAAATGCCCCTCCTGCACCTTCCGGGAAGCCTCCGCATTCCTTGTCGTCCAAGCCTCGCAACCACCTCGAGTCTCCGCCATCTTCGACACATCCGACCGTTCTGACCTCGACACCGCCTGTGTCTAGTCCGGTCACCTCGTGTCTCGCCACGACTCCGCCTCGACGTCTTGCAGCCATCACAGACAAGAAACACATCACATAGCACCGCTCGATACATGAAAGCATAAATAGCATCAAAGCATCATACTTACGTATGACGAAGTCCAAACCTGTCGAATCAAGAGAATAAGCATCCTAAACCCATACGACCAGATTTGACCTAGTCCGACCGAGATCGATTGCACCACGCAACGACATGGTCTGAACCACACAAACTAAACTCGACTTTTCTAAACCGATGTCAATTACTCATCACACATACAGGGTCACCTCCACATGGTCTCTCAGAATTTAAATGGTTGCATAGCATGTCCCAGATTCTAAGTTTATAACTCCATATGGTATGAAGGATTGAACAATACATGCCGCTGTTTTGTACCTCATATACTACAAATACTACATGCACACATATTTAAGCAAACCACTAATTGTGTTTTTATTTTTTTTATACCAGTAGATACTGAAATAAGAACGAGTCAAGCCTAACATACACATACATGTCCATCTTCTGGTCTGTGAAATTATCATGCTTCCTTTCTTGCTTCACAGCAGTTTTAAGTTTTCTTTTACAAATCAAAAGCAAACTTGGCAGGCAGACCAGATTGCTAGTAGAGTTGAGGGAAATGAAAAAAATTAACACATTTGCAACAAGACTTACCTTCCTAGGGTCAATGCCCATTGCCCAACAATGCTCCAAGCTCATCAAAGATGCAAAAATAAGTCAATGGTTTGTTAGAATGAGTGAATCATATTGAATCTAGAAAAAAATAGTGAATCAATTAACCTAATATTAGTGTAAAAATCAGTATCAAAGTGGACACTTTCACAGAATAGGTTTCCAGAATTTCAGGAGGCAATAGTGCAGCATCAATTCTGTGTGGCAACTTACCATCAGCAGCTACCAAGAACATGTTGTTTCTTGTTAGTTAGATGATTTTCAGTTGCTACCAATCAACAGTTACCAAGAACACTACTACCTCATATGTACCATTAGCTACCAATCACAAAAAACAGCAAAATCTTGGGCTACCAATCACACACATTAGCCAGATCGGAGACAGAGAAGAAGTCACCTGCTCCTTGGAGGCTGAGAGACCATGTGGAGGTGACCACATGTGTTGTGATGAGTTATTGATACTTGTTTTAGAAAGTTTGAGTTTGATTTGTGCTTAGCCTGCATAGTCGTAGCCCTGTGTGAGTGGTCGGAAGACCTTTACGACCACGTTGGTCGTGGTCGGAAGTCCCAAGAAGGACTTACGACCACATTGGCTGTGGTCGGAGGGCAACAGAAGCATTTACGACCACGTTGGCCATGGTCGGATGCCAGCAGAAGAGTTTACGACCACATTGGGCGTGGTCGGAGGTCACAGAAGGGTTTACGACCACGTTGGCCGTGGTCAAGCGCTGCTACGACCACGTTGGCCGTGGTCAAGCGCTGCTACGACCACGTTGGCCGTGGTCGGAAGCTGTACGACCACGTTGGCCATGGTCGGAAGGGCTTACGACCACGTTGGCTGTGGTCGAAAGTCGGAAGTCGAATCCACGACCGCTGCAGTCGATAGTTGGCAGACTTCGACCACGACCACGTTGGGAAGTCGGCGAACTCCGACTATGTTGTGAAGCGATCGAGCGAGGTCGGAGTGCCAGCGGACACGGTTGGACGTGGTCGATACCGGTTGTAGTGCAGTCTGGCGCGGTCGGACGTGGTCGATACCAGTCGTAGCGCAGTTTGGTGCGGTCGGACGTGGTCGATACCGGTCATACGTAGTTGGAGCGCAGTTGGAAGTGGTCGATCGCGGTCGAACGTGCTCGGGACGCGGTCGGTTGCGGTCGAACGTGGTCGGACAGGCTCGGGATGCGGTCGAACGTGGTCGGAAGTCCCTTCGACCACGTTGGAACTCTTGGCTGTGGTCGTAACTTCGGTCCAACCGGTCGTATGGTCTCTTGAAGCGGTTGTAACACCTTGGAACTGGTCGTATGGCCTCCTGAAGCAGTCGTAACATCTTGGAATCGGTCATATGGACCTCTAGGGTGGTCGTAACAACGTTCAATGCGGTCATAGGCAATGTGCGTGGATAATCTTGTGATTTTGACCGGTCGTAATGGGTATACGACTTTGTTGGTGTATTTTTGAGTACTTTCTTCTAATGCAGACTTATGATCACAATGTTTTGTGTGGTGCTATGTGATGTTTTCTTGTCTGTGATGGTTGCAGGACTTTGAGGCTAAGTCGTGGCGAGGCATGGGATGGCCGGGACTTGGCACAGGCGGTGCTGAGGTCGAGAGCAGTCGGGAGATGCCGAAGACGATGAGGCTTGCGAGGTGGTTGCAAGACTTGGACAGCAAGAGAGGAGGAAGTTTCTGGGAAGGTGTAGGAGGGGCATTTTGGAGAAATGCGTAAAGCTGCAAAGGAAACTGATCTCTGGTTAAAGCACTGGTAAAAGCACTGTTGTCGGTGCTAGCGAGTTATCTGTGTGTAAAACCCGGTGTTAGGTCGAGGTTAACGGGTTTCCCCTCGGTATCTGAAGACTATAAATAGAGGAGGTAGAGCCCAAGTACTAGTCGAGGTTTTCTAGCAAGCGCTCGGGTTTTTGTCTCTATTTTGCGTGCGTTGCTCTTGGGTCTGAGAGCTTGTATGGAGTGGTTGTAGAAACCTTCGTTAATGCAATCATTCATCTCTATTCCTCTATCTTTGAGTTATTCTATTTGTGATATTTTGATTGCATTTTCTCTGTTTTGTCTTTCTTTCTCAGGTGCTCTGGTTGACTCTGCCTTCTTCTGTTTTGAGTGGTGTTCTTGGCTCAAGTAGCCTCGGTTTTCTCTTGCTCTGAACTGGGAATCTTTATTAAGGCTATCTTGGCCAGTTCCTTCCCGAGAGCAAAGGTTTTGGTTGCATTTTTGCCGAGTAGTCATGCGCCACAGAATTCCTCTGTTTTGAATTCGACTACTTAATCTCTCTTGGTCTCAGCAGAAAGTTTCCATTTCCTTTGTATTTTCTCTCCCAGAGGATGAGTTCTTGTAGTGTTTGAAGTCCCATGACCAAAAGATCCGAGAATCACAAGTTATTCGGAAATCGGACTTAGCGGTCGTGCGCATCTTTCTTCCTCTATTCTCAATTCAACCATGCGTCTTCGATCGACCTTGGTGAAGAGTTTTCGTTAGCTCTGTGATTTCTTGACCTGAGGTCGTTAGCCTGCTCCTGTTGAAATCTCCTGACCTTTTGTCCCGAGAATCGATAGATATTTGTATTTTAGTCTCAGTGGTCTTTCGCCTCTGTTTCTCTCTGTTGTCGGTCTGTTTCTCTTGGTTTTCCAGCGAGTATTCATCCTCTTGCTTCATAGCTTCTATAGCTATCGGAGAAGAAGATTGTGTGAATACTTGGGGAGGTTTTAAGGCACCATTCACCCCCTGTTGCCAGTTCGGTCCTACAGAGGCGGTGCTGACCGGAGAAGTCGAATAGCTTTGAGGTCTCTGCGAGACGATGGAGGCCGGGGGGGGGGGGGGGACCGGCGGCGGCATCGCGTGAGATATCGTACCAAATCTAACCGGATACCTTACCGGCTTACCGAATTCGATATCGGATCGGTCGAAAAAAACCCAACCCATTTACACCGACTCGACCCATTTACATCCCTAACAAACCCCTAACAATAGCAATGTGCTAGATAGTGGTGGTGGTGTAGCGTTGCATGAGGCGGCACACACTGCAGTGCAAGGATGCCTTGTGTGAATGCGTCACGGGAATGGGGAGAGGGAGGGGTTGCTTTCCTAATAATATACTAGGGTACCGTTGTCCTCGCACAACACATGTGCGACATTAATGGAGGTCCCTTGGAGCAAAGAATTGATGGTGGATCAAGCTTCTACAGGCCTGTTCTTTTCGGCTCCGGCTTATGGCTTTTGGCTGAAAATTTTGAATTTTGGCTGTTTACGGTACAGATTACGGAGAGATAGATACTCACTTGCGGTTTTGGCTGGTACAGATGTTGGGCTTTTAACGTGTAGATCGTTTAACTTGTAGACTCCGTCTTGAGAAAATACTCCGTTTGAAAGTTAGGTATTGTAGCAAAAGTCAAAAGCCGCCAGCTTTTGACTTAAAGAATATGCCCTACAACTGGTTCCCATAGATTAGTGATTCATCTTCTTTATTGTGTTAGATATGATATTACAGAATAAAATCAACTTAGGTATTTTCTAAATGGCACGAAAGTAGGAGAAAGAAATTAAAGCACGATATTTTATTTGAAGATATGGGAGTGATACGGTGGTCTCGCACATAGGTTTGGCTTATGGATTTCCAATAATACATTGTAACCTGTAAGTATGTGAGCATATTAGTACGAAAGGAGTATTCAGTGCTAAGGTGTGAAAGAGCACATAGGGCATGTTTGGTAACGGTTGCGACTTATGGCTTTTGGTTGAAATTTTTGAATTTTGGTTGTTTACGGTACAAATTACGGAGAGAGATACTCATTTGCGATTTTGGCCGGTACAGATGTTGAGCTTTTAACGTGTACATTATTTAACTTATAGACCCCGTCTTAAGAAAATACTTCGTTTGAAAGTTAGGTACTGTAACAAAATTCAAAAGCCGTTAATTTTGGAGGAAAAAAACAGGGCCATAGGCCATTGCATCCGGCTTGGGTAACTTGGATGGAGACAGGTGAGAATCTCAATCGAACTTACGTCGTTTTGCACAAAACTCTTCATGCAATGAAATTTTATCATGAAAAGCTTCTTGTCTCTACCCGCTCGTATCCCCATCGCACCTCTCTCTCTCTCTCGTTCGTCGCCCGACCAACCAGCGCTGGCATCATCTAGCCGACCCAGCCTGTCTCCTTGGCTTGAGCTCACTAGATCCGCTTGAGGCGTGGCTGGTGATGACCCTAGTGAGCAATTTTCGCCAGACAAGCTTGGATCTAGGGCGTTGAAGAGCGATGGCGACCAATCCAAGCGACGGTGAGCAATTCATTTTTTGTTTCGATTTATGGTTTTTAGCTACAACTTAAGACTTTTTGACTGTTCATGAGAGAGTACGAAGTAACACAAACTCACATGCCGTTTTAGGTGATATAAATAAAGCCGCTACAGTGTGTATTATAATTAACTTATAAATTTTGTCTTAAAAATATAATCCGTTTGAAAAGAAGAGCCGAAAAGAAGAGGGCAATACACATGTTCAACTATGGAAACATATATGAGATAAAAGAATGAGAACTAGGGTTGAAACGAATAGAAAAGCAGGTAACCAACACTTTCTCACACTTTAACACAAGCACCTTTGAACAAAGAATCGTACATGCTTCAAAAGTGAAATGCAGTGGTATGAATAACCCTCAGATCCTCCAAGCAGTTTATTTCACTGAAACTCGTAGTTACACAAATCATAGAAACCATTGAGAACCTCTTTTTTCTTCTTTTTCCCAACAGCTCTACATCTTTTTACAATTGCCTTCTTGTGGTATAGTGGTGAGGAGAAAGGAGAAGTGCCGCCTCCTATTGGCAGAAATCATCCATCACACCAGTCCAAACTAACCATAACTTGCATTCATCTCAGGATGATTTTGTGTTGGCGACATCATGTTTCTGATATTGAAATTTTGTATCGCACAGATAAAATCCTTGCGCTTGTGTTTCCTTTTCTCCTCCAATATGCAGCCCCATGTGTAATTTACCTGCTCAGCTTGCCTGAGCATGTGAATAACACTAATGTGATTTGTAGTACAATCATGAATACTTTCCTGAACCGCATAATCATGTTTAAATGTCCCAATGCTGCTTCACCAGCAAACACCAATCTGAGCCTTGTCATGCAGAGTAGACGAGAAATGGTACTGCAAAACACATAATTAGACTATTACAATGGATAGAAATGAACAGTGATTCACATTCATGTCTGTTGCTCTTGCCAAGAGTTCCCAATTGTACAATTTAAAAAATGTCAATATAATGTTATCAAAAAGTTGCATTATATATATTGGAATCAAAAGTATGGAAGCAAACAATTTTACTTTGTTTTCATAGTCCATTCACTTGACTATCAATGCCCAGCCAACCACACGCCATGAGCCCATGACCAACACTTTATGTGCATGTTACCAAATAAGGAAAAATAACAAAATGTAACCATTCTATAATATGGATGTAGAAGCAGTGTATGCTATAAGCTATTGATGGTAATAAACAAATCCATGACAGACATGTGAAAACTGCATGCCACGGAGACATCTACACAGGATAGGACAGACGAATGTTCTCAACCATAACAGATATATGTTCCTCTTTCCTATCCTGCATGTGGATACGCTCTCAGAGAAGAAAAATAGACAGGTTTGACACTAACCAATCAGAAAGATACTCAACACCAGTAAGAGGGTGATCCGAATGGAACGACCAAACTGAGTGTTGTGTTGCTGGCCTTGTATATGAAGCCCACCCACCCTTCCAGAAATTCTAGAATTTTCCTTCCAACTGCTGAAACAACTCCTGCTTCTTTCAGTTAGCCCATTACATTGCTGTAAAAGCATAACGAACAACACGGTTGTTGGAAATTAGCTAACATAACACAACAGTTTCTGGAACAAGTTAAGATTGTAAAATTCAATTTGCTCGTTCGTAAATTGTAAGTAGCACAAGGACATGATCACAATTACTATGTTTGAATCCATTAGTTTAAGCAACGCATCTGATAAATCAAATCAGACATCATTAATGTCTTTTTATATTTCTTGTCTACAATAGTGTACTGCAGCAGTGTTAGTAGTTATACCTGTGCTAATAAGGTTATGCCCCTGAAGTTGAGGTGATCTGACATATCATATCTTAATGGAATATGTACATCACTCTTGGGTTTCCACAAGCTATTCCTGAACCATCTCACTCTTGTTAAAGACTCTGTGCTTTTCAGGATACCAGATAAAGTAGTTGTTTGACTTGACGCCTCAACCCTGTTTGGGGATAATTTTCTAGCATCATCCTTCTCATCAATATCGATCTTCCAATGGTCATCACTAGAACTCAAATTTGTTCTGTGGCCATTTAACTGCTCACCTAGACCGCAAGCTTCATTCTCAACATTAGAAATTTCCCTGGGTGATGCTTCAAATTTATGTCGGTCTTTACTGATCACAGCCACGTCCCTGTGTTCATTTTTGCCAATTAGCATATTCTTTTGTCTGGACGGACTTTTGTAACTACTGTCTCTTTTTTTCGTTTCTGGGGAGAACTGTGCAGGTGCTGAAAGGAAAGCAACAAGATCATCTTGCTCCTCGGCATCTAACTTCACCCAGTTCAGTCCTCGCCTACCATTGTCAATTGAAGAATCATTTATTACTTTCTCTACTCCAGAAATCTGGTCCTCTATTGCTACAACAAACTGCCGACGCCTGGCCACTGTACCCTCTTCCAATGAGTATTTATCATTGCTCAAAGTTACAGCTCTCTCAAACTGCTCCAACTGCACGACAACCACTGCCAATCATTAGCAAGACAATGTATGAATAAGTCAACAACTAAATTCTAGGTAAACACATACCTGCCATTTTGCTGTCCCTAGAGCTGTCTGAAGCTCCCTCTGCAAATCGTTTACCTCCTCAGAACCAGCTCTGCTACTGCGCTCATGCATCCAAGTTCTATAAACAGATTCCATCCTGAAAGAACAATTCACGAAAGTCAAGAACTTTACGTTGATAACAGCTCATAATTGATAATTCTTGTGGAAGACCCAAATGATAAAATGTTGTGGTCAGTGTTTAGGTACAAGTCCGAGGACTGAGAATAGGGTGCTCGCCATCATCTAGCCATCAACAGAGCCCTTGTTTGATGGTAGAGAGGCTCTGAGGCCTAACTTTAGAAGGAGACTAGAGACTTTTTGATTGTTTATTGCTTAATGATAAGGATATAATGCTGTTCTTTTTATAGGGATAACTAGATTTGAACCGCGGTGCTCTCCTTCCTGATAGACTTAATCCCGTGCGTGCATGGCACTGTTTATACGTAGTTACTGTTCATGTATACGTATTTGTACGCGTCGGTTGCCGGAACGTCGCAGCGTCTCCGCGTAAAGCAAGCAGCGCGATGCTTCGCTGAATAACTGCCGGGTAACTGAAGTGTAATATGTGTGTATATAGTTCAATGGAATCAGTAAAGGGTGTGTTGATCCATTCAGCAGACTACATCTTTTATCCTCTCTCGCGTGAGCAACGGCAGACTACATCTTTTATCCACTCTCGCGTGCGTGAGTCTGTGAGTGTATCCATCACAGTTTCTGCGCGATCCTTCCAACTTTGTGTGGCGGGAAGCAGCCGCAGAACCGCGTGCAGGCGCAGGCCGAGGACCTCAAGATCCTCAACGGCACAAGCGGCACCACCGGAGAAGCCGTCGTGAAGCTGTCGCGGCGAACGTCGTTTCAAGCCGAGTTCAAGGATCGGTTACTACACTGCCAAGTGGGTAGTGTGGCAGGAGACAAGCGGCTGCCTAGCTAGATTTGCAAAAAGTTTGGTACCAAATATAAAAAAATGTGCCAGATATGCGAAGGATTCACATAAACACAGATTGTCAAATCGAACAAATTAACAATTTGACTAGAAAGGGGCAAACCCCCCAAACATATAATACAAAAGAGCCACATAAATCAAACCAACATGGTAAACAAAGATTCATAGCATCCTAAGTACAGATAAAATATCAAGGGAAAATTTGTTCAGTAGCACTGAAAGCTCAGCTCTTTCGGAAAATACCACCAAAAAAACGGGGTTCTGGAAATTACCACCGAAAATTTCATTTTTCTTCGGAATCTAGCATTTTGGACAAAAATACCCTCTCCCTCCCCTTCTCTCCTCCCCGCCTCCTCCTCCCAGCACAACTCCCCTTCTCTCCTCCCCGCCTCCTCCGCCGCTGGCCTCCCCGCCTCCTCCTCCGCCCGCCTCCCCGCCTCCTCCTCCGCCCGCCACAGGCCTCCCCGCCTCCTCCTCCGACCGCCGCCGGCCTCCTCGCCTCCTCCTCCGCCCGCCGCGGGCCTCCCCGCCTCCTCCTCCGCCCGCTGCCGGCCTCCCCGCCTCCTCTTCCGCCCGCCACTCGCCTCCTCCTCCGCTCGCCTCCCCGCCACCTCTTCCTCAGGCGAGCGGCGGGCGGAGGAGGAGGCGGGGAGGCGAGCGGCGGGCGGAGGGGGAGGCCGGCGGCGGGCGGAGGAGGCGAGCGGCAGCGGGCGGAGGAGGAGGCGGGGAGGCGAGCGGCGGGCGGAGGGGGAGGCCGGCGGCGGTCGGAGGAGGAGGCGAGCGGCAGCGGTCGGAGGAGGAGGCGGGGAGGCGAGCGGCGGGCGGAGGGGGAGGCCCGCGGCGGCCGGAGGAGGCGGGGAGGCCAGCGGCGGAGGAGGCGGGGAGGAGAGAAGGGGAGTTGTGCTGGGAGGAGGAGGCGGGGAGGAGAGAAGGGGAGGGAGAGGGTATTTTTGTCCAAAATGCTAGATTCCGAAGAAAAATGAAATTTTCGGTGGTAATTTCCGGAACCCTATTTTTTTGGTGGTATTTTTCAAAAGAGCTGAGCTTTCAGTGCTACTGAACAAATTTTCCCAAATATCAACAACCAAGAACTTAAATCTATTCATATTTAACATAGAACATCTACAGATGAGATGGCTAAGCTAAAAAGACAGACACAAAAGAATAGTACTATGCAATGTCAACAGCAGCTCACCAATCAAAACACACAAAATATCCAAGCTGATCATCACATCCAACGAAAATTACCAATAAACAAGCATCAAAATCTTATCTTAATTACAACTGAGAACACCTAATCCCTTAAGTAACACTGAGTAACTGACTCACACAAAAGGCTTCACAAAGTAGAAAACACGCATGTGAAAACCAATATTTCACCCACACCACATCTGAAAAACAATCCTAAGAGGACAAATTCATGGAAAAAAAAACAAACTCCTCTAAGATAAACAGGCATCAAAATCGAATCCTTTTAGCCCCCAATGCTTCGAAGAGAACCCAAGAAAGGCACTCACAAGTCTGCCGACTCCTGCACCTCCTCGGCGGCCTGGAAGAACCCATCCTTCTGCCACTGCTCGAACCCTCCCGGCGCCGCCATGGCGGCCACCACCACCACTGCAGATCAAATCAACAAACAGACAGCTCCGCACGCCAAGATCAGCCGCGTTTCTCCCAACTCCGCAACTCCAGTTGCCCCCAATCTCGCACGGCGGGCCAATCAGCGAGATCTCCCAGACCGACCAAGAAACTGCGCAAGCCAAGAAAAGGGGGCGATTGCGGCCGCGTTTCGCCTTCCCGGCGTCCCCGTTGCTTCACGGAGGGGAAGCGGGCGGCGGAGGGAGACGTGAGAGTGGCAAAGAGAGGAGCAGTAGGAGGAGGAGGCGGAGGCGGAGAGGGAAGTGAACTACTTCCCCAACTATCTCGCCTTCTCGTTCTCTGGTCGGCCTCCTCTCCTTGGCGTTGTTTGGTTTGCTTGGCTTCTTCCTTCCGTGCCTTCGGATCTCTGTTTCTTTTCCCCTACCCCCTACCAGTCTCTACCTCCTTTTCAGCAATTTTTTCTTTTCCAATTTGTTTGTTTACGCTATTATATTTTGATGGAATCCCATCTGATATTTATCAATGTTGGCCAAGAATTCTTATGATATTTGATCTAGGACCAATGTGAATGTTTTCCTTTACTTTAATAATTTCTCGAAAGATAGATAGAGGTGAATACAGATTGCTTGGTACACGTAATAATCTCTAGATCTCTAAGTTGAATGTGTTATTTTGTATGGATTTTTCATTCTAATTTTTTGGGAGTTGAAAATCTCCAATATTCACCTTCAGCTATTAATTTCCACGTACCATGTTAGTACAAAATTTTAGAAATGCTTACAAATATACTTTTATAAATTTCCATTTGTCAATCTCTCTCTCTCTCTCTCTATATATATATATATATATATATATATATATATATATTATATAATATAATGTTATGACCAAATAGAAAAAACTTACCAAATGGAAACGTGACAGCTTTTGGAGCAAAAAGTAATAGAACTTATCTAATTGTCTAAAAAGTGTAATGCCAGACTAGGGTTGGTAGGTTGCTAGTTTTTCTTTTATTTTTTTATCAGAACTTGTAACATCAAATAAAGTAAGTATTGTACTAAGTAAAATTGATGGACTCATATGTAAGTTCATGAAATGCTAGGAACCTAGGATGGAAAAGATAAATAAACGAAGAAAAAAAAGTAATAATAATAAAGTAAATAAAGTGTCGGCTGTTGGCGGCAGGTGCGGCGCCAGCGCCACAGGGGCAAAAACGGGAAGCACCAGAAGAGAGGCTGGTTTTGATGGCGACTGTGGGGACCCTGACTCGTGGGACCAGCCAGTGGGGATGCGTGGATCGTTGGATGCGGATGCGCCAGCCTCCTTCGTTACACTGAAACGTGGGCCCCACTATCCTCCGAGCTTGTCCTTTCTTTGTATCTTCTGCCATTAGTATTCTTGTCTGTAAAGAATGTTCATCTTCTTTTATTTGTTGCATTGTATTGTACATTTGTACTATTGCCACTGCCAGAAATGAAATGCAAATGAGGTGTATTTTTCCTATGAATTCTGTTGTAAATTACTACTACTGCTCCATATAGTTACTGTTATTTCGTCGCAAAAATTACTATTATTTAAATAAACCCTGATGCTCAATACTTGCATAGACTTCGTATGATCATATCTGGCCATCTAGGCTATGTATGAACAACTACATCTGTCAGGAAAGACGTGTTTTTAATCAACATAATCGTGTCATTGTAGGGCTGGCAACCTGGCACGATTTGATCATTAGATGTAACCAAGAGGTAACCCTAAGCCATGGTCAGGTACCATCGTGTGGTCCAATCATTTTTTTATCAGGTTGTGCTTTGGAGGCACCAGCCAAACTACACACTGTCTTCCTTTGTTTACATCCCAATTACACACTGGTGACCTGTCCTTGCTGTTGTGCCACTTCACGTGCCTCAAACTATTCATTGCCGTTACCACTAGAATTTTTCTTCACTTCAGTTAGAAATTAGGATTGATTTAATATCCACATGTGTTGTTATTTTTATTTGTTAATTTGGGCATGTAAAAACATGCGGATACATTCATGGTGGTGTATGGCAATTGACAAAGACAGCAACAACCACACTTGAGAGCAGACCTATCATACCTCCAACTAGAAATTGTGGCCACAAGACAATAATATGCTCTAATTGTTCGTCTAAAGATTTATCACTTCCCAAAAGGACATGAAATGCAATTTAGGCAAGTGCTTGCGCATATACATCCGACAGAAGTATCCCCTTCGGACGCTCTATGCAACATTGTTAGATAATATGTACAATAATTTTAATTACTGTATAACAAAATATTTCATAAAAAATCTTGATGTTGTACTAATTGTTTCTAATTGTTGCACACATAAAATTGAAATATTTCAACAAAGAAATACAACACCGAAAGCATATCTGCAACAAAAATTACCAGATTCGGCCGCTACTTTATTATGATGGTGATAGAGTAGGGATGTAGATGGAGCTAAGCTCCCCATTGGCGTATGCGACACAGGGGAGCTATCGAAGTGCGCGGGCAGTAGGGGTGCAAACGGGTCGGGTTAATCCCGACCGATCTGGCACCAAATCCGATTGGTACCGAATCTAATTGGTACCGAATCTGGAGAAAAATATGGGTTAGGATATGGTAATAGCAATATCCATCCGAATCTGATACGTCTTCAAGTTTGATTTCAGTTTAGTGCTACTATTTGACGTTTCATTTTCTTTTGCAATGGTAAAATAAAATCTTCCACATCAGCTATTAAGTAGTAACATCAAGTTCTTGACAGTACGTCCTCCTACTCCATTTACTGTACTGCATGCATTCCTTACAAACAAGCAGGGGTGCAAACGGGTTAATCCCGACCGATCCGGCACCGAATCCGATTGGTACCGAATCCGGAGAAAAAAAATATGGGTTAGGATATGGTAACAACAATATCCGTCCGAATCCGACCCGTTTGCACCCCCTAGCGGGCAGCGGGCGGTTAGGGTTGCACATGAAGGCTGTTAGCTATGTCCAGCAAGCATGGGCCGAAGAGGAGGGACAGTGCCGCAGCGGCCCCGCCGACGACCAGCAGGAGGAATACTGCCACCACGAGGCAGGAAGCCAGGGCAAATGAGTAGGACGAGGGGGCCGCACGTACACGGGACGCTCATCCGCCGCATGATACGGCTGTGGCCGTGGTTCCACCTGGCCATGGCTCAATTGGAATACTCGCGTGGGAGTAGAGCAATTGGGTGAGCGAGTGGACAGACGGGGCAGAGGAGCCGAGAGATAGTGCAAAAATAAATGGGTAGAGAAAGTGAAGTGTGGTATCCGATAAAATCTCTCGCTCTGTATGTCTTTATGGTAATAATTTGGTGCAATTTATTATGGTGTACACAAAACCTGGATCACCGAAAGTGGCCATCCGAATCATGTCCCAATGGATCGTACAAAGGCAAAAATGAAGTAACATTGCCATTAAATATCCTCACCAAGAACAATAACTTTGGGTCCAGGCATGTGTTTGGCATAAGTGCTTGATCCCGACTTCTTTTTTTCCCCTGAAGAACAGCAAGTCCAATATTCAACTTTTTTTTCCTTTTAAGAAAAGCAAATCCAATATGCAGTGTGAAGAGCATCCTTATATGCACTGTCTAGTGATTTCGGCATCGACCACATGGGATAAACTAATCTAGCAGAAACCCACATCCAGGTCCATGGTTAGTAATGTGCTCTTACATAAACAAGTTGAAAAGTCGGTCTCATTGGTGGGCGACATCACTCCAAACCAAAAAATTAGTTCAACACTGGCTTTCTTCCACCAAAAGCAAGTTTGCATTAACAATCAGGAACAACTTACTAACCCATGTGCAACAGCTTCACCATCCACATGTCAGCTCAGGCATTCCCAACATACTCCCTGTAACACCCCGCCCACTCTCTGGGTCAAGATGCTACCACCTCTACAAACTCTTACCGATTCATCAATACTAGAAGAATTTAAACCAACACTAAATTTATTCATACTACTGCGTTCAGAAACAACATAGTATTTTTTGAGATTACTCTAGCCTAACAAAGCTAAAGTACACTGACAAAAGTGATACATGAGTGCTGCTGGTTCGTGCCAGTTATCCATGTGCTACTCCCGCCCGCATGTCGTCCTCGACGGTCACCTAAAAAAAACATCAACAAAGCAAGGCTGAGCCTACCGACTCAGCAAGTACGAAGCAAAACATCAAATAACAGGTTCATTCATTAGACCATTATCATTCCATTTTCATTAACCACTTTTCCAGTTAACATCTTTCCCCTTTAACCACTTTACGATTCGATGACCTGATCATCACGCTTACGCACGTGCACTCTTTCTTAACTCTTTAGCCTACACTACTATATGGTTAACACTTCCCATCTCTGTGGACTGCACCTCACTATTTCTGTAACTATTCTACCGCCATCACTTCCCATTTCTGTGCACTGCTCCTCACTATCCCTGTAATATTCTACAATCCTCACTTCCCAACTCTGTGAGCTATTCCTCACTATCTCTATATTGTTCTACTAACACAACCTGAAAACAATTTAACCCAGCCAACATACTCCGCATACATAACCATGCTTGTACCACCATTCTCAAGGCTCCACGTTGAGCGTACATATTTCACATACATTTCATATTCCACATTGCCAAATCATGTATGCAATGCAATGCATCTCTGCTCTACATGCACCTTTGCTCATCATAATGCGAAAATATCATCATATTCATAACATCATTCTCACAGCCAAGCAATGCAATGCCATCAATGCCATGCCTCATTACTCTACATGCTCATATGCTCTTCACTTTGCAAGTACCGGTACTGCCGAGTGAACACCCGTCGATGTTCACCCATCGTGGGCCCGCCCTCATAGGCACGGGACCCCTCCACTCCCGTGGAGGCCTACCGAAGTAGGTCTTACTCAAGAGCACTCCAGATTAGTCCACTAGCTTTACTCATAGCTAGGGACTTTCTCACCGCCCTCACTCTTGAGTGCTCCTCATGCCAATGCACATGCCCATGATCATATTCACGCTCATCACTAGCATTACTAGTAGACAAGCATCTTTGCCTACCTCACTCCTTCATCATTGTCATCGTTTACCATGCAACCTTATGTCAGGTAAACATCACATTTCCACATAGATATCATGTAATCAACGCATTTCTACATAAATATCATGTAAACATCACAGTTCCATATAAGCATCACCATATCAGGTAAACATCGCCTATTTTATAAACCCCACGGTCTGCCGCCCTACCATGCACTTGTGTGTTCATTTATGCATGTCAACTTGCCATGTATTAACGTTCATCATTCATCTTTTCTCAATATGCACCCGGAAAAGGTAAACTTACCCCAAATCATTCAATTTAACCGAAATCACTACCCGAATTCACCGCTTTACAATGCACTTGCCTGGAATTGACGCGTGGACGACTCCGACCCGGGACCTCCACCTGCGTACAAGATAACCCGACTCAACGGCAAATAAAAATCAGAGCATAAACGGAGAACAACGACTCTAAGCGCAAATCCCGATCGCTGGCGTAAACGCCCGGGTTTTGAGGGACCTGTCGCGTAGGTGCCGAACCCATTTTTCTCTCTTTCTTTTTCTCCTCTTTTCTTTTCTTTCTCTTTTCTTTTCCTTCTCTCTCCCCTCTTCCTTTTCTTTTCTTTCTCTTTTCTTTTCTCCCCTCCTCACCTGGCTCCTTCTCTTTCCCCTACTCCCATCGGCCGAATGGCTTTCCCAGGGGCGCGCGCGGCGGCGCGCAAGGCCGGCCGGCGACCCCCCTCACCGCCGGCGGCTCCTCCTGCCGCCCCTCTACCTTCCTCCTCCACTCTCTCCCTTTCTCTCTCTCTCCGCCGGCCGGGCCTGGGGCGGCGTGGCGGCGCATGGCCGGCTCGGCCTCGCCGGCCCCCATCCCGCCGCTGGCCTCCGCCTCCGATTGCCTCCCCTCTCCTGCTAGCGGCGCGGAGGGCCTCGTCCCGTGGATCTAGGGCGCCGCCGGCGGCTCCTCCCCAAACCGGCCGCCTCCACGGCGTTGGCGTCTCCCCCACCGGCCCCCCTGCTCCTCCCCGCCGTTCCCCCTCTACTGCGCCTCGGGTCCGGGCCGGACCCGTGCCCTCCCCTTGCGCGCGCGGTGGCGGCAGGGCGCTGCCCGTCCGGCACGGCCAACGGCCGCTTCCTCCGCCCTCGGATGTACCAGCCACGGCATCAATGCCGGTCGGTGCCCTGCGCCACTAATCGTCACCGCCATCCGTCGCCCCGGCTTCGGCTCAATGGCACTCGGCCTTGTCCCCTACTATTACTCGTTGATTTGCTCCTACGGATGGAAGGTGAGGCTTACCCGATTGCCGAGCTAGAGAAAGGATGGGCGTGGACGAGGTTGGGAAGTTCGGGTGGTCCTTCCCCTGGCCGCCATGGCCGGCCGCTCCCTTGCCCTTCCTCCTCTGGGCTTCGTCTCCCTCGCCTCCTTCCTGCGGTGGTCTTCGGCTTGGGACTTGGGGCTATGGCAGAAAAGTGGAGTGGGTGCAGTGGCTTTGTGATGTCTTGTCTACTTAAGAAGCATGGCTATCACACTCACTGCGAAATGTCGCTTCTACCCCTCCCCTTTTTGCCTTGGCTGACTATGGCCCTAAGGGCTTTTTGGTCCAGGGGGGTTTTTGGGGTTTCTACTGCAGTGGTAAGTCGGTAAAAGGTAAGGTAAGAAATTGTCGGATGATGAAAACCCTGAAACGCGAGATGGTGCCGATTGTCCCTAGGCGATCCGGGAACCTCTGAGAGCGCTAAATATTCGGCTCTCTAGACGGTGCCGACCGTCCTGGGATGGTCTGGGAACCTCTGCGCGCGACACTAAGTCGACACTCTAAAAGTCGATGGGTCTGACGGCAAAATTCGCCCTTTATCCCTAATGTTTCCCTTTATGCAAATTTGGGGTATTACCACTGTGGTCTTGCACATTCAATTAATGAAGCACTTCCAACTAGGAATCAAGCATGGCTAAGCCTGAGGTACAGGAGGTAACGATGGACGTAATTATAGGCCTGTTTGATATGGCTGCAGGTTATAGTTTTTGGCTGAAAATTTTGAATTTTAGCTGTTTGCGACAGAGATTACGGAGAGAGAGATACTCGTTTGTGATTTTGGTTGATACAGATGTTGGGCTTTTAACGTGTACTACAATTAACTTGTAGACCCCATCTTGAGAAAATACCGCGTTTAAAAGTTAGGGACTGTAGCAAAAGTCAAAAACCGTTTTTAAAAAACCGTAAAGAACAGGGCCTATGCTTCTCTGTAATTCTTGGTAGACCAGTGCTAGCTTCGCATCCCAACTGGCGTTCTCCCAGCAAGAAATCAAATACATTGTACCGGGAAAGTGATGCTGAAGTCCGGCACAAAAAGGCGTGACACAAAATGGTTATTGAAGCAATGGAGTTGCACCGGTTCAAGTCACCTGACTCGCCTAATCCTTCAAGCATGGGATTAAATATGGACAGGAGTGTTTCCAGCACCATCCTGTCATTCTCCTTGATCTGAGTACAGAGAAAAGGTAGGTGTTAGCTGCGGATCTCATTTTCAGCTGTTTGTCAAGGATATGGCATGCTTCACACATCGTTCACGAAAGCAAAACAACATCATTCTTACATCAGCCTCTGGGGTGGTTTCATTGTGAACACAATTTAGAAAAGCACGCAGATGAGACAGCAAAGCACTGAGGCCATACGTGGGAGGTCCTCCAGATCTGGACAACCATGTCCCACGAACCATATGAGTGGTTTGACTCGTACTCACAGACTGGGCCTGTGCCATCCTCTTCATCAATAGATGTATCAAGATCTGCAGACAATCATGCATCAACAATATGGTCTTGTGTGTATTCACTTGGACTGATAGAGAAGGAAAATAGCATCCAAAATGTATTATAGGCCATATGCCTAGGCTTGCCATTCATTGAAACTGTGCCCAGTCCCTCAGCAATTGAAAGGCACGAGGTGCTTGGATTAAATTTAAGATCACTAGGCTAAGCCATTTTAGCGAGTAAATTAGTGTCGTGAGAACCAGCCCAACCACCATCACATTGACAGGATAAAGCAACGGTAACCTCCCTACTTAGAGCAGGTCCAACAGGTAATGTAAATATCATTTCAATGCTATTTTAGATTATTTAAGGGCTAATTAGGCCTCCAACAGATATTGTACACGTCTGGCTATTTTACCTGGCTCGCTACTCCTTCGATTCCGCAGTGTATTCCTGGCATACGCATTCGCTCGCCAGTTGCCTCCTCGCGCGCTCTCTCGGCGAAATCGCCCTCCTCCCGCGTTCCTTCCCGCGCCTCCCCACTGCCCCGCCGCACCCCCTACCCCCACCCCGCCCGCCCCGCCGCGATTCGGTACGTCCTCCTCCTCCTCCTCCTCCCCTCCCCCCTCCCCCCGGCCTGCCGCGCCCAGATTCGGCGAGGAGACCAGGCCCTCGGCTTGGGCGACCGGCTAATCAAAGAACTTCTCTGCAGAGCAGTGCGCCGGCGGAGTGAGAGGTACGGCAAGGGCGTCGGGGCTCCGCAGCAGCGCACGGTGCGGAGATGAGGCCATCTGGTTCGTCGCCTTCTGTACATCCACGTTGTCCGATGGCGCGGCGTCGTGTTACATCCGACGGGGTCCCAACGGCGAGGACGGAGGGCGGAGTTATGCCTGTACGACGCACGACTATGTCGGTCTTCCGGCCTCCTGCTCCGGCGCACGGTTACATCAACTCGACGGCGCCGCAGACCCAACCCAACCAGGTGCCCCAGGCGCGATCGTCCACTATGACGCCAGGAGACATCTATCCTCCCCGGGCGAAAGGACCGATCCAATTTGTGGAGGCCGAAGCGTATGAGGTTGAAGACGGTGGCCAGGACCTCGCAGCCGGCGGCGTGGAGGTCTCATCCCAGTACGGATCATCAATTCCTGAATATGGGGATGGGTATGCAATCCCTAACCAATTTGGAGGTACAATTTTCATCATTGACCAAACGATTTGTGCCGATTTTTACGTGGTGAATAGAGTATGTATTATGTGTAGAAAGCAATTTATAATCTTTTGTAGATTTTGCTGTTACCACAAATCAAGAATGTTGCCGCCCATGCTTATTTGGACACATGCTGCTACAATTTTTGCAGATCCTCAACAAGGGAATGGATGTGTTGCAGGCACTGGAACCTCGTCGGCGGAATGTTACAATCAATTTGCAGGTTCATAGTTCAAAACTAAAAGCTTGAATTTATGACTGGCCTGTTTTATTTTAATTCTGAATGCTGCTCTATCTATTCATTGAGAATTCTACAATTTGGCAACTACAAATACAAGTAGAGTGGTTAATTTGGATTTCAGTTGTTCAGTTGTATTGTTATGGTTAGCCTACCATTTGGTTAATTTACCTCTGTGTTAAATTAGATAAACAAGAATTTGTTCTATGACCAAAAGAACCAAATTGCTAGAGAGGAAATGGATGGTAACTAGATATAAAGAGCCTCCTGAACCATCACCGTATACATAATACTTATAGTAATAATAGTGTATATAATATAAAATGGCTTCCTTAAAAGAAATGGCGGCTAGACATGTAATAACATCTACTACTAGAGTATAACATAAAATGGCTTCCTTAGAAGATATGATGTTATGTTACTGATAATGAAAGATTAAGCCATACAAATGCCTATTCAACAAAGATAAATTCTGGCCACAACAATTCAGTTCAGCCATCGGCACCAAATTATGATATGTCAAACCACTTGATAATTTTCAGCCAAAACAGATGTAAGGTAAAGGCTGTAACCTTTGCGTCAGCAACATCAGGAGTTGAGGCTTCAGGAACAGCTGATGACTCAACCTTGATGCCTTGACCCTCTGCAGTGACTCCTCTCGTTGTTGGCAAGCAGTCAAGCAACTATATTTTCTTGTGCTGTTTCAGGTAACATGCCAAACAATGGTTATTTTACCTCTGTGTTGAATCCAGCCAACAACGAGACATTCTTAGAGGAGTTGGTGAATCAAAATGAACCTTCATGTGGGGGTCAATGATCAGTCATCGCAACCAATGCCACAAAGTAGCGTAAATCCTGGAAAAGGATCCAACAAAAGGACCCACAATTTCAACCAAGAGGAGGATGAAATGTTATGCATTACATGGGTCAATGTTTGCATCGACCCTATCCACGGCACCGACCAAAGTTCGGCCACATATTGGAATAGAATGCTAGAGTACTACAATGCCCACAAGAAATTTGCTGCTGTCCGCAATGCAAATTCCCTGCAGAATCGATGGTCCGGGATACAGGCTGCTGTGAGCAGATTTTCAGGCTGCTACTCCCAAATTGAGCGGGCTAATCAAAGTGGTGTAGTCATCCAAGACACGGTAAATAAAAATTTCATGTACGAATATTTAAAATTACGCAATATAATATTATATGTTAATGCTGTTCTATGTTTTCATTAGGTTCTTGAAGCGAAGGAGCTTTACAAGAGGACTCATCCCAAGAATGAGACTTTCAAGTTAGAGCATTGCTGGAGATATCTTCGCGATCAACCAAAATGGCAAGACAAGGAGAAAGAGATTTCACAGAATAAAGCACCAAAAAAGAAGAAAATTTCAGTCACAGATGCAACTCCTGTCATCGATCATACAACTGATCTGGACGAGCCTATCACTGAACGGCCAGAGGGCAATGCAACACGGCGCCCCATAGGTAATAAGAGGGCAAAAGAAGCTTTGAAAGGTAGTGCATCGAAGGACCGTGTCTTGGCTGCGTTTGAGAGTATATGGGAAAAGAAGAAAGAGGCTGATTCAAAGAGGGATGAGAACTTCAGACTTTTATATGAGCTAGAAAAGGAGGAGTTTGAGCACAAGCGAATGTTAGATGACGAGAGGATAATGACAATAGATATTTCAAACATGTCTAAGCATCAACAATCCTTCTACATGCGTTTGAGGGAGGAAATAATTCAGCGCCGTGGGTTAGATGGTGCTGATGTTCAGAAGTTCTGAAGTTCAGAAGTTCTAAAGTTCTAAAGTAGTACATTCGTTATTTTGAAGTTCTGAAACACTGATGTTCTAAAGTTCTAAAGTAGTACATTCGTTATTTTGAAGTTCTGAAGCACTATAGTTCTAAAGTTATTTTCAAATGGAGTTCTGAAGTTATATCTTTTTTTTTGATAAGAACATACTTACTGTTACCGAATATACTCCTTGTTCCTGTTCTGGCATTTGACTACTAGAAAATACTCCTCTGAATGTATAGCTCACTAGAAAACGCTGGTTTCTGAATGTATTTGCCTACTTGAAAATACTTCCTGCTATTTGTTGTTTGAGGGAATGAATGACAAGAATGTGCTGGCTTGGACTACTATGATAAAAGGCCTGGCGATGCATGGCCGAGGCTCAGAGGCATTGATCTGGGGAGCTCTGATGGCTGGTTGTAGGTTTCACAAGAATGTGGATCTGGCCGAGTATGTTGTAAAGCATTGGATTGTGCTCTTTGTCCTGACAATGAAGCGGCAGAATCTGCATATGAGCAAGTATGTCCCGTTCAACTTAGGAAAGCAGGTGAGATCTTTCTATCGATTGAAAGCTTGTTCTGTTTCATTCTGCTGCTTGAATGTTAAGTAGGTCGTGATTTCTACCAGTTTCTTAAAACTAGTAAAAAATGGTTTTCTTCCCACAGTGGATTGTCAAGTTATACTAAACAGCGGTTTACTAAACTTGGTTTTTGCAATTCCAATGCAGAGGTACGGTGGAAAGAAAGGCCCAGCAGCCAGTGGATCTAAAGACTCAATCTTTGAGCTGAACGTATAAAATGTAATACAAATTTCAAATGTTCCGAATCAAACGTGGTACTAAATAAATACAATTTGACACTCAATATTGGTCTCCATGACGTTGCCAGAGATGCTCTATTAAGTCTTCCTGCAGCTGTGTGTGCACTTCCTTGTCTCTAATTCTCATATGTGTCTCCATAAACTCGTGAAGCTGGGGAGTGCGCTCATGTGAAACCGACACAGTTTCTCCGATGCCGATGTAGTTAAGATCGGTTTGTGAATCTTTCTCGTCTTCAATGATCATGTTATGCATTATGACACATGCTTTCATTATCATGGCCAGTGTTCCTTCATCCCAAAATCTAGCAGCACCGCGCACGATGGCGAAGCGAGATTGTAACACACCAAAAGCTCGTTCGACATCCTTCCGGCATGCTTCTTGAGCTTTAGCAAAGTATTTCCTCTTGTTTCCCATTGGCGAGGGTATTGTCTTCACGAATGTTGCCTAATTAGGATATATACCATCGGCTAAGTAATATCCCATCGTGTACTCGTGTCCGTTGATGGTGTAGTTCACTTTTGGAGCTTCGCCGATTGCCAACTTCTCGAATAATGGAGAACGTTGAAGCACATTGATGTCGTTGTTCGACCCAGGCAGACCAAAGTATGCATGCCATATCCAAAGGTCCTTAGACGCGACAGCTTCTAAAATTATCGTTGGCTCCTTCACATGTCCGCAATACATTCCTTGCCATGCTTTTGGGCAATTTTTCCACCTCCAATGCATACAATCAATGGACCCAAGCATACCAGGAAAGCCTCTATCATTTGCAACAGCAAGTAATCTAGCGGTGTCATTTGCATTGGGTGATCGCAGATACTCCTCGCCAAAAACATCAACAACAGCTGTGACAAACCTCCGTAAGCTCTCAATAGCAGTGCTCTCACCAATCCGTACGTAATCATCCAACGAGTCGGCAGCTACTCCATATGTTATCATCCGGAGAGCGGCTGTAACCTTTTGCAGACTAGTCAGACCAAGTTTGCCTGCAGCATTCCTTTTCTGAACAAAGTAGTCGTCATGCTCTTCTATTGCGCGCAAAATTCGTAAAAACAATGGTCGACGCATACGAAACCTATGAACATCAATAAAGTTCTTATTTATAAAACTGTATTAACCAAAAAACAAACTAATACGTAATATTGGCGAACTAACCTTCGCCTGAAATAATTGGGACCATAAGTAGGATGTTCTGAGAAGTAGTCTTGATATAATCGCATATGTCCTAGTTCTCTTTCACGATTAAGAACCTGATGCCCCTGAACTGATCCACCAGGTTGTGATTCTTCCGAATCCTCGCCTTCAATGAGCAATGCTGTAGTCGCCGCTTCAAATAAAAAATCATCATCATAACTATCTAACAGGGCTTGTCGCAAAGCTCGACGCCGTCTCTTGGACGAATCCATTTGGGCACGGCAACTCTGTACATGATGAGGTGGAAAGGCGCAAACGGAATTAAGAGATCAAATCATATAGTTAGGGTATGAATTCCATGATTACTACATATGACATAATTGTACAGGCAAGAAATAAATTATTAGAACAAATCTTGCTTTGCACATATGTACAATGCATCGACTGTCCATCACGGCTGCATGGTCTTGGCAAAATTCTTTGAAACTCAATCGAGTGCGTCGAGTGCGGATGCATGTGGAATTGCCTGCATGGTACGTATGCATGTGGAGTGCGGATGATTACTCACAGATGTCGACCGAACGGAGGCGACGACGCGGCCTCGACGGACGGGATCACCGCAGCGCTGCCGTGAGAATACTCCCCGCGAGACTCGATCGCTCACGACGCCTGCCGCGAGAATACTCCCCGCGAGACTCGATCGCTCACGACGCCTGCCGCGAGAATACTCCCCGCGAGAACGCCTGCCGCGAGGACGCTGCCCAGATGCAACGGCCAGGCCCGATTTCAAATTGTCATAATCTAAAATAGAAAGGCTGCTGTAGAGGGGGATGTATAGGAAGTATAGATTAGCCTTTTGACTCTCTAAATATGAAGTTTAACCTACCTATTATAGATTATCTCTTGGAGATGCTCTTAGAGATCAACACATAGCTAAGGAGCAACACTTCCGTAACACATTACCTAAAGGTGTAACATCATAAGGGTTGTCTCCTTTTGGTAGAAAACCATAGAAGGTAATAAGTGTTGGAAATCTAGTCAATTTTCGGCATATTTTAATCCAGAAATTCAGCATATAAAACATGACATAAACATGCATGAGTGATCTATCAATGATGTATTCATATTCGCTAACGAACAAGCTAACAGAAACATCTATTAACATATTCATAGCGCACAGAAACAAATACACCAGAAAAGTTTTAGATTTATACCCTCGGGCGGGGCCAGTGCCGGAGACACCGGAGGCGCCGTTACCATCAGTCGACATGATGGCCTATTCGATGTAGTCGATCAAGGCGTGATGCAGGACGAAGCTTGATGCAGGAAGATGTTCGCAGTGCAGTCGCGCGAACGGTTCACCACCAGGAAGTAGACGTCGCAGATTGAGTAGTCGCGCCGATGCGCTCCCCAAAAACTTGATCGCCCGCCTACCTGTGCAGGTACACAAACGGACGAAGTTCTGGAGGCCTACTCGCCCAGAAACTTGTGCGCGCAAGGTTCTGGACCGGAGATTGCAGAGAGCAGCAACAAAAACAGAGGGAGAGAAAACTGTTCTTTCATATGGAGAGAAGAGCCTTCTTATGCTCTGTTCTCTTGTAACAGCAAAAATGAAGAGAGTCAGTGCGTTTCGATTTTCGAATAGATAAAGAAAAACGCGCCCGCACCCGACACGCCTGCGCGCGTACGCACCGCACGGCACGGCACGGCACGGCGCGGCGCGGCGTGGCGTGGCGAGGCAAGCGAGCGAGCGAGCGCGCGCGTGTATTGCCTCTCTCCAATTCCACAAGGGGGTTACCACGTTCCACCTTTTAAAGTGGTGTAACTCCCATTCAATTCTCCATATGGGACTAAACAGTTTTTGCACATAGCACTAATAGTGGGCCTAGGAATTTCATTTGATTAATTGCTAAATTAAAATGGGCCAATCCCAATTAATCCAACAATCCCCACCAAATTTCAAGGCACACGAGAAATGCTCTCAGTTCTGCTGTTGTTTGATATACCAGTGTTTCGATGGAGACTGTTAAGTTGAACATCCACCTAGGAAAGGAGTTACACTCATCCACAACTGAACAATGGACTATGCCTTGAATTGACAGTTTTGTGCGAACAAGCTTTACTCAATTCCTTTACTAGTACTAGGCTGCCTAAAGCATCCCCTATGGTTGGAGCGTATAAGTCATACTCCATGCATAGATCACCCAAATCTCATAGACTGTGACCATCAGTCGAACTCATATAGGTGTGTTCCTTCTAAGATGTCCTGTAGGCCGACATCTCTGCTCTAAATAAGCCACTGGATCACATTAAGGTAAAAACCAACCTGCCATACAGAATAGGAGAAAAACGCATCATTGAAGAAATGAGCCCTGTAAAGGTCTCTCCTCCCAGTCAACCAACAGCTTGTTTCACCATCCTACTTCACGGGATCTCTGATCACGTAGAACAGGTTACCACTGTGGTATAACTCATGTGGGTCTCAGGCCCATCTCACTCGATGCACTATCTATCACATTACGTGATAAACCCTTTGTAAATTGGTCGGCCAGATTATTAGCTGTCTGGACATAGTCCAGCGCTATCACTCCGGAGTTTTTCAGCTTTCTGACAGACTTCAACCGCCTCTTAACATGCCTAGATGACTTCATGTTGTCCTTAGAACTGTTCACCTTGATAATTACAGTCTGATTATCACAGTTCATCAGGATAGCCGGTATCGGTTTTTCAACCACCGGCAAATCCATAAGGAGTTCACGAAGCCACTCAGCCTCAACAGTGGCGGTATCTAATGCTGTGAGTTCTGCTTCCATTGTTGACCTCGTTAAGATGGTCTGCTTGCAAGACTTCCAGGAAACAACACCACCTCCAAGTGTGAACACATATCCACTCGTGGCTTTTATCTCATCAGCATCAGAGATCCAGTTTGAATCACTGTAGCCCTCCAGTACTTTTGGGTACCCAGCATAGTGAATTCCATAGCTCACGGTTGCCTTTAGATAACGCATTACTCTCTCAAGAGCACGCCAATGATCATCTCCCGGATTTGAAACAAACCGGCTTAGCTTGCTCACAGCAAACGAGATGTCAGGCCTCGTAGCACTAGCTAAATACATCAATGAGCCAATGATCTGGGAGTATCTCAATTGATCCCTTGTTATTCTTCGGTTTTTCCTCAATAACACACTAGGATCATAAGGAGTAGGAGCAGGCTTGCAGTCACTATAACCAAAGCGACTCAAGACCTTATCCACATAGTGGGATTGCACGAGTGTAACCCCACCATCACCTTCTCTCAGTAGCTTAATGTTAAGAATCACATCAGCCACTCCCAAATCTTTCATCTCAAAATTCTTGGACAGAAAGTCCTTGACCTCCTCAATCACATTGAGGTTGGTCCCAAAAATCAGTATGTCATCAACATACAAGCACAAGATCACTCCTTCTCCCCCACCATAGCGATAGTACACACATTTGTCAGCTTCATTCACAACAAAGCCAGCAGATGTCAAAGTTTTGTCGAACTTCTCATGCCATTGCTTAGGTGCTTGCTTTAGGCCATACAAAGACTTTAACAACTTGCACACCTTTTCTTCTTGACCTTCTACTACAAACCCATCTGGCTGATCCATATAAATCTCCTCCTCCAACTCTCCATTTAGGAAAGCTGTCTTAACGTCCATTTGATGAACGAGAAGACCATGAGAGGCAGCCAGTGCAAGTAGTACTCGAATTGTGGTCAATCGGGCAACAGGTGAATAAGTATCAAAGAAATCCTCGCCTTCTTTCTGGGTATAACCCTTGGCCACAAGCCTTGCCTTGTACTTTTCAATTGTATCATCAGGCCTAAGCTTTTTCTTGAAAACCCATTTACATCCTACATGTTTACACCCATAAGGACGGTCAACGACCTCCCAAGTTCCATTAGACATAATAGAATCCATCTCACTCTGTACTGCTTCCTTCCAATAGTCAGCGTCAGGAGAAGAATATGCCTCTTCCATGGTTCTTGGAGTGTCATCCACGAGGTATACAATAAAATCATCACCAAAAGACTTTGCAATCCTCTGTCTCTTACTCTTTCGAGTAACTTCATTGTTATCCTCCTCAGGATTTTCCACAGGCGTTTCCTCAACATGTTCTATCGGCACAAAAGAATCAAGGGAAATTATAGGTTCTTGACTAGATGAGCTAGGTACATCACATTTCATAGGAAATTCATTCTCAAAAATGTAGCGTTTCTGGACTCTATGATTGTACCAACACGCATGTCAGGTACTCCAGTTTTTATAATTAAGAACCTATAACCCACGCTGTGCATAGCATAACCAAGAAATACACAATCTACGGTTTTTGGTCCAAGTTTGCGCTTCTTGACAATTGGCACGTTAACTTTAGCCAAACATCCCCAGGTGCGCAAGTATGAGAGAGTCAATTTCTTCTTTTCCCATTCCTCGAATGGTGTTATTTCTTTATTCTTTGTAGGAACTCTATTCAGGACATGACACGCGGTCAATATAGCATCACCCCATCATTCCTTAGAAAGTCCCGCAGTGTCTAACATGGCGTTAACCAAATCAGTTAGAGTGCGATTCTTTCTTTCGGCAACCCCGTTTGATTCGGGAGAATAGGGAGGCGTCATCTCATGAATAATTCCATGTTCCTCGCAGAATAAAATAAACTCATTTGAAAAATACTCTCCCCCACGATCAGACCTTACCCGCTTGATTTTCCTCTCAAGTTGGTTTTCTATCTCAGCTTTATAGATCTTAAAGTAATCCAACGCTTCATCTTTTGTTTTTAATAAGTACACGTAGCAAAATCTAGTGCAATCATCTATAAGCGTCATGAAATATTTCTTTCCACCTTTAGTCAACACGCCATTCATTTCGCATAAATCAGAATGAATGAGTTCTAACGGTGCCAAATTCCTCGCCTCTTTTGCTGCCTTGTGAGGCTTGCGAGGTTGTTTCGATTGAACACACGCATGGCACATAGAACCTTTGACCAAAGTGAATTTCGGAATTAAACTCATATTAGCTAAGCGCGTCATACACCCAAAATTAACATGACAAAGTCGTGAATGCCAAACATTAGATTCATCATCATCGTTACACACATGGTTCACAATTTTATTACAGGAATCCATCAAAGAAAAACGGAACAAACCTCCGCTCTCATAGCCTTTACCAACAAATGTTCCATACTTAGACACGACACATTTATTGGACTCAAATGCAAGCCTAAAACCATCTCTACACAGTAGAGATCCGCTGACGAGATTTTTCTTTATGGAGGGGACATGCTGCACGTTCTTCATCTGCACGGTCTTTCCCGAAGTAAACTTCAGATCGACCGTACCAACACCATGAACAGCTGCATGCGATCCGTTTCCCATCAACAAGGAGGAACCTCGACAGACCTGATAAGATGAAAATAAGGAAATATCAGCACACACATGAATATTAGCACCAGTGTCAACCCACCACTCAGGTGATTGACAAACAGAAAGAACTGTAGGTAAATAATTACCGTACCCCGATGTTCCTCCAGCATCACTAATAACCATGTTGGCAGACTTCTTCTGCTTATCCTTGCGGTCTGGACAATCCTTAGCCCAATGGCCAGAATCACCGCACACAAAGCACCCGCCCTTTCCTTTTCCTTTCTTCTTAAACTCAGTAGTAGCCTTGGGCTTGACAATAGGCTTATTTTTCTTCTTATTGTGGGAAGTCTGAGAGTTCTTCTTCTGCACCAAATTGGCACTAGAACCTCCCTCAGCAGTAACTTTCTTGCCACGAGTATCTTTTGCCCTCGCCTTCTCTTCAACACCAAGAGAGCCAATGAGATCAGTAACACTGAACTCCTGCCTCTTGTGTTTTAGAGAGGTAGCAAAATCCGACCAAGAAGGTGGTAACTTGGCGATAATACCGCCAGCCACAAACTTGTCCGGTAACTCGCACTTATTGTTCTCAAGCTCCTTTGCCAGCGCCTGAATCTCATGAGCTTGTTCTACTACAGAACGGTCATCGACCATCTTGTAGTCATAGAACTGCTCCATGACATACAGCTCACTGCCAGCATCAGAAACTCCGAACTTGGCCTCAAGTGCATTCCACATCTCTTTGCCCGTAGGCAAATGCATGTACACATCCACAATGTTGCCCGCCAGTATGTTGACAAGTGCACCTCTAAACAAGTTATCCGCTGCATTGAACTTGCGTTCATCCTCATCAGACAGAGGCTCAGCGGGCTTGCCTTGTGCAACATGAAAACATTCCATGGCAGTAAACCACAGGATTGCGCGTGCACGCCATCTCTTAAAATTTGAACCATCAAACGGAGGGTGCAGCTTAGGGTGTGTTTGGTTGCTGGGATGGAGTGGGATGGGATGGGATGGGGATGGGATGAGATGGTTCCACAAAAAAAGTGGAACCACATGGTTCAGCATCTAAGAAGAATATTCTCTAAATTTGCACAGGCTCATCCCACTTAGGACCATTCCATCCCACCTCATCCCTCAAACCAAACACATGGATAGGCTTGGTCAAAGGAACCATCCCATTCCATCCCACCCCATCCCAACAACCAAACACACCCTTAAGCGACGCAGCAAAGCCAACTACCGAAAAAGACCCATCAAGTTTTTGGATTGTTGGAAATCTAGTCAATTTTCGGCATATTTTAATCCAGAAATTCAGCATATAAAACATAACATAAACATGCATGAGTGATCTATCAATGATGTATTCATATTCGCTAACGAACAAGCTAACAGAAACATCTATTAACATATTCATAGCGCATAGAAACAAATACACCAGAAAAGTTTTAGATATATACCCTCGGGCGGGGCCAGTGCCGGAGACACCGGAGGCGCCGTTACCATCAGTCGACATGATGGCCTATTTGATGTAGTCGATCAAGGCGTGATGCAGGACGAAGCTTGATGCAGGAAGATGTTCGCAGTGCAGTCGCGCGAACGGTTCACCACCAGGAAGTAGACGTCGCAGATTGAGTAGTCGCGCCGATGCGCTCCCCAAAAACTTGATCGCCCGCCTACCCGTGCAGGTACACAAACGGACGAAGTTCCAGAGGCCTACTCGCCCAGAAACTTGTGCGCGCAAGGTTCTGGACTGGAGATTGCAGAGAGCAGCAACAAAAACAGAGGGAGAGAAAACTGTTCTTTCGTATGGAGAGAAGAGCCTTCTTATGCTCTGTTCTCTTGTAACTGCCGCCATTAGTCACCAGTAACTGCCGCCATTAGTCACCAGTAACTGCACCCATTACTCGAAAGTAACCGCAGCCATAATCCACTAGTAACTGCACCGTTACTGCCAGCGAGTTTCGATTTTCGAATAGATAAAGAAAAACGCGCCCGCACCCGACACGCCTGCGCGCGTACGCACGGCGCGGCGCGGCGAGCGAGCGAGCGAGCGCGCGCGTGTATTGCCTCTCTCCAATTCCACAAGGGGGTTACCACGTTCCACCTTTTAAAGTGGTGTAACTCCCATTCAATTCTCCATATGGGACTAAACAGTTTTTGCACATAGCACTAATAGTGGTCCTAGGAATTTCATTTGATTAATTGCTAAATTAAAATGGGCCAATCCCATTTAATCCAACAATAAGATGAGATCCTGGATGTTTCCCATAACTGAGAAAACATCGCTCCCCTGCATCACACGGTCTAGACAGGGGAAACTTCAAAGAATTTGTTGCTTTATCCACTCGACCGTAATTAAGAACGTGCGCACATACCTACAGAAAAAAGTTGAGAAAGAAGACATGAGAAAGAGATCTGTATACCAATGAAAACGTTGGAACTGACTCAGGGACAGAGTTACAAACTGAGTGATTCAGAAGTCCAGCAATAGGAATCAAGCAAGTTGTTAATTTCCCACTACTTAAAAGTTAAAACAACCATCATACTGTTAGAATACCATAGCTCACATGCCCATAGAAAATTATCCCATGTATATATGTCTTGCTTGAATATCTCAGGAAATTTTGTGCACAGCATTGGAAATAACTCATCATACTGCTGGCGCAAGTGCTGAAATAAAGAACCAATAATTGCTTCGTACCACTTCAATAGTGATTTACAGGATCAATAGAACAATATTGCAATGATATTACCTGCCTAGCTTGCATTAACTCATCAAAAAGAAGGGTTCCTTCTAATGCAGCAACTGCATCAATTCCAAAACTCAAGCCTGGAAATGCATGCGATGAAATAATTCTTTAAGTTGAATATACAAACTTGCTTTGCAGAAGAGAATCAACTACAAGTACCTGTATTGAAATGATGCGGGTTGCCATCTTCACGACGTAGGATCGATAATGATAACTTGAATCCATGCAACCTGACGAACCGATGATGCCAACCACTATTAGAACAACAATCTGCAACAAGAAAATTCGCCAACTACATGCTCGTGATCCCGTCTACAAAACCACAAAGTAGATGTATCGCTGCTCTTGCAAACCATAAGGAAACACAAAAACAACGGAGGTATTCTCAAGAAAATCGCCGAATTTCCCAAAGGCAGCGCGTAGCATAAACCTGAGAATAAGGAATATTAGCTATCTTAAAAATAATGTGGTCTGACCCAAAGGCTACATATTATAAGGCTTATATAGCACTGGACATTGTTTGTAGGACCCCCTAATCATATACAACTCAATCTCTTATCGTATTAGACTCAAAACTTCTACCAAAGGAAAACTAAAACCTTTTATTCCGGTTGAATTTGAAGATAAGTCCTTGTCCGTTACGTAGTCCTTGAACTAAGCTTTCCAATAAGTTTGAGATCTCCTCAATCGAACCCCGTATTCAAAAGTTATTGCCCTTTAATCATAAGGAATCCCTCCGTGCCTGTACTCGTAAGTCGTTACGACCACGTTGAGGTTAATTTCGACTACGACTATGTCCTCTTTTCGATCACACATCTTCTGTCGATATTGGCTTCAACCACGAGTAATAGTCGTTACCTTCAAAGTCATCCGAACTGCAAGAGGATTGGACGGTCGTAATTCGTAGTCGTAGCGGCGCAGTGGTCGTAAGTCGTAGTTGTAGCGACACAGTGGCCATAAGTTGTAGTCGTAGCGGCACAGTGGTAGTAAGTCGTAAGGCGGTGTCGTGGTCGAAGATATGATCAGACTGTTCTGAACATCTCCAAGTCAATCGAATGGCTGCAAACATCTCTAGCCAATCCCATGACGGGATCGTTCGGCCTGGTCCGAACGTTACCATCAATATCGACCGTCCATGTTGATCGAACGACGCAGAAGGGCAAACATTTGGAGCGGTCTGAATGTCTCTGACGCTATCGATCGTCAAATCCTAATCGAACGTCACAGAATGAACGAACATTCGGAGCGGTCCGAACGTCTCCAAGGCGATCAAGTGGTCCGTTGAAGATCGGTCGGTACGACTCATTTGGAGTGGACTGAACGTTTCCAAGGCGATCGGACGGTTTGTGGAAGATCGGACGGCGCGATCGTTCGGAGCGGTCCGAACTTCTCCGAAGCATCTGAGCATCCAACACTGATTGGACGGCTCGGACAATCTAAACCATTCGGACTGGTCCGAACGTTCTGAAAGTCTTGCGAGCGCTCGATACGGATCAAACGGTCCTGAACACATCTGAGGCCGATCAGGCGTGACAATGAGGACTTGAACCGGTCTTCTCTTGCTTGACTCCAAATATTTCTTCTCCATGGTTCCAAATCTAAAAAGTTCACATCGTTCAAATCTGAGAACACACAACATATTGGAATGAGGTAGTATCCAATTCTTACGTAAATTATAACCAAATTCAGTTAGGAGCGAATTCACCTGTTGATTAATTTGTTTAGCTCGTACTCGTGTAATGGGTCCAATTGGTGTCTTCGGGATGTCCTCATCATGAATTTTCTGGGAGTGCCTCAAAGTATAACTTAAAGTTTGAAGACAGAATATACTGCTCTCTCATGCTCCACAACAATAGCATAGTCTCGGTGGTGATGCTATTCAAATCTTTTAATGCAAGAAACTGCAAAGCATGTGAAAAAAATTCTAAATGAAGAAACAGCAACTCAAATGTTGGAACATCAATCTGTTAAAAAATACAAAAGCTTTGGCCATCATGAGCATGCCGTCTGGACTTCATAAAATATGCCAAGCATATATGTATATTACTTTTACCTAGTGCCAGATTCATATCATGCTGAACATCTAACTGCAATAGGCCATATAATATACAATTTTGAAATTCCCTGAGGGTTCCATGCTAGCCAGAACTATTTTATGCCACCAGACAGGAAATGTGGGTGTCTATCAAGTGTGGAAATGGGGTTACCAAGGAAGATCGTACCATGTCAGACTGAAAGAGAAGTTCCTCAGATATGATAATGGACTCTGGAATTTCCATAGCAACATTGCCCACGCCTATATTTTCAGAAGCTGGCATTCCTCTCCCGGCTCCTTGGAAAACTAAAATTTCCGGGATCAGATAAAAAATAGGTATAATGATGACAACAAGTATCTATGAAAATAGAAATAGATAGTTAATACAAGTGAGGTTATGATGAACAAACAAATCAGGTACAATGGCTGAGAATCCTAGTGTACGGCTATGTTCTTTTGGGCTTTTAACTTCTCCAAAAGTCGAAATAAACGGCGCGGCTTCATGAAACAAAATTTTCAAACAAATTCCCGAGCCTAAAACCATATGCATCATCCACATCAGCGTCTCTGCCGTCTGCCGCCGTCTCGAAAAACGCAGACAAAAACCATCAGCGGTAGCCAAAAGTCGTCAGCCGCAGCCCAAAAGAACAAGGTCTACAGCGAACAAACATTTCTCTAGCATTTCTGTGACGTACCACCAGGGATCAAAATCCCAGCGGTTACCGGTCGGTAACCGCCGGTTACCGTTTTTATCGGTGGAGACCGGTAACCAAAAAACCGGCCGGTATGAATTTTTTATTTTCGAATTTTGGCCGGTTTTTTTTCTGGTTTTTCCGGTTACCGGTTTCAAAACATCTCAAAATTCAAATTTTGATTTTCAAATTGTGACCGGTTTTTCCGGTAACCTCCCGGTAATCGCCCGGTTACCGTTACCGGCCGCCGACCGGGATTTCTTCCGGTTCCGGTTTTTGGAACCTTGCGTACCACTAATTCCGGTAACTCAATTACTTGATTGTTTGTCTATGCAACCTATATACTGTAGTAGGCTTCACATTAATATAAACATTATCATCATTCTTTTGCTAAAATAAGATGAACATTTAAAAGACCTATCAGAAATTGTTGATTATGCAAACACAATTAAGAACGGAAAGATAAAACATTAGTAAACACAGATAGACTATATCATCCAGACTTGTTGTCATAAATTCGTAATTATATTTTCTAACAAAGAAAACAGAAATCTTCTCAGTTCTCAATTGGTAGAACATAGCGTACAGCACTCATGATCCATAATAGTAAAGAATGGAGTGTGAAACACTATCAGCAATGTGAATGGAGATTTACATGCTATCTGCAATTTAGTTTTGACACCATGATGCTCCTCCCATTTCAGAAGAGAATCTTCAGCATCATGGCTCTGTGTTTCAACTACCATTTGGTCATTGTCTGTCAATCCAACAGAACCGAGCCTAACAACCATCTCATCCTGTAGTATTTGCACCACTCGCTTGGTATCATCCAAGGACCCAAACAAATTTGAGTAACTAAAAGAACTTGATTGCTTTTTGTAGGTGAGCTATAAGACCAGTGGACGGTATTGGGTGCTTGATAGTACGTGCACTCAACATATGACTGGAGACTGAAATATGTTTACCACATTTGAAAATGAGAGCAATGAGAGAATCACATTTGGGGACAATAACAAAGGTAAGATACTTGGATTGGGTAAAATTGCTATTTCTAATGATGTTTCCATTTCAAATGTATCTCTAGTAGAAACATAAAATTTCAACTTGCTATCGGTTGCTCAATTGTGTGATCTAGGCTTAATTTGTTCTTTTTCTAAAGAAGCAACTATTTCAAAGGAAAAGAGAAATAAACTTATTTTCAAAGATTTTAGGTTTGAAAATCTTTATTTTGTCGATTTCTTCTCTAGCGATTCATGCTTGAAAACTTGTTTAATGGCAAAAATTTGTTTGGGTTGATTATGACATAAAAGATTAGGTCATGTGGATATAATTCAACTTAAAAATCTTTTCAAACATGACTAGTAGTCGGGAAGCAAGTTGCAAATTCTTATCATTCTAAAAATATCATGTCAACTTCCGAGCCATTGGAGCTCTTCCATATAGATTTGTTTGGACCAACAAACTATAAGAGCATCGAGTGCAATAGCTATTATTTGATTATTATAGATGATTACTCTAGATACACATGGGTATTCTTCTTAAATGACAAAAACGAAGCATCCGGCATTTTCAAAATTTATTCAAAAAGGGCCCAAAATGAATTTGATCTCAAAATAAAGAAAAAAAGAAGTGATAATAGTTCCGAGTTCAAAAATACTAAAATTGAAGATTTTTGTGATAAACTTGGAATAAAGCATAAGCTTTCCACCACCTACACTCCCAAGCAAAATGGAGTTGTAGAGAGGAAAAATCGAATATTAATTGAAATGATTAGAACAATGCTTGATGAATATAATACTTCCGATAAATTCTAGGCGGAGCTATTAACACCGCTTGTCATACCATAAATCACCTTTATTTGTATCATCTTTTGAAAAAGACTCGAATGAGTTTCTCATTGGAAGAAGACCGAATATTTTCTACTTTAGACTATTTGGATGTAAATGCTATATCTTGAGAAAGAGTGTTCGGCTATCTAAATTTCAAAATCGATGTGATGAAGAATTTTTGTTCTGGTCATTCTTCCAATAGTAAATCTTATAGAGTCTTTAACAAAAATTCCGGTTTAGTTGAAAAATCATGTGATGTTCAATTTGATGAAACTAATGGCTCTCAAGAAAAACAAGAGAATTTCGATGATGTATGTAATAAAGGACTAATGTGAGCAATGAAGAACATGCAAACTGGAGACATCAAGCCGAAGAATGATCCAAGTATATCTCCTCCCTCAAAGCAACCTGAATCCCCTACTTCCTTCACAACAAGCAATACACAAGTAATATATAACGAAGAAAAGGAAGAACAACCTCTACCACTAAAGATCTACAACGCAATCGCCAAAGATCATTCAATAGATCAAATATTAGGTGATGTGAATAAGGGTGTTCAAATTAGATCTAGAATAGCTTCATTTTACGAACATTACTCATTTGTATCTTCTTTTGAGCCAAAATCTGTAGATGAAGTACTAGATGATCCAGATTAGGTAAATACAATGCATGAAGAACTAAATTACTTTGGCCAAAATGATGTTTGGACATTAGTGGAAAGGCCTAAGGAGCACAATGTGATTGACACAAAATGAGTTTTCCGCAACAAGCAAGATGAAAATGGAGTTGTGGTAAGAAACAAGGTAAAGTTAGTTGCTCAAGGTTATACTCAAGTTGAGAGTTTGGATTATGATAGAACATTTGCACCTGTGGCTAGACTTGAATCAATTCGCATACTACTTGCCTTTGCATCTAGTTTTGACATCAAACCATTTCAAATGGATGTCAAAAGTGCATTCTTAAATGGAATAATTTTTGAACTTGTTTATGTTGAGTAACCTCCAGGTTTTGAAGATTCTAAAAATCCTAACCATGTGTATAAACTCTCTAAGACGCTATGTGGATTAAAACAAGCTCCTAGAGTTTGGTTTAAGCACCTTCGAAATTTTTCTCTAAAGGATTTAAAATTGGGAAAGCTGATACAACCTTATTTACAAAGATTATTGATGATAATTTTTTTGTATGTCAAATTTATGTTGATGACATCATATTTGGTTCTACTAATCAAGAGTTTTGCAAAAAATTTGGTGAAATGATGTCTAGGAAATTTGAGATGTCCATCATCGAAGAATTGAGCTATTTTCTCAAACTTCAAATCAAGCAACACAGGGATGGAACTTTTATAAGGCAAACAAAATATGTGAGAGATCTATTCAAGAAGTTAGGTATAGAAGATGCAAAACCCCATCAAGACTTCTATGGCAATAAATGGCCATCTCGATCTTAACGAAGAAGGTAAGCTAGTAGATTTAAATCTTTATAGATCAATGATTAGTAGTTTGCTTTATCTTACCGTATCTAGACCCGATATCATGTTTAGTGTTTGCATGTGTGCACGCTTTCAAGCATCTCCAAAAGAGTGCCATTTGACGGCCGTAAAGAGAATTCTAAGATATTTAAAGCATTCCTCTAGCATAGTGCTTTAGTTTCTGAAAGGTGCTAAATTTGATTTAGTTGAATATTTAGACTCCGATTATGTCGGTGGCAAACCAGATCATTAACCATACAATTTTTCCCAAGAGTGAGAATTATGATGCCATAAGAGACCATGCATGGAACCTAATTGACTATGTTATGCAAGGTCGCAAATTTGACGTGGTTGATTATCCGGGAAATAGCATCTTCCAAAAATGAAATGATCAAAAGGATAAATTACGCTCCATACATCATGACCCTGATCCTTCAGAAGATCAAATTCCATGGTAGTTTGGGCGGCGTCCACAAGGCTTACAAGCCTCGAGCGGAGTCTTAAAGGAATATACAACTAGTTTTCAAATAAGTGGTATATTCAAAACTTTATTCATCACTCATAATATTTATATTGTCAACAATTACCAAAAAGGGGGAATTGAAAGTATCTAGGCCTCTAAAAATGGTTTTGGTAATTAATGAATTTATGTGAATATGGGACTAACATGTTTATTGAGTGTTTAAAAGGTTTATTCCCTAAAATGATAATGAGACGCATGCTAAGGGTCAACATGAAGATCAAAGTGGCTTAAGACAAAGCGGAAGGAATCTTAGTCTACATGCTCGCTCGCGTTTGCGTATGGAAGAAAAGAGGAGTGGAGAGAGAAAGGGGAGGCCTCATTGATGCTGCGGATGACAGTTCTGCTGTTTTTGAGTTAGTATTTGAGTCGTTTGCTACCCCACATAAGTTGTCCATGCCGGCGACAACTCATGCAACGTCAAGTCATCACCGAGAGTTGTTGTCACTGTAGTCCATCAGCGCTTTGTTGATCCTTCTCTATGTGTCATGCCTCTAGCGACATGGCCTCTCGTCGACATGGGGACACCTCGGGTTGCAGCCATGGCCACCTCCTAGTAGCTCGAGGATAAGCTGCATGTCTAGGAGGGGTGTAATGTCATGGACGTAGACCCCCTGGTTCATTACTATGAAGTTAGCAATTAGTTTCTATTTGTTAGGGATATAATATTAGATTTTATTTATTAATGATATAATTAAGATTAGATTCTATTTGTTAGGAGGGAGCCCATCTATATAAGGGGGCTACCACATACTATTGGAATTAAGAAAAGAATCAGTTACCTTTTCTTCCTCCTCTCCCTATCCTCTGGGCGTACGGGCGCACCGCCAATATAATGAAAGCTAGGCCATAACACTCTCCAACATTCTCTGCATTTATTTAAGAAATGAACTTACTGAAAATTTTCAAGATATAGATTCCAACATACATGAGACTTGCACAATGTTTTACACGGAAAAGACCAAGCTTTTTCTAACTTTTTAGAAGAATCACCTATTAAATCAGTTAAACCCGCGCTTATCAACTATTCAGGCGCAAAGATACCTTGTGTGCAGTTTAGCAACCACAGAATAAAACCTATATCCTATCCGAATCCATAATTGGGCAATGAATGTGAAATTTGTATTACCAGAAGTAAAGAGGTAGCCTCCATTCCTAAAATACATCAAAATTATGGCATTTCTTGCATCCGTTTAAATAAATTATGTTACGGTAGTAAAGATCTGCGCTATATCAGGTATGCCATCAACAAAATATATTGAACTGTTTTAGCTAAATAAAATCGAGCACTTCCCTACTGCTGCCATAAGGGTTTTATACAATCGAACGTAACAGTGTGCTACACGCCTACAGTAATCAATTCCCCAGAATGTTTCCTATCTTTTTTTTTTCACTGACACCTCCCTTCTTCCTCAAGCACAATATTAACCCAGTTCCGATCCAAAGGGGAAAAACATTTTTTTGGGTCCTGCTCCTAGGTGCTGAACTAAACACGGCTTAACCTAATACCTGGAACCGAACCTTGCACGAACAAGAAAATATCGCACTTAGGGTGTGTTTGGTTTGGAGACTTGGTGGGATGGGATAGCTCCAACCCAGATATGTAGGATGGGATAATCCCACTTTTTGTTTGGTTGTAAGAATGGGTTAGTCCCTGTTTTTTGTTTGGATGGAGGGATAGAATGGGTTGGTGTAGAGGATGCCGGCAGTGGAGACGACGGCGACGACCGGAGCACCATGCGCGGGCGGCGGGGGAGATGGGGAAGGGGCGCGGGCGGCGGGGAAGACGGGCGCCGGGGGAAGAGGCGCAGGCGGCGGGGGGAGATGGGGAGGGGGCGCGGGCGGCGGGGGGAGAGGCGCGGGCGGCGGGGAAGACGGGCGCCGGGGGGAGAGGCGCGGGCGGCGGGGGAGATGGGGAAGACGGGCGCCGGCGGCGGGGAAGACGGGCGCCGGGGGGAGAGGCGCGGGCGGCGGGGGAGATGGGGAAGGGGCACGGGCGGCGGGGAAGACGGGCGCCGGGGGGAGAGGCGCGGGCGGCGGGGAAGACGGGCGAAGACGCGCGCAGGAGAAGTGGGTTGGCGCGGTTCGCTCGTTTTGGGCGGATCGTTCCAACCCACTTTTCAGGAGAATCTTTTCTTTTGGGTCCAACCCACCCCACCAAGTCTCCAAACCAAACACTACAAAAAAAGGGTCCAACCCACCCCATCCCGGGATATCCCCTGAACCAAACACAACCTAAGCTTCTTTTCTTGCGCTTGAATAGTGTGTGTATAGTATGTATACAGTACCTTCTTGTATTGCTGCAGGGTCCTCCTCCGTGGGAGATGGCAGGCGAACCACCACCACCACCTCACCCCCCCGCGGCCAGCTCCCCGGCCGCGGCCGCCATGGCAGCCGCTTCTCTCCGGGACAGCGGAGGGGTTGGGGTTTCAGGTTTTGGGCGGAAGAGCACTGCAGTCACTGACCAGTGGAGCCAACACAAGGAGCACAGCTGCAGCCCGTATTTGAATAACACAGCCCACAGCTCATAAATCCATTTTTATCCAAAGCAAAGAAGACCGGGCATGCGGGAACTGTTAAACGAGTATAAAATCCACTCACTCTCTTCATACCTATAGCTAACAGACGTATAAATGGTAAGGGAGATACAACATTGTAGATAGTGTGCAATACATTTAACCACCATATGCAACAAAATGTTTTCTCAAAAATCTCGATGTTGCACTGATTAATGCTGATTGTTGCACGGATGAAAATAAAATGTTACATAAACAAACACCTACCTCCAAAGAGGAAGTCGACGGCGGCAGTCGGATCGCGGCGCCGCGTCCGAAGAGGAAGTCGACATTGGCGGCCAAATCTAACAGCGTCGCGCCCAAAGAGGAAGTCGATAGTGGTGGCCGGATTCGGCCGCGCCGCGCCTGAGAACTACAGAAGAGGAAGTCGATGGCGACGGCCAGATCCAACGATATCGGTGCTGGGGACAGGGTGGCTAGGCTTGTGGCCATCGCCACAGTAAATTTTTTGCTTTTTAGCCCAAAATTTGAAAGTTTTTTTACATATGGACCCCTGGAGAAAAGATTTGCAAAAATAGACCCTTATCATGGCGCCAAGAATATGGCACCCAGGGTCTATAGCACAGCGCCATATGTTTTGGCGCCGTTCGTGGACACGTAGGAGCTACGGTGGCATAGTACGGCGCCAAAGCCCATGGCGCCGTGCTATGTAACAACGGCGCTAACGGCCGTGGCGCCATGCTCTGGGACTTAAGCCCGAGCCGGCCCCTGGCCCCCCACCCCCTCACTCATCCGTTCAAACAGAGAGCAAGGTAAGTAGGCCGCCGCCGCCCCTCTCTTCCCCCTCCACATCTATCCAATCCATCGATTTTTCTCGCGATTTTGCTTCCAAACCGAGCAAGCAATGTGAACTCCCTCCCCTCCCTTGATTTTTTCCAATAGATATGGATTATTTGAGGTACATTTCGTGGGGCAAGATTTGAAACCCTAGATGAAATTAGTTCAATTTGGCTCGGTTTTAGGTTGGATTTGCAACAGATATGCGTAATGTAAGAGTAGTCATGAGTATAGATTCGTTTTTAGGGTTTGTTTATTGTGCGTAATGACTGAGGTATGTTTGTTTGTTGTGCGTAATGACTGAGGTATGTTTGTTTGTTGTGCTATAGATGGATAAGTTTGTGACTTTGCACCATGGTGGTACTGTGAAGAGAAATGACAATGGGGGTGTTGATTTGGAAGGCATGGAAGAGACCACATTGCTATTTAGTTCACGTCCGTCATATGGTGTCGGACCTCGGGTTAGCAAACCCAGATCCTCTGTGATTCCACCGCACTATTCCCTGGATCAGTAGATAGTGCTCACAGATACATTACTGTATATCAAAAACATACCATGCGGAAGCGTAAATAATACCGTAATACTTACTCATGGGCCGATTAGGCTGAAAACGATAAATTGCAGCAGCGGAAACTTCACACAGGTGGGACCCGCAGGACTTGCCCACAGGCAGCCCACTGGGGTTCGCGACCTAGTCCATGGCCTCATCGTCTTCCAGCTCTGTCGACCCTTTTTAGGCATCGCAGGGCTTGACTTTATTTCCTTTCTGACTGAATGATGGCAGTTAAGCCAGAATGAGTACGATGATACTCAGCAAGCCACCACACAGGATGCAGTAATAATAGATGCAAAGCTGTCAAGGGAGGCTTGAGTTTCTTTTATTTGCTAAAGGCATTGTTTTGGAATTACATTAAGTAAGAAAAATCTCCTGAGACGTAGCAATTTTAACTGAAACATGTTTTATGAAATTGATTGCGAGAATACGATAATAATTGTAGTGTGGGTTACAACCACCTTTTAAAGTGCATGGCTACCTCCACCAATGCTAGTTTTCACCGCTGGAGTACATCTCTCCAGGAAAAGTTCAAAGTCAGAGTACATCTCTCTGATAGGTTTTATCCCACCCACACATGTTTTTGGAAATAGAACTAACTCGAGTAGGTTCCCATGTCTGCCCTTGACCGTGGGCACGGCTGCTCGAACAGTTTTACACTCTGCAGAGGTTGTACACTTTCACCACAAGAGATAAGTCATCTTAATAGCCAACATGCTTCCTTAGGCATGAGACCCAGATGGTTTATCACAAAGCCTTTACCTTACTCCAATTTAGCTAGATACCACCCCGCTGAGGTTTCACCGCTGAAGGGTTACATCCGCCACAGTCAGAAGCCCCCTCTTGCGCCGTATGAGTAAACCAGTGCTCTGGCACCCATCTTCCGTGATGATATATAAACTAAACCTTTGCAAGTTAATCAGCTAGGTCGTACCCATATAGACTTGTGGTTGTACTGTTTTACACCAGGAGGTCAGTACAAGATTCAGTCCTTAATTTGTCCAGGCGGTTCTTACCACAAACCATGGGTTCTCGTGCGACATCAGCACCATCCACTCTCACCAACTGCCCGAACAGGTAAAGCAGGTTTTGGGAGTTTTGGAGAAGCATAAAATAAGTAGCCACAAAGTATTCAGCCACGTACATCCCGTGACTGTCCCAAAACAAGTTTTTATGTTTTTGAAGATTGATGATCAGGGCAACTAGCGCCCTGGACTTGACAAGACTAGCACGGCATTTAATACAACTTATAGCTAGTAAAGTTATCAATAATATCTATGGTGACAAGGGTCAGGTGATTCAAGTTCCAAAGGATGGCATAATAAATTTAATACAACAAGTGGGCATGTAGCTACCTTAAGCTTTGACATATATTTGCATAACAAATTAGGCATGCAAGTTGATAGGTTAAAAGAACATAGTTTCGCATAAAATGTAGGATCAATATGATCAAAGTGATGACTTGCCTTGCTTGTTTTACCACGGCCTTGATTGCTCTAATTCAAAGCCTTCTCAGTCATTGATCTTAATTATACTAATCCTCGCTTTTACCCGAGTCTTGGTCTTGTTTGAATCCGTCGTCCGGTTGAGTCTTCAGATTCTAATACGCGGCAAAGAAAAGAAAGACCAAATAAATCCAAACACTTTAAATGCCCAAGTTAATTTAAATTATAAATTTATTACGATTTGAGAATAGAAGGATGATTCGGGTTAGTGTGCCGTAAGCACAGCGGTAGATGAATTGGGCGAAGGAATGAGGTGGCAGAATAGCTTTACCGTGAGGGAAAATTTAGAATAAGGAGGGACCAAAATGAAGAGGTATCTACAGGAATATACCCCCTTTTGGAAAGGTAGAGGTCAAAACATAGCTGATCGGGGCAATGCGAGGTTCGACCTTTTATTTGGTGACTCTCTTTATTAATCTATATTTATCAAGAAAGTCCCGTGAGTCAGGCAGGACTTACGGACAGATAAAAGGGGTTAGCGAAGATAGCAAGGAGGGACAGAACTTGTGATTTTAGGATGCGGGAGATTTACATGAGATTTTTAAGTACTCAGTGTAATCTTTGATATTTTATGTGGCAATAATTATCTGAGATTGTAGTAGCCAACTTAATAAATCATTAGGTTAGCGACTTAAGTAAATGATGGGGTTGGCCATTTTAATCCAGTCGTTATTATGAGTGAAGTTAATATTTCTGCTTGATCACCCAAATTGTTAGAAATGGCCAACGGTTATGTTTTACTAAAAGAGATGCTATGACATTATAGGGATCTTCTTAATAAAGCTATTTCTTTTATTATTATTTATTCTTGATCATTAAATTTAAGTCCGGAGATAATGATTGGGGATTTGGGTGCGAGAAAAAGACGAAGGATTGCTCTTCCTTGTTTAGGACTTTCTTAATCGTATTTTATTTGTCATCTTAAATCTCAGTATTTTAAGATAATGTTAAAGTCTTTACTACCAATATTTTAAGCATTTTTGGAAGGAGAGTTTCCATGGCATTAGAGATGAATAAGCCACAATTGATATTTTATGTGGCCTGCTAACGATTATCTTAAGCATTAGTTAGAGAGAGATGATATGATTTTAGAGATGAGCAATTTATGGTTAATATTTTATGTGGCAAAATCTTGTTAAATTGATTTATTTAGTTTGCACTAATGGATTTCAATTTGGATCAGGAGATGGAAGATATCACTTAGATCACTTGAGATTTTAGGAGGGTTAAAATTATTATCCGAGTTTCCAGAGTAAAGTTTGAAAAGATTGAAATTATCTTTATAAGGCTTCAAACATGCATCTTTAATCATGTTGGATTAACTACTAGTATCTTTGATTTATAAGAGAGAATCTTTTGCTTAGTTTCACATACTTGATTTTTAACATTAATATCCCTTGGATCTATGTCGATTATAGGTCATCTGAAAATAGATCATGGGTAAACTTGTCTTAGTTTTACATGGGGATTAATATATTACTCTTAATTGGCATATAGTTAACCCATGTTAAGTTTTAGCTCAATTGCATCAACCTTTTCCAATATGAATTTATAATTGATTCCTTATTCTTATTCTCATGCACCATGTGTCTTTACGAGCAATTAGTCAAACTTTAATTTCATTTCACAATCCCTTATAGTTAAATCTCACAATTAAATTATGATTCCCATCTTTATTTACAATCCATAATCTAAGATTGATCCTAGAAATAAAGGGAGAGGCTGCAAGTGATACACATTTGTTAGATGTTACTTTTAGTGGGGCCCACATGTCATACCAGAAAGGGAGCTACTCGGCTGAAAACAAAGGGGTAGAGCAGAAGTAGCTGGAACAGAGGAGGGAAGGCGGCGCCAGGGCCGGACGGCGGCGCCGGCGGGGAGAGGCTGGGGAGGAGACGGCGACCGGGAAAAGGGGCTGCCCCGGCGTCAACGAAGCTCGTGGAGGCGGCAGCTTCGGCCGAGGTGGCTCCAAGGCGGGCTGGCGGCGGTGCCAAGCGGCCCACGGTGAGGGAGGAAGGGGCGCCAGCGGCCGGGAAGAAGAGGGGAGAAGGTGACGCGCGCCTGAGCAGGAGTGGATTACTAGAAGCTTACCTGCGCGGTCGAGGTGGCCGGAGGGGGGCTGAGACGAGCCGGCAGCGGGCACAGGCGGCGGCACGGGGAGGCGACCGTGGCGGGAGAGCTCGGGTGGCGGTGGGCGTCGGCCAACGGTCGGAGGAGCTCTAGCGCACCGAGAAGGAGCTCCCAGTGCGAAGAATTGGTCAGGGGGCGACCGAGGAGGCAGCGGCGTCGGAAATTGTGACGGCGGGGCGGAGGCGGAGAAGACATAGGCGCGGCGCTCCCGGGCGTCGATTCTTCGATTAAAATGGAGGAGAGGTAGAGAACGAATGGGCGCGCGCCGTGACGCGATCACTAGGCGGAGGGGATGGCCGGAGCGGCGGGACGGCACTAATGGCGGTGGCCGGCGCGAGCGATCTCAAATGGGGGAAAAGGAGGAGGAGGCGCCGGGGCCCTTTATAGACGAACGCGCGCTCGGGGAAGTAGAGCCGGCATGGGCAACAGCATGGTTTGGGCGTACGTCGGCATGGGCGGCGCGTCCGGCGAAGCAGTGCTGGGCGTGGGCGGAGGTACTGCCGGCATGGGCGTCGTGGAAACCTCGGGCGGAGCGCGAAACCACGGGCGGAGACGAGCAAAACTGGGGGCGGAGGGGGCGCGGCTGTAGCTGGGCGGCCTGGTTCGGAGAGTGGCGCGGCCGGGGTGCTGGTGCGGGCAGTGAGTCGGAAGAACAGGGAGGAAGATGCCAGGAGAAAGGAGGAAGCCGTGCGGGCCGGGCGGGAGAAGGTGGGCCGGAGGCCAGAGAAAAAAGGAAAGGGGCAGGCCGGTTTGATCGGGAGAAAGAAAAGGATTGGCACGGGAAAAGAAGAAAGAGGATGCAGGCCGGGAAAAGAAAAGAAATGGGCCGAGCCCAAAAGAGATTTTGGGGATTTATGAATTTTTGAATTTTTGGACCTCCAGATTTGGTTTTGCATTTAGATTTTAAATTTAAACACTTGGTTCAAATTTTCAGATGCGCAAATTGGATAGGAGATATTTTATGTTGATTTTAACTTCCATTCTTGATTTTGGAGTGTCTCGATTTTAATCTAAATTTGAAATTAACATTTCCAAGGATATTCAGATCTTCCCAATTCTAGACTTTAAATTTTTGGTTCTTGTTTCCAAGGTTTCAATTTTTATTACTCGGGCTTTCGACAAGAATCCAACTTAAGAAATTTGAATGACGCCAAGAACTTTTGAGAACACAGGGAAAACGATTAAAAGTTTTTTTTAATTTTGAAAATACACTAGCTCCCTAATTGGGATGTTACATATGGTGAGGTCATTTGTCGCTTGAAAGAGAGGTTGGGATGGACAGATGAGCATGGTGATGTCGTTATGCAAGGATTGATTGATGTTGGGTCGTCAAAGGGGCCGCGTATAAAGAGATTGGTTTCGATTGGCAGTGACGGTGAATGGGATAACTATGTGGCCATCGTTTTGGACTCAGAGGTCAGAGCACCTGACTTGCTCGTGCGTATTTTTCTCGTGTTACATGTGTTTTTATCACGCAGCTGACTTTTAAAGCATTTTTCAGGAGATTCCTATACTTCATCCTCGAACCCATGATGATGGGATGTCGCAGATACCCGACGCACCATTGAGACTTATTGAGAGTTGTGTGTATGTATGTATTTCATATGTGAAGGTATGTGTGTGTATGTGTGTGTGTATGTATGTATGTATGTATGTATGTATGTATGTATGTATGTATGTATGTATGTATGTATGTATGTATGTATGTATGTATGTATGTATGTATGTATGTATGTATGTATGTATGTATGTATGTATGTATGTATGTATGTATGTTTTGAGACTTATTCAGACTTTATTGAGAGTTATGCGTATGTGTTTTATATGTGAATGTATGTATATGTGTGTATGTGCATGTGTTTTGTATATGCAGAAAAACAGACAACACTTTGCTATTTTTTCTGTAGGTTTACGTAGCACGGCGCCAAACACCCTGGCGCCGAGGTATTCAAATACGGCGCCAGGCCCTTTGGCGCCATGTTGTGGCGCCAAATATCCTGACGCCGTAGTTGAATACCTCGGCCCCAAGGTGTTTGGTGCCGTGCTACTTACATACGGCGCCAGGGTGTTTGGCGCCGTGATTACTGCAATTGCATTAAAACTGCAAGTTCGGCCAGTTGTTTCATTCCATTCGCACAAACAATACTAATTGACATTCACCAAATGAATAAGCACGACCCAATACAAACATACATACATAGTCCACATACATAGTTCATAAATTCTCAGAAAATACATACGTCCGCATACATCAAACATTAAACATACATAGCAATAACCTACTGAGTGCATCGAGGCCACTTCCCCTTCCTCTGAGCATCAGGGTACTCCTCAAGGGCTGCCTTGGCAAGTCGCGCTCTCTCTAGCTTCTTCTGCCTTTCACCCTTGCGCCTTGCCGCGGCCCTCCTACGCTCCTCCTCGCGGTGTTCCCTCGCGGCCTCCTCATGCTTCTTCTCCCTTTCCCACCTCTCCTTTCTTTCTTCATCCCATTTCTTAGTGGCGTTAAGGTATTCCTTGTCATCCTCAAAGATTGCAGTGTCGATCCACTGCTCAAAATCACAAAGCGGTGGAGGCTCCTGCAAATGTACGTATTCGTTAAACTAACAGAATTAATACCAAGTCGATGAATCGATAATACAACATACCATCTTGCCGAGGACAACGGCGGCACGTGGCGGATCAAATGCCCAGTTGGCACACATCTAGTACGTCTGCCTATATGTATCCGGGTCGTCCGACCTTTCGACCTTGCAAGGATCGCCGCAATAACACATCGGCACGGGAACACCGGGTGGAGGTGGCAAACGAGTGAAGCCCATGACAACCTATAATGCAAAATGAATAAGAACTATAATTTTTCAATGGCTCTAACCCTAGGTTAGCTAGTTACCCAAATCAAACCCTAAAAACGAATCTATACCCATGACTACTCTTACATTACACATATCTATTGCAAATCCAACCTAAAACTGAGGCAAATCCAACTAATTTCATCTAGGGTTTCAAATCTTGCCCCACGAAATGTACCTCAAATAATCCATATCTATTGAAAAAATCAAGGGAGGGGAGGGACCTTACCTTGCTTGCTCGATTTGGAAGCAAAATCGCGAGAAAAAGCAACGGATTGGAGTGGATTTGGAGGGGGGAGAGAGGGGCGGCGGCGGGCTGCTCTCTGTGTTCGCTCGGGCTGAAGGGATGATTGAGGGGGTGCTGGCCCGGGGGGCCGTGCTCGGCCTTAAGTCTCAGAGCACGGCGCCATGGCCGTTAGCGCCGTAGGTACATGGCACGGTGCCATGGGCTTTGGCGCCGTGCTATGCCACCATGGCTCCTACATGTCCATACACAGCACCAAAGCATATGGCGCCGTGCTATGTACCCTGGGCGCCATATCCTTTGGCGCCGTGCTAAGGGTCCATTTTTGTAAATCTTTTCTCTAGGGATTTATATGTAAAAAAACTTTCAAATTTTTGGCTAAAAAGCAAATATTTTACGTCGCCACATGGGGTCACATTCGTGCAGCAGACCAAGAGAGTGAGGGAAAGGAGAGAATGAGAGGAGTGGAGTGAGCCATCCAATATAAAATCTCGTTCTATCCTTATGTACAATATCAATACCTAAATGATACCACGGAAATTGTTCTAAGTGGTAACACGGAAATTGTTCTAAGTGTGTAATTTGGATGCTTCGTGGGAAAAAGTAGGAGAATTCAGTGAGAGAGAGAGAGTCACAAAGAATAAGGTCAAACCTCTTATTACGTTTCCTTAAAAACTCCTATGGATTGACCCATTCTATAGAGCATGAGCTCGTTTTTTTTATGGGAGTTGCTAGCGCCCAAACGTCGGATCTGACTGCTAGCATCGTATGGTTCGGTCACAATATTCCTCAGCTATGTGTGCAATATTTCTTTACCATTTGATGAAGACGAGGTGCCCAATCTTTCGATGAGATTGATAACTATCGATTTTGGTTGAGGTGAATCTCATGATCCGACTACAACCGTATGGCGACACTTGCGCCTTAGCAATCGTTGAACCAACTCCGAGATGTTATTGACCTATCTGGAAGCGTGATCAACCTAAATACGAAGTTCAATCCCTGCGAGCAATCGAAGAAATAGCAAAAATAAGACATAGGCAATTTGATATTGCAAATAAGATTGAAGTGTAGATAGTATTGAAAACAATGTTGGGATCCGAAAGCTGTCTTGACAGGTGGTCGTCTGACACAACTGAAAAACAGAAGTTTGCACAATGGCTAAACCTAAATTCCACGAAATCTATTCTCTGTAATATATAAACCTAGGAACGAATTCATCTGGTAATTAAGTTGGCGAGCACGAGCTCGAGTAAGTGGCCCTTGTAACTCTTGCTGTGGATGAGTTGTGTGTGTAGGCACGGTTGTATCTATGGAAGAGATGTCCTCATTACCATGTATGCAACAAAAATGTTTGATAAAAATCTCGATGTTGCAATAGTTTTTGATGATGGTTGCACATAAAAAATTAAAATGTTGCAACAAAATAAACACCTACCTCCATGGCAGATGACGGCGAGGCCTTGGGTGCGGCGGCGGCGGGAATGTCATGTGCGCAATGTGGATCCGATGCCGGGAGGAGAAGCCAGCGGAGATTGTGTAGCGTGGATCCTAGGTGGCAGTCGTGGCCGTGAGCCGGTGCCCCTCGCACGGGATTCGGGGCTAGCAACAGGATAGGGCGCCAGGGGGAGGGGGAGGAGGTGGTGGGAGGCAGGAGGTGGAAGAGGAGAAGGCGAGAGGGAGGATCAATGGGAGCCCAGGAGGGGGATGAATGGAGAGAGGGATGGCCGAGTACTCGGAGTGAGGTGTCTGATGGATTAGTTCGGTCGAACGTATGAAGTATATCAATTCCTTTATCTATTCTAGAGGGACGCATAGGAAAGTTTTCTATACGATTTAATTCCTTAAAAATCATCAAATATCCTTCCTTACAATCTTTGTCGGATATCAATGCTGCTCTTTCCTCTAGGGCAACCTATCAAATGCAACACATCTCTTAAGATATAATCGGTGCAATCCGGCATGTTGGCTGCAATGTGAATAGTAGCATTTATCTCTTCTTTCCCTTTTAATTTATGATATGTCAGAATTTTTTTATTTTTATTGCTCTTCGCACAGAATGAAATTAAACTTAGAATTTTATATATAAGTAGAGTACATCGTCATTTTTTTGGGGAATTTTATAGGTTTATTCACGTCCCGACAAGCCGGGTTGTGCTGATTCCATCTTAAGGATGGTTTGCACATGATATGTTGCATTTGTCTGGATGGATGCTATCGTGTTGTTCTGACCAGGCCCAGTCACGTATGGAGCCTATTTGTTTGGTCTTGGACTTCTCCATAAGCAGCTTATGGCTGGCTTACCAAATAAGTAGCTAGCTTTTAAGCCAAGCCAAACTATTTAGCAATCTAGCTTTTTTGTGGTTGGTTAGCTTTTTGAGGTATGACTGAAGAGTGAAATTGTAATATTTTGAAAATAATTCTTTTGAGGAACTATGTGTAACTAGATAAAAAAGATATGTGAAAATGGGATTGTTAGAATTTAGTAAGAGTCGTTTTGTCGAACGAGCCAAAAAGTTGGAGATAGGATGTCATGCCATATTATAAGGGGGCGTGAGGAGAGGAAGGCTAAAACCCCCAAAGCCCTAGTTTTGTTTACCCATCCGGCGCCGTTTTTTTTTCCCATCTGTTGTCATTGTAGCCAGCCATCGGTCACTACTCACTAGTGCGTTCCCCGCGCCAAGCACTCGTTCGCCGCAGCGCCACTATGAGTCTCCAGCACTGACGCATCCGCGTCTGCCGAGCGCCATCCGCCTACTGCGTGAGTCCAGTGCCCACCAGGTGCCATTTCGCCGACGGTCGCATCGCTATCGCCAGTGACCAAAGCACCGCGCGCCGGGGCGGCCACTCGAGTCGCTCGCATTTTTTTTCCCGCCAGCAAGCAATGCTCGACGCCACACGTCGTTACGCGCCGAGTCGGGAATTTTGGACATATTTGGACCTCCTAAACACCCAAACCAAAAAAATTCCGTTTTTGGGCCCCAAACCAAAAAAATTCCGTTTTTGGACCCCTCCTGAGCGCGCGTTTGTGAGACGGCGCCACGTGTCCCGGTCGCGCGGTCGGCAGAGAATCTCGCGGTCGGGCGGGAAGACGCGCGGTCGGGAGCGGCAAACGTGCGGTCGGGACGGCAGTCGCGCGCTCGGGCGAGGGAGTCGTGCGCTCGGGCGAGAGGTCGCGCGTCGGGCGCGGATAGCAGGGGGGTCGTGCGGAGTGGTACCGCACGACCCGTGAACAGTGCGGTCGTGCGGTACCACACCGCACGACCGGGGGCACGTGTCGCCGTCTCGCAAACGCGCGCTCAGGAGGGGTCCAAAAATGGAATTTTTTTGGTTCGGGGCCCAAAACGGAATTTTGGGTGTTTATGGGTCCAAATGTGTCCAAAATTCCCGAGTCGGCCGCCAGATCACTCGCCACGCACAGCGCACCGGCGCCGAATCAGCCACACGCCAAGCCAGCGCCCACCTTGCCTGCGTAGTGCTCGCCACGTGCTGATGCTTGCCATGCGCCAGCGCCGAATTTTTTTTATAAATAATCTATATTTTATTCGAAATAATAGTAATATACCTAGACGAATATTTTTTTACACAAATGGGTTTTAGTTACCTAACTATTAGGTGACTGGAACCTATCGCCCAACGGCTGCACGACACGCAAGCTGTCAGTGGGGCGTTAGGCGATAGGTCCCAGTCGCCCAACGTTTCGGCGACCGCACCCTATCGCCCAGTGGCTGGGCGACTACAATTACACTTGTTCGGCTGTGCAGCGACTGCAAACAAGCCATTCCTAGAAGTAGTGTGGGTTAATCCATTTGTGATTTTTGTAGATTATGAATGGTAAATAATCTGTTGTATTCGCAATAAGAGTTTGCGATCGTTGTATGTTGTTGTAGTGCAAAAAAATTCATAATTTTTTTAAAAAATGATTAAAATAACAACGATCGGTAAATACGAAGATAAGTGATATTGTAATGTAACCGGGAATTTGTACACGGAGAACTGGTTTGTTAATGTTATTGGATGACTTGCTATGAAAATAATTGAATGCGAAAATACAAAAAAAATATGCTTGTCCGAATTAAAATAGACTTTATAGTACAGTTGAGAGTAACACGGTGCTTAGGGTTTAATTACATGCATAACAAAGAGTATCATGTACGATGCAACAAACCGAACTGCTCCTACAATACATATGCGTCTTTTTGTAATGGAACTAAATTCTACCTTTGGGGGAGTAGTTAGTGCGGGACGGCTCGATCTACTGCGTGGACCGAGACCATTTTCTCTTCCTTGCGAGCTTGTCATTGAACTCCTCGGCGAGCTCTTTTGCCTTGGCTGCCATTTCCCTCTTTTTCTCGCACTCCCTCTCGTTGAGGTTGATTTCGATTACGACCATGTTCTCTTTATGACCACACATCTTCTATCGATATCGGTTTTGACCACAAGTAGCAGGTGTTACCTTCATAGTCATTCGAACTGCAAGAGGATCGGACAGTCGTAAGTCGTAGTCGTAAGTCGCAGTCGTAGCAACGCAGTGGTTATAAGTCGTAGTCCTAGCGGCACAGTGATCGTAAGTCATAGGCGGTGTCGTGGTTGAAGATATGATCAGACTGTTTCGAACATCTCCAAGTCAATCGAATGGCTACAAGCATCTCCAACCAATCTAACGACGGGATTGTTCAGCCTGGTCCAAATTTTACCATCAATATCGACCGTCCAAGTTGATCAAACGACGTAGAAGGGTGAATGTTTGGAGCAGTCCGTACATCACCGCCGCTATTGATCATCAAAACTTGATCGAACGTCACAGAATGAATGAATGTTCGGAGCGGTCCAAACGTCTCCAAGGCGATCAGGCGGTCCATTGAAGATTGGACGGTACAACTCATTTGGAGTGGGCTGAACGTTTCCAAGGCGATCAGTCGGTCCATTGAAGATCGAACGGTGCGATCATTTAGATCAGTCCAAACAACTTCAAAGCATTTGAGCGTCCAATGCTCTTCGGACGGCTTGGACAATCGAAACCATTCGGACTGTTTCAAACGTTCTGAAGGTTTTGCGAGCACATGATGTGGATCAAATGGTTCTGAACACATCTGAGGTCGATCCGGTGTGACAATGAGGACTTGAACAGGTCTTCCCTTGCTTGGCTCCAAGTATTTGTTCTCCATCAGCTTCTCCGTGGCTCCAATTCCAAAGCTTCACATCGTTCAAACCTGAGAACGCATAGCACATTGGAATGAGGTAATATCCAATTCTACGTAAGTTATAACCAAATTCAGTTAGGAGCGAATTCACCTATTGATTAATTTATTTAGCTTTGTGCTCGTGTAATCAGTTCAATTGGTGTCGTCGGGATGTCCTTATCAGGTCGGGTCCATCCGCTCTACCTGAATGCAACCAAAAAGTTATTAGTACAGTACAACAGAAATGAGAGCATGGAGGATCGAACAGAAAAGGCGTCAGGCTTGTACCCAGAACTATGAGAGCCACCTCAACAACGGCCCGTGTGTCTGACCCAGTGGGAAGACGTAGTACTCCTCTGCGGCACTAGGCGGAAAGACTCCCTGGAACTTGTCTAGCAGGTCCGTGTGCTAGCCGGATAGGGCCTACGGTAGGAAGGCAATAGTTCCCGCGATAGAAAGGTCGAGCAATAGAGAGACATCATGTAGAGTAGGAGCCATCTCCCCGAATGGGAGGTGGAAAGTGTGTGTCTCTGGCCGCTAGCGGTCCACCAAAGCTGTCAGCAGAGTTCAATCGAATGGGAAGCGTCGTGATCACTCCGCGTCATCATCCCCGCCCGTAGCAAGGCCTGTCTGTCCTCGTCTCCATCCTCGTCGGTGGCCTGCACCATCCGCACGAGAGGGAGTAGCCCGGCATCGCGCAACCTGCGAAACAAAAAAGGTCAGTATGCAACCTACTTATGGCAACAATACAAAGTTGTCGGAGTGCAAACCTAGCTGCCCTGAGTGGGTCTAGTCTCCAAGGCACTCAATGTGTGCGTGTGCGGACCACCCCCAAGTCAGCCGGCTCCTCTGCGTTCCCTAGAGGCGGGACACGACGGGAAGCACGATGTAGCCAGTCGATACGCTCATCCAACAGGCCATAAGGCCAGTCCGATCCACGAAGCTCACAACCCATATCTACAAAATAAATTCAAGTTACCATTTATGCCAAACAAAAAACATCGTATGTAAAGCAATAGTAAATAGAACTTGTAAATAAACAAAGGAAACAATACATGACTACCAGCACAATACGTACTACATTACTAAAAAGGGAGAAATACCATAACAATTGTACAAACAGTACATGCAATGTACGATACAGTTAGTACGATAGTACGCATGTCAAAAATGACAACTAACAAAGTATAGATTACAATGGATAATTATTTGTAGTATCCAACAACTAGTTGTAGAAATCATGTCGGTCTGCCTAGTGATCAGTAGATGCCTTGCATTGTCTAGCTTGTGCCCCTCCCGACCGCATCGCTCGCAGCGTGCACCAGGTGCTCCAGCTTGCGCTTCATCCATACATTTGTAATACACCGGCTCTGTCACTGACCCTTCCCACCTTTTAGCATGTTAACATCCGGAATCCAGATCCTCCCTGCAATATCCAATGTGATGAAGTTCTCCACAATCCTGAACCCCTTGAGCTCACCACACTATACATGCATCACCCTCTCCTTGAAGAAATACTCGGACATGAAGTTTGAAAGATCCATGCCCACAGTCCCGCATGTAGCGAGGACATGAGAGCATAGCTTGTGTAACAGCTTCAGCTTGTTGCACGAGTAGTTAGGTTTATTTACATAATCTCCAAGGCATACCTCGTGGATAACAAGGACACGAGGCGTCCCAAATTTGGCTCTATCCCGGAGTACCATGTCAAACGATGCTCCCTATTGCCCATGACATGCACCGTATTTAATTGGCCCTTCTGTGCCCTCGTCTCAATGTGTACCATAATTTTTTATGAGTACGATGTTCGTGGGTTGGTTGCATAAAGTGTGGCATTTGCATGTCTCTTCCTAAAATAGCCGATTGTGCTGTGCAGAACAGCTTCCACGATGGTGACGAGGGGCTGAGAACGAAGGCCCCTGAGAACCCAGTTGTACACCTCAGCAATGTTAGTCATCATTATGCCGTACCTCGTGCTGTCCGTGTCATGCAGCAGGGATCACTCTCCAATGGTTCTCCCTCGATCCACTATGAGAAGCACTTGATGTTCTGTGAGCTCCTCCTCCTCGAACCAGCTGAGTTAGGCTTATATAGTGCTATGAGGCATTCCAGTTGTGCCACCCCATGCATGGCCGGCCCCTTATTCCTCTCATTGACGTGCTTCCTGCTGTGCTCGTCCAACAGCGCCCACAATGCATCAAATTTTCTCTGCTGGTTCTGCATAGCCAGCCTCTTGAATAGCTTCATCAATGGTTGCTTCGGGAACTACTTGAAAAAATTTGCCCCTAGGTGATGAATGCACCATCTGTTCCTCATATCCGGTTGGGGGAAGGGCTCCTCAGGATCTTCTTGAAATTTTCTTATGGCATATACTATCCCAGCGTGGCGATCATGGATTACATACAGACCAGGACGAGCGTTGACAACTCCAACCCTCACATGTTTAAGGAACCATAACTAGCTATCATAATCCTCACTTTCCACGAATGTGATGGCCAGAGTCATAATTTGATTATTGCAGTAAACGCCAATGGCCGTAAGGATCTGGTCCTTGTATTTGCTATTCAAAAACGTCCCGTCGACTGAGATCATGAGAAATATATACCTGAATGCCTCGATGCATGCAACGAAAGCTAAGAAGGCTCTTTGCAACACTGAAAAACCTGGCGGTCTTGTAGATGGCTTGTCCTTCATAGTAATATACGTGCCCAGGTTCCTGTCCTGCAATACCTGAAGCATACAAGGAAGGTTATCGTACGCCGCCTCAAAAGACCAGAACCATTTTTTCAACACCTTTTGCTTCGCACGCCACGCCTTCGCATAGCCAATCTTGTACTTGAATTTCTTCTCGATAGCCACTATGATGTGCGTGGCCTCCATGTCCTTCTTTTGTACTATCTCTCCATACATCAGATTGGCTATAAAGGTAGACGTTAGGTTACGATGCATCAGCAAAATGCTACTGAGAATGCACGAGTGTGGCTCCACCTTTGACACAATCTAGTGAGTCTCATACTTAGATCTACGTGCATGCACCCTCCAAGGCTAGATTTCACGATATGAAAAGTCTACTACATGGACAGGGCCCACAGTTTGACAGAATCCTGCAACAATGCCTTATGAGTAAACATTGAATATAACCAAACCTTTGTGTCATGATACTCCCACAGTGATTCGTGCTCGTCATGTGTGGCAACACCTTCAACATCAAACCGGTTTCATTCCTACGGGATGGGAGCTTTGTCCTCATCTGAACTGTCCTCATCGTCCTCCTGTGCAGCTTTCTCTTAAGCCCAAGCCATCTGGTCATTGCTCTCCATTTGATGCACTATGTACTCCATATGCTCCCCTTCGTCGGCTTGTCCTGTAGTCTCACCATGCCATGACCATTCTTCCTCTCCTCCATGTACTGCATCGGCCTCGTCACGAGCAACTTCTTTCTTTTCACCAGCATGCGGGGCACCCAAGCTGCTCGTACCTTCGGGATGATGGCTGTCCACATGACCTTGCACAATTTCTATTGGGCATGGTTGCACAAGTGTCATGCACTCTATTCACGGCACCGGCAACCTTGCACAAACCCCTTCCACGCAACAGTGCGCATCAATGTTCTCAACTCCCATCTAATGTTCGTGAGAGACCGGCTCCAAAGCTCTTGTATGACGACACTGCACACCTCGAGGTCCAAGGAAAACTGCGGGTGAGCCAGTCCATCAGATATGTGATTCGAGCATTCTCACCGTTTGAGTGTACCAGAGTGGCTTGCACAAAACCGCTCAAGTCAACACCGTTCAGACCTTCATGAACGGTGCCAATACCATAATGCACTTTCAATGTAGTGGGTATCGACATTACTGATTTCTGCCTACGTATATTTTCAATTTTACAACTAGTCAAATTGCATTGCACATTACGGAAGTACTGATGTACTTCAACGATCGATCGCCTATCATAAGCAACTACACTACCCTCGTAGCATTAAATCCCTGTCGATAGACTGTGCACCGACACCGCTCTTGTCTCGCTACTAGTACTTTTTCCTACTGCAAATAATTCATAATGGGTTCCCACAATTTACATAACATGTCGATTTAAATGCCAATATATTAGTTATAACAGTACACATGATTTTTCAATGTACTAATGACTTTACATTCATTCGTAATTAATCATAAATGTTACATATTATTGTTTTCTACAAAGCAAATTATTAAACTCTTACAAAAATATTGACCGAATTTTCAATAATTACAAATTTCTACAAAAATTGACTAAATTTTCTACAACTACAATTTCGTATGCATGCTAATTTGCTAAGAATGCTAATTTTCTACAACTATGTTCACTAAATTTTCTACAATTATAGGTTACTATAGCTGCTAATTTTTGTATAACTACATTGACTAAATTTTCTATACCAAAGTTGTACTATTCTTTACTACATCTACAATGTCCTACGGATGCTAACACTAAATAAACTATCTACTTCATATACAAAAATAAACTACAATATACGAAAATATTTACCTCACAAAAGTCGCGAAACCTCTCCTTCTTGGTCTCCCTCTCCTCTCCTCTTCTCTTCTTTTCTTTCCCTTCTGTTCTCTGTTTGTTCACCACGCGGCCGAGCACCCGCTTGGCGGTGCGGTGCTTTTATATGCACCTCCAGTCGTTCAATCCTTCGGCGACTAGAACTACAGTTGCGTAACCGATGGGCGACTGGAGGGAATCGCCTGGCGGTTCAGCGATTGCAGCCCATTTCTATAAAAAAAATTCGTGTGAGTATATTTTTGTTATTTCAAATAAAATATAGATTTTTTCTAAAAAAAACTCCGCCAGCGCCCTCTGGCCAATGCGCGCATGGAAGCCAATGTCATCACCAGTACACGCGCTTGGCTTGCAATGTTATGACGTTCGGCCATTGACCGGGTTGGCAGAGAGCCCACGAATTGCCGGGCAAAGATCAAGCGGGAGAAAAGAAGAAACGGGTGAGGAAGGGGGTCTTGATTTTGGCATTTTTAACTAAGGTAGCGATATTGACCTTTTCTTTCTAGGTTGTCAATTTTATTAGAGACTGGAGTTGGGGTTAGGGAAGAGAGTAGCAAGTGTTCGTCAGGGTACCAATGAGTAGATCGGTTTGTCTACGGTAATTTTCCTACTGCGATTTTAGGTATGGTATGGACATAATTTGGAAATATCATCTACAAGGTAGTTGTAGAGAATATTGTTAGATTTTTGTAGAATATTCAATCATATCGTTTGGATGATTAAATTTTGAGTTTGTAACCTTGTTGTCTGGGGAATTGTAGTCAATTGGCGGTACTGGAAAGAACAGTATATTAAAAATAGTAAATGGAGTAATTCGGTTATTTGGTTTACAAAAAGGTGTAGGTAATTGCTTAAGGATTTCATAGAATCTAAGAACATGAATTTTGGACGGGTAGAATAGAAGTTATGAATTTTAGACGACTGACGTTCAGAACTGGTTGCTGCTGGATATAGTTGTGAGAAATTATTAATTTGACTGATTAGATGGCAAAATTAAATTTTGGCATAACTATAAAGAGGTATATAGTTTTATGTAGAATCTGAAAATATTATGGTTTACTATATTTGCATGAGTAGATTAATAAATTAACATAATGGATTATATTGTCGCTACTTGTCAATTTCCTATATTTAAAAAAGTTAGTCAATGTCTTCTGTATTGCTAAAATTTTTATGTTCATGATTATATTATGAAATTGCACTTGAGGTCTAGCTATTGTTAATATGTAATTAATGGTTTAAATTGGTAGTTGTTGTAGTTTGCGTGATATTCTAGACTTTTGTTAAGCTAGGGTGTTATAGAAATATCTTAAATACCCTTAGATACGGCCATTGTACTTCAAATAGTATTTTGACATCTATATATGCCTATTTTAAATATACCATATCATAATTGTTGAACTAGAAAGAAAAGGTTTGAATCCAAAGTAGGGTTCTGACATGTGTAAAAATAGAGTTCTGACATGTATATGCCTAATTGTGAGGTCGCATTACGTGGCAAAAATCATAGTTATCCGTCAGTGCTCATCAGTAATGAGTACTATTGCAATCCAACAAGTCCAACACAATCAAAGTTCGTCACGGCCTCGTGGGAACGGACAAACAACGGCATGAATCATCTAAAGAAAAATAAGTGAAATCACAACAATTTTTTTTAGAAAAACAGGAGGGCGGCTCCTACTAAAATATTATATAAAATTATGAGAAGATAGGTAAAAGAAGTTTAAGAAAGGAATAGACAAAGGGTGCCTTTGGTTGAGCTTTTGGGAGCTGCTTTTGCTTCCAAAAAGCCAAAAGGCAACTAAAGGGGTGGAAACCAGAAGCTGCTTTTTCAGAAGCAGCTACTTTTGGGTAGTACAGTTTTGAAAGCACCTTGGACCCTGCTTTTGACTTTTGACTTTCTGCTTTTTGAAATGGTGAAAATAGAGAGCTGTTTCACAGTTGTTTCAAGGAAAATAGAGATAGGAGGTAAGTTTTATACTTGTTTGAACCAAACAGCTTACAGCTTTTTCACAGCCCACAACCTACAGCAGCTTTTCCACAGCCCACAGCTCACAGCAGCTTTTTCAGAAGCCACAGCTCAACCAAACACACCCAAACTCAACAAGAGCAAGAATCAAAAGAACAAAGACTAACGGATACTACTCAGCTAATTACCCATTTCCACTTTCAAAGACAATAATTGGTCAAACACACAACCATCAGCGATAATTTACAAATTTTTAGTGCTAATTTGAACCTAAATTGATGATAATCACTGCATCTACCCTCATACAATTCAGAAATATATATACTATGTACATAGATATACTAGCTAGCTTGTTTATCTGCCTACTTTAAAAGGAGTTGGTGTTGGTGATGGTAGTGGTTCATTTGCCTCTCCACCCTCTCAAAATAAAAGTTTCAATAGGTGGCCCCGTGGAACCACACCCTTGTGCGATTTCTCTCCTCTTCTACTTCCCCAACGAACTCGCAACAAACTCCGATTTCATCCCACATGGCCACACCTCCTCGCTCTCTCCATCGTTTTCCTCGCAAGATCCTCGTGCAAGGTGGTCCACAGTCATACACAGAGAAAGAGAGATAGTACGGCAGAACAGAGGAGGCGGTGCAGATCAGAGAAAAACAAAGAAGGTGGCGCATAGCTCTAGGGGTGGCAGCGATGGCGAGCGACAGCCTGGGAGGTGGCGCTGGTGATCAAAATGGGTTGCTTGGAGGGAGTGGGTGCTAAGGGGTGGCGGCGCTAGAGGGGAAGAGGGGAAAAAAGGAGGTGAGCATGGGCATAAGGGGAGTTGGGGAAGCTCACCAAAGCAGATGGTGGAGGTCGAGGAGAGCCGACGCGGCATGGCAGTAGTGAACTAAGGCAACGAGGTGAGCTCGACGGTGGTAGCGGCCAGGGGTGAAAGATGGTTGAAATTAGAAGTAGGGCAAGGAAGAGGGTGATGTAGAGATGCTTCAAGCAGGAGGAATTGAATCAGAGCTTACCAAGGGAGGAATGGCGGTGGCAGCAGCCGGTTTCAGCTGGAACAGAGGAAGATGATGGCATGTGGTGTTCCTGTGGAGGAAATGACAAATTGACTGAGTGCTTTTGCTCATGATGTTGTGGAACACGATGTGACATGGACAGATTTGGGAAAGCTCACTTGATTCAGTGGGAACGACGAGGTTGATGCAGCGACCGTGAGCTGTGGCGAGGCAAGAGAGGAAGAAGACAAGGCTGCTCTGGCATTCTTGTGGGGGCAATGCAGAATGAAGGTGAGGAAGAGGGAGAGGATGACGAAATGAGGCTAAAGGAAATGAGCACCGAGGTCTACGCTCACCGAGTGAGCTGTGAAGCTCAGCGGATATGACAACTAGAACATAGGAGCTCCTTGAGCTTGCTCTCTTTAGTGCACAAGTAGGGAGGGAGATAGGTGAGTGAGATCAGGCAGGATGGAAGATGAGATGATGCGCTCAGCTTTGCTTAACTAGGTAGAGGCAATGCGTGAGAAGTCGGCAATGACTCGATAGCGAGGTGGGAGAGCAGCGCGAGCAGTTGCTATGTGGGGCGATGACGCTGCAATGGCTAGCATGCACGACGTGGGAGGTTGTGAGAGCGAGTCATTGGGGCAGCGGTCAGGCGAGGATGGTGTGGACGGGACGACAGCGTGGCTGAAGTGGTGCGAGGATGGCCTTGACATGGGCACAGGGTAGCAACACTCAAATGATCAGTGTGTGGATGAGGACGAGTGCAGGGGCTGGAGGATGAAGGAAGCTAGGTGGGCCAGGCACCAGTGGGCCAGGAGGAGGGAGGAGGAATAGGCCGGCCCAGGAGATAAGAAAAGAGAAAAAAAAGAAAATAGGAGAAGGAAATGAGGAGATGGGCTGAGACAAGTCAGGTTTCAGCCGAGTGTGGAGGCAGAGCTAAGGGCACGGGCAAGGTAAGCCGATCATGATGATATCATCATGCGATTTGTTTGGAGTTCACTCACCTGCCTCTCAACTAAAACCAGCTAACAAACTGGAGAAAAATCTCTCACTTAACAAACTCATAACAAGTTGTATCTCTTCTTCTGTGATTCTATGTGAACGACCACCTCTTAGTCATGCATGATCGCCATGCTCGAGAGAGGCAGCAACAAGCAACCATGGCTAGCAAGGCACACATGGTGGTCAGCGTGGAGCCATGGAGTAGTAGGGTGGGATTGGATTGGCCAAGTGACATGACAGTTGTAGGTTAGGCACAACGAGGGGAGCACTGTTGCAGGGCACATAGGGCATGGTGGTGCCTATGGATCGGTGCAGGAGATGCACATCAAGCAATGACTAGGCCCTACTCAGAAGTTTGTGGGTTTGCTTTGTTTTTGCTCGGTGTTTGGTTCTTGATTGATGAGGTGATCGTTGGTTTGAGTCTAGGAAGAAAGGTCTATTTTGGCGTACGTTGATAGTGGAGGCAGTGTGGCGTTGTGGCTGTTCTTGCCGTACTAGCCACTGCAGTGATAGGTGAGAGGATCACCCTTTTCTGCTTATTTTCCTCCTAATCTTTCCCACCACTTGTGTTATTTTTTCATTCATGAATCAATTTCTGCTCTTGGCATTTGGCAGAAGAGAGGATAAAAGTGTAAACATTGTTTTGCTCACGCAATTTATTTGATCATTTAATCTGAAATTTGCATTTGAAGCAGGTACGATGTTGTTGACGTCGATTGTTGTTTTATTGCCGCAATATCTGAATAAAGTTCTCTTTTTCAGAAAGCAATATCTTTGTTGTGTTCTCTGAAAATGAGAAAATAAATCGATCTTTCTCAATTATTCTCTTTTTTTATGCTAATTCTTTCCGTCAAGGTTGTGACAAATTTGCTGCATATGGATTGGCGTTCTGGCCCAGGCTTGCTTGGTGCCCATGCCATGGCTCCTCTTATGAAGCATCGGTGACGGTACCAACGTGTTCGTCCGCATATTAAGGGGTATCTGGCAAATTCCACGAAATCTCTTCATTGTTGGGATATTCTCTTCATTGCTATGGCTGCCGCCCCAGTCCTATCAAGGTCTAATTGGATAGCGATGATTAAACATGACAGAAAGCCGAAGGTGCAGTATAGACCGCTGTGACACGATGAAGGCCGAGTGGAGCTCGGCCGGGTGCCATGACGGAGCCAAGGAAGTGGCGTACGTTGCTGCTTAACACATTAGAGTAATATGATTTTTTAGCTGTAGCAAAGTACAGGTATTGAACTAGTACGACATATACTAAGTAAGGGTGTAAGGAAATGTAGGGATGTACGAGTGTATCACCACTGCACTTGAACAGATGGCCTTCTTCTAAGGTACGGGCTGTTCGGCCACTTGATGGACGTGCCACTTGATGGACGTACCACTCGGCCTCGGCGAGACCCTCCTGTACGCCGGCCGTGCATACACCGGCGAGCAGTGATCGTGCGTAGCGCCGTGCAGCCTCGAGAGGTTGAAGTACGTACGTGTCCGGCGACGTGGGCGGACTGGCGGGCGTCACCGGCGAGCAGTACCGCAGCTCCAGCGACGCGTTGCGCCGGAACCTCTCGATGAACTCCGCGGCGCGCCTGTCAACGTCGGCCTCGACGGCGCCGGGGCTGGCCAGCCTCGAGTGGACGGTCTCGGCCGGGGTGCTGCTCGCCGTGTGGAAGCTCGGAGACGCGGCATCGTCGTCATCGGTGCAGTCCAGCAGGCTCGGTGGGAGCCGGAAGGGCGTTGCCTTTGTCGTCGTCGGAGGAGGAGACGGACTGTGGTGAGCTATGGCTCTCGCTGCTCGTGCTGCCTTATGCAGCATGCGCTGTAGAAGCGCAGTACCACCATTTTCCTTCATGCATGTTGTTGAATTCGATGTTGCCATCGTTGATGTTATTTACTCATTTGGAAGCGTTTGGCTGGCGCTGCCATCGTCGATGTTACTACTAGTATAAAGGAATCGTTGGAGCATTGTCTGTTGGATTATATGTGGGCCAAGCCCATATAATAAGAATAATTCCTATTAAATCTCAAAGGCCCACTCATGCAAAGGAGGCATGCATGTGACCTTTAGTACCATATTGCTAGTTCTAGGAGAGGAAGACCACCTTAAAAGGGATGGTGCACTCCTAGCCACTTGAGGCATGTGTGGGAGAGAACTAGAGGATAACACGAGCGCGCTCGCTCACCTCGCCTCACCGGGCCGGGCCGGGCCGGGCAGGGCGGGCGGCGCGGGCGCACGGCACCTGTTTGCTGTTTTGAGTGGCGGTGAATCCGGATCGGTTACGGCTGCTAATCCGGTTCGGTTACGAGTTATGGAGAACGTGCAGGCGTCTTGATCACGCGTCCTGGTCTTCTATAAATACGGAGCCGCCGCCTTCATACAGAATATGCGAAAATCAATCTAGGGTTTTGCCTCCTCCATCCATTGTGCTGCGCCGTCCCACGTAGTCTACTCCGTCCCGTCCGCCGGCGTGCACAGTCGTTCGGGAGAGCAGGTCTCCGGAACCGTCGCCTTCGAAGTCCTGCACCGGGAGAGGGCGAATAAGGTTTTTGGGAAGCGCTCTGCGCGACTGCTCGCTGTAGCTCTGGCTCGTCTTCCTCGTCGTTCGGCTTCGGCGAATCGTCATCGACTTCGTGTCATCCTCACCGTGCCTGCGGCGTCTACATCGGCAAACCGATCAGAACAGAACCATCGGTACGTAACAGTAATGTTCTCCGTATTAGATCTGTTCATGTACAGTTTCCTGGTTTACATGTCTAGATCTTTTATGCCTGTGATGGTTCTGTTATTGTGCGTGCATGATGTCATGATTAATTTATGGAATAAATTAAATCTACATGTGCTTATATTTTCAACATTGTCGTGACGATAGTATTTTTTTTAGAATGTCGTGACGATAGGTTGGTTGATTGAACGTACAATTTATATGTAAAATGTACAAATGGATGGGTTTCATTGGCGCCATCTGGCATGAGCTGCTGTAAAAGGGTCTGGTCAACTTTAATACCGAGCCTACTTGGAGAGTTTAAACATATTTTTCCTCCTAAAAAAGCCACATAAGGAGAGTTTGAGCATTTTTTAGATGAAGGTTAGTTGACTTATCAATATCTACAAAATATAAAGATGTTGAACATTTCATTTTTTTCGACAGATCAAGAGATACCTAATTAACTACTCATGAGCTACAGTCGTTACAGACCATAGGCAAAATAAAATCAAGTGCCGATGCTAGGGATATCAGACCACTACTACAGAAATCCACATTACAGACGGTTCAGAAACGTCATCACAGACGGTTTTCTGAACCGTCTGAAATTATGGGTCAGTGATAATCCAAGTTATCACAGACGGTTTTTGAACTGTCTGTGATTATGCGATATCACAGACGGTTTTTCATTAAAAACCGTCTGTGATTATCCGATATCACAGACGGTTTTGTACTAAAAACCGTCTGTGATTATCCGATATCACAGACGGTTTTTAGAAAAACCCGTCTGTGATATCGGATAATCACAGACGGTTTTTAGTACAAAACTGTCTGTGATATCGGATAATCACAGACAGTTTTTACTGAAAAACCGTCTGTGATATCGCATAATCACAGACGGTTTTTACTGAAAAACCGTCTGTGATACTCCTCCCCCCCAGCAGAATATATTTCTGTTTATAGCTAGCCTCAGGAAATGCTAGCCATGCCCTCTGAAACAAGCAGATAATCACAGACATAAACATATACAACTCACACATCTCATTTCATTTCAGATACATTTCACATCTCAATTCATTTCACAGACATAAAACATCCAATTGACAACGCACTTCATTTCACAAACATAAAGCATCCATTTCGCAAATCAATTCATTGAGTTGAAATAAAATATCCATTAACAAATACACAATTGTAAAAGATCTACACTGTATTTGCACTTAGAATTACAATAAAAAATCATTCTGGGCAGTGGAACTCTCCATCTGATCTTACGACTTTTGACCACAAAAACCAAATGAGCTCTCCTCGAATTTTTGCAAAATCCGGCTGTGTCAATGCAGATGTAGAGATGGACGCAGCCTGTCGATAGGAATATCAACGCGCGCATATATAAAACTGACATGTATGAAATAAATGTGGGAAGATTGACAAACCTTAGAATTAGTGATCTTGGTGGAATCGAGGAGTAGTCTCATATGGTGGCACATGTAGTATCCACATGTGTTGCCCGGCTCCTGCTGGTGGCACTGCAAAAAATATAATGTGTTAAATCAAGTGGCATTACTACTATGTGTTGTATATGATTAATTAATGTGTAGCTAGCGAATACCCGAAACTTGCGATCATGTTTCAAGGCCTTGGCCCCTGTCGTCGAGTCACGTGTTTGTTGAACGTATGTGGCGAACGACCTTCGTTATTCGAAAAAGTTAGATTAGTTATTCGGAAGGAAAGAAAGAGTACAATGTACAATGTACGTACCTATCGAGTATTCGGGCGATAGCTGTGTACTTGGATTTGTTCTTACTTAGAGAATCAAGGTATATAGCCTTGTTCCATTTTGGTATAATTACAATTAAAATCCAATGGAACTGCTCATTGTATGGCATAAGAACAAATTCCTTATCTTGGTGAGCCAGCAGTGATTTTCTAATATAGTCCTCGACGAAGGATGCATTCTCGATGATGGTATCAATGGCGACCAAGCATGGGTCCAGGAAACCAATTTGTGATTTCGATGATCTAGCTTCGATCAGCATGAATCTATATATAACATAGGAAAGCAACAAATTGTGACATATATCGGTATTACGTGAACAGAGACTGTGATTGTGCAGACTTACAGCGTCCAGCATCGAACGAGTGAGGCGTCGAGAGCGTTGAGCGTGAAAAGGTCAAATATATCGTCAAAGGTCACCGCGAAGACACATTCCTGAACTTCGTGCAAGAAATGTTCCGGCTTGAATTTGACAGTTATACCTGAGCGCCGTTCTGCCGCTGGCTTATTGGACTCTTCCATATACCAAAGGTGGAATCTTTGGCAACCAAGTCCTAGTTTTTGGAGCTCTTCCTGGACTACCATCGGCTGACCTAGCACGAATTTGCGGGCCAATGGCATGGACGGGAAATCGTCACCATCCTTCGTCTTTGATTTGCCCTGGCCACTGCCTCGAGTGTGGGTCGACTTTATGCTAGTCGACTGTAATGGTATAGACGGTGCAAGTTGGTCTGGCGAGAATAGCACCCGTGGAGATAGCACCGGTGCAGGTAGCTGTGGTTCGCACTGCCCGTGTGGAGATGGCACCAGTGCAAGTTGCTGTGGTTCGCACTGCACTTCTGGTCCTGCCACCGGTGAAGAAGCCTCCAGGGAGATGTCGGTTTTGGGCCACTGGATGAATGTTCCAATGGCCTGTCCTAGATTCACGATCTCGTCGTTGGGGGGCTTCGGTAGCGGGACCACCTCAAAATTGGCATACACACCATCCACATTAACTTTTGCGAAGCCTGGCGCTAAAGCTTGACCGTGCACCATGGCCCCGATACCAGACGAATATGCCTGGCCCCAAGCAGCGTACAAGGGAATGGAGCCATATCTCACTTGGAGCCTGCATGTCGTAGGCTCCTACATAACGATACAAAATTAGCTACTCGAATAGGCCTACCAATGGAGCAAGCATTCGAGAGGTAATAATTATTACCAGGATGTCGTCCACAGGAAATTTGGACTGGGTTTGCGTCGGATTGGACGCGCAGCTACTCGGATGGTTGTGCGGGCTAGCTAGCACAGGAGCGGTGGTGGCGGCCTGCTGATTTTCTGTCTGTTTCCGCACCTCATCTCTGATTATATCAGCCATCGAACCCAGTATCTCCTCTTTAAGAGATGCCTTGAGCTCTTCTCGTAGCTGTGCGTCACGCTCGGCTTTGTTTCTCTTCCTGCACCGATACATGTCGGAGTCATCTTGGAAACCATGTTTCCAAGGAACGTAAAGCCCAAGGCCTCTCGTACGGCCCGGGTGCTCCTTGTTTCCCAGGGCCACGGAGAGCATATCATTCTCCCTTGTTCCCTGGAATGATCCCAGGGTAGATTGAAAACTCAGCTCTTCCTGCAAGAGCACGACATGTCATTTCAATTCGTACGAAGTTGTGGAGTAATTACAAGCTACGTAGTTCGATCGATATCTTACCAGGTGCTCGGTCACTTGCTGGTCTGAAGGGTTTCGAAAGGTGATGTCCCCTGATGTCGTTGTAGATGACCTTGCTCTAATCCAATTTCGAGCGCGGTCGTCCGGGATATTGGAAAACGGCGGGGCGATGTCCTGTGCAGCTGCCAGCTCATCCTCCTTCATCCACTGCGCGATTTTACCCGCATACCCAGCTGTGCCAAGTCTGTGAGGGTGTGTATTTTTTGCCTGGAGGGCCTTGTGCGCCACACTTGTACTTTTGAAATCTTCGGTCGTTTTCATCGCCTTGAACTCTTCCCATTGTGGTTCCAGGAATGGGTATGTATGAACAGGCGTTTCGTCCGTCTCCACGTATTTCTTGACAAGCGTGCTCTTGAAGTTCTTCCATGCTTTGCACGCCGCTTTGTAGGTTTGTTGTTGCACAGCGTCCAGGTGTTCTTCTGGGAACTCGAACGATGCCAAAATTTCGGTCCACAGCTCACGTTTCCGAGTGTCAGGCACGTTCTTCCACGAATTGTATGTGATCTCAATTCGTTCTCGTGCAACTACTCCGACCATGGTTCGGAATGCGTTTACTGCTTTTTGAGGAAGGATAGGGACCCCAGATGCATTCACCGCTGTGATGATCTGTCGGCCCTCAGGCTTCTTTGATAGCCCTCTTCCTTGGCGTCTTGATGTTGGAGCGGACGCCTCCGGCGATGATGTTGAAGAATGCGCGGGTGACATGTTGCTCATTTTGTGGGTCTATTAAGATAAGATGAGAAAGTAATCATATTGAATTGCAAGACAAGAGAGGAGTAGAGGAGAGGGGGAGAAGGGAGGGGTGATATGGACATAGAGAGGGGGTGATGTGCCTATCTTACCAATGTACCAATGTATCAAGTCCCTCTTTTTCCCGCAAAATTCAAGTCAATTTTATTACAAAAGTGCAAAAAAAAGACATTCCAGATTCTTCGGTGAGCAGCCGACATAGCCGACTTTTCGGTGAGCGACTATGCATCTGCTTCTTCCCACTCCTCTTCATCTCTGGTCTCCGGATCACGTACGCCAGTAGCGATGATTCATCTAACTGAATCCTCGCTACTGGCGTACGTGATCCAGAGATCAGAGATGAAGAGAAGGAGTGGGAAGAAGCAGATGGATAGTCGCTCACCGAAGAAGTCGGCTATATCGGCTGCTCACCGAAGAATCTGGGAATTTGTTTTTTTTGAACTTCTGTACTAAAATTTCCTTGAATTTTGTAATACTATTACTACAAGGTCTCTAAACAAAGTGCCTATCCTAGCACCTACTTTAGCTGCTAAAACTATAAACCAAATAGCAAAGTCCCCAAACAAAGGTCTATGAAGCAAATGACACAAACTAGTGTATCCGGTTCATTGAACGGGAACACTATAGTATGTCACTTGCTTCATTTGCTGTTTTTTGTCTAGATACATGGAGCATTTGGGTGCAAAGATCAACTGTTTCGTCAGGCGCATGACTGCCAATTCGAAGCATAGCATAGCATCCGAGGCACATCCGAGGTCTGCTGCTGTGTCTTGAGGAATGCCAAGAGCTGGTATTCACATGGGTTATGAGAATAAGATTCATAATTTATAGTTTGAGGAATGCCACATCTGAAGACCAGCTCTTGGGATTCCTCAAGACACAGCTGCAGGCCTTAGATGTGCCTCGGATGCTACGCTATGCTTCAAATTGGCAGTCATGAGCCTGACGACACAATGTATTTCTTTCCACCCAAATGGTCAATGTATCTTTTGCAATAATCGCAAGATTTCTTTATCCAGATACACTAGAAAGAGATCAGGAGTGGAGTAGAGGGAATGGGGAGAAGGGAGGAGAGGAGTAGAGGGAAGGGGGACCCAAATGATTTCAAACTATATACTATGTACTATGTACTATATACTATATACTATATACTATATACTAACACAACAAGCAATATGTACCAATGTAAACTAAGGAACTGCAGTAAACAATGTACCAATGTAGTATGTACCAAATAGCAAACTAATTAAGCTACTACAGTAAACAATGTAACAATGTAATATGTACCAAATAGCAAACTAATTAAGCTACTGCAGTAAACAATGTACCAATGTAATATGTACCAAGCATCAACCCTAAACACTAACAGTAAGCATAAAGCATCAACCCTAAATATGTACTAAGCAACTAACCATAACAGTATGAAGCATCAAGCATCAACCCTAAACACTAACAGTAAGCATGAAGCATCAACCCTAAATATGTACTAAGCAACTAACCATAACAGTATGAAGCATCAAGCATCAACCCTAAACACTAACAGTAAGCATGAAGCTCGGGGAGGGATTTGATGACCTTACGGTTTTGGTGACCTTAGGGACGCAGGAGGAGGAGGAGGCGGCGGCGACGGAGGAGGAGGAGGCGGCGACGCAGGAGGAGGCGGCGGCGACGGAGGAGGAGGAGGCGACGGGCTCGGGGAGGCGGCGACGGAGGAGGAGGAGGCTGCGGCGACGTCTTCGTCCAGGGAGGCGGCCGGCGAGGGCTCGGGGAGGCGGCGGCGACGACGGGCTCGGGATTTAGATCTAATCGAATAACTGCAGCGCACACGGAAAACCCTAGCGAGAGGGCATATGTAGGAAGATTAGCACAGACGGTTCTAAACTTAGAACCGTCTGTGATAACATATCACAGACGTTTTTGAGTTAAAAACCGTCTGTGATAGTTTACTATCACAGACGGTTCTAAACTTAGAACCGTCTGTGATATGTTATCACAGACAGTTCTAAATTTAGAACCGTCTGTGATAAGCCTTTGCCGGCTGTTGCAATTAAGACCACCAATAACTACACAGCTGCATTCATATCAACTACCAAACAGCTGCATTCATATACAACACCAACCAGCTGCATTCACACAGTGTATTTCTTGATACATTTTGTCATTCTCAAATACATCACACATTTTCACATATACATCTCAAAATTGACTACATCACACATTTTCACATATACATCTCAAAATTGACTACATCACACATTTCCACATATACATATCAAAATTGACTACATCACACATTTCCACATATACATCTCAAAATTGACTACATCCCACATTTTCACATATACATCTCAAAATTGACTACATCACACATTTTCACATATACATCTCAAAATTGACTACATCACACATTTTCACATATACATCTCAAAATTGACTACATCACACATTTTCACATATACATTCTTATTGTACTTGCTTATTTCCTTTAAAAATTAGCCCTTCATCATGATCAATGCGTACGTAACTAGTTTCGTCACGTTGTTCATCGTCGACCCTTATGCCATTTCCAAAAGGAGGTAACTCGTCAAATTGATTGTATTTCTCCTCGTCCACTACATTCTCCACTCCGACAATTCTCCTTTTTCCATGAAGAACTACATGGCGTTTCTTATTTGCCGGGTCGGTTACATAGAAAACTTGAACAACTTGATTGGCGAGTACGAATGGTTCATCTTTGTACCCGACACGTTGGAGGTCCACGGTCGTGACACCGTACTTGTCAACCTTCACCTGTGGGAGATGCACCCAACGGCAGCGAAATAAGGGGATCTTGAAAACCACATAGTCGAGCTCCCAAATCTCTTCTATGAAGCCATAGTACGAGTTTCTCGACCCATCGGTACTGAATGCATCTATGCGGACACCGCTGTTCTGGTTAATGCTCTTGACATCCTGAGACTGCGTATAGAATGTGTACCCATTTATGTCATATCCTTGCCATGTCACAACTGTAAATGTCGGCCCTTTTGCCAACCATGTCAGCGTCTCACTCGGCGAGCTCCTAGCGATTTGCTCCTTCAACCATTGGTTGAACCGACGGTTGTGTTGCCTCATGATCCAAACATCCGGCCGCTCCGGATTCTGTTGCCGAAGCACACCCTTGTGCTGGTCCACATAAGGCGCCACTTCAGTCATGTGTTGCAACACCGTGAAATGGGCTTGAGTATACATGTCCATATCTGGAGTGATTGCTTTCCGTCCGATAGTTCCGAGACCCTTCAGCCTCCCCTCATGACGAGATTGAGGGACACCTATCGGCTGAATCTGAGCCATATAATTGACACAAAACTCAATGACCTCTTCGCTTGCATAACCTTCGACGATGCTACCCTCCGGCCGAGAACGATTCCGTACGTAGGACTTGAGAATTCCCATGAACCTCTCAAATGGGTACATGCTACGTAGGAATACGGGCCCGCACATTTTTATCTCACACACAACGTGAACAATGAGATGGACCATGATATCGAAAAACGAAGGAGGAAAATACATTTCAAGGTGACAAAGAGTCATCACCACCTCGTCCTGCAGAGCATCTAGTCCTTCGGGATCGATGACCTTCTGAGCAATTGTGTTAAAGAAATAACATAGCCTCATGATTGTCTCTCGGACTTTGATCGGCAAAATATTTCTAATTGCAATAGGGAGCATCTGTGTCATCAGCACATGACAATCATGAGACTTCATGCCATTTAACTTCAAATCTTGCATCGAAACAAGTTTCTTCACGTTGCCCGAGTAACCAGACGGAACTTTGACACCATGCAAGCACTGGCACAGTTCTGTTTTCTCAGCCTTGGACAGAGTGTAACATGCAGGGGGAAGGTACGTTCGTGCATTATCAGTGCATGTCGGTGCTAACTTAGGCCTGATGTGCATATCAGCCAAGTCAAGCCGTGCGTTGACGCCGTCCTTTGTTTTATCACGGATGTTCAGTAAGAGACCAATCAAGCTGTCGCACACATTCTTTTCTACGTGCATGACGTCGATGCAGTGCCGCACATCTAGGTACTCCCAATAAGGTAAGTCCCAAAATATTGATCTCTTCTTCCAGGTGTTTTTCTCATGAGCCCTCAATTTACGTCCCTTTCCGAGGACAACATCTAAATCCTTAACCATATCATAAACCTCGCGTCCCCTTAAATGCTTTGGAGTTGAACCGTCTTCCTTCTCTCCGTCAAATTGTTTCTTCATCTTGCGGTATGGGTGAGCTCTCCGAAGGAACCGGCGGTGACGCATGTAGACGGTTTTGCGTGAGTGTCTCAGCCACACACTCTCGGTACCATCTAAACAGTGAGTACAAGCTTTGGCACCTTTTATACTATGGCCCGATAGGTTACCAAGGGCAGGATAATCATTTATGGTGCAGAACAATAAGGAGCGTAGAGTGAAGTTCTCTCGTTTGTATGCATCCCATACCTGTACCCCTTCGTTCCACAGTACTTTTAGATCTTCCACCAACGGTGCTAGGAACACATCGATATCATTCCCAGGTTGTTTTGGCCCTTGGATAAGTATCGACAGCAAAATGTACTTTCGCTTCATACACAACCAAGGAGGAAGGTTATAGATGCAGAGAGTCACGGGCCATGTGCTATGTCGGCTGCTCATGCTACTGAATGGATTCATTCCATCTGTACTCAGTCCAAACCTTATATTCCTTGGTTCTGCACCGAACTCTGCAAAACTCCTATCGATGTTTCTCCACTGCGCGGAATCAGCAAGGTGTCTTAGCATTCCATCCTTCTTGCGCTCCTCCGAGTGCCAACGCAGCAGTTTTGCCTCCTTTGGATTTGCATAAAACCTTTTCAAACGGGGAATTATAGGAAAATACCATGCCACCTTAGCAGGAGGTCCTTTCTTCGCCTTTGTTCCCTCGCCATCATCTGATTGATTGTTACGTTTGTATTGGGATGTGTTGCACACCGGACATACATGCATGTTTGCATACTCTTTACGGTAGAGGATACAGTCGTTCGAGCATGCATGTATTCTTTCTACTTCCATTCCCAACGGACAAAGAACCTTCTTGGCTTTATACGTGGTTTTAGGCAACTCATTTCCCTCCGGAAGCATGTCCGCTAAAAGACCTAGCAGCGCCGTGAAACTCTTGTCGGACCAACCGTTGCTTGCCTTCAATTTCAACAGTTCAAGCACGCCCGACAACCTCGTGTACTTGCAGCCCGTGTACAAAGGTTTCTCTGAGTCCTCCATCAAGCCACGGAATTTAACATACTCTCTCTCATCATAGTTCTCTTCTACATCGCGAAACATCTGATCCAGATTATCATCGTGCAACCTATCCGAATCCGAGCCACAATCGACATCAGCCGACGGCATGTCATTCACTTCACCTGCGATGTCATCCGGGGGCATATCATTCACTTCACCGGCGATGTCATCCGGCGGCATATGATCATTCACTTCGCCATGACTGGTCCAACACGTATAATCCTTTTTGAAACCCCTCCGAATCAAGTGCGCTTCAATTTGCCCTCGGTTCTTAAACATCTTCAAATTCTCGCAGTCAGTGCTTGGACAGCACATATATTCCACCCCCTTATTCAACATATCCTCCTCGGCGGCTCTTATAAAAGCAGAAACACCATTAATGTACTCTTCACTCACACGGCTCGCGGCATACATCCAACTTCGGTCCTACGTTACGTACATATATAACAACTTAGTATTAAAATCTAGAATAACTAATTATAACTACATATATACCGGCCACATTTATTATATTGAGACTTAATTTCCTAGCTCAATTCATATTACAAACACAATAGCTATTATATAACCAACAATTTTACAAATTAATTAACCATCTTCAATAACCACTCATGGATTACTTACACCTAAATTGTAATGCAATTAAAAATAAATAAATTTCATTACTAACCATATCTACAGCAACCACAGGAAAGTCTGAATCTTAATTCAAAGCTCAATCTCTGCCTCTTCCCACCAAATTAACTGGCCTGAAATCGCTCTAGCTTCCTCCCGAGTGAAAAAGTGCGCAGCAGTGGCTAGATCTAGATCGAAATGAAGACGATGCGGTCTGAGCAGCGCAATAAATGCCGTAGTCATTATCACAGACGGTTTTTAACTAAAAACCGTCTGTGATAATAAATTATCACAGACGGTTTTTAGTTAAAAACCGTTTGTGATAAATTATCACAGACGGTTTTTTATAAAAAACCGTCTGTGATAAGCTTCATACCAGAACGCTTCGCGCGTGTTTCGATGCCAGAACGCTTCGTGTTTCGATCGTCTAATTAACGTCTCTCGATCATTATACGAAGCGTCTATATCATTCATGTTTGGGTATACGAACCGTTTGTGCTAAAGGTTAAATATGCGCTCCTAATCCAGGTCTCTAGCTAGCTTCTACGTACGTACAATACAATATACAATTAATACAACATGGCTTCTACTACTGTTCTTGTGATCATCTCCTTCCTCTCATCTGTTCATCACGAATTGTTCGGCCGGAACCTTACACAGGCGGCCAGCAATTTGCATCTGGAGCAGCTTCTCCGCACCCGCCCTGCTCTCCTTCCCCGACTTTCTTGCATCCGTCAGCTTGACCTGATCCTCCGCCGTCGACGGAGGCGTCTCGCTGCCGCTCAAGAAAGGGAAACAGCCCTCACCCTGGTTCTTCTCCACAATGTGCGCAATGCGGAAGAAGCTCTACACGCATTGCAGAGACTGATGGATAGCCTTGCCAATCAAGCAGAAACGGCAGATTCTGAGGAATCTTTTCATGCTATCCTGTACGACATTATGGATGCTGCTGATCATTTGCCCAGGCTGCACGAGGAAGTGCTGAGGACAAGGGCAATCTTAACGGCGTTCGAGAATTTAGCGGCTGATCCTCCAAGTCCCCAAGTGGAAGAAGAAGCTTACGAAACCCAAAAGAATACAATCTGGGAAACTCTTTACCTGTGCGACTTTTGTAATAAATTTGCCTCTAATTGAAATTAATAAATTTGCCTTTAATTTGTGACCTCTTGTCTCAGTAGTTCTGTAGTTAAGTTATTAGAAGCAATGTGTACTTATATATTAACCTCTGATCTAGAATATGACAGACAAAGGGACATCACAGCCGGTTCTTGTGAAAACCCGTCTGTGAACATTCCCAGACAGTTCTTAACAACAACCGGCTGTGATAGTCGACACAACACAGACGGTTTTTAATAAAAAACCGTCTGTGATAATCCCAGATTATCACAGACGGTTTTTAATAAAAATCGTCTGTGATATTCCAGTATCACAGACGGTTCAGAAGTAAGAACCGTCTGTGATACTCCTTTTTCCCGCCACAAATACCACAGACGGCCTTCAAATTAAAACCGTCTGTAATAGTTTACATTACAGACGGTTTCACAAAACCGTCTGTGATTTGCCGTCTACTATTAGCCTTTCTGTAGTAGTGGACATTTGACGCGATTTCATAGCAAAATGTGCTAACTTATGAGCTATGCGACTAGTGATTTTTGTGACAATTTCTAATTGTTGTTTTTGGACTCTTTGATGTTTTTGGAGAACTTTCATTATATTATAAATTTATAATAGTGCAAAATTACATATTTATTTAAGTTTACTTATTTCCAGCTATCCAAATTTACTACATTTTGCACAGTTTTTTTAACTTTTGATCTGTTTTTTTTTCTGTTTCTCAAACTGATTCTACCTCTTGTATTATCTATTTCGATTATTACATTTATTATTTTAGAATGGAACTTTTTAACTAACCAAGTTTGTGACCTTGTTTGATTCCCATCAGAACATCAAACAAACGGAAGATTTTAAACAATATCCTAACATGATAAACCAAACAAATGGCATTGGTCGAACAATACTAGAAAGGGCAGCGCGCCACGCCGCGCCGTGCTGCGTAGGATCGTTCATCGGAACGACGGTATACGCAGGGGAACGCTTCGTTCGGCTGTCTTGAGCTCAACGAGAGGTCGTGTGTACTCGTATACGATGGGCCTCAGCTTGTTTAGTGGGTCGTCCAGGTGGCCAGTCTTCTGTGCTGCTGCGCTAATGCGTGTGTTAAAGCTGCGTCTAGAAACCACGGATGCGTGCGGTAAATGGCGCATACAAGATCTGATCTGGAGGATATTGAGCTCATTCTCTACAATTTTTAAAAACTACTTTTCGATTTTTTTATAGTAACTAACTTTTAAACGAAATATCATTTTAAAATAGAATTTACTAGTTAATTATAGTACATACTGTACCGACTTCATTTATATCGGTAAAAATTACATGTGGGTTTCTGTTACTCTGTTATTTTTCATACAAACAATCTAAAAGCCATAAATCACAACTAAAAGTTATAAGCTTCAATCAAAAAGAGCAGTTTACTAGTTAATTATAGTACATACTGTACCGACTTCATTTATATCGGTAAAAATTGCATGTGGGTTTCTGTTACTCTGTTATTTTTCATACAAACAATCTAAAAGCCATAAATCACAACTAAAAGTTATAAGCTTCAATCAAAAAGAGCAGGCCTAATAATTGTGAGCTCGGCTGCCGGCGAATCTGCGTGGACTGGCGGCGGTCGATGCAAGGTAGGCTGGCGGCGGGGCGAGGAGAGTCTGTTTGTGAGGCCATACGTTTGGGCATGTGAGGCCACGTTGTCTGTTTGTGAATTATGGCTGGTTCATGTTTTTTGAGCGAATATTTAGCTGGTGTATATTAATGTTCCTGTGTTGCTGCTGTACAATGTCTTTTTCTTATGAGATCAAAGAGGCATTGCTGTATCTCTGGTGGTATCTGGGGGTGTTGTTATGTATATTGAGCCGTTTTGCATAACACATGTGTATTGGAAATGCAGGGGCGGACACGATAATCCGTATCTCTCGTAAGCTGATCCTTTCTGAACTTACGAAGAAACTCGGTGCATCAGAGCCAAGGTATGAATGTCGGTGATCATCAATACCTGTGGGCAGTGGCGGACCAGAAATAAAATACAGCTAAGGCGAAGTCAGAAGCATGAATCAAACAGTATTACCCAAAAGCAAAACAATCCATATTCAAACAACATTGTAATCGCACTAGTAAAAGTATATGATACAAAGTAAAAACAACAATTACAATTCGCATGTAAACATATATAAATAACGATAGGACATTGAAAAATACCTCACTAATGAAGCTTAATCCATAGTTGTAAATGAGCCATATTAACCTATCAGTTGTAAAAGATAGATCATTGTTTCAGAAAAGGTAAAATAGATCATTGCTTCAGGAAAGGTAAAAATAAGTACCCTCAGATCAAGAACCAATTTTCAGCAAGATCCAACTCATTTACTAGTTTAGATATTCTAGGTAAATTTTGACAAGCTATCAAAACAATGTAGTATCCTATCTATCTTTATTACCATGTTATATAAACACTGAAAAGTAATCATGGTCAAGCTATCAAAACAATGTAGATATGCTAATTTGAGAAACAAACTCCTGGCATAATCTACATAAACCTCTATTTATTTTAATATATTTATTCTTTATACTGTAGGAACCTCCCCGACGGTTTCATGGTCAAAAAAACTCCTGGCATAATCTATTTTAACCCACCCATTGATAGCTCAGAATCAAAAGATTGAAAGGTAGAAATGCTTACTTGAGAAACTGATTTATCTGGATAGTAAACTCCCGCTGTGTATTCTAGTAGCAATAATACATCAACAGGCGAATATCAAATAATCTGGTATACAAAAACACAGTTTTTAGAACCAATCCAAATATCCAATATGCAGTTTTCATCAGTAAAGTACACTTCCTAGTGTTTTTCAGTCAAGTTTGTAAATAGAAAATCACAAGTGGTTATACCATGAAATTTCATGTTAACAATGATATACCATAAAATAGATAGGAATAGCAGGAATGTGTAATCCTTATATACATCCTACTAAAAAAATGGTAAAATCTTAGTATCTGTACAGCTGGTATAAATCAGCTACAGAATTGTGTCATAGCACACAAGTGTTCTGACTAAACCAAAGAAATGTTCGTCTCTATCTCTCTTTTTTCCCCTATTGATCTACTTACAAATCGACCACCAGTACCACAAGCAAGCAGATGAAGTCCCCAATTGATCATGGGCATTAGGCAGCACATCAACCACCACAGCCAACGAAGGAATTGACGCAAAATTAACCCCAAGTTGAATTGTGCATAAAGAGTTTGAGGAGTGCCGAGAGCAGAGATCCCAGCTACCTTGCCAGTTGCCAGAGTTGCAGACTTGCAGTCCCACACAACGGCGAAGCTTGTCAGAATGTCGGCACCCGGGACACGCACGGTGCACGGACGCACCTTCCGCCGCTCCCGAGTCCCGACTGCTCCTCGCCTCCTCAAATCCGCCGCTCAAATCACCTCCTCGGGACCTCGCTTCTCCTCAAAGCTCAAATCACCCGGCCCTCCTCTCCTCGCCTCCTCAAATACGCGCCTCAGCCCTCCCCTGTCCCCCGGCCACCGCGTCGCTCCCCCGTTCCCCGGCCACCGCCTCCCCTGCCCCTGGGCCCTGGCTAGCGGCCACTGCGCTCCCCGGCCACCGCCTCCTGCCTCCCGGCCTCCCCTAGCCGCCTGGGCGCCGCCGCGCCGCGCCGTCCTCCGACTCCTCCGCCTGGGCGCCGCCCGGGAGGCCGGGATCTAGGTTAGTGCCGCTGCGCCGGCTCTCTTTTCTTGGGCCTTGTAGATTATGTGGCATGAGGATGTAGCTATCCAGGCGGCGCCGGGGGGTGGGGGGTCCGGCCGGTGAGGGGAGCTCGGGCGGCCGCCCGGGCTCGCCCGAAGGGCAGGTCCGCCCCTGCCTGTGGGTGATTCAGTTGAACAAAGGGATGTCGTCCGTGTTAATGGGTACGCTGCGATTGAGCAAGCTGCTGCAGAAGAAACCGCTGCTTGGTTGATGATCAATAAACTGAAGAAACTTGGTAGGTTTGAGATTGACGATGTGAATTGGGCAGATAAAATGCAGGGTGAGGATCGTATCATGCGGTTGAAGAAAAAGGTTGCCGACGTGGGCTTTGAGAATGGGGAGTTACGTACCAAGTCGACTGCTGCTCTGAATGGATGGTCAGAGACGCTGAATAGATTGTCGTGCATTGAAAATACCTGTGAAGGTATTTGTTGCACCGTTTTGCCTAATCTCGGTGGAGATCGAGTTGAGTCGTCTGAGGCGATGTTGATGTATAGTGTTCATTGTTTACGACAATGGACCGAAGAGAGTATCAATGAATCTACCGCTGGTCTCTATAAAGTTGCAGGCAACTGAAACCATCATATGGATGTAATATGGCTAGATACTCTGTAAGTGAAGATGCACTGATGGAGTAGGAACGCTATATTTTGGTTCCTATTGCTGTACGTATGTTTGTAGGCGCGTATTGTCGTATGGTACGGCAGCTGCGCTAATGCGTATATATCTATAATCATGTAATATATAAAGCATGTTTTCTTATAGGGGTGTATCTATTGATAAGCTATCAGTGCAGTGTGATCTGTATAGCCTCTCTGTTTAGGTAACATGTATGTTTCGTAAAAAGGTAGGTATCACAGTTTTTCTTGGGTGATCGTGTATGCAAAATACTGACCTCAAGGAGTGGCTTGGTGAAGGAATGGATGCTATGGATGGCAACGCTGGTAGCTGGACCTTCATTTTGCTTTGGTGAGGGTCCGGAATGCTGAAAGATTGTGCTAGCAGTAAAGACAGGCGTTGTAAGGCTGAGTGCACAGGTTATTTTGGACCGAATGGCAACGAAGGAGATGTGAATGGTGTTAACTCAAAAAAAATTTCAAATATTTAAGATTATATCCTTAAACACCTACAGAGATGTAGAGCATTTCATCCTTAGCTGAAAACTCAAACCAACTAGTTTAAGTCAACAAAACTTGAAACCTAAGAGCATCTCCAAGAGATGCCCAATAAATTCACACCCTAAATCTCTTTTTACAGATCCTAATCACGATATAAGGTCCCAAAATAATCATTCCCTCCAACAGATACCCTAAACCAGAAAAACAGTATTGGGAGCCTAGATCATCCTCTATAAGTAGAGAGCGAGAGCCCATTTTTTGGGTGTGTTCTATTTTTGGGAGTCTATTTGGGAATCTGTTGGAGCTACTTTTTACCCTTCAACTATAAAATTTAAATATTAAGAGCCATATAGAGTATCTCTTGGAGATGCTCTAACCATTCCCGACGGTCTAACCGGCCTTCAAACGGCGGTCTGACCGTGGCTATAGTAAAATCAGGCAAATGAATAATATTTTCAGCGCTATTCGAAATCTGAAAATCGATGGATCTTTCGATCAGTAGATCCAAATGACATTAAATTTTACAGGGATCTTTTTTAGGTTATCAAGAACCTATTCCAATAAATGATCATGAGAACCATGGCTAAAGTTGATACCTTTTTCAGTTTATAGGAAAGGTACATCGAAACCAAGCCAAAACCAAAATCGGTGAATACAACTCACTCATAGGTGGACGATGGCCAAGATGGCTTTAGATATGTTCTCATATGTCCCAGCAAGTAAGAACATGAAAGAAATCATGTCAAAAATTCTCAGATCAAGAAATCACACTTTAAAGCCAAAACAAGCGAAACCATGTTTTCTTGATAAGCTTGTTATCAAAGTGTCTAGATGAGTAGAGATAAATTCTTAAAGGTTGTCTTCATCTCTTATATTTTCTTGGCATAACAAAATCAAGAAAATGGAAGAGAAGAGATCAAATTCAATTCAAACAAGAGCAAATCAATTAAAAATAAGAGATAGACATGGAGATGATCAAAGAATGATGTATTGCCACATTAGGAGGTAGGTTTTATAGCCACTCCACCTTGGAGGACAGAGAGCACATCAAGTACTACACTCTCAAACCCTAACCCTAAAAAAGAGAGCATATGAGAGAGCAGTTAGATGGTTAACCACATGTTCAAACCCCCTTTTATAGGTGGGTAACCAGCCATCTACGACCCTGTAACAGCCCAGGTTTTTATGAAAATAAAAATAAATAAAATAAAATAAAATAAAATTTTAAATGAAAATAAGTATTTTGTGGTTTAAAGTTTAAATTTGGATTTGCCCTGAATTTCTGTTTTTGAAACAGCTGGATTTGAAAAACATTTTAAGAAAAACCTAAAAATATTATTAAATAAAAGGATATTTTGATTTTCTATAAAAATCCTACTTTAAATTAATTATTTGGATTTACTTGGCTCTTATTTGGTTTCCTGGATTTTCTAGAGTTTAAAAATGTATTTTTGAAATTAAAAAGTATTTTGAGTAAGAAAATTAAATACCAAAAATAGTTGGAAATATTTGTATTATGTCCAAAATGTCACCAGGAGCTTCTGTGAATTTTCCTGGAATTTTTGGAATTTATTTCGTATTTTTCTGAGCTTATTTGAATTTTCTAGGCTTTTTTGAAATTATGGAAATCAAAAATAAAAATCAAATCCCTCCCCTCCCCTCCGGCCGACGTGTGGACGGCCCAGATGGAGCCACGTCTCACGCACCCGGCCCATCCCGGCCACCCGCTCCATCCCGCCTACCCCTTCCCGATGGCCGCCACGTCGCACCTCGTCGTCCATCTGCCCCATCCGCACGCGCTTCTCCCTCCGCCGCCCGATCCGCCCCTTGGCCATGCGGCCTCATCCCTACCGCACACGCCTCCCGCTCCTCTCTCTTTGCGCCCCAGCCCCACTCGTCAGATCCGTCTTCCCCGCACGCCCTCCCTCCCTGGCCGCGCCGCCACCTCCCGCAACGGCCGTCCCGCATCTCCCGACCACCTTCCCCGCTCTCCCGCGCGCGCCACCCACCTCCCTGTCCTCCCCGCATGACGCGCGCCCGCTTCCCCCACTCCCAGCGCCCCCCACTCGACCTCACCCCTCCGCAACCGCCGCCGCCCCCGCCAACCACCGGCGAGAAATTCCCGCCAGCCTACGCCCCTATAAATACCCCCACCGGCTTCGCCTCCTCCCACTCCACCTCCCGCCGCCCTCCATTCTTCCCCTCCGCCACCCTAGCGCCCGACGCTGAGAGCCGCTCGCCGCCGCCTCTGCCCGCTCGCCGCCAGCTCGCCACCGGCCTTCCCCGGTAAGCCCCGAACTCCCCTCGTGCTCCTCTCCCTCCTCCGCCTGTCGCCGCCGGCCATCGGAGCACCGGCGAGCTCCATTCGCCGAGCGCCACCGCCAGCCGCCCTGTCCGCGTCGGCTACCGTGTTCGCGTGGCATCTACGTGGCACGCCACGTCGGCGCCTCCCCAGCCCCCTCTGCCCCGTCAGCGCCAGCCCGTCACCCCGTGCCACCTCACCACTCCCTCTCCTTTGTGGGCTCGGTCCATGGACCTGGGCCCGCATGTCAGAGACTGCCCGAGTAAAAATCTCAGGGCTGACGCCATAAATCGGATTTTCCTTTAGGGAAATAATTTCAATAATCCATGCTGACGCCATAAATCCCTTTTTCAGTAGAAAAATAATTCCAGAAATTCTTCTTTTTCCATTTTCTCTGAATTTAAATTTCCCGGAGCCCGTTCTCCTTCGTCCTAAGTCCGATTGAGCCCATTCAAATTTCTAAATTCATCAAAAATTCCCCTCTATCCATTTCTAGCCTCAATTCAAATATTTGAAGTCAATTTGAATTTATTTGAATTTGGTGGGTTATTTTCTTGTGTAGATTTTGACGATTTGGGAAAGTTCGACGACAAAGGTTTGAACCAAGTTGAAGAGCAAGGCAAGTCACACTCCTTGATCATGTTGATCTCAATTTTCAAAATAAAATTATGTTGATTTAAATTATTCTGCATGCATATTTTTATTCAATTATTTGAATTCACTTTTGAATTTAGCTATTGCCTACTTGTTATTATCTCCATTGACCTTGAATTACCTTGATACCTTGTAACCCTAGATTAAAACTCTAGTTGATACATTAGTAAGGCTAGAGACTTTATGAATAGAAAATGCTTAGCTTTGCCTAGACATAAATATGGGTTGGGATACCTTTTCACATAAAATGATGAACCTTTTCACATAAAATGATATGCTTTTGATATGTACTCTTGACTTTGGTGAGTTACGGAAGTTATGAGATATTTTGAAAGCAAAATATAAAACCTGATTTAGACTTAGGCAAATGGTTAGATTGGTGGGTGCAGGCTTGCCCTATTGGTTGGAGCCGCAGTGGTTGATTGTCGTGCACAGGGGTATGTGGTTGGGCCTAAGTCAGATTAAGGACCGGTCTGTGAGCTACTATTGCAAAGCCCTATCGTACTACCACATGGCTGGTATGGGACAGCCCTGGTTGATTAATTTGCGAAGTCCCAACCTAAGTCAAGTTGTAGGTTGAAGGTGGGCGTAGTTGGTGCCATGTGAAGTCCCACTTGGGTGAGCGAGGTTGTAGCCATGAGAAGTCTCACTCAGGCTCAAGAGGGGGTCCCGGTCTGGTGGATTCCTTACTGGGGTGAAACCTTAGAGTTGGCTTGGCCAGGTTGAAGGCTTTGCATTGTAAAGACCTTGTCACGACTCCTCGCCTCACACCTAAGGAAGTGTGTAACCGCATGGCAATATGGGATGATCGTGTCTTGTGGGTAAAGCTGTACAACCTCTGCAGAGTGTATAATCTATCCTGGATAGCCGTGCCCATGGTCATGGGCATGCTGAGTAAAAGTTTTTCATGGATTAGACTTCGTTTTTCAAAAATATTTTTGAAAACCTTATGGATGGATGGAATCCATGAGAGGATGAAAACCTTGTGGGTGGATGGAACCCATGAGAGAGATTGGAAGCTTGTGGATGGATGGAATCCATGAGTGTTTGGAAACGTGTGGATGGATAGAATCCATACACGATCTTTTGGAAAAGATGGCCCGGGTGGGATGCCCGTGGATAGGTTGATGTTTGGTCGAAGCCTGCACTAACGGTATTATTTTCTATTACAAGTATTGTTTCTACTTACTATATTAAATTCAGCAATTTCAATCTATATACTGTATTTCTTAAATGCTGTTTTATGCAAACTAACTCTATAAGTCTTCCATTTAAGCTTTTATCATTAAGTTGCATTCTCCGTGTGATTTGTGGAGTACAAGTTTGTACTCACCTTGCTATCTCCATACAGAGGAAGATGCCTTCGACAACGGTGAAGATCAGGACGAGTAGGCCGCGTCTTACTGTCGTTTGCCTGTGGACAGGCTTGTGCTTCGCTATTTATCAGTTTGCTTCTGCAGTTATTTCCTTTATTTATTTTGCCAATGGGCGTTGATGTAAGACTTGGCCATAAGGCCGTACCCTTTCATTTAATATAAGTGGTCATTTGTGCTTGGTATTTATCTTTGTTGTACTGTGTACACTAGCTGATCCTGGACTAGTGCGATTTACACAGAGGATCTAGGAGTCGTTACTCCGGGTTCTGACAGATCCTTAGTGGATCCTATCCACTATTACAATAGAAGAAATCCGTTAACCCCATACACACAGGTTTTACTCGCATATGTTTACTTATGCATGCTTTTGAAATCATATAAGTGTGCATCCGCTAAATCCTTAGCCTTGATTCGTCTCGATCAAATTAGCTCCACCTTGACCTAAACCGCTCACCTAAGTGCCACACATGCGCCGCGGTTTTGATCCATGGTAGTTCTCGTTATTTTGGTCAAACTACCAAACTACTCTCCGTTGACCCAGTCTTCATCTCCCATTACAAGCAATCGTCATACTTGCCACGTGTAGGTGCACCACTACCTTGCCACGTGCCATCAAGTCTCTCCTGTCCTGGTTCCATCGAACCATGGTTCACTTGGCTTGTCCAAGTCACATGGTGCAATCCTACTATTTGAACTCGCCTTCAATTTTTCCCACCGTTCTTGTGTTATGCTTGGGCTCACCTCTCACCCAGCATCCTTGATTGTTCTGTGCTTCAACTCCTCCATGAGCCTGGCTCTGACCCTCGCCGTTGACTATGGTTGACCCCAAACGACCCTACACATCCAAAAACAAAGAAATCATTTCCGGGTACAAGTTCTTCATAACATGACCCATGTTAGCAGTAACATAGCTCATGCAGTCTCAATGCAATGACTCAAGTCATCGCAACTCAATCCATGATTCATATCCACAAAACACTATTTTTCCAGGAATATCAGTAGTATTGCACCTACAATGCCGGTACTACCGCACCCGATTGGACCTCTCTGGAATAAATGTACCACCACATAGTCGGAGCTACCGTCTTGCTGTACTACCACACAAACACCTACGGTACTACTGCCCTGCGGTATGACCGCATTCACAACTGTGGTACTACCGATTTTTCTAGAACTTTTAGAATGCATCCCACATCAAATGCAATCTTTACAAAAACACTTAACCACTGCACAAAACTTATAATGATTCATCACAACATTATTTTGGACCTTCTCACATGGTCTTTCAGGTTGCATTGATTCAGATTGGCATGATAACAACGTAAACACAGTGTATAGGTAAGGTGGAGTAAATAGGTAAGAGGCCGAGCTGAAGAGCTATTAGCAGCGTATGTCTTTGTTTGGAGAAGCAGCTGTAAACTACAGAAATGGCAATAGTATCGGCACATTGGTATACAAGAAGATCTATGCTGATAGGGTGAGCAAAATGAGCTTTGAAGGCTGCATATCCTAGATTGGTGAGCACTTTTTCTTTCATTTATGTTGTTCCCTGAGATTTTACTTGGGTGCTAATTTGGTCAGTTTTGTCTTATATTTGGTAAGGAAGGAGAAACTTTTATCTCCTGATGAATTGCGGCCATTCCAGAACCATTCAAAACCCAGATGGCAGCGCGGGACTACATGGTTTCAATAGCAAGTGATGTTTTCATCCCCAGTTATGATGGAAACAGGGCAAGTGTTGTTGAAGGTCACCGTTGGTCTGCTTCTTCAGAATATGATAGGATTTTATTTACATGTTTTGATACATTAATCAAGAAAAAGTTTGGGATTGTGTAAACTTTGAATTCTTAGAGGAGTAACTGCAAAATTTTGTCTCTGCTTTCGAGTGACTTCAAAACTACTGCCGTTGAGATTATATTGATGAGCCTTTTCATCAATCCATTTTAGGTATACGTGCTTCCGCAAGACCATCCCATTAGACAGGATGAAACTTGTTGAACTTTTGGGTCGTTTCCAAGGAGGTGCATTGTACTGGGATGAATTCTCTGCTGCTGTGAAGCAGGCACATCAGAATCACATGGGCCAACCTACAGACAGAAGGATCATCCCTGGCCAGCTCAAGGAACAAGACTATTTGTATGCTAATCCTCAAGAATGCCTTGGTTCCAACGGGGGATTAAGAGATACTCTGATAGAGTGATAGTGCTTCCTGGAAAAGCATTGTCATTGAGAATTGGTGCCTTAACCTGATAGTATAGCGTGTTCCTTCGGCGACACCATCACTTTTGTACAGCTGACCAAATTTCTTTCTGCTTACTGAGCATTTACTTCCAAGTACAGGCAGGCTTACATGCCAAATGTTTATGACCAGATTTCCTCACAAAATAAAGCTGAAAAGAAGCTTGAGACCTCCGGGTTCAGAAAGAAGTGATGCCGGAGGAGCAGCCAATTTGCTCTTTTCCCACCTTCAGTTACACTTGTCGTAGTTCTTCGTTAATTGGTTAGTGTGTTTTTGCAATTTCATTCCCCCCTTCTGCTTCTTCCAGGCTCTGACTCTGATCATGTGTGTAGAAAATTTTGTGAATCATTAGATGAGTAATCCAATGTGTGTTTCGTCCGAGGAAGTTTTGTCCCAGCCATTTTCTGCTGGAGTCTTTGCTTAATCTAGTTGATGGTCCCACGCTTGTTGGCCTGGACATCATTTCGTGCTCGATTTGAACATTTTAAAAGTAAGAGGGTGTTTGGATGAGGGGTTTTCTTCCGGTATTTAGTACAAATTTTCTAAAGAATCTATATTAATTCTAGCGCACGGGCTTCATTTTCGTTTTGAACATTTCTGGCCTCGGCAACCATGACTGCTCGGCAGCGATTTCGCCAGCAGTGGTGTCTATTATTTTTGGTGCCTGCCTTGTACCAAAGTAAAAGACACTCTCAGCTCAGGTGCTGTATTTTCCAAAAATATCAAAAAAGAGAGAAAAAAATCCTTTTAAAAACCCGTCGCTGTATCAATAAAAAGATCACTGTCGTGCCATACAGGGAAGAGTCCAGCCAATGACGTGGATGCAGGCGTTCCATAGTTGTATACAGTGCAGGTAGATATATACATCCGAAGCGAATACGCAGATGAAGGTAGAACAAACGGTAGGGCAAGTTTATGATTAACAACGGAGCACAGTATTTTAGACAGCGATAACTCTGAATAGCTAGGAACAGGACTATGCCAACCATCGTACCCAGTTCAGTTGGCAAGGAGCATAATAAACCAAGCAATTTATGTGAAACCATATAGCACAACAAAATACGGCAACCGGAAGATATCAGGTGTCACATTCAAGGTTCCATATTCTACAGGTGATGTGCAAAATACGGCGCCTATACGTTGTCTGCCTGAGTAGAGGAAAGTGGCGCCTGCTGTTATTCTGAGGCGTTCTTTGCTGTGAAGAGGAGCAGCAGTAATAAATTAGCCTGACAATTGTTAAATGAAAGGCAATGTAATATAACACAGATATATGTATTGTTAGACCATGTGGCTTGGTCTTGAATATTTTGATAATGAATAATTGATAATAGTAAATTTGTGATGAATAATTGATGATGTTGCTTACTATTACTTAAGATATGTGGTATATGTGTGGACTGATATTGGTCAAGTTGGGACGAACTTGTGTCGGAAAAACGTTCTTTGATCTTTGCATGTGCAGATTGGGCATTCAGACGGTCATGGTTGATGACGAGGAAGACCGGGACTAGGAGGAGAAATCTGAGGTCCAAGCAGTTGAGGATATCACAAGATGGCCGGGTTCACGCTGGAGCACGTGGAGATCAAAGGTAAATGATGCGTTGAGAAGTTATAGGAGGTGTGGTCCTGTAGGCCTCGACACGTGATGAGTTAGAAAAGTTGAAATTTTGCAAAACACTTGTTAGAAAGGGTTTTGGATCGCTTATTTATTAAAATTAGATTAGAAGTCATGGGCTTAGGATAAGTCTATGTTTTGGGTCCTAAACTATAAATAGAGATGGGGTTAAATGCTAACCCGTGTCTTTTCAGATGCTATTTTTGTGCTACAGTTTAGAGATATCAAGAGGGTATTTTGTAACCACTATAATTCAGATTTAATAGATCTATTTTAAAAGAACTTTTTCGGCGTGGTGCGTTGTCGCCGAAGTCATCTTCCCGTAGTTTTCTCGTCTCGGTCGGTGCGTGTACTAGCGCATCGCTAGGAAAAGTGAGAGCCGGTGTTCTGGACTTGGGTGTTTGCTGTGACTTTCCAAAGCTTACAGGCGACATTGACGGGAAAATAGAGGTGACTTTTGAGGGAATCGAATTGTTTAATAAAAATATGGAGTCAGCTTTTGAATGGTATGTGGCTATTGTTTGCTTCCTTTTGAATGGTAGTTGCCTTTCGAGTTTGCATTAGGAGCTTTGAGAGGAGGTAAGACATAGCATCACGTGAGGAGCAAGGTGAGAAGGGGTAGCTGTTTTATTGGTCAATTGGCTGGTCACATCTGTGAAGAAAGTACAGCTTCATCAATTCGATGGGACTCACGGCAGAGGAGAGCAGGTACGTGCGCATGCTGCCCATAAAACACCAAATAATGAGGTTGTGAAAAAGATTTTACTATGTATTATAATCAATCACTTCTATTTAATTGCTATTGATGATTCTATAAGTATATTAGTTACCTCTCCGAACGCTAGCTGGCCGGCCTGTCCCGAGAACAGCAGCCTCTTAGCTGAAGATCTTTGGTGTGGAATGCTAGCATCACTTGCCGTAATGGAAACAGGTAATGAGTAGTTTACGATCAGTAAGGAGGGTAGCAATGTAAATGTAAATATTGATAATAGAATAACCCTTTTCCTGCTTGAAGAGGACGGGAGTCTTCATCATCAGCGCACTATGGACGTTTTAGCCCGACCCAGGGTTCAAAACCCGTCGGTTACCGTTTTTATCAGTGAAGATCGGTAATCAAAAGAATCGGTCCGTATTAATTTTTAATTTTTAAATTTTAGCGGGTTTTTTTTTGTTTTTCTGGTTATCGACCGGTTTTTCCGGTTACTGGTTTCAAAACATCTCAAAATTCAAATTTTGATTTTCAAATTGTGACCGGCTTTTTACCCATTTTTTGGTAATCGGCCGGTAACCGTCCGGTTACCGTTACCGGCCGCCGACCGAGATTTCTTCCAGTTCCGATTTTTGGAACCTTGGCCCAACCTCTGAATGTGGTGCCATCTGTGAGCCATGAAGAGACGGTATGAGATAACATTTGGTCTCTATGTTTACAAACAACAAAAACAATTGTGTGTTGCTTCAAATGAGTAACATGTGGCAACGGTGGTGTTCCTTCAGTGACCTCCTCTTGCAAATGTGAGAAATCAGAGGGCAGAAGCTAGATGGGAACACCTTCAGTGAGGCGGTTTCGTTTTGATAATCTTAGCCAATATGGGAAACAATACAACGGTGAATATATAGATGAGATTGCATGGTCGGTTACTCTAATACAAACGGAAACAAACTCAAACTTTGTATCTATAACCAATCAAGACTATCTCTATCTATATTTGTTACAAGGATATACCAAGATGTCTAACACTCCCCCTCAATCTGATCTTACAAGATTTAGATTGTTCTTAAACATCTCAAAAGGTCTCATGGCAAGAGCTTTGGTGAGACCGTCGGCAACTTGATCCTTGGTAGAAATATATTCAATCTCAAGAAGTTTTTTGCCACTCTTTCTCTCACAAAATGATAATCAACTTCTATGTGTTTAGTACGGGCATAAAAAACTGGATTTGCAGACATATACTTAGCTCCAATATTGTCACACTAGATTTTTGCAGCTTGAGGTGCTTGAATTCCAAGTTCTTGTAGCAATGCCTGAATCCACATGACTTCAGCAGTTGCATTTACTAGAGCTTTGTATTCTGCTTCTATACTTGAACGTGACACTGTTGCTTGCTTCTTTGCACTCCATGACACAAGATTGGAGCCCAAGAACACAGCAAATCCTCCTGTGGACCAGCGATCATCAAGACTACCTGCCCAGTCTGCATCTGAAAAACCACTCACAAGCAAGGATGAGGACTTACAAATTTTAAGTCCTAACTTAGTAGTATGCTTGAGATATCTCAAAATTCTCTTAACTGCTGCCCAGTGTTCTGTGGTTGGAGCTTGTAGAAACTGACACACCTTATTTACTGGGAAAGAAATGTCTGGCCTTGTTAGGGTCAAGTACTGCAAAGCTCCAACAACACTTCTATACTGTGTAGCATCATTTTGTCCAAGCAAAACACCGTAAAATTTTTGCTTTTTAGCCCAAAATTTAAAAGTTTTTTACATATGGACCCCTGGAGAAAAGATTTGCAAAAATGGACCCCTAGCACGGCGCCAACTCACATGGCGCCCAGGGTACACAGCACGGCGCCATATGCTTTGGCGCCGTGAGTGGACACGTAGGATCCACGGTGGCACACCACGACGCCAAAGCACATGGCGCCATGACATTCATAAACGGCGCTAAAGTTCGTGGTGCCGTTTCCTGGGACTTAAGACCGAGCGCAGCCCCCGGCCCCCTCACTCCACTCTGTTTGAACAGCCCGAGCAGAGAGCAGCCTCCACCGCCGCCCCTCTCCCCCCCTCAAAATCCACCCCAATCCATCGATTTTCTTTGCGATTTTGCTTCCAAACCGAGCAAGCAAGGTGAGCTCCCTCTCCTCCTTTGATTTGTTGCAGTAGATATGGATTATTTGAGGTACATTTCGTAGGGCAAAAGTTGAAACCCTAGATGAAATTAGTTGGATTTGGCTCGGTTTTAGGTTCGATTTGCAATAGATATGCGTAATGTATTAGCAATAATGTGGATAGATCCGTTTCTAGGGTTTGATTATTGTACGTAATGACTGAGATATGTTTGTTTGTTGTGCTATAGATGGATAAGGTTGTGACTTTGCACCATGGTGGTACTGTGAAGAGAAATGACAATGGGGGTGTTGATTTGGAGGGCATGGAAGAGACCACATTGCTATTTAGTTCACGTCCGTCGTATGGTGAGGTCATTTATCGCTTGAAAGAGAGGTTGGGATGGATAGATGAGCATGGTGATGTCGTTATGCAAGGATTGATTGATGTTGGGTCGTCAAAGGGGCCGCGTATAAAGAGATTGGTTTCGATTGGCAGCGACGGTGAATGGGATAACTATGTGGCCATTGTTTTGGACTCAGAGGTCAGAGCACCTGACTTGTTTGTGCAGAGGGTGGTGAGAGATCAATCGCCTCCTAGGGCTGCATTGGATCCCAATGACTCGCCGTTGGTTGGGTCACCAGATCATGAAGAGGTCGAGGTGCAAGTTGTATCGTCGGCTCAAGTATGTGAGGTTCCATTGACTCAGGTAGAAGCTGACTCTGAGGATGTCGATGACCGCTTTGTTGGTGGATTCGACGAGGAGACAGTGTTTGAGGAACCCATGGTTTGTGTAGCATCTAACAGGGTGGATGTACAGCTTGCAGGAGACGAGGCTGATTATGAGGATGCGAGGGCTGTGGACTCAGATGATGACAGACCAGTCACAGGTTTGACGTCTAGCGAAATTGAGATGTTGAGAAGAATGTTTCCTGGCCGTGATCCACTAGTGTCCGATTATAATGACCTGAGCAACGCACATAGGGCTGTCGCGGATGGAGGGCAAATGCAGAGGGACATACCTAGGCCTGGGGCTAGTATCATAATTCAGAAGGGTCATGTCTTTGAGGATATGTCGGCATTGAAGATGTGGTTGAAAGAGTACTCGATCGTGCACAACCGTCCATACCGGGTTAAGAACTCATACGCCAAACGTCGGTACACCATCAAATGTGAGAGCACAAGGTGTGCATAAAAAGTCTGTGCCAGGAAGGTGAAGGGTACGGAGAGGTTTAAGATTACAACTGTGGATGGACCGCACAGCTGTGGGTCTTCCGAGCCCAGCCAGAAACATCGTCAGTTGACTTCTCGGTTCATTGCAACCCGCCTGTACCCCATGATAAAGCACATGCCGACGATGCGCGTGGCAGCAGTGATAGAGGCCGTTAAACTAAAGTGTCACTACACAATCAAGTATGGGAAAGCATGGAGGGCGCAACAACGTGCTTTGAAGTTGATTTATGGTGATTGGGAGGAGGCGTATGAACGTTTGCCGGCCATGTTGAACTCAATGAAAGCGGCCAATGCAGGAATGCAGTATGAGTACGTGCCTAAGCCTGATATATGGGTTAATGGAAGACAGATTTTTTTTCGAGCATTCTGGTGCTTTGGTCAATGTGTCGAGGCTTTCAAACATTGTAGGCCCGTTCTGTCAATTGATGGGACGTTCCTGTTGGGCAAGTATGAGGGAACGTTGTTGATTTCTATTGGCTGTGATGCGGACAACTCGCTTGTGCCGTTGGCTTTTGCTTTGGTGGAGAAGGAGGACAAAAAGATGGGGTGAAGGCCAACTTTGCACTTTTCGAGGAGGTATGTCACCAGAGGGAGGTAAAGCTGTTCGATGAGAAGTTAGAGGAGTTGAAAACAAAAACTAACGCCGAGGGTCGTGATTGGATAAGGGGTTTAATGAGGGATGTGCACAAATGGTCAAGGGCTCATGACCCATTGGGAAGGAGGTATGGGTTCATGACTAGCAACATGGCAGAATGCTTCAACGAGCTGCTTAAGGGGGCACGTGGATTGCCAGTTACCGCAATTGCGGCGTTCACTTTCTACAAGTGTGTTGCATGGTTTGTCAACCGGCACCGGGAAGCCTCAGACATGTTAAAGGCACATGCACGTTGGCCACCTTGTCCTCACGGCTTCATTACCAAAGCGAATATGCAAGCCAATGAACAGGAGTACCACTGTTTTGACCATGTGACAGGCATGTATGAGGTTGTTGAGGGTGGAGGGACAACCGAGAATGGAGAGCTCCGAGAGGCCCGAAAGCATAAGGTCGTGATTACATCCTTCACATGCACATGCGGTGTTCCCGACAAGTTCCATTTTCCATGCTCCCACATGGTGACCGTTGTCCTTGGCACGCCGCGCTCTCTCTAGCTTCTTCTGCCTTTCTACCTTGCGCTTTGCCGCGGCCCTCCTACGCTCCTCCTCACGGTGTTCCCTCGCGGCCTCCTCCTGTTTCTTCTCCCTTTCCCACCTCTCCTTTCGTTCTTCATCCCACTTCTTATTGGCGTCAAGATATTTTTTGTCATCCTCAGCGATCGCAGTGTCGATCCACTGCTCAAAATCACAAAGCGGTGGAGGCTCCTGCAAATGCACGCATTCGTTAAACCAACAGAATTAATACCAATTCGATGAATCGACAATACAACATACCATCTTGCCGAGGACAACGGCGGCACGTGGCGGATCGAACGCCCAGTTGGCGCACATCCAGTACCTCTGCCTATATGTATCCGGATCATCCGACCTTTCCACTTTGCAAGGATCGCCGCAATAACACATCGGCACGGGAACACCGGATGGAGGTGGCAAACGAGTGAAGCCCATGACAACCTAAAATGCGAAATGAATAAGATTTATAATTTTTCTCGTTTCTAACCCTAGGTTAGCTAGTTACCCAAATCAAATCCTAATCCAACTAATTTCAACCTAGAAACGGATCTATCCACATTATTGCTAATACATTACGCATATCTATTGCGAATCGAACCTAAAACCGAGCCAAATCCAACTAATTTCATCTAGGGTTTCAACTTTTGCCCTACAAAATGTACCTCAAATAATCCATATCTACTGCAACAAATCAAAGGAGCAGAGGGAGCTCACCTTGCTTGCTCGGTTTGGAAGCAAAATCGCGAAGAAAATCGATGGATTGGGGTGGATTTTGAGGGGGAGAGAGGGGAGGCGGCGGAGGCTGCTCTCTGCTCGGGCTGTTCAAACAGAGGAGTGGAGTGAGGGGGCCGGGGGCTGCGCTCGGTCTTAAGTCCCAGGAAACGGCGCCACGAACTTTAGCGCCGTTTATGAATGTCACGGCGCCATGTGCTTTGGCGCCGTGGTGTGCCACCGTGGATCCTACGTGTCCACTCACGGCGCCAAAGCATATGGCGCCGTGCCGTGTACCCTGGGCGCCATGTGAGTTGGCGCCGTGATAGGGGTCCATTTTTGCAAATCTTTTCTCCAGGGGTCCATATGTAATAAACTTTTAAATTTTGGGCTAAAAAGCAAAAATTTTAAGCAAAACACCCTTATTAACATACAATTTTTCAGATGTAGACAAAGGAGTAGTAACTGGCTTGCAGTCACTCATTCCTACTCTTCTTAACACATCTGAGGTATATTTTTCCTGACTCAACAATATTCCATTGGGTATTAAGGCTTCAGAGCAAACTCCTTCCCTAGGTCCTGTAATAAGGCTGAGATTGCACTAGGCACAGAACTAGTTACAATGATATCATCAATATATATTAGCAGTTTAGCACAAAGATAGTAACATCTCCTCTACTATAGAAAAATAGAGATGTATCTGCCTTTGAAGCCTTAAAACCCAATTCTTGTAGCTTAGTGCTCAGTCTCGAATACCATGCTCTAGGAGCCTATTTTAACCCATATAGTGCCTTATCTAACTTACAAACATAGTTAGGTAAAGAGGATTTTTCATACCCTAGGGGTTGCCTCATGTATACCTCTTCTTCCAAAACTCCATGAAGAAACACATTTTGCATGTCTAGCTATCGCAGATTCCACCCTCTAGACACAGCAATAGATAAAATCATCCTGATAGTAACAGCTTTAACAACAGGACTAAAAGTGTCCTCATAGTCTACACCATACCTTTGCTTGAATCCTTTTGCCACGAGCCATGCCTTGTACTTGTCTAGAGTTCCATCTGCCTATCTCTTGATCTTACAGACCCACTTACAGTTAACAACATTTCTTCCTTTCTGAGGTGGGACTAGGTGCCAAGTCTTATTCTTCATCAGTGCCATATATTTTGCATCCATTGCTTCTCTCCAATGTTTGTCACTCAATGTTTCATCTATAGTTTGAGGTTCACCAGATGATGTAAAACAAGTGTATCTAATTGTACTGTCGGTGTATACATTTTCTTTGCGTATTCCACTTTGCAGGCGAGTATGAGGTCTGGTTGGCGCAGAAAATCCTGGAGGATCCACCCCTAGGATGTATGTGTCTTCCCCTGGCTCGACACCGAGAAAATCTGAGCTAGTGTCAGTATGGTCTACCGTGCCTACGCCTGCTGTTTCTGCTACAGACGACAAAAGCTACCCAGCTATCTCTGCCGCAGATGAGGAATATGTCAGACCCAGATTTTATAATCCAGAATCTACTGTATTTAGCTGCACTATTCCCTGGATCAGTAGATAGCGCACACAGTTACAGTAATGGGCATCAAATTACATATCATGCGGAATCATAAATATAATAGTAGACTTACTCATGGGCCGATTAGGCCGAAATCATTAAATTGCAACAGCGGAAGAACGAAGCACACAGGTGAGACCTTCAGGACATGCCCACAGGCAGCCAACTGGAGGTTCGCGATCTAGCCCTTAACATCTTCATCTTCTCTACCAGCAAGTCCATTCTTGTTGTTGAGGCGAGGTGATCTGATTCCTGATTCTGAATTTATCGCAAAAGCGAGTGTGAGCACAAACCACCGTGCTCGCGAGCCAACACACAGAATGCAATTAGATAATATGCATGACTTATCAAAGGAGGGCTCGGGTTATTTTATTTTGCGTAGAGTGCTTTTGAATACAATTACTTAAAAATTCCCTAAGACCTAGCAGTTTGAACCAAATCATAATGTGTGAAAAGAATGCAATATCACTAATAGTGATACAGATTTTTCGTTCACCATATATGGCATCTACACCATATGCTTATTTTCCAGCGTTATAAACGCTTAACTTACCATTGGGACAACACCCAGGACAATTCAAACCAGGACCATCAGCAGTCCTTTCACATTCCCATTATCACCCACCAAGAGTTTTGAAATAGAGCTATATCTAGTTAAGTTCCCATGTCCGCCCTTGACCGTGGGCACGACTATTCGAATAGTTTTGACTCTGCAGAGTTTGTACACTTTCACCATAAGAGACAATCAACTCGATGCCCCACACGATTCCTTAGTCATGTGGTTGAGCAGACCATCACAGTAACCATTCAAAGTACCTCGCCCCTTCCATCATTTCACCCTATGGGTCGCTCCCACTTGTGATGGGTCCCATACGTTGTGCGGGATGTTCTCCTTCTAAACGTCTAGCAGCTGGCTACGTCCCCTGCTAGCCCGCCACAGCAGAACTTCACCCTCTGCGAGTGTCCCATTCAAGCCGTCACACAGACAGCCGCTTGCACTTCCCCACACCTCCTCCTGGAAAGATGACTTTTAGGGTCCGGTAAATCTACTAAGCCAAGTTGTATTTTATAGACTTGTGGTTGTACTGTTTTACACAGGAGGTCATGACAAGATTCAGTCCTTAGTGATATCTGGGCGGTTCTACCACAAACCACACTCTCGTGCACCCCTGCACCATACCCCCGATCCATCCGCCCAGATAAATAAGCAATTTGAGGTTTATGGGAATATAAAATAACCATATCCAATATACACCAGTCATTACCACCATGACTGCCCAAACCAATTTTTCTCAGGATTAAAAAGTGATGCTTGGGCGCTCTCGCGCCCATGAGTAACTAAGCAATACTAAGCATGGCATATAATTATGGACTTATTTTCGAAAGGTTACTATTATAATTTTTTTGCTAGGGCGACAAGGTTCACAAATTCAAATATTCCAAAGGGAGTGTAATATTATTCAAGGCAAACAATGGGCATATAACTAGAATATTGAATTTATCATGTATTTGCATATAAAATAACAGCATGCAATTTGATAATTTAAACCAAAGTAATTTGCAGAAAATGTAGGTTCAACATGATCAAAGTATTGACTCGCCTGGCGCGGTTTACCGCGGTCTTGAGCTCACACAATATTTTCTCTTGAACTTCGGGTCTTTTTCTTCTCTTCCCTCTTACTCTTGCTTGATCCCTTGATGCTTCAGGACTCCAGTTTCTAACTACGCGCTAAACGACTGAATACAAGTAAAAGCAAATAACTCAAAGGATCCAAATAAATCCGAATAATCTCAATTTAGCTTTATCATAAGTTAATCGGTGATTCGGGTGATTGAGGCAAGGTCGGTGGTAGAATACGATGACTTGATCTTTTATGCAATAATTCCTTTTATTATTTTTGTATTTATCAAGGAAGTTCCATGAGTTAGGTCAGGCCTATGACTCGGTGTACGAGTTTAGCTGGGTATTTGTTAAGAATTAATATTTAGGGCATATACTATATGTATACAAATGTTAGCTTACCGAATAAATTTTAGAGTCTGGGTGTATAGCATTTTATGGTGTGATATTTTATGTGTCTTCTGTTATCACTAGGCTTAGTTCAAATTGCATTAGGATTCATTTGTATGGGCCCTAGTTTGTTATTCCATGCTCAACTCTATTATTTACCAAGATTTAATTAATGGCACCATTATTATTTGACCTACACTTTAGGTATTATTAGGCTTAGTTTCATTATAATTTTAATTTATTCATCTGGGCAAAGCTTGTTTTACAGAGTCACATTTCCATATTTGCTATTTAGCAAAATTTACCACGAAGGTTTATTTCATGGTGGTCTAACACATGCCAGGACATAAATGTTTATATTATAAGCAAAAGTATGTTTTATTGTATGTGGATATTTAACCAAAGTCACTACATCTTTTTACTAACTATAACCTCAATTAACTATTTAGGCTATATTGGTTGTTAATATAGTAAATAATCAGATATTAATTATTAAGTAATCTTATTTTACCTCCTAGTTAAGTTTACTACATTCCCTAAATTATCTCCAAAGTATCCATAATTTTCTCCAAAATTCATATCTGCTCTAAAATTTCTGATTTTAGTTCCATTGGATAGATATTGAATTTAGATGAATTTAGAAATTTGTTTCATTCAATTTAGAGTTAAAGTGAATAAGTTATGCCCCTTTAAAGTTTTCAGTCTAGTTTAAATCCAGAAAAGATTAAAATTCTGACATGTGGGGTCCACTGGTTATTTTTAATTCATTTACATTATTTTTATTTCTATGCACGGTATCTATGACAAGTGGGCCCACTGGCTTTTATTGTTTATTTATTTCTACCCCCGGTTGCCACTGACATGTGGGCCCTGCTGTCAGTGGGCTGCTTGGGCTGCAGCCGCTGACAGGTGGGGCCCACCTGTCAGCCCGGGGAAAGATAGAGAAAACTCAACCCGGCGCTGCGGAGCCGGAGGCTTGAACGCGCGACCGGGGAGTTGGGGGGGGGGAAGAGTGAGCGTCGCTAGCCAAGAGAGCCCAAGGGTGATGCTTACCCTATAAGGGGAATTAATCCCCCTATACTATCTTGCGGAGGGAGCTGGGCAGAGGAAGTCGAGGGCGGCGGTGGGGCTGCGGTGCCGATGGCGAGAGGCGGCCGGAGAGGAACCGGGGAGGACTGAAATGCGTTCCTTGAGCTTTGGTGGTGCCGGCGGTGAGGTCAGTGGGGACCGAGGAGACCCGAGGCGGGCCAGCGGCGAGCGACAGCGGTGGTTCGGGCGGGAGCTTCGGTGCCGACGTGGTATGGCCGATGAAAGGCTCGGAAAGGGTCGGGAGTAGGTTCGCGACGTCCTGGGGATGATGTGGGTGAGAGGAATTGGGCCTTGGTGGCTCGGATCGATGGGAAGCTCAGGCGGCCGGAGTTGGGGAAGAAAGTGGCTCGCCGGCGATTAGGAGGCTCAGAGCTCGATTATCTGCGGTGGAAGGGAGAGGAAGGTGTGGTGGAGTGAATGGAGGGGCACACTGGCTTTATAGGCGGTGGGGCAGTGCGGGCAACGAGCGGGGCTGTTCGGTCACATCGGGGCGGAGGTGGCAGGCGGCGGGGATAGGCGACGGCGACAACGCAGCTGCGGAGTGATCTTGCAAATCTCTGTGCGCGACTTCTCTCTACCCTCTCTGCAGCTTTGCTTCGCACGCGCGCCGGGCGACAGTACTTTTGTGCCACGTGGCCAACGAGTGCGATGGAGCGGGGGTCGATGGCGCGAAGCTACAGGCGGCGAGGGTGAAACCGGGGGCGGTGGCGGTTTGGCAGGCTCTCCAACCAGGCGACGGGATAGCTCGGGCAGGGCGACGCCGGTGCATGAGTGCCATGGGGAGAGCGAGCTCTGAGCAGGGCAGAGCACGCGCAGCGCTCGGGAGAGGAAGAAGAAAAGGGGAGGGGGAGAAGGAGCTGGCGGGGTCGGGCCCGCTGGCCAGGGAGACGCGCGCGGGGCGGTGGCAGGTCCCGAGCAACAGAGAGATGAAGCGGAGGGCGTGGGAGCGGGCTGGGCCGCTTCGGCTGTGGCGGGAGAGGAGCGGGGATGGTGGGGTTGGGCTGGGCTGATGGCCGGCCTGACTCCATCTCCCCATTTCTCTCTTCTTTTTTTCTATTTATTTATTCATTTATGTGTTTTTGTGTATGTAGCATTTATATTTTATTCCTTTTTACTTGCTCACCAAAAATTTCATGTTTCCTTACTACTGAATTAATCCTTGCATTTTGCAGGCATATTTATATGTACATCTAAATACTTCCGTATAAATATTCACTTGGATTTATATTTCCCTCATTTACTTTTATGGTCATGTGCCCCACTATGCCCAAAATGAAATTTCATGTTTTAAATCAAGTTTCTCCCTTCTTATATTGGATCATCTTTTCAGATTCGTATTTTAAATTTTAATTCTATATTATTTGAACATGTTTGTTCCTTTCTTGAAATTTTACTTTTTGGAACATCAACCCAATTTCAGAAGAATACCTTAAACTCCAAATTCGAATACAACGTATTGCAAAAATAAACCAAGAAATTCATATTTTCAAATTTAAGTTTTTCAGGATGTCACAGAATAGGACGCTGTAGTGCCTGCACCCGTGTCCTCTGGCTCAGTTGCTCCCGCCAAGACCAACGCGTCGTCGCCTGGTTGCACGGAAGCAATTGTTTGAGCGGGAATTGTACCAGCTGGCGCACGCGTGTCACAAGCGGGCTGGCTCGGTGCTGCACGTATGTCAATCCGGTCCTCAGCGCCCAGAGGAGATGGCACCGCATTAAATTGCTGATTCCGAGACTGATTTGACCTGGAATTTACTCCTTCTGCGTCTGTTGCATTGTTGTGTTCTCCTGTATGATTATCACCTGCACTTTCTTCATGAGAATTGTTAGCGGCATTAGGAGAATTAGACATATGATCATTCTGATATTCTCCCCCTTGATCATAGCCATGAGGAACAAGAGCAGGTGGAAGAAGTGAGATTTCAGAACGCAAGCGAGCACCGACTTTGGGATGCATGTGAGCAAAAAGAAACACGTTTTCATCAAATGTAACATCTCGAGGGATATACACTCGACCTGAAGAAGGATCAAGGCATTTGAAACCTTTGTGAATTGTACTATATTCGAGGAAGACACATTGCTTTGACCGAAATTGAAGCTTGTGAGTATTATATGGACGAAGATTTGGCCAACAGGCACACCCAAAACTTGAAGAGAAGTGTAGTTCGGTTGTTGTTTAAACAGCCGATCTAAAGGAGTTTGAAAACTGATGACTTTGCTAGGAATGCCATTGATAATATATGTGGCGGCAAGAAAAGCTTCGTCCCAAAATTTGAGTGGCATAGAAGCATGTGCAAGCAACGCTAGTCCTACTTCCACTATGTGGCGATGTTTTCTCTTACCTGACCTGTTCTGTTGATGAGCATAGGGGCATGAGACATGGTGGGATATGCCAATTTTATCAAAAAAAAAAAGGTTGAGTTTTTGATACTCTCCTCCCCAGTCGGTTTGAACAGCTATGATTTTGCGATAAAAAAGTTTCTCTACCATCTTTTGAAATTCATGAAACTTGTCAAACACATCAAACTTGTTCTTAAGAAGATAAATCCAAGTAAATTTACTGTAATCATCAATGAAACTAACATAATATTTCTTTCCACTAGCAGAACTGGGGGTAGCACGCCAAACATCAGAAAATATAAGTTTTAAGGGATGATGAGACACACTTGAAGATCTAGAATAGGGTAACTGATGGCTTTTAGCCTTTTGACATGCATCACAGACCGACTCTTTATTGGACTTAGGAAGACATGGTAAGTTATTTTTGCTAAGAATTCTTGTAACAACTGGAGTGGATGGATGGCCCAGACGACTGTGCCACTTCGAGAAGGATGGCTTGACCAAAAACACTTGCTTTGTTGAAGAAGAAGGAAGGGAAGAAAGACCTCGTCGGCATCTCACCTTAAGAATCGTATTCCTCATGACTCGATCCTTAATCAAAAAATATTCAGGGTAAACTTCAAGGAATGCATAATTATCCATGGCAAGGTAATGGGCAGATATAAGATTCTTTTTAACTTGATGCACATGAAGTATATTCTTTATATGCAGATTACAACTAGGGGTAGCAATAACAGAATGACCAATGTGTTTAATCTCCATACCTTGACCATTTGCCGTGTGGATTTGATCCTTTCCTTTGTACTTTTCCCGAACAGATAACTTATCCAGTTCATCGGTGAGATGATCGGTTGCACCTGTGTCAAGATACCAATTGGTATCCACTTCATATGCACGAGTGATAGCAACAACATGCCTTTCGTCGGGCATGTAACTCTGATCAAAACGATGCCAACATTCTGAAGCCGTATGTCCTCTCTTGCAGCAAACTTGGCAGATGGGACGATTGTCGACGCGCTGCTGGTTGCTGCTGCCTCTGCCGCGTCCATCATTGCCACGGCCTCGAGACATGCCGTGACATGTCCAGCGCCGCCGCGACTGGATAGTTGACCACGCTCGCGAGTCACAGCATGCACCGAGGAGCCGCTACTGTGAAGAGCTTGCCTGTTCTCAAAGTTCAACAATTGAGAGTATAGATCTGTCATGGTGATGGGTTCCACTCTTGCAACCAATGTGGAAACAATAGGATCAAAGTCATCATCTAAACCGTTTAATATGTAAGCCACCAGTTCTTCTTCATCTATTTGCTTGCCGGATGCAGCAATCTCATCTCCGAAGGACTTCATCCTGCCAAAGTATTCGGTGATGTTCATGTTACCTTTGCATGTTGTCGTGAGAGAGAGAGAGGTGGACATTGAGAGAACGCGCAACGCATCTGGGACGTGAATATGCCTTCTATGGTGCGCTAGGCTTCGACCGCCGTCTTGGATGCAGTGATCTGGGTGAGTACCTCTCGCGACAACGACGAGAAGAGGAAGCCAAGGACCTGTTGATCTGTGGCAAACCACTCCTAGTAGGCTGGGTTGGGAATCATCGTCACCTTGTCATCTTCTTTTCGCTCGATCTCCGCTGGTGGAGCCACAGTCGTGCCATTGATGTGGCCATCCAATCTTGCGCCACGTATAGCAGCAAGAACTTGCGCACTCCATAGCGCATGATTCTCCTTACCCAGCTTCTTAGATATCTGGAAGCCGAGCAGTGGATTGGAGACGGCGATGGTTGAGGAACTAGCCATGTTGTCGATCGATCTTGATCTTCAGAACAGCTCTGATACCATGTGAGAAATCAGAGGGCAGAAGCTTGATAATCTTAGCCAATATGGGCAACAATACAACGGTGAATATATAGATGAGATTGCATGGTCGGTTACTCTAATACAAACGGAAACAAACTCAAACTTTCTATCTATAACCAACCAAGACTATCTCTATCTATATTTGTTACAAGGATATACCAAGATGTCTAACAACAAAGTGGTTGCCTAGATGTGTTTTTCGGAGGTAGGTAGTTGTGCATGCTGTTTGGTATTAATCGAGTGTATCTCTGGTGATCTAGCACCATGCATGGGAAGGTTAGGATTTTCTTAGTGTCTGGGGCGACATGGACATGCATAGTTCTTTCAAGTGTACACTACTATAAAAAGATGTATATAGACGTCTTATTAGACGGTTGACTAAAACCATCAGTGTTAAATGTAATCACAGATGGTTTAGGTTTAGAGATCGTCTGTGTTACTGTCAGTGCTAAAAACCGTCTGTAAAGAGATAATATCATACACGGTTTGTAATAAAAACCATCTATGAGGTATCACAGACGATTTTTACCAAGAACCATGGTTTTTATTACAAACCGTCTGTGATAATGAAGTTATCATAGATGATTATTAACAAGAATCATCTGTGATATGTTTTCCGCCTCACAATTCTTTAAAATTTCATAATCTTCCGCCACCTTCTCTTCGAGATGAATTCGAGTTCGAGTAGGATTCCGTTCCGAGATACCTTCAATAAAACGGATATAGCTTTTGCATATGGTGTCTATTTTCGACATTTTTGTACTCATTGAAAAGTTAATGACGAGCCTGATCCAAAAAAAAATCAGCTTGTGCCGATCGCCCTCTTAGACCTCCAAAATTGGTCATCTTTAGCCCAGAATTTGCGTCGCAAGTTTTTGGTTTCTGTTTTTGCCAAAATTTTTGATCTTTCCTTCGGAATTCGAGGTTTGTCTCAACTGCAAAGTTGTAGATCTCATCGAAACCTTTCAAATGAGCATATATAAGATATATAAAACTTTGCTATTTTATCTTTTGAGACTAGCTATTTACATTGCACCATATATTATCTTTGTGATCGCCAATATCACCGACAATTTTTTTTAATAAAAATCATCTATAATATCCCCTGTTATCATAGACAGTTTTATTAAGAACTGTCTATAATATCTCTATCACAGATGGTTTGTAATCCGAACCGTCTGTGATATCTCCAGCCACGTCATCGATTCGCGGCATCTTCCCTAGGATCGCAATCTCACCTGCCTATTCTCTTCGCATCAAACGGTAGGCACCAGTCTCCTTACCTCTTGCCCCTTATTAATCCCTCTCTCTCTACTTCAAGAACTAATACCACCAGTACTACTCCAACTCGTTTGTGTGCGGCAAGGGTGGGAAGGGGTTCGGCAAAGACAACTGAAATTTTGCTTGAAGCAAGATGGAAAGGAAGAAGGCAATGGCGGATCTATACTATTCCAAGTTGCCGGCATCAACAGGGGGCTTCTGCTTGTTACGTTCTAAAAGTGTAGCATTCTGTTGATTTTGGCATAGAATCTGAAAATGGTGTTCATTGCCTTTTTCCTGCTACTTAAAATTTTTTTTGTGTAAGTCTAGTTTGTATTAGCCTGAAGTTTCTTGTAGTGTAAGTCCCAACCTGAATTTATAACCATGAAGTTAATATTTGTAAAATTGTAAGTGTCCACTTGTGTATGCAGTGTTATACGTAATTCAGATCTGGAATTCAAATTCAAATATTGCATTTCGTTTTCAGAGGGTATGACTAGCATTTCTATGGCTAGCCGAAAAACAATAAATTTTTTAGGTATGCTAGCTAGTTTTTGGGTATAGAAAGAACTATCACAGATGATTCTTATTCTGAACCATTTGTGATACGGTTTTCACAGATGATTCAGAATAAGAACCATCTGTGATAGTATACATTCACAGACGGTTCTAGTTTCAAACCGTCTGTGATAGTATACCTTCATAGACAGTTCTAATTTGGAACCGTTTCTGATATAGTTTTCACAAACAGTTCAAAACCCGTTTGTGACGACATTATATTATTACTGACCCATAAACTCGAACAGCTCACAAAACCGTCTGTGATAATATTTTTAAATCATCCATGATTTTTGTGCGTAGTGGTAATAGCAAGATTGCTTCCAGTGGTGCTGGTTTGGGGCTGTTTACCTTTACTGGTTGAGGTAGACGTCGAGGAGGCAAGAGGGCCGTTATAGAGTCAACTTACGATATCTTTGTTTTTTGTAGAGCTCTTCGTGTGTCGGAGACCTTCAAATGATACCGTCTTCCATACAGATATGTGGTGGTATGATCCTTGACCTTCAACGGCAACCACAAGCGGAAGCACTGGACAACCAACGAGCTCTTCACCCATCTCAGCAAAAAAAGAGATGAATTCCGCTATTTTTGGTTGTGGGTGGGTCACTTCATTTGGGTCGACAGCATGGATAGTGATACGGTATCTAGCATATCAGTATCTAGCATATCAAATATGGTGACTAATTATCTATATAGAATGAGTATGCTATACAAAGAGAGACTGCTATAAACAATTCTGAGTTGGTACCGTGTATCTGCTGTAGTTTTTTTCTTCTTCCCGCCTTACCTTCTTGTTGTACTCTCCTTCCTCTACCTGCTGGGACTCTCCTTGTTCGCTCTTCTTCTGAACACTGGGATCCCTAGTGTTTTGTACCTTGTACCTTTTTTCCCTCTTAATAAAATGACGTGCAACTCTTTTGCATGGTTACCAGAAAAAAAGGTATGACCATGATTATTCTGAGCGAGCCCTTTAATAACAGTGTCCACGATATAGATGTTTCCCTAGTTACATGAATATGTATGTATTGGTAAGTAAAGGGAATCAGGGTTTGACAGTATAGCATAGATAATGTAAAGCAAGCAAAGGGAGGCAAATGGTTTTACAAATACATCATGTGGGTTAAGGTTAAAAATTTGAGGGACCGTCCCCTGAATAGGTTCCTTCTGCATTGGTGGGTGGCCAGTCCAACTTATCTCGTGGCATAGCTGCGAAACTGTATAATAGACAGGTGATGCAATAGATAAAGGGAATGAACGAGTATAGATTACCGAATTGATGGATGGTACATATGAAGGAACAGTGGCTATCGCAGAATGGTACAATCAGGTTATGAAAAATGTGCAAGCTGGGAAATACTAACAGCTGAAAACAAGCAATGGGGCAGCGAGAGTAATGTATGTATACTGGTAATGTATTCAGCGTTTTATGTAAGGCTCAACCTGCTCTGTAAAGCTGCCACTTCTGCAGGCCTGCATTGGTGCACCATTTACAGATAGTGCTCTCCTGAAGAGACAGCTGGTCTGCAGATGGTAAGGAGGAGATCTGTCACCATGTATGTGATCAAGATGTATAACATCAAGTGAATATCGGAGCCCTAAGGTATTATATACAGGCAGGTGTTAACTGAATGTATCGAGGAAAACAAAAGGGCAAGCACCGACCGTTGTGTAGTTTGACTGTCTGTAACACCCCCATTATGGGACGTTAGATTATCCTCGCAACTACTCAGGAATGTTAAGCTGCGAGTACTGTAGAAGAGTATATGTTGTTGCCAAGGCAAGCTTAAGCATAAAAACCAAACTTTATTATAAAAGTAAGACTTAGCAGCCAAATTTTACATAAAGGGACGTACAACCCAAAGTTACATTACCAAAAGAAACTCCACATGCAGACTTGAGTGTAGAATAAACCTTAACACTAGGCGTCGTCTACATCGTAGAGTTCGGCGTCATCTTGATAAACTCCTTCATTTTCTTGACAATCAACCGTACTCAACAAGTCACATGGAAAATGCTATTTAACTATATGCAAGAGATTGCCATGGAATGGGGTAAAGCAGTTCATTATTTTATGTGAATGCAATTTTGTTTGTAAACACTTTGCTTTTAAATATAAAATATCAAATCATAAACTTCTTAAGGTATTTGGGGGGTTTTCTAAACTTGATTAACAGACTTCCACATTTCCAAAACAATTCCAAATCTACTTATGCTTCGCTATTGGAATCACCCATTAAACACAGTTTCATATACCGGAAGCACGGTGTATTCGAATACCTTATATAAATGACTCTGCAGAGTTACCTAACTTTACCCACAAGATTCCTCAACCCTCATGACTGAGTTGAGAAAACAAGATTGTTTCACTGCTCATCTCTTTATGTAACCTCTACCCGATAGACTATGGACCCTCTGTCACGGAATACGGAGGCCTGACAGAGTGGAGCCTACTGTTGTGAAATATGGTTTTATCGCTTCCATACCACAACCCAATGCCGGCCGTTCCCTTTTCTGGAACAATATATCATGCCGATATGTAGATATTCAATCGATTTAAGCAGCTACTAAAACCAGGTTTGACAAGTCAATGCTTGTGGTTGAGCGGGTGCTATGTTCTTTATTTGGCATAAGGGTCTAGTCCTTATATTTTCACCAAAGCAACTTCCACTCACAAACTTATATTTCAGTGCCCGCGGCACTGCCAAACTTTCACCCTAGGATAAGATCATGGGCTTAAGCCATCTTGTGGCTTCCCGTGATATCTCTTTATCCTAGTTTCACTTTTAAAATTCTATCGGCAAAATGCCAAGACTCTTAGTAATAAAAGATTGTTGAGTTCCTAATCTATGGTGATTATATTTATAATACTTTTAATATTACTAAGTTTTGTCAAGGTGAATGTGGCCATCAAATTAGACAGGGCTTTTTCGGGTGGTAGGACATTAGCTAATACCATGTCATTTTAAACAGTACTTGTACATGAAATAACAACATGTAAATAACATAATGAAAATACTGATAAATAATAATTAACGAAAAGTAGGTTCAATATGATCAAAAACATGTGACTTGCCTTGCAGATTTATTATTTCAACAAGTTCGTATCCTTCTAGCTCTTGAGCTTGCACTTCTCCTCCTTCGTTTTCTTGGGAATTAATATTGGAAGCTAATGCAAAAAAGGAGAAAAATAAATCAATTCCGAGCTCAAAAGACTAAGTGAGGAATAAAGAAAACAAATAAAAAGAAGATTAAAGAAATTCAAATAAAATAGGTTTAAGGCTTTTAGGAGGGTCCAAAAGGTGAAATGGGCCTGAGAAATGGGTCAGCGGGCTCAAAACAGTCAAAATGGGTATAAATATGTATTTTGGGTTTCGGGTGAACAGTAACGGGTTTACACTATTCATCACGGGTTGGCACTGTTCACAGCGGGTCTGAGCGGTGGGATCTGGTAATGTTTATGCGGGTCGGGTCGCTATTTCTGGCCGAAACCCGCATGCTACAATAATCGGTGACTCGGCCTGTTTAGCGCTTGGGCCCGACACTGTGCGGCCCAAGTGCACAGTGCCGTCTTCCTCCTCCGTCTGTGCGCGCGAGCGAAGAACATAGGAAGATGGCGGGAGCTAGCAACGGCGCTATGGTGATTTGCGCAACTTTGGGGGGTACAGTCGAGTTGTTAGGGCTATGGGGACTCCATTTTGGGGGTCGATGGCGGCCGGGGAGGCGGCGTTCGCCTGCGGCGAGGTCAAAGGCATGGTTTTTGACAACAATGGCGAGTTTCAAGGCTTTAGGGGGTCGAAGCTTTGGTGTTTGAGCATCCTTGGGGTTAGGGTAAGCTCATGGAAGTGGTGGTTCGGGCTGGGGAGGGCTGTGCGAGGCTGGCCACGGCGAGGCATCAAGGCCGTGCGGCAAGCTTCGACAGCGAAGAAGAGGAGGGCTCGAGAGGCTAAGGCCATGGTTTGGGGAGTCTCTTGGGAGCTTGAGGAGGCTGTGGGCGCAAGCAATTGGACTGAGATAGACCGGAGGAGGAGAATCAGGTTTTAAGTTCACTTGGGAATTTTTTGTCGATTGCCGACGAAGTGTGAAAGATCAAGTTTCGTTTAAATTGGTTTTGGTGTTAATGACAAATGCCATTATGAGATTTTGATGTTAATGACAAATACTTTTATAATATTTTGGTAATAATGACAAATGTATATATATGAGACTAATATGTTTGTTTAAGTATATTATAGCTTAGTCTCATTTGGATGGAAAGGTGAAATGAAAGATGTATGCAATCGAAATCATTATCTAATATACTAATGCATTCCGTAGATCCAAAATATAGATTGAACTCCTCAATTTATCCAAAATGAATATGTGCATATGTCTTCATTATATACACTTGTATGCACACATTTAGGGTGAGCTCTCTCTATAGTTTGGAGTTTCATGAGTATTGATCCATGTTTCTTTTAATATGCATATTTGGGATCTTTACTTTAAAATACATTCTTGAGTATATATAGCTTGTATAGTTCATATATGCTCACGTGCAATTGGGTTGTCATCTAACTTCTCATTATGTGTTAATGGTTGAATGCCTAATGACAACCGGATAAGTAAACTTTGTTTAAAACTTATCTTAGAGTATACATTTGTTGTGTACAAAGTGTATACTCGCAAATCAACTTCTATATCCCATTATTTGTTGAGATTGTCATGAATTACCAAAAAGGAAAGATTGTTGAATCTAGTCCCTCCATTATGTGTTAATGGTAAAGTTTAGTAATTGATGACAATTGTTTTGTGGACTAACGGTTTCCATGAGTTGGATGAATAGGTTAGGCTCTACAAATGAGGATGACTTGGGATGACTTCATGAATTGAAGATCATCAAGTCAAGATTGAGAATAAGATAGCTTCATAAGTTGAAGGCTATCAAAGAAGAAGAAGGCTTCATTGTTGAAGGCCATCAAAGAAGAAGACGCATCATGAGTTGATGCATGATGATCATGTGTTGATCAAGTCAAATGAAGACCATCATGTGTTGATGAAATTGATGAAAAGATGCATTATGTGTTAATGCATATCAAGACGATGACCCGAGGCAAAAGGTATGACTAGTTAGGGCTAAGGATGTGTTCCTAGTTTTTTACCGGTCTTGGTGTTTGGTTGGAAGACCGGATTGCTAGTATAGATTGATGTACTATTAAGAGGGGTCATGTCTAGTAGTTTGAGTCTCATCATATGTTGATAGCTCAAACCTCACTTGCTCTAGCTCATCTTGACATGATGCTTGCATTTGCGAATGTGTTTTGCAAATAGTTGAAGCTCATGTATTATATTCTAGTAATATAGGACTATGCATTGCGAATGTATTTTGCAAGTTCTCGAAGTCCATGTTTCCATTCCTTGTGATATGAGGTTTATATTTGCGAATGTATTTTGCAAATAGTTGTAGCTCATATTTAATCTTTGCGTCATGATTTCAAAAGTGTGCGAATGTGTTTTGCAACTTGTTGAAAATCATGTTGTGATCCTTGTGTGCATGATATCGTAGTTTGCAAATGTGTTTTGCAAAGACTGTTGCCGACTCCTAGACGGGGTGGGAGGCATCGTGCGCGGTGATCTTCTCAAAGAAGGTTGTGAGAAGACTCGGCGAAGTTGTGAAGGTCGAAGCTTACCTACCCGGAGTGGGAAAGAGCTATCACTAGTGATTTGAGGTGGAAGACTTAATTCGTGGAGCCGGTCCGATTTGTTCGGGCTTACCTCAACGTGGACTAGGGAAGACCGGCAAGTCTCCGAACACCATGGTAAAAAGAGAACGTGTCACTTGTGGTTTGCTTTTTTGTGCTCTTTTTACATTCAAGCAATTTACTTACTTAGCATTGTTTTGATTGCTTGTAAACCTAAGATTGCAAACCTTGACCTAGGTTAGTATTATTGGTGCACTTAGGCGAATCTGCTTGACTTAGGCGCTATTTGAGCTAAACCAAATTGATTTAAACTTCCGCATTGTATACTTGGTTTAGGAAAATAGAAAATCTCTTTAATTGTTAGTATTAATTCGAAGAGAATTTTTAAACTGCCTATTCACTCCCCTCTAGTCGGCCACCTCGATCTTACAAAGTGACAGTCACTGGAGCAATTGGAGGTGTGGAGGGATTCACTGAACATCGGTGCATCTTCACGGAGGGGCTTGGGGCTTTTTATAAGCGGGCTAGAGTGGTCGGCTGTAGGGAGGCGCACACTCGAGCTGGTCCTCGACGGCGGGGAGATCGGCAGGGTGCGGTGGCACCTCGGGTGCTGACTTGCGGTGGTCAAATCTTGCGGCTGAGAGACAAATGGGAGGGCACGGGCCAAAATATCCTGTGGCGGTGGCTTGCGGTCAAGGTGTCTTACCGGCCAAGAAGAGATGTCAGGGGAGGGCAGAGGGAGGCATACGGCTATTGTCAAGTTCAAAGAAAATTCAAGTTTCTTTTAAAAATTTTGGTTCGTTTCACTGTCAATCTCGCCAAGAGCAGTACAAGTGTACAATTGGTCCTCAGCGTGACTCTGTGAACAATATCGGCATCAAACTTAAATGCATGTGGTCCCCGTAGCGTTACCTCTGCATTTTCTCTGTTACATATAAATCAGAAAGTATAAGCACGCAGCTAATATGGTAGGCAAAAAGAGTCTACAATAAAGAGCTATAGCATGGAAGCAAATAAACCAGATATAACCATCTTCAGGAAAGCAATGCTCTGTTTTACTGGCTGCAAAATAAATTTAGGGTGCTATAGGTGTACCCACTGGCGGATCCAGTATGGGTCACGGGTGTTCAGTTGAACACCCAAATTTTTTTATAAAATACCAGATATATAATAGGTATATTATATATATACTATTAGTTGTGTTAAAACTATATTTTATACCTGCAATTAAATTTAGCCCGCACTCCTCGTATCTCGCGCGCAGCCCATGTAATACATTAGACCTATTTTCTTTCCACTTTGCCCTCCTCACGTGGTGCAAAGTGAACGTGTGGCAGCGCGGGCGAGCAGAGACGTGTCGCGAGCAAGCAGGCAGTGGCACAACGAACACGGAGGTAGGGAGCAATGCGGTAGCCGAGAGGGAGCGTGACATTGGAAAGTAAGTAGCACCTCCAATTTATTGTCATCGTCCTCTCTTCAGATCTATGTGTGCTCCATCCCACTCCACTTATTGTCTTTCTTGGTCTGTTTTGCTCTATGGAAGGAACATACAATTTCCTCTTAGGTGAACAGTTCTTACTGATAGGGAAATAGTAAAAAAAGGCAAGATCAACAAGATATACAATTCTCATTTATCTCTATAATTTGTTGTTTAATTCATATAATTATGCTCGCCTTATGTCGCCCATTTCCTTGTAAGAAATCATTAATTTCTGTAATTTATGTATTTCTATTATATCTACATACATGAATCGTTATATCGGTGTTTGGGGGGGGGGGTGACAGTGCGCTGCGGTATCGACGTATTCGAGCAACTTAGCTCTGAAATCCGAACACCCATTTTAAAAATCCTGGATCCGCCACTGGGTGTACCTGCCATCTGTTATCTACATGTTTCGATTGGCTTCGGAGCTTCTTTTAACAGTAACTGTCCTGATATGTGACACAGCAGGAATAAGTCCTATGGTATGTGTATTGTAACAGGTAGCAATAATTATTATGCGATAGGGAAACCAGAGTAGATATTTGTAATTGAAGGCGACAGTATGGTTTCGCTCGTTTCGGCTTCAGTTTCTGGCTTTTGGTTTATTTTTACTATTTATAAATTTCATTTTTTCTGAACTTTTGGCTTTTAAAGCTTTTTTTGCCTGTTCTTTTTTTCCCGTATTCGTTTGCATTGTCTGTGATGAGCTAGCATAATTTTCTATTTTTATTTTTTTTAAATTTAATCACGCCAAATAAGTCACCTTCAGCTACAGTGAAATTTCAACCAGTACAGTACAATTTCAACTATAAGCCACAACTTTTTAGCCCATGCGAGCGGGCCTGGCTAAACAAGCAAGCGTATCAGATAGTAGGGCTCTGTCATTTGATCTGGTCCTCAGGGTTTCAAATGAATAAGTGTGCACGCATACATAGGGAACCTATCGGTACAATCAGGCATGTTTGGTGCAACGTGAATAATAGCATTTATCTTCTTTTTTCTTTTTGATTTATCGTATGTCAGAATTTTTTATGTTTATTACTCTCCGCACAGAATGAAATTAAATTTGGAAGTTTATATATAAGTAGAATAATTTGAGAAGTACATTGTCATTTTTTTAGAATTTTATAGGTTTATTTGGTATAATATAGGATCGTCGATGGTAATCAGATGAGGTTGGACGATTATGATCTACAGTGAAATTTTTTCTCTCAAATTTATTGCCTTTTGATTATTCAATCTATTAATATAGCACAAACCAAAACAAAAAAAAGATAGTAAAAGGAACAAACATATATACTGTAGCGAACTGCACAAGTACTGTAGAAAGAGCCGGTTCCGCGGCCGTATGTGACGTTAGGAGAGATCAGCAGACGTGAAACACTCCGAGATTGAAGTGCAGACGTGAGCTTGCAATAACTTGAGTTGGGACTTTTCTTCGCGTGTGCTGTTGATGTGTTGATTTCTTCCACTAGATAATATGCGTAGACCTCAAGCTCGCATCGAGAAGTAACGGTCTCAATTAACGCAGGTTAATTTCTTCCGTGCGTGTCCAGAAGAAGCTAGGTGTGCGATGTTGTTGTACTGCTGGTTTGTGAAGACGTGAACGCCACGTACCGCTGCTTGATGAGGACGTGAACGCGACGTACTGCTGCTTGATGAGGACGTGCTGCTGCTTCGCGAACGACGGACGAGGCCGACCGACCAACGCCACGCACGCCACGCACCCTGTTTTAAAAAATACATTGTTTAAAAGCTAATTATTGTGATAGTATAACCATAAACTAACTTTAAACCCAAAAGAACCCGGTTTTTATTTCTAATTATGTTTATAGCTACAAAGTGTCCTTCTATCGCCTCTTAAAATTCTAGTATAAAATTAGCATCTCAAAGCCACACTTTTGACTAGAATCTGACCTTTATTTACATACTACGGCCTAAACTATGATCTTATCTTTGAGATGATGAGTTCTTATTCAATTCTAACAATTTTAACCTTGTCACGCAATCTTAATATTAGGCATCCAAAATTGTCACATGTCGTAGCCTCCGGACCGCACCTCCGTAGCTCCAATACATATCATCTATCATGCGTTGTAGCCTTCGGATCGTACCTCCGTAACTCCAATATGCATCATCTATCTCTGATCTTCATGCACCCCAAGCATGAGCCCGATCATTTCGTGACATCTTTAATCGTCTGAATCTTGGATCTCTCATCCTAGTTCTGATCTACCTCATCATGGACCACGATCACCTTCATACTCAACCTACATATGTAAAAACTAAAGAAGATTTTTCCGACACAAGTTCATTTAATTTAACCAATATCAGTCCACACATACTTTACCTCAAGTAATAATAAGCAACATTATCAATTATTCATCAGAAATTTACTATTATTAATTATTTATCACTAAAATATTTTAAATCTAGTCACATGATCTATCACATACCAATAATCCGGGCTACACTGATTCCATCTTGGATGGTATGCACTTGACATGTTGCTTTCGTATGGATGATGCTGTCGTGTCGTTCGGATTTTGTTTTCGCTTAGGCTTCTCCATAAGCAGCTTATGGTTGGCTTAAGCTAAGCCAAACCAGGGGCGATCTAGCGGGGGGCGGGGGGGGGGGGGGGGGGGGGCTCGAGCCCCCCTACTGTTATTGGACCCTTGGAGCCCCCCTAAATTTTTAGCCATGGATGTATAATGTAGAAGGGGCTGAGGTCGAGCTGAAGGTACTTCAGCCCCTCCAAAAAATTTTCCTAGATCCGCCACTGAGCCAAACTGTTTGGTGGTCTAACTTTTTTTTGTTGGTTGGCTTCCTGGGATGTGGCTTAAGGGTGAAATATGTGAAATACCCTTAGGTCTAACCATTGTATTTCAAATAGTTTTTTGACATCTATATATGCCTAATTCAAATATACCATATCATAATTGGTGAACTAGAAAGGAAAGGTTTGAATCTAAAATAGAATTCTGACGTGTATAAAAACAGAGTTCAGACATGTATATGCCTAATTGTGAGGTCGCATTACATGACACAAATCATAGTTATCTATACCCATCAGTACTGTCTATTGCAACCCAACAATTCCAATGCAACCAAAGTTTGTCATGGCCTCGTGGGATCTGACAAACGACGCCATGAATCATCCAAAGAAAAGTTAGTGAAATCACAACAATATTTTTTAGGAGAATAGGAGAGAGGCTCCTACTAAAATATTATATAAAATAATGTGAAGATACGGTAAAAGTAGTTTGAGAATACATGCTCAACAAGAGCAAGAATCAAGACAACAAAGACTTAATAGAAACTACTCAGCCAATTATCCATTTCCACCTTCAAAGACAATAATTGGTCGAACACACAACCATCAGCGGTAATTTACGGATTTTTAGTGCTAATTTGAACCTAAATCGATGATAATCACCTTGATAATCACTGTATCTACCCTCGTCCAATTCAGAAATATATATACTATGTGAGTAGATATACTAGCTAGCTTGGTTCTGTTGCCTTTTTAGCATATTTAGAATTGTTTGCCACTGTATTTACAAAAATAACATATCTACCGTCCCACCACCAGGCGGCAGGTGATTAAGTTAGCTGATTAGCCAGCTTAATTACTTGTCCTAATTTATTTTTTGCTTACTACTTGTTTGAATTTTTAAATATAACAAATGAGCTCAAAAAATTATAAAATTTTATATGCAGCCTGCTAACACAACGTACTTAGCTATGTAATGTTTTTGGTAATTTTATCCTCTATGAATATTGCTGAGAAATTCATACGATTTTGATATTTTTAGGAGCTATTACATATAGCAAACAAGCTGATTAGCACGCTTAATTATCTGCCCTAATTTTTTCGTTTAGTGTTTGTTTGAATTTTTAAATATACCAATTAGCTCAAAAATTACAAAAATTTATGTAGAGCCTCCCGACACAAAGTAGTTGTTAGTGTAATTTGTGAGTAATTTTATCCATTGTGAATGTTGCTAAAAAATTCATAAAATTCTAATATTTTTATGAGTTGTTACACATAGCAAACGAGTTCCAAAAATTACAAAATTTTATGTAAAGCCTCCCAACATAGTCATAGTTATCATGTAATTTTTTGAAAATTTTATGTGATCTGAATTTACCATGTTTATTCGGGTTAATTTAATCATGAATTTATGAACATTTCACAATTTTTTTTAGAATTTTATACATTAGGAATACTTGTACAAGTAAAAGTAAATGTAGTAGTAAAAAAATACAATACACTCGATGTGATATGGCTTACCCATTTGAGCCACTGCTGCCTCCTTGCTGCGTCTACCTCCCCGTACGTGGCCTTGTCGTCCGTTGAGCACGAGCATGTCCCATGGGGTACGTCATCGAGGTGCGCCCTATCCGTCCATGCCGTCATCCACTGTTGTTACAGTGTCCGCCAGTCCATACCATGCCGACCAGCCCTTGATTGTCTGCATTTTCAGAATCATGAACATTACGTAGCAAGATATATAAAGTGTACACATTAGTTGATGAAGTTTGACTCACTGCTGTACGGCTTACGGTAAGAACCTACCGTCCAAAGGGCGCACGGCCTAGTGCAAACCGAACTGTCGCATCACACGCTGTGGCGCGTAAGACTCCACCATGTATGAGAACACCAGATGGTGTGTTGTCGCCCATAGCTCCGCGTTCTCCAGGCATTGCAGGGACAACCCATGCGGCGATATATGATCCACAAAATCTACAGTCTATGGACCCCATATGATGTCGCTGTCATGTAACGACTCGAACTCATTGTGCCACAACAAGTAGTACTTCAACGATTTGCTATTTGCCCAACGCAGACGGGTAGCAATCCAACAGATGCCCATTGTGGGCCCGTCTGTCAGGTTGGCAAACTCGCCGAACAAGTGCATTGGCGTCATGATGGTAAGACGTCCGATAGGAAAGTGCTCCCAACTCCACAACTGCATGAGCACATATCAGCTACCTTGATTGGAGGTACCAGCAGTGGCGCGATGGCAAGCATCACATAACCCCCGATACGTGGCACATAGGATCGCTGTTCCCCAACTGTACCGAGGCATTGCCCCAAACTCTACGTCAACCAAAGACTCGGCGAGGTCGATGAGCTCAGCGTTGCAAGTATCATCGTGTGTGGCTGAAAATATGCTCCAACCATAGAGCTGAATAAGGAATGTGACGAGGTGTCTCCTGATGACCTCCGGCGGTGCATCCTGCGGGAACACACTGAAATTGTTCAGCCAAGTGCATGGGATGTCATGTGCACTCTTCGGGATAGGCTGGCCGAACCGGTCCATCAGCCTCTCCTTCTAATCTGCTGGTGCAGGGGCTAGAACAAGTGCGTCACCCCTAAAAGGGAGACCGGTAAAGAACGCAACGTCCTGCAGAGTGACCATCAGAGTAGAATGTGTGCGTCTCAGGCCTCCACCTATCTACCAGTGCTATGAGCAGGCTACCGTCGATGGTGAACTCATGTTTGGTGGAGACCAGCCTCGCAAAGGGTAACAAGCATGTGGCCCGCAGGGTTGGGACGTAGTGCTCGTCCAGCGCCCATGGATCGCTCCCCCCGCAGCTTGAAGGGCGAAGGGCTAGCTGCGTCACCTATCATCCATGAGTGGCAATGGTGTTTTTCATCGTACAACTATTCGAGAAGCCCTGGTAAAGCCATATCTTCCAATACATAGACAAACCAAATATTAGTGTGAAGATTAATAATGATAGTAAAACTTACTTCATAATAAAAACTACATTAATTATGACTAACTAAATAACAGTAATTATGACTAGGACTACGGGAATAACGTTGAAAGCATACCATAAAAAATTACCTATATTTCGGGAGAAAGAATCAGCACTGCCTATCCACTGGCTTCTCAAAATAATTAGCTACGCACTCCTAATTTTGAGTAACGACAATGAGAATGAGCTTCTGCGATGAGCGACTGAGATAAGAAATGATGAACTATGAGAGGTTTCTATTTATGGCCAAGCGAAAAGTGAACCTGGTGCGCTCACCCCGTATATTGAGGAGCCATTGCCACGAGCAGCACTTCGGGTGAGAGGGGACGACATGGTAACACTGACAAATGTGCAAACGAGGGAGCGCGCGAGGGGGCACGACACACACAGAGTAACAATTGTGCGAAAGACACAGTTGGAAAGAAAATATAGCATGATCGGGCCGACATATTCGCGAAGCATAAATGTCAACCACTTGAAAAGATGCATAAGCATCGTTAAATTCATAATTAAATTAACTCGAATAAACATGGCAAATTTGAACCACATAAAAGTCCTAAAAAATTACACAATAACTATGACTGTGTCAGAAGGCTTCATATAAAATTTTGTAATTTTTGGAGCTCGTTTGCTATATATAAAAACTCATACAGATATCAAAATTTTATCAATTTTGAGTAACATCCACAATGGACAAAATTGCTCAAAAATTACACTGCCAAGTATATTATGTCGGAGGTTGTACATAAATTTTTGGGCTTATTTGATATATTTAAAAATTCAAATAAACACTAAACAAAACAATTTAGAGCAGGTAATTAAGCCAGCTAATCAGTCGCCTTAATCATCTACTGTCTCCTCATCGGGCGGTAGGCTATCTGCCGTCTGCTGGCAGGGCGGTAGGCGCTTGCCGTCGGTGCCCCCTCCCCCACGAGTCGCTTCGCCGGCTCTGCCGTCCGTCCACCGGACGTTAAAAGTGATATTTATATAAATACGATGTGTATATTACTACTTTTGTAAATATCGTAACCAACAGTGATAAATCCGCTAAAAATTTTGGTGTTCGAGTGTATCACCTCTACACTTCAACAGATGGCCTTCTTGTAAGGTACGGGCTGTTCGGCCACTTGATGGACGTACCGCTCGGCCTCGGCGAGACCCTCCTGTACGCCGGCCGTGTATGCACCGGCGAGCCGTGTTCGTGCACAGCGCCGTGCTGCCTCCAGATGTTGAAGTACGTGTCCGGCGACATGGGCGGCCTGGCCGGCGTCATCGGCGAGCAGTACCTCAGCTCCAGCGACGCGTTGCGCCGGAACCTGTCGATGAACTCCACGGCGCGCCTGTCGAAGTCGGCCTCGACGGCGCCGGGGCTGGTCAGCCTCGAGTGGACGATCTCGGTCGGTGTGCTGCTCGCCGTGTGGAAGCTCGGAGACGCGGCATCGTCGTCGTCGGTGCAGTCCAGCAGGCTCGGTGGGAGCCGGAAGGGCGTTGCCGGTGTCGTCGTCGTCGGAGGAGATGGATTGAGCTGACCTATGGCTCTCGCTGCTTGTGCTGCCTTACGCAGCATGCGCCATAGAAGCGCAATACCACCATTTTCCTTCATGCTTCTAGTTGAATTCTGTTGGAAATTTTCCTCCGCAAGCTGAACTATTTATAGGTCTAAACTAAGTTGACATAAAATTAGTTTTTTTACTCTTATAAAATTTCAAATTCATATAGAAATTATAAATTGAATGGAGATAAACAATAAAAAATAGAGAAATAGAAAGTAGGTATCTCGATAATAGAAAGCGCCATGAGTGCGGAGTAGCAATAAGTTATCTACGTATAAAACATATCAAAATTAGTGATATAATAGAAAATTACGAATGACAACAAAAATTTAGATCATATGAAACATACTAGAATTAAGCTAATTTGAATCACGAGACAAAAGAAATAAAAGGCGGCATCTTTTTTCACACTTTATCTAATGTTCTTATCATCTTCATAGCTTGTTTGTTGATGCAAGTAGGGAGCAAGGATTAATTGATTGACATAGACTACTCGAACCTCTTCATACAGTGGGCAATGAACACACTACACCAGCACTCAGGGGCGGATCTACAGTGGTTCATGGGTGTTCAGCTGAACACCCAAAATTTTTGACAAAAAATCTAGTATATATAGAGTATATTACATATGTATATATAAAATTGGGCCAGTTTAATTGTTTTGGGTCACAATCTGCCGTCCGGCCCGACCGCTCGAGGGGAATCGCTGTAGCCTGCGTTCGCGTGCGCGTGCCCGAGGGAAAGCCCAGCCCATTTGCTGCGCCTGCGCGCCTGCTCCCCCGGCCCCCATTTCCCCCGACCCCCGGTCGCCATTTCCTGCCCGCCCGAGCGCTGAGCGGTCGACCCGACGCGGCGACGCATCCACCCTAACCCTAGTCGGCGACTCGGCGCCGACCGTGCCTCCGGCCCGCCGCCAGCGTCGATCTGGGCTCCGCTCTAGCTTTCCGGCCCTCCGCCCCACCGCTCCGCTCCGGCGCTCCGCCCCTCCAGTCCGCTCCGCCGCACCGCTCCGGGCTCCGGCGCTCCGCCCCTCGCCCCGCCACTTCGCCCCGCCGCTTCGCCCCCCCCCCCGCCCCGCTGGGCGCCGGCACCGTGAGGTCCGCCGTCCGCGACAATGTTCGGCCCTCAGCTCCGCCGGCACCTCGACGGCGGGCCCGACTGCGATAGTATTCTAATCCATCTCAGGATGCAACTCTCTGGAGCAAGGTAAGAAACTAATAAACCTTGTAATCTAGAATCAATCAAGCAAACGCTTCAAATATCCGGATTGTATGAGTGATAACTGCAAGAGATATTCAGATTATGAATCTTGCTTTGCAGATGGTGTCATTTCCTAGTTTCTAGTCGGATAATAGTACCATGACTATAAGCAGAGGTTTGGTCCCTGGGGTGGGAGTGGTGGCACCATATTTGATGATGTTATATACACCGGTGTCAGACAAATCAATTTAACGCGAGGATTGGGAAAATCTTCTATGAAGGTCCTCTCTGATCGAAACGGACAGGCGATATGGGGCGACAAGCGCAGAGTCAGTGGGGGAGCGAGACCTGAAAAGGTGATGCAATTTCATCTTCAGAATTTCAGTTTCAGATTTGTGATAACTGATGACATGGAGTTTTTTGTATGGCAGGTTGTATTCGACTTTCCATCAGAGATCTTGACTCACATAACCAGTTATTTCAGCACCACGATGATCATGGGCCAAACGGTGATCAAATCTCTTACACTCTACACAACAAAGAAGAGCGATGGACCGTTGATCATGGGCCCAAGAGTGGAATTTCATTGCAGGGAAGGATGGTATGGTGATAGCATTGGGGTTCATGTCCTGGAAGGGAATGTGCTATCACAGAGTTGACAGGGCATTGACCGATAAGAGTCCGTCTCGACAGTCCGATATGCTTGCACTAGCACAGAAGGAAATTGGAGATGAGGTAAACCAATTTCTTCGAGTGGATTATGTTGAAATACTAATGCAAGTAGTAGTAATATCTTCAGTAGAGTTCTTCCAATGTTGTCTTATAATATGGACATCAAATTAATAATATGGCCATATGTTAGAAACTAGTATTGGATTGACATGTTATCCTTAGTACGAACAATTGTATGCTAACTATTACTACTGTAGATCTTTATGTTTTGTACTGAAAAATATTTTTACAACTTCGAACACCCATTCCAAAATTCCTGCGTCCGCCACTGCCAGCACTCCTCGGCCGCCGCCGTCGCTCCCGCATACATTGATGGCGGCGGCGACGGCGAGGGTGCTTCCTTTCCCTCGCTACAAGAGCTCCATAGCGCCTCCCATACCACCGCGACTGCCGGCGTCTGGGACCTCACGGTGCAGGTTGACCACTGGGCCAGCAGTTGGAGCTCGGGCAACAGCCCCGGCGCTGCCATGGACTGTGACGCGGCCGCTGGGTGGTCCCCCACACCGCCCTCACCAGGATCGGCGGCGACGGCAACAAGCCGATGAGCTGGAACCTCAGCGACTTTTCGGCACAGCCAACTGATGAGAGCGGCGGCATGGGCGTTGCATTGCCGAACGCCGCCAGGGCCGCTATAGCGCATACGCCGGCTAGGAAGAGAGGGGGTAGCGTGGCGCCCGCTGTGGTGGGGGCTTAGCAGCGGCGGCGCCTTCGGGGCACGTGCAAGACCACATCATTGCGGAGCGGCGGTAGAGGGAAAAGATCAACCAGAGGTTCATCGAGCTCTCCACTATCATCTCCGGACTCAAGAAGATTCATGTATATTTCACTTTCTTTTTTATTTCTTTCTTTGATTGATTATCACTTCTTTAATTTTATGATTTTCACTACTCTTCTTCTTCTTCTTCTTCATTGTCATCTTTAATTTTATGATTTACATATATTATTTCACTTTCTTTTTTTGATTAATTGATTAGCTCTTCTTTAATTTTATGATTTTTCACTTCTCCTCCTCCTCCACCTCCTCGTCGTCTTCTTTAATTTCATGCTTGCTATTAATCTTCCTATCAAGGAGAGCTAGCCTATCTTTGGGTTAGTTAATATCTCTCTCTTTCTCTCTCTACTATGTACATAGTTGCCACCGGAGAAGGTAAAACTTAAGCATTACTAAGCCCCCGATGGCTTCGCCCCTGCAAGTACCGTTTGGTATGCTAGGTCCAGAGATGCACCTGATTCTGCCGTGGGACTCCCCTAGTTCCTACTCACGAATGCGACGCGCCGTCTTTGTGAACCCTCCGGGAATTCGGTTGTCCCTTTGTATTCTCTATATTTTTCTTTTGTTATAGTCTCCTTTGGTTTATATCTAACCAAGTCCTTCATCCAGTTACAAATTGATATGGGCATTTACACTGCTCACGGTCCACTTTCTAATACAACTTCTCACTTCAGACGACCCACTTGGCCCAAGGCGCCTTAGCGCTTACTGCTTGGTTACGTCTTCCTGACTGCCTTCCCACCCTTGATAGTTCCCTGTAAGTTTAAGCTCTAATTAGATTGGTTTTGATGGTTAATAATAAATCTAAATGTGAGTCTAAATCATAAATAAGAAATCTAAATATGAGATTACCTCATTTATTGAATATAATATTGCTTAGTCTCATTTCGATGAAATAGTAAAAATTATGGAGATATGCATTTGACGTCATATTCTTATATCTTGTTGTAGTCCTCAGATCTAAAATATAGGTTGAGCTTCATCAAAAGTCTAACTTGAATATGTGCAAATGTTTTTATTATATATTCTTATATGCACATATTTAGCGATAGTTCATTCTATGTTTTATGGTTTCATTAGTATTGATCCATATTTCTTTTTTCACATATATTGGGGATCTCTACTTTGAAACATGCCCTTTGAGTATATAAAACTTATGTAGTTCATATATACTCATATTGTTTTATATTCAATTATTTGTGTATGGGACTAACATGTTTATCAAATGTTTGAAAGGTTTAGTCCTGAATTTTTCTTGATGACTTCGAGATGCATGCTAAGGTTGACAAGAAGATCAACATGGCTTGTGATAAAGGTTATGTATGCATTTGAATTTAAATTATGAGGACAACTATGCATTATAAGGAAAATCGGTAGTACCGGTGTGTAATTGGCGGCACTACTGCAGTGCAGTATGACCAGGTGGTATGTGTGGTAGTACCGTACCCTAGTAGGACCAAACTTTAGTTGGCGATATGTAATTTCCCAAAAGGTACCCCGGTGGGACTAACATTTTCCAAAAGTTGAATGAATATGTTAAGTTCCATGATGATGAAGACTTTAGATGACTTAATAAGTTGAATGTCATCAAGAAGAGAATACATCATGTGTTGATGCACAACAAGATTACGAAGAGGAGATGATCATAAGTTGATCATCAAGTCAAGAGAAGACAATGACCCGGACTTGAAGTGAAGATGTGTGTCATCAAACTTCAAGAGGATGCTCAAGGCAAAAATATAACTAGTTAGTGCTAAGGATATGTTCTTAATCTTTTATCGGTCTTGATGTTTGGTGAAAGACTGGATTGCTAGTATATGTTTGCCGCACTATTAAGAGGGTTCTTGTCCAGTAGCTTGAGTCTCATCATGTGTTGATAGATCAATCCCGCTTGCTCTAGCTCTCTGTGGTACGATGTCATTATTTGTTAATGTATTTTGCAAATAGTTGAGGCTCATACATCTAATCCTTGTACCATGTGACTATACATTGTAAATGTGTTTTGCAAATGGTTGAAATCAATGTACCTACTCTTTGTTTCATGATTTAAGTTTGTAAATATATTTTGCAAATTCTTAGAGAACATGCATCCATTGGCATGGTCTAAGATTGATTGTTGCTATTTCTTTGGACTTAGACCATAGTAGTAACTCTTTGAATCTCTTATAATTTATGTATTGATATAATGTTTTGAAATCATGCAAATATATGGATTGTGTAGCCCTCTGCATAATCTTTCTATAGAGTCCAAGATCACTCAATTCTGACATCGGAGTCAAAAGTTGTGACCATTTTTCTGAGTGTCGTCTATACTAAAAAAACCAAAAAGGTAGCACCACCCTTATAACTGCGGTTTGACTGCAGTGCGGTAGTACCGCTCTTATACCTGTGGTATGACTGTAGTGCGGTAGTACCGCCCTTATACCTATAGTAGTACCACACTAACTTCCAACGGCAAGATTTTGGAACCCCAAAATAGCCGTTGAACCTCAGATGCGGTAATACCGGCCCCATAATTGTGGTACTACCGCAAATATTGATTTTTTAAAGGGATTTTGCTTCCAATGGCTAGGTTTTATGGTGTGGGCTATAAATACCCCCTTGGCCAGATGGGAGACAATATTTGCCACTACATTTCACTCTCTTTAACTAGTGTGAGCTTTTACTCTTAATTGTGCGTATGTTGCACCTTGTGAGTAAGGAGAGAGGTCTCTAGTTGTATGTGTTGCATCTAGAGGTGGATTTTGTATCCACTTGAGCTTGTATATTCGTTGCACGTGGTGAGAGTCAAGTAAGGGGCTTAACTTGTTACTCTTGGAGGTTGCCGACTCCTAGACGGCTTTGGAGGCATCATGCCTGGTGACCTTCTCAAAGAAACTTGTGAGATGCCCTGGCGTATTGTGAAGGTTGGAGCTTACCTAACTGGAACGGGAAAGAGCTACAACTAGTGGAATTGAGATGTTTGGCTTAATTCGTGGAGCCGGTCTAATTAATTAGGGCTTACCTCAATGTGGACTAGGGGAGACCGACATGTCTCCGAATACCACGGTAAAAAGAAACTGTGTCATTATGGTTTGTTCTCTTGTGCTACATTCAAGAAATTTATATTTATTGAATTAAATTGATTGCTTGTTACTCTAAGATTGCAAAACTTTGACTTAGACTTAAGTTGTTGGTGCACGTAGTGAGATTAGTTGATTTAGGCCTTAATTGTACAAAGTTGATTTGATTTATGCTTCTGCATATAAACTTGGTTTTAGCTAAAGGAATTGTAAAACTGCCTATTCACCCCTCTCTAGTCGGCCTCCTTGATCCTACAAGTGATATCAGAGCTTGGTCTCTCATTTTATTAGGCTTCACTGCCTAGAGAGTAAAGGATGACTACTAGCGATATAGTGCTCCCTAGTGAGAAACCTCTATTCAATGGCATGAATTATGATATATGAAAAATCCGTATGTCTTGTTATTTTAAGGTCGTGAGACCTAAAATTTGGCGAATTGTAGATGTGGGCTTTTTTCCTCCAAAGGATCCTCTTGCTTCAATTGTTGAGGAAGAGAAGTGCTCATATGATGCGGGTTGCCCGATCTTCATGATGTAGGATTGATGATGATAGCTTGGATCCGTGTAACCTGATAAACTGATGGCACCAATCACTATTAGAACAACAACCCGTGACAAAAGAATTCGCCCAACCACACGCTTGTGATCCCATCTACCTGACCATCAAGCAGTCTGTATTCTCATGTAAGCACAAGAACAATGGAAGATATTCTTAAGAAAATCACCTAATTTCCCAAAGGCAACGCGTAGCATAAACCCGAGAATAAGCAATATTAGCTATCTTGAAAATAATGTGGTCTGACCCAAAGGTTACGTATTACAAGGCTTATATAGCCCTGGGCATAGTCCGTAGGACCCCCTAATCATATACAACTCAATATTTTATCGTATTAGATTAGAACTCCTACAAAAAAGATGGAAGTCTTTGAAATAAGCTTTCCAACAAGTCCAAGATCACCGCAATCGGACTCTGTTTGTGAAGTTATTGTCCTTTAATCACAAGGAATCCCTTCGGTTCTGCACTGAATCAGTCACGTATGTTGTTACGACCATGTGGATGAATGTTATGACCATGTTGAGAATAATTTTGACTACGACCATGCCCTCTTTATGACCACACGTCCTCTATCGATGTTGGCTTCGACCACTTGTATGACCACAAGGAACCGTCATTACCTTCGTAGTCATCCGAGCTTCAAAGAGGATCGGACGATCTGGACAGCCGAAGCTGTTCAGACTAGTTTGAACATTCCAATGCAATTGAATAGTTTGAAATGAGTCGGTAGTCGTAGATGTCGTAGTCGTAGTGACGTAGTGGTTGTAAGTCGTAGTCGTAGCAGCGCAGTGGTCGTATGTCGTAGGCGGTGACGTGGTCGAAGATATGGTCGATGAAATCGTGGTCGTAGACACCATGGTCATAGACACCGTGGCCATAAACACTGTGGTCGGATGGTGCAGATAGCACCAAAGGGTTCAGAATAGTCCGAACGTTTTGAAGCCGATCTGATGGCCCAAAAACGATTGAACGGTGCCGATTGCGTCCATAGTCATTGGCCTGATCCGGAAGTTGTCTTTAATGCCGATTGGACTCGATCGAATGGCTCGAGGGAATTTTGTGAGCTCAAGTGGTCGTGGGGGTAATCCGATGCAGCAGAAAAGGCTTAGAGATATCTTTCCTTGCTTGTTCCCCATGTGTTTATCCTCCAGTAGCTTTTTCTCCATGGTTTCAACTCCAAAAGCATCACAACGTTTGAACTTGAGAATGCACAAAGTATTTGTATGAGGTAGTAACCAACTCTCACGTAAGTTAAAACCAAATGCAATTAGGAGCGAATTCACTAGTTGATTAATCTTTTTAGCTCGTGCTCGTGTAATCGGTCCAGTTAGCAGCTTAGGAGAAGAAGGTATCTTCGGGATGTCCTCAACATCCTCCCCATCTTGGAAAGAAGTTGTCCTCGACTTTGATTCTTCCGGCCCAAAGAACGGTAATAAATCAGCAATATTGAATGTAAAACTCACAGCATAATCATCTCTTAGAAGCTCAACTTTATAGGCATTGTCATTTATCTTTTCAAGCACTTTGAATGGTCTATCTCCTTGATGCATTAGTTTGGACTTGAACTTATCTGGAAAATGTTCTTTGCGTAGATGTATCCAAACTAAATCACTTGGCTTAAATAACATCTTCTTTCTTGACTTGTTCACCTTCTCAGCATAATATTGTACCTTCTTTTCAATTTCTTCTTTAGTCTTGACACGAATCTTTTTCACATATTCAGCTTGTTTTGACGCTTCCGTGCTAACATGTTCATGTAGTGGCAGTGGTAGCAAATTGAGTGGTGTGATTGGTTTAAAACCATACACCACCTCGAACGGACACAATTGAGTAGTAGAATGTATCACCCTATTGTATGCAAACTCCACATGCAGGAAACAATCTTCCCACTCATTGATATTCTTCTTGATCATTGTTCGTAATAGCATCGAAAGTGTCCTACTCACCACCTCCGTTTGTTCACCTGTCTGTGGGTGATAAGTTGTTATGAATAATAGCTTTGTCCCGAGCTTGGCCCACAATGTCTTCCAAATATAGCTCATGTACATGACATCTCGATCTAAAACAATCGTCCTTGGCATGCCATGCAATCTTACAATTTCCCTAAAAACAAGTTAGGTACATGTGACGCATCGTCGCTTTTGTGATAGGGCATAAAATGCATCATTTTAGAGAACCTATCTACAACTACAAAAACTGAATCCCTTCCCCTCTTAGTCCTAGGCAATCCTAAAACAAAGTCTATACTAATATACTCCCAAGGTACACTAGGAATAGGAAGTGGGGTATATAAATCATGTGGATTAAGTTTAGATTTCGCTTTGTGGCACGTAACACATCACTAAACAAACCTTTCGACGTCATACCTCATTTTAGGCTAATGAAAGTGAACACTCAACATCATGAAGGTATTTTCTCTACCAAAGTGTCCCATCAATCTACCTATATGAGATTACTGCAATAAAAGCAAACACACAGATGAATCTAGAACACATAATTTGTTAGCACGAAATAAGAATCCATCATGAACATAGAACTTATCCCATCCTTTCCCATCTTTGCATTTGGAATATGATTATGAAAATTCATGATTAGAAGTATATAAATCTTTCAAGCTCTCTAGTCTAGGTACATTTATTTCCAATTGAGTTAAAAGCATATTCCTTCTAGATAGAGTATCAGCTACCACATTCTCCTTTCCCTTCTTGTGCTTAACAACATATGGAAAAGTTTCAATAAATTCTATCCACTTAGGATGTCTATGGTTTAGTTTAGTTTGGCTTTTCAAATATTTCAATGCTTCATGATTAGAGTGGATAACAAATTCTTTAGGCCAAAGGTAATATTGCCAAGTTTCAAGCACACACACACACCAAAGCATACAATTCCTTATCATACATAAGATAGTTCAATTGAGTTCCTCTAAGTTTCTCACTAAAATATGCTACCGATCTTCCTTCTTATATTAAAACACCACTAATACCTATTCCACTAGCATCACATTCAATTTCAAAAGTCTTAGTGAAATCAGATAAAGCAAACAATGGTGCTTCAATTAATTATTTCTTTAGTTCTTGGAAAGCCTTGTCTTGTGATGTACCCTATTCAAATACAACACCTTTTTTTGTCAATTCATTTCATGGGGGCAACAATGGTGTTGAAATCTTTAACAAAACGACGATAAAAGCTAGCAAGACCATGAAAGCTTCTGATCTGACTAACATTTACAAGTGTAGACCAATCTTTAATTGCTTCAGTTTTAGATCCATCTACCTCAATGCCTTATCCAGAAACAATATAGCCTAAGCATACAACTTTTTTGGTACAAAAAGTGCTTTTGTCAAGATTAGCGTACAATTTCTCACTTCTAAACACTTGTAGTACTTATCTAATATGATAAATGTGTTCATCCATTGTTTTCTTATCTAATATGATAAATGTGTTCATCCATTGTTTTGCTAAAGATCAATATATCATCAAAGTATACCATAACAAATTTGGCAATGAATGCTCTTAAAACACGATGCATCAACCGTATAATGGTACTAGGTGCACTAGTTAAACCAAAAGGTATTACTAACCACTCATACAACCCAAATTTTGTTTTAAAAGCAGTCTTTCATTCATCACCAAGTTTCATTCTAATCTGATGGTAGCCATTTCTCAAATCAATTTTAGTGAATATAGTTGCACCAATAAGTTCATCAAGCATATCATCTAACCTAGGAATATGATGACGATATCTAACAGTGATATTTTTAATGCACGACAATCAACACATATTCTCCATGTACCATCTTTCTTAGGAACAAGAATTACAGGAACAACACAAGGACTAAGACTTTCTCATACATACCCTTTATCAAGTAGCTTTTGCACTTGGTGTTGAATTTCTTTGGTTTTCTCCAGATTAGTACGGTATGGTTGGCAGTTTGGAAGTGATGCGTTGGGAATTAGATCAATTTGATGCTCTATTTCACGCAATGGTTGAAGTCCTGCTGGTATCTCCTTTGGAAACACGTCATTAAAGGCCTGCAAAAGAGAGGAAACACCACTAGGAAGAGAGGTCAAGTCGTTAGTTGAAAGCAACATAGTTGCATCTTTGTACACAAGCACAAAATGCATCTTTTATGGGTCACTACTCACATCTCTCAAATCTAATTTGTGGCTAATATAACCATCCCTTCCTCACTCTTACCTTTTCCTCTCACATTTGGATTATGGCTCTCACTCACCGATGTGTGAAAGTCTCTCTTTTCTTTCTTCCTTCGCTCAATTTCAGAAGCTTCTTTTGCTGAAATTTAATATGTATTTGACTAGGAGTCATTGGATTAAGCTCCTTGGTCTTTCCCTTCCACTTAAAAGCATATTTATTGGAACGGCCATCATGTTGCACACTTCTATCAGATTGCTATGGCCTTTCCAACCGTAAATGACACACTGTCATAGACACCACACCGCACTCAATGGTGTCCTCATAGTCACCAATCTTGAAAGTAACATGTACCATATACTGAATCTTCACATCCCCACATTCGCTAAACCATTGCACATGATATGGACGGGGATGTTTCAGCATCTTTAAGCCAACCTTCTCACATAATTCAATATTAGCCAAGTTATAACAACTACCTCTATCAATAATAAGTTTGACTATCTTGCTGTTTACCTTAGCTTGAGTTTGAAATAGGTTAAATCATTGTGGATGTGCATCTCCTTCTTGTGCAAGCATGCTCAAATTCTTGGTGACTACTAGTGCCTCTCCTGTTTCATAACATAACATATCAACCTTTCCATTGTCATCCGAGGCATCCTCATATCTCCCTTTTTCATGACTGAGCTCAATCTCTTCTTCACTTCTGGATTCATACTCTCCATCTTCTGTCATAAGCATAACTCAATTGTTGGGATACTCCCTAGAAATATGACCACTTCCCAACATGTGAAGCATTGAATTTTTCTACTCTTCACTGTAGCACCAATTAAGAAAGTAGGGGATGGAGTAGTTTTCTTCTTACTTGATGTAGATGTTGAAGTTGCAATCGAGGAAGGACTAGCATTAGCATTTGACTTAGTACTAGTTGAAAATGTACCTTGTTCTAGATTAAATCGTGCCTTGGTGGCATTAGCAGATGATGCTGGAGCTTTTAAGTTGAAAGATGCTATCCTTGGGGTTAGCTTTACATCTTCTAGTAATTGTTTCTCCGCTTTTGTTGCTTGATGCACCAACTCAACGATAGTGTTGTAGGGCTGATATTGCACAATGCACTTAATGTTTTTATTCAAACCAAACAAAAAATGCATAAGTGTTTGTTCTTCATTTCCATGCATGCGTGTCCTAATCATAGCTTGTTCCATATCCTTATAGTATTCCTCCATCGAACAACTTCCTTATTGTAAATTCTACAATTTATCAAAAAGATCACATTCATAAGTGTTAGGAATAAAACATGCTCTCAATTCTCTCTTCATCTTAGCCCATGATGCAATCGAAAGTTCCTCATTGGCTTCTCTTTGGTTCAACACTTGTTCCCACCAAATCGACACATACCCATCAAATTTAAGTGACGCCATGTGTAGCTTCTTCTCTTCTGAATAATTATGCATCCAAAAAAATCTTATCCAACTTGAGCTCCCACGTGAGATATGCATCTGGATCGAAAGCACCTTCAAATTTGGGAATAGTGATTTTGAGTTTCCCAAACTTCTCCTCCACATGCGAGTCATTATGATGGCAGCCATGACGTTGGTAGTGATCATTGCGGTGTAACCAAAAGTCATCACTGAAATCCTCATTATGGGCATCACCATCGCACCCATGGCCATGGCCTCTCCCTGGGCCATGGTAAATTCCAAAAACACCTCCTCCATGCTCGGGAAAAGGTAGTCAAATCACATTGGCAGCGGCTCGATCTGCTTGAACTTCTCTAGCAAATCGTGTGGTTCTCTCCTCATCAGTCTTGTCAGACTCAACACCTCATTCATGGATGCCCACTGACCCTCACTCTTTGTGAAGCTCCTCTAGTATCTTCCTTCTCAAGACGCTCATGTTGTCATTCAACTGGATGTTGAAATCATTTGTGAGCTTCTCAAGGTCAGCTACTGTAACATATGCTTGTTCTTCTTCTTTTCCTGCCATGGTTAGTACAAACAACAGAAAAAAGAAAAAATCTATGTGTGTGGATGGGGAAGTTTATTTGTGGAATTCACTCAATCTCACCTTCTCTTACCAACTAAATTTCTTATGTATCCTTGATGGAATTGAAAGATCGAACGCATTTGGTGACAGTAGACAGCACAAGTTGATAGATTAAGTGAATTTAATTGCACCAGCACTGTTAAACAATGGCCTATTTGTGGAGCTTGGATGGAAGAGTGTTTACCTATGTAATATGATGTTCTGGATATTGTAAAGTCAAGTGATAATCCAAACTAGAAAACTTTGCCTAAGTGCTGATCCAATAGATGGAAGTAAAGTGTATGAATGCACACACAAAGATTAATATGACTTGATACAAACAAAGGAATGAGCTAAATAGAGATAGTCTGAAATCGAGGATAAAATAGCTCATTTTGCACCAAGTACTAAGAGAGATGCTAGCCAATTGCAAGAAGATGACTTTAAGGGCACAAGATTGCTCAAAAGGATCAGATCACACAATCTCCTTCTTTTGTTTTTGACTCAAGCTTCGGCCAATTAGTTCTTTCTCTAGCCCTCTTCTCTTTTTCTTTTTTTCTTCAAGCCATAGGTCTTTCTGTATGTTGGCTGCCTTCTTTGCACAAAAAACTCAAACTTCCATAAGTGTGATTTATTAATATGAGCAGCCAATATTGCAACGTCAAAAGCTAGTCTCAAAGATGAAAGGAATATTATAAGTGAAGCTTACTGTGGTTGATACCTTTTAGATGAACAGAGGAAATGACTCAATGATTAAGCGACACAAAGGAACACGATGATCAACACCTAAACCAAACTTCTAGTGGATGAAAACTTAACAAAACGCATGAAAATAACAGATGCAAAAACTAGGGTTTGGATTTTTTTTGATAATTGTTGGTTTATAGACTCTAGTTAATAAAAACAACAATAAAAATTGATCTAAAAGTTAGGGTAAATAATCCTACCGTGTCAATCTAGGCGCTCTGATACCAAGATGATGCGGGGTGCCCGATCTTCACGATGTAGGATCGATGATGATAACTTGGATCCGTGTAGCTTGACGAACCAATGGCACCAACCACTATTAGAACAGCAACCTACAACAAAAAAATTCACCTAACCACACGCTCGTGATTCCGTCTACCCGACCACTAAGTAGATGTATTACTGCTCCTACGAACCACAAGGAAGCACGAGAACAACAGAAGGTATTCTCAAGAAAATCGCCCAATTTCCCAAAGGCATGAAACCTAGGAATAAGCAATATTATCTATCTTGAAAATAACATGGTCTAACCTAAAGGTTACGTATTACAAGGCTTATATATATATCCCTGGGCACAGTCTGTAGGACCCCCTAATCATGTACAACTTAATCTTTTATCGTATTAGACTTGAACTCCTAAAAAAGTGAAAGTATTTGAAATAAGCTTTCCAACAAGTCCAAGATCACATCAATCGGACTCCATTTGTGAAAATTATTGCCCTTTAATGACAAGGAATCCTTTCAGGTCTGCGCTGAATTAGTCACGTATGTTGTTACAACCATGTGGATGAATGTTACGACCACATTTAGAATGATTTTGACCACAACCATGCCCTCTTACGACCACACGTCCTCTGTCGATGTTGGCTTCGACCACTTGTATGACCACGAGGAGCAATGGTTACCTTCGTAGTCATCCAATCTTCAAAGAGGATCGGATAGTCCAGACAATCGGAGCCATTCAGACTGGTCCGAACATCCTGATGCAATCAAATAGTTCGAAATGAGTCAATGGTCATAAAAGTCGTAGTCGTAGCGACGCAGTGGTCGTAAGTCATAGTTGTAGCGGCACTGTGGTCGTAAGTCATAGTCGTAGTGGCGCAGTGGTTGTAAGTCGTAGGCGGTGAAGTGGTCAAAGATATGGTCAATGAAATCGTGGTCGTAGACACTGTGGTCATAAACACCATGGCCGTAAACACTGTCGTCGGACGGTATGGATAGCACCGGAGGGTTCGGACTGGTCCGAGCATTTCGAAGCCAATCCGACAGCCTGAAAATGATCGAACAGTGCTGACTGCGTCCATAGTTGTTGGCCTGATTCAGAAGTCGTCTTTGATGCCGATTAGACTTGATTGACAGCCGGAGGGAATTTTGTGAGCTCAAGTGGTCGTGGGGCTAATCCGACATAGTAGAAAAGGCTCAGACATGTCTTTCCTTGCTTGTTCCCTATGTGTTTCTCCTCCATTAGCTTTTCCTCCATGGTTTTAACTCCAAAAGCTTTACAACGTTCAAACCTAAGTATACACAAAATACTGTATGAGGTAGTAACCAATTCTCACGTAAGTTAAAACAAAATGCAATTAGGAGCGAATTCACATATTGATTAATCTTTTTAGCCCGTGCTTGTGTAATCGGTCCAGTTGGTAGCTCAGGAGAAGAAGGTATCTTTGGGATGTCCTCATCATCATATCTCGATGCTCAAGTAAATAACACTTTATTTAGTTATTTGAGTATTGAGGTGTTCGATCCCGTATGAAATCTCAGGAATGCTCATGAGATGTGGACACAACTTCAAGATAATTATGAAAGGTCCACCTCAACCAAGGATGATTTCGTAGAAGAGTAGATGTTAAGAGAGGAATGCTCAATCTCTAGCTGCGACAACAATGAGACCTCAATCCCATCCACATCAACTCATTGCCTTATGGCAAAAGGTAACGATAAGGTAAATAATAATGATGAACTTACATATGATTAGTTGATAGATATACTAGAGAACTTGAATGAGTACCTTGGCAAGAAGAAGTCAATATTCAAAATCTTGAAGAAAGAATTTCTTTCTGTAAAGGATTCTTATGATGAGCTAAAGGAAGCTCATGAGACTCTCCTTCTCAAAGTTCTCAGCAAGTCCAAGATGGATACATGCATTACATATGATTTATTAGATGATATGCTATGTGTAGCTTGTAACTCTTGTATGACATCTAAGGTTAGCATATCCAGCTCTTGTGATGATTTGCATGACATACCTTGTTGCTCTCAATTAGATGCTTCTACTTCCTCTATGCTTGTTGAGACTAACAAAGAGCTCAAGGCCAAAATTACCAAGTTGAGCAATGGCTTGGAGAAGTGCTACAATGGGAAAGCCTTTCTTGATCATATCTTGACCAGGCAACGAAGTTTGAATGAGAAGAGAGGTATTGGCTTCATCTCCAAGGAGAAGGAGAATAGCAGGACATGGCACAATACTAGACACACAAAGAATGGCAAGTGCCATGCTTGCAATGAGAAGGGACACTTTGCCTCGGTGTGCCCAAATCAAGTGGATAACAAACCAAGATCATCAAGAAAGAGGCAACCTGGCAATGAGCAAGATAAGAAGAGGTAGAAAATGCCAAACTTACTACAATTGACGGGAGAAGGGATATTGTTGTGATTACAGACCAAACAGTGGAATGAGGGTATGGTAGTGGAGATGACAGATGAACAATGCTTGCCTTTCCCCATGCCCGGGGCAGCCATATATATATATATTCACATGGGGAGCATTTTACATGTATGTCCTTACACTCATGTATCCCTCGCAGGGGTACTTACGTCATTACACATATCCCATTTTGGGTTTTACAATCCCTTAGCAGGCCGGCTAGGTTTAGGTGGGGGCCACCCCTATGATAGGAGCCTCTCATGGTGAAGGGCTTCATAGGCCGAAGCCATGTCGCCGAGTCATTTGGCCCCCTCCGTCCCTGCGGCCTGTGACCTTCTATGCTTGTGGGTGGAAACGATATCACCGGCACGGCCCAGCTTCGTGCTGCGGACACGTAGTCGAACTTGCTACAGAAGTCATCCTCCGGTCGTGAAGTCGAAGCACCTGGTAGAGCCGGCTTGCCGGGGCGAAGTCAAGGCGAGGCCGGGCTGTCCCGTAGACATGCTATCGAAGCAGGGGCCGGGCCTGTCCTGTGGACACAAGGCCAAAGTGAAGGCTGGACTCGTCCGGCGGATATGGCGTTGGAGTGTTTTCCGGGGTTGTCCTGCGGACTCGAAGTCGAAGTATAGCCCGGTGGCTCACGGCCCGACGACGGTGTCTTAATGGCACCGAGGATCGCGCTGGCTGCTGGGGTGCCATGCGGTCGCACGACCGTGGTCGTGCGCACCTTCCCGAGGGGGCGAGACACGTGGTAGGATGTGACTGGTGCGTCATGCACTGTCAGGTGGCCGCATGACCGCGGTGAGGCGCGTGTGCTCGCGCACACGACCGGGCAACCACGCGGCTTGGGCCGACGCCAGCTGCACTTCCCATTCATGAGGAAAGCGGCGGTTGGATTTATATACCCCCTCGTCATCGCGCCGCTGTTCTTCCCCACTCGCTCGTCTGTTTTCTTGCTCTTAGCTTCTGCGCGCCTTGCTCTCGCCTTGTGTACTGCCAACACTCATCACCACCACCGTTCGCTTCATCGCGCTGTGTGAGGAAATGGCTCGCCGTGAAGAGCACACTCGCTGGCCCAGTGGTAGTGCCTCACCTTGGTGGGGCGCGACCCATCACTGTGCAACAAGCGATGGATGTCGGATAAGAAGATGGAGGGTCCCTACTCCAGCGTTGCAGGATTAAGGATATCGACTAGAGGGGGGTGAATAGGAGTTTTTTAAAAATTTCTTTTCTTCTAAATTAATTTTTCTACAATTTCAATAGCAAGAATGTAAAACAATTTAGCCTACACAATTCTAGTCAAGTAAGCAACAATACTAGCTCTATATCAAGCAAATGATCACAATAATACTGACAAATAAGAGCTAGAGGAAAACAAGAGAGAGATGTACACAATCGATATTTTTACCGTGGTGACCGGACACTAGCCGGTTTCCCCTAGTCCATGTTGAGGTTAGCCCGAACAAATCGGACCGGCTCCCCAAATTAAGCCGAAACACCTTGATCACTAGAGGTAGCTCTTCCCCGCTCCGGGTAGGTGAGCTCCGACCTTCACAAGAATACCGGGTCTTCTCACAAGCTCCTTTGAGAAGATCACCGATCAATCCTCCGCCCAATCGTCCAGGTGCCGACAAGCACCAAGAGTAATAAACAAGGGCTTCACTTGATTGCAAATGAGTGCCAAAGGATCAACTAATGAATGCAATGCACTATTGGCTCAACCACCTCAAATTTAATGCTCAATGTGTAAACAAGGGGTGGAGTGAATGCTCTATGCTCAAGAAATGTTCAATGAGTCTCTTCTTACTGTCCTTGAGCAGTGATACGAGTATTTATACCCCTCACAAACCAAAACTAGCCATTTGGAACAAATTCCAGAAAATTCAGGGCGAGCAGAAGTACCGTCGGCCTGAGGCCGGTTGTTCCGCTCCCCTTTCTGGCGCGGCAGAACGGCTATGTCAAAGGCTCTGCAGTAACCATTGGAAAGTCGGCGCGGTACTACCGCCATTGTAAAATCCGGTACTACCGCTCTGCGGTAGTTCCGCAAAGTCGGCGCGGTACTACCGCTTGGGCCGAACTCCCAAACTCCCCAAACTTGGAGCTCTCTGGAAAAAAAGGCTCCGCTCTACTATCGGAGCTTCTGGGCTCTGGAAGTACCACTCTGGACAGCGAAACTACCGCACCCAGCGGTAGTTCTGGCGTTAAAATCACCGGTACTTTTGATCCCGCAAAATCTCAAATGCATCCGGAGGGTGCTCTCTGGAAAAAGGCTCCGCTCGAATTTCGGAGTGAGAGACCATGTGGAGGTCATCCCATGTGTGTGATGAGTAATTGACATCGGTTTGAGAAAGTCGAGTTTGATTTGGTTGGTTCGGTCCATGACGTTGTGTGGTGCAATCGGGCTCGGTCGGACTTGGTCAAACTTGGTCAAAAGGGTTAGGATGCATATTATGTCGACTTGTCAGGTTTGGGCTATTTCATTAATGCATTTATGGTTACATGTATCGAGCGGTGCTATTTGATGTGTTTCTTGTCTGTGTTGGCTACAGGACGTCGAGGCGGAGTCGTGGCGAGACACGAGGTGACCGGACTAGACACGGGCGGTGTCGAGGTCAGAACGGTCAGATGTGTCGAAGACGGCGGAGACTCGAGGTGGTTGCGAGGCTTGGACGACAAGGAGCGCGGAAGCTTCCCGGAAGGTGCAGGAGGGGCAAAATGGTAATTTCGCAAGGCTGCAAAAGCGGGAGCGGGCTCCGTTCGGGTTTAGCGGGCGTAACGGGTTGGAGACCCGTTAGCCAAGGGCTATAAATAGGAGGGAGTGGCTGCATGCCCCCTCATGGATTTTTGGGTTTGAGAGGTTGGTAGGGTGTTGCTTTAGTCAAAATGAGTTTTGGAGAGTTTGTTTTGGCTTTAGGCTTTAGTTGGGGAGGCTTTAGTGGTTGAGAGTAGGAGGTGAACAGAGGGTTTGTTCTGTGTCTCCTTCGATGTGTTCTTGAGTCCCCCCTCTAGCAAGCATGTATGGGTGTGTGTTCTTGAGACTAGAGATGGAGAAGGAGAGGATGAGTTGAGAATCTATGTAATCATTCCTCTTGTTCTAATGTCCATGTGTATCGGGACTCCTCTGTAATCATCTTTGATTTGGAATGGAAATCTGAAGTTTATTTCTCCTGTTCGTGCTCTCTGTCCTTCGTTTCTTCTTTTTGAGTGATTTTTGATTTTCTGAGATTTGAGTTGTTGCTTGTTGGAAAGGCCCAAAATGGGTTGCTCTTTGATGGGATGGTGCCTCAAGGTCATTTGATCGATGTTTCCCAAGAGCAAATCATGTTTAATTTCAGTTCTTGCATTTGGGTCTTCTCTGTTCTTGCTTTGCATTTCTAGGGTTTTGGTGCTATTCTTGATTCTCTTTGTGTGATGGCTTGAAACTTGGCTTCTAGAGTTCTGAGGCTATCAATTAGCTTTCCTCAAAGTTTCATGGCCAGAGGATCAAAGATTTGTGAGAAATTTGGATTTTGGTTGAGCACTCTGTAGTATTTCAGGTTTTTGCATTTCTAGGGTTTGGTGCAATTCTTGTTTCCCTCTTTGAGATGGCTTGAAACTTGGCATGAAAAGTCCAGAGGCTATTAACTTGCTATCCTCAAAGTTTCATAGTCAGAGGATCAAGAATGAGGTGTGAATTTGATTTTTGGGCAGCCTTCTGTACTTTTTCAAGTTCTTGGCCAAAATCTGAAATTCATGAGTTTGTGGTGATTTTCTGTGATGATTGGAGCCTCTATGATGTTTAGATTAAGTCTCTGATGTCTTGGGCTAAAAAGGAAAGGATCTTTTATCCCATCTTCTTGTTTTTGATAAAAATATGAAAAGTCAGGATTTTCAGTCGGGCTACGCAGGCGTCTGGTCAGTTGAACCGGTCAGACCGGTCATTTGCCTGTGGTCAGACCGGCCGGCTGTTGGCGGTCTGACCGGCGGCCAATTGCGGTCAGACCGGAGGCGACCTAGTGGTCAGACCGCCCAGTGACTTGCGGTCTGACCGCCCAGTCAGATTTGGCTATTGGCTCTTAAGTGTTTCTGCTTGCTATCTTTCTTGTTGGGTTCCCTTTGCTTGGTTTATTTTCTTGGTCTTCCAGAGATCCTTCTCATCCACTTCATAGCTTCTCATAGCTATTGAAGAGGAAGTTTTAGTGCATTCCTTTCGAGAGCGTAATTTTCTAAAAGTCGACATTCACCCCCCCTCTGTCGCCATTTCGGTCCAACACGGAGCTTCCGGTCACCGGTAGTACCGATTATGCCTGCGAAACTTCCGCTCTGCGGTAGTTCCGACGTTGAAATCTACGGTACTACCACTCTTCCAGACAGAGCACAGTTTTGTCTTTTAAAGCAGATTTTTAATGAATGCATGTTCCTAGTTTGATCCAAATAGCACATAAATTTTGCTATCAAGCTACTTGCCATGATCCCTCTTTATGGTTTGATTATTTACCGTATAATCCGGTCTTCCACCTTTTCTCATAAGACCGGTAAAAATAAAAAGGGGTCCTAATTTAAGTATACCTTTGCCTTGACCCATTTTTGGTCTTCACATTTATCCTTTGGCTTGCACCTTGTTGACCACATATGTACTTAACCTTTAAACACTCATTAAACACGTTAGTCCCATATTCACATAAATTCATTTATTACCAAAACCATTTTTAGGGGCCTAGATGCTTTCAATCTCCCCCTTTTTGGTTATTGATGACAACACACGTTTTATGTGAGAAATAATGTTTTGAATATACCACTTGTTTGGCAACTAGTTTTATATTCTATTGTGACTTTAAAAGAGAATAATCCTTGCAATGAGATTTTGTTTTAGCCCTTTATGAATCATCTCCTTTTTAAAGTCAAGGTGAGGAGAAACTCCCTAAACATGTGCATAAGATTCACGATTATAAAACATCACATAAGGAACATGATGCATGAGCCATAAGGATATTATATCATGAAAATAAATGAACATAAGCGATAAAGTCATTATATCCAATAATCATCCATAAGCATAAACGAGCATAATGTCATTACAACCAAAAGCATCCAAAAGTAAATAAGGTTCATTACATCCAAAGACATTACATGAATAAATAGATATAGCCCAAAAAAGCCTATCCTAGCCCCAACTAGCCCAACTTCTCCGCGACTCCACACTTCTCCCCCTTTGGCATCAAGTACCCATAAGAGTCACTCCTAAGGTCCTGGAGGAGAAGGATCACGACGGCGGCATCGAGTGTAGCGCAGGGGCGATGGAGACTAGGACAGGGATTGCTCGATGGCTGCAACACGACCATCTAGTGAAGTCATCCTCCCGTCCAAAGAGTCCATCCTGGTGGTCAGGGAGGTGAAGCCCTCAGCCTGGGAGTCTCGCAGCTGAAGGATGGCAGCGTAGATCTGAGAAAGAGAAGCCTCCTCGGGCTGATCTGCTATAGCTGCTCCTGCTGCTGCTGTTGAAGATCCTGCTACTGCTGGATCTGACTGCCAAGAACGAGCAGATGTGGGAATAGGAGGCTCTGGTCTAGGCTTGTATGGTTTGTGCACTCCTCCATATCCACCTCAGAACTCATACTTCCTCTTAATTAATGCCATAATGTAGGGAGCATAGTTGATGCGCTTGATTCTATCATTCTTGGAAGAAGCGATCTCCCTGATGATCACATCTACTACATCAAACTTTTGCCCCTTCATGATGTAGTCAATGAGGTTCTAGGCATGACCTCTAATGGCATCGAAATTCCCACTCTTGGGGAAAATAGTATGGTTTATTATCCGGTTTACCAAGCGAGGAATAGGAAGTAGTCCAACTAACTTACCTGGTATGAACTTCTCAGCAGTGTTATAGTAGACAGACATGTCTGAGAGGTCGAGTGTTGGCTTGTCATATACCTTCTCATATGAGCTAGACTCGGCCCTCAAAGCAAGCTCAAAGTCATGTCGGTTTGCTTCCAGCTTCTGACAAACTATCATCCAAGTGAGCTGCTGGAAGTCAGGGGTGATATGGACTGTGGCATAAAACTATCGAATGATCTCCTCATTATAATCGGACTGTAATGCCACTAACTGATGCAGTCCAGCCCTCTGGAACAGCCTGTATATCCCATCATATTTGTCGATGGAATCCAAGTGATCCCAGTCGACATACTTATGGTCTGCAAATAGCCTGTTCTTCCCATACAGCTGCTCAAAGATCTGCTCCTGAAACTTGGTGTGAAACTTTAGGTTATGGAGTTGCAGGGGAGCTCAAACTAATTTGTGTGCTTGAGTCTAGCATATTCATCAGCTGTAATCTTCTTCAGGTATATATGAGGGTCCTCCCGGTCTGCCAAGTCCTCCTCGGACTCCTCCATGGGCGAGCTCACTGCCTGCTCAGACTCTGTCTCGGAATCTGACTCAGAGGCAGGTCCCTTCCCCTTGTCTTGTGCAGCTTTCTGAGCTACCTCGGTGGATGGAAGAGCAGGGGTTTCTGAAGAATCCCTGAATGTGGCAGAAGAATACATCCCCCGAATGTCCTAGGCATCTAAGAACAAGGAGGAACACTATTAGGGCCAAGGGAGAATAGATCAATTTAGATTGAAAAAGAATATAATGAAATTGCTGTTCTGTCAGGGTGATCGGAAGTACCGCCATTTAGGGCCGGTAGTACCGCACTGCGGTAGTTCCGCTCCCCCTGACCGATTCTAGGTCTAAGCAATGTGCATAAAATTTTTGTGTTTTCTTGGATTGAATCCATGGAATAGGTGTGCAAACACCATTAAACACCAAAACAACTCATTTGCCCTAGAATAATTGTGTAAAATCATCTACATTTTAATCAAATTTAAATTTTGACCTAGGGTTCAAAAGGAGAACAAAGAGAGGGATTTGATCCGAAATACCTTTAGGATCGGAGGAGTTGAACCCTTAGAAGATGAGAAGATTTGAAGAATCGAGGAAAAAATTGCTAGATTAACAGATCTAGGGAGTGGTTGTGGAGGATTTTGAGAGGGAGAGAGAGAGAGAGAGAGCTTGTGCAGGCACGGTACGACACGGGCGAAGTAATGAGCGGAATAACCACAGGAGGAAGGAGGGCCCCGCAAGAAAATCCTCGGGCTCGGGCGGTTTTTCACACTCAATTCAGATGCGGTAGTACCGTCACGAAGGCTAGTAGTTCCGCTCAGCGGAAGTACCGCTCACACAATCGGTAGTTCCGGTAACCAGAAGTACCGCAGAAACAACAGCGGTAATTCCGATTTTTCTGGAACTTGAAGGGAATGGATTGGAATAAGAGTAGATGCAAATGATCCCTAGTTTTTACACTCAACTAAAATCATTAAGGATCATTATGCATTAAATATACCAAAATAATATCTTTAAATAATTTTGCATTTGATCAAAAATCAAAACTCTTTTGCATATTTTTGCATAAAAACTCTCTAGCTCCTTCAAGTGATCATACATTTAAATGTGCCGTAAATTTATGCAATGTTGGAATAATCTATGACATTTAATTCATTCCTTAATTTGCAAAAGAGGCTTTCATCTAAGGGTTTGGTGAAGATATCCGCTAATTGGTCTTCGGTCCGAATGTGGCTAATGCAAATATCTCCTTTGCTAACATGGTCCCTCAAGAAATGGTGGCGTATATCTATATGCTTGGTTCTTGAGTGTTGGACTGTATTATTGGAGATTTTGGCCGCACTATCATTATCACACAAAAGAGGCACTTTATCAAAATTAATTCCATAATCCATCAAAGTTTGCCTCATCCATAGCAATTGAGCACAACAACATCCGGCGGAAACATATTCGGCTTCGGCGGTTGAAAGTGCTACAGAATTTTATTTCTTAGAGGACCAAGACACTAAGGATCTTCCTAAAAATTGACAAATTCCCGAGATGCTTTTTCTATCCACTTTGCAACCCGCATAATCGGAATCCGAATATCCAATTAATTCAAATTTAGCACCTTTAGGATACCAAAGCCCTATGTTATAGGAATGTTTTAAATATCTCAAAATTCTTTTTACGGCCTTTAAATGACACTCTTTTGGAGAAGCTTGAAAGCGAGTACACATGCATACACTAAATATGATATCGGGCCTAGATGTGGTAAGATAAAATAAACTACTAATCATGGATCTATAAAGCTTTGTATCTACCGACTTACCTTCTTCATCAAGGTCTAGATGCCCGTTTGTTGCCATTGGTGTCTTGATGAGTTTTGCATCTTCCATACCAAACTTCTTGAAAAGATGTTTAACGTACTTTGTTTGGCTTATAAGGGTCCCATCTTTGAGTTGCTTGATTTGGAGTCTAAGGAAATAGCTCAATTCTCCTATCATGGACATCTGAAATTCCCTAGACATCATTTCACCAAATTCTTCGCAAAAATCTTGGTTAGTAGAACCAAATATAATATCATCAACATAAATTTGGTATATAAAGAAATCATCACCAATGATTTTTGTGAATAATGTTGTATCTACTTTTCCAATTTTAAAGCTTTTTGAAACGAGAAAATTTTGAAGGCGCTCATACCATGCTCTAGGAGCTTGTTTTAAACCATATAGCACCTTTGAGAGTTTATAAACATGATTAGGGAATTTTGAATCTTTGAACCCCGGAGGTTGTTCAACATAAACAAGTTCGGAGATTGTTCCATTTAAAAAGGCACTTTTAACATCCATTTGAAATAATTTAATATCAAAGCTAGATGCAAAAGCAAGCAAGATTCTAATTGACTCAAGTCTAGCTACGGGTGCAAATGTTTTATCATAATCTAAACCCTCAACTGGAGTATAATCTTTAGCAACTAACTTTGCTTTGTTTCTTACCACAACTCCATTTTCATCTTGTTTATTTCGAAAGACCCATTTTGTACCAATTACATTGTGCACTTTGGGTCTTTCCACCAATGTCCAAACCTCATTTTGTGTGAAGTTGTTCAATTCTTCATGCATGACATTAACCCAATCCAGGTCATCTAGAGCTTCGTCTACACGTTTTGGTTCAAGAGAAGACACAAAAGAATAATGTTCACAAAATGAAGCTACTCTAGAGCGAGTTTGAACACCCTTACTCACGTCACCCAATATTTGATCTATTGGATGATCCTTGGCGATTGCATTGTGGATCTTGAAGGTAGTAGGTTGTTGATCCATTTCTTCATCTTCTATGACTTGAACGTTGCTCGTTGTAGAAGAGGTTGGTGGCTCAACTTGCCTTGATGAGGTAGGTGATGTTGGATCTTCCTTTGGCTTGATGTCTCCAATTTGCATGTTCTCCATGGCCTTGCGTAGTCCTTCATCTCCTACATCATCCAAATTCCCTGGCTCTTCTTGAGAGCCATTAGTTTCATCAAATTGAACATCACAACATTCTTCTACTAAACCCGAATTTTTATTAAAAACTCTATATGCTTTACTATTCGAAGAATAACCTAATAAAAATCCTTCATCACATCGACTTTGAAATATAGAGAGCCGAACACCCTTTCTTAAGATATAGCATTTGCAACCAGATACTCTAAAGTAGGATATGTTCGGTTTTTTTCCAATGAGAAGCTCATAGGAAGTCTTTTTGAAAAGACGATGCAAATAAAGGCGATTTATGGCATGACAAGCGGTGTTAATAGCTTCCGCCCAAAATTTATCGGAAGTATTATATTCATCAAGCATTGTCCTAGCCATTTCAATTAATGTTCGATTTTTCCTTTCTACAACTCCATTTTGCTCCGGAGTGTATGTTGTAGAAAATTCATGCTTTATTCCAAGTTCATCACAAAAATCTTCAATTTTGGTGTTTTTGAACTCGGAACCATTGTCACTCCTAATTTTCTTTATTTTGAAATTAAATTCATTTTGGACCCTTTTTGCAAAACTTTTGAAAATGGCGGAGGCTTCGCTTTTGTCATTTAAGAAGAATACCCATGTGTATCTAGAGTAATCATCTACAATGACTAAACAATAGCTATTGCCCCCGATGCTCTTGTAGGTTGTTGGCCCAAACAAATCCATATGTAAGAGCTCCAATGGCCTAGATGTTGACATGATACCTTTGGAAGGATGAGAATTTACAACTTGCTTCCCGGCTTGGCAAGCACTACAAGTCTATTTTTCTCAAACTTCACATCTTTCAAGCCAATAACTAAGTCATGTTTGAAAAGGTTTTTAAGTTGTACCATGCCCACATGACCTAGCTTTCTATGCCATAACCATCCCAAAGATGTTTTTGCAATTAAACAAGTTTTCAAGCAAGATTCATTTGAAGAAAAATCTACTAAATAAAGGTTTCCAAATCTAAAACCTTTGAAAACTAGTTCACTTCCATTTTCTTTTGAAATAATTACATTTTCTTTAGAGAAGGAGCAGGTTAAGCCTAAATCACACAATTGAGCAACGGATAGCAAACTAAAATTCAATGTTTCTACTAAAGATACATTAGAAATGGAAAGATCATTTGAGATAGCAATTTTACCCAAACGAAGGACCTTTCCTTTGCTATTGTCCCCAAAGGTGATTCTCTCATTGCTCCCGCTCTCAAACGCGGTGAATATTTTTCGGTCTCCAGTCATGTGTTGAGTGCACCCACTATCAAGCACCCAATGCCTTCCACCGGTTTTGTAGTTCACATACAAAAGAAAATCAAGTTCTTTTAGGTACCCAAATTTGTTTGGGTCCTTGGAGATTAGTAACCAAGGCTTTGGGCACCCAAATGGATTTCTTTTTAACACCCAAAATCGATGTGCCAATAAAATGAGCAATAACATTTTCATTTTTAGATTTTTTAAGCATGTAACACAAGTCATATAAACCAATTAATTGGATGTTACTTTTAGGACAATTATGTTGCACATGTCCTACATCCCTGCATTTAGTACAATATTTACCATTTTCTTTTACAAACCTTGTGGGCTTGTATGCCGGTTTCTTACCTTTCTTGGGAATGTACCCAAGCCCTTCCTTGTTGAATGAGCATCGTTGATCACTCAATAATTTATCGAGGGTGATCTTTCCCTTATATGCTCTTTCTAAACTCTTGTTTAATTTTGATACTTGTTCCTTTAAATTCTTATTTTCATTAACAAGCATATTATCATGAGCAAGAGTTAAAGCATTTTTTGGAATCAATGTTTGAAGAGCATGGCATTGCAAGTAGATCATCACAAGATGTAGACATGCTAGATTTTGATATCTCCATACTAGGCATTTCATTTAAAATATCACTTATAATTCCAATGCTAGTACAAGATTTTTGATTTTCTTGGAGAAATGAATCATGAGCTTCCTTTAGCTCCTCATAGGATTCTTGTAGAGATATGAGTTCTCTTTTCAAGACCTTGAATTTTGATTTTTCTTTTCCAAGAAACTTATTTAATTCAATAAGCATGTCCATGAGATCATCATAAGAAGGTGCATTATCATCAAGCAATTTTACCTTCTCTCTTTTAGCCATGAGGCATGTAGGAGTGGAGAATAGTGATGAAACCTTCTTGATGGCGATGCCAACGAGCCCCTTCTTCTTGGGAGACTCGTCTTCGCTTGAGTCAGAGTCGGAATACTCTTCCTCGAAATCCCACTCGCCAATGTGGGTTTCGTTCTTGCCATCTTTATGAAGCTTCTTGAAAAACTTCTTCTTCCCGTGATAACTCTTCTTCTTTGATGACTTCTCCTTGTCATTTTTCTTGGTGGGGAATTGAGAAGCAATGTGCCCCTTCTCGTCGCATTCATAGCAACGGATGTTGCTATATCACTTCTTGGAGTAGGAGTGCCCCTTCTTGGCCTTTTCATGACTTGCGCTTTGGTTTGAGCGCCTCCTCATGAATTCGTTCATTCTTCTTACTAGAAGGGCTAACTCCTCTTCGGAATCCTCCTCATCGTCTTTGGATTCCTCACTTACCACCGCTTTGGCTTTGAAGGCGGTGATCTTCTTCCCTTTGGAGGTGGATTGCTCCAAAAACTCCCCCTTGTCCTTCTTGTACAACTCATTGGTAATGAGGTTGCCCAAGAGTTGTGTCGGTGTCATTCTTGCCAACTCCGGTGTGTTGAGGAAGAGTGTCACCAACATCTCGTATTTCTCCAGCAAAGCCCTAAGCATCTTTCTTACAACATCAATGTCAGAGAGGTTAGTACCAAGGCCTTTGGGTTCATTCACAATGTTGTTGAGCCGTGTGTACATCTCATTAATGTCCTCATGGAGCAACATTGTGAATGTCTTATATTTGATCCTAAGCCTATGCAATTTGGCCTCTTTAACCGTGGACGTCCCTTCATGAATTTCGGAAAGGGTTGTCCAAATAGCGTGAGACATTTCTAGGTTGCTCACCCTATTGAACTCGTCTGTGTTTAAAGCCTAAATAAAGCATTCATGGCTTGGGCGTCTAAATGAGTGTTATGCCCGTCTTGTTACGTTAGGTGCAATGGATCAAGAGGCATGACGTAGCCCTCATTTACAATTTTCCAAATATTTGGACTCATAGCCTTTAAATAAATTGATATCCTAATTTTCCAATATGCATAATTGGAGCCATCAGAGAATGGTGCATTGCCTATCGCAAACCCCTCGCTAGCTATCCTTTCTCTCTAGACGGTTAAATCTAATAATGAGAGACCAAATTCTGATACCATTTGTAGGATCAAGGATACCGACTAGAGGGGGTGAATAGGAGGTTTTTAAAATTTTTTCTTTTTTTCTAAATTAATTCTCTACAATTTCAATAGCAAGAATGTAAAACAATTTAGCCTACACAATTCTAGTCAAGTAAGCAACAATACTAGCTCTATATCAAGCAAATGATCACAATAATACTGACAAATAAGAGCTAGAAGAAAACAAGAGATAGATGTACACAATCGATATTTTTACCGTGGTGAGCGGAAACTTGCCGGTTTCCCCTAGTCCATGTTGAGGTTAGCCCGAACGAATCGGACCGGCTCCCCAAATTAAGCCAAAACACCTTGATCACTAGAGGTAGCTCTTCCCTGCTCTGGGTAGGTGAGCTCCGACCTTCACAAGAATACCGGGTCTTCTCACAAGCTCCTTTGAGAAGATCACCGATCAATCCTCCGCCCAATCGTCCAGGTGCCGTCAAGCACCAACAGTAATAAACCAGGGCTTCACTTTATTGTAAATGAGTGTCAAAGGATCAACTAATGAATACAATGCACTATTGGCTCAACCACCACAAATTTAATGGTCAATGTGTAAACAAGGGGTGGAGTGAATGCTCTATGCTCAAGAAATGTTCAATGAGTCTCTTCTTACTGTCCTTGAGCAGTGATACGAGTATTTATACCCCTCACCAACCAAAACTAGCCATTTGGAACAAATTCCAGAAAATTCAGGGCGAGCAAAACTACCGCCGGCCTGAGGCCGGTAGTTCCGCTCCCCTTTCTGGCGCGGCAGAACGGCTATGTCAAAGGCTCTGCAGTAACCGTTGGAAAGTCGGCACGGTATTACCGCCGTTGTAAAATCTGGTACTACCGCTCTACGGTAGTTCCGCAAAGTCGGTGCGGTACTACCGCTTGGGCCGAACTCCCAAACTTCCCAAACTTGGCGCTCTCTAGAAAAAAGGCTCCGCTCTACCACCGGAGCTTCCGGGCTTCGGAAGTACCGCTCTGGACAGCGAAGCTACCGCACCCAGCGGTAGTTCCAGTGTTAAAATCGCCGGTACTTCCGATCCCGCGAAATCTCAAATGCATCCGGAGGGTGCTCTCTGGAAAAAAGGCTCCGCTCGAATTTCGGAGCTTTCGGTTGCCGGTAGTACCGATTTTGGCTGCGAAACTTCTGCTCTGCGGTAGTTCCGACGTTGAAATCTGCGGTACTACCGCTCTTCCAGACAGAGCACAGTTTTGGCTTTTAAAGCAGATTTTTAATGAATGCATGTTCATAGTTTGATCCAAATGGCACATAAATTTTGCTATCAAGCTACTTGCCATGATCCCTCTTTATGGTACGATTATTTACCCTATAATCCGGTCTTCCACCTTTTCTCCTAAGACCGGTAAAAATAAAAAGGGATCCTATTCTCAGTATACCTTTGCCATGAACCTTTTTTGGTCTTCACATTTATCCTTTGGCGTGCATCTTGTCAACCATATATGGACTTAACCTTTAAACACTCATTAAACACGTTTGTCCCATATTCACATAAATTCATTGATTACCAAAACCATTCGGCGACGCGGAGTCCTTGGGCGGCGCCGAGGACAAGGGGCACGACACTGAGACCCAGGAGGGTGAGGCCTCATTGCCCGTGCTGGCCTCAGAGGCTGAGGAATGATCGCCCAAGTCACCGAAAGCAAAGTGCCCTCAAACACGATCGCCTTTCCGGCTGGAGGAGGCGTTTGCAGTGGCGACCGGGATTAGGGGCATGTCGGATTTGGACTTTGGCATAGAGGCCATCCGGCCCGAAGAGGAGCTCGTCGACCCCGACGCAGGTGACCCTCCGGCGGTCCGAACCGAGATGGGGCAAACACCTCCACGTGCTTCGCATGGCCATGTCGAAGGTAGGCGCAACTCTTTCTCCCCCCGCGACTTTGTGAAGCTTTCTCCAATCTGCTCGCTCATTCTGTCGTCAACATCAGCCAGACAAGGTCACCCGGATGTGGGCAAGGATCAAGCAACAGAGACGACCGCGAAGTCTCCAGTTTTCCTGCCCCAGACATGACGTCGACACCTGCCACCCTCGAAGTTGCCAATGCAGAGGCTTAGCGGCCAACAGTCCCCAACATTATTCCTCGGCCAGAGATGTTGTGGGCTCTTCAATGGGCCGCAAACTATACTGACTCTGGCATGGACCGACGGGCGCCACTATCATGCAGCTCGGAGCTCCTGGAAGGCGCGCTATATGCCTCGGAGATTTACACCGTTGTTTGGGACTTCACTAACGATAGAACTGTGTAGACCCTTGCCCTCGCTCAAGCCTTACAGGCGGCACGTGCCCGCGAGCGAGGGGCACTAGAAGACTGACTTCGCGCTACCGAAGAGGCCCACGCCGCCAAGGATGAGCGCATCCGTTTGTAGGAGACAGAGGGCGCGAAGGCAATCTTGGATGCCCGGGCACTCGTGGCGGAGGCACAGCGTGCAGCTGCTAAAGAGTGTGACGGCTTGCTCCAGCAAATCGCAGCGTTGGTGGAAGAGAAGGCCCGAGTCACCGCGTCCCTTGGGGAGAAGGACCGGACTATGGGCGACGCCTCGGTGGCAGCATGGGACACCATGGAGGCTCTGGAAGGCGCCCTCAAAGACCTCTCTGTCGTTGTGCCACCTCGCACCTTCGGTCCCAAGGATCTGGCGGGATGCTTCGACGAATCGGGGATGCTTTCGGCCTCGCCCTCAACGCTGCGAAGTCCTTCGGCAACCATTGCTCCTTCATGACTTCACGCATCGCCTTCACCCTGCTTCACCACCGAGGCTGCTCGCACGTGGGCGAATTGGCCGACCCTCGACTGGAGATGCCAGCCGGGGTCAGGGTGATGTCGGGCGCTGTGCGTGCCGTCTACCGCACCATCCGGGCCTTCGACGACAGAATCTAGGATTACATCGGGGAGGCCACGGCAAAGGTAGCGCTGCAACGGACTCTGCATGGCGAGGGGGACTTCGGCAAATGGCTTGACGAAGTTCCACGGCATGACGAAGGCGGTGCCACCTACCCGGAGCCTGGCGCGGACCCCCAGGTGTGACACATGAGTGTTAGGGTGTAGGCGTGCGTTACGATGTGTCTGCTTTCTTTGTAAAATGGCGCCATCTGTTTTGCTCCGGGAGATGCTTGAAAGGAGCCGGTTGCTAGTTTCAGACCTCATGGTTCGATGACGTCTTCAGCATTGGGGGTGGGTAGAAGACTCCCTGAACTTCTGGGAGGCCCGGACTTCAGCGGGTGAGACTTCGGCGTGAGAGTATATCAAGGTGGAGCCAGAAGAATAGCAACCTTAAGTACTCGAAGGCACTTGTGGACATTAGCTCTTTGCAAATGTAATTATCGAGTCTCTGTAAACATTATTTAATTGATGCAATAAAACTGTGGTCGAGGTAACAAAGCGTAGTTGTCGCCCTTTGTGATTGCACTTATCTTCGACCAACACGTAAAACCTCGGGTGCAAAGTGGTCTTCCCTGGCATTGTCCTCAAGCACAATACGCGATACGATCGCGCTCCATCCCTTGCCCTTTGAAGTGGCGATAGCGGAGCTGGTGACTAGCCGTAGCAGACGCTCGAGTGCTCCATCCCCTACCCTTTGAAGTGGCGGCAGCGAAGCTAGCGACTAGCCAAAATAGACACTCGAGCGCTCCGTCCCCAACCTTTCGATGTGGCGGCAGTGGAGCTGGCGACTAGCCAAAGTAGACGCTTGAGCGCTCTGTCCCCAACCTTTCGAAGTGGCGGCAACGGAGCTGGCGACTAGCTAGAGTAGATGCTCGAGCGCTCCGTCCCCAACCTTTCGGAGTGGCGGCAGTGGAGCTGGTGACTAGCCACACAATTTTGTGCTTATTTATACTCCGAAGAGTGCACACAAAGCCTTCGCATGTCTTATTTATACTCCGTAGAGTGCACGAGGAGGCTTGCCTCCGCGCGTCTTATTTATACTCCGTGGAGTGCAGTGAAGGCTCGCCTCCGCGCGTCTTATTTATACTCCGAAGAATGCACGTGGAGGCTCACCTCCGCGCATCTTACTTATACTCTATAGAGTGCACACGAAGGCTCACCTTCGCGCGTCTTATTTATACTCCGTAGAGTGCACGCGGAGGCTCACCTCCGCACATCTTATTTATACTCCGTAGAGTGCAGGCGGAGGCTCGCCTCCGCACATCTTATTTATACTCCGTAGAGTGCACGCGGAAGCTCGCCTCTATGCATCTTATTTATACTCCATAGAGTGCACGCGGAGGCTCGCCTCCGCGCGTTTTATTTATACTCCGTAGAGTGCATGTGGAGGCTCGCCTCGGCGCGTCTTTACACAAAATGAGACTAGTTTTGCAAACGGTGGGCTTTATTGATCTCCCGTTTGCGCAGGTGAGCGATTACATGGGTCAGGATGCCGACCATGCTGTGGGCATCCCTTCAACCTCATACATAATACCGCCGCAACCTGTCTGCTTTCCATATGTGGCGGAGAGTCTGGCCTTCCAACGTTGCGAGACGATATGCTCCGCGCTGTAGAGCCGCGATGACGATGTAGGGGCCCTCCCACTTGGACTCCAGCTTGCCGACCATCGCCGCGTGAAGCGCCATTTTGAGGACAAGGTCTCCAAGTTGAAATTCGCGTGAGTGTACGGTGCAGTCATGCGCGCATGCCACTTGGCGTGCGTACTTGGCGACATGTTGGGTGGCGCTCACCAGATCCCCGTCGAGAAGATCGAGGGATAGCTCACGCTCTTCCGCTGAGGCCTGGACTAGGACCCTCCTCGAGCCAGCCTTGATTTCTTTAGGCGTTACTGCCTCGTCACCGAAAAGGAGCTTGAACGGTGTGAACCCCGACGACGCGTCACCGTTGTGCGAAGGGACCAGAGCAAGATATGGAGCTCGTCTGGCCACTTGCCCTTCGGCAACCCAATGAGGCGCTTCTTGATTCCGACGGAGATGCTTCCGTTCGCCTGCTCGACCGCTCTGTTGGATTGCGGGTGCCCGACGGAAGCGTATCAAAGTGTGATGCCCATGCGGTCGCAGAAGGCTTTGAACGGTGTGGAGTCGAACTGCAAGCCGTTGTCGACAGTGACCTCCCTCGGGACTCCGAAGCGGCAAATGACATTCTACCAGAGAAAATGTTGCATGGCTGCGGATGTGACCTTAGCTAATGCTACCGCTTTGGGCCATCTGGAGAAGTACTCCAGGGCAACCATAGCGAACCGAAGGTCACCCGCGGTGCGCAGGAGTGGTCCAACGACGTCAATGCCCCAGAATGCCAACGGCCACACCAGCGGGATGGGCTGCAAGTTTGTCGGAGGTCTACGGATGACTCACCCCATCTACTGGCAACTTTGACGTTGGCGCACGAGGTCTTGTGCATTTGTAATGGCGGTTGGCCAATAGAAGCCCTGTCTGAATGCCTTGTCGACGAGGGACCTCGGCGCAATATGTGAGCCGTAGAGCCCGGCGTGAATCTCCGTGAGGAGGTGCTTACCCTCGTCACGCGAGAGGCATCATAGAAGTGGTGCGCAAACTCCCTTCTTGTAGAGGACACCGTTGAGCACCTGGAAGGATCTGGCGCGGTGCTGCAAATGTCGAAGCTCAAGAGGGTCGTCCGGCTCTGCTACACCTTGTAGGAAGCCGTAGATGGCTCCCGCCAGTCGCCCTGCTCGGCAATTTAATGGACGAGGCCCGTGTCGTGGTTGTCTTGAGCGATGGCTGCCACGGGCAAGACCTCGTAGAACGCTCCCTCAGGGAGGGGGGCTACTGGCTGGTGGCCTTTGCGAGGATGTCAGCTTGTTCATTATCCGCGTGAGGGATAGCCTTGACTGTGACACCCAAGAAGTGGCGCTCCTTCGCCCTCACCGTTGCCAGATACTTGGCTAGCTCGGGGTCCTTGGCTTGGTAGGATTTGTCGACGTGGCCCGCAATAAGGACCCTTCGTGCGCCAAGGGCTTTAAGCTTCGCGAGGCCGAAGAGCAGCGCCTCGTACTCAGCCGTGTTGTTCGTGGCCAGAAATCCAAGGTGCGCCGAGTACAGCAGGCGGTGACCCTCCAGCGTAGTGACCACTGTGCCCACCCCAGTGCCCAAAGCGTCGTAAGCCCCGTCGGTGTTGAGTGTCCACATCGGGTCCTCTGGTTGTTGGACGCGCTGAGCCGACGGAGTCCACTCAGCGAGGAAGTCTGCGAGGACTTGAGATTTTATTGCCGTTCACGACGCGTACGTCAAAGAGAAGGGTGCAAGCTCAGCCGCCCACTTGCCAATACGTCCCGTGGACTCCTTATTGTACAACATCTTCGCCAGAGGGAATGAGGATGGCACAGTGATGGGGTGGGCAAGGAAATAGTGCCAGAGTTTCCTTGAGGCCATGATCAATGTGTAGTTCAGCTTCTCAAATTTGGTGTACCGCGTCTTGGCGCCCTGAAGGGCCTCGGAGATGAAGTACACGGGCCGCTGGAGGGCGCCTTCCTCGAGGACGAGGACGGCGCTGACCGCTGTTGCTGTGGCAGTGAGGTAAAGCAGGAGGGGAGCCTCTGGTGCTAGGGCGACTAATGTGGGGAGGCTTACGAGGTGCTTTTTGAGGTCATCGAAAGCCTTCGCACAATCGTCATCCCAATGGAACCCATCGCAGCCGTGAAGGGTTTTGAAAAATGGCGGGCCCCGCTTAGCCGCCCTGGACAGAAAGTGGCTCAACGCGGCCATGCGTCCAGTAAGCCTTTGGACCTCCCTCATCGTCTTGGGCGGCTCCATGGTGAGGATCGCATCGACCTTGTCGGGGTTCACCTGGATGCCGCGCCCGGACACCAAAAAACCAAGGAGCTTGCCAGCTTGCACACTGAAGACACACTTGTCCGGGTTGATCTTGATGCCCGCTCGCTTGAGGTTGTCGAAGGTCTCTTGAAGATCTTGACAATTGGAGGCGAGCTGCTTGGTCTTCATGACAATGTCATCGACATAGGCTTCGACATTCCTCCCTACCTGGGAGGCCAGTGACGGTGGCGCCTACGTTCTTCAGGCCGAAGGGCATCCTGACTAAGCAGTTAGTCCCTATTGGCGTGATGAAGCTTGTCTTGTCCTTATCGTCCTTGGCCATGTGGATCTGGTGGTAGCCGGAGTATGTGTCCAAGAAGCTCATAAGCTCGCACCTCGCCGTGGCGTCCACAAGTTGATCTATGCGCGGCAACGGGTAGTTATCCTTCGGACACACCTTGTTAAGCAAATCAATACACATGTGCCAGGCTCCACTGGCCTTCTTCACCAGCACCGGGTTGGCAAGCCAACCCAGGTGCTGGACCTCGCGGATGACTCCGGCCTGGAGGAGCTTCGCTACCTCTGCCTTGGCCTCTTGTTGTTGCTCAATTGACATTCACTGAAGCCTTTTCCTAACCGGCTTAGCGTCGGGGTGGACTGCTAAAGTGTGTTCGATGAAGGCGCGGTACACGCCCTTGATGTAATCTGGGGGACCATGCGAAGACGTCCGCGTTGTCTTGAAGTACCCGAAGTAGATCTTGCTCAACTTCCGAGGGAAGGCCTTCACTAATGGACACGCAATGTCCTTCAACATGCAGGGGACCGTCTTGACTCCGCCGTCCGGTCGGGGCTTAGGTGTCCACCCTGGGGCGAAAGGTGTGTTTGCCTTGGGAGTGTCAGTGAGCACGTGCACCTTTCGATGTGGGCCCTAAGCGCCAAGCTCTATGTGTGTCGGACGAGGTCCTGGTCGCCGAAGATGGTGATGATACGCCGTGGGCCTAGGAGCTTCATGCAGAGGAAGCCGTGATGTGGGACCGCTCCGAAGGAGTTGAGGGTCGGGCGTCCCAATATGGCGTTATAGGGGTACGGGATGTCAACAACGTCTAAGGTGACGTTTCGCTCCTCGTGTTGTCACCCTGGCCGAAAGAGACTTGTAGCCGTATCTGGCCCAAAGCCTTTAGCGGCTGCCCTCCGAAGCCCTGCAGCAGGATTCCCGAGGGGCCTAAGCGGCTTCAGGGGATCCCCATTTGGTCGAAGGCTGCCACGAACAGGATATAGGCGGAGCTGCCTCCGTCGACCAGGACCCTCTTGACATCGCAGCCTGCGATGGCAGCCTGGATGACTAGGGGGTCCTGGTGAGGGAAGTCCACACCCTCCGCATTAATGGGTGTGAATGTGATGTCGTGCTGCGCCCAGGCTGGTAGTGCCTGCGCCGGGTACGCCACCACATGGTGCAGCTTGCGTGCGTAAGCCTTCTGCTGCCGTGCCGAGGAGAACTTCAGCGAAGAGCCCATGGAGATGACATTTATGATCTGGCACTGGGCTCTCTCTGGGGCTTGTATCCACAGGGGGCCCCCTTGAGGCTGCTGCACGTGGGCCACCATTGGTGGCCCCGCTTCCAGGGCTCTATCCCTGGCGACGCTCTATCGAAGCACCGCAATGGCGGTGCATGTCTGCGTGAAGTGATCATCACGGCCATGCACCTCACACCACATGCCGTAGTCCTGGCGCTCTTGCTATGCACGGCGTCCATCGTCGTGACCCCGGTCGTGCCCTCGCCCGTGGCCTCTGCGACCTCGCTCGCGGCCGGCTGGGGCACTGTCCTCAAAGTCACCTTAGATGTTGAAGACATAGCGGGTCCTCTGGGATCTACGCTGGTTGCGCTTGGGCTTGTCACTCGACGAGTCCTGCTTACGCTTGGAGGTGTCCTTGTGCTCAGTGGCATCCTTTGAGGACTCTCTCCTGCTTGCGTTTGGTGGTGCTCTTCGACGAGTCCTCCTTCTTCGACGAGTCCTTTGTTTGATTAGTGTCGGAGTTGTTGCCTTTGCGCCGCCGTGCGTCCTCCTCCGCCCTCGCGTACTCTTCCATCTTGTGAAGAGCTTAGCAACCGTCTTGATTGGCTTGCGCGCATTGTACTCAGCCAACAGCCCTGGGCAGAGGCCTTGTATCACTGTGTTGATGATGGTGGTCTCGTTGACGTCCTTGACTTGGTAGGGAACCTTGGCGAAGCGCTTCAAGTACTCTTAGAGCCTCTTTGAGGGTTTTTGCTTGATAGCGAAGAGTTGATCCGCATTAATGCGCTCGCGGATCTGCTCCCACGTGTAGATGGAGTTCGGCTCTATGGTAAAAAACCAAGAGAGCACCACTCCCTGCAACGCGAGGGGTAGCCCCTTCGCCTTGGTGGAGTCATCCCGCTCGCGGCTTCGATAGCGGTCTCGTACATGCGCACAAACTCCTAGGGGTCCGTGTCGCCTTTGTACGGCTCGATGGTGGTGGGGAACTTGAAGTCTTCCAACCATGCCGATTGTTGCAGGCCTGCAGAGAGGGGGGACTCCGGATCCACATGCCGAAGCGGGATGCGATTGGATGTAGGGTCGTCGCGGCTGTTGGCCCGCTCTGGCGTAGGCTCCGCCGCTGCCGTCGGCAAGATTTGTTGGCTCCGAGCCTCTTGTATCTCCCGCACGGCTCTACGGAGGTCTGCTAGCTCCAGCTGCAGTGTGCCAAGGTCCGTCAGTAGGGCATTCTCCACCGTCAACATGGTTGCACCGGCCTGAGCGCCAGTATGCACCGTCGGGTTGGCGGCGACCACGGCTTGCGCTCCGGAGCTACTCGTCGTGCTGGTGCGGGTGGCATGGCCGACGCTACTGACGTTGCTGTTGGAGCCACTTGCCACTCCCACATCGGGTACGGGGGCAGTGGCCATGCTAGCGCGGGCATCGGCGTCACCGCTCCCGACAACCCGATCGGTACTGCCAGTGCCAACCACCGCGCCAGCGGCAGGGGCGGTCGTCGTGCCACGAGGGTTGACATCGGCAGTCGCAGCGCCGGGGTTGCTATCCGCACCAGCAGCCGATGCCGAAGCCCTGGCATTGACGAGCGCCTCCGTTGTACTCTTCTTCTTCTGTAACATCCCAAAAATTTTATTTGCAATTTATTTGTTTTTTTGGAGTTTAATTGGATTTATCTGGATTTTATTTCAAAATCTAAAGCAAGAAAATGTATTTAAAATATTTTATTAAAAAAAAGTTTATTTTATTTTTTTTTCTTTTCTTAACCCTCCCTATGTTTTGTTTAACTCTTGAGATTTTACTTCTGGAAATTAAAAAGAAATTTAGAAGTTTCCTTCTTCCCTTCTTCCCCAACCGGCCGACCTCCATTAACACCCCATCCGAGCTTTAAAAGCTTCGGTTACTCCTTCCCTCGGCCGGCAACCGAAGCCATTATTGGCCCTTAAGCCCGCGCGCTAGTAACCGCCCCACCTCCGTCCGTTTTCTGTCGGCTTAAAGCCTCTCGCCGTTATGCAACTGTTTCAAAAGTCCTTAACTTCGGCGAGCCCATTACCTCCGTCCCTGCCCTATAAAGCTCCTCCCCGAGCCGTTATCCCCTCCTTCGCCTTCCCGTGCGCCGCCACCTCTTTCCCCCTCTGCCCTGAACCGAATCGGCCTCGACCCGTGCTTCCTCGTCCGCCGCCGTGCGAGCTCCGGCGAGGAATTGGCGCCGCCCTGGTCTCTTCCGCGCCTCGCCGACGACGCCTTCGTGATCCCCAAGCGCCGGCGACCACCATTCCCCTCTCCGCCGAGCGACGCCGCCACCGGAGCCCCGTTGTTGCCGAAGACTCGAGCGCCGCCGCTTCTTCTCGTCGACCGACCGTCTCCACTCGTAACCGAACCTCTACGACCATCCGTCGTCTCCGGCCACTCTGCCTGATTCCCTCCGACCACCTCGCGGCCAACCAGTTTCCGAAGGTAACACCCTTCCGTGTGGTCGTAGATCCGTGAAGTCGTAAGTTCTCTGGTAGTCGAAGTCGTAGATTCTCTGTGTAGTCGAAGTCGTAAGTTTTCTGGTAGTCGAAGTCGTAGGTTCTCTGGTAGTCGAAGTCGTAGGTTCTCTGTGTAGTCGAAGTCGTAGGTTCTCTGTGTTGTGTAATCGAAGTCGTAGGTTTTCTGTGTAGTCGAAGTCGTAAGTTCTCTGGTAGTCGAAGTCGTAGGTTCTCTGTGTAGTCGAAGTCGTAGGTTCTCAGTGTAGTCGTAGTCGTAGACTGGTCTGTGGCCGTAGTCGTAATTTCCCTGCGTAGTCGTAAACCTTCCATGTGGTCGTAAGTCGACTACGTGGTCGTAGCTCCGCCCGATCACGTTTGCCGTGGTCGTGAGAACTTCCGAAGGCCATAACTTCTTCATTTTAACTCCGATTTAACTCGTTCAAATTTCTAAATCTTTCTAAAATCCTAATCTTCCCATTTCTGGACTCTTTTTGAATTTTTGGATTTTATTTGAATTTTGTTTGAATTTCTTTTGGTTCTTTGCGTATAGATTTCGACGAATCCGGAGAGTATTTCTTCGACGAATCGCAGCAAGACTTCGAGCAAGGCAAGTTACACCTTTGACCATGTTGATCCCAGTAATTTAAATTATTATGTTGTTTTTAAATTAATATGCATGCGTACTTTTATTCAATCTAGTTTAAATTCGGTTTAAACTCTAGTTATACCCAATTCCTTTGTGTATGGCCAATCTTGAATTTGAACGAACATACCTTGTCACCATAGATGAAAACCTAGTTGGTACATTAGTATTGACTAGAACATTTTATAGAATTGCTTAGCCATGCTTAGATTAATTTAGGTGGGAAGAATGGTTTCACACGAAACGTTGGTTTATAAAATCTATTCTTGACTTTGGTGAGTCAAGAAGGTCTATAAAATTTTGATAAAATAAAGTGGATAAAACCTGTTTTAGACTTAGGCATTGGTATGGTGGTGGGTGCTTGCTGGCATGCGTCGTAGTTTGTTGACTCGATGTTGACTGCCAGGCACAAGGGGTATGCGGGTAGGCCTAAGTCAAATTAAGGACCGAACTGTGAACTACTATTACAAAGTCACACCGTACTACCACAAGTCTGGTATGGGACAGATCTGGCTAAGTAATTTGTGAAGTTCCATTTTAGTTTCGCTATAGGCTGAATGTGAGCGTGGCGTAGGCCATGAGAAGTCTCACATGGCACAAGAGGGGGCTCCAACATGTGGATTCATGTTGTGGTGAAACCTTAGTGGCGGCGTAGCTAATTTGGTAATGGAACATTGTAACAGCCTTATCATGATCTCCTCGGCCGCACACCTAAGGAAGTGTGTAATCCGGTGGCAAAACAGGAGAACATGTCTTGTGGGTAAAGTTGTACACCTCTGCAGAGTAATAAACTATCCTGGATAGCCGTGTCCACGGTCAAGGACATGCTTAGTATGGTTTTTCACGGACTAGAATTTGGTTTTATAAAATTTGGTTTATGGAAAATTGTGAATCTGTTGGAAAGATGGTCCGGGTGGGATACCCGTGGATAGGTTAGTGTTAGGTTGTTGCCCGCACTAACGTTATTATGTTGTTAAATCTGGATTTTATATATTGTATTAATTTCAGCTTTTACACTTACGTTATTGTATTTAATTCAATAATGTTGTTTATGCAAATGAACCACATTATGCCTTTCTTTGTAACCCCTTATGCATGCATCAAAACTGTTATATCTCCTGGTGTAACTTGTGGAGTACTTTATGTGCTCACCTTGCTATAAACAATGTTGCCAGAGGACGACGACGTCAGCTATGTTGAGGATTGCGACGAATAGGCCACGTCTTACAGTCAATTCGCCTTGTGGGAAGGCAGGATGGGCTGCTCCTTTTATTTATCTTCCGCTGTTTCTTTCCATGTTTGGCCATGAAGCCACCTTATTGTAAACTTGGCCTTAAGGCCCTTACTTTCGCTTTATAATAAAGTTTGGTTATCATGCATGATATGTATCACTGTTCAGTCTGTGTGCACTAGCTTTTCCTGGGATAGTGCGAATAACACAGAGGGTTCTGGAGTTGTTGCTCCGGGTCCCGACAGAGATGGTATCAGAGCATGTTGACCCTAAGACGTGACCGTAGGTAGAATAGAATGGATGACCTTAAGGATTTATTTTCTAAAAATATATATATATAATAAGAACATTTTAAAAATCCTTCTACCTCTTATCTTCTTTATTCTTTCACTTGTCTATTCTTTTCTTTTAAAAATATAAATACGCATAATTGATGACTAACTCCTTTTCTTTTTCAAAATTATAGATGGCTGAACGTCCTACCCAAGTCACCCATGGAATCCTAGCTGGACACCTAGCCGACTGCCTTTGGGATCTTCTTCAAGAGTTGGGTGTTACGGCACGCCCCGTGTACCAAGGGTATTCGGGAACCTATGGAGATCAAGAACGTTGGAGAGTGGAAGTGCTGATCTACGCCAACATGGGAGATGAAGAACCATGTCACATCTTTGATGCTCCTCTACCCCGGGACACCTTCTTCAACGGAATCCAAGATGCAGCTCGTGAAGCAATTCGGCAGATGAGGGACATCTACGCCCAAGAGCTTCAACGCACCACATTCCGATACTTCCCCAGCAAGTACCCTGCCAGCTCCAGCAGCGTCTTCTCCTCGACAGAATTTGAGAGTAATCCTCGGCTCGTTCAGCAGGTGCAGTACACCAAGTCCTTGGACTATGTGTACCAAGACACCTTGAAGGAGTTGAGCCTCTTGGCGCAGCGACTCCGCACAGCAGAAGAAGAATTAGCTAAGTACCGCTTGGAAGATGAGGGTTCTTCTGTTACAGGACCACCCCCAAAGAAACTTAAAATCCAGCCTACTAGTAGTAGCACCAGCCCATAGAAACCATAGTTTAAGTTTAAAGTTATAGAACGATACTTGTGAGCTGTTATTCCTTTGTCAACAGCCTCAAGGTTATATTCAATAAAATAGTATGGTTGGTTGTTCCTTGAGTTTTGTTGTGTTTCTTGTTTCGTGGTGGGAATGTTACATAGACCTTCTCCTAGTCCTCTCTCTCTTTCCTCTAAAATCTGGAAGAGTCTGACAGATGGTGAACACAAGGAGAAATGTCAACGACAGCGCCAACGACACCGGAGCGCAAGGAAGTCAGTCTGCCCCCATCCTTCCTCCTCCGCCAGCGGCTGGACCCGACTGGGCTCAAATGATGGCAAATCAGAATCAGTTGATTCAACTGTTAGCTCAAGCTATCAACAACCCTGCTCAGCATGCTCCTCAGCCACCAGCTCAAGCTCCTCAAAACCGGATGTCGGAATTTTTGAGGATAAGGCCTCCAACCTTCTCAAGCAGTGCCGAGCCAATGGATGCTGATGATTGGCTCCGCGCGATAGGCAAGAAGTTAGATATTCTGCAATGCACTGATCGAGAAAGGGTCTTGTTTGCTTCTCACCAGCTTAATGGACCTGCATCCGAGTGGTGGGATACCTTGACTGCTTCTCATGCCAACCCTCAAGCCATTTCATGGAATGAGTTTGTTCAGAGTTTCCGCAAGGCTCATATTCCATCTGGCACCATTACCCTGAAGAAGAAGGAATTCAGAGCTCTGCGTCAAGGAAGCCGCACAGTGAATGAGTACCTACAAAAGTTCAATCAATTGGCGCGCTATGCACCAGAAGATGTGGCTACCGATGAAGCCAAACAAGAAAGGTTTTTGGAGGGCTTAAATGATAATATTTCTGTCCAGTTGTTATCAAGTGACTATGCAGATTTTCATCAGATGGTTAGCAAAGCTATTCGCCAGGAGGGCAAGTTTGTTGAGATGGAGAACCGGAAGAGAAGGATGGCTACGCAGAAGGCTAATCCTGGAGGTTTTTCCAAACTCCGTAGTACCTCACCTCAGGTTGGGCAGTTCAAGCCGCACTCTAGCAACTTCAAGCCTCAATCAAGCAGCTTCAGGCCAGCAGCTAACCGTCCAACTTTCCAAGTCAACCGCCCCAAATATCAGGCAGTTTCTGTTCCTCCTACTGGTGGTCAAGTTCAGAAGAACACTACTACATCTGATGGAGTGACCTGTTTCTATTGCAAGGAAACAGGGCATTATGCCAAGTCTTGCCCTAAGAAGCTTCAAGCTGCAGCTAATGCAAATGCTTCGGGAGGTCAGAATCAAGGTCAGCAGTTCAAGAAGCCAGAAAACTATGTTAAGGGACGTGTGAACCACATCACCGCTGAAGAAGCTCAGGCTGCACCAGATGTCGTACTGGGTATGTTCCTTGTAAACTCAGTATCAGCTTCAGTTCTTTTTGATTCCGGAGCTTCCCATTCTTTTATTTCCTTGGATTTTGTGGTTAAGAATGGGTTGGGTATGGTTTCTCTTAGTACACCCATGATAGTTCTCTCCCCTGGAGCGGAAATGAGAACAAGGACCTTGTGTCCGAGAATAGAGTTAATCATAAATGGGGTTCTGTTCCTAGCGGACTTAATAGTGTTGGAATCTCAGGGATTGGATGTAATTCTTGGCATGAACTGGTTAGCCAAGAACAATGGTCAGATTAATTGTGCTACCCGATCCATAACCCTCACCAATGATCAAGGAGTAGAAGTAAAGTTTTCCCCTGAAACCCCTGCAGAAGGAGAATGTGTTCTCACTCGTCTTCAAGTGCAAGAAGAAGTACCAGTAGTACGGGAATACCCAGATGTATTTCCGGAGGATTTACCAGGGATGCCACCAGATAGGGAAGTCGAGTTTGTGATTGACCTAGTCCCCGGCACGACCCCAGTTTCCAAGAGACCGTACCGTATGCCAGCTAATGAGCTAGCCGAGTTGAAGAAACAGATTCAAGAATTAGAGGATAAAGGGTATATTCGACCAAGTTCTTCACCTTGGGGTGCACCTGTTTTGTTCGTCAAGAAAAAGGATGGAAGCATGAGAATGTGTGTAGATTACAGAGCGCTTAATGAGGTTACTATTAAGAACAAGTACCCGTTGCCCAGGATCGATGATCTGTTTGACCAGCTGAAGAGAGCCAGAGTCTTCTCCAAGATAGATTTGAGATCAGGATATCACCAGTTAAAGATCCGTGCGAAAGATATCCCTAAGACTGCATTCTCTACCCGTTATGGACATTATGAGTTCACTGTCATGTCTTTTGGACTAACAAATGCGCCTGCTTACTTCATGAGCATGATGAATAGTGTATTCATGGAGTATTTAGATAAGTTTGTTGTAATCTTCATAGATGACATTCTTATCTATTCCAAGAATGAAGAAGAGCATGAGAATCATCTTCGGATAATCCTGGGAAAGCTTAGAGAGCATCAGCTTTATGCCAAGTTCAGTAAATGCGAATTTTGGCTAAAGGAGGTTGCTTTTCTTGGTCATATTGTGACAACTGAAGGAATTGCTGTGGATCCCTCTAAAGTGCAAGCCGTAATGGAATGGCAGCCACCCAAGACAGTAACAGAAGTCAGAAGTTTCCTTGGACTTGCTGGTTACTATCGCCGCTTCATAGCAGGATTTTCGGAGTTAGCCAAGCCCATGACTCAGCTTCTGAAGAAAGAAAAGAAGTTTGAATGGACGAAAGCCTGTGAACAGAGTTTCCAGACTCTCAAGAATAAGTTAGTTTCAGCCCCAGTGCTTATCCTTCCAAATGTGCATAAGGATTTTGAAGTTTTCTGTGACGCCTCCCGTCAAGGTTTGGGATGTGTCCTTATGCAAGAAGGCAGAGTGGTAGCCTATGCATCACGCCAGCTAAGACCACATGAGTGCAATTATCCTACTCATGATTTGGAATTAGCAGCCGTAGTGCATGCTTTGAAGATCTGGCGTCATTACCTCATCGGTAATCGTTGTGAAGTATACACGGATCACAAGAGTTTGAAATACATTTTCACTCAAGCAGAACTCAACCTAAGGCAGCGCAGATGGTTAGAGTTGATCAAGGATTATAATATTGGAATTCATTATCATCCCGGCAAAGCAAATGTTGTGGCAGATGCGCTAAGCAGAAGGACTTATGCAAACAGTGTGTTGTCAAAAGAAGATCAGATCCGACTTCAGGAAGGAATCTCCCGTTTAAGTATAAACCCGGTGAATCAAGGTTTTCTCTCAACCCTAGAGATTCAACCTGCTTTACCTGATCAAATAAAGGAAGCCCAAAAAGTTGATGAGGATATCCAGGAAATCAGGAAGAATATGAGAAGAGGCAAAGCACCAGGATTCAGTGAAGATGAGAATGGGACTGTCTGGTTTGAAAACCGTATTTGTGTGCCCAATAATCAAGAGATCAAGAAAGCGATTTTGCAAGAAGCCCATGAAACTCCATATTCAATTCACCCAGGTCGTACCAAGATGTACCAGGATCTTAAGGAAAGATATTGGTGGGTTAGTATGAAAAGGGAAATTGCAGAGTTTGTTGAAGCTTGTGACACCTGCCAGAAAGTCAAGGCAGAGCATCAGAAACCTGCAGGACTTCTGCAACCCTTGCCAATACCGGATTGGAAGTGGGAAGAGATTGGTATGGACTTCATAACCGGACTACCTAGAACTCAATCCGGCTATGACTCAATCTGGGTGGTAATTGACAGATTGACCAAAGTAGCTCATTTTATACCGGTCAAGACTACTTATTCTGGAAGTAAGTTAGCTGAGATTTACATGGCTAGAATTGTGTGCTTGCATGGAGTTCCGAAAAAGATAGTATCGGACAGAGGTAGTCAGTTCACCTCCAAGTTTTGGCAGAAACTTCATGAAGAGTTAGGGAGTAAGCTTAATTTCAGTACGGCTTATCATCCTCAAACAGATGGCCAGACGGAGCGAGTAAATCAAGTGCTAGAGGATATGTTAAGAGCATGTGCTCTGGATTTTGGAAATAGTTGGGATCGCTCATTGCCCTATGCTGAGTTTTCTTACAACAACAGTTATCAGGCCAGTTTGCAAATGGCACCTTTTGAAGCACTGTATGGCAGGAAGTGCAGAACACCCTTGCATTGGGAACAGTCTGGAGAATTCCAAGATGCGGGACCAACTTTACTTCAAGATGCTGAAGATCAAGTGAGGAAGATCAAAGACAGGTTAAAGATAGCTCAATCCAGGCAGAAAAGTTATGCCGATAATCGTCGTCGAGACTTGACTTTCGAAGTTGGGGACTACGTGTATCTCAGAGTATCTCCGCTCAGAGGAGTCAAAAGATTCCAAGTCAGGGGAAAGCTTGCACCAAGATTTGTTGGGCCATTCCAGATCTCAAGCCGCAAAGGAGAAGTTGCATATCAGTTGGATTTGCCGCCAAGCATGTCAGGTGTGCACAACGTCTTTCACGTCTCTCAGCTGAAGAAATGTCTCAGAGTACCCGCGGATCAAGCAGACTTGGAAACCCTTGATCTTCAAGAGGATCTCACCTATCAAGAGCAACCGATCAAGATTCTCGAGACAGCCGAGCGCCAGACCAGAAGAAAGACCATCAAATTCTGCAGAGTTCAATGGAGCAATCACACAGAAGACGAAGCAACTTGGGAGCGAGAGGAAGATCTGAAAGCCAACCATCCCCATCTCTTTGCTAGCTAGTTCAAATCTCGAGGGCGAGATTTCCTTAAGGGGGGTAGGTTTGTAACATCCCAAAAATTTTATTTGCAATTTATTTGTTTTTTTGGAGTTTAATTGGATTTATCTGGATTTTATTTCAAAATCTAAAGCAAGAAAATGTATTTAAAATATTTTATTAAAAAAAAGTTTATTTTATTTTTTTTCTTTTCTTAACCCTCCCTAAGTTTTGTTTAACTCTTGAGATTTTACTTCTGGAAATTAAAAAGAAATTTAGAAGTTTCCTTCTTCCCTTCTTCCCCAACCGGCCGGCCTCCATTAACACCCCATCCGAGCTTTAAAAGCTTCGGTTACTCCTTCCCTCGGCCGGCAACCGAAGCCATTATTGGCCCTTAAGCCCGCGCGCTAGTAACCGCCCCACCTCCGTCCGTTTTCTGTCGGCTTAAGGCCTCTCGCCGTTATGCGACTGTTTCAAAAGTCCTTAACTCCGGCGAGCCCATTACCTCCGTCCCTGCCCTATAAAGCTCCTCCCCGAGCCGTTATCCCCTCCTTCGCCTTCCCGTGCGCCGCCACCTCTTTCCCCCTCTGCCCTGAATCGAATCGGCCTCGACCCGTGCTTCCTCGTCCGCCGCTGTGCGAGCTCCGGCGACGAATTGGCGCCGCCCTGGTCTCTTCCGCGCCTCGCCGACGACGCCTTCGTGATCCCCAAGCGCCGGCGACCACCATTCCCCTCTCCGCCGAGCGACGCCGCCACCGGAGCCCCGTTGTTGCCGAAGACTCGAGCGCCGCCGCTTCTTCTCGTCGACCGACCGTCTCCACTTGTAACCGAACCACTACGACCATCCGTCGTCTCCGGCCACTCTGCCTGATTCCCTCCGACCACCCCGCGGCCAACCAGTTTTCGAAGGTAACACCCTTCCGTGTGGTCGTAGATCCGTGAAGTCGTAAGTTCTCTGGTAGTCGAAGTCGTAGATTCTCTGTGTAGTCGAAGTCGTAAGTTTTCTGGTAGTCGAAGTCGTAGGTTCTCTGGTAGTCGAAGTCGTAGGTTCTCTGTGTAGTCGAAGTCGTAGGTTCTCTGTGTTGTGTAATCGAAGTCGTAGGTTTTCTGTGTAGTCGAAGTCGTAAGTTCTCTGGTAGTCGAAGTCGTAGGTTCTCTGTGTAGTCGAAGTCGTAGGTTCTCAGTGTAGTCGTAGTCGTAGACTGGTCTGTGGCCGTAGTCGTAATTTCCCTGCGTAGTCGTAAACCTTCCATGTGGTCGTAAGTCGACTACGTGGTCGTAGCTCCGCCCGATCACGTTTGCCGTGGTCGTGAGAACTTCCGAAGGCCATAACTTCTTCATTTTAACTCCGATTTAACTCGTTCAAATTTCTAAATCTTTCTAAAATCCTAATCTTCCCATTTCTGGACTCTTTTTGAATTTTTGGATTTTATTTGAATTTTGTTTGAATTTCTTTTGGTTCTTTGCGTATAGATTTCGACGAATCCGGAGAGTATTTCTTCGACGAATCGCAGCAAGACTTTGAGCAAGGCAAGTTACACCTTTGACCATGTTGATCCCAGTAATTTAAATTATTATGTTGTTTTTAAATTAATATGCATGCGTACTTTTATTCAATCTAGTTTAAATTCGGTTTAAACTCTAGTTATACCCAATTCCTTTGTGTATGGCCAATCTTGAATTTGAACGAACATACCTTGTCACCATAGATGAAAACCTAGTTGGTACATTAGTATTGACTAGAACATTTTATAGAATTGCTTAGCCATGCTTAGATTAATTTAGGTGGGAAGAATGGTTTCACACGAAACGTTGGTTTATAAAATCTATTCTTGACTTTGGTGAGTCAAGAAGGTCTATAAAATTTTGATAAAATAAAGTGGATAAAACCTGTTTTAGACTTAGGCATTGGTATGGTGGTGGGTGCTTGCTGGCATGCGTCGTAGTTTGTTGACTCGATGTTGACTGCCAGGCACAAGGGGTATGCGGGTAGGCCTAAGTCAAATTAAGGACCGAACTGTGAACTACTATTACAAAGTCACACCGTACTACCACAAGTCTGGTATGGGACAGATCTGGCTAAGTAATTTGTGAAGTTCCATTTTAGTTTCGCTATAGGCTGAATGTGAGCGTGGCGTAGGCCATGAGAAGTCTCACATGGCACAAGAGGGGGCTCCAACATGTGGATTCATGTTGTGGTGAAACCTTAGTGGCGGCGTAGCTAATTTGGTAATGGAACATTGTAACAGCCTTATCATGATCTCCTCGGCCGCACACCTAAGGAAGTGTGTAATCCGGTGGCAAAACAGGAGAACATGTCTTGTGGGTAAAGTTGTACACCTCTGCAGAGTAATAAACTATCCTGGATAGCCGTGTCCACGGTCAAGGACATGCTTAGTATGGTTTTTCACGGACTAGAATTTGGTTTTATAAAATTTGGTTTATGGAAAATTGTGAATCTGTTGGAAAGATGGTCCGGGTGGGATACCCGTGGATAGGTTAGTGTTAGGTTGTTGCCCGCACTAACGTTATTATGTTGTTAAATCTGGATTTTATATATTGTATTAATTTCAGCTTTTACACTTACGTTATTGTATTTAATTCAATAATGTTGTTTATGCAAATGAACCACATTATGCCTTTCTTTGTAACCCCTTATGCATGCATCAAAACTGTTATATCTCCTGGTGTAACTTGTGGAGTACTTTATGTGCTCACCTTGCTATAAACAATGTTGCCAGAGGACGACGACGTCAGTTATGTTGAGGATTGCGACGAATAGGCCACGTCTTACAGTCAATTCGCCTTGTGGGAAGGCAGGATGGGCTGCTCCTTTTATTTATCTTCCGCTGTTTCTTTCCATGTTTGGCCATGAAGCCACCTTATTGTAAACTTGGCCTTAAGGCCCGTACTTTCGCTTTATAATAAAGTTTGGTTATCATGCATGATATGTATCACTGTTCAGTCTGTGTGCACTAGCTTTTCCTGGGATAGTGCGAATAACACAGAGGGTTCTGGAGTTGTTGCTCCGGGTCCCGACAGAGATGGTATCAGAGCATGTTGACCCTAAGACGTGACCGTAGGTAGAATAGAATGGATGACCTTAAGGATTTATTTTCTAAAAATATATATATATAATAAGAACATTTTAAAAATCCTTCTACCTCTTATCTTCTTTATTCTTTCACTTGTCTATTCTTTTCTTTTAAAAATATAAATACGCATAATTGATGACTAACTCCTTTTCTTTTTCAAAATTATAGATGGCTGAACGTCCTACCCAAGTCACCCATGGAATCCTAGCTGGACACCTAGCCGACTGCCTTTGGGATCTTCTTCAAGAGTTGGGTGTTACGGCACGCCCCGTGTACCAAGGGTATTCGGGAACCTATGGAGATCAAGAACGTTGGAGAGTGGAAGTGCTGATCTACGCCAACATGGGAGATGAAGAACCATGTCACATCTTTGATGCTCCTCTACCCCGGGACACCTTCTTCAACGGAATCCAAGATGCAGCTCGTGAAGCAATTCGGCAGATGAGGGACATCTACGCCCAAGAGCTTCAACGCACCACATTCCGATACTTCCCCAGCAAGTACCCTGCCAGCTCCAGCAGCGTCTTCTCCTCGACAGAATTTGAGAGTAATCCTCGGCTCGTTCAGCAGGTGCAGTACACCAAGTCCTTGGACTATGTGTACCAAGACACCTTGAAGGAGTTGAGCCTCTTGGCGCAGCGACTCCGCACAGCAGAAGAAGAATTAGCTAAGTACCGCTTGGAAGATGAGGGTTCTTCTGTTACAGGACCACCCCCAAAGAAACTTAAAATCCAGCCTACTAGTAGTAGCACCAGCCCATAGAAACCATAGTTTAAGTTTAAAGTTATAGAACGATACTTGTGAGCTGTTATTCCTTTGTCAACAGCCTCAAGGTTATATTCAATAAAATAGTATGGTTGGTTGTTCCTTGAGTTTTGTTGTGTTTCTTGTTTCGTGGTGGGAATGTTACATAGACCTTCTCCTAGTCCTCTCTCTCTTTCCTCTAAAATCTGGAAGAGTCTGACAGATGGTGAACACAAGGAGAAATGTCAACGACAGCGCCAACGACACCGGAGCGCAAGGAAGTCAGTCTGCCCCCATCCTTCCTCCTCCGCCAGCGGCTGGACCCGACTGGGCTCAAATGATGGCAAATCAGAATCAGTTGATTCAACTGTTAGCTCAAGCTATCAACAACCCTGCTCAGCATGCTCCTCAGCCACCAGCTCAAGCTCCTCAAAACCGGATGTCGGAATTTTTGAGGATAAGGCCTCCAACCTTCTCAAGCAGTGCCGAGCCAATGGATGCTGATGATTGGCTCCGCGCGATAGGCAAGAAGTTAGATATTCTGCAATGCACTGATCGAGAAAGGGTCTTGTTTGCTTCTCACCAGCTTAATGGACCTGCATCCGAGTGGTGGGATACCTTGACTGCTTCTCATGCCAACCCTCAAGCCATTTCATGGAATGAGTTTGTTCAGAGTTTCCGCAAGGCTCATATTCCATCTGGCACCATTACCCTGAAGAAGAAGGAATTCAGAGCTCTGCGTCAAGGAAGCCGCACAGTGAATGAGTACCTACAAAAGTTCAATCAATTGGCGCGCTATGCACCAGAAGATGTGGCTACCGATGAAGCCAAACAAGAAAGGTTTTTGGAGGGCTTAAATGATAATATTTCTGTCCAGTTGTTATCAAGTGACTATGCAGATTTTCATCAGATGGTTAGCAAAGCTATTCGCCAGGAGGGCAAGTTTGTTGAGATGGAGAACCGGAAGAGAAGGATGGCTACGCAGAAGGCTAATCCTGGAGGTTTTTCCAAACTCCGTAGTACCTCACCTCAGGTTGGGCAGTTCAAGCCGCACTCTAGCAACTTCAAGCCTCAATCAAGCAGCTTCAGGCCAGCAGCTAACCGTCCAACTTTCCAAGTCAACCGCCCCAAATATCAGGCAGTTTCTGTTCCTCCTACTGGTGGTCAAGTTCAGAAGAACACTACTACATCTGATGGAGTGACCTGTTTCTATTGCAAGGAAACAGGGCATTATGCCAAGTCTTGCCCTAAGAAGCTTCAAGCTGCAGCTAATGCAAATGCTTCGGGAGGTCAGAATCAAGGTCAGCAGTTCAAGAAGCCAGAAAACTATGTTAAGGGACGTGTGAACCACATCACCGCTGAAGAAGCTCAGGCTGCACCAGATGTCGTACTGGGTATGTTCCTTGTAAACTCAGTATCAGCTTCAGTTCTTTTTGATTCCGGAGCTTCCCATTCTTTTATTTCCTTGGATTTTGTGGTTAAGAATGGGTTGGGTATGGTTTCTCTTAGTACACCCATGATAGTTCTCTCCCCTGGAGCGGAAATGAGAACAAGGACCTTGTGTCCGAGAATAGAGTTAATCATAAATGGGGTTCTGTTCCTAGCGGACTTAATAGTGTTGGAATCTCAGGGATTGGATGTAATTCTTGGCATGAACTGGTTAGCCAAGAACAATGGTCAGATTAATTGTGCTACCCGATCCATAACCCTCACCAATGATCAAGGAGTAGAAGTAAAGTTTTCCCCTGAAACCCCTGCAGAAGGAGAATGTGTTCTCACTCGTCTTCAAGTGCAAGAAGAAGTACCAGTAGTACGGGAATACCCAGATGTATTTCCGGAGGATTTACCAGGGATGCCACCAGATAGGGAAGTCGAGTTTGTGATTGACCTAGTCCCCGGCACGACCCCAGTTTCCAAGAGACCGTACCGTATGCCAGCTAATGAGCTAGCCGAGTTGAAGAAACAGATTCAAGAATTAGAGGATAAAGGGTATATTCGACCAAGTTCTTCACCTTGGGGTGCACCTGTTTTGTTCGTCAAGAAAAAGGATGGAAGCATGAGAATGTGTGTAGATTACAGAGCGCTTAATGAGGTTACTATTAAGAACAAGTACCCGTTGCCCAGGATCGATGATCTGTTTGACCAGCTGAAGAGAGCCAGAGTCTTCTCCAAGATAGATTTGAGATCAGGATATCACCAGTTAAAGATCCGTGCGAAAGATATCCCTAAGACTGCATTCTCTACCCGTTATGGACATTATGAGTTCACTGTCATGTCTTTTGGACTAACAAATGCGCCTGCTTACTTCATGAGCATGATGAATAGTGTATTCATGGAGTATTTAGATAAGTTTGTTGTAATCTTCATAGATGACATTCTTATCTATTCCAAGAATGAAGAAGAGCATGAGAATCATCTTCGGATAATCCTGGGAAAGCTTAGAGAGCATCAGCTTTATGCCAAGTTCAGTAAATGCGAATTTTGGCTAAAGGAGGTTGCTTTTCTTGGTCATATTGTGACAACTGAAGGAATTGCTGTGGATCCCTCTAAAGTGCAAGCCGTAATGGAATGGCAGCCACCCAAGACAGTAACAGAAGTCAGAAGTTTCCTTGGACTTGCTGGTTACTATCGCCGCTTCATAGCAGGATTTTCGGAGTTAGCCAAGCCCATGACTCAGCTTCTGAAGAAAGAAAAGAAGTTTGAATGGACGAAAGCCTGTGAACAGAGTTTCCAGACTCTCAAGAATAAGTTAGTTTCAGCCCCAGTGCTTATCCTTCCAAATGTGCATAAGGATTTTGAAGTTTTCTGTGACGCCTCCCGTCAAGGTTTGGGATGTGTCCTTATGCAAGAAGGCAGAGTGGTAGCCTATGCATCACGCCAGCTAAGACCACATGAGTGCAATTATCCTACTCATGATTTGGAATTAGCAGCCGTAGTGCATGCTTTGAAGATCTGGCGTCATTACCTCATCGGTAATCGTTGTGAAGTATACACGGATCACAAGAGTTTGAAATACATTTTCACTCAAGCAGAACTCAACCTAAGGCAGCGCAGATGGTTAGAGTTGATCAAGGATTATAATATTGGAATTCATTATCATCCCGGCAAAGCAAATGTTGTGGCAGATGCGCTAAGCAGAAGGACTTATGCAAACAGTGTGTTGTCAAAAGAAGATCAGATCCGACTTCAGGAAGGAATCTCCCGTTTAAGTATAAACCCGGTGAATCAAGGTTTTCTCTCAACCCTAGAGATTCAACCTGCTTTACCTGATCAAATAAAGGAAGCCCAAAAAGTTGATGAGGATATCCAGGAAATCAGGAAGAATATGAGAAGAGGCAAAGCACCAGGATTCAGTGAAGATGAGAATGGGACTGTCTGGTTTGAAAACCGTATTTGTGTGCCCAATAATCAAGAGATCAAGAAAGCGATTTTGCAAGAAGCCCATGAAACTCCATATTCAATTCACCCAGGTCGTACCAAGATGTACCAGGATCTTAAGGAAAGATATTGGTGGGTTAGTATGAAAAGGGAAATTGCAGAGTTTGTTGAAGCTTGTGACACCTGCCAGAAAGTCAAGGCAGAGCATCAGAAACCTGCAGGACTTCTGCAACCCTTGCCAATACCGGATTGGAAGTGGGAAGAGATTGGTATGGACTTCATAACCGGACTACCTAGAACTCAATCCGGCTATGACTCAATCTGGGTGGTAATTGACAGATTGACCAAAGTAGCTCATTTTATACCGGTCAAGACTACTTATTCTGGAAGTAAGTTAGCTGAGATTTACATGGCTAGAATTGTGTGCTTGCATGGAGTTCCGAAAAAGATAGTATCGGACAGAGGTAGTCAGTTCACCTCCAAGTTTTGGCAGAAACTTCATGAAGAGTTAGGGAGTAAGCTTAATTTCAGTACGGCTTATCATCCTCAAACAGATGGCCAGACGGAGCGAGTAAATCAAGTGCTAGAGGATATGTTAAGAGCATGTGCTCTGGATTTTGGAAATAGTTGGGATCGCTCATTGCCCTATGCTGAGTTTTCTTACAACAACAGTTATCAGGCCAGTTTGCAAATGGCACCTTTTGAAGCACTGTATGGCAGGAAGTGCAGAACACCCTTGCATTGGGAACAGTCTGGAGAATTCCAAGATGCGGGACCAACTTTACTTCAAGATGCTGAAGATCAAGTGAGGAAGATCAAAGACAGGTTAAAGATAGCTCAATCCAGGCAGAAAAGTTATGCCGATAATCGTCGTCGAGACTTGACTTTCGAAGTTGGGGACTACGTGTATCTCAGAGTATCTCCGCTCAGAGGAGTCAAAAGATTCCAAGTCAGGGGAAAGCTTGCACCAAGATTTGTTGGGCCATTCCAGATCTCAAGCCGCAAAGGAGAAGTTGCATATCAGTTGGATTTGCCGCCAAGCATGTCAGGTGTGCACAACGTCTTTCACGTCTCTCAGCTGAAGAAATGTCTCAGAGTACCCGCGGATCAAGCAGACTTGGAAACCCTTGATCTTCAAGAGGATCTCACCTATCAAGAGCAACCGATCAAGATTCTCGAGACAGCCGAGCGCCAGACCAGAAGAAAGACCATCAAATTCTGCAGAGTTCAATGGAGCAATCACACAGAAGACGAAGCAACTTGGGAGCGAGAGGAAGATCTGAAAGCCAACCATCCCCATCTCTTTGCTAGCTAGTTCAAATCTCGAGGGCGAGATTTCCTTAAGGGGGGTAGGTTTGTAACATCCCAAAAATTTTATTTGCAATTTATTTGTTTTTTTGGAGTTTAATTGGATTTATCTGGATTTTATTTCAAAATCTAAAGCAAGAAAATGTATTTAAAATATTTTATTAAAAAAAAGTTTATTTTATTTTTTTTCTTTTCTTAACCCTCCCTAAGTTTTGTTTAACTCTTGAGATTTTACTTCTGGAAATTAAAAAGAAATTTAGAAGTTTCCTTCTTCCCTTCTTCCCCAACCGGCCGGCCTCCATTAACACCCCATCCGAGCTTTAAAAGCTTCGGTTACTCCTTCCCTCGGCCGGCAACCGAAGCCATTATTGGCCCTTAAGCCCGCGCGCTAGTAACCGCCCCACCTCCGTCCGTTTTCTGTCGGCTTAAGGCCTCTCGCCGTTATGCGACTGTTTCAAAAGTCCTTAACTCCGGCGAGCCCATTACCTCCGTCCCTGCCCTATAAAGCTCCTCCCCGAGCCGTTATCCCCTCCTTCGCCTTCCCGTGCGCCGCCACCTCTTTCCCCCTCTGCCCTGAATCGAATCGGCCTCGACCCGTGCTTCCTCGTCCGCCGCTGTGCGAGCTCCGGCGACGAATTGGCGCCGCCCTGGTCTCTTCCGCGCCTCGCCGACGACGCCTTCGTGATCCCCAAGCGCCGGCGACCACCATTCCCCTCTCCGCCGAGCGACGCCGCCACCGGAGCCCCGTTGTTGCCGAAGACTCGAGCGCCGCCGCTTCTTCTCGTCGACCGACCGTCTCCACTTGTAACCGAACCACTACGACCATCCGTCGTCTCCGGCCACTCTGCCTGATTCCCTCCGACCACCCCGCGGCCAACCAGTTTTCGAAGGTAACACCCTTCCGTGTGGTCGTAGATCCGTGAAGTCGTAAGTTCTCTGGTAGTCGAAGTCGTAGATTCTCTGTGTAGTCGAAGTCGTAAGTTCTCTGGTAGTCGAAGTCGTAGGTTCTCTGGTAGTCAAAGTCGTAGGTTCTCTGTGTAGTCGAAGTCGTAGGTTCTCTGTGTAGTCGAAGTCGTAGGTTCTCTGTGTTGTGTAATCGAAGTCGTAGGTTTTCTGTGTAGTCGAAGTCGTAAGTTCTCTGGTAGTCGAAGTCGTAGGTTCTCTGTGTAGTCGAAGTCGTAGGTTCTCAGTGTAGTCGTAGTCGTAGACTGGTCTGTGGCCGTAGTCGTAATTTCCCTGCGTAGTCGTAAACCTTCCATGTGGTCGTAAGTCGACTACGTGGTCGTAGCTCCGCCCGATCACGTTTGCCGTGGTCGTGAGAACTTCCGAAGGCCATAACTTCTTCATTTTAACTCCGATTTAACTCGTTCAAATTTCTAAATCTTTCTAAAATCCTAATCTTCCCATTTCTGGACTCTTTTTGAATTTTTGGATTTTATTTGAATTTTGTTTGAATTTCTTTTGGTTCTTTGCGTATAGATTTCGACGAATCCGGAGAGTATTTCTTCGACGAATCGCAGCAAGACTTCGAGCAAGGCAAGTTACACCTTTGACCATGTTGATCCCAGTAATTTAAATTATTATGTTGTTTTTAAATTAATATGCATGCGTACTTTTATTCAATCTAGTTTAAATTCGGTTTAAACTCTAGTTATACCCAATTCCTTTGTGTATGGCCAATCTTGAATTTGAACGAACATACCTTGTCACCATAGATGAAAACCTAGTTGGTACATTAGTATTGACTAGAACATTTTATAGAATTGCTTAGCCATGCTTAGATTAATTTAGGTGGGAAGAATGGTTTCACACGAAACGTTGGTTTATAAAATCTATTCTTGACTTTGGTGAGTCAAGAAGGTCTATAAAATTTTGATAAAATAAAGTGGATAAAACCTGTTTTAGACTTAGGCATTGGTATGGTGGTGGGTGCTTGCTGGCATGCGTCGTAGTTTGTTGACTCGATGTTGACTGCCAGGCACAAGGGGTATGCGGGTAGGCCTAAGTCAAATTAAGGACCGAACTGTGAACTACTATTACAAAGTCACACCGTACTACCACAAGTCTGGTATGGGACAGATCTGGCTAAGTAATTTGTGAAGTTCCATTTTAGTTTCGCTATAGGCTGAATGTGAGCGTGGCGTAGGCCATGAGAAGTCTCACATGGCACAAGAGGGGGCTCCAACATGTGGATTCATGTTGTGGTGAAACCTTAGTGGCGGCGTAGCTAATTTGGTAATGGAACATTGTAACAGCCTTATCATGATCTCCTCGGCCGCACACCTAAGGAAGTGTGTAATCCGGTGGCAAAACAGGAGAACATGTCTTGTGGGTAAAGTTGTACACCTCTGCAGAGTAATAAACTATCCTGGATAGCCGTGTCCACGGTCAAGGACATGCTTAGTATGGTTTTTCACGGACTAGACTTTGGTTTTATAAAATTTGGTTTATGGAAAATTGTGAATCTGTTGGAAAAGATGGTCCGGGTGGGATACCCGTGGATAGGTTAGTGTTAGGTTGTTGCCCGCACTAACGTTATTATGTTGTTAAATCTGGATTTTATATATTGTATTAATTTCAGCTTTTACACTTACGTTATTGTATTTAATTCAATAATGCTGTTTATGCAAATGAACCACATTATGCCTTTCTTTGTAACCCCTTATGCATGCATCAAAACTGTTATATCTCCTGGTGTAACTTGTGGAGTACTTTATGTGCTCACCTTGCTATAAACAATGTTGCCAGAGGACGACGACGTCAGCTATGTTGAGGATTGCGACGAATAGGCCACGTCTTACAGTCAATTCGCCTTGTGGGAAGGCAGGATGGGCTGCTCCTTTTATTTATCTTCCGCTGTTTCTTTCCATGTTTGGCCATGAAGCCACCTTATTGTAAACTTGGCCTTAAGGCCCGTACTTTCGCTTTATAATAAAGTTTGGTTATCATGCATGATATGTATCACTGTTCAGTCTGTGTGCACTAGCTTTTCCTGGGATAGTGCGAATAACACAGAGGGTTCTGGAGTTGTTGCTCCGGGTCCCGACATCTTCGCTGCCGATGATGAGGCTTTCTTGGGTGCCATCTTTCTTCAAATCTCAGAGCTTGCTCCGTCGATCCCCACGGATGGCGCTAGCTATTGTGGTACAGACCTAACAATGGAATGAGGGTATGGTAGTGGAGATGACAGATGAACAATGCTTGCCTTTCCCCATGCCTAGGGCAGCCATATATATATTCACATGGGGAGCATTTTACAAGTATGTCCTTACACTCATGAATCCTTCGTAGGGGTACTTACGTCATTACACATATCCCATTTTGAGCTTTACAATCCCTTAGTAGGCCGGCTGGGTTTAGGTGGGGGCGACCCCTACAACAGATATTTTATTAAGGATTGTCCCAAAGGTATTACTCGTAAGTCTATTATCTATGTCATTATTTGCTTAGGAATGCTAGAGATGGTAGGGTGATTGCTAGATGTGTTAGTTCACCTAAGGCTATTGCTAGGGCTATTTGGGTGCTCAAGTCTATTGTGACTAATTTTCATAGATCCAACCATGTTTTAGGTACCAAAATACGCTTAAATACTTAATAGGTACTTGGAGAGGAATTGGAGACTTGGCTCATTCATAAATAGGTGAACTCCATGTGCAAAAATAGAGCTAAGCATGAGGATGACCTTGTCACATCAAGCATCAATGCCATCTCGGTAACAAGTATTTATATTGAATTATCTAGCCCTTAGCGTTGTGTAGGTTGCATTACATTCATGAAAATCCTTTTTAAAAATGTGTTCTTGCTCTTGTTCAAAACTTCATTATTGCAATCTTGAGCAAGATGGGTAAGTGGCACATTAAGGAGAGTGCTAAATCATAATCATGTATATCACATCGCTAAGTGTGCCCAAATTGATTTAGTGCTAGTATTGAGTTTCAAAATTGAGCCATTTAGAAAAAAGTTAAAAATATGAAATTACTAGTATATCTTTGAAAAACTAGTTAAAATATATACAAATACATGTCAAATGTTTTCCAAAAGTTTTGGCTTTAGAAAAATTTATTTTAAGCAAAATCGAGTTTCTAACCCAAAATTGCAATCTAGTATGTTGTTTTGGATTTAAACTAAAACTTGGCTAAAATCAATTCTAAAAGGAATTTGAAAAATGCCCAATACCAAAAATCTAGAGTTGGCTATCTCAAACATTATTGGTATTCGAATATTTTCCAAAAGGCCAATCAAACGTAAGTTTTTGGATTTTACACTCATCCAAAATCTTATGTTGACCTCAGTGGTCACAATCTAGCACTTAAATGAGTTTTGCCATTTGGGCCAAAATTATTGACCTACATTGGCTCATAAGGATATTACAAACTTATACCTACAAATGGATGTTAAAAACACCCTCACTTGCTCATTTTGGCAATCTTGATGTTTCTTTTGAAAATGAATTTATTTTGAAAACAAAAGGCATAGTTTGTTAAAACTATTTTGTATCACAAAAGTCTTTTTAACTTTAGCATATAGTTGGAAATGCTCCAAAAGTGGTTTATGTTTTGTGTGAGAAAAACTTTGGAGCAAATTACAATATGATAGAAATGCTCCAAAAGTGGTTTATGTTTTGTGTGAGAAAAACTTTGGAGCAAATTACAATATGATATCAAACTTCTCAAATTATATCTCCTTCTTCATGCAAGTGGTATCACCTAGAAATAAGTATTAAGTGGTTTACATGTGATCTACAAGTGGTACCTCCATTATTCAAGATGAATTTAAAATTGGTATTCATAAGTTGATTTTAATCCTTCAAGAGAAGATCAAATGTTGAAATCAACCTTGTGTTTATAAGGGATACTAGTTGTTCATACAAGTAATATCAAGTTTCTACAAATGGAATCAATTATATTTGGTATCATTTATTTTCACAAGTGTTATTGATTGTCATCATATGTAGTATAAATGTCAAAGTAGTGTGTGCTATTCATGAAAAAGACGAAAGCACCACAAACAGTTAAAAGTACCTATTATGGAGAAAATAAGAAATCTTTGATGTCAAAAATTCTTGGTGCTAGATGACAAAGAGGAAGACAAAATTTAAATGGGGGAGAAATGGCAAAAGAGAAGATGCCAAGATTGAAAAGAATCTTTTGTGTGCCAAAAGAGAAGAAAGCAATGTCAAGAGAAACCTTTGTGTAAGGGAGACTCCTTTTTTGAAAATTCCTATTGGAAAATTTTCTCAGGAGTCCAAAGTTTGTTTTTGCAAAATGGAATGGAATGCAAAATCCTGAAAATCTAAACTTTCAGTTTTCTGAAGTTTTATGATTTCCATATCTTCAAAATGGTTGAGATTTTGGAAAGCCTCTCAACATAAAACTTGTCTGTATTTTTATGGACTAGCTTCATGATTTATCTCATATTTTCCAGAGCTTGTTTCTCCACTTTTCAAAATGCATTAAGGAGCTTTGGCTTTATCTTTTTGTGATCTTTTGCAAATTGAAAAAGTATTTCAAGGAGATTTCAAGAGTAAGCTTCTTTGAATATGTTTCAAATATAATTTCCTTTTGTTAACTCGAAATATGCATCATTTAAAGTTGTTTTGCTCTTTTAGGCCATAAAGAGGGAGTTTGTGGAATTCTTGTCATTTATTGAAAATTTCTTAAATCCAAGCCTCCAAATTAGCCATATGTATCTATTTCACACACGTTATGACCAAATTAAGATGAATTCATTGCCAAGCTCTGAATTTTGGAAAGTCTCCATACTTGCTTAACTTTCTTTTGCATTTTTGGTGATTAGTGCTGAAAGGGGGAGAATTTTTTGGTGATTATTGCAACATTTGGATGATTGATATATTGTCTTTTGATTTCACCTTATTTAGTGCACTCTTGAGGAGGAGCATTCATTCATACACATAGCCACCTATATAAATCAAGTATGTCATTCCCATATGTATGATGCTTGAAATGATTAGTGACATATATGGATTTAGTTTAATAGCCGAAATTTCTGTCTTGTGTTAATTTATCCAAATGTTGTCATTAATAACAGATTTGTCATCAATCACTAAAAAGGTGGAGATTGTAAGTTCAAGCTCCAATTAGATTGGTTTTAGTGATTAATGACACATTTAAATATGAGTATAACTCATAAATAAGAAATTTAAATATGAGATTAACTCATTTGTTGAATATGATATTGCTTAGTCTCATTTGGATGAAATAGTGAAAATCATGAAGGTATGCATTCGATGTCATATTCTTATATCTTGTTACATTCCTCAGATCTAAAATATAGGTTGAACTCCTTCAAAAGTCTAACTTGAATATGTGCATATGTTTTTATTGCACATTTTTGTATGCACATATTTAGTGGGAGTTCACTCTATGTTTTGTGGTTTCATTTGTATTGATCCATATTTCTTTTTCTGCATATATTGGGGATCTCTTCTTTGAAACATGTCCTTTGAGTATATAAACCTTGTGTAGTTCATATATACTCATATTATTTTGTATTCAATTATTTGTGTATGGGACTAACATGTTTGTCAAGTGTTTAAAAGGTCTAGTCCTGGATTTTGCTTGACACTTGACCACGCCTGCCCATGCCATTCGACCTCGTCGGTATCGAACGAACACAATGGAATTGATTTGAAGAATGCATGATTAATGTCTAGCATGATGGGTCTAACGATAATGGCAACCAGAATCGGTGTTGTAGGTATAGCTTGAGCGAAAGAATTAGTAGACTAGGCCACGGGGGTCAAGAATCAATGTGATCGACAGCCATCAGAAGCCATCTGTGGTTGAGATTCATCATAGTCGAAAACCGCCAAGAATTGTCTATGGTCAATCCATCAGGAGATGCCCATGGTCAAAATCCATTGTGGTCAAAACCCATCAGAAGCGCTTAGTGTTCAAACATCACCATGATCAAATTTGTCAAGAAATCTCCATGGTTGAAAGCCACATGGTCAAAACCATGGGGAAACATCTAGGGTTAGCAGTCACCATGGTTGCAGGTCCGCGTAGTTGACACCACCGGAAAACATCCGTGGTCAAAAGTCACATGGTCAACACCAACGGGAAATCTCTGTGGACGGAACTCAATGTAGTCGAAAGTCACCGTGGTCGAACTCATCGTGGTCAAACATATCGGGAAACATCTGAGGACGAAAGTCACCATGGTTGAACTCATCAAAAGACAATTGTGGTCGAAATCCACCATGGTCAAAACACATCGAAAGATGTTCGTGGTCGAAATCCACCATGGTCAAAACACATCGGAAGTCCTTCGTGGTCGAAAAGCCATTGTGGTCAAACGTCACCGTGGTCAAACATTACCATGGTTGAATGTCACCGTGGTCGAACATCACCATCATCGAATGCCACCGTTGTCGAAACCATCGAAAGATTATTATAGCAATTAGTCGAGAGGTCGAGCAAAGTACTCGTAGAGTGCCCGATCGTAGGGAGTACTCATCGGAGTATTATATCATCGTGGTCGAGCGAAGGAGTTTGGGTACAGCAAGTGGTCGTAGATGGTTGAAGGTCGTAGGCGTCTGTCTTTGGAAGCGATCGGAGACGTCGGCTCTAGCAAGCGATCGTAGATGGCTAATGGTCGTAGGCGTCCATCTTTGGAAGCGATCAGAGGCTTTGGCTCTAGCAAGTGGTCGTAGATGACTGATGGTCGCATGCATCCATCTTTGGAAGTGATCAGAGGCTTCAGCTCCAGCAAGCTATCGTAGATGACTGACGGTTGTAGGCGTCCATCTTTGGAAGCGATCGGAGGTGTCAACTCCAGCAAGAGGTCATAGACATGCACAACTTCAAAATTGATTGGCAGTCATCGGGGACTTCAACTTTGCCAAGCGATCAGAGACACGGATGGCTTTACAATCGATCAGCAGCCGTCAGGGACTTCGGCTTTGCGAAGCGATCGAAGACACGCACGACCTCAGAAGCGATCGACAACCTCGACTTTGCGAAGCGATCAGAGACACGTACAACATCAGAATCGATCGGCAGCCATTAGGAACTTCTGCTTTGCAAAGTGATTGGAGAGACACACGGCTTTGGAATCGATCGGCAATTGTAGGGAACTTCGACTTTGTGAAGTGATCGGAGACACATATGACCTCAGAAGCAATCGGCAACCTCGGCTTTGCGAAGTGATCAGAGACACGCACATCTTCAGAAGCGATCGACAGCGGTCGGGGACTTCAAGTTTGTGAAGCAATCAGAGACACACATGACTTCGAAAGTGATCGGCAGTGGTCGTTTTTGCTTGGCGACATTGCCATCGTAGATGCCGCTCACCGTATGCATCTTATCTAGCTACAAAAGAAAGATAGGAGAGACTGTTTTTACCATTCTCAACATAGGAGGCCATTATCATTTCCTCAGGTCTCTCTCTGGCTTCTCCTTCTCTGCTTCTGTCTTTCTTTTCGCCTCTACTGTCTGTCCATGGGTGTCTGGCCTTGCGATTGCCTCTCTGTCCGCATCTATGTTTGCCTCTGCGGTCCTTCTGTGTGAAACACCGTGGTCCTTCTGCATGAACCCCCGTCCACCTCTTTTATAGGTGTGGGCAAGGGCCGTGGGCCTCGTATGTGGCTCCCACAGAGTGCCGATCATGCCATTTAAATTGAGATAAGATTTCAATTGAGATGAGATTCTTGATCGACTACAGATAACTTACCTTTCTGGGCTCTACTTTCATATCAGAGATTTGTTAAGCATTATCTCCAACCAAATGAGGATACGGTGCAACCATGCCTTGTTGATGATCTGCAACCACGGTCGAACTGCACAATGTGGTCGAACCGATCTGATCGACGCAACATGGTCGACACACACGATCACAAGCAAAGCTCGGTGCCCCTAAGTGACCAACAACGTGGTTGTACTGGTCTGATCGATGCAACGTGGTCGATACATGTGATCGAATGCAGTACTCGATACCCCAAGTGATCGCAAACGTGGCCGTATCGGTCTGACCGATGCAACGTAGTCATAGCCGGTGGTTTACAGACTCGGGATACTCATGACGGCGCACAACCGTATGAGGCACGATGCATTGTTGGATTGTCTGGACGTTTTGCATAAAAACTCATCGAACAAATGCCTCCTCACCGAGTTATGTTTGATGCGCAAAGCGAAATGAACTTAACTTGGCGATTCTCACTCGGACTAAAACTGAAAAATAGTTTTCATGTTGTGGTTGATTTTTTACCTGTGTCATAAGAGAACTCGGACACCTCCCAATGTTGCATATACGAGTAGCTCTTTATAAGCGCCGGGCTTGCTTCCATTGTCATCGATTTCGAGTGAACTTTGCCGGATACTTGGGTGAGTGTCACGATCTGCTTTTCATCCCTTACGACCATGGAGTGTGATGGTAATCAGCCGACTTCTGGCAAATGAGGGTTAGGCTCAGTAGTGACACTTCAAGGTAGTTGTCGTGCCAACCCTGCTAGGCGGTCGAAACTATGCAAAATCGAATAGTGATTGTATCCACAGGCCGTCTTACCTGAGAAGGTTAGTATAAACACAAAAGAGGGAAAAAGAGAAACACAAAAGGTTAGAATATATGTGTCAAGGCGAGAAATCATGCCAGATAACCATGTTGAGGCGAAAACCATGCCACTGTGTACTTATGCTGAGGCGGAAGACCACGCCATAGCATACTCATTTTGAGGCGAAGGGCCATGCCTGGAGTATACTTTTGTGAAGGTGAAAGACCATGCCATAGTATACTTGTTCTAAGGCGAAAGACCATGTCGGAGCTGTGCTGAGGTGAAAGACTATGCCATAGAGCTCTGTCGAGGTGAAAGACCATGCCATAGAGCAATGTTGAGGCAAGAGACTATGCCGGAGTATACTTTTGTGAAGGCGCAAGACCATGCCATAGTATACTTGTTCTGTAGCGAAAGACCATGCTAGAGTATACATTTGTGAAGGCGAAAGACCATGTCATAGTATACTTGTTCTGGGGTGAAAGACCATGCCAGAGTATACTTTTGTGAAGGCGAAAGACCATGCCATAGTATACTTGTTCTGAGGCAAAAGACCATGCCGGAATATACTTTGTGAGGGTGCAAGACCATGCCATAGTATACTTGTTCTGAGGCAAAAGACCATGCCGGAGTATACTTTGTGAAGGTGCAAGACCATGCCATTAGCATCTTCAATTTGTGGTGAAGGCCCATGCCACGCACTGAAGGAATTTTATTGACCTAGTCATGACCGTGTAGCTGCTTTGTTGCCATACCAACTAGGTGGAAGGGTTTCACAGATTCGCATTGGCCGCATTGGTGTGCTACATTGCTCCCAAGATGATGAGTCGCCACTCTTGCACCGAAGTGAATGACCAATAAATTGGAGACTGAAATGATTTTATATTGCAGGAATTTGCTGATTGCCAATTGAGCTGAAGACTCATAGGCATCAAGATGAGGGGAAGAAGAAATGAGAAAACAAAGGAAGACAGAGCTTGGCAAATTCTTTTTTTAAAAAATGTTGGTTCTCCTACTAAACGCCAAACTGTAGGAGTGACCTTGGATAAGGCTGACGGAGGACTTAGCTGTTGTACGCCACAAAACCATGGCGAGACAACTTCACTTCTTATGGTGTTCGTGTTTTAGGGGGAACAGTGTTACCGGAGGGCAGTGAATGTCCCAACGCTTTGCCTCATCGAACCAAGAGACTTAGGTGGGCCTAAATAGGAAGAATGGTTTTGAGAAAATGGCATGGAAATATTACCATTACTTTTGCTGAGGATGGTGAATGACTACCCTCCTCCTTCCGACTGTTTCAACCTTGAGAGGACTTCCTCCTTTGATTATTGGAGAACTTTTTGAACGTTTGAAGTGGGATTTTTTTTTATCCCTTTTCACTTGTGAGGATGAATTTTGCTTCCTCCTTTCTTTTGTTTGCAATTCCTTAACATTGGAACTTGAACTAGATCTTTCAAAAGAGCTTGCATTACTTTCTAAAGGGCACAACTTATAGGAATTTGGAGAATAGCCATCCACCTTTGTGGGCTAAATGATCCTCGCGGGCTTATTATTTTTGTCACTTGTTGACACACCTCATAGGGTGGCAAGCGACTACACACTAAATCGAACTTGTGTTGTCCAGGTAGCCCTTTTATACTCTTCTCCTATAGCCTTCCCTGGGGATTGACATCTCCGTAGGTCTTGAGGTGCGTTGGGAAAATGAGGAGCATGTTAACCTCGCTACTAGAGAATGACTCGGGCTGGCTTCTCACTGCCCCCAGTAGCAACTGCTTGGAATGCGTGCCGTGCGGTGGGTGTTAAGTGTGTTTTGCCCCAAGTCCTGAAGCAGCCGAATCTTTGGTCATCAGCTTGACATATTGTGGGCAAAACTGTTTGTTATGGGACGTTGTTATCCAAAATGAGAAAACACTAGGTCAGGGGAAGGGTATTGAAATTACTAGCACCCTTTCCTTTTTTATGTATTTTTTTAGAAAGAAGAGAAAGGTAAACACTTTTAAACAAAGTATTTCTTCAAGAATCTCCCATTGACTGGAGGCATCGGCCTCAATCCCTGATGATCAATCAGCTGATAGGTGCCACCCTTGTAAACTCACTCGACAACATATGGCCCTTCCCATTTTGGCTCAAACTTCCCCTTTGTCTTACGAGTGACCACAATGGGGCGTCGCAGTACGAGCATTAATTCACCTTTCCTGAAAACACGTGGCCTAAATAGCTTGTCATAGTCCCTCACCATGTTTTGGTGATACATCTCCATGTTCTAAATAGCATGAAGTCGCTCCTCTTCCAGAGTGTTGAGCTCCTAGAATCGCAGTTGGATCTGCTCATCTTGGGTGAGTTCATCATGAATGGCCACCCGTAATGAGGGTTGTTGTAGCGATGGCCCCCACCTAAGCCCAGTAGGCCTGTTAGGTCCGAAACAGGACATGTGTAATGACATAAGAGCCCCCGAGGGGAATACTCATGTGTAAGGGTATAACTATACAAACACTCCCCATATGAATATATATGTGGCATAGGCCACGGGAGGAAGGCTCCAAGCCATTCATTTTACTCAACTCTCCACTACCACTCTCTCTCTCTGTTTGGTCTGTAACCACAACAGTTGGCGCTGTCCGTGGGGAGGACAAGAGCAAGCCTCCAGATCCGAAGGAGGATGGCACCAAAGAAAGTGTCACCGTCGGCGGCGAGGAAGAAGAAGGTGGAGGCGGCGAAGTCTCGCGCCAGCACAAGGGCTTCGGCTTTAGCAACCGTAGGTACGAGCAGCAGTGTGGGCGCGACGACCAACCCCGCCACCGACGCGACGACCAACCCCGCCACCGACGCGACGCCGGCCCCACCAGAACCACCCCGACGACCACCTCTCCACCCAGCGCAGAAGCGGTGAACGGCTCCAGGGTCCTCCGCGATAACACGGCAGACAACCTGGGAGCGCAGGCCGTGACCACCGCCGTACCGGTAGCGCCGCCAAGCGCACCGATGGCCCCGGCTGCGCCCGCTGCTGGCGGCCCTCAGCGCGTTTCAACAGGAGCTAACAGACCTCCGCGGAGCTGTGCGGGACATGCAAGAGGCTCAGAGCCTACCCCCCTCTCCGGCGGTGGTGGTCGAACCCCCTACATCTAGTCGCGTCCCATCATGGCGAATAGATCCAGAGTCCCCACTCTCCGCGAGTCTACAGCAAGCGGCTTGGCCCGCGGGCTTCAAGTTCCCGAACGTCATCGACGCTTACGAGGGTGACTCCGACCCGCGAGGCTTCATGCGTGTGTACGAGGCCACCATCGAAGACGCTGGCAGAGACGACACCACGAAAGCAAGAGGGCTCCCCCTCGCGTTACAAGGCGTGGCGCTGTCCTGGTTCTTCTCCATCATGCCACAATCCATCCATGTGTGGGAGCAGATCCGCGGTCAACTCTGCAGCAACTTCCAGGGAAACTACGTCGAGCGTGTCGATGCGGACCAGCTCTTCGCAGTCAAGCAAAAACCTAACGAAAGGCTTTGGGATTACTTCAAGCGCTTCACAAAAGTGCGTTGCCAGGTCAGGGACCTCAATGAAATGACCGTCGTCAATGCAGCCACACAAGGCCTCCGCCCGGGACCACTTGCCGAGTACAACGTGCGGAAGCTGCTCAAGTCGGAGGCAGAGCTCTTCGACAAAGTGGAAGCGTACGCTCGAGCCGAAGAGGACGTGCGGAGGCGCCACGACAACGACTCCGACTCCAGGCGAGCGGAGGGCTTGTCACACAGAGGTAGCGCAAGAGACAACCCGAGGACAGACCACAAGCAAGTGGCCGCAGGCGACATTCGTAAGCCCCAACGCAACCAGCGAAGACCCCAAAAGGCCCGCCACATCCTGGCCGCGCAGGGTACCCCCCGGGGAGCCGCCTCAACCTCGCGCATCGCCAAGCCGCGCGCGGAGCAGGAAATCCTCGAATACGGTAGATTGTGCGAGGTGCACGGCTACGGGGGCCATTTCACGCAGGCATGCACCGAAGTCGCGGCAGTACGACAGGCGGCGGCCCACCCCTCCCGCGCTGGATCCCCTGGAGAGACACAGTACTACGGCGTTAATGTCATCGAGGGAGGCTCTTCGTCAAGCGCTTCCTCGGCACAACTACCTCGACGGGCATCCCCTTGCAGCATTACTTTCACGTCCGCCGATGCGCAGGGCGTAGAATTGCCCCATCAAGATCCCTTGGTCATCTAGGCCGACATAGCGGGATGCGACATCAGGCGTATTCTCGTGGACGGAGGGAGCTCCGCCAACATTTTGTTCGCGGAGGCCCTTGATCGTATGGGAATACCTCGGAGTCTATTAAAAGCTCCGAAGCCCCCCTCCAAGGCCTCGGAGGGCAACCCCTGAAGGCTCTGGGCCAGGTCTGCCTCCAAGTCTCCTTGTGCCAAGCCGACAACGCCAGGACCGAAGAGGTCGTCTTCGACGTCGTGGATGTCTCATATCCATACAACGCCATACTGGGCCGGCCCGCCATCAACTCTTTTGAAGCCGTCCCACACTTCGCATTCCTATGCATGAAGCTTCCAGGGCGGCGGGGCGTTATCACCATCTTCGGCGATCAGGATATGGCTCGGAGCATCGAAACCGAAGCTGGACGTTTGTACCGCAAGGTGCACGCCATCAACAAATACCGGGCGGACACAACGCCATCCGCCCCAGGTTGGACGCCTAAGCCCCACCCGGAGGGCGGAGTGAAGAGGGTGCCGCTCCGAGCAGAAGGGCAGTTCGTATCCATAGGCGATGACCTCCCTCCGCAAGTAGAGCAAGACCTGCTCCGAGTCCTCCAAGACAACATAGACGTCTTTGCATGGTCCCCGGAGGATATCCAAGGAGTGGACCGTGCCCTCATCGAGCATAACCTCGCTATCCGCCCCGACGCCAAACCCGTCAAGCAGAAACTTCGCCGTATGTCTGCGGACCGGCAGCAAGCGACCAAGGTGGAGGTGGCGAAGCTCCTTCGAGCGGGGGTTATCCGCGAGGTCCAACATCCAGGATGGCTTGCCAACCCGGTGTTGGTTAAAAAGGCCAGCGGCGCCTGGCGCATGTGCATCGACTTCACCGCCCTCAACAAGGCATGCCCGAAGGACAATTACCCTTTACCACGTATAGACCAGCTGGTCGACGCAACCGACGGGTGCGAACTCATGAGCTTCCTGGACGCCTATTCCGGCTACCACCAGGTCTACATGGCTAAGGACGACGAGGAGAAAACCATCTTCATTACACCGGTGGGAACATTCTGCTTTGTGAGGATGCCCTTCAGCTTGAAGAACGCGGGCGCAACTTTGACCCGCCTCGTCGCGCTGGCCCTGGCCGTTCAGCTAGGGAGAAATGTGGAGGCTTATGTGGACGACGTGGTAGTAAAAACCCGGCGGCTCGCCTCACAGGGCCGGGATCTTCATGAGACTTTTGACAACCTCCGGAGAGCGGGCATCAAGCTCAATCCGGACAAGTGTGTCTTCGGCGTACAGGCGGGCAAGCTACTGGGCTTCCTCGTATCCGGGCGAGGCATCCAGGCGAACCCCGACAAGGTTGACGCTATCCTGGGCATGGAACCCCCCAAGACGACGCGGGACGTCCAGAGGCAGAGAGGGGCATGCCGTTTTTTAAGACCCTCCGCGGGTGCGACGGGTTTCATTGGGACGACGACTGCGCGAAGGCCTTCGAAGACCTCAAGAAGCACCTCGCACCCCTCCCCACTCTGGTGGCCCCAGTGATATGCATCATTTTTAAAGTAAATTTTTATATCTTTACCCTGTTATTAGTAATGAAAACTGCCATAAATCCATTAATTAATTGCATTTCATCATCCTTTTGGACTGTTTACAGTGTTTTGTAATTCTCTTGTAGGTAGGCGCGAACTAGGCGCAAAAATCTACAGAAGATCAAATGGGAAAGAGCTAGGGGTGCAAACATAAAATCAGCACTAAAAGGGAGCTAGGGTTGCAAATCTGCCAAAGGGGAAGGGCCAAAATGAGAAACCACATGCCAAACCCTAGCCAGCCGCCGCAAGTATACAAGCTCATCCACCGGGGGGGAGTGGGTCACCACACCTCCAAACCCTAGCCGCAATCCACTGGGAAAAAGCCATCCACCGACCGCTTCACCTTCTCCACCGAGATCGATCACCCGGCCGCCCCACTCCATCGCCTCCATTAGCCAGATCCCCATTTTCCTTGCTCGTCTCCCCTCACCGAACCTCGCCGCCGCGACCATCTCCATCTGCAGCCACCACCCATCCTCTTCCACCTCCAAGACCCAGCCGCACTACTGATCTCCTGGAGAGCCTCGACGATCTCCACCTCTCCACTGGCCAAAAATCCTCATGCCTCCGCCGCGCCGCACTTCTCCTCACCGAGCAGCCACCACGCATTCTCTTCCCATCTCCAACACCCTAAACATGCAGCCTCCCTAGCCTCTTCCCAGATCTCATCCGCTCGCCTCCCCTCTCCCGAGCACCTCCACCAGCCACGCCCGGATCTGCCCTCACTGAGCCTGGATCTACGAGTTCCTCGACTTCTTCGGCTTGGATCTGCTTCCTCTACGGTGGCCAGCGCGGATCTGCTTCCTCTTCTTCCTCTACGCATAGATCTGCTACCCCACCTCTGCTTCCCTACTGCCTGCACCCTCTACGGCGTCTTCTACCCGGATCTGCTTCCCCTACTACATCTACGGCTGATCTGCTACTTCTACACGGCTACCCCTTCGGATTCTGCATCAGATCTACTTCTTACTGCCTGCGTCCACTACATACTGTCTTCACAACGGATCTGCCACTCTTCAGGGTTGTAACATCTCACAATCTTCATTTTAAATATTGCAATGCTTTCCTGTGATGCTTGTATGGGATATCTGTGATGTGCATGAGATTGTTATTTGTGAATCTGTGATGCTTATGTGTTGGATGAATGATGTGCATGTGAGATATTTTGCAGATCTGTATGCTTGTAGTGTTGTTCTTGTTCATCTGAGATTTTTATGTGTTGGATCTGTTAAGTTCATGTGCTGAATATTTCGGATCTGGGATTATAAGGTGCCTTTTAGTTGTTCTTGCGCATGGGAGATGATTATTCAGATTATTTGTTCCTGTTTAGATTCATCGTTCCTGCTTGATAGTCATTAGATGTTTATAAGCTTGATACTTCTGCTGGTAGGGTGTTTTATTTCTTATTGTGATGTTGAGATCATCTTCTGTGATTAGAGTGGATCCTTTTGCCTGATTTAATATTTAGTATGCATTTCTGTTAATTACTGATTAGTAAAATGTTAATGTCATGCTGTTATTTTAATGTCATTACTAAGTTAGGTTTACATCTTAATTCCTGCAGTAGTAGAGCTTGTGTTATTGCATTTTAATCGCTTGTCTTGTTATATCCCTGGTATTGGTCTGTCTGTGAGCTTGCTGTGTTGGGTTGGGATATTTGCTTAAGCGCTGGGCTTCTTCTCGTCTGTTCTCTGTGCTCTTTTCTTTCCTCCAATTCCTAACCTTCTTCCCGATTAGTTCATTTCCCCCAACTTCCTAGCGCTCCTCCTCTTTCTCACGATAGAGTTGATCCTTGGTCCCTTGCTGCATTTCCCTCTCTCCCTGTCTGACTCCTAGCCACCTTTCTTCTCTTCTCTTACCTAGTTTCTTTCTCACCTCTCATCTTCTTCTGTCAGTTAGCCTCTTCTCTAGTCTGTTCCTCTTCCTTCAGTTAGTCCTCTACGCCTCATTCTTACCTCTTATCTCTCTCACTCTTTTCCTTAGTTCTTTTCTTTTCTCTCGGTATAGATAGTTCTCTATTCTTCTCTCCTCTCTTCTTCCTTCCCTTCTAGTCTCTGATTATCTTTCCTACCTAGTTATTCCTCTCTTCTTTTCTTACCTCAGGCTAAAGCGTTTTTTTCTTATAGTTCTCTGCTAATCTTCTAGTCTCTCGCACTCTCTTCTTACCTCTGCTCTCTTTCTTTTCCCTTCTCCTTCATCTGCTAGTTCCAGCCTACTCCTAGCCCTATTCTCTCTGTTGCTCTCTCTCTCTCTATCTCTCTTTCCCCTTAGCTTTCCTTCTTTTATTTCTGACTAGTCTCCTTTCTTTCTCTCTTTCTCTCAGTAGAGTTAGATTCTCAGGTTCGTCTCTTCTCTCTTCTTCAGTCAGACACTCTTATTCGCATGCACCTTCAACTCTTCCTTTCTCAAGCTGTCCTTCTTTTGCTAGACCTGATCACCAGCCTTTTAGTTTCTATAGGTTTAGCAATCAGTCTTAGACTCCCAGTTTGTGCGATTTAGCTTTAGTTTAGTGTCCTATCACCGGTACTCTAGTCCCTGTGGAGAACACGACTCTCGCTGCTACCATAGCGGCAGCCCGTTCACTTGCGGGTGTGCAGTTCACTTGCGGGTGTGCAGTTTTGCACGATCAAGAAATTGGCGCCGTTGCCGGGGACTAGATATTGGTGATCGCGCTAGACCATAGACTAAGTCATTTCTTTAGTTTCCTTCCTCCCTTTTCGGCCCGACTTCTCAGCTTTTGCGCAGGAGTGGAGACCATTCGTTGGCTCCTTTTGATCCTGAGATTGTGCGCACTTTTCATAAGCTGAAGAGAGAAAATCAACCTCCCCATCAAGAAGAAATGGGTGATCAAAACCCCCAGCCTCTTCTTCGTGACCTATGGATTCCTAGAGACCAAGGTATAGCCCCTGGAATTGTCCAACCTGCCATTCAGGCAAACAATTTTGAGCTCAAACCTGCACTAATCACCATGGTCCAGCAGACCAGATTTGGAGGTTCTCCCACTGAGGATCCCAATGAACACATTCGCACCTTCTTAGAATATTGCAACACTTTGAAGTGCAATGGAGTCACAACTGATGCCATTAGGCTCTCATTGTTCCCATTCTCTCTTAGAGATGGTGCTAAGACTTGGTTGCATTCTCTGCCCCTGCATCTTAAGGACACATGGGAACACCTACTGTAGGCCTTTTTTGAGAGGTATTTTCCTCCCTCCAAGGCAGCAGAAGTGCGTGACCAGATTACTAGGTTTTCACAATCTGAGGGTGAGAGTTTGTATGATGCTTGGCAGAGGTATCAAACCCTGCTTAGGATGTGTCCTCACCATGGCCTTGAAAGATGGCTGGTGCTGCAGATTTTTTACAAAGGTCTTACACACCACACAAGAGCCTTTGTAGATTCTGCAGAAGGAGGAGGCATAATGAACAAAACTCTTGATGAAGCTTTCAGCTTGATTGAGAGTATGTCCTCCCACCACTTTCAGTGGTCTAGTGAGAGAGCTTCTGCTCCTCCACGTCCTGGTATCTATGAGGTGAGCTCTAATGATGCCTTATCTGCACAGATTCAAGTTCTCACACGTCAAATGGCTCAGCTCATGCCCTCATCTTCAGCCCATATAGCCACTGGATGTCAGATTTGTGGATCTCAGGGGCATACTCCAGCTGAGTGCCCTTTAACTTCCACAGCTGAATCATCTGAAGTCAATTATGCTCAGTCAAATGGCCCATATTCTCAAGCTTATAACCCAGGTTGGCGTCATCCAAACTTGTCTTACAAGAACACCAACCCTAGTGTGTCATCCTTCCCTGTGGGAACATCAGCACAAGGGTTTAGGCAGCAGCAAGCCCCTTCACATGCCTCATTTCAGCAACCTATGATGCATGTTCCAAACCCTCCACTTACTACTTCTCAATCAGATCAGTTGACCAGAATTGAACAGCTCCTTGCATCACATGTAGCTAAGATGGAAGCTCAATACAATGATGCAAAGACTCAATTGACTGATTTGGCTAGTCGTGTGGAGAGTTTGCAAGCATCACATGCTTCATCCAGCACACCTTGGAGGCTTCCTGCACAGCCTGAGGCCAATCCTCGTGGCCATTGTGGAGCAATCATTACTAGGAGTGGTAAAACCACATCTGAACCTCTTCTTCCAACACCACCCTTGTATGTGCCCCCTGTCTTTAGGTCTGTCCAGCAAGCAAATCCTGACTCACAGCAGCAGAAATTGCACCAACCTAGCTCCACTGCACCAGAACAAGCACCTGATATTCCATCTTCATCCATTTCAGCAGCTGTCCCTTCCACAAAGCCTAAAATGCCATTCCCTGAGCGGTTAGAAAAGTCAAATGAGGACAAGCAGTTTGCTAAGTTCATAGAGATGATGAAGGATGTTAAGATCACCATTCCTATACTAGATGCTGTCCTACATGTTCCAATGTATGCCAAATTCTTTAAGGAGCTGCTTACCAAGAAAAGGAGTATGGATGAGCTTGAGGTGGTCACTCTAACTAAGGAGTGTAGTGCAATCATTCAGAATAAGCTACCTCCTAAGTTAGATGACCCTGGTAGCTTCTGCATTCCATGCATTTTAGGCCCCAAGAACTTTAGAGCTCTTTGTGACTTAGGCTCTAGTGTCAGTGTCCTTCCTCTCTCAGTGTGTGATGCGCTTCCTTTGGGCGATCTGCAGCCAACAGCAATGACACTGCAGTTGGCTGATCGCACATATCGTCACCCAGCCGGTATTTTAGTGGATGTCCCTGTGGTCATAGGCACTTTTGCCTTCCCTGTGGACTTTGTTGTCTTAGAGATGGAGGATAGAAGTGAACCTGTCATTCTTGGGAGACCTTTCCTAGCCACTGCTGGTGCTGTCATAGATGTCAAGGATGCCAAGCTCACTCTCCAATTTGGTCAAGAGAAGCTGTCATTTGATATGAGGCATCCTACACATCTTCCTCACTGTCCAGATCAGTGTTTCTCACTTGATTTGGTTGACAAATGTGTTGTTGAGACATATGAAACTGTTGAGGAAGTGACATCAATTGAGGATGAGTGCACTGCTGCAGATTCTCATCATGTGGCATTCATTGATGCTCCTGTAGAGCCTTCCCAAATCCCAGACCTTAGACAACCCACAGCCCCAAAGGTAGAGCTGAAACCACTTCCAAAACATCTAAGATATGAGTTTCTTGGACCAGATCAGACCTTCCCTGTTATTGTTAGTGATCATTTGACACCTCAAGAGGCTGATCAACTCCTTGAGATCCTTCATAGATATCAAGCCGTCATTGGATATTCAATTGATGATATGAAGGGCATTGATCCAGCCACCTGCAGTCACCATATTCACCTTGAGGATGATGCTAAGCCTACTCGTGAGCACCAGCGTAGGCTTAATCCTCACTTGCAGGAGGTTGTCAAGAAAGAAATCCTAAAGCTTCTTGATGCCAACATCATTTACCCCATTTCAGATAGTCAATGGGTCAGTCCCATTCATGTTGTGCCCAAGAAAGGGGGCATGACAGTGGTTGCCAATGAAAAAGGTGATTTAATTCCCACAAGGACAACCACGGGCTGGCGCATGTGTACTGACTATAGGAAGCTCAACAAGGCCACTCGCAAGGACCACTTTCCTTTTCCTTTCATTGATCAAATGCTAGAGAGATTGGCACGTCATTCTTATTTCTGTTATCTTGATGGATATTCAGGTTTTCTGCAGATTCCTATACACCCATCAGATCAGGATAAGACCACATTCACTTGTCCCTATGGGACCTTTGCTTATCGTAGGCTGCCATTTGGGCTTTGTAATGCCCCAGGGACCTTCCAGCGATGTGTCATGTCTATTTTCACTGATCTTATTGAGAAAATCATGGAGGTTTTCATGGATGATTTCACTGTTTATGGGCAGACCTTTGAGAGCTGTTTGGCCAATCTTGAGACTGTCCTCCAGCGCTGTCTTGAGGCAAATCTGGTTCTTAATTGGGAAAAATGTCATTTTCTGGTTAGAGAAGGGATAGTTCTTGGTCACTTAGTGTCTTCTAGAGGCATAGAGGTGGATAGGGCAAAAGTAGAAGTGATTGAGCGCCTGCCCCCTCCTGTTAATGTGAAGGGTGTTCGCAGTTTTTTGGGGCATGCTGGTTTTTACCGCAGATTCATTAAGGATTTTTCTAAGATTGCTCGCCCTCTCACTCATCTTTTGGGCTGTGATGTCCCTTTTGTTTTTGATGAGGCTTGCATGGATGCATTTAGTAAAATCAAAACTGCCCTCATTTCTGCACCCATTGTGCAATCTCCTGATTGGGATCTTCCTTTTGAGCTTATGTGTGATGCAAGTGATTTTGCTGTGGGGGCTGTTTTGGGGCAGCGGCATGAAAAGGCCCTGCATGTCATTTACTATGCTAGCAGAACTTTAGATGACACTCAAATTAATTACACAACCACTGAAAAGGAACTGCTAGCTGTAGTATTTGCCTTTGACAAATTCAGATCTTACCTAGTTGGCTCAAAATGCATAGTGTACACAGATCATGCAGCCATTAGGTATCTTTTGAGTAAAAAGGATGCTAAACCTCGCCTCATTCGTTGGATTCTTTTGCTCTAAGAGTTTGATGTGGAAATTAGAGATAAAAAGGGGGCTGAGAACTTGGTAGCTGACCATCTTTCTAGATTGCCCCATTTTGGTCCAGTCTCTACTCTTCCAATTGAAGATTCTCTTCCTGGACATCAACTCTCAGAAGTCTCTCTTGTTCAGTCTAAAACCCCTTGGTATGCAGACATAGTGAACTACTTGGTATGCAATGCAGTCCCTCCTGATCTCTCCTATCAGCAGCGTAGGAAATTCACACATGAGGCACGTAAGTTCTTTTGGGATGACCCATATCTGTATAGGCATTGTGCAGATGGGGTTGTTCGACGTTGTCTTCCTCATGAGGAGGTTCAAAATGTGATTTTTCACTGTCATTCTGCTCCTTTTGGTGGTCATGCGGTGACTTGATCGTGCAAAATAGCACACCCGCAAGTGCACGGGTTGCCACTGAAATAGCGGCGAGTGTCGTGTTCTCCACAGGGACTAGACTGAGGCTACCGATGCTTGGCTAAAGCTAGGTCAAACGAAACGGGGGAAAAAACTAAACTAAAACGACCAAACGAACTCTAACTCACAAAGAAGAAACAACGAACGACTAAACGATCGAAGGACGACGGGACGAACGACCGTACGAATTGATGTCGTACAACCGAACAAACAAAACAACGACTAACTACACAAACGACAACGACGCACGATAACGAAACGACGACTAAACGAACGAACACGACTACCGACCGACGACCAAACTAACTACCGACCGCTAGACAGAAAGAGAAAGTCGAGAAGCACTGGGGGAGTCTAGAAGCAAGGAGGGAGTCAAGAGTGAACGAGGGAGAAAACGGTCGACGGCTAACTAGACGACGACGGGACACGACAACACAAAACAAACAACTACTACAAAGAGCGCAGACTTAACTATCGACATACCACGAAGAGAAGAAAGGAGAGAGTCGAGACAGCAAAGGGAAGGTTGAGACAGCACAAGGAGGGGAACGGTCGCCGGTTAGCTAATTCGATGAGACTCTCAAGCATACACATATACTACGCTAACAACAAGACAAGCACAAGACATCGATACACAGGAAGCACACACACTGACCATACTACTAATAGAACAAAAATTGCACAGTTATCACAATAACAGAAGTACAGAACAGGACAAACTAACAGAACATATATAACAATAACAGGACACATTCATCACAGTGCAAAATTAACCATCACACAGATCAAAGATCACAAGTTAACATCCATTATGCAATAAAAATTAACAAACACTAATAGTAATAAAGTTGAACAGAAATTGAGAACAGAAAATAGAGAAAGGAAGAAGAATTGGAGCATGAACCGAAGAAAGAGAAGTTGAGGAGGTGGTGATGTCGGCGGCGCTGATCTGGGAGGCGGCTAGTGCTGCAGTGGAGTCGCCGCCGTCGGTGGAGAGGTTGAAGCGCCGGCGGAGCCGTGGAGTAGCAGAGGTCGGCGGTGTGGAACAAGTCGGGGTCGTGGTCGCCGAGCTTGGCGTCGGGATGGCGGCGCTGATGGAGGTCGACGGCGCACGGTTGAGGGCGGCGGCGCAAGGGAGGTTGCGGAGGAGTAGGCGGCGGTGCTCTGTGGTGAGTGGTGGCGTAGAGGGAGGAGAAGGGTTGGGAAACGGTGGCCGGTGAAGTGGAGCGGCGCTGTGGAGCAACGGATGGAGAAGGCCGGGAGGAGAGGGGCGCTCGGGTGGAGGTGCAGAAGGGAAGGATGGCGCACCGGAGGAGGCTTGGTGGCGCGGTGGAGAAAGGGAGGCGGCGCGCCGGTGGGGGTAGGCGAAGAGAGGCGGCGGGTGGAAGAAGTGAGGCACTTGGCGGCCGGCGAAGGTGGTGGCCGAACCGAGGAGAGGAAGAGGGCGGTGGTGAATGAACAGGGGAGGCGGCGCACCGGAGTAGCGACAAGAGGCGGCGGCCGAGGTAGGAGAAGGGAGGCGGTAGGACGTGGAGAAGAGCGGCCGGAGAAGGGTAAGGAGAAGGGGCGGCGAATGAGTGGCGCGCCGGTGAGTCGGCCCGGTCTCGCCGGCGGCCGGAGAGGAGGAAGAGAATGGGGGAGGAGAAGGAGGCAAAGGGGAGACACAGAGATTGGAACCGGGCTCTCCTCCTTCCCTGGCGGCGGCTGATGGAAAAGAAGGAGATGGGGATTTTTCCCTTTTGCAGATTAGCCCTCTAATATTTTCTAGGGTTTACAGCTAGGTCCTTATCCCATTTCATTTCTTCTGTTCTGGCCCTTGGAAATTCCGATTTCATCGCGAAAAAATCCTACGTGTCCGTGACGACACGCACATCTGCACGGAGCAGTCCCGAAATGCCAGATTTGTTGTTTATGCGCCTCGATCGCGCCGGCCTGCAGAAAAATACAGAAAAATGTAAAATGGTCCATTTCGAGCAATTAAACATAGAAAATAGTGCAAATGATGATAAATGGTCCTAAAATGCGAAAAATAATGGGGCAAAATGATGGGTAAATATATGCAAAAATGACGCATGTCATACCCCCAAGCTTAAACGTTTACTTGTCCTCAAGTAAATGGCATGAATTATCGAACCCGGACAACAAGTAGTCGTGAGGTAAAAGACTAGTTAAATGCATGTAATAAATCAAGTGACATACAACAATGCGAAATGTGATTATCTAACTTGAGTTTTGAGAACCATCCAAGATGAGAATGAATCAAGCAAAGATCTCAAATGATAACTACAACATTTGACTAAATCAAGTTACACACAAAAGTGTTGAAATACACTCAAGTGATCGCATGAATCCAACCAAAATTGTAAAGCATCGGAACTAGGTATAACATCAAGAATGAGCATAGCAAAGGGTCATGCTAAGGCATATGCTATTTGAGATAAAGAGACTAATACTCGCATGATATTTATGAAAAAGTCCACACTTGAGCCATGATACCTAATTTTTGTTGATTTTTAGCAGTTTTAGAACACATTGGGCACTTGTGCCACTTATTCAAACATTTGGGCAAACTTGCCGCTTATTCACTCACACTTCACTTGGGCAAAAATGCCACTTATTCAACACATTTTCAAACCAATGTGACATAGTCACTTATTTCTCACACTCACACATTACAAAACATTTTTTTTCCTTTTTCAGTTTTGATTAAGCATCTTTAACCGGTTTTCATTAATGCTAAGTAACACGTGTCTCGAGACATGGATACCTAGCTAAATCAACCAAGTTATTAGCTCAAGATAGGACTACCCTTTTCACAAATTTTACACCCAAGTAAAGTATCAATATCTAAAATAACATATGCCAAAGCATGAAACTAAGATATAATCATTCAAGAGGCTATGACTAGAACCAATTCAATCTGCAAATGGTCAAAACACATGTGTAACTCGCAATGAATCAAATGCTATAGGATCACAAGGTTTCTAAGCACATCAAGGATAATAACCAAAGCTCAAACTTTAATATGATGCCAAGTGACTTAAGACATACAAGAAACTAGTGACAATATAGCTCAATGAAATTTCGGTATGACCTTTCTTGTTTAATCATAGCATGGGCTCACATGACCAAAATATACAATCAAGCATAACATGAGAGCAATAGTAAAGGTCATATATCATCAACACAAGCGTAACATCAAGCATAAGAATGACCATAAATCATCATCTACACGACAATAAGCTCAAATGCTCACAAATATAATACAAACATGCTAGAACATCATCCATACACATACAAGTCCTCCCCCAAGCTTAAATTGAGCAATGAATCGAGAATGCGCTTAAAGGGGTAAGAAACAGCTCACCGGGCATATATGATGTAGTGGAAGTAGACAAGTCATCCCATGGCTTCTCGCACATGTAAGGATGAGGATCTAGCACGGGACCTGAAATAAAAAGAAAGAAAAGAAAAGAGGAGAAACTAACAAACAAAATGGAAATAAAAGGAAAAAGAGAAGCTCATTTGGATGTAGCGGGAGGAAGGCCAAGGACGAGACATGGAAAAGGAACATGTCCGCCCTCCTCATGAAACAACATGCCTCGAAATCCACCTGGATCCCAAGGAATATCGACTCGAACCATGTCCGCTCGTAGTCGATGGTACACAAGTGAAACCCTACAAATAACCTCAAAGATATGGCATGTATATGTGACAGGGTTGAAGCCATTGAAGTTATCAATAGAATATCCAATCACACAAGCATATCTATAAGGTACATCATGAGGACTACAGGTCTCAACATAGGAGGTAGGAACAACATCATCAATGGAATATGTCTCATCTAAGCCAAAGAAGTCAAACCTAAGATAATCGTAGAAGAGTTTCCAAACTACCTGAAGTGTAGATGAAGTAGAATGCACGGTAGTAGAAACCTCCCGAGGGGCGATGTCGACGAAGGAAGTAGCTAGTGGTGGATCAATAGAAATATGCTCCTCCTCGACATCGGAAGCAGCCCCCTCATCATCAAGAATGAATATCTCCATCTCGGGCTCAAAGATCAAATAATCATCTAAGTGGCCCACATCCTCAAAGGTGAATCTCTCCATAATGGTCTCAAGAAGCACAGGATCGAGGTCAAAGCAGTGAGAGTCCTCCACATCAAAGCTAACAGCCTCTAACTTAGGCTCATCCATGAAAAAATCATCAATCTGAAGTACTGAGTCTGGAAGGATGGCGTCAGTGTGAGCTACCATATGCACCATAGGAGTGATATCATCGTCATCAAAGATAATCCGTTGAAGCTCAACCATGTCACATATAGAATCCGACTCAAAGAGGTGTGTATCAATGGTACTCAAAGTCGTCTCAGGAATAAGCTCATCAATCTCATCTATCCTGTAGCACTGACTAGGAGACTGAGTAGATGGCATCTTATGGTGATGACGTGGAGGATGTCTAGAAGCTGTAGGCTGACTGTGCTGAAGCACTGGTGGAGTAGGTGGAGTAGGCTCAACAAAAGTCGTACCGCTCTCCGTGGTGACAGACTGGTAGTGAGCTAGAGAACTCGGGTAAGACTGTGAGGATGCCAAACTGTCACAACGGGAAGTCAAAGTGCGCATAGCCTCTCTAAGATCATGCAATTGGGTCATCAAAGTCTTCACACCACATAACTGTGACTCCAGATGAGATGTATGCAAAACAGACAGCTCGGGGCTATAAATCTGATCATGATGAAGAGTAGGTAACTGCTGCTGAGGTGTAGTAGTGGAATGAAAACTATGCTGGTGTGATGACAGAGAAGGATGTGGCTGACTAGAGCTCAAATTGTACTGATCCATATGATGCTCAGGTGCATGCACTCTAGCTGTCAAAGAATCCGAACAAGGCTTCTCATTGTACCACTGGAATTGATGGGAAGCCATGTTCTCAATGAGAGTGAATGCATCATCAAGTGTCCTGTTTGTGATTGTTCCACCAGCTGCTGCATCAACCAAAGATCGTGTGGCACATGTCAAGCCTCTGTAGAAAATCTGCAGAACAAGCCATCTCTCTAGACCGTGGTGAGGACATCTCCTGAGCAAAGCCTTGTATCGCTCCCAAGCATCATACAAACTCTCTCCATCAAGCTGAGCAAAACTGAAGATCTGATCACGGATCTCAAACTGTCTGGATAGCGGAAAGTATCTCTCTAAGAAAGCACATGACAGCTGATCCCAAGTGAATGACCTCGATGGCAAAGAATAAAACCAGGTACGAGCACCATCTCGAAAAGAGAATATGAATAATCTGCATCTGATAGTGTCCTGAGAAACCCCATGATATTTGACTGTATCACAATACTCCAAGAATATGCGAATATGCTCATAAGGGTCCTCAGTAGGTAATCCTCCAAAACGGGTCTCCTGAATCAAGGCAATCAGACCAGGTCTCAACTCAAAATCATCGACCTCAAATACTGGCAAAACCGGCCCTGACATAGCACTCTGACTACTCGGAGCCCAAAGATCATGAACTAATGTCATATCCTCAATATATATCTCTAACGATCAACCTACGAGAAAAGATGAGGAAAACCACAAAAAGAAATAGAGATAGCTAGGAAAGGGTTAGGGGTTAGCAATATATCACAAATATGGACAATGACAATATGAAAGACAAGTCAGCACAAACACAAAACAAATAATGACCTAGTCTATAGCCTAACACTATCGCTCTAAGCTAGTCCCCGGCAACGGCGCCAAAATGACTTGATCGTGCAAAATAGCACACCCGCAAGTGCACGGGTTGCCACTGAAATAGCGGCGAGTGTCGTGTTCTCCACAGGGACTAGACTGAGGCTACCGATGCTTGGCTAAAGCTAGGTCAAACGAAACGGGGGAGAAAACTAAACTAAAACGACTAAAACGACCAAACGAACTCTAACTCACAAAGAAGAAACAACGAACGACTAAACGATCGAAGGACGACGGGACGAACGACCGTACGAATTGATGTCGTACAACCGAACAAACAAAACAACGACTAACTAAACAAACGACAACGACGCACGATAGCGAAACGACGACTAAACGAACGAACACGACTACCGACCGACGACCAAACTAACTACCGACCGCTAGACAGAAAGAGAAAGTCGAGAAGCACTGGGGGAGTCTAGAAGCAAGGAGGGAGTCAAGAGTGAACGAGGGAGAAAACGGTCGACGGCTAACTAGACGACGACGGGACACGACAACACAAAACAAACAACTACTACAAAGAGCGCAGACTTAACTATCGACATACCACGAAGAGAAGAAAGGAGAGAGTCGAGACAGCAAAGGGAAGGTTGAGACAGCACAAGGAGGGGAACGGTCGCCGGTTAGCTAATTCGACGAGACTCTCAAGCATACACATATACTACGCTAACAACAAGACAAGCACAAGACATCGATACACAGGAAGCACACACACTGACCATACTACTAATAGAACAAAAATTGCACAGTTATCACAATAACAGAAGTACAGAACAGGACAAACTAACAGAACATATATAACAATAACAGGACACATTCATCACAGTGCAAAATTAACCATCACACAGATCAAAGATCACAAGTTAACATCCATTATGCAATAAAAATTAACAAACACTAATAGTAATAAAGTTGAACAGAAATTGAGAACAGAAAATAGAGAAAGGAAGAAGAATTGGAGCATGAACCGAAGAAAGAGAAGTTGAGGAGGTGGTGATGTCGGCGGCGCTGATCTGGGAGGCGGCTGGTGCTGCAGTGGAGTCGCCGCCGTCGGTGGAGAGGTTGAAGCGCCGGCGGAGCCGTGGAGTAGCAGAGGTCGGCGGTGTGGAACAAGTCGGGGTCGTGGTCGCCGAGCTTGGCGTCGGGATGGCGGCGCTGATGGAGGTCGACGGCGCACGGTTGAGGGCGGCGGCGCAAGGGAGGTTGCGGAGGAGTAGGCGGCGGTGCTCTGTGGTGAGTGGTGGCGTAGAGGGAGGAGAAGGGTTGGGAAACGGTGGCCGGTGAAGTGGAGCGGCGCTGTGGAGCAACGGATGGAGAAGGCCGGGAGGAGAGGGGCGCTCGGGTGGAGGTGCAGAAGGGAAGGATGGCGCACCGGAGGAGGCTTGGTGGCGCGGTGGAGAAAGGGAGGCGGCGCGCCGGTGGGGGTAGGCGAAGAGAGGCGGCGGGTGGAAGAAGTGAGGCACTTGGCGGCCGGCGAAGGTGGTGGCCGAACCGAGGAGAGGAAGAGGGCGGTGGTGAATGAACAGGGGAGGCGGCGCACCGGAGTAGCGACAAGAGGCGGCGGCCGAGGTAGGAGAAGGGAGGCGGTAGGACGTGGAGAAGAGCGGCCGGAGAAGGGTAAGGAGAAGGGGCGGCGAATGAGTGGCGCGCCGGTGAGTCGGCCCGGTCTCGCCGGCGGCCGGAGAGGAGGAAGAGAATGGGGGAGGAGAAGGAGGCAAAGGGGAGACACAGAGATTGGAACCGGGCTCTCCTCCTTCCCTGGCGGCGGCTGATGGAAAAGAAGGAGATGGGGATTTTTCCCTTTTGCAGATTAGCCCTCTAATATTTTCTAGGGTTTACAGCTAGGTCCTTATCCCATTTCATTTCTTCTGTTCTGGCCCTTGGAAATTCCGATTTCATCGCGAAAAAATCCTACGTGTCCGTGACGACACGCACATCTGCACGGAGCAGTCCCGAAATGCCAGATTTGTTGTTTATGCGCCTCGATCGCGCCGGCCTGCAGAAAAATACAGAAAAATGTAAAATGGTCCATTTCGAGCAATTAAACATAGAAAATAGTGCAAATGATGATAAATGGTCCTAAAATGCGAAAAATAATGGGGCAAAATGATGGGTAAATATATGCAAAAATGACGCATGTCATGCGGGTACTGCCAAGACCCAAGCAAAGGTTCTTCAAGCTAGATTTTATTGGCCTACCATGTTTAAGGACATTCATGCTTTCATTCAGTCTTGTGATCCCTGTCAGCATGCAGGGAACATGTCAGGACGGCATAAGATGCCTCAGCATGGTATTCTTGAGGTAGAACTCTTTGATGTTTGGGGAATAGATTACATAGGACATTTACCCTCTTCTCAAGGGTACAAGCACATTCTGGTGGCAGTAGACTATGTGTCCAAGTGGGTTGAGGCTATACCCACTGCTCATGCTGATTCTAAGTCTGTGTGCCGCTTGTTTCGTCAAATCATCTTTCCTAGGTTTGGAATTCCTAGAGTTGTGATTAGTGATGGAGGGTCTCACTTTAATCACAGCCAATTTGAAGCCCTCTTAGCCAAGTATGGAGTCCATAATCATAAATTTACCACTCCCTATCATCCTCAAGCTAATGGGCAAGTTGAAGTTTCTAATAGAGAGATAAAGCAAATCTTTGAAAAGGTTGTTTCCAAATCCAGGACAGATTGGTCCCTTAAGCTTCCTGATGCTTTGTGGGCTTATAGGACAGCTTTCAAAACACCTATTGGGATGTCCCCCTTTAGGTTGGTTTATGGAAAAGCTTGTCATCTTCCTGTTGAGCTGGAGCATAGGGCGCATTGGGCAATTAGAAAACTCAACATGGACATGGGTCTAGCTGGGAAACATAGGAAGCTGCAGCTGTGTGAACTTGACGAATTGAGGCTTGATGCTTATGAAAGCTCAAGGATTTACAAAGAAAGAGCTAAAAAGATTCATGACCGTCACATTTTGAGGCGTGATTTCCACCCTGGACAGCTGGTCTTAGTTTTTGACTCTAGGTTTCATTTATTCTCTGGAAAGTTCAAATCTAGATGGTTTGGGCCTTGTTTAATCAAGAAAGAGCTAGGAAGTGGAGCTTTTGAGGTTGAGAGTCAATCTGGGGGCATTTTCAAGGTTAATGGGCAAAGATTGAAACACTATTTCGTTGGGGAACCTATTCCTGAAATTAATGATGAGGATAATGGTGGAGATCAAGTCAGTCCTGACTGTGATTCTCCAATTTCTTTTGAGCCCACGTGATGTTCATTTTGTGGTCAAGCTAAAGACCTAAAACAAGCGCTTCTCAGGAGGCAACCTGAGCTGTTTATTCTTTCTGTTCTACTTTAGTTTTTCTCTTTTATTTTACCTTTGTGTCAGTTTATCTTTTCCTTTTTGTTTCTTCCACTTTCAGGCACCTGCAGAACCATCAATCAAGCCTGGCAGGAAGCTTAAGGATGATGAGATACTGTTCTGGTTCAACTATTGCACCCGGTGAGCTGTTTCCAATCATTTAAAACATTTATCCTTGAGTTAATGTTTGATTCAAGCTTGGGGGAGGGATCTGTCTATTGATGAAGAATGCTTTAGCATGATTCTTTTGTCATACTCATGGGCACTGAAGTTGATGATGTGTAATTGATGATTTATGGCTAGTATCATTCTCATGTTGGGTTATTGCTGATTACATGTGACTGCCCTGATCATTAATATGTGCTGAAATATACTGCTGATTGAATACTTGGTCTGTGATATGTGGCTGTCTTGGTTTAATTCAGAGTTATCACATTGAAAAATTGTTTAAGAGAACTGGGGTAAATATCAATTCTGTGTGATATCCAATTGGTCTACTCTTATATTCATTGAAATCTTGTGTTGGCTTAGAAATCTTGTGATCCTTTAGTTTTTTTGATTCATTGCAAGTTACACATGTATCTTTACCTTTTGCGAACTGTATTGATTCTAGTTATCACTTCTAGAATAACAATATCCTAGGATTCATGCTTGGGCATAATACTTTATTTTAGACATTGATGCTACTGCTTGAATGATAAGTTTGTGAAAGCGGTAGTCCTATCTTGAGCCAATAATTGGGTTAATTTACCTAAGTCCATGTCACATGGTACTTAGAGATAATGAAAACCGGTTAATGATGCTTAAAAAGAAAAGAAAAGAAAAGAAAATATCTTTATTTCTATTTTGTGTTGCAAAGTGTGAGTTGAATAAGTGACTTTGTCACATGAAAAAAAAAGTTGAATAAGTGGCAGATCTGCCCAAATGAAGTTTGAATGTCTGAATAAGTGGCAAGCATGCCCAAGAGTTGGAATAAGTGGCACTTGTGCCCAGGGTGTGTTTGAAAGCCTGTTAAAAATCAGCAAAAGTAAAGTATCTTGGCTCAAGTGTGGGATTTTTCATAAACTTCATGCGAGCATTAGCCTCTTCATCTACAATAGTAAATGCCTAAGAATGACTCTAGGATATGCTTATTCTTGACTGTGATATCTAGTCTTGATTACTTTTCAATTCTGGTCAAATCCATGTGATCATATAGTGCGACTCAGTACTTATGAGTAACTTGATTTGGTCAAAAACTCTAGTATCACTTTGATGTCTTTGCTGGATTGTTAGTTCTGATCTTGAACAGCTTGTAAAAAGTAGATCAGTCAGCCTCATTTGAATTATTGAGTGCAATTTGACTAGTTGTAAGCCTTCACTTATATCCTTTCTTGTTTTCTGGTTTCCCTGGGTTCAAAATTCATCATATCATTTGCTTGAGGACAATCAAATGTTTAAGCTTGGGGGTATATGATATGCATCATTTTTACAGTAAATTTTTTATATCTTTACCCTGTTATTAGTAATGAAAACTGCCATAAATCCATTAATTAATTGCATTTCATCATCCTTTTGGACTGTTTACAGTGTTTTGTAATTCTCTTGCAGGTAGGCGCGAACTAGGCGCAAAAATCTACAGAAGATCAAATGGGAAAGAGCTAGGGGTGCAAACATAAAATCAGCACTAAAAGGGAGCTAGGGTTGCAAATCTGCCAAAGGGGAAGGGCTAAAATGAAAAACCACATGCCAAACCCTAGCCAGCCGCCGCAAGTATATAAGCTCATCCACCGGGGGGGAGTGGGTCACCACACCTCCAAACCCTAGCCGCAATCCACTGGGAAAAAGCCATCCACCGGCCGCTTCACCTTCTCCACCGAGATCGATCACCCGGCCGCCCCACTCCATCGCCTCCATTAGCCAGATCCCCATTTTCCTTGCTCGTCTCCCCTCACCGAACCTCGCCGCCGCGACCATCTCCATCTGCAGCCACCACCCATCCTCTTCCACCTCCAAGACCCAGCCGCACTACTGATCTCCTGGAGAGCCTCGACGATCTCCACCTCTCCACTGGCCAAAAATCCTCATGCCTCCGCCGCGCCGCACTTCTCCTCACCGAGCAGCCACCACGCATTCTCTTCCCATCTCCAACACCCTAAACATGCAGCCTCCCTAGCCTCTTCCCAGATCTCATCCGCTCGCCTCCCCTCTCCCGAGCACCTCCACCAGCCACGCCCGGATCTGCCCTCACTGAGCCTGGATCTACGAGTTCCTCGACTTCTTCGGCTTGGATCTGCTTCCTCTACGGTGGCCAGCGCGGATCTGCTTCCTCTTCTTCCTCTACGCATAGATCTGCTACCCCACCTCTGCTTCCCTACTGCCTGCACCCTCTACGGCGTCTTCTACCCGGATCTGCTTCCCCTACTACATCTACGGCTGATCTGCTACTTCTACACGGCTACCCCTTCGGATTCTGCATCAGATCTACTTCTTACTGCCTGCGTCCACTACATACTGTCTTCACAACGGATCTGCCACTCTTCAGGGTTGTAACATCTCACAATCTTCATTTTAAATATTGCAATGCTTTCCTGTGATGCTTGTATGGGATATCTGTGATGTGCATGAGATTGTTATTTGTGAATCTGTGATGCTTATGTGTTGGATGAATGATGTGCATGTGAGATATTTTGCAGATCTGTATGCTTGTAGTGTTGTTCTTGTTCATCTGAGATTTTTATGTGTTGGATCTGTTAAGTTCATGTGCTGAATATTTCGGATCTGGGATTATAAGGTGCCTTTTAGTTGTTCTTGCGCATGGGAGATGATTATTCAGATTATTTGTTCCTGTTTAGATTCATCGTTCCTGCTTGATAGTCATTAGATGTTTATAAGCTTGATACTTCTGCTGGTAGGGTGTTTTATTTCTTATTGTGATGTTGAGATCATCTTCTGTGATTAGAGTGGATCCTTTTGCCTGATTTAATATTTAGTATGCATTTCTGTTAATTACTGATTAGTAAAATGTTAATGTCATGCTGTTATTTTAATGTCATTACTAAGTTAGGTTTACATCTTAATTCCTGCAGTAGTAGAGCTTGTGTTATTGCATTTTAATCGCTTGTCTTGTTATATCCCTGGTATTGGTCTGTCTGTGAGCTTGCTGTGTTGGGTTGGGATATTTGCTTAAGCGCTGGGCTTCTTCTCGTCTGTTCTCTGTGCTCTTTTCTTTCCTCCAATTCCTAACCTTCTTCCCGATTAGTTCATTTCCCCCAACTTCCTAGCGCTCCTCCTCTTTCTCACGATAGAGTTGATCCTTGGTCCCTTGCTGCATTTCCCTCTCTCCCTGTCTGACTCCTAGCCACCTTTCTTCTCTTCTCTTACCTAGTTTCTTTCTCACCTCTCATCTTCTTCTGTCAGTTAGCCTCTTCTCTAGTCTGTTCCTCTTCCTTCAGTTAGTCCTCTACGCCTCATTCTTACCTCTTATCTCTCTCACTCTTTTCCTTAGTTCTTTTCTTTTCTCTCGGTATAGATAGTTCTCTATTCTTCTCTCCTCTCTTCTTCCTTCCCTTCTAGTCTCTGATTATCTTTCCTACCTAGTTATTCCTCTCTTCTTTTCTTACCTCAGGCTAAAGCGTTTTTTTCTTATAGTTCTCTGCTAATCTTCTAGTCTCTCGCACTCTCTTCTTACCTCTGCTCTCTTTCTTTTCCCTTCTCCTTCATCTGCTAGTTCCAGCCTACTCCTAGCCCTATTCTCTCTGTTGCTCTCTCTCTCTCTATCTCTCTTTCCCCTTAGCTTTCCTTCTTTTATTTCTGACTAGTCTCCTTTCTTTCTCTCTTTCTCTCAGTAGAGTTAGATTCTCAGGTTCGTCTCTTCTCTCTTCTTCAGTCAGACACTCTTATTCGCATGCACCTTCAACTCTTCCTTTCTCAAGCTGTCCTTCTTTTGCTAGACCTGATCACCAGCCTTTTAGTTTCTATAGGTTTAGCAATCAGTCTTAGACTCCCAGTTTGTGCGATTTAGCTTTAGTTTAGTGTCCTATCACCGGTACTCTAGTCCCTGTGGAGAACACGACTCTCGCTGCTACCATAGCGGCAGCCCGTTCACTTGCGGGTGTGCAGTTCACTTGCGGGTGTGCAGTTTTGCACGATCAAGAAATTGGCGCCGTTGCCGGGGACTAGATATTGGTGATCGCGCTAGACCATAGACTAAGTCATTTCTTTAGTTTCCTTCCTCCCTTTTCGGCCCGACTTCTCAGCTTTTGCGCAGGAGTGGAGACCATTCGTTGGCTCCTTTTGATCCTGAGATTGTGCGCACTTTTCATAAGCTGAAGAGAGAAAATCAACCTCCCCATCAAGAAGAAATGGGTGATCAAAACCCCCAGCCTCTTCTTCGTGACCTATGGATTCCTAGAGACCAAGGTATAGCCCCTGGAATTGTCCAACCTGCCATTCAGGCAAACAATTTTGAGCTCAAACCTGCACTAATCACCATGGTCCAGCAGACCAGATTTGGAGGTTCTCCCACTGAGGATCCCAATGAACACATTCGCACCTTCTTAGAATATTGCAACACTTTGAAGTGCAATGGAGTCACAACTGATGCCATTAGGCTCTCATTGTTCCCATTCTCTCTTAGAGATGGTGCTAAGACTTGGTTGCATTCTCTGCCCCTGCATCTTAAGGACACATGGGAACACCTACTGTAGGCCTTTTTTGAGAGGTATTTTCCTCCCTCCAAGGCAGCAGAAGTGCGTGACCAGATTACTAGGTTTTCACAATCTGAGGGTGAGAGTTTGTATGATGCTTGGCAGAGGTATCAAACCCTGCTTAGGATGTGTCCTCACCATGGCCTTGAAAGATGGCTGGTGCTGCAGATTTTTTACAAAGGTCTTACACACCACACAAGAGCCTTTGTAGATTCTGCAGAAGGAGGAGGCATAATGAACAAAACTCTTGATGAAGCTTTCAGCTTGATTGAGAGTATGTCCTCCCACCACTTTCAGTGGTCTAGTGAGAGAGCTTCTGCTCCTCCACGTCCTGGTATCTATGAGGTGAGCTCTAATGATGCCTTATCTGCACAGATTCAAGTTCTCACACGTCAAATGGCTCAGCTCATGCCCTCATCTTCAGCCCATATAGCCACTGGATGTCAGATTTGTGGATCTCAGGGGCATACTCCAGCTGAGTGCCCTTTAACTTCCACAGCTGAATCATCTGAAGTCAATTATGCTCAGTCAAATGGCCCATATTCTCAAGCTTATAACCCAGGTTGGCGTCATCCAAACTTGTCTTACAAGAACACCAACCCTAGTGTGTCATCCTTCCCTGTGGGAACATCAGCACAAGGGTTTAGGCAGCAGCAAGCCCCTTCACATGCCTCATTTCAGCAACCTATGATGCATGTTCCAAACCCTCCACTTACTACTTCTCAATCAGATCAGTTGACCAGAATTGAACAGCTCCTTGCATCACATGTAGCTAAGATGGAAGCTCAATACAATGATGCAAAGACTCAATTGACTGATTTGGCTAGTCGTGTGGAGAGTTTGCAAGCATCACATGCTTCATCCAGCACACCTTGGAGGCTTCCTGCACAGCCTGAGGCCAATCCTCGTGGCCATTGTGGAGCAATCATTACTAGGAGTGGTAAAACCACATCTGAACCTCTTCTTCCAACACCACCCTTGTATGTGCCCCCTGTCTTTAGGTCTGTCCAGCAAGCAAATCCTGACTCACAGCAGCAGAAATTGCACCAACCTAGCTCCACTGCACCAGAACAAGCACCTGATATTCCATCTTCATCCATTTCAGCAGCTGTCCCTTCCACAAAGCCTAAAATGCCATTCCCTGAGCGGTTAGAAAAGTCAAATGAGGACAAGCAGTTTGCTAAGTTCATAGAGATGATGAAGGATGTTAAGATCACCATTCCTATACTAGATGCTGTCCTACATGTTCCAATGTATGCCAAATTCTTTAAGGAGCTGCTTACCAAGAAAAGGAGTATGGATGAGCTTGAGGTGGTCACTCTAACTAAGGAGTGTAGTGCAATCATTCAGAATAAGCTACCTCCTAAGTTAGATGACCCTGGTAGCTTCTGCATTCCATGCATTTTAGGCCCCAAGAACTTTAGAGCTCTTTGTGACTTAGGCTCTAGTGTCAGTGTCCTTCCTCTCTCAGTGTGTGATGCGCTTCCTTTGGGCGATCTGCAGCCAACAGCAATGACACTGCAGTTGGCTGATCGCACATATCGTCACCCAGCCGGTATTTTAGTGGATGTCCCTGTGGTCATAGGCACTTTTGCCTTCCCTGTGGACTTTGTTGTCTTAGAGATGGAGGATAGAAGTGAACCTGTCATTCTTGGGAGACCTTTCCTAGCCACTGCTGGTGCTGTCATAGATGTCAAGGATGCCAAGCTCACTCTCCAATTTGGTCAAGAGAAGCTGTCATTTGATATGAGGCATCCTACACATCTTCCTCACTGTCCAGATCAGTGTTTCTCACTTGATTTGGTTGACAAATGTGTTGTTGAGACATATGAAACTGTTGAGGAAGTGACATCAATTGAGGATGAGTGCACTGCTGCAGATTCTCATCATGTGGCATTCATTGATGCTCCTGTAGAGCCTTCCCAAATCCCAGACCTTAGACAACCCACAGCCCCAAAGGTAGAGCTGAAACCACTTCCAAAACATCTAAGATATGAGTTTCTTGGACCAGATCAGACCTTCCCTGTTATTATTAGTGATCATTTGACACCTCAAGAGGCTGATCAACTCCTTGAGATCCTTCATAGATATCAAGCCGTCATTGGATATTCAATTGATGATATGAAGGGCATTGATCCAGCCACCTGCAGTCACCATATTCACCTTGAGGATGATGCTAAGCCTACTCGTGAGCACCAGCGTAGGCTTAATCCTCACTTGCAGGAGGTTGTCAAGAAAGAAATCCTAAAGCTTCTTGATGCCAACATCATTTACCCCATTTCAGATAGTCAATGGGTCAGTCCCATTCATGTTGTGCCCAAGAAAGGGGGCATGACAGTGGTTGCCAATGAAAAAGGTGATTTAATTCCCACAAGGACAACCACGGGCTGGTGCATGTGTACTGACTATAGGAAGCTCAACAAGGCCACTCGCAAGGACCACTTTCCTTTTCCTTTCATTGATCAAATGCTAGAGAGATTGGCACGTCATTCTTATTTCTGTTATCTTGATGGATATTCAGGTTTTCTGCAGATTCCTATACACCCATCAGATCAGGATAAGACCACATTCACTTGTCCCTATGGGACCTTTGCTTATCGTAGGCTGCCATTTGGGCTTTGTAATGCCCCAGGGACCTTCCAGCGATGTGTCATGTCTATTTTCACTGATCTTATTGAGAAAATCATGGAGGTTTTCATGGATGATTTCACTGTTTATGGGCAGACCTTTGAGAGCTGTTTGGCCAATCTTGAGACTGTCCTCCAGCGCTGTCTTGAGGCAAATCTGGTTCTTAATTGGGAAAAATGTCATTTTCTGGTTAGAGAAGGGATAGTTCTTGGTCACTTAGTGTCTTCTAGAGGCATAGAGGTGGATAGGGCAAAAGTAGAAGTGATTGAGCGCCTGCCCCCTCCTGTTAATGTGAAGGGTGTTCGCAGTTTTTTGGGGCATGCTGGTTTTTACCGCAGATTCATTAAGGATTTTTCTAAGATTGCTCGCCCTCTCACTCATCTTTTGGGCTGTGATGTCCCTTTTGTTTTTGATGAGGCTTGCATGGATGCATTTAGTAAAATCAAAACTGCCCTCATTTCTGCACCCATTGTGCAATCTCCTGATTGGGATCTTCCTTTTGAGCTTATGTGTGATGCAAGTGATTTTGCTGTGGGGGCTGTTTTGGGGCAGCGGCATGAAAAGGCCCTGCATGTCATTTACTATGCTAGCAGAACTTTAGATGACACTCAAATTAATTACACAACCACTGAAAAGGAACTGCTAGCTGTAGTATTTGCCTTTGACAAATTCAGATCTTACCTAGTTGGCTCAAAATGCATAGTGTACACAGATCATGCAGCCATTAGGTATCTTTTGAGTAAAAAGGATGCTAAACCTCGCCTCATTCGTTGGATTCTTTTGCTCTAAGAGTTTGATGTGGAAATTAGAGATAAAAAGGGGGCTGAGAACTTGGTAGCTGACCATCTTTCTAGATTGCCCCATTTTGGTCCAGTCTCTACTCTTCCAATTGAAGATTCTCTTCCTGGACATCAACTCTCAGAAGTCTCTCTTGTTCAGTCTAAAACCCCTTGGTATGCAGACATAGTGAACTACTTGGTATGCAATGCAGTCCCTCCTGATCTCTCCTATCAGCAGCGTAGGAAATTCACACATGAGGCACGTAAGTTCTTTTGGGATGACCCATATCTGTATAGGCATTGTGCAGATGGGGTTGTTCGACGTTGTCTTCCTCATGAGGAGGTTCAAAATGTGATTTTTCACTGTCATTCTGCTCCTTTTGGTGGTCATGCGGTGACTTGATCGTGCAAAATAGCACACCCGCAAGTGCACGGGTTGCCACTGAAATAGCGGCGAGTGTCGTGTTCTCCACAGGGACTAGACTGAGGCTACCGATGCTTGGCTAAAGCTAGGTCAAACGAAACGGGGGAAAAAACTAAACTAAAACGACCAAACGAACTCTAACTCACAAAGAAGAAACAACGAACGACTAAACGATCGAAGGACGACGGGACGAACGACCGTACGAATTGATGTCGTACAACCGAACAAACAAAACAACGACTAACTACACAAACGACAACGACGCACGATAACGAAACGACGACTAAACGAACGAACACGACTACCGACCGACGACCAAACTAACTACCGACCGCTAGACAGAAAGAGAAAGTCGAGAAGCACTGGGGGAGTCTAGAAGCAAGGAGGGAGTCAAGAGTGAACGAGGGAGAAAACGGTCGACGGCTAACTAGACGACGACGGGACACGACAACACAAAACAAACAACTACTACAAAGAGCGCAGACTTAACTATCGACATACCACGAAGAGAAGAAAGGAGAGAGTCGAGACAGCAAAGGGAAGGTTGAGACAGCACAAGGAGGGGAACGGTCGCCGGTTAGCTAATTCGACGAGACTCTCAAGCATACACATATACTACGCTAACAACAAGACAAGCACAAGACATCGATACACAGGAAGCACACACACTGACCATACTACTAATAGAACAAAAATTGCACAGTTATCACAATAACAGAAGTACAGAACAGGACAAACTAACAGAACATATATAACAATAACAGGACACATTCATCACAGTGCAAAATTAACCATCACACAGATCAAAGATCACAAGTTAACATCCATTATGCAATAAAAATTAACAAACACTAATAGTAATAAAGTTGAACAGAAATTGAGAACAGAAAATAGAGAAAGGAAGAAGAATTGGAGCATGAACCGAAGAAAGAGAAGTTGAGGAGGTGGTGATGTCGGCGGCGCTGATCTGGGAGGCGGCTGGTGCTGCAGTGGAGTCGCCGCCGTCGGTGGAGAGGTTGAAGCGCCGGCGGAGCCGTGGAGTAGCAGAGGTCGGCGGTGTGGAACAAGTCGGGGTCGTGGTCGCCGAGCTTGGCGTCGGGATGGCGGCGCTGATGGAGGTCGACGGCGCACGGTTGAGGGCGGCGGCGCAAGGGAGGTTGCGGAGGAGTAGGCGGCGGTGCTCTGTGGTGAGTGGTGGCGTAGAGGGAGGAGAAGGGTTGGGAAACGGTGGCCGGTGAAGTGGAGCGGCGCTGTGGAGCAACGGATGGAGAAGGCCGGGAGGAGAGGGGCGCTCGGGTGGAGGTGCAGAAGGGAAGGATGGCGCACCGGAGGAGGCTTGGTGGCGCGGTGGAGAAAGGGAGGCGGCGCGCCGGTGGGGGTAGGCGAAGAGAGGCGGCGGGTGGAAGAAGTGAGGCACTTGGCGGCCGGCGAAGGTGGTGGCCGAACCGAGGAGAGGAAGAGGGCGGTGGTGAATGAACAGGGGAGGCGGCGCACCGGAGTAGCGACAAGAGGCGGCGGCCGAGGTAGGAGAAGGGAGGCGGTAGGACGTGGAGAAGAGCGGCCGGAGAAGGGTAAGGAGAAGGGGCGGCGAATGAGTGGCGCGCCGGTGAGTCGGCCCGGTCTCGCCGGCGGCCGGAGAGGAGGAAGAGAATGGGGGAGGAGAAGGAGGCAAAGGGGAGACACAGAGATTGGAACCGGGCTCTCCTCCTTCCCTGGCGGCGGCTGATGGAAAAGAAGGAGATGGGGATTTTTCCCTTTTGCAGATTAGCCCTCTAATATTTTCTAGGGTTTACAGCTAGGTCCTTATCCCATTTCATTTCTTCTGTTCTGGCCCTTGGAAATTCCGATTTCATCGCGAAAAAATCCTACGTGTCCGTGACGACACGCACATCTGCACGGAGCAGTCCCGAAATGCCAGATTTGTTGTTTATGCGCCTCGATCGCGCCGGCCTGCAGAAAAATACAGAAAAATGTAAAATGGTCCATTTCGAGCAATTAAACATAGAAAATAGTGCAAATGATGATAAATGGTCCTAAAATGCGAAAAATAATGGGGCAAAATGATGGGTAAATATATGCAAAAATGACGCATGTCATACCCCCAAGCTTAAACGTTTACTTGTCCTCAAGTAAATGGCATGAATTATCGAACCCGGACAACAAGTAGTCGTGAGGTAAAAGACTAGTTAAATGCATGTAATAAATCAAGTGACATACAACAATGCGAAATGTGATTATCTAACTTGAGTTTTGAGAACCATCCAAGATGAGAATGAATCAAGCAAAGATCTCAAATGATAACTACAACATTTGACTAAATCAAGTTACACACAAAAGTGTTGAAATACACTCAAGTGATCGCATGAATCCAACCAAAATTGTAAAGCATCGGAACTAGGTATAACATCAAGAATGAGCATAGCAAAGGGTCATGCTAAGGCATATGCTATTTGAGATAAAGAGACTAATACTCGCATGATATTTATGAAAAAGTCCACACTTGAGCCATGATACCTAATTTTTGTTGATTTTTAGCAGTTTTAGAACACATTGGGCACTTGTGCCACTTATTCAAACATTTGGGCAAACTTGCCGCTTATTCACTCACACTTCACTTGGGCAAAAATGCCACTTATTCAACACATTTTCAAACCAATGTGACATAGTCACTTATTTCTCACACTCACACATTACAAAACATTTTTTTTTCCTTTTTCAGTTTTGATTAAGCATCTTTAACCGGTTTTCATTAATGCTAAGTAACACGTGTCTCGAGACATGGATACCTAGCTAAATCAACCAAGTTATTAGCTCAAGATAGGACTACCCTTTTCACAAATTTTACACCCAAGTAAAGTATCAATATCTAAAATAACATATGCCAAAGCATGAAACTAAGATATAATCATTCAAGAGGCTATGACTAGAACCAATTCAATCTGCAAATGGTCAAAACACATGTGTAACTCGCAATGAATCAAATGCTATAGGATCACAAGGTTTCTAAGCACATCAAGGATAATAACCAAAGCTCAAACTTTAATATGATGCCAAGTGACTTAAGACATACAAGAAACTAGTGACAATATAGCTCAATGAAATTTCGGTATGACCTTTCTTGTTTAATCATAGCATGGGCTCACATGACCAAAATATACAATCAAGCATAACATGAGAGCAATAGTAAAGGTCATATATCATCAACACAAGCGTAACATCAAGCATAAGAATGACCATAAATCATCATCTACACGACAATAAGCTCAAATGCTCACAAATATAATACAAACATGCTAGAACATCATCCATACACATACAAGTCCTCCCCCAAGCTTAAATTGAGCAATGAATCGAGAATGCGCTTAAAGGGGTAAGAAACAGCTCACCGGGCATATATGATGTAGTGGAAGTAGACAAGTCATCCCATGGCTTCTCGCACATGTAAGGATGAGGATCTAGCACGGGACCTGAAATAAAAAGAAAGAAAAGAAAAGAGGAGAAACTAACAAACAAAATGGAAATAAAAGGAAAAAGAGAAGCTCATTTGGATGTAGCGGGAGGAAGGCCAAGGACGAGACATGGAAAAGGAACATGTCCGCCCTCCTCATGAAACAACATGCCTCGAAATCCACCTGGATCCCAAGGAATATCGACTCGAACCATGTCCGCTCGTAGTCGATGGTACACAAGTGAAACCCTACAAATAACCTCAAAGATATGGCATGTATATGTGACAGGGTTGAAGCCATTGAAGTTATCAATAGAATATCCAATCACACAAGCATATCTATAAGGTACATCATGAGGACTACAGGTCTCAACATAGGAGGTAGGAACAACATCATCAATGGAATATGTCTCATCTAAGCCAAAGAAGTCAAACCTGAGATAATCGTAGAAGAGTTTCCAAACTACCTGAAGTGTAGATGAAGTAGAATGCACGGTAGTAGAAACCTCCCGAGGGGCGATGTCGACGAAGGAAGTAGCTAGTGGTGGATCAATAGAAATATGCTCCTCCTCGACATCGGAAGCAGCCCCCTCATCATCAAGAATGAATATCTCCATCTCGGGCTCAAAGATCAAATAATCATCTAAGTGGCCCACATCCTCAAAGGTGAATCTCTCCATAATGGTCTCAAGAAGCACAGGATCGAGGTCAAAGCAGTGAGAGTCCTCCACATCAAAGCTAACAGCCTCTAACTTAGGCTCATCCATGAAAAAATCATCAATCTGAAGTACTGAGTCTGGAAGGATGGCGTCAGTGTGAGCTACCATATGCACCATAGGAGTGATATCATCGTCATCAAAGATAATCCGTTGAAGCTCAACCATGTCACATATAGAATCCGACTCAAAGAGGTGTGTATCAATGGTACTCAAAGTCGTCTCAGGAATAAGCTCATCAATCTCATCTATCCTGTAGCACTGACTAGGAGACTGAGTAGATGGCATCTTATGGTGATGACGTGGAGGATGTCTAGAAGCTGTAGGCTGACTGTGCTGAAGCACTGGTGGAGTAGGTGGAGTAGGCTCAACAAAAGTCGTACCGCTCTCCGTGGTGACAGACTGGTAGTGAGCTAGAGAACTCGGGTAAGACTGTGAGGATGCCAAACTGTCACAACGGGAAGTCAAAGTGCGCATAGCCTCTCTAAGATCATGCAATTGGGTCATCAAAGTCTTCACACCACATAACTGTGACTCCAGATGAGATGTATGCAAAACAGACAGCTCGGGGCTATAAATCTGATCATGATGAAGAGTAGGTAACTGCTGCTGAGGTGTAGTAGTGGAATGAAAACTATGCTGGTGTGATGACAGAGAAGGATGTGGCTGACTAGAGCTCAAATTGTACTGATCCATATGATGCTCAGGTGCATGCACTCTAGCTGTCAAAGAATCCGAACAAGGCTTCTCATTGTACCACTGGAATTGATGGGAAGCCATGTTCTCAATGAGAGTGAATGCATCATCAAGTGTCCTGTTTGTGATTGTTCCACCAGCTGCTGCATCAACCAAAGATCGTGTGGCACATGTCAAGCCTCTGTAGAAAATCTGCAGAACAAGCCATCTCTCTAGACCGTGGTGAGGACATCTCCTGAGCAAAGCCTTGTATCGCTCCCAAGCATCATACAAACTCTCTCCATCAAGCTGAGCAAAACTGAAGATCTGATCACGGATCTCAAACTGTCTGGATAGCGGAAAGTATCTCTCTAAGAAAGCACATGACAGCTGATCCCAAGTGAATGACCTCGATGGCAAAGAATAAAACCAGGTACGAGCACCATCTCGAAAAGAGAATATGAATAATCTGCATCTGATAGTGTCCTGAGAAACCCCATGATATTTGACTGTATCACAATACTCCAAGAATATGCGAATATGCTCATAAGGGTCCTCAGTAGGTAATCCTCCAAAACGGGTCTCCTGAATCAAGGCAATCAGACCAGGTCTCAACTCAAAATCATCGACCTCAAATACTGGCAAAACCGGCCCTGACATAGCACTCTGACTACTCGGAGCCCAAGATCATGAACTAATGTCATATCCTCAATATATATCTCTAACGATCAACCTACGAGAAAAGATGAGGAAAACCACAAAAAGAAATAGAGATAGCTAGGAAAGGGTTAGGGGTTAGCAATATATCACAAATATGGACAATGACAATATGAAAGACAAGTCAGCACAAACACAAAACAAATAATGACCTAGTCTATAGCCTAACACTATCGCTCTAAGCTAGTCCCCGGCAACGGCGCCAAAATGACTTGATCGTGCAAAATAGCACACCGCAAGTGCACGGGTTGCCACTGAAATAGCGGCGAGTGTCGTGTTCTCCACAGGGACTAGACTGAGGCTACCGATGCTTGGCTAAAGCTAGGTCAAACGAAACGGGGGAGAAAAACTAAACTAAAACGACTAAAACGACCAAACGAACTCTAACTCACAAAGAAGAAACAACGAACGACTAAACGATCGAAGGACGACGGGACGAACGACCGTACGAATTGATGTCGTACAACCGAACAAACAAAACAACGACTAACTAAACAAACGACAACGACGCACGATAGCAAACGACGACTAAACGAACGAACACGACTACCGACCGACGACCAAACTAACTACCGACCGCTAGACAGAAAGAGAAAGTCGAGAAGCACTGGGGGAGTCTAGAAGCAAGGAGGGAGTCGAGAGTGAACGAGGGAGAAAACGGTCGACGGCTAACTAGACGACGACGGGACACGACAACACAAAATAAACAACTACTACAAAGAGCGCAGACTTAACTATCGACATACCGCGAAGAGAAGAAAGGAGAGAGTCGAGACAGCAAAGGGAAGGTTGAGACAGCACAAGGAGGGGAACGGTCACCGGTTAGCTAATTCGACGAGACTCTCAAGCATACACATATACTACGCTAACAACAAGACAAGCACAAGACATCGATACACAGGAAGCACACACACTGACCATACTACTAATAGAACAAAAATTGCACAGTTATCACAATAACAGAAGTACAGAACAGGACAAACTAACAGAACATATATAACAATAACAGGACACATTCATCACAGTGCAAAATTAACCATCACACAGATCAAAGATCACAAGTTAACATCCATTATGCAATAAAAATTAACAAACACTAATAGTAATAAAGTTGAACAGAAATTGAGAACAGAAAATAGAGAAAGGAAGAAGAATTGGAGCATGAACCGAAGAAAGAGAAGTTGAGGAGGTGGTGATGTCGGCGGCGCTGATCTGGGAGGCGGCTGGTGCTGCAGTGGAGTCGCCGCCGTCGATGGAGAGGTTGAAGCGCCGGCGGAGCCGTGGAGTAGCAGAGGTCGGCGGTGTGGAACAAGTCGGGGTCGTGGTCGCCGAGCTTGGCGTCGGGATGGCGGCGCTGATGGAGGTCGACGGCGCACGGTGAGGGCGGCGGCGCAAGGGAGGTTGCGGAGGAGTAGGCGGCGGTGCTCTGTGGTGAGTGGTGGCGTAGAGGGAGGAGAAGGGTTGGGAAACGGTGGCCGGTGAAGTGGAGCGGCGCTGTGGAGCAACGGATGGAGAAGGCCGGGAGGAGAGGGGCGCTCGGGTGGAGGTGCAGAAGGGAAGGATGGCGCACCGGAGGAGGCTTGGTGGCGCGGTGGAGAAAGGGAGGCGGCGCGCCGGTGGGGGTAGGCGAAGAGAGGCGGCGGGTGGAAGAAGTGAGGCACTTGGCGGCCGGCGAAGGTGGTGGCCGAACCGAGGAGAGGAAGAGGGCGGTGGTGAATGAACAGGGGAGGCGGCGCACCGGAGTAGCGACAAGAGGCGGCGGCCGAGGTAGGAGAAGGGAGGCGGTAGGACGTGGAGAAGAGCGGCCGGAGAAGGGTAAGGAGAAGGGGCGGCGAATGAGTGGCGCGCCGGTGAGTCGGCCCGGTCTCGCCGGCGGCCGGAGAGGAGGAAGAGAATGGGGGAGGAGAAGGAGGCAAAGGGGAGACACAGAGATTGGAACCGGGCTCTCCTCCTTCCCTGGCGGCGGCTGATGGAAAAGAAGGAGATGGGGATTTTTCCCTTTTGCAGATTAGCCCTCTAATATTTTCTAGGGTTTACAGCTAGGTCCTTATCCCATTTCATTTCTTCTGTTCTGGCCCTTGGAAATTCCGATTTCATCGCGAAAAAAATCCTACGTGTCCGTGACGACACGCACATCTGCACGGAGCAGTCCCGAAATGCCAGATTTGTTGTTTATGCGCCTCGATCGCGCCGGCCTGCAGAAAAATACAGAAAAATGTAAAATGGTCCATTTCGAGCAATTAAACATAGAAAATAGTGCAAATGATGATAAATGGTCCTAAAATGCGAAAAATAATGGGGCAAAATGATGGGTAAATATATGCAAAAATGACGCATGTCATGCGGGTACTGCCAAGACCCAAGCAAAGGTTCTTCAAGCTAGATTTTATTGGCCTACCATGTTTAAGGACATTCATGCTTTCATTCAGTCTTGTGATCCCTGTCAGCATGCAGGGAACATGTCAGGACGGCATAAGATGCCTCAGCATGGTATTCTTGAGGTAGAACTCTTTGATGTTTGGGGAATAGATTACATAGGACATTTACCCTCTTCTCAAGGGTACAAGCACATTCTGGTGGCAGTAGACTATGTGTCCAAGTGGGTTGAGGCTATACCCACTGCTCATGCTGATTCTAAGTCTGTGTGCCGCTTGTTTCGTCAAATCATCTTTCCTAGGTTTGGAATTCCTAGAGTTGTGATTAGTGATGGAGGGTCTCACTTTAATCACAGCCAATTTGAAGCCCTCTTAGCCAAGTATGGAGTCCATAATCATAAATTTACCACTCCCTATCATCCTCAAGCTAATGGGCAAGTTGAAGTTTCTAATAGAGAGATAAAGCAAATCTTTGAAAAGGTTGTTTCCAAATCCAGGACAGATTGGTCCCTTAAGCTTCCTGATGCTTTGTGGGCTTATAGGACAGCTTCAAAACACCTATTGGGATGTCCCCCTTTAGGTTGGTTTATGGAAAAGCTTGTCATCTTCCTGTTGAGCTGGAGCATAGGGCGCATTGGGCAATTAGAAAACTCAACATGGACATGGGTCTAGCTGGGAAACATAGGAAGCTGCAGCTGTGTGAACTTGACGAATTGAGGCTTGATGCTTATGAAAGCTCAAGGATTTACAAAGAAAGAGCTAAAAGATTCATGACCGTCACATTTTGAGGCGTGATTTCCACCCTGGACAGCTGGTCTTAGTTTTTGACTCTAGGTTTCATTTATTCTCTGGAAAGTTCAAATCTAGATGGTTTGGGCCTTGTTTAATCAAGAAAGAGCTAGGAAGTGGAGCTTTTGAGGTTGAGAGTCAATCTGGGGGCATTTTCAAGGTTAATGGGCAAAGATTGAAACACTATTTCGTTGGGGAACCTATTCCTGAAATTAATGATGAGGATAATGGTGGAGATCAAGTCAGTCCTGACTGTGATTCTCCAATTTCTTTTGAGCCCACGTGATGTTCATTTTGTGGTCAAGCTAAAGACCTAAAACAAGCGCTTCTCAGGAGGCAACCTGAGCTGTTTATTCTTTCTGTTCTACTTTAGTTTTTCTCTTTTATTTACCTTTGTGTCAGTTTATCTTTTCCTTTTTGTTTCTTCCACTTTCAGGCACCTGCAGAACCATCAATCAAGCCTGGCAGGAAGCTTAAGGATGATGAGATACTGTTCGGTTTCAACTATTGCACCCGGTGAGCTGTTTCCAATCATTTAAAACATTTATCCTTGAGTTAATGTTTGATTCAAGCTTGGGGAGGGATCTGTCTATTGATGAAGAATGCTTTAGCATGATTCTTTTGTCATACTCATGGGCACTGAAGTTGATGATGTGTAATTGATGATTTATGGCTAGTATCATTCTCATGTTGGGTTATTGCTGATTACATGTGACTGCCCTGATCATTAATATGTGCTGAATATACTGCTGATTGAATACTTGGTCTGTGATATGTGGCTGTCTTGGTTTAATTCAGAGTTATCACATTGAAAAATTGTTTAAGAGAACTGGGGTAAATATCAATTCTGTGTGATATCCAATTGGTCTACTCTTATATTCATTGAAATCTTGTGTTGGCTTAGAAATCTTGTGATCCTTTAGTTTTTTTGATTCATTGCAAGTTACACATGTATCTTTACCTTTGCGAACTGTATTGATTCTAGTTATCACTTCTAGAATAACAATATCCTAGGATTCATGCTTGGGCATAATACTTTATTTTAGACATTGATGCTACTGCTTGAATGATAGTTTGTGAAGCGGTAGTCCTATCTGAGCCAATAATTGGGTTAATTTACCTAAGTCCATGTCACATGGTACTTAGAGATAATGAAAACCGGTTAATGATGCTTAAAAAGAAAAGAAAAGAAAAGAAAATATCTTATTTCTATTTTGTGTTGCAAAGTGTGAGTTGAATAAGTGACTTTGTCACATGAAAAAAAAAGTTGAATAAGTGGCAGATCTGCCCAAATGAAGTTTGAATGTCTGAATAAGTGGCAAGCATGCCCAAGAGTTGGAATAAGTGCACTTGTGCCCAGGGGTGTGTTTGAAAGCCTGTTAAAAATCAGCAAAAGTAAAGTATCTTGGCTCAAGTGTGGGATTTTTCATAAACTTCATGCGAGCATTAGCCTCTTCATCTACAATAGTAAATGCCTAAGAATGACTCTAGGATATGCTTATTCTTGACTGTGATATCTAGTCTTGATTACTTTTCAATTCTGGTCAATCCATGTGATCATATAGTGCGACTCAGTACTTATGAGTAACTTGATTTGGTCAAAAACTCTAGTATCACTTTGATGTCTTTGCTGGATTGTTAGTTCTGATCTTGAACAGCTTGTAAAAAGTAGATCAGTCAGCCTCATTTGAAATTATTGAGTGCAATTTGACTAGTTGTAAGCCTTCACTTATATCCTTTCTTGTTTTCTTGGTTTCCCTGGGTTCAAAATTCATCATATCATTTGCTTGAGGACAATCAAATGTTTAAGCTTGGGGGTATATGATATGCATCATTTTACAGTAAATTTTTATATCTTTACCCTGTTATTAGTAATGAAAACTGCCATAAATCCATTAATTAATTGCATTTCATCATCCTTTTGACTGTTTCAGTGTTTTGTAATTCTCGTTGCAGGTAGGCGCGAACTAGGCGCAAAAATCTACAGAAGATCAAATGGGAAAGAGCTAGGGGTGCAAACATAAAATCAGCACTAAAAGGGAGCTAGGGTTGCAAATCTGGCCAAAGGGGAAGGGCTAAAATGAAAACCACATGCCGAAAACCTAGCCAGCCGCCGCAAGTATATAAGCTCATCCACCGGGGGGGAGTGGGTCACCACACCTCCAACCCTAGCCGCAATCCACTGGGAAAAAGCCATCCAACCGGCCGCTTCACCTTCTCCACCGAGATCGATCACCCGGCCGCCCCACTCCATCGCCTCCATTAGCCAGATCCCCATTTTCCTTGCTCGTCTCCCTCACCGAACCTCGCCGCCGCGACCATCTCCATCTGCAGCCACCACCCATCCTCTTCCACCTCCAAGACCCAGCCGCACTACTGATCTCCTGGAGAGCCTCGACGATCTCCACCTCTCCACTGGCCAAAATCCTCATGCCTCCGCCGCGCCGCACTTCTCCTCACCGAGCAGCCACCACCCATTCTCTTCCATCTCCAACACCCTAAACATGCAGCCTCCCTAGCCTCTTCCCAGATCTCATCCGCTCGCCTCCCCTCTCCCGAGCACCTCCACCAGCCACGCCCGGATCTGCCCTCACTGAGCCTGGATCTACGAGTTCCTCGACTTCTTCGGCTTGGATCTGCTTCCTCTACGGTGGCCCAGCGCGGATCTGCTTCCTCTTCTTCCTCTACGCATAGATCTGCTACCCCACCTCTGCTTCCCTACTGCCTGCACCCTCTACGGCGTCTTCTACCCGGATCTGCTTCCCCTACTACATCTACGGCTGATCTGCTACTTCTACACGGCTACCCCTTCGGATTCTGCATCAGATCTACTTCTTACTGCCTGCGTCCACTACATACTGTCTTCACAACGGATCTGCCACTCTTCAGGGTTGTAACATCTCACAATCTTCATTTTAAATATTGCAATGCTTTCCTGTGATGCTTGTATGGGATATCTGTGATGTGCATGAGATTGTTATTTGTGAATCTGTGATGCTTATGTGTTGGATGAATGATGTGCATGTGAGATATTTGCAGATCTGTATGCTTGTAGTGTTGTTCTTGTTCATCTGAGATTTTTATGTGTTGGATCTGTTAAGTTCATGTGCCTGAATATTTCGGATCTGGGATTATAAGGTGCCTTTTAGTTGTTCTTGCGCATGGGAGATGATTATTCAGATTATTTGTTCCTGTTTAGATTCATCGTTCCTGCTTGATAGTCATTAGATGTTTATAAGCTTGATACTTCTGCTGGTAGGGTGTTTTATTTCTTATTGTGATGTTGAGATCATCTTCTGTGATTAGAGTGGATCCTTTTGCCTGATTTAATATTTAGTATGCATTCTGTTAATTACTGATTAGTAAAATGTTAATGTCATGCTGTTATTTTAATGTCATTACTAAGTTAGGTTTACATCTTAATTCCTGCAGTAGTAGAGCTTGTGTTATTGCATTTTAATCGCTTGTCTTGTTATATCCCTGGTATTGGTCTGTCTGTGAGCTTGCTGTGTTGGGTTGGGATATTTGCTTAAGCGCTGGGCTTCTTCTCGTCTGTTCTCTGTGCTCTTTTCTTTCCTCCAATTCCTAACCTTCTTCCCGATTAGTTCATTTCCCCCAACTTCCTAGCGCTCCTCCTCTTTCTCACGATAGAGTTGATCCTTGGTCCCTTGCTGCATTTCCCTCTCTCCCTGTCTGACTCCTAGCCACCTTTCTTCTTCTCTTACCTAGTTTCTTTCTCACCTCTCATCTTCTTCTGTCAGTTAGCCTCTTCTCTAGTCTGTTCCTCTTCCTTCAGTTAGTCCTCTATGCCTCATTCTTACCTCTTATCTCTCTCACTCTTTTCCTTAGTTCTTTTCTTTTCTCTCGGTATAGATAGTTCTCTATTCTTCTCTCCTCTCTTCTTCCTTCCCTTCTAGTCTCTGATTATCTTTCCTACCTAGTTATTCCTCTCTTCTTTTCTTACCTCAGGCTAAAGCGTTTTTTTCTTATAGTTCTCTGCTAATCTTCTAGTCTCTCGCACTCTCTTCTTACCTCTGCTCTCTTTCTTTTCCCTTCTCCTTCATCTGCTAGTTCCAGCCTACTCCTAGCCCTATTCTCTCTGTTGCTCTCTCTCTCTCTATCTCTCTTTCCCCTTAGCTTTCCTTCTTTTATTTCTGACTAGTCTCCTTTCTTTCTCTCTTTCTCTCAGTAGAGTTAGATTCTCAGGTTCGTCTCTTCTCTCTTCTTCAGTCAGACACTCTTATTCGCATGCACCTTCAACTCTTCCTTTCTCAAGCTGTCCTTCTTTTGCTAGACCTGATCACCAGCCTTTTAGTTTCTATAGGTTTAGCAATCAGTCTTAGACTCCAGTTTGTGCGATTTAGCTTTAGTTTAGTGTCCTATCACCGGTACTCTAGTCCCTGTGGAGAACACGACTCTCGCTGCTACCATAGCGGCAGCCCGTTCACTTGCGGGTGTGCAGTTCACTTGCGGGTGTGCAGTTTTGCACGATCAAGAAATTGGCGCCGTTGCCGGGGACTAGATATTGGTGATCGCGCTAGACCATAGACTAAGTCATTTCTTTAGTTTCCTTCCTCCCTTTTCGGCCCGACTTCTCAGCTTTGCGCAGGAGTGGAGACCATTCGTTGGCTCCTTTTGATCCTGAGATTGAGCGCACTTTTCATAAGCTGAAGAGAGAAAATCAACTCCCCATCAAGAAGAAATGGGTGATCAAACCCCCAGCCTCTTCTTCGTGACCTATGGATTCCTAGAGACCAAGGTATAGCCCCTGGAATTGTCCAACCTGCCATTCAGGCAAACAACTTTGAGCTCAAACCTGCACTAATCACCATGGTCCAGCAGACCAGATTTGGAGGTTCTCCCACTGAGGATCCCAATGAACACATTCGCACCTTCTTAGAATATTGCAACACTTTGAAGTGCAATGGAGTCACAACTGATGCCATTAGGCTCTCATTGTTCCCTTTCTCTCTTAGAGATGGTGCTAAGACTTGGTTGCATTCTCTGCCCCTGCATCTTAAGGACACATGGGAACACCTACTGCAGGCCTTTTTTGAGAGGTATTTTCCTCCCTCCAAGGCAGCAGAAGTGCGTGACCAGATTACTAGGTTTTCACAATCTGAGGGTGAGAGTTTGTATGATGCTTGGCAGAGGTATCAAACCCTGCTTAGGATGTGTCCTCACCATGGCCTTGAAAGATGGCTGGTGCTGCAGATTTTTTACAAAGGTCTTACACACCACACAAGAGCCTTTGTAGATTCTGCAGCAGGAGGAGGCATAATGAACAAAACTCTTGATGAAGCTTTCAGCTTGATTGAGAGTATGTCCTCCCACCACTTTCAGTGGTCTAGTGAGAGAGCTTCTGCTCCTCCACGTCCTGGTATCTATGAGGTGAGCTCTAATGATGCCTTATCTGCACAGATTCAAGTTCTCACACGTCAAATGGCTCAGCTCATGCCCTCATCTTCAGCCCATATAGCCACTGGATGTCAGATTTGTGGATCTCAAGGGCATACTCCAGCTGAGTGCCCTTAACTTCCACAGCTGAATCATCTGAAGTGAACTATGCTCAATCACATGGGCAGTATTCTCAAACCTACAACCCAGGTGGCGTCATCCAAACTTGTCTTACAAGAACACCAACCCTAGTGTGTCATCTTCCCTGTGGGAACATCAGCACAAGGTTTAGGCAGCAGCAAGCCCCTTCACATGCCTCATTTCAGCAACCTATGATGCATGTTCCAAACCCTCCACCTACTACTTCTCAATCAGATCAGTTGACCAGAATTGAACAGCTCCTTGCATCACATGTAGCTAAGATGGAAGCTCAATACAATGATGCAAAGACTCAATTGACTGATTTGGCTAGTCGTGTGGAGAGTTTGCAAGCATCACAGGCTTCATCCAGCACACCTGGGAGGCTTCCTGCACAGCCTGAGGCAATCCTCGTGGCCATTGTGGAGCAATCACTACTAGGAGTGGTAAAACCACATCTGAACCTCTTCTTCCAACACCACCCTTGTATGTGCCCCCTGTCTTTAGGTCTGTCCAGCAAGCAAATCCTGACTCACAGCAGCAGAATCTGCACCAACCCAGCTCCACACCAGAAAACACTGATATTCCCTCATCATCCACTACAGCAGCTGTCCCTTCCACAAAACCCAAATTGCCATTCCCTGAGCGGTTAGAAAAGTCAAATGAGGACAAGCAGTTTGCTAAATTCCTAGAGGATGAAGGATGTTCAGATCACCATTCCCATTCTAGAGGCTGTCCTACATGTGCCTATGTATGCCAAATTCTTCAAGGAGCTGCTTACCAAGAAGCGGAGTATGGATGAGCTTGAGGTGGTCACTCTAACTAAGGAGTGTAGTGCAATCATCAGAATAAGCTACCTCCTAAGTTAGATGACCCTGGTAGCTTTGCATACCTTGCATTTTAGGCCCAAGAACTTTAGAGCTCTTTGTGACTTAGGCTCTAGTGTTAGTGTCCTCCTCTATCAGTTGTGACGCGCTCCTTTGGGCGATCTGCAGCCAACAGCCATGATTGCAGTTGGCTGATCGCACATATCGTCACCCAGCTGGTATTTTAGTGGATGTCCTGTGGTATGGCACTTTGCCTTCCCTGTAGACTTTGTTGTCCTAGAGATGGAGGATAGAAGTGAACCTGTCATCCTTGGGAGACCATTCCTTGCTACTGCAGGTGCTGTCATGATGTCAAAGATGCTAAGCTTACTCTCCAATTTGGTCAAGAGAAGCTAGCATTTGATATGAGGCACCCCACTCATCTTCCTCACTGTCCAGATCAGTGTTTCTCACTTGATTTGGTTGACAAATGTGTTGTTGAGACATATGAAAATGTTGAGGAAGTGACATCAATTGAGGATGAGTGCACTGCTGCAGATTCTCATCATGTGGCACTCATTGATGCTCCTGTAGAGCCTTCTCAAATCCCAGACCTTAGGCAGCCCACAGCCCCAAAGGTAGAGCTGAAACCACTTCCAAATCATCTTAGATATGAATTTCTGGACCAGATCAGACCTGTCCTGTTATTGTTAGTGCCCATTTGACACCTTTAGAGGCTGATCAACTCTTGAGATCCTTCGTAAATATAGAGCTGTCATTGGATACTCTTGATGATATGAAGGGCATTGATCCAGCCACCTGCATGCACCATTCACCTTGAGGATGATGCTAAGCCAACTCGTGAGCACCAGCGTAGGCTTAATCCTCACTTGCAGGAGGTTGTCAAGAAAGAAATCCTAAGCTTCTATGCTAACATCATCTATCCATTTCAGATAGTCAGTGGGTCAGTCCCATTCATGTTGTGCCTAAGAAAGGGGGCATAACAGTGGTTGCCAATGAAAAAGGTGATTAATTCCCACAAGAACAACCACGGGCTGGCGCATGTGTACTGACTATAGGAAGCTCAACAAGGCCACTCGCAAGGACCATTTCCTTTGCCTTTCATTGACCAAATGCTAGAGAGACTGGCCCGTCATTCTTATTTCTGTTATCTTGATGGATATTCAGGTTTTCTGCAGATTCCTATACATCCATCAGATCAGGAAAAGACCACATTCACTTGCCCCTATGGTACCTTTGCTTACCGTAGGCTGCCATTTGGCTTTGTAATGCCCCAGGGACCTTCCAGCGCTGTGTCATGTCCATTTTCACTGATCTTATTGAGAAAATCATGGAGGTTTTCATGGATGATTTCACTGTTTATGGCAGACCTTTGAGAGCTGTTTGGCCAATCTTGAAACTGTCCTCCAGCGCTGTCTTGAGGCAAATCTGGTTCTTAATTGGGAAAAATGTCATTTTCTGTTAGAGAGGGATAGTTCTTGGTCACTTAGTGTCTTCTAGAGGCATTGAGGTGGATAGAGCTAAAGTAGAGGTGATTGAGCGCCTGCCCCCTCCTGTTAATGTGAAGGGTGTTCGCAGTTTTTTGGGGCATGCTGGTTTTTACCGCAGATTCATTAAGGATTTTTCTAAGATTGCTCGCCCTCTCACTCATCTTTTGGGCTGCGATGTCCCTTTTGTTTTTGATGAGGCTTGCATGGATGCATTTAGTAAGATCAACTGCCTCATTTCTGCACCCATTGTGCAATCTCCTGATTGGGATCTTCCTTTTGAGCTTATGTGTGATGCTAGTGATTTTGCTGTGGGGGCTGTTTTGGGGCAGCGGCATGAAAAGGCTTTGCATGTCATTTACTATGCTAGCAGGACTTTAGATGACACTCAAATTAATTACACAACCACTGAAAAAGAACTGCTAGCTGTAGTATTTGCCTTTGACAAATTCAGATCTTACCTAGTTGGCTCAAAATGCATAGTGTACACAGATCATGCAGCCATTAGGTATCTTTTGAGTAAAAAGGATGCTAAACCTCGCCTCATTCGTTGGATTCTTTTGCTGCAAGAGTTTGATGTGGAAATTAGAGATAAAAAGGGGGCTGAGAACTTGGTAGCTGACCATCTTTCTAGATTGCCCCATTTGGTCCAGTCTCTACTCTTCCAATTGAAGATTCTCTTCCTGGAGACCATAACTTCAGAAGTTTCTCTTGTTCAGTCTAAAACCCCTTGGTATGCAGACATAGTGAACTACTTGGTATGCAATGCAGTCCCTCCTGATCTCTCCTATCAGCAGCGTAGGAAATTCACACATGAGGCACGTAAGTTCTTTTGGGATGACCCATATCTGTATAGGCATTGTGCAGATGGGGTTGTTCGACGTTGTCTTCCTCATGAGGAGGTTCAAAATGTGATTTTTCACTGTCATTCTGCTCCTTTTGGTGGTCATGCGGTGACTTGATCGTGCAAAATAGCACACCCGCAAGTGCACGGGTTGCCACTGAAATAGCGGCGAGTGTCGTGTTCTCCACAGGGACTAGACTGAGGCTACCGATGCTTGGCTAAAGCTAGGTCAAACGAAACGGGGGAAAAAACTAAACTAAAACGACCAAACGAACTCTAACTCACAAAGAAGAAACAACGAACGACTAAACGATCGAAGGACGACGGGACGAACGACCGTACGAATTGATGTCGTACAACCGAACAAACAAAACAACGACTAACTACACAAACGACAACGACGCACGATAACGAAACGACGACTAAACGAACGAACACGACTACCGACCGACGACCAAACTAACTACCGACCGCTAGACAGAAAGAGAAAGTCGAGAAGCACTGGGGGAGTCTAGAAGCAAGGAGGGAGTCAAGAGTGAACGAGGGAGAAAACGGTCGACGGCTAACTAGACGACGACGGGACACGACAACACAAAACAAACAACTACTACAAAGAGCGCAGACTTAACTATCGACATACCACGAAGAGAAGAAAGGAGAGAGTCGAGACAGCAAAGGGAAGGTTGAGACAGCACAAGGAGGGGAACGGTCGCCGGTTAGCTAATTCGATGAGACTCTCAAGCATACACATATACTACGCTAACAACAAGACAAGCACAAGACATCGATACACAGGAAGCACACACACTGACCATACTACTAATAGAACAAAAATTGCACAGTTATCACAATAACAGAAGTACAGAACAGGACAAACTAACAGAACATATATAACAATAACAGGACACATTCATCACAGTGCAAAATTAACCATCACACAGATCAAAGATCACAAGTTAACATCCATTATGCAATAAAAATTAACAAACACTAATAGTAATAAAGTTGAACAGAAATTGAGAACAGAAAATAGAGAAAGGAAGAAGAATTGGAGCATGAACCGAAGAAAGAGAAGTTGAGGAGGTGGTGATGTCGGCGGCGCTGATCTGGGAGGCGGCTGGTGCTGCAGTGGAGTCGCCGCCGTCGGTGGAGAGGTTGAAGCGCCGGCGGAGCCGTGGAGTAGCAGAGGTCGGCGGTGTGGAACAAGTCGGGGTCGTGGTCGCCGAGCTTGGCGTCGGGATGGCGGCGCTGATGGAGGTCGACGGCGCACGGTTGAGGGCGGCGGCGCAAGGGAGGTTGCGGAGGAGTAGGCGGCGGTGCTCTGTGGTGAGTGGTGGCGTAGAGGGAGGAGAAGGGTTGGGAAACGGTGGCCGGTGAAGTGGAGCGGCGCTGTGGAGCAACGGATGGAGAAGGCCGGGAGGAGAGGGGCGCTCGGGTGGAGGTGCAGAAGGGAAGGATGGCGCACCGGAGGAGGCTTGGTGGCGCGGTGGAGAAAGGGAGGCGGCGCGCCGGTGGGGGTAGGCGAAGAGAGGCGGCGGGTGGAAGAAGTGAGGCACTTGGCGGCCGGCGAAGGTGGTGGCCGAACCGAGGAGAGGAAGAGGGCGGTGGTGAATGAACAGGGGAGGCGGCGCACCGGAGTAGCGACAAGAGGCGGCGGCCGAGGTAGGAGAAGGGAGGCGGTAGGACGTGGAGAAGAGCGGCCGGAGAAGGGTAAGGAGAAGGGGCGGCGAATGAGTGGCGCGCCGGTGAGTCGGCCCGGTCTCGCCGGCGGCCGGAGAGGAGGAAGAGAATGGGGGAGGAGAAGGAGGCAAAGGGGAGACACAGAGATTGGAACCGGGCTCTCCTCCTTCCCTGGCGGCGGCTGATGGAAAAGAAGGAGATGGGGATTTTTCCCTTTTGCAGATTAGCCCTCTAATATTTTCTAGGGTTTACAGCTAGGTCCTTATCCCATTTCATTTCTTCTGTTCTGGCCCTTGGAAATTCCGATTTCATCGCGAAAAAATCCTACGTGTCCGTGACGACACGCACATCTGCACGGAGCAGTCCCGAAATGCCAGATTTGTTGTTTATGCGCCTCGATCGCGCCGGCCTGCAGAAAAATACAGAAAAATGTAAAATGGTCCATTTCGAGCAATTAAACATAGAAAATAGTGCAAATGATGATAAATGGTCCTAAAATGCGAAAAATAATGGGGCAAAATGATGGGTAAATATATGCAAAAATGACGCATGTCATACCCCCAAGCTTAAACGTTTACTTGTCCTCAAGTAAATGGCATGAATTATCGAACCCGGACAACAAGTAGTCGTGAGGTAAAAGACTAGTTAAATGCATGTAATAAATCAAGTGACATACAACAATGCGAAATGTGATTATCTAACTTGAGTTTTGAGAACCATCCAAGATGAGAATGAATCAAGCAAAGATCTCAAATGATAACTACAACATTTGACTAAATCAAGTTACACACAAAAGTGTTGAAATACACTCAAGTGATCGCATGAATCCAACCAAAATTGTAAAGCATCGGAACTAGGTATAACATCAAGAATGAGCATAGCAAAGGGTCATGCTAAGGCATATGCTATTTGAGATAAAGAGACTAATACTCGCATGATATTTATGAAAAAGTCCACACTTGAGCCATGATACCTAATTTTTGTTGATTTTTAGCAGTTTTAGAACACATTGGGCACTTGTGCCACTTATTCAAACATTTGGGCAAACTTGCCGCTTATTCACTCACACTTCACTTGGGCAAAAATGCCACTTATTCAACACATTTTCAAACCAATGTGACATAGTCACTTATTTCTCACACTCACACATTACAAAACATTTTTTTTTCCTTTTTCAGTTTTGATTAAGCATCTTTAACCGGTTTTCATTAATGCTAAGTAACACGTGTCTCGAGACATGGATACCTAGCTAAATCAACCAAGTTATTAGCTCAAGATAGGACTACCCTTTTCACAAATTTTACACCCAAGTAAAGTATCAATATCTAAAAAACATATGCCAAAGCATGAAACTAAGATATAATCATTCAAGAGGCTATGACTAGAACCAATTCAATCTGCAAATGGTCAAAACACATGTGTAACTCGCAATGAATCAAATGCTATAGGATCACAAGGTTTCTAAGCACATCAAGGATAATAACCAAAGCTCAAACTTTAATATGATGCCAAGTGACTTAAGACATACAAGAAACTAGTGACAATATAGCTCAATGAAATTTCGGTATGACCTTTCTTGTTTAATCATAGCATGGGCTCACATGACCAAAATATACAATCAAGCATAACATGAGAGCAATAGTAAAGGTCATATATCATCAACACAAGCGTAACATCAAGCATAAGAATGACCATAAATCATCATCTACACGACAATAAGCTCAAATGCTCACAAATATAATACAAACATGCTAGAACATCATCCATACACATACAAGTCTCCCCCAAGCTTAAATTGAGCAATGAATCGAGAATGCGCTTAAAGGGGTAAGAAACAGCTCACCGGGCATATATGATGTAGTGGAAGTAGACAAGTCATCCCATGGCTTCTCGCACATGTAAGGATGAGGATCTAGCACGGGACCTGAAATAAAAAGAAAGAAAAGAAAAGAGGAGAAACTAACAAACAAAATGGAAATAAAAGGAAAAAGAGAAGCTCATTTGGATGTAGCGGGAGGAAGGCCAAGGACGAGACATGGAAAAGGAACATGTCCGCCCTCCTCATGAAACAACATGCCTCGAAATCCACCTGGATCCCAAGGAATATCGACTCGAACCATGTCCGCTCGTAGTCGATGGTACACAAGTGAAACCCTACAAATAACCTCAAAGATATGGCATGTATATGTGACAGGGTTGAAGCCATTGAAGTTATCAATAGAATATCCAATCACACAAGCATATCTATAAGGTACATCATGAGGACTACAGGTCTCAACATAGGAGGTAGGAACAACATCATCAATGGAATATGTCTCATCTAAGCCAAAGAAGTCAAACCTAGATAATCGTAGAAGAGTTTCCAAACTACCTGAAGTGTAGATGAAGTAGAATGCACGGTAGTAGAAACCTCCGAGGGGCGATGTCGACGAAGGAAGTAGCTAGTGGTGGATCAATAGAAATATGCTCCTCCTCGACATCGGAAGCAGCCCCCTCATCATCAAGAATGAATATCTCCATCTCGGGCTCAAAGATCAAATAATCATCTAAGTGGCCCACATCCTCAAAGGTGAATCTCTCCATAATGGTCTCAAGAAGCACAGGATCGAGGTCAAAGCAGTGAGAGTCCTCCACATCAAAGCTAACAGCCTCTAACTTAGGCTCATCCATGAAAAAATCATCAATCTGAAGTACTGAGTCTGGAAGGATGGCGTCAGTGTGAGCTACCATATGCACCATAGGAGTGATATCATCGTCATCAAAGATAATCCGTTGAAGCTCAACCATGTCACATATAGAATCCGACTCAAAGAGGTGTGTATCAATGGTACTCAAAGTCGTCTCAGGAATAAGCTCATCAATCTCATCTATCCTGTAGCACTGACTAGGAGACTGAGTAGATGGCATCTTATGGTGATGACGTGGAGGATGTCTAGAAGCTGTAGGCTGACTGTGCTGAAGCACTGGTGGAGTAGGTGGAGTAGGCTCAACAAAAGTCGTACCGCTCTCCGTGGTGACAGACTGGTAGTGAGCTAGAGAACTCGGGTAAGACTGTGAGGATGCCAAACTGTCACAACGGGAAGTCAAAGTGCGCATAGCCTCTCTAAGATCATGCAATTGGGTCATCAAAGTCTTCACACCACATAACTGTGACTCCAGATGAGATGTATGCAAAACAGACAGCTCGGGGCTATAAATCTGATCATGATGAAGAGTAGGTAACTGCTGCTGAGGTGTAGTAGTGGAATGAAAACTATGCTGGTGTGATGACAGAGAAGGATGTGGCTGACTAGAGCTCAAATTGTACTGATCCATATGATGCTCAGGTGCATGCACTCTAGCTGTCAAAGAATCCGAACAAGGCTTCTCATTGTACCACTGGAATTGATGGGAAGCCATGTTCTCAATGAGAGTGAATGCATCATCAAGTGTCCTGTTTGTGATTGTTCCACCAGCTGCTGCATCAACCAAAGATCGTGTGGCACATGTCAAGCCTCTGTAGAAAATCTGCAGAACAAGCCATCTCTCTAGACCGTGGTGAGGACATCTCCTGAGCAAAGCCTTGTATCGCTCCCAAGCATCATACAAACTCTCTCCATCAAGCTGAGCAAAACTGAAGATCTGATCACGGATCTCAAACTGTCTGGATAGCGGAAAGTATCTCTCTAAGAAAGCACATGACAGCTGATCCCAAGTGAATGACCTCGATGGCAAAGAATAAAACCAGGTACGAGCACCATCTCGAAAAGAGAATATGAATAATCTGCATCTGATAGTGTCCTGAGAAACCCCATGATATTTGACTGTATCACAATACTCCAAGAATATGCGAATATGCTCATAAGGGTCCTCAGTAGGTAATCCTCCAAAACGGGTCTCCTGAATCAAGGCAATCAGACCAGGTCTCAACTCAAAATCATCGACCTCAAATACTGGCAAAACCGGCCCTGACATAGCACTCTGACTACTCGGAGCCCAAAGATCATGAACTAATGTCATATCCTCAATATATATCTCTAACGATCAACCTACGAGAAAAGATGAGGAAAACCACAAAAAGAAATAGAGATAGCTAGGAAAGGGTTAGGGGTTAGCAATATATCACAAATATGGACAATGACAATATGAAAGACAAGTCAGCACAAACACAAAACAAATAATGACCTAGTCTATAGCCTAACACTATCGCTCTAAGCTAGTCCCCGGCAACGGCGCCAAAATGACTTGATCGTGCAAAATAGCACACCCGCAAGTGCACGGGTTGCCACTGAAATAGCGGCGAGTGTCGTGTTCTCCACAGGGACTAGACTGAGGCTACCGATGCTTGGCTAAAGCTAGGTCAAACGAAACGGGGGAGAAAACTAAACTAAAACGACTAAAACGACCAAACGAACTCTAACTCACAAAGAAGAAACAACGAACGACTAAACGATCGAAGGACGACGGGACGAACGACCGTACGAATTGATGTCGTACAACCGAACAAACAAAACAACGACTAACTAAACAAACGACAACGACGCACGATAGCGAAACGACGACTAAACGAACGAACACGACTACCGACCGACGACCAAACTAACTACCGACCGCTAGACAGAAAGAGAAAGTCGAGAAGCACTGGGGGAGTCTAGAAGCAAGGAGGGAGTCAAGAGTGAACGAGGGAGAAAACGGTCGACGGCTAACTAGACGACGACGGGACACGACAACACAAAACAAACAACTACTACAAAGAGCGCAGACTTAACTATCGACATACCACGAAGAGAAGAAAGGAGAGAGTCGAGACAGCAAAGGGAAGGTTGAGACAGCACAAGGAGGGGAACGGTCGCCGGTTAGCTAATTCGACGAGACTCTCAAGCATACACATATACTACGCTAACAACAAGACAAGCACAAGACATCGATACACAGGAAGCACACACACTGACCATACTACTAATAGAACAAAAATTGCACAGTTATCACAATAACAGAAGTACAGAACAGGACAAACTAACAGAACATATATAACAATAACAGGACACATTCATCACAGTGCAAAATTAACCATCACACAGATCAAAGATCACAAGTTAACATCCATTATGCAATAAAAATTAACAAACACTAATAGTAATAAAGTTGAACAGAAATTGAGAACAGAAAATAGAGAAAGGAAGAAGAATTGGAGCATGAACCGAAGAAAGAGAAGTTGAGGAGGTGGTGATGTCGGCGGCGCTGATCTGGGAGGCGGCTGGTGCTGCAGTGGAGTCGCCGCCGTCGATGGAGAGGTTGAAGCGCCGGCGGAGCCGTGGAGTAGCAGAGGTCGGCGGTGTGGAACAAGTCGGGGTCGTGGTCGCCGAGCTTGGCGTCGGGATGGCGGCGCTGATGGAGGTCGACGGCGCACGGTTGAGGGCGGCGGCGCAAGGGAGGTTGCGGAGGAGTAGGCGGCGGTGCTCTGTGGTGAGTGGTGGCGTAGAGGGAGGAGAAGGGTTGGGAAACGGTGGCCGGTGAAGTGGAGCGGCGCTGTGGAGCAACGGATGGAGAAGGCCGGGAGGAGAGGGGCGCTCGGGTGGAGGTGCAGAAGGGAAGGATGGCGCACCGGAGGAGGCTTGGTGGCGCGGTGGAGAAAGGGAGGCGGCGCGCCGGTGGGGGTAGGCGAAGAGAGGCGGCGGGTGGAAGAAGTGAGGCACTTGGCGGCCGGCGAAGGTGGTGGCCGAACCGAGGAGAGGAAGAGGGCGGTGGTGAATGAACAGGGGAGGCGGCGCACCGGAGTAGCGACAAGAGGCGGCGGCCGAGGTAGGAGAAGGGAGGCGGTAGGACGTGGAGAAGAGCGGCCGGAGAAGGGTAAGGAGAAGGGGCGGCGAATGAGTGGCGCGCCGGTGAGTCGGCCCGGTCTCGCCGGCGGCCGGAGAGGAGGAAGAGAATGGGGGAGGAGAAGGAGGCAAAGGGGAGACACAGAGATTGGAACCGGGCTCTCCTCCTTCCCTGGCGGCGGCTGATGGAAAAGAAGGAGATGGGGATTTTTCCCTTTTGCAGATTAGCCCTCTAATATTTTCTAGGGTTTACAGCTAGGTCCTTATCCCATTTCATTTCTTCTGTTCTGGCCCTTGGAAATTCCGATTTCATCGCGAAAAAATCCTACGTGTCCGTGACGACACGCACATCTGCACGGAGCAGTCCCGAAATGCCAGATTTGTTGTTTATGCGCCTCGATCGCGCCGGCCTGCAGAAAAATACAGAAAAATGTAAAATGGTCCATTTCGAGCAATTAAACATAGAAAATAGTGCAAATGATGATAAATGGTCCTAAAATGCGAAAAATAATGGGGCAAAATGATGGGTAAATATATGCAAAAATGACGCATGTCATGCGGGTACTGCCAAGACCCAAGCAAAGGTTCTTCAAGCTAGATTTTATTGGCCTACCATGTTTAAGGACATTCATGCTTTCATTCAGTCTTGTGATCCCTGTCAGCATGCAGGGAACATGTCAGGACGGCATAAGATGCCTCAGCATGGTATTCTTGAGGTAGAACTCTTTGATGTTTGGGGAATAGATTACATAGGACATTTACCCTCTTCTCAAGGGTACAAGCACATTCTGGTGGCAGTAGACTATGTGTCCAAGTGGGTTGAGGCTATACCCACTGCTCATGCTGATTCTAAGTCTGTGTGCCGCTTGTTTCGTCAAATCATCTTTCCTAGGTTTGGAATTCCTAGAGTTGTGATTAGTGATGGAGGGTCTCACTTTAATCACAGCCAATTTGAAGCCCTCTTAGCCAAGTATGGAGTCCATAATCATAAATTTACCACTCCCTATCATCCTCAAGCTAATGGGCAAGTTGAAGTTTCTAATAGAGAGATAAAGCAAATCTTTGAAAAGGTTGTTTCCAAATCCAGGACAGATTGGTCCCTTAAGCTTCCTGATGCTTTGTGGGCTTATAGGACAGCTTTCAAAACACCTATTGGGATGTCCCCCTTTAGGTTGGTTTATGGAAAAGCTTGTCATCTTCCTGTTGAGCTGGAGCATAGGGCGCATTGGGCAATTAGAAAACTCAACATGGACATGGGTCTAGCTGGGAAACATAGGAAGCTGCAGCTGTGTGAACTTGACGAATTGAGGCTTGATGCTTATGAAAGCTCAAGGATTTACAAAGAAAGAGCTAAAAAGATTCATGACCGTCACATTTTGAGGCGTGATTTCCACCCTGGACAGCTGGTCTTAGTTTTTGACTCTAGGTTTCATTTATTCTCTGGAAAGTTCAAATCTAGATGGTTTGGGCCTTGTTTAATCAAGAAAGAGCTAGGAAGTGGAGCTTTTGAGGTTGAGAGTCAATCTGGGGGCATTTTCAAGGTTAATGGGCAAAGATTGAAACACTATTTCGTTGGGGAACCTATTCCTGAAATTAATGATGAGGATAATGGTGGAGATCAAGTCAGTCCTGACTGTGATTCTCCAATTTCTTTTGAGCCCACGTGATGTTCATTTTGTGGTCAAGCTAAAGACCTAAAACAAGCGCTTCTCAGGAGGCAACCTGAGCTGTTTATTCTTTCTGTTCTACTTTAGTTTTTCTCTTTTATTTTACCTTTGTGTCAGTTTATCTTTTCCTTTTTGTTTCTTCCACTTTCAGGCACCTGCAGAACCATCAATCAAGCCTGGCAGGAAGCTTAAGGATGATGAGATACTGTTCTGGTTCAACTATTGCACCCGGTGAGCTGTTTCCAATCATTTAAAACATTTATCCTTGAGTTAATGTTTGATTCAAGCTTGGGGGAGGGATCTGTCTATTGATGAAGAATGCTTTAGCATGATTCTTTTGTCATACTCATGGGCACTGAAGTTGATGATGTGTAATTGATGATTTATGGCTAGTATCATTCTCATGTTGGGTTATTGCTGATTACATGTGACTGCCCTGATCATTAATATGTGCTGAAATATACTGCTGATTGAATACTTGGTCTGTGATATGTGGCTGTCTTGGTTTAATTCAGAGTTATCACATTGAAAAATTGTTTAAGAGAACTGGGGTAAATATCAATTCTGTGTGATATCCAATTGGTCTACTCTTATATTCATTGAAATCTTGTGTTGGCTTAGAAATCTTGTGATCCTTTAGTTTTTTTGATTCATTGCAAGTTACACATGTATCTTTACCTTTTGCGAACTGTATTGATTCTAGTTATCACTTCTAGAATAACAATATCCTAGGATTCATGCTTGGGCATAATACTTTATTTTAGACATTGATGCTACTGCTTGAATGATAAGTTTGTGAAAGCGGTAGTCCTATCTTGAGCCAATAATTGGGTTAATTTACCTAAGTCCATGTCACATGGTACTTAGAGATAATGAAAACCGGTTAATGATGCTTAAAAAGAAAAGAAAAGAAAAGAAAATATCTTTATTTCTATTTTGTGTTGCAAAGTGTGAGTTGAATAAGTGACTTTGTCACATGAAAAAAAAAGTTGAATAAGTGGCAGATCTGCCCAAATGAAGTTTGAATGTCTGAATAAGTGGCAAGCATGCCCAAGAGTTGGAATAAGTGGCACTTGTGCCCAGGGTGTGTTTGAAAGCCTGTTAAAAATCAGCAAAAGTAAAGTATCTTGGCTCAAGTGTGGGATTTTTCATAAACTTCATGCGAGCATTAGCCTCTTCATCTACAATAGTAAATGCCTAAGAATGACTCTAGGATATGCTTATTCTTGACTGTGATATCTAGTCTTGATTACTTTTCAATTCTGGTCAAATCCATGTGATCATATAGTGCGACTCAGTACTTATGAGTAACTTGATTTGGTCAAAAACTCTAGTATCACTTTGATGTCTTTGCTGGATTGTTAGTTCTGATCTTGAACAGCTTGTAAAAAGTAGATCAGTCAGCCTCATTTGAATTATTGAGTGCAATTTGACTAGTTGTAAGCCTTCACTTATATCCTTTCTTGTTTTCTGGTTTCCCTGGGTTCAAAATTCATCATATCATTTGCTTGAGGACAATCAAATGTTTAAGCTTGGGGGTATATGATATGCATCATTTTTACAGTAAATTTTTTATATCTTTACCCTGTTATTAGTAATGAAAACTGCCATAAATCCATTAATTAATTGCATTTCATCATCCTTTTGGACTGTTTCAGTGTTTTGTAATTCTCTTGCAGGTAGGCGCGAACTAGGCGCAAAAATCTACAGAAGATCAAATGGGAAAGAGCTAGGGGTGCAAACATAAAATCAGCACTAAAAGGGAGCTAGGGTTGCAAATCTGCCAAAGGGGAAGGGCTAAAATGAAAAACCACATGCCAAACCCTAGCCAGCCGCCGCAAGTATATAAGCTCATCCACCGGGGGGGAGTGGGTCACCACACCTCCAAACCCTAGCCGCAATCCACTGGGAAAAAGCCATCCACCGGCCGCTTCACCTTCTCCACCGAGATCGATCACCCGGCCGCCCCACTCCATCGCCTCCATTAGCCAGATCCCCATTTTCCTTGCTCGTCTCCCCTCACCGAACCTCGCCGCCGCGACCATCTCCATCTGCAGCCACCACCCATCCTCTTCCACCTCCAAGACCCAGCCGCACTACTGATCTCCTGGAGAGCCTCGACGATCTCCACCTCTCCACTGGCCAAAAATCCTCATGCCTCCGCCGCGCCGCACTTCTCCTCACCGAGCAGCCACCACATTCTCTTCCCATCTCCAACACCCTAAACATGCAGCCTCCCTAGCCTCTTCCCAGATCTCATCCGCTCGCCTCCCCTCTCCCGAGCACCTCCACCAGCCACGCCCGGATCTGCCCTCACTGAGCCTGGATCTACGAGTTCCTCGACTTCTTCGGCTTGGATCTGCTTCCTCTACGGTGGCCAGCGCGGATCTGCTTCCTCTTCTTCCTCTACGCATAGATCTGCTACCCCACCTCTGCTTCCCTACTGCCTGCACCCTCTACGGCGTCTTCTACCCGGATCTGCTTCCCCTACTACATCTACGGCTGATCTGCTACTTCTACACGGCTACCCCTTCGGATTCTGCATCAGATCTACTTCTTACTGCCTGCGTCCACTACATACTGTCTTCACAACGGATCTGCCACTCTTCAGGGTTGTAACATCTCACAATCTTCATTTTAAATATTGCAATGCTTTCCTGTGATGCTTGTATGGGATATCTGTGATGTGCATGAGATTGTTATTTGTGAATCTGTGATGCTTATGTGTTGGATGAATGATGTGCATGTGAGATATTTTGCAGATCTGTATGCTTGTAGTGTTGTTCTTGTTCATCTGAGATTTTTATGTGTTGGATCTGTTAAGTTCATGTGCTGAATATTTCGGATCTGGGATTATAAGGTGCCTTTTAGTTGTTCTTGCGCATGGGAGATGATTATTCAGATTATTTGTTCCTGTTTAGATTCATCGTTCCTGCTTGATAGTCATTAGATGTTTATAAGCTTGATACTTCTGCTGGTAGGGTGTTTTATTTCTTATTGTGATGTTGAGATCATCTTCTGTGATTAGAGTGGATCCTTTTGCCTGATTTAATATTTAGTATGCTTCTGTTAATTACTGATTAGTAAAATGTTAATGTCATGCTGTTATTTTAATGTCATTACTAAGTTAGGTTTACATCTTAATTCCTGCAGTAGTAGAGCTTGTGTTATTGCATTTTAATCGCTTGTCTTGTTATATCCCTGGTATTGGTCTGTCTGTGAGCTTGCTGTGTTGGGTTGGGATATTTGCTTAAGCGCTGGGCTTCTTCTCGTCTGTTCTCTGTGCTCTTTTCTTTCCTCCAATTCCTAACCTTCTTCCCGATTAGTTCATTTCCCCCAACTTCCTAGCGCTCCTCCTCTTTCTCACGATAGAGTTGATCCTTGGTCCCTTGCTGCATTTCCCTCTCTCCCTGTCTGACTCCTAGCCACCTTTCTTCTCTTCTCTTACCTAGTTTCTTTCTCACCTCTCATCTTCTTCTGTCAGTTAGCCTCTTCTCTAGTCTGTTCCTCTTCCTTCAGTTAGTCCTCTACGCCTCATTCTTACCTCTTATCTCTCTCACTCTTTTCCTTAGTTCTTTTCTTTTCTCTCGGTATAGATAGTTCTCTATTCTTCTCTCCTCTCTTCTTCCTTCCCTTCTAGTCTCTGATTATCTTTCCTACCTAGTTATTCCTCTCTTCTTTTCTTACCTCAGGCTAAAGCGTTTTTTTCTTATAGTTCTCTGCTAATCTTCTAGTCTCTCGCACTCTCTTCTTACCTCTGCTCTCTTTCTTTTCCCTTCTCCTTCATCTGCTAGTTCCAGCCTACTCCTAGCCCTATTCTCTCTGTTGCTCTCTCTCTCTCTATCTCTCTTTCCCCTTAGCTTTCCTTCTTTTATTTCTGACTAGTCTCCTTTCTTTCTCTCTTTCTCTCAGTAGAGTTAGATTCTCAGGTTCGTCTCTTCTCTCTTCTTCAGTCAGACACTCTTATTCGCATGCACCTTCAACTCTTCCTTTCTCAAGCTGTCCTTCTTTTGCTAGACCTGATCACCAGCCTTTTAGTTTCTATAGGTTTAGCAATCAGTCTTAGACTCCCAGTTTGTGCGATTTAGCTTTAGTTTAGTGTCCTATCACCGGTACTCTAGTCCCTGTGGAGAACACGACTCTCGCTGCTACCATAGCGGCAGCCCGTTCACTTGCGGGTGTGCAGTTCACTTGCGGGTGTGCAGTTTTGCACGATCAAGAAATTGGCGCCGTTGCCGGGGACTAGATATTGGTGATCGCGCTAGACCATAGACTAAGTCATTTCTTTAGTTTCCTTCCTCCCTTTTCGGCCCGACTTCTCAGCTTATGCGCAGGAGTGGAGACCATTCGTTGGCTCCTTTTGATCCTGAGATTGAGCGCACTTTTCATAAGCTGAAGAGAGAAAATCAACTCCCCATCAAGAAGAAATGGGTGATCAAACCCCCAGCCTCTTCTTCGTGACCTTTGGATTCCTAGAGACCAAGGTATAGCCCTGGAATTGTCCAACCTGCCATTCAGGCAAACAACTTTGAGCTCAAACCTGCACTCATACCATGGTCCAGCAGACCAGATTTGGAGGTTCTCCCACTGAGGATCCCAATGAACACATTCGCACCTTCTTAGAATATTGCAACACTTTGAAGTGCAATGGAGTCACAACTGATGCCATTAGGCTCTCATTGTTCCCTTTCTCTCTTAGAGATGGTGCTAAGACTTGGTTGCATTCTCTGCCCCTGCATCTTAAGGACACATGGGAACACCTACTGCAGGCCTTTTTGAGAGGTATTTTCCTCCCTCCAAGGCAGCAGAAGTGCGTGACCAGATTACTAGGTTTTCACAATCTGAGGGTGAGAGTTTGTATGATGCTTGGCAGAGGTATCAACCCTGCTTAGGATGTGTCCTCACCATGGCCTTGAAAGATGGCTGGTGCTGCAGATTTTTTACAAAGGTCTTACACACCACACAAGAGCCTTTGTAGATTCTGCAGCAGGAGGAGGCATAATGAACAAAACTCTTGATGAAGCTTTCAGCTTGATTGAGAGTATGTCCTCCCACCACTTTCATGGTCTAGTGAGAGAGCTTCTGCTCCTCCACGTCCTGGTATCTATGAGGTGAGCTCTAATGATGCCTTATCTCACAGATTCAAGTTCTCACACGTCAAATGGCAGCTCATGCCCTCATCTTCAGCCCATATAGCCACTGGATGTCAGATTTGTGGATCTCAAGGGCATACTCCAGCTGAGTGCCCTTAACTTCCACAGCTGAATCATCTGAAGTGAACTATGCTCAATCACATGGGCAGTATTCTCAAACCTACAACCCAGGGTGGCGTCATCCAAACTTGTCTTACAAGAACACCAACCCTAGTGTGTCATCCTTCCCTGTGGGAACATCAGCACAAGGTTTAGGCAGCAGCAAGCCCCTTCACATGCCTCATTTCAGCAACCTATGATGCATGTTCCAAACCCTCCACCTACTACTTCTCAATCAGATCAGTTGACCAGAATTGAACAGCTCCTTGCATCACATGTAGCTAAGATGGAAGCTCAATACAATGATGCAAAGACTCAATTGACTGATTTGGCTAGTCGTGTGGAGAGTTTGCAAGCATCACAGGCTTCATCCAGCACACCTGGGAGGCTTCCTGCACAGCCTGAGGCAAATCCTCGTGGCCATTGTGGAGCAATCACTACTAGGAGTGGTAAAACCACATCTGAACCTCTTCTTCCAACACCACCCTTGTATGTGCCCCCTGTCTTTAGGTCTGTCCAGCAAGCAAATCCTGACTCACAGCAGCAGAATCTGCACCAACCAGCTCCATAACACCAGAAAACACTGATATTCCCTCATCATCCACTACAGCAGCTGTCCCTTCCACAAAACCCAAATTGCCATTCCCTGAGCGGTTAGAAAAGTCAAATGAGGACAAGCAGTTTGCTAAATTCCTAGAGAGGATGAAGGATGTTCAGATCACCATTCCCATTCTAGAGGCTGTCCTACATGTGCCTATGTATGCCAAATTCTTCAAGGAGCTGCTTACCAAGAAGCGGAGTATGGATGAGCTTGAGGTGGTCACTCTAACTAAGGAGTGTAGTGCAATCATTCAGAATAAGCTACCTCCTAAGTTAGATGACCCTGGTAGCTTTGCATACCTTGCATTTAGGCCCAAGAACTTTAGAGCTCTTTGTGACTTAGGCTCTAGTGTTAGTGTCCTTCCTCTATCAGTTGTGAGCGCTCTTCCTTTGGGCGATCTGCAGCCAACAGCCATGAATTGCAGTTGGCTGATCGCACATATCGTCACCCAGCTGGTATTTTAGTGGATGTCCTGTGGTACTTTGCCTTCCCTGGACTTTGTTGTCCTAGAGATGGAGGATAGAAGTGAACCTGTCATCCTTGGGAGACCATTCCTTGCTACTGGTGCTGTCATGATGTCAAAGATGCTAAGCTTACTCTCCAATTTGGTCAAGAGAAGCTAGCATTTGATATGAGGCACCCCCTCATCTTCCTCACTGTCCAGATCAGTGTTTCTCACTTGATTTGGTTGACAAATGTGTTGTTGAGACATATGAAAATGTTGAGGAAGTGACATCAATTGAGGATGAGTGCACTGCTGCAGATTCTCATCATGTGGCACTCATTGATGCTCCTGTAGAGCCTTCTCAAATCCCAGACCTTACAGCCCACAGCCCCAAAGGTAGAGCTGAAACCACTTCCAAATCATCTTAGATATGAATTTCTGGACCAGATCAGACCTGTCCTGTTATGTTAGTGACCCATTTGACACCTTTAGAGGCTGATCAACTCTTGAGATCCTTCGTAATATAGAGCTGTCATTGGATATCTTGATGATATGAAGGGCATTGATCCAGCCACCTGCATGCACATATTCACCTTGAGGATGATGCTAAGCCCAACGTGAGCACCAGCGTAGGCTTAATCCTCACTTGCAGGAGGTTGTCAAGAAAGAAATCCTCAAGCTTCTATGCTAACATCATCTATCCATTTCAGATAGTCAGTGGGTCAGTCCCATTCATGTTGTGCCTAAGAAAGGGGGCAACAGTGGTTGCCAATGAAAAAGGTGATTAATTCCCACAAGAACAACCAGGCTGGCGCATGTGTACTGACTATAGGAAGCTCAACAAGGCCACTCGCAAGGACCATTTCCTTTGCCTTTCATTGACCAAATGCTAGAGAGACTGGCCCGTCATTCTTATTTCTGTTATCTTGATGGATATTCAGGTTTTCTGCAGATTCCTATACATCCATCAGATCAGGAAAAGACCATTCACTTGCCCCTATGGTACCTTTGCTTACCGTAGGCTGCCATTTGGCTTTGTAATGCCCCAGGGACCTTCCAGCGCTGTGTCATGTCCATTTTCACTGATCTTATTGAGAAAATCATGGAGGTTTTCATGGATGATTTCACTGTTTATGGCAGACCTTTGAGAGCTGTTTGGCCAATCTTGAAACTGTCCTCCAGCGCTGTCTTGAGGCAAATCTGGTTCTTAATTGGGAAAATGTCATTTTCTAGTTAGAGAGGGATAGTCTTGGTCACTTAGTGTCTTCTAGAGGCATTGAGGTGGATAGAGCTAAAGTAGAGGTGATTGAGCGCCTGCCCCCTCCTGTTAATGTGAAGGGTGTTCGCAGTTTTTTGGGGCATGCTGGTTTTTACCGCAGATTCATTAAGGATTTTTCTAAGATTGCTCGCCCTCTCACTCATCTTTTGGGCTGTGATGTCCCTTTTGTTTTTGATGAGGCTTGCATGGATGCATTTAGTAAAATCAAAACTGCCCTCATTTCTGCACCCATTGTGCAATCTCCTGATTGGGATCTTCCTTTTGAGCTTATGTGTGATGCAAGTGATTTTGCTGTGGGGGCTGTTTTGGGGCAGCGGCATGAAAAGGCCCTGCATGTCATTTACTATGCTAGCAGAACTTTAGATGACACTCAAATTAATTACACAACCACTGAAAAGGAACTGCTAGCTGTAGTATTTGCCTTTGACAAATTCAGATCTTACCTAGTTGGCTCAAAATGCATAGTGTACACAGATCATGCAGCCATTAGGTATCTTTTGAGTAAAAAGGATGCTAAACCTCGCCTCATTCGTTGGATTCTTTTGCTCTAAGAGTTTGATGTGGAAATTAGAGATAAAAAGGGGGCTGAGAACTTGGTAGCTGACCATCTTTCTAGATTGCCCCATTTTGGTCCAGTCTCTACTCTTCCAATTGAAGATTCTCTTCCTGGACATCAACTCTCAGAAGTCTCTCTTGTTCAGTCTAAAACCCCTTGGTATGCAGACATAGTGAACTACTTGGTATGCAATGCAGTCCCTCCTGATCTCTCCTATCAGCAGCGTAGGAAATTCACACATGAGGCACGTAAGTTCTTTTGGGATGACCCATATCTGTATAGGCATTGTGCAGATGGGGTTGTTCGACGTTGTCTTCCTCATGAGGAGGTTCAAAATGTGATTTTTCACTGTCATTCTGCTCCTTTTGGTGGTCATGCGGTGACTTGATCGTGCAAAATAGCACACCCGCAAGTGCACGGGTTGCCACTGAAATAGCGGCGAGTGTCGTGTTCTCCACAGGGACTAGACTGAGGCTACCGATGCTTGGCTAAAGCTAGGTCAAACGAAACGGGGGAAAAAACTAAACTAAAACGACCAAACGAACTCTAACTCACAAAGAAGAAACAACGAACGACTAAACGATCGAAGGACGACGGGACGAACGACCGTACGAATTGATGTCGTACAACCGAACAAACAAAACAACGACTAACTACACAAACGACAACGACGCACGATAACGAAACGACGACTAAACGAACGAACACGACTACCGACCGACGACCAAACTAACTACCGACCGCTAGACAGAAAGAGAAAGTCGAGAAGCACTGGGGGAGTCTAGAAGCAAGGAGGGAGTCAAGAGTGAACGAGGGAGAAAACGGTCGACGGCTAACTAGACGACGACGGGACACGACAACACAAAACAAACAACTACTACAAAGAGCGCAGACTTAACTATCGACATACCACGAAGAGAAGAAAGGAGAGAGTCGAGACAGCAAAGGGAAGGTTGAGACAGCACAAGGAGGGGAACGGTCGCCGGTTAGCTAATTCGACGAGACTCTCAAGCATACACATATACTACGCTAACAACAAGACAAGCACAAGACATCGATACACAGGAAGCACACACACTGACCATACTACTAATAGAACAAAAATTGCACAGTTATCACAATAACAGAAGTACAGAACAGGACAAACTAACAGAACATATATAACAATAACAGGACACATTCATCACAGTGCAAAATTAACCATCACACAGATCAAAGATCACAAGTTAACATCCATTATGCAATAAAAATTAACAAACACTAATAGTAATAAAGTTGAACAGAAATTGAGAACAGAAAATAGAGAAAGGAAGAAGAATTGGAGCATGAACCGAAGAAAGAGAAGTTGAGGAGGTGGTGATGTCGGCGGCGCTGATCTGGGAGGCGGCTGGTGCTGCAGTGGAGTCGCCGCCGTCGGTGGAGAGGTTGAAGCGCCGGCGGAGCCGTGGAGTAGCAGAGGTCGGCGGTGTGGAACAAGTCGGGGTCGTGGTCGCCGAGCTTGGCGTCGGGATGGCGGCGCTGATGGAGGTCGACGGCGCACGGTTGAGGGCGGCGGCGCAAGGGAGGTTGCGGAGGAGTAGGCGGCGGTGCTCTGTGGTGAGTGGTGGCGTAGAGGGAGGAGAAGGGTTGGGAAACGGTGGCCGGTGAAGTGGAGCGGCGCTGTGGAGCAACGGATGGAGAAGGCCGGGAGGAGAGGGGCGCTCGGGTGGAGGTGCAGAAGGGAAGGATGGCGCACCGGAGGAGGCTTGGTGGCGCGGTGGAGAAAGGGAGGCGGCGCGCCGGTGGGGGTAGGCGAAGAGAGGCGGCGGGTGGAAGAAGTGAGGCACTTGGCGGCCGGCGAAGGTGGTGGCCGAACCGAGGAGAGGAAGAGGGCGGTGGTGAATGAACAGGGGAGGCGGCGCACCGGAGTAGCGACAAGAGGCGGCGGCCGAGGTAGGAGAAGGGAGGCGGTAGGACGTGGAGAAGAGCGGCCGGAGAAGGGTAAGGAGAAGGGGCGGCGAATGAGTGGCGCGCCGGTGAGTCGGCCCGGTCTCGCCGGCGGCCGGAGAGGAGGAAGAGAATGGGGGAGGAGAAGGAGGCAAAGGGGAGACACAGAGATTGGAACCGGGCTCTCCTCCTTCCCTGGCGGCGGCTGATGGAAAAGAAGGAGATGGGGATTTTTCCCTTTTGCAGATTAGCCCTCTAATATTTTCTAGGGTTTACAGCTAGGTCCTTATCCCATTTCATTTCTTCTGTTCTGGCCCTTGGAAATTCCGATTTCATCGCGAAAAAATCCTACGTGTCCGTGACGACACGCACATCTGCACGGAGCAGTCCCGAAATGCCAGATTTGTTGTTTATGCGCCTCGATCGCGCCGGCCTGCAGAAAAATACAGAAAAATGTAAAATGGTCCATTTCGAGCAATTAAACATAGAAAATAGTGCAAATGATGATAAATGGTCCTAAAATGCGAAAAATAATGGGGCAAAATGATGGGTAAATATATGCAAAAATGACGCATGTCATACCCCCAAGCTTAAACGTTTACTTGTCCTCAAGTAAATGGCATGAATTATCGAACCCGGACAACAAGTAGTCGTGAGGTAAAAGACTAGTTAAATGCATGTAATAAATCAAGTGACATACAACAATGCGAAATGTGATTATCTAACTTGAGTTTTGAGAACCATCCAAGATGAGAATGAATCAAGCAAAGATCTCAAATGATAACTACAACATTTGACTAAATCAAGTTACACACAAAAGTGTTGAAATACACTCAAGTGATCGCATGAATCCAACCAAAATTGTAAAGCATCGGAACTAGGTATAACATCAAGAATGAGCATAGCAAAGGGTCATGCTAAGGCATATGCTATTTGAGATAAAGAGACTAATACTCGCATGATATTTATGAAAAAGTCCACACTTGAGCCATGATACCTAATTTTTGTTGATTTTTAGCAGTTTTAGAACACATTGGGCACTTGTGCCACTTATTCAAACATTTGGGCAAACTTGCCGCTTATTCACTCACACTTCACTTGGGCAAAAATGCCACTTATTCAACACATTTTCAAACCAATGTGACATAGTCACTTATTTCTCACACTCACACATTACAAAACATTTTTTTTCCTTTTTCAGTTTTGATTAAGCATCTTTAACCGGTTTTCATTAATGCTAAGTAACACGTGTCTCGAGACATGGATACCTAGCTAAATCAACCAAGTTATTAGCTCAAGATAGGACTACCCTTTTCACAAATTTTACACCCAAGTAAAGTATCAATATCTAAAATAACATATGCCAAAGCATGAAACTAAGATATAATCATTCAAGAGGCTATGACTAGAACCAATTCAATCTGCAAATGGTCAAAACACATGTGTAACTCGCAATGAATCAAATGCTATAGGATCACAAGGTTTCTAAGCACATCAAGGATAATAACCAAAGCTCAAACTTTAATATGATGCCAAGTGACTTAAGACATACAAGAAACTAGTGACAATATAGCTCAATGAAATTTCGGTATGACCTTTCTTGTTTAATCATAGCATGGGCTCACATGACCAAAATATACAATCAAGCATAACATGAGAGCAATAGTAAAGGTCATATATCATCAACACAAGCGTAACATCAAGCATAAGAATGACCATAAATCATCATCTACACGACAATAAGCTCAAATGCTCACAAATATAATACAAACATGCTAGAACATCATCCATACACATACAAGTCCTCCCCCAAGCTTAAATTGAGCAATGAATCGAGAATGCGCTTAAAGGGGTAAGAAACAGCTCACCGGGCATATATGATGTAGTGGAAGTAGACAAGTCATCCCATGGCTTCTCGCACATGTAAGGATGAGGATCTAGCACGGGACCTGAAATAAAAGAAAGAAAAGAAAAGAGGAGAAACTAACAAACAAAATGGAAATAAAAGGAAAAAGAGAAGCTCATTTGGATGTAGCGGGAGGAAGGCCAAGGACGAGACATGGAAAAGGAACATGTCCGCCCTCCTCATGAAACAACATGCCTCGAAATCCACCTGGATCCCAAGGAATATCGACTCGAACCATGTCCGCTCGTAGTCGATGGTACACAAGTGAAACCCTACAAATAACCTCAAAGATATGGCATGTATATGTGACAGGGTTGAAGCCATTGAAGTTATCAATAGAATATCCAATCACACAAGCATATCTATAAGGTACATCATGAGGACTACAGGTCTCAACATAGGAGGTAGGAACAACATCATCAATGGAATATGTCTCATCTAAGCCAAAGAAGTCAAACCTGAGATAATCGTAGAAGAGTTTCCAAACTACCTGAAGTGTAGATGAAGTAGAATGCACGGTAGTAGAAACCTCCCGAGGGGCGATGTCGACGAAGGAAGTAGCTAGTGGTGGATCAATAGAAATATGCTCCTCCTCGACATCGGAAGCAGCCCCCTCATCATCAAGAATGAATATCTCCATCTCGGGCTCAAAGATCAAATAATCATCTAAGTGGCCCACATCCTCAAAGGTGAATCTCTCCATAATGGTCTCAAGAAGCACAGGATCGAGGTCAAAGCAGTGAGAGTCCTCCACATCAAAGCTAACAGCCTCTAACTTAGGCTCATCCATGAAAAAATCATCAATCTGAAGTACTGAGTCTGGAAGGATGGCGTCAGTGTGAGCTACCATATGCACCATAGGAGTGATATCATCGTCATCAAAGATAATCCGTTGAAGCTCAACCATGTCACATATAGAATCCGACTCAAAGAGGTGTGTATCAATGGTACTCAAAGTCGTCTCAGGAATAAGCTCATCAATCTCATCTATCCTGTAGCACTGACTAGGAGACTGAGTAGATGGCATCTTATGGTGATGACGTGGAGGATGTCTAGAAGCTGTAGGCTGACTGTGCTGAAGCACTGGTGGAGTAGGTGGAGTAGGCTCAACAAAAGTCGTACCGCTCTCCGTGGTGACAGACTGGTAGTGAGCTAGAGAACTCGGGTAAGACTGTGAGGATGCCAAACTGTCACAACGGGAAGTCAAAGTGCGCATAGCCTCTCTAAGATCATGCAATTGGGTCATCAAAGTCTTCACACCACATAACTGTGACTCCAGATGAGATGTATGCAAAACAGACAGCTCGGGGCTATAAATCTGATCATGATGAAGAGTAGGTAACTGCTGCTGAGGTGTAGTAGTGGAATGAAAACTATGCTGGTGTGATGACAGAGAAGGATGTGGCTGACTAGAGCTCAAATTGTACTGATCCATATGATGCTCAGGTGCATGCACTCTAGCTGTCAAAGAATCCGAACAAGGCTTCTCATTGTACCACTGGAATTGATGGGAAGCCATGTTCTCAATGAGAGTGAATGCATCATCAAGTGTCCTGTTTGTGATTGTTCCACCAGCTGCTGCATCAACCAAAGATCGTGTGGCACATGTCAAGCCTCTGTAGAAAATCTGCAGAACAAGCCATCTCTCTAGACCGTGGTGAGGACATCTCCTGAGCAAAGCCTTGTATCGCTCCCAAGCATCATACAAACTCTCTCCATCAAGCTGAGCAAAACTGAAGATCTGATCACGGATCTCAAACTGTCTGGATAGCGGAAAGTATCTCTCTAAGAAAGCACATGACAGCTGATCCCAAGTGAATGACCTCGATGGCAAAGAATAAAACCAGGTACGAGCACCATCTCGAAAAGAGAATATGAATAATCTGCATCTGATAGTGTCCTGAGAAACCCCATGATATTTGACTGTATCACAATACTCCAAGAATATGCGAATATGCTCATAAGGGTCCTCAGTAGGTAATCCTCCAAAACGGGTCTCCTGAATCAAGGCAATCAGACCAGGTCTCAACTCAAAATCATCGACCTCAAATACTGGCAAAACCGGCCCTGACATAGCACTCTGACTACTCGGAGCCCAAAGATCATGAACTAATGTCATATCCTCAATATATATCTCTAACGATCAACCTACGAGAAAAGATGAGGAAAACCACAAAAAGAAATAGAGATAGCTAGGAAAGGGTTAGGGGTTAGCAATATATCACAAATATGGACAATGACAATATGAAAGACAAGTCAGCACAAACACAAAACAAATAATGACCTAGTCTATAGCCTAACACTATCGCTCTAAGCTAGTCCCCGGCAACGGCGCCAAAATGACTTGATCGTGCAAAATAGCACACCCGCAAGTGCACGGGTTGCCACTGAAATAGCGGCGAGTGTCGTGTTCTCCACAGGGACTAGACTGAGGCTACCGATGCTTGGCTAAAGCTAGGTCAAACGAAACGGGGGAGAAAACTAAACTAAAACGACTAAAACGACCAAACGAACTCTAACTCACAAAGAAGAAACAACGAACGACTAAACGATCGAAGGACGACGGGACGAACGACCGTACGAATTGATGTCGTACAACCGAACAAACAAAACAACGACTAACTAAACAAACGACAACGACGCACGATAGCAAAACGACGACTAAACGAACGAACACGACTACCGACCGACGACCAAACTAACTACCGACCGCTAGACAGAAAGAGAAAGTCGAGAAGCACTGGGGGAGTCTAGAAGCAAGGAGGGAGTCGAGAGTGAACGAGGGAGAAAACGGTCGACGGCTAACTAGACGACGACGGGACACGACAACACAAAATAAACAACTACTACAAAGAGCGCAGACTTAACTATCGACATACCGCGAAGAGAAGAAAGGAGAGAGTCGAGACAGCAAAGGGAAGGTTGAGACAGCACAAGGAGGGGAACGGTCACCGGTTAGCTAATTCGACGAGACTCTCAAGCATACACATATACTACGCTAACAACAAGACAAGCACAAGACATCGATACACAGGAAGCACACACACTGACCATACTACTAATAGAACAAAAATTGCACAGTTATCACAATAACAGAAGTACAGAACAGGACAAACTAACAGAACATATATAACAATAACAGGACACATTCATCACAGTGCAAAATTAACCATCACACAGATCAAAGATCACAAGTTAACATCCATTATGCAATAAAAATTAACAAACACTAATAGTAATAAAGTTGAACAGAAATTGAGAACAGAAAATAGAGAAAGGAAGAAGAATTGGAGCATGAACCGAAGAAAGAGAAGTTGAGGAGGTGGTGATGTCGGCGGCGCTGATCTGGGAGGCGGCTGGTGCTGCAGTGGAGTCGCCGCCGTCGATGGAGAGGTTGAAGCGCCGGCGGAGCCGTGGAGTAGCAGAGGTCGGCGGTGTGGAACAAGTCGGGGTCGTGGTCGCCGAGCTTGGCGTCGGGATGGCGGCGCTGATGGAGGTCGACGGCGCACGGTTGAGGGCGGCGGCGCAAGGGAGGTTGCGGAGGAGTAGGCGGCGGTGCTCTGTGGTGAGTGGTGGCGTAGAGGGAGGAGAAGGGTTGGGAAACGGTGGCCGGTGAAGTGGAGCGGCGCTGTGGAGCAACGGATGGAGAAGGCCGGGAGGAGAGGGGCGCTCGGGTGGAGGTGCAGAAGGGAAGGATGGCGCACCGGAGGAGGCTTGGTGGCGCGGTGGAGAAAGGGAGGCGGCGCGCCGGTGGGGGTAGGCGAAGAGAGGCGGCGGGTGGAAGAAGTGAGGCACTTGGCGGCCGGCGAAGGTGGTGGCCGAACCGAGGAGAGGAAGAGGGCGGTGGTGAATGAACAGGGGAGGCGGCGCACCGGAGTAGCGACAAGAGGCGGCGGCCGAGGTAGGAGAAGGGAGGCGGTAGGACGTGGAGAAGAGCGGCCGGAGAAGGGTAAGGAGAAGGGGCGGCGAATGAGTGGCGCGCCGGTGAGTCGGCCCGGTCTCGCCGGCGGCCGGAGAGGAGGAAGAGAATGGGGGAGGAGAAGGAGGCAAAGGGGAGACACAGAGATTGGAACCGGGCTCTCCTCCTTCCCTGGCGGCGGCTGATGGAAAAGAAGGAGATGGGGATTTTTCCCTTTTGCAGATTAGCCCTCTAATATTTTCTAGGGTTTACAGCTAGGTCCTTATCCCATTTCATTTCTTCTGTTCTGGCCCTTGGAAATTCCGATTTCATCGCGAAAAAATCCTACGTGTCCGTGACGACACGCACATCTGCACGGAGCAGTCCCGAAATGCCAGATTTGTTGTTTATGCGCCTCGATCGCGCCGGCCTGCAGAAAAATACAGAAAAATGTAAAATGGTCCATTTCGAGCAATTAAACATAGAAAATAGTGCAAATGATGATAAATGGTCCTAAAATGCGAAAAATAATGGGGCAAAATGATGGGTAAATATATGCAAAAATGACGCATGTCATGCGGGTACTGCCAAGACCCAAGCAAAGGTTCTTCAAGCTAGATTTTATTGGCCTACCATGTTTAAGGACATTCATGCTTTCATTCAGTCTTGTGATCCCTGTCAGCATGCAGGGAACATGTCAGGACGGCATAAGATGCCTCAGCATGGTATTCTTGAGGTAGAACTCTTTGATGTTTGGGGAATAGATTACATAGGACATTTACCCTCTTCTCAAGGGTACAAGCACATTCTGGTGGCAGTAGACTATGTGTCCAAGTGGGTTGAGGCTATACCCACTGCTCATGCTGATTCTAAGTCTGTGTGCCGCTTGTTTCGTCAAATCATCTTTCCTAGGTTTGGAATTCCTAGAGTTGTGATTAGTGATGGAGGGTCTCACTTTAATCACAGCCAATTTGAAGCCCTCTTAGCCAAGTATGGAGTCCATAATCATAAATTTACCACTCCCTATCATCCTCAAGCTAATGGGCAAGTTGAAGTTTCTAATAGAGAGATAAAGCAAATCTTTGAAAAGGTTGTTTCCAAATCCAGGACAGATTGGTCCCTTAAGCTTCCTGATGCTTTGTGGGCTTATAGGACAGCTTTCAAAACACCTATTGGGATGTCCCCCTTTAGGTTGGTTTATGGAAAAGCTTGTCATCTTCCTGTTGAGCTGGAGCATAGGGCGCATTGGGCAATTAGAAAACTCAACATGGACATGGGTCTAGCTGGGAAACATAGGAAGCTGCAGCTGTGTGAACTTGACGAATTGAGGCTTGATGCTTATGAAAGCTCAAGGATTTACAAAGAAAGAGCTAAAAAGATTCATGACCGTCACATTTTGAGGCGTGATTTCCACCCTGGACAGCTGGTCTTAGTTTTTGACTCTAGGTTTCATTTATTCTCTGGAAAGTTCAAATCTAGATGGTTTGGGCCTTGTTTAATCAAGAAAGAGCTAGGAAGTGGAGCTTTTGAGGTTGAGAGTCAATCTGGGGGCATTTTCAAGGTTAATGGGCAAAGATTGAAACACTATTTCGTTGGGGAACCTATTCCTGAAATTAATGATGAGGATAATGGTGGAGATCAAGTCAGTCCTGACTGTGATTCTCCAATTTCTTTTGAGCCCACGTGATGTTCATTTTGTGGTCAAGCTAAAGACCTAAAACAAGCGCTTCTCAGGAGGCAACCTGAGCTGTTTATTCTTTCTGTTCTACTTTAGTTTTTCTCTTTTATTTTACCTTTGTGTCAGTTTATCTTTTCCTTTTTGTTTCTTCCACTTTCAGGCACCTGCAGAACCATCAATCAAGCCTGGCAGGAAGCTTAAGGATGATGAGATACTGTTCTGGTTCAACTATTGCACCCGGTGAGCTGTTTCCAATCATTTAAAACATTTATCCTTGAGTTAATGTTTGATTCAAGCTTGGGGGAGGGATCTGTCTATTGATGAAGAATGCTTTAGCATGATTCTTTTGTCATACTCATGGGCACTGAAGTTGATGATGTGTAATTGATGATTTATGGCTAGTATCATTCTCATGTTGGGTTATTGCTGATTACATGTGACTGCCCTGATCATTAATATGTGCTGAAATATACTGCTGATTGAATACTTGGTCTGTGATATGTGGCTGTCTTGGTTTAATTCAGAGTTATCACATTGAAAAATTGTTTAAGAGAACTGGGGTAAATATCAATTCTGTGTGATATCCAATTGGTCTACTCTTATATTCATTGAAATCTTGTGTTGGCTTAGAAATCTTGTGATCCTTTAGTTTTTTTGATTCATTGCAAGTTACACATGTATCTTTACCTTTTGCGAACTGTATTGATTCTAGTTATCACTTCTAGAATAACAATATCCTAGGATTCATGCTTGGGCATAATACTTTATTTTAGACATTGATGCTACTGCTTGAATGATAAGTTTGTGAAAGCGGTAGTCCTATCTTGAGCCAATAATTGGGTTAATTTACCTAAGTCCATGTCACATGGTACTTAGAGATAATGAAAACCGGTTAATGATGCTTAAAAAGAAAAGAAAAGAAAAGAAAATATCTTTATTTCTATTTTGTGTTGCAAAGTGTGAGTTGAATAAGTGACTTTGTCACATGAAAAAAAAAGTTGAATAAGTGGCAGATCTGCCCAAATGAAGTTTGAATGTCTGAATAAGTGGCAAGCATGCCCAAGAGTTGGAATAAGTGGCACTTGTGCCCAGGGTGTGTTTGAAAGCCTGTTAAAAATCAGCAAAAGTAAAGTATCTTGGCTCAAGTGTGGGATTTTTCATAAACTTCATGCGAGCATTAGCCTCTTCATCTACAATAGTAAATGCCTAAGAATGACTCTAGGATATGCTTATTCTTGACTGTGATATCTAGTCTTGATTACTTTTCAATTCTGGTCAAATCCATGTGATCATATAGTGCGACTCAGTACTTATGAGTAACTTGATTTGGTCAAAAACTCTAGTATCACTTTGATGTCTTTGCTGGATTGTTAGTTCTGATCTTGAACAGCTTGTAAAAAGTAGATCAGTCAGCCTCATTTGAATTATTGAGTGCAATTTGACTAGTTGTAAGCCTTCACTTATATCCTTTCTTGTTTTCTGGTTTCCCTGGGTTCAAAATTCATCATATCATTTGCTTGAGGACAATCAAATGTTTAAGCTTGGGGGTATATGATATGCATCATTTTTACAGTAAATTTTTTATATCTTTACCCTGTTATTAGTAATGAAAACTGCCATAAATCCATTAATTAATTGCATTTCATCATCCTTTTGGACTGTTTTCAGTGTTTTGTAATTCTCTTGCAGGTAGGCGCGAACTAGGCGCAAAAATCTACAGAAGATCAAATGGGAAAGAGCTAGGGGTGCAAACATAAAATCAGCACTAAAAGGGAGCTAGGGTTGCAAATCTGCCAAAGGGGAAGGGCTAAAATGAAAAACCACATGCCAAACCCTAGCCAGCCGCCGCAAGTATATAAGCTCATCCACCGGGGGGGAGTGGGTCACCACACCTCCAAACCCTAGCCGCAATCCACTGGGAAAAAGCCATCCACCGGCCGCTTCACCTTCTCCACCGAGATCGATCACCCGGCCGCCCCACTCCATCGCCTCCATTAGCCAGATCCCCATTTTCCTTGCTCGTCTCCCCTCACCGAACCTCGCCGCCGCGACCATCTCCATCTGCAGCCACCACCCATCCTCTTCCACCTCCAAGACCCAGCCGCACTACTGATCTCCTGGAGAGCCTCGACGATCTCCACCTCTCCACTGGCCAAAAATCCTCATGCCTCCGCCGCGCCGCACTTCTCCTCACCGAGCAGCCACCACCCATTCTCTTCCCATCTCCAACACCCTAAACATGCAGCCTCCCTAGCCTCTTCCCAGATCTCATCCGCTCGCCTCCCCTCTCCCGAGCACCTCCACCAGCCACGCCCGGATCTGCCCTCACTGAGCCTGGATCTACGAGTTCCTCGACTTCTTCGGCTTGGATCTGCTTCCTCTACGGTGGCCAGCGCGGATCTGCTTCCTCTTCTTCCTCTACGCATAGATCTGCTACCCCACCTCTGCTTCCCTACTGCCTGCACCCTCTACGGCGTCTTCTACCCGGATCTGCTTCCCCTACTACATCTACGGCTGATCTGCTACTTCTACACGGCTACCCCTTCGGATTCTGCATCAGATCTACTTCTTACTGCCTGCGTCCACTACATACTGTCTTCACAACGGATCTGCCACTCTTCAGGGTTGTAACATCTCACAATCTTCATTTTAAATATTGCAATGCTTTCCTGTGATGCTTGTATGGGATATCTGTGATGTGCATGAGATTGTTATTTGTGAATCTGTGATGCTTATGTGTTGGATGAATGATGTGCATGTGAGATATTTTGCAGATCTGTATGCTTGTAGTGTTGTTCTTGTTCATCTGAGATTTTTATGTGTTGGATCTGTTAAGTTCATGTGCTGAATATTTCGGATCTGGGATTATAAGGTGCCTTTTAGTTGTTCTTGCGCATGGGAGATGATTATTCAGATTATTTGTTCCTGTTTAGATTCATCGTTCCTGCTTGATAGTCATTAGATGTTTATAAGCTTGATACTTCTGCTGGTAGGGTGTTTTATTTCTTATTGTGATGTTGAGATCATCTTCTGTGATTAGAGTGGATCCTTTTGCCTGATTTAATATTTAGTATGCACTTCTGTTAATTACTGATTAGTAAAATGTTAATGTCATGCTGTTATTTTAATGTCATTACTAAGTTAGGTTTACATCTTAATTCCTGCAGTAGTAGAGCTTGTGTTATTGCATTTTAATCGCTTGTCTTGTTATATCCCTGGTATTGGTCTGTCTGTGAGCTTGCTGTGTTGGGTTGGGATATTTGCTTAAGCGCTGGGCTTCTTCTCGTCTGTTCTCTGTGCTCTTTTCTTTCCTCCAATTCCTAACCTTCTTCCCGATTAGTTCATTTCCCCCAACTTCCTAGCGCTCCTCCTCTTTCTCACGATAGAGTTGATCCTTGGTCCCTTGCTGCATTTCCCTCTCTCCCTGTCTGACTCCTAGCCACCTTTCTTCTCTTCTCTTACCTAGTTTCTTTCTCACCTCTCATCTTCTTCTGTCAGTTAGCCTCTTCTCTAGTCTGTTCCTCTTCCTTCAGTTAGTCCTCTATGCCTCATTCTTACCTCTTATCTCTCTCACTCTTTTCCTTAGTTCTTTTCTTTTCTCTCGGTATAGATAGTTCTCTATTCTTCTCTCCTCTCTTCTTCCTTCCCTTCTAGTCTCTGATTATCTTTCCTACCTAGTTATTCCTCTCTTCTTTTCTTACCTCAGGCTAAAGCGTTTTTTTCTTATAGTTCTCTGCTAATCTTCTAGTCTCTCGCACTCTCTTCTTACCTCTGCTCTCTTTCTTTTCCCTTCTCCTTCATCTGCTAGTTCCAGCCTACTCCTAGCCCTATTCTCTCTGTTGCTCTCTCTCTCTCTATCTCTCTTTCCCCTTAGCTTTCCTTCTTTTATTTCTGACTAGTCTCCTTTCTTTCTCTCTTTCTCTCAGTAGAGTTAGATTCTCAGGTTCGTCTCTTCTCTCTTCTTCAGTCAGACACTCTTATTCGCATGCACCTTCAACTCTTCCTTTCTCAAGCTGTCCTTCTTTTGCTAGACCTGATCACCAGCCTTTTAGTTTCTATAGGTTTAGCAATCAGTCTTAGACTCCCAGTTTGTGCGATTTAGCTTTAGTTTAGTGTCCTATCACCGGTACTCTAGTCCCTGTGGAGAACACGACTCTCGCTGCTACCATAGCGGCAGCCCGTTCACTTGCGGGTGTGCAGTTCACTTGCGGGTGTGCAGTTTTGCACGATCAAGAAATTGGCGCCGTTGCCGGGGACTAGATATTGGTGATCGCGCTAGACCATAGACTAAGTCATTTCTTTAGTTTCCTTCCTCCCTTTTCGGCCCGACTTCTCAGCTTTTGCGCAGGAGTGGAGACCATTCGTTGGCTCCTTTTGATCCTGAGATTGTGCGCACTTTTCATAAGCTGAAGAGAGAAAATCAACCTCCCCATCAAGAAGAAATGGGTGATCAAAACCCCCAGCCTCTTCTTCGTGACCTATGGATTCCTAGAGACCAAGGTATAGCCCCTGGAATTGTCCAACCTGCCATTCAGGCAAACAATTTTGAGCTCAAACCTGCACTAATCACCATGGTCCAGCAGACCAGATTTGGAGGTTCTCCCACTGAGGATCCCAATGAACACATTCGCACCTTCTTAGAATATTGCAACACTTTGAAGTGCAATGGAGTCACAACTGATGCCATTAGGCTCTCATTGTTCCCATTCTCTCTTAGAGATGGTGCTAAGACTTGGTTGCATTCTCTGCCCCTGCATCTTAAGGACACATGGGAACACCTACTGTAGGCCTTTTTTGAGAGGTATTTTCCTCCCTCCAAGGCAGCAGAAGTGCGTGACCAGATTACTAGGTTTTCACAATCTGAGGGTGAGAGTTTGTATGATGCTTGGCAGAGGTATCAAACCCTGCTTAGGATGTGTATCAGTCTTAGACTCCCAGTTTGTGCGATTTAGCTTTAGTTTAGTGTCCTATCACCGGTACTCTAGTCCCTGTGGAGAACACGACTCTCGCTGCTATCATAGCGGCAGCCCGTTCACTTGCGGGTGTGCACCCAGCACCAGAGTCTCCCCTCCTACTCTACCTCGCTGCCTCGGCAATGGCAGTCAGCGCCATTCTCATCCTGGAAGAGGGCGCGCTTCAGCGGCCAGTGTATTTCGTCTCTGAAGCCCTTCAGGGTGCCAAGACGCGATATACCGAGCTCGAGAAGCTTGCTTACGCGCTGGTCATGGCATCAAGGAAACTCCGACATTACTTACTGGCCCACCCGATAACGGTGCCATCATCGTTCCCCCTGGCAGAGATGCTCCACAACAAGGAGTCCACGGGGCGAATTGGGAAATGGGCGGCAGAGCTGGCCCCGTTCTCCCTAACATACGCCTCTCGGACAGCGATCAAGTCCCAAGTTCTGGCGGACTGGACCCCCTAGCTCAGACCACCCTCCAACTCGAAGACCCGGTGTGGACACTTAATACTGACGGAGCGTACGGTGTTGCGGGCGCAGGGGTGGGCGTCGTTATCATTACCCCAGAGGGGCAGCGCCTCTTTTACTCGGCGCGCCTAGCGTTTCCGGCTACGAACAACACGGCCGAATACGAGGCGCTACTCTTCGGCCTTGGGAAGCTCAAAGCGATGGGAGCAAGGCGAGTCCTCGTCCGCACTGACTCCCGGCTAGTGGCGGGCCATGTGGACAAGTCATATCAAGCCAAGGACCCGGAGCTAGCCAAGTACCTAGCAGCCGTACGAGCGAAGGAACGACACTTCTTGGGTGTCACGGTGAAGGCCATCCCTCGAGCGGACAACGAGCAAGCTGACGTCCTGGCCAAGGCTGCCAGTCAGCAGCTCCCAATTCCCGAAGGGGCGTTTTATGAGACCCTGCCGGCGGCGGCCATAGCACAAGATAATCGGGACGCGACCCTCGTCCACCAGATCACCCAGCAGGGCGACTGGCGGGAGCCCCTTCTCGCCTTTTTGCAAGACATTGCGGAACTGGATGACTCCTCCGAGCTCCGGCGTTTGCAGCACCGCGCTAGGTCCTTCCAGGTACTCGACGGGGTGCTCTACAAGAAGGGGGTCTGCGCACCGCTCCTGCGGTGCCTGCCGCGTGAAGAAGGCAAGCGCCTCCTCGCGGAAATTCACGCGGGTCTCTGCGGCTCGCACCTCCAACCAAGGTCTCTGGTGGGCAAGGCATTCAGACAGGGTTTTTATTGGCCAACAGCTGTCGCGGATGCCTAGGACCTCGTGCGCCGTTGTCAAGGTTGCCAATGGATGGGAAGGGCTATCCACAGGCCCCCGACAAGCCTCCACCCCATACCCTCGGTGTGGCCGCAGGCGAGGTGGGGCATCGACGTCGTGGGACCACTTCCCAGGGCCCTAGGGGATCTGCGCTTCATCGCAGTTGCCCTGGAGTACTTTTCCAGGTGGTCGGAGGCGGTAGCCCAAGCCAAGATTACCTCGGCAGCTCTGCAGCGCTTCCTCTGGCAAAACATCATATGCCGATTCGGTGTGCCCAGGGAGATCACCGTCGATAATGGTCTACAGTTCGATGCAGCCCCATTCAAAGAATTCTGCGGCAACATGGGCATCACCCTCCGGTTCGCCTCGGTCGGCCACCCACAGTCCAACGGGGCGGTGGAGCGGGCAAACGGCGCCATCTCTGCCGCAATCAAAAAGCGCCTCGTCGGGTTACCAAAAGGGAAGTGGCCGGGCGAGCTCCACAGCGACCTCTGGTCCCTTCGCACAACGGTCACACGCCCAACGGGGTTCACACCCTTCAAGCTCCTCTTCGGCGACGAGGCGGTCACACCCGAAGAAATAAAGGCGGGCTCGCGGCGGGTCCTCGTCCAAGCACCAGACGAGGAGCACCAATTGTCCGTGGATCTCCTTGACGGAGACCGGGCCAGCGCAACACAGCACGTCATAAAATACGTGCGACAGATGGTGCGCGGTCGCAATCGTTCACTGTACCCACACGAATTTAGACCGGGCGACCTCGTCCTCAAGATGGCACTCCACGCGGAAACGGTAGGCAAGCTCGAGTCCAAGTGGGATGGCCCGTACATCGTCGCGGAGGCCCTGCAGAAGGGAGCGTATCGCTTAGCCACCTTGGAAGGGCACACGCTCCGACACACGTGGAATGCGGACAAGCTACGGCGGTATTACGCCTGAGTCAAGCACACAAGGCTAAGGGCCTTCCCCGGCTTCGGCAGACGTAAGCGGCTAACGGTTAGTGCCTTAACCCTTGTAACCGCTCACCTGCGCAAATGGGAATTTAATAAAGTGCATCATTCATGCAACTTCTCCCGTTTTCATATTAAAAGCGTGCGAAGGGTCACCCTCGTGTGCACTACGCATAAGCATGAATAAAGACGCGTGGGGGGACGCCTCCACACGCAGTCTACGGACTCTAAATAAGACGTAGCGTGAGGTCCGCCTCCGCACGCACTCCATAGAGTATAAATAAGACGTAGCGTCGAGGTCCGCCTCCGCACGCAATTTCACCGCCTGCAACGCGCGAAGGTTCGCCTCCGCGCGCAGTCCACGGACTTTAAATAAGACGTAGCGTCGAGGTCCGCCTCCGCACGCAATTTCACCGCCCGCAACGCGCGGAGGTTCGCCTCCGCGCGCAGTCCACGGACTTTAAATAAGACGTAGCGTGAGGTCCGCCTCCGCACGCACTCCACGGAGTATAAAGAAGACGTTGATGCTTTCCCTGCGCACTCTACAGAGTATAAACAAGACGCGAACCCCGCGCACGCATGGGCGTTGCCCCAGTGCGTACTCTTTGGAGTATAAATAAGACGTGGATGTATATCCCACGCACTCCTCCGGAGTATAAAGAAGACGCGGATGCTTTCCCTGCGCACTCTACGGAGTATAAACAAGACGCGAACCCCGCGCACGCATGGGCGTTGCCCCAGTGCGTACTCTTCGGAGTAAAAATAAGACGTGGATGTATATCCCACTCACTCCTCCGGAGTATAAAGAAGATGCGGATGCTTTCCCTACACACTCTACAGAGTATAAACAAGACGCGAACCCCGCGCACGCATGGGCGTTGCCCCAGTGCGTACTCTTCGGAGTATGAATAAGACGTGGATGTATATCCCATGCACTCCTCCGGAGTATAAAGAACACGCGGATGCTATCCCTGCGCACTCTACGGACTATAAACGAGACGCGGATGTCGATCCCACGCACCCTCTACCAACACAAGCGCTATCTCCGCACGCTCTACAGCATGCAACCACGGCACAAAACAAGGGGCGTGGTCGAGGTCCCCATGCATACTTCGACTAGGCGCCAGCTCCGCTGCCACCACTTCGAAGGGTAGGGGACGGAGCGCTCGCGCGTCTACTTTGACTAGGCGCCAGCTCCGCTGCCACCACTTCGAAGGGTAGCGGACGGAGCGCTCAAGCGTCTACTTCGACTAGGCGCCAGCTCCGCTGCCATCACTTGGAAGGGTAGGGGACGGAGCGCTCGCGCGTCTACTTCGACTAGGCGCCAGCTCCGCTGCCAGCACTTCCAATGGTAGGGGACGGAGCGCTCGCGCGTCTACTTTGACTAGGCGCCAACTCCGCTGCCACCACTTCGAAGGGTAGCGGACGGAGCACTCGCATGTCTACTTCGACTAGGCGCCAGCTCCGCTGCCACCACTTCGAAGGGTAGGGGACGGAGCGCTCGCGCGTCTACTTAGACTAGGCGCCAGCTCCGCTGCCACCACTTCGAAGGGTAGGGGACGGAGCGCTCGCGCGTCTACTTCCACTAGGCGCCAGCTCCGCTGCCACCACTTCGAAGGGTAGCGGACGGAGCGCTCGCGTGTCTACTTCCACTAGGCGCCAGCTCCGCTGCCACCACTTCGAAGGGTGGGGGACAGAGCGCTCGCGCGTCTACCTCGGCTAGTCTGGGGCCCGAGATGCACAGTGTTCGCAAGCCCGTTTGCTCATACGAGAATGGGGGCGACACGATACCCGTGCCTTGCACGACCCACCAGCTCGCAGCATATTGCATAACATTAAGTGCATGGGAAGATCGTTGTTTGGCCCCAACAAGACAGTTACATTCCAGAAGCAGACACACGCGTGGCATGGAATGCGCCAACACCTGACTATTCCTATGAGTTCGTGCCGTCTTCGCCGCGTCGAGCGCCCGTGTTGCCTGCGCCGCACCGAGGGACCTCTTTGAGCCAGCGAAGCACGTCCCCCTCGTTCCGCAGCATCCACCGCAAAGCAACCGCGGCGGCCCCCTCCCCGACATAATTCCAAATCTGATCATGAAAGTTTCGGGTCGCGGGCTCGGTGGCACGAACGGCATCAGATATCACCCCAGGCTCGGAAGGCAAGTCGAGCTGAGGGTTCGCCAGCTCATCGACATGCTCGCACCCACCAGCCTGTAGCAGGGCGAGGGCAAGCCCAGCACTCATATAGCCATAGTGCGTGCTGAAAGCCTTGGCGCCAGGAAGGGCAACGCTCGAGCCCTCTTCGATTCGCTCAAGCGTCTCCATCAGGTCTTGGCGGCCATGGGTGGCATCCTCCATGTGCACACAAAGCCCCCGGAGCGCCCGCTCCAAGGACTCCATCGCATTCCACGCAGAAGAGCACGCGTTATCCCAAGATAGTGTTTTCTCCGCAACGGAGGCGGCAAGCTGTTCCTTCTCCGCCTCCAGCGTGGAGATTTGCTGAAGAAGGGCGGTCCGCTCCTCCGTCGCGGTGCGCTGGTCCTCCAGTACCCTCCGCTCACGAACGCGAGCCTCTTCAAGGGCTTTGCTAATGGCAAGCGTCTACACGGCGTATAGCAAGGGTTACCTATCAGATAAACAAGGGGTATGCAGCGAGAACGGAGACCATTACCCTCATCTCGGAGGCCCCCAACGCGAGCGCCAAGAGGTCGCCCCCGCAGGAATGCAGCGCCTGTCGATCTAGGCGGGCGCCAGCATACTCTGCCACCTCGTTCCAGGCGCGAAGCGCCTCCCACAGAGGTACGAAGTCGGAGATGTCAGGCCCTACAGCCCCCGCCCTAGTGCCTTCCGGAGCAGTTGGGGCACACACAGGCCCCGGCTCAATCAGGCCGGCGACATCGCGGGGCCCCCCATTGCTCGATTCTTGCCCTCGTTTGGGAGACCTTGTCTCGCCTGGCGTCAACGGAATAAGCGAGCAAATCGGGGAGAGTTTCGCGACGTCGCGCGACGAAAACGAACTACGCCTACCTCCGGTCACCTCTGCCACGACCTCCACCTGGGTTGGGAGCGCCCCGCTGGCCTGAGGCGCGACAACTCTCCCGGCTTCAGAAGCATCCCCGCTAGCCGTCAGGGCCGCAGTCACCGGACCCGCCACACTGAATCGGCCCCGGGAAGATGGCGGCGATTGCACCCGAGGCCGTTTTGCCTTCGGAGTCGTGGGTGAAGCCTCCGTGGCTACCTCGGTAGTCGTGGAAGCCACCGTTAGCGACAGCGCGGCGGCTGCCGCGGGAGGCGACGAGGCGTCATCTTCGAGAACGGCGGGGCGCATGCTCATCGCCTGGCCACCGGATACGGCCTCGTCGGGAGTTACGCGACCCCCCGAACCGGTCGGTCTGAGCCCAGCGCCCGTCTCGCCCCCATCCTCACGTCCTCGACCGGCGGCACGGCCGGCGAACTAAGGGCAATAACCACCGACGGGACCCCGCTCTGAGAAGATGGCGCTGCCACCGTCGCACCGCTTTGTGATCCCGCAGGCACTGGGCGCTCCGGTACGGGGATCTCCAAGACCTCGCACACCCGATTAATCTGCCCCTGCCTCGCCAGGAAAGTCGCGGACTCGCGGGCCTTGTGCTCCTCCGCCGTGTACGGCCCAAGTATCGCAGCTACGGCGCATTCCGCATCTTCCAACCGGCGTACTGCAGGCATAAGCGGAGGGTCATACCTAGGGGTTTGCAACCACCCACGTGGTACTTGGCATATCGCTGGGACACTTACAGGGCGCGGAGGGCCTATGAAGCGAAGACACCCCCGGGTGGAGGCCGTCCTTCCGATCGGGCCCTCGCCGCTCATATTTCTAGTTGCAAGCAAGCGGGGATATCCCGTACATGGTGAACTCCTCCGCGAGGTCACGCATGTTGAACCGGAGTGCGACCCCAGCAAGTCTCCGCGCCAGCTGCTCGTCGCCAGGCCGAGGCGTCACACTCGGACAACGGTCGAATGACATCGGCTCTCCACGGCTCCGGAGGCCGCTCGTGCTCGTCACGGTGTAGTAGAACCACCGCCGTGTCCAGCCTGTCTCCCACTTTTCCTGCATAGCCAACGCGGGAAACAGGTGCGAGCACTCCGGCCTCAGCACGAAGTCCACGCCGCCGAAGTTCGAGTAAGCCCCCCTTCTACTCTCCTCGGGTGGCACCGCGCGTCGTGCAGAATGGCGAACAGCTCGGCGCGGGGGCGCGTACCCTCCATCCGCATCGCCCACGTGAAGATGGCCAACCGTACGATCGCGGCCGGAGTTAGCTACGCCAGCTCCAACCCATACGCTCGCAGCACTTCATGAACAAGGTGTGTCGCGGGGATCCGGAGCCCAGCGTCGAAGAATGCCACGAAGACGATCGCCTTCGACTCCCCCGGGTTCGGCTCCGCTTCGTCACGCCCGGGTAGGCGAGCCCCGGCACGCTCCTCCAGCTTCTTCTCCTGCAGAAAGGTCCGGAGGGTCTCCTCCGTGTCGCGGCTCCGCCCCAGCACACGGGAGCAGCGACCTTTGGACCTTTTCACGGCATCCCAGTGCTGGGGAGTTTGCTTCTTGTCGCGTGGAACCAGGCGATACTCCGCTGGTGGTGGCATCAGGCAGTGCTGTCTAGACGAGGCGCTCTCGCTAAGGCGACACGCAGGGTCGTCAAGGGCGGGACCCGTGCTAACTGGGAGGTCGTCGCGCGCAGCCATTTCTCTCACGGCAGCGGGCAGGCGCGAAGGCAAGGTTAGCAGCAGGGGGTGCAAGAGGAGTAGCAAGGAACGCACAAGCGATCAAGCAGCCAAGGGGAACGACTGCATGCCCGCAGGGGCGGATTATAAAGCCCCTCGTCTCCCCTACAGGCAGAAGATCGAGCGACAGAATGACAGCGGTTCGGCTACCCACGATCGGGCAGTGCAACCGCTGGAAACCGCGGTAGGCGGCGATAGGTGGCTGCTCAGCACCCAATGCACCCATACGCTTCCGCCGCGTGGCCACCTTTCCTTGGGAAGCGGCAAACGGCCGTGGTCGTGGGAACGCTGGCACCCCACGACGCTCCAATTATAGCCGGCCACGTGCCCACATCCAGTGCGGGGCAGGCGGGGCAGCGGTGCCAGCCTACCCCTGACAAAGGCCGGCGCGATTCCAGGTGTCTTTAAAGCGCACTCCCGGACCAAGCAACCATCTTCCCGCGCTGGCGCCACATCGCGCGACGCATTTCCCGAGACTCGGCCGCCAAGGGCAGCCGACCAAGTCGGCTTCGCCCATAAATGTCTAGAGCGCGAGGTAGGGCATACCCGAACCCCGGCCCAGTCGAAGCCCTCGGCCTACTCAGTGTCTTCGGCCTCGAAGCCGCGCCCGCCCTGGGTGCGGGCGACGGCCCTCGCATAAGCACGACCTCGGCCCCGTCGAAGCCTTCAGACTTCCCGGTGCCTGCAACCTCGAGGCCGCGCGAGCTTCAGGACCCGAAGACAGCCCTCGCACAAGCACAGGTTGGCGTGCGAACTATCCAAGTCATCAAAGCATCACAGGCCGATGGGATGGAGGGGGCCAAAGGACCCAGCGGCATGGCTTCGGCCCGTGAAGCCCTTCACCATGAGAGGCTCCTGTTGTAGGGGTGGCCCCCACCTAAGCCCAGTAGGCCTGTTAGGTCCGAAACAGGACATGTGTAATGACATAAGAGCCCTCGAGGGGAATACTCATGTGTAAGGGTATAACTGTACAAACACTCCCCATATGAATATATATGTGGCATTGGCCACGGGAGGAAGGCTCCAAGCCATTCATTTTACTCAACTCTCCACTACCACTCTCTCTCTCTCTCTCTGTTTGGTCTGTAACCACAACAAGGGTATTTGTACTTTGAGTGGTAAGATAGCTTCACTCCCATAAACAAGAGCGTATGGGTGCATTGTGTTGGGGTACAGACAGTGATATGGTACGCCCACAGAGCTTCAAACACTACTAGATTTTCGGCCTAATGCCACGAAAGAAATTGCAACGCCACCAATTTGGTTGTAATAGGTAGGATTTATTGCAACGTTTTTCCAAAACGGTGGCAATAGGTGGACGTTATTGCCACTATTATATTGCATTGCGATATTCGTGAATGTCGTTGCAATAGGTAGGTGTTATCGCAACCATTTTGAAAAAGTGTTGCAATAGGTTGGATATATTGCCACGACACTATTCTGTTGCGTTAGTGTTGATTTTCGTTGCAATTATTTGCTCCTATTGCAACCATATATAATTTCGTTGCTATTGGGTGATACTATTGCCACGATGTTTTTTCGTTGGGATAATCTTCAACGGCGTTGCAGTAGGTAGTTGCGTATTGCAACGAAAAACTAAATCGATGCAATAACATATTTATATTGCCACGTGTAAATTTTGTTGCTATAGAGTAGTGTGTTTCGTTGCAATATGGTATTCTATTGCAACTCTTTTGATTCGTGGGCTTTTGTTTAGCTATCCAGTCATAATGGTTCAGCTGACCATTGCAAAAGCGGTACAATACCTATCAACAACTTTTTTGAGTATCTTGCCAAGAGTTTTATTGAATGCTTCGACCATTCCATTTGCTTGAGGGTAATAGCTAGTGGAGTAATTCCACTTAATTTTGTACTTGGCCATGAATCTTTGCATCTTGTGGGATGTAAAGGCTTTACTGTTGTTAGAGGTTATACGATGCGGGACTCCGAAGCGGTATATAATGTGCCTTTCCAGGAAATTGATCACATTGTCACTTTTTTACTTCTCGTAAGGCACGACTTCTGCCCATTTGGAGAAATAATCAGTTACGGCTAATATGAAACGATGCCCCCTGGATGATGGTGGGTCCATGAGCCTAATAACATCTATTCCCTAGGAATCAAAAGGCTAAGAGGGAACAGTGGGGTGAAGAGGAGCAGGCGGCATGTGTTTGAAATTTCTATGGATCTGGCAGCTATGACACAATTTGGCCACCTTGAGGCAATCAGTCGTGATACTGGGCCAATAATACCCTGCTAGCTTGATGTTGTGATACATTTTTGGCCCACTTTGGTGCCCGCCACAGACTCCATGAAGCACTTCCTATAAAACTTGATTAGCTTCTCTATGATCGACGCATGGGAGAAGGACCTCTTGCCCATAAGATCATTCGTAAAGGACGCCCACCTTGTAGATGTAAGAAGGGAGGCGATGTTGAAACTGGTGCCTTTGTATCAAATCATCAGGCAGAATCCCATGTTTGAATAATCAATGAATGGCCTGCGCCGATCGTCTTCGGTGGCGACAATGGTCATCACTGTGTTGACTTCGTATTCTACCAGAATAAGTTCGAGGACGACCGGGAGAAACCATCTCTCTTCAATGGTTATCTGCACGGGTTCACCTTCTTGGAGGACAAGTCCTGCTGTGAGCTTAGCCAAAGCATCTGCTAGCACATTCCTATTACGCGGTACATGCAAGACTTCGATATGATCAAATTTTTTCATATGCCTTTGAGCCATATTATAATATGGCATGATCTATGGCTTGCATACTTCATAGATATCATTTACTTGTCAAACAATGAGTTGTGAGTCACCATGAGCCCATAGAGAATGTACCTCTATGGAGAGTGCTAATAGAAGATCGAAGGCGAGTGCCTCGTACTCTGCTTCATTGTTAGAACATTCTCTTGAAGGAGTGAGAATGAATGATGTATCAGCCTTCCCTGGGGGTTTTAAACACCAACCCCACACCCGCTCTCCACCTTGGAGTACCATTGGGATCATTCTCTACCCAAGAGGCCCCATCGAAGTAGAGGTCCCAAGGTGCTTCAACCTCAGTAGCGAACACTTCCTCATCCAGCAGATTGGTGATGAGGGGAGAGTTATCTGGCACAGGGTGTGCTGCCAAAAACTCTGCTAAAGCTTGGCCCTTTATTGCTTTCTAGGGTACGTATGTAATGTCATATTCCATCATGAGCAGGGCCCATTTACCCATTTATCATGCAAGCATCGGCTGGCTTAACATGTACCTTATAAGGTCTGCTCTGGCCACAAGCTGGACTTCATGTGTTAGCATATAATGTCTCAGTTTCTTCAGCGCAAATACTAGGGCCAAGCAAAGTTTTTCTATGGGCAAGTAATGATGCTTGGTGCCAACCAGCGTGCGGCTTAAGTAGTATCATGCCACTTCTTTTCCATCATCATTGTGTTGAGCTAGCAAAGTGCCTAATGAGGTAGGCTGCATTGCAATATAGAGTATAAGAGGGTGCCCTTTTATAGGAGCTACCAGCATAGGAGGATTAAGCAAGTATCTCTTGATGCTGTCGAGCCCATTTTGGCATTCTTCGTCCCATATGAATAGTGCACCTTTCTTCATGAGTTTTACGAATGATTGGATGTGCCCTGAGAGATTAGCTATGAAGTGCCATGATGAGGACATCCTTTCCATAGATACAATTGTGCCAACTACACAACAAACTCAACAAACTGAAACTATGATATAAGGACCAATGACTCGAGCGTGAGCACGCCAACTTAACCATCAAGTGAATGCGTTCCTAAGTTTGCATACAAATGTTTCAAAGAATGGCATACTACTTAAATCTTGTGATGATTTAATTGTCCTTAGGAACCATGGGGAAGAACCACGAGCTCAAGTGTAGAAGTGGAACCGTCAAGCGCAATCCAAGTCCTATTCGCGAGTTCGACTCAGATTCAGCCTTTGTAACAACGTCTACTTCAAACGGCCATAACTTTTGATCCAGAAGGCTTCTCGGGGCCCATGAGTACTCGTTGCAAAGCTCCTGGAGTCTAATTTCAGATGGATCTGGTCTCACCTCCAAACTCCATCTGAGCATATCAGAAACTACGAAACAAGTCACATCACTTTTCCAGTTCGAGTCAAAGTGGGCCGAGGGCCTTGTATCACCACTTAGGCTATTTGGGCTGGTACTGTTCATGTTATACTGTTCATGTGAACAGTAACCATGAATAGTACCACACCTCTTTTCATTAGATAAGTGCGGTGTAATACCCCAAAAGTGATTCAAGAGTTAAACGATTAATTGGAGGGAAGGACCATTAGAAAAGAGTTAAATAGGGATTTTTAGAGGGGGAATTCTGAAAATTCTGGCAACCTGGGCCTGGGCCTTGGCCCAAGAGGTGGCTGGCCAAAAAGGGGGGAGGCACCCCTCCCCCAAACCCTAGCCGCCACCCCTTCTCCCCCTCTCCTCTCCCCTTGTGGCCGCCACCCCCTGCCCCCCATGTGCCTCTACCTTGTCCAGCAGCACCCCATCCTCCTTTGAAGCCCTTGCTGTTGGGGAAGAAGATCCCCTTTGCTGCCGATCAAGCGGAGGAAGAAGATCGATCGCCGGGAGGTGTTTTTGACCCAGAAGAAGAAGAAGAGGAAGGGGAAAAGGGAAAAGGAAGGGAGAGAGAGAGAGATCGCGTGGTGTTCTTCATGTTTTTCAATGGTTCGTCAAGAGTAATCCCTGTTTCCCCCGGTTAGAGGAATATTTTAATTGTTGTAGCAATGTCGGTATTCTGATATGCTCAAGACAGTTTGTGTTAGACGGTCAATTTGATGTAGTTTTGTGTAGATTCAGTTCTTGGCGTCTCCTAGAGTACTGTATAGGACGTCACTATCTTTCCATGAAGTGCTACAACACGTTATTTGTACCTCTGTAGCAAAAGTTATGATTTTTTTAGTGGGACTGTTCTGCAGATTCGTGGGTTTTCTGTCAGGTTTTGGTAAATCGTGTTGGGCGATCAGAAAAAGAGATAATTAGAGAATCTCAGTATAATTAAAGTTGTATATCATTGTCTTATATTTCCATAAAGCTCAAGAACTCGTGATTCGGACACTTGTACTGAAAGTTATGGTATTTTTAGTATTCTGTCTAGAGAACCCGACGTGAAATTGATGTTTTAGAAAAATGGCATATGCGGGTAAAATTTGGCAGATTCAGGGAGGTTCACCAACTAGGTTTAGATGGAGAATTTAATTATATTTCCATAAAGTCTAAGAAGACCTCATTTGGACTCCTGTACCAATATATATGGATTTTTGAAGTTGACTGTTCACAAAGGGGACAGATAGACCCTTAGGATTTGGGGTTGAAGTCGAGTTGGACATTTTGCGAGTTTGTGATTGTTCTTTTTATATAGTTTTGGTCCACTACCGTTATCTTAGCATGCATTATAATTATTATTCAGGTGGTGGACTGGTCCCGGGGGCAGCACCTTCTGCACGTCCCTCGTCCTTTCACAGTTAAGGCAAGTATAATGATGGTTTAAATTGTTATTCTGGAATGTCAATGTTGGATTTATATTGTGATCAATTGTGTTCATGGTTGTGATGAAGGAGCACCTATTAATGTTCATGGTTGTTTGTAAGTTATGAATTTCATGAGTATTCCTTGTGCAAAGTTGTGGTGGATGCATGTTTTTTATTTAAACTGAGACTTTCATACATATGCATCATGTTGGCTTATTGAAGTCTTGGTCAAGTGATGACCAAGCATTTGCTGAGGTCCCCGTCATGTTGATGACGGGCTATAGGTCCCCATACTTGCGGAGTATGGGCAATTGGTCCCTGTACCAGATGGTACAGGCATGGGTGTGCATCGACGGATGCGCACTCTGCATTACCGGTAAAATGCAAAAGAGAAAGAGATAAAGATATTGTTGAACATACTGCATAGCACGATTTATATAAGTAACTGTTGGATGTTCTTATGAAATGGTGTTCATGTATGTTCTTGTTACCCTTTGTTATATTTGCTGAGTCGTTGGACTCACTCTTGTTGTTGTGTTTTAGGTACCTTTATGAGATCGGCATGCATGGGAAAAAGGAAGGATTAGTCTTGTTGCACATTGCACGATCAACTCATAATGGCAAGAAAGGAAGAAATTAAATAGTAGAAAAATGAATTACTTTAAGTATCTTTATGATCATTGTTTGCTGAAATTAAATTGTAATAAATGGATAGAACATTTATGGTGTTCCCGTTCTTTATCAAGATGCTAGTCCTATGAATGTCCTAGTCACCTAAAGTCAATTTTGTTTAGTCATGGTCGAAATACCTGTTGGATATCTATTCTTATTAAATTTGCTTGTTGAAACCTCTGGCATAGATAACTATTTAGGGGAGGTTCTGCCGAAATTTTGTGAGACGTGTTTAGTTTATCCTTGTTCATTACTAGTTTGGTAGCATTCTAGGTCAATGTTTGGCTGGGGTGTTACAGTTGGTATCAGAACGGGCTGTAGGTCCGTGGTTAACGAAATATTAATTTTGACACACTAAGCACTATAGGTGGGAATGGGGTTTGCATTGCATCTACGCTTCCGTCGGTTATCATAGTTGAATGTGTGCTTAATGTTTGACTTTGTACGTGTTATGAGATGATCTTTTGTGCCTACGATTTGATTATATGATTTTTATGTGTGGTGATAGTTGATGTCGAGAGATAGAGATCGCGGTGTGGCCATTGGTATGGCCAGGTTATATCTCTATTCGTGGTAATGAAATGGTGAAGGATTTTTCCTTGAGCAACTTAGTTTCAGAGGTTAGGAATGAGTTCTTTAGAAAAGTTTCTATCTTCCTTGAGTTGAATTTGGTCAATTCTTATCCTGTGGTGGTGGATGAATTTATCTTGGGCTCGTGGTTCATTGCAGTTGAGGGTTTTCAATTGGTTTCTACCTGTTCATTGAAGCAATTATTGTTTTTCGGACTATTGAGACACTTTTGCTACCTGTGAGCATTGTGGATTTGCATGGTTGGTCCCTTCGCGGGAGTTTTGTCTTGTTGTGAAACATGTCTCATTTGTTCGCTTGGTATTCTTGTTCATTACTAGTTTGGTAGCATTCGCGACGTTGAGGCGACCGAAGCAAAGCATGGCGCTGACGTGCAAGGCACAGGGTGGGGTCAGGCATGGTGACATGATGGCGACGCGCACACATTGGGAGCGGGGCTGGAGTGACACGCGCACAGGAGACGGGAGGTTCGAGAGGAGGAAAAAGGAGCCGAGTGAGGAGAGGACGACGCGGGCGCACGGCATCCATGCAAAGAAAGCAGGAAGAAGAGAGGAGGAGAAAAGAAAGAATGGAGGAGAAGCCTGGGAACAGCGGCAGAAGAGAGGAAAGAGAGGGAGGGAGGAGGGAGGAAAAAGGTGGAGGCGGGGCAGGCCGGGCCCACATGTAGGGAGAGGGAGAAAGGAGTTGGTTGGGGCCCACTTGGCATAGAGAGAATGGGAAGGGAAATGCTAGAATTCAAAATTTTAGTTATCTATAGCTTGAGCTTGGTGTTCAAAATATTTTCCTTGCATTATAGCTCTAATGTCAAAACTAGTCTTGAAATTAGTTGTGTGTGTGTGTGTATAGGAAAAATCCTTATTACTCCCGGGTGTAATTACACCCAGGTCTTCCACCGTTGATTTTGTTTTGGAGATTCGTGTTGCACAAATAGACTAACGGGGTTTAACGCATAGGGGTTTTAGGTCTTGATCTACATCCCAGCGTTTGTTCAATTCTCCTTTCTCCAATCCAGGAAAATCCCAGAGATCGCGCATTCTACCAAAACAGCTTGGCGAGTTTTCCTCCCTGGCGATACCAGATGCCCCAATCCAGGAAAATCCCGGAGATACCTCCATCTGATGGATTTGTGCAACCCAGTTTCAGTACAGCAGTGGGGATCCACATACTACTTTTTCAAATGTACACATACTCCTTTTAGTACTGCACATACTCCTTTTAGTACTCCACATACTACTTTTTCAAACGTACACATATCCACATACTACTTTTCAAACGTACACATACTCCTTTCACCATTGAAATTATGAAGTACGATATTTTAGAAAAAAAAAGGAGTATGTCGGACATACTTCACGTAAGGAGTACGAAGTACGATGTATACCATGTAGTATTATAAGGATTGTATTTACATCATTTTTTACACATCTATCTGAAAAAATCAGAAGTTCCCGGCTGCAACCATGTCTCGTTTAGTTTTCGTATGTACATAATAGTAAATGGTTTCAGTCCATTTTGGTTTCAGAATAGTTTGAGCAGTACATACATACCTCCATTCATATCATTCCATGTAGATTCAAGCCATACGTATTAGCTTTGGGGAAAAACGGGGACATACTCCCATGTCAAATGCGACCATACTCCCTAATCACTTTGGGATCAAAAACCGACTACCTACTTGGCTGGCCAGCATGTCAACGCGGCCGAGAATTTGGGAACAGTTACGCCGCTTATTCTCTACGTTAATTACTTGAGCTTTTTACACGGGTATACCTGCAATGGTTAGTGGGTTTGTTATGAATGCCAAGCGTGCTATCTTACCCAATAGCCCGATCAAGCTGGTGGGAATCTTAGGATGATGAATGGTGGATACAATAGGAGTAACTACACCTGGGAGTAGAAAAAAGGTGTCATATATATATATATATATAGTAAAAATATTAAGTACTACTAGGTGTCCGGACTCCTCAATCCAGAGCCGTCCGACCGCGCACGCACAGTGAGCCGAAGAAATGATGATTAACGGGTTCGACGGCTGCAGACCCGTTGCTTCTGCTGTCCGCAGGCAAATTAGGAATCTCGGTCGCTCTTCGATTTCATTCTCCGTCACTCGGTCTCGCCTCTTTCCCCAAATCGCGCGCTGTTGCTTCACCGGAGGCCAGATCCGTCGTGCACAACACCGTGTCGCCTCCATGAAGAGGAGGAGACGGCCGACAGTGGCGCCCCGGGAGGGTAGCGTCGACCCAAGGGTGGTGGCCGGAGAAGGCGGCGCACCGAGGAGTTGCCGCCGCCGGGGAGCGAGACGAAGGTGATCTGCACGCCCCGCTCCACCTACGCCACCTACTCCCTCGCCTCTTCCTCGGGCTGCGCCAACTCCCACGCCGGAGTCGAGCTCGAGCTCGACGTGCCCGTGCCGCCGCCCAGGTACGTCGTCGGGGGCACCGCCATGTCGTCCTGCACCACGCCCGGCCGGTAGTAGCCGCTGCGGTAGAGGGAGGTCATCCGGCCCCTCGGAGGCGGCGAGCCGCCGCGCCTGTGGCCCTGCCGGTGCGTCCCGGACAGCTTCAGCACCATGTCCTTGAGCTGCAGAATAGTCAAGTAAATCATCCATCATCGGCACACGCACTGTTATGCACGCATTATGCAATCAACTAGCTACAATTCTTGGTCAAGCTGCCTTGGAGAAACTATAAACCAAGCAGTACGAGTACCAATTTCTCCAACAAGAACACATCGAATGAATCGAGATTTCGATATGAATGTATTAATGCAGAAAATGTGACAGGTTCAGGATAACTAGTACTTTGCTTTGTCCCTTTAATCAGATTTCAGGAAAATTGGCTGGTTTGAGCTGTATTTAGGCAGAGATGTGATTCCGGGTACATTAAACTTCCATATCAATAGATGTGTTACTTTTGGGTAGAAAATGTCACAATTTGCTGAATAAGTCTGAATTTCTCTGGAGAACAGACTGTCTGTCTGGTTTCCAGCAAGATTTAGTTCTTGGTTTGGGCTCACACTACAGCAGTTCTGGGCCGATTAGTGCTGCCTACCAGTCTTTGGTTCTAGAAGAATTTCAGGAAATTTCATCTAGCTAGTTTGTTGTTTAACCCATCAACTTGCACCTATCTGAATTAGCCCAATAGATCTAGGCAAATCTGTCTCAACATTCGACAGGGCATTTTATATTGCAGTGCTACTACCAGTGGAGCTAGTGTATCTATCGTTGGTTCCGGTCAAATATGAATGCTAGATAATGCAGGTGCTGTCCCTTTAGGGGTCAGACAACGAAATTTTCAAATATTATGTTACACTCTAGGATCCACTATTTGACCTATAGCTAATCAATTAGTAATCTTTATTCGCTTCAGACTGCACAATGTCATGTTGCTCACACAGGAGTGAAGAAGAATTTGAATGGCTGTTTTCACACTTGTTACTATGTGGTAAATTCTTGTTCTACCATGAGGTAAGAAAACTACAGAATCAATTCGTTGGAGCTACCATGTTGTTTTGCTCTGCAGTTAGGGCCACTTGAAACCAGGGATCACCATTTATGCCTGACCTCTTTTATCAAGATAAAAATAAATTGAGGATCCCCACACTTAGATTCTTGCCGTGCTGCTGGATGCAAGCGGCAATGCAACATCCCCATCAACCATTTAAGATATCATTTTTTTGTCCGATTGTGTTGATAATTTGTTTGTCACATAACAAATTTTACAAAAGTAAAGGAGGACCATATCACCGTAAAAACTATTTGTTTGTCATATACCTGTTTTTTTAACTATAGCTCCGCATTTGACTTATTGGTACTTATGCTTTAAGTTTACAGAACTATACCATGTATTATCTTTATCCGTTCTCTGATACTTTGCAAATGATTGCAACAATCAATTAACTTGAATCGTCAACTTACCTGATTGGCATCATACGTTACTAATGAAAGTCATCGTACTTTGTTTGTGTTTACACTCCAATGTTGTCTGTGTTTGCGTAACATTTTAAGATAACATTTGATGTCCGATTCAACTAAAAAATTCACACAAGATTGTTGTCCAAACCAATATTATGACGTACAAATTAGCCGCTCTTAATCAAGGTATGTTACATACGCGTTTTCTTATGCCGTTCGTCTCCATGAACCATTAAACAAGAATTTGTTTCTCGAATGATACGAACATTTCACACAATATTTTCACCTTAACTGCTAACATTATGTACAAATTCGCCGCTCTAAATCAGTTCGTGCAACGTATAAAAATTATTGGAAGTCAACACACGCGATTGTTGTCCGATACAATTAATAAATTTAATATAACATTTTGTTGTCCGAATATGATGAAAAATTCACACAAGATATTAACCTAAACCCCTATCATGACGTACAAAGTCACCGCTCTTAATAAAGGTATGTTACATACGTGTTTTTTATGTGCCGTTCGTCTCCTTCAACCATTTAAGATAGATTTTTGTTGTCCGATTTAGATGAAAAATTCACATAAGATTCTTACCTTGAATGCTAACATCACGTGCGCATTCGCCACTCTAAATCATTCCGTGCAACATCTAAAAATTAATGGCAATAATGCAAGTCAACATACGCATTTTTTCTATGCCGTTCGTATCCATCATCCATTTAATATAGCATTTTGTTGTCCGATTGAGTTGAAAAATTCACATAACATTCTCATCTTACCTACTAACATCACGTGTGAATTCACCGCTCCGAATCAATTCGTGATTGTTCTTGTACCATTCGTCTCAATCAATCAATCAATTTAAGATAACATTTTGTTGTCCGATTATGATGAAAAATTCACACAAGATATCCACCTAAACCTCTATCATGAAGTACAAATTCGCCGCTCTAAATCATTCCCTTCGACATATAAAAAAATGGAAGTCAACACACGCTTTTTTTTCTACGGCGTTCATGTCCATGAACAATTCAACGAGCATTTGTTGCTTGAATGAGACGAAAATTTCACAAAAGATTTTTACCCGAACCACTTACTTGACGTAAAAATTCGCCGCTCTAATTCATTCCGTGCGGCGTATAGACAATAATGTAAGTCAACATACGCGTTTTGTCTATGCCGTTCGTCTCCTTCAACCATTTAAGTTAGTTTTTTTTTTGTCCGATTGAGATGAAAAATTCACGTAAGATTCTCACCTTAAATGCTAACATCACGTGTATTTTCGCCACTCTAAATCATTCCGTGCAAGTCAACATAACATTCTCACCTTAACTGCTAATATCACGTGCGAATTCGCCGCTTAAAATCATTTTCTGCGGCGAATAAAAATTAGTTTAAGTCAACCCAGTTTTTCTTATGCCGTAAGTAGACCACTTAAATTTTGAGTATAATATAGTATTTTGTTGTCCGATTGAGTTGAAAAATTCACATAACATTCTCACCTTAACTGTTAATGTCACGTGCGAATTCGCCGCTCAAAATCATTATGTGCGGCGAATAAAAATTAGTGATAACATAACCTTACCTGCTAACATCTTGTACAAATTTGCCGCTTAGAATCATTTCGCGCGGTGTATAAAAATTAATGACAGTAAACAAATTTTTTCTTATGCCATAAGTAGAGAACTTAAAAAAAATTGAGTATAATACTCGATTTGATCACAATGATTCATCATATGTTGCACGTAATGATATTTTGCATGCACCATAGACTATTAAATTTATATGTACAAGCGAGCATACTTCTAATACTACCGTACGGATTTGCATACCTACTCCATGTTAATTAATAAATCGCCAATACACATACCTATTCCACATTAATGAAACATTGAGCAGGAAATCTATGTATGGCAAATAATGATCTACACACATACATACTTGCACGTTAATTCAAAATGATCTATACACATACCTATTTCCATGGTCATCAGGAAATCTTTACGGGGGATTCACAAATAAATGACTCATTAAATCTTAAATCATAGGATCGCTGGTTTTTATGGCAATAACAATTCCGGATTTGGGAAAGCACAGCAAGCCGGAGAAATGACGCACATTCAGATCCTTGGATATTTATGGCAATAAATATTCCGGATTGCACTAATCAATCTGACGTTTGAATTGCTAATGGGTATACCCGTTAATCTCATACCTACTATAATCTAGCACATCTCAATGTGATCGAATGGTAGATAGGTTAGGTGCCTGGACTCCTTGGAGTCCCAATTCGTCTTCCTATATATATAATTATCACCTTAGGAAATACTTGAAATACTCCTTTATCACCTTAGGAATACTTGTATACTAATTATAAGATATTCTAATGTGAACCACATAAAAAAATTGCAAGGGAGTCCATAGTTTTTAGCGTATTTTGTAAATACCTTTATATACGTACATGAAAATGAGTATGTTGAAAAAAATGTACATACCACCTCTGAAAAATTGTTCATACCACCTATATGATCTTAAATACTCGTATACTACATGTACATACCCCTCGTTACACGAGATACTCCCTACGTTGTGAGATACGACATAAGGTGTAATTACACCCGGGAGTAGAAAAGAGGCTTCCTATATATGTTGAAGGTCATAGGCATTCATCTTTGGAAGCGATCAGAGGTTTCAGCTCCAGCAAGCGGTCGTAGATGACTGACGGTTGCAAGTGTCCATCTTGGGAAGTGATCGGAGGCTTTGGCTCCAGCAAGTGGTCGTAGATGATTGACGATTGTAGGCATCCGTCTTTGGAAGCGATCAGAGGGTTAGCTCTAGCAAGCAGTCGTAGACACGCATGGCTTGGAATTGATCGGCAGCTGACGGGGACTTTGGCTTTGCGAAGCAATCGGAGACACACACGGCTTCAGAATTGATCAGCAACCGTCAAGGACATCAGCTTTGCTAAGCGATCGGAGACACACACGACCTTAGAAGCAATCAACGACCTCAGCTTTGTGAAGTGATCAGAGATACGCATGACTTGGGAATCAATCGGTAGCTGTCGAGGACTTCGGCTTTACAAAGTGATCAGAGACACGCACGGCTTCGGAATCAATTGGCAACCGTTGAGGGCTTCAGCTTTGTGAAGCGATCAGAGACACACATGACCTCAGAAGTGATCAGAGACCTCAGCTTTGCAAAGCGATCGGAGATGCACATGACATTGAAAGCAATCGTCAGCGGTCGGGGACTTCGGCTTTGCGAAGCAATCGGAGACATGCATGACTTCGAAAGCGATCGACAGCGGTCATGGTTGCATGGAAACGTTGCGGTCGTATGCATCTTAACTAGCTACAAAAGAAAGATAGGAGAGACTGTTTTTACCATTATCAACATAGGAGGCCATGATCGTTTCCTTAGGCCTCTCTCTGGCTTCTCCTACTCTACTTCTGTCTTTCTTTTCACCTCTCCTCTCCGTTCATGGGTGTTTGGCCTTGTGATTGCCTCCACATTTGCCTCTGCATTCCTACTGTGTGAACATCTGCGGTCCATCAGCATGAACCTCTGTTGTCCTTCGGTGTGAACCCCCGTCGTCCTCTTTTATGGGCGTGGGCAAGGGCCATGGGCCTCGTATGTAGCTCCTACACGATGCCGATTATGCCATTTAAATTGAGATATGGTTCCAATTGAGATGAGATTCTTGATTGACTGTAGATAACTTGCCTTCCCGGGCTCTGCTTTCATATCAGAGATTTGTTAAACGTTATCTCCAACCGGATGAGGATATGGTTCGACCATGCATTGTTGTTGATGATCTGCAACTGTGGTCAAACTACACAACGTGGTTGAACTGGTCTGATCGATGCAACATGGTCAACACACATGATCACAAGCAAATCTCGGTGCCCCTAAGCGACCAACAACGCAGTTGTACCGGTCTGATCGACGCAACGTGGTCGATACATGTGATCAAAAGCAGTACTCAATACCCCAAGTGATCGCAAACATGGTCGTACTGGCCAAACGTGGTCGTATCGGTCTGATAGACGCAACATAGTCATAGCCGGTGGTTTACAGACTCAGGATACTCATGACGACGCATAACCACATGAGGCGCAACACATTATTGGATTGTCCGGACGTTTTGCACAAAAACTCATCAAACAATTCTGAAGTCATGAGTTAATCATCAAACTTTAAGAGGATACTTAAGGCCAAGGGACACCTGAATGCCTTGAATGATAACCGTTCGACAGGAGTTACTAGAGACGTGGTAACTCACTAATCGTGCAACAGTTTCTAACTGCGTGAAGTTGTGTGCACTTTTTCCAGAGAATAAATACTTATGCTAACCGCCCTGTCTGATTGGCCCACAATGCAATGGGTTGTTATAGACAGGTCAATCGAAGTTTGGCTAGTCGTAGGAGGATCTACGACCACAAGGTGGTCGCAGAATAACTTACAACTATGCCATGGTCGTAGGAGGACTTATGACTATAAAGTTATCGTAGAAGAACTTACAATTATGGCGTTGTCGTAGAAAAGCTTACAATTAAGGAGATATTGTAGAATAGCTTATGACTAAGGGGTAGTCATAGAAGAGGTTATGATTAACTTGTGAAATCGCTCCCTTATAGATCAAGGGTATATACTCAAGGAGCATAATGATGTAATCATGTTATTTATAGATAAATAATAATTTGAGGATTATTATATCCTCGTCATCTAGCCCCCCAATGTCAAGTGAAAATTAGGGCATTGGGGCAGAGGACATTGGAGCTGCTGTACTAGAGCAGCCAGCTCCTAAGATCGAGGTACCCTTCTATTATGATGACAAAAATATCTTAGTTGGCAATTCCCAAGAATTTATTAAGTGACTCGAAAAGGAAACTGTAAGAGTTTTATATCTTTTATGAAGGAACCTGTTGTGGCAACAGAACTTGTGATTGAAAAGGAGACTGCTCTTCAGGTGGTTGAAACAAGTCTTGACCATCAAGAAGGGCAAGAGAAAGAAGGAGTAATAACACTTGCTCAGGGTCTACAACTACATGTGGTCGTAGGAGACCCTACCATGTAATGACCAGACATGGTCATTGAGAAGAAGTCGAAGAAACCTTCGTTAGAGAAGATTCCTTCTAAATTCAAAATCAAGGCTAAGAAAGTGAGGTATGTAAATGAAAGCATAAAGATGACATTTTAGCCTTTTTGTCTTCTTAAATGCCCATCTACTTCTCTTCTTGTATCTTTTTAGCCTGGCTCTCCCATCGTCTGAGAATGCTTTTATCGAGAAGCCCCTTGCCATTCTCCCCATAGTCGAAGGGACAATAGAGAAGGTAGTCAAAGAAATGACCACTGGTCAAGAAGGAGAAAATTCCTCCGACCGCTGCGCTGAGGGGGGAAACATCGAGGAAGCGCCTCATCTCCAAGGAAGAAGAGCTACCTAACTTCTTCTCTGAGTATTTCAATCCTACTTTCATAGTGGGCCTTCTTCATGTCAATCTCACGACTGAGCTCCTCATCCCAAACATATTCCTAACAAGGGGAATGTCTTCGATGATTGGCACCTCGAGAAGGTATAGTGGAACAAGGTCGATGAACTCGATCAACTAGAGGATTCCCAATGAGTACTCGCCAAATTTGCTCATACGAGCAAGAACGTAAGAATCTAATGCTTGGTCATTTCTAATTGGATTTTCCTACTTCTCATTATCTTCTGTTGGACCGAAATGGTGACAGAGGGGGGGTGAATGTCGCTCTCTTAAAATCTCGACCCCTCAAAGAACTCACAGGGAATCTACTCTCCAAGAGCTAAAAAGCTATGAGGAGAAAGATTGCTTCTGCTTACTAAACTCTTAGAGAAGACATAGCAGAAAAAACAATGAGGCAAGGCAAATAGCAGACAAAAGCAGGAAGTTTAACATACAAAAACCAGCTGGGCGGTCAGACCGCAAGTCATGGAGTGGTCTGACCGCTGCTCGGCCACCGGTCTGACCGGTCCAAGAGTGCCGGTCTGACCGCTGTATGCGGTGTGGTCTGACCGCAGGCAACCAACCGGTCAGACCGGTTAGTTTTGACCCAGAGCCCGACCAGCCCGACAGAAATCCAGATTTTTCAGATTTTGCATAAAACAAGAAAATGAGAGAGATCCTTCGATTCTTTTCAGACCAAAATACCAAGGAACTATTCTTAATAACACAGAGGATCCAAACAGCAAGAGATATCAGCGGAAACTCAAGAATTTCAGAATTTGGCCAAGAACTTGAAAATTACAGAGTGCCACACCAAAATCAAAATTCCCAATCAATTTTTGATCCTTTGGCCATGAAACTTTGCAGATAGGTATTCAATAACCTCTGGACATCACATGTCAAGAATCAGGCCATCTCGTGAAGGGAATCAAGAAAAGCATCAAAACCCTAGAAATGAGCAAGAACTGAACAGGGACAACTCAAAGCCCAAATTGCTCAATGGTCTTAAGTCCTTTGTTTATGAGACTTTGCAGATATGTTATCAAAAACAAAAGGACTTCTCAGACCAAAAATCAGGCCATCTCCTGAAGAGAAACAAGATTCTCCCCAAAACCCTAGAAATGGCAAAAGAAGAACAAAGGAGCTCAAAAAAACCAAATCTGAGATTAAAAGCGATTTGCTCTTGGGAAAAATCGATCAAATGATCTTGAGGCATCATCCCATCATAGGGCAACCCATTTTGGCACTCCTCAGCAACAAACAACAAGAAATCAAGAAAGTCAAGAAATCACCCAAAATGAGAGGAACGAAGAACAGAAGCATGAACGCAGAATAAACTTCAGAGTTTCATTCATGGAATCAAAAGGATGACAGAGGAGTCCCGATACGCATGGACATTAGAACAAGAGGAATGCTTACAAGTTTATCAATCCATCCTTTTACTCTCCCCAAGCCAAGAACTCTCTCCTGCTACATCCTTCCTAGGAGGAACACAACGTACACAGAGGAGACACCAAGGGAACACACACTACTGCCTTCCACCCACTCTCACTAACTAAAGCCTAAAGCCAAAACAAACAACCAAAGCTTCTTTTGACTTTAGCAAACCCTAACTCTCTCCCAAAGCCATGAGGGGGCATGCAGCCACTCCCTCCTATTTATAGCCCTTGGCTAACGGGTCTCCAACCCGTTACGCCAGCTAAACCAGAACGGAGCCCGCTCTCGCTTTTGCAACCTCGCGAAATTACCATTTCGCCCCTCCTGCACCTTCCGGGAAGCTTCCGCGCTCCTTGTCGTCCAAGCCTCGCAACCACCTCGAGTCTCCGTCGTCTTCGACACATCTCGACCGTTCTGACCTCAACACCGCCTGTGTCTAGTCCGGTCACCTCGTGTCTCGTCACGACTCCGCCTCGACGTCCTACAGCCATCACAGACAAGAAACACATCAAATAGCACCGCTCGATACATGTATACATAAATGCATTAATGAAATAGCCCAAACCTGACAAGTCGACATAACATGCATCCTAACCATTTTGACCAGGTTTGACCAAGTCCGACCGAGCCTGATTGCACCACGCAACGTCAAGGACCGAACCAACCAAATCAAATTCGATTTTCCTAAACCGATGTCAATTACTCATCACACACATGGGATGACCTCCACATGGTCTCTCAATCTCCCCCTTGATGAGTATATTGACAAACCCCGAAAAAGCACAAAGTTGAGTTTGAAATGCAAGAAAGAAGTTAAACATGGTCCAAAGGAAGAACATGAAGCTAATGACCATGTCGACACAAGTAGCAAAAGAAAGAACAAGTTTTCCTCAAAGCTCCCAAAATGGCTTTTTCTACCACTATTCTCCCCCTTTTGGCAATAAACACATCAAGGATACAAAAGAGAGAATATGACATGGTATTGGATGAAATGGCTGAAGTTTATTTATTTTAAGCATTTAGAGCCATGAGAATTATCCAAGATGACCAACAAGTATTACATCAAGCCATAACTCAATAGAATGCTATCTAGATCATGACAGGATATATATAAGCCAGTTAAACCAAATAGATGACAATCTGAAATTTAGTGCAATTTGTGAGCATGTCAAGTCATCTATGATCAACGTCTAGCTAGAGGTATCTAAGGATGATGCAAACCATGCCAATAAGCTAAGCGGAACCAAGAAACTAGTATTGAGTCAAATGAGAGTGCTACAAGCTCAAGAGTGAAACATTTGTTAAAATACTTGTAACCTTTGAGATTTTAGCAAATTGAGCACATTTGACATGTTTTTCTTTAGAAATCTCATGATTGTTGCCAATCAGACTTTTGTTTTGTCAAGTGCTAGATCTCAAGCCTTATGCGACCACTCCAAGCAAGAAGCTTAAGAAGATGGTCTAGGTCATCCAAAACTCCCCCTAAGTTCATGCCTAGTGCAATGGCAAGCCGTCTAATGAGAAAGAATTGGTGAGATCAGTTTTTTCGCACAAAAGAGATCTTTTTGCTTTCATACAAGATTGCACTAACTTATGCATCATCAAGAGCTAACATAGCTCAATCGAAAGCTCAATAGAGATTCAACGCTCAACTCAGCCTATTTGACATGGTATGAATCATAAAAGGATAACTCAAGAAAGACTAGTCTCGAGTACTAACATGACAAGTTTTAGTTCAATTTGAGCAAGTTTAATTAACTTATCATGGCAAAAGCTAGTCTACACATATGGAGTCATGATCAATCTAGCAATGAAGCACAAATCATGGCAGGATGTAAAGCGATGTAAGCATGTCATGAAAGGATAATAATCAAGGCTCAATGTAGGTATTTACAATGCAGAATGACATGCAAGAAATCCAGCTCCCCCTCAACATGTGATGCAACTTTTAGTTCAGATTGAGTTATGTCAAAATTAAGCTCCAGAAGCTCCCAAATGAACTCCCCCTGAACCAAAGCAGTAGATACGAGAAGCTGGCAAGAAAAACCAAAAGGGCAGTCCTTAAAGCATAGATAAGATATAGAGGAAACTATGGCTCAGACTGACTCTCATCTACCCCATATGACTCTAGGACTATCAACTGATCTTCTAACTCACTAAAGAGCAAACACGTACCCTGTCTACCCGAGGGTGGCCCAACCCTCGCTAGAACCTAAAAGAAGTGAGTGAGCTCAACCTAGTGAGGAGAGAAACAGCTAATAAGCAGTATCCTAGAATCACAAGATAAGAGTAAGAAATCTAAACAGCTAGACAATATAAGCACTCTAATCTATGCTAGGAGGACTAAACCCAATGCACCCATATGGAATGCAGTAGAAAGGAGTAAGAGCGTAATTAATAAAATAAAGCAGTAGAGCACAAAGCTCCCCCTCACAATAGTCCATAAGGACAGACCACCCCAAGCTCTCCTCGCAGAGCTGAAAACCTAGAGCTATCCAAAGGCTTGGTGAAGATATCAGCCAACTGATGGTCACTCTCCACAAAGTGGAGAACGATGTCACCCTTCTCTACATGGTCTCCAAGGAAGTGATAGCGAATATCAATGTGCTTGGTCCGAGAGTGCTGCACTGGGTTCTTAGCAATGTTAATCGCAGAAGTGTTATCACAAAAGAGTGGAACACTGTCGATAACTAACCCAAAGTCCCGCAGGGTCGAGACCATCCAAAGCACCTGGCTGCAACAACTGGCGGCAGCAACGTACTCGGCCTCTGCGGTGGACTGTGCAACTCCGGACTGCTTCCTTGAAGACCATGAAACAAAAGAAGTGCCAATGAACTGGCAGGTGCCCGAAGTGCTCTTCCTATATATCCTACAGCCAGCAAAGTCTGCATCCGAATAGGCTCTTAAGGAAAGACAGGATGAGGAAGAGTACCAGATACCATAGTCAATGGTAGCTCGAAGGTACCGAAGAATGCGCTTTACCGCCTGGCGGTGAGATACGCGAGGAGAAGCCTGAAAGCGAGCACATAGACACATAGCAAAGTGTATGTCCGATCTCGAGGCAGTGAGGTATAAGAGGGAGCCTATCATGCTACGATACTCCTTCTGATCAACTGGCTCGCCGTCCTCATCTGGGTCAAGAGTGACGGAAGATGCCATGGGGGTTGACACAGGCTTACCATCACTCATATCAAAGCGTCTCAGGAGGTCACGAGTGTACTTGCCTTGATGCAAGAAAGTACCTTCCCGAGTCTGCTTGATCTGGAAGCCAAGGAAGAAGGTCAACTCGCCCATCATGCTCATCTCAAACTCGGTGCTCATGACATCCGAGAACTGTGAGACGAGAGCATGGGAAGAGCCGCTAAAGATGATGTCATCCACATAAATCTGGACGAGCAGAAGGTCTGTGCCATGCCGGCGAATGAACAAGGTCTTATCTACTTTACCCATCTGAAACCCATGACTCAACAAGTAGGACTTAAGCCTCTCATACCAAGCTCTAGGGGTCTGCTTAAGTCCATACAACGCTTTGGAAAGCTTGAAGACATGGTGTGGGTATTTGGGGTCCTCGAAACCTGGAGGCTGTCTGACATAGACCTCTTCCTCAATAAAGCCATTGAGAAGGCACTCTTGACATCCATCTGATAAAGCTTGAAACCCTTTGAAGCTGCAAAGGCAAGCAGAATTCTAATGGCTTCAAGTCTAGCTACAGGGGCGAAGGTCTCCTCAAAATCAAGACCCTCGACCTGAGAAAAGCCCTGAGCTACTAGTCTAGCCTTGTTTTGAACAACCACCCCATCCTCACTCTGCTTGTTCTTGAACACCCACTTAGTCCCATTGACATTGTGACCACGAGGGGGCTCAACAAGCGACCAGACCTTGTTTCTCTCGAAATTTTCCAACTCCTCATGCATGGCATTGACCCAAGACTCGTCTAAAAGGGCATGACAAACGTCCTTGGGCTCAAAGGAGGCGACAAAGGCAGAATGGAGACAGAAATGAGACATGCTAGATTTTGAATGAGTGACTCGCTCAAAAAGGTCTCCAATAATCTACTCAGAAGGATGGTCTTTCTGGATATGTCTAGGAGCTCCAGGATGAGATGAAGAAGTGGCCTCTACCTCATGAGCTGACGAGGTAGGAACAGAGCCACTAGCTCCAGAAGAAGCAGAATGCATGGGATGATCGCCTCGAGGTGCAGTGGAAGAAGGCACCTCAAGGGGTAGATGAGGGACTGGATCGGGTGGACAACCCACATCTCCATCGTCCTCATCATCCACAAAGATGGGCTCGGACTGCTCTAAAGAACCAGAGATATCGGGCCTAGTCCCTAGACTGGCCTCGTCGAAGGTCACCTCACAGGTCTCTACCATTTTACTAGACTCGCAGTTCCAAACCCGATAAGCCCGCGAAGAAGTCGAGTAACCTAGAAATATCACATCACACGAACGTGACTCGAACTTGTCTAGGTTCCTAGACTTCAGAATAAAGCACTTGCAACCAAACACACGAAAATGAGATACACTGGCTTTCGCCCATATCTCAACTCATAAGAAGTGCGGTGCAAGTGTGCCCAAAGAAAAACTCGATTAGAAACATGGCACGCGGTAGCTATAGCCTAAGCCCAAAACTTCCGTGGTGTAGAGGATTTATCGAGCATCGTCTTGGCCATCTTGACCAAAGTACGGTTCTTCCTCTCCACGACGCCATTCTGCTGTGGAACGTGCGGAGAAGAGAACTGGTGCTCTACACCTGCCTCATCACAGAACCTCTCAAAGTAGGAATTCTTGAACTCCGTGCCATTGTCACTGCGGATCGCTCGTAAGGCACCCGGGAGCTCAACAGAAAGCCTACTGAAAAGACCTCAGAAATGTGAAAATATCTCATCCTTCGAGGCTAAGAAAAACACCCAAGAGAACCTCAAATAGTCATCAACCACGACAAGAACATACCACTTCCCTCCTGCTGACTGCACTCGGGCTGGTCCAACTGTGTCCATATGGAGCAACTGTCTGGTGCATCGGTCATAGTAACTATGACCAGAGGATGAGAAGAGGCAACCATCTTGCCGTGCAGGCAAGGAGCACAAACTAGATCTTTGATCAACTTGAGTTTCGGCAAACCACGAATGAGATCGTGGCCGCTAACTCGGGTCAAATGATCAAATCCAATATGACCAAGTCTCCTATGCGAGAAAGAAAGGTCGCGGGACTCAGAAGCAACCAAACAGCGAAGAGGATCACCAGAAGACTCAAAAATCAGCACGAAAAATCCTCCCAAAATGAGAAATCCCGCAAACCAGACTACCCGAAGAATCAAGAATTTTGCAATTGTTTTTCTTAAAGCTCACCTCAAAGTCGTCATCGGTAAGCTGAGAAACGAAAAGCAAATTATACTGCAGCTTACTAACCAAAGCAACATCTTTCAAAATGAAAGAATCATTAACGGTCACTGTACCTTTGGCGATGACGCGCCCAGATGAGGCATCTCCGAAGGTGATCGTCTCATCACCTGGAGCACGGGCAAGGGAAGAAAACCAACGGGAGTCTCCGGTCATGTGTCGTGAACACCCGGAGTCTACTAGCCAAACCTTTCCCTTCCCTACCCGGCGAACCTGAGTCAAACAGAGAGTAAAGTCTCAGTACTAGGGTAAATCAAGAGTGATTTTGGCACCCAGTACTGAGTAACACGTCGAGCAGATGAAGTAGTCAAGCACGACTGACCTCTATCTACCCTACACTCTCTGTCACTCAAAGAAGCAAACGGTCTATGTGTAGACCTGAAGCTGTTGTTGGGCTTGACTGCTATAGAGGAGCGAGTCAAGACACCAGCAACATGTTGATCACGTCGCGGGTAGCTATCTCGACGGGGGAAACGAGATCTACCCTCAGGACGGCGGAAGTCACGACCAAAGGGAGCATGAGGACGAAAACCAGAAAACTCGGAAATACCAAGTCCTCGATGCTGCCCAAACCCATCAGAAGCAAACCTAGACCTCGTGTTGGTCTTAGGTGCACTCAAGGTCTGGGGTTGACCCTGAATACGCCTAAGATCACGAACACGGTCTCTATGCGCGATCTTGGCACGTCTGAAGCATCGATCGATCAGATGTCCATCCTTCTGACAGAAGGTGCAATGATACTTCACCTTCTGAGAGGTAGAAGTAGCATGATGAGCCTTCGCCTTCTGAGAGACCGAAGCTGCAGGTGGAATCACCTTGCTGTCAGAAATCTCTTGAACAAAGCCCGCTGACTTAAATTGGACTTCTCGGTCCTGGGCTCAGTCTCGATCACACCTGGTGCTATGGGTCTGAGCACGGCAGGTGGATGCTTCCTCATGTCCTCATAGAAATCGTATCCTAGACCCTGATTAAATCTGCAAATCTTGGATTGGTCTAGAATAAGATTAAGCTCCTTCTTGCCGCTTACAAATCTCTCGAGAGTGTTCATAAGATACTGACACTCCCGAAAGAGAGAGGTGCAAGAAGAGCAGGGGAAAGAAGAGACAGCAGAAGGTAAGGGAGCAGAAGAAGAACAAACAGTAGAGGAAAGAATAGCTTGTGCACGCACAGCCGACTCTAAGGGGACAGTCCTACTACTAGCCAATTGGTTCACGTTGCTAAGCGTCTCCACCTTACCCTTGGGCTCCTCCCCATTCTCAGCAATCACATTACAAGTAGAAAGTGGCTTCTCTAGAAGGTCCTTAGTTAGCTTCACACATTTTTCATCCAATGCAATCAAGTTAGATTTTAGTTTGTTACAATTAATGCATGGTGAGCTAACAGGGTCCTTAGAAGCATTTTGAGCCAATCTATTGTTGTCATCAACTAATTCTTGAAACTGTTTGGAGACAGCTTCAAGCTCAGCAGTAAGCTTGGGACAATTCACACAAGAAGCAATAGGCTCAAGAAGAAAAGCTTGTAATTCAGCAATTTTATGATCTGCCCGTTTTAGGTTCATCTTCAAATTATTGCAGTTTTCACAAGTCTCGGGTAGATCGAGCAACATGGTATAAAGACCTCTAAATGCGTTGTCCTTGTCCTCACATGAGGTGCATGCACTAGTCTCAACAGTAGTAGATGAAACAGGAACTATCCTACTCATCTCAAACTCAGCCAAGAGACTAATATTCTCCATCTTAACAATATCAAGTTCAAAGGAGACAGACTATCATGCGAGGCCTTAGTTTCTCCATGTCACCCAACAGAGCACTGCATGTATCACAATCATCATGGGAGGAAGCAGATGTAAGTGAAGTAAGCTCCCGTGATAGTCTATCTACTTCCTTCTCCAACTCGCTACACCTAGCTCTAGATCTAGCATGGGATCTACCTAGCTTAAGAAAAGCATCATTAAGCTGGTCGTAGGTGGGAGATACCTTGTCAGAGTCGGAGTACAGCTCGCTGTCGCTCAGTTCACCCTCAAGGGCCATAAAGCACATGCCGGAGAAGTCGTCGCTGCCCTTGGGTTCTTGCTTGTCCATTCCATCGTCGTCGCTCCACCCTTCCATCTCGCTGAGATCGAGGTCATCGAAGGCCGTGAGGACGCGGTGGAAGAGCTTCTTAGCTTTGCCAAGGTCGAGGAACTTCTTCTTGCTTTGTGCGGGAGCTGAGGGCTTCTTGTTGTGGTTCTTGTCGATGTAGTGGTTCTTGCCTGAACTGCCGTAGTCACCTTTGCCCTTCCCCAACTTGGGGTAGTTTGCCCGAATGTGGTTGGGGCCACCACACTCGAAGCAAATCACGGGTCCTCCTCTCTTTCCATCCCTCCTCTTGTAAGCATGAGAAAATCTCTGAGCTAGGATGGCTAACTGCTCATCCGCAAGCTGCTCTAACTGATCATCAGTTATGTCACAGAGAGCAGCAAGGGAGAATCCACACAGCGAATCAGAAGACAGACCAGAAGCCGAACTGGGATCGGTGACTAGGGCCATCGACTGTGACTTCAACTTGTGAGAGACAATGTCAATCTCGTGAGTCTTGAGGCGCGAGTACAGCGCATCAAGAGTCAAAGTCGACAGGTCCATGGTGTCCTTGATGGTAGTCACGTTCATCTCCCAAACACGAAGGTCGAGTGCAGCGAGCATCTGTCGAGCGTTATCCGATTCGGGGTATGTGAGACCGACCGCTCGGAGGTTGCTCAGAATCTTGTGAAAACGCGCAAAACACTCATTGAGGGACTCGCCAGCGAGCATTTCAAACTTGTTGTAATCTCGCTTGAACTGGTCCTGTCACACCGTCTTTATTTGGGTGGTGCCCTCATGGTAAGCATCGAGGGTCTCTCAAATATCGTAGGCAGACGAAAGATGAGATATGCGGTCAAACTCGCTACGACTCAAGCCCTGGATTATAATGTTCCTTGCCTTAGCGTTTGCCTCAACATCAGCCATATTCTCGGCGTTGATGTTCTCATCGGCAGGAACAACAAACCGTACCTTGACCTTACGCCAGATGGCAAACCCCTGAGCCTGGATGTATGTCCCCATTCGGCTCTTCCAGAAGGGGTAATCGATGCAATCAAAGACGAGAGGATTGGTCGAGTACTTGTCCGTCGCCATGGCTCTAGAGACCGGTTAAGATCTGACCGCTGGGCGGTCAGACCGCAAGTCATGGAGCGGTCTGACCGCTGCTCGGCCGCCGGTCTGACCGGTTCAAGAGTACCGGTCTGACTGCTGTCTGCGGTGCGGTCTGACCACAGGCAACCAACCGGTCAGACCGGTTAGTTCTGACCCAGAGCCCGACCAGCCCGACAGAAATCCAGATTTTTCAGATTTTGCATAAAACAACAAAATGAGAGAGATCCTTCGATTCTTTTCAGACCAAAATACCAAGGAACTATTCTTAATAACACAGAAGCTCCAAACAGCAAGAGATATCAGCGGAAACTCAAGAATTTCAGAATTTGGCCAAGAACTTGAAAATTACAGAGTGCCACACCAAAATCAAAATTCCCAATCAATCTTTGATCCTTTGGCCATGAAACTTTGCAGATAGGTATTCAATAACCTCTGGACTTCACATGTCAAGAATCAAGCCATCTCGTGAAGGGAATCAAGAAAAGCATCAAAACCCTAGAAATGAGCAAGAACTGAACAGGGACAACTCAAAACCCAAATTGCTCAATGGTCTTAAGTCTTTTGTTTATGAGACTTTGTAGATATGTTAGCAAAAACAAAAGGACTTCTCAGACCAAAAATCAGGCCATCTCCTAAAGAGAAACAAGATTCTCCCCAAAACCCTAGAAATGGCAAAAGAAGAACAGAGGAGCTCAAAAAGACCAAATCTGAGATTAAAAGCGATTTGCTCTTGGGAAAAATTGATCAAATGATCTTAAGACATCATCCCATCACAGAGCAACCCATTTTGGCACTCCTCAGCAACAAACAACAAGAAATCAAGAAAGTCAAGAAATCACCCAAAATGAGAGGAACGAAGAAGAGAAGCATGAACACAGAATAAACTTCAGAGTTTCATTCATGGAATCAAAAGGATGACAGAGGAGTCCCGATATGCATGGACATTAGAACAAGAGGAATGATTACAAGTTTATCAATCCATCCTTTTACTCTCCCCAAGCCAAGAACTCTCTGCTACTACATCCTTCCTAGGAGGAACACAACGTACACAGAGGAGACACCAAGGGGACACACACTGCTGCCTTCCACCCACTCTCACCAACTAAAGCCTAAAGCCAATACAAACAACCAAGCTTCTTTTGACTCTAGCAAACCCTAACTCTCTCCCAAAGCCATGAGGGGGCATGCAGCCACTCCCTCCTATTTATAGCCTTTGGCTAACGGGTCTCCAACCTGTTACGCCCGCGAAACCCGAACGAAGCCCGCTCCCGCTTTTGCAGCCTCGCGAAATTACCATTTCGCCCCTCCTGCACCTTCCGAGAAGCTTCCGCGCGCCTTGTCGTCCAAGCCTCGCAACCACCTCGAGTCTCCGCCGTCTTCGACACATCTCGACCGTTCTGACCTCAACACCGCCCGTGTCTAGTCCGGTCACCTCGTGTCTCGCCACGACTCCGCCTCGACGTCCTGCAGCCATCACAGACAAGAAACACATCAAATAGCACCGCTCGATACATGTAAGCATAAATGCATTAATGAAATAGCCCAAACCTGACAAGTCGACATATTATGCATCCTAACCATTTTGACCAGGTTTGACCAAGTCCGACCGAGCCTGATTGCACCACGCAACGTCAAGGACCGAACCTACCAAATCAAACTCAAGTTTCCTAAACCGATGTCAATTGCTCATCGCACACATGGGATGACCTCCACATGGCCTCTCATCTTCCAATACTGAGAGGGCCTCGGAAGATATGGCAACTATGGCTAAATACCACAGACAACTACCGACAAAACAAACCCTAGTTTGAGGATAGAACTATGGATTCTCAAAATCCAGTATCGCCAGGCCTAGGTATTCTCTTGCCCCAGCTTATGCGGGGTACAAATTTGTTGAGTTCGATCAGTACTATAAGCCTAAGTATTTTATTGATCAGGTGGCACCCAGATTTGAACTAGGGATAAAGGATTTGCTGTCCCCTGCCTTACGCTCTTAAGGCAAGAGAATGCTGCACTTCGAGAGCAAGTGAAGAAATGGTAAGCTGCTGGTATACATAGCCTTTTTCTATTTCGACCACTAGTCTAGCTCTTCATGTTTGTCTTTAACTTTTACAGGTTTAAGAGCGACGAAAAGGCCTTATCTGATGCACTCGACAACGGGAAGGTCGAGACGCAGAAGTTAAAGAAGGAGAATGTCAATCTTTTGACCGAGCTTTTGAAGGCCAAATCTGCAACTGACAAGTTGCAAGATAAAATAAACAGTTAGTTCTAAACTTACAACTGCATTCGGATGTCTTTCTTGCTTTTCTCTAACTCTTTTTTTAGATAAAGAGGTCAAAGTAGGTAAGCTGCGCACTAAGGTTGATGAAAGGACCAAAGTGATCGGTGAGCTTGCTCGTATCGAGAAAAAGAAAAGCCAGAGGATCAGGCAGCTGGAAGATCAGCATAAAGATGAAGTCGAGAGACTTGAGTCTCGACTAGCAGGTAAGAAAATCTTTACATTCAACTAGTTCTTACTAACTAGTCCTTTTATAAAGTACTTTTCCTTACTAAATCTTACTCGTTGAGAAGCTGTAGACAAAATAAAGTGACTCGTTGAGGCTTCAACTCATAGTTGAGAAGAGACGCAGCCGATGACAACCATTCTTTAAGACAAAGTTTTTCTTCTAAACGATCTACTCGAAGGGCTCGGTGTTGAGAAGATCAAGCCTTCCGAGGACACCATGACCGCTCACGCAAGTACGATCAGGCGATAAGTCATAGCTTAAAGAAGCTCTCAACTACTCTGAGGTCCAACCAAGCTGACTCGATTCGAGAGGCTGTTAAGGATGCTATAATCTATGCCTTGGCAAAACTCAAGGCATGCGACCAAAACCTCAACCTCCGTCTGATCGATTACGACTTCGACTACTCTGAAGTAGAGGCAGCCCATCTGATCGAGGAGATGGAGCCAGCCGGTCGGAAGATCATGGAGGAGATGCAACTCAACTCTCCTTCATTAGAGTAGTTTGTAATAGGAAATTTTGCAAGAATAAAACTTTTTGTTAATGAAAATCACCTTCCTTTTCCTACAATTCATCTTGTTGAGTAGTTAGTACTCGCAAGACAAAAAAGAAATGAAAGAAAGTGAGAAATAACTAAGAATTGAAGTTATATTAAATAACTCTATCCTTGCCCTTACTATTTACTTAGTTTATATTAAGTAGTATAGAATCGGGTATGCAGAGATCAGAGCAGTTCATCCAACTATTGTTGCCGACTTTGATTGTCATGTTCTGGTAGCAAAAGTTAGGAATGAGTCGACGCTAGGAAGTTTCTTCAAGTGGGCAAGACCACGTGTAGAGAGGAAAGGCTTTGACTAGGTGATGTTACATTTCTTCGACTAGGTTTAATCAAATCAAAGGCATAAATGATAACAGGACAAATACTCAAAGTACAAATAGTACAGATTAGGATATGTAGAGATCAGCGTAGTTCATCCAACTATCGTTGTCAAATTTGATTATTATATCTTGGTAGCAAACGTTAGGAATGAATCGACACAGGTAAGTTTCTTCTAGTGGGCAGGACCACGTGCATAGAGGAAATGCTTCCACTAGGTGATGTTACCTTTCTTTGACTAGGTTTAATTAAATCAAAGTCATAAATGAGAATAGGACAAACACTTAGAGATCTTATTCGTTTGACTTTTCTTGGTTAACTCAATTATTGCTTACTGGTAGTTAGAGTTGAAAATGATGTGATGCCGGGAAGCTCCTTCTAGTGGGTAGGACCATGTGCAGAGAGGAGAGACTTCGACGAGGTGTTGTTTCTTTCTCCGATCAGGCTTAAACATATTGAGTGTACCAGAGATGGATAAACAAACATAAAAGAAGCTCTTCTCCACATACAACAATAAAGATTGAAAAGATTAAAAACTTTATTAAATGAATTAAAAAGTTATACAAAGAACTTATGCAATTGGTTGATTCCAAGAGTTTGAGAGAATCTAGCCATTTTCCATGGGAAGTCGTACTGAGCTTGGTTGTGTAACTTCGGCCATAGTGTAAGGACGTTCCCACTTGGGGGAAAGTTTGTTCTGATTAGACTAGGATTGAATTTTTCTCAATACCAAGTCACCTACAATAAGGCTGCGAGGTTGGACCTTACGATCATAGTATATATGCATAGCTTGTTGGTAGACCGCTGAGTGCATTAAGGCTTGGTTCCTCTTCTCTTCGAGTAGGTTAATGTCATCTGCTCGAAGTTACTCTTGGTTGGAGTTGTTGAAGTTCTTAACTCTTGTTGACTGGATCATTAGTTCTGGAGAAAGCATGGCTTCAGCCCCAAAAACTAGGAAGAAAGAGTTTGTCGAGTTGCCCAACTGGGAGTGGTGTGAATTGCCCATAATACCAAAAGTAATTCTAGTACTCAAGCCCCCGAGCGATTTACAAGCTGGTCAAAGACCTGGGTTTTAATCCCTTGCATTATTTGACTATTCACTCTTTTGATTGTCCCATTACTTTAGGGATGTGCGATAGAGGCAAAACATAACTTGGTACCCAATTCCTCATAAAATTCTTGGATATTTGCACTCAAGAATAGCTTACCATTATCTATAATTATTCAACTTGGTACCCCAAATCGAGTAATCACACTCTTCATCATGATCCTTTTAGCAGCTTCCATTGTTATCCCAGTGACAGGTTCAGCTTCAATCCATTTTGTGAATGTATCAATAGTTACAAAAAGGAATTCGATGCCCCCTGGTGCTTTTGGGAATAGTGCTAAGATGTCAAGACCACAGGTCACAAAAGGCCAAGATAAGGGTATAGTCTATAGAGCTTGACCTGGTTGGTGTATTTGCCTGCTATAAAACTGGCATTGCACATATTTCTTAACAAGCTCTTTGGCATCGTTAAGAGCTGTTGGCCAATAAAAACCTTGTTAAAAGGGTTTTCTGACCAGCGTTCTGTAAGAAGTATGTGTTCCACAGATGCCCCTATGTATGTCATGAAGGAGTTATAATCCTTCTTTATGTGATATGCATCGCATGAGAACCCCTTGTGTACTCTGTTTATAGAGTACTCCATTGACCAAAGTATACATTTTGGCCTTGTAGGATAACTGATCTACTTCAAGATCATTATCGGTACTGAACCCTTTTGAAGATACTCGTAGATGGGTTCCATCCAGGTATCCTCATACTCAAGAGAGGTTGTCTCATTAGGAGTTGTTTCTAGTCTTTTGACCAGACATGGCTTTTGGAGTTGCTCCAAGAAGACTCTTGTAGATACTTGTTGGATCGAAGTTGGCGACAAAGGGGGGGTGAATGTCGCCTTTTAAAAAAAAACCCCACAAGTACACACCTTAAGCTTTCTCCAATAGCAACCAATGATATGAAGAAGAAGGTGGGAAATGCTCTCTGGAACTTCAAGAATTACAAAGAAGACTTAGCAAACAGAGAGAGCAAAGAAGAAAATCAGAGCAGGCAACATTTCCCAGAGGCCGGTCTGACATTAAGCTACTGGGCGGTCAGACCGCACTTGCCAGGCCGGTCTGACCGGTCACATACCGTCGGTCAGACCGCCGGCTCCCACCCGGTCCAACCGCCATGTAAAGTCCGGTTAGACCGACTACCCTGAAAACTAAAGACTGCAGCAAGCCCAAAAATGCAGAAAATCCTAAGACTTGGTGAAATCTTTGAAAAACAGAGAAATCAGGGTTTTGCTTCCAATCCTTTCGGCCCAGAGCATCACAGCAATAAACTAAATAAGAAGAGAGCCTCAGGAAACAAGGAAATCCCACCAAAACACAAGAATTTCAGATTATGGTGAAAATCTGAACTTTTGCACGAACTGAGCCAAAAACCAAATTACTCCCCAATCTTTGATCCTTTGGCCATGAAACTTTGAGGATAGCTACTTAATAGCCTCTGGACTTCTCATGCCATCTTGCGAAGGGAATCAAAATCTACCTCGAACCCTAGAAAAGAAAATGATGAACAGAGGAGTCCAAAAAACAAAATCTGGAATCAAGAATGGGTTCTTGGGATTTTAACTGATCAAATGATCTTGAGGCAACATCCCAACGTAGAGCAACCCATTTTGCTACTCCCCAGCAGGCAAGAACACAAAATCAAAAACTTGAGAAATCCAACATAGAGAGCAACGAAGAACAGAAATAACAGAGGGGGCTCAAGAACTCAATCAAACTCAAATAAACCAATCTCAGATTGATATTGAGTATGAGAGATACATGATTACAAAGAGTATCAACTCATATCAACCCTACAATCCCACACATGCTTGAATGAACATTAAACCATCCTCTCCCTCTCTCAAGCTCTCATACACAAGAACACCCAGAGAGAAGCTACGAAGGGGACATGCCCTGCTACCCTCAACTGCTCTTCAACCACTAAAGCCTAAAGCCAAAACCAACTCTCCAAAGCTTCTTTTGACTCAAGCAAAACCCTAACTCTCTCCCAAAGCCATAAGAATACATGCAGCAACTTACTCCTATTTATAGCCCTTGGCTAATGGGTCTCCAACCCGTTACACCCGCTAAATCCAACGGAACCCGCTCCCGCTTGTGCAGCCTCGCGAAATTACCAATTCGCCCCTCCTGCACCTTCCGGGAAGCTTCCGCGTCTCTTGTCGTCCAAGCCTCACAACCACCTCGAGTCTCCGTCGTCTTCGACACATCCCGACCGTTCTGACCTCAGCGCCACCTGCGCCTAGTTCGGTCACCTCGTGTCTCGCCACGACTCCACCTCAACGTCCTGCAGCCATCACAGACAAGAAACACATCAAATAGCACCGCTCGACACATGTAAGCATAATTAGTAATAACAAATCATACTTACGCACAAAAGAGCCCAAACCTGTCGAATCAAGAGAATATGCATCCTAATCACTTTGACCAGGTTTGACCAAGTCCGACCAAAGCCGATTGCACCAACACAACGACATGGTCCGAACCACACAAACCAAGCTCAACTTTCCTAAACCGATGTCAATTACTATCACACACATGGGGTCACAACCACGTGGTCTCTCAATCTCCTCCTTGATGAGTATATTGACAAACACCGAAAAAGCGCAAAGTTGAGTTTGAAAAGAGGCAAGAGTCAAACATGGTCCAAGAGAAATCAAAGAAGCTATGACCATGTCGACGAAGGAACACTAGAGCTACAAAAGAAAGAGTAAATTGTTCTTGAAAGCTCAAGAAGGTTCCCAAATGGCTTTTTCTCTGCTATTCTCCCCCTTTTGGCAATAAACATGTCAAGGATGCAAAAGAGAGAATATGACATGGTAATGGATGAAATGGCTGAAGGTTATTTATTTTAAGCATTTAGAGCCATGAAGATTATCCAAAGTGACCATGTGAGAATTACATCAAGCCATAACACATAAACATGCTATCTAGATCATGACAGGATATATATAAGCCAGCTAAACCAATGAGTTACAATCTGAAATTTAGAGCAATTTCTTAGCATATCAAGTCATTCATGATGCTATTCTAGCTAAAGATATCCAAGGATGATGCAAGCCATGTCAATAGTCTAAGTGGAACCAAGAAGCTAGTACTGAACCGATTTAGAGTGCTATAAGGTTAAGAATGAGGCATTTGTTTAAGTACTTGTAACCTTTGTAATTTTAGCAAATTGAGCACAATTGACATGTTTTTCTTTAGAAATCTCATGATTGTTGCCAACCAGATTTTTGTTTTGTCATGTGCTAGATCTCAAGCCTTATATGACCACTCCAAGCAAAAAGCTTATGGAAATGATCTTGGTCATCCAAAACTCCCCCTGAGTTCATGCCTAGTGCAATAGCATGCAGTCTCATGAGAAAAAATTGGTGAGATCAGTTTTTTCGCACAAAAGAGATGTTTTTGCATTCATAAAAGACTGTACTAACTTATGCAATCATCAAGAACTATCATAGCTCGATCTAAAGCTCAATAGAGATTCAGGACTCAACTCAGCCTATTTGACATGGCATGAATCATAAAAGGATAACTAAAGAAAGACTAGTCTCGAGAACTAACATGACAAGTTTTAATTCAAGTTAAGCAATTTTAATTAACTCATCATGGCAAAAGCTAGTCTACACATATGAAATCATGATTAATCTAGTAGTGTAGCACAAGTCATGGCAGGATGTAAAGCAATGTAAACATGTCATGAAGGGATAATAATCAAGGCTCCATGTAGTTTTTTACAATGCAGAATGACATGCAAGAAAATCCAGCTCCCCCTCAACATGTGATGCAACTTTTAGTTCAAGTTGAGTTATGTCAATATTAAGCTCCAGAAGCTCCCAAATGAACTCCCCCTGAACAAAAGCAATAAAACCGAGAAGCTGGCAAAGAAATCAGAACATGCAGTCCTTAAAGCATAGACAAGACATAGAGGATACTATGGCTCAGACTAACTCTCATCTACCCCATATGACTCTAGGACTATCAACTGATCATCTAACAAGCTAAGGAGCAAACACGTACCTTGTCTACCCGAGGGTGGCCCGACCCTCGCTAGAACCTATAAGCAGAGAGTGAGCTCAACCTAGTGAGAAGAGAAATAGCTAATAAGCAGCATCCTAGAATCACAAGATAAGAGCAAGAAGTCCGAACGCTAGACAAGAAGACCACTCTAACCTACGCTAGAAGGACTAACCCCAATGCACCCCAAACGCAATGCAACAGATAGGAGTAAGAGCATAATAAATATGATAAAGCAGTAAAGCACAAAGCTCCCCCTGACAACAATCCGTAAGGACAAACCACCCCAAGCTCTCCCCGCAGAGCTGAAAACCTAGAGCTATCCAAAGGCTTGGTAAAGATATCAGCCAACTGGTGGCACTCTCCACAAACTGGGGCACTATGTCACCCTTCTCTACATGGTCTCGAAGGAAGTGATAGCGAATATCGATATACTTGGTCCGAGAATGCTGCACTGGGTTCTTAGCAATGTTAATCACAGAAGTGTTGTCACAAAAGAGTGGAACACTGTCGATAACTAACCCAAAGTCCCGCAGGGTCGAGACCATCCAGAGCACCTGGCTACAGCAACTGGCTGCAGCAACGTACTCGGCCTCTGCGGTGGACTGTGCAACACCGGACTGCTTCCTCGAAGACCAGGAAACGAGAGAAGTGCTAATGAACTGGCAGGTGCCCGAAGTGCTCTTCCTATCTATCCTACAGCCAGCAAAGTCTGCATCTGAGTAGGCTATCAAGGAAAGACAGGACGAGGAAGAGTACCAGATACCATAATCTATGGTAGCTCGAAGGTACCGAAGGATGCGCTTCACCGCCTAGCGGTGAGATACGCGAGGAGAAGCCTGAAATCGAGCACACAGACACACAGCAAAGTGTATGTCCGGTCTCGGGGCAGTGAGGTACAAGAGGGAGCCAATCTTGCTGCGGTACTCCTTCTGATCAAATGGCTCGCCGTCCTCATCTGGGTCAAGTGAGGCTGAAGTAGCCATAGGAGTGGACACCGGCTTGCCATCACTCATATCAAAGCGCTTCAGGAGGTCTCAAGTGTACTTGCCCTGATGTAAGAAAGTACTCTCCCGAGTCTGCTTGATTCGGAAGCCAAGGAAGAAGCTCAACTCGCCCATCATGCTCATCTCAAACTCTGAGCTCATGACATCGGAAAACTGGGAAACGAGAGCATGTGAGGAGCCGCCAAAGATGATGTCATCCACTAAATCTGGACGAGCAGAAGATCATTGCCATGCCGGCGAATGAACAAGGTCTTGTCTACTTTACCCATCTCAAACCCATGACTCAACAAGTAGGACTTAAGCCTCTCATACCAAGCTCTAGGGGCCTGCTTAAGTCCATACAACGCTTTGGAAAGGTTGAAGACATGGTTTGCGTATTTGGGGTTCTCGAAACCTGGAGGCTGTCTCACATAGACTTCTTCCTCAATAAAGCCATTGAGGAAGGCACTATTGACATCCATCTAGTAAAGCTTGAAACCCTTAGAAGCTGCAAAGGCAAGCAGGATTCTAATGGCCTCAAGTCTAGCTACATGGGCAAAGGTCTCCTCGAAATCTAGACCCTCAACCTGGGAGAACCCCTGAGCTACCAGTCTAGCCTTGTTCCGAATGACATCCCCATCCTCAGTCTGCTTGTTCTTGAACACCCACTTAGTCCCAATGACAGTGTGACCTCGAGGGGGCTCAACAAGCGACCAGACCTTGTTCCTCTCGAAATTTTCTAACTCCTCATGTATGGCATTGACCCAAGACTCATCAGAAAGGGCATGATAAATGTCCTTGGGCTCAAAGGAGGCAACAAAAGCAGAATGAAGACAGAAATGAGATATGTCGGATCTTGAACGGGTGACTCGCTCAAAAAGGTCTCCAATAATCTGCTCAGATGGATGGTCTTTCTGGATATGTCGAGGAGGTCCAGGATGAGATGAAGAAGTGGCCTCTATCTCATGAGCTGACGAGGTAGGAACAGAGTCACTAGCTCCAGAGGAAGCAGAAGGCATGGGCTGATCACCTGGAGGTGCGGTGGAAGAAGGCACCTCGAGGGGTGGATGAGGGACTGGATCGGGTAGACAACCCTCATCTCCATCCTCCTCATCATCCATAAGGATGGGCTCGGACTGCTCTAAAGAACCTGAGATATCGGGCCTAGTCCCCAGACTGGCCTCGTCGAAGGTCACCTCACAGGTCTCTACCATCTTACTAGACTCGCAGTTCCAAACTCGATAAGCCTGCGAAGAAGTCGAGTAACCCAGAAAGATACCATCACAAGAACGTGACTCGAACTTGTCTAAGTTCCCGGACTTCAAAATAAAGCACTTGCAACCAAACACACGAAAATGAGATACATTGGGCTTTCGCCCATATCTCAACTCATAAGAAGTGCGGTGCAAGTGTGCCCGAAGAAAAACTCGATTTGAAACATGGCACGCGGTAGCTATAGCCTCAGCCCAAAACTTCCTAGGTGTAGAGTACTCATCGAGCATTGTCCTGGCCATCTCGACCAAGGTACGGTTCTTCCTCTCCACGACGCCATTCTGCTGTGGGACGTGCGGAGAAGAGAACTGATGGTCTACACCTGTCTCATCACAGAATCTCTCGAAGTAGGAATTCTTGAACTCCGTGCCATTGTCACTGCGGATCGCTCGTAAGGCACCCGGAAGCTCAACAGAAAGCCTACTGAAAAAACCTCAGAAATGTGTAAACGTCTCATCATTCGAGGCTAAGAAAAACACCCAAGAATACCTCGAGAAGTCATCAACCACGACAAGAACATACCACTTCCCTCCTGCTGACTGCACTCCAGCTAGTCCAACTGTATCCATATGGAGCAGCTGTCCTGGTGCATCGGTCATAGTGACTGTGACCGGAGGATGGGAAGCGGCGACCATCTTGCCGTGCCGGCAAGGTGCACAAACTAGATCTTTGACCGTCTTGAGTTTCGGCAAACCACGAATGAGGTCGTGGCCACTAACTCGGGTCAAATGGTCAAATCCAATATGACCAAGTCTCCTATGCCAAAAACAAAGGTCGCGGGACTCAGAAGCAACTAAACACATGAGAGGATCACTAGAAGACTCAGAAAAATCAGCACGAAAGATCCTCCCAAAGCGAGAAATCCCGCAAACCAGACTACCCGAAGAATCAAGAATTTTGCAATTGTTTTTCTTAAAGCTCACCTCGAAACCGTCATCGGTAAGCTGAGAGACTGAAAGCAAATTATACTGCAGCTTACTAACCAAGGCAAGATCTTTCAAAATGAAAGAATCATTAACGCGCACTGTACCTTTGGCGATGACGCGCCTAGATGAAGCATCTCCGAAGGTGATCATCTCATCACCTGGAGCACGGGCAAGGGAAGAAAACCAACGGGAGCCTCCGGTCATGTGTCGTGAACACCCAGAGTCTACGAGCCAAACCTTTCCCTTCCCTGCCCGGCGAACCTGAGTCAAACAGAGAGTGAAGGCTCAGTACTGGGATAAATCAACATAGATTTTGGCACCCAATACTGAGTAACACGTCGAGCAGCAGAAGTAGTCAAACACGACTGACCTCTAACTACCCTACGCTCTCTATTACTCAAAGAAGCAGAAGGTCTGTGAGCAGACCTGAAGCTGTTGCTGGGTCCGACTGCTACGGGAGAGCGAGTCGGAGCACCGGCAACATGCTGATCACGCCGCGGGTAGCCATCTCGATGGGGGAAACGAGATCTACCCTCAGAACGGCGAAAGTAATGACCAAAGGGAGCATTAGGACAAAAACCAGAAAACTCAGAAAAACCAAGTCCTCGATGCTACCCAAACCCATCAACAGAAGCAAGCCTAGACCTCGTATTGGTCTTAGGTGCACTCAAGGTCTGGGGATGACCCTGAATACGCCTAAGATCACGAACACGGTCTCTCCGCACAATCTTGGCGCGCTTGAAGCATCGCTCAATCGAGTGTCCATCCTTCTAACAGAAGGTGCAGTGGTACTTCACCTTCTGAGAGGTAGAAGTAACATGGTGAGGCTTCGCCTTCTGAGAGGCCGAAGCAGCAGGTGGACTCACCTTGCTGTCAGAAATCCCTTGGACAAAGCCTGCTAACTTAAATTGGACTTTCTTGGTCCGGGGCTCAATCTCGATCACACCTGGTGCTATGGGTCTGAGCACGGCAAGTGGATGCTTCCTCATGTCCTCATAGAAATCGTATCCTAGACCTTGATTAAATTTGCAAATCTTGGACTGGTCTAGAATAAGATTTAGCTTCTTCTTGCCTCCTACAAATCTCGCGAGAGTGTTCATAAGATACTAACACTCTCGAAAGAGAGAGGTGCAAGAAGAGCAGGGGGAAGAAGGAGTAGCAGAAGGTAAGGGAGTAGAGGAAGAAGAACCAACAGCAGAGGAACGAATGGCTTATGCATGCACAGCTGACTCAGAGTGGACAGTTCTACTGCTAGCCAATTGGTTCACATCGCTAGGCGTCTCTACCTTACCCTTGGGCTTCTCCCCCTCAGCAGCACACATATTACAAGCAGAAAGTGGATTCTCTAGAAGGTCCTTAGTCAGCTTCACACATTTCTCATCCAATGCAATCAAATCAGATTTTAGTTTGTTACAATTAATGCATGGTGAGCTAACAGGGTCCTTAGAAGCATGTTGAGCCAATCTGTTGTTATCATCAACTAATTCTTGAAACTGTTTGGAGACAGATTCAAGTTCAGCAGTAAGCTTGGGACAATTCACACATGAGGCAATAGGCTCAAGTAGAAAAGCTTGTAATTCAGCAATTTTATGATCTGCCCATTTTAGGTTCATCTTCAGGTTATTGCAATTTTCACAAGTCTCGGGCAGATCGAGCAACATGGTGTAAAGACCTCTAAACGCATTGTCCTTATCCTCACATGAGGTGCAAGAAATAGCCTCAACAGTAGTAGATGGAGGAGGCGCTACCCTACTCATCTCTATCTCAGCAAGAAGACTAATATTCTCCACTTTAATCATGTCTAGCTCAGAGGACACACTATCATGCAAGGTCCTTAGTTTCTCCATGTCACCAAGCAGAGCAGTACATACATCACAATCGTCACGAGAGGGAGCAGATCTAAGTGAAGTAAGCTCCTGTGACAAGCTCTCTACTTCTTTCTCCAACTCGCTACACCTAGCTCTGGATCTAGCATGGAATCTACCTAACTTAAGAAAAGCATCATTAAGCTGGTCGTAGGTGGGGGATACCTCATCGGAGTCGGAGTACAGCTCGCTGTCGCTCACTTCGCCCTCAAGGGCCATGAAGCACATGTCGGAGAAGTCGTCGCCGCCCTTGGGGTCTTGCTCGTCCGTTCCATCGTCGTCGCTCCACCCCTCCACCTCGCTGAGGTCGAGGTCGTCAAAGGCGGTGAGGACGCGGTGGAAGAGCTTCTTGGCTTTGCCAAGGTCGCGGAACTTCTTCTTGCCTTGGGTGTGAGCAGGAGGCTTCTTGTTGCGGTTCTTGTCGATGTAGTCGTTCTTGCTCACACCACCGTAGTCACCTTTGCCCTTCCCCAGCTTGGGGCAGTTTGCTCGAATGTGGTTGGGGCCACCACACTCGAAGCAGATCACAGGTCCTCCTCTCTTTCCGTCCCTCCTCCTCTTGTAAGCATGGGAAAATCTCCGAGCTAGGAGGGCTAGCTGCTCATCCGCAAGCTGCTCTAACTGATCATCGTTATGTCACAGAGAGCAGCAAGGGAGAATCCGCAAGTCGACTCGGAAGAAGGTCCAGAAGTGGGATCGGTGACTAAAGCCATCGACTGCGACTTCGACCTACGAGAGACAATGTCAATCTCGTGAGTCTTGAGGCGTGAGTACAACACGTCAAGAGTCAAAGTCGAGAGGTCGGTGGTGTCCTTGATGGTAGTCACCTTCATCTCCCAAACCCGCAAATCAAGAGCAGACAGCATTTGACGAGTATTGTCCGAGTCAGGGTATGTGAGACCGACCGCTCGGAGAATGCTCAGAATCTTGTGAAAATGAGCGAAGCACTCATCCAAGGACTCGCCAGTGAGCATTTCAAACTTGTTGTAATCTCGCTTGAACTGGTCCTGTCAAACCATCTTAATCTGGGTGGTGCCCTCATGGTATGCATCAAGGGTCACCCAGATGTCGAAGGCCGACGTAAGATGAGAGATGCGATTGAACTCGCTTCTGCTCAACCTCTGAATGATGATGTTCCTTGCCTTAGCGTTTGCCTCAACATTAGCCATGTTCCCGGCATTGATGTTCTCATCGGCAGGAACAACATATCGTACTTTGACCTTCCTCCAGATGGCATATCCTTGGGCCTGGATGTAGGTCTCCATCCGGCTTTTCCAGAACGGATAATCGATGCCATCAAAGATCGGAGGCTTGGTCGAGTACTTGTCTGTCGTCATGGCTCTAGAGACTGGTTAAGATCTATGGAAAAGAGCTAACCGGCTCTGATACCAATTGTTGGATCGAAGTTGGCGACAGAGGGGGGTGAATGTCGCCTTTTAAAAAACCCCCAAAAGTACACACCTTAAGCTTTCTCCAATAGCAACCAATGCTATGAAGAAGAAGGTGGGAAATGCTCTCTGGAACTTCAAGAATTACAAAGAAGTCTCAGCAAACAGAGAAAGCAAAGAAGAAAATCAGAGCAAGCAACATTTCCCAGAGGCCGGTCTGACCGGTCACATACCGCTGGTCAGACCGCCGGCTCCCACCCGGTCTAACCGCCATGTAAAGTCCGGTTAGACCAGCTACCCTGAAAACTGAAGACTGCGACAAGCCCGAAAATGCTGAAAATCCTGAGACTTGGTGAAATCTTCGAAAAACAAAGAAATCAGGGTTTTGCTTCCAATCCTTTTGGCCCAGAGCATCACAGCAATAAACTAAATAAGAAGAGAGCCTCGGGAAACAAGGAAATCCCACCAAAACACAAGAATTTCATATTATGGTGAAAACCTAAACTTTTGCACAAACTGAGCCAAAAACCAAATTACTCCCCAATCTTTGATCCTTTGGCCATGAAACTTTGAGGGTAGCTACTTAATAGCGTCTGGACTTCTCATGCCAAGTTTCATGCCATCTTGCGAAGGGAATCAAAATCTACCTCGAACCCTAGAAAAGAAAATGACGAACAGAGGAGTCCAAAAAACAAAATCTGGAACCAAGAATGGGTTCTTGGGATTTTAACTGATCAAATGATCTTGAGGCAACATCCCAACATAGAGCAACCCATTTTGCTACTCCCCAGCATGCAAGAACACAAAATCAAAAACTTGAGAAATCCAACATAGAGAGCAACGAAGAACAGAAATAACAGAGGGGGCTCAAGAACTCAATCAAACTTAAATAAACCCATCTCAAATTGATATTGAGGATGAGAGATACATGATTACAAAGAGTATCAACTCATATCGTCCCTACAATCCCACACATGCTTGAATGAACATTAAACCATCCTCTCACTCTCTCAAGCTCTCATACACAAGAACACCCAGAGAGAAGCTACGAAGGGGACATGCCCTGCTGCCCTCAACTGCTCTTCAACCACTAAAGCCTAAAGACAAAACCAACTCTCCAAAGCTTCTTTTGACTCAAGCAAAACCCTAACTCTCTCCCAAAGTCATAAGAATACATGCAGCCACTTACTCCTATTTATAGCCCTTGGCTAATGGGTCTCCAACCCGTTACACCCGCTAAATCCAACGGAACCCGCTCCCGCTTGTGCAGCCTCGCGAAATTACCAATTCACCCCTCCTGCACCTTCCGGGAAGCTTCCGCGTCTCTTGTTGTCCAAGCCTCGCAACCACCTCGAGTCTCCGCCGTCTTCGACACATCCCGACCGTTCTGACCTCAGCGCCACCTGCGCCTAGTCCGGTCACCTCGTGTCTCGCCACGACTCCGCCTCAACGTCCTGCAGCCATCATAGACAAGAAACACATCAAATAGCACCGCTCGACACATGTAAGCATAATTAGTAATAACAAATCATATTTACACACGAAAGAGCCCAAACCTGTCGAATCAAGAGAATATGCATCCTAATCACTTTGACCAGGTTTGACCAAGTCCGACCGAAGCCGATTGCACCAACGCAACGACATGGTCCGAACCACACAAACCAAACTCGACTTTCCTAAACCGATGTCAATTACTCATCACACACATGGGGTCACAACCACATGGTCTCTCAATACTTGTGATCAAGAAGAAGCCACTCGAGCCAACTGGTTAGCAAGAAAATTATCCTTTGAAGAGATATATTATATCTCAAAATCGAAAAAATGCCTCTCAAGCTTTCTAACTTCTGACAAGTACTGAGATATGATCGTACTAGAGCATTGGTACCCTTTTCTGACCTGATTCACGACTAGTTGAGAGTCTCCTCTCATGAGTAGTCAATGAATCCTGAGCGCTTTTGTGGGCCATATGCCAGGTAACAAATCTTTATATTCAGCCACGTTATTAGTGGCTGGAAAGTTTAATTCAATGGTATACTTTAAGGTCTCTCTTGTAGGAGATTCTAGGACCACCCCAGCCCCCATGCCACTAAGCGTAAGTGACCCATCAAAGTACATCGTTGTAACATCCCGAAATTTAAGTCTAAAAAATATGTAGTTTTTAAAACTTTTTCTTGCATTTTGCTGGTATTTAAATTTAAGCATGGAATATTTATTTGAGACTTTGGGGTTTCATACTATGCAGATTAATAACTCAAAAGTAATCTTAAGTGCAAATAATGAACGTGTAAATGATAAAAATGGAAAATGACATTCCAAATCGTAATATCAAAAAAATTTGAAATCGAATTCAAGTCGATAAAATAAAACCAAAAATATACATATATATATTAGACTCTATCTCTAAAGGATTAAGCCAAAAATCCCCTCTTTTAATTCAATTAGTAAACAAAACCAAGATTGGATATTCAAAATTTATATGTAATTCAGAACAACATAAAATTCCCAATAGAGGAATGTTAGTTTTTGTATCTAAATACTTGAACCAATCTTTACACTAAAAATCCAAAATTCAGAAATTAATAAAAGTTTCCCATTTTTCCCACTTTTTCTCCTCTCCCTTCTCTCTTCCGCACCCCCACCCCTTCCCTCTCTCCTCCCTTTCTCTCCTGCACACGGGCCCGGCCTGCCCCTCCTCCTTCCCTCTCTACCACTGGGACCGGCTTCATCTTCCTTCCTCCTCCACTCATTTCTTTCTTTTTCTTCTCTGTCTCCTCGCTGCACTCACTGCTCCCATGCCTGAGCGTCATCATCCCGTCCGTCCCGCCCCGCGTCACCACACGTCCTAGCCTGCGCTCCTGCGTGCACGTCCCCTCACGCCACGCCGCCGCACCTGCCCCCGTCGCCGTCCCCCATGCCCTGCCGCCATGACCGGCCACCTGCTCCGCATGTCGCCAGCTAGCCCTGCCGCCTATAAAGCCCGGCTCCACCCCCACAATTGCACCGCCCTCCCCACTTATGCTCCCCTCTCGCGGAATCGAACCCCTCGCGCCCTACCTCGCCGGCCACCCCCTTCTCCTCCATCTCCGGCCACCCGGAGACCGGCCAGTCGGGGCTATCCCCGGCCGATTCCTCGGCACCAGAGCACCAGCATGGCCTCGTCAACCCGTTCCCACCGTCGATTGGAGCAATGGCCAGCCCCAGCTCACCGGCGGCGTGAGCCCTTCCGCGCCACCGCAAGCCATCGTCGCCAGCCGCCATGGCCAATTTCCCCGCTCGGGCAACCCCCTGGTGAGCTTCCTCCGTCCTTACCCTTGCTCACGCGCTCGCTAATTCCCGCTTCTCCACGCCGGCGTTGCCGCCCTGAGCCCGCCTTGCCACCGGCCACCCCACGCAGCCGCCTGCCCGCCTCGCCGCCGCTCTGGCCAACTCACCGCCACACCTAGCTTCCCCGTCCCCAGTACAACCCATTTTGCGGGTCACCAACCCCTCCCCGGCTAGTGCCTGCTGCCGGCGAACGCAGCGCCGACAGCCGCCTGAGGTGCTCTATTTTGGTCTCACGACCGCTCACCCCTTATAGCCTAACGCCCCTTCCAGTGTCAGCCGAGAGCTCCCGCTCACTTGGTTAGCCGAGTAAACACATTAGCCACTTTGCCCTCAAGTCGGGGGTTCGAACCCAGCCGACCGCACCATTTACTCCCTATTTTTATTTTGTTTTTATAATCCATTTTAATTCAAAAAAATTAAGAGGAAATTTGGAAATAATTTAGAGAAGCTAATAAAATTTAATTAGGGTGTAAGTGAGATTATTTAAGACTCATATTTGGACTAGTTCATGTATGCACGAGGAAGTGGGGTTTAAAAGAGGAGGAAATAGTCGGAATAAACTTGGGCAGCTTAGCGATTATCAAAGGTGTTGAATGCTCATGCCAACGAGAAGAAACGGCCGATTGATGAGCTCGAGCAGGGCGTCAATGGCGTCGACTGAAGGAGGAAGAAGGAGAGGTAGAAGATGGGCTAAGAGGCAGGCCCCACATGTCAGTGAGTGAGGAAAGGGGGATGGAGTGAGTGGACGGACGACAGCCACACATCGATGAAATAGATTACGGCCGTCGGATGGAGAGGGAGGGGGTTAAGTGAGGGCGGATGGCCGAGATTAGATCGGGTGGGGATGGATTAAATCCAGTCCGCTGGCTAAGGAACGAAGTGATAAGTGAAAGTGGGTGGCTGGGATTAAACCGTGCGAGAATGGATTGAACCATGGAGTGACACGTGTCAGCCTAGGGATATTTTAGGTATAGATTTTTTCTTTTGAATTTCATAAACATTAGGAAGGTTTAAAAAGACTTAGAAAATAGCAAATAAAGTCTCAAAATTCTAGAAACATTATTAAACAATTTTGGAGATGTTTTAGACTTAGTAAAGATATTTCCAACTTAAATTTGGTCTTTTAATTTTTACAAAAAAATACTTTTTAGCTTTGAAATTGATTTTTAAAATCCTGAAAAGCACAAAAAATCCAGATAAAAGCTAAATTCTTTAAAATAATTAGTTTGGAATAGAAGTTCACAAAAATTAAAAACACTCTTTATTTAGTAATATTTTTATGTTTTCAATTAAATTACTTTTAAGAAAAGCCTTTTTAAAATACGAAAATAGGCAAATAAAATCTCCAAAATTCAGACAACCAAAGAAAACTTGATTTTATTTTAAATTAAATTATTTTTTTCTAAAGATTTTGAAAAAAAATAGCTGGGCTATTACATTCCATATCAACTCATTGCTTTATGGCAAAAGGTAATGATAAGGTAAATAATTGCGATGAACCTACATATGTTGAGTTGATGGATATACTAGAGAACTTGAATGAGTACCCTGGCAAGGAGAAATCAAAATTCAAAATCTTGAAGAAAGAATTTCTTTTTCTAAAGAATTCTTATGATAAGCTAAAGGAAGCTCATGAGAATCTCCTTCTCAAAGTTCTCACCAAGTCCAAGATGGATATATGCATTACATGTGATTTATTAGATGATATGCCATGTGTAGCTTAGCTTCTAACTCTTATATGACATCTAAGATTAGCATATCCACCTCTTGTGATAATTTGGTTGACATGCCTTGTTGTTCTCAATTAGATATGCTTCTACTTCCTTTATGCTTGTTGAGACTAACAAAGAGCTCAAGGCCAAAATCACCAAGTTGAGCAATGACTTGGAGAAGTGCTACAAAGTGAAGGCCTCTTTTGATCATATCTTGAGCAGGCAATGAAGGTTGAATGACAAGAGAGGTATTGGCTTCATCTCCAAGAAGGAGAATAGCATGACATGGCACAATTCTAGACACACGAAGAATGTCGAGTGACATGCTTGAAATGAGAAGGGTAACTTTGCCTCGGTGTGTGCAAATCAAGTGGATGACAAGTCAAGATCATCAAGAAAGGGGCAAGTCGGCAATGAGCAAGATAAGAAGATATGAAGAGGTAGCAAACACCAAACTTGCTACAATTGTTGGGAGAAGGGATATTTTAGTAAGGATTGTCCCAAAGGTATCACTCCAAAGTTTATTATCTATAGTGATCATTATTTGCTTAGGAATGCTAGGGATGGTAGGGTGATTGCTAGATGTGTTAGTTCACCTAAGACTATTGCTAAGGCTATTTGGGTGCTCAAGTCTATTGTGACTAATCTTCATGGACCCAACCAAGTTTTGGGTACCAAAATACGCTTAAATGCTTAATAGGTACTTGGAGAGGCAATGGCAACTTGGCTCATTCATGAAGAGGTGAACTCCACCATGTGCAAAAATAGAGCTAAGCATGAGGATGATATTGTCACATCAAGCATCAATGCCATCTCAGTAACAAGTATTTACATTGAAATATCTAACCCTTAGCCTTATGTAGGTTGCATTGCATTCATGAAAAATCCTTTCTAAAATGTGTTCTTGCTCTTGTTCAAAACTTCATTATTGCAATCTTGGGCAAGATGGGTAAGCGGCACATTAAAGACAGTGCTAAATCATAATCATATATATCACATCCCTAAGTGTGCCCAAATTGATTTAGTGCTAGTATTGATTTTCAGAATTGAGCCATTTAGCCAAAATTCAAAATTTTAAAATTATTAGTATATCAAGTGGTTTACATGTGATCTACAAGTGATACCTCCATTATTCAAGACGAATTTAAATTTGGTATTCACAAGTTGAGAAGATCAAATGTGAAATCAATCTTGTGTTTATAAGGAATACTAGTTGTTCATACAAGTGATATCAAGTTTCCTCAAATGGAATCAATAATACTTTGTATCATTTACGCTCACAAGCGGTTTCAAGTTTCTACAAATGGAATCAATTATACTTAGTATCATTTATTTTCACAAGTGTTATCTATTGTCATCATAAGTACTATAAATGTTAAAGTGATGTATGCTCTTCATGGAAAAGACAAAATCACCACAAACGGTTAAAAGTACCTATTATGGAGAAAATAAGAAATCTTTGATGTTAAAAATTCTTGGTGCCAGATGACAAAGAGGAAGAGAAAATTTAAATGGGGAGAAATGGCAAAAGATAAGATGCCAAGATTGAAAAAAAAAATCTTTTGTGTGTCAAAAGATAAGAAAGCAATGCCAAGAGAATCCATTATGTAAGGAGGAGTTTTTCTTTGTGAAAAACATATTAATATTTTGGGTAAACTATTAATATTGGAAAAACTATTTTTATAATTGCCCAAAATAATTTATGGATATGTAAATGCATGGTTTTCATTCTCATTTGCTTCATTTGGTCTCTATGGAGTGAATTGTCAATGATGTGGAACTTTAGCTTTTTTCAAAGAGTTTCTTTGGTCAAAAGTTAAAAATCTTTTTTAAAATACTTAAATTTGTGAAAAACTAAATGAAAGTATTTAAATATATATTTCAATGATTTCAATGCTTTTGGAGCAAAACTTACTATTTTATAAACAAAATAGCAAATTTGGCCTCAAAAGGATCTTATGTGATCTTTTTGAATAATTTGATATATTTCTATAAATCAAAATATATTGAATTTTTGAAAAAGTGGTCAATACCACACTCATAGAGTTGGTAATTTCAAATATTTCTCTTATTAAAAGTTTTCACAAAAGGCTAATTGTTGAAAATATATATTCATTTGAAGTTCGTCGAAAAACAAGTCTTGACCTAAGACGTCCTATTCTTTCATATTATGAGTTTGGCTATTTGAGCTAGATTTCTTTGTGTATCTTAGATTGAAATATTATTTCTAACTCATAGAAAGTTAAGATAGTGGGAAACTCTATGAAATTCAAATTGGATTGTATTTTGAGCTTTGCATGAAAAACAAATCTATCCTCATGCATACAAAGTGCATTTTGCCATATCTTTTGCAAAAAAAAAGTTCCTTTCACAAGAATTATTTTTATAACTGATTTAATTAGTAATTATAAATTGAAATTTTTTTAAAATATTTGGACCACTTTTCAAAGGTTTTTGTATTTCTCCTCTCTTCATGCAAAAAGTTGCAAACAAAGCTCATTTTGGCACAACTATTGAATGGTGACTCCTTTTTCAAAAATTCCTATTGGAAAATTTTCTCAGGAGTCCAAAGTTTGTTTCTAAAAAATTTTAATACATTTTAACGTAATTTGAAAATGTTTTGACTTCTCCCTCTTTGCTCAAATGCTGAAAATTCAGAGTTTTACATAGTTTTGAGCAGATTTGTGATTTTTGTATGTTCAAATGGGTTCATATTTTGAGGAAGGAATAATAATTAATTTTCATCCCTATAGTTGATATTCTATTCCAAAATTTCTCAGATTTTTTGAAGATCATTTGGTCAGTTTTTCAGCCATGTCTCAAAGCCCAAATGGATTGAAAAATCGTGAAAATATGAAACTTTCAGTTTTTTGAAGTTTTATGATTTTCATGTCTTCAAAATGGTTGGGATTTGGGAGAGCCTCCGAAAATGAAACTTGTCTGTATTTGTAAGGACTAGTTTCATGATTTATCTTATATTTTTCAGAGCTCGTTTTCTCTGCTTTTCAAAATGCATTAAGGAGCTTTGGCTTTGTCTTTTGAGCTCTTTTGCAAATTGAAAAATTATTTTGAGGAGATTTCAAGAGTAAGCTTCTTTGAATATGTTTCAAATGTCATTTCCTTTTGTTAACTCAAAATATGGCCTCATTTAAAGTTGTTTTGCTCTTTTAGGCCACAAAGAGGGAGTTTGTGGAATTCTTGTCTTTTATTGAAAATTTCTTAAATCCAAACCCCCAAATTAGCAAAATGTATCTATTTTACACTTGTTATAACCAAATTAAGATGCATTCATTACCAAGCTCTGAATTTTGGACAGTCACCATAGTGGCTTAACTTTCTTTTGCATTTTTGATGAGTAATGCCAAAGGGGGAGAATTTTTTTGGTGATTATTGCTGCATTGGGATGATTGATATATTGTCTTGTGATTTCACCTTATTTAGTGCATGCCTTGAGGTGGATCATCTCATTCATACACATAGCCACCTATATACATCAAGCATGTCATTCCCATATGCAAGATGCTTGAATTGCTTAGTGAGCTTAGTGACATGCATGGATATAGTTTAATAGCTTAAATTTCTATCATGTGTTAATTTATATCCAAATGTTGTCATTAATGATGGATTTATCATCAATCACCAAAAAGGGGGAGATTGTAAGTTTAAGCTCCAATTAGATTAGTTTTGGTGATTAATGACACATCTAAATATGAGTCTTAACTCATAAATGACAAATTTAAATATGAGACTAACTCATTTGTTGAATATAATATTGCTTAGTTTCATTTGGATGAAATAGTGAAAATCCTCCAAAAGTCTAACTTGAATATGTGCATATATTTTTATTGCACATTTTTGTATGCATACATTTGGAGAGAGTTCACTCTATGTTTTGTGGTTTCATTTGTATTGATCCATATTTCTTTTTCCGCATATATTGGGGATATCTACTTTGAAACATGTCCATTGAGTGTATAAAACTTGTGTAGTTCATATATACTCATATTATTTTATATTCAATTATTTGTGAATGGGACTAACAAGTTTATCAAGTGTTTAAAAGGTTTAGTCCCAGATTTTGCTTGATGCCATGGAGATGCATGCTAAGATTGACATGGCTCGAGACAAAGATCAAGCATGCATTTGAATTTAAATTCTGAAGCCAACTACGCATTGTCAGGAAAGTCGGTAGTACTGGTGTGTAATTGGTGGTACTACTGTGGTACAGTATGACCAAATGGTATATGAGGTAGTACCGCACCTCGGTAGGACCAAACTTTGTTGGTGGTATGTAATTTCAGAAAGGTACATTTTGGAGCATGTTTGGTCCCTAGGAAAGTGGCAGTACTGGAGTACTAATGACAGAACTACCGCACCCCGGTAGTATTGAACCTTAGACGGTGGTAGTACCACACTTTAAGTTTTAATAATTTTATATTCAATTTATTATCTTATTATTTGTTGAGATTGTCATCAATGGCCAAAAAGGGAAAGATATAGAATCTAGTCCCTCCATTATGATTTAATGGTGAGTTTTGACAATTAATGACAAGTGATGGGACTAGCACTTTCTATGAGTTAGATGAATAGGTTAGGTTCCATGATTATGAAGACTTTAGATGACTTCATGAGTTGAAGGTTATCAAGAAGAGGATGCATTATGTGTTGATGCACATCAAGATTCTGAAGAGGAGATAATCATGAGTTGATCATTAAGTTAAGAGAAGACAATGACCCGGACTTAAAGTGAAGATATGCGTCATCAAACTTTAAGAGGATGCTCATGGCCATGGGACGCCTTAATGCCTCGAATGATAACCATTCGATGGGAGTTATTAGAGACGTGGTAACTCCCTCATCGTGCAGCAATTTATGCCAGGGTGAAGTTATGTGCACTTATTCCAAAGAATAAATACTTTTGCTAACCACCCTTTTAAACAGACCCAGAATGCAATGGGTTGTCGTAGACGGGTCAGTCGGAGTTTTACTAGTTGTAGGAGGATCTACGACCACAAGGTGGTCACAGAATAACTTACGACTATGCCATGATCGTAGGAGGACTTACGACTATGAGGTGGTCGTAGAAGAACTTAAGACTAAGGTATTGTCGTAGAAGAGCTTACAACTAAGGGGTTATGGTAGAATAGCTTACGACTAAGGGGTATTCGTAGAAGAGGTTACGACTAACTTGTGAAATCTATCCCTTATAGATAAAGGGTATACTTAAGGAGCATAATAATGTAATCATGTTATTTACAGATAAATAACAATTTAAGGATTATTATATCCTCGTCAAACTTCATGCATTTAATCCTTATAACATGTGACTATACTTTGCAAATATGTTTTCAAATGGTTGAAGTCCATGTACCTGCTCCTTGTGGCATGATCTAAGTTTGCAAATTTGTTTTGCAAATTGTTGGAGGTTATGCATTATCCCTTGGCATGGTCTAAGATTGTTTGTTACTATTTCCTTAGACTTAGACTATGGTAGTAACTCTTTGGATCTCTTATGATTTCTACAATGATCTAATGTGTTTGAGATTATACAAATGGATAGGTTGTGTAGCCCTCTAAATAAGATTTCTATAGAACCTCAGTTGTGGTATACTGGCCCCATAACTTCGGTACTACTGCAAATACTAATTTTTCAGAGGATTTTGCTTCCAACGGTTAGTTTTTATGGTGTGGGCTATAAATATCCCCTTGGCCGGTTGGGATACAATCTTTTCTACTCCATTTCACTCTCTTGGACTAGTATGAGCTTTTCCTCTCAATTGTGCATGTGTTGCATCTTGTGAGCAAGGAGAGAGGTCTCTAGTTGCATATGTTTGCATCTAGAGGTGGATTTCGTATCTACTTAAGCTTGTGCATTCGTTGCACATGGTGAAAATCAAGCAAGGTGCTTGACTTGTTACTCTTGGAGGTTACCAACTCCTAGACGACTTTGGAGGTATTGTGTCTAGTGATCTTCTTATAGAAGCTTGTGAGAAGGCCGGGCGTATTATGAAGATTGGAGCTCACCTAGCCGGAGCAAGAAAGAGTTACCACTAGTGGAATTGAGGTATTTGGCTTAATTTATGAAGCTAGTCTAATTCATTTGGTCTTACCTCAACGTAGACAAGGCGAGACCAGCAAGTCACCGAACACCACGGTAAAAAGAAACCAAGTCATTATGATTTGTTCTCTTGTGCTCAAATTACATTCGAGTAATTTATATTTAGAGAATTAAATTGATTGCTTGTCACCCTACGATTTGCAAACCTTTGACTTAGATTGTTGGTGCACGTAGTGAGATTAATTGATTTAGACCTTAATTGTGCTAAACCGATTTGATTTACACTTCTGCACATAAACTTGGTTTTAGCCAAAGGAATTAAAAACATCCTATTCACCCTCTCTAGTTAGCCTCCTTGATCCTACATCCCCTCCCCTTTAGCGATGGTTTGACCCCAAGCTTGTGAAGTCAAAATGCGGTGGCGCACCTCCTGAGTTGATTCCCAAGTCACCAAGGTGTGGTCTGTAAGCCAGCCTAGTGAATGAGCTCCCATGTGGAAATTGCCCCTCCACGCAGGTACATGCGATGGTACAACACTTCTTCTGGTACCAAAGACAGTGGTGAGTGATGATCAATGACAGCAAGCTCAGGACTTACCTGTTTTAAAGACAGAATTTGCTTCTTAAGCTGGGAGACATGGACCACTGGGTGAATCTAACTGGATGGTGGCAACTTCAACTTATAAGTAACATCACTAATTCTTTAGATGATCTCATATGGCCCATAGAACCGAAATGATAGTTTCTTGTTATGGCGAGGAGCGACAGATGTCTGGAGATATGGCTGCACCTAGTCTCCGGCCCACATCAAAGTGACATTCCGTGCAATTCTTATCAGCCTGGTGCTTCATGAGTTGCTACGCCCTGAGCAATTGTTGTTGGAGAAGCCGATTGTGAAGTTCCCTTTCCTAGAGCCATATCTCCAGATCAGGCACAGAGCAACTGGTTAGATCAGTGATGCCAAAATGCTGGGGAGGATGACCATAGAGTACCTTGAATGGGTGTGTCCCAAGCATTGATTGATTAGCTTAGTTTGCCTGATTGTTTGAGGATGATACACTGAACCCAAGAGTAGTTGGGTATCCATGAGCTTAAATAATTCTTGCCACACCGCACTCATGAAAATCTTATCTCTGTCTAAGATGATAGCCTGAGGCATGCCATGTAACTTGTAGACATTATTGAGATAGACCTGAGCCACATTGAGAGCTGTATAAGGATGGGACATGGGAATGAAATGCCCATACTTAGTGAATTTGTCAATGATGACAAGTATGACATTATATCCTTTCGAGGTTGGTAGCCCTTCGATGAAGTCCAAACTAACTGTTGTCCAGGCTTGTGATGGTACTAGTAGATGTTGAAGCAATCCTGGTACTTTCACATATTCCACTTGGGCTTGTTGACAGATGGCACACTCATGCACATACTGTCTAATAGCTTCTTTCATCTTAGGCCATGCAAACATTGATATAATACGATGATATGTTCCGTGGAAGCCGAAGTACCCCCCCTCCCCACACCACTGTTATGCAAGGACTGCATAATATGCTGCTGAGCGAGTTTGTTATTACCCACCCAAATGCAATCTTTGTACTTAATGACTCCATGTTTCAACTAGAAATCTTTGTCTACACTCAAGTGAATGCTCAGTTCAGCCAGCAATTGCTTAGTTGCAGGATCTTCTTGATACCCGACAGTGAGGTTCACCATCCAAGAAGGTGTGCTGCAGGATATGGCTACTATAGAGCTCTCCTCTTGTCAGCGTGACAAGGCATCTGCTGCTGCATTGGAGCTACCCTTTTTATATTGGATGGTATAGTTCAACCCCATGAGTATGACGAATGTTTTGTGCTGGATGCCCATATGAAGCCGCTGCTCCATCAAATGCATGGGGCTCTTTTGGTCAATACGATTAACAAATGCACTCTGCTATAAATAAAATCTCCATTTTTCCACAGCTAGTAAGATAGCCATGCATTCCTTTTTATAAGTCGAAGCCGCTTGATTTTTGACACTCAAACCTTTGCTGAGGATGGCAATTGGGTGGCCCTCTTGCATCAAAATAGCTCCCACACCTGATTTGCATGCATCTGTTTCTAAAATGAATCCTTTCGAGAAATCTGGGAGGGCGAGCATCGGGGCTTGTACCATGGCTTGCTTAAGAGCTACAAATGCCTCTTGTGCTGTTGGGTGCCAAACAAATGGAATGTTTTTCTTCAATAAATCAGTCAATGGATGGTTAGTGACTCCATAATGCTTGATGAACTTCCTATAGTAGCCTATGAGTCCCAAAAATCCCTGAAGTTCCTTCAAATTCTGTGGTATTGGCCAGTCAACAACCACTTGCACCTTGGATTTGTCAGTAGCGACACCACTGGGACCAATAATGTGACCAAGGTATTCTAACTCTTGCTGAGCCGTGGAACACTTGGACCATTTTACTACCAATTGATTTTCTTGCAGCCAACTGAACACCTCTGCCAAATGTGTCGCATGGTCCTCTAATGTTGGACTATAAATAAGTATGTCATCCATGAAGACAATTACATACTTGCATAGCACATCTTCAAAAATGCAATTCATAAGTCCTTGAAAAGTTGCCAGGGCATTCGTGAGACAAAAGGGCATAACCAAAAACTCATATAGTCCATGATGAGTTTTAAATGTTGTTTTATATTCTTCCCCTTCCGTGATATATATTTGGTGATATCCGAATCTTAGATCCAACTTGGTAAACCATTTAGCTCTGGCTAACTCATCAATAATTGACAAAGGATGCTTGTTCTTCACCGTAATGAGGTTGAGTTGACGGTAGTCCACACAGAAGCACCATGTGCCATTTTTTTCTTGACTAATAGGACTGGCAATGCAAAAGGGCTGTGACTCTTCTTGATGATCCCTGCCTCCAATATTTTGGTTACTTGCCTCTAAATTTCAGTCTTCTATTGAGGTGAATAATGATAGGGTCTCACGTTCACCGACTGTGTTGCAAGAATCAAGGGAATTGAGTGATCCTCTAGCCGAGAGGGTGGCAGTGCCTTCGATTCTTGGAACACATGTTCATATTCTTATACTACTTTCTGAATCAGCTCTGGTAGCACATCTGGAGTTTCCTCGCTGACACAATGAAGCTCCTGAGGTTCCACATTGCTACCTTGCTGCTCTGCAGCTGCTGGTGTCACTTGCACATAATGAGTAACAATGTTGTGTTTGAGTAGCCCTTTTAGTTTCTTGCCCCCAATGGGTCTACATACTACTGTGCTGTCCCAAACACCTTGGAGTTGGATGTGTCATCCTCGACGGGTGAATCTCATAATTCTTTTACGCTAATGGATCCACATGGGACTATGATCCTCCAACCAATCTACACCAAGGATCATGTCATAGCAATTGAGTGGAATTACCTTCATGTCTTGACAAAACATGTGATTCTGCACAAACCATTCCAATTGTGGTATTACTTGTGAACAACTCAGTGATCCTCTATCAGCCATAAGAAAACATGTTTCTTCAATGGGTTGTATCACCAACTGGAGCTGTTGCCCTAGCTGTTCATTAACAAATGAGGTCACACTGTCCAAATCCACCAAAATCAGCACTTCTTGCTTGCCAATGCATCCTTGCAGTCTGAGAGTACGTCTCTTGTGTTGGGTCCTGAGAGGGGGTTTATTAACTAACATGAGCACCTTTGCTAGCATTGCCTCACCATCATTGCCCTTAGAGTCAGATTGATACTACATGGCTTCAAGGAATTCTTCTACCACATGCAACGAAACCTTCTCCGAGCATTCATGGTTTTTACTTCATTTCTCCCCCACATGTAAAACATAGCCCATTGACCCTTCAGTATGATTTTAGGGCTACTAGCTTCTCCTTAATTTGGCTATCTTCTGGTTTCTTTAGTTCTTCCCCTGTTTGATTCTTATACTCTTACCCTTTTAGCGAGGCCATATGCTTATCATTGGATGAGCTGAATTTCGATTGGTTCCTACCCAGGTCTTTGTGATCAACTTTCCTAAAACTTCTCTTTGGTCCTACTTCCAACTCTTCTTCCTTCAATAAAGCCATGGCACTAGCAATATCGATGTCAGGAGGGCGGTGCAACCAAAGTGTAGAATGAATGTTATCTCACAGACCCTCTAAATACTCATGAACAAAAAAAGTTTCATCTAAGGTGGGATTATACAACCAAAGATGGTGACGTAATTGCTCGAATTGGTCCGTGTACTCCTGCACTGATGTGGTTTGCCCAAGGGGTCTCAATTGATGTCGGTAATGCTAGTATTTGTCTTTGGTAAACCTATGGGTAACCATTTGACACATCTCCTCCCAACTTTCTATCCTACCCTACTCCATTTTTTGCAGCCACAAGGCTGTTGTGCCTACAAAATTCAGTGCGGCAAACCTAGTTTTCAATGTTTCCTACACTCCAAACACCTCGAAGTAGGTCTCACAACTCTGTCTCCACAACATTGGGATTTCTCTGTCAAACTTTGGAAACTCCATTTTGGGGGTCGGGTTTGGTCCAGGGCGAATAGGAGGATTGTGGTGGAACTGATTGAACCCTCTACCCTCTGTACGCCTTTCATCAAATACCTGACATGCACAAGAGTGCGCTAAAAATGTACCCATGACTAGGGCGAGCTAAGGGACTCGAGAGTCCATCAGCGTCATGGCTTGAGTCACCTTTTCTTCGAACTGATTGAACTTCTTCTTGGGAGCCAGAGTGGGTAGCAGAGGGCTCTGATACCAATTGTGATGTTCCTGTGGTCAGATCGAGTCGATTGAGAAGAAATTTGGGGATTGGAGGATGGAGAAGTAGTAGAAATTGGGAAAGACATAGCCAAGTTTGGGGAATTTGGTTGTCCCTTATATTCCCTATATTTTTCTTTTGTTTACAATCTCCTTTTGTTTATATCCAACCAAGTCCTTCATCCAGTTACAAATCTGTATAGGCCTTTACACTGTTCATGGTCCGACACATACTTTCTAATACAGTTTGTCACTTCAGACGACCCACCTGGCCCAAGGGACCTTAGCACATACTGCTTTGTTATGTCTTCGTGCCTACCTTCTCACCCTTGACATGATTTGGTTTTTTCTCTGGGAGCAAATTGTGTTGCATTGTAGGTGTGGGAGTAAGAGAAGGTGCATGATCAAGATGAAGAAACAAGATTAAGGAAGTGATTGATAGAATTAATCTTGTTTTTGGTAGGTTCTATTTAATTTGGAGAGTTTGTTTCATATTTAGGAAGTATTAGTTGTGGATACTAAGTTAGTTTGTTATCTCTTCTGGTGTGTTCTTGTTTTGGTAGGTACTTGTTTTGGTAGGTGTTGCTCGTATTGTCACGTCGAGTGTAGAGATGGCAATGGGTACCCGATACCCGAATACCCGATGGGTTTTACCCAATAAAGAGACGGGTATGGAAAATTTTATGTACCCATGGGTACGTTATTGGGCGAAATCCTCTACCCGCCGGGTAGGCGGGTGCGGGTGTGGGTATATACTACCCATACCCGCCTACCCACGGGTAATGAATACCCGCATTAGACAACTAGATATCCCACTCAAATGTTAATTTTATTATCTACTTGTTGTTGATTATTTATTTGTTTGTCATATGTTGATATGGTCATGTCAAGTATGTTTATGTGATGTACTAATTTTGATCATTAGACGCTTTTATGCTTGGCATGTATGATTAATGAATGTCTAAATTGATGATATTCTTATGTGTTGAACCGGGTATGCTTGCGGGTACGGGTTACCCGTCGGGTAGTAATACCCGCGCGGGTACGGGTATGGATAAATTTTCCTACCCGCGTGCGGATACGGGTAACCCGACGGGTAAATTTACACCTAGCGGGTACGGGTATGGAATGGCAATACCCGATGGGTATTTACCCATTGCCATCTTTAGTCGAGTGGAGGAAGAAGATCACAGACAGATGAGGGCTAGGCATCTCTCGTATATAGGCGACCAGGCAAGTCTTGTCCGCGGGTTGTGTCTATGGACCCCCACTGAAAGCAAAGGAGGCGCATCTCAGGAGCATTGTCGAACGTGGTCCGAGAGCAAAGGATCAGAAGAAATTCCAACAGAATTTTTGGCTTTTTTGGCCGTTTGTGTACGGATATATCAGATGTGATCTCTATTCACGAGGAATACTATTTTTGGCTCCCTCCAGCAACCAAAAAGTGCACCAACCTCCTCACGCGCCCCCAACCACGCGACCTTGCCTGGCGCACCCAGGCGTTACGTGAATAGATGACGTGCTAGCTCTCCCTCCACTAACGCATCATCAAGAAAATGCAAGCCTGTACTTTGGTGGTCGATCACTACGTGTAAGGCCAATGGAAGTAGTCTTTGACAGCGGCAGCTCATTCTCTTACTTTGCTGCATAGCCATATCAAGCACTTGTCCTCTGCCAAACTATTACTAGTTAACTGCAAGTCCGGGGAGCTAGCGCGTCCGGGGAGTGCGTCATCTACCTCGCACGGTCCCCTAGGTGGGTCATGCGGTCGGGAGGGGGGCGTGCGGAGGCTGGCGCGCTTTCAGGCCGTGGGAGGAGGCCAAAAATAGTATTTCTCGCACATGGAGGCCACATCTGATATTTGGATGGCATAAGCCAAACACCCATCGTTGATGTTATTTTCTCATTTGGAAGCGTTTGGCTTGTGCTGCCATCGTCGATGTTACCACTAGTATAAAGGAATCGTTGGAGCATTGTCGTGACGATGAGTACCGAATTGATGAATGGTACATACGAAGGAAGAGTGGCTATCGCAGAATGGTACAATCAGGTTATGAAAAATGTGCAAGCTGGGACATACTAACAGCTGAATTCAATGTTTTATGTAAGGCTTAACCTTAACCTGTTCTGTAAAGTAGCCACTTCTGGGACGGCTGTGTTGGTATACCATTTCCAGATAGTGCTCCCCTGACAATCTGCCACGATGTATGTGATCAAGATGTATATCAGGCTATCAGCGAGTGAATATCGGAGCCCTAAGGTATTATATAAAGGCAGGTATTAGCTGAATGTATCGAGGAAAACAAAAGGGTAAGCACCGACCGTTGTGTAGTTTAACTGTCAATCTTGCCAGAAGCCAAGAGCAGCACAACTAGCCCCCGGCGTGACTCAGCGTGAACAGCATCGGCATCAAACTTGACTGCATGAGGTACTCCCCGTAGCGTTACCTCTGCATTTTCTCTGTTACATACAAATCAGAAAGTATAAGCACGCAGCTAATATGGTAAGCAAAAAGAGTCTGCAATAAAGAGATATAGCATGGAAGCAAATAAAATAGAGATAACCCATCTTTAGGAAAGCAATGTTTTGTTTTACTGTCTGCAAAATAAATTTAGGGTGCTATTTGTGTAGCTGCCATCTGTTATCTGTATGAATTGGCTTCGGAGCTCCTTTGACAGTAACTGTCTTTGATACGTGACACAGAAGTAATAAGTCCTATGGTATCTGTATTGTAGCAGGTAGCAATAAGTATTAGGTGTTGTCTAGGGGGATTTAAGCATTTTTTTTATGGTTCAGAGCACTTAGAATTTTTCCTATATATACAACATTTTTCACCCAAGTTTGCAATATTTTTTGTCCATGCGTCTGCAATATTTTTCCCTTTGTGCAATATTTTTCCTATGTATACAACATTTTATAGCCTAGAAATGTTACATATGTGGGAAAAAAATGTTACAAATATGGACAAAAAATGTTGCATATATGGAAAAAAAATATGAGTGCTCTGAGTAAAAAAACAGTCGAGTGTCATTTGATCTGGTCCTCAGGGTTTCAAACGAAATAAATGTGTATGCATACATAGGGAACCTACGGGTGCAATCCGGCATGTTGGGTGCGAATTTTTTTGCTTTTAGCCCCCTTTGGCATTTTTTTTTTGCAGATATGGAGCCTGGGATGGTGTTTTTGCACTTTTGGCCCCCTCCCGATCGCAGAGCAGTTGGCGGCTGTGGGCTTTTGCCCACCCCCTGTGCAGTCGGGGGGCACAGGAAAGGCCGGCCGCACTCGTCAATTCCGGTCATTTTATAACTTCCGCCTGTCCCAGCCACTTTATAACTTCCGCCAGCCCCAACCACTATATAGCTTTCGACTGCTCCTACCACTCTTTAGACTTTAACCACCTGACCACGTTATGGACTTTGACCTTCGACCACTCCGTAGTTTCGACCATCGACCACATTTAGTTTTCAACCACTCTCTAACTATCAACCAGCTACTATAGCATGCACCACGACAACTACTATAGCATCAACCATCGATCAACTACTATAGCATCAGCCACCGACCACTTCATAGCAACTCTCGATGTGCCTTTCCCACGGACGTTGACCGCGGCTCACGTGCTAGGCAGATTTCCACACTCGCCGGTTGCGGAAATGCCACGCGTCGGTCGTCAAAGAATCCGCACTCTGAAGAGGGCCAGAAACACAAAATAACCACGCAAGAGGCCAAACTTGCAAAGAAACGCCACCAGGGGGTTAGAACAATAAAAAATTCGTTAGGTGCAATGTGAATAGTAGCATTTATCTTCTTTTTTTCCTTTTGATTTATCATATGTCGGATTTTTTTATTTTTATTACTCTCCGCACAAAATGAAATTAAATTTGGAATTATATATATAAGTAGAGTAATTTGAGAAGTACATCGTCATTTTTTAGAATTTTATACGTTTATTTGGCATCCCATCTTGGATGGTTAATTTGCACTTGATATGTTGCTTTCGTATGGATGGGTCCTATCGTGTTGTTCGGATCAGGCCAGTTTGTTTGTGCTTAGGCTTCTCCATAAGCAGTTTATGGTTTTCTTACCAAATAAGTAGCTAGCTTTTAAGCTAAGCCGAACTGTTTGGCTATCTTAACCTTTTTTGCTGGTTGGCTTCTTGAGACGTGGCTAAAGGGTGAAATATGTGAAATACCCTTAGGTCTAACCATGGTACTTCAAAAAGTTTTTTGACATCTATACATGCCTTATTCAAATATGGGTCTGTTTGATATAGCTGCGGCTTAAATTTTAGCTGTTTGCGATAGAGATTATGGAAAGAGATATACTCATTTGCGATTTTAGTTGATACAGATATTGGACTTTTAACGTGTACTACAATTAACTTGTAGACCCCGTCTTGAGAAAAAAACTACGTTTAAAAGTTAAATACTGTAACAAAAGCCAAAAGCTGCTTTTAAAAGCTGTTAAAGAACAGAACCTATACCATATCATAATTGTTGAACTAGAAAGGAAAGGTTTGAATCCAAAATAGAGTTCTGACATGTATAAAAACAGAGTTCTGACATGTATATGCCTAATTATGAGGTCGCATTACATGATGCAAATCATAGTTATATATCCGTACCCATCAGTAATGAGTTCTATTGCAATCCAACAATTCCAATACAATCAAAGTTTGTCATGGCTTCGTGGGATCTGACAAACGACGACACGAATCATCCAAAGAAAAATCAAAGAAAAATCAGTGAAATCATAGACTATTGCACAGGCGATTAAAATTTTTTTTATCTTTTAATCACCTAAAGTTGCACTTTGAATCACCAGAAGTTGCACATATTTTTTTTGAAGGGGAGCTGCAATTTTAGTTGATTGAGAGTGCAATTTCAGGTCACCTGAAGTTGCACTATGAATCACTTAAAGTTGCAGTTGTTTTTTTAGGGGGGCTGCAATTTTAATTCATTGAGAGTGCAATTTCAGGTGATTGAAATATAAAAAAATTTCAGTCGCCTGTGCAATAGCAAAACTGATTTTTTTTAGGAGAACAGGAGAGCGGCTCCCACTGAAATATTATACAAAATAATGTGAAGATACGGTAAAACAAGTTTGAGAAAGGAATATACATGCTCAACAAGAGCAAGAATCAAGACAACATAGACTTAACAGAAACTACTCAGCCAATTATCCATTTTCACCTTCAAAGACAATAATTGGTCGAACACACGACCATCAGAGGTAATTTACAGATATTTAGTGCTAATTTGAACCTAAATCGACGATAATCACCTTGATAATCGCTGTATCTACCCTCGTACAATTCAGAAACATATATACTACGTACATAGATATACTAGCTAGCCTGGTTCTGTTGGCCTCTAAAAGCGACAAGAAGGCATATATACTACGTACTTGTAGGGGTGTCCGAGTGTATTCACCACTGCACTTCAACAGATGGCCTTCTTCTAAGGTACGGGCTGTTCGGCCACTTGATGGACGTACCGCTCGGCCTCGGCGAGACCCTCCTGTACGCCGGCCGTGCATGCACCGGCGAGCCGTGTTCGTGAACAGCGCCGTGCAGCCTCGGGAGGTTGAAGTACGTGTCCGGCGACGTGGGCGGCCTGGCGGGCGTCCCCGGCGAGCAGTACCGCAGCTCCAGCGACGCGTTGCGCCGGAACCTCTCGATGAACTCCGCGGCACGCCTGTCGACGTCGGCCTCGACGGCGCCGGGGCTGGTCAGCCTCGAGTGGACGGTCTCGGCCGGTGTGCTGCTCGCCGTGTGGAAGCTCGGAGACGCGGCATCGTCGTCGTCGGTGCAGTCCAGCAGGCTCGGTGGGAGCCGGAAGGGCGTTGCCGGTGTCGTCGGAGGAGATGGACTGAGCTGATCAGCTATGGCTCTCGCTGCTCGTGCTGCCTTATGCAGCACGCGCCATAGAAGCGCAGTACCACCATTGTCCTTCATGTTGCTAGTAGAATTCTGTTGGAATTTTCCCTCCGCAATCCTTCGCTCAAGTACCCAGTGGCAGAACCACAATTTAGCTTAATCGTGAAATGATGTGGGCTACCTAAACTAAGCTACACACTAATTATTGTTTCATATCTTAAACTGAAACCTACTCTGGAACTGTTCCGCCCCTGCAATACCGTTCGGTAAGCTTGGTCCAGAGATGCACCTGATTTCTGCCGTGGGACCCGCCTGGTTCCTGCTCACGGATGCGACGCTTTGTCTCCGTAAACTCTTCTGATTGTAAGATCATCGATATTGTTGTGGTTACAGACCAAACAGAGAGAGAGTATGATAGTGGAGAGTTGAGTAAAATGAATGGCCTCGAGCCTTCCTCCCGTGGCCTATGCCACATATATATTCATATGGGGAGTGTTTGGACAGTTATACCCTTACACATGAGTATTCCCCTCGGGGCTCTTATGTCATTACACATGTCCTGTTTCGGACCTAACAGGCCTACTGGGCTTAGGTGGGGGCCACCCCTACAACAGGAGCCTCTCATGGTGAAGGGCTTCACGGGCCGAAGCCATGCCGCTGGGTCCTTGGGCCCCCTCCGTCCCATCGGCCTGTGATGCTTTGATGACTTGGATAGTTCGCACGTCCACCTGTGCTTGTGCGAGGGCTGTCTTCGGGTCCCGAAGCTCGCGCGGCCTCGAGGCCGCAGGCGCCAGGAAGTCTGAAGGCTTCGACGGGGCTGAGGTCGTGCTTATGCGAGGGCCGTCGCCCGCACCCAGGGCGGGCGCGGATTCGAGGCCGAAGACACTGAGTAGGCCGAGGGCTTCGACCGGGGCGGGGTTCGGGCATGCCCTACCTCGCGCTCCAGATATTTATGGGCGAAGCCGGCTTGGTCGGCTGCCCTTGGCGGCCGAGTCTCGGGAAATGCGTCGCGCGATGTGGCGCCAGCGCGGGAAGATGGTTGCTTGGGCCGGGAGTGCGCTTTAATGACACCTGGAATCGCGCCGGCCTTTGTCAGGGGTAGGCTGGCACGGCTGCCCCGCCTGCCCCGCACTGGATGTGGGCACGCGTCCGGCTGCCATTGGAGCGTCGTGGGATTCAGTTGAACCGCCGGGCGCCCATCGACTGCGATCCCGACGATTGGCATGCCGCCGGTTGACCTTCCGCCATCCTGGCGACTCCTCGCCGAGTGGGCCTGGGAATAAATACGCCGGTGTCGCGGCCTGTTCCCTGCTCACCCTTGGTTACTCATCTTATACCTGCACGCGGTGATCTTCTCACATGCATGCCAACTATTGTTCATCCGCGTTTGATGATTGCATCTACTGATGCTAATGTCAGCGAGCGCCGATGAACAATAGACGGCCTACTTATGGGAATACGTCACAACTTGTTGTAGAAGTCTTGGACGTCCACAGGGTCCTGCTCGCGCACCGCGCTTTCGTACGGAAATGGCAAGGCTTGACCTGCTCTCGAAGACAGAAATGCTTGAGTCTCTCTGCGCTCTCAGATTGCGCCCACCGGCGTTACCATCAGGGAATGTTGATGTACTGAAGCATTTCTGTTTACGAGAACGTGTCAAAACCTGCCACAGGGCTGGGACGTCGCGTGACCTCTGACTCGTGGGGGCTATGGGCCGAAAGGCCGATCTGTACCCCACGGTTCAGAGTTTGCGGTTGAGTGCGTTGTGGGAAAACCGGTGCCCGCTCACCTTCACCTTCTGCTTCGGCCGGAACGCCCTACCGGGGGGAAGCTAGGCCTCCAACGGATGGTGCTGGGTTAGGGGCCCCGCTGGAACCCAGACGCTCCTTCTCCCGGCGCGGATTTTGGAGCCTCGTGACAGCACGATGCTGCAACGTTGGACCGTCGCAGACGTTTGCAGGGTGGTCCGGGGATGCTAAGCGGTGGGAGCGAAGCTGGCGCCTAGTCGGACGTAGACGCTTGAGCGCTCCGTCCCCCATCCTTCGAAGTGGTGGCAGCGGAGCTGGCGCCTAGTCGAGGTAGACGCGCGAGCGCTCCGTCCCCTACCCTTCAAGGTGGTGGCAGCGGAGCTGGCGCCTTGTCGAAGTAGACGCGCGAGCGCTCCGTCCCCTACCCTGCGAGGTGGTGGCAGCGGAGCTGGCGCCTAGTCGAAGTAGACGCGCGAGCGCTCCGTCCCCTACCCTTCGAGGTGGTGGCGGAGTAGCTGGCGCCTAGTCGAAGTAGACGCACGAGCGCTCCGTCCCCTACCCTTCGAGGTGGTGGCGGCGTAGCTAGCGCCTAGTCGAAGTAGACGCGCGAGCGCTCCGTCCCCTACCCTGCGAGGTGGTGGCAGTGGAGCTGGCACCTAGTCGAAGTAGACGCGCGAGCGCTCCGTCCCCTACCCTTCGAGGTGGTGGCAGCGGAGCTGGCTGTTGGGGGTGCCGCTGGTAGTGCGCCTTAATGGCTCCGGGAATCGCGCCGACCCTCGGGCTGACACAGTTGGGCTGCTGTATCCATACTCGCTTGTCCATTCGTGCCGAACACGTGGCGGGTAGCGATTGGTGTACCAACGGGTCGCCCGCGGTCAAGTTCCTTCCTCAAGAGGGGCGGGGCACGTGGCGTGGCGTTGTAGGCGTGCCGCCTGCTGGCCGCCCCCCTCGCAACGCGTGCCACCGGCTGCGAGCGGTTGCGCTGCTCGTCGATCCTCGGTTGCATCTACGGCGCAGGCCTGCGGTTGTCCCTTCGGACAGGTGCGGCCGGGGTCGAGCCGAAGGCTGTACCGGGACGCGCGACCCGTGCTTATTGCTTGTGTGGACCGACACGCGGCGGGACGCTAGCGACGCTTCGCGTGGTGACATGACTTTGCACGATCACGGTCGCACGCTGGCTGCGTGGACCGCCGCGACGCTTTGACTTCGTGCGTGGGGAGGCGAGCGGTTGCCGGTGGCCTTTCGCGCTTAGGGTAGGAGGCGGGGGGCCTTTAAGAACCCCCCGTGGCATTGTGCCCACGCCGCCTCGCGCTTTTTGGTTATTCATGGTGCTTTTTGCATTCGCTCGCCCTGTTCCTGCGCTCCCTTTCCGCCGCCTAGTTCCCGGTGGATGTTGATGGCGACTTGCGATGAGCGGACTCAGGCGGGTGGCTACGCCATCCGCAGGCGGTCCTCGCCTTTGGAGGTGAAATACACGCTGGGGGAGCGCGATCCGCCGGCGGCAGACAAGTGTTGGGCGGTGAAGAAGAGCCATGGTCCGTATTCCGGGGAGTTGGGCCGCACGCTTGTGACGGAGGACACCATCCAGCCGCTGCTGCGAGATGGGAAGCTATCGGATCGCCACGCTGTGCGGTTGCCCACCGATGATGAAACGGAGCCGCGCCCTAGGAAGTCGGAGGCGATCGTCTTCGTTGCCTACTTCGAAGCCGGGCTTCGCATTCCGTCTGCAGCAATTGTTGGGGCGGTGCTGCGGACCTTCAAGTTGGAGTTGTCACAATTGACTCCGAACGCGGTGGCTCGGCTCGCCGTGTACAGCTGGGCCTTGCGCGCGGAGGGGTGTTGGCCCAGCGCTTCCTTGTTTGCGTATCTGCATGAGGCCCGGTGCCAACCGAAGGAGCGGAAGGACGGGACGTTGTCAAAATTTGGCAGCGTCAACTTCCTCCTGCGGGCAGCATGTGGGAAGCTCTTCCCTGCGAACGCGACCCGAGGGAAGTGGGAGGTCAACTGGGCGAGGCAGTGGTTCTACCATCGTGTGACGAGTGGTAGCGTCCTTGAATGCATGGGTGGGCCGATTACATTCAAGACCGCCCCCGGCTTGGCGCTTGACCCGGAAGATGAGCTGAGAGCGCGGAGGCTTGTGGGGGTCACCGCCCGCTTCAATATGCGCGATCTTGCCGAGGAGTATATGATGCTTGGTGCAGCGCCACTTGCCCACAGTTGGCGCTTCACAGCCGGCGAACGTCGAGATGACAACGTTCGCCCGTCTGTTTGCTCGTTGCCCAAGCCGATTGGCCTTCGTAAGTCTTCACCATATCTTCCTCCACAATTGTATATATTGTGTTTACGCAAATATGCCGTCTTGGGCAGGGACTCGCCTTCAGGACGCGGAGTGCGCCGCGCGCGTGTTCCTCGGGCCATACACCGGTAGAGAGCACGGGCAACGCGCAGCTGCGACCGCGGAGGCCGGGTTGGGGCGGATAAACCGCGTGTGTGAGGCCTTGGGGCTTCCTGCGCCGGATCGCCCCCCTCCGGCCCAGCAGCAGGAGGATGATGGTGCCGCGAAGACGAAGGCGCCGTTCCGCAAAAGGACCCAGAGCACCGCGACCGCGGCCCGTCCAGCGGCTGCCGCTGCTCCTGCCGGCGCGGCGAGCCCGGGGTCGAGTTCGGCGAGGTATGCCGACTCAGATATAGAGGGCGCGGAGACTGAGGGCGGGGGCGCTGGCAGCGGAGAGCGTGCCACGGAGGCCCCGTTGTCCGCGACCGTTGCCGAGGTGGTGGTGCCGGCTGGCGACATTGGTGCGGAGTTCTCGTCTCCGAGCGTGGCTTTGGCGGGGCTACCCTTCGCGGGAACGTGTGGAGCGCCGCCCTTGCTAACCTCGGCGGCTGGGGCCGAGGTGTCGCCCGCGGAGGCGGGGGTGTCTCCCGCGAAGGTGGGGGTAACCCCCGCGGACGTCATGGGAATGAAGTCCCCGACCTCTACCGTCGTAGCTGTGGAGACCTCTTCAGCGGATGATGCTGCCGGAGGGGCCCCTTCTGTGGCGGGTACCGCGGTGATACCTTCCGCCCAAGCGAAGCGGGCGCGCCTGCAGTCCTCCCTTCCGCGGACTTCGCGAGGGTTCATTGTGGCGACCGGTGTTGGGAACTTGTGGGGCCCTGCTTCAAGCATTGAGGTCCCTCCGCCCCACGCCCTCCCAGCCCCTCGGGCCACGATGACAGTGGCGCAGGTTCGGTTGGCGCGAGGTCCTGGCTTGGTGGTCCCCCGGCCTTCCGAGACAGCGCCGTCCGTTGGGGCCGGCGTGGAAGCGTTTCCGCCCGCGGCTAGGGAGACGTCTTCGCGAAGCCTCCCGCCCGCGATCGAAGGTAGGTTATGATGGAGCTCCTTCGATTTTTTTACGCATCGTGACATGTGTAATTCCCCTTCGCAGCGACACTTATCCCGGAGGAGGAACTGTTCCTTGAGCGCGGGGTGCCGGTGCTGGCGACACAGGTGCCGCGCAGCCAAGCCCGGCGGACTTCGTCCCTCCAGCATCGGACAGCAGGCGTTGCAGGCCTATGGGTCGGGGCGCCTTGGAGATGCATTGGAGGTGTCAGGGGTGCGGGTAAGCGTCTGTCTTTTAGACCCCTTTACCACCGCTTCGCGTTTGCTAACGCCTGCGTCGCACAGACGCTCGTGCTGGCCCAGGCCCTGCAAAGTGCTTATGCCCGCGAGGGAGCAGCGATACGAAGCAGGCTGCGGGCCGCCGAGGAAGAGTTGCAGGGAGCTGCGGAAGGGCGATCCGCCCAGGATGCTCGCATACGCCTCCTGGAGTCGGAGTGCGCGGAGATGCAAGCGCGCACCGACGGGCTCATTGCCGCGGCACGAACCTCGGCCGCGGAAGCGGTGCGGCAAGAGGCTGCTGCAGAGCGGGACGGCCTTGTACAACAAATCGCCGCTCTGGAGGGGAGGAACAGCGAGCTTGCTGCCGCTCTCGCGGAGCGGGATCGAGTTCTCGCAGAGCGGGATCAAGCCTTGGGCGACGCTTTGGCCGCCGCCTGGGGCGCCATACTGGCCCTGGAAGACACTCTCAGGGGGCTTGTCGCCGAAGTGCTGGCGCGCTCCTTTGGGCCTGAGGACCTGCCGCGGTCACTCCGGTGGATTGGAGAGGCAGCCGGCGTTGCGCGTGGCGCCGCGGCGATCTTCGGCAGCCACTGCGCATACGTGGCGTCGTGTGTGACGTGCGCGCTCCTGCAACACCGTGGTTGCGAGCATGTTGCGGGGTTAGCCGATCCCCAACTGGAGATGCCCGCGGGGAGCGGCGTAATGTTCGGCGCCGTGCGAGCGGTACGCCGTGCCGTGAAGTTCTTCCATGAGCGGATATGGGAGTATTGCGGTGAGGCCGCAGCCCTATTCGAGCTGCGGAGGAACTTGTACGGCGAGGGGAACCTTGGCCGGTTTCTGGACGAGGTCCCTCGACGTGACGACGATGGCGCTGCGGCTCCGGAGGACACCGTGGATCCACAGGTGTGATAGGAGGTTGTCGTGTGTTGGGGTGCGTTGTAACCGAAGCCCGGGTTGTCTTCCTCGTTTTGCGCTTGCAAAAATACGGAGTTTTCCGCTGTTCTGATTCCTGCCCCCTTGTCCCGAGCAGCTACCTAACCGGGGCCGACTGCTGATCTCCGACCTCGCAACCCGGCGGCGTCTTCGGCGCTGGCAAAGAACCAAGGAAGCATTGGATTTCTGGGCGAGTCGGGCGTCTTCGAGTGGGACCTCGGTACGAACGGTACGGGGGCATGTCAAGGATGAGCCTGCCGAGTAACAGCCTGATGCGCCGGGGTTGTCTGTGCGCCTTTGTAAACATCCTTAGCAAATACCAAGAACAGTTTCGACCAGATCTCGCGAAGTACGTCACCACCCTCCGGCTACATCGTCCCATGGTAAGCTCGGAGGGTTTGCACGCGCGCCCATACGTGATGGGTTGCGCCCTGCAGGGGCAATGTGATCGAGGTATATACGTAGTTGCGACAACCATACACGCTCGGACCGATATCTCCTCCGGCGTAGCTGGCGCTAAGTCGAAGTAGACGTCGAGGTAGACGCGCGAGCGCTCCGTCCCCTACCCTTCGGGGTGGTGACAGCGGAGCTGGCGCCTAGTCGAGGTAGACGCGTGAGCACTCCGTCCCCTACCCTACGAGGTGGTGGCAGCGGAGCTGGTGCCTAGTCAAGGTAGACGCGCGAGCGCTCTGTCCCCTACCCTTCGGGGTGGTGGCAGCGGAGCTGGTGCCTAGCCGAGGTAGACGAGCGAGCGCTCCGTCCCCTACCCTTCGCGGTGGTGGCAGCGGAGCTGGCGCCTAGTGGAGGTAGACGCGCGAGCGCTCCGTCCCCTACCCTTCGAGGTGGTGGCAGCGGAGCCGACGCCTAGTCGAGGTAGACGCGCGAGCGCTCCGTCCCCTACCCTTCGAGGTGGTGGCACCGGAGCGGGCGCCTAGTCGAGGTAGACGCGCGAGCGCTCTGTCCCCTGCCCTTCGAGGTGGTGGCAGCGAAGCTGGCGCCTAGTCGAGGTAGACGCGCGAGCGCTCCGTCCCCTACCCTTCGAGGTGGTGGCAGCGGAGCTGGCGCCTAGTCGAGGTAGACGCGCGAGCGCTCTGTCCCCTACCCTTCGAGGTGGTGGCAGCGGAGATGGCGCCTAGTCGAGATAGACGCGCGAGCGCTCCGTCCCCTACCCTTCGAGGTGGTGGCGGAGACAGCCTCGCGGGTGTGCTCACGCGGGAACCAGCCTCTGGTGCTTCTCGCCCGCGGGTGTGCCTGCATGGGGACCAGCCTCTGCTGTTTCCCGCCCACGGGTGTGCTCACGCGGGAACCAGCCTCTGGTGCTTCTCGCCCGCGGGTGTGCTCACGTGGGAACTACCTTCTTAACTCGTCGTCTTGGTACTCTGCAGGCGGCGTATGGGAGCGGGCCCCCGTGGTGCACTTTGCCCGCCGTAGAATTAACTGGGGTAAGCTGTGTTCTGAAGGACGTGGGGGCCGATGCCCACGCGTTGTTGATACTCCAAGTAGTGCGCGGGGACAGCACCCGCGTCTTATTTATACTCCGAAGAGTACGCGCTGAGGCGACGCCCATGCGTGCGCGGGGTTCGCGTCTTGTTTATACTCCGTGGAGTGCGCAGGGATAGCATCCACGTCTTCTTTATACTCCAAAGGAGTGCGTGGGATATACATCCACGTCTTATTTATACTCCGAAGAGTACGCACTGGGGCGACGCCCATGCGTGCGAGGGGTTCGCGTCTTGTTTATACTCCGTAGAGTGCGCAGGGATAGCATCCGCGTCTTCTTTATACTTCGGAGGAGTGCGTGCGGAGGCGGACCTCGACGCTATGTCTTATTTAGAGTCCGTAGACTGCGCGCGGAGGCGAACCTCCACGCGTTGCGGGCGGTGAAATTGTGTGCGGAGGCGGACCTCGACGCTACGTCTTTTTTATACTCCGTGGAGTGCGTACGGAGGCGGACCTCGCGCTACGTCTTATTTAGAGTCCGTAGACTGCGCGCGGAGGCGAACCTCCGCGCGTTGCGGGCGGTGAAATTGCGTGCGGAGGCGGACCTCGCGCTACGTCTTATTTAGAGTCCGTAGACTGCGCGCGGAGGCGAACCTCCGCGCGTTGCGGGCGGTGAAATTGCGTGCGGAGGCGGACCTCGATGCTTCGTCTTATTTATACTCCGTGGAGTGCGTGCGGAGGCGTCCCCCCGCTCGTCTTTGTTTATACTCATGCCCGTATCTTTGACAAAGAGTGCGCGCGTGAACGCGTGTCTTTGTTTATACTCATGCCCGTATCTTTGACGGAGAGTGCGCGCGCGAACGCGTGTCTTTGTTTATACTCATGCCCGTATCTTTGACAGAGAGTGTGCGCACAAACGCGTGTCTTTGTTTATACTCATGCCCGTATCTTTGACAGAGAGTGCGCGCGCGAACGCGCGTCTTTGTTTATACTCATGCCCGTATCTTTGACAAAGAGTGCGCGCGCGAACGCGTGTCTTTGTTTATACTCATACCCGTATCTTTGACGGAGAGTGCGCACGCGAACACGTGTCTTTGTTTATACTCATGCCCGTATCTTTGACGGAGAGTGCGCGCGCGAACGCGTGTCTTTGTTTCGAAGAACAGAGATTCGTGCAAACGGTGAACTTTATTAAATTCCCGTTTGCGTGGGTGAGCACTTACAAAAGAAGGGGGGATGCCAAGCACTAACCGTTAAGAGGGTGGGGCGATCGTTGACGGGCCGCCGCGACCGGGGCAACCTTGCGCGTGTGGAGCGCGGGACGCTCGGGGAGTCCCCGAGGGCTCCACATCCGCCCTCCCGGCTTAGGTGCCTTGGCGAGCCGCATGGCATGGGCCCCTGGCACCAAGCTCTATGCGCCGGGCCATGTCCTGGTCGCCATGAATGATGATGATGGCCCGCGGCCCGGGAAGCTTCATGCACAGGAAACCGTGATGTGGGACTACCCCGAGGGTGTTTAGGAGCGGCCGTCCTATTATGGCGTTGTAGGGGTATACGATGTCGACCACGTCGAAGATGGCATCCTCGCTCCTGACGTTGTCGTTTTGGCCGAAGGAGGCTTGGAGGCATATCTGGCCTAAGGCGCGCAAGGGCTGCCCTCCAAATCCTTGCAGCGGGACGCCTGAAGGGCCCAAACGGCTTCGAGGGATCCCCATTTGGTCGAAGGCCGCAGCGAAGAGGATGTTTGCGGAGCTTCCTCCATCGACTAGGACGCGCCGGACGTCACACCCGGCTACAAGGACCCGGACGACCAAAGGGTCTTGGTGGGGGAACTCCACGCCCTCGGCATCGGCGGGCGTGAATGTGACTTCATGTTGTGCCCATTCTGGCGGCGCCTGCGCCGGGTATGCCGCGACGTGGTGTAGCCTCCGCACGTAAGCCTTCCGTTGTCTTGCCGAAGCGAACCCCAGTGAGGAGCCTCCGGAGATGACGTTGATAATCCTGCGCTGGGTTCCGTCCGAGGCTTGTAGCTATAGGAGGCCTTCCCGAGGCTGCTGTACGTGCGCCTGGATGCGTAGGAAGCCTTCCTGGGCCTGTGCTCCTTGGTCCTGGGGGTGCTGGACGTGAGCCACAACGGGCGTGCGTGTATCCGGGTTTTTGTCCCTGGCAACGCTCTGGCGGAGCGCTGCGATGGTGGCACAAGCACGCGTGTCGTGGTTGCCCCGGTCGTGGATTGCGCACCATTGCCCGTGGTGCTGGTCGCCGTACTCTTCGCGGGTCTGGTCGTCTCGACCCCGGTCGTCTCGACCTCGGCCACGTCTCCGTCCTCGTCCTCAGCCTCCGCGACCTGGTGCGTTGTCTTCGGAGCCGCCCTCGATGTCGAAAACGTAGCGAGATTTCCTGGACTTGCGCTGATCGCGCCTGGGCTTGTCGCCTGGCTGGTCATTGTGTTGGGGGTCCTTGCGTTCAGAGGCGCCCTTCGGCTGCTCTTGCTTACGCTTGCCTTTCGAAGGGCCCTGTTTCGGCAAGTCTTCGGTCTTTACCGAGCCTTCCGCCTTGTTAGAGTCGGAGTCATCACCGTGTCACCTCCGTGCGTCCTCCTCCGCTCTGGCGTACTCTTCCATCTTGTCGAAGAGTTTCCCGACCGTCTTAATGGGCTTTCGCGCGTTGTACTCGGCCATCGGCCCCGGTCGGAGGCCTTGTATCGCTGTGTTGATGACCGTTGTTTCGTTGATGTCCTTGACTTGGCAGCGCACCTTCGCGAAGCGCTTGAAGTAGTCCCGGAGCCTCTCCTCCGGTTTCTGCTTGACTGCGAAGAGCTGGTCCGCATCGACACGCTCGATGTAGTTTCCCTGGAAGTTGTTGTAGAGTCGGTTACGGACCTGTTCCCACGCGTAGATGGACTGTGGTTCAATGGAGAAGAACCAGGACAGCGCCACCCCTTGTAGCGCGAGGGGGAGTCCTTTGGCCTTCGTGGTGTCCTCTCCGCCAGCGGCTTCGATGGCGGTCTCATACACGCGCACGAACTTTTGCGGGTCGGAGTCGCCTTTGTAGGCCTCGATGACGCTCGGAGACTTGAAATCTTCGGGCCATGGCGTCTACTGTAGGCCCGCAGAAAGCGGGGACTCCGGGTCTACGCGCCGTAGTGGGGCGCGGCTAGACGTGGGGGCGTCGCGGCTATCCGCCCTTTCCGGGGCAGGTTCGGATGCCACTGCCGGAGGGGGGTGTTGGCTCCGGGCCTCCTGCATGTCCCGGACGGCTCCGCGGAGGTCCGTTAGCTCCCGCTGAAACGCACTGAGGACCGCCAGCAGGGCCGTCTCTACTGCGGGCGTGGCCGGGGCCGTCTGCGCGCTTGGCGGTACCTCCGGCGAGGTGGTGACCACGGCCTGCGCGCCGCGTTGTTGTCGCCGGGGTTGGTCGTCGGGGCGGTGCTGGTGGGATCGGTCGTCACGTCGGGACGGGGTTGGTCGTCGCGTCGGCGGCGGGGTTGGTCATCGTGTCGATGGCGGGGTTGGTCGTCGCGTCGGTGACGTGGTTGGTCGTCGCGTCGATGGCGGGGCCCTCGGTCGCACCTACACCACTGCTCATACCTGCGGCTGCCTGAGCCGAAGCCCTCGTGCTGACGCGAGACTTCGCCGCCTCCGCCTTCTTCTTCGCCGCCGATGGTGAAGCTTTCTTTGGTGCCATCCTCCTTCAAGTCTGGAGGCTTGCTCTTGTCCTCCTCACAGACGGCGCCAACTGTTGTGGTTACAGACCAAACAGAGAGAGAGAGTGTGGTAGTGGAGAGTTGAGTAAAATGAATGGCCTCGAGCCTTCCTCCCGTGGCCTATGCCACTTATATATTCATATGGGGGAGTGTTTGTACAGTTATATCCTTACACATGAGTATTCCCCTCGGGGGCTCTTATGTCATTACACATGTCCTGTTTCGGACCTAACAGACCTACTGGGCTTAGATAGAGGCCACCCCTACAACAGATATCAATAAAAGGGGTGAATGATTATAGCCAACAGCGAATGCTCTTTTCTCCTATCTCTTTCAAACCTGCGAAAAAAACAAAAACGCACCAAAAAAATAAAATATATTACTTTACCTCTCTGATACTGTGCTGTGTCTAGGAGCTAATGAAAAACATCGCCTTCTGTGCACTACTGTGCGTGTGTGTAGACGACGTGATCGGGGAACGAGTCTGGACGAAGACGCGTCGTCACTTTGATTTCTTCGCTCAAGTGATGATCTTGCGTCCGCCCAAGAATCTGGCCAAAGCAGACACCAGAAGACACCAAACCCAAAATTCACGGCAGTCACCAAATGAAAATAAAATACTCGCATGCAGAAAACTTCCTTTTCTAATGCAAAAGTAAGGGAGAGATAATTTTCTTTACTAATGCAAAAGCAAGAGAGAGAAATTCAATCATGCATTCACCAGAACCATCAAGAAGTCTTCATGAAAAGTCCATTATCGGTCCTTAAACTTTTTATGCTGTGTCATCCCGGTCCATAAACTTTTAAAGTATGTCATCCCGGTCCTTCAACTTTCAAAGTGTGGCAATATCCTATGTAGTTGTAGCAGTGAACTTTTCATGCTGTGTCATCCCGGTCCATAGACTTTCAAAAGAAATTGCCACACTTTGAAAGTTTAAGGACCGGGATGACATACTTTAAAAGTTTATGGACCGGGATGACACAGCATAAAAAGTTTAAGGACCGGTAATGGACTTTACTCTTTTTTATTCCATCTAGCTCAGCCAGCGTTGCTTTTTCCTCACACCAAAACCGAGTACACCAATCGCCTCTCATCATCAAAAATCACATCGCCAAAGAAATCACTCAAATCAAAACATGCAAGCACATCGCAAATTCCTAGCAAAACCGCAGCCGCCCTCCAAAATGGCGCACGGCCAAAAAACATTTTTATTTTTATCTCCATCAAAACTTACAAGAGTATCACTACTAGAAACCCTAATATAACTCGTTCAACCAGGCCTAGATCTTTTTACCTTAACTAGTCTTTTGGCCCACTAATCGACTCGAAACTCTTTCTAACACAGGTTTTCACACTTTTGACTTTTCAACTCATCACATGTCGAAACCTCCAGGACCACATCTCCCGCAGCTTCTCCACACATCATCCACCTCTGATCTCCATGCGCCCCAAGCATGAGCCCGACCATCTCGTAACATACTTGACCGTCTGAACCTCGGATCTCCCATTCTAGTCCCAATACACCTCATCACTGACCATGATCATCTCCATGCTCACTCTGCACATGCAAAGATCAAAGAATATTTTTCCAGCACAAGTTCGTTCCAACTTGACCAACATTAGTCCACACACGCCACACGTCTCGCATAACATTGATAAGCAGTATTATCAAATATTCATCATAAATTAACCATTGTCAATTATTTATCACCAAAACAATCTAGACCTAGCCACATGGTCTAACAATCTCCCTCTTGATGAATACATTGACCACCATTATTGCATGATGAATTAGCTTCAAACAGATATAAGTGAAGAACAAAAACCGAAAAAGCATTTTAAACCACAAATCTCAAATCTCAAAACTCTTCAAAAACTCTCCCCCTCAACACAAGAGATGCAAATTTAGTAAATTTCTCCAAAATCTCTCCATTCTCTCTAATTTCTCCCCCTTTGGCAATGTAATCATCAAGAAACGTCAAAGAGAAAGAATAATTCTAAGAAGGATGAATGAGAGTAAAAATTAAGAAGCTTTGTAGATTATACAAGTTACTGTGCACTGATTAAATAAAGCAACCAAACCATATTTTTTTTGAGTAGAGCTATCTAAATCATATAAAGTCATATATCATATAACAATGTTAAAACCAGTTTGAGCATGATTAAGCAATTTATATTAATAACAGGCATCTTAACAATGACCAAACCAATTATGAAGAGCACAATGAGATATCACAATAAAAAGTCAAAGCCTAAAAGTGAAGCAAATTTTAAATCCAGATGAACTAGCAATCTCATGTAACAACCTATTGCTCCACACTTAATTCATAGGCATGTGGCATGCTTGTAGCATACTTCTTTTCATAATAGAATGCTTCTAGCATACTTGTTTTAGATGGTGGCATACTTGAAGCATGTTTCTTTCATTCGTGCACCTTTTTGTGCCTTTTTTCTTTTTATGTACCATGGCATGCTTGAAACATACATCTTTTCAATTGTCTGTTTCTCAATTTTTTATAACATGCAATTTGAGTGATAATAAAATGATTGCAATATGAAACATGCAAACCTCATAGCCAAGATTTAAAATAAGACTCACAATCAAGCTAATCCTTTTCGATGAACATCGTAGAGTATTATCTATAATCAATCTAGTCAAAGTATCCCGCCATGTCATATTTTAGTTTAAATATAGCAAATTAATTATATCTAGCCATAATCAAAGCTACACATCATATGAGTAAATATGATAAAGAAAGCTCTATTTAAACAACTTATTTAATTTCAATGGCTTGGACTTGTTGATTTATTTGATAAGTATAATAAACAAAGCTTCTAAAATTTTTAAACAACAAGCTCCCCCTCAGAATAATCCCATAAGATGAACACACCCAACTCACTTCGCAAATGAGCAAAACAAGAAGTATCAAGTGGATTCATATGAATATTAGCAACTTGAGAATCTAACAAGATGTAAGACAACATCACATTTTCCACATAGTCTCTCAGCAAGTGAAATCTCTTGGAATCCATCAAAGAGAGTGAAGAACCATCAAGTGTTCCAATCAAGCAATGATGTAAAAAACCAGAACTTAATCTAGCTCATGTTCTCCATCCTTGTCAACTATTCTTACATCACAGGAAACATCAGTATCACAGTATTGAGATTAGTAAAATAAGATCTAGGAATCCAGTACTAAGACACACAATATTGAGATTAGGCCTTTTTACCTCAACTAGGCTTTTGGCCCACTAATCTTCAAGGTACTCGAAACCCTTCCTGACTCGAATACGCACAATCGATCTGTCAGGTTCCAATGGTTAGATCGAGTCAATCGGGAAGAAATTTGGGGATTGGAGGACGGGGAAGTGTAGAAATTGGGAAGATAGAGTCGAGCTTGGGGAATTCGGTTGTCCCTTTGTATTCTCTATATTTTTCTTCTGTTATAGCCTCCTTTGGTTTATATCTGACCAAGTCCTTCATCCGGTTACAAATCGGTATAGGCATTCACACTGTTCACAGTCCACTTTCTAATACAGCTTCTCACTGTAGATGGCCCACTTGGCCCAAGGCACCTTAGCGCTTACTGCTTGGTTACGTCTTCCTTACTGCCTTCCCGCCCTTGACAGTTCACCTGTAAGTTTAAGTTTTAATTAGATTGATTTTAGTAATTAATGATAAATTTAAATATGAGTCTAACTCATAAATAATAAATTTAAATATGAGACTAACTTATTTGTTGAATATAATATTGCTTAGTTTCATTTGGATGAAATAGTAAAAATTATGGAGATATGCATTCAACGTCATATTCTTATATCTTGTTGCATTTTTCGGATCTAAAATATCGTTTGAGCTTCACCAAAAGTCTAACTTGAATATGTGTAAATGTTTTTATTACACATTCTTGTATACATACATTTAGCGATAGTTCATTTTATGTTTTGTGGTTTCATTAGTATTGATCTATGTTTCTTTTTCCACATATATTGGAGATCTTTATTTTGAAACATGCCCTTTGAGTATATAAAACTTGTGTAGTTCGTATATACTCATATTGTTTTATATTCAATTATTTGTGTATGGGACTAACATGTCTATCAAGTGTTTGAAAGGTTTAGCCCTGAATTTTACTTGATGACTTAGAGATGCATGCTAAGGTTGACAAGAAGGTCGACATGGCTCGAGATAAAGTTCATGCATGCATTTAAATTTAAATTCTAAAGCCAACTATGCATTGTAAGGAAAATCGGTAGTACCTATGTGTAATTGGCGGTACTACTGCAGTGCGGTATGTGCCGTAGTACTGTACCCCCAATAGGACCGAACTTTAGTTGGCAATATGTAATTTCCTGAAAGGTACCCGGTGGGACTAACGTTTTCCATAAGTTGGATGAATGTGTTAGGTTCCATGATAATAAAGACTTTAGATGACTTAATGAGTTGAATGTCATCAATAAGAGAATGCATCATGTGTTGATACACAACAAGATTAAGAAGAGAAAATGATCATGAGTTGATCATCAAGTCAGGAGAAGAAAATGACCCAGACTTGAAGTGAAGATGTGCGTCATCAAACTTCAAGAGGATGCTCAAGGCAAAGGTATAACTAGCTAGCGCTAAGTATATGTTTATAGTCTTTTATTGGTCTTGATGTTTGATGGAAGACTGGATTGCCAGTATATGTTTGTCGCACAACTAAGAGGGATCTTGTCCAGTAGCTTGAGTCTCATCATGTGTTGATAGATCAATCCCGCTTGCTCTAGCTCTCTATGGTACGATGCCTTTTTTTGTTAATGTACTTTGCAAATAGTTGAGGCTCATGCATCTAATCTTTGTAACATGTGACTACACATTGCAAATGTATTTTACAAATGGTTGAAATCAATATACATACTCTTTGTTTTATGATCTAAGTTTGTAAATATGTTTTGCAAATTATTAGAGATCATGCATCCATTGGCATGGCCTAAGATTGATTGTTGCTATTTCCTTAGACTTAGACCATAGTAGTGACTCTTTGAATCTTTTATGATTTATGTATTGATATAATGTTTTGAGATCATGAAAATAGATGGATTGTGTAGCCCTCCGAATAATCTTTCTATAGAGTCCAAGATCACTCAATTCCAACATCGGAGTCAAAAGTTGTGACTGTTTTTCCGAGTGTCATCTAGGCTGAAAAACCAAAAACGGTAGCACCGCCCTTATAACTGTGGTATGACCGTAGTACGGTAGTACCGCCCTTATACCTGTGGTATGACTGCAGTGTGGTAGTACCACACTAACTTCCAACGATAAGATTTTTTGAACCCCAAATAGCTGTTGAACCTCAGGTGCGGTAGTACCGGCCCCATAACTGTGGTACTACTGCAAATACTAATTTTTTAAAGGGATTTTGCTTCCAACAGCTTGTTTTTGTGGTGTGGACTATAAATACCCCCTTGGCCAGATGGGAGATAATCTTTGCCACTACATTTTACTCTCTTGAGTTAGTGTGAGCTTCTACTCTTAATTGTGCATATGTTGCACCTTGTGAGCAAGGAGAGAGGTCTCTAGTTATATGTGTTGCATCTAGAGGTGGATTTTGTATCCACTTGAGCTTGTACATTCGTTGTACATGATGGGAGTCAAGCAAGGGATTTAACTTGTTACTCTTGAAGGTTGTTGACTCCTAGGCGGCTTTTGAGGCATCGTGCCCGATGACCTTCTCAAAGAAGCTTGCGACAAGGTTTGGCGTGTTGTGAAGGTCAGAGCTTACCTACCCGGAGCGAGAAATAGCTACAACTAGTGGAATTGAGGTGTTTGGCTTAATTCATGGAGCTGTTCCAATTAAGTAGGGCTTACCTCAATGTGGACTAGGGGAGACTGGCAAGTCTCCAAATACCATGGTAAAAAGAAACTGTGTCATTGTGGTGTGTTCTCTTGTGCTACATTCAAGCAATTTAGATTTATATAATTAAATTGATTGCTTGTTACCATAGGATTGCAAAACTTTGACTTAGACTTAGGTTGTTGGTGCAGTAGTGAGATTAGTTGATTTAGTTGTTGGTGCAGTAGTGAGATTAGTTGATTTAGGCCTTAATTGTACAAAATTGATTTGATTTATGCTTCTGCATATAAACTTGGTTTTGGCCAAAGGAATTGTAAAACCGCCTATTCACCCCCCTCTAGTCGGCCTCCTCGATCCTATAAGTAATATCAGAGCTTGGTCTCTCATTTTATTAGGCTTCACTGCCTAGAGAGTAAAGGATGACTACTAGTGATATAGTGCACCCTAGTGAGAAACCTCTACTTGATGGCACGAATTATGATATATGAAAAATCTGCATGTCTTGTTATTTTAAGGCCATGAGCGCTAAAATCTGGTGAATTGTAGATGTGGACTTTTCTTCTCCAAAGGATCCTCTTGCTCCAATTATTAAGGAAGAGAAATGCTCATATGATGCGGGGTGCCTGATCTTCACGATGTAGGATCGATGATGATAACTTGGATCCATGTAACCTGACGAACCGATGGCGCCAACCACTGTTAGCACAACAACCTGCGACAAAAGGCTTTGCTCAACCACATGCTTGTGATCCTGTCTACCGGACCACCAAGTACACGTATCACTGCTCTTGCAAACTATCGCTGCTCCTACGAACCATAAGGAAGCACAAGAACAACGGAAGGTATTTTCAAGAAAATCACCAAATTTCCCAAAGACAGCGCTAGCATAAACCCGGGAATAAGCAATATTAGTTATCTTAAAAATAACATGGCCAATCTAACTAACATTCACGGGAGTAGGCCAATCTTTAATTGCTTCAGTTTTAGATCCATCTACCTCAATGCCCTGTCTAGAAACAACATAGCCTAAGAATACAACTATTTTGGTACAAAAATTGCATTTGTCAAGATTAGCATATAATTTCTCACTTCTAAGCACTTCTAGTACTTGTCTAATATGATAAATGTGTTCATCCATCATTTTGCTATAGATCAATATGTCATCAACTGCATAAAGGTACTAGGTGCATTAGTTAAACCAAAAGGCATTACTAACCACTCATACAACCCAAATTTTGTTTAAAAAGCAGTCTTCCATTTATCACTAAGTTTTATCGTAATCTGATGGTAGCCACTTCTCAAATCAATTTTAGTGAATATAGTTGCACCATTAAGTTCATCAAGCATATTATCTAACCTAGGAATAGGATGATGACATCTAATAGTGATATTGTTAATGGCACGACAATCAACACACATTCTCCTTGTAACATCTTTCTTAGGAACAAGAATTATAGAATAACGCAAGGACTAAGACCTTCTCGTATATACCCTTTCTCAAGTCGCTCTTGCACTTAGCGCTTAATTTCTTTGGTTTTCTCCGGATTTGTACGGTATGGTGGACAGTTTGGAAGTGATACGTCAGGAATTAGATCAATTTGATGCTCTATTCTACGCAATGGTGGAAGTTCCACTGGTATCTCCTCTGGAAACATGTCATCAAAGGCCTGCAAAAGAGAGAAAACCCCACTAGAAAGAGAGGTCAAGTTGTTAGTTGAAAGTAACAAAGTTGCATCTTTGTACACAACACAAAGTGTATCTTTGATGGGTCACTACTTACATCTCTCAAATATGATTTTGTGGCTAACATAACCACCCCTTCCTCACTCTTACCTTTTCCTCTCACATTTGGCTTGTGGCTTTCTGTAACACCCCAGCCAATCAATGACTTGGAATGCTACCAAACTAATAACTTAATAAAGAAACTAATATTCATCTTACAAAATTTCGGCAGAACCTCCTTTGTTTATTGAGTAAATCAAAGGTTCCAACGAGCATAATCAATTGATATGAATAACAATAAGCAACAAATTCGTTTAAGCAAAACTGGATTATGATCACCATCACTCTCATAACAATACTACTAAGATAAGGAACGGAACCAATGCAAAAGATTTCTATTCTTTTATTACACTTTGAACCTGATTGACATTAATCTAATACCACTTAAATTATTCAGCAAATAGTGTTTAATGTTCTTTCTTCCTTCCATGGTGAATAGACCGTGCATGTGCAACAAAACTAATCCTTCTTTATTCCCATGCATGTCGATCTCATGTAGGTACCTAAAACAAACAACAACCACAACAACAAACAACAAGAAGAGTGAGTTCAAAGACTCAGCAAATATAATAAGTGGCAGCAAGAATATAAAGGGACATCACTTCACAAATTCATCCATCAATCATAAGAATAAACATGCTATGCATTATGATCAAAAATCCCTTTATCACTTCTCTTTCGCATTTTACCGGTAATGCGGAGTGTGCATCCGTCAATGCACACCCATGCCTGTAACCTCTGGTACAGGGACCAATTGCCCATACTCCTCAAGTATGGGGACCTTTAGTCCGTCACGTCATCAACATGACGGGGACCTCGACGCTTGGTCATCTCGTGACCAAGACTTCAATAAATCAGCATGATGCACAAATGTGAATGTCTTAACAAATAAAACGTGCATTCACAACATTTATGCATCAGAAATTCTCATGAACTCTTTCACTTGCAATCGACCATAAACAATATCCACATATCATTAACATCATCAAGACCACAAATTCTCATAACATGGATCAAACATCTACACACCAACAAACATCAACAATCCATGCTACAAAATTTAAACCATCATTATACTTGCCTTAACCCCGAGAAAACGGAGAATGATCAAAAGGCGCGGCCCCTGGAATCCGTCCTCCTCCCTTGACGAACGCTGAAGAATACCACGAACACCCCCACGAATCTCTCCTCTCCTTCTTTTCCTCTTTGCCCCTTCTTTTTCCCTTCCTCCGAGTCCAATCGCCTAGCTGCGAATTATTCCTTTCCCTCGATCATTCGGCATCAATTGGAGGTCTTGATCACCGGCAATGGAGGAGAGGCGAGGAGGAGGCGCTGCTGGACGGCGCAAGGCAGAGGGGAGGGGCGCACAAGGGGGAAGAGGGGGAGAGGCGGCTAGGGTTAGAGGGGGAGGTGGCGCCTCCCCCCTCCTGGCCGAAACCCACCTGGGCCAAGGCCCAGGCCCAGGTTGCAAGGGAAATTCAGAAAAAATCCCCTTTAAAATTGATATTTTACTCTTCCCTTTAAGATCCTTCTCCCTGATTAATTTGATTATTTGCCGAAACTCTTCCGGGACATTACATGCCGCCTCAGCCTTACTACCCTACTCCTGGAGGGTTGCCACCAGGGTACTTTTGGCTGCCTTCCCCCGCGGCATTGTTTCCAGCTGTGGCACCTTCAGCTCCTCCTGCAGCGGCGGCACCGCCTTTCCCAGGTGTCGGAGCACCAACCACCCCGGCCTCAGTCTCCTACGCCATGCCGACTGCTGAGTCGGTGGGTCGTCCTGATGTGGTGACAGGTACGCTTTTGGTGGATTCAGTGGAGGCTTTTGTTTTGTTTGACTCTGGGGCTACTTTTTCCTTTGCATCTTTAGAGTTTGCTAGCCGGTCAAAGTTGAGTATGCAGCAAATATCTCAGTCCATTCTAGTAAATTCGCCTGGGGGAATTCTTTCCAGTTCCACAGTCTGTCCGGGGTGTGTGCTCACTATAGATGGGGAGAACTTTATTGCTAACTTGATGGTTATGAAGATGGAGCCGTTTGATGTTATTTTGGGAATGGATTGGTTGCATAGCTACCGTGCTGTCATATCATGCTTTTGGAAGACAGTAACTCTGCAAGTGCCGTCGGGCCAAGAGATAGTATTCCAGGGTAGTGCTCCCTCTTTTTCACCTAGTGTGCTGGCTAGTTTGTATCCTGGTAGCAGAGCAGTAAAGAGTGGATTTCTTTTATCTCTAGTGGAAAAGCCAAATTCCTCTTTGATTACAGAAAATATTCCAGTGGTTCAGGAATTTTTGGATGTATTTCCAGTAGAGTTGCCAGGGATGCCACCTCCACATCCAGTGGAGTTCAGGATTGATTTAGTACCAGGTGCACGACTAGTTTCTATGACCCCATATCGTTTGGCTCGACCTTTTCAGGAAGAACTAAAGAAGCAGTTGGATGATTTGAGAGCGAAGGACCTTATTTGACCTAGTGTGTCTCCGTGGGGAGCTCCGGTGCTATTTACTAAGAAGAAAGATGGGAGTTGGTGCATGTGCATTGATTATCGTGCTCTCAACCAGTTGACCATCAAGAATAAGTACCCTTTACCCCGCATTGAAGATTTATTTGATCAGTTGAGAGGAGCTAAGTTATTCTCCAAGATCGATCTCCAATCGGGATACAATCAGATTCCAGTCCGAGAGGAGGACATTGAGAAGACGGCATTCTCCACGAGGTATGGGCACTTTGAATTTAAGGTTGTCTTTTGGACTAACGAATGCCCCTGCTGCTTTCATGGAGACCATGAACAGGATGTTGCATGAGTATCTGGATGACTTTGTAGTTGTCTTCATTGATGATATCTCGATTTACTCAAAGACTGAAGTAGAACATGAACGACATTTAAGGCTTGTATTGGAAACATTAAGGGAGCATAAGTTCTTTGCTAAGTTAAAGAAATGTGAGTTCTGGGTGTCACAGGTGGGGTTCTTGGGGCATATCATCAGTGATAAGGGAATATCAGTTGATCCAAGTAAGGTTTCTACAGTGGTGGAGTGGGGAAGGCCGACCAATGTCAAGGAGGTGAGGAGTTTCCTCGGGATGGCAGGCTATTACCAAAGATTTGTGCAAGACTTCTCCATCATTGCCAAGCCTTTAACAAGGCTCACACAGAAGGATGTGAGGTTTTTGTGGGATGATGATTGTGAGCGCAGTTTTCAGATTTTGAAGAAAAAGCTGGTGACCGCTCCTGTTCTCACTGTTCCGGAACCAGGGAAACGTTTCACGGTTTTCTCCGATGCCTCACGAGTTGGACTGGGATGTGTTCTCATGCAGGATGGTAAGGTTATAGCCTATGCGTCAAGGCAACTGAAGAAACATGAGCAGAATTACCCAACTCATGACCTAGAGTTGGCTGCCGTAGTGTTTGCATTGAAACTTTGGAGGCATTACCTGTTTGGTGAGTCTTGTGATGTGTTCACCGATCATAATAGTCTTAAGTATATTTTTACCCAGAAGGACCTGAATTTGAGGCAACGCAGATGGCTGGAGTTGATTAAGGATTATGATCTCACCATTCAGTATCACCCAGGTAAGGCCAATGTGGTGGCTGATGCACTTAGTCGCAAGGCGACGCCTGGAACACTGGATTGGCTTATTGCTGATTTTGACCGTATAGGGATATCATATTGTTATGCGGGCACGGCACGGGTGGAGTCACAGTTGATCTTGGAGTCAGCCATTCCAGAGCATGTGCGGGAAGCACAACAGCATGATCAGTTATTGCAAAGGGTCAGGAAGCGTATAGATATGGGCAAGGAAGGGGATTTCAGTTTGGATGAGTCTGGTGCAGTGCATTTTAAGGGACGCATCTGTGTGCCACAGAAGGCAGAGGTTAAAGGTGATATATTGAGAGAAGCACATCGCACCCCATATACTGTTCATCCAGGGGAGACAAAGATGTACCGTGATTTGAAACAGAATTTCTGGTGGAAACGGATGAAGGTGGATATAGCGAATTATGTGGCTTCTTGTGGTGTTTGTCAGCAAGTAAAAGCGGAACATAAGAGACCAGCAGGGTTGTTGCAGCCATTAGAGGTCCCTCAATGGCCTTGGGATGATATTTCTATGGATTTTGTGGTTGCGTTGCCTCGGTCACCGCGAGGGAAGGATGCAGTTTGGGTGATAGTAGATCGACTTAGCAAGTCGGCTCACTTCATTCCCATCCGCACGACCAGCTCAGCGAGTGATTTGGCTCCTATTTACGTGCGAGAGATTGTGAGACTTCATGGTGTGCCAAAGACCATAATTTCTGACAGAGACGCCAAGTTTGTCTCCAAGTTTTGGGAGAGTTTGCAGAGTGCATTGGGCACCCAGCTCCGCCTGAGTACGGCATTTCACCCACAGACAGATGGACAGTCGAAGCGCACCATTCAGACCCTGGAAGATATGTTAAGGTCCTGTGTGTTGTCTTGGAGGGGTAGTTGGGAAGATCAGCTGCCTTTAGCGGAATTTGCCTATAATAATAGCTATCATTCAAGTATCAAGGATGCACCATTTGAAGTATTATATGGCCGTAAATGCAGGTCGCCCCTTTGCTGGGAAGCGGTGGGCGAGAAGGCAGTTTTGGGTCCGGATTGGGTCCAACAGACAGTTGAAAGAGTGGCCTTGGTGAGGCAGAATTTGTTGGCCGCCCAGAGCAGGCAGAAAAGTTATGTTGATGTGAGAAGGAGGGATCTGGAATTTGAAGTGGGAGATCAGGTGCTCTTGAGAGTATCTCCCACCAAGGGTGTGGTGAGGTTCAGTACCAAAGGGAAGCTTAGCCCGAGGTACGTCGGCCCTTTCACGATTTTGGCGCGGGTTGGGAAGTTGGCATACCGCTTGGATCTTCCAGAATCTATGCGCGGAGTGCATAACGTGTTTCACGTGTCAATGTTGAGGAAATACCTGAGAGATCCGGAGCTTCATATTACACTGGAACCGTTAATACTTGAACAAGATCTGTCCTTTGAGTCCAAACCAGTGCGAATTCTGGAAAGATCAGAGAAAGTGTTGAGGAATAAAACTTTCAAATATGTCAAGGTGCTCTGGTCGCAGCAGACCGAGAGGGAGGCTACATGGGAATTGGAATCTCGCATGCGTGAACAATATCCAGAGTTATTCACATCAGGTGTGTGTTTTATGATCAAGTTCAATTGTAATTAATCCTTAGTGAGAGTATGTTTAGAATTCGGGGTCGAATTCTGTTTTAAGGGGGGTAGAATGTAATGTCCTGGAAGAGTTTCGGCAAATAATCAAAATAATAAGGGAGAAGGATCTTAAAGGGAAGAGTAAAATATCAATTTTAAAGGGGATTTTTTCTGAATTTCCCTTGCAACCTGGGCCTGGGCCTTGGCCCAGGTGGGTTTCGGCCAGGAGGGGGGAGGCGCCACCTCCCCCTCTAACCCTAGCCGCCTCTCCCCCTCTTCCCCCTTGTGCGCCCCTCCCCTCTGCCTTGCGCCGTCCAGCAGCGCCTCCTCCTCGCCTCTCCTCCATTGCCGGTGATCAAGACCTCCAATTGATGCCGAATGATCGGGGGAAAGGAATAATTCACAGCTAGGCGATTGGACTCGGAGGAAGGGAAGAAGAAGGGGCAAAGAGAAAAAGAAGGAGAGGAGAGATTCGTGGGGTGTTCGTGGTATTCTTCAGCGTTCGTCAAGGGAGGAGGACGGATTCCAGGGGCCGCGCCTTTTGATCATTCTCTGTTTTCTCGGGGTTAAGGCAAGTATAATGATGGTTTAAATTTTGTAGCATGGATTGTTGATGTTTGTTGGTGTGTAGATGTTTGATCCATGTTATGAGAATTTGTGGTCTTCATGATGTTAATGATATGTGGATATTGTTTATGGTCGATTGCAAGTGAAAGAGTTCATGAGAATTTCTGATGCATAAATGTTGTGAATGCACGTTTTATTTGTTAAGACATTCACATTTGTGCATCATGCTGATTTATTGAAGTCTTGGTCACGAGATGACCAAGCGTCGAGGTCCCCGTCATGTTGATGACGTGACGGGCTAAAGGTCCCCATACTTGAGGAGTATAGGCAATTGGTCCCTGTACCAGAGGGTATAGGCATGGGTGTGCATTGACGGATGCACACTCCGCATTACCGGTAAAATGCGAAAGAGAAGTGATAAAGGGATTTTTGATCATAATGCATAGCATGTTTATTCTTATGATTGATGGATGAATTTGTGAAGTGACGTCCCTTTATATTCTTGCTGCCACTTATTATATTTACTGAGTCTTTGAACTCACTCTTCTTGTTGTTTGTTGTTGTAGTTGTTGTTTGTTTTAGGTACCTACATGAGATCGGCATGCATGGGAATAAAGAAGGATTAGTTTTGTTACACATGCACGGTCTATTCACCATGGAAGGAAGGAAGAACATTAAACACTATTTGCTGAATAATTTAAGTGGTATTAGATTAATGTCAATCAGGTTCAAAGTGTAATAAAGGAATAAAAATCTTTTGCATTGGTTCCGTTCCTTATCTTAGTAGTATTGTTATGAGAGCGATGGTGATCATAATCCAGTTTTGCTTAAACGAATTTGTTGCTTATTGTTATTCATATCAATTGATTATGCTCGTTGGAACATTTGATTTACTCAATAAACAAAGGAGGTTCTGCCGAAATTTTGTAAGATGAATATTAGTTTCTTTATTAAGTTATTAGTTTGGTAGCATTCCAAGTCATTGATTGGCTGGGGTGTTACACTTTCACTCACTGATGTGTAGAAATCTCTCTTTTCTTTCTTCCTTCGCTTAATTTCAGCAAGCTTCTTTTGCTAATATTCATCATGTATTTGATTAAGAGTCATTGGATTAAACTTCTTGGTCTTTCCCTTCCACTTAAAAGTATATTTATTGGAACGACCATCATGTTGCATACTTCTATCATATTATTATGGCCTTTCCAACAGTAAATGACACACTATCATATACACCACATCGCACTCAACGGTGTCCTCATAATCAGCAATCTTGAAAGTAACATGTACCACATACTAAACCTTCACATCCCAACATTTGCTAAATCATTGCATATGATATGGATGGGGATGTTTCAACACCTTTAAGCCAAGCTTCTCACATAATTCAACACTAGCCAAGTTATGACAACTAGCTCTATCAATAATAAGTTTGACTAACTTGTTGTTTACCTTCGCTTGGGCTTGAAATAGGTGTGCATCTTCTTGTTGTTTAAGCATGCTCAAATTCTTGGTGACTACCTCTCCTATTTCATAACATAACACATCAACCTTTTCATTGTCATCCAAGGCATCCTCATATCTCCCTTTTTCTTGACTGAGCTCAATCTCTTCTTCACTTGTGTATTCATACTCTCCATCTTCCGTCATAAGCGTAACATGGTTGTTGGAACACTCCCTATAAATATGACCACGCCTCAAACATTTGAAGCATTGAATTTCCCTACTCTTCGTTGTAGTACCAATTGAGGAAGTAGGGGATGGAGTAGTTTTCAACTCACTTGATGTAGATGCTAAAGTTGCAATCGAGGAAGGACGAGCATTAATATTTGACTTAGTACTAGTTGAAAATGTACCTTGTCCCAGATTAAATCGTGCCTTGGTGGCATTAGCAGATGATGATGGAGCTTTTAAGTTGAAAGATGCTATCCTTGGGGCTGGCTTTACATCTTCTAGTAATTATTTCTCTGCTTTTGTCGCTTGATGCACCAACTCAATAATAATGTTGTAGGGCTGATATTGCACAATGCGTTTAATGTTTTTATTCATATCAAACTAAAAAGGCATAAGTATTTGCTCTTCGTCTTCATGCACACGTGTCCTAATCATAGCTTGCTCTATATCCTTGTAGTATTCCTCCACCGAACGACTTTCCTATCATAAATTCTGCAATTTATCAAAAAGATCACGTTTATAAGTGTTAGGAACAAAACATGCTCTCAGTTCTCACTTCATCTCAACCCATGATGCAATCAGAGGTTCCTCATTGGCTTCTCTTTGGTTCAACACTTGCTCCCACCAAATCAACGTATACCCATCAAACTCAAGTGATGCCATGTGTAGCTTCTTCTCCTCCAAATAATTGTGCATCCATAAAATCTATCCACCTTGAGCTCCCATGTGAGATATGCATCTGGATCGGAAGCACCTTCAAATTTAGGAATAGTGAATTTGAGTTTCCCAAACTTCTCCTCCACATGCGGGTCATCATGATGGCGGCCATGATGTTGGTAGTGGTTGTTGCGGTGTAACCAAAAGTCATCGCCAAAGTCCTCCTTATTGGCTACACCATTGCGCCCACGGCCACGGCCTCTCCCTAGGCCATGGTCAATGCCAAAAACACCTCCTCCATGCCCGGGAAAATGGGGTCAAACCGCATGGTAGCGGCTCGATCTGCTTGAGCTTCTCTAGCGAATCATGCGGCTCTCTCCTCATCAGTCTCGTCAAGTTCAACACCTCGTTCATGGATGCCCACTGGCCCTCACTCTTTGCGAAGCTCCTCTAGTATCTCCCTTCTCAAGACACTCATGTTGTCATTCAATTGAGTGTTGAAATCATTTATGAGCTTCTCAAGGTCAGCTGCTATAATATATGCTTGTTCTCCTTCTTTTCCTGCCATGGTTAGTACAAACAATAGAAGGAAAGAAAAAAAAATCTATGTGTGTGGATGGGGAAATTTATTTGTTGAATTCACTCAGTCTCACCTTCTCTTACCAACCAAAGTTCTTATGCGTCCTTGATGGAATTGAAAGACCGAACGCATTTGGTGATGGTAGACAACACAAGGTGAAAGATTAAGCGAATTCACTTGCACCAATACTATTAAACAATAGCTTATTTGTGGAGCTTGGATGGAAGAGTGTTTACCTATGCAATCTGATGTTCTGGATATTGTAAAGTCAAGTGATAATCCATACTAGAAAACTTTGCCTAAGTGTCGATCCAATAGATTTAAGTGAAGTGTATGAATGCACACGCCAAGATTAAGGTGACTTAATGCAAACAAAGAAATGAGCTAAATAGAGACAGTCCAAAATTGAGGATAAAATAAACCCATTTTGCACCAAGTACTAAGAGAGACACTAGCCAATTGCAAGAAGATGATTTTAAGGGCACAAGATTGCTCAAAAGGATCAGATCACACAATCTCCTTTTTTTTACTCAAACTTCGGCCAATTAGTTCTTTCTCTGACCCTCTTCTCTTTTTCTTTTTTTCCATCAAGGTGTAGCTCTTTCTATATGTCGGCTGCCTTCTTTGTGCAAAAACTCAAACTTCCATAAGTGTGATTTATTACTAAGAGCATCCCGTATTGCAACGTCAAAAGCTAGTCTCAAAGATGAAAGGAATGTTATAAGTGAAGCTTACTGTGGTTCATACCTTTTAGATGAAAAGAGGAAACGACTCAATGATTAAGTGACGCAAAGGAACATGATGATCAACACCTAAACAAAACTTGTAATGGACAAAAACATAATAAAACTCATGAAAATAACAGATGCAAAAACTAGGGTTTTGAATTTTTTTTGGCAATTGTCAGTTTATAGACTCTAGGCAATAAAACAACAATAAAAACTAATCTAAAAGCTAGGGGTGTATAATCCTACCGTGTCAACCTAGGCACTCTAATACCAAGATGATGCGGGGTGCCCGATCTTCACGACATAGGATCGATGATGATAACTTGGATTCATGTAACCTGATGAACCGATGGTGCCAACCACTGTTAGAACAACAACCCGCAATAAAAGAATTCATCCAACCACACGCTCATGATCCCGTCTACCCGACCACCAAGTAGATATATTCCTGCTCCTGCGAACCACAAGGAAGCACAAGAACAACGGAAGGTATTCTCAAGAAAATTGCCTAATTTCCCAAAGGAAATGCATAGCATAAACCCGAGAATAAGCAATATTAGCTATCTTGAAAATAATGTGGTCTGACCCAAAGGCTACATACTACAAGGCTTATATAGCCCTGGGCACAGTCCGTAGGACCCCCTAATCATGTACAACTCGAAGTCCTACAAAAAGGAAGTCTTTGAAATAAGCTTTCCAACAAGTCCAAGATCACCTCAATGGGACTCCGTTTGTGAAAGTTATTGCCCTTTAATCACATCGAATCCCTTCGGGTCTGCGCTGAATCAGTCATGTATGTCGTTACGACCATGTGGATGAATGTTACAACCACGTTGAGAATGATTTTGACTACGACCATGCCCTCTTTATGAACACACCTCCTCTATCGATGTTGGCTTCGACCACTTGTATGACCACGAGGAGTAGTCGTTACCTTCATATTCATCTGAGCTTCAAAGAGGATCAGATGGTCCGGAGAGCCAAAGCCGTTCAGACTGATCTGAATGTTCTGATGCAATCAAACAGTTTGGAATGAGTTGGCGGTCATAGAAGTCATAGTCATAGCAACTCAGTGGTCGTAAGTCATAGTCATAGCCGCACAGTGGTCGTAAGTCATAGTCGTAGTGGCGCAGTGGTTGTAAGTCATAGGCGGTGACGTGGTGAAAGATATGGTCGATGAAACTATGGTCGTAGTCACTATGGTCATAGACACCATGGCCGTAAATACTGTGGTCAGACGGTGCGGAACATTTCGAAGCCTATCCGATGGCCCGAAAATGATTGAACAGTGTTGACTGCGTCCATAGTCATTGGCCTGATCTGGAAGTCATCTTTGATGCCGATTGGACTCGATCGAATGGCCGAAGGGAATTTTGTGAGCTCAGACATGTTTTTCCTTGCTTCTTCCGCATGTGTTTTTCCTCCATTAGCTTTTCCCCATGGTTTCAACTCCAAAATATTTGTATGAGGTAACCAATTCTCACGTAATTTAAAACCAAATGCAATTAGGAGAGAATTTACTTGTTGATTAATCTTTTTAGCTCGTGCTCGTGTAATCGGTCCAGTTGGCAGCTCAGGAGAAGAAGGTATCTTTGGGATGTCCTCATCATTATATCTCGACACTCAACTAAATAATGCTTTATTTAGTGATTTGTGTATAGTGGTGTTTAATCCCATATGCAATCTAAAGAACGCTCATGAGATGTGGACACAACTTCAAGATAATTATGAAAGGTCCACCTCAACCAAGGATGATTGGATAGAAGACTAGATGTCTAGAGAAGAATGCTGAATTTCTAGCTGCGACAATGATGAGACCTCAACCCCATCCATATCAACTCATTGCTTTATGGCAAAAGGTAATGATAAGGTAAATAATAATGATGAACCTACATAATAATGATGAACCTACATATGATGAGTTGATGGATATACTAGAGAACTTGAATGAGTACCTTGGCAAGAAGTCAAAATTCAAAATATTGAAGAAAGAATTTATTTCTGTAAAGGATTCTTATGATAAGCTAAAGAAAGCTCAGAAGACTCTCATTCTCAAAGTTCTCACCAAGTCCAAGAAAGATATAAGCATTATATATGATTTATTAGATGATATACCATGTGTACCTTTTAACTCTTCTATGACATCTAAGGTTAGCATATCTAGCTCTTGTGATGATTTGCTTGATATACCTTGTTGCTCTCAATTATATGCTTCTACTTCCTCTATACTTGTTGAGACTAACAAAGGGGTCAAGGCCAAAATCACCAAGTTAAGCAATGACTTGGAGAAATGCTACAATGGGAAAGCCTCTCTTGATCATATCTTGAGCAAGCAATGTAGCTTGAATGGCTTCATCTCCAAGGAGAAGGAGAATAGTAGGACATGGCACAATGCTGGACACACGAAGAATGTCAAGTGCCATGCTTGCAATGAGAAGGGACACTTTGCCTCGGTGTGCCCAATTCAAATGGATAACAAAGCCAATATCATCAAGAAAGAGGCAAGCCGGCAATGAGTAAGATAAGAAGATAAGAAGAGGTAGCAAATGCCAAACTTACTACAATTGTTGGGAGAAGGGATATTTTAGTAAGGATTGTCGCAAATGTATCACTCCTAAGTCTATTATCTATAATGATCATTATTTGCTTAAGAATGCTAGAGATGGTGGGGTGATTGCTAGATGTGTTAGTTCACCTAAGACTATTGCTAGGGCTATTTGGGCGCTCAAGTCTATTATGATTAATCTTCATGGACCCAACCAAGTTTTGGATACCAAAATGCGCTTAAAATCTTAATAGGTACTTGGAGAGACATTGGAGACTTGGCTCATTCATGAAGAGGTGAACTCCACCATGTGCAAAAATAGAGCTAAGCATGAGGATGGCCTTGTCACATCAAGCATCAATGCCATCTCGGTAACAAGTATTTACATTGAAGTATCTAGCCCTTAGCCTTATGTAGGTTGCATTACATTCATGAAAATCCTTTTGAAAATGTGTTCATGCACTTATTCAAAACTTTATTATTGCAATCTTGAGCAAGATGGGTAAGTGGCACATTAAGAAGAGTGGTAAATCATAATCATGTATATCACATCGCTAAGTGTGCCTAAATTGAGCCATTTAGACAAAAGTCAGAAATTTGAAAGTATTAGTATATCTTTGAAAAACTAGTTGAAAAATATATACAAATGAATTTCAAAGGTTTTCCAAAATTTTTGGCTTTAGAAAATTTTATTTTAAGTAAAATTGAGTTTCTAACCCAAAACTGCAATCTAGTATCTTGTTTTGGATTTAAACTAAAAATTGGCTAAAATCAATTTTAAAAGGAATTTGAAAAGTGCCCAATACCAAAAATTTTGAGTTGTCTATCTCAAACATTATTGGTATTCAAATATTTTCCAAAAGGCCAATCAAATGTAAGTTTTTGGATTTTGAACTCATCCAAAATCTTATGTTGACCTAATCTAGCACTTAAATGAGTTTTACCATTTGGGCCAAAATTATTGACCTACATTGGCTCATAAGGGTATTACAAACTTATACATACAAATGGATGCTAAAAACACCCTCACATGCTCATTTTGGCAATCTTGAAGTTTTTTTGAAAATGAATTTGTTTAGAAAACAAAAGGAATAGTTTGTTAAAACTCTTTTGTAAGATAAAACTCTTATTAACTCTGGCATATAGATGAAAATGCTCCAAAAGTGGTTTCTGTTTCTGTGAGAAAAACTTTGGAGCAAATTACAACATGATATCAAACTTCGCAAATTATATCTCCTTCTTTCTATAAGTGGTATCCCCTAGAAATAAGTATCAAGTGGTTTACGTGTGATCTACAAAGTGATACCTCCATAATTGAAGATGAATTTAAAATTGGTATTCATAAGTTGATTTTAATCCTTCAAGAGAAGATCAAATGTTGAAATCAACCTTGTGTTTATAAGGGATACTAGTTGTTTATACAAGTGATATCAAGTTTCTACAAATGAAATCAATAATACTTGGTATCATTTACGCTCACAAGTGGTTTCAAGTTTCTACAAATGGAATCAATTATACTTGGTATCATTTATTTTCACAAGTGTTATCGATTGTCATCATAAGTAGTACAAATGTCAAAGTGATGTATGCTATTCATGAAAAGACAAAAGCACCACAAACAGGTAAAAGTACCTATTATGGAGAAAATAAGAAATCTTTGATGTCAAAAATTCTTGGTTCTAGATGACAAAGAGGAAGAGAAAATTTAAATGGGGAGAAATGGTTAAAGAGAATATGCCAAGATTGAAAAGAATTTTTTGTGTCTCAAAAGAGAAGAAAGCCATGTCAAGAGAAACTTTTGTGTTAGGGAGACTCTTTTTTCAAAAATTCCTATTGGAAAATTTTCTCAGGAGTCCAAAGTTTATTTTTGCAAAATTTGAAAGCATTTTAACTTAATTTAAAAAATTTTAAGTTTTTTCTCTCTTTGCTCAAATGTTGAAAATTCAGAGTTTTGATGGTTTTGAGCATATTTGTGATTTTTCTATCTTTAAAGGGTTCATATTTTGAGGAAGGCATAATAATGAGTTTTCATCCCCTATAGTTGATATTCTATTCCAAATTTTTATTAGATTTTTGGAACATCATTTGATTAGTTTTTCAGCCATGTCTCAAAGCCCAAATGGAATGCAAAATTCTGAAAATCTAAACTTTCAGTTTTCTAAAGGTTTATGATTTTTCATATCTTCAAAACGGTTGAGATTTTGGAGAGCCTCCCAAAATAAAACTTGTCTATATTTTTAAAGACTAGCTTCATGATTTATCTCATATTTTTTGGTGCTTGTTTCTCCCCTTTTCAAAATGCATTAAGGAGCTTTGGCTTTATCTTTTTGAGCTCTTTTGCAAATTGAAAAAGTATTTCGAGGAGATTTCAAGAGTAAGCTTCTTTGAATATGTTTCAAATATTGTTTCCTTTTGTTAACTCGAAAGATGGCCTCATTTAAAGTTGTTTTGCTCTTTTAGGCCATAAAGAGGGAGTTTGTGGAATTCTTGTCTTTTATTGAAAATTTCTTAAATCCAAGCCCCCAAATTAGCCGTATTTATCTATTTCACACTCATTATAACCAAATCAAGATAAATTCATTGCCAAGATCTAAATTTTGGAAAGTCTCCATATTGGCTTGACTTTCTTTTGCATTATTGGTGATTAGTGCTAAAAGGGGGAGAATTTTTTGTTATTATTGCCACATTTGGATGATTGATATATTGTCTTGTGATTTCACATTATTTGGTGCATCTCTTGAGGAGGAGCATCTCATTCATACACATAGCCACCTATATACATCAAGCATGTCATTCCCATATGCATGATGCTTGAATTGCTTAGTGACATGCATGGATATAGTTTAATAGCTTAAATTTCTATCATGTGTTAATTATATCCAAATGTTGTCATTAATAACAGATTTGTCATCAATTACCGAAAAGGTGAAGATTGTAAGTTCAAGCTCTAATTAGATTGGTTTTGGTGATTAATGACACATCTAAATAAGAATCTAACTCATAAATAATAAATCTAAATATGAGACTAACTCATTTGTTGAATATGGTATTGCTTAGTCTCATTTTGATGAAATAGTGAAAATCATGAAGGTATGCATTCAACGTCATATTCTTATAACTTACTGCATTCCTTGGATCTAAAATATAGGTTGAACTCCTCCAAAATTCTAACTTGAATATGTGCATATGTTTTTATTGCACATTTTTACATGCACACATTTAGGGGGAGTTCACTCTATGTTTTGTGGTTTCATTTGTATTGATCCATATTTTTCCGCATATATTGGTTATCTCTACTTTGAAACATGTCCTTTGAGTATATAAAACTTGTATAGTTCATATATACTCCTATTATTTTATATTCAATTATTTGTGTATGGGACTAACCTGTTTGTCAAGTGTTTAAAAGGTTTAGTCCCAAATTTTGCTTGACGACTTGGAGATGCATGCTAAGGTTGACAAGAAGATCGACATGGCTGTAGACAATGGTCATGCATGTATTTGAATTTAAATTCTAAAGCCAATTGTGCATTTTCTCCATACTCATATTATTGTGTATTCAATTATTTGCGAATGGGACTAACATGTTTATCAAGTGTTTAAAAGGTTTAGTCCCGGATTTTGCTTGACAACATGGAGATGCATGCTAAGGTTGACAAGAAGATTGGCATGGCTCGAGACAAAGGTCAAGCATGCATTTGAATTTAAATTCTGAAGCCAACTATGCATTGTCAGGAAAATTAATAGTATCGGGGTGTAATTGGCGGTACTACCGCGGTGCAGTATGACCGGATGGCATGTGTGGTAGTACCGCACCTCGGTGGGACCAAACTTTAGTTGGTGGTACATAATTTTAGAAAGGTACGTTTTAGAGCATGTTTGCTCTCTAGGAAAGCGGCAGTACTGGAGTACTATTGACGGAACTACCGCACCCTGGTAGTATTGAACCTTAGATGGTGGTAGTATTGCACTTTAAGTTTAAACAGTTTTATATTCAATTTATTATCTTATTATTTGTTGAGATTGTCATCAATAACAAAAAGGGAAAGATTGATAATCTAGTCCCTCCATTATGAGTTAATGGTGAGTTTTGACAATTAATGACAATTGATGAGACTAGCACTTTCTATGAGTTAGATGAATTGATGGGATTATGTGCACTTATTCTAGAGAATAAATACTTATGCTAACCGCCCTTTCAGACAGGCCCACAATGCAATGGGTTGTCGTAGACAGGTCAATTGGAGTTTGGCTAGTCTTAGGAGGATTTGCGACCACAAGGTGGTCGTAGAATAAATTACGACTATACCATGGATGTAGGTGTACTTACGACTATGAGGTGGTCGTAGAAGAACTTACGACTAAGGTGTTATCATAGAAGAGCTTACAACTAAGGGGTTAACATAGAATAGCTTATGACTAAGGGGTAATCGTAGAAGAGGTTACGACTAACTTGTGAAATATATCCCTTATAGATAAAGCGTATACTCAAGGAGCATAATGATGCAATCATATTATTTATAGATACATAACAATTTGAGGATTATTATATCCTTATCAAACCTCATGCATCTAATCCTTGTAACATGTGATTATACTTTGCAAATGTGTTTTGCAAATGGTTGAAGTCCATGTACATACTCCTTGTGGTATGATCTAAGTTTGCAAATTTGTTTTACAAATTGTTGGAGGTCATGCATTATCCCTTAGCATGGTCTAAGATTGTTTATTACTATTTCCTTAGACTTAGAACATGGTAGTAACTCTTTGGATCTCTTATGATTTCTACATTGATCTAATGTTTTTGAGATCATGCAAATGGATGTGTTGTGTAGCCCTCTAAATAAGATTTCTATAGAGTCCAATATCACTCAATTCCAACATCAGAGTTAAAAGTTATGACCATTTTTTCGAGTGTCGTCTGTGCTGAAAAACAAAAAATGGTAGTTCCACCCTTATAACTGTGGTATAACCGCAGTGTGGTAGTACCGCCCTTATACCTATGGTATCACTGTAGCATGGTAGTACGGCCCTTATACCTGTAGTAGTACCGCACTAACTTCCAACGGCTACTTTTTTTGAACCCCAAATAGCCGTTGAACCTCAGTTGTGGTAGTACCGGCCCCATAACTACGGTACTACTGCAAATACTAATTTTCAGGGGATTTTGCTTCCAATGGCTAGTTTTTATGGTGTAGGCTATAAATATCGCCTTGGCTAGTTGGGAGACAATCTTTTCTACTCCATTTCACTCTCTTAAACTAGTATGAGCTTCTTCTCTCAATTGTGCATGTGTTGCACCTTGTGAGCAAGGAGAGAGGTCTCTAATTGCATATATTGCATCTAGAGGTGGATTTTGTATCCACTTGAGCTTGTGCATTCATTGCACATGGTGAAAATTAAGCACGAGATTTGACTTGTTACTCTTGGAGGTTGCCAACTCCTAGACAACTTTGGAGGCATCGTGTCCGGTGATCTTCTTAAAGAAGCTTGCCCATAGAAATGATAATTTCTTGTTATCGTGAGGAGCAACAGATGTCTGGAGATATGGCTGTAGCTTCAAATACACCCAGCCTCCCACATCAGAGTGACATTCTGTGTGATTCTTATCAGCCTGGTGCTTCATGAGTTGCTACGCCCTGAGCAATTGTTGTTGGAGAAGCCGATTGAGAAGTTCCCTTTCCTTGAGCCATGTCTTTAGATCAGGCACAAAGCAACTAGTTAGATCAGTGATGTCAAAATGCTGCGGAGGATGACCATGGAGTACCTTGAATGGAGTGCATCCCAGAGCTAAGTGTTATACTAGAATTCAGCTAGCGGCAGCCACTGCACCCATTTGCCCAGGCAAGAATGCACAGAACATCTCAAATACCCTTCCAAGCATTGATTGATTAGCTCAGTTTGCCTGTCCGTTTGAGGATGATACACTGAACTCAAGAGTAGTTGGGTATCCATGAGCTTAAATAATTCTTGCCACGCCGCACTCATGAAAATCTTATCTCTGTCTGAGATGATAGCCTTAGGCATGCAATGTAACTTGTAGACATTATTGAGATAGACCTGAGCCACATTGAGAACTGTATAAGGATGGGACATGGGATTGAAATGTCCATACTTGGTGAATTTGTCAATGATGACAAGTATGACACTATATCCTTTTGAGGTTGGTAGCCCTTCGATGAAGTCCAAACTGACTGTTGTCTAGGCTTGTGATGGTACTAGCAAAGGTTGAAGCAATCCTGGTACTTTGACATGTTCCACTTTGGCTTGTTGACAGATGGCACACTCCTACACATACCGTCTAATAGCTTCTTTCATCTTAGGCCATGCAAACATTGATTTAATACGATGATGTGTTCCATGAAAGCCGAAGTACCCCCCCCCCACACACACACACCACTGCTATGCAAGGACTGCATAATATGCTGCTAAGCGAGTTTATTATTACCCACCCAAATGCGATCTTTGTACTTAATGACTCCATGTTTCAACTAGAAATCTTTGTCTACACTCGAATGAATGCTCAGTTCAGCCAGCAATTGCTTAGTTGTAGGATCTTCTTGATACCCGGCAGTGAGGTTCTCTATCCAAGAAGGTGTGCTATAGGATATGGCAACTATAGAGCTCTCCTCTTGTCGGTGTGACAAGGCATCTGCTGTTGCATCTCCTGTTGCATTATATTGGATGGTATAGTTCAACCCCATGAGTTTGACGAATGCTTTGTGCTGGATGCTTGTGTGAAGTCGTTGCTCCATCAAATGAATGAGGCTCTTTTGGTCGATACGAATAACAAATGCACTCTACTATAAATAAAATCACCATTTTCCATAGCTAGTAAGATAGCCATGCATTTTTGACACTCAAACGTTTGCTATGGTAGGCAATCAGGGTGGCCCTCTTGCATCAAAATAGCTCCCACACCTGATTTGCATGCATTGGTTTCTAAAATGAATCCTTTGGAGAAATTTGGGAGGGCGAGCACCGGGGCTTGTACCGTGGCTTGCTTAAGAGCTACAAATGCCTCTTGTGCCAAGCAAATGGACTATTTTCTGCAATAAATCAATCAATGGATGGCTAATGATTCCATAATGCTTGATGAACTTCCTATAGTAGCTCGTGAGTCCCAAAAATCCCTGAAGTTCCTTCAAATTCTGTGGTACTGGCTAGTCAACAACCACTTGCACCTTGGATTTGCTGGTAGCGACACCACTGGGACCAATAATATGAGCAAGGTATTCTGACTCTTGCTGAGCCATGTAACACTTGGATCATTTTACTACCAATTGATTTTCTTGCAGCCGACTAAATACCTCTACCAAATGTGTCACATGGTCCTCTAATGTTGGGCTATAAATAAGTATGTCATCCATGAAGACAATTACATACTTGCATAGCACATCTTCAAAAAATGTAATTCATATGTCCTTGAAAGGTTGCCAGGGCATTCGTGAGGCCAAAGGGAATAACCAAAAACTCATATAGTCCATGATGAGTTTTAAATGTTGTTTTATATTCTTCCCCTTCCATGATCTATATTTGGTGATATCTGGATCTTAGATCCAACATGATAAACCATTTAGCTCCTGCTAACTCATCAAGCAACTCATCAATAATCGGCAAAGGATGCTTGTTCTTCACTGTAATGAGTTTGAGTTGACGGTAGCCCACACAAAAGCACCATGTGCCATCTTTTTTCTTGACTAATAGGACTGGCAATCCGAAAGGGTTGTGACTCTTCTTGATGATCCCTGCTTCCAATATTTTGGTTACTAGCCTCTTAACTTCAGTCTTCTATTGAGGTGAATAATGAAAGGGTCTCATGTTCACCGGCTGTGTTGCAGGAATCAAGGGAATTGAATGATCCTCTAGCCGAGAGCGTGGCAGTGCCTTTGATTCTTGGAACACATGTTCATATTCTTATACTACTTTCTGAATCGGCTCTGGCAGCACATCTGGAGTTTCCTCACCAATATAATGAAGCTCCTGAGGTTCCACATTGCTACCTTACTACTCTGCAGCTGCTGCTGTCACTTGCACACAATGAGTAACAATGTTGTGTTTGAGTAACCCTTTTAGTTTCTTGCCCCCAATGGGTCTACCTACCACTGTGCTATCCCGAAAACCTTGGAGTTGGGTGAACCTCATAATCATTTTATGCTAACGGATCCACATGGGACTATGATCCTCCAACCAATCTGCACCAAGGATCATGTCATAGCAATTGAGTGGAATTACCTTCATGTCTTGACAAAACGTGTGATTCTGCAGAAACCATTCCAATTGTGGTATTGCTTGTGAACAACTCAGTGATCCTCTGTCAGCCATGACAAAACATGTTTCTTCAATGGGTTGTGTCACCAATCGGAGCTGTTGCCCTAGCTGTTCATTGACAAATGAGGTCACACTGCCCAAATCTACCAAAATCAGCACTTCTTGCTTGCCAATGCATCATTGCAGTCTGAGAGTACGTCTCTTGTGTTGGGTCTTGAGAGGGGGGTTATTAACTAACATGAGCACCTATCCTGGCATTGCCTCACCATCACTGCTCTCGAAGTCAGATTGATACTGCATGGCTTCAAGGAATTCTTCTACCACATGCAGCGAAACCTTCTCTAGGCATTCATGGTTTCTACTCCATTCCTCCCCACATGTAAAACATAGCCCATTGACTGTTCAGTATGATTTTAGGGTTGCCAGCTTCTCCTTAATTCGGCTATCTTCTGGTTTCTTTAGTTCTTCCCTTGTTTGATGCTTATACTCTTACCCTTTCAACGAGGCCATTTCCTTATCATTGGATGAGCTAAATTTCGACTGGTTCCTACCCAGGTTTTTGTGACCAGCTTTCCTGAAACTTCTCTTGGGTCCCACTTCCAACTCTTCTTCCTGCAATAAAGCCATGACACTAGCAATATCGACGTCAGGAGGGCGGTGCAACCAAAGTGTAGAATGAATGTTATCTCTCAGACCCTCTAAATACTCATGAACAAAAAACAATTCATCTAAGGTGGGATTATACAACCAAAGATGGTGGTGTAATTGCTCGAATTGGTCCATGTACACCTGCACTGATGTGGTTTGCCTAAGGGGTCTCAATTGATGCCGGTAATGCTAGTATTTGCTTTGGTAAACCTATGGGTAACCATTTAACACATCTCCTCCCAACTTTCTATCTTACCCTGCTCCTCCATTTTTTGCAGTCACAAGGCTGTCGTGCCTATAAAATTCAGTGCGGCAAACCTAGTTTTCAATGTTTCCTGCACTCTAAACACCTCAAAGTAGGTCTCACACCTCTGCCTCCACAACATTGGGATTTTTCTGTTGAACTTTGGAAACTCCATTTTGGGGGTGGGGTTTGGTCCAGGGCGAATAGGAGGATTGTGGTGGAACTGATTGAACCTCTACCCTATGTACGCCTTTCATCAAATACCTGACATGCATGAGAGTGCGCCAAAAATGTACCCTTGACCGGGGCGAGCTAAGGGACTCGAGAGTCCACCAGCATTACCCTGGGTGAGGATGCTCTCGTGGTGGCGATGAGGCCCGATGATGTGATCGCCCGACGATGGTGCCTCTTGGAGCGCCGGTGGTGACACCGATGCCGATTCTTGTGGGCTCGACGCTCCTCATGGGCCTTGGTGGTCAGGCGTAGTTGCCTTGGTCTCCAATGTTTGTCTCGATCTCCCCAAGCATCGTCTCAAAGGTGGTAAACCCATCGCAAAGTTGCTTCATCAACTCCGACGCCGTGTCACTCTCCTCCTCCATCAACGCCATGGCTTGAGTCACCTTTTCTTCGAACTGATTGAGCTTCTTTGTAGGGGCCCAGATATTACAATCCGGATCCCTCTGTGATTACCGCACTATTCCCTGGATTAGTAGATAGTGCTCACAGATTACAGTTCTGAATATCAAAGTACATATCATGCGGAAGCGTAAATATAATAGTAAACTTACACATGGGCCGATTAGGCCGAAGTCAATAAGTTGCAGCAGCGGAAAAACGAAGCACACAGGTAAGGATAGAATCATGGGGATAAGGTAATCCCTACCCATTCTAACTTTAAAGGAGTATACCCCGGGAAGCTGGGGTGGCACACAAATCTTGCAAGCTCTTTAAAACAATCTTTTCCTGTGACTGCGAAATATAACGCCCGAGGGCAAGAAGGCAGTGCACAGGGCCAAAGTGAAAGCTCGCGACACGACAACGTCTATTCGGGGAAACACACATATGAGGGCACAGGGTTTATTTGAATAGTCCGTTTAGAACGAGGCTACCTTATCTTCATGACCATCTTCAACGTTCTTAACCTTAAATTTCAGCGTAGGGTATGAGAAGGGAAACAAAATTTTCCTTTTGAAATTATTAAAAGGAAGAGGAAGTATTTGGAGGTGGTTTGCTTGATATTAGTGCTCTTTCTTGTATTATCATCGTTTTTTTTGAAACTGTGTGGCAAAAATGGATATGTATATATATATATTATTATTATTCTGGATAAGAAGCTTTTTTTCTAACAATGGGTAATAAAACCTAATATGGGAAATAGGCTTTTACTAAAATAACTCTTTTAAAAAGCCATACCTCAAGGTTTACCCTTAGGCTTTTATTTTTGAAACACAAGATCCTTTTTAGGGAAAAGTTTTTCGACAAATAACTTTATTTTATCTATTTGGAAATCCAAAGTGAATTTTTGGAACTTTTTTTTTGGCCAGTAGTTGAACTTACAAAAATTTCCTTGGAGGGTCAGGTTTGCCAAATGAATGAGTTTGAAAACTGAATTTTTTTTGTAATCAATTTTGATAATGATCCTCCCAAAGATAAAATATATATTTTTTAAATGAGTTTCTAATTTAAGAGTTGCGACTTTGGCCCAAGGAAAGTTTTCAAAAAGAGTGTACAAAGTAAGTGCCAGATTTTTATTATTTTGAATTCGGGATAAGAGAGCCTCGGATGTAAAAATGGCCAGGGCAGCATATAGTAAGAGGGAATCGAGATGAGATTGAGCAATACTACTTATAATTTTGGAAATTATAATTTTTAAGAAATAATTCTAGTCATGAAACTAACGGTCAGGCTAACTAGGTCACGACCTGCAGTCGATATGCTCTGATACCATCGCTGTAGGGGCCCAGATATTACAATCCGGATCGCTCTGTGATTACCGCACTATTCCCTGGATCAGTAGATAGTGCTCACAGATTACAGTTCTGAATATCAAAGTACATATCATGCGGAAGCGTAAATATAATAGTAAACTTACACATGGGCCGATTAGGCCGAAGTCAATAAGTTGCAGCAGCGGAAAAACGAAGCACACAGGTGGGACCTTCAGGACATGCCCACAGGCAGCCAACTGGAGGTTCGCGACCTAGCCCTTGACATCTTCATCTTCTCTGACAGCTTGTCCCATCTTGTTGCTGAGGCAAGGTGATTTGATTCCTGAATTTTGTCGCAAAAGCGAGCGTGAGCACTCCGACCTCGTGCTCCGCGAGCCAACACACAGAATGCAAATAAATAGTATGCATGGCTTAACAAAGGAAAAGCTCGGGTTATTTTATTTGCCATAAAACGCGTCTAGTAGCATTTCTATTATTATATCATGTTGTTGTTTTGTGACCTAAAGACTCCTCACCACCAATGACATCATCGACTTAATCCACCAATGACTCACGCTCTTTATTAACTGCTGTCTAAGACTCCCAGCAGCGATTGCCATAATTGACGTAATCCACCGAGATTACACTTCCTTTATTGAGTGCTCTCTAACTCCAAACAACATGTGTCATCCTCTACTCAACCCACCGAGCATATTCTTTTTGTATTGGTTGCTATCTAAGACTTCAAATAGCAAGTGACATTATCCAATTACTCCATCGATTTTACAGCTTCTATATTTATTGCTGTCTAAAACTCCAAACAACGTGTGACATCATTTAATTAATCCACCAATATCTTTTGTATTCTAATCCCTAACAATCTAATCCATTTTGTTACTGATCCTCAACCATAATTTGCTCTTCCACTTATCACCTTATAACCCATCTCTAACTGCTTTACTATTGTACCTCCACCAAAAATATCATTGATCAAGTCTACGAATCGTTAGTATACATCCACCAAAAATTATCATTGATTAAGATTAATCTCCCATAGTTATTTTCATACCTCCAAATTCCCAAGATTCAAATTATCCATCTAGTATTTGATCAAATCATATTAATCACATCATTGTCACTATCTTCCAAAAATTTATACTAAGTATCAGTGTTGTAATCCAACAATTACTTTTATGCTCTCTAATTCTACAAAGATTATTTGAATCATCTATCTAGCCTATATATTCATTTAGGCTCCACCAATTTATCTTTCCAAAATCCACATTATCACTATCCCTGTTATGATCAACATGAATCCACCAACTTCTTTATGCAATTACCATACACAATCATCTTCTTTTCTTACGACTCCATTTATTCTTCCTATATTTTATCTTGTAAGAATAGAAATGCCACTAATTGTAATACAATACATAAAATTTCCTGAGACCTAGCAGCTTTAGAACAAAACATAATGTTCAAGGAATATTAACATGACTTTCTATACATATGGCATCACATCATATGCCTAATATCACCATAATTTTTCCATACATACGGCATCACACCGTATAACATCTTTCAGCGTTATAGCCGCTTAACTTACCACTGGTACGACACCCAGGACAACTCAAATCAGGGCTTTCCGCTGCCCTCCACTTTTCCATCCCACCCACAAAACATTTTGAAATAGAACTATATCTGGTTAAGTTCCCATGTCCGCCCTTGACCGTGGGCACAGCTATTCGAATAGTTTTGACTCTGCAGAGTTTGTACACTTTCACCACAAGAGACAATCAACTCATTGCCCCACACGATTCCTTAGACGTGTGGTTGAGCAGACCATCACAGTGACTTTTCAAAGTATCTAGTCCCTTTTGTCATCTCACCTTATGGGCTTCTCCCACTTGCGGTGGGTCCCATCTATGCACGGGATGTTCCTCACGGCTACTAGCGTTATTCGGGCTCCACTCCCCTCAGCGCTAGTACGACTGGGGAACTTCACCCTCCACTCGGTGTACCTTTAGGCCTTCTCTTGCCCTTGCGTATCCACTTCTATCCACTACCAGTGAGATGAGTCCGGGGTTTCGATAAATTTACTTAGCCAAGTTGTACTTTACAGACTTGTGGTTGAACTGTTTTACACAGGAGGTCATGACAAGATTCGGTCCTTAGTGGTATCTGGGCGGTCTACCACTAACCCACTTTGTGCATCCACTGCACCACACTCACACCCTCAAACCAATCCGCCCAGATAATTAAGCAAGTTAAGAGTTTTGGGAGCATAAAATAGCCATGTCAAAATATACCAGTCATTCCCACCATGACTGCCCGAATCAATTTTTCTTGATTAAAAGTGATGCTTAGGGCAATTCCTTGCCCCGGGTTCTTAAACAATGCTAAGCATGGCATATAACTAAGGACTTATTTTTGAAAGCTAACCATTATAAAATTTTCCACTAGGCGACAAGGTTCACGTGTGCAATATTCCAAAGAGGGGTGTAATACTATTCAAGGTAAACAATAGGCATATAACTAGAATCTTAAATTATCATGCATTTGCGTATAAATTAACAGCATGCAATTTGATAATTTAAACAAAAGTAATTTGCAGAAAATGTAGGTTCAACATGATCAAAGTATTGACTCGCCTTGGTCACAGGGGGTGTTTTCTGGATTGTCTGAAGCTTCTAGTGCCGCTGTCTCTGCCTCCTCCTCTTGTGCTTCGTAAGCTATTTTTAACGCGCGCGAAAATTTGGATAAAAAGGAAAAAGGCAATCAACAAACCAATAAACATTCACCAAAATACCCAAATAAATTCAATACCAATTTTCTAGTTTCATTTGTTTTGGTGCTATTGTAATCCCATTTTGAGTAACTAAAGTTCAATCATACTCATTTTAACATTCTGCATTCCATAATTTTATTTCGATGTCATGATCTGGGTTAGTGATAATATCTAATAGCCTATCTTGCTAACGGTTGATTTCTATACCCTTTAATTGATGGGTCATTATTTCATGTGACATTTTAATTTATGTTTAATCATTCATTCTATTTATTTGCTAAAGGTTTAAACAAAGTTATTTATTATCCAAGCTCATATGTGCACACATGGATACTCACTGTCGGCTGGATCCTCTGATGCACAGCAAAATAGCAAAAATTAAACACCCAAAAATAAAACCACCCGGCGCGGCGGAGCGGGCTCGAACGCGCGCTGCCTGGGCGTGTTCTAGCACCGACGCTGATAGCCAGGAGAACCTCTCAATCGTTGCTTACTTATACAGGCGACTATTACCTTTTGAGGTACGTACTAGCAGAGGTAGGGCAGAGAGAGCTGGAACAGGGGAAGGCTTCGGCGACGGGTTCGTCGGCGTGGAGGGACCGGGGAGGCTCGGGTGGCGGGCGAAATGGAACCCTTGCGTCCTCGTGAAGATGATGGAGTTGGCGGCGACGGTCGGGAGTCACTGGAGTAGGGCCGGCGGCGTGCGGTGGCGGTGGCCCAAGGAGGAGGTCGTCGCCGGTGAGCTACAGGGCCGGAGAGACTCGGCCGAGGGTAGGATCAACTTCGGTGGGGTCCTAGGAAGGTGTGGGAGGAAGCAATTGGACGGTGGTGGCGGGATGCGGCGGCGCGCCCGCTTGCCGGAGTTTAGGAAGAAGGGGGGCGCGGCGGCGATTTAGGAGGCGAAAATGCAATTCCTCTCTACTGGAGGGAGAGGGTAAGGTGGTGAGTCCGTAGAGGTCCTCGGTGGAGCTTATAGATGCGTGAGGAGGGCTGCCCTCGGGAGCTTGTCCGCGCGGTTGGGGCTGGCACCGGGAGACTCGCCTGCACAGTCCCATCGGCAAGCAGCGGAGCAGCGGAATTGCAGAGCAGGGGCATGATGCCGCTGTGCCACTCGAGAGAGGGAAGGGGACTCGAACCATCCATCTGGAGGGACGGCTCAGCAGCGCGGGGAGGAAAAAGAGAGCACTGGCGGCAGCGCGGGGGAAGAAAAAGAGAGCGGCGCAGGGTCTTGGCGCGGTGGACCAATAGGCGGGGGCGACGTCGTCCAGCGTTTCCGAGGCGGGGCGGAGGAAAGGAGGCGCGGAGGAAAGGGACGACGTGGAAGCAGCTCGTCCGCGCAGCAAAGGAAAAAGAAAGAAGGAGGAAGAGACAGAGAAGGAGCAGGCGCTCGGGGGAGGAAAAGAGGAAAGGAGCGGAGGCGCTGGGGAGTGGGGCCCGGCGGAGGAAGGAAGAGAGAGGGAAAAGAGATAGAGTTGGGCCCACCTGTAATGGAGAGGAAGAAGGAAATGAAAGAAAAGAAAGGAGGCTTGAGCAAAATTTTATAATCTTGGATTTTCAATTTGAACTTTACTTCTCATTAGGATTTGTTAATTTTAAGTTGGGCATGATTTTCGATATTTGAATTCTAGTTCTAGTGTTAAGACTATTCTTGAATTTAATTGTACAGTTTATGTATGTATATATTTGAGTTGTACTTTTAGTTCAACTATTTCCCTTTAACTAATTTATAACCCAGGTTTTTATTTCGTAGATAGAATTTTGGAGTTACTTTCTTAGGGTTAAATACTATGTAAATTATTTGTATTCATTTATCTAATTATTTATTTTTAGGATTGCTATTTTGTGCTCGAGAATTATTTTTAAATATTATTTGCTCAACACTAAACTCAGGAAAACCCAAATAAGATGTTGAACCAAAAATTCAAGTGCCAGTAAGATGCAAATAAAAGTTTTAAATTTCTCAAAATTTCAAACATCCAAAATTTAGGATGTTACATTCTTCTTGGGAACCAGAGTGGGTAGCAGAGGGCTCTAATACCAATTGTCATGTTCCAGTGGTCAGATCGAGAAGAAATGTGGGGATGGAGGATGGGGAAGTAGTAGAAATTAGGGAAGACAGAGCCAAGATTGGGGAATTTGGCTGTCCCTTATATTCTCTATATATTTCTTCTGTGACAATCTCCTTTGGTTTATATCCAACCAAGTCCTTCATCCGATTAAAAAACGATATAGGCCTTTACACTGTTCATGGTCCCACACATACTTTCTAATATAGTTTCTTGCTTTAGACGACCCACCTGGCCAAGGCGCCTTAGCACTTACTGCTTGGTTACATCTTTGTGCCTACCTTCCCGCCCTTGACGTGATCTTGTTTTTTTCTTCGGGAGCAAATTGTGTTGCGTTGAAGGTGCGGGAGTGAGAGAAGGTGAGTGATCAGTATGAAGAAACAAGATTAAGGGGGTGATTGATAGAATTAATCTTGTTTTGGTATGTTCTATTTAATTTGGAGAGTTTGTTTCGTATTTAGGGAGTATTAGTTGTGGATACTATAGTTAGTTTGTTATCTCTTCTGATGTGTTCTTGTTTTGGTAGGTTCTTGTTTTGGTAGGTGTTGCTCGTATTGTCACGTCAAGTGGTCCCACAGAGGAGGAAGATCACAGACATATGAGGGCCAGGCATCTCTCGCATACAGGCGACTAGGCAGGTCTTGTCCATGGGTCGCGTCTATGGACCATTGGGTCCCACTGAAAACAAAGGAGGCGCATCTTAGGAGCATAGTCGAGCGTGATCCGAGAGCAAAGGATTGGAAGAAATTCCAACAAAATTTTTGGCTTTTTGGCCATTTGTGTCACCGATATATCAGATGTGGTCTCCATTCTCGAGAAATACTATTTTTGGCTCCCTCCCGCAGCTAGAAAGCACACCAACCTCCTCACGCGCCCCGTAACCATGCGACCCTATCTGGCGCACTCGGGGGTTACGCGAATAGATGACGCGCTCCCTGGGCGCGCTAGCTCCCCCTCCACTAACGCAGCATGCAAGAAAATGCAAGCCTGTACTTTGGTGGCCGATCACTACTGTGAGGCCAATGGAAGTAGTTTTTGACAGCGGCAGCTCATCCACTTACTTTGCTGCACAGGCATATCAAGCGCTTGTCCTCTCCTAAACTATTAGTAGTTAACTGCAAGTCCGGGGAGCTAGCGCGTTCGGGGAGCGTGTCATCTACCTGCACGGTCCCCTAGGTGGGTCGTGCGGTCGGGGGCACGTGAGGAGGCTGGTGCGCTTTCTGGCCGAAGGAGGAGGCCAAAAATGGTATTTCTCGCACATGGAGGCCACCTCTGATATTTGGATGGCACAAACAGCCAAAAAAGCCCTACCACCATCGTTGATGTTATTTACTCATTTGGAAGCGTTTGGCTTGTGCTGCCATCGTCGATGTTACCACTTAGTATAAAGGAATCGTTGGAGCATTGTCGTGACGATGAGTACCGAATTGATGAATGGTACATACGAAGGAAGAGTGGCTATCGCAGAATGATACAATCAGGTTATGAAAAATGTGCAAGCTGGGACGTACTAACAGCTGAATTCAATGTTTTATGTAAGGCTTAAAACATTTCCAGATAGTGCTCCCCTGAACAGACAGCTGGTCTGCGGATTGTAAGGAGGAAATATGTCACGATGTATGTGATCAAGATGTATAGCAGCGAGTGAATATCGGAGCCCTAAGGTATCATACCAGCCATATTTCCGGGGGGGTTCCGGCCCCCCAGCGCTCCACGTCACGCTCCCACGCTCGGCCGGCCGGCGCGTGGTGAGGCAATCGCGTACGGCCGGCCGAGTCACTTTCCCTCAGTTTTTTTGATAATTACGTATAAGTCCTCCGTTATCGCAAAAAGGTCCCTGTATTTTTTTGAATAAGCCCCTGCATATTTTTTTTGCTGGGTTGCGACCCGAGGTTTCCCGTAATTACGAACAGGCCCTTACTTCTTCCGAAAAGGCCCTCGATTTTTTACGAAAAAACCCCTCTGGTCTCCTTTTATTGCGAAAAGGCCCACGATTTTTTTCGGAAAAACCCTTCGCTTTCTTTTTTTCTACGAATTTTTTCCTCTTTAACTTCGGTCCACACGGTGGCTGGCGTGGCGTTGCGCCACGCCTATGTGGCTAGTTATATAAAGGCAGGTATTAGCTGAATGTATCGAGGAAAACAAAAGCGTAAGCACCGACCATTGTGTAGTTTAACTGACAATCTAGCCAAAAGCAGTACAACTAGCCCCCGGCGTGACTCAGCGTGAACAGCATCGGCATCAAACTTGACTGCATGAGGTACTCCCCGTAGGAAATTTTTGTACGGATAACTTTTTTTTATTCGAAAATACAGAAATATACCCGCGGTTTCATTTTTTACAAAAATAGCCTCGAGTCGCCCAATGGGGAAGCGACTCGAGAATTTCGCCCACCCGAAAAGCGACATTTAAGGAATCTACGAACCGTTGGGCGAATCAACGATGTCGCCTGCACGTTGGGCGACTTAATATAAGTCGCTGTACGGTTGGGCGACTGTAATGCAGTCGCCCAACGCTAGGGCGACACAGGGGGGGTTAAGGCGGCCTGCCCAGCCGGCTCCCACTACCAACCACCTTTTTCACTCATTCAGCAAACACATTCAGCGCACAGAGAAGAGGAAGAAGGAAAAGAAACAAGGGGGAGAAGAGAGGAAGGAGGGGAAGAAGAGGAGAAGGAGAGGAAGGAGGGGAAGAAGAGGAGAAGGAGAGGAAGGAGGGGAAGAAGAGGAGAAGGAGAAGAGGAGGGGAAGAAGAAGAGGAGAGGAGGAGGTGAGGGAGGAAGGAGGAGTAGAACCTATTCCATCAATTTGGATCCAGGTATTTTTTTTGGATTATGTTGTATTTGCATTATTATTTATATGAAATGTTGGTGTTAATAAAAATTATAGATGTAGAATAATTAGTACCGTGTTAGTATGGAAATATTATTGTAGAAAAGGTTTGGTATGCAATTTGTAGTATGGTATAGGAAGTTTAGTATTGTGCGATATTATTTGACATGTCGCAAAATTGAAATATATATGCAGGCCGACATCATCAATGTCCACTACATTGAGAGTGTATTACGGAGCTGGAACCATTCGTGAAGGTCCGAATGGTGTGGATTTGAGCAATTTTCCGCAAGTCACTCTCGTACTTCCGGATGACGAGAATGCTCGAATGGGAGATGTGCAGCTTTGGCTGACCCGGAGTTTTTCGTTGAACCCTGAGGTGTACAGCGTCGTCGTGCAAGGGCTTTGGAGCCGGTCTCCCACGGACATCAGATGGGAGTTGAAGACATTGGTGCGCTCTGCCACATGGAAGGGCTTTTGTGCTAGGGTGCCGGCGTCGTGGATACGAGTGTGTGCTGCTTGTGCAACCGTGCTCAGTACAAGCAGCTGAGGAAGCTCGTGCAACAGCCGTTGTTGTGGGAGGTGCTAGCAGCTCGGGCGGGCCGCATGTTGGCAGACATGATGAAGTTGCTCGTCATGAAGCCGATGCGGTACATGAAGGAGAGTTACAGCCGTCAAGCCATAGAGAGCCAACTGGGCAAGCCGATGAAGGAAAGTATAATGAGTACATTGTGCAGCATATGGACTCTGATGACGAGAGGGCATGGGATGAAGAGGAAGCTGTAGAGGACGACGACGAGGACAGTTCCGATGAGGATGAAGTTCCTATCCCCCAGGAATGGAACCGGTTTAATGTGGAGGGTCTTTCCGCACATGATGAGCATGAATCACAATGGGAGTACCATGAGATAGAGGTTCGGTTGCATGCTATGTTAGCTGACAAGGAAGCGCTGCAGGATGCCATCAAGCTTTGGGCCCTTTCAATGCAGTGGACATTTCGCGTCGTCAAATCAAGCCAGGAGCAGGACACTGTGACGTGCGAGCAGACTGGTTGCCCTTGGCGGGTGCACGCCCGTAAACCTAAGTATGAGACTCATTGGATTGTGTCCAAGGGTGAGCCGCACTCCTGCATTCTAAACACTGTCTTGTCGAGACATCGTAACCTGACGTCTGGATTTATAGCCAATGTCATGTATGGGGAGATAGTGCAGAAGAAGGACATGGCAGCCACGCATATTGTGGTAGCTATTGAGAATAAATTCAAGTATAAGATTAGCTACGCGAAGGCGTGGCGGGCCAAGCAGAAGGCGTTGGAAAAACGTTTTGGCACTTTCGAGGCGGCGTACGACAACCTTCCTCGTATGCTTAATGTCCTGCAGGAAAGGAACCCGGGCACGTACATCGCCCTCCACGAGAAGCCGTCCATAAGTCCGCCAGGGTATGCGGTGTTACGGAGAGCAATGTTTGCATTTGGTGCTAGCATCGAAGTATTCAGGCATATGCTGCCAGTGATCTCAATTGACGGGACCTTCTTGACAGGCAAATACAAGGGGCAGATCCTGACGGCCATAGGCGTTGATGGTAACAATCAAATATTGCCGCTGGCCATTGCATTTGTGGAGAGTGAGAATTACGAGAGCTGGCTGTGGTTTCTCAGACATGTGAGGGCTGGAGTTGTAGCCACTCAGCCTGGTGTGTGCGTAATCCATGATCGCCACGCTGGTATTATCAAGGCAATAAGAAAACTTCAAGAAGACCCCGAGGAGGCCTTTCCTTGGCCGGACATGAGGAACCGGTGGTGCAGTCGTCACTTAGCGGCAAACTTTTTCAAGCAATTCCCTAAACAATCTTTGATGAAGCTATTCAAGAGGCTGGCTAGGCAGAACCAACAGTGGAAATTTGATGCTTTGTGGAGGTTGTTGGATGAGCACACTAGGAAGAACGTCGAAGAGAGGAGCAAGGAGCCGGTCACTCCTGGGGTGGCACAACCACAATGCTTGCCGCCAATCGATGCGCCTAACCCAAGTGGTCCAAGAAGAAGGAGCTCACGAAACATCAGGTGCTTCATGCAGTGGATCGAGCGGGAACCGTTGGAGAAGTGGTCGCTGTTGCACGACACGGATGGCGCAAGGTACGGAATAATGACAACTAACCTTGCCGAGGTGTACAATTGGGTTCTAAGGGGTCTCCGTTCTCAGCCCCTTGTCGCCATCGTGGAAGGTGTTCTTCACAGCACAATCCGGTACTTCAGGGAGAGGCACGCGAGTGCCGCACTTCATGCGGCCAATCCCGGAGCTCTGTATTCGGCAAAAATTACTGCTTACATGGAGATGAAGGCACAAAAGGGTCAGTTGCACACAGTGCAGGTCATGGGCAATAGGGAGCATCGTTTTGAGGTGATACTCCGTGATAGAGCCGGATTTGGGACGGCTCGTTCACTTGTTACGCACGAGGTATGTCTTGCAGATAATGGAAATGAACCTAGCTGCACGTGCAACAAGCTTAAGTTGTTACACAAACCATGCTCTCATGTCCTCGCTGCATGTGGGACCGTGGGTATGGATCCTTCGAACTTCATGTCCAAGTTCTTCTTTAAGGGGAGGGTACTACAGGCTTGGTGTGGGGAGCTCCGAGGGTTCAGGGTGGTGGGAAACTTCGCCACTTTGGACATTGCATCAATGACCTGGGTTCCGGATGTTAACATGTTGAAGGGTGGGAAGGGTCGGCGACAGAGCCGACGTATTAGGAATGACATGGATGAATCACAAGCTGGAACACCGGGTGCACGTTGTGGTCGATGCGGTCAGGAGGGGCACACAGCTAGACGATGCATGTCCTGATCAGTAGTTACATGACTTTTCTGTAATGTACTTGGTTATGTACTTATTTAGTACATGTATTTGCTGTTTGTTAAAATGAGATACTTTTGTGGCTCGTGCACAAGACAATCAATTCATGACATGCTTAACAACATTGCGCATTATTTCGATCGACCCTCGTACATACTACGGTACAACCATACACATCGTTGCTTATATGCCAAATGAGCCTCGTGGCACCCACATGGAGAACTGCTGAAGTGGACGCCTCGGACGGGGCTGGCCATCGTGGTAGTGGCACGCACATATGCAACTTGGGTTTGCACAGCAACATGTCGGATCGTACAAGCTTCCTATGTTGACAACCTCCTCGTTTCCCCTCTCGCATTGCATCTGTTGGCGGAGCTCATTGTTCTCCTCATTGAGAGTCTCCATTGTGATTCATGCCATCTTTACTTGGTGAGATGACAACACATGCCAGCTTTACGCAGTGATATGACAAAACGGGGCAGCTTTGCTCAGTCAGATTACAACACATGCCAGCTAAACTGCCTACATAAAGGCTACGATCTGAAAAGCCTTCATAGGGACATTTATTGCTACCCTGGAATCCTGAGGATAATCCAGGCCTATCGCTACAGAAACCAACAAAATAGGGGCGTAGGCTGTAGCCTTTACAGTGAGTGTTCACGTCATAGGCATGTATCCTTTCCAGTGAGTTTCATGTCACCTTTGCTTGTTGTTTCAGAAATACAGGCTACAGGCTCTGAAAAGCCTACATAGGGACATTTATTGCTAAACTGGAATCCTGAAAAAGCGAAAAGATTCATACGACCTCCTCTCCATGGACTATGCCCACTGCACCAGATAACCTGCCTACATAAAGGCCTCCTATGTCTTCCATACCACATCTCCTCCTCAAGCCTTCACAATACTACTACACAACAATGTCTTCCTGGAGGTCCGACCCATTTGGAGTGCTGGAATGGCATGAGCGCCCGAAGTGCCATTGCGGCTTTAGGACGATGTTGGGAGTCTGGACGGATCGAGTACAACGAGCCAAATACGGCCGTAGGTTCTTCAAGTGTCCAGACCTGGATGACGACTTCGTGGTAACGACAACAACTAAATCATTTGTTTCTCGTTATCGTTTTTCAACTTGATGCACGACATCTACCACGCCACACATAGGCTTGCAGGTTCATCGAATGGGTGGATAATATCTATTATATCCATAAATATACTTGCCTTAACCACGAGAAAACGGGGAATGAGCAGAAGGTGCGGCTCCTGGAATCTGTCCTCCTCCTGAACAATAATTATAATAATTGCTAAAGCAACAGTAACAAGTCTTTATATTAAACAAAAACACCCCCAAACTAATCCAACATGTTTAACTTGACTCAAAACCCCAAATCTTTTCGGACACCCTGTCCCCCTCTACAGACAGTCAACTTCAAAAATTCTTATCTAATGGTACAGAAGTCCGAACAGGGCATTATCAGATTTTCTGGAAAGATAATTAAATTATCTAACTAAATAAAGTTGGTGAGTCTCCCTGATTTGGCCAACTTCTACCCGCACCATCTAACTTTCTAGAACATCAATTCCGTAATGAGTTCTCTGGACAGCGCACTAAAATTGTCATAACTTTCACCCCAAGAGTCGGAATCAGGATTTCTTGATCTTTCTGGAAAGCTAAGGAAAATATCTGAAACTTTGATAATATGGAGATCCTCTGATTCTCCTGATTTCTAATCGCCCAAACCCATCTACCGAAACCTGACAGGAATTTCCCCGATCTACAGGACAGTCCGACTAGAAAAATCATAACTTTTTCTACAGAGGTCTGAATGACGCGTTCTAGCACTTCATGGAAATCTAAAGATGTCCTCTACAAATCTATAGGAGAAGACCAGACCTGAATCCCCACGGATCTATATCAAAAAGACCGTCTAACAGAGGCTGTCCTGAGCAGATCCGAAAACCGACATTGATAACGCAATTAGAATTTACATCTACTAGGGGAAGAACATGGATTACCCTTGACGAACACTGAAGAATACCACGAACAACCCACGAATCTCTCCTCTCCTTCTTTTCCTCTTTGCCCCTTCTTCTTCCCTTCCTCCGAGTCCAATCGCCTAGCTGCGAATTATTCCTTTCCCCTGATCATTCGGCATCAATTGGAGGTCTTGATCACCGGCAATGGAGGAGAGGGGAGGAGGAGGCGCTGCTGGACGGCGCAAGGCAGAGGGGAGGGGCGCACAAGGGGAGGAGAGGGGGAGGCGCAAGGGGGGAGAGGGGGAGGGGCGGCTAGGGTTGGAGGGGGGTAGGTGGCGCCCCCCTTTGCTGGCCGAAATCCCCACCTGGGCCAAGGCCCAGGCCCAGGTTGCCAGGGAAAAACAGAAAAACCCCCTCTAAACTTGATATTTTATTTTTCCCTTTAAGGTCCTTTACTCCGATTAAACGATTAACGGTCGAAACTCTTCCGGGATATTACATTGTCCCCATGTCAAAGCGACAAAGCAAGTTTTTGGTGTACTTAGTTTGATGAATAAAAGTACCAATCTTTGATTACTTGATCTGAAAGCCTAGTAAGAACGTGAGTTCTCCCATCATACTCATATCAAATTCTCTGCTCATAGTATTTGAAAACTTAGAAACAAGAGTATGAGAAGAACCACAAAAAATGATATAATCTACATAAATCTGAAAAGTAAAAGATCATTGCCATACTTGAGAGTAAATAATATTTTATCTACCTTACCCATTTAAAAATTATTTTTAAGCAAATATGATTTAACCCTATCATACCATGATCTAAGAACTTGTTTTAAACCATATAAAGGTTTGGATAGTTTGTAGATATGACCAGAAAATTTAGGATTTTCAAAATCAGGTGGTTATCTAACATAAACTTCTTCCTCAATATAACCATTAAGAAAAGCACTTTTAACATCTATTTGATACAATCTAAAATTCTTAGATGTAGCAAATGCTAAAAGAATTCTAGTGGTTTCTAATCGAGTAACATGTGCAAAAGTTTCACCAAAATCAAGATCTTCTACCTGGGTAAATCCTTGAGCCACAAGTCTAGCCTTATTTAGAACAACAATATCATCCTCATTTTGTTTATTCTATGAAACTAAAGTCTAGACTTTATTATGCTCAAAATTTTCTAATTCCTCGTGTATGGCATTAATCCAAGACTCATTAGAAAAGTGTGATTTACATCTTAGAGTTCAAAAGAGGAAACAAACGCAGAATGAGCATATGAGGGATTAGAGTTATACATATTGCGAAGGACTTTCTCACTTAACATACTAATCATTTGTTTAGGGAGATGACATTGTTGAATATGTAGAGGAGACTGTGGAGTCATCGTGACGTAGGTGTAGCAATAGTGGCCTCTACCTCATGAGAGGTAGGAACATGGACACTAGTTGTAGAATCCATTGGTGTAGATACATGTGTCAAAGTGTGACTCGAGATATCCCTTTCATTGTCATTAGAATTACAGAAGATGTCTTCGGGTGTGTCAATTACCTATATATCTGTACTATTGGATCTAGTACCAAGACTAGTATCATCAAACGAGACCTCGCAGGTCTCAATAATTTTGTTAGTTTGTAAGTTGAGTACATGATAACCTCGAGTGTGATATGCATATCAAAGAAACATGCCATTTGAGTATCTAGATTCAAATTTATCAAGATTGCCATGTTTAAGTATGAGGCATCGACATCCTGAAGTGAGAAATATTAGGAGTATGACCAAAACGAAGCTCATATAAAGTTTTAAGCAATTTAGCTCGCAAAATACTCTATTAGAAATATAGCAAGCAATAGAAATAGTTTTAGCCCAATACTCCCTACGTGTAGCATGTTCATTTAAATCGTTCTAACCATCTCAACCAAAGTTCTATCTTTACATTCTACAACACTGTTCTGTTGTAGCACACAAGATGTAGAAAATGATGATCTAAACCCTTTTTAGCACAAAAGGAAGCAAATGATGTGTTCTTGAATTAAGCTCCATTATACTTCTAATTACTCAAAGTGCTCCTAGAAGTTCATTAGCAAATCTAAGAGTAAGCTCTCTAAATGACAAAAAGCTTTGTCCTTAGATGCTATAAAGTAGACTCAAGAGTATCTAGACAAATCATCAACAATAACAAGAATATACCATTTACCTCCAGTAGACTGAACCCTAGAAGGACCTACAGCGTCCATATGCAACAATTGACCCGGAGCATCAGTCATGACAAATATGAGTGGAAGATGTGACAATGAGATATTTTACCATGACGACAGGGTGAACAAATTAGATCCATTGAATTTTCAATTAGGAGATTAGGTATTCCCCTAACAAGATTCATATTACTGATATGAGCAAGATGATTGAAACCAATATGTCCTAACCTATTGTATCGAAAAAATAAATCCTTAGAATCAGAAGAAACAAGACACCTAAGATTAGAGGATGGATAATATGAAAAGTCACCCTTAAATAAACGACCAACTCAAATAATTTTGCATACTAGATCACTGGATGAATCTAAAATGCAGCATGAATACTTTTAAAGCTTACTTCAAGATTATCATCTATCAATTGTGAAATTGAAAGTAAATTATAGCTCAACTTACAAAGAAGAGTTACTTCTTTTAAAATGAATTTATCATTGACGCACATAGTACCTCTTGCAAGAACTCATTCTTGAGAGTTGTGCCCAAAGTTATCATCTCATCACCAGGGGTACGAGTAAGGGAGGAGAACCATTATGAGTCTCCGGTCATCTGGTGAAAGCAATCAGAGTCAATGAACCATATGTTCTCCTTCTGCTTGCGACGAGCCTTCAAAGCACGAACAATCATCTTAGTATTGGGGGTTAGAAAATAAAGACTTAGGCAACCAGTACTGAGATACTTGATGAACTGAAGAAACAACAGGCAAAGATAAAGATTTAAGTGAAGAATTAGCCTTTGTTATATTCCGGTCAGACATCCATTGAAGAGCTAGTCTGATTGCCTGAGGCTGGTCTGACTGTGTGGAAAACACTGATCTGACCAGTCATATCGCAAAAACTCTCGAACCTGTAGAAAATTGATTAGAGGGACCAAAGCAATGACAAAGAGCTTGCACAAACTCTAATTTAGAACGAGGAATCTTGCTTAACCTGTCTTTTTTTTCTTTCTTCACTTTTCGAAAGCAAAATTGAATCAAATGACCATCTCTACCACAATGGTTGTATTGATACTTGACTTGATGAAAAGTCGTATCTGTTGACTTCACAATACCCACTTTGGTAGAGGAATCCTTTACAATACCAGCATAGTTGAAGACAAGTTATTTTAGTTCAAATTCTACTTCAAATTTTACAGATTCAAGAAACTTAACAACCTTAGGAGAGTTATTCTTGGCATGCTTAATATAATTAAATCCTAAACCATGATTTTCACATTTATTTTTAACTTGTCTAGAATCATGTTCAGTTTTTTCTTGCCAAAAGAAAATCTCTCTAAAGTGTCCTTAATATACTCATTCTCTTTAGCCAATGTGAGACAAGATGTGCACTTAACAAGTTTATTCACTAAATTCTTAGAAGCACTAAACTGAGCCAATCTACGTTTTTCAGCAAAATCATTGAGTTGTCTAGTCAATACTTCTATTTCAATGTTAAGCTCAGGACAGTTAGAGTAAGAAAGTGTCTCATGATAAATCATTTGTTGAATTAATTCTTCAGATGAATTAAGTCTAGCTTCTAGCAATTCACAATTAGAGTAAGCTTTAAAATGAGTATTTAAAATACTTGACTCTAAACATGTAGAAGAACTAAACTTGAGCTTTTTAATATCATCATTAGCAAATTTTAATTTTTCATCACAAAAGTCATGTGTCAATTTTCATTCATCAAATTTATCAATTACATCCCTAAGTTGAACTAAGTTTGATGCATTAATTAATCTAGCAATCTCCAGCTCAAAATATAAAACTTGACAAGACTCACATGATTCATCATTTGGAATAGAAGCTCTAAGTCTATTAATATCATAATTCAAGCTTTCAACAACAAAATTGTTTTCTTTCAATTTCTTTTTGGTCCTTTTCAGTTCAATACCAAGTTTAATTAAACCATCTTCAAGCTCATCATATAACGGTCTCACCTCATCAAGATCATTGTCGTTGTTATCATCCCTTACCATAAAGCACATGCCTGTAAAGTCCTTGTTCTTCATTTTACCTTTGGAATCATCATCGCCGTCGATGTCATCGTCGTAACTCTCAAAGTCCCCATCACTCAAATCAAGAAGCAAATAGAACCTTTTCAGCAAATTTACGATGAAATTGTCACCCATGGTGTTGTTCTTGGATGGCCTTCCTTGATCACCTTCCCCTTGAGTTTGAGGTAATCCATCTTAATGTGGCCTAGATCACCACACTCATAGCACCTGATTGAACTTGACACACCACCTCGCTTTCTCATTCTCATGTTGTTGAGTGTCTTGTGTGCCTATGAGGAGATCAACACCAAGTCTTCTTCAGGAAACTGCTCAAACTGTTCCTCTAAAAAAGACAAAGCAGATAAAGAAACACAAGACAAATCACTCAATGAAGCAGCCTAAACTGGGTTAGTCACAAGTGCTAAAGATGAAGATTTATTAATTTTAGATGGTAAAGCTTCCATCTCATAGGTTTTCAATCTAGAATAAAGATCATCTATGGTTAAAGTATCTAGATCAACAGTTTGATTAATAGTTGTGACAACCATCAACAACTAAGAACCTAAAGATCTCAAAATTTTAGTAGCATTATGTTCATCAGCAGGAGTAACATTAACACCGTGCAAATTACTCAATATTTTCTCAAAAATCCCTTGAAATAACAAGGTACGAGATTGAGAATTTAAATCAACATCTGTTTTATTTAGATTAGGAACAGTAGTAGGAACCACATAAAGTTTAGAAACTTTATTCCAAACATCACTACCTTAAACCTCAATGTAAGCTTGCACACGGTACTTTCAAAAAGCAAAATCAGTATGATTCAACATGGGGGGACGGTTAACATACCTCTCTAATGCCATAGTAACCCACTTTGATACCACTTATAGGATCGAATACCGCAATCAGAGGGGGTGAATGATTGCCTCCGCTTTTCGGAACCTACATTGTCGTGCTCGTGTGTGACGCCTCTGAGTTCACGTACTCTGAACTGCTCTATCTGCCGATGCTGTTGACAACTATCGGGTCAAAGACATGGCACATGATCGAGGAAGGTGAAGTCGAAGGAGGAACAGTATCTCGCTATGCACTACTCGAAACAAGAACGAGTCGAAGACGATGCCCAGAAAAACACGCTGCCAGCACTGACTAATTTTTCTTGGAATAGATCTAATCTTTTACCTCTGAATCATGTTATGTGGCTACAAAGTACCTTCACGGCACCCCTCAAATTCTAGCACAAAAATTCCAAAAGCTTTCTCCTCAAAAAGCCATCTCCATTGCACTATTAACTCTTAATCTCTCCCTCCTTTTATATGCTAGAGCCCTAAACCGTATCCTCATCAACACCGAAATGAAATCCTATCTGATTCCAAAAATCAAGTGACCTGAAACCCTTCTGAACATAGGTTTTCCAAAATCTCTAAACTTTCCAGTTATGGACATCTTCCGTAAACTCCTTGTGTGTCGAAGCCTCTAGGATCGCATCTCCCATAGCTTCTCCGTGCATCATCCACCTTTGATCTCCACATACCCCAGCGTGAGCCCAACCACCTCGTGACATCCTCGACCACCTGAACCTCGGATTTTCTCATCCTAGTCCTGGTCCTTCTCGTCATCGAGCGTGACCGTCTCCACACCCAACCTACACATGCAAAGACTAAAGAACGTTTTTCCGGCATAAGTTCTCTCCAACTTGACCAATATCAGTTCACACATGCATATCACACCCTCATCCATCAAAAACACGAACTAGATCATCCACGATCTCAATTTCCACACTTTCCAAAAACCAACCCAAGACCACCCAGAAAAATCAGTCTGACCGTCATGCATAGGCCGGTTAGACTACTAGCCGGTCAGACACGAGTACTCGAGGTATTTGAAGTTTACAAGAATTGAAGCACTCGAAGCCTAGGACTACCTACTGCGAAGCCTACGGCAACCAATTCTGAAGCCTACAACTATCGATCGCGAAGCCTACGACAACCGATCGTGAAGCCTAAAACTACCGATCACCAACCAACCACTGTAGCTTCTGACCATTGACCAGACACTGTAGCTTTCGACTATCGACCAGGCACTGTAGCTTCCGACCATCGACCAGGCACTGTAGCTTCCGACCATCGACCAGGCACTGTAGCTTCCGACCATCGACCAGGCACTGTAGCTTCCGACCATCGACCAGGCACTGTAGCTTTCGACCATCGACCAGGCACTGTATCTTCTGACCATCGACCAGGTACTATAGCTCCAACCATCCCAATCGAAGCCTAGCACTACCGATCACCGATTGCTTTCGACTACCGATAGCTTTTGACTTCCCACTCCGACTAATGACCTAACTTGGTGAACCAACCTCACTATGACTACCGATCGTGGTCAAAGTCGAGTGGTTGAAGCGGTCATCGGGTATCACCGGTCAGACCACCCAATACATGGTGGTTAGACCGCTTAACCTGAGTATTCCAGCAATCTCCACTTTTACAATAGTGTATCGACCGAAACTTTTACAAATGCAAATTTCAATGCAACCCAAATATCAATTAGTCATCACTATATTCACGACCTATCCACATGGTCCAACAATAATGGCTGCTGCATATGGATACCATCTCATCCAATTTTTTCCCTGTTGTCATGCATATTCATGAGTTCTTTTCCATCCCAGTTTTTGTCTCTAGTCATACAGTTTTGGAGGGAAGCAACAAAACATAGTAGCATGCTATTAGGACCTCGTCAAGGCAAGAGACAGCTTGTGCATGTAAATAGCATGGCATCAAGCCATGGATTTGGACAGCAAGGGAAAAGTCTCAACTTCGAGAGCTGTATTTTGCATTGGACCTGGTTTGCGTACTATCAAGTGACAGTGTTGGGAAGGACGATAAAAATGTGTAGTTGAATCTTGCAAACTACACTGCGATAATCACTGAATAAGTTCAGATTGCCACTGAATGGCCTCCACCGAGGCACGATGCAAATACAATGGAATAGTTTTAGAACTAACATATTGAGTAAGAAATCTAAACCATGTATATCATGACAAGATCTGATGGGAAGAAGGGCCTGTGTCAACGAAAGGATAGGGGACATAATGATTAATGAGGCAGGTCTCGGTATTGCTATACCAGTTTCAGCTTTCTTCTCTGAGGCTATAGGTGGTACTTCTCGCTCTCAAGTCCTTGCTTCTTGAGGCATGAGCACAATCACTGGACCGAAATTGTACAATTAAATAACATGGTATTGATTTGTCTCCCTCCAACATCCTATTAGAAGTTACATATTGCGTTTTTTTAACCCCATGGCAGCCACAGATCGATCTGAGAAATAAACGACTGAGTATTACTGAAGATTTGAAGACATGTCATGTACATATATAGCTACATCATTTATATTGAGAGTTTGAGACTAGCTAGTTCCTGCTCTTGCAAAAGCCACAACGGGCAAAGACAGGATGAACTAATAGAAAAACGAATATCTAATTCGGTAGTTGAGCTACTAGCAAAAGATTCCATGACTGCCTTCTGCTTTTGCAAGAAATATGCATGACTACAGGGCAATAACATGTAAGCTAACATATTTCTTCATACAAATTTGTTTCACGTTCACTGTAGGTCGATTTTGTTCAGATTTTGTCATCCATCGATATTCCAAACACCATTTGTATGCTAGCCTAGCTGCTAGTGCTAGCTAGGATGTTCTCTACAGCCCTGAAATAAACTTTAAAAAATCATTGTAAAAAACACTTTCAAAATGGAGAACACTAAAAATATCTTCCTGTCAATCGGGGGTTTTAATTGTTACGAGCGTGGTGATAATGGATTGTATTGCTTTCATGCTTATGAACTTTTGAATAATGTACTATTCTATTTACTGAATAAATTGTCATTTACATATATTTGCATGCATGTGACTTGTTTACAATTCTCCTTTTATAAATGTTTAAGGCCCAGTTTGCGGTTATTATGCTATGTTTAGTTTTTAAGCCGTTGTAAAAAACAAATTATTAAAAGCCCATTAATCTATTTGGTAAATCAGATTAAAGCTAGATTTTTTTGTTATCTCATGGTCATCCTCTTATATTTCATCTCATATATTCTAGAACACAATAATATATCCATTTAAAACTTGATTATACAAAAGCAGTTAGCCAAACTCCTAAATGTGAAAACTTAATCTCATTTAGTGGTTATGGAAAAGATAAATACTTAGTAAATAGTGATTTTTGCCCTGTTTATTAAATATTTGTCTTTTTGTAAATGCGATTGAACATGCCCACTCCTATCTCCGATAATTCTTTTGAGAATTTCGGAAACTATTGCACCTGATTTTCACATAATTTGCAAGCATTCCCACCCGATATACCCCACACGAGTATGTCAGCTTAGCCTATCCAAACAGCAGAACTAAGTACCTGTGCTGACTACTCGTCACCCCACTGTAACAGTCAACGAATAGTCATGGGCCACAGCAGAACTAAACAGCTGTGCTGACTACTCGTCGCCCCACTGTTAACAATCAACAAATAATCAAGGGCGTGCCTTGATTTATAGGGTCTATTTATACTAGTTGCGGTTAATGCTTTTTGATTGAAAGTGAATAGTAGTAACTAAAAGAAATGACTTTTAGAAAAAGAGACAAGCAGTGAGGAAAGTAAACGAGAGATACGTGCTAAGACACGAGCGAGAGGAACACGGTGCGTGATGTGCTCATAACCCCCTACCTTGTCACCAAAGTGAGCAAACTAGGGAAGCCGATTCGTAAAGGCAAATATTTATATTGACTTCTGTAAGTAGAAATCAGAATAAGAAATTAATATGAACAAACCCGTAAACATCAAGAAACAAAACGTATCAGAGTGCCTTGATTCAAGTGAGCACATAACTTCCACATCAACGAATAGACAAGCATGTCGATGTGCGCCAAATCTTGGATGCACTACTACAAAAAGGGTCATCACTGACGGTTCGGAACCGTCATCACAGACAGTTTTCCGAACCGTCTGAATTTATGGGTCAGTGATAATCAGAGGTTATTGCAGACAGTTTGTGAGCCATATATGATAATCACAACTCAGACGGTTTTTAACTAGAACCGTCTGTGAAGAATACTATCACAGACGGCTCGAATCAAAAACCGTCTGTGATACTCACACATCACAGACGGTTCTAGCTACCAACCATCTATAATGGATGAGTATCACAGAAAGTTGGTAGCTAGAACCATCTGTGATATTTTTTCATCACAAACGATTGGTAGATAGAACCGTCTGCGATGTGCTAGTATCACAGATGATTTTTGGTTTGAGCTGTCTGCGATAATCCTTCACAAACGGTTTATATCACAAAATCGTCTGTGATAGTTCATTCTATACCTAATTTTTTTTCTTTTTTTCGGCTAGCCTCAGGAAATGTTAACTATGCCATCTAAAAACAAGCAAATATAGTAAGAAACACAGTACAATATTCCAAAACAATGAGCAGGTTACCTATCTAGCTAATACAACAAGAACAGAGAAAAAGCAAAGATCCTCTATGCCTAGGCCTTCTCGCCTCTGATGCAGCTCACGAGCTAGATGTCTTTGACGCTCACCATCGTCGGCATTGATTGAGCGTTGCCTTGGGAGCTAGTTGCTTCTATGGTGTCTTGCCTCCCGTAGATTTGTGCGTCGTCTGCTTCATGCAGGCTATTATGGAAGGGTCAAGGAGGAGGAGAACGGCAAAGAGGCTGGGTTTGGGTGATTATTTGTAGGGGAGGGAGAGGTGGGAGTGTGAAAATTTTTGACGTGGGGACGAAGAGGTGGAGTTACGATCCGTGGGGTGAGGGTTGGTGGATTTCTATTGGTTAGGATTAGGTTGGGGAGGATCGACGGGCACAGCGGTCAGATTATCACAGACGATTATACATACAAACGATCTATGATACTCTATCACAGACGGTTGGTAGCTAGAACCGTCTATGATGAATGAATATCACAGACGGTTCTATATACCAACCGTCTGTGAATTAGAGCACAAAGTTTTATATACTGGTGCAATATAAACAACTAGTCTCAAAAGATAAAATAGCAAAGTTTATATGGTTTATATACTCATTTGAAAGGTTTCGATTGGATCTACAACTTTTCAGTTGAAGCAAAATCCAAATTCTGAAGGGAGGACCAAGAAAAAGGGCAGAAATAGAAACCAAAATTTTTGGATTGAGCTCATCATTAACTTTCCAACGAGTACAAGAACATCGAAAACGGACACCGTATGCAAAAGTTATGCCCATTTTACTAAAGATGCCTCGGAACGGAATCCTACTCGGACTCAGGCGGGAGATTATGAAATTTTGGAGGATTGTGAGGTAGGAAATATATTATAGACAGTTTTTAATACAAGCCGTCTATGATAACTTCATTATCACAGACATTTTTAAATACAAACCGTCTGTGAAGTATCACAGACGGTTCTAACCGTCTATGATGTCTGCCATTATCACATATGGTTCTTATCTAGAACCGTTTGTGATACTTCACAAATGGTTTGTATTAAAAATTGTCTATGAAAATACCACAGACGGTTATTTGTATGAACCGTCTGTGATACTTGCAGCACAGACGGTTCCTAGGAACCGTCTGTGATGTAAGTGTTCAGTTTAGCCTCTTTTGTAGTAGTCATGGGTAACAAGGGTTCCTAGGTTCTGCGTTCTCAATGAAGGATGTGCCGCTGTGCCTTCCTCTTGTGCAGCTGTTGTACTCTAGTAGTGAGAAACGGTGGAGATTATCCATCGTGCAGTTGCTCCACTGCTGTGCGAGCTTGGGGTTGCCGCAGAAACACCTCGTTGTTGCGTTGCCACCTCCAGCGCTGCCGTGCTTGACCTCTCGTCCGTCGGCAGTGGACTAAAATGCGCTTGCACCCGTAGTCATGCATATATTATTAAAGCCATAGAATCTTATTTTTTGTTTCTTAAACATGATCCAAGTGGGTTAATTCTTGTAAGAATCACAAACAAGTAATATTTGCGCTTCAATTTCACGATCTCAGCTTTCATCTTTGTTATACTCTAATACCTCTTCTTATACGCAGCAACCCCTTAGATCGAATCAGAGTTTGTAAGATACAGCACGAGCATGCATAGTATCAAAAATGAAGAAAATGAATATCATAGAGAGAATCAAAATAACAAACAACCATGACGAGAGAGCAAAGATTTTGCGAAGCTGACCATAAATTTCTTAAGCACAACATCAAAAGAGTATAAGGATTGTCGCTCTCTCACATCCCTCTTAAACCTTTTAGAACCATCGGATCCTCACCCTGTATAAGAATCTAGCTCTAAAGAATTACCTAGCCTCTAATCCCCACATACACCTCTATTTTTGGATAAATGGCTTCTTTGCTTTGTTGCTAGCATTCTCTATCACCCCATGGGTTTATATAGTCTCCCTAGCCATCCTCCAAAGTGGAGGAAGAACCCTGTTCCAAAAGAAAGTAGTAATCATAATCATATTAGTATTCATCTAGAACTCTTTATAGTACACCTTCCAAATCCTAAAAGACTAGGATATGAGTCACACCTTAACTAAATAATCTTCATCTTGACTAGGATATGAAACTATTATGCTCCTCTAAGAACTTGCTCCAAATCGGCTCTGTATTTTTTATTTGTCCTTCCATCTTTGGGAGTGCCCCCACCACAGAGGCTTATACACATCATCGTATTATGTGTGTCAGTGTCTATGTTAGCCAGACTAGACTCTCCAGTTGGGAGCTCATTTGTTGTGTAGTTTGATTAACCACACTTTTTGTTCCTACAGCCTTCCATGCCATAGGTTTGTACCACCTCCGAGCACCACTTGCTCACTAGTACCACATGTTTGGTCCCACCACATCTTCCTTCTTCCAATAGCTCAAACCTTCACCTTTGCATCTGCTAGATTTTGCAACCGTCTTTTCAGTTTCACACATAACTGTAGATAAGATTTGAGTACCTACCATTGATGACACGGTTTTTTCTCCTAACCAGGATTTTTATTAGACCTCCCATTGATTCCCTTCCTTTAGGTGTACCCATCAATCGGTATCCTCCATTGCTGAAAATACTTTTCATGATCACCTGCCCGTTGCAAATAATTCGCATGACTGCACTTCGAAGTGATACCTCATAACTTTCAAGTTCAAGCGACCTCATAGATATTATATTCTTTTTTTAAGCTAAAAACATATTGAAATTTCATTAATGTGTGATGCGCTTCATCATACATCTTTAATGTAATTGTTTTTACCTCAGTAATTACATACTCCTTGTAATTCCTTAATTGAACAGTTCTATACATCGATTGTAGAGATCCTTCGTTAAACATCTCTCTCGCCAAACATATGTGGGAGTAACAATCTAAATCTAATATCTAGCTATGAGAAGTACTTGATTGGCTGATGACTAATACGTCTAAATCATCATTTGCTACCACTGTTGAGCATGCACCCTTCATTTGCTTTAAACTTGGACAATCTTTTATAATGTGACATTCCTCATTATATAGATAGCGTATACTTGTGCTCTTACTCTTGCCTTTTTTCTTTCTAGGACTTTTGCTTCCGCTTGCAACATCTACTTCAACCAATGCTTAATCACCCAAGGATGAAGATTTTGATGGCTTTTTCAAGGGCTCTCACTGCAAATAGATATTCAACTACCTTATTGAAGTTTACAGTAATTTTTCTATTGAGCATATTCATCACCAATTACTTTTTATGACAGTGGTAGAAATGATACCAGTATGATGACCTTATTATTCTTCTCAATTTTCTCATCTACACTAGTCAGTTGTGTGATAAGTTTGTTAAAGATATTGAGATGGTCAATGAACCATTTATATTTCTCCATGCGCAACATGTAGAGTTGTTGTTTCAACACCCACCAATTTGTCAGCGACTTTACTATATACAATTCTTCTAGGTCTTACTATAATTTCTTTGGTGAATTCTCCTTGAGTATTTTACCTCATCCAAGAGATATAAACGGATTGTAGTGACAGCCTTTCATGCCATCACCTTCTAGTCTTCATTAGACGTCTTTTCTAGTTTGTCCTCTTCAAGAGCATCTATTAGCCCCTGCTAGATAAGAACAATCCTTCACCACACATTGCCACACACAGACATTTTTCTGGCAACAAATTTCTCTAGATTCTACACCATCGATATTGATCTTGATTTTGTGTCATTTGACACTTTACCAACCTTATCATAAATCGGATTAATCCAACCTTGGATCTGATACCACTTGTTATACTCTGATACCCCTTCTTATATGTAGTAGTCTCCTGATCGGATCATAGTTTATAAGATACGGTACAAGTGTGCACTACCATCAAGAAACGAAGAAGACGAATCTCGTAGGGATAATCAAAATAATAACGTTGAAGCAAACACGATGAGAGTTAAAAGATTTGGCGAAGCCAATCATAAATTCTTTAAACATAAGCTCAAAAGAGTACAAGAGATTATTGCTCCCTCACAACCCTTTTGGATCTTTTAGAACCCTCGGATCCTTACCCTACACAAGAATCTAGTACTAAAGAATTCCCTAGTCTATAATCCTCTCGTACATCTTTACATTTGGATGACTGACTTCTTTGCTTCATTATTTAGGTTCTTTATAGTCACACCCTATAAGTTTATATAATCCCACATCCCTTCTCCAAAATAGAGTAATCCTACTCAGAAAAAAAAGTAGGAACGATTAAAGATTCACCTAGAAGACTGGAATACGAATCACACTCTAGCTCAACAATCTTGCAACTACGGAAAAAAATTTAAGCAATAGACACGCTAACTACTTACCATCAGTCAGTTCCAGAACTTCGTAACGACGATATGGTGCCAAAAATGTCTGCACTCCTGGTCCAAGGCTCCAAGCAATTAAGTGTGATATGACGTGAAGTTCTTGAACAATAACAATAAAAAAAAACTCGATTCTATTTTTTTTTATCAATTGTCATCTCTTATAGTTCTATGCTATAACAATATAACATACACAAAGGCATTATCAATTGTCACCTCTCGTAGTTCTATGCTATAACATACACAAAGGCATACTTATGCTACGAGTCCGTTTATATTGGTTTTTGACTTTTACTTTTATGTTTGACTTATGCATAGTGATAGCTTGTAGAGAAGTTTATAGAGAGACACTCATGTACTAGTTTGACTGATATAAGTAAAGTTATTATAATATGTATTACAATTGACTAATAGACTGTACTTAAAAAGATAATTTGTTTAAAATTTAGATACTATAGAAAAAATATTTACCGTAGAAAAGCAAATTTTATACGAACAGGGCAATATCTGTACAACTGCTTCCAAAACTGGTTTCTCCTTCTTTGACAAACATAGTTGAACGTGCACTCGTCCAGCTCGAGCGCCACCATGCGCTGCCGCTGGTGCAATACTAGTGCCGACCGTGAGACTTTTTGGTCGTATTGGCACTTTTTTTTGTTGCGGTTTGGCAAGAATGGTATTTGTTTTATGGAAATTACAGAATTAGTACCACGACCGCACGGCCATTGTACGGAATTGATATAGGAGCGATACGTCAGGGGTGTTGCGTGGCAGTCGTGCGGCCTCGCCAAGACGGCTTGCACGCCTGCACAGCCACCGTGCGAAGGCCAATTAGCTAGGTAATTAAGGTTTGTTAATTACCAGTTATCGAATTCAATTCAATGCACTGTTTGTATGAATTTTTAGATATAGTAAATGAGCTTAAAAACTTACAAAAAAATTCTGAAGCCTCCCAACACAACTTACTTGATTGTGTAATTTTTTATAATTTTATCTATTCTACATTTTACTCAAAAATTCATTTAGTGTACTATTTGTATGACTTTTTTAATATAGAAAATAAGCTCTAAAAATTATAAATCTTTTGGTGGATCCTCACACGGTAGACTTGATTTTGTAATTTTTCCCCATTTTTTGTGGAGCCTTTGATTCTTCAGACCAGCTCACCTTTGGACAGCTATTTTTCCGTGGAAGGGGCTGGCCGGGCGCGAGAGGACGGCGAGTGTGGGAACCACAGCTGGGCACAGGGGTGACGACTTTTCATGCTACAAGGGCATAGGAACTAGCTTTCTGTGGGGCGCAGGAAGTACCTGGCCACTTCCTATGGCACCTGTGCGTGTGAACATGCCACCAACCACGCACCGCGACCACACGAAGTGGGTGGCCCCACCCACGTGAGAAGATTTGGCGTGCCCTCGATCGCATTAAGGCCCCCGACCGCATTAAGCGGGAATCCCGCTTCCTCAGCCATGCGCATGAAATGACACCCACGTGCAACAAATGATGGGCATTTTTAGCCTAGGGACATTCAATTATGGCCTTTCTGGCGGTGTGTGGGAAGCTCGGCCAACCGTAGCCTCACGCACATGGGGCTGGCCCCCCATGCGCTGGCACCCTCCTCCCCCATACGTGTAGTTTGCAATTGATTGGTCTTGGGAGGCAACTGAGTCTGCATTCATTTGTTTGAACCTATGAGAGGAAGCCTGAGAGACCAAGAGAGTGACCACAGGGAGGCTGTCCAGTTTGCATTATATTGGTTTGGAATTTGAATGTTGTGTAGTTACGAAAGTTATATATCGGCTTGTGAACATCAAGAAAAGGTAATTTTAATCTACATACGACTTTAGTTTTAGCACTGTGGTTAGCATGTGATTAGCTAAATGGTAGGCTATTCATACAAAAATGTAGTCGTTAGTATCATGTATTTGGTTTGTACCCTTAGTTTACTTGCAAGACTTTAGTAGTTAGCAGAAGTCGTAATTAACTTAGTGATAATTGATCACTTGCATGCAATTTGTTGTCATTATTTATTTTAACGTGTATCGCAGACCGGGTTGTTGTGGCTTTAGATAATCTCGAACATGCAACACTTGGTAGTGTTTTATGGAGATGGTCTCGTATGGACCCGATGGGTTGGACCTATCTAAATGCCAGTATAAGGTGGTCCGAGCGGAGGGGCTCGACGCTATGAATATTCACAAGCTAAAAGACTAGAAGATGCAAAGGCACATGGACTAGAAGATGGAGAAGGCCTAAATGCATCACATCTGGGTAATCAACGGCCTCATGAGGTAGTACGAGATCAGGCTTCGCCAAAAACATGTCAATAGCCATGTCAAGGCGGAAAGGAAATAGGCATGCATCCTGGGTGATCTAGATACATGCACATGCAACAAGCCGAAGCTCCTGCATAAGCCATGCTCACATGTGTACAAGGCGTGTGCACCAATGAGGCAGATGTCTACACTATACATCTCCGAGTAATATGACATGCAGCACCTTTTCGGTACATGGAGTACAAAGTTTCACACTTGAACAGAAACTACAAGGATCTTTAGCCAGACAATGTGCAATGGACCTCGAACAAGGCCTTGAAGAAAACTTGGAAGGAACGTCGATAGACGTGGTGCTTCTAAGATGACATGAATGCCAGTCAACGTACCAGTATTAGCCACACAATCAGTGTGCAGGATATACAAAACCCCTGGACACTCAATGAAAGGTTGCCCAAACAGACTAAGCTCATCTGGTTGCCATTTAGTGTCATAATTTCGTGCATTATTCACCTTGTTTTTTTGTAATCTTCTGTATGATGAGTGGTTGTCCAATACTTGTCCACACCTTTATCTTCAAATAGGGTTACTAGTTGTCATTATTGCTTTGACTTCTTTGCATCACATTAATTTGTATAGACCCAACGCGGCACCTTTGCATGATGACGTGACCCACCAAGGTAGCCTTGCACACTGACATGACCTAACAGATAGCTTTCGCAGCGACATGACCCAACGAGACAACTTCGCGCAGCGATGTGAGACACACTACCGCAAGATTCCTCTTCAGGGCCATTGCCTCATGGACACAAATTTGCTTCAACCCAATTGGACTCTAGCCATGTATGCTGTGCGACCTTAGCATACAAATACTACCCCTTCTGCAGTGGGCTTTTCTGCAATAAGACTACAATGCAACCTCTCTCACATGGAGAAGCAATGAAAAGAGATCAGTCAACTAACAAGAGTTGCTACAGGCCGCGATGAGCAAAGCAAGCATGCCAGGAGGCCACCTACCTGCAACGACGCCCCCGTAGCTCCAACCCCTACCACAACATTTCCACCGAGCATTCGTTGTATGACCCGCCGGAGGGAGAGACGCCACCACTCTGTTGGTGCAGGGACACGTGCAAGTTCTTCAAGTCCATGCACCGACTGAGCTTAGGCATGCATTACTGGGGTGGCCCTAACTATGCCTGGGACTACCCCAATCGACGTTGGGACATGGGGCGGTTTCGCCAGCCGATAAGGACCACTTAGAGTATATTTCACTTGCATTTATCTTTGAAAACATGCACTAACTACCTCTCCAATCTACCCGTAGTTTCCGAATCCATTATGTGTGCTCCGCAAATGGATCGACCAACAGATCCACCCACACGACCAGTGGCGTCTTGCCTACGAGGAGTGGGATACCGAGACGGACCGTGAGAGGAGGGAGGAGCGGTGGCGCAATGAAGAGCATAGTGAGTATATTAGGCTGGAGACACAAGCTCATCTAGAAGCATGTAGATGTAGAGAGCGCAAGGCTCACGAGGAGGAGCGCGAGAGAAAGCGTGAAAGGATGGCCAAGGCCAGGGTGGCTGGCGAGGACTACACGCCAAACTTGGAAGGAAGGGCAAATGGTCACGGTCTATGCAATAGATCAGACAATTTTGTAGTAGTCCCTAATCATACCCATCATATTTTTTGTTTCTCCTAAAGGCATGTGTTCGTATATGGTTCGGATGCTTCTTTTGCTCTATGCCGTAGTACTAGCGAGGTTAATAAAACTTGAAAGATTCATGTACGAAAAATTTATGTAACACATAAAGTAATAGTTTTGTGGCTGTCTATTCCTTGGGTAACTACAAAAAAATTAACTTCACTCATTTTTTTTATCTATTGGATCAAAACCCAATCATCCACATTTCTCCCTTGATTGTTAGAAAACAAAAAAACCGTTACTTTTTTTTTTGCAAAAGCCCTATCGAAAAACCCTAACATATTTTTCAAACACCCTTACATAAAACCCTGCAACAGTAAATAAAACGGCTGCCCACATCACGCGCAAAGAACCCTGAAACCCTAACTTAAATGGTTGCCTGCATCACGCGCAACAAATCTTGAAACCCTAACTCAAAGGCTACCCGAAGTGATGGAGCGACAGATGTGCGGAGGAGGGAGGCCGAGCGATGGCCTAAATCCTCAATGGGTGTCTCTTAAGAGTGTATATTACCTAGAGTAGTTATGTCATACTAAACTTCCCACATTTCAAGTCACATGAAATCATGAAACACTAATTTTCGAAACCTAAAATCCTATTTGTTGAGACTTAAGCTCTTAATTTTTGAGATAATTTTGGAACATAAAAAATTCTAAAAAATTACAAAACCAAGTCCACCATGTGAGGATCCTTAAAACAAAATTATAATTTTTGGAGCTCATTTTCTATATTAAAAAATTCCTACAAGTAGTACATTTAAATGATTTTTGAGTAAAATTAAGAATGGATAAAATTATAAACAAATTACACAATCAAGTAAGCTGTGTCAGAAAGCTCTACAAAAAAATTTGTAAGTTTTTGAGCTCATTTGGTATATCTAAAAATTCATACAAATAGTATAACAAAATGAATTCGCTAATTAACAAACCTTAATTACCCAGCTAATTGGCCACCGCATGGTGCCCGTGCAGCTGTGCAAGCCACCGCACGGTGGCCGCGCAGGTGAGGAAGGAATGGACGGTTGCGGTTCGGTACCCTGACGTATCATCACTACAAGAAACATGGCCTTCTATGACGAATATGTGATGACAATGGAACAATCCGTCATTAAATGCTTCCGTTTATGACGTTTTTCATTAGCCAGTCCTACTTAATGACAGAAATATATTATTCGTCATAAAGTCCAATCCAAAATCGTCATTAACTAGTTAAGCATAATGTTTGTGACAAATATATATGACAATATATTGCTTTGTCATAGTTATTTAGTGAATAAAAAAACAAATCTTATATATTCCACGATAGCATCCACGGGCCCACTTGCCCAATAAACCGTACCGGCTTGACATGTGTCATTTTTATATATAATTATCTGTCATTTTAACCTCATATATTTTGCATTTCGAGATCATTTATCATCAATTATACGCTTTTCCAAATTTAATGGCTCGAAATGGACTATTTTATATTTTTTCTATATTTTCAGCAGGCTGGCACGATCGAGGCGCATAAACGACAATTCTGGACTTTCAGGTCTGCTCCGTACAGATGTGTGCGTTGTCACGGACGCGTAGGATCAAACCGCACTGAAAACGGAGTTCCGGAGGTCTAAATCAGAAGAAATTAAAAGGGAGAAGGACCTATGTGTAAACCCTAGATACTATGAGGACCAAACTGCAAAATTCCGATTACACGTCTAGCATAGAGGCATAGAGCAATGACGGATTATCGTGCCGTTCTCAATTCGCGTTAATTTTAGTAAATATGGTATTCACCGATACCGAACCGAAATAAAGTGCTATTAACCGATACTGAACTGTATTATAAATTGTATCATATTTTACCAAATTAATAATATCGTATTTATCATATACACCATATTTACCGAATCATACATACCGAAAAAACCGAAAGGACAGCCGTACACAGAGTTGTCCACACTTGTCATTAGTACGAATACTCCAGCTTTGTAGCACGGCCGACACGGTGTCCCCACATGTCAGTGGCACACCCCTTCCCCATACGTATAAAAATCCACACCGTACACGACGCCCACGTACAATAATCCCCACACAGTATCCCCTCCCTCCATATCCCAGCCAATAGGAGCGTGGCGTTCGCCGACCGCGATCCGTGCCACCGCCAAACCGCCAGCTTCCACCCAAGCCCAAAAGCACCCGATCTCCGCCGTCCGTTCGAGCCGAGACGTGGTCGACTGGTCGCCCACCCTTGCGGCCTTGCCCCTAAAACGCCCCACCTCAACCGCCGCCGCTTTCTTTAATCACCACTTGTTATCATCTGATCTCAGGAGGGAAAAAAACGCAAGCTCGCAGCTTCTCGGCGGATTTTGGGATTTGGGAGGCGCGCGAGGTAACCATGCTCTCCTGTTCCCTTCGATCGATTCAGCAATTCAATTCCTGCGTTAGCCTCTTTGGTTGGCGATTGCTTTGCGTTGGTCTCGGTGCATGGCGCTTCGTGATCAGGAGGGCGCGATTTGAATGTTAGGCGCGATTAGGGTTTGGGCGTGGTTCGATTGTTTCGCGGGATATGTTTTGGTTTCGCATGACTTGGTTTTCTCATGCCTATCTGATGCGGATTTTGTGGTTTTGCTGTAATTGGGAAACGCATGATTTGGTTACATATGAGGTTTGCGGCTTATTCATCGAGCAATTCCCGCAAATCTGTAGCTTCATATGCACCGTACTGGTATCAAAATTCGTTTCGAATGAATCGGCGTACATGGCATATTTGATTTGTGGAGGTGGGCCCTTGTTTGGAGAATTTGGCATCTTCTGTCATGTAGTTGGTTAGAGATTGGCGTGAGTTGATAGATGATACTGTCATTTCTGATGTCTGAAGTATGAATTCTGCCTGTTCGTCATAAACTGGCATGCTGTATGGTTTGCGAGGATGGATTATGAAGGAATTTTGATGATGGTGTTGAAAGACATTATCTAGTCATCGGCCATCTAGGATTATCATGAAATGAATGGTGTAGGATGAAGTTAAGCTAGCATTGGTATTGAAACTCAAATGTGCACATCGATACATGGGAGTGGTAATAATGTTGATGTTGATGTGCTAGCTCATGGAGCTGTTAATTGTTGTGTATAAAACTGGGCAGTGCCATGTGTTAATGTAGCACTGTCAACTTGGTGATAACCTTAGCATCGATATATTCTGCCTTGGTGGCTAACGTTAGCAAGTGACAGACCAATCAGTTTGCTAGTGCTCATTTTTTTGTGGAGAAAATCAAAGTGGTAGGCAGATAACTTTGGAAGCTGATGTTGGACCATGATACCTTGATTTATTGGACTGGCTATATTTGCTGTTGCTTTCATTTGCAAAATATAGGTGCCTGTATTGTTTTGCTTCACATATGAATGAAGAATCTTAGTTAGAAATAGACGATGTATTCTATCTGAAGGAGCATGAGAGTTATCTTCTATAATTTTTTTAAGTAGGTGATTTGATCTTGCAGTAGGTATCCTGGGCTGATTGTCTAAATCTCTACATAGTTGCTTAATGGATGTGCTAGCTACAACCAATTTTTTTGACCATTTTTGTATGGTTGCGAGAAAATTACAGTTGTTGGTACTCTGTTATGCACATAATTGAGTTTGTTCATATTTCTTCTTCAGGTTAGCCAAAGTTCATTTGCTCATGGCTCGTACTAAGCAAACTGCTCGCAAGTCCACTGGAGGAAAGGCTCCCAGGAAGCAACTAGCCACCAAGGTTTGTCCCTGCAACTCTGCAGATTTTTTATGCCAAGTTGTTGTTGTTGTTTGACTATGCTAAACTTGCTAGCATGGTTTGAAGCTCGACTTTTTTTGCCAGCTTATAATGAATATCTGACTGTGATATAGATTATGCTGGTATTGTTTGCTTGATAATACTTGACTGTTTTTTTCTGTTCAACTGAACAGGCTGCCCGTAAGTCCGCTCCCACGACTGGGGGAGTGAAGAAGCCTCACCGTTACCGCCTGGGACTGTTGCTCTTCGGTGTGTAAAGTCTATACTTACGATCTATGTTAATGTACACAGTTTAGTTCAATGTACTTGCAAATGAGAAGTTCTAAATTTCATTGCCTTTGCAGTGAAATCCGCAAGTACCAGAAGAGCACTGAGCTGCTGATAAGGAAGCTTCCATTCCAGAGGCTTGTGAGGGAGATTGCCCAGGATTTCAAGGTGAGATTTGTTCATGTTATTATTTTGCTCCGGTTATCTCACGCTCAGCAAGTAAATTAAGGGCATTTTTCTCACCCCGAACTGTCTATGCAGACTGATCTGCGCTTCCAGAGCCATGCGGTGCTTGCTCTTCAGGAGGCCGCAGAGGCCTACCTGGTGGGTCTCTTTGAGGACACCAACCTGTGCGCCATCCACGCCAAGCGGGTGACCATCATGCCCAAGGACATTCAGCTGGCTAGGAGGATCCGTGGCGAGAGGGCCTAGGTGTGTGCATCTGTGTCCGTGTTTCCGCTTCTGCTGCTGAACACTTGGTGTTGTAAACAGTACTAAAACTACTCATCTGTAGTAAGGCGTCAGTGCAATACTTCTGAACCTTTGAATTTACATGTGGAAATTAGTAATTGTGTCAACCCTTTTTGTTTCCTGAATTCGTGCGGTACGAGTTGGAATTGTAATGCCTGGGTACGATTGGAAATTCTATTACGTCTAGCATAACTGCAAAATAATAAGGCCCATGAATTTATCCACGAATCAAAAAGCTAAATGGGTTTTAAATGGGCAAAAATCAGGCCTAAAGCCTATTTAAGAACAGGCTAAATTTTAGTCTAAACTAAATTTAAATGGGCCAAGCCCATGACGACGAAATTTGTCACGATATTCTTTACACGTCACTTGCCACGTCATCTGCCATGTCAACTTCGTCACGTTAGCGTCCATGTGGCAGCTCCCTAGGCAACGATCCGTGACATTTTTCATGACAATCTGGAGCGTCATAGTTGATTGTGACGAAAATGTACCGTCACTAAAACTATGACGTTTTTTGTTGTTTCGTCATGGAAGGTGTTTAGAGACGCACCTTCTGTGACAGTAGCCTTTTCGTCACTGAGTCATCACAAATTGGGTACAGTGACAAAAAAAACAACTGTTTGTGACAATATTTAATTGTCATAGAAGGCCTGTTGTGTTGTAGTGCATGTCGGACCCAGATTTTACAATCTGGAATCCTCTGTGATTCCACCGCACTATTCCCTGGATCAGTAGATAGTGCTCATAGATACAGTGCTAGACATCAAGATACATATTATGCGGAAGCGTAAATATAATAGTAGACTTACACATATGCCGATTTGGCCGAAATCAATGAAATGCAGCAGCGAAAACGAAGCACACAGATAGGACCCTCAGGACGTGCCCACGGGCAGCCAACTGGGGGTTCGCGACCTAGCCCTTGCCATCTTCATCTTCTTCCCCATCATGCCCAAGAATATTGCTGAAGCGTAGCGATCTGGCTCTTGATTCTGGATTTGTTGTGAGAGCGAGGGTGAGCACAAACCACCGTGCTCCGCGAGCCAATACACAGGATGCAAATAAATAATACGCATGGCTTATCAAAGGAGAGGCTCGGGTTATTTTATTTGCCAGAAATTGCTTTTGGCATTATTATTATTATTATTATTAGTCAATTACAGTATTATTGTTGTTGCTGCCTAAAACCCCAAACAGCGAGTATCATCATTTATTTAATCCACCGATCATACACTCATCGCTGCCTAAGACTCCAAACAGCGAGTGTCATCATTTATGTAATCCACCGATCATACACTCATTGCTGCCTAAGACTCCAAACAGCGAGTATCATCATTTATTTAATCCACCGATCATACACTCACTGCTGCCTAAGACTCCAAACAGCGAGTGTCATCATTTATGTAATCCACCGATCATACACTCATTGCTGCCTAAGACTCCAAATAGCGAGTGTCATCATTTATGTAATCCACCGATCATATACTCATTGCTGCCTAAGACTCCAAACAGCGAGTGTCATCATTTATTTACCAATTTGATCAGTTCCTCAGTCTAATGAAAATCCAGGATCATTTATTTTAGATCCACCAATGACTTTTGTGTTCTAAACCCCCTAATAATCCAATCTTGTAGTTGCTATTCATAAACTCTTCACTTTAAAATTCTAATGATTATCCAACATAATTACTTTTAAATCCACCGTTATCATTTGTATTAGGACTTTCTAACAATCCAATCCTTTCTAATATTGATCTAAAACTATAATTTGCTCTTCTAGTAATCAACCTTATTTTCCATTATATATCTCTAACTAATTCACTAGTACACATCCACCAAGAATATTATTGATCAAGTTTATACTCCAATAGTTATTATCATATCTCCAATTCCCAAAAATCAACTGACTCGTCTAGTAATCGACCAAATTCTATTAGTTCCATTATTGGCAACATCTCCCAAGAATTTATATTATTTATTAGTGTCGTACTCCAGCAATTACTTTTGTACTCCCTAATTCTCCAAAAATCATTTAAATCATACATCTAGCCAATCTATTCATTTAGGCTCCACCAATTTATTTTCCCAGAATTCACTCTATTGTTTCCTTTTGACGATCGACACAAAACCCACCAACATCTTTATGTGTTTACCACAAATATCCATCTTCTTTACTTATGACTCTATTTATTTTAAAATATGATAATAAAAAATTGCTGAGACCTAGCAGTTTTGAACTAAAACATAATGCGTAAAAGAATGCAATAAGAATAGTGATCCAGATTCCATCCACCGTTACATGGTTTCTACACCATATGCTAGCCTTTCAGTGTTATAGCCGCTTACATTATCACTAGGACAACACCCAGGGCAACACAAAACAGGGCTTTCCACTGCCCTCCAATTTTCCAATTCCACCTACAAAGTTTTTGAAATAGAACTATATCTGGTTAAGTTTCCATGTCCGCCCTTGATCGTGGGCACGACTATTCGAATAGTTTTGACTCTGTAGAGTTTGTACACTTTCACCACAAGAGACAATCCGCTTGTTGCTCCACACGATTCCTTAGTCATGTGGTTGAGTAGACCATCACAGTAACCTTTCAAAATATCTAGCCCCTTTTGTCATCTCACCCTATGGACTGCTTCCACTTGCGGTGGGTCCCATACGTTGCACTGGATGTTCGCCATGGATACTAGCGCATTGGACTCCACTCTCCGCAGTGCTAGCATGACCGGAAAATTTCACCCTCCTCTCGGTGTCCCTTCAGGCCTCCCCTTGCCCTTGCATATCCACTCCTATCCACTACCGGTGAGATGAGTCCGGGGTTTCGATAAATTTACTTGGCCAAGTTGCACTTTGCAGACTTGTGGTTGTACTGTTTTACATAGGAAGTCATGACAAAATTCAGTCCTTAGTGGTATCTGGGCGGTTCTACCACAAACCACACTCTCGTGCACCGCTGCACCATACCCCCGAACCATTCGCCCAGACAGATAAGCAATTTGATATTTTTAGAAGCATAAAATAGTTATACCAAAATATACCAGTCATTACCATCATGATTTCCCAAACCAGTTTCTCATGATTAAAAATGATAATGATGCTTGGGGCATTTCAGTACCCCCGAGTATCTAAGCAGTACTAAGCAATGGCGTATAATTACAGACTTATTTTTGAAAGGTTACCATTATAATTTTACTAGGGTGACAAGGTTCACATATTCAAGTATTCCAAAGGAGGTGTAATATTAATCAAGATAAACGATGGGCATATAACTAGAATCTTAAATTAAACATGTATTTGTATGTAAAATAACAGGATGCAATTTGATAATTTAAACCAAAGTAATTTGTAGAAAATGTAGGTTCAATGTGATCAAAGTATTGACTCGCCTTGGTCACAGTGAATTGGTTCTTGATCTTCTGGAGCAGCTGCTTCAGTTTCTGCTTCTTCTTCTTGAGCCTCGTACTCTATTTTAACTTGCACGAAAATTCGGATAAAAATCAGCAAACCAAACAAATCCTCATAGAAAAATTCAAATGAACTCTAAAATTCATTATCTCAGTTCCATTGGTTAGATTTTGATTTTAGATGAATTTAGAAATTTGTTTCACTCAATTCAGAGTTAAAATGAATTAGTTATGATTATTTGAAGCTCTCTGTTTGAATAAATTCGAGAAATAGCAAAAAGTCTGACAGGCGGGACTCTCAGCCTATTTTCGGGATGACAACGTGGTCGATGACTATGTGGTCATAAATCCGACCGCATGGTCGTGAGTTCGACCGCTCGATCGTAAATGATTATGTGGTCGTGGCTTCGACCGTGTGGTCGTAACGACTACGTGGTCGGTAATGACCGCGGGGTTGGTTTCGACCGCGTGGTCGGTTACGACCGCACGGTCATAGCGGCCGAGTGGTCGGTTACAACCGTGAGGTCGTTTTTGACCGCATGGTCGTAGCTCGGTGATGAGTGGTCGTAATCGACATAGAGTGGTCGTAAATCACTCTGGAGTGGTTGTAAACGACACAGAGTGGATGTAAACAACTATGACGTGGTCGTAAGTGCTTTTGAGCGGTCGTAAATGACACAGAGTGGTCGTAAATGATTATGAAGTGGTCGTAAGTGCTTTTGAGTGGTGGTAAACGACACAGAGTGGTCGTAAACGATTATGAAGTGGTAATAAGTGCTTTTGAGTAGTCGTAAATGACTTGAGCACGGCCAAGTACTCGCAGATGTGGTCGTAAGGGGTTACGACCACGTTGTGAAGGAGTGAACGTGGTCGGAGAATGCTTTGACCTCGTTGTAATAGAGTGGACGTGGTCGGAAGGCAATTCGACCATGATGCCAGCGGTCGGAGAGTGTTTCAACCACGGTGTGAGTGGTTGGAGAGTGCTTCGACCACGGTATGAGTGGTCAGAGGGTGTTTCGACCACGCCATGAGTGGTCGTAAAGGATTACGACCATGTTGTGAGAGAGTGAGTGTGGTCGAAAAGAGGTTTCGACCACATTGTGAAGGGGGTGAGCATGGTTGGTAGACTTCCTGTGTGGTCGTAGGGAGCTACGACTGTGAGATTTAAACGTGATCGAGTGTTCGACCGCATGGTCGTAAATGATGGCGCGGTCGTGAGATCGATCACTGGATCGGGAACGTCCACGTGGTCGTAACTTCGACTGCATGGTCGTAGCTCGGCGATGAGTGGTCATAATCGACACAGAGTGGTCGTAAATCACTCTGGAGTGGTTGTAAAGGACACAGAGTGGTTGTAAACGACTATGACTTGTTCGTAAGTGCTTTTGAGCGGTCGTAAACAACACAGAGTGGTCGTAAACGATTATGAAGTGGTCGTATAAATGACACAGAGTGATCGTGAACGATTATGAAGTGGTCATAAGTGCTTTTGAGTAGTCGTAAACGACTTGGGCATGGCCAAGTAATCGCAGACGTGGTCGTAAGGGGTCACGACCACGTTGTGAAGGAGTGAACGTGGCCGGAGAATGCTTTGGCCTCATTGTAATGGGGTGGACGCGGTCGGAAGGCAATTCGACCATGTTGCCAGCGGTCGGAGAGTGTTTCAACCACGGTGTGAGTGGTTGGAGAGCGCTTGGACCACGATATGAGTGGTCGGAGGGCGTTTCGACCACGCCGTGAGTGGTCATAAAGGATTACAACCATGTTGTGAGAGAGTGAGTGTGGTCGAAAAGAGGTTTCGACCACGTTGTGAAGGGGGTGAGCGTGGTTCGTAGACTTCTTGTGTGGTCGTAGGGAGCTATGACTGTGAGATTTAAACGTGATCAAGTGTTCGACCTCATGGTCGTAAATGATGGCGCGGTTGTGAGATCGATCACTGGATCAAGAACGTCCACGTGGTCGTAACTTCGACCATGCGGTCGTAGCTTCAACCACGTGGTCGTAAATGACTATCTCACGCCCAGGTCTCTTTTACGACCACTGGTTCTTCGACCATGGCTACTACAGTAGTTCTTCGACCACTACTTAGGCCTTATGACCCCTACCGTGGTCGATACTTTGACCATAGCCACTGCGACCTCGACCACGTGCGGTCGACAGCGAGGCGGACGAGCGGCGGAACAGAGGACTTTGGCTATGGTGATTTACGGTGCCAATGTTCAATTAAACAAGAGGTGAGCATCAAGGTGGGTTGGGGAGTGTACCTTGGCGGTCGGTATGGCTTGGAAGTGGCGGTGGTGGTCTGGCGACTGGCGACAGACGACGGCGGCAGTCGAAGGGGTCGCGTGGTGCGGGCGTGGTTCAGGCGGCGGAAAGTACGGGTGAGGATGGGGATGATGTCGTGATGCTCCAGGGGTGTCTTGGTGGAGAAGAATCAAACTCGGGTGGCGGCAATTAGCCGATGGCTTCCTTGGCCAGACTTGGGGAAGAAGTTGCGGCGGGTTGTGGTGCTCAAGAGATCGATTCGGTGAAGCGGGAGGCTCAGTGGAGTGGTGCGGTGCGGTCGGAAGCCTCGGGTGAGGCTTTATAGCCGCAGAAAAGTGGTGGCGGTATGGGAAGGGGAAGTTGAGCAGTCGAAGCGAGGGCATGGCGGTCGAGTGGCTATAGCGCCAGGGATTCGACCTCGGGTCAAAGCGTAGGCGATGCAGGGCATGGCGTGAAGTGATGGGGGACAGGACCGTGCGGGGTAGGCACGGTGACGACGGGAGCAGACGCACGGCTTCAGGGTAGTCGATGCCATGCTGACGCAGCTCTGGCGCGGTGACGCCTAGAATAGAGGAAACGACGGGAGCAGGAGTGCATTGCTGCTGACGGAGGTGGTCGGGGAGCTGGTGGCGGTGAATTCGGGGCCCGACTGGCGAGATTGCGAGCTGCGAGGCAGGGGTGGCTCCGGCCTTGGCCGTAACAAGGGGAGAGGGAAAAAGGGCCAGTTAGGCCTGGCCGAGTATTAGCCCGCGCGCAGAGAGAAAATGGGAGGGAGGAGGAAGGAGAGAAAAGGAGGATGGGCCCACATGTAAGTGAGAGGGGAGAAAATAAGGGAAAAAGAAAGAGGGAGAAAGGCTCAATCATATTTTGAAGTTTGGATTTTTAATTTAAATTTTTACTTAAGTTTTCTTATTCAATTTTTTGGATTTTAATTCAAATCTTGGTTCAAATATCTAGATACAAAAGCTAACATTTCTCTATTTTTAATTTTTATTATTTACATGATCATTATTTGCACTTGGGATTATTTTTAAGTCTTAAATTTGTAATTGAATTTTGAAGCTTAAGTTTGGAAAACTCGGAATTGAACCCGAGTTTGAGTTCTCTGGTCAATTTGATTTAAGGTGGATTTTTATTCAATTCTGATTTCTGGATTTTGGTTCTTAGAGTTTTAATCTCCCAAAAATTATTTCGTATCTTTGATCATTAAATTTCTTATTTGTATTGGAGATTTCTTTCCAGTTATGATTTTGTTTAGCACAAACTCATAAAAGTCCAAATAAGATCTGCACAAAGTTTTAAATACCATCAAGATGCAAATTCAGTTTTAAATTCCTCGCGATTTCAAACATTCAAAATTTAGGATGTTACATATCATTCCTATATCGATTCTGCATGGTGGCCGTGCGGTTAAGGTGCTAATTTTGCAATTTTTGCACTAGGGTACCACTGTTACAAGAACACAACCAAAAAAAAAATACAAATACGGCGAAAAACTCAGAGAATTAAGGAACAAGCAAGCGATCAAGAACTTGGTGATTCATTCACATGGTGGATATTCCCGTAGCGTGCACGTGAAGGTGAAATCTAATGTTCGAAGGCGAGACGCTAGACGACAGTACAGTACCGACCGAGGGAACTTACGGTCCAATAGGAGCAAATGACGGCCGATGACAATATCTTGCCCATTCGAAGTTGACATACTTAGACTTAAACTTATTTTATTTTATCGTTTAAGTGATTATTTTAAAATCAAACTAACAACTCATTACAGTTGCAAGCTTTTTTGTCGCCCCCCTAACATCGGCTAACTACTGAACGTATTGGCGACTCAACAAACTTAATTAATGGAAAATAACAGCCCCAATTTTGCAAGTCTCTCCAGTTAGAATTTACAAAGGCCTTACATTTACATCACAAATAACCTACTCAAATCATGTGCCTCAGCCATGTTTTGTGGCCGCATTTACTAGATCCAGGTGCCGCTTGCCATTACCAGAGCCGCTTCAAATGTTTATCCTATATATAGATAGATAGATAGATGAAATCCGCCATGGCTGGGACCACAAGTCAATATAACGCTTCTAGGAGAAAAAGAAAAGGCTAGATGCATTTACTTGACACACTAATTTGTGATTGATTACTGGCCTAAGGTAACAATCGAAGTATTTGCTAATGACAAAAAACGACGCAATGTTCATATCTTGCCATCTGCGCCTTCAAGGAAAACTGCCTATTGCATTAATTATGTACAACATAGAGCAGCAATTAATGCGAACGGCATTACCTACTCTACACACAAACGCGCGCCGTGTGTGTCTATATATATATATATATATATATATATATATATATATATATATATATATATATATATATATATATATATATATATATATATATATATATATATATATATATATATATATATATATATATATATATATATATATATATATATATATATATATATATATATATATATAGCAGGGACACCATAGTTCCTAGGGACATTAAAATAGGACACCATGGTATCTAGGCCCCAAGCCTCTTTGCTTTTGGATTGCTTTTAGATGCGTGCAAGTGCAATAATATATAATATATTACGTAAACCCGTTAACATTCATTAATTCGAAAAAACATCGATTTGGAAAAGTATCAATCATGGATGGAAAGTCTTAATAATAGATGAAAATTCTCAATCATGGAGTCTAGGCACTGTGGTGCCCCTGTTATATATATCAAGGGCAGCATAGTCTAAAATAGGTATTTTCTCTATGTATCGTATGCTAAAAATTTTGAAATATTTTGGATATCGAGTTTAACTAGTTTGCTAACTAGTTCAAATAAGTTTGAACTGGAATTCGAATTGTAGTTGCTTTTTTTATGATAGTTGGATTGTAGATATGTCCTGATTATATATATAAAGCAGCAAAGTATGTGATCGAAATTCATTCAAAACTTTGAATTTGAGTACATTTTTTCAAAGGTACACATTTCATTTGAATTGTTATAGATGGATATATACCCTAAAACTGATATTTTCAAAAAACATACCGTAATTTGGGTTGATTCGTGCATTTCAAATCATGGTTCACCATGGTGTCTGGAAACCAGACCTCCTTGCCTTTGGATTGATTTTAGATACATGCAAGCGTAATGATATATAATATATTAGGCAAACCCGTTAGCATTCATTAATTCAGAAATGCCTGATTTGGAAAGAAAGTCATTGATTTGGTATGCTAAATCAATCATTGATTTAATATACCACTTAAATGAACATTTTATGCCTCTTTATCGCTTCGCTTTTGGTATATTTAAATACTAATTCTAAGAGACTCTAATGTGTTTTAGATGGAAATTTTTTATCGGAGTTCTCTATTTTTGCTATATACTCTTTTCTATATATAAAACGAGTATATACATAAATTATGATATAAAAGTTGGATTTTGATAAAATTTTTCATAAAATTCACTTTAGAGTATCTAATAATTATTAGTAGAGTATGATCAAAAGGATAAAGAGGTATAATAATATTATTTAGATAGTATATCAGAAGTGCGAATACGTACTCTCAGGAGTATAGAATTATTTTCCTACATGTATATGTATATACACAAACATACAAATATCACTTTGTCCATAGATGGGCGTACGGCCTGTCTGTGCAGGCCCACTAACAACCTAGCCCAAGGCCATGTAATATCAAGAGTCGGCCTAACACATCCAATCGTAATTAGTATCCGGTAAATTATGGTTGATGTTTCGAAAAGAAAGGAAACAAGATCGAGTGAGAGTAAAGCTACATCAGTACATGCCGCCTCTTGTTGAATGGAAATAGGGTTTTGCTACTTGTTAAAGAAATCCGCTGGGCCTGCGATCGATCTCTATCAGCTTTCATTGATATGTAGAATCGTACAATATTGATAGATATGAATATGCATGACATAAATATAGAGAGAGACCGATTCGTCTTGTTTCGATCAGATCGACAGCTCCCCCTCATCTGCTCCGACGACCACGAACCACGGGCGTCGCCGTTGATTACAAGTCAACCCAAATAAAGGCGCTTAGGTCCACTCATTTCTAATTTCTAGTATTTTTTATTATTTCTAATTTTATTTTTTTGATTTTTTGGTTTTTAGCTTTTTTTTGTCAGTTCTTTTTTCTGTATGTATTTATATTGTTCGTGATGGACTAATCTATTTTTTATTTTTAATTTTTTTAAATTTAGTTACGTCAAATAAACCATCATAAGTTATAATATAATTTCAATCATAATTTTAATTATAAACTAATTTATTTTAATCTAATTGAGCGGCACCTTACATGCACCCGCAGCTAGCTTAGCTAGCATTATATATACACACGCCGAACGAGATCACTTGAGAGGAGTGATCCATCGATCAATACCCTAGACGAGCTGCACGTACGTCCTGTCCATCTAAAATAGCCTATAGCTAGAGCTAGCCAGCCATGGCGATGGTGAAGCGTTGGGCTGGCTTCGGGTCTGCGCTGGGGAGCCTCATCTTCCTCTGGTCCGTCGTAAAGAAAAACATCCCCGTCACGCTCCGCCACCTCCTCACCACTTGGGCGCGCAAGCTCTCCTCCTACCTCAACCCCTACCTCCAGATCACCATCTCCGAGTACGGCGCCGAGCGCTTCCGCCGGAGCGACTTCTTCCTCGCCGTCGAGGCCTACCTCAGCGACGCCTGCGCCCGCCGCGCGCGCAAGCTCAAGGCCGAGCTCGGCAAGGACAGCAAGAACCTCCAGGTCTCCGTCGACGACCACGAGGAGGTCACCGACGACTTCTCTGGCGCCAAGCTCTGGTGGTACGCTTCCAAGAAGCAATCCCGGGCCAACGTCATCAGCCTCTACCCCAGCGAGGACGAGCGCCGCTTCTACCGGGTCGTCTTCCACCGCCGCCACCGCGACCTCGTCGTCGGCTCCTACCTGCCCTACGTCCTCGACGAGGGCCACGCCGTCACCGTCAGGAACCGCCAGCGCCGCCTCTTCACCAACAACTCCAGCAGCAACTGGAGCTCCTACCGGGGGAAGAGCGTCTGGAGCCACGTCCCGTTCGAGCACCCGGCCACCTTCGCCACGCTCGCCATGGACCCTGCTGAGAAGGAGGCCGTCATCGACGACCTCATGGCGTTCCAGGAGGGCAAGGACTACTACTCCAAGGTCGGCAAGGCTTGGAAGCGAGGATACCTGCTGTTCGGGCCCCCCGGCACCGGCAAGTCCACCATGATCGCCGCCATGGCCAACTTCCTCGAGTACGACGTCTACGACCTCGAGCTCACGGCGGTGAAGAACAACACCGAGCTGCGGAAGCTCTTCATAGAGACAACGGGCAAGTCCATCATCGTCATCGAGGACATCGACTGCTCCGTCGACCTCACCAGCAAACGCAAGGACAAGAAGGCCTCTGGCGACAACAAGTCCAAGCTGCCGATGGAGAGGGAGAAGGACGACGGCACCAAGGTGACGCTGTCAGGGATGCTCAACTTCATCGACGGGCTGTGGTCGGCGTGCGGCGGCGAGAGGATCATCGTGTTCACGACCAACCACAAGGAGAAGCTGGACCCGGCGCTGATCCGGCGGGGCAGGATGGACAAGCACATCGAGATGTCCTACTGCCGCTTCGAGGCCTTCAAGGTCCTGGCCAAGAACTACCTGGACGTAGACGAGCACGAGCTGTTCGGCGAGATCCGACAGCTGCTGGAGGAGGCTGACGTGTCGCCGGCGGACGTGGCCGAGAACCTGATGCCCATGTCCAAGAAGAAGAAGAGGGACCCAGACGTGTGCTTCGCCGGGCTCATCGAGGCGCTGAAGAAGGCCAAGGAGGACGCGGTGGCCAAGGCGTTGGCGGAGGCCAAGGCGAAGGAGGAAGAGGAGGCCAAGACAGTGAAGGAGAGAGAGGAGGCGGAGGCGAAGAAAGCCAATGAGGAAGACGAGGCGAAGAAAGCCAATGAGAAAGGCGGAGAAGACGGCGGGAAGGAGAAAGCATCGGACGAAGCGAACAAAGCCAACGGAGAGGTCAAACAAGATAAGTGACGACACTGAAGAAAGTAGACCGGAGACTGTTATACTAAGCAACACGTGTGATCAATGCATGTTCAAAGAAAATATGTATGCCATTCAGTTCAAATCAATCAATCCAATACAGACGAATGTAAAACAGACAACGATATGATGGGGAACCATGCATGTCGGTAACTGGGGTCCATCTCCATTATATGTCATGTATGATCATGCTGACAAGCCAAATACGTCTGCTGTTTTCCTTTGCAAAATCGCAAAAGATGCGACCAATATAATGTTGCTCTGGTACCGCACAAAATTCTAACATGATATGATAGAGCTGTCAACACGAAAAGAGAATCGATGTTGTCGTCTTTTCCCATATACAGTTCTCATTTCTCTAGGAAATTAAAGACCGCAGTGCAGTCTCGCATACACAACCCGCCTACAAAACTTCCTCGTCCTGATGAAGAGCACAAACGCCACGGCTGACCCGAAGACGCAGACACAGGCCATGATCATGAAAGAGAGCGCGAAGCAGTGCTTACCGGCGCAGAAATGCTCGCCTGGTGGCGACTCCATGTCGTATATGCAGCCCACGACGCGCACCGAGAGGATGTAAGAGCCAACGGGTCTCGCAACGGCCACCACGTTGAAGATGGTGCCGAAATGGTTCAGCCCGAATGTCTCCGACGTTATGCTCGGCATCAGAGCTCACTGAGATCCGACGAGTACCGAACCGACGTAGAGCGACGCGGGGAGGCCAGAGGAGATGATGGGCGTGACCAATGCTCATGTTCAGAAGCGTGGCGCCTATGAAGAAAGGCCTTCCAACCCCTCGCAACCGGAGGAAGTGATCGGAGATGTAGCCTGCACCAAACCTCCCTGAGAAGTTCCAGATGCTCCAGAGTGACACGAGAGTGCTGGTCTCCCTACTTGTGTAGCCAAGGGAGCCCCCAATCTGGCTGATGTTTTTCGCCGTGGCGAGCCCCGATCCCATCCCGCAAGCCATTGCGAGAAAGAGCAGCCACAAGTTCAGTTTGCACATGGCCTGTACTAGATTCTGGTTTTCTTTGCCTGACGACAGCTCTTGACTAGATCCCACAAGTGCAGTGCTAGAGCTGGCACTCTCAGAATCCTCTGCAGTCTCCTCGGGAAGTAATCCAATTCTTTCTCTGCGGTTGGTTCTTCTTGCTGTGTCGATTCCTGTCTTCTTGGGCCTTTACAACACCAGCTACTGGAGACATGACCAATAGCAGTATCACAATGCAAACACTCTGCACAGCTGAACTTATCATGAATACTTGGTCACAGATTATGACAATCATCAGGTACCCAGCAACAGTAATGGCAATGAGAGAGAGCATCAAGGAACTTCTTGTTGTACTGTCGATGCGCTCTGTGGACGTCGACAAAACACAGGAGCAGCAATGTGATGGCTGTGGCAATATTGCCAGCATCAGTATGAAAGCGCTGGGATCGACATGGACAGTACGGTGTACTTGGACCAGTATTGCCTCACTCAAGCCTAGAAAACCCTGTTTGCAAAGATGAATTAATGCCATATAAGTACCTGGGTAACATGACAAAACATGATGCACCAACAAATAGATGTACCTAAAGATTTCTACGTTGTCAAGAAACGAAGTGCAGGTTAATCTTATCGAGCAAAGTGTGTACTATCTTTCAGAATAAAATTAGGTTAAAACTTTTTTTAGGAACAAAGCAGGAGCTCTGCTTAAACCTTTATACAAAGAAGAGCGGGAAGTTCTGCCAAGGCAGTCACATTTCAATAGCGTAAAGGTACATTGCAAGGAAACGAGTATTTGGCAGTAATTGCAACGTTGAGCACCCTATTTGCAAGATTAGCACCCGAGCGGCGAGAATTACAAAGGCCCTGTTTGACACAGCTTCACCAACAGCTTCATGAGCTGTTGTGAGCTGTTTTTTACCAAACACCTTTTTTGCAAACAGCTTCATGGGTGAAGCTCCTTTTTTCTGCTCTCACAAAGGAATGGGGATAGGTGAAGCTGAAAAAAGTAGCTTTTTACAGCTCTATCCCTCAGGCCCGCAGTCCTAGGAACCCACTGTCCCTCTGGTTCACCAAAATTACACGTATTTGCCACTAGTCCATCCCGTTCACCTCTCCCGTTCACCAAAATTTCACTGCTCCTAATGATTTGACTACGAAACATAAACAAGGCACTAATATTGCTTCCTAATGATTTTAAATTTTTTATTATTTTTTATTTTAATTTTTTTAATTCATACTCATTCAAATATATTATTTTTTAATTCATATGACCATATACAAACATACAACTCCAAATGTTAGAACAAGTCAGGTAGACAGGGGCATCTTGGACAATTGCCCTTTCTCAGCCATGCATGAAGCTGTTGGTGAAGCTGTTTTGCCAAACAGTTTTCCAAAACAGATTTAGCTTCATTAGTGAAGCTGCTCGTGAAGCTGAAACAAAAAAAACAGCTTCACTAGTGAAGCTGAGCTGTGCCAAACGGGGCCAAAATAACACCTGGTTCGCATGATCACCGCGCGGATTAGATGTAGAGGCAACACGTGGTGAGCGCTGCACAGTAGCCATGCGGTGGGCGGGTGCCGCACGGCCACTGTGCAGTCCGCATGCCCCCAAGCGGTGGGGGTTGCCGTACTGCACCCGTGCGACAGTGCACTGTGCGCCATTACATTAGTGCTAATTAATCGCAATCAGCAAATGCATTTCGACGTATCGCAAGTAGGAATTTTTAAGTGTATCGCAAGTAGGAATTTTTAAGTGTACGAAATGATCTCAGAAAATTACAAATTTTTTGTACAGCCCCCGATGAAGTGCACTTAGTTGTGTAATTTTTCCGTAATTGTATCCCTTATGAATTTAACTCGAAAATTTGTTGAAGTGTGCTGTTGGCAAGGATTTTTTGCATGTAGCAAATGACCTTGAAAAATTATGAGTTTTGTTTTTGTGGAGCATCCCGACTCAGTGGACGTAATTGTGTAATTTTTATGGGATTTTGTGCACTTCAAATTTTCCATGTTAATTGCAAAATAAAATATGAGTATATGCATATGAAAGACCATTCGCATAACACGGGATACAATATGGCTCACTCGTCGGAGCCACTACTGTCCGCTCGCTGCTACTGCATGCACGTATGGCTAGAAGTTTTGCGTCAAGCATGCACCATAGGATACGTTAGCCGGCCCGGAGAGCGCATCTCAGTTCGAAGAGGTATGGAGATCACTGAGTGTGTTGAGTGGGCGGAGGTGGACCCTTAGCTGAGCCCGGTAAGGGTCCATGGTGTCGTGGTGAGGCATGCTGAACGGAGGGCCACCTCCAATAAATTTGTGAATGACAAACAGTATAAATCCACTCCCCAATTTGATGGAGGCGTAGTGCCCGATCTTTCGACGAGATTGATAACTATCGATTTTGGTGTAGATAACTCTCACGATCCGACTACAACCGTACGATGACACTTGCGCCTTAGCAATCGTTGAACCAACTCTGAGATGTTATTTACCTAGCTGGAAGCGCGATCGACCTAAACACGAAGTTCAATCCCTGCAAGCAATCGAAGAACTAGCAAGAATAAGACATAGGCAATCTGATATTGCGAATAAGATTGAAGAGTAGATGGTATTGGAAACAAAGTTGGGATTCCGAAGGTTGTCTTGACAAGTGGTCGTCTGACACAACTGAAGAACGAAAGTTTGCACAAAGGCTAAACCTAAATTTAACAAAATCCAAGTCCTAAAATAGGGAGGCGGCGGCTCCTATATAGGGAGACGACCAGAGGTAGTGGCCAGGGAAGTGGGCACACGCCCCTAGGGTTACAAGACCCATGGGCCCAAGTGGAGGTGGCGTAGAACCCTTTTTATTCAGACTGAGAAATCAACACGGACTATTTTACTGATTGTGGTTGGCTCGGATGGAGTTTGAAGATGAGGTTTGATCTGTTAGAAAGTAGACTTGATATGCTTTCCATGAAGTCCAAGAACGTCCCAAACGAAGTCCATATGAGAAAGTTACGTCCGTTTAAACTTGATACCATCGCGGCAGTCTGAATCCGATTCCAGAACGAGCCCAACTCGAATTCTTGCTTGACTTGGTCCCAAAGTGATGTGGTGACCTCCATTATTCCTTCCATGCATGTCCATGACTCCACATACCTTTCCTTCATCCTTTCCCATATTCCTAAGCACAATTAAATCACTTGCATTAGGTAGCTGTCTATTCTCAATAATATATAAACCTAGGAACAAATTCATCTGGTAATTAAGTTGATGAGCATGAGCTCGAGTAAGTGGTCCTTGTAACACTTGTTGTGGATGAGTTGTGTGTGTAGGCATAGTTTTATCCATGGGAGGGATGTCCTCATCACAATTGCCCGCACCCAAGGCACGATGCCTGCAACTCTGACGTGCCGATGAGCTCTGGCCTTGGTCCCTTGGTGTGCCTGCAAACTTGGAGGAGGTTTGGCCATGAAAGTATGGTGCGCCAGCAAACCCTGAGGAGTTCTGCCCTACATACGTTGCAAACCCCAGGTGCCGACCCTAGCCCGTATCGTCATCAGTGGACGTGCACTGCGCATGACCCCCAAGGTCAACTGAAGGCTACAAAACAAAATGATGTTAGTCAAAAATAAAAACTCTGGATGTAAAATGACAATCTCATACCTCTCGGAAGTGCGGTGCAGATGACGGTACAAGTGATGCATCCTGACAGACCTACGACTGGAGGCAACATGATGTTAGTGGAACGTAAAAGGCGTAACCTAAAAACATGACGTAGATTTGCGTGCAACTTACCTCCCCGTCAATCTAGCCCACGGATGACCGACAGGTAGCGCTAGGACAAAGCCTGGACTCGGTAGCACATGATGACCTAGGGGTGAGCAAGGTGGCCCCACTTCGTGCCCCATGCACAGCATGTCTTCCATCGAATTGTCGTAGCTAACATTCTTTATTATCTTCCTCACTTTCGCGAAGATGTACTTAAAAGTTTTAAGCAGGCCTGGTTGCACTTAAAAGATGTACAAACATCATAGAACAAACGGCCGAAGGTTGCAATTGTCTTACGGTGTTGTCACAACGTGACTTGTGGTGATAATTGAACGAGTGGTAGATGCTCTCTTCGTGTCTCACCTACTCGGGGTGCTCCGGTGGAGGAAGGGTCTGTCTTGCGTGCGTCTGTGGTATGTACCACTGCAGGTACTCATCGTACATCTGAGGGTCATACGGACGTTGCTTAGGCAATACGTCCACATGCGCCTGGTTCGTCCAAGGCATCGTCCACTTGTGCTAGACGGCTTGCCAATCCTCTTTCGCCTTGCTAGCCCTTGATTGCCTGCATTTCAGAAATGATTAATGTTACAGAAGACATATGAAGTACAAATATTACTCATATGGAGTTTGACTCACAGGTGTACGACACGCTCCAGGAATATACCGTTCGAGGGGGCATGACCTGGTACAATCTGAACCATCGCATTACGTGTTGCAGCGCATAAGGCTCCACCATATGTGCAAACACAAGATGGCAGGTTGTCATCCAAAACCCAGCATCCTCGGTGCATTGCAGGGAGAGGCCATGCGACGCTACCGTTTGCACGAAATCTGGAGTCCACGGAGCCCAGTTGATGTCGTTGTCATGCAACGACTCGAACTCATTGTGAAACAACAAGTAGCACCTTGTCGGTATATCCTTCACCTAGCGTAGATGGGCAGTAGTCCACTGCAAGTCCATAGTGGGCCCGTCTATCAGATCGTCAGACTACGGGTATGGGTGCACCGCTACCTCGAAGATCAACTGCCTGATAGGGAAGTGCTCCCAACTCCACAACTGTAGGAGCACGTATGACAAGGCCAGGTTTGGGGTCTTACTGATGCCACACTGTGAAGAGTCGCACAATCTCCGATATGTGGTGCACAGCATAACTAATCCCCAGCTATACTGAGGCATCTGCCAAGCCCCCACATCAACCAAAGACTCCATGAATTGCCCTGTGTACTTGGAAACAGGGCCCAATGGAAGAGCTAGAGAAGGTACGCAATGAGGTGCATCCTAATGACCTTGTCAGGTGCACCCTCCGGGCATTGACTGAAGTTCCTCAGGCAAGTCTAGGGGATGCCATGTGCACACTCTAGGACAGATAGGCCAAACCGATGCTCCAGCCTGGCCTTCCAGTCCATCGGCGAATGGCCTGGAACAAGTGCCTCCCCTGGATTTGGAGATCGATCAAAAACAAGACATCCTGCAGAGTCCAATAGAGAGGAGCCTCATGAGCAGCAACAGGCTTGTGTCCCGAAGTATTGGGATGTACCGACCGTCCAACTCCCAGTCATCCCTCCTGGAGCAAAGCAGCAGGGGCGGAGGGCCATTCGCATCACCGGTAATCCACAACTTGCACTAGTGGTCCTCATTGTAGAAGGGTTTGAGAAGCACCACTAGACACATGGCTTGCAACAGGTAAAATAGATAGAATTAAATACAAATAATTTAATAATTACCAACAATTTTATTAATCCTTTGAAAAATAATTACACGTAATTCATTATCGACGTCCTTACCACTAGTAAACCACTACTTCAGTTCCACTTAATTATTTATGAGTGGTAAATTTGTATTAACTAGTTCATACCGAAAATAACAGAGCATAATTTACTACATCCGAATAATCCTCACAAAGTACCATGCACTTACAAATTATGGATACTATACCCACAACTATGTTACAAATTGTACAAAACTATGGCTAAATTACTATGACCTACTTACTTCATAACACAAGCTGCAATAATTGTGACTAGCTAACTAAAACTTACTAACTACAACTATGGGAATAGCAACAAAGGGATGTGACAAAATATACCTACCCTTCGGTGGGAAGCAATCAACACTAATATGATCGCTACGACTGCTTCGATATTAAGCCTCCAAAAAAATTAATTACATTATGTTATCTTAATTCTCAGCGATGAGCGCGGGAATGAGAATGGGAACGAATTTGAGATGAGCAATGAGAGACTGCGAGAGCTCAGTATTTATTTCCAAGCGAAAAGGAAACTTGCTACATTGCCACTGGGATTTCAGGAGTCATTGTCAATGCGCACCACCGCAGGTAGGGGGACAGCACGAATGGAGTGACATATGTGCGGCCGAATGTGTGGGGAAGGGGGGACAACATCGATGACACGCCATACATAATGAGGAGGGAGCAGGCAAGGGGGATGGCAGTGAGAGGGTGACATATGTGCGGTGGAGGGAGGCTGCACACTGCAAAAGATGGCTACCGCACGGTGCAGTGTGGATCACAATTTAAAGGACAAATTAAACAAGCATCACATATTGCTAATTATGATTACACTAGCATAAATTAATATCACAAATTAGGAGTGCACAAAATTCCAGAAAAATTACACAATTACGTCCACTGCATTGGGATGCTCCACAAAAAATTCATAATTTTTTGAGGTCATTTTCTACATGCAAAAATCCCTGCAAGCAACACAATTTAACGAATTTTTTAGTCAAATTCATAAGGGATACAATTACAAAAAAAATTACATAATGAAGTACAATGTGTCGGAGGCCTGCATAAAAACTTTTACAATTTTTTGAGCTCATTTCGTACATTTAAAAATTCCTACTTGTAGTACACCGATTAATTAGCACTAATGAAATGGCGCACAATGCACTGCCGCACCAGGGCAGTGCAGCAGCCCCCCCCCCCCCACATGGGGGCTGTGTGGCACTGGCCCACCGCACGACTGTCGTGCGACACCCGCCACGTGTCGCCTCCTCGTCCAATCCGCGCGATGCAGACCAGGTGCTATTTTTGCAATTTTCATCGTCGGGTGCTAATCTTACAAATATGGTGCTCAACAGTGCTATTACTGCTAAAAACTCCAAGAAACACCAAAAAAACAATATACTCCCTCTGTTCAGAAATATATAATGTCTTAGAAAGCGTGCAGTCAAACCTTTTTAACAACTATTTATATACAAAAAACTATCTAGATTGGTCAAATGAAAATGGTATCATTAGATTAGTTATAAAAAATATTTCTATGATATTATAATATTTTTTAATGAACATATTCATATAAAAAGTAGTGGTTATGGGGTCCATGCCGATGTCCAAAACATCATATATTCTTGAACGGAGGGAGAAATGGTTATGGGGCCTCTATGTCTCCATCTCAAGCTGTAAGACTACAAAAGATAAATTAGGTGAAAACTGAATAATAAAACATAAGATATGATTAAATAAGAGTTCATTCAGAGGTTTCTAGCAAAACTACACTGAAAGATCATGCAAATTTAGAGTTTATATAAACGATAGCTTCGCCCAGTGTACTAGCCACAAAAAGCATAGGGTCTGTTCTTTTCAGCTGCGGCTTATGACTTTTGGTTGAAATTTTTGAATTTTGGCTGTTTACGGTACAGATTACGGAGAGACAGATACCCACTTGCGATTTTGGCTGGTACAGATGTTGGGCTTTTAACATGTAAATCGTTTAACTTGTAGACCCCGTCTTGAGAAAATACTCCATTTGAAAATTAGGTATTGTAGCAAAAGCCAAAAGCCGCCAGCTTGTGAGGTAAAGAATATGCCCATAGTCAGGAATGGATGAGACCAAGAAAAGAATATGGCATGATTTTACTACTCTAGCATCAGCCATGCACTCATGCAGTTATGGGCCTGTTCTTTACCTCACAAGCCGGCGGCTTTTGGCTTTTGCTATAGTACTTAACTTCCAAACGGAGTATTTTCTCAAGACGGTGTCTACAAGTTAAACGATCTACATGTTAAAAGCCCAACATATGTACCGGCCAAAATCGCAAGTGGGTATCTGTCTCTCTGTAATCTATACCGTAAATAGCCAAAATTCAAAAATTTCAGCCAAAAGTCATAAGTCGCAGCCGAAAAAAACAGGCCCTATGCTGCCTCCCTGGAAGCAAGAATTTCCGAGCATAATACGCAAAATTCCTAATTCCCAGAAACTTGTCAATTATTTTTTTTAAAAAAAATGTCAGTATAAGATAATGAACGAATGCATGAAGCGGTTCAGAGTCCTCAAATTCATTTTTCCCTGTTTATTTCTATCACAGTTGAACAAATAGATATTGCGATGAACTTATGTCACATTGATAAACCTTGATTACTAATTCATGAAAGAGATTATCCTCATGTAGACTCCCAAACTAGAATTTTAGTCGCATGCTCAACTCACCGACGGGTGAAAAGAAGGAAAGTGGGGGTGACCGGGCGAGGGAGATATACCACCAAGAACTTTTCGGGCCTGTTTGGTTGCCTGCATGAGCTGATGCAGCTGCATGAGCATGGCCAGGCTGAGTAGAGAAGGTCCTCAGCCACGTTTCTCCTCAGCCTGGCTCCAGTTGATTTTTTGCATCCGCTCGTGCAGGCTCTCACCCCGATGCAGGCAACCAAACACCATCTCCCTGCATGCGCTGGTGCGAGCCACCCCGATGCAGGCAACCAAACAGCCCCATGTATAAGGTTGCATTGCATCAGATCCACTTTCCCCAACTACTACTTTCACCACCCATTGGTGAGATTGGCTATCTCTAGACTCTATTATGCCATCAACTATGGATACTGATCTTGATGGTATAGATTATTACCTTGCTAAATAATTTACTGAATGTCATCTAGAAAAGAACAAACGCAGAGTACCATTTACACAGTCAAAGATATTTGGACAACGCGTGCGTTTTTCCTCCATTCTATCTGCTGTCTTATCCACCATAACTAATCCAACTATTTTTTTCCTCATTGCAGGTTGTTCCTGTATTTTATTTGTATGCTCATATGGATATGTTCTTTGCCACTGTAGTTTATAGATTGTAGAGATCTTGTAAGTTTCTAAGGGCCGTTTGGTTGTTCAGATGAGCAAGCATACTACACTACACAATGAGCGATAGTGTCATCCAAACAATATGGTTGGACAACACCATCCAAGACCAGGTTATCTTCAGAATTCATTCTTTCTTTGGGACATCATACTACTACAAAAGAAGCTATACTGAACAACTACAACACAGACGGTTCATAGAGAATCATCTGTGCTGTAATTATTACAAACGGTTTTACAAGCATGACTATGTACCTTCTGTGTTACGCAACTATGACAGACGGTTCATATGAATAACTGTTTGTGATATTTTCATAGACAATTATTAATACGAACCGTCTGTGATAATGCAAAACATCATAGACGGTTTGTGGTTGGAGCCGTCTGGGATACGCCATGTTATTAAATAGCCAACGTACGTGGTCTCGACAGATCTATCTTCATTGCGCTGCATTGAAGAAGAAGCAGTCGGCTTTGGGGAGTTTGGTGAAAATATACCGCTTGGAGATCTAGCTTGTAGATTGATTTGTTCTTGGTGATTAGAGATTAGTATTTGCTTCTAATAACTTATATGCCTTGTAATAAAGAGAGATGATAGCTAGGTTTAGAGAGAGATGGTAGTTTGCTCCAATTTAAGAATGGGTCAGTACTCCTAGTTTACTTCAATATATTCTTGCTTGATACACACACACATGCAAATTGCTTCATGAATATGTGGCTAGTTACTTAATTTAGATATGGACAATTTATCATTAGGTGAATGACAATTATATGTGTAAGTAGCTAGGCTGGTTAATTAGTTATAGTAGCATTAATAATCTAATTTGATACTAATTTGTTACATGCGTAGTATAGATGGACCGAAGCTGGATGTACATTGAGAACTATGTAAGTGAAAAGTATATTAATGGTGTGTTTGCTTTTAGAAGAGTGGTCGAGCGGAATATGTTGAAGAAGGGGATGAAATATATATACTGTCCATGCATTGATTGCGATAATCTGAAGATGTTTACCAACTCAGCGCAGATTGAAGGTGTTTTAAAAAGGGATATACATGTTGGACCAGTCACGGTAAAGACAAGATTATACAGGAAGGTAGTTATAACATTATCGAGGGAGACAATGATATGCTAGTTGTGGACTGTGCTTTCGACGAGGATAGGTCGTATGATGACAATCTGGATCAGATGCTACCACTATACCACAACCAATCTGTAGCGTCAGATAACGGTCGCTAAAACGTAATATTAACGTCCAACCATCGGTCGCTATAAATTTGTAACAAATCATCGGTCGCTATTTTTACATGTATCGACGGAACATCAGTTGCTACATATATTTAGCCATTTACGTCAAACAATCGGTCGCTAAAAACAAATGCTAGAGTCAAACGATTGGTCGCTATAGCCCATTTTCATTTTTGGCGCGCTCAGCCCAGCCCACTCGCGCGCACTGAAATTAGCGCGGCCAGTCAGTGTCACCCAAAACCCTATCTCCAGCACTTACCCACCCCAGCAGCCGCATCTCACACCCAGCAGCCGCCAGTCGCGCGCATCTCGTCCGGGCTGCCGCTGCCGTCCCCGCCGGCGCCCGCGAGCTCCGTCCCCGCCGTCGCCCGCAAGCTCCGTCCCTGCCGCCCACATCTCACCTCTTCACCAGCGCTGCCCGCGAGCTCGCCGTCCCCGCCGTTGCAGCTGCCGTCCCCGCCGTCGCGGCCGCCGTCCCCGCTGCGCGCTCACCGGTATCGCCGTACTCGCCCAAGCCGCCGCAGCCGTCGTCCCCACCCGGCCCGTCGTCGCAGCCGCCGTCCCCTCTGAGCGTCCCCGAGCAGGTACTGGTTCTCTTCCCTTCCATCCCGTCCGCTGCTCCCTTCCCCTCCTATCCCCTCTCGGCATTGGTCCCTTTCCCAGGCTTCCTTGGATGCACGCACAGCAGGTTAGCATGGAGGCGTTACTTGTTTTTTTAGACTAGATGGAACCCTGTGTGAACGATGTCGCCTGCATTTGATTGCACATATATACTGTGTCAAAAAACATAGCATGGTCAGTGATTTTTGTGTGGCTCGAATGGAAATACTTAGAACAACAGAAGTATGCAATTTATCCCCATGCATGGTCGACTTATTATTTCGAATGCATCAAGGCTAGTATCTTGCTAATTAGAACGTGTTTAATTTTCACCTATTTGCTTGATGAAGAAAGCATGATGCTTGTCCTTACAGAAATAAACAATTTTGGATTTTGTTTCTTATCAATTAATCATACCAGCTAAACCAAAAAGAATAAAAATTGTAATACTGTGATACACAAGCTTGTTTAAAGGAAACTGAGGCCAAGCAACCAAACATTAATCTGTTCCTCTCACCCACACATCAATATGAGCTACCATTCCAAGAGATGATGACTGTGCACCCTGAAACAGTAAGTATTAGTGAAGAATGATTCCAGCTGCTCAAATTCAGACTCGGGTCCCATGTTTTTATGCAGATGAAAGCTTCTAGTTGCAAATGCTTATAGGTGTGTGGATAGAACTGTTAGCATAAACCCATTCACTGCAGCATAGCCACCAGCCATTTATGCAATTCTTAGTTGGAAGAGATACATACTTGTTTGAAGTAATAAACTGAGCTCAGGCAAGCAGGAACTAAATGATTCATCTAGCCTCTAATTGATAAAGAGTGACTTATAAATTGAAGTTGGGAGACTCAGAGAGACTGCAGTCTAGAGACTTATATACTATGTCGTGTACCAATTTTGTCTGAACTTGTTGGTATATACCAGCCAAGTCTGACCTCACCATATTGTAATTGCAGCTACTCCACGTGTAGTTGGACACCTTGGGAAGGCATTTGAACGTGCTCTTGGCAGCAGCTCTACTTGTTTGTATCGGTAGGTTTCTGTTTCCCCAGCTGTTGCTCTCTTTTTTCATGTTGTGGAAGTATGCGACTATATCAGTGCTTATGATATGTTTTTTATTTCATATTGAAATCTGGTTGATGTCTTGCGTGAAGGTTGAACATGGATAAAACATGGATTGATGATAATGCTAGGTAAAAAACCAATTACTTTACAAATATTGAAAGTTATATATACATGTCAAATGGTATTTAACCTAAAACTTTCACATAGGCATACCAAGACATATTTGCAAGGAGTGAATGGTTTCTTAGCTTTTGCTTTTAGTAATTCTGCAGTAGGCAGCAAGATATTATGCCCTTGTAGAAAATGTGTAAACTCATTTTGGAAAGAGGCAAGTGAAGTCCGTGAGCACTTGATATGTGATGGGTTTCTAAAAGGATATAGAACATGGAACTTACATGGAGAAGCTAGCTCTTCTGTGAATCATGGGAATTGTGATGCGTAAGCTTTAAATTTTCAGACTAGTTGCCTGTCTTATATTGCCAATCCCAAAGCAGGGATACTTCACAACTTGTATGCAGTTAAAAAGAACCAAATGACAGTGATATCTTTGACTCTCCAGTCTTGATCATTTCAGTGCCTGCTAAACTATGCACCTTCATGTAGGTTACTTATGCTTTGTATTAACTTGCACTGCACTTTACGTTGATCTGAATTTATCATCTCCTGTTCCTATCAAACCTGTTGTCTACCTCAGCTCCACATGTTCAGACTTCAGACTGAACTCTTTGTTTGGTTGGCTACAGTGTAATGAAAAACACTTTGTTTGGTTGGCTGGGGTATCGTTTTCCATTCCCTTCAGTGTTCGGTTAGGGACAAAGTGCTTAGAGTTTTTCTGATCTGTGCATGCAAGCTAGTCATCTTTGAATATGAATATAAACTGCAAGGTCATCTTTATTTGTATTTTTTTACCTATGTAGGTCTCATCATTAACTTCATGTGTGTACTATGTTGTTGTGTTCAGGTGGAGGGAGGCCTTGGAGGTGTACATGATGCTGGATAATGTCACCAGGAAGCCAACATATGACATTTTGCTTTTGATAAGATGGAGATGAGGCATTTTGTAGTGAATCTAGTTAGATTGTGCAAGCAAACATATGATTTGTGCCTGCCATTTGACCTAGCTAGGTTGTATGTGTGCTTTTCCTTTTGTAATGATGACCTGTCATGGATCAAGATGATAGAACTAATTGATGTATTGCTAAATGTTTGCTTCAATGAAGACTTGAGAGATACCTTTATCTAATATAATGTGGTTAGTGTTGTGGGCAGCTATGGATTACATATGTATGTGGTTGATGAATAATGTGACATGTTATGGATGTTTATTAGGTTTGAAATCTGGTTAATACGAAATTAATATTATATATAATTGTGCCAGTTCATAGCTACTGATTATTGGTTGCTAAAAAGTTTGATATCATCAAACCATCGGTCGCTAAAACATGTAACAGATGATCGGTCGGTATAAATACTAGCATCCAACTATCGGTCGCTATAAATCCTATCGGTCGCTATAGACTTATAGCGACGCCACTTACAGCGACTTATACATCGGTCGCTATAAATTTACAGCGACCGATATAGCGACCGATTTGGAGTCGCTACAGATTGGCTGTGGTATAGTGTACGCGATATAGAAGGAAACTATAGTGAGAGAAAGTTTGGAAAATTCAAGGGCTTGTTGGAGGACCTGGAGAAACCTTTGTTCCCTAACTGCAAGCCGCAATACACAAGGTTGTCATTTGTTCTTGAACTACTGAAATTGAAGGTAAGCAATGATTGGTCCGATTGGAGTTTCACGGTGTTGTTAAGTCTCCTAGCGAACATCCTTCTAGAGGGAAATGTGTTACCAAGAACCACCTACCAAACCAAAAAGGTTCTTTATCCATTGGGAATGGAAGTAGAAAGAATACTGCATGTCCGAATGATTGTATCCTCTACCGTAAATAGTATGCAAAATTACATGTTTGTCTGGTGTGCAAAGCATCTCGATACAAATGTAAAAATGACTCCGATGACGACGAGGTCATCGAGGTGAAGCAAGGACCTCCTGGTAAAATGTTGTGGTATCTTCCTATAATTCCCCGTCTGAAGTGTTTATTTGAGAACCGAAAGGAAGCAAGATTGTTGTGTTGGCACTCGGAGGAGCGTAAGAAAGATATAATGATAAGACATGTTGCTGATTTTGCCCTGTGGAGGAACATCAATAGGATGTTTGTAGACTTTGGTGCAAAATCGAGGAATATAAGATTTGGGTTGAGTACAGATGGAATGAATCTTTTCGGTAACATGAGTAGCCGACATAACACTTGGCCCATGAATGTATACATATACAACCTTCTTCCTTGGTTGTATATACAGCGGAAGTACATTTTGATGTCACTACTTATCCAAAAGTTGAAGCAACTTGGAAACGATATTGATGTGTAGCTAGCACCATTGATGGAAGATCTTGTGACACTGTGGAACGAAGGGGTACATGTATGGGATGCGAATAAACAAGAGAACTTCACTCTATGCACCATGTTATTCTGCACCATTAATGATTTTTCTGTCCTTAGTAACCTGTTGGGGTTGAGTACGAAAGGAGCCAAAGGGGAGGCTAATCCTGGGCAAACAAAGAGCCACAAAGCATTTCGTGAAAATGCTACTTAAAGATCTTAGCTCCCAACAGTGCTTCAAGCCGATTGTGGCAAATGGTAATACTAATTCCCCAAATTAGTTTACCAGTGCCGACAACCCTTAGTAAATGAAGCCATGGGATGTTTCAAGTGCTGACAATTATACATGTGTACCATTGTCAGTTGCCACAGTCCTAGTTATTTTTTCATTAAAATTATCCTATTTCTTATAACGTAGTCAGAAAATGAAGCGTTTGTGAAGGCATTAAGCTTTCTTGGTGTTCATATTCGATTTCTGTAAAAGGAAAATGAAACCTTAGGATATTCTATAGCCACCACCATTGATATCATGCCTCCCCTTGCAATGGATCAATCAACACATTCTCTACGCCACATAAAAGGGAACTGAAGGACAATAAAACAGAATAGAATACAGATCCTTACTTTCACATACTTGTTTTTAATTGGTAGGAGCAAGTTGCTAGCCTATGCCTATCTCGCCTTTATAGAAGTAGAATAAATCATATTATTAATGGAGTATATAGCAATTGAAAGAACAGATCAGGAAAAAAGAAAGAAGAAGAGAGCAAGAAATGAAAAAGGGACCTTCATGATGCCGATGATGGTGCCGCGTCGATCGGGGTAGTTCTCGACGGCGGTGACAACATTGGCGGTGTTGATGAAAGTCTAGGCTTGCGTGGCTACAGCATGTAGAGGCAGACAAGTAGGAGCGGCGCCGGCGAGCCACATGGGGAGGTACCGCGCGGTGCAGAGTGTGGCGCCGATGAGGAGGACGAGCCAAGGGCGACGACAGCCCGTGGGCACCCAGGCGGCGATGAATCCAAAGAGGACATCGGCATTGGCGCCGATGTCCTTGAAGAAGGTGATGGTGTCGAGCACGGACTGATCGTAGCCCTAGGACACCTTGAGCACAGGTGAGTACACACCGAAGTAGTAGGAGCTCCCTCGAAGCACTGGATCAGCGCACTCGCGTGAGAGCTGACCAGTCCATCCGCGCGAGCTGGGCGAGGGCTGACGGTGCCATTGACGTCAGCCATAGAGGGATTGGACTCGCGGAAAATTTCCTCCCTTTTTCGTGGTGGGTTGATGGATCGTGCGTCTGCTACTTTCACAACTCATGCTAAAAACTACGTGGAGGAGAGCAGCCACCACCTGGCACTGGCAAGGTGGGACCACCAAGCAGCTATTGTAGAAATAGAGTGCCTATTTTTTGGCCGCGGCCGGTAGCTTTTGGTTTTGGCTGATAAATAGTAATAGCTGATAGAGAAGTCGTGAGAGAGTACGAAGTAAGAGAAACTCTTATGCAGTTTTGTCCAATATAGATAAAATCGTTGCAGTGTCTACTAAAATTTATAAGTGAATCTCATCATGAAAAGACACTGTTTAAAAGCTAGTTACTGCTGAGAAATATTTTACTGTAGAAAACTAAAAGCCGAAGTCGAAAAGAAGAAACCTATCTTCCGGTAACTTTTTCTTTTTGATTATAGAGGAGAGGAGAGAAGAGGACGGTTGGCTATTTTTAAGCTTATTCTATAATGGCTGTCTATTTCAAGCTTATTCTATAATGACATGATCTGCATGCATGATGACATAAATTAGGAATTAGCTTGAAGATTCGTGCTCCATCTCCGTCACTCCTCCATGCGCTCATCTCGTCCTACCCATTCTCCCTCTATCTAAGTTTTTCTTTTCAAGTTGATTCTTCTGTGCCGGTAGCAACAGTTGTCTAAGCCAGGCAATGGCAGTGGGATGGCGAGAGTAGTCAAGGTTAGAAGAGTGATTTTTTTAAAATAATTAATTTTTTTATTTTGAATTACAGTAATATACTTATCTTTTTTTATTAATAACTATATGTCGCTCCACAGTTAGACGACACATGGCCAAATCGCCTGACCGTTGGGCGACAAGTCCTACTCACCCAACCATGGGGCGATTTGGTCATGTGTCGCCCAACGGTTAGGTGACTAGCCCAAGTCACCCAACCGTTGGGCGACTTGGGGTCTATATGGCTAGCACGTGCCATTGAGCACATTCGGCTGAGAGAAGAGGAGGAGGCGCATTCGGTCGAAAAAGAGAAGGAGGGAGCGCGAGAGGAGAGAAGGAGGAAGAGAAGAGAAGGAGAGGAGAGGAAAGGAGGAAATGAGAGGAAAAGAGAGGAGAGGAGGAAAGGAGAGGAGAGGAGAGGAGGAGAAAAGCAGAGAGGAGAGGAGACGAGAGGAGAGGAAATGAGACAGACGAGAAGAGAGGAGAGGTCTGCGCATCGAAAATGATGAGTTCCTGTATTTCTTTATATATTTACTTTTGAAACATGGTAGGATAGCAACTAAAATCATTATATGTGTAGCTGTATCGGGTCTTCCTTGTAGATTTAGTTTTCAAACTAAGGTAGGTTAACAATTAAAATTATTAAATATGTAGTTGTATCTGGTACGTAGCATATTGTTAATAGTTATAATTAGTGTAGGCATAGAACTAACATTAATTTAGTTGTTAATAGTTGTACTTTCAAAATCATAGTAGGTTAGCAACTCAAATCATTATACGTGTAGTTGTGTCGGGTACGTCACATATTGTTAGTAGTTGTAAATAGTATAGACATAGAACTAACGTCAATTTAGTTGTTAATAATTATAATACTACTATGGCTATACCCTAACCCTAGCCCTAACCTCTTAACCCCATTCCCTAACCCTAACCCTTAATTGTAACCCCTAAACCCTGAAACAATAAACCCTCTAACGCTAATACCGAAATACGGCTATGACTATATTGTTGAGGAATATGCGGTTTATGCAAGAATGCAATTAAAATTTCAAAATTTCTATAGCTATGATATAAATAATTAAATAACTAATTGTGTCATAATTGCTAATTTAAAATTGAATTGGAGATATGGCTCGCGACCTTGGTGGCTCGGACTGGCCTTTCGGCTTGCTGGACCAGTGTGTCGATGCGCAGCACCGCGCGAGCCGTCGTGTGTCACATCCTGAGGGTGGGGACGAGGTGGCCAAGTTGGTGGTGGTCCGTACGCGCACACCCCAACAGGGTTGGAGACTAGACCCACATTGGAGAGACAAGCTTGTCTGCAAACTGTGGCACTTCTTTTTATGATATTTTCGCTATGTACTTACTTCTTCGTGCTTGGTAGGCTGAGCGATGATGACAGGGAGGTCTAGGTCGCCCTGGAACGGTCACGACAGTTCCCGTTCGACCGGTCGCTGCTGACAGCTCTAGTAGACCAATGACAGCCTGAGATGCACACCTTCCACCTCCTATTCAGGGAGATGGCCCCCGTTCTGTAGGACGTCACGGTGTTGCTGTAAGATTGAGGAGGCCGACTAGAGCAGGTGAATAGGTGGTTTTAAAAATTCTTTTAGGCTACTACCAAATTTGTAATGCGGAAGTGTAAACTATTTGGTTTTGTACAAGTAAGGACTAAATCATCTAAGTTTGACTAAGTGCACCAATGATATAATTCTAAGTCGAGATAAGCAATTCTAGGATGACGAGTACTCAATTAATTCAATGAATATAAATTACATGAATATAAATTGCTTGAATATAAATTGAGTAGAAGATGACAAACTACAATGACACATGATGTTTTACCATGGTGTTCAGAAACTTGCTGGTTTTCCCTAATCCACGTTGAGGTAAGCCCAATCGAATTGGACCGGGTCTACGAATTAAGCATAACCACCTCAATCCACTAAGGTTACTTTTCCTCCACTCTGGAGATGGCGAACACCATACCACTCACAACACGCCGGGTCTTCTCACAAGATTCTTGAGAAGATCACCGGACCACCACACCTCCAAAGCCATTCAGGAGTCGGCAACGTCTAAGAGTAACAAGTCGGAGACCCTCACTTGAACGAATCAATAATTTCAGCTCAACAGACACAAAGTCCACCACCGAGTTCAACACATGCACAAGGTTTTGCCTCTCCACGCTCACTAAGTGCAACACATGCACATATGAGGGAGAAGACTTGCTCTTAGCTCAATGAATAGAAGAATAGCACCAGCAACCTCTCCAAACAGCCCTTATGGAGGTATTTATACCCTTCACCCAAAAACTAGTCGTTAGAGCAAAGAGAGGGCAAGAATCAGCCCGAGGCCCGGTAGCACCACCAACACATGGCCGATAGTACCACGGCCCTCTCAACGGCTATAAAACTAGCCGTTAAATGATGTCGTGGCTAGAACATACAAAAAGAATCAGGTGATGTCCTGACAATTGATTTTTCTACTGATTCTATTTTGTTTAAAATATTTTGGTAAATTGATCTATATTTCTTTGTTTTACATGCCATATATGATGAGAAGGTTGGAGCTTGTGCAAAGCAGAGCAAGCTAAAATTCTGCTAATTAGAAACCAAGCAGAAGGTAGTTTCTATGTAATTTTATTTTTTCTATTTTTCCCAGCATTTTCGTGAATATTCTTAAACTTTGCTGATTTTTCTTGAAGGGTTCTTTGAATATTTTCGAATTTTTCGTGTGTTTCTTGACTGCTCGGGATTTTTACCTCTGTCTTGCCAAACAGTGGCCAGGATAATTTCCTATGAGGGAATATTTTCCATAGGGGTGGGTGGGGATTCCTTGTGCCCCATGAAATCCCCTTAGGGATTTATTTCCCTGGGTTTCTCCCCCTAGCATCCAAACAAACCCTAACCTAAAAGAGAATTTTATGGGAGTCGTGGTGGGGTTTATAATCTAAACTCCAAAGCTGTATTTTGGCTGGTTAGATGCTTACTGAATGCCGCAAAGCATTTGAGATGATGTGCCGCTTTTTTACCTCTTCTTTTACACGCAATTTTATAAAAAAGATAAAGATATGGGCAAAAATCCTGGATCATTGCAGGCTACCGGGTGGTTTCAATGTCAAGTTTAAACTTTAAATTTGAATTTGACCTGTTTCCATTTGGAGTTGTTTCATCCATTTAAATTCAGTATTTTTAATTTAAAATCTGAAGTTTTCCACGGTTATCATCAGGTAATTCTACCTAGGGATGGCAACGGAATAGGGAATTGTGGGGGGCAGCCTCGTGCCCCTGCCGTGACCACTGCCAACCTTTTCCCGCCCCGTCCCGCCCCACGAAGGCTAACAGGGATAGTGCGATCCCATCCTTGTCCCCCGCTGAGATCTGGCCGTGAGGATCCTCAAGGGGTTGAAAAAATAGTTTATATGTATATTTTGATATATTATATTGGTATATTCATTAATTTATGGGACTATTTGATGTGTCTGCGGCTTATGATTTTTAGCTGAAAATTTTGAATTTTAGCTGTTTGCGACAGAGATTATGGAGAGAGATACTCGTTTGCGATTTTGGTTTATACAGATGTTGGGCTTTTAAAGTGTACTACCCCATCTTGAAAAAATACTCCGTTTGAAAGTTAGATATTGTAGCAAAAACCGAAAACCATTTTTAGAAGCCGTTAAAGAACATGCCTCTAAGTATTTAGCCATACTTTTTACTATAAGTATTTAGGCATTCTTTTTCTCAAATTATAGCTTTAAAACATAATTTATAATATATATAGATACATATTTAGTCCAAATATATAAAAATAAATACTTTATATTTAAAACTATAATATATAAATAAAATAATATATTTTCTCTCACGGAGAGTTTGTCTCCCGCCCCGCTAGAAAAACGGGCCTTGTCCCTGTCTCCCATAGGGGGAGTTTGTCGCCTGCCCCCACAAGGAAATTTCCCATGTGTCCCAGCCTTCCTGGGAGGAGTTGCCATACCAAACTGTAACTCGGATTTCTTCTCTACCCCTAAAATCCACCAGTTCAGTTCTTTCCTACGGCCATCTCAAATTGTGCCCCCAGCAGTCATGAGTTTTCTTGCGTCCACACCAATTTGTGTCCCCAGGAAAACCAACCAGTGAAATCAACGATCAAGGATCAATTCCCACTTTCTCTCTCCTTACCCACTCATATCCAACGATCCACGCCCACCTCCCCCGTGCATATATTTCAGCAGGTATATATATATATATATATATATATATATATATATATATATATATATATATATATATATATATATATATATATGAGGGGAGGGGAATTAGGGTTTCCCCCTAAAACCCTAACCAGCCGCCACCAAGAAATGCCCCTGGGGCGCCACCGCCTGCTGCCCCTTGGAGACCCTGCTGCCGCCCTTGTCCTCACGTCGACCGCGCCCCCTCCATCCTCTTGGCGACAATGGCGCCGCTCCCGTCCTCTCGCTAACTCCGCCAACGCCGCCGCCGCCGTAGACTCTGACGCGGCAGCGTCCCGACCTCCTCTCCTCGCCATCCAACCGCTGCCATCGGGGTTGAAGCGGAAGCCGGAGTCGCCGGCGCCCTAGAAGCTCCCGTTCCGGGCTCCCGAGAAGGCGGCGGCGCGGAGCCGGTTCAGGTTGGTCCCACCTCCTCCCCTCCTCACACGCCGCCCTCACCCGTCTGCCGTTCGCCTCGCCTCCTCCTCCTCCCACCCCGCGCCGCTGCCTCCTTGGCCCCCCACTCCTCCCCTCCTCACGCGCCGCCCTCACCCGTCTGCCGTCCGCGTCACCTCCTCCTCCTCCCACCCCGCGCCGCCGCCGCCTCCTCCCCCACTCCTCCGCTCCGTCCGCCTCCTCACGCGCCGCCCTCACCCGTCTGCCGTCCGCGTAGCCTCCTCCTCCTCCCACCCCGCGCCGCCGCCTCCTCCTCCCCCCACTCCTCCACTCCGCCCGCCGCCTCCTCCTCCCCACCCCGTGCGTTTTTTGATTGCTGTTGCAGGGGGTGAGAAAAGGTGGGGTTTTTTTTGGGGGGAGATGGCGCGCAATGCGGTGGAGAAGGCGACGTCCATCGACGCGCAACTGTGGCTGCTGGCGCCCAAGAAGCTCTCCGAGGACGACAAGCTGGTGGAGTACGACGCGCTCCTCCTCGACCGCTTCCTCGACATCCTCGTCTGGCTCGAGCTCACCTTCCTCTGGCCGCTCGCCGTGGCCACCCTCTACGGCGTCCTCGCACGCCGCCGCTGGGCCGCCACCACCTCCCTTATGACCGGCGTCTCCACCCTCACATCCATGGTAACTGAGAGTCCATGTGGAGGTGACCACATGTTTGTGATGAGTAATTGACTCTTGTTTTAGAAAGTTTGAGTTTGGGTTGGGCACTTCCTGCCAAGTCATAGCCTTAGAAGTGATCGGAATCGCCTTCTGTGCAAAGTCGTAGCTTCTGACTGTGGTCGTAGGCTCTTACGACCACATTGGTTGTGGTCGGAAGCCTGTCGGGCAGGTTATGAACTTATTGTCGTCAATCGGGAGCCAGCCGGGTTGTTTACGACCACTCTATCAGCAGTCGAAAGCCGGAAAACAATGTTTTACTCTTTCTGGCCGTGGTCGGAAGGCTGTACGACCACATGGCGTTTACGACCACTCTGACCTTGGTCGTAGGTCACCAGGGAAGTCTACGACTGGTTTTGCCGTGGTCGAAAATCTATTCGACCACGTTGGCCGTGGTCGAAGCCTAGTACGACCACGTTTGGTCGTGGTCGAAGGCAGTTACGACCACACTGACGGAGAACGCGGTCGTAAGGCGTAGTCGGTGGTCGAAAGCAGTCATACGACCACGTTGTCGCAGATTTCTCTTCCTAAGAACGAAAGCGGGTTTCGACCACGTTATAGGCGAACATGGTCGTAGCTCGGTCGGATGCGGTCAGACGAGCTTGGAGCGTGGTCGCAAGTGGGAGACTGCGGTCGGAAGTGTTCAAACGTTGTTGAAAGGGCTTCGATCACAGTGAACCAAGTCGTACGTGATCGAGAAGGGTTTCGACCACGGTGGAAAGCGATGAACGTGGTCGGAATGTGGTTCGACCACGATGGAATCTCTGGTTTTGGTCGTAGTCTCTGGGAACCGGTCGTATGGACTTCTGAGATAGTCGTATCATCTTGAGATGTGGTCGTAGGACTTAAGAAAGTCTTGATCTATGGTTTCGACCAGTCATAAGTTGGTACAACTTGGTCGGGTAAGTTGGAACTGAAACTTGTGATGGTCGTAGCTAGCTTTAAGGCAGTCGTAAGGACCACTGGGGTGGTCGTATGGTCTATGGTAACGATCGTAGGTCTTGAGAATTAATGTTTAAGTATTTTTGACCGATCGTAGTGAATGTACGACCTTGTGAAGCATGTTTTGAGTTCCTTTTATGCAGATGTCTGTACACATTGTGTTGTGCGGTGCTATGTAATGGTTTGCTTGTCTGTAATGTTTGCAGGACCTTGAGACTAGTCGTGGCGAGGCATGGAAGGCCGAGACTAGGCACGGGCGGTGCTGAGGTCAAGAGCGGCCAGGAAGTGCTGAAGACGACGAGGTCTGTGAGGTGGTTGCAAGCCGAGGAGATGAGGAACCGGAGCTGGAGCTGCCAGAGGACCTTGGAGACAAGTCTTGATGAGGCTTGGAGTGGTCGGGACTAGACATGGGGGATGTCGAGGTCCAGAACGACCAGGGGAAACCGAAGGAGACCTAGTCTTGCGAGGTGGTTGCAAGCTTGGACGACAAGGCAGGAGGAAGCTTCCGGGAAGGCAGTGGAATGGCATTTTGGAGAAATGCGGAAAGCTGCAAAGGGAAGCTGTGTCTCTGCCAATGCACAGGAGTTGTTGGCGCTAACGGGCAAAGCAGTGGAGCCGTTGGGTGTAACGGGTAAAGCACTGGAGCTCGTTCTCGCTAGTGGGTAAAGTGAGTTGAAAACCCGGTGTTAGGTGAGGGTTTGTGGGTTCCCCCTCTTTGGTGTGTGAGTGTGTGGCTATAGATAGAGAGGGTAGAGCTCGGGTACTGGTGAGATTCTGATCCCCGAGTTGCTCTGTTCTTCCTTTGTTATTTGTGAGTATGTGGGTTCTCGGGATGGAGCAAGTGTGCTCATGTATCTCCCAGTTGGAGTGGCTGTAGAAACCTCCATTATCAATCATTCATCTCTCTTCCTCTATTTGTTTTCTGTCGTCTTGAGATGTTGTGATTGACTTGTTTGCGATCTGTTTTGAGAACTTGGACTTCTTGCTATCCTTTTCTCTCCTCTCTTCTTCGTGAGTCTGCTTTCATCTTTGTGTGCTTTGATTAGCTCAGAACTGGGAATCTGTCTCAAGGCCACTTGGCCAGTTCATTCCCGAGAGCAGGAGTCAAATTAGAGAAGTTCACTTTACCGGATGATTGTGCGCCTCGAGTCCTTCTGTTCTTGGTTCATCCTCTCAGTTATCACTGCTTGATTTCTTTTGTCGGCTCAGGCAAGTGTTCGACCACGTGGTGTTCGACCATCAGTTGGCTTACGACCACGTGTGTTCGATCGAAGAAGCTAGTTCTTTCGCCCGATTTGTCGTGTGAGTACTTGGGGAGTTTTTAGAAGGCACCATTCACCCCCCCCTCTGTTGCCATTTCGGTCCTACAGTTGGTATCAGAGCCGGTTAGCTCTTTTCAATAGATCTTAACCGGTCTCAAGAGCCATGGCGACGGACAAGTACTCGACCAAGCCGCCCGTTTTCGATGGCATCGATTACCCCTTCTGGAAGAGCCGAATGGAGACATACATCCAGGCTCAGGGGTACGCTATCTGGCGTAAGGTCAAGGTCCGGTTTGTTGTTCCTGCCGATGAGAACATCAATGCTGGGAATATGCATGATGTTGAGGCAAACGCTAAGGCAAGGAACATCATTATCCAGGGCCTGAGTCGTAGCGAGTTCGATCGCATCTCCCACCTGTCGTCTGCCTACGATATCTGGGTGACCCTCGACGCATACCATGAGGGCACCACCCAGATCAAGACGGTTCGACAGGACCAGTTCAAGCGCGAATACAACAAATTCGAGATGCTTGCTGGTGAGTCCCTAGATGAGTGTTTCGCTCGTTTCCACAAGATCTTGAGCAACCTCCGAGCGGTCGGTCTCACATACCCCGACTCGGACAACGCTCGTCAGATGCTTGCGGCACTCGATCTGCGTGTGTGGGAGATGAAAGTGACCACCATCAAAGACACGACAGACCTCTCGACCTTGACTCTTGACGCGCTGTACTCGCGCCTCAAGACTCACGAGATTGACGTTGTCTCTCGTAGGTCGAAGTCACAGTCGATGGCTTTGGTCACCGATCCCAGTTCAGCTTCTGGTCTCTCTTCTGAGTCTTCTTGCGGTTTCTCCCTTGCTGCTCTCTGTGACATAACTGATGATCAGTTAGAGCAGCTTGCGGATGATCAGCTGGCCCTCCTAGCCCGAAGGTTTTCCCATGCCTACAAGGGTAGGAGAGACAGAAAGAGAGGAGGACCAGTCATCTGCTTCGAGTGTGGTGGCCCCAACCACATCCGAGCAAACTGCCCCAACCTTGGAAAGGGTAAAGGTGACTACGGCGGTTCGGGAAAGAACGACTACACCGACAAGAACCGCAACACGAAGCCTTCAGCACCTGCTCCGGGAAAGAAGAAGTTCCGCAACTTCGGGATGGCCAAGAAGCTCTTCCACCGCGTCCTCACCGCCTTCGACGACCTCGACCTCAGCGAGGTGGAGGGATGGAGCGACGACGACGGGACGGGTGACCAAGAGCCCAAGGATGGCGGTGACGACTTCTCCGGCATGTGCTTCATGGCCCTCGAGGGCGAACTCAGCGACAGCGAGCTGTACTCCGACTCAGACGAGGTATGTCCCTCCTATGACCAACTTAATGAAGCTTTCCTTAAGCTAGGAGGTTTTCATGCTAGAGCTAAGACTAGGTGTACCGAGTTAGAAAAGGAAGTAGATAGACTGTCACGGGAGCTTACTTCTCTTACATCTGCTCCCTCCCGTGACGACTGTGATACATGCTGTGCTTTGCTGGGTGATTTGGAGAAGTTAAGGACCTCGCATGATAGTGTGTCCTCAGAGCTTGATTCTATTAAGGTGGAGAATGTTAGTCTGCTTGCTGAGTTAGAGTTGAGTAGGATGGCTGTTACCCTACTTACTACTGATGAGATTACTTCTCCCACCTCATGTGAGGTTAAGGACATTGCTGCTAGAGGACCTTATGCCATGCTCCTTGATCTGCCCGAGTCTTGTGAAAATTGCAATAATTTAAAGATGAACCTAAAACGGGCAGATCACAAGATTGCTGAGCTGCGTGCTTCTTTACTTGAGCCTATTGATTCATGTTTGAATTGTCCTAGATTAACTGCTGAACTTGAATCTGTCTCAAAACAGTTTCAAGAAATGATTGACACTAATAAGAAAATGGCTCAATTCGCGACTAAGGATCCTGTTAGCTCACCTTGCATTAGATGTGATAAACTAAAACTTGAACTCGTTGGCTTGAATGACAAATGTGTGAAGCTAACTAAGGATCAACTAGTGAAGGCACCAACTGCTTGTACTGTTTGTGCTGAGAAGGGGGAGAAGCCCCAGGGTAAGGTGGAGACGCCTAGGAACGTGAACCAACTGACTAGCAGTAGGACTGTCCATTCAGAGTCGGCTGTGCGTGCACAAGCCATTCTTCCCTCTGCTATTGGTTCTTCATCTGCTCCCTTACCTCCTGCTGTTCCCTCTTCCCCTTGCTCTTCTTGCACCTCTCTCTTTCGGGAGTGTCAGTACCTTATGAACACTCTCGAGAGATTTGTAGGAGGCAAGAAGAAGCTTAATCTTATTCTAGACCAATCCAAGATTTGCAAGTTCAATCAAGGTCTAGGATATGATTTTTATGAGGATATGAGGAAGCATCCACCTGCTATTCTCCGACCCATAGTAGGAGGTGTGATCGAGGTCGAGCCCAGATCTGATGAGGTTAAATTCAAATCAGCGGGCTTTGTCCAAGGGATCTCTGACAGCAAGGTGAGTCCACCTGCAGCTTCGGCCTCTCAGAAGGCGAAGCCTCCCCGTGCTACTTCTACCTCTCAGAAGGTGAAGTACCACTGCACCTTCTGTCAGAAGGATGGACACACAGTCGATCGATGCTTCAGGCGCGCTAGGATTGCGCGTAGAGACCGTGCAGAGGCATTTAGGCGTATTCAGGGTCAGCCCCAGATCCTGAGTACACCTAAGACTAGCACGAGGTCCAGGTTTGCTTCTGACAGGTTTGGGCAGCATCGAGGACTTGGTTTTTCTGAGTCTTCTGGTTTTCGTCCTTGTGCTGCTCCGGGTCGTGTCTTCCGCCGTCCTGAGGGTAGATCTCGGTTTCCTCGTCGAGATAGCTACCCGCGGCGTGATCAGTGTGTTGCCGGTGTTCCGACTCGCTCTCCCGTAGCAGTCGGACCCCGCAACAGCTTCAGGTCTGCTCACAGACCTTCTGCTTCTTTGAGTCATGGAGAGCGTAGGGTAGATAGAGGTCAGTCGTGCTTGACTACTTCATCTGCTCGACGTGTTGTTCAGTATTGGGTGCCAAAATCACTCTTGATTTATCCCAGTATTGAGACTTTACTCTCTGTTTGACTCAGGTTCGCCGGGCAGGGAAGGGAAAGGTTTGGCTTGTAGACTCCGGTTGTTCTCGTCATATGACCAGAGACTCCCGTTGGTTTTCTTCCCTTGCCCGTGCTCCAGGTGATGAAACGATCACCTTCGGAGATGCTTCATCTGGGCGCGTCATCGCCAAAGGTACTGTGCGCATTAATGATTCTTTCATTCTGAAAGATGTAGCCTTGGTTAGTAAGCTGCAGTACAATTTGCTTTCAGTTTCTCAGCTTACTGATGACGGTTTCGAGGTGAGCTTTAAGAAAAATGCTTGTAAAATTCTTGATTCTTCGGGTAGTCTGGTTTGCGGGATTTCTCGTTATGGGAGGATCTTTCGTGCTGATTTTTCTGAGTCTTCTGGTGATCCTCTCAGGTGTTTAGTTGCTTCTGAGTCCCGCGACCTCTCTTTCTGGCATAGGAGACTTGGTCATATTGGATTTGACCATTTGACCCGAGTTAGCGGCCACGATCTCATTCGTGGTCTGCCAAAACTCAAGATGGTCAAAGACCTTGTTTGCTCTCCATGCCGGCACGGCAAGATGGTTGCCGCTCCTCACCCTCCGGTCACAGTTACTATGACCGATGCACCAGGACAGCTGCTCCACATGGACACAGTTGGACCAGCTCGAGTGCAGTCAGCAGGAGGGAAGTGGTATGTTCTTGTTGTGGTCGATGACTTCTCGAGGTATTCTTGGGTGTTTTTCTTAGCCTCGAAGGATGAGACGTTTTCGCATTTCCGAGGTCTTTTCAGTAGGCTTTCTGTAGAGTTCCCAGGTGCCTTACGAGCAATCCGCAGTGACAATGGCACGGAGTTCAAGAATTCCTACTTTGAGAGTTTCTGTGGTGAGACAGGTGTAGAGCACCAGTTCTCTTCTTCATACGTCCCTCAGCAGAATGGCGTTGTGGAGAGGAAGAACCGTACCTTGGTCGAGATGGCCAGGACGATGCTTGATGAGTACTCTACACCGCGGAAGTTTTGGGCTGAGGCTATAGCCACTGCGTGCCATGTCTCAAATCGAGTTTTTCTTCGAGCACACTTGCACCGCACTTCTTATGAGTTGAGATACGGGCGAAAGCCCAGCGTCTCTCATTTTCGTGTGTTTGGTTGCAAGTGCTTTATTCTGAAGTCCGGGAACCTAGATAAGTTCGAGTCACGTTCTTGTGATGGGATCTTTCTAGGTTACTCGCCTTCTTCGCGGGCTTATAGGGTATGGAACTGCGAGTCTAGTAAAATGGTAGAGACCTGTGAGGTGACCTTTGACGAGGCCAGTCCGGGAACTAGGCCCGATATCTCAGGTTCTTTAGAGCAGTCCGAGACCATCTTTGTGGATGATGAGGATGATGGAGACGACGGTTGTCTACCCGATCCGGTCCCTCATCCACCCCTTGAGGTGCCGTCTTCCACCGCACCTCGAGGTGATCAGCCCATGCCTTCTGATTCTTCTGGAGCTGGTGGCTCTGTTCCTACCTCGTCAGCTCACGAGGTAGAGGCCACTTCTTCATCTCATCCTGGACCTCCTAGACATATCCAGAAAGCTCATCCTTCAGAGCAGATCATTAGAGACCTTTTCGAGCGTGTTACCCGCTCAAAATCTGGCTTATCTCAATTCTGTCTCCATTCTGCTTTCATTACCTCCTTTGAGCCCAAAGATGTCTCTCATGCTTTATCTGATGAGTCTTGGGTCAATGCCATGCATGAGGAGCTAGAAAATTTCGAGAGGAACAAGGTCTGGTCGCTTGTCGAGCCCCCGCGAGGTCACAATATTATTGGGACTAAGTGGGTGTTCAAGAACAAGCAGAGCGAGGATGGAGTGGTTATTCGAAACAAGGCTAGACTGGTTGCTCAGGGGTTCTCCCAGGTTGAAGGTCTAGATTTCGAGGAGACCTTTGCCCCTGTAGCTAGACTTGAAGCCATTAGAATCCTGCTTGCCTTTGCAGCTTCTAAGGGTTTCAAGCTTTACCAGATGGACGTCAAGAGTGCCTTTCTCAATGGCCTTATTGAGGAAGAGGTCTACGTCCGACAGCCTCTTGGTTTCGAAAACCCCAAATACCCAAACCATGTCTTTAAGCTTTCCAAAGCGTTGTATGGACTTAAGCAGGCCCCCAGGGCTTGGTATGAGAGGCTTAAGTCCTACTTGTTGAGTCATGGGTTTGAAATGGGTAAAGTTGATAAGACCTTGTTCATCCGCCGGCTTGGCGCTGACCTTCTGCTCGTCCAGATCTATGTCGATGACATTATCTTTGGCGGCTCTTCCCATACTCTGGTTTCCCAGTTCTCGGATGTCATGAGCACCGAGTTTGAAATGAGTATGATGGGTGAGTTGACCTTCTTCCTTGGCTTCCAAATTAAGCAGACTCGGGAGGGTACATTTCTTCATCAAGGAAAGTACACTCGTGACCTCCTGAAGCGCTTCGATATGAGTGATGGTAAGCCGGTATCAACTCCCATGGCTTCGACAGCCTATCTTGATCCAGATAAGGATGGCGAGCCAGTTGATCAGAAAGAGTTCAGAAGTATGATCGGCTCCCTTCTTTACCTCACTGCCTCGAGACCAGACATACACTTCTCAGTGTGTCTGTGTGCTCGTTTTCAGGTTTCTCCTCGCGTATCTCACCGTCAGGCGGTGAAGCGCATCTTTCGGTACCTTCGAGCTACCATTGACTATGGTATCTGATACTCTTCCTCATCCTGTCTTTCCCTGAGAGCCTTTTCGGCTGCAGACTTCGCTGGCTGTAGGATAGATAGGAAGAGCACTTCCGGCACCTGCCAATTCATTGGCACTTCTCTCGTTTCCTGGTCTTCGCGGAAGCAGTCCGGTGTTGCACAGTCCACTGCAGAGGCCGAGTACGTTGCTGCAGCCAGTTGCTGTAGCCAGGTACTTTGGATGGTTTCGACCCTGCGGGATTTTGGGTTAGCTTTAGACAGTGTTCCACTCTTTTGTGATAACACGTCTGCTATCAACATTGCTAAGAACCCAGTGCAACACTCTCGGACCAAGCATATTGATATTCGCTTTCACTTCCTTAGAGACCATGTAGAGAAAGGTGACATAGTACTCCAGTTTGTGGAGAGTGACCACCAGTTGGCTGACATCTTCACCAAGCCTTTGGATAGTTCGAGGTTTTCAGCTCTGCGGGGAGAGCTTGGGGTGGTGTGTCCTTACGGATTGTAGTGAGGGGGAGCTTGGACTTTACTGCTTTACTATATTGATTATGCTTCTGTCTCATTTCTGTTGCTTTGCACTCGGGGTGCATTTGGGTTTAGTCCTTCCAGCATAGGTTAGAGTGCTTCTCTTGCTGAGATGCTTAGACTTCTAACTCTTATGTTGTGCTTCCAGGATTAGCTGCTTCTTATCTCACTAGGTCGAGCTCACTCACTTCTTGTAGGTTCTAGCGAGGGTTGGGCCACCCTCGGGTAGACAGGGTACGTGTTTGCTCTCTAGTGTGTGATTTACTGTCAGCTGATTGTCCTGGAGTCATATGGGGTAGATGAGAGTCAGTCTGAGCCATAGTTGCCTCTATATCTTTTCTATGCTTTAAGGACTGCCTGTTTGCTGTTTTCTTTCTCAGCTTCTCGATTCTTTTACTTTGGTTCAGGGGGAGTTCAATTGGGAGCTTCTGGAGCTTAATTCTGACATAACTCAACTTGAACTAAACGTTGCATCTAATGTTGAGGGGGAGCTGGTCTTTCATGCATTTTCAGCATTTCGCATTATAATCAAACTGCATTGAGCCTTGATTATTATCCTGTTATGACATGCTTCAATGCTTTACACCTTGCCATGACTTGTGCTTAGCTTGCTAAATTTATCATGACTTCATATGTGTAGACTAGCGTTTGCCATGATAAGTTAAGTAAAATTGATCAACTTAAATTAAACTTGTCATGCTAGCATTTGAGTTTAGTCTTTCTTGAGCTATCCTTTTATGATTCATGCCATGTCAAATAGGCTGAGTAGAGCGTTGAATCTATTTTGAGCCTTAGTTTGAGCTATTTTAGTCTCCTGATGATACATGAGTTAGTACAATGTGTTAAAAAGCAAAAAGATCTCTTTTGTGCGAAAAAACTGATCTCACCAATTCTTTCCTATAAGACAGCTTGCCATTGCACTAGGCATGAACTCAGGGGGAGTTTTGGATGACCTAGACTATCTTCTTAAGCTTATTGCTTGGAGTAGTCGCATAAGGCTTGAGATCTAGCACATAAACAAAAATTAGGTTGAAAACAACCATATGCTTTCAAAAGACAATGTTCAATGTGCTCAATTTGCTTAATCTACAATCAGAACCAAGTACCTTAACCAATGTTTCCATCTTGAGCTTATAGCACTCTATTTGGACTCAATGTTAGCTTCTTTGTTCCGCTTAGCTTATTGACATGGCCTGCATCATCCTTGGATGTCTCTAGCTAGACTTTACTCGTTGATGACTTGACTTGCTCTCAAAATGCATTACATTTCAGATTGTCATCTTTGTGCTCTAGCTGGCTTATATATATGTTGTCATGATCTAGATAGCGTTTTTTTTTGTTATGGCTTGGTATATTACATTATGGTCAATATGGATAATTCTCATGGCTCTAAATGCTTAAATAAACAAACTTCAGCCATATTCATTCTCTGACATGTCATATTCTCTCCTTGATGTGTTTATTGCCAAAAGGGGGAGAATAGTGGTAGAAAAAGCTAGTCGGGATCTTTTTAGAGCTTTGGAGAACAATTTGCTCTTTCAGTTGTTGCTCTAGTGTTCGTTCTGTCGACATGGTCATTAGCTCCATTCTCTTTCTTTGGACCATGTTGGTTTCTTAAAACTCAAACTCATCTTCATGTTTTTTCTGGGTTTGTCAATATACTCATCAAGGGGGAGATTGAGAGTCCATGTGGAGGTGACCACATGTTTGTGATGAGTAATTGACTCTTGTTTTAGAAAGTTTGAGTTTGGGTTGGGCACTTCCTGCCAAGTCATAGCCTTAGAAGTGATCGGAATCGCCTTCTGTGCAAAGTCGTAGCTTCTGACTGTGGTCGTAGGCTCTTACGACCACATTGGTTGTGGTCGGAAGCCTGTCGGGCAGGTTATGAACTTATTGTCGTCAATCGGGAGCCAGCCGGGTTGTTTACGACCACTCTATCAGCAGTCGAAAGCCGGAAAACAATGTTTTACTCTTTCTGGCCGTGGTCGGAAGGCTGTACGACCACATGGCGTTTACGACCACTCTGACCTTGGTCGTAGGTCACCAGGGAAGTCTACGACTGGTTTTGCCGTGGTCGAAAATCTATTCGACCACGTTGGCCGTGGTCGAAGCCTAGTACGACCACGTTTGGTCGTGGTCGAAGGCAGTTACGACCACACTGACGGAGAACGCGGTCGTAAGGCGTAGTCGGTGGTCGAAAGCAGTCATACGACCACGTTGTCGCAGATTTCTCTTCCTAAGAACGAAAGCGGGTTTCGACCACGTTATGGGCGAACATGGTCGTAGCTCGGTCGGATGCGGTCAGACGAGCTTGGAGCGTGGTCGCAAGTGGGAGACTGCGGTCGGAAGTGTTCAAACGTTGTTGAAAGGGCTTCGATCACAGTGAACCAAGTCGTACGTGATCGAGAAGGGTTTCGACCACGGTGGAAAGCGATGAACGTGGTCGGAATGTGGTTCGACCACGATGGAATCTCTGGTTTTGGTCGTAGTCTCTGGGAACCGGTCGTATGGACTTCTGAGATAGTCGTATCATCTTGAGATGTGGTCGTAGGACTTAAGAAAGTCTTGATCTATGGTTTCGACCAGTCATAAGTTGGTACAACTTGGTCGGGTAAGTTGGAACTGAAACTTGTGATGGTCGTAGCTAGCTTTAAGGCGGTCGTAAGGACCACTGGGGTGGTCGTATGGTCTATGGTAACGATCGTAGGTCTTGAGAATTAATGTTTAAGTATTTTTGACCGATCGTAGTGAATGTACGACCTTGTGAAGCATGTTTTGAGTTCCTTTTATGCAGATGTCTGTACACATTGTGTTGTGCGGTACTATGTAATGGTTTGCTTGTCTGTAATGTTTGCAGGACCTTGAGACTAGTCGTGGCGAGGCATGGAAGGCCGAGACTAGGCACGGGCGGTGCTGAGGTCAAGAGCGGCCAGGAAGTGCTGAAGACGACGAGGTCTGTGAGGTGGTTGCAAGCCGAGGAGATGAGGAACCGGAGCTGGAGCTGCCAGAGGACCTTGGAGACAAGTCTTGATGAGGCTTGGAGTGGTCGGGACTAGACATGGGGGATGTCGAGGTCCAGAACGACCAGGGGAAGCCGAAGGAGACCTAGTCTTGCGAGGTGGTTGCAAGCTTGGACGACAAGGCAGGAGGAAGCTTCCGGGAAGGCAGTGGAATGGCATTTTGGAGAAATGCGGAAAGCTGCAAAGGGAAGCTGTGTCTCTGCCAATGCACAGGAGTTGTTGGCGCTAACGGGCAAAGCAGTGGAGCCGTTGGGTGTAACGGGTAAAGCACTGGAGCTCGTTCTCGCTAGTGGGTAAAGTGAGTTGAAAACCCGGTGTTAGGTGAGGGTTTGTGGGTTCCCCCTCTTTGGTGTGTGAGTGTGTGGCTATAGATAGAGAGGGTAGAGCTCGGGTACTGGTGAGATTCTGATCCCCGAGTTGCTCTGTTCTTCCTTTGTTATTTGTGAGTATGTGGGTTCTCGGGATGGAGCAAGTGTGCTCATGTATCTCCCAGTTGGAGTGGCTGTAGAAACCTCCATTATCAATCATTCATCTCTCTTCCTCTATTTGTTTTCTGTCGTCTTGAGATGTTGTGATTGACTTGTTTGCGATCTGTTTTGAGAACTTGGACTTCTTGCTATCCTTTTCTCTCCTCTCTTCTTCGTGAGTCTGCTTTCGTCTTTGTGTGCTTTGATTAGCTCAGAACTGGGAATCTGTCTCAAGGCCACTTGGCCATTTCATTCCCGAGAGCAGGAGTCGAATTAGAGAAGTTCACTTTACCGGATGATTGTGCGCCTCGAGTCCTTCTGTTCTTGGTTCATCCTCTCAGTTATCACTGCTTGATTTCTTTTGTCGGCTCAGGCAAGTGTTCGACCACGTGGTGTTCGACCATCAGTTGGCTTACGACCACGTGTGTTCGATCGAAGAAGCTAGTTCTTTCGCCCGATTTGTCGTGTGAGTACTTGGGGAGTTTTTAGAAGGCACCATTCACCCCCCCTCTGTTGCCATTTCGGTCCTACAGTAACTCATCTTTCGCTCCCTCCCTGCTGTCTTATTGTTTCAAGATTCGAACACATGTTGGTCGGAGAGTAAATGTGTATCCTTTTCTTCGGATCTGCAAGACGCAGAGGCCAATTCTACGGATCCATCTGCGTAGTTCCTGGGGTGGGCGTGTGCTTTAATCATAAAGTGAGAACTTTTTTTACAAAGAAAACTATAAGATTAACATTATGATGTGGCTACGTTGGGACAGTGGTGCGTTCTTGATAGTTTAGAGGGTTCGCGGAATTGTTCTGTCTTGTTCCTTTTTTCGCGTAATTCTGCGCTGAACAATGGAATATCATCAATTTGGGACAGTGTGCGAATCGCTTGGCCTCTCAAATTAGCCAGTACTAGATGGTCATGAGGAGTTCTAGACAACAACGTGGATCTGCTTCTAATCTATCAGTCCCTGATCTGAAACATCGATCGATTTATAATGGAAATAAATAAAAAAGCAACCGGTTTGAACATTAATCTATATATGTTGGAAGTTGGCTTTCGTTCTTACATACTGTTCTGAACATGACTTCCAGAACGACTGCAATACTGCATCGTTCAACTAGGCTGACTGTTTGCCTTGTGATAGATCACTTGATGGCCTCGTTCGCAACATTGCTTTTTCAGTGGTCATGGTTTGGATAGCAAGAATACTGAGCAACTCTCCCTTAGATCTAATATGCTTTGAGCCAATTGTCGCACAACTATCCGCTCGATATCATTCTTGTACTATGATTGTATTATTGTCCAAATTCCCAACTACTATTTTCTATTGTGCTAATTATAGTAACAGTGATGGATAATGTTGTGTTATTCCATGGGATTAAGAGTGACTTGCAGATTGTGTTGATATATCAATTTCATTTCTTGTACTTAACTGTTGATGACTTCAGAACCTGTTTGATTAAGCAACTGCCAACATTTTCTCTGTATTGTGGTTCCCTTTGAGGTAAATATGACAAAATTGGGGCATTTCTATATTCAGTTTGACCCAATCGCATGTTAGCTTACTTGATCGCAATGAACAATCGTTAATGCCATGGATAAAGGTGTATGAAATGTTTGCTTGTCAGAACATTAGATATCAAATCTTTGCTTCATACCATCTTAGGAAGGGCTAATGTGAGTATGCATAATGGTTGATGTCCTTTTGTTCTTGTATTAGTTCGTTTTCATGATTTATTATTAATATTCGCTTTAATCATTTCAGTCTGCAATACTTGGAGAGATTTTGGGTTCAGGGAAAGTGACACAGAAGTTGCTTCAGATGTATGTTCCTTTTGCCGTTTTTGCTGTTATTGCAATTCTGCGAGGACTCTGCTCATGCTCTGAATGCCCTACTGCTGGTTCATCGCTTAGACCTTCTGCTCAGAAGAAGAGAGTCTAATTCAGGTTTCTGTTCCTGGTATTTCAATAAATATTTTGAGAGCCATTCATTACTGCAAATTATTAAGAAGTGAGAAGGTATTTGTTGGCATACTACTCCCAAGATGTGGTGTTTGTTTTTCACCCTAGAATCAATTTTATCTAGCTTTGTTCCTTTTTTGTTCTGTGGACCTCTTTGTGCTAACTAATGATATGTCAATGTATTTGTTTCACTAGCTGATTCAAATTCCTACATGTCAATTCCAAAGAATTGCACTGGCAAAAAGCTATTGTATGTTACACTTCTACAGACGCCTTTTAGACTTTAACATGAATGTAGAGCTGCAACACAAAGACTGGCCTGCAAGCACTGGTAGCGATGAGCAAACATCACTACTACTGTCCTTCGAAAAGACTTGGATTGCTATTAGCAACTTCAACTACATATGCACGCAAAACCTTTGTAATGCACAAGGAGAAATCATATATATGTTCAATTGTAGACAGTTCTAGAATTAGGATTAGGAGGTATCGAGAATCTACCAATCTTTCATAACTCATCCATGTGAGTGTGCGTGATCTTGCAAGCTATATGTTGCACTTTAAACTTGGAAAATTACTTAGTGTCAAAATGTGACCTTTTCTTCCCAAGTGAACTACTAAGTGTACTATATCATCAACCATGAGTGTCTTATATTCCTGTTTTACCTAGATTATTACAAAGCATTCTTACTTTGTTCTTTAACTTGTGCTGAAAGTTTGAAACTGCATTTGATGTCACAGGTGGGTTTACGGCTCTTACTGGCCCCACTAAGCTCTAATGTTGTCATCCGCACAGCCAGGTATACTTCAAATGTAGTATGTTAATCAGCATGTTGTTATCTGGTTGTTTATTTTCATATTGTGCTTCTTGGAAATTGAAAGTTGATTGTTTTTCTTCGGTTAGCCTGTTTTCCTTATTTGATACCTTGTTGTGCTTTTTTAGGCAATTACATAGATTATGTCAGTGAACTGATTGTACTGCTGGTTGGACTTCATCAGCGCTTTTAGTTTTTTAGTTTATAAATTACTACAAACTGTCAAACTGTTGTTATTGTAATTACTTATTTCATATTAGCATCAGCGTAAGTATTGGTCTAGCTGGATGCAATAAACCGAAAACTTATAATTTGTTGTAACAATCCTTTAAAAAAATAAGCTATCTTTCTGTTGTGGATAAGAAATCTGTCATGTTTATGATCCTCACTTCATGCTTGTGCAGTTGTGCAGTAGGGATTGGTCTGCCTGTATACTCCACTTACAGGGCTATAGAGAAGAAAGATCAAAATGAGAAAGAACGGTGGCTCCTTTATTGGGCAGGTCTGTAATAAAATGGATTCATAATAAAATTTTCATTATTACCTTTGAAGCAACTTCTTTCAATAAAAGCCAAATTACAACACAGGTCATAGTACCTTTTGAAATTGTTCATGCGGGTATCTGCACTCTTAAAAACCATTTATGCTAGATGCAGTTGGCATTGCTCAATTAGTTTTAATGAAAAGGGTATTTTTGTTAATTAAGGAAAACTGCACAATGACATACTATTTCTATGCTACGAATAGTCAAAACTCAAAACCAACACTGCATGTACATTAACTTGCCAGGTCATCTTGACACGATTGCATAGTTGATGACATACCAGTATGACTTGATGGATTTTAGTATAAAGACTTCAATAGTTCAATGATCCAAATGAACAATTTCAAAAAGTGCAGTTTTATTTAATGTATTTTGGTCTAAAATATGTGGTCAAGATTTGTTTAATTGATTGTTGCTTGTAACATTTATATTCCAATGTGTTGCAGCGTATGGATCTTTTAGCATTATGGAAGTCTTTGCAGATAAGCTTCTTTCAAGGTATGGACATTTGATGTTATCAATAATGTTTTAGAGATGTCTATGATTGAGAGTTATTTCTTCTTATTTGTAGCATGATCATGAATAGGAATGATCAGGGAAGAGCACCAAAAATATTGTGTATAAAGACGTCCTAGCATGGTGATGTGGTAATTAAATAGTCCACAAACACCTATTTCCTTACTGTGTTTCATATTTCTTTATGTGACAAAAATATTTGTTTTCTTTGTAGCCTCAAGTTTAAACAATGTGGGGATGGAGAAAGTCGTCGGTGGGTGAGTCCAATGATGTTGTCGCCTCCTCCTCAAAGGATCAGTTGTTATGTGACATTCATTATGTGACAAAAATATTTGGTTATACAATATATGAGACGTGAATTTTAATGAATCTGATTGTTCGTTTTATTTTTTACAAATTTTATCTTGTTTTGTATTTTACCGTCCCCCTGCGGCTTCGGAAAATTGTCATGTGCATCCCTCAAATGCCGCCGTAGCGTTAGCACGGGCACTCTACTAGTTATCTCTAGTAGCAGACTCAAGACTAGGGCTCTAGGATCAAATAGTACGATTGCACCTCAAAAATTGCAATTTTATATATTTTCACCTAATTTACATCTTAAATAGGATCGAATGGAACTGGCCTTACAGGACTGCAGTATCATAAGATCCTACAATTCGGATTATTTCTTGCGATGAAGGGGCTGTTTGGTTGCTAGCCACATTTTGCCAATAAAAATTGTCACACTTGCCTAAGTTGAGGTACTCAAATTCTTTGCCACACCTTAGCAAGTCTAAGGGAATCTTGCCACACTTTTTTAAGTCATTGACGCGTGGGACCTAGTTTGTTAGAAGGGAATCTTGCCACAACTGTGGCTGCAACCAAACAGTTCCCAAAGTTGGTCAAACTTGCCTAACCTTAGGCGTGGTAAATTGTGACTGGCAACCAAACACCCTCGAAATCTCAGCAGCATAGTTCAAGAGTGGCTTTTCAGTAGTAGTAAACTGTAGCTGCAACCAAACAGCTCCCAAAGTTGGTCAAACTTGCCTAACCTTAGGCGTGGTAAACTGTGGCTGGCAACCAAACACCCCCGAAATCTCAGCAGCATGGTTCAAGAGTGGCTTTTCAGTCGTAGTTCTCATCCGACAGCAGCATCTATTGGGTCAAAAAAAATGAGACGAGTGCAAAAATGATTATAGCGAAAAAAAACGGTCACGCCCAGTGGGACTCGAACCCACAATCGCCTGATTAGAAGTCAGACGCCTTATCCATTAGGCCATGGGCGCTTGTTGCAACGAAGGCAAAGTTATGTTTTTAACACAGATAGTTAACACATGTCACCAGATATCTCGATCACCAAAGAAGAGTTTCAGTTTCAATTCAATTACACTACTCCATTTGAAATAATGAACATTACACGGCACATAAGCAGAGTCAGCAAGAACAATAAACAGGCCATTAAAATTCTAAATATGGCCGCGCTAGTATAATGTCCCTTGTGCAAATGAGTAAATCGTATCTCATAAACACAACCATGATCTCCAATTCATCCAGCCTTCCTCTCTCACTAGCTAGAGATATTGCACAGCAACAACTAAACCCTTCGCGACTTAATTTCTCTCTCCACATATCAACATCTGAACAATACAAATAAATGGAAAACAGTCTGTTTACTTCAAATCAGTATGTGATGGGTGCATGCAAATTGTCCAGGTCTTTGAGTGAATTTGTGAAATAACCCTAACTCTTAATTAACATTAACAGTGCAATTAAATTTAATTAACTGTAATTAGAGAGCAAATAAGGTAATTACAACACAGTGAATTACAAAACTTAAACATAGCTCTTGCAAGCCAATAAAATTAGTACAACACTTGAATAATTACAAGAATTCATTGTGCATCTATAAATAAATAAATTACAAGTATTGCATTAAAATAGAAAATAATAAAATTACATTTGCATTATTCTAGGGCCTTGCATTATTCCTTTGCATGCGCGACGAGTAGTAGTCTTCCAAAGACCAAACTAAACCCGGCATTTTTCTTTTGTGGTCCAAATGCAAAGAATAAAAACAATCTAAGAGAGAATAAAAGAAATAAAAATATTTTGCCATTAGAACCTGTGCATCTTTAGGATGCCGCATCGATTAGTGTTCATCGAGATACCTGGACTGTCCGGGGCCAACTAGCACCTATCACTTAAATAGGTCTCATCATTTGGTAGAAAAATTAGTCCAACACCCACTGTAATTTTACGGACTTACCTTCCATAGACCACAGTAGAAAAACTGAAGAATAGTGCCGAAATCACCCCATGAACGAAAGGTCCCAGGATTTTACCTCCTTGCACAGTTGGCCAAGAGTGCAATGAGGATAAGACTAGGGCAGCCGAGTCTTTGCACAACCAAGGGAGAGAGAAGCCAACTAGTCCTTCGCTTTCATAAGCAAGCCAGCCACAGAGAGCCTCATCCCCATCTCACTCTCATTTCACTTCCTAATCAAGAGCCAGCAAAGGCAAGGCAAAGCCCTCTCTACTTGTGCATTTCTCGGCCAAAGCAACACTCATAGCCAAGCACCACTCCAGCACCACCCAAAGTCCCACGAAAACCACACACAAACAGCAAGGAAGAGAGAGCTTGGAGGAGAGAAGCTAGAGATGTAGGGGAAGACAAAGGAGAAGATGACGACCACAAGGCATAGGGCCATCTATGCTCATCGGGACCACCTTTGCCCGACCACGACAACAAGGGGATAGCAAAATGAAACTGCCAGCAGGACAAAAGAAGGCCAACCACAACGTGAAGCATGTGTGAGCAAAGTAATAGCCACCACGCACCTCATCACCATCCATCTCCATTTATAACCTGATAAACAAGTAGGTCCCCATTTCCTAACCCTTTTACCCTCTATCCATAGCACAGCACAGCAGCACCGCACACATAAACACCACATGCCACCATAAGCCCGAACCAGCCAAGGTGGCACGGCAAGAAATGAGACCACCCTACCTTGGCCGGCACAGCCGCAACATGATGATAGCGAGTTCGTGAAAAAACAAATGCACGCCCTTGGGAGGTGACATGCTCCACAGTGTATGCCACCCACCAAGTACCAATGCAGCAGTACAACCGCTGACTTTTCCCAGCCATGTGTACTCGTGAGTTAAGCAAGCTAAAAATAGTGGCTAAAATCAAAAGGCATAAAGAAGGGGTAGAGTGAACCATCTCGGGTAGGAGGAGGAAGGAGTGAACCGACGGGGCTGACACCAATGTTGGTAGGGGAAGGACGTGTAGGAGCACCGTCGTAGGAGCCTAGAAGCCATAGAGGTCGCATTGGGCTAGAGTCATGGTGCTCGACCATGGTCGCGCTGAGCTCACAGAAGCCATGCCAGCGGCAACCCCTGTAGGGACAAGGAGCCGGGGGGGGGCCAAAGAGGGGGAGCTGAGTAAATGACGGTGAGCATCAGGTGGCAAGCTACATACCGACAACGATGCACCCAACTTACTCAATGAGCCAAACAGCCCCACCATAGGGCCAGCGCAATAGAGGGGGGAAAACAAAGGAGAACCACCATGGAGATTCATCGGAGGCCATCTTAGGCCGGTGAGCTCGCGGCACCACCCAAGCCAAACCCTAGCTGCAGCCCAATGGAGCTGAGCAGGTGAGCCAAGCGGGAATAGAGGGGTGGCATAGGGGGATCCGATGGGGGAAGCCATCGGGGGCGAACCGGAGGGCGGCTGACATAGCATTTAGCCCGTGACTCTCTGCACCTATAACATTTCTCCTTGGTTGTGTATGAAGTAGAAGTATATCTTACCATCGATACTTATCCAAGGGCTGAAGTAACCTGAAAATGATATTGATGTGTATCTAGCACCGTTGGTGAAAGATCTAAAAATACTGTGGATCGAAGGGGTATAGGTATGGGATGTGTACAAATGAGAGAACTTCACTTTACGCTTCTTGTTGTTCTGCACCACAAATGATTATCCTACCCTTGCTAACTTGTCAGGCCAGAGTACAAAAGGGGCCAAAGCCTGTACTCACTACTTAGATGATACCGAGGGTATGTGGCTAAAGCACTCATGCAAAATTGTATACATGCATCGCCATAGGTTCCTTCGAAGGGCTCACCCATATTGCAAGATGAAGAAACAATTCGACAGAGAGAACGGGGATAGTTCAACTCCCAGGCATTTAAGCAAGAAAGAGATCTATGATATGGTTATGGATTTAGATGTTGTGCTCGAAAAAGGACGTAAATCGACGAACCAATAGAAGAACGTCTAGAAGAAGAGATCAATATTTTGGGATTTACCTTATTAGGAGCACCTAGAAGTTCATCACTGCATCGATGTCTTGCACGTAGAGAAGAATGTATGTGACAGTTTGATTGTTCTCTTATTGAATATTCATGATAAAACAAAGGATGATATCAATGTATGACTTGACTTAATTGATATGGGCAAAATAAGCCTCTGAAATAGGAAAGTCAGCCTCACAAGACATTCGGAGGTAGTTGAAGCCTGACTCAGGTATCCCTGTCGCAAAAGGTATTATAAGGTTAACAGGCTGCCTCTGAGGCTGGCTTGCTTGCCCGAAGGGTCCCCATCATACTGAGGCTTCAATTGGTCTAAAAAGGATACATAGGCAATATGTTTGCATCAAAATCCCATTATAGCAATTTCACATTTGGATGCTATTATTTGTTAATAAAAATAATTAATAGAAAATGGCTAATATATCCATATATTTCGTCTACTGAGCATAACAAAATCGCACAAATTTAAGTAAAAGTTGGAATCACATATCTCAAAAACAACATATACTTGCCCATATGCCCACAATTAAGGAGCACTTACATGATGGTAACTTCGAGTCATGAGGTTAACATATATCAACAAAAGACAACTATAGAAACATATAAGGATTCTATGTTGATAAACATCATCCGGATGTTTTCTTCCTAACTATCATCTAGATTTGTGACCATTAGATTAGAGATCCAACGGCTACAAATTCTCCCCCTCCAAGAAAAAGGAGCCGTTGGATCTCTAATCGAACGGTCCTAAATTTGGATGATTGTTAGAAAAAAATATCCGGTTGATATCTAAACGCACCCATACAAAATATCATATTTCACACAAAAAAATACAGCTCATTCGTTACTAGATATTAATTCCTAGACAGCTCAATCTTGACCTCCGCTGCCAAACGAACTCGATCACCTACGAAGTGATGCATGAACACTGTGGGATGAGTCACTGTACAATCAATAAATGTAGGACATGAAGGCATGATCTTATTAAAATTGAAAGCTCTAAACTAGAATTTTGAATATGTACTTACATCTTATACAATACAAATGATCCATCTAATAAAGGTAGCACTGAAAGAACAATGCACAATTTGTTGTGTTTTTGTGGTACTTATCGTACCATTGCATGCTCTAAGTTATCAATACATAACCTGCCAATACTGGCAGAAACTTTCAAATTAATTTATAATTCTTAACCTACCAATCCCGATATTATAATACAGGTAAGCAAAAAATAAATCTTATGTATTGGTAATAGATGAATCACCAAAAATAAACAGATATGATCACTGAATTAGTAAAGATAGAAGCTTTAGGACAACGAGCAATATTCAAATACATATACAAAACCTTTTTGATTCCACATACTTAGTGGTTGGGGGCTTAACACTAATTCAAGTACCATAGGTCGTAGCTATATGTCTTAAATGTAAATTAACATTGCTAGAAGTCAACTTCTTGCTGGAAAACATGTATGAATGAAGAATACGACAACAGCTTAAATACCTGCTCGTATGTCGGGACCCCGGATTACCGAATCCAGACCATCCGTATATTACAGCACTAGTCCCAGATCAAAACTAGTGCACACAGTCAAACAGTGATGATACATAACCAACAACGCTTTATTGCAATAATAAAGAGTATAGACCAAATACCTCTTTGCTACAATTGAGGTTTCAAGACCTCACAACTCACAAAACACATCAGAAGCAAAAGTAAATCCGGTGAAGACCCATCAATACGCCACAGGCAATTGACTGGGGAAGCGCAGCCTAGTACTCCGAAAAGCCTTCGTCGAATCCACACACGAAGTAGTCGTAATCTCCCTCTTGAGCTTCATATTCCTCTGAGTTTGATTTTGAGTGCAGCATATGAGTACATAAAGTACTCCGCAAGTCTTGGGAAAAATGCAGTAGATGCAAGGCTTAACAAAGGAGGGGTTATATGGTTCTTTTGCACAAAGTAATATTTTATTTCAAATACCATTAAATATTTTTGAAGGCATTAATTTAATAAAATAATTGTTTTAACAGAAACTATCAAGAATTTTATAGTGAAGATTCTATCCACCAACACAAATTACCCAGCACTAACTGCCAAGGTTCAAGACTACGGGTTCCATCCACCCACACTGGCTCCAACCGCCAGGATACCCTTCCGAGATTCCCCCCACTCTCGAGATACCAAAAATTTGTTATTAAAAACCAAAATCAAAGATCTACCATGTGAATGCATTCCTTGCCCGCCCTTGACTGTGGACACGGCTATTTGAATAGTTTAACACTCTGCAGAGGATTTACAGCTTTACCCCCAAGCGATAAATTATCCAAATAGTCAACATGCTTCCTTTGGCATGTGACCCAGATAAAATATCACAAAGCTTTTACCTCACTCTAGTCTAGCTAGACACCACCCGCTGAGGTTTCACCGCTGAAGGGTTAAATCCACCCAGTCAGAAGCCCCCTCTTGCGCCATATGAGTACAGTAAAACCCTGTCCTTCACTGTGAATAAACCAGTAAATCCCTGGCACCCACTTTCCACTGGTGGTACCTAAACTAGACTATCATAAGTTGGTCAGCAAGGTCATACCCATATAGACTTGGGGTTGCACGGTAATGCTCAGTCTGGACAAACACAAGAGTCGGTCCTTAATCGACTAGGGCGGAACATACACTTTACAAAATCTCATGCTAAAACCGCACCAATCCAATCTAACCATCCGCCCTGGTCTAAAACAATTTTCACATTTTATTTTATTTTTAAAAAACAGTGGCAACACCAATCGCCACCAAATTCTAAATAAGAGGCTAGATCAATGAAATATAATTTTTCTATTCCAAGGTTACAAAGGTTGAATAGCTTGACTAAGCATTTACTACCGTTCTAATATTTAGCAAAAAATTATAATACTCTCATTACTGAGACAAAGGAAAACCTTAAGGTTACAAAGGTACATGGCATTCAATTTCAACGAGGGCATAACTAGATTGGATTAACTAATACCTTAAGACGAAATCTAGTGTTCTATGTAAATAGCAATGCAAATAATATTTAAAATAATAAAAAGCATTTCGCAAACATAGGTACAAAATGTTCAAAGGAGGCCACGCGGGTGCAGGCCAGCTGACGTGGCCCAAACCGGAATGGCAGCGCACGGGGTGGCACATGGGGCGGCGCGCTCGCCGGCGCACGGGCGCCCTGCAGCGCCGGTGAGAGGCGGCGGAGGGAGCGGAGTCGGCGGGGAGCTCGTGCTTACCGGCGCTGGGCTCGGGGCGGCCGGAGGCGGCGGCGGCAGGGAGAGAAGTGGCAGCGGTGGAGAGAGAAAGCTCGGCGGTGGCTTTGGCCTTCGGTCGAAAGGGGGAAAGGGGGCGGCGGGGTGAGGAGAGGCTAAAGGAGGGGAGCCGAACTCGGGGAGAGGGATTTATAGGCGGAGGGGGAGAGGGTAACGGCCGGCGGTTTAGAGCTCGCCGTAGTAAATGCGGCCGACAGTTTAGAGGGGAATTAAAAGAGAGGAAACGGCCGGCGGTGAGTGGGGAGTGATGAGGGCATTCAAACGCGCACTCACTCGGGAGTTAAGGAGGAAGAAACGGCCGGCTTTAAGAGTTTGGTGCGGCTTCAATGGTGGAGAGGAGAGAGAGAGAGCTTGAGGAAGAAGAAAGGAAGGAGGAAGAAGGTTATGACATGTAGGGCCCACCCGTCGGTGAGAGAGAAGAGGAGGTGAAGGGGTATGGGCGGTTGGATGGAGGGCATGTGGCAAGAGAAATAATCAAGGCCGTTGGATTTGAATGAAGGGTTAAGTGGCTATGGACGGCTAGGATTAGATCAAAGAAAGAGATGGATTCAATCTGAGAGCACCACATGGCAGCCTGGGATTAAATTGATTTTAATTTTTGGATTAGCTTTTCAAAAAATACTAGAAACATTATAAATACTTAGAAAATATTAATTAATGTCTAAAATTCTAGAAAATTCATAGAATATTCCTGGAGCTATTTTAGACTTAAGAAAAATATTTTATATTCAAATTGTCCTTTAATAATTTTATAAAATACCTTTTTAACTTTTAAAATTTATTTTTAATTCCAAAAAATTCTTAAAAATTCTATAAAATTCAGGGAAGATTGAGAAAAATAAAATGAACTCTTTTTGTTTTTAATAAAATATTTAAAATACATTTTCTTGCTTTAGATTTTTGAAATAAAATTTAGATAAATCCAGATAAAGTTTAAATACTTTAAAATAATTAATTTGAAATTAAATTTTTAAAGAAAGGGAATTTTGGGATGTTACATCGTATCACTTTACCATGCTCCTATGTAGTAACTTGTTCAATATAAAGAATGTTTGATGGAAACTTAGAGTCGATGCATAAAAGAATCATTATGTGGCATGTGAGTAAAACAAGCTTAAGTGAGAACTATACTAACAGAGATGGGCATGCAATGGAATGACCAATAGCATCACGGAAGCGAAACAACTCAACATCGACACATATGGAGTTAACCACTACTTTGTAACATTGGTTTCCAAGCCTTGTGCCCCCAACAAGTTCTGACCGGTCTTTGCTCTTGATGGTTGCCTTGGCAACATGATCATATATATGGTTGAGTAGTTGCCTTGAGATAAACTTGTTAAAGAAGATGGTCACATTGGCATGGGCTTGCATATGCTTCATACAGGTTTAGAGATAAACTGTGTTTGTCTATAGGTAGGATTCAGGTTAGAGATAAACCGCATTGTCTGTAGATAGGATTCGGTAGGATTAAACAGAGTTCCTTTGAGATTGCTCAGATATAGCTGTAACCTCCTGTATGTACTGTTGACTATATATACAAGCATAGCCCACGATCAATGCGAGGCAATTGACTCTCAAAACCAATCTACTGAATCTCTATTCTTTCTTGGTATTAGAGCCACATGACGACCTCGGCAAATACCAACTCAGCTGTTGGTACCACGGCTGCCGGCGCTATATCAACTTTTGCCGGTCATCTACCTCACACAATCACACCTCCCTTTGCCCAATTAGTCACCATTAAGCTCAAACGGGAGAATTATCTCCTATGGAAAGCTCAAGTGATGCCATGCCTGATGAGCTATGGGCTCATGGGGTATATAGATGGCTCCAAGATAGCTCCGCCACAGCTATCACTACTGAAGCTGCTACCAAGGGAGGCGCAGCGCGCGTCATCCCCAACCCCTCATATGCATTCTGGGAACAACAAGATCAAATTGTTGTGAGCAGATTGTTGTCGTCGCTCTCTGAAGATGTACTCGGTCACATGATGTTCCTCCGCACTAAGGCAGCGATCTGGACTGAGCTCGAACGCATGTTTACGTCTCACTCTTGTGCCAAAACTGTCCAAGTATGCATCCAGCTCGCCAACTTCAAGAGGAACGACATGCCCGTCATTGACTACTTCCACAAGATCAAGAATCTGGCGGATACCCTCTCTGCTACAGGGAACCCACTCAGCGATGAGGACGTTGTCTCCTATGTCCTTGCCGGCCTAGGGACACGCTACGAGTCACTCGTGGCATCGATGATAGTGCGCCCAGATCCAATCTCACTCAGTGATCTGTACAGTTACCTTGTGAGTCATGAGGTGCTGCTCGAACAAAACTCTTTGTCAAGCATGCAGCAGCAGTTCTTGTCATCAGCAAACGAAGCGTCGTGCGGCAACTATCAAGGTGTTGGCAGGCAAGGACGCGGCAATGGTGGAGGCCGTGGCCGTGGGAGAGGAGGAGGCGGCCGTGGACCAAATCAAGGGCGCAGTGGCAATGGTCAGCAACAGCAGTACCGGAGCAATAACATGCAAGGACAGGGACGGCAGCCGTTGCCTACCTGTCAGATCTACTCCAAGCGGGGGCACAATGCTCTCAACTGCTGGAACCGGTACTCTGATGACTATCTTCCTGAGGAGAACAACACACATGCTTACCAAGTTGACACCAACTGGTACATGGACTCAGGTGCCACGGACCACATCACCTCTGATCTCAGCAGGCTGACAACCTATGATCACTATCACGGCACCGAGCAAGTTCAAGTCGCCAATGGAGCAGGTTTGCCCATCTCATGTATTGGTCATACATCTTTTTTTGGTTCATCTTGTCCTTTGAAACTCAAAAATGTTCTTCATGTTCTGAATATCCGCAAGCATCTAGTTTCTGTTCGTAAACTAGCCACTGATAATAATGCCTTTGTTGAGTTTCATCCCAATTCCTTCTTTGTCAAGGATCAAGTCACGAAGAAAATCCTACACCAAGGACCGTGTAAGGGAGGTCTCTACCTTCTTTCAAGTTCAGAATCTACATCTCTACCAAGAAGCATTTTTTCAGCCACTAAAGTCGATCAAGAACTATGGCACAGTAGACTTGGCCATCCGTCATCTTCAGTTGTGTGATCCACCTTAGAGTCGCTCAAACTGTTTACTTTGAATAAAGAAACACATGTGTGTGATGCATGCCAACAAGCAAAAGCTCATAGGTTACCTTATAGTCCTCCTCGAGTGTCTACCACTCCATTAGAACTAGTTCACTCAAATGTTTGGGGTCCTACCATATCATCTATAAATGGTCATAAGTATTATGTTCTATTTATTGATGATTTCAGTCGCTTTACTTGGCTTTACCTTCTCAAGCATAAATCAGATGTAGAGCATGCTTTTCTCCAATTTCAGCAGCTTGCCAAAAAGCTATTGAATGCTAAAATCAAATCTGTTCAGTCAAATGGTGGTGGTGAATATATCAAACTTCGGCCCTATTTTGATTCCACCGGTATTGTGCATAGAATCCTTTGCCCTCACACTAGCCAGCAAAATGGTGTTGCTGAAAAAAACATCGTCATCTAGTAGAGACAGGGCTTGCACTTCTTGCTCAATCCTCAGTCTCTCTTCATTTCTGGGATGAGGCCTTTTTATCTGCATGCTACCTCATCAATAGAATGCCAAGTAAAGTTATACACAATCAAGCACCAGTCGTGTGTCTCCTAAAGAAACCGGTGGACTACTCTCTACTCAAAATATTTGGTTGTGCCTGTTGGCCAAATTTGTGTCCATACAATACTCACAAAATTGAGTTCAGATCAAATCGATGTCTTTTCCTTGGTTACAGTGGCAAGTATAAGGGTTATAAATGTCTAAACGTTTCTACGGGACGCATATACATATCACGTGATGTAGTATTTGATGAGAAGGTGTTTCCCTTTGCCACTGTATCTCAAAAATCCTCACCTGAGTTTGTCACTGAGCCACAAATTCCTGTCATATTTTCTTCAGTTCCACCTCTTGTATCGTCCTTGTTTGAACCAAAAATAGATAATGATCATGTGATGGATGGTAATCCTATTCTATTACCGACTGACAGTGGTGCTGCAGATTTCTCTAACTTTACAGATCATGCTCATGACAATCATCAGGTTACAGAACAATTAGAGGCACATGCAAATCAGGAATCTGTTCCACCAGCTGCTGCTTCTTTGGCTGAGTTAGACACACCACCAATTCCTCGGGTTCGAACACATTTGAGTCATGGCATTAGTAAACCAAAGGAGTACACAAATGGTGTGGTGCATTACCCTCTAAACAAGCGTGCTTTCCTTGCATCTACAAGCTCTTGCCCTACCAAGCCCATTTCACATGTAGAGGTGGCCAAGTTCCCTAAATGACGAGCCGCAATGGACAGTGAATATGATGCATCGATGCGCAATAAAACATGGCGACTCATCCCTCACCAAGCGCACCACAATGTTGTCGGCTGTCGATGGATTTTTAAAGTAAAACACAAGGCAGATGGTACATTGGATCGGTACAAAGCTCGACTGGTTGCAAAAGGCTTTACACAGTGGGAGGGCATTAATTACGATGACACGTTTAGCCCTGTGGTAAAACCCACAACAGTGCACCTAGTACTCTCATTGGTTGTGTCTCGTGGATGGCATTTACGGCAGATTGATATTCAAAATGCTTTCCTCCATGGCGATCTCTCTGAAGATGTTTTCATGCAACAACCACCAGGCTATGAAAGCTCTCATCATCCAGATTATGTATGCAAGCTTGACAAAGCCTTGTATGGTCTCAAGCAGGCTCCTCGAGCGTGGAATGCTAAATTCAGTACGAAGCTCTTAGCACTTGGGTTCGTGGCGTCCAAGTCTGATTCCTCACTCTTCATTTTACATTGGCCTATGGTGTCCATCTATATGCTGGTGTATGTTGACGATATAATAATCGCAAGCTCCAATGAGAAGGCGTCTGATCAACTCCTTTGCCAACTATCTGGTGAGTTTGCAGTTAAGGACCTTGGCTTGCTACATTATTTTCTGGAAATTGAGGCCACATATCATCGAGATGGAGTAGTGCTTACACAAGGAAATATGTTCAAGACTTGCTGCACCGTACCAACATGAAACTAAGTAAACCGGCAGATACACCAATGTCAAGCACTGAGAAGTTGTCAAGGGAACATGGCAAGGCCCTCAATGACCATGATGCGTTCTTGTACAAAAGCACCATGGGGCACTCCAGTACTTAACCCTCACACGACCGGACATTGCCTTCTCTGTGAACAAGGTGTGCCAATTCTTACATTGTCCAACTGATGTACATTGGGAAGTCGTCAAGCGAATACTTCGATACTTGAAAGCTACATGCTATGTTGGATTGAAGATACAACGTTCATCTTCCCAAGATCTTAGCGCCTTTTCTGACGCTGACTGGGCGGGATGCCCTGATGACCGGCGATCTACGGGAGGTTTTGCAGTGTTTTGTGGTCCAAACTTGGTGTCCTGGAGCTCTCAGAAACAATCAACCATCTCTCACTCAAGCACGGAGGCAGAATACAAGGCAGTGGCAGATGCAACCGCAGAACTTGTTTGGTTGGAATCAATGCTGCGAGAATTAAAGGTTTCATCTCAAAAGCCCCCGAAGTTGTGGTGTGACAATCTCGTGAACCTAGTGTTTCATGCTCCCACTAAACACATTGAAATAGATTTTCATTTTGTGCGAGAACGAGTTGCACAACGACAACTTGAGGTACAGTTCATCTCTTCCGAAGACCAAGTTGCAGACATCTTTACTAAGCCGCTGCCGCGCCATGTTTTCCGCAAATTCTACAACAATCTCAATCTACTAGAGATAGGTTGAGATTGAGAGGGCATGTTAAAGAAGATGGTCATGTTGGCATGGGCTTGCATATGCTTCATACAGGTTTAGAGATAAACTATGTTTGTCTATAGATAGGATTCAGGTTAGAGATAAACCGCATTGTTCTGTAGATAGGATTCGGTAGGATTAAACAGAGTTCTGTTGAGATTGCTCATATATAGCTGTAACCTCCTGTACGTACTGCTAACTATAGATACAAGCATAGCCCACGATCAAAGTGAGGCAATTGACTCTCAAAACCAATCTACTGAATCTATATTCTTTCTAAACTTCCTGTCCACCTTGTAAGATGTAAAGCATAATATAATAGACATCTTAGTTTATGAAACTTTGACCTTCCTGAGAACAACTTCGAAAATAGGATACTTGGACGTATGTACACATACCTTTGAATTTGTAACTACTGCAACTTTAGAAGGTTTGCTATGAACTTTGTATTTGTTTGTGCCTTATTGTATGGTGCAGCTCTTTTAGGAACCTCTCTAGTCACCACAAATGTTCTAATATGATTGTGATTCTAAGCATGCATCTCTACTCTCTTGGGTCCATGGCTTCCATGTGACCCTCTTGATGCACATCTATCCTGTATGTTAAGAGCACAATACTAATTCAAATAGAGTGTCCCACTTTGAATTTTATGAGACAATATGTGAAGCAGAAAGGTAGTATTGATTGGTGAATATGCTGTCTCAACAACAAAGGACAAGTCCATGAATTAAATACCCTCAAAAGTTTTGATTGGAGTTATTTGTCAAAATTCAGTTGAGCGAGAATTCAAGAAATTCAGTTGCTTAAACTTGTTATCACTTACCTGTAGGACCTGATGATGTTGAGACGCCCCAATAATCCTCACTTTTACCTATATTACAAAGAAAAATTTATGTTTGAAGATGTAATTGGTAATAAATTCAAATTGTAACTCATTTGAAGTAAAAACAATAACATGGTTATCCAATTGCCGGTTAGTTGAGGCTGATGAGTTTTCTTGCTCCTCGTCTAGAATGTTTGAGTTGTTTTGTCGGCCATGGGAGGTAGCCATCATAGCTTCGAATGTTGCAATTTGATCTGTCATTTGTCTCTGCATTTCACCTTTACGTTCAGCATTTTCGTTCCTCAGGTTCTGCATTTCCTCTTTAGATTCAGCATTTTCATTTCTCAGGTGCCGCATTTCCTGCCTCAAAGCTTGCGCTTCGCTTTTAGCCCTTCGTCGTGCCTCTGTTTCGAATTGTAGGCTTGCACAGGTTGTTGCTTTTACTCCAGGTAAATAAAGGCTTGAAGGAGTAGATCCTACACCTATTTTAGTGACTCTATCTCTATTTTACTTTCCAATCAGGTCGTAAAGCAAATCTCCTTCTTTCATGGGCTTATCCTGAAAGTCTGGTTCCTGGGGAAGCTTTTCATCTATCTTGCGTTGTTCAAGTTGAATAGGAACCCAATATATTAGTAAAAACACCCAAAAATTGTGTATTATAATAGTATTATAAACTTACAAGTGTATCTTCATGAGCAGGTTGCAGTGTGCCATCCTTGCGAGAGTATGCTACTTGTAGACTTCCGCATGACCAACTTTTTTGCCTTTCTTTTGCTCCTATCAACATATTGTCAGAACAAAATAAGGTATAAGGGTAACACATTCTAGCAGAAAAATATTACCAAGATACATCAGTTAAGGACAGATAATAAAACAACAGATCATGTGTGACATTTGTTAGGCTCCTTGATCCAATGGTATGTGCAGAACCTGATACGGGGAGGGGTCCCGATCTTCTCAATGAGGAACCGTGGATAGTCGATATGAAGTAGACGATGTCGCTAGTTGAACACACGCGCCAATGCACGAACCCTCAACTCTTCGGAATATGCCCAAAACACACCGGATAATTATTCATCGCGAGATCACAAACGACGAACGCCAAGTCCCCAATTCCCAATGGAACGACGGCTTGACCTTGAATTGCAAAACGAACCATGGATCGCCTAGTTCTCTCTCAAAGTCCTCGCATGAACTCTGGTATTGAAAGAACAAGCAATAGCTATGTTTCAATCCTATGCATAAAATTGGTCCCCTCTAAAGGCTGCCAATACAAGGCTTATATAGCCCCTTGGGACATCCATATGGTCCCCAAACCAAGTACAACTCAACCCTATATGGTTTTGGATACGAACTCTCACAAAAAGGAAACTATATTTTTCACCTGTCATATTGTTTTAATCATAACTTATTATCCTTGATGAATTTGAAGGTGGTACTAGATCCATTACGTAGCCCTTGAAATTATCTTTCCAACGAGTATAAGAACACCTGAATCGGACTCCGTTTGTAAAAGTTATGGCCTTTTTAGTAACTGCCTGTCAGGCTGTCCCGAACCGAATCCGAATTGAATTCTGAGTTGAATCCGAATTTGAATTGGGTTGAGCACGTGGGAAGTACGAATTTGGCTTGAAATTCTTATCCAAAACTTGTAGTTTAAGTCCTTGGGCTTCTCCCCTTTGGCTCTCTCACTGCATGAGCTTCTTTCCTCCTTGATCAGCTGCATGGGCTGCTTGGCTTTCTCCTTTCCATTCCCATGGGTTTTGAGCTTTTTGTTCTTGGTAGCAAATATGATTAACCTCCTTGTGCTTCTCCATTGCTTTGGCCCCGGAATCATCATAATATTCAAATTAATCATGTGCGTATCCGCATCATACTCCCCTTCTTCAAGAAAAGCCGTCCTCGGCTTTTGGCAGCCTGAAATTGTTCTAAGCAAAGAATACAACGTGTGTATATATATATATATATATATTTGTCATCAACACTTATTTTGCTTAGCATATCAAGAACATATGAAGGTGTAGTAGATAAAAAGAAAAACGCATATGCATGGTATATGTATGAATCAATTAGTGTGTCATTCTCGTTGTTCCACACAAACCAGTTAATATAACAACAACCATAAGATGTATACATTGCAATATTGTCTTTCATATCATTCTCCCTCCCATGAGAAAAAGTCGTCCTCGACTTTGCTAAGCACATGGACAAGTCATTAATGGGCCAAACTAAATTAAGTTGTTCAAATATGGGGGAGAAAATTTTTAGTTCCTTCCATGCTTCAACTGCGCTACTTTGATTATTTGTACATGATTGTACATTAAAGGATGAATAAGTAGGCTTAAGAAATCTTTTAAAACATCAAGCACTATTGTTGAAACTCATCTCATTGTGATCATTATATGGCACAAAAGTTTGTTTATCCAAGATATGCAATTTCAATTCGGCAAGTATCACATGTAATGCATATTCGGTAAACATAAAACTTATCATATATACCATAATTTCTAATCAAATTGAACTTATATGTATATGCATAGGTACTAACTAGTGATTTTAAACACGAAATTTCAGCAACATTTTCTATCACATTAGATAGCTCTCTAGGATCATCAAACATGATATAGCACAAAGAATCACTAGGAGATATTCGAGTAAGAACTTCCTTATGAGTAATCAATTCCACATTATGTAAATTGAGCAAATAAATTTCAGAACACGGAATTTTCATTCGCACATATGAGTTCTCACAAGTACTCACCGTTTCACAATTAATTCCAGCACTAATATTGTTATCTTTATTGTTCTCCTCAGTTGATATAGGTGTTGTAGGTATTAAATCATCATGATGTAACAACGGAACAACAAGTACTTCATCTTCAACCGTGGTTATCTCCTCATCTTTGACTTCCAACGATGCCAGTTGTTGAATGTTTAATTCCTCATCTTCAATTTCAACCTGCACAATGTGAGAAACAACACTAGAAGTAGACATTAATATGTTAGTTTCAAAATCAACCTCACTTTGTCCATCATCTACCTCTTTCTTCTCTTTTGGTGTTTCTCTCACACTCTCAATTGGGATGCTCTCAAATTCACATATGGTGGAATCACACAACTCACTCTTTTTAATACTCTCTTTCCCTTTAGCTATGTGACTCTCACTCTGACAAGGGTTTTGAGGCATCTCAAGTGTTGTTTGTAGCAATGGGGCAGCACGTGCACTAGGAGTAAAACTTCCACTAGATGGATTAGTTTTAAACGAATTGAAACGAGATGTGGTTTTACCTCCTGTAGGTGCTGTACGGGGAGTGTAGGAAGATGATTTTGAAACTCTCATGTCCTCCTCGGTCTTATTGTGCAAAACGACCGGAGGGCCGTGCACACTTGTGTCATCAGCTGGTGCACCCCCACGTAGATTGTGGTGTGCGAACATGGCACGTAGCTCCCGAAAGTTATTGTTGATGGTCATACGCAATTGTGTGACCTCCTCCCCGAGGGTGTTCAGTCCAGTCTAAACTCCCCGATCTCATCGCGCACGCCATTGTCACCATCATGAAATTGTTTTTGTAGCATCTCGCGCAACCGAGTGTACTCGGTCCACGTAACCGGCGCCTCCGGATTAGGTGGATCCTCCTCGTGACCTGACATGGGAACGACTCACAAACAAAAAACGAGGTTATATCTGGGTTAGTAAAACAAAAGCTCTCTCTATGCTTGCAACTCACTGTCCTGAAAACAAGACAAGTTTATCGTTCCAAAGTGAATCAAGGACGGCAAATCGACAATTGTGACAGCGAACGACCTCAACCCGGTAATGTATGAGCGTAACCAAGAGCAAGGGAGTACACAAACGGGTGTAGGTGGAGCTTGGACAGTTATGTGGATATCCTATGCAATCTGATATTCAAGGTATTGTAAAGCTAAGTAATAATTCAAGTTAGAGTATTTTGCCTATGTGCTGATCAATTGGTTTAAGTGAAGTGTATGAACACGCACGCAATGATAAATGGGACTTAATGCAAACAAAGGAATGAGCTAGGGAGAATCAATCGGAAATAGAGATGAAACTAGCTCGTTTTGCACCAAGTACTAAGAGAGACGCTAGCCAATTGCAATAGTTATGAATGTAAGGGCACCAGATTGCTCTATGAGAATAAGTACACAAGCTGAAAATATGAACTAGGGTGCTCCACAGAGTTTCGGCCAACACTTTTTATTTTCACTTTTTCTTGATCAAATCGCAGGAAACTTTCAGGTTTTTTTAACTATGCCATGGCTTACTCCCTTTTTTTAAAGTTTGGCCAAACTAGTGTTGTGTTCCCTATGCACAAATTCAAGAATTCAGCAAGCGTAAATAGTGCTCAAGAACAGCCCTAACAGCAATATCAAAAGCTAGTCTCAATTGATGAAAAGATATAAGTGAAGCTCAACTATAGTATTTCGTTCTTTTTGGCTAGCTAGGGTTTGTCACAAGCAGTGATTTTTTTGAAGCCAAACCGCAGCTAACTCTCGGTTTTGAAGGAAGTGGATACTATCACAAACTCTCCCAAAAAGCGAATTCGGATTCAAAAGTAAATGCAATTTACTCTTTTTAGTTGCTAATTGAGGGATTCAATCAACAATTTTCTAGGGTTTATATGGACACAAAGATCAAGCTACGCAAAGGAAACACACGGATCAACACTAAAACAAAACTCTAATGGACGAAGACTTAACAAAACACACAAGAAATAAACAGATTAAACTATGGTTTTGGTATTGCAATTTTCGGTTTGATGGACGAAAGGACAGAAAACGAATCTAACTACGGGTAAAGAAGTTCTCACCGAGTAACCTAGAATCTGATACCAATGATACGGGGAGGGGTCCCGATCTTCTCAGTAAGAAACCGTGGATAGTTGATGTGAAGTAAACGATGTCGCTAGTTGAACACACGCGCCAATGCACGAACCCTCAACTCTTCGGAATATGCCCAAAACACACCGGATAATTGTTCGTCGTGAGGCCACAAACGACGAACGCCAAGTCCCCAATTCCCAATGGAACGACATCTTGACCTTGAATTGCAGAATGAACCATGGATCGCCTAGTTCTCTCTCAAAGTCCTCGCATGAACTCTGGTATTGAAAGAACAAGCAATAGCTATGTTTCAATCTTATGCATAAAATTGGTCCCCTCTAAAGGCTGCCAATATAAGGCTTATATAGCCCCTTGGAACATCCATATGGTCCCCAAACCAAGTACAACTCAACCCTATGTGGTTTTGGATACGAACTCTCACAAAAAGGAAACTATATTTTTCACCCGTCATATTGTTTCGGTCATAACTTTTTATCCGTGATGAATTTGAAGGTGGGACTAGATCCATTACGTATACCTTAAACTTATCTTTCCAACGAGTACAAGAATACCTGAATCGGACTACGTTTGTGAAAGTTATGGCCTTTTTAGTAACAGCCTGTCAGGCTGTCCCGAACCGAATCCGAATTGAATTCTGTGTTGAATTCGAGTTTGAATTGGGTTGAGCACGTGGGAAGTCCGAATTTGGCTTGAAATTCTTATCCAAAATTTGTAGTTTAAGTCCTTGGGCTTCTCCCCTTTGGCTCTCCCACTGCATGGGCTTCTTTCCTCCTTGATCAGCTGCATGGGCTGCTTGGCTTTCTCCTTTCCATTCCCATGGGCTTTGAGTTTTTTGTTCTTGGTAGCAAATATGATTAACCTCCTTGTGCTTCTCCATTGCTTTGGCCTCGGAATCATCATAATATTCAAATTAATCATGTGCGTATCCGCATCAAAACCCATATTTGCACGATTAGCTACACCACATGCACTACATGCCTACAAAGTAAACATGATACCAACATTACCTATGAGTAGATATAATTACTAACTATGATGATCAAAATCTAATTGCACTATATTTAACAACATGCCCTTTTTTAGATCTCTAGAATTTAATGGGCCATCACCAACGAGGTATTGAAACTCTTGCGTCTCGTGCTTTCATGAGTTGTTTAACAGCTTTTTCAGGGTCAAAAGTATTTATCCTTCAATCTGTTCTTGAAGTCTTTCCAGTTCTTATTAGCTGATGCCAGGACCATTTTTTTAATCATTTTCCACAAATAAACCATATTTAATTTTTATAGAAACAACCTACAATCGCACGGCCAACACACAACTGGGCCCAATCACATGTGGCCACGTGTTGAGGCCCAGTCACACTCTCATTGCCCAATTAAAGGCCTAGTTTCGCTCGTCTTGCACGATTGAAACCACTGATAGCCAGTTGTAGAATAAAAGGCCGATGTGAGGCCATGTTGCCTAGTTGCAGCATCGTTGCACGACTGAGGTTGCCCTGCTGCGGCATCATTGCACAATTGAGGTTGCCTAGTCGTGGCACTGTTGCACGACTGAGGCCCCACATGCTCCAGTCGCGTGGTGGTTGTGTGATTGGCACCTATATAATGCCAAAATTTAGAAAAAAAAGAGAAAGAGGGGAGGTGAGGGGAAGAGAGGGGAAGAGAGGGAGAAGGGGAGGGGAGGGGAGGAGGAGGCTCCGCTCGCTGCTTCCGCATACTTGCTTTTTTGCAGCTAGTTCTCATTGCTCTTGTAATTTCATGGTCATTTTGATGAAAACATGCTAGGTTAGCAATAATGAACATAGATTAGTAGTAGAACTAGGGTTGCTAGTTGTAGATTCCCATGTTTTAGTGGTAATGTGGTGTGTGGTGTATTAAAATTCATGTTTTTGCATGTTGTAGTGTGCCGCCTTGCTGTTTAGAGATTGACTTCACGGGAGTTGACCGGGCACGAGGTGTAGATGCATGTGATGTACCACGTCAGTGCAAGTAACTCTGGTGCAGGTAGCTCCACTGTAAATAGCTCCATGGATTTGGCACCATTGCAGGACTTTCCCGTAAAGTTGATACTGGTGCAGGTAGCCCCGGTGTAGATAGCTTCCGTAGAGTTGGCACTGTTGCAGGACTTCCCCATGAAGTTGACACCAGTGTAGGTGCTTGCAGGCAGATGTCTTTTTTGGGCCACTGGATGAATGTTCCAATGGCTTACCCTAGAGTCACGACCTCGTCGTTTGGAAGCATTTGTAGTGGGATGACCTTGAAGTTTGCATGAATATCATCCACATTCATTTTTGCAAAGCCTAGCCTAGTATTTTTCCAGGATCACGAATGATTGGAAAATTTCCGTCACCAACACATCTTTCTCATCTTTGGTCAACTCCTTCCGTGAACTATAGGTGATCTTGACCCACTCCCACGCAACTATTCTGACCATTCTCCAGAATGCGAACACTGCTCGGCGAGGATGGAGAGGGGTCTTAGACGCATCGACATCTGTGATGGTAAATCGGTCCTTGGGCCTTTTCAATATTCCTCTTTCATGGCATTTGGATTTTCCAGAGGACGGCGTATCAGACACATCAGGCAACGATGACAGAAAATGAGCAAATGACATCTTCACAAGAAATAGAAGTTCTAACACGCATGAACATATTGTCATAAGATTCTGTATGTGTATGGGTATACACACCAATTAATAAATAATTGGGATATAATTGGGATATGTAGGGAAGAAATTAGGATACTTTCTTATTAAGTATTGGGGTATAATTGGGATATGTAGACATCTTCACTTTATGTTTGCAGTCTATGGTATTATTGTGGTGCAAAATTCATTTAACTGTAGAACACACTATATGCATAACCCTTCGATCCTATTAGTTTCATGTGAGATATATGTTGTTCAAAATACCTTGTGTTTATCTCCTGTGTAACTATCGAACAATTTTTTTGGTTAATCAAATGTTAGGAGTGTGTTCTAAGCCTTGTGCATTTTTTTTGTTAGTATAGCATGTTTAATGTCTTATCCTAGTAACTTTTGGTTTTTGTAGAGAAGCAAGGCTTGGATGCTGACATGCCCCTTTCTCCTCAATGGCTTATGAAGGTAGGAGAAAACAAGGTTAGACCTTAACTAGACTTAAACTACTGTACATCCTAACACTATGCATGGTGAACATAAGAGTATGATATAACATAATTAATGAAGAACTAGTTAATACCTTGCGTGTTGTTGCGAGACAAATCAAGAACCTCATGCATTGTGGCAAATGTAAAGAAATAAATCAACATAGCACAAATGTTACTCCCTATGTACCTTTCACATCAAAATGGCATAATTGAAACTTAAGCCCTAGGCATTCAGTTCATGTAACATAGCAGTGGGAAACATCCTACGTGTATTGATGAAACAACAACAGAGCAAAAGAGATAATTGGTAACCATGATGATACATTGCTAATTGCTATCATAAATAGGAAAGAAGAATGTTACATACACCGTGCTCGGGGAGGAAGCATGCTTGGGGAGGAGGCATGTCGGGAAGGAGCCATCGTGCTCGAGGAGGAGGCACCAGGCTCGGGGAGGAGGCAGCATGCTCGAGGTGGAGGTGCGTTAGGGAGGAGGCGCACTAAAGAGGAGGTGGCGTGCTCGAGGACGGCGGCAATGGGCTCGGTGGAAAGTTGGAGAAAATAAAGCATTTGAGTGGAAGAGTGAGAAAATTCTAGAGTCCGAACATAAATAGAGTTGGACATCACAGACGGTTCTAAAATAGAACCGTCTGTGATAAACACATCCCATACGGTTTCAACAAATAATCATATGTGATAAATACACATCACAGACGGTTCCGAGAAATAACCTTCTGTGATAAATAAACATTGTCGACCGTTCTAATAAATAACCGTCTATGATAAATACACATCACACACAGTTCCAATAAATAACCATCTGTGAGAAATACATATTACAGACAGTTCCAATACATAACCATCTATGATAAATATAGATTCTCATATACAGAAATGCAAATGCACATATATATATGACACATTCTCGTATACATAAATGCAAATTCATACACACACACACACACATATATATATATATATATATGATACATTTTCATATACATAAATGCAAATTCATACATATATATGACACATTCTCATATACATAAATACAAATTCACATATAATATGACACATTCTCATATACATAAATGCAAATTCATAACATATGACACATAAATACTTCATTCATCATTTCACTTGCGTATTTGATTTAAAAATCAGCCCTCCATGATGATCGACGTGTATGTAGCTAGTTTTGTCGCGTTGTTCTTCCTCGACCCTTATGCTATTTCTGAAAGGAGGCAACTTGTTAAATTGATTATATTCTTCCTCGTCCACTACATTCTCAACTATGACAATCCTCCATTTTTTCATGAAGAACTACATGGCACTTCTTATTTGCCTGGTCAGTTACATATAAAACTTGAACAACTTAGTTAGCAAGCATGAATGGTTCGTCTTTGTATCCGACACATTCAAGGTCCATGGTAGTGACACCATACTTATCAACCTTCACCTATGGGAGATGGATCCAACGATACTGAAATAGGGGGATCTTGAGAAACATGTAGTTGAGCTCCCAAATCTCCTCTATGAACTCATAGTAGGAGCTTATCAACTCATCGGTACTTAACGTATCTATACGGATACTACTATTCTGGTTAGTGCTCTTTATATTATGAGCCTGTGTATAGAATGTATACCTATTTATATCGTATCCTTGCCATGTCACAACTGTAAATATTGGCATTTTTGCCAACTACGTCAGTATATCACTTGATGAGCTCTTAGCGAGTCACTTCTTTAACCATTGGTTGAACTGATTGTTATGCTGTCTCATGATCCAAGCATCCAGCCACTCTGGATTCTATTGCCGAAGCACATCCTTATGCTAGTCGATATACGGGGACACTTCAGTCATGTGTTGCAAGACTGTGAAATGGGCTTGAGCATACGCATCCATATCTAGAGTGGTTGCTTTACTTCCAATGGTTCCATACCCTCGAGCCTTCCCTCATGGTGAGATCGAGGCACACCTTCAGTTCGACCTGAGCCATGTAATCGACGAAGAACTCAATGACTTCTTCGATTGCATATCCTTCGACAATGCTGCCCTCCGGCTGAGATCGATTCTATACATAGGACTTGAGAATTCCCATAAACCCCTCGAACGGGTGCATGCTACGTACGAACACAGGCCCGCATATCTTTATCTCCCACACAATATGAACAATGACATGGACCATGATATTAAAAACAACAGAGGAAAATACATCTCAAGATGACATAGAGTCGTCATCACCTCATCCTATAGAGCATCTAGTCCTTGGGGATCGATGATCTTTTGAGCAATTGTATTAAAGAAATAACACAGCCTTATGATTGTCTCTCGGACCTTGATTGGCAAAATACTTATAATTACAATAGGGAGCATCTATATTATCAGCATAGGACAATCATTAGACTTTATGCCAATAAACTTCAAATCTTTCATTGAAATAAGTTTCTTCATGTCTACCGAGTAACTGGACAGAACTTTCACACTATGCAAGCACTAGCACAGTTCAGTTCTCTCGGCCATAGACGGAGTATAACAAGTAGGAGAAGGTACATTCATCCTTCATTTATCTTTGTCGGTGCTAACTTAGGTCTGATGTCCATATCAACCAAGTCAAGCTGTGCGTCGACATCACCCTTTGTTTATCACATACATTCTTCTCTACATGCATAATATCGATGCAGTGATGAACTTTTAGGTGCTCCCAACAAGTCCCAAAATATTGATATCTTCTTCCAAATATTCTTCTCACGGGTCTCAATATACGTCCCTTTCCTAGCATAACATCTAAATCCTTAATCATATCATATATCACTTTTTTGTCCCCATTCTCTCCATCGAATTGTTTATTCATTCCGCGGTATGGGTGAGCTCTCCGAAGGAACCTATGGTGATACATGTATATGGTTTTACGCGAGTGCTTTAGCCATACTATTGTGGGAGTGCCCAGCCCCTATGGCCATTAGGTTTAGTTACTGGGCCTTCTAATATGCCCCACAGTATAGGGATGTGTGTATAAAGGAATGTACCAATGTACCCTTACCAATTGTAATTATTGAGGGGTATAATAGGGAACTACCCCCTGTTTGCATCATGCAAAGGCGGTATGGAGAAGGGGGATCTACTTATTTTTTTCACTCACCAGCTCTCTTCTGGTTGGCTCTCTAGCTCTCTTAGTTACATATCCCCAAGGGGAAAGGGGTACCCTGTACCCACTGTTGTGCCCATGCTACAACACACACTCTAGGTATTATCTAAGTAGTGAGCACAGGTTTTGGCCCCTTTTGTACTCTGGTCCAACAGGTTAGCAAGGATAGAATAATCATTTATGGTGCAGAACAACAAGAAGTATAAAGTGAAATTCTCTCATTTGTATGCATCACATACCTATACCCCTTCGATCTATAGTATTTTTAGATCTTCCATCAATAGTACTAGGTACACATCAATATCATTTTTAAGTTGCTTTATCCTTGGGATAAGTATCGACAACAATATATACTTCCACTTCACACACAACCAAGGAGGAAGATCGTAGATATAGAGAGTCATAGGCTATGTGCTATGTTGGCTGCTCATGTTACCGAAAAGATTCATTTCATCTATACTCAATCCAAACCTTATATTCCTCGATTCTGCACCGAAGTCTACTGTAACATCCCAATTAGGGAGCTAATGTAATTTCAAAACTTTAAAATCTTTTAATCATTTTTCTAGTGCTTCTCAAAAAGTTTTTGGCGAAGTTCAAATTTCCCAAGTTGGATTTCTTGCCTCAAGCCCGATTAATAAAAATCCAAACCTTGGAATCAAGATCTAGAAATTAAAGTTTAAAATTGAGAAGATCCAAAACTCCTTGGAAGTCTTAATTTCAAATTTAAATTAAAATTTGGAAAACTCGAATCCAAGAATGGAAATTGAAAATAATATAAAATCTTTCCCATCCAATTTGCATTTATGAAAATTCAAATACAGAAAATTAAGATTTATTTCTCTGAAATGCGCCAATTTTAAAATCTAATTGTTGAATTCAAAAATTTGGACCAACCTCTCAAATCCAACATATACTCACAAAACCAAATCTAGAATCCAAAATTTGGAAATTCTAAAATCACCAAAATCCCTCTGGGCCGGCCCATCCTCTCTTTCTTCTCCCCGGCTTGCTACCTTTTCTTTTTCTCCGGCCCACCCGGCCTCTTCTTCTTTTTCTGGCCTCACGGCCCACCCGACCGCAGCCGGCGCGCCTGCCTCCTCCTTTCTCCGTCTCCGCCTCCTCCCTGTTCTTCCGGCGCGCCGCTCGCACCGCCTCCCCGGCCGCGCCGCTCTCCGCCGAACCAGCCGGCCCAGCCTGCGCAGCTCGCCCCGCCCCCGGTTGCCCCCTCCCCGGTCACATCCGCGCTAGCACCCTACCACCGGACTACTCCCCGCGCCACTCTCCTACGCCGCTGCGCCATGCCGCCGCCCATGCCACCGTACCCGCGCCCATGCCGAAGTACGCCTCTCCCATGCCGCCGTCGTACGCGCGCTCGCCTATAAAGGGGCCCAAGCTCGCCTCCCTTCTGCTCCTCCTCCTCCTCCCACCGGCCGAGCACGGCTTGTGTCCGCCGCCATTACCGCCGCCACTTCCTCCTCCCGCGGTCCTGGGCCGATTCCGCACGGCAAGAGCAGCGCCTCGATGCCCCAAGGTCTTCCCCACCGCCGGCCTGCGCTCTCCTCCACCGCCGCGACCCCGCCACGGCAACCCGGCCGCACCACTGCTACTGCACGTCGCCGGCCCTTCCGGTCTTCCTCCGGCCACCCTAATAGCTCGGGTAAGCTCCTGTGACTCCGCTCGTGCTCCGGCGCGCCTCCTTTCCTCCCCCCTCGCACCCGGCCGCCGGCGCCCCTTTCCCCCTCATCGCCGGCCGCCTAGGCCTACCGCCCGCTCGCCTTGGCACCACCCCAGCCGAAGCTGACACCTCCCCGAGCTTCCTCGTCACCGGGGCACCCCAGTTGACCGGTCGCCGTCGCCTCCTCGGCCGCTCCTCGTCGGCGTCGCCGCCGCTGCCGTGCCTCGGCCTCGCCTCCCCTGTTTCGCAGAGGCGCCTCTGCTTTGTTCCGCTTACAGCCGAAGGCAGCGCCCTCTTCTCTGTACTCTTCTCCCTTATGACATGAGGGCCCCACTACGAGGTGGCATTTAGAAGTTGTGTATCACTTAAATCCTCTTTAACTCATTTCCAGAAGTAATCTTAAAATATGAAAGGTGGATAAAAATAAAATTAAAGAGTTAATTGTGAGTTTTAACTAAAAGGGTTATGAAGTAAAATTAAAAATTTTAAGTTTGAATAATGGAATGTAAATACACATTGTGCATGAGAATAAGAATAAAGGATTACTTATAAATTTATAATGGAATAGGTTGATGCAATTGAACTAAAACTTAACATGGGATAACTATATGCCAATTAAGGTTAATATATTAATCCCCATGTAAAACTAAGACAAGATCATACATGGTCTATTTTCAGATAACAGGAAATCAACATGGGTTAAAGGCAGGTTGATGTTAACGAAATCAAATGTGTAAAACGAGTTAAAAGTTTCTCTCTTACAAATCAAATGTACTAGAAGTTGATCCTGATTGAGTAAGGATATATGTTGGAGCTTTATAACGAATATTTCGATGCTGTCAAACTTTACTCTAGAAACTCGAATAATACATTTAATCCTATCTCGAGTAGTTAGATACTATCCTTCATCCATCGATCTAAATACATTTAAACAAATTAAGTAAATCAATTTAACAAGATTTTGCCATATAAAATGTTAACCATAAATCACTCATCTCAAGAATCATATCATCTCTCTCATTAGTACTTGCCTCACATCCGAATCTCCAACATTATCTCATAATTCAAATGTAATAGTTGAAAATAATAGCTTCATCGAGGTAATCCATGTTAATTCATGACTCATTCACTCAATAAAAGGCAGACCATGAATAATGGATTGGTAATCAATAAAATAACCAACCTTGTCCATAATAATAGTTGGTTAAATGATTAACTCCATACTTTAATTAAGTTATTAAAAATATTGATCCATTAAATTGGCTATTGCAATCTCAGATAAGTACTACCACATGAAATATCAAAGTTACACTGAGTATTTAAAATTATACTCATCTCTTACAAAACCTCCGCATCCAAAAATTACAAAGTTCTATTCCTCTTTACTACCTTTGCTAACCTCTTTTATCTATCCATAAGTCCTGTCCGACTCATGGAGCTTCCCTGATAAATATAAATCAATAGAAGCAAAGTTATCAAGTAACAGATCGAACCTCGCCTTTCCCTAATCGGCCATGTATGGCCACTACCTTTTTCCAGACTGGATTCATGCCTGAAGTTACTTATTCATTTTGATCCTTGTTATCCTAAAATTTTCCCTCACGGTAAAGCTATTCAGACAACTCATTCTCTTACTCAAATCCAGCTGCCGCTGTGTCTATAGTCCACTAACCCGAATCATCATTCTATTCTCAAATCGTAATAAATGTATAATTTAAATTAACTTGGGCATTTAAAGTGTTTGGATTTATTTGGTCTTTCTTTTCTTTGCCGCGTATTAGAACCTGAAGACTCAACGAGGCGGAGGATTCGAACAGTAAGACTGGGTAAAAGCGAGGGCCAGTAACTTAAAGTCATTGGCTAAGAAGGCTTAGATTTAAAGCAATCAAAGCCGTGGTAAACCAAGCAAGGCAAGTCATCACTTTGATCATATTGATGCTACATTTTATGCAAAACTATGTTCTTTTAATCTATCAATTTGCATGCCTAATTTGTTATGCAAATATATGTCAAAGCTTAAGGTAGCTACATGCCCACTTGATGATGTATTAAATTTATTATGCCATCCTTTGATACTTGAATCACCTGATCCTTGTCACCATAGATATTAATGATAACTTTACTAGCTATAAGTCATATTAAATGCCATGCTAGTCTTGTCAAGTCCAGGGCGCTAATTGCCCTGATCATCAATCTTCAAAAACATAAGAACTTGTTTTGGGACAGTCACAGGATGTACGTGGCTGAATACTTTGTGACTACTTATTTTATGCTTCTCAAAACCCTTAAAACATGCTATACCAGTCTGGGCGGATGGTAAGAGTGGTGGGTGTGGATGTAACACGAGGATTGTGGTTTGTGGAATGAACCGCCCGGACACATTAAGGACTTAATCCTGTGACGACCCCTTCGTGTACAACAGTACAACCACAAGCTGGCAAACTGTAGGCTTGGCTGAATAATTTACTAGACTCTCTAGCCATTTCACGGAGAACATGTGTAGGTGGGTAATAAAAGCCCAACGTGGAATGGGACATCGGATGTAGGTGACGTTGCCGAGGCTAGCGTATGTGGAGAGTGGAGTCCGATTGCGCTAACCTGTGGTGGACATCCCACACAACCTATGGAAGCAACCCCATAGGAGTGAGATGCTAGAGAGCGAGGTATTGTAAAGGCCTCGTGGTAGTCTCTCGATCTGCATGACTAAGGAATCATGTAGAACCATCGGGACGATTACCTCTTGTGGGTAAAGATGTACAGACTCCATAGAGTATACAACTATTCGAATAGCCGTGCCCACGGTCAAGGGCGGACACGAAAATCTTCCTCGAGTTAGTTCTATTTCAAAAACCTTTGTGGGTGGGACAAAAACCTATCAGAGGGAGGTACTCTGATTTTGGACTTTTTCCTGGAGGGACGTACTCCAGCGTGGTTGATAATATGGAAGTGGCATAATGATCAAAAACTAGCATAGGTGGATGGAACCATGTAATCGGTGGATGGAACCTACACCGTTATAAATATTGCACAATTTCAAACTCTTTAAAGCATGTTTATAAAATGCCAAGTCATAGGAATTTTAATTATGATTATTGCAAATGTCGCATTAAGCAAATAAAAGAACCTCAAACCTCCTTTGACAGCCTTGCATCTATCATTATTGCATTCTGTGTGGTGGCTTGCTGAGTACCGTCGTACTCACTGTTGCTTAATTACCAGCATTCAGTCAGAAAGGAAATAAAGTCAAGCCCTGCGATGCCTAAAAAGGGTCGACAGAGCTGGAAGATGATAAGGCCATGGACTAGGTCGCGAACCCCAGTTGGCTGCCTGTGGGCAAGTCCTGCGGGTCCCACCTGTGTGAAGTTTCCGCTGCTGCATTTTATCATTTCCGGCCTAACCGGCCCATGAGTAAGTATTACTGTAATATTTACGCTTCCGCATGATATGTTTTCGATATACAGTAATGTATCTGTGAGCACTATCTACTGATCCAGGGAATAGTGCGGTGAATCACAGCGGATCTGGGTTTTGCTAACCCAAGGTTCGACATCTACAAACCTCCTATCGATTTTTTCCACTGGGCAGAATCAGAAGGTGTCTTAACTTTTTATCCTTCTTACGCCCCTCCGAGTGCCAACACAACAGTTTTGCCTCCTTTGGGTTCACAAAAAACTGCTTCAAACGGGGAAGTATATGAAGATAACACGCCACCTTAGTAGGAGGTCCTTTCTTCACCTCGATTCTCTCGCAGTTATATGAGTGATTCTTATACTTATATAGGATGCGTTGCACACTGAACATACATACATGTTTGCATACTCTTTATGGTAGAGAATACAGTCATTTGGACATGCATGTATTCTTTCTACTTCTATTCTCAATGGACAAAGAACCTTTTTGGCTTTATAGGTAGTTTTGGGCAACTCATTTCCCTTCGGAAGCATGCCTACTAAGAGACCTAACAGTGCCATGAAACACTTGTTAGACCAACCATTTCTTGACTTCAATTTCAGCAGTTTAAGCATAGCTGACAACCTTGTGTACTTCTACTCGCAGCGCGTGAACAAAGGTTTCTCCGAGTTCTCTATCAAGCCCCGGAATTTAACATACTCTCTATCATCACAGTTCCCTTTTGCATCACGAAGCATCTGATCCAGATTATTATCGTGCACCCTATGCAAATCAAAACCACAATCGATATCATCCGGTGACATTTCATTGACTTCGTCTACGATGTTGTTATTACTACATTACTGTGTAATCTGCTCTTCACCGTGACTAGTCTGACGTTTATACCCTTTTCAAACCCCTTCGAATGAAGTGTACTTCGATCTATGCTCGGTTCTTAAACATCTTTAGCTTCTCGTAGTCAATGCATAGACAGTACATATATTCCACTCCGTTATTCAACATATCCTACTCAATAGCTCTTATAAAAGTAGACACGCTATTAATGTATTCTTCACTCACATGGTTCAGTGTACATCTAGTTTTGGTCCTACTCTATGCATATAACAATTTAGTGTTAAATATTGAATTAATTAATTAGTATATATACTATATATGATCTAAAGTAGCTATATGCAGCAAGGATTAATTAAATTGAATTAAGTAGAAATAGATTATGAATTGGCTAAACATTAAACCCTAAACCATGCTAGATATAAATAATCTTCTCTCTACATCAAGCTAAATCTAAACCATCTTCAATTCTCCCTTTACCAAATCTTGATCTAGAATATAATGTAATTAGAAACAAATTACTAACCATAGATAGTCAAAATCAAATGGATCTATAATCACTCTTCCCAAATCCACGGTCAACTTTTGCCAGATGGCCTCAAAGCCCTACCTCCTAAAGCAGTAGCTAGCCTGTGAGAACAGATTTGGAATTTAAGATAGATCTACGAGGGTCAGGTCTATAATAAGTGAAATTATGACAGACAATTTTTAGTACAAACTATTTATGATGAGTCACGAGAAGTATCATAGATGGTTTTAAGATAAAACCGTCTGTGATACTTCACAGATAGTTTTCAACATGAACTATCTGTGATATTACCTCTTCATAGATAGTTTTTAGTGTAGTCAGTAACATAGATAGTGGCTGAACCAAAACCATCTATCATTGCATTTAATACTAATGGTTTTTGTCAACCATTTGTGATGGGACATCCAGTATTAGCCTGTTTGTAATAGTGAGGCATTGTGGCTATGAATGCGTCTTGTTGGTGTAGGTCTATGTGAAACAGAGTTCAAGTATAGTTGGCAGTGACCATGAAGTGGGGGAGAGTAGTGTAGGTCTGTAGGTGAAAGTTGAGGATAGTGAGACAGAGGGTGGTGGTGAAGATGTAGTTGTAGTTGAAGATAGACATGTTGAATATAGTGGACATCCAGGGAAAGGTGTGGAGATTAAATTTATAGTGGATGACTTGGAGTAGGAAAATCGGATGGCCAGGGCTGAAGAACAAATGTTGGATGAGGACGAGGATGAGGACAATAGTTCGGATGATGAAGATGTCCCTGATGTTCCCTGATGTGCCAAGGCCTAATGGTTGGCACAAATACGATGCAGAGGGCCTAGTTGTGAATGATGACCATGATGCCCCATGGAAGTGCCACAAGAATGAGGTGCGTGTACATGCCATGTATGTAGACAAGCTAGCACTACAGGATATTATCAAACTATGGGCATTGCCAATGAGAAGACCTTTGGGGTTGTCAAATTGAATTAATAATAATACACTATGAAGTGTGAGCAACTTGGTTGTCCTTAGTGTGTTCACATATATAAGCCAAAGTATGAAATGCACTAGATCATGTCTTCTGAGCAACGTGCTGGCAAAGCACCAAAATCTTACTTCCTCTTTCACTACAAATCTCATGTATGGAGAGATTGTGGAGAAGGACATAGAAGCAAGACATATCATGCAAGCTATAGAGAAGAAGTACAAGATCAGCTACGTGAATGCGTGGAGGGCAAAGTAGAAGGCAATGGAGAAAAGGTTTGACACATTCGAGTCCACCTACAATAATCTACCTTGCGTACTAGTGGTGCTATAGGAGAGAAACCCTGGGACATATATTGCTATCAACAACAAGCCATCAGTCACATCGCTGCGTTACATGGTAATGTGACGATCTTTTCTTGCATTTGGTGCCTTCATTTATGCTTTTTGACAATGTCAGCCACTGATGTGTGTGTGGATGAAACTTTCTTGATGGGGAAGTACAAGGGGAAAATCCTGGTAGCAATTGGGGTGGATGGCAACAATTAGATCTTGGTTGTGAATATTGCATTTGTGGAGAGTGAGAATTTTGACTATTGGTTATAGTTCTTTAGGCATTTTAAGGTTGTAGTGGTCGGGGATTGTCTCGACGTTTGCATCATACATGATCAGCATGTTGGGTTGATGACGTCTATCAAGAAGGTCCATGAAGACAAAGATGAGCCTTTTACTTGGCGTGGCCTACAAAACCATTGTGCATATGGCACTTGGGGGCCAACTCTCTACAAGAAGTTCAAAGACGATAATTTGATAGAGTTGTTCAAGAGGTTGTGCAAATAAAACCATTAGAGGAAGTTTGATGCAATATGAGAGAAAACTGGACAAGTTGATGCTAAAGCACATTGACAAGGGGAACAAGCAACCTACTGCAAAAATAAATCCTGCACCCGAATGACTAGAGACATTACCAGATTGACCCCCCTAGGTTGAGAAGGAAGACTAAGAGGTATCAAATGTTTCTCATATTAGATTGAGGTCGAGCTAGTGGAGAAGTGGGCCTTGCTTCATGACACAAACCATGTACGGTACGGTGTAATGATGACCATCCTGATCAATGTATACATCTGGATATTGATTGGCCTTTGTGGCATGCCCCCTGGTGGCCATCATGGAGTGTGTGTTGTATGATACAATCAAGTATTTTAGGAATAGGTACCATGTTGTTGCACTGCATACGAATAATCCACGAACGCCCTACTATACCATGATAGTACATAAAGGAGAAAAGTGAGAAGGCATGCTTGCATACAATCTTTGTTATGGCAACCAGATAACTTTGATTCGATGTGTTGTTGAGGGATATAACTAGTTTTGAAATCGCTCGTGCAATGGTAGCGCATGAGGTCAGTCTTGAGATGAGAACAACAAGTGCGAGTGCACATGCAACAAGTCAGGGCTTCTTCATAGACAATGTTCTCATGTGTTGGCTGCATGTGAGTTCATGAAGATGGACTCCACAAGGTTTGTGTCAGAGAACTTCATCATGGAGAAAGTGCTTCAGATTGGAGTAGGGAGATGCCTGGATTTTGTGTTGTTGGGAACTTCACAAACTTTTATGTTGACAATAGGATATGGGTCTCTAACTTGGAATTGCTTAAGGGTGGTAAGGATTGTCAACAGACTTGTCATATGAGAGACCATATGGAGGCCCTTTCCATGTTGTGATGAATATTTGACAGCATTTGTGACTTATTGGTGAAGGTTTGAGAGTTGTTGAAGTTTGCGAAGTTGAGTTTTGAGTTTCAGCTAGGTTGCATGAGATGTTGTGATGCATGTTTTTACTAATGATGGTCAAGTGCACAACACTTGTGCCAAGAAAATGATTTCTTTGCCTTCGTTGACTATAGGTTGATTTGATGATTTGGATGATCATCAACGTGGGATTGGGAACAAGCTTAAAGAGCTTGTCATCTAGAACGATTATGGAGGTCGAGTAGATCATCGGGGATCAAGTCTGGTCATGAAGATGGCGCGAGATGGGTCCGTGCAGCGACTCAGGGTGACTTGGCAATTTCCAAGAGTAGGCAAGGCATTTCGAGGGTGTTTAGAGCTTGAGACACACGGCGTGGATGTGACAAGTTAACGAGGAGCGAAGACCGTTAAGGTGATGTGGCGTGGTAGTTCCAGGTGGCTTATGTTGATGTAATTGACATATTATTGGGAATCTTCAAGATAGAGAATACCACGGAGCACTCTTGGAGATGGCTTAGGGCTGGATAAACCAAGTGAATTGAGTTGTGTAGAGCCAAGGGCTTAGATTTTTGTAATAGCCGCTCTGCAATACATGTTAAGTGATGTGTTGTAATTATAGCTAACCGAGAGGGATATTCTAGACAAGGGAAATAGTTAACTAAACTCTAAGTAGATATGAATGAGTGGAGAGAGTTAATATCAACCATTGAGGTGATCCAAGGGTTGAGATGGTTCCTAGAATGTTATACATAGAGGGGTGAAGGTATACCTCCACCACCAATTATTTGAGAAGGATTTAGGGTTTTTTATATGCTCCTTTGAGTTTTCCCACCAGGAAGTGTGGCTTGTAATCTTTGCTCTCCAAGTAATGAAAGTCCTAAGTTCATACGTGTTTTGAAATTTATTTTATTTCTTACAATTTCTAGCTTTTCTTTGTTGCAACTTGAGTTTCTCTTCCCCTCCTACTTGCTATAGTTCTATTAGATGTAGAATATGTACGAGGTTGAGGAGTTCATCAAGAACATGTCCCAACTTAGCAATATTTATTAGAACCCATTCTTGCTTAAGTTGTGTTTGCAATAACCGTATTCTTAAGCTGAAATTGCTGTTTTTGATGCATTTTGATCTATTTGCTTGAAATATTGAGACTTTGGGCATATCCTTGCAATTTCTTTTGGAATCATATCCCTACGATTATTTTCTAGTCATGGTTCAAGCTTCATCAATTTTGGATGAGTATATCTTGAATTCTTGGGGTTGCTTCACGGGCAAGTTGCTAAAATTGTTGTTTTGATACAACATGGATTTTGAGCAAAAAAATGTCTCTCCCTTGGGCTTTATTTTACAATTTCTTTTGAATCATAACCCCAAGGACCTTATCTTGGTATGATTCAAGTTTCATCAATTTTGAGGTAAGTAGATATTGAGTTCTTAAGATTTCCTAACATCCGAGTTCATAAAATTTGAATTTTTGGTGCAACATAAACTTGAAGCAAGAAAAGTCTCTCCATTGGCTTTTACTTTGCAATTACTTATAGAATCATAACCTTGAGGATCTTATCTTACTATGGTTAAAATTTCATCAATTTTTGTTTAGTTTATCTTGAGTTCTTGAGGTTTCTTAGCGGCTAAGTTTCTGAAATTATTGTTTTGTTTTTTCTGTTCTTAGTGCATTCTTAGTGTTCTTGATAGTGTATTCCTCATAGCACTAGAGTTCAAGAGAAGAAATACTTGAGTCAGAAAATTTTAATTTACACCTATTAACCCCCCTCTAGTCGTCATAACCGATCCTTCATCATTCTCGAAATGACATGGACGAGCCTAAAGCCATAGGCCTTAACAAGAGGCGCATCCTCTGTAGTGAGTACAATCACAAGAAGAACAAGTGCATGACTCACAACAAGTCTCGTGAAGGTCAGGAACAGTTGATTGGTGGTTGTGGAGGGTAACAAGTTGCTGACAATAAACATGGAGTTGCCATTTGAACATCTTTGCCCATAGTTTATTTTAGTTTGTTCCTATCTTTGTATCCTCATGTTAAGCATTTGTACTCTATTTGTTGCGAACTATATTCCTTGTTTGACAAGTATGGCTGGTCACAGTGTGGACGACGCTTGGTCGTATGGCCTGCAAGACCGCATGCTCGACGGTCAGCACCGTGGCTGGCTATGTTCCTCAATTCCTAGAGAGCAACAAGCTATCAATGAGCTGGGAGTGCTGGAGACTCACACCCAATGAAGTCTTGGAGGCTCAATCAATGTTGTTACTCTAGGTATGGCCATTGTCAAATGCTCCATACAACATTTACTGATGTTCATGTACTTACATCATTTTTTGTTGCACTGCAGGTTGCACGCCACTGGACTTCTTCATCTGGCTCAGATGGTGCAGGACACTAATCAGGAGGGGGTAGAGATTGAATGGTCCCGGTGCTTCCCTTTCGATCAGTCACTCTTGACCGCTCTTGTGGACTATTGGTAGTTGGAGACCCATACTTTTCACATGTCATGCGATATAATGGCGCTCACTTTGTAGGATGTGTCCATGCTCACCGGGCTCTCAATGGAAGGGGTCACAATCATGCTAGAGGAGTTGGGGATGACTGGCAGAATAATCCTATAGAGGTTCCATAGAGTGCTGTCTTTGTCATAGGTAGGGTAGCCGCCTTACAAGGTTATCAGGGACTGTTAGAAGCACGGTCTAGTGCAAAGGTTGCTACAATAGCTCTAGTTAGTGCATTGCATTTTGGTAATGCTTTCAATAATGTGAATATCATTTTGATATGGAATTGTTCTTGCAGGTGGAAAGGGTGGCACATGACTACCAGGATGCACATCACCTAAAGACGCACCTGTTGTAGTTGTTCGGTTGGGTGATGTTCATGAGCATGCATGTTGACAGTGTGGACGTGTGACTAATCCAATATGCTAGGACAATCGTCGATGTTGATGTCGGTGTGATACCACAGTTCAACTGGGGTTCGGTTGTGTTGTGTGCTACGTATCGTGCCCTATGCTATGGTTGCCTTAGGACCAGGTGGACATCACTGTTGATTGGTTGCCCTCTAATCTTGCAGCTCTGGTTGTTCAAGCGTTTCTAGATTGAACGATTGATAGATGGCAGGGTTTACGGCGATGACATGTATGGTAGGATGATGTTGACTGGCCACACCGATCCCTATGGTGTCGTAGGCGGGTAAGTGCTACCTTGTAATGTCATTGCAAGCTTCTATTCTTTCACCATACTATGAGTTGTGTTCTGACATCGTACTTTGTCCTTTGTAGCCTCAATGGGCCCGCGTCAAGGTGCATCATGCGTACGATAACTTCACCAGTTTTGCTATTGCACAAGCGACTGAAATTTTTTTATGTTTCAATCACCTGAAATTGCACTCTCAATGAACTAAAATTGCAGCCCCCCTCCAAAAAAAATAGCTGCAACTTTAAGTGATTCAGAGTGCAACTTCAGGTGACCTGAAATTGCACTCTCAATCAACTAAAATTGCAGCCCCCCTCCAAAAAAATATGTGCAACTTCAGGTGATCCAAAGTGCAACTTTAGGTGACTGAAAGATAAAAAAAAATTCAGTCGCCTATGCAATAGTCTATCCCTAACTTCACAGGGGCCTTCAATGAGCCCATGGAACTATAGGTGCGGTGGGAGCCATATGCACAGGAGCACTTGTATGCCCGCTCACCTCTTGGGTTGTTGAACCTCTACACTAGAGACTACGTGTAATGGTTTCATGTGGATGAAGTTGGTCTTCAACATCTACATCAATGACTACATCGTCCACCATGTGATGCGCCAGTTCGGTCAGCACCAAGAGATCCCAGTTCTGTTAGGAGCCTCGGTCCCACCCATGACCCACTTATATGTGTTCTGTCTTGCCTATTTCATATGCATTGCACAATCTTATCTTCACTTGGTAACTAACTTGAATTCCTCGCACACACTTGAGGAAGGTGGCACAGGGCCACTGTACAAACTAGGGCCAGCGCATGGTTCCTTGGGTTTAGTAGTGGGCGGGGCCTTGGATGACCTTGTCGAGGAGGATGCTTAGTACAAACCCAACATCATATCAGCAGTACTTGCAGTCGTACACGACCCTCACATGCGTCATTGATCCACCTATGTTGAGCCAGCTCAGGTTGAGGACACATACCCGAGACATCCTACCAAGCTTGCACCTAGTGGTACATGGCCTACCTTTCTACATCATGTTGTTAATTTAATTGTCCATGTTGCTTTTTCTCACATTGGGTAGAGCAACATCGGGGAGGAGATCAGTAGGGACATGTACTCCCATTGGGATCGCATCCAGTGTGGCATGGAGCTCACATGGGAGATCATAGTGGTGCTAGAACACATCTACTAGCAGAGCCATTGCATCATCAGCCTAGCCTTACGTCGCCAGCTTTCGGACATACAGGACAGTCTTAAGTGTGTTCACCTTAGGGGCCCCCACGAGGCATGACACCTCCACTACGAAAAGGAAGTAGCTTCTCCACCAGACCACCCTGGTAGCTCAGCATGGCAGCGGCGTTCCTACCATTGTACTCGATGCCTACTGCATATTAGTTCTACAAAGGAGGTAATGCATTGAATGGAATGTGTATTTATATTTCTATTCTTGCAAGTAACCAAACTTGCATAGATGCACTAACGACTCCGTGGGCACCTTACACCACACCGATATTCTCCTTAGGGCCCTATCCCATGATGATACCCACCCCAGGTACATAGCACCATCGCTTTCAATTTTGATAGTTCAAACTGACACATGTAGCTAGCGAACCATTATCTTGTTTTGCAAACCAGTGTATATTAGTGTATGGTGTAGGGAGCTACTCATGTAGGCATACCTCGCAGGACCTTTAGTGGGATGACTTCATCACTGATAGCTCGACCACCGATGTGCTTGGAGGTTTGTAGTTGTTCAGTGCACTGCCCCCACGTAGCCCACGCACCTAGTGAATGTGTATGCTATACCTGCTCCTACTGCACCACTAGAGGTGAGGATGGTCAGACCACTTGAGCAGTTGACCCTCTCAGGCCCTAGATAGCAACAGCCAATAGCCCATTGTCCCAAGAGTGGCTGGGTATAGGGTGGGGCATAGGGCTATGGATAGGGAGATGGACAAGGAGACCATTAGTACCACTTTTGTAATCTTTTGCACCTTATTGTCCATGTAGTTTGTGGGTCTCATTTAATACTGCATGCTATGATTTCCTGATCTTATGCGCTTCTTTGTTATTGTTTATGTTCTGTTCTTGTGTTACATCCCCTGGTCGGCAGCGTGACACGAGGGGCATGCTATTATGGGTGGGTTCTTTTGGGCTATAACTTATAGCTTTTACCTTAAAATTTAAATTTTGTCTCTTTGTGAGAGAGAGTACAGAGAGAGAGAGAGATACTCATGTGTAATTTTGGCTGATATAGATGATGTTGGGATAGTGTCTACTACAATTGACTTATAAACCCCATATTGAAAAGACACTTCATTTGAAAGCTAATTACTGTAGAAAACCAAGCCATAAACCCAAAAAACCCACCTTATAACTACACATCCTCCACTATTCAACATCACGACATAGGCGGAATGCTAATAATACAGACAACAACATGTACAAGGTGAATCTATAGCATGGTAGGGTAAGATTCTAAAACTGACATTATTTGATAGTAGTGATGGGAGTTACATGGCGGGCAGGGTACGGTTAAGTGCATCTGTTTTTCCACCTACTCTTACGGTACAAATGGCAACATGCATGAATCAACAACCCGAACTACAACTAAGATACATGTGCACCTTTCATAATTGAAAATACTTACAGAATGGAAAGAAAGTCTAGCTTGTGGACATACAACCTACTCCCCCTACGGGTATACTTCTTCATTGTAGCGACCTCCTCTCAGTACTTGTCTATAAGGTCCCTTGGTCGCTTGTTAGTCTCCATGTCCTTACATGCCTTTCCTGAAACTTGCAAAGTTTCTCCCTCTCCTCTTTTCATTTTTTTCTCATGGTACTACTCTACATTTTTCTTCACCACGGCAACATGTTCGGGACCAAAGAAGATAACATTTTGGTCTTCTTGAACCGGAGAATAGTACAAGTTGCACCTTCATTTTCCCTACCATAGAACAACAAGTTACTGATATTTTGATGAGATATGCTGAATATTCGGATGGAAGACTAACCTTACTATTCTCGCACTGGAAGGCAAATTGAGCAAGGGGATAGCTGTCATGGACTTTAGCTGGAACATTGCAACAACACTTTGGACATCGAGGGTTTGTTGGTTCTTCAACCTTCCCTTTTCCTTTCCCAGATAACTGTCTAGCATCTGCCATTGATATGATTTGGGTGTTGGCTTGGAGGCATAAGAATGGAGCCTATAGGGGTGGCGTATGCCCCAGTTTAATAGGCAGTTGGGGTGTAGTGTTGATGGAGTAAATTTTGATCAATGCAAGTGCACTCATATCCACGAGAAGGTATCTTTGGCTGCAAAATAGGTGAGTGAGTTGTCTACTCACTGAGAAAAGCTAGAGTGCATTGTCAATTCAGTTTGAAAAGGTGGCATATTATGGTCACTGTGCCCTGAAAAGCTGGACCAATAGTGTTATCACCCAGAAGGGTGTATATTCAGCCTAGGTTTTTGGGGCCCGAAGTGACAACACTCTAACCTCAGCTTCTCAAACTGAACACCAGCTTTTCAATCACAAGCCCAATGCGTACGTGTCTATGCCTCAGTCGCATGCCTAACAAGCGACTGGGCTCAGGTGTCAGCCCAATGTGTGACTGGGCCTCAGTCGCGTGTCCAATAAACGATTGAGCCTTAGTCGCGTGGCCACAATGCGATTGGGCCTCAATTGCACGTTGGTTGTGCGATTGTGGTTTATTTCTGTAAAAATATAAATATTGATTCATTTATTAAAATGATTAAAAAATAGTTTATTAAAAAATCCAGATATCACTAAGCCAATTAACCAATAGGTCAAGTCAACTCTTGCTACTAACTAAACTAATACACAACTAGACGTATACAACTATCAAACTGAGCAAGTCATTAAGACTCCCTTTTATCATTTCATGTAGACGGACTGTGTGTGTGTATGCCCCCGCGGGGGGGGGGGGGGGGGTATGACAAGACAATAGGATTATGAAAAGAATAACCAATGCGAATTTAGTAAGGCGATATTGCCATATGTTTTGTTTGTCATGTTAGGATATTGTTTAAAATCTTCCGTTTGTTTGATGTTCGAATGGGAGAATCAAACATGGTCACAAGCTTGGTTAGTTGAAAATTTTCATTCTTAAATATTAAATGTAATAATTGAAACAGATTGTACGTTCAATCAATCAACCTATCGTCACGACAATGTGTCAACAACAACAAAAAAAAAACTATCGTCACGACAATGCTCGAATGATTCCTTTATACTAGTGGTAACATCGACGATGGCAGCACCAGCCAAACGCTTCCAAATGAGTAAATAACATCAACGATGGCAACATCAAATTCAACTGGAAGCATGAAGAAAAATGGTGGTACTGCGCTTCTACGGCGCGTGCTGCATAAGGCAGCACGAGCAGCGAGAGCCATAGCTGATCAGCTCAGTCCGTCTCCTCCGACGACACCGGCAACGCCCTTCCGGTTCCCACCGAGCCTGCTGGACTGCACCGACGACGACGATGCCGCGAGCTTCCAGCCTTCCACACGGCGAGCAGCACCCCGGCCGAGACCGTCCACTCGAGGCTGACCAGCCCCGGCGCCGTCGAGGCCGACGTTGACAGGTGCGCCGCGGAGTTCATCGAGAGGTTCCGGCGCAACGCGTCGCTGGAGCTGCGGTACTGCTCGCCGGGAACGCCCGCCAGGCCGCCCACGTCGCCGGACACGTACTTCAACCTCTCGAGGCTGCGCGGCGCTGTGCACGAACACGGCTCGCCGGTGCATACACGGCCGGCGTACAGGAGGGTCTCGCCGAGGCCGAGCGGTACGTCCATCAAGTGGCCGAACAGCCCGTACCTTAGAAGAAGGCCATCTGTTGAAGTGCAGTGGTGATACACTCGGACACCCCTACAAGTGCGTAGTATATGCCTTCTGGTCGCTTTTAGTGGCCAACAGAACCAGGCTAGCTAGTATATCCTAGTATATATGTTTCTGAATTGTACGAGGGTAGATACAGCGATTATCAAGGTGATTATAGTCGATTTAGGTTCAAATTAGCACTAAAAATCTGTAAAATACCGCTGATGGTCGTGTGTTCGACCAATTATTGTCTTTGAAGGTGGAAATGGATAATTGGCTGAGTAGTTTCTGTTAAGTCTTTGTTGTCTTGATTCTTTCTCTTGTTGAGCATGTATATTCCTTTGTCAAACTTGTTTTTACCGTATCTTCACATTATTTTGTATAATATTTCATAGGAGCCTCTCTCTCCTGTTCTCCTAAAAAAATATTGTTGTGATTTCACTGATTTTTCTTTGGATGATTCGTGTCGTCGTTTGTCAGATCCCACGAGGCCATGACAAACTTTGATTGTATTGGAATTGTTGGATTGCAATAGAACTCATTACTGATGGGTACTGATAGATAACTATGATTTGCATCATGTAATGCGACCTCATAATTAGGCATATACATGTCAGAACTCTATTTTGGATTCAAACCTTTCCTTTCTAGTTCAACAATTATGATATGGTATATTTGAATTAGGCATATACATGTCAGAACTCTGTTTTTATACATGTCAGAACTCTATTTTGGATTCAAACCTTTCCTTTCTAGTTCAACAATTATGATATGGTATATTTGAATTAGGCATATATAGATGTGTCAAATAACTATTTGAAGTATAACTATTTGAAGTATAATGGTTAGGCCTTCAGCCACATCTCAAGAAGCCAACCAACAAAAAAGGTTAGACAGTCAAACGGTTTGGCTTAGCTTAAAAGCTAGCTACTTATTTGGTAAGCCAACCATAAGCTGCTTATGGATAAGCCTAAGCACAAACAAACTGGCCTGATCCGAACAACACGGTAGGATCCAGCCATACGAAAGCAACACATATATAAAATTCTAAAAAATGACAATGTACTTCTCAAATTACTCTACTTATATATAAAATTCCAAATTTAATTTCATTTTGTGCAGAGAGTAATAAAAATAAAAAATCTGACATGCGATAAATCAAAAGGAAAAAAAAGATAAATGCTACTATTCACGTTGCACCCAATGAATTTTTTATTGTTCTAACCCCTGGTGGCGTTTTTTTGCAGGTTTGGCCTCTTGCATGGTTATTTTGTGTTTCTAGCCCTCTCCAGAGAGCGGATTCTTTGGTGACAGACGGGTGGCATTTCCGCAGCCGGCGAGCGCGGAAATCTACCTGGCACGTGAGCCGCGATCAATGTCCGCAGGAAAGGCACGTCGAGAGCTGCTATGAAGTGGTCGGTTGTCGATGCTACAGTAGCTGATCGATGGTCGATGCTACAATAGTTGTCGGTGGTGGATGCTATAATAGCTGGTTGATGGTTAGAGAGTGGTCAAAAACTAAATGTGGTCGATGGTCGAAACTACAGAGTGGTCGGAGGTCAAAGTCCATAACACGGTCAGGCGATCGAAGTCTAAAGAGTGGTTGGAATGGTCAAAAGCTATATAGTGGTTGGGGCTGGCGGAAGTTGTAAAGTGGTCGAGACGGGCGAAAGTTATAAAGTGATCGTTAGAGCAGTAGTGGCCGGAATTGACAAGTGCGGCCGGCCTTTCCCATGTCCCCCGACTGCAGAGGGGGTGGGCAAAAGCCCGCGGCTGCCAACTGCTTGTCCGCGGTCGGGAGGGGGCCAAAAGTGCAAAAACGTCACCCCAGACTCCATATCTGCAAAAAAAAATGCCACAGGGGGCTAAAAGGAAAAAAAATTCACACCCAACATGCCGGATTGCTCCCATAGGTTTCCTATGTATGCATGCACACTTATTTCGTTTGAAACCCTGAGGACAAGATCAAATGACACTAAACTGTTTTTTTACTCAGAGCACTCAGATTTTTCCCATGCATGTAACATTTTTCGTCTATATTTACAACATTTTTTGCCTACATATGTAAAATTTCTAAGCTATAAAATATTGTATACATAGGAAAAATATTGCACATAGGGAAAAATGTTGCATACATAGGCGAAAAATATTATAAACTTAGGTGAAAAATGTTGTATACATTGAAAAAAATCTGAGTACTTCAAACCATAAAAAACACTCGTATACCCCTAGACAACACCTAACACTTATTGCTACCTGCTACAATACAGATACCATAGGACTTATTACTTTTGTCACATATCAAGACAGTTACTGTCAATTCATACAGATAACAGATGAAAGCTACACAAATAGCACCCTAAATTTATTTTGCAGCCAGTAAAACAAAGCATTGCTTTCCTCAAGATGGGTTATCTCTGTTTTATTTGCTTCCATGCTATAGCTCTTTATTGCAGACTCTTTTTGCCTACCATATTAGCTGCGTGCTTATACTTTCTGATTTGTATGTAACAGAGAAAATGCAGAGGTAACGCTACGGGGAGTACCTCATGCAGTCAAGTTTGATGCCGATGCTGTTCACGCTGAGTCACGCCGGGGGCTAGTTGTACTGCTTTTGGCTAGTTTGTCAGTTAAACTACACAATGGTCGGTGCTTACGCTTTTGTTTTCCTCGATACATTCAGCTAATACCTGCCTTTATATAATACCTTAGGGCTCCGATATTCACTCGCTGCTATACATCTTGATCACATACATCGTGACATATTTCCTCCTTACAATCCGCAGACCAGCTGTCTGTTCAGGGGAGCACTATCTGGAAATGTTTTAAGCCTTACATAAAACATTGAATTCAGCTGTTAGTACGTCCCAGCTTGCACATTTTTCATAACCTGATTGTGTCATTCTGCGATAGCCACTCTTCCTTCGTATGTACCATTCATCAATTCGGTACTCATCGTCACGACAATGCTCCAACGATTCCTTTATACTAAGTGGTAACATCGACGATGGCAGCACAAGCCAAACGCTTCCAAATGAGTAAATAACATCAACGATGGTGGTAGGGCTTTTTTGGCTGTTTGTGCCATCCAAATATCAGAGGTGGCCTCCATGTGCGAGAAATACCATTTTTGGCCTCCTCCTTCGGCCAGAAAGCGCACCAGCCTCCTCACGTGCCCCCGACCGCACGACCCACCTAGGGGACCGTGCAGGTAGATGACACGCTCCCCGAACGCGCTAGCTCCCCGGACTTGCAGTTAACTACTAATAGTTTAAGGAGAGGACAAGCGCTTGATATGGCTGTGCAGCAAAGTAAGTGGATGAGCTGCCGCTGTCAAAAACTACTTCCATTGGCCTCACAGTAGTGATCGGCCACCAAAGTACAGGCTTGCATTTTCTTGCATGCTGCGTTAGTGGAGGAGGAGCTAGCGCGCCCAGGGAGCGCGTCTATTCGCGTAACCCCCAGGTGCGCCAGGTAGGTGTGCTTTCTAGCTGCGGGAGGGAGCCAAAAATGGTATTTCTCGAGAATGGAGACCACATCTGATATATCGGTGACACAAATAGGGGTGGAAAAATAGCTTGAGACTCGTGGCTCGGCTTGAGCTCGTGAAAAAAACGAACCGAGCTTGAGCCGCTCGCGAGCCAGCTCACGAGCCATTTGGCTCGCGCCTCCCGTCCGTCTCCCCACTCCTGCGGTCCTGCCTGCCTCCCCCCAGTCCCCAGATTCCCCACTGCCTTCGCCCTTCGCCTCCTCCCCCACCTCCACCGTCATGAATCCCCACTGCTTCGCCGGGAATCTCACCTCCCCTCCTATCTCCAATTCCCTCTCCCCATCCCCTCCGCCGCCGCCATGACCCCCACCTCCAGCGCCGCGGCCTCCCCGCTCACCTCCACCAGCTCTGCCTCCGCCTCCTCCCCCACCTCCCCTCCCTCTCCCTCTCCCTCTCCCTCTCCCTCCGTCGCCATGACCCCCACCTCCAGCGCCGCGGCCTCCCCGCTCACCTCCACCAGCTCGGTCTCCGCCTCCTCCCCCACCTCCCCTCCCTCTCCCTCTCCCTCCGCCCGTCCACCGCCATGACCCCCACTTCAAGCCATTTTGGCTTGAACTGGCTCGTTCAAGCCATTTTGGCTCGTTCAAGCCATTTTGTCTTATGTTATGTGTATCTGCTCTTATGTGTTATGTGTATTGGCTTATGTGTTATGCTGCAAAAGTATTGGCTTATGTGTTATGCTGTTAAATCTGATATGCTATTAGTATTACAACTGAAATGCACTATTAAATCTGATATACATCATAAATCTGAAATGCTATACTGATAATTGACATACAGACTGTATGCTATGCTATTTATCTCTGCTGTGCTGCTCTCTGTTATGTGCTCTCTGTTATGCTATACTGATAATTGACATACAGACTGTATCTGCTTTTTGGCTCGGTCGAGCTCGCGAGCTGGCTCGAGCCGCCAGTCGAGCCGAGCCAAGCCTCCCGCGTAGCTCGTTTCCAAAACGAGCCGAGCCACATCTTTGACCGAGCTCAGCCGAGCCTGGCTCGAGCCGGCTCGGCTCGTTTCCAGCCCTAGACACAAATGGCCAAAAAGCCAAAAATTTTGTTGGAATTTCTTCCGATCCTTTGCTATCGGATCACGCTCGACTATGCTCCTAAGATGCGCCTCCTTTGCTTTCAGTGGGACCCAATGGTCCATAGACGCGACCCATGGACAAGACCTGCCTAGTCGCCTGTATGCGAGAGATGCATGGCCCTCATCTGCTTGTGATCTTCTTCCTCTGTGGGACCACTCGACATGACAATACGAGCAACATCTACCAAAACAAGAACACATCAGAAGAGATAACAAACTAACTATAGTATCCACAACTAATACTCCCTAAATATGAAACAAACTCTCCAAATTAAATAGAACATACCAAAACAAAATTAATTCTATCAATCACCGCCCTTAATCTTGTTTCTTCATACTGATCACTCACCTTCTCTCACTCCCGCACCTGCAAAAAAACAAGATCATGTCAAGGGCGGGAAGGTAGGCACAAAGATGTAACCAAGCAGTAAGTGCTAAGGCGCCTTGGCCAGGTGGGTCGTCTAAAGCAAGAAACTATATTAGAAAGTATGTGTGGGACCATAAACAGTGTAAAGGCCTATACCGTTTTTTAACCGGATGAAGGACTTGGTTGGATATAAACCAAAGGAGACTGTAACAAAAGAAATATATAGAGAATATAAGGGACAGCCAAATTCCCCAATCTTGGCTCTGTCTTCCCTAATTTCTACTACTTCCCCATCCTCCAATCCCCACATTTCTTCTCGATCTGACCACTGGAACATGACAATTGGTATTAGAGCCCTCTGCTACCCACTCTGGTTCCCAAGAAGAAGCTCAATCAGTTCGAAGAAAAGGTGACTCAAGCCATGGCGTTGATGGAGGAGGAGAGCGACATGGCGTCGGAGTTGATGAAGCAACTTTGCGATTGGTTCACCACCTTTGAGACGATGCTTGGGGAGATCGAGACACACTTGACAACATTGGAGACCAAGGCAACTACGCCTGACCACCAAGGCCCATGAGGAGCGTCGAGCCCACAAGCATCGGCGTCGGCGTCACCACCGACGCTCCAAGAGGCACCATCGTCGGGCGATCACATCATCGGGCCTCATGGCCACCACGAGAGCATCCTCACCCAGGGTAACGCTGGTGGACTCTCGAGTCCCTTAGCTCACCCCGGTCAAGGGTACATTTTTGGCGCACTCTCATGCATGTCAGGTATTTGATGAAAGGCGTACATAGGGTAGAGGTTCAATCAGTTCCACCACAATCCTCCTATTCGCCCTGGACCAAACCCCACCCCCAAAATGGAGTTTCCAAAGTTCAACAGAAAAATCCCAATGTTGTGGAGGCAGAGGTGTGAGACCTACTTCGAGGTGTTTGGAGTGCAGGAAACATTGAAAACTAGGTTTGCCGCACTGAATTTTATAGGCACGACAGCCTTGTGACTGCAAAAAATGGAGGAGCAGGGTAAGATAGAAAGTTGGGAGGAGATGTGTTAAATGGTTACCCATAGGTTTACCAAAGAAAAATACTAGCATTACCGGCTTCAATTGAGACCCCTTAGGCAAACCACATCAGTGCAGGTGTACACGGACCAATTCGAGCAATTACGTCACCATCTTTGGTTGTATAATCCCACCTTAGATGAAACGTTTTTTGTTCATGAGTATTTAGAGGGTTTGACTTTGAGAGATAACATTCATTCTACACTTTGGTTGCACCACCCTCCTGACGTCGATATTGCTAGTGTCATGGCTTTATTGCAGGAAGAAGAGTTGGAAGTGGGACCCAAGAGAAGTTTCAGGAAAGCTGGTCACAAAGACCTGGGTAGGAACCAATCGAAATTCAGCTCATCCAATGATAAGCAAATGGCCTCGTTGAAAGGGTAAGAGTATAAGCATCAAACAAGGGAAGAACTAAAGAAACCAGAAAATAGCCGAATTAAGGAGAAGCTGGCAACCCTAAAATCATACTGAAGGGTCAATGGGCTATGTTTTACATGTGGGGAGGAATGGAGTAAAAACCATGAATGCCCAGAGAAGGTTTCGCTGCATGTGGTAGAAGAATTCCTTGAAGCCATGCAGTATCAATCTGACTTCGAGAGCAGTGATGGTGAGGCAATGCCAGGATAGGTGCTCATGTTAGTTAATAAACCCCCTCTCAAGACCCAACACAAGAGACGTACTCTCAGACTGCAATGATGCATTGGCAAGCAAGAAGTGCTGATTTTGGTGGATTTGGGCAGTGTGACCTCATTTGTCAATGAACAGCTAGGGCAACAGCTCCAGTTGGTGACACAACCCATTGAAGAAACATGTTTTGTGGTGGCTGACAGAGGATCACTGAGTTGTTCACAAGCAATACCACAATTGGAATGGTTTCTGCAGAATCACACGTTTTGTCAAGACATGAAGGTAATTCCACTCAATTGCTATGACATGATCCTTGGTGCAGATTGATTGGAGGATCATAGTCCCATGTGGATCCGTTAGCATAAAACAATTATGAGATTCACCCATCGAGGACGACGCATCCAACTCCAAGGTTTTCGGGATAGCACAGTGGTAGGTAGACCCATTGGGGGCAAGAAACTAAAAGGGTTACTCAAACACAACATTGTTACTCATTGTGTGCAAGTGACAGCAGCAGCTGCAGAGTAGTAAGGTAGCAATGTGGAACCTCAGGAGCTTCATTATGTTGGTGAGGAAACTCCAGATGTGCTGCCAGAGCCGATTCAGAAAGTAGTATAAGAATATGAACATGTGTTCCAAGAATCAAAGGCACTGCCACCCTCTTAGCTAGAGGATCATTCAATTCCCTTGATTCCTGCAACACAGCCGGTGAACATGAGACCCTTTCAGTATTCACCTCAATAGAAGACTGAAGTTAAGAGGCAAGTAACCAAAATATTGGAAGCAGGGATCATCAAGAAGAGTCACAGCCCTTTCGGATTGCCAGTCCTATTAGTCAAGAAAAAAGATGGCACATGGTGCTTTTGTGTGGGCTACCGTCAACTCAACCTCATTACGGTGAAGAACAAGCATCCTTTGCTGATTATTGATGAGTTGCTTGATGAGTTAGCAGGAGCTAAATGGTTTACCAAGTTGGATCTAAGATCCGGATATCACCAAATATAGATCATGGAAGGGGAAGAATATAAAACAACATTTAAAACTCATCATGGACTATATGAGTTTTTGGTTATTCCCTTTGGCCTCACGAATGCCCCGGCAACCTTTCAAGGACATATGAATTACATTTTTTGAAGATGTGCTATGCAAGTATGTAATTGTCTTCATGGATGACATACTTATTTATAGCCCAACATTAGAGGACCATGTGACACATTTGGTAAAGGTATTTAGTCGGCTGCAAGAAAATCAATTGGTAGTAAAATGATCCAAGTGTTCCATGGCTCAGCAAGAGTCAGAATACCTTGCTCATATTATTGGTCCTAGTGGTGTCGCTACCAGCAAATCCAAGGTGCAAGTGGTTGTTGACTAGCCAATACCACAGAATTTGAAGGAACTTCAGGGATTTTTGGGACTCACAAGCTACTATAGGAAGTTCACCAAGCATTATGGAATCATTAGCCATCCATTGATTGATTTATTGCAGAAAACAGTCCATTTGCTTGGCACAAGAGGCATTTGTAGCTCTTAAGCAAGCCACGGTACAAGCCCCGGTGCTCGCCCTCCCAAATTTCTCCAAAGGATTCATTTTAGAAACCGATGCATGCAAATCAGGTGTGGGAGCTATTTTGATGCAAGAGGGCCACCCCGATTGCCTACCACAGCAAAGGTTTGAGTGTCAAAAATGCATGGATATCTTACTAGCTATGGAAAAATGGTGATTTTATTTATAGTAGAGTGCATTTGTTATTCGTATCGACCAAAAGAGCCTCATTCATTTGATGGAGCAGCGACTTCACACGAGCATCCAGCACAAAGCATTCGTCAAACTCAGAGGGTTGAACTATACCATCCAATATAAAAAGGGCAGCTCTAATGCAACAGCAGATGCCTTGTCACACTGACAAGAGGAGAGCTCTATAGTAGCCATATCCTATAGCACACCTTCTTGGATAGAGAACCTCACTGCCGGGTATCAAGAAGATCCTGCAACTAAGCAATTGCTGGCTGAACTGAGCATTCATTCGAGTGTAGACAAAGATTTCTAGTTGAAACATGGAGTCATTAAGTACAAAGATCGCATTTGGGTGGGTAATAATAAACTTGCTCAGCAGCATATTATGCAGTCCTTGCATAACAGTGGTGTGTGTGTGTGGGGGGGGGGGGGGGGGGGTACTCGGCTTCCATGGAACACATCATCATATTAAATCAAATGTTTGCGTGGCCTAAGATGAAAGAAGTTATTAGACAGTATGTGTAGGAGCGTGCCATCTGTCAACAAGCCAAAGTGGAACATGTCAAAGTACCAGGATTGCATCAACCTTTGCTAGTACCATCACAAGCCTAGACAACAGTCAGTTTGGACTTCATCGAAGGGCTACCAACCTCAAAAGGATATAGTGTCATACTTGTCATCATTGACAAATTCACCAAGTATGGACATTTCAATCCCATGTCCCATCCTTATACAGTTCTCAATGTGGCTCAGGTCTATCTCAATAATGTCTACAAGTTACACTGCATGCCTAAGGCTATCATCTCAGACAGAGATAAGATTTTCATGAGTGCGGCGTGGCAAGAATTATTTAAGCTCATGGATACCCAACTACTCTTGAGTTCAGCGTATCATCCTCAAACGGATAGGCAAACTGAGCTAATCAATCAATGCTTGGAAGGGTATTTGAGATGTTCTGTGCATTCTTGCCTGGGCAAATGGGTGCAGTGGCTGCCGCTAGCTGAATTCTAGTATAACACTAAATAACACTTAGCTCTGGGATGCACTCCATTCAAGGTACTCCATGGTCATCCTCCGCAGCATTTTGACATCACTGATCTAACCAGTTGCTCTATGCCTGATCTAAAGACATGGGTAAGGAAAGGGAACTTCTCAATTGGCTTCTCCAACAACAATTGCTCAAGGCGTAGCAACTCATGAAACACCAGGCTGATAAGAATCACACAGAATGTCACTTTGATGTGGGAGACTGGGTGTATTTGAAGCTGCAGCCATATCTCCAGACATCTGTCGCTCCTCGCGATAACAAGAAATTATCATTTCTATGGGCCATATGAGATCATCTAACGAAAAAGTGATGTTACTTATAAGTTGAAGTTGCCGCCATCCAGTTAGATTCACCCAGTGGTCCATGTCTCCTAGGTTAAGAAGCATATTCCATCTTTAGAACAGGTAAGTCTCGAGCTTGTTGTCATTGATCATCACTCACCACTGTCTTTGGTACCATAAGAGGGTTGGACTGTCGCATGTACATGCGTGGAGGGGTGATTTCCACATGGGAGCCCATTCACTAGGCTGGCTTACAGACCACCTTGGTGACTTGGGAACCGGCTCAGGAGGTGCGCCGCCACATTTCGACTTCACCGGCTTGGGTTCAAGCCATCACTAAAGGGGAGGGGATGTAGGATCGAGGAGGCCGACTAGAGGGGGTGAATAGGATGTTTTATAATTCCTTTGGTTAAAACCAAGTTTATGTGCGGAAGTATAAATCAAATCGGTTTAGCACAATTAAGGCCTAAATCAACTAATCTCACTACGTGCACCAACAATCTAAGTCAAAAATTTGCAAATTCTGGGTGATAAGCAATCAATTTAACTCTATGAATATAAATTGCTTGAATGTAAATTGAGCACAAGAGAACAAACCACAATGATACTGTTTCTTTTTATCGTGGTGTTTGGAGACTTACCGGTCTCGCCTAGTCCACATTGAGATAATACCAAATGAATTAGACTGGCTCCCCAAATTAAGCCAAACACCTCATTTCCACTAGTGGTAGCACTTTCTTGCTCGGGGTGTTTGAGCTCCAATCTTCACAATACGCCGGGCTTTCTCACAAACTTCTTTAAGAAGATTACCGGACACGATGCCTCCAAAGTTGTCTAGGAGTTGGCAACCTCCAAGAGTAACAAGTCAAACCTCTTGCTTGATTTTCACCATATGCAATGAATGCACAAGCTCAAATGGATACGAAATCCACCTTTAGATGCAATATATGCAACTAGAGACCTCTCTCCTTGCTCACAAGGTGCAACACATGCACAATTGAGAGAAGAAGCTCATATTAATTTAAGAGAGTGAAATGAAGTAGAAAAGATTATCTCCCAACTAGCCAAGGGGATATTTATAGCCTACACCATAAAAACTAGCCGTTGGAAGCAAAATCTCCTGAAAATTAGTATTTGCAGTAGTACCGTAGTTATGGGGCCGGTACTACCACAACTGAGGTTCAATGGCTATTTGGGGTAGATGGATCTAAAACTGAAGCAATTAAAGATTGGTCTACACTTGTAAATGTTAGTCAGATCAGCAGCTTTCATGGTCTTGCTAGCTTTTATCGTCGTTTTGTTAAAGATTTCAACACCATTGTTGCCCCCATTAAATGAATTGACAAAAAAAGGTGTTGTATTTGGATAGGGTACATCACAAGACAAGGCTTTCCAAGAACTAAAGAAATAATTAATTGAAGCACCATTGTTTGCTTTATCTGATTTCACTAAGACTTTTGAAATTGAATGTGATGCTAGTTGAATAGGTATTGGTGGTGTTTTAATACAAGAAGGAAGATCGGTAGCATATTTTAGTGAGAAACTTAGAGGTGATCAATTGAACTATCCTATGTATGATAAGGAATTGTATGCTTTGGTGTGTGTTCTTGAAACTTGGCAATATTACCTTTGGCCTAAAGAATTTGTTATCCACTCTAATCATGAAGCATTGAAATATTTGAAAAGCCAAGCTAAACTAAATCATAGACATCCTAAGTGGGTAGAATTTATTGAAACTTTTCCATATGTTGTTAAGCACAAGAAGGGAAAAGAGAATGTGGTAGCTGATACTCTATCTAGAAGGAATATGCTTTTAACTCAATTGTAAATAAATGTACCTAGACTAGAGAGCTTGAAAGATTTATATACTTCTAATCATGAATTTTCATAATCATATTCCAAATGCAAAGATGGGAAAGGATGGGATAAGTTCTATGTTCACGATGGATTCTTATTTCGTGCTAACAAATTATGTGTTCTAGATTCATCTGTGTGTTTGCTTTTATTGCAGGAATCTCATACAGGTAGATTGATGGGGCACTTTGGTAGAGAAAATACCTTCATGATGTTGAGTGTTCACTTTCATTAGCCTAAAATGAGGTATGACGTTGAAAGGTTTGTTTAGTGATGTGTTACGTGCCACAAAGCGAAATCTAAACTTAATCCACATTATTTATATACCCCACTTCCTATTCCTAGTGTACCTTTGGAGTATATTAGTATAGACTTTGTTTTAGGATTGCCTAGGACTAAAAAGGGAAGGGATTCCATTTTTGTAGTTGTGGATAGGTTCTCTAAAATGATGCATTTAATGCCCTATCACAAAAGCGACGATGTGTCGCATGTACCTGACTTGTTTTTAGGGAAATTGTAAGATTGCATGGCATGCAAAGGACGATTGTTTCAGATCGAGATGTCATGTACATAAGCTATATTTGGAAGACATTGTGGGACAAGCTCGGGACAAAGCTATTATTCATAACAACTTATCACCCACAGACAGATGAACAAACGGAGGTGGTGAGTAAGACACTTTCGATGCTATTACGAACAATGATCAAGAAGAATATCAATGAGTGGGAAGATTGTTTGCTGCATGTGGAGTTTGCATACAATAGGGTGGTACATTCTACTACTCAATTGTGTTCGTTCGAGGTGGTGTATGGTTTTAAACCAATCACACTACTCAATTTGCTACCACCGCCACTACATGAACATGTTAGCATGGAAGCGTCAAGACTAAAGGAGAAATTGAAAAGAAGGTACAATATTATGCTAAGAACGTGAACAAGTCAAAAAAGAAGATGTTATTTAAGCCAAGTGATTTAGTTTGGATGCATCTACGCAAAGAACATTTTCCAGATAAGCCCAAGTCCAAACTAATGCATCAAGGAGATGGACCATTCAAAGTGCTTGAAAAGATAAATAACAATGCCTATAAAATTGAGCTTCTAAGAGATGATTATGATGTGAGTTCTACATCCAATATTGCTGATTTATTACCGTTCTTTGGGCCGGAAGAATCAAAGTCGAGGACAACTCCTTTCCAAGATGGGGAGGATGTTGAGGACATCCCAAAGATACCTTCTCCTAAGCTGCTAACTGGACCGATTACACGAGCACGAGCTAAAAAGATTAATCAACTAGTGAATTCGCTCCTAATTGCATTTGGTTTTAACTTACGTGAGAGTTGGTTACTACCTCATACAAATACTTTGTGCATTCTCAAGTTCAAACGTTGTGATGCTTTTGGAGTTGAAACCATAGAGGAAAAGCTACTGGAGGAGAAACACATGGGGAACAAGCAAGGAAAGATATCTCTAAGCCTTTTCTGCTACGTCGGATTAGCCCCCCGACCACTTGAGCTCACAAAATTCCCTCAAGCCATTCAATCGAGTCCAATCGGCATTAAAGACAACTTCCAGATGAGGCCAATGACTATGGACGCAATCGGCACCGTTCAATTGTTTTTGGGCCGTTAGATCGGCTTCAAAACGTTCAGACTATTCTGAACCCTTTGGTGCTATCCGCACCATCCGACCACAGTGTTTATGGCCACGGTGTCTATGACCATGGTGTCTACGACCACGATTTCATCGACCATATCTTCGACCACGTCACCGCCTATGACATACGACCACTGCGCTGCTACGACTACGACTTACAACCACTGTGTCGCTACGACTACAACATCTACGACTACCGACTCTTTCTGAACTATTCAATTGCATTGGAATGTTCAAACCAGTCTGAACAGCTTCGGCTGTCCAGATCATCCGATCCTCTTTGAAGCTCAGATGACTACGAAGGTAATGATTGTTCCTTGTGGCCGTACAAGTGGTCGAAGCCAACATCGACAGAGGAGGTGTGGTCATAAAGAGGGCATGGTCGTGGTCGAAATTATTCTCAACATGGTCGTAACATTCATCCACATGGTTGTAACAACATACGTGACTGATTCAGTGCAGACCCGAAGGGATTCCTTGTGATTAAAGGACAATAACTTCACAAACAGAGTCCGATTGCGGTGATCTTGGACTTGTTGGAAAGCTTATTTCAAAGACTTCCATCTTTTTTTGTAGGAGTTCTAATCTAATACGATAAAATATTGAGTTGTATATGATTAGGGGGTCCTACGAACTATGCCTAGGGCTATATAAGCCTTGTAATACGTAACCTTTGGGTCAGACCACATTATTTTTAAGATAGCTAATATTGCTTATTCTCAGGTTTATGCTACGCGTTGGCTTTAGAAAATTAGGTGATTTTCTTAAGAATACCTTCCATTGTTCTTGTGCTTACATGAGAATACAAACTGCTTGGTGGTCAGGTAGATGGGATCACAAGCGTGTGGTTAGGCGAATTCTTTTGTCACATGTTGTTGTTCTAATAGTGGTTGGTGCCATCGGTTTATCAGGTTACACGGATCCAAGCTATCATCATCAATCCTACATCATGAAGATCGGGCAACCCGCATCATATGAGTATTTCTCGTCCTCAACAATTGAAGCAAGAGGATCTTTTGGAGGAGAAAAGCCCATATCTACAATTCACCAAATTTTAGGTCTCACGACCTTAAAATAACAAGACATGTGGATTTTTCATATATCATAATTCATGCCATTGAATAGAGGTTTCTCACTAGGGAGCACTATATCACTAGTAGTCATCCTTTACTCTCTAGGCAGTGAAGCCTAATAAAATGAGAGACCAAGCTCTGATATCACTTGTAGGATCAAGGAGGCTGACTAGAGAGGGGTGAATAGGCGGTTTTAAAATTCCTTTAGCTAAAACCAAGTTTATATGCAGAAGCATAAATCAAATCAACTTTGTACAATTAAGCCCTAAATCAACTAATCTCACTACATGCACCAACAACCTAAGTCTAAGTCAAAGTTTTGCAATCTTAGAGTAACAAGCAATTAATTTAATTCAATAAATATAAATTGCTTGAATGTAGCACAAGAGAACAAACCATAATGACACAGTTTCTTTTTACCGTGGTATTCGGAGACATGTCGGTCTCCCCTAGTCCACATTGAGGTAAGCCCTAATTAATTAGGGCCGGCTCCACGAATTAAGCCAAACATCTCAATTCCACTAGTTGTAGCTCTTTCCCGCTCCAGTTAGGTGAGCTCCAACCTTCACAATACGCCGGGCCTCTCACAAGTTTCGTTGAGAAGGTCACCAGGCATGATGCCTCCAAAGCCGTCTAGGAGTCGGCAACCTCCAAGAGTAGCAAGTTAAGCCCCTTACTTGACTCTCACCACGTGCAACGAATGCACAAGCTCAAGTGGATACAAAATCCACCTCTAGATGCAACACATACAACTAGAGACCTCTCTCCTTGCTCACAAGGTGCAACATATGCACAATTAAGAGTAAACGCTCACACTAGTTCAAGAGAGTGAAATGTAGTGGCAAATATTATGTCCCATCTGGCCAAGGGGGTATTTATAGCCCACACCACAAAACCTAGCCATTGGAAGCAAAATCCCTTTAAAAAATCAGTATTTGTGGTAGTACCACAATTATGGGGTCGGTATTACCGCATCTGAGGTTCAACGACTATTTGGGGTTCCAAAATCTTGCCGTTGGAAGTTAGTGTGGTACTACTGTAGGTATAAGGGCAGTACTACCGCACTACAGTCATACCACAGGTATAAGAGCGGTACTACCGCACTGCAGTCAAACCACAGTTATAAGGGTGGTGCTACCTTTTTGGTTTTTTAGTATAGACGACACTCAGAAAAATGGTCACAACTTTTGACTCCGACGTCGGAATTGAGTGATCTTGGACTCTATAGAAAGATTATTCAGCGGGCTACACAATCCATCTATTTGCATGATTTCAAAACATTATATCAATACATAAATTATAAGAGATTCAAAGAGTCACTACTATGGTCTAAGTCCAAAGAAATAGCAATAATCAATCTTAGACCATGCCAATGGATGCATGTTCTCTAAGAATTTGCAAAACATATTTACAAACTTAAATCATGAAACAAAGAGTAGGTACATTGATTTCAACCATTTGCAAAACACATTTACAATGTATAGTCACATGGTACAAGGATTAGATATATGAACCTCAACTATTTGCAAAATACATTAACAAATAATGACATTGTACCACAGAGAGCTAGAGCAAGCGGGATTGATCTATCAACACATGATGAGACTCAAGCTACTGGACAAGAACCCTCTTAATAGTGCGGCAAACATATAATAGCAATCTAGTCTTTCACCAAACATCAAGACCGATAAAAGATTAGGAATATATCCTTAGCACTAACTAGTTATACCTTTGCCTTGAGCATCCTCTTGAAGTTTGATGACACACATCTTCACTTCAAGTTCGGGTCATTATCTTCTCTTAACTTGATGATCAACTTATGATCATCTCCTCTTCATAATCTTGTTGTGCATCAACACATGATGCATTCTCTTCTTGATGACATTCAACTTATTAAGTCATCTAAAGTATTCATCATCATGGAACTTAACGTATTCATCCAACTTTTGGAAAACGTTAGTCCCACCGGGGTACCTTTCGGGAAATTACATTTCCCCAAATAAGTTTGGTCCTACCGGGGTACGATACTACCGCACATACCGCCTGGTCATACTACACTGCAGTAGTGCCGCCAATTACACACCGGTACTACCGATTTTCCTTATAATGCATAGTTGTCCTCATAATTTAAATTCAAATGCATACATAACCTTTATCTCGAGCCATGTTGATCTTCTTGTCAACCTTAGCATGCATCTCGAAGTCATCAAGAAAAATTCAGGACTAAACCTTTCAAACACTTGATAAACATGTTAGTCCCATACACAAGTAATTGAATATAAAACAATATGAGTATATATGAACTACATAGGTTTTATATACTCAAAGGGCATGTTTCAAAGTAGAGATCCCCAATATATGTGGAAAAAGAAACATGAATCAATACTAATGAAATCATAAAACATAGAATGAACTATCGCTAAATATGCATACAAGAATATATAATAAAAACATTTGCACATATTCAAGTTAGACTTTTGATGAAGCTCAACCTATATTTTAGATCCGAGGACTACAACAAGATATAAGAATATGACGTCAAATGCATACCTCCATAATTTTTACTATTTCGTCGAAATGAGACTAAGTAATATTATATTCAATAAATGAGTTAATCTCATATTTAGATTTGTTATTTATGATTTAGACTCACATTTAGATTTATTATTAACCATCAAAACCAATCTAATTAGAGCTTAAACTTACAGGGAACTGTCAAGGGTGGGAAGGCAGTCAGGAAGACGTAACCAAGCAGTAAACGCTAAGGCGCCTTGGGCCAAGTGGGTCGTCTGAAGTGAGAAGTTGTATTAGAAAGTGGACCGTGAACAGTGTAAATGCCCATATCGATTTGTAACTGGATGAAGGACTTGGTTAGATATAAACCAAAGGAGACTATAACAAAAGAAAAATATAGAGAATACAAAGGGACAACTGAATTCCCGAAGGGTTCACAAAGACGGCGCGTCGCATTCGTGAGCAGGAACTAGGGGAGTCCCACGGCAAAATCAGGTGCATCTCTGGACCTAGCATACCAAACGGTACTTGCAGGGGCGAAGCCATCGGGGGTTTATTAATGCTTAAGTCTTACCTTCTCCGATGGCAACTATGTACATAGTAGAGAGAGAGAGAGCGAGAGAAAGGGAGAGATATTAACAAACCCAAAGAGAGGCTAGCTCTCCTTGATGAGAAGATTAATAGCAAGCATGAAATTAAAGAAGACGACGAGGAGGTGGAGGAGGAGAAGTGAAAATCATAAAATTAAAGAAGAGCTAATCAATTAATCAAAAAAAGAAAGTGAAATAATATATGTAAATCATAAAATTAAAGACGACGATGAAGAAGAAGAGTAGTGAAAATCATAAAATTAAAGAAGCGATAATCAATCAAAGAAAAAACGAAAAAAGAAAGTGAAATATACATGAACCTTCTTGAGTCCGGGGATGATAGTGGAGAGCTCGATGAACCTCTAGTTGATCTTTTCCCTCTACCGCCGCTCCGCAATGATGTTGTCTTGCACGTGCCCCGAAGGCGCCGCCGCTAGGGGTGGAAACGGATCGGATACGGTCGAATAGTCTCAAATACGAATACGGATTCATGTTTTTAAAACGGATACGGATACGAATTCGAACATTCTCGAATACGAATACAAATCGAATGTCATAACGAATACGAATTCGAATCGGATATATGCTTAATTCGGTCGAATACGAATATCCTCCTACAAATGTTGTAATCGACCGGTTTTTCCGATTAGCGATTTTAAATTCAAATTTTGACATTTGAAATTTCATCAACAAACAATCATCACAAATATTAATAAATCAAGTTCATATCCTCCACTTAACAAAGCAAGGAACAAATTATTCTCAATGCTTAACAAAGTGAATCAAATAAAAATGAGATTTTTATGACACATGATCCCAAACTTGGCCTACAGAAAAATGGTATTCTTTTGCGCAAAATTCTTCATTCCCTACTGTTTAAACTATTCTATATGGAAAAACTTACCAGAAAAACTCTGCAAAGAAGTTTGAGTTCTTGGTGTCCATAAACATTAAAATCCGGCTGCCATCCATCATATCCTCCAGTAGATTAACCAACCTTATATCAAATTAATTCATTTCATCATCAAGACATTGTGTTTCCTCCAGTAGATGCATACAAACTAGTCATGGTTATTTACTGATATAGCAGATAAGATATATCTTGTTCTATTCTTGCAAAAGGACATATAACGCTTTGATGACTTACCTATCCTCCAATTGAGATGGATCATCAATATCATCTCTAGATGAAGCCTCACTAATTTCTTGTCGAGTAAGCTTCTCTGTCAAGTACATTTCAGCCATATCCATTTCATCATCCAATAAATGCTCAAACTCATCCCTCACCTATCGGAAAGTAATATTTTTAACAAGGGTGGAATATATTATGTGAATTCTAGAAGGGAAAGGAGTTCAGAAAAGTGAAGTGAACAAGTTTCTTGTGAGGAAATTACAGAGGTCAAGAAGAGGTCAAGCATTGCCAATGCCAGCCTTCAGCATCAGCTTTTCAGTCCTGCCACCACCAGCAACCTGCACCAGAGGGGAGCTTGATCCTACAAGAACAGAACAGCATGGGTTCTATAAAAACTTTGCCAGTTCTGAACAGTGAACAGGTTACTGCTGGTAACCAGCTACAACATGTCAACATGGAATCAGTATCGGCTGCCCAATGAACACCAGTTTGGGAACCAATTTCCACTGCTTCTGCAATTAAGCCGATCCCAGCATATGAAAGAATCAATATTTGGAACTTTCCCTGAAGACAGAAGTGTGTCAACCACAGTATATGTGGTTGATTGCTCGTCCTGCAGAATCAAACTTCAGTAAATAACTTCAGGGTATTTAAGTAAACATGTACACGGAAGAAATTTCAGTAAATAACCTGCAGAATCAAAACATACCATAATCAGATGGACTGTGGATCACAACAACCTTCTACTAAAGTAGAATTACCTGAGGACGTCCTGAATATTGACATCACGATCAAGCTTCTTCAAGTCTTCTTTACAGCCTTTTCAGAATAAAAATGTATTAGCTAGGCCATCCATGAACAACCTCTGAATAATAATGTTCCCTGTCCTGTCTGCTGGACAATGACAAAACAAATAATTAAGAGGATATGAAAACTTTACATTTTAAACAAACAAGTTACAGCATAAGCTTCTAGGATCTTGAAGGAAACATGCTTAACTTGAAGGAAACACAAGAGCATTACAGATCTGAGAGCACAAGCCTCATCCAGCTGCATCTTTATTCTTTACTAATAGGAAAAGAACAAAATTGAAGGTAAGTTACTTGTTAAATACCTGCATCTTATTAGCACAAGAAGCCATACATATCATTATGCAGGTCCTGCGAAGACAAGTACAAATACTAGCCAATGATAAAGCTGCAACTCCCTTGACTGGTCCTGCAGCAAGATCTGCATCTTCCCTGTTTCATGGAAGAATTTGAGATTTATGTCCATTCTTTCAGTAGAGTGCATGCACAATTGAAGTGTAATTTCTTTCGTTAAGTGATAAAAACTACTCCCATTAGAACATATGCTCAAAAACAGGTTTTTACTGAAACTCCAAATCTTTTGGGGCAATTCATCGAACACTTTGCACTCCACACGAACACCTTCATCAAACAACTAGCTCTCATAGTCTCATGGCTATGCCTGAACCGAGAGAGAGAGGTTACCTGCAGCCACGAAGTGAGGGCGTCGGCATGGTGGGACGGGACGGCGGCGTGGTGGTGCTCCCCAACCCCAATTCGTCGGGCTCCCTAGTAGAATCGGGAGAGGTAGGCAGGTAGCCAAGCTGTCCGTGGCAGTAGGGGCCGGTGTTGGCGGTGGCGGCAGCTTTGACGAGACAGACGACGCGCCAAGGATGACGCAGCTGCCGAGGGTGGACCCGAAGTCGGCCTTCCACTTGAGGAGCACGCCGTCCTCGATGCCCAGCTCGCCGGTGGGCAGCTCGATGCGGAGGCGGCGCAGCTCCTTGAAGGAGCGGAGGACCTCAGAGGGCGAGTGGTGGGAGACGTCCCCCACGGGCGGGGCAGCGAAGCGCCGGGAGATGGAGGCCGCGGCGGGGGAGAGGATCTGCCCAAGCGCCTGGATGGGCCTGACGATGCCGCCGAGCACGAGACGCGCGATGTGCGTGAGCGCGCCGCGACCCCGCGTGTGGGCCCCCGCCTCCGCGGCGTGCGGGGAGCCGCTGGCCGAGCTGGGGGCCGGGTCGTCGGGTATGACGCAGTCGACGCGGACGAAGACGGAGTCGACGAGCGGAACGAGCGCGTGGAGTGAGGAATTGAGGGGACAAATGCAGTGACCAGTGACTATTGACTCTGTGACTCAGTGAGCTGTGAAGACCGCGTCGTGACTCCCGGCGTCCCGCCTTGGCGCCTTCAGTCCATGTGCCCGCCAAATCGTCAATGCGGCTGTCGCCGACTCACCTGTCGGGCTGTGCGGCTGTGCGCCTGCGTAACAATTGGCGAGCCGGCGCCCGATGATAATACGAATACGAATACGAATTTTCTCGAATACGAATACAAATACGAATATTGTTGAATACGAATACGAATATTCTCAAATACAAATACAAATATTGTCGAATACAAATACGAACATTTTCGAATACGAATTTTTGCTTACTACATTCACGTTTTCTCGAATACGAATATCAGATAAAACGAATTATCCGTTACCGTTTTCCACCCCTAGCCGCCGCTACTAAGCCCCAACCACAGCGGGCGCCACGCTACCCCCTCTCTTCCTAGCCGGCGTATGCGCTATAGCGGCCCTGGCAGCGTTCGGCAATGCAACGCCCCCGCTGCCGCTCTCATCAGTTGGCTGCGCCAAAGAGTCGCTGAAGTTCCAGCTCATCGGCTTGTTGCCGTCACCGCCGATCCTGGCGAGGGCGGTGTGGGGGACTACCCGGTGGCCGCGTCACAGTCCATGGCAGCGCCGGGGTTGTTGCCCGAGCTCCAACTGCTGGCCCAGTGGACAACCTGCACCGTGAGGTCCCAGACGCCGGCGGCCGCGGTGGTATGGGAGGTGCTATGGAGCTCTTGTAGCGAGGGAAAGGAAGCACCCTCGCCGTCGCCGCCGCCATCAGTGTATGCGGGAGCGACGACGGCGGCCGAGGAGTGCTGGTGTAGTGTGTTCATTGCCCACTGTATGAAGAGGTTCGAGTAGTCCATGTCAATCAATTAATCCTTGCTCCCTACTTGCATCAAGAAACAAGCTATGAAAATGATAAGAACATTAGATAAAGTGTGAAAAAAAGATGCCGCCTTTTATTTCTTTTGTCTCGTGATTCAAATTAGCTTAATTCTGATATGTTTCATATGATCTAAATTTTCGTTGTCATTCGTAATTTTCTATTATATCACTAATTTTGATATGTTTTATAAATAGATGACTTATCACTACTCCGCACTCATGGCGCTTTCTATTATCGAGATATTTACTTTGTATTTCTCTATTTTTTATTATTTATCTCCATTCAATTTATAATTTCTATATGAGTTTAAAATTTTATAAGAGTAAAAAACTAATTTTATGTTAACTTAGTTTAGACCTATAAATAGTTCAGCTTATCCTCGTATTTGAGCGAAGGATTGCGGAGGAAAATTTCCAACAGAATTCAACTAGAAGCATGAAGGAAAATGGTGGTATTGCGCTTCTATGGCGCATGCTGCGTAAGGCAGCACAAGCAGCGAGAGCCATAGGTCAGCTCAATCCATCTCCTCTGACGACGACACCGGCAACGCCCTTCCGGCTCCCACCGAACCTGCTGGACTGCACCGACGACGACGATGCCGCGTCTCCGAGCTTCCACACGGCGAGCAGCACACCGACCGCGATCGTCCACTCGAGGCTGACCAGCCCCGGCGCCGTCGAGGCCGACTTCGACAGGCGCGCCGCGGAGTTCATCGACAGGTTCCGGCGCAACGCGTCGCTGGAGCAGAGGTACTGCTCGCCGATGACGCCCGCCAGGCCGCCCATGTCGCCGGACACGTACTTCAACCTCTGGAGGCAGCACGGCGCTGTGCACGAACACGGCTCGCCGGTGCATACACGGCCGGCGTACAGGAGGGTCTCGCCAAGGCCGAACAGCCCGTACCTTACAAGAAGGCCATCAGTTGAAGTGCAGTGGTGATACACTCGAACACCAAAATTTTTAGCGGATTTATCACTGTTGGTTACGATATTTACAAAAATAGTAATATACGCATCACATTTATATAAATGTCACTTTTAGCGTCCGGTGGACGGACGGCAGAGCCGGCGAAGTGACTCGTGGGGGAGGGGGCACCGACGGCAAGCGCCTGCCGCCCTGTCAGCAGACGGCAGGTAGCCTACCGCCCGATGAGGAGACAGTAGGTAATTAAGACGACTGATTAGCTGGCTTAATTACCTGCTCTAAATTATTTTGTTTAGTGTTTATTTGAATTTTTAAATATATCAAATGAGCCCAAAAATTTATGTGCAACCTCCAACATAATGTATTTGGCAGTGTAATTTTTGAGTAATTTTGTCCATTGTGGATGTAACTCAAAATTGATAAAATTTTGATATCTGTATGAGTTTTTATATATAGCAAACGAGCTCCAAAAATTACAAAATTTTATATGAAGACTTCTGACACAGTCATAGTTATTGTGTAATTTTTTAGGACTTTTATGTGGTTCAAATTTTCCATGTTTATTTGAGTTAATTTAATCATGAATTTAACGATGCTCATGCATCTTTTCAAGTGGTTGACATTTATGCTTCGCGAATATGTCGGCCTGATCATGCTATATTTTCTTTCCTACTGTGTCTTTCGCACAATTGTTACTCTGTGTGTGTCGTGCCCCCTTGCGCGCTCCCTTATCCGCACTAATGTCGTTATATCCGTGTCATCCCCTCGTCTGCTCTCTCGTTTGCACATTTGTCAGTGTTACCATGTTGTCCTCTCTCACCCGAAGTGCTACTCGTGGCAATGGCTCCTCAATCTACGGGGTGAGCGCACCAGGTTCACTTTTCACTTGGCCATAAATATGAACCTCTCACAATTCGTCATTTCTTATCTCAGTCGCTCATCGCAGAAGCTTATTTTCATTGTCGTTACTCAAAATTAGGAGTGCGTAGCTAATTATTTTGAGAAGCCAGTGGATAGGCAGTGCTGATTGTTTCTCCCGAAATATAGGTAATTTTTTATGGTATGCTTTCGACGTTATTCCCGTAGTCCTAGTCATAATTACCGTTATTTAGTTAGTCATAATTAATGTAGTTTTTATTATGAAGTAAGTTTTACTATCATTATTACTCTTCACACTAATATTTGGTATGTCTATGTATTGGAAGATATGGCTTTACCGGGGCTTCTCGAATAGTTGTACGATGAAAAACACCATTGCCACTCATGGATGATAGGTGACGCAGCTAGCCCTTCGCCCTTCAAGCTGTGGGGGGAGCGATCCGTGGGCGCTGGACGAGCACTACGTCCCAACCTTGCGGGCCACAAGCTTGTTACCTTTTGCGAGGCTGGTCTCCACCAAACATGAGTTCACCATCGACGATAGCCTGCTCACGGCACTAGTAGATAGGTGGAGGCCTAAGACGCACACATTCTACTCTGATGGTCACTCTGCAGGACGTTGCGTTCTTTACTGGTCTCCCTTTTAGGGGTGACGCACTTGTTCTAGCCCCTGCACCAGCAGATTAGAAGGAGAGGCTGATGGACCGGTTCGGCCAGCCTATCCCGAAGAGTGCACGTGACATCCCATGCACTTGGCTGAACAATTTCAGTGTGTGCCCGCAGGATGCACCGTCAGAGGTCATCAGGAGGCACCTCGTCACATTCATTATTCATCTCTATGGTTGGAGCATATTTTCAGCCACACACGATGATACTTGCAACGCTGAGTTCATCGACCTCGCCGAGTCTTTGGTAGACGTAGAGTTTAGGGCAATGCCTCGGTATAGTTGGGGATCAGCAGTCCTATGTGCCACGTATCGGGGATTATGTGACGCTTGCCAGCACGCCACTGCTGGTACCCCCAATCAAGGTAGCTGATATGTGCTCATGCAGTTGTGGAGTTGGGAGCACTTCCCTATCGGACGTCTAACCATCATGACGCCAGTGCACTTGTTCGCCGAGTTTGCCAACCTGACAGACGGGCCCACAATGGGCATCTGTTGGACTGCTACCCATCTGCGTTGGGCAAATAGCAAACCGTCGAAGTACTACTTGTTGTGGCACAATGAGTTCGAGTCATTATATGACAGCGACATCATATGGGATCCATAGACTGTAGATTTTGTGGACCATATATCGCCGCATGGGCTGTGCCTGCAATGCCTGGAGGACGCAGAGCTATGGGCGACAACACACCATCTGGTGTTCTCATACATGGTAGAGGCTTACGTGCCACAGCGTGTGATGCGACAGTTCGGTTTGCACTAGGCTGTGCGCCCTTTGGACGCTAGGTTCTTACCGTAAGCCGTACAACAGTGAGTCAAACTTCATCCGACTAATGTGTACACTTTATATATCTTGCTACGTAATGTTCATGATTCTGAAAATGCAGACAATCAAGGGCTAGTCGGCATGGTATAGACTGGCGGACACTGTAACAACAGTGGATGACGGCATGGACGGATAGGGCGCATCTCGATGACGTACCCCACGGGACATGCTCGTGCTCAACGGAAGACAAGGCCACGTACGGGGAGGTAGACGCAGCAAGGAGGCAGCAGTGGCTCAGATGGGTAAGCCATATCACATCGAGTGTATTGTATTTTTTACTACTACATTTACTTTTACTTGTACAAGTATTCCTAATGTATAAAATTCTAAAAAAATTATGAAATGTTCATAAATTCATGATTAAATTAACCCAAATAAACATGGTAAATTCAGATCACATAAAATTTTCAAAACATTACATAATAACTATGACTATGTTGGGAGGCTTTACATAAAATTTTGTAATTTTTGGAGCTCGTTTGCTATGTGTAAAAACTCATAAAAATATTAAAATTTTATGAATTTTTTAGCAACATTCACAATGGATAAAATTACTCAAAAATTACACTAACAACTACTTTGTGTCAGGAGGCTCTACATAAATTTTTGTAATTTTTGAGCTATTTGGTATATTTAAAAATTCAAACAAACTCTAAACAAAAAAATTAGGGCAGATAATTAAGCGTGCTAATCAGCTTGTTTGCTATACGTAATAGCTCCTAAAAATATCAAAATCGTATGAATTTATCAGCAATATTCATAGTGGATAAAATTACCAAAAACATTACATAGCTAAGTACGTTGTGTTAGTAGGCTGCATATAAAATTTTATAATTTTTTGAGCTCATTTGCTATATTCAAAAATTCAAACAACTAGTAAGCAAAAAATAAATTAGGACAAGTAATTAAACCGGCTAATCAGCTGACTTAATCACCTGCCGCGGTGCCGCCTGGTGGTGGGACGGTAGGTCCCTGCCGTCTGGCGGTGGGGCGGCAGGACGTAGGATGACAGGCCGCCTGCCGTCCCATCACGTGACGGTAGCGGCTACGCGTCAACCCATGCGCGCTGCCGTTCGGCCATCGGACAACAAAAAAACGTCATTTTTGTCAATATGTTAGATATACAGTTATTTTTGTAAATACAGTGGCAAACAATGCTAAATATGCTAAAAAGGCAACAGAACCAGGCTTGCTAGTATATCTACGCACATAGTATATATATTTCTGAATTGTACGAGGGTAGATATAGTGATTATCAAGGTGATTATCATCGATTTAGGTTCAAATTAGCACTAAAAATCTGTAAATTACCGTTGATGGTTGTGTGTTGGACCAATTATTGTCTTTGAAGGTGGAAATGGATAATTGGCTGAGTAGTTTCTATTAAGTCTTTGTTGTCTTGATTCTTGCTCTTGTTGAGCATGTATTCTCAAACTACTTTTACCGTATCTTCACATTATTTTATATAATATTTTAGTAGGAGCCTCTCTCCTGTTCTCCTAAAAAATATTGTTGTGATTTCACTAACTTTTCTTTGGATGATTCATGTCGTCGTTTGTCATGGCCTCGCGTTTGTCAGATCCCACGAGGCCATAACAAACTTTGGTTGCATTGGAATTGTTGGGTTGCAATAGACAGTACTGATGGGTATAGATAACTATGATTTGTGTCATGTAATGCGACCTCACAATTAGGCATATACATGTCTGAACTCTGTTTTTATATACGTCAGAATTCTATTTTGGATTCAAACCTTTCCTTTCTAGTTCAACAATTATGATATGGTATATTTGAATTAGACATACATAGATGTCAAAAAACTATTTGAAATACAATGGTTAGACCTAAGGGTATTTCACATATTTCACCCTTTAGCCACATCCCAGGAAGCCAACCAACAAAAAAAAAGTTAGACCACCAAACAGTTTGGCTTTGCTTAAGCCAACCATAAGCTGCTTATGGAGAAGCCTAAGCGCAAACAAACTGGCCTGATCCGAACTACACGACAGCATCCATCCATACGAAAGCAGCATGTCAAGTGCAAACCATCCAAGATGGAATCAGTGTAGCCCGGATTATTGGTATGTGATAAATCATGTGGCTAGATTTAGAATATTTTAATGATAAATAATTAATAATGATTAATTTTTGATAAATAATTGATAATGTTGCTTATTATTACTTGAGGTGTAGTGTGTGGACTAATGTTGGTTAAGTTAAAATGAACTTGTGCCGGAAAAACCTTCTTTGGTTTTTACATATATAGGTTGAGTACAGAGGTGATCATGGTCCATAATGAGGTAGACCGGGACTAGGATGAAAGATCCAAGATTCAGATGATTAAAGATGTCACAAAATGATTGGGCTCATGCTTAGGGTGTATGAAGATCAGAGATAGATGATGCGTATTGGAGTTACGGAGGTGCGATCCGGAGGCTACAACGCGTGATGGATGATGTGTATTAGAGCTATAGAGGTGCGGTCCGGAGGTTACGACACGTGACAATTTTAGGTGCCTAATATTAGGTTGCATGAATAGGTTAAAATTATTAGAATTGAATAAGAACTCATGATCTTAAAGATAAGATCATAGTTTAGGCCGTAGTATATAAACAGAGGTGAGATTCTAGTCAAAAGTGTGGCTTTTAGATGCTAATTTTATGCTAGAATTTTAAGAGGTGGTAGAAAGACACTTTGTAGCTCAGTAGCTATAAACATAATTAGAAATAAATGCCAGGTTCGTTTGGGTTTAAAGTTAGTTTATACTTGTACTGTCTATAGTAACTATTTTTTAAACAGTGCGTTTTTTTAAAACGGAGTTAATAGGAAAATTATAGTAAAAAGTGTACTGAGTTTAATTGTACCGATCAAAATCACATGTGACTATTTTTTCTATATATACTACTTTTCACAAGCAATCAGAATTTAAATATTTAAGTCATAAATCATAAACTATCAGTCAAAAAAATCCCACTAAAATATCAGATCTGTTCGGATGGAAAATTTTCCCAGCAAGATCCTTGCGCGCGGTCTCGCGCGCGCCCGCGCGAAATCTGATCGCCTCGGTCCAGCGGACGTGCGCGCAGGGCGTTGGTCGCAGGGGCGGACGCACAGTGGGACATGGGGGTACAGTTGTACCCCCAAAATTTTTTGCAAAAAATCAACTATATATAATATATATTTCATATATATAGAAAAAAAACTAGATTGGCATTTAGCAAATTCAGCCCACTAGCCAAAAGGCCCAATTGGCATTTCCTAACCTAACCCTCCTGCCTGGCTGCCTTAGTCTCTCACGCCGCCTCCTCTCTGAGTCTCTGGCTCTCCATCTCTCTTGCACAGCCGCCAGTCGCCACAGCCCACAGCGCGCTCGCCGCTCGGCGCCCCTTGCCCCCTCGGCCCCTCCTCGTCTCCGGCGACGCGGCGAACGGCTACCGGCGGCGGCGCGGCGCCGGGCGCCCACACCCAATGGCCGACACTGCGTCGACGGCGAAGAAATCCCCACGGCCAGGCGGCCCATGCGGCGGCGGCAGCTCCTCCCCTATTCCAACTTCAACGGCGGCGGCGCTCCCGACGGCCATGCCGCCCCTGCACATTTCTTGAAAGGGAATTTTTTCTATAAGTTCGCGATGAAGATATAATATCTTGTTTTCAAGCAGATCCTTGTCGAGTTGAGTTATAACATTGCCAATGCCATTCAGGTCAGTTTTGCATTGATGTTGTTTCATGTACTCTGTTCAGTGTTCACTAGAAATTAGGTCAATCAAACTTATATTGGAAATTGCATTTATTGCTTATGTGTGATTGTTTATTTGGTTAACTATATGAGATATATATATATTATGTGTATCAAAATTCTCTATCTTATATATATATATACTCCGTAGATTCTTAACTTCGTATCCTTATTCTAAAAATCCTGGGTCCGCCACCGGTTGGTCGGTCGGCCTCGTCCGTCGTTCGCGAAGCAGCAGAACGTCCTCAATCCTCATCAAGCAGCAGTACGTGGCGTTCACGTCCTCACGAAGCAGCAGTACAACAAAATAGCACACCGACACTCCTCTGGACACGCACGGAAGAAGTCACGTGCATTAATTGAGACCGTAACGTCTCGATGCAAGCTTGAGGTCTCAGCATATTACCTAGTGGAAGAAATCAACACATCAACAGCACACGTGAAGAAAAGTCCAACTCAACTTATTGCAAGCTCACGTCTGCACTTCAATCTCGGAGTGTTTCACGTCTGCTGATCTCTCCTAACGTCACATACGGCCGCGGAACCGGCTGTCTCCTGTACCTGTGCCGTTCGCGAGAGTATATATGTTTGTTCCTTTTACTATCTTTTTTGTTTTGGTTTGTGCTATATTAATAGATTGAATAATCAGAAAGCAATAAATTTGAGAGAAAAAAATTTCACTGTAGATCATAATCATCCATTCTCACCTGATTATGATCGACGATCCTACAGTATACCAAATAAACCTATAAAATTCTAAAAAATGACAATGTACTTCTCAAATTATTCTACTTATATATAAAATTCCAAATTTAATTTCATTCTGTGCGGAGAATAATAAACATATAAAATTCTGACATACGATAAATCAAAAGGAAAATGAAGATAAATGCTACTATTCACGTTGCACCAAACATGCCTGATTGCACCGATAGGTTCCCTATGTATGCGTGCACACTTATTTCATTTGAAACCCTGAGGACCAGATCAAATGACAGAGTACTACTATCTGATACGCTTGCTTGTTTAGCCAAACTTTATTCTACTGTCGCCTTCAATTACAAATAGCTTCTCTGGTTTTCCTATCGCATAATAATTATTGCTACCTGCTACAATACACATACCATAGGACTTATTACTGCTGTGTCACATACAGGACAGTTACTGTTGAAGGAGCTCCGAAGCCAATCGAAACATATAGATAACAGATGGCAGGTACACCTATAGCACCCTAAATTTATTTTGCAGCCAGTAAAACACAGCATTGCTTTCCTGAAGATGGGTATATCTGGTTTATTTGCTTCCATTGCTATAGCTCTTTATTGCAGACTCTTTTTGCCTACCATATTAGCAGCGTGCTTATACTTTCTGATTTGTATGTAACAGAGAAAATGCAGAGGTAATGCTACGGGGACCACATGCATTCACGTTTGATGCCGATGTTGTTCACAGAGTCACGCTGACCAGTTGTACACTTGTACTGCTCTTGGCGAGATTGACAGTGAAACGAACCAAAATTTTCAAAATAAACTTGAATTTTCTTTCAGTTTCACAATAGCCGTATGTCTCCCTCTGCCCTCCCCTGACACCTCTTCTTGACCAGCAAGACACCTCGACCGCAAGCCACCGCCACTGGATATTTTGGCCGGTGCCCTCCCATTTGTCTCTCAGTCGCAAGATTTGACCGCTGCAACTCAGCATCCGAGGTGCCACCGCCCCTGCCGACCTCCCCGCCGCCAAGGATAAGCCTCTCGGAAGCCTCCCGGCCAGCTCGAGTGTGCGCCTCCCTACAGCCGACCACTCTAGCCCGCTTATAAATGTTACAAATGTGGGCAATATTTTAATTCCAAGTTTTATTAGGAGACAAAAATAATAAACTAATGATGCAAAACTCACAACTAACAGCAAGCTACTCATCATACTTCACAATTTACACAAGAAAAACAATATAATAACAAAGTCGAACGTGCGCACGAACGACTTACTTGTTAGCCGCGCAGGCTTGACGCAGTGCAGAACGTAGATGTCACAGTACAGTGAGCGGTTGCGCAGATGCGCTGCCCAGAAACCTTATTGCTGCCCCGTGCAGGTACTCTCTGCAGCAACGGTTCAGAGATAGCCGCTCTCCCTCCTTCCAGGTGCACGCCGGAAAGAAAAGTCGACGAGGTTCGGACGATGAAGTACAACAGCACAAGATGACAGAAGTAAGAGAGGCAGGCAGTGAGGGATTCTCTCTTTTTCATACCTTGGACGTCTCCAGGTATATATAGATATGCAAATTACTCTCTAGTAACTACCCCATTGAACTGAAATAATTCACTGGCAACTGCTCAATTATTCACTGGTAACTGAAAACATTTAACCACTGAAAACTGCCTGTCATCAAAACCCAATTAAGCCTCAAATTCAAACGTTTGAATCTCATTCAAACAGAGAGAGTGAGGTGCATGGTTCAGCAAAATAAAGATGGACTTGGTCTGCCAAGTGGCGCGCCACGTCACGGCACGGCCGCGCATCGCAAGTCACAAGTCACACGATTTTATGCGAAAATACGCAAATACGCGTGCGCGCGTGCACGCATGTGTGACTAGACAAAACCCTCATACCATCTCTATCCATATTCAAGGAGTGGTGAGAACTCCACATTATAAATCGGTCTTCCTCACCTTGCCTTAGCAATATGGTACTAACCCATGCATGCTTTGGAATTAAGGAATGGGGCCATAATTAAATGGGCCAATTTCTAACAAACCCCACCAATTCCAAAGCAAGAAGTAAACAGATGACAAAGATATTGTGCTGAAGTACTATTAATATACCAGTCTTTTAATGTAAGTCCCGTATGGGTTGAACTTACACCTAGAATGACAAGATTCATTTTCTCACAGCTGATGAATGGACTATGCCTTGAATTCACAGCTTTTCGTCATAAGATTTCACTTGAAATCTCAACTAGTATTAGGCTGCCAATGAACCACGCCTAAATGGAGCGTTATATGGTCATGCTCCCTTATCTGCTCATGAGCTTTCTAGAGAATGCCCCGTTCTCATGAACTGCGACCACACAGTTAAGCTCAAGTAGGTGTATTCTTTCTAGGTATCCTGCAGGCTAATACCTTTTCCTTAATTGGACAACAGAATACATTAAGGCTTCATGCCAACCTTCCATACAGTCGAAAGTACATTGTTTATTAGTACATGGGTACAATAAATATGTACTCTATTGTTACAACATCAATTTGTTTTTCCCATTGCCTAAGTCACCGGATCTCCGATCAAGAAGGTATGGGTTACCATTGTGATGTAACTTAAATGGGCCTCATTCCCATGTCCATAGATGCAATGGAAATCGCTTTCCGTGCTAACCCCTTTGTAAAAGGGTTTGTCAGATTTTTCTCAGTGTGAATATAGTTCACAGCAATCACTCCGGAGTTTCTCAGTTTTCTGACAGATTTAAGCCTACGCTTCATATGTCTAGAGGACTTCATATTATCTTTTGTACTTGTGACTTTGGCCAACACTGTTTGATTATGACAGTACATCAGGATTGCTGGTATTGGTTTCTCAACCAATGGCAAGTCCAGTAGAAGCTCTCTCAACTATTCAGCCTCAACTGTGGCTGTGTCAAGTGCTACAAGTTCTGCTTCCATGGTTGACCTGCAAAACCCCCATGAAACTGCAGCACCAGCTAAAGTGAATACATAACCACTTGTAGCTTTGATCTCATCAGCATTAGAAATCCAATTAGAGTCACTGTATCCTTCTAATACAGAAGGGTGTCCAATATAATGTATTCCAAAAGATGTTGTGCCTCTCTAATAGCACAACACTCTTTCAAGTGCCTCGCAGTGATCGTCTCCTGGGTTAGATGTAAACCGACTTAATTTGCACACAGCAAATGAAATGTCAGGTCTTGTGGCACCAACTAAATACATAAGTGACCCAATAATTTGTGAATATCTTAATTGATCTTTTCCTAACCCCTGGTTCTTTCGAAGCTTAATGCTTGCATCATAGGGTGTTGGTGAAACTTTATAGGATCTTGTCCTTACTTTTGATCAATTTAATATTCAGAATGATATCTGCCTCTCCCAGTCTTTCATATCAAAACACCGAGAGAAGAACGATTTGACCTCGTCAATTACGGTAGTGTTTGTTCCAAATATAAGTATGTCATCTATATATAGATATAAGATCACTCCTTGACCCCCACCATAACGATAGTACACACATTTATCAGCTTCATTCACAACAAAGCTAGCAGATGTTAAAGTTTTGTGAAACTTCTCGTGCTATTGTTTTGGTGCTTGTTTTAGGCCATACAAAGATTTCTATAATTTGCATATTTTATTTTCCTGTCCAGAAATCACAAAACCATCCAGTTGATCCATATAGATTTCTTCCTCCAACTCTCCATTAAGGAAAGCTGTCTTCACGTCCATTTGATGAACATGTAGACCATAGGAAGATGGTAACGCAAGGAGCACTCTGATGGTAGTTAGTCTGAGAACAGGAGAATAGGTATCAAAGAAATCTTCTCCCTCTCTTTGGGTGTAACCCTTGGCCACAAGTCTTGCCTTGTACTTCTCAATAGTTCCATCAAGCCTTAGTTTCTTTTTAAAGATCTACTTACATCCTACAAGTTTACACCCGATAGGACGATCTGTGATCTCCTAAGTTCCATTAGCCATGATAGAGTTCATTTCGCTATGGACTACCTCTTTCCAATACTCAGCATCAGAAGATGCATAAGCCTCCGAAAGAGTCTTTGGCACATCATCCATGAGATATACAATAAAGTCGTCACCAAAGGTTTTCTCAACCCATTGTCTCTTGCTCCTGCGAGGAGCTTCTACGACTAGATTGTTATCCTCCTCAAGGATATCACATATTGGTTCAGAAATGGTAGGAAGTTCAGAAGTTTGATTATTCTCACTTTCAATATTATCAGATTGAGCATTCTTTGTTCGTGAAGTACTGCCTACTGTTCTCACAGGAAAGATATTCTCAAAGAATGAAGCATCTCTAGACTCCATTATTGTATTAACAATAATCTCAGGAGTTTCTGATTTAACTACTAAAAATCTATAGGCCGTGCTATTTTGAGCATATCCTAGAAAAATGCAATCGACTGTTTTTGGTCCAAGTTTTCTCTTTTTCTGCAATGGTATATTGACTTTTGCCGAACACCCCCAAGTTCGCAGAAAATTAACATTAGGTTTTCTCCCCTTCCATCCCTCAAACGGAGTAATCTCACTCTTTTTAGTAATTACTCTATTTAGGATGAAAGTTGCTGTTAGAATAGCTTCCCCTCACCATGCCTTAGGCATACCGGCACTCTCTAACATGGCATTAACCAAATCTGTTAGTGTCCGATTTTTCCTCTCAGCTACCCCATTTGATTGGGGTGAATATGGTGGTGTAAATTCATGGACTATTCCATGCTCAGAGCAGAATTGGAAGAATTCATGAGAGACATACTCTCCTCCACGATCATACCTCAATTTTTTTATTTTCTTCTCTAGTTGGTTCTCAACCTCGACCTTATAAGTTTTAAAGTAGTTTAAAATTTCATCCCTAGTTTTCAGCAAATACACGTAGCAGTAGCGTGTTGCATCATCAATAAAAGTTAGAAAATATCTTTTGCCTCCTTTTGTCAATAATCCATTCATTTCACACAAATCTGAATGAATAAGATCTAAAGGTGCCAAGTTCTTTTCATCCTCTAATCCCTTAAAGGGTTTTCGAGGTTGCTTTGCTTGCACACATGACTAGCACTTTGATCCTTTGACAATTTCACATTTTGGAATTAAATCAAATCTGGACATTCTAGCAATACTATTAAAACCAATATGACAGAAACGAGAATGTCAAATATTTGCCTCACATTTATTTAAACCAGTTGCAACATTAAGATTATAACAAGATTCTAAAATACTTAGGAAGAACAAGCCTCCGCTCTCATAGCCTTTACCAACAAATTTTTCGAACTTAGACATTACAATTTTATTTGACTCAAAAACTAGTTTATAACCATCACTGCATAGGAGAGAACCACTAGCAAGGTTCTTCTTTATTGTAGGAGCATGCTGCACGTTCTTCAAGTGGACAATCTTCCCTGAAGTAAGCTTCAGATCCACCGTGCCAACACCAAGAATAGAAGCATGCGACCCGTTTTCCATTAGGACGGAGGAAGCCCCTGCTGCCTGATAAGAAGAAAACAGGAAAATATCAGAACATACGTGAACATTAGCTCCAGTATCAACCCACCAATTAGTGGATTGACAAGCTGAAAAGACAACAGGTGAATTACCATACCCTCCTGAAGTCGAGGCCTTGCCTATGGTCACGTTAATAGCCTTCTTCTTAGGCTGTTCACCATCTCTGATCTTGCGGAAACGACAGTCCTTCGCCATATGACCGTCTTTCCGCACACAAAGCATGTGATGTCCTTCAAATCCTTTTTCTCAGTTTCCTTCTTAAAGCTAGTTGTCTTGTTCGGTTTGTTGGATTTGTACTTCTTAGCAACAGTCTTTTCCTGCATGGCTTTGCAATGTTTTGGCTAGATGTGCTAGGTGCATCTTTTGCTCTTGCTTTTTCTTCCACATCGAGGGCTGCAATGAGATCCTCAACAGAAATCTCTTCCCTCTTATGTTTCAAGCTAGTAGCAAAATCCCGCCAAGAGGTAGGGAGTTTAGCAACAATGCTCGCAGCCACAAACATTGGAAGCAACACACAGCCCAGGTGCGCAATCTCACCGACTAGTAGCTGGAGGTCATGAGCTTGTCCCACTATAGACTTAGCCTCATCCATGCTAAAGTCAAAAAACTGCTCACATATGTAGAGCCAGCGACCTGTCGTCACTCCACCCCTCCACCTCGCTGAGGTCGAGGTCGTCGAAGGCGGTGAGGACGCGATGGAAGAGCTTCTTGGCTTTGCCAAGGTTGCAGAACTTCTTCCCTTTGCTTGCGGTCTTCTTGAAGCGGTTCTTGTCGGTGTAGACGTTCTTGCTCGAACCGTCGACGTCGTTCTTGCCCTCCAGCTTGGGGCAGTTTGCCCGAATGTGGTTGGGGCCACCACACTCGAAGCAAATCACTCGTCCTCTCTTTCTCTCTCTAGCCCTCTTGTAAGCATAAGAAAATTTTCTGCCCAAGAGAGCTAGTTGGGTCTCCGAAAGCTGATCTAGATGCTCATCATCAATATCACATAGAGCAGCTAAGGAGAAACCCGAGAGAGGAGAAAATTGATATTATGCCACTCCTTTGGAGTGGCTTCGATAAAATGCCACTCTCTAGACGGCAATTGTTAAAATGCCATCCAATACATGTCACTCTCTATGATTTGCCATTTTAGGGTTTTAGCCATTTCTTTTTCATTTTTTCCCCCAAAATTGCATAGGAAATGTCCATAATACCCTCCTTTTAGCCATTTTGTCTCCGTTCGATTTATTCATTGTCTCTGTTCCTCCAGGCCAAACGAGGAGACGCTGAGGGCTTCCGCCGCCGCCGCCACGCCCGCGCGCATGGGTTGCCGGCAACGCCCGCTGCCACGGGGTGCCACCTCCGCCACGGGCCGCCGCCGCCGCCGTGCCCGCCGTTTCTTGCATGGGCTTCTCCGCCGCTTCACGCATCATCAAACTGCAAAATAATCAAATATGTATTGCTCTTAGAACATATCCCAAAACATATCCTGTGCCCAGCAGGAGGAGGCGGCAGAGAAGCCCGCGTGGGAAGCGGCGGGCGCGGCGGCGACCCTGTCCGTGCGCGGCGCCGGCGGCGAAGCCCTCCAGCGGCGGCGGCGGAAGCCCTCGGCGTCTCCTCGTTCGGCCTGGAGGAACAGAGACAATGAATGAATCGAACGGAGACAAAATGGCTAAAAGGAGGGTATTATGGACATTTCCTATGCAATTTTGGGGGGAAAATAAAAAATAAAAAAGAAATGGCTAAAACCCCTAAAATGGCAAATCATAGAGAGTGGCATGTATTGGATGGCATTTTAACAATTGCCATCTAGAGAGTGGCATTTTATCGAAACCACTCCAAAGGAGTGGCATAATATCAATTTTCTCTTCAGTGTCAACAGAAGAACTAGAGGCAGGACTGGGATCGGTGACCAAAGCCATCGACTGAGACTTCGACTTGCGAGAGACAATGTCAATCTTGTGTGTCTTGAGGCGTGAGTACAACGCATCAAAGTCAAAGTCGAAAGATCCGTCGTGTCCTTGATGGTGGTCACTTTCATCTCCCACACACGCAAATCCAAGGCAAAAGAATTTGTTGAGCGTTATCCGAGTCGGGGTATGTGAGACCGACCGCTCGGAGGTTGCTCAAAATCTTATGAAATCTCGCAAAGCACTCATCAAGGGACTCTCCAGCGAGCATTTCAAACTTGTTGTAATCTCACTTGAACTGATCCTGTCGTACCGTTTTTATTTGGGTGGTGCCCTCATGGTAAGCATCGAGGGTCTCCCAAATATCAAAGGCCGACGAAAGATGAGAAATGCGATCAAACTCGTTTCGACTCAAACCTTGGATGATGATGTTCCTTGCCTTAGCATTCGCCTCAACATCAGCCATGTTTCTGGCATTGATGTTCTCATCGGCAGGAACAGCAAAGCGAACTTTGACCTTGCGCAAAATCGCATAGCCCTGAGCCTCAATATAGGTCTCCATCCGACTCTTCCGAAAGGGATAGTCCATCCCATCGAAGATCGGGGGCTTGGTGGAATACTTATGGTTGCCATGGCTCACAGACCGGTTAAAGATCTATCAAGAAGAGCTAACCAGCTCTGATACCAATTGTACGATCGGAAATGGCAACAGAGGGGGTGAATGGTGCCTTTTTAAAAAATCAACCCCTCAAAAGTATTCACAACCAACTTCTCTCCGATAGCTATTAGAAGCTATGAAAAGAAAATATCCATGCTCACTGGCACATCAAAAACACAGAGGACATAAACATCAGAGAAGAATTAAAGTGCACAGCAGAGAAAACAGAGGATAGCATCAGTACCCTCAGGAGGCCGGTCAGACCGCTTCAGCGCCGCCGGTCTGACCGCCCATGGCCGGTCTGATTGCTGTTGACCGGCCAGTCAGACCGCCATGGTTGAACCGGTCAGACCGGCCCTAATTCAGTCAAGGGTAGAAAACAGCGAGCGACAAGACTGAAAACTGGAAGTGCTGAAACTTGGGATTTCTGGGAAATTTAAAGAAGGTTTCTGATCTACTCAGGCCAGAAGTGCAAGAACTTAAACTAAATAGTATTGAGGCATGAGAAGCCAAAGAAATTCATCATAGGAACAGGAGACAAGAATTTAAGCTGAATTCTGAAAATGAAGAGTGAATGAAGATAATTTCCAAATTACTCAACATTTCCAAATCCTATGACCAAGAGCTTGTGAATCTCAACTAGAGATGTTCTCACAATAGTAATGCATAGCTCTTAGGGCATATTTAGAAAGGAAATAGAGAGAACCCATCATCCCCTGCATGCAAACCCTAGAAATTGTGAAACAGAGGAAATGGGGTAAAATGGAATCTTTGATTCTTCCATTGAACTCTTGGGAATTTATCTGATCAAATGATCTTGTGGTACATTCCCATCACAGACCATCTCATTTTGCTACTCCTTCACAAGAATCAAACTCTGAAACACATAAACTGAAAATGCACACAACGAGCAGAAAAACCAACAAAAACTGAACTTCATCACAGAAAGAGCACAAAATGAAAATAACCCAACACAATCCTTCTCATAATGATATAGAGGCAGAGAGATGAATGATTACAAAGGTTTTTGGTCACATCCCTCTCACTACATGCTTGAGAAAGGATTCACGTACACACACAGAATGCTCAAAGAGCTCTCACTCTACTCTCTTATCCAAGCACTCTCTATCCTGAATGCCTACCCATTTTTTGCTTGAATGACCTGAATACTACTGCCCTCCTCTTCTCTTTTTGAAGGCAAAGACTCACCTCAAACTAGCAAATCAAGAAGTGGCATACCACCTCCACCCATTCTCCTCATATCCACATGAGGCAATAAAGTCAAACACTCTTTTGGAGGGAAAGAACCAGCCCTCTACCTCATTGCTTGGGTCAAATGTCCAATTTGCCCCTCAAGCACCTTCCCAGAAGCTTCCTGTGTCCGGTACCTTGACCGCCTGGACCTCGACTCCTCCCAGAGCCTAGTCCGGTACGCTTCACTGCACACGACCGCACCTGGTATCCTGACCGTCTGGACCTCAACTCCTCCCTGAGTTTAGTCCCGATCCTGTCGCCGCTACCCGTCGTGTCCACCCGACTCCGACCGAGACCTTCGACTCCACCCGAGTCTAGTTCGGGTCTGTTCCGTCGCGCACGACCACAACCGATGATGCAGACCAACTAAGGATTAGTTGATGCGTAGGGATGGCCCGATCTTTCCCGGTACGATCAGCGAGGTTCCTTCTCCTTGGATAGAGTCTTCTCCTTGTCTTGATGTAGCAAACAATATTGATAAGGGCAATTTGCACTAGTATGCAAGGCGCACACTAGAAGCAATCCGCCGAACTCCCCAAACTGTGAATTCAGCAAGAAGACACGAATTAGAAGAGATGAACCTTATAGATTCGATGGGCAATCTTAAGAAGCTCCTATTCTTGCCTTGCACCAACTTCGCAAACTCCAAATGAGAAAACCTTACAATCACACAATTTGGCCGCCACCAACCATCATGGCGATTTTCTCCTTTATTTCACGAGTCTAAAAACTTATCATATCATAGCCTGGGTTACAATGGGGCTAAGGCCCTGACCTTATATTGGTGCACAATGCACGGTCTTGATTACAACTCACGCACTACTTGGCCTAAGGCCGAAACAAACTCCAATACGAACTAAAAAGGAAATACCTAAACTGCTACCTCTGATTTCTCTCTCCATTTGCGACTTGACCATGAGGATTCCATGGCTGGAACCTCATCCATTGTGTGGGGCTTCAAAATAGCTTTCCAACGAGTCCACGAACGCCCAAATCAGACTCCGTTTGTGAAAGTTATGGACGTTTTAGTATCGGTCTTGCCAGTTGTCCCAATCCGAGTCCGAATCGGTTTCAAATCTTTATATGTTTTGTTTTCTTGTTCAAGGGGCTTCCAAATCCATTTGGAACCTGAAAAAGAATCCTTCTCAACCTTTAGAAAGCCATGGTGTGGTCGGATTTTACCCTTACTTGCATTGCAATACTCGGACTCCTTATGTTTGGCAAGTCTCGCGCGTCTCTCCGGACAGCTCGTGCAGCTTCCAATGAAATTGCCAAAACTTTGTGTAGGAAGCTCCAAATCAAACGTCGTTTGATTTGTTAGAAAGTAGACTTCATTAGATTTCCAAATATGTATTTTTTTGTATCTTAGAAACCTCAGAATTGACGTTGAGAACTTCATGAACTTTGTGGACAGAACTGCAATCACGAGAACTTGATTGATCTTGTGTCTTCCTCTTGGCCACATCAACCGACCTCCAAACCGTCTGGACCTCCGACTCCACCTGAGTCTAGTCCGGGTTCTCTCGTCATCGCCCGTCGTGTCCGTCACCGGTAGCTCCAGCTCCGATTCCTCATCTCCCGACTCACAACCACCTCACCAGCCTCGGTCATCTTTGGCTTCGCCGACCGTCTGGACCTCAACACCTCCTGTGCCTAGTCCCGGTCCTCCTCGCCTCACCATGACCTAGCTCCGAAGTCCTGCAGTCACACAGACAAGCAAACCGTCACATAGCACCGCACAAAACAGCATAAACCATATTAGCACTAGTAAAGGTACTCAACCCTAGAATACCCAAAATAAACTCAAACTCACTAAACCACCGTCAATTACTCATCACCAACATGGGGATACCTCCACATGGTCTCTCAATCTCCCCCTTGATGAGTATATTGACAAACACAGAAAAAGCATAAGAATTGAGTTTGTTTGAAAGTCAAACTTGGTTCAAGAGAAAGAAGATGATGCTAATGACCAAGTTGACACAAGGAGCAAAAGAAAGAGCAATGTTTCCTCAAAGCTCCCAAAACTCCCAAAATGTGGCTTTTTCTCCAACTATTATCCCCCTTTTCGCAATAAAGTCATCAAGTTACTTAGAGGAAAATAAAGCATGGTGTGGCTAAATTTTATTCAATCTAAGCATGTAGAGCCATGAAGATTATCCGAAATAACCATTAAGTATTACACCAAGCCATAATGTATAGAAATGCTATCAATATCATGACAACATATGCATAATCAAGCCAAACCAGATAAGTATGAATCTGAATATTAGATGAATTTGTTATCATGTCAAACCATTCAAGATCTAAGTCTAGCTAAAGGTATCCAAAGATGATGCAAGCCATATCAATAATCTAAGTGGAACCAAGAAGCTAGAATTGAGCCATTTAGATTGCTATAAGTTCGAGAATGAATCATTTGTTCAAGCACTTTAGTCATTTTATATTTAAGCAAATTTAGCACAATGAATACATGTTTGTTTGAAGCTCATGGTCGTTTCCAACCAAAATTTTTGTCATGTGCTAGATCTCAAGCCTTATGCGACCATTCCAAGCGAGAAGCTTAAGGAGATGATCTTGGTCATCCAAAACTCCCCCTAAGTTCATGCCAAGTGCAATGGCAAGCAGTCTCATGAGAAAGAATTGGTGAGATCAGTTTTTTTCGCACATAAAAAGAGATCTTTTGCTTTAAACAGTTGTACTAACTCATGATTTATCAAGAAACTAGCATAGCTCAATCCAAGGCTCAATTAAAGATTCAAAGATCAACTTAGCCTATTTGACATGGCATGAATCATAAAAAGATAACTAAAGACAGACTAATCTCAAGAAGTAACATGACATGTCTTAATTCAAATTGTGCAATTTTAATTAACTCATCATGGCAAAGGCTTGACAATACATGTAAAGTCATGATAAATCTAGCAATGAAGTATAAATCATGGCAAGATGTAAAACATTGTAAACATGTCAACTAAGGATAATAGACAAGGCTCCACGCAATTATATTACAATGCAAAATGCTAGAAATGCAGAAAATCCAACTCCTCCTCAACATTAGATGCACTTTAAGTTAAGTTGAGTTATGTCAATATTAAGCTTCAGAAGTTCCTAAATGAACTCCGCCTGAACCAAAGCTATAAACTAAGAAGCTGGGAAAAGAAACAGAAAGGTAGTTCTTAAAGCATAGAAAAGATATAGAGGGTACTATGGCTTAAACAGACTCTCATCTACCCCATATGACACTAGGACTATCAACTGCCCATCCTACCCACTAAGGAGCAAACACGTTCCCTGTCTACCCAAGGGTGGCCCGACCCTTGCTAGAACCTATAAGAAGTGAGTGAGCTCAACCTAGTGGGAAGAGAGACAGCTAATAAACAGCATCCTAGATCACAAGATGAGAGGAAGAAATCTAAGCCACTAGACAAGAGATACACTCTAATCTATGCTAGAAAGACTAACCCAAATGCACCCCGAATGCAATGCAACAGAAATGAGAACAGGAGCATAATATATATAATAAAGCAGTAAAGCACAGAAACTCCCCCTCACCACAGTCCATAAGGACAAACCACCCCGAGCTCTCCTCGCAAAGCTGAAAACCTAGAGCTATCCAAAGGCTTGGTAAAGATATCAGCCAACTAGTGGTCACTCTCCACAAACTGGAGCACTATATCACTCTTCTCCACATGGTCTCTAAAGAAGTGATAACGAATATCAATGTGTTTGGTCCGGGAATGCTGCACTAGGTTCTTAGCAATGTTAATAGCACTAGTGTTATCACAAAAGAGTGGAACACCATCTATAACTAACCCAAAGTCCCACAGGGTCGAAGCCATCCAAAGTACCTGGCTGCAGCAACTAGCTGCGGCAATGTACTCGGCCTCTACGGTGGACTGAGCAACACCGGACTGCTTCCTAGATGACCAAGAGACAAGAGAAGTGTCAATGAATTGGCAGGTGCCAGAAGTGCTCTTCCTATCTATCCTACAGCCAGCAAAGTCTGCGTCCGAAAAGGCTCTGAGGGAAAGATAGGAAGAGGAAGAGTACCAGATACCATAGTCAATGGTAGCTCAAAGGTACCGAAGAATGCGCTTCACCGCCTGGCGGTGAGATACGTGAGGAGAAGCCTGAAATTGAGCACAAAGACACACAGAGAAGTGTATGTCCAGTCTCGAGTCAGTGAGGTATAAGAGGGAGCCGATCATGCTTCTGTGCTCTTTCTGATCAACTGGCTCGCCATCCTCATCTGGGTCAAGAGAAGTTGTAGAAGCCATGAGAGTTGACACAGGCTTACCATCACTCATGTCAAAGCGTCTCAGGAGGTCACGAGTGTACTTACCCTGATGCAAGAAAGTACCCTCCCGAGTCTGCTTGATCTGGAAGCCAAGGAAGAAGGTCAACTCACCCATTGTAACATCCTGATTTTCAGAGCCTTTTTGAAGTTTTTAAAATAAAATTCACCATTTGGATTTTTCTAGAATTAATTAAAGCTTAATTGGAATTTTCATTAATTAAAAAGATTTAATATGATTAAATTAAACATTAATATTTGTTAAAAATATTTTATTTGTGTTCCTTGTGTCACAAGGAATTTTTCTGTATTTTCTTGGATTTTCGGAGTTTGTTTGAACTCAATTTGAAATTTCCAAAAAAAAAGAGAGAGGAGAGAGAATGAACAGACCATCGTCTCCAGCGCGCAGCGCGATCGATCTGATTCCTGTTCTGTACAGGTTTCCTTCCTTTTCCTCTCTCTTCATAATTTTCAATCCGGATCTTATTTGAATGTCCTCCCAAAAGGAAAGTTATGCCAAATCACGCAAGGAATCCATCCCAATTGGTCTCTTTCCGTTTCGTTCATCCATTTGCCTTTTATCTCCAATTTTCTGAAAGGACTCTAAACCAAAATCCGCGAATTGGAGTCGGTTTCTATCTCTTCCAAGCCTATAAATACGACCCCTTGGCTCCTCTAAACCCATCCCAAGCCGTGCCAAGTCCCCTCAAAGCCCAGGACGCCGTCGGCACCGAGCCCCTCCGGTCCCGAATTTGCTCGTCGTGTCTCGAGCTATTCGGTGAGTTTCTCCGTGATCCTTTCGCGTCACATTGTGCCATCATGTGCCATCTACTTTCTTGCCAAGTTAATTTGGTTTTGGTGCAGCCAATCTCCCGGAATCGAGTTTTCCCCAATCTAGGTCAAGAGCGCTTCCCGACGTCGATCCGTCGCCTCCGGTAAGCTTTAGCCCTTGCCGTAATTTTTTTTAGACTTGCCTCGCCGCGTTCTACGCCGTGCTCACTTCCTTTTCCCCAGAAAACCTCCACAAATTTTCACCTCCGAACCTCGCCATGGCCGCCAATGGCATCTCGTGTCCCCCATCTACCCGGAGATGTTTTCACCAATCCGTTCGCGTCATATTGTGCCAAACCATCCCAGGTAGCTACCCTCAAAGTGGTTTTAGATTTCGTTCACCGAGCACCAAGATATTAAGTTTTTCCTTTTTCCTTCCCGACGTCGTTCAAACGTCGATTGCGCCGTCTCCGATGGGTTTCTGGCCGAGCTGACAATTTTCCTAGCTTTGCTAAGCCGCGTTCTAGCCCGTGCTCATCCTACTTCTCCACGTTCCATGTTTTTATTCCTCTCCCCTACCCATGTCGTTGTAGCCGCCCGTGCCGTCACCGTGCTCCGTTTGGCGTGCCGTCGCTTCCTATATGTGCCTTAGGTCCCTAACAACCCATTTTGCTAGTTAGATTCACCTCCCATGCCTCATCTTGCCAGCGCTAGCCTCCTTTCCAAAAATTGCTCTCGGGTGAACAGTAACATCTGTGAATTTCAGCATTTTCTCGCCCCGGCAAACTTTAGATAGCTCGTTCTCCTTCGTCCGAATTCCGATTGACCCGATTCTTCTTCCTAAATTCATCTAAAATTGAGCTCTATATTTTAGTTCTGGTTTTGAAGTTTTTGGAGTTTATTTGGATTTTATTTGAATTTATTTTTGTGTTTCGTTTCGCTTTCTCTCTCGTTAGATCACGCGTTCGAAGGAGCTGAAGCCGGATTCGAAGATCAAGAATTCCTAACTGAGCAAGGCCAAGGCAAGTCGTGTCCTTTGATCATGTTGAACCCAGTTTTCAAATCTATTATGTATTACTTTGTTTTACATTACCATGCATCGCTATTTTATTATCAAACCCTTGTATTGGTAGTTATTGTCCAAATTGATTAATCCCTCCTTGATAATTTGGTTGTCATGATTCCATTGTCACCATAGGATGGGTAATTACTTAGTGATGCAATATTAGTTGTCACATGGGTTGCGCGTCTAAATTGCTTAGCCATGCTTATTCTAGTACGTTGGGTTATCATCACATGTGATCAGTTAATTAATTTTGACTTAATGATATATTGGAACGTGGTGGTAACCACAGTGATAAAATTTGTGTGCCATGACATGGGTAGTGTCATTGGTGTTGGTTATACAAAATTGGTTTTCACTCGGGCAAATGATCGTGCAGTAAAGGGGGTGCAGGTTGCACATTGGGATGTGGATGCTTCGCCTGGGTAATACTTAAGGACTTAACTTTGTGCACCATTGATCTGAGCCTTATCGTGCAACCACATGTCCAGTATGGGATGGACCTGACTGATTAATTTGCGATGTTTCAATTTTGGTTCCGCCATTGGGATGTCAGTGGGTGCCTTGTACATTCCACGGGGCGCAAGAGGGAGCAATTACCAGGTTAGGGGGCGAAACCTTAGCGAGGCGGAACTGGGTTGAAATTGAACATTGTAAAGGCCTTGTCATGATCTCCTCGCCGCACACCTAAGGAAGTGTGTAACTCGCGTGGCAATCCGGGATGATCATGTCTTGTGGGTAAAGTTGTACAACCTCTGCAGAGTGTAAAACTATTCGAATAGCCGTATCCTCGGTCATGGACAATGCTCGGTGATTTCACACGAGGGGTAGAGTTTTCATAAAAACCTGGTTGGGTTAAGTTGGGAAGTGAATGGTTAGTTCACGGGTGTTCATTTCATGGATCTTGGTTCATGGTGGATTCCTTGGGTGAATGGTCAGTTCACTTGTGGTTGGTCTCAATTCCTTTGGTTACTTATTTATTATCATTTACAAAGCTTGCTTTTCAATCTACTTATTGTATTTACCTTAAATTGTTGCTTTCTGCAAAATTAACCTTTCAGCCATTCATTGGTAAGCCTTGCATACTATATTGCATCTTTGTTACAAACGACTTGCTGAGTACTCTATGTACTCACGGTTTCATCCATATTTGCTCAGTTGAGGAAGAAGGACCAAATCATCAGGAGCTACTAGAAGGAGGATACTTCGACGACTTCGCGGATTAGGACTTCGCTCCCCAGTCGATTGCCTGTGGGCATGTCGAGTGGCTGCTACGTTTATTTCTGGTTTTCCGCTGCTAGTTTCTTTAAGCCTTTCAGGCTATTAATTGTAAGCTTGGCCATAAGGTCACACTCTGATAATTATTAATAATATTTGAGTCTTTTCCTAGTAAATCGTGATATGTTCGATATTTCATCTTTTTGTTAATACTGTGTGCACTAGCGTGATCCTGAACTAGTGCAGAATACACAGGAGAGTCCGGATTTGTATATTCGGGTCTCTACACCCATCATGCTCATCTCAAACTCGGTGCTCATGACATCCGAGAACTGTGAAACAAGAGCATGAGAAGAGCCGCCAAAGATGATGTCATCCACATAAATCTGGACGAGCAGGAGGTCAGTGCCATGCCGGCGAATGAACAAGGTCTTATCAACTTTACCCATCTCAAAACCATGACTAAGCAAATAGGACTTAAGCCTCTCATACCAAGCTCTAGGGGCCTGCTTAAGTCCATACAAAGCTTTCGAAAGCTTGTAGACATGGTTTGGGTATTTGGGGTTCTCGAAACCTGGAGGCTGTCTGACATAGACTTCTTCCTCAATAAAGCCATTGAGGAAGACACTCTTGACATCCATCTGGTAAAGCTTGAAACCCTTAGAAGCTGCAAAGGCAAGCAGGATTCTAATGGCCTCAAGTCTAGCTACAGGGGCAAAGGTCTCCTCAAAATCTAGACCCTCAACCTGGGAGAAGCCCTGAGCTACCAGTCTAGCCTTGTTTCGAACAACCACTCTATCCTCACTCTACTTGTTCTTGAACACCCACTTAGTCCTAATAACATTGTGACCTCGAGGGGGCTCAACAAGCGACCAGACCTTGTTTCTCTCGAAATTCTCTAATTCCTCATGCATGGCATTGACCCAAGACTCATTAGATAGTGCATGACTAACATCCTTGGGCTCAAATGAGGCAATGAAGGCAGAATGGAGACAGAACTGAGATAGTCCAGACTTTGAGCCTGTGACACGCTCAAAAAGGTCTCCAATAATCTGCTCAGAAGGATGGTCCTTTTGGATGTTTCGGGGAGGTCCAGGATGAGATGAAGAAGTGGCCTCTACCTCATGAGATGAAGAGGTAGGAACAAGGCCACTAGCTCCATAGGAAGCAGAAGGTATGGGCTGATCTCCCCGAGGTGCGGTGGAAGATGGCACCTCAGGGGGTGGAGGATGAGGAACTGGATCGGGTAGACAACCCTCATCTCCATTGTCCTCATCATCCACAAAGATGGTATCAGACTGCTCTAAAGAACCTAAGATATCAGGCCTAGTCCCCGGACCGGCCTTGTCGAAGGTCACCTCACAGGTTTCTACCATTTTACTAGTCTCGCAGTTCCAGACCCTATAAGCCCGCGAAGAAGGCGAGTAACCTAAAAAGATCCCATCACAAGAACGTGACTCAAACTTATCTAGGTTCCCAGACTTCAAGATAAAGCACTTGCATCCAAACACACGAAAATGAGATACACTGGGCTTTCGCCCATATCTCAACTCATAAGAGGTGTGATGCAAGTGTGCCCTGAGAACTGGATTCGAAAATGGCACGCGGTGGCTATAGCCTCAGCCCAAAACTTCCTCGGTGTAGAGTACTCATCAAGCATCGTCCTGGCCATCTCAACCAGGGTACGGTTCTTCCTCTCCACAACGCCATTCTGCTGAGGGATGTATGGAGAAGAGAACTGGTGCTCTACACCGGTCTCACCGCAAACCTCTCAAAGTAAGAATTCTTGAACTCCGTGCCATTGTCACTGCGGATCGCTCGTAAGGCACCCGGGAGCTCAACAGAAAGCTTACTAAACAAACCCCGAAAATGGGTATACGTCTCATCCTTCGAGGCCAAGAAAAACACCCAAGAATACCTCGAGAAGTCATCGACCACGACAAGAACATACCACTTCCCTCCTGCTGATTGCACTCGAGCTGGTCTAACTGTGTCCATGTGGAGCAGCTGTCCTGGTGCATCAGTCATAGTAACTGTGACGGGAGGATGAGATGCGGCAACCATCTTGCCGTGCCGGCATGGAGCGCCAACAAGATCTTTGATCATCTTGAATTTTGGCAGACCACGAATGAGATCGTGGCCGCTAACTCGGGTCAAATGGTCAAATCCGATATGACCAAGTCTCCTATGCCAGAAAGTAAGGTTGCGGGACTCAGAAGCAACTAAACACCTGAGAGGATCATCAGAAGACTCAACAAAATCAGCACGAAAGATCCTCCCATAACGAGAAATCCCGCAGACCAGACTACCCGAAGAATCAAGAATTTTACAATTGTTTTTCTTGAAGCTCACCTCATAACCGTCATCGGTAAGCTGAGAGACTGAAAGCAAATTATACTGCAGCTTACTCACTAAGGCAACATCTTTCAAAATAAATGAATCATTAACGTGCACAGTACCTTTCGCGATGACGCACCCAGATGAAGCATCTCTAAAGGTGATAGTCTCATCACCTGGAGCACGGGCTAGGGAAGAGAACCAACGAGAGTCTCCGGTCATATGACGAGAACAACCGGAGTCAACAAGCCAAACCTTTCCCTTCCTAGCCCGGCGAACCTGAGTCAAGCAGAGAGTAAGGTCTCAGTAATGGGATAAATCAAGAGTGATTTTGACACCCAATACTGAGTAACATGTGGAGCAGAAGAAGTAGCCACACACGACTGACCTCTATCTACCCTACACTCTCTGTCGCTCAAAGAAGCAGAAGGTCTAAGTGTAGACCTGAAGTTGTTGCTAGGTCCGACTGCTACGGGGGAGCGAGTCGAAGCACCAACAACATGCTGAGCTCACCGCAGGTAGCCATCTCGACGGGGGAAACGAGATCTACCCTCAGAACGGCGGAAGTCACGACCAGGAGCATATCGAGGATGAAAAACAGAAAACTCGGAAAATCTAAGTCCTCGATGATGCTCAAACCCATCAGAAGCAACTCTAGACCTCGTGTTGGTCTTAGATGCATTCAAGGTCTGGGGCTGACCCTGAATACGTCTAAGAGTGTCAGCACGGTTTCTACGCGCGATCTTGGCGCGCCTGAAGCACCTCTCGATCGAGTGTCCATCCTTCTGACAGAAGATACAATGGTACTTCACCTTCTGAGAGGTAGAAGTAGCATGATGAGGCTTCGCCTTCTGAGAGGTCGAAGCGACAGGTGGAATCACCTTGCTGTCAGAAATCTCTTGGACAAAGCCCACTGATTTGAATTGAACTTTCTCAGATCTGGGCTCTATCTCGATCACACCCGCTGTGATGGGTCTAAGAATAGCAGGTGGATGCTTCCTCATATCCTCAGAAAAATCGTATCCTAGACCTTGATTGAATTTGCAAATCTTAGATTGGTCTAGAATAAGATTTAGCTTCTTCTTGCCTCCTACAAACCTCTCGAGAGTGTTCATAAGATACTGACACTCCCGAAAGATAGAGGCGCAAGAAGAGCAGGGGGAAGAGGAGAGAGCAGAAGGTAAGGGAGTAGAAGAGGAACCAATAGCAAAGGAATGGATGGCTTGTGCACGCACAGCCGACTCAGAAGGGATAGTCCTACTGCTAGCCAATTGGTCCACGTCGCTAGGCGTCTCTACCTTACCCTTGGGCTCCTTCCCAACACCAGCACACACATTACAAGCAGATGGTGGCTTCTCTAGAAGGTCCTTAGTTAACTTCACATATTTTTCATCCAATGCAATTAAGTCAGATTTTAGTTTGTTACAATTATTGTATGGTGAGCTAACAGGGTCCTTAGAAGCAAACTTAGCCAATTTGTTATTGTCATCAACTAATTCTTGAAACTGCTTAGAAACAGCTTCAAGCTCAGCATTCAGCTTAGGACAATTCACACATGAAGAAATAGGCTCAAGTAGAAAAACTTGTAATTCAGCAATTTTATGATCTGCCCGTTTTAGGTTCATCTTTATTCACAAGTCTCGGGCAGATCGAGAAGCATGGTATAAAGACCTCTAAAAGCATTCTCCTTGTCCTCACATGAGGTGCAAGAAGTAGTCTCAACAATAGTAGATGAAATAGCAGCAGACCTACTCATCTCTAGTTCAGCCAAAAGACTAACATTCTCCACCTTAAGCATATCAAGCTCAGAAGACAGACTATCATGGGAGGTCCTTAGCTTCTCCATATCACCAAGCAAAGCACAACATGTATCACAATCATCACGGGAGGGAGCAGATATAAGTGAAGTAAGCTCCCGTGACAATCTCTCTACTTCCTTCTCTAACTCGCTACACCTAGCTCTAGATCTAGCATGAAATCCTCCTAGCTTAAGAAAAGCTTCATTAAGTTGATCGTAGGAGGGGTATACCTTATTGGAGTCGGAGTAGAGTCCGCTGTTGCTAACGTCGCTGATCTCGCCCTCAAGGGCCATGAAGCACATGCCACTGAAGTCCTCGCCATCCTTGGGATCTTGCTCGTCCTTCCCATCGTCGTCACTCCACCCCTTCACCTCGCTGAGGTCGAGGTCGTCGAAGGCGGTGAGGACGCGATGGAAGAGCTTCTTGGCTTTGCAAGGTTGCAGAACTTCTTCCCTTTGCTTGCGGTCTTCTTGAAGCGGTTCTTGTCGGTGTAGACGTTCTTGCTCGAACCGCTGACGTCGTTCTTGCCCTCCAGCTTGGGGCAGTTTGCCCGAATGTGGTTGGGGACACCACACTCGAAGCAAATCACTCGTCCTCCTCTCTTTCTCTCTCTAGCCCTCTTGTAATCATAAGAATAGTTTCTAGCCAAGAGAGCTAGTTGGGTCTCCGAAAGCTGATCTAGATGCTCATCATCAATATCACATAGAGCAGCTAAGGAGAAACCCAAGAGAGGAGAAAATTGATATTATGCCACTCCTTTGGAGTGGCTTCGATAAAATGCCACTCTCTAGACGGCAATTATTAAAATGCCATCCAATACATGCCACTCTCTATGATTTGCCATTTTAGGGGTTTTAGCCATTTCTTTTTCATTTTTTATTTTTTCCCCCAAAATTGCATAGGAAATGTCCATAAAACCCTCCTTTTAGCCATTTTGTCTCCGTTCGATTCATTCATTATCTCTGTTCCTCCAGGCCGAACGAGGAGACGCCGAGGGCTTCCGTCGCCGCCGCTGGAGGGCTTCGCCGCCACCGCCGCCGCGCCCGCGCGTACGGGTTGCCGGCAACGCCCGCCGCCACGGGGTGCCGCCTCTGCCACAGGCCGCCGCCGCGCCCGCCGCTTCCCGCACGGGCTTCTCCGCCGCTTCACGCATCATCAAACTGCAAAATAATCAAATATGTATTGCTCTTAGAACATATCCCAGAACATATCCCGTGCCCAGTAGGAGGAGGCAGCAGAGAAGCCCGCGCGGGAAGCGGCGGGCGCGGCGGCCCGTGGCGGCGGCGGCCCCGTCCGTGCGCCCTAATTCAGTCAAGGGTAGAAAACAGGGAGCGACAAGATTGAAAACTGGAAGTGCTGAAACTTGGGATTTCTGGGAAATTTAAAGAAGGTTTCTGATCTACTCAGGCCAGAACTGAAGGAACTTAAACTAAATAGTATTGAGGCCTGAGAAGTCAAAGAAATTCATCATTGGAACAAGAGACAAGAATTTAAGCTGAATTCTGAAAATGAAGAGTGAATGAAGATAATTTCCAAATTACTCAACATTTCCAAATCCTATGACCAAGAGCTTGTGAATCTCAACTAGAGATGTTCTCACAATAGTAATGCATAGCTCTTAGGGTATCTTTAGAAAGGAAATAGAGAGAACCCATCATCCCCTGCATGCAAACCCTAGAAAATGTGAAACAGAGGAAATGGGGCAAAATGGAATATTTGATTCTTCCATTGAACTCTTGGGAATTTATCTGATCAAATGATCTTGTGGTACATTCCCATCACAGAGCATCTCATTTTGCTACTCCTTGACAAGAATCAAACTCTGAAACACATAAACTGAAAATCCACACAACGAGCAGAAAAACCAATAGAAACTGAACTTCATCACAGAAAGAGAACAAAATGAAAATAGCCCAACACAATCCTTCTCATAATGATTTAGAGGTAGAGAGATGAATGATTACAAAGGTTTTTGGTCACATCCCTCTCACTACATGCTTGAGAAAGGATTCACGTACACACACAGAATGCTCAAAGAGCTCTCACTCTACTCTCCTATCCAAGCACTCTCTATCCTGAATGCCTACCCATTTCTTGCTTGAATGAACTGAATAAAACTGCCCTCCTCTTCTCTTTTTGAAGGCAAAGACTCACCTCAAACTAGCAAATCAAGAAGTGACATACCACCTCCACCCATTCTCCTCATATCCACATGAGGCAATAAAGTCAAAAACTCTTTTGGAGGGAAAGAATCAGCCCTCCACCTCATTTCTTGGGTCAAATGTCCAATTTGACCCTCAAGCACCTTCCCGGAAGCTTCCCGTGTCCGGTACCTTGACCGCCTGGACCTCGACTCCTCCCTGAGCCTAGTCCGGTACGCTTCGCTGCACATGACATCACCCGGCATCCTGACCGTCTGGACCTCAACTCCTCCCTTTGTTTAGTCCCAATCCTCTCGCCGCTACCCGTCGTGTCCACCCGACACCGACCGAGACCTCCGACTCCACCCGAGTCTAGTCCGGGTCTGTTCCGTCGCGCACAACCGCAACCGACCTCCAAACCGTCTGGACCTCCGACTCCACCTGAGTCTAGTCCCGGTTCTTTCGTCGTCGCCCGTCGTGTCTGTCACCGGTAGCTCCAGCTCCGGTTCCTCGTCTCCCGACTCACAACCACCTCACCAGCCTCGATCATCTTCGGCTTCGCCGACTGTCTGGACCTCAACACCTCCTGTGCCTAGTCCCGGTCCTCCTCGCCTCACCATGACCTTGCTCCGAAGTCCTGCAGTCACACAGACAAGCAAACCGTCACATAGCACCGCACGAAACAGCATAAACCATATTAGCACAAGTAAAGGTATTCAACCCTAGAATACCCAAAACAAACTCAAACTCACTAAACCACCGTCAATTACTCATCACCAACATGGGGATACCTCCACATGGTCTCTCAGTTCTTCGCTCGCGCGTGCAGACGGAGGAGGAAGACGACACTGTGCACTTGAGCCGCATGGTGTCGGGCCGCAAGCGCCAAACAGGCCGAGCCGCTAATTATTGTAGCAGGTGGGTTTCAGTCGGAAACAGCGACCTGACTCGCATAACAGTATTGGATCCCGCCGCTCAGACCCGCTGTGAACAGTGCCAACCCACGATGAATAGTGTAAACCCGTTAAGTACAGTAAACCCGACCCGCTACTGTTTACCCGAAACCCAAAATACATATTTATACCCATTTTGACCGTTTTGAGCCCGCCGACCCATTTCTCAGGCCCATTTCACCTTTTAGACCCTCCTAAAAGCCCTAAACCTATTTTATTTGAATTTCTTTAATTTTCTTTTTATTTGTTTTCTTTCTTCCTCACTCAGTCTTTTGAGCTCGGAATTGATTTGTTTTTCTCCCTTTTGCATTAGCTTCCAACGCTAATTCCCAAGAAAACCAAGGAGGAGAAGTGCAAACTCAAGATCTAGAAGGATACGAACTTATTGAAATAATAAATCCGTAAGGCAAGTCACATGTTTTTGATCATATTGAACCTACTTTCCGTTAATTATTATTTATCAGTATTTTCATTATGTTATTTACATGTTGTTATTTCATGTACAAGTACTGTTTAGAATGACATAGTATTAGCTAATGTCCTACCATCCAAAAACGCCATGTCTAATTTGATGGCCACATTCACCTTGACAAAACTTAGTAATATTAAAAGTATTATAAATATAATCACCATAGATTAGGAACTCAATAATCTTTTACTACTAAGAGTCTTAGCATTTTGCTGGTAGAATTTTAAAAGTGAATCTAGGATAAGAAGATATCACGGTGAGCCACAAGATGGCTTAAGCCCATGATCTTATCCTAGGGTGAAAGTTTGGCAATGCCGCGGTCACTGAAATATAAGTTTGTGAGTGGAAGTTGCTTTGGTAAAAATATAAGGACTAGGCCCTTATGCCAAGTAAAGAACATAGCACCCGCTCAACCACAAGTGTTGACTTGTCAAACCTGGTTTTAGTAGCTACTCAAATTGATTGAACTCTACGATGTAGACGACGCCTGGTATTAGGGTTTATTCTACACTCAGGCCTGCCTGTAGAGTTTCTTTTGGTAATGTAACTTTGGGTTGTACGCCCCTGTATGTAAAACTTGACTGCTAAGCCTTACTTTTATAATAAAGTTTGGTTTTTATGCTTAAGTTTGTCTTGGCAACGACATATACTCTTCTACAGTACTTGCAGCTGAACAATCCTGGACAGTTGTGAAGATAATCTAACGTCCCTAGAAATAGAGGTGTTACAGACAGTTAAACTACACAACGGTCGGTGCTTGCCCTTTTGTTTTCCACGATACATTCAGTTAATACCTGCCTTTATATAATACCTTAGGGCTCCGATATTCACTTGATGTTATACATCTTGATCACATACATGGTGACAGATCTCCTCCTTACCACCTGCAGACCAGCTGTCTCTTCAGGAGAGCACTATCTGTAAATGGTACACCAATGCAGGCCTGCAGAAGTGACTGCTTTACAGAGCAGGTTGAGCCTTACATAAAACGCTGAATACATTACCAGTATACATACATTACTCTCGCTGCCCCATTGCTTGTTTTCAGCTGTTAGTATTTCCCAGCTTGCACATTTTTCATAACCTGATTGTACCATTCTGCGATAGCCACTCTTCCTTCATATGTACCATCCATCAATTCGGTAATCTATACTCGTTCATTCCCTTTATCTATTGCATCACCTGTCTATTATACAGTTTCGCAGCTGTGCCACGAGATAAGTTGGACTGGCCACCCACCAATGCAGAAGGAACCTATTCAGGGGACGGTCCCCCAAATTTATAACCTTAACCCACATGATGTATTGGTAAAACCATTTGCCTCCCTTTGCTTGCTTTACATTATCTATGCTATACTGTCAAACCCTGATTCCCTTTACTTAACAATACATACATATTCATGTAACTAGGGAACACTACACATAAAGCTTAATACTAGACGGCTAATCACAGACGGTTTTGTCAAACCGTCTGTGACCGACAATAACATAGACGGTTTTAATTTGGACACCGTCTGTGTTGGTAACGTCGGAGAAAACGAGTATCACAGACGGTTCTTACCGATGAACCGTCTGTGATACTTTAGTATCATAGACGGTTTTTATTAAAAAATGTATGTGATAATCTGGAATTATCACATACGGTATTTAATAAAAAAAAACCGTATGTGATAATGGCGCTAGGCATTTAGTGCGCTGCTCAGAACCGCATCTGTATTCATTTCGATCCAGATCTAGCCGGTGCTGCACCCTTTCGCTCAGAAGGCAAGCTAGGCGATTTCAGGCTAATTAATTTGGTGGGAGGAGGCAAAGATTGAGCTTTGAGGTAACGCTACGGGGACCTCATGCAGAAGTTTGATGCCGATGCTGTTCACGCTGAGTCACGCCGGGGGCTAGTTGTACTGCTCTTGGCTTCTGGCAAGATTGACAGTTAAACTACACAACGGTCGGTGCTTACCCTTTTGTTTTCCTCGATACATTTAGCTAATACCTGCCTTTATATAATACCTTAGGGCTCCGATATTCACTCGCTGCTATACATCTTGATCACATACATCGTGGCAGATTGTCAGGGGAGCACTATCTGGAAAATGGTATACCAACACTACAGAGCAGGTTAAGCCTTACATAAAACATTGAATTCAGCTGTTAGTATGTTCCAGCTTGCACATTTTTCATAACCTGATTGTACCATTCTGCGATAGACACTCTTCATCGCAGACACTTTTCCTTCGTATGTACCTTTCATCAATCCGGTACTCATCGTCACGACAATGCTCCAACGATTCCTTTATACTAGTGGTAACATCGACGATGGCAGCACAAGCCAAACGCTTCCAAATGAGAAAATAACATCAACGATGGGTGTTTAAGGCTTTTTTGGCTGTTTATGACATCCAAATATCAGATGTGGTCTCCATGTGCGAGAAATACCATTTTTAGCCTCCTCCCGTTGTCTGAAAGCGCGCCAGCCTCCTCACGCGCCCCCGGCCGCACGACCCACCTAGGGTACCGTGCGAGGTAGGTGACGCACTCTCCGGACGCGCTAGCTCCTGGGACTTGCAGTTAACTACTAATAGTTCGGCACAGGACAAGTACTTGATATGGCTGTGCAGCAAAGTAAGTGAATGAGCTGCCACTGTCAAAGACTACTTCCATTGGCCTCACATGTAGTGATCGACCATCAAAGTACACGCTTGCATTTTCTTGATGCTGCGTTAGTGAAGGGGGAGCTAGCACGTCATCTATTCGCGTAACCCCCGGGTGCGCCAGGCAGGGTCACATGGTTGGGGGCGCGTGAGGAGGTTGGTGCGCTTTCTGGCTGCAGGAGGGAGCCAAAAATAGTATTCCTCGTGAATAGAGATCACATCTAATTTATCCGTACACAAACGACAAAAAAACCAAAAATTCTGTTGGAATTTCTTCTGATCCTTTGCTCTCAGACCACGCTCGACTATGCTCCTAAGATGCGCCTCCTTTGCTTTCAATGGGACCCAATGGTCCATAGACACGACCCGTGGACAAGACCTGCCTGGTCGCCTGTATGGGAGATATGCCTGGCCCTCATCTGTCTGTGATGTTCTTCCTCTGTGGTACCACTCGACGTGACAATACGAGCAACACCTACCAAAACAATAACCTACCAAAACAAGAACACACCAGAAGAGATAACAAACTAACTATAGTATCCACAACTAATACTTCCTAAATACAAAACAAACTCTCCAAATTAAATAGAACCTACCAAAAATAAAATTAATTCTATCAATCACCCCCTTAATCTTGTTTCTTCATCTTGATCATGCACCTTCTCTCACTCCCACACCTGCAACGCAACACAATTTGCTCCCAGAGAAAAAACAAAATCATGTCAAGGGCGAGAAGGTAGGCACGAAGACATAACCAAGCAGTAAGTGTTAAGCTGCCTTGGGCCAGGTGGGTCATCTGAAGTGACAAACTGTATTAGAAAGTATGTGTTGGACCATGAATAGTGTAAAGGCCTATACCAATTTGTAACCGGATGAAGGACTTGGTTGGATATAAACCAAAGGAGACTGTAAACAAAAGAAAAATATAGGGAATATAAGGGACAACCAAATTCCCCAATCTTGGCTTTGTCTTCCCCAATTTCTACTACTTCCCCATCCTCCAATCCCCAAATTTCTTCTCGATCGACTTGATCTAACCACTGGAACATCACAATTGGTATCAGAGCCCTCTGCTACCCACTCTGGCTCCCAAGAAGAAGCTCAATCAGTTCGAAGAAAAGGTGACTCAAGCCATGACGCTGATGGACTCTCAAGTCCCTTAGCTCGCCATGGTCATGAGTACCTTTTCAGCGCACTCTCGTGCATGTCAGGTATTTGATGAAAGGTGTATAGAGGGTTCAATCAGTTCCACCACAATCCTCCTATTTGCCCTAGACCAAACCCCACCCCCAAAATGGAGTTTCCAAAGTTCGACAGAGAAATCCCAATGTTGTGGAGACAGAGGTGTGAGACCTACTTTGAGGTGTTTGGAGTGCAGGAAACATTGAAAACTTGGTTTGCCGCACTGAATTTTGTAGGCACAGCAGCCTTGTGGCTACAAAAAATGGAGGAGCAGGGTAGGATAGAAAGTTGGGAGGAGATGTGTCAAATGGTTACCCATAGGTTTACCAAAGACAAATACCAGCATTACCAACGTCAATTGAGACCCCTTGGGCAAACCACATCAGTGCAGGAGTACACGGACCAATTCGAGCAATTACGTCACCATCTTTGGTTGTATAATCCCACCTTAGATGAAACTTTTTTTGTTCATGAGTATTTAGAGGGTCTGTGAGATAACATTCATTCTACACTTTGGTTGCACCACCCTGCTGACATCAATATTGCTAGTGCCATGGCTTTATTGAAGGAAGAAGAGTTGGAAGTAGGACCAAAGAGAAGTTTCAGGAAAGTTGATCACAAAGACCTGGGTAGGAACCAGTCGAAATTCATCTCATCCAATGATAAGCATATGGCCTCGCTAAAAGGGTAAGAGTATAAGCATCAAACAAGGGAAGAACTAAAAAAACCAAAAAATAGCCAAATTAAGGAGAAGCTGGTAGCCCTAAAATCATACTGAAGGGTCAATGAGCTATGTTTTACATGTGGGGAGAAATGGAGTAAAAACCATGAATGCTCGGAGAAGGTTTCGTTGCATGTGGTAGAAGAATTCTTTGAAGCCATGTAGTATCAATCTGACTCTGAGGGCAATGATAGTGAGGCAATGCCAGCAGAGGTGCTCATGTTAGTTAATAAACCCCCTCTCAAGACCCAACACAAGAGATGTACTCTCAGACTGCAAGGACGCATTGGCAAGCAAGAAGTGCTGATTTTGGTGGATTTGGGCAGTGCGACCTCATTTGTTAATAAACAGCTAGGGCAGCAGCTCCAGTTGGTGTTACAACCCACTGAAGAAACATGTTTTCTTATGGCTTATAGAGGATCACTGAGTTGTTCACAAGCAATACCACAATTGGAATGGTTTGTGTAGAATCACACGTTTTGTCAAGACATGAAGGTAATTCCACTCAATTGCTATGACATGATTCTTGGTGTAGATTGGTTGGAGGATCATAGTCCCATGTGGATCCATTAGCGTAAAACGATTATGAGATTGACCCATCGAGGATGACACATCCCATTCCAAGGTGTTCGAGATAGCACAGTGGTATGTTGACCCATTGGGGGCAAGAAATTAAAAGGGTTACTCAAACACAACATTGTTACTCATTGTGTGCAAGTGACACTAGCAGCTGTAGAGTAGCAAGGTAGCAATGTGGAACCTTAGGAGCTTCATTGTGTCAGCGAGGAAACTCCAGATGTGCTACCAGAGCTGATTCAGAAAGTACTATAAGAATATGAACATGTGTTCCAAGAATCTAAGGTGTTGCCACCCTCTCGGCTAGAGGATCACTCAATTCCCTTGATTCCTGCAACACAGTCGGTGAACGTGAGACCCTATCATTATTCACCTCAATAGAAGACTGAAATTTAGAGGCAAGTAACCAAAATATTGGAAGCAGGGATCATCAAAAAGAGTCACAACCTTTTTGCATTACTAGCCCTATGAGTCAAGAAAAAAGATGGCACATGGTGCTTCTGTGTGGACTACCGTCAACTCAACCTCATTACGGTGAAGAACAAGCATCCTTTGTCAATTATTGATGAGTTAGCCAGAGCTAAATGGTTTACCAAGTTGGATCTAAGACCCGGATATCACCAAATATATATCATGGAAGGGGAAGAATATAAAACAACATTTAAAACTCATCATGGACTATATGAGTTTTTGGTTATGCCCTTTGGTCTCACGAATGCCCTTTGGTCTCACGAAGGACTTATGAATTGCATTTTTTAAGATGTGCTATGCAAGTATGTAATTGTCTTCATAGATGACATACTTATTTATAGCCCAACATTAGAGGACCATGTGACACATTTGGCAGAGGTGTCCAGTTGGCTGCAAGAAAATCAATTGGCAATAAAATGATCCAAGTGTTCCACGGCTCAGCAAGAGTTAGAATACCTTGGTCACATTATTGGTCCCAGTGGTGTCGCTACCGACAAATCCAAGGTGCAAGTGGTTGTTGACTGGCCAACACCACAGAATTTGAAGGAACTTCAGGGATTTTTGGGACTCACAGGCTACTATAGGAAGTTCATCAAGCATTATGGAGTCATTAGCCATCCATTGATTGATTTATTGAAGAAAAACATTCCATTTTTTTGGGCACCCAACAGCACAAGAGGCATTTGCAGCTCTTAAGCAAGCCATGGTACAAGCCCCGGTGCTCGCCCTCCCAGATTTCTCAAAATGATTCATTTTAGAAACAGATGCATGCAAATTAGGTGTGGGAGCTATTTTGATGCAAGAGGGCCACCCAATTGCCTACCTCAGCAAAGGTTTGAGTGTCAAAAATCAAGTGGCTTCGACTTATGAAAAGGAATGCATGGCTATCTTACTAACTGTGGAAAAATGGAGATTTTATTTATAGCAGAGTGCATTTATTATTCGTATCGACCAAAAGAGCCCCATGCATTTGATGGAGTAGCGACTTCACATGGGCATCTGGCACAAAACATTCGTCATACAAATGGGGTTGAACTATGCCATCCAATATAAAAAGGGTAGCTCCAATGCAGCATATGCCTTGTCATGCTGACAAGAGGAGAGCTCTATAATAGCCATATCCTGCAGCACACCTTCTTGGATGGTGAACCTCACTACCGGGTATCAAGAAAATCCTGCAACTAAGCAATTGTTGGCTGAACTAAGCATTCACTTGAGTGTAGACAAAGATTTCTAGTTGAAACATGGAGTCATTAAGTACAAAGATTGCATTTGGGTGGGTAATAACAAACTCGCTCAGTGGCATATTATGCAGTCCTTGCATAACAGTGGTGTGTGGCGGGGGGCGTACTTCGGCTTCCACGGAACATATCATCGTATTATATCAATGTTTGCATGGCCTAAGATGAAAGATGCTTTTAGACAGTATGTGCAGGAGTGTGCCATCTGTCAACAAGCCAAATTGGAATATGTGAAAGTACTAGCATTGCTTCAACATCTGCTAGTACCATCACAAGCCTGGACAACAGTCAGTTTGGACTTCATCGAAGGGCTACCAACCTCGAAAGGATATAATGTCATACTTGTCATCATTGACAAATTCACAAAGTATGGACATTTCATTCCCATGTCCCATCCTTATACAGCTCTCAATGTGGCTCATGGCATGCCTCAGGCTATCATCTCAGATAGAGATAAGATTTTCATGAGTGAGGTGGCAAGAATTATTTAAGCTCACGGATACCCAACTACTCTTGAGTTCAGTGTATCATCCTCAAACAGTCAGGCAAACTAAGCTAATCAATCAATGCTTGGGAGGGTATTTGAGATGTTCTATGCATTCCTGCCTGGGCAAATGGGTGCAGTGGCTGCCGCTAGCTGAATTCTGGTATAACATTAAATATCACTTAGCTCTGGGACGCACTCCATTCAAGGTACTCTATGGTCATCCTCCCCAGCATTTTGGCATCAATGATCTAACCAATTGCTCTGTGACTGACCTAGAGACATGGCTCTAGGAAAGGGAACTTCACAATCGGCTTCTCCAACAACAATTTCTCAGGGCGTAGCAACTCATGAAGCACAAGGTTGATAAGAATTGCATGGAATGTCACTTTGATGTGGGAGACCGGGTGTATTTGAAGTTGCAGCCATATCTCCAGACATCTGTCGCTCGTCGCCATAACAAGGAACTATCATTTCGGTTCTATGGGCCATATGAGATCATCTAAAGAATTAGTGATGTTACTTATAAGTTGAAGTTGCCACCATCCAGTTAGATTCACCCAGTGGTCCATGTCTCCCAGCTTAAGAAGCATATTCCATCTTTAGAATAGGTAAGTCCTGAGCTTGCTGTCATTGATCATCACTCACCACTGTCTTTGGTACCAGAAGAAGTGGTGTACCATCGCATGTATCTGCGTGGAGGGGTGATTTCCACATGGGAGCTCATTCACTAGGCTGGTTTACAGACCACCTTGGTGACTTGGGAATCGACTCAGGAGGTGCGCCACTGCATTCCGACTTCATCGGCTTGGGGTCAAGCCATCGCTAAAGGGGAGGGGATGTAGGATCAAGGAGGCCGACTAGAGGGGGTGAATAGGATGTTTTATAATTCCTTTGGCTAAAACCAAGTTTATGTGCGGAAGTGTAAATCAAATCGGTTTAGCACAATTAAGGTCTAAATCAACTAATCTCACTACGTGCACCAACAATCTAAATCAAAGGTTTGCAAATCCTAGGGTGACAAGCAATCAATTTAATTCTCTGAATATAAATTACTCGAATGTAAATTAAGCACTAGAGAACAAATCACAATGACTTGGTTTCTTTTTACCGTGGTGTTCGGAGACTTGCCGATCTCCTCTAGTCTACGTTGAGGTAAGACCAAATGAATTAGACTGGATTCACAAATTAAGCCAAACACCTCAATTCCACTAGTGGTAACTCTTTCTTGCTCTGGCTAGGTGAGCTCCAATCTTCACAATACGCCCAGCCTTCTCATAAGCTTATATAAAAAGATCACTAGACAATGCCTCCAAAGTCGTCTAGGAGTTGGCAACCTCCAAGAGTAACAAGTCAAGCCCCTTGTTTGATTTTCACCACATGCAACAAATGCGCAAGCTTAAGTAGATACGAAATCCACCTCTAGAGGCAACATATGCAACTAGAGATCTCTCTCCTTGCTCACAAGATGCAACACATGCACAATTGAGAGGAGAAGCTCATACTAGTTCAAGAAAGTGAAATGGAGTAGAAAAGATTGTATCCCAACCAACCAAGGGGATATTTATAGCCTACACCATTAAAACTAGCTGTTGGAAGCAAAATCCTCTGAAAATTAGTATTTGCAGTAGTACTGAAGTTATGGGGCAAGCACTACCGCATTTGAGGTTCAATGGCTATTGGGGTTCAAAAAAAGTAGCCGTTGGAAGTTAGTGCGGTACTACTGCACGTATAAGGGCGGTATTACCACACTGTGGTGATACCACAGGTATAAGGGCGGTACTACCACACTGCAGTCATGCCGCAGCTATAAGGGTGGTACTACCATTTTTTGTTTTTCAGCATGGACAACACTCAGAAAAACGATCATAACTTTTGACTTTGATGTCGGAATTGAGTGATCTTGGTCTCTATAGAAATCTTATTCAGAGGGCTACACAACCTATCCCTTTGTATAATCTCAAACACATTAGATTATTGTGGAAATCATAAGAGATCCAAAGAGTTACTACCATGGTCTAAGTCTAAGGAAATAGTAACAAACAATCTTAGACCATGCCAAGCGATAATGCATGACCTCTAACAATTTACAAAACAAATTTGCAAACTTAGATCATGCCACGAGTAGGTACATGGACTTCAACCATTTGCAAAACACATTTGCAAAGTATAGTCACATGTTACAAGGATCAAATGCATGAAGTTTGACGAGGATATAATAATCCTCAAATTGTTATTTATCTGTAAATAACATGATTACGTTATTATGCTCCTTGACTATACCCTTTATCTATAATGGATAGATTTCACAAGTTAGTCGTAACCTCTTCTACGAATACCCCTTAGTCGTAAGCTATTCTACGATAACCTCTTAGTTGTAAGCTCTTCTACAACAATACCTTAGTCTTAAGTTCTTTTACGACCACCTCATAGTCATAAGTCTTCCTACGACCATTGCATAGTTGTAAGTTATTCTGCGGCAACCTTGTGGTCGTAGATCCTCCTACGACAAGCCAAACTTCGACTGACCCGTCTACGACAACCCATTGCATTTTGGGCCTGTTTAAAAGGGTGGTTAGCATAAGTATTTATTCTTTGGAATAAGTGCACATAACTTCACCCTGGCAGAAATCGCTACACGATGAGTGAGTTACCATGTCTCTAATAACTCCCATTGAATGGTTATGATTCGAGGCATTAAGGCGTCCCATGGCCATGAGCATCCTCTTAAAGTTTGATGACGCACATCTTTACTTCAAGTCCGGGTCATTGTCTTCTCTTAACTTAATGATCAACTCACGATCATCTCCTCTTCAGAATCTTGATGTGCATCAACACATAATGCATCCTCTTCTTGATAACCTTCAACTCATTAATTCATCTAAAGTCTTCATAATCATGGAACCTAACCAATTCATCTAACTCATAGAAAGTGCTAGTCCCATCAATTGTCATTAATTGTCAAAAATCACCATTAAATCATAATGGAGGGACTAGATTCTATATCTTTCCGTTTTTGGCCATTGATGATAATCTCAACAAATAATAAGATAATAAATTGCATATAAAACCATTAAAACTTAAAGTACGGTACTACCACCGTCTAAGGTTCAATACTACCGGGGTGCAGTAGTTCCGTCATTAGTACTCCAGTACTTTCGCTTTCCTAGGGACCAAACATGCTCCAAAATGTACCTTTTTGAAATTACATACCGCCAACTAAAGTTTGGTCCTACCAAGGTGCGGTACTACCGTTGTCGTAGGGGTGGCCCCCACCTAAGCCCAGCAGGCCTGTTAGGAGGTTATAAGAACCAGAGTAACATGTGTAATGACATAAGTGCCCCTAATGGGGAGGTACGGATGTAAGGGCATAACTGTAAAAGCATACTCCATATGAATATATATATCAGGATGAGGGGGAGGATGAGGCAGAACACTCCCACCTCTCCACTACCATCTCTCTCTCTGTTTGGTCTGTAACCACAACAGTTGGCGCCGTCCGTGGGGAGGACAAGGACAAGCCCGAAGACCGAAGAAGAAGGGTGGCACCGAAAAAAGCTTCATCAGCGGCGGCGAAGGGAAAGAAGACGGCTGGGTCGGAGCGGCGCGTGAATACCAGGGCTTCGGCATCGGCCGCCGAAGGAGCTGGCGGCGGCGCAGGCGCCGTGGTCACGGACGTCGACGCTCGCACTACAGCGACCGACCCCGCCAGCGCCGCTACAACGACACCCAACACCGTCGCTGGCACTACAACGACAGCCCCCGCCACCCTCGCCGGCAGCACGGATCAGGCGGCCGGGGGTAGCCGCAATGAAGCATCCGGCGGATCTGGAGATCGTGAAGCGATGGTCCCTGCACCGACCCGTCCGCAGGGTGTTCCGGCGGCCCCGACAGCGCCTACGGTGGAAAGCGCCATACTAGCAGCCCTCAACGCGTTCCAGCGGGAGCTAGGGGACCTTCGCGGAGCCGTCCACGATATGCAAGAGGCTCGGAGCCAGCAGGCCGCGCCAGTAATCGCGCCCGAGCCCACGCCGGAGAGGGCGGACAGTCGCGAAGCCCCCACGTCTAGCCGTGCGCCGCTGCGGCGCGTAGATCCGGAGTCCCCGCTTTCGGCAGGGCTGCAGCAGGCGGCATGGCCTGAAGACTTCAAGTTTCCTAGCGCCATCGACCTGTACAAAGGCGACGCGGACCCCCGCGAGTTCGTGCGCGTGTATGAAACCGCGATCGAGGCCGCGGGCGGAGATGACACCACGAAGGCGAAGGGACTCCCCCTCGCGCTGCAAGGAGTGGCACTCTCTTGGTTCTTTACCATAGAGCCGGGCTCCATCTACGCGTGGAAGCAGCTCCGCGACCGCCTTCACAACAACTTCCAAGGAAACTATGTTGAGCGAGTCGACGCGGACCAACTCTTCGCTGTGAAGCAAAAACTCTCGGAGAAGCTCCGGGACTACTTCAAGCGCTTCGCCAAGATTCGATGCCAAGTAAAAGATGTTAATGAAACCACCGTCGTTAATGCAGCCATACATGGCCTTCGTCTGGGCCCGATGGCCGAGTACAACGCGCGGAGGCCAATCAAGACAGTCGCCAAGCTCTTCGACAAAATGGACGAGTACGCGCGGGCGGAGGAGGATGCGCGAAGACGCAGCACTACCGCCCTCGACCTCGCTCATGGGGAGCGCCCCCCACGCGAAGTGGGGGCGGGTGGTCCCTCCTCGAAGCAGGGCCGCGGTCGAGAGCCTCGGGGAGGCCCTCCCCGAGGCAGCGACACCGGGGTACAGGAAGGCTCTTCAAGGAGCAGGCATAAACCTCGGCGCCGCCAGCGCAGGTCACAGGCGGCCCATCATGTCCTTCACACCGAGAGCACCCGCCAAGGACCCGACCCCGCTTCATGGAGGGGGGACCGGGGATCGGAAGGCGGACTCGATTGCGGCGGCCAACCCCACGCAGAACAAGAGCTCCTACACTATGGCAAGTGGTGCAAGGTACACGGCTACGGTGATCATTACACAAGGGCATGCACCGCAGTTATGGAGCTGCGGAGGGTGACGGCCGGGTCTCGAGCTCTGCCTCCTCGGCCCCCCGCCGGAGCCCACGTGGAGCACCCAAGGGGTAGCACCATACGAGCCGCCGCAACGGAGGGTGCGCAGCATCGCACCGTTAGCGTCATCACCGGAGGCTCCTCCTCAAGGGCCCCCGGGGAGCAGCCGCAATTGTGGATGCCGCCCCGCAACATCACCTTCGACGTGAACGACGCCAGGGGTGTGGAGTACCCTCACCAAGACCCTCTAGTCATCCAGGCCCACATAGCACGCTGTGACGTCCGGCGTGTCCTTGTCGACGGGGGAAGCTCCGCGGATATCTTATTCGCCGAAGCCCTCGATCGTATGGGGATCCCCAGAGCCGGCTAGCGCAGCCAGGAGCTCCACTTCATGGCCTCGGGGGTCAACCGCTGTAGGCCTTGGGGCACGTGTCCCTTCCGGTCACGTTCCGTCAGGAGGGCAACAAGGGTAACATCCGGACCGAGCATGTCATCTTCGACGTCGTAGACATCCCACATCCCTACAACGCCATACTAGGTCGACCCGCTATCAACTCTTTCGAGGCGATCCCGCACTACGCGTTTTTGTGTGTGAAGCTCCCGGGCCCAGAGGGTGTTATCACCGTCTTCGGCGATCAGGACCTGGCCAGACGTGCCGAGGTCGGAAGCCGCGTTCCGCATCGCCCGGTGCACGCCCTCCCCGGCACGCTCGGCGATGGGCCCTCCGCCCCTGGGTGGACGCCCAAGCCTCGGCCCGAGGGCGGAGTCAAGAAGGTGCCGCTCCAGGCGGAGGGGCAGTTCGTGTCCATCGGCGAAGGGCTCCCACCGGGGGTCGAACGGGATCTACTCCGAGTGCTTCAAAACAACGTTGACATTTTTGCATGGTCCCCGGAGGACATCAAGGGCGTAGACCGAGCAGTAATCGAGCATCGCTTGGCGGTCCGCCCCGACGCCAAGCCGGTCAAGCAAAGGCTTCGACGTATGTCGATGGATCGGCAGCAGGCGGCCAAGACAGAGGTGGCGAAGCTTCTTCGCGCCGGGGTCATCCGCGAGGTCCACCATCCAGAGTGGCTCGCTAACCCGGTACTAGTCAAAAAGGCCAGCGGGGCCTAGCGTATGTGCATCGACTTCACGGCACTCAACAAGGCGTGCCCAAAGGACAATTACCCCTTGCCGCACATTGACCAGCTGGTCGATGCCACCGCGGGGTGCGAACTCATGAGTTTCCTGGACGCCTATTCCGGCTACCACCAGGTGTACATGGCCGAAGACGACGAGGAGAAGACCAGTTTCATCACACCGCTTGGGACGTTCTGCTTCGTCAGAATGCCCTTTGGCTTGAAGAACGCAGGCGCTACCTTTACCCGTCTCGTCGCTATTGCCCTGGCCGCCCAGCTTGGGAGGAACGTCGAAGCTTACGTCGATGACGTGGTGGTCAAAACCCGGCAGCTTGCTCTGCATGGCCGGGACCTCCAGGAGACCTTCAACAACCTTCGGAAGGTGGGCATCAAGCTCAACCCCGACAAATGTGTCTTCGGGGTGCAGGCGGGCAAACTCCTAGGTTTCCTCGTGTCCGAACGGGGCATCCAGGCGAACCCCGACAAAGTAGACGCCATCCTAGGTATGGAGCCGCCCAAGACAACGAGGGAGGTCCAGGGGCTGGCGGGCCGCATGGCAGCACTAAGCCGCTTCCTTTCCAGGGCGGCAGAGCGGGGCCTGCCATTTTTCAAGACACTCCGCGGGTGCGATGGATTTCGTTGGGACGGAGATTGCGCGAAGGCCTTCAACGAGCTCAAGGAGCACCTGGCAAGCCTCCCCACTCTGGTCGCCCTAGCACCAGAGGCTCCCCTCCTGATCTATCTGGCCGCGTCAGCCACCGCGGTCAGCGCCGTCCTCGTCTTAGAGGAAGGCGCCATGCAGCGGCCCGTATACTTTGTCTCTGAAGCCCTCCAAGGCGCCAAGACAAGATACACGGAGCTTGAGAAGCTCGCCTACGCGCTGGTCATGGCCTCCAGGAAACTTCGGCATTACTTTCTGGCCCACCCGATCACAGTGCCTTCCTCATTCCCCCTAGAAGAGATGTTACACAACAAGGAGTCCACAGGGCGCATCGGCAAATGGGCTGCCGAGCTCGCCCCCTTTTCCTTGACGTATGCTTCACGAACGGCAATCAAATCCCAAGTCCTGGCGGATTTTCTCGCCGAATGGACCTCGCCGGCCCAACCAATCCAGATGCACGACGACCCCGTCTGGACACTTACCATTGACGGAGCTTACGGCGTCGCGGGCGTAGGTGCGGTGATCGTCACGCCCGAAGGACAGCGTTTGCTATACTCGGCGCGCCTTGCCTTCCCCGCTACCAACAACACGGCTGAGTACGAGGCCCTGCTCTTTGGCCTGGCGAAGCTCAAGGCAGTCGGCGCGAGACGGGTGCTAGTCCGCACCGACTCGCGCTTGGTGGCTGGTCATGTGGATAAGTCATATCAAGCCAAGGACCCTGAGTTGGCCAAGCACCTTGCGGCTGTGAGGGCGAGGGAAAGGCACTTTTTGGGCGTCACCGTCAAGGCCATCCCACGCGCGGAGAACGAGCAGGCCGACGCCCTCGCTAAGGCGGCCAGCCAGCAACTGCCCCCCTGATGGGGCGTTTTACGAGATATTAGTGCAGACGGCCATCGCGCCGGACAACCGGGACGCGGCACTCGTCCACCACATTGACTGGCCAGGTGATTGGCGAGAGCCCATCTTCAATTTCTTGCAAGGCATCGCCGAGCTGGAGGACCCCGCCGAGCTCCGGCGCTTGCAGCACCGCGCAAGATCCTTCCAGGTGTTCGAAGGGATACTCTGCAAGAGAGGGGTTTGCGCACCGCTCCTGCACTGTCTCTCGACTGAGGGGGGAAAGGAGCTCCTTGCGGAGATCCACGCGGGCGCGTGCGGATCCCACCTGGCACCGAGGTCATTAGTTGGCAAGGCGTTCAGGCAAGGCTTCTACTGGCCAACTGCCATCACCGACGCCCAGGACCTCGTCCGTCGGTGCCAAGGGTGCCAGTGGATGGCGCGCATCATCCGCAGGCCCCCAACGAGCCTCAACCCTATTCCTCCGGTGTGGCCACTGGCACGCTGGGGCGTCGACATAGTAGGACCGCTTGCCCGAGCTCCAGGGGACCTCCGGTTCGTGGTGGTCGCGCTGGAGTATTTCTCCAGATGGCCGGAAGCGGTCGCCCTGGCTAAAGTAACTTCTGCGGCCATACAGCGCTTCCTCTGGCAAAACATCATATGTCGCTTCGGCGTGCCCCGGGAGCTCACGGTTGACAATGGCCTGCAGTTCGACGCCACCCTATTCAAAGACTATTGTGACAGCATGGGCATCACCCTCCGATTCGCCTTGGTAGGGCATCCCTAGTCCAACGGGGCGGTCGAACGGGCAAATGGCGCCATCTCCGCTGCCATCAAAAAGCGCCTGGTCGGGTTGCCAAAGGGCAAGTGGCCAAGAGAGCTTCACAGCGTTCTTTGGTCACTTCGCACAACGGTAACGCGCCCGATGGGATTCACGCCGTTCAAGCTCCTTTTCGGCGACGAAGCAGTGACGCCCGAGGAAATCAAGGCCGGCTCGCGGAGGGTCCTCGTCCAAGCACCCGAAGAGGAGCGCCGTGTGTCCTTGGACCTCCTCGACGGGCTACGGGCAGATGCAGCCCACCATGTCGAGAAGTATGCGCGGCAGATAATGCGCACTCGGGACCGCTCTATATGTGCGCGAGGATTCAAGCCTGGGGATCTCGTTCTCAGAGTGGCGCTTCAGGCGGAGACCGCGGGCAAGCTGGAGTCCAAGTGGGAAGGCCCATACATTGTGATGGAGGCATTGCCGAAGGGGGTGTACCGCCTCGCCACGCTCGAAGGACAAACCCTCCAGCACACATGGAATGCGGACAGGTTGCGGCGATACTACGCCTAGAAGTAGGACAACAAGCGTAGAGCCACCAGCCCTTTGTTATGCGATGCTCGCCCGCGCAAACGGAAGTTCAATAAAGATTGCTATTTCCAGAGCATTCCCTATCCGCGCTGAGCAGAACAAAGTCCACGAACTTTAAATAAGACGTAGCGTCGAGGTCTGCCTCCGCACGCGCGAGTCTCCGGACTATAAAGGAAGTCATAGTGTCGAGGTCCGCCTCCGCACGCACTAGTCCACGGACTTTAAATAAGACGTAGCGTCGAGGTCTGCCTCCGCACGCGCGAGTCTCCGAACTATAAAGGAAGTCGTAGCGTCGAGGTCCGCCTCCGCACGCACCAGTCTACGGACTTTAAATAAGACGTAGCGTCGAGGTCCGCCTCCGCACGCACTAGTCTACGGACTTTAAATAAGACGTAGCGTCGAGGTCCGCCTCCGCACGCACCAGTCTACGGACTCTAAATAAGACGTAGCGTCGAGGTCCGCCTCCGCACGCACCAGTCTACGGACTTTAAATAAGACGCAACGGGGGGACGCCCTCGCGCGCACCAGTCTACGGACTCTAAATAAGACGTAGCGTCGAGGTCCGCCTCCGCACGCGCGAGTCTCCGGACTATAAAGCAAGTCGTAGCGTCGAGGTCCGCCTCCGCACGCACCAGTCTACGGACTCTAAATAAGACGTAGCGTCGAGGTCCGCCTCCGCACGCGCGAGTCTCCGGACTATAAAGCAAGTCGTAGCGTCGAGGTCCGCCTCCGCACGCACTAGTCTACGGACTCTAAATAAGACGTAGCGTCGAGGTCCGCCTCCGCACGCGCGAGTCTTCGGACTATAAAGCAAGTCGTAGCATCGAGGTTCGCCTCCGCACGCGCCAGTCCACGGACTCTAAATAGGACGTAGCGTCGAGGTCCGCCTCCGCACGCGCGAGTCTCCGGACTATAAAGCAAGTCGTAGCGTCGAGGTTCGCCTCCGCACGCGCCAGTCCACGGACTCTAAATAAGACGTAGCGTCGAGGTCCGCCTCCGCACGCGCGAGTCTCCGGACTATAAAGAAAATCGTAGCGTCGAGGTTCGCCTCCGCGCGCGCCAGTCCACGGGCCCTAAATAAGACGTGGGCGTCCTCCCTGCGCGCTCTACAGAATATAAACAAGATGCGGAGGTCTTCCCTTCGCGTTCGGCGGCAGGTAACACCAAGAAAGGTACTACTTGGTTTCGTTATAAAAGCAAAGGGGTTACATGGTTACAAGCATACGAACCAGTACATCATCCCCCCGCCCTACCCGACCAACAACTCAGGCTTGGCGCGGTGCGGGCGAACCCGTGCCGTCGTCGCCGTGACGCTGAAGGACTCCTTCGAGCCAGTGGAGGAGGTCCCCCTCTCCATGCAGCGTCTGCTGCACGGCGACCCTCGCTGCATCTTCCCCGAAGCGGCCCCAGATCCGTTGATGGAAGTTCTGCAAGCTAGGCTCGATGGAGCGAATGGCGTCCGACATAACCTCGGGTCGGCCAGGAGGATCCAGTTGAGGATTCGCCAGCTCATGGGTATGTCTGCACCCACGAGTGTGAAGCAGGGCGAGGGCGAAGCACGCACCAACATAGCCGCAGTGTTCGCCAAACGTTCTGGCACCACGAAGAGCAACCCCTGCCCCCTCGTCGATCAACCCGAGCGTCTCCGATAGGGCCTCCGGCCCATGCGTAGTGTCCGGCACCCTGACGCACAGATCTCGGAGGGCCTGGTTCAGAGACTCCATGGCCCGCCACGCCGACGTGGACGCATTTTCCAAGGCAAGGCTATTCCCTACAGCAGACTCCGTCAGCTGGGCGTTCTCCCCTTCTAGGACGGCGATCTGCTGCAGGAAGGCGGTGCGCTCCTCAGCCGCAGCGCACTTGGCTTCCGTGGCCTCGAGTTGTGCGGCCGCCATGGCGCCCTCCAGCGCGCGAAGTTCTTCATCCTTCGCTGCGAGAGCATTGTTTGCTTCACGAAGGCTGGCTTCCAGAGCCCTCCGCTCCCGAACACGGGCCTCGTCAAAGATCCGGCTAAGGGCAAGCGTCTGGCAAAAACAATAAGTCAGCAGGCGCCCAGCAGTACCTTGCAAGCTGAAGCGCACATATTTACCCTCATCTCGGAGGCCTGCAGCGCGAGCGCTAGGAGATCCCCCTCGCATGACGACAACATCTCTCGGTCAAGGCCGTTGTCGGCACGCTCTGCGGCTGCGGTGAGGACGCGAAGTATCTCCAGCCGAGAGAGGAAGTCCGCGCGCGCGAGCCCCGGCCCCAACGCGCCAGGATTTACCGAGGCCGCGGCTGCGTCAACAGCAACGGACACCTGCGGGGCACCCTGCACAAGGCTTTCGACTTCGCGCATACCCCCGTTGCTTGATCCTTCGCCATGTCCGAGAGAGCTCGTCTCGCCTGATGTTGGCAGAATGAGCGAGCAGATCGGAGAGAGTCTCGCGAAGTCACGAGAGGAAAGGGACTCACGCCTACCTCCTGCGCCTCTCGTCGCGGTAGGAAGGGGCGCCGTTTCGACGGCCAAGTGGGAGGCGGGCGCCTTGCTGGTCGGCGAGGAGGTCTTCTCGGCCGCGCCAGGCGCCGTAATCCCGCGACAAGGCCCCGCAACGGCGTATCGACCCCTCGCTGGCGGCGGGGACTGCGTCCGAGGGCGTTTCGCCTGCGGTGGCACAAGCGATTCTTCCGGGGCAACACCAGCTATGGTTCCCGTCGCCCCCACGGTTTCCTCTGTAGGGGGCGCGCCCTCGCCGGCCGCTGTGGTTGATAGCGCTCCATCAACCGTGGTTTTCTCGCCGGGAACGGTGCTGCCCCCCGGGTTGGAGAGTTCCAGCTCAACGATGGCCGCGAGCACGGGTTCGTTGGCGTCGGCAGAGGGTGCCGGGGGATCCGAGGCGGCGCGCTCCTCCGAAGCAGTGTGGCCGGGCCCACCGCCGGTCGCACGCCCCATCTCAGCTGTGATAGTCGCCGAGGGGCCTGCGCGGTCGCATACGGCAGACGGGGAACGGGCCCGGCGTCGCGAAGATAACACCCCCGCAGGGCTATCACCGTCATGAGTGCCCGGAGTCCCGGCGGGAAGCTCCCCCGGCACCGAGCGCTCGGGCACAGTAATGCCCAGAGCCTCGCATGTGCGGTTTACCCGCCCTTGCTTAGCCGCCTTGACTGCGGCCTCGCGAGCCTGGTGCTCCTTAAGCGTGTACGGGCCGAGGAGCGCCGCAACCGCGCGCTCCGCATCCTCTAGCCGAGCCACTGCGCAGGAGATCACGTCAGTCAGGCAGAGACCAAACGGATACAGTGCCACGCGTAAAACGTGCCGGGCGACTTACAAGGAGCGGAGGGCGGAAGTAGGCGAGATACGGATGGGCTGAACCCGTCCTCGCGGGGGCCGTTCTGTCCAACATACTTCCCCCGGGAGGAGAGGGGCGCCGCCCCATACATTGTGAACTCCTCGGCTAGGTCGCACAGGCTCATTCGACGGGCGACACCGACAAGACTCTGTAGCTTTCGCGTGTCGTCAGTCTCTGCCTTCAGACTCGGCGTACTGTTAAACGAGATCGGCCCACCTCGGCATTGCATCCCGCTCTTGTCGGTCACGGTGTAGTAGAACCACTACCGAGTCCAGCCGGACTCCCATTGCCTCGGCGAGGCTGGCGCGGGGAACAACGTCGCGCACGACGCCCGGAGCACGAAGTCCACACCGCCGAAGTTGGACACCGCCCCGTCAACTTTTCGGGGTCGACAGCATGCGTCGTGCAGTGTGGCGAATAAGCTCGCGTTGGGACGCCCCCCCTCTGTCCGCATCGCCCACGTGAAGACAGCTAGGCGGAGTATTGCGTGGGGCGTCAGTTGGGCTAGCTCCAACTTGTAGGCCTGCAGGACTTCGCCCACGAACAACGTGGAGGGCATTCGAAGACCGGCGTCGAAGAACGCGACAAAAACAATCGCCTCCATTGCCCGGGGCTTCGGCTCCGTCTCGTCCCGACGGGGTAGGCGAGCCCCATCGCGATCCACGATCTTCCTCTCATCCACGAGTTGCTGCAGCGTCCCTTCGGTCACACGGCTCTTCCCCAGCACACGGGAACAGCTGCCTCCCGAGTGCTCCATGGCGTCCCACCACTTATTGGCGCGCGAGTTCCCCCGCGGCACCAGCTCGTACTCCCTGGAAGGATGGGACGCCTCACCCTGGCTAGGCAAGGAACCGCTGCGGGGATGGTAGGTGGCGTCGTCATGGCTAGCCATCGCTCTTCATGACCAGGGAGAAAGAAGCAGGGAAAAGAGCAACTGGCGTTACAATTAGCACGGGCGGAAGCAAAGCGGTAGATCAAAAACAGACAAAAAGCAAGCAAGGGTGCCTCCACCTCAACACTGGCACCTTATAAAGGCCGCTCGCCTCTCATGTGGCTCGAAGCGCAGACAGATCAAACTCGCAGCGATTCGGCTGCCCACGTTTTGGAAAGCAGAACCGCCGGGGCTTAGAGGGCCGTGCCCGGTAGGTGACCAAGCAACGCCTCCACGCCCTCAACACGCGTCCAACTTCCCTGGGGAAGAGGCGAACGGCCGCGGTCACGCAACCGCTCACATCCCACGACGCACCAGTCGTGAGTCGCCGCGTGTCCCACCCGCAGAATGGCAGACGGCACGATGCGACAGCCTGCCTTCTGCCAGGCCAGGCATCGGCGTGATTCCAGCCGCCATTAAAAGCGCACTACCAGACTGCAGGGTCACAACAACTCCAACGCGCAACAATATCGGCGCCAAGCTCCAATTTTAGCGCGGGGACGGAGCGCGCACGCGCGTCTACTTTGACTAGGCGCCAGCCTCCGCTGCCACCCGTTCGAAAGGTAGGGGACGGAGCGCGCGCGTCTACTTCGACTAGGCGCCAGCCTCCGCTGCCACCCGTTCGAAGGGTAGGGGACGGTGCGCGCACGCCTCGGCTTCGACTAGGCGCCAGCCTCCCCTGCCACCCGTTCGAAGGGTAGGGGACGGAGCGCGCGCGCGTCTACTTCGACTAGGCGCCAGCCTCCGCTGCCACCCGTTCGAAGGGTAGGGGACGGAGCGCGCGAGCCTCGGCTTCGACTAGGCGCCAGCCTCCGCTGCCACCCGTTCGAAGGGTAGGGGACGGAGCGCACGCGCCTCGGCTTCGACTAGGCGCCAGCCTCCGCTGCCACCCGTTCGAAGGGTAGGGGACGGAGCGCGCGCGCCTCGGCTTCGACTAGGCGCCAGCCTCCGCTGCCACCCGTTCGAAGGGTAGGGGACGGAGCGCACGCGCGTCTACTTCGACAAGGCACCTTCCATCCCAGGCCTCGGGCTCCCCAACCACAAGCTCGGAGGAATTCACAGGCCGCAGGGGACGGAGGGGGCCAAAGGACTCGGCGACATGGCTTCGGCCCTGTGAAGCCCTTCACCATGAGAGGCTCCTGTCGTAGGGGTGGCCCCCCACCTAAGCCCAGCAGGCCTGTTAGGAGGTTATAAGAACCAGAGTAACATGTGTAATGACATAAGTGCCCCTAATGGGGAGGTACGGATGTAAGGGCATAACTGTAAAAGCATACTCCATATGAATATATATATCAGGATGAGGGGGAGGATGAGGCAGAACACTCCCACCTCTCCACTACCATCTCTCTCTCTGTTTGGTCTGTAACCACAACAACCGTATATACCATTCGGTCATACTGTACCGCAGTATTACCGTCAATTACACACCAGTACTACCAATTTTCCTTACAATGCATAGTTGGCTTCAGAATTTAAATTCAAATGCATGCTTGACCTTTGTCTCGAGCCATGTCAATCTTAGCATGCATCTCCATGGCGTCAAGAAAAATCCGGGACTAAACCTTTTAAACACTTGATAAACTTGTTAGTCCCATTCACAAATAATTGAATATAAAATAATATGAGTATATATGAACTACACAAGTTTTATACACTCAATGGACATGTTTCAAAGTAGATATCCCCAATATATGCGGAAAAAGAAATATGGATCAATACAAATGAAACCACAAAACATAGAGTGAACTCTCTCCAAATGTATGCATACAAAAATATGTAATAAAAATACATGCACATATTCAAGTTAGACTTTTGGAGGAGTTCAACCTATATTTTAGATCCAAGGAATGTAACAAGATAAGAATATAACATTGAATGCATACCTCCATGATTTTCACTATTCAATCTAAATGAAACTAAGCAAATTATATTCAACAAATGAGTTAGTCTCATATTTAGATTTGTTATTTATGAGTTAAGACTCATATTTAGATGTGTCATTAATCACCAAAACTAATCTAATTGGAGCTTAAACTTACAATCACCCCCTTTTTGGTGATTGATGATAAATCCGTCATTAATGACAACATTTGGATATAAATTAACACATGATAGAAATTTAAGCTATTAAACTATATCCATGCACGTCACTAAGCAATTCAAACATCTTGCATATGGGAATGACATGCTTGATGTATATAGGTGGCTATGTGTATGAATGAGATGATCCACCTCAAGGCATGCACTAAATAAGGTGAAATCACAAGACAATATATCAATAATCCAAATGCAGCAATAATTAGCAAACAAATTCTCCCCCTTTTGGCATTACTCATCAAAAATGCAAAAGAAAGTTAAGCCACTATGGTGACTTTCAAACATTCAGAACTTGGTAATGAATTAATCTTAATTTGGTTATAACAAGTGTAAAATAGATACATTTGGCTAATTTGGGGGTTTGGATTTAAGAAATTTTCAATAAAAGACAAGAATTCCACAAACTCCCTCTTTGTGGCCTAAAAGAGCAAAACAACTTTAAATGAGGCCATATTTTGAGTTAATAAAAGGAAATGACATTTGAAACATATTCAAAGAAGCTTACTCTTGAAATCTCCTCAAAATAATTTTTCAATTTGCAAAAGAGCTCAAAAAGATAAAGCCAAAGCTCCTTAATGCATTTTGAAAAGCAAAGAAAATGAGCTCTGAAAAATATAAGATAAATCATGAAACATGTCCTTGCAAATAAAGTCAAGTTTCATTTTGGGAGGCTCTCCCAAATCTCAACCATTTTGAAGATACGAAAATCATAAAACATCAAAAAAACTGAAAGTTTCATATTTTCATGATTTTTCATTCCAGTTGGGCTTTGAGACATGGCTGAAAAACAGACCAAATGATCTTCAGAAAATCTGAGAAATTTTGGAATAGAATATCAACTATAGGGATGAAAATTCATTATTACGCCTTCCTAAAAATATGAACCCATTTGAACATACAAAAATCACAAATCTACTCAAAACTATGTAAAACTTTGAATTTTCAGCATTTGAGCAAAAAGTGAAAAAGTCAAAACATTTTCAAATTAAATTAAAATGCTTTCAAATTTTTTGGAAACAAACTTTGGATTCCTGAGAAAATTTTCCAATAGGAATTTTTGAAAAAGGAGTCACCATTCAATAGTTATGCCAAAATGAGCTTTGTTTGCAACTTTTTGCATGAAGAGAGGAGAAATACAAAAACCTTTGAAAATAGGTGCAAATTTTTTCAATTTAGAATTTGTACTAATTAAATCAGTTATCAAAAATAATTCTTGTGAAAGGATTTTTTTTGCAAAAGATATGGCAAAATGCACTTTGTATGCATGAGGATAGATTTGTTTTTCATGCAAAGCTCAAAATCCAGTCCAATTTGAATTTCATGGAGTTTCCCACTATCTTAGCTTTCTATGAGTTATAAATACTATTTCAAGCTAAGATACACAAAAAAATTTAGCTCAAATAGCCAAACTCATAATATGCAAGAATAGGACGTCTTAGGTCAAGACTTGTTTTTCAACGAACTTCAAATGAATATAAATTTTCAACAATTAGCCTTTTGTGAAAACTTTGAATAAGAGAAATATTTGAAATGACCAACTCTATGAGTTTGGTATTTATCACATTTCAAAAACTCAACATATTTTGATTTATAGAAATATATCTATTCAAAAAGAAGATCACATAAGATCCTTTTGAGACCAAATTTGCTATTTTGTTTCTAAAATAGGAATTTTTGCTCCAAAAGCATTGAAATCATTGAAATAAATATTTAAATACTTTCATTTAGGTTTTCACAAATTGAAGTATTTTAAAAAATATTTTTGACTTTTGACCAAAGAGTCTCTTTGAAAAGAGTTAAAGTTCCAGATCATTGACAATTTCACTCCATAGAGACCAAATGAAGAAAATGAGAAAGAAAACCATGCATTTACAGATCCATAAATTATTTTGGGCAATTAGAAAAATATTTTTCCAATATTAATAGTTTACTCAAAATATTAATATGTTTTTCACAAAGAAAAACTGCCCCTTACACAAAGGATTCTCTTGGCATTGCTTTCTTCTCTTTTGACACACAAAAGATTTTTTTTCAATCTTGGCATCTTCTCTTTTGCCATTTCTCCCCCAATTAAATTTTCTCTTCCTCTTTGTCATCTGGCATCAAGAATTTTTAACATCAAACATTTCTTATTTTCTCCATAATAGGTACTTTTAACCATTTGTGGTGATTTTGTCTTTTCCATGAAGAGCATACATTACTTTAACATTTATACTACTTATGATGACAATAGATAACACTTGTGAAAATAAATGATACTAAGTATAATTGATTCCATTTGTAGAAACTTGAAACCACTTGTGAGCGTAAATGATACAAAGTATTATTGATTCCATTTGAGGAAACTTGATATCACTTGTATGAACAACTACTATTCCTTATAAACACAAGGTTGATTTCACATTTGATCTTCCCAACTTGTGAATACCAAATTTAAATTCGTCTTGAATAATGGACGTACCACTTGTAGATCACATGTAAACCACTTGATATACTAATAATTTTAAATTTTTGAATTTTGGCTAAATGGCTCAATTTTGAAAATCAATACTAGCACTAAATCAATTTGGGCACACTTAGGGATGTGATATATATAATTATGATTTAGCACTATCTTTAATGTGCCACTTACCCATCTTGCTCAAGATTGCAATAATGAAGTTTTGAACAAGAGTAAGAACACATTTTAAAAAGGATTTTTCATGAATGCAATGCAACCTACACAAGGCTAAGGGCTAGATACTTCAATCTAAATACTTGTTACTAAGATGGCATTGATGCTTGATGTGACAAGATCATCCTCATGCTTAGCTCTATTTTTGCACATGGTGCAGTTCACCTCTTCATGAATGAGCCAAGTCTCCATTACCTCTCCAAATACCTATTAAGCATTTAAGCGCATTTTGGTACCCAAAACTTGGTTGGGTCCACGAAGATTAGTCATAATAGACTTGAGCACCCAAATAGCCCTAGCAATAGTCTTAGGTGAACTAACACATCTAGCAATCACCCTACCATCTTTAGCATTCCTAAGCAAATAATGATCACTATAGATAATAAACTTAGGAGTGATACTTTTGGGACAATCCTTACTAAAATATCCCTTCTCCCAACAATTGTGGCAAGTTTGGCATTTGTTACCTCTTCATATCTTCTTATCTTGCTTATTGCGGGTTGCCCCTTTCTTGATGATCTTGACTTGTTATCCACTTGATTTGCACACACCGAGGCAAAGTTACCCTTCTCATTTCAAGCATGTCACTTGACATTCTTCGTGTGTCTAGAATTGTGCCATGTCCTGCTATTCTCCTTGGAGATGAAGCCAATACCTCTCTTGTAATTCAACCTTCATTGCTTACTCAAGATATGATCAAAAGAGGCCTTCACTTTGTAGCACTTCTCCAAGTCATTGCTCAACTTGGAGATTTTGGCCTTGAGCTCTTTGTTAGTCTCAACAAGCATAAAGGAAATAGAAGCATCTAATTGAGAGCAACAAGGCATGCCAACCAAATCATCACAAGAGGTGGATATGCTAACCTTAGATATCATATAAGCGTTAGAAGCTACACATGGCATATCATCTAATAAATCACATGTAATGCATATATCCATCTTGGACTTGGTGAGAACTTTGAGAAGGAGATTCTCATGAGCTTCCTTTAGCTCATCATAAGAATCCTTTAGAGAAAGAAATTCTTTCTTCAAGATTTTGAATTTCAACTACACCTTGCCAGGGTACTCATTCAAGTTCTCTAGTATACCCATCAACTCATCATATGTAGGTTCATCGCAATTATTTACGTTATCATTACCTTTTGCCATAAAGCAATGACTTGATATGGATTGTAATAGCCCAGCTATTTTTTTCAAAATATTTAGAAAAAATAATTAAAATAAAATCAAGTTTTCTTTGGTGGCCTAAATTTTGGAGATTTTATTTACCTGTTTTCGGATTTTAAAAAGGCTTTTCTTAAAAGTAATTTAATTGAAAACATAAAAATATTACTAAATAAAGAGTGTTTTTAATTTCTGTGAACTTCTATTTCAAACTAATTATTTTAAAGAATTTGGCATTTATCTGGATTTTTTGTGCTTTTCAGGATTTTAAAAATCAATTTCAAAGATAAAAAGTATTTTGTAAAAATTAGAAGACCAAATTTAAGTTGGAAATATTTTTACTATGTATAAAACATCTCCAAAAATTTCTAAGATTTTTTTTGGAATCTTGAGACTTTATTTGCTATTTTCTAAGTATTTTTAAACCTTCCTAATGTTTATGGAAATCAAAAGAAAAATCTAAACCCAAAATCTCCCTAGGCTGACACGTGTCGCTCCCTGGTTCAATCCATTCTCGCCCAGTTTAATCCTAGCTGCCCACTTTCACCTATCACTTTGTTCCTTAGCCAGCGGACTGGATTTAATCCATCCCCACCCGATCTAATCTCGGGCATCCGCCCTCACTTAACCCCCTCCCTCTCCATCCGACGGCCTTAATCTATTTCATCGATGCATGGCTATCATCCGTCCACCCACTCCCCCCTCCACTCTCCTCAGTCACTGACATGTGGGGCCTACCTCTCAGCCCATCTTCTCCCTCTCCTTCTACCTCCTCCAGCCGACGCCATTGACGCCCTGCTCGAGCTCATTAATCGGCTGTTTCTTCTCGTTGGCGCGAGCATTCAACACCTTTGATGACCCGCTAAGCTGCCCGAGTTTATTTCGGCTGTTTCCCCCTCTTTTAAACCCCACTTCCTCGCCTTTACGCACCACTACTCCGGCCTTCAATCCCAGTGAGCAAATCCCTGTCCGTTACCCCTCTTCGCCCTTATAAAACCCCACCCCAGGCATCGCCGTTCCTCACTCCAGCTTCCCCTCCCTCTCCCTCTCTAGGGCCTCAAAGCTCCCCAACACCACTCGCCTCCTCTCCGAGCTGCGGCAAGAACTTCGGCGAGCAATTGTCGTCGCCTCAGACCGCTCCTTGCCTCACCATCGCCACCTTCGTCTTTGTCGTGCCTATGCGATTATCCTCTAACCCTACGCTGTCAACCAGCGCCGCCAGAACACCGTCTTCACCGGAGTTGATCACTGCCGCCATTTCTCTATCATCACCGACCACCCTCCGATCATCGTCGAGCACCGCCGAAGGTACCAAGGGACTCTCCATCGCCTCCTCTTGCTCTTGAGCTCCTCCCCGTGCACCGCCACCCGCCAGAACGCTGACAACCATTGGGTTCCAAGCACCGCTCTGTGCCGGCGAGGCCACATCAGCACACGGGCGACGTGGTCGCCAACGTGGCTGCCACCTTGAGCCGTGTGGACGCCATCTCAGCGCTGAGTGCCACGCCAGCCTAGTGTGCCACCTCAGCTTTCTCTCTGGTCCATGAACTTAGTTCACCATAGGCCCGAGCCCACCTATGAGTGAAATAAAATCCTTTTCCTGTAGAAAACTAAATCGACCGAAAATTCATTTCGCTTGCTGGCGTCACCCTGACGCCATAACTTCCTTTTTCCATAGAAAAATAATTCCATCAAAAATCATTTCCCCTGCTGACGTCATAATCCAATTTTTCAGCACAAAAATAATTCCAGAAAATCCAATTTATTCTCTCATTTCAAACTTCCAAAAGCCCATGCTCCTTCATCCTAACTCCGATTGGACCGGTTCAAATTTCTATATTCCTCTAAAATACTAATCTACCCATTTCTAGACATGGTGTTTATTTGAATTTATTTGAATTTTATTTGAGTTTGGTGGGTTATTTTCACGTGTAGACTGCGACGATTTAGAGGAATTCTTTGACGACAATTCTCACCAATTCGCGAAGCAAGGCAAGTTACACACCTTGACCATGTTGATCCCAGTTTGTAAATAAAATTATTTTGTTTTAAATTATTCTGCATGCATACTTTTATTCAACATATTTCGATGCAGTTTTAAATTTAGTTATCACCTACTTGTTAATACCTCCTTTGCCATTGATTCCCCAATACCTTGTCACCCTAGAATAAAACTTTGGTTAGTAAACTAGTATGGACTAGAGAAATTGTATATCAAATACGTAGACCTGCTTAGACATAATTTTTGTTTTGAGATAACTTTTTACATAAAATGATAAGTTTTCAAATGTACTCTTGGCTTCGGTGAGTCAAGAAAGTCTATAAATTATTTCAAAATAAAATATAAAAATTGGTTTAGACTTAGGCAAATGGTTAGGTGGTGGGTGCTTGCTGGCATGCATTGTTGTTTAGTGACACAATGTTGATTGCCAAGCACAAGGGGGGTATGTGGTTTGAGCCTAAGTCAAATTAAGGACCGGTCTGTGAGCTACTATTGCAAAGCCCTATCTACTACCACAAGGCTGGTATGGGACAACCTTGGTTGACTAATTTGTAGGTCCCAACCTGAGTCTCGCTGTAGGTTGAAAGTGAGCGTGGCGTAGGCTATGGGAAGTCTCAATCGGCTCAAAAGGGGGTCCCGATATGGTGGATTCCTTACTAGGGTGAAACCTTAGTATTGGCTTGGCCAGGTTGAAGGCTTTGTATTGTAAAGGCCTTGTCATGATCTCCTCACCGCACACCAAAGGAAGTGTGCTTATTCGGTGGCAATATGGGATGATCATGTCTTGTGGGTAAAGTTGTACAACCTCTACAAAGTATATAATCTATTTTGGATAGCTGTGCCCACAGTCATGGGTAAGCTGAGTAAAATTTTTCATGGATTAGACTTTGTTTTTCAAAATGGTTTACGAAAAACCTTATGGATGAATGGAATCCATGAGAGATTAAAAAACGTATGGATTGAATGAATCCATATGAGATCTTTTTGGGAAAGATGGTCTGGGTGGGATGCTCGTGGATAGGTTGGTATGGGTGTGGACCTGCACTAATGGTATCTATTTTGATTACAATGGTGTTTTTACCTACTGTATTAAATTCAGCAATTTCAATCTATTTACTGTATTTCTTAAATGTTGTTTTATGCTCAAATAACCCTATATGCCTTCACTTGTTAGCCTTGAATTATTGTGCATTTTCCCGTGTAACTTGCGGAGTACATTTTATGTGCTCACCTTGCCTAATTCTGTTGCCAGAGGACTGCTTGAACTTCGGTGAGGATTAAGACTTATAGGTCGCGTCTTACTGTCATTTGCTTGTGGGAAGGATCGTTGGGTTTCTTCTGCTTTGGTTTTCTTTTTCCTTCCGCTGCCTCTATTTAATTTTGGTTTATGGACCATTGATGTAAAGTTTGGCTATTAGACCCATATTCAGTTAAATAATGTTTGTCATTGTGCTTGATATATATATCTCTATTATTACTGTGTGCACTAACTGATCCTTGACTAGTGCGATTAACACAGAGGGTTTCGGAGTTGTTGCTCTGGGATTCGACATGGATGGGGTTGAGGTCTCATTGTTGTCAGAGCTAGAGATTGACCATTCTTCTCCCGACATCCACTCTTCTTTGCAATCATCCTTGGTTGAGATGGACCTTTCATAATAATCTTGAAATTGTGTCCACATCTCATGAGAGTTCTTGAGATTGCATGTGGCGTCAAACACCTGTATACTCAAATCACTAAATAAAGCGTTATTTGCTTTAGCGTCGAGATGTGTGCATTTCTCTTCCTAAATAATTGGAGCATGGGGATCCTTTGGAGGAGAAAAACTCATATCTACAATTCGCCAAATTTTAGGACTCATGGCCTTAAAACAACAAGACATGCAGAGTTTCCAAATATCATAATGCGGAGTTTACCGTGGTATTGGAAGACTTGCCGGTCTCCCCTAGTCCACATTGAGCTAAGCCCAAACAAATTTGACTGGCTCCACAAATTAAACCAAACACCTCGATTCTACTAGTGGTATGTAACATCCCAAAATTCGGATGTTCAGAAATACCGAATTTTTTGAACTTTTTCTTGCAATTTGCTAGCATCCCAATTTCTTTTAAATATTTATTTGAAATCTTTTCAATTTTGTGACATGGAATTAATATATATTGAGAAATAATATCCAAAGTAAAAACAATAATGGTGTTAATAAAAGAAATGGAAATCCGAGGATCTACACACAAATTAAAATTCAAGTATTAAATAATGGAAATAAAAATTTGTAATCCAATTTAATTAGGTAAATAAAAGCAATGGCTAAAGGAATATTAAAAACTCGCATCTAAATAATTAAACTGAGAATTCAAAATTTTGAATATCATGCAAAACTTGAAATTAGTAAATCCTAATATAAATTAAAATTTAAATTAAAAATCCAAATTTGAAATTTTCTCATTTTTCCTCTCCTCTCACTCTCTCCCTCTCTCTTACATGTGGGGCCCCACCTTTTTCCTCTCTCCTCCTCCTCCTCCCTCCTGTTCCCATGCTCTGCCCGCGGGCCTGCCTCCTCCCCTCTCTCTCTTCTTTCTCCTTCCTCCTCCCCTCTTTCGTTTTCCTTTCTTCTCCGTTCTTCCGTCGTCACTCTCTGTCTTCACTCCCGACCGGGCGACCCCGCTGCTCCTGTGCGCCCGTCAGTGCCTGTGCCCGCGTCGCCATCACGTCGTGTGTCGCCTCCATTGCGTCCCCGCCTGGCCACCGGCGTCTTGGCACTCGCACCCACGTCGCTGCCCAGTCCGCACCTGCCTTCATCGCGTCACCACGCCTGCTCCCATTGCCCTCACATCTACACCCATGCCTTGCCCTCGCCATCACATCCCCTATGCCATTCCCTACCAACCGCACGCCGCGCCCTAAGCACGCCCGTCGTCTGGCTATGCGTCGCTTGCGTCGACTACAGACGCCGCCGTCCCATACTGGCCACTATTCCCTTGTCTCTAGCAATAGTGCCTCCACAGCACTTCCCTCTCCGGCTATAAATAGCTTCCCCGGCCTTGCCTTGCTCCCCCAAACTTTCCCCACTTTCTTCCTTCCTTTTTCCATCGGTTCGGCCGAGCTCAAGTAATGGCCGCCGGTGCCTTCACGCCATTCCGGCCACAACAGCTGGCCCTTTCCCAAATTGAGTGTGTCACGGCATGTCTCCGCTCCCCATCTGCTTCCCCTCCGAGCTAATTGGACTCCTGCGTGCCGGAGCTCACCGCCCGGTGCTTCCTCCGCATTGCCGGCCAAAACCACCGCCGCCAGCGCTACTCCCTCCTTGGTGACCCCCGGTTTGATTCCTCATAGTGGGAGCATCTCCTCGGCATACCGAAGCTTCCCCAACTTTTGGCCGACGCCCTCCACTACCCGAGAACCTCCCCCACAGCGACCTCCCCGTGCCGCCCCTGGTCCTCGTTGTCGGCCCACCTCAGCATCCCACCGACCGTGACAACTACTTGGGTAAGTTCCACTAGTCTCTCTCATGCTCATGTGCTCACCAATTCTCCCTCTCCTCCATGCCAGCGCCGCCGCCCCATTCCTCTCCTAGCTCTGGCCACTTTGGGCTGCCGCCCGCCCACCTCATCACCGCCCCGACCGACGCACTGACTCCCAGAGCTCCCTCACCTTCTCCACAACCCATTTTGGTGGTTGCCACTCCCTCCCTGGCCACCGCCTGCTACCAGCGAGCCCAGCATTGAGCACCGCCGAAATCCTCTGTTTTGCCTAGCCACCCCCTCATCTCATCTAATTAATTGCATCGACTTAGTCACTTCAGGGGTAACCTAGTTGGTCAGCCGAGCCGGTTGCCAACACCAGGCCCTGTGTTCGAATCCTATTTCCCCCACAATTTTTTATTTTTCTTTTCTTTAATCCATTTCAATTAAGAAAAACTAAGGGAAATTAAAAATTAACCCATGGGAGCTAATAAATTTGATTACGATGTACATAAGATTATTTAAGATTTAATATTGGATTAATTATCATATATGAGGAATTAATGTGGCTTGAATATTTATTTAAAGTAATTATTAATAAAGGGGCAATAATATAAGATGGCTTTAGTGAAATGTCCAAATTTAATAATCCCAACCTGAGGGTAACAAGGTGAACGACAAATCAAGCGGCTTCATAAAATTAATTAAACAATATGCCATAACCATTTAAAATGAAATACACATTTAAATTAGAAAGTCATAATTTAAAACATAATCCCCGCCATTAGCATGTCGCCAATAAATAAATCTCAATGGTGAATTTAGTTAAAAATGATAGTGAAATATAGTTGCGTATAGCAAGCTTGGACCTATGTAAATAAGAGTTTAATTAAGATTAAATTATGTAGATGCTAAGTAAAAGGATAAAATATCAATGTCAGTTGGTTCTCAGAGTGGCTCCAAATTAAAAGGTCATATTAATATATAGGTAGTAAAATATAATAGCCCTAGTTCATCAAGCATTGAAATAATCTCACCAATATATATACAATCTGAAGTAAACATTTAAACAGTTATACGATTAATTGATAATTAGGACCGCATAAAATGCTACATATCAAATTACTAGCAATATGAATTAATTCGATAAGCTAAAAGACATATACATCGCATATGGAACCCCTGCCTTAAATTCATAAATAGCCACACTCGACCCATACAATACTTAATGCCCACTAAATTCATACACATGTCCATATGTCGAGCTAGACTCATGGAACTTTCTTAATAAATATAAAATACCCAAAAAGAAGTTACTAAATTAAAAGATCGAGATATGGCATTCTATCATTAGCTATGCCAAGCCATCTTCGAGTTCTAAGCATGATATTCTTGTAAATATTCCCTTATCATGAACCTTCCTTAACATCCATCTCGGCGAATTCCCCTCAGCCATTCATCACTTCGCTCCAACCCTATTTGACTCCGTCAATACTCCGCGCCCAATCAACCTTGTCTCAAGACACCTATTAACTCATAATAAAGCTAAGTTGGGTTTATTTGGATTTATTTGTACCTTTTGAGTTATTTGCATTTATTTGGATTCAGTTGCATAGCACGGAATTAGAAATTGGAGTCCTGAAGATTCAATAGATCAAGCGAGACCAAGATCGAGGTGAAGATAAAGACTAGAAGCTCAAGACCAATAAATGAGAAAGCTTTGAGTAAGTTCAAGACCGCGGTAAACCACGTAAGGCGAGTCAATACTTGATCATGTTGAACCTACATTTTCTGCAAATTACTTTTGTTTAAATTATCAAATTGCATGCTGTTATTTCATATGCAAATATATGTTAGTTTTAAGATTCTAGTTATATGCCCATTATTTGACTTGTTAGCATTACACCTCTTTTGGAATATTTGAATATTTGAGCCTTGTCACCCTAGCAAAATTATAATGATAAAACTTTCGAAATTAAGTCTATAATTATATGCCATGCTTAGTACTGCTTAGATACTCGGGGGCACAAAAATGCCCCAAGCATCACTTTTAATCATGAGAAACTGATTTGAGAAGTCATGGGTGGAAATGACTGGTATATTTTGACATGATTATTTTATGCTCCTAAAAACCCCTACTTGCTTAAATATCTAGGCAGATGGTACAGGGGCTAGTGTGTGGTGCAGTAGAAGCACGGTGTGTGGATTACGGTTGAACCGCCTAGATAACCCTTAGGACTGAATCTTATCCTGACCTCCTATGTAAAATAGTACAACCACAAGTCTGCAAGTTGCAACTTGGCTAAGTAAATCTATCGAATCGTCAGACTCATCTCACCGGTAGTGGAAAGGAGTGGAATATTGTAAGGGCAAGGGGAGGCCTAAAGGGACACTGAGAGGAGGGTGAAGTTTCCCAGTCATACTAGCATTATGGAGAGTGGAGTCCGAATGCGCTAGTATCCATGGTAAACATCATGCGCATCGTATAGGACCCACCGCAAGTGGGAGCAGCTCATAGGGTGAGATGACAAAAGGGGCCAGATATTTTGAAAAGTTACTGTGATGATCTACTCAAATGCATGACTAAGGAATCGTGTGGAGCAACGAGTAGATTATCTCTTGTGGGTAAAGTGTACAAACTCTGTAGAGTAAAAACTATTCAAATAGCTGTGCCCACGGTCAAGGGCAGACATGGGAACTTAACCAGATATAGTTCTATTTTAAAACTTTGTGGGTGGAATTAGAAAAGTGGAGGGCAGTGTAAAGCCCTGATTTGTGTTGCCCTGGGTGTCGCCCCAGTGATAAGGTAAGTGGTCATAATGCTGAAAGATTAGGTCTTAGGAAATTTCTATGGATCATATTTTAAAGGCAATGTGCTCACCCTCGCTCATTCAATTAATCTAGAATCAAGAGTCAGATCTCTATGCTTCAGCAATGCATCTGGTCAGGATGGTGAAGAAGATGAAAAGGTCAAGAACTAGGTCACGTACCCTAGTTGGCTACCTATGGGCACGTTATGAGGGTCCCACCCATGTGCTTCATTTCTGTTGATGCATTTTATTAATTTCAGCCTGATCGGCCCATGAGTAAGTCTACTATTATATTTACGCTTCTGCATATAATATGTATTTTGATGTTCAGTATTGAATCTGTGAGCACTATCTACTGATCCAGGGAATAGTATAGTAGAATCACAGACGATTCCGGATTGTAAAATCTGGGTCCGACATGGTAGCTCTTCCCTGCTCTATGTAGGTAAGCTCCAACCTTCATAATACGTTAGGCCTTCTGACAAGCTTCTTTGAGAAGATCACCAGGCAGGATGCCTCCAAAGTCATCTAGGAGTCGGCAACCTCCAAGAGTAATAAGTCAGGCCCCTTGCTTGACTCTCACTACGTGTGTCGGGACCCCAGATTTTCGAACCCGGACCCTCTGTGTATTACTGCACTAGTCCCAGATCAAAGCTAGTGCACACAGTTAAACAGAAATGAATACATAACCAGCAACGCTTTATTACAATATTAAAGAGTACAGACCGAAAGGTCTCATTATTACAATTGAGGTTTCAAGACCTCGCACACACGAAACATAGCGGAAGCAAAAGATAAACTCGGTGAAGACCCATCAATACGCCACAGGCAATTGACTGGGGAAGCGCGGCCTAGAACTCCTGGAATCCTTCGTCGAAGCCACCAGCGAAGTAGTCGTAGTCGCCTTCTTGAGCTTCATACTCTTCTGAATATTATTTTTGAGTGTAGCATGTGAGTACATAAAGTACTCTGCAAGTCTTGGGAAAAATGCATAGATGCAAGGCTTGACAAAGGAAGGCTATATGGTTCTTTTGCACAAAGCAATATTTTAAAATTTCAATTACTACTAATTATTTTCGAAGGCAACCATTTAATAAAGTAAATGTTTTAACGGAAACTATCAATAATTCTATAGTGAAGGTTCCATCTACCAACACTAGCTTAAACAACTTGAACAAGTTTAATACTGCGGGTTACATCCACCCTCTCTGGCTCCAACTGCCAGGATACCCTTCCGAGAGTTCCCTCCACTCTCGGAATACAAAACTTTTGATTTTTAAAAACAAAACCAGAAATCTACCATGTGCATGCATTCTTTGCCCGCCCTTGACCGTGGGCACGGCTATTCGAATAGTTTTACACTCTGCAGAGGTTGTACAACTTTTATCCACAAGAGATAATTTATCCTAAAAGTCAACACGCTTCCTTTGGCATGAGACCCAGATAAAATATCACAAAGCCTTTACCTTACTCTAATCTAGCTAGATACCACCCGCTGAGGTTTCACCGCAGGTAGGCTAACTGCCCGAACCGAAGCCCCCTCTTGCGCCATATGAGTACAGTAAATCCCTGTCCCTCACTGTGAATAACCAGTCCATCCCTGGCACCCACATTCCACTGGTGGCACCTAAACTAGACTATCATAAGTTAGTCAGCTAGGTCGTACCCATATAGACTTGTGGTTGTACGGTTAATGCTCAGTCTGGACAAACACAAGCGTCGGTCCTTAATTGACTAGGGTGGAACATACACATTACAAGATCTCGTGCTTCCTGCACCAATCCAAACTAACCATCCACCCTAATCTAAACCAATTTTCACATTTTAGTTTATTTTAAAAGAACAGTGGCAACTCCAATTACCACTAATTTTCATAAACACAGGGGTATTACAATAAATCATAATTTCCCATTTTCAAGATTTCAAAGGTATTAAGTAGCATGACTAAGCATTATACTACCATTCTGTTATCTATCAAAGGTTTAACAGTATTCTCCTTATTGAGACAAAGGAATTTCTAGGGTTACAAAGGTACAAGGCATTCGATTTCAAATGAGGGCATAACAAGTTGGATTAACTAATACCTAAAGATTTGAACTAATATTTTATATAAATAGCAATGCACATAATTTAAAATAATTAAAACATTTCAAAATTATAGGTTCAAGATGATCAAAGGAGACTTGCCTTCTTGAGCGTGGTTTGGTTCTTCTTGCTGCGACTCGACAAACATTTCGGCAACGTCGGTTTCTACGCGCGAAACAACAAAACAAATAAATAAATAAATACAAATAAAATCAAAAAAATATAAAATATATACTGCAACTTAGATTATGATTTTAGAAAAATTTAGAAATTTGAATCACTGGATTCGGAGATAGGACGAGGGAGAACGAGCGATCGGAAGTTTGATCGGTTTGGAAATTCCAGAAAATGCAAAACGAGGGAATATTCTCTGGAATCTTATTTTGGCTGATTTTTGGGATATTTTGGAGTGTATGACATGTGGGGCCCAGTTGTCATTGGCTAACAAAAAGTTTGGCAAGCCCAAACCGAAAATTGCCTTGCCCTGGAATTGAACTCACAACCTCATGCATGCATGCACTAACATAAACCCACTAGCCAAGTGAGCACTTGGTAATTCTTGACAAAGGAGCAACAACAAATTAAATAAACATGGTTGAACATGATTGGAGAAAGAATCATGGAGGTACGCGGGGGCGCGCACGGGAGGCGACCTCGCCGGCGGCCGGCGGCCGGAGGCGGGGCGGCGAACGGCGGCGGGGTGGCCGGGGCGGCGGCGCGGCTTACCGGAGGCGGAGGGGTTGCCCGGAGTGGCCGCCGGCGGCGGTGGGCTGCAGGGCGACGGCGGGAGACGGCCGAGCGGCGGCGGCGGCCGGTAGGGGGTGGCGCACGGCTGCGGGAGAGGAGGGGGGTGAGGGCCGGCCGAATAGGAGGGAGGAAAGGGAAGAATGGTGGTGGAGAGCCAATTTATAGAAAGAGAAGGGAGGGGAAGAGATTTCGGTTTTTAGTGGATTAAAGGATGGGAAACGGCTGGGAGATTGATGAGGGTGATTAGGGCGTCCGTTTCCATGTTTTAATCGGGAGTTAAGGGGGAGAAACGGCGGAGTTTCAAGAGCTCTAATTGTCATTCATGGTGGAGGAGAGAGAGAGTGGGAGGAGGAAGAAGAGGTTGAAGAAACATATGACATGTGGGGTCCATGTGTAATAGAGAGAGGGAGGAAGTGAAGGGGTACGGGCCGTCGGATTCGCGACACGTGGCAAGTGGATGGATGAGGGCCTTTGGATTTTATGAAGGGGTAAGTGATCATGTGTGGCTAGGATTAAAACGTGGAGAGAGGTTGATTTAATCTGAGAGCGACACATGGCGGGATAGGATTAATTTGATTTTTATTTTCGGAATAAATTTCAGCAATTACTAGAAACTTTATAAACACTTGGAAAATTAATATTTAATGTCTAAAAATTCCAGAAAAATCATAAAATATTCCTGGAAGCATTTTAGACTTATTAAAAATATTTTTAATTTCAGATTTGAATTTAATAATTTTATAAAATACTTTTTAACTTTGAAAATTGATTTTAAATTTCAGAAAATTCTCAAATAAAAGCCAAGTAAAACCCAATTACTTTAAAATAATTAATTTGAATTTAAATTTTTCCAGAAAGCCAAATTTTGGGATTTACAACGTGCAACAAATGCATAAGCTCAAGTGGATAAGAAATCCACCTCTAGATGTAACACATGCAACTAGAGACCTCTCTCCTTGCTCACAAGATACTACCATGGTCTAAATATAAGGAAATAGTAACAAACAATCTCAAACCATGCCAAGGGATAATGCATGACCTCTAACAATTTGCAAACTTAGATCATGCCATGACATAGTCGTAAGTTATTTTGCGACCACCTTGTGGTCATAGATAATCCTACAACTAGCCAAACTCCGACTAACCAGTCTACGACAACTCATTGCATTGTGGGCCTATCTGAAAGGGTGGTTATCACAAGTATTTATTCTCTGGAATAGGTGCACATAACTTCACCCTAGTGGAAACTGTCACACGATGAGTGAGTTACCACGTCTCTAATAACCCCCGTTAAAGGGTTATCATTTGAGGCATTAAGGAGTCTGTTGGCGAGGAGAAACTACTACCGCCATGCAAGCTATATAAGGTGGATGTCAGGGAGAAGGAGAAGGAGCACCCAGGATAGACCCAAGGGAGAGTAGCAGTCGACTAGGATTGTCGTATTACGTTCTCCATTGTAATCATTTTATTGAGCAATATCCACATAGGAAGTAGAGTTGTTATTCTCACAGCAGAAGGCTCGAACCTGTATAAAATCCTTGTGTCTTCTCTCCACGTGATCATAGTCAGGTCTTCAAGAGTTCCTCAGAATCCAAACAATCATACGTAAGATCGATATTAAAACCATCCATAATTCATTGTCAGCAAGTTCTCTTCTTTTGATGTTCTCATGGCAGGGGATTGGAACAAGGAGAACTGGTTCGACTTGGCCAGCTACGTAGATCTCGACATGGATGCCTGCTACAAGTACGAGCAGAGCATACTTTCATTCGATGGTGAGGCTGTCTCTAGATATCCATCACGAGATCCCAGAGATCGCACCACGGGTATAAAGCTGTCAAATGAGAGGTAAACTCTATTGACTCCCTCTTGTAAATTATTTACCTAAATGGTCAGAAGTCACGATCTCTTTTGAGAAAAGTGACTATCTGATCCCTTTGACTAGACCAGGTCAGTTTTCGATCGTGGTCGAGCCCACCATTAACAACTGTCAGTTAATCAAATGTTGTTTGATGGTGGTAGTTCTTTAAATATCTTATTTGTAAATGCTCTAGACGAGATGCAAGTTCCTCGAACTAGAATAAGGCCTGTGCGATACTCATTCCATGGGATCATACCAGGGTCTTTGGCCAGGCCAACTAGCCAAGCTTCTCTTCCTGTTACGTTTCATTCCCCAGGCAATTTTAGGACAGAGAAAATCTCCTTTGATGTGGTCGATTTAGACATAGCGTATAATGCCATACTCGGATGACCAACTCTGGCACGCTTTTTAATGGTTGCTCATTATGCATATCAAAGTCTTAAGATGCCAAATCCCAAAGGAGTGATCACAGTCTACTGTGATAACAAGATGGTGCTTTCATATGACCACAAGTCTCTCGAGATGGCCGACCAGTTACCAACTCGAGAAGCAAACCAAGTGCAGACTTTGACCAAGCATTTGAAGCCTAAAGATACACCAAAGCCGAACGAGCAAGTCAAAGAAGTCCCTCTGAATCCAAAGGACCCTTCAAAGATCATTCGCATCGGAGTTACATCCGACCCTGCATAGGAAGACGTTCTCGTCACCTTACTCTGGAAAAACGTAGATGTATTCACGTGGCAATCATTCAACATACCCGGGGTCCCCAGGGAAGTAATCAAACATAGGCTAGCTCTATGGCCTGACAAAAAACCCATAAAACAAAAGTTATGGAGATATGCACTTGACCGACTGGAAGCAATTAGATCTGAATTGGATAAGCTACTGAAAGCAGACTTTATAAGATAGGTTAATCACTTCGAGTGGTTGGCTAACCCTGTAATAGTTAAGAAGTCTAACGGTAAGTGGTATATGTGTATAGACTATATTGGTCTTAATAAATCTTGTCCAAAAGATGATTTTTTCCTCTTCCCCGTATCGATCGATTGACTCCACTACTGGTTGTGAAACATTAAGTTTTCTAGGTGCATACTCTGGTTATCATCAAATTAGTATGTCTCTAGAAGATGAAGAGAGGATCGCATTTATCACACCATTTGGAATATTTTTGTTATATCAAAATGTCATTTGGTTTGAAAAATGTTGGTTCAACATTTCTACGTTTGATGCAACTGACTTTTTTCTTTCAACTAGGCCAGAATTTGGAAGCCTATGTTGATGATCTAGTCATAACGAGCATCAAATGACTTAATTACATTCTAGACATGCAGGAAATAATCGACAACCTCAGAAAACACCATTTGAAACTCAACCCTGAGAAGTGTGTATTTGGAGTTTCTTCAGGAAATTTGCTCGGATTCCTTATTTCGGCAAGAGGTATCGAGGCAAATCCTAAAAAGATAAAGGCAATTGAGCACATGCGCCCTCCAACCAAGAAGAAAGAAGTCCAGAAACTCATAGGGTGCATGGCAACTTTAAGTCATTTCATCGCATGACTAGGGAAAAAGGACTTCCTTTCTTCAAACATCTAAGGAATCACGAGGCGTTCAAGTGGTTGAAAGAGGCTAACGATGCCTTCAATGATCTCAAGAGATATCTAACGAGTGCTCCTATTCTAGTTTCTCTGAAACTAGAACAAATGCTCTTAATATATCTAGCTGCCATGCCACAGGTAGTAAGCATTATACTGGTTACAGAACATGAGAGTGTCCAACGACTAGTCTACTACATAAACAAAGTTTTACGCGTGCCTAAGGAGTGCTACCCTCAGGATCAAAAAGTTCTATATACCCTCCTCATGTCTTCGAGAAAACTGAGGCATTATTTTTAGGGCCACAAAATTGTTGTACTATCTGAGTTTTCCTTAGAAGTGGTCCTCTAGAATAGGGAAGCAGCGGGACACATGGCCAAATGGTCAGTTGAACTTGGGGAGTTCAACATTCATTTCGTGTCCTGAATGGCCATTAAATCCCAGATCTTGGCAGACTTTCTGGCTGAATGGACAAATCCTAAATCTGTTCAGGATCCCCAGTACGCTTTCCATGATCAGTGGACGATGTACTTTGATGGGTCACTTACGCTTAGTGGCTTGGGGGCTAGGGTGGTCCTAGAATCTCCTACAAGAGAGACCTTAAAGTATACCATTCAGTTAAACTTTCCAGCCATTAATAACGTGGCTGAATACGAAGATTTGTTACCTGGCATATGGCCCACGAAAGCGCTCAGGATTTATTGACTACTCAGGAGAGGAGACTCTCAACTAGTCGTGAATTAGGTCAGAAAAGAGTACCAATGCTCTAGTACGACCGTGTCTCAGTACTTGTCAGAAGTTAGAAAGCTTGAGAGGCATTTTTTCGATTTTGAGATACAATATATCTCTCAAAAGGATAATTTTCTTGCTAACCAATTGGCTCGAGTGGTTTCTTCTTGATGACAAGTATCTACAAGAGTCTTCTTGGAGCAACTCCAAAAGTCGTCTCTGGTCAAAACACTAGAAACAACTCCTAATGAGACAACTTTTGTTGAGTATGAGGATACCTGGATGGAACCCATCTACGAGTATCTTCAAAAGGGTTTAGTACCAATAATGATCTTGAAGTAGATCGTTTATCCCGCAAGGCCAAAATGTATACTTTGGTCGATGGAGTACTCTATAAATAGAGTACACAAGGGGTTCTCATGCAATGCATATCGCAGAAAGAAGGATTACAACTCCTTCATGACATACATAGGGGCATCTGTGGAACACATACTTCTTACAAAATGCTGGTCAGAAAAGCCTTTTAACAAGGTTTTTACTAGCCAACAGCCCTTAACGATGCCAAAGAGCTTGTTAAAAAATATGTTGAGAGACCATGTGGTCGTGACTCCATGTGAATGATGAGTAATTGACAAAGGTTTAGGATAGTCGAGTTTGGATTGTGTGGTCGGACCATGTCGTTGCAGGGTGCAATGGGCTAGGTCGGACTTTGGTCAAACTTGGTCGTATGGGTTTAGGACGCCTATTCTTGGTTTCGACAGGTTTGGACTTCATCTGTGGTAAGTGTGATGGTATTTACGCTTTCATGTATCGAGCAGTGCTATTTGACGTGTTTCTTGTCTGTGTGGCTGCAGGACGTCGAGACGGAGTCGTGGTGAGACACGGTGGACCGGACTAGGCGCAGGTGGCGCTGAGGTCAGAACGGTCGGGATGCGTCAAAGACGACGTGGACTCGAGGTGGTTGCGAGGCGTGCGAGGCAAGGAGCGCGGAAGCTTCCCGGAAGGTGCAGGAGGGGCGAAACGGGAATTTCGCAAGGCTGCACAAGCGGGAGCGGGCTCCGTTGGACGTAGCGGGCGTAACGGGGCGGAGACCCGTTAGCCAAGCGCTATAAAAGGAGAGGAGGGGCTGCATGCCCACTTGAGCACTCCAAGAGTTTTTAGGGTTTCCTTTAGTCAAAATAGGCTTTAGTGGTTGTTTTGGCTTTAGGCTTTAGTGGTTGAGGGGCAGAGTGTGTGTCCCCTGAGTGTCTCCTACGATGTGTTCTATGTGAGTTCATCCTCCTCCAATCTTGTAGTGGTGTGTTCTTGAGATGGAGAGGGAGAGGGAGAGTTGATTCACCTTGTAATCATCCATGGTTCTAATGTCCATGCGTATGGGGACGTAGCTCCATGTATCTCTTGTTCATGGAATGAAATTTCTGAGTTTTTCTCCCGTGCTCTCTGTTCTTGCCTCGTTGCCTTCTAGGCATGATTCTTGAGATTTTGCGTTTCTTGCTATTTCTTGTTGGGAAGGCCCAAAATGGGTTGCTCCTTGATGGGATAGTGCCTCAAGATCATTTGATCAAGTTTCCCAAGAGCAAACTTCATTTTAATCTCAGATTTTGGTTTTGGCCTTCCTCTGTTCATGGTTGCATTTCTAGGGTTTTAGTGCTGCGCTTGATTCCCTTGCTGAGATGGCTTGAAATTAAGCATGGAGGGTCCAGAGGGTATTCAATACCTATCCTCAAAGTTTCATGGCCAAAGGATCAACGGTTAGGGAGTAATTTGATTTTTGGCTCGGGTTGTGCAAAAATTCAGATTTTTACCCATAATCTGAAATTCTTGCTTCTTGGTTTGATCTCTTGTTTCCCAAGGTCCCCTTACTATTTAGTATGTTGTAGTAAGGCCTTGGATCAAAAAGATTGAGAGCAAACATAATTTTTAGCCAAAAATCCGAAGTCTCAAAGTTCCAGCCTGAAAATCTCGTTTGCTATTTTTCTCGAGAGGTACTACCGCTCCTGGACCGGTACTACCGCTCAGCGGTACTACCGCCCGTCACAGCGGTACTACCGCTTGAGACCAGAATTTTCCCGATTTGATTTTTCTCGCTTGCTGGTCTCTGTATTTGTGTTTTTCCTGCTGCTGGGGTATCTTGTGAGCACTGGTCTTCTACCATCATAGCTCCTATAGCTATTGGAGAAGAAGATATGTGTTGGGGGCGATTTTTAGAAAGCGACATTCACCCCCCCTCTGTCGCCATTTCGGTCCAACATATGTGCAATGCCAGTTTTATAACAAGCAAATACACCAACCAGGTCAAGCTCTATAGACTATACCCTTATCTTGGCCTTTTGCAACCTGTGGTCTTGACATCTTAGCACTATTCCTAGAAGCACCAGGGGGCATCAAATTCCTTTTTGTAACTATTGATACATTCACAAAATGGATTGAAGCCGAACCTGTCACTGGGATAACAATGGAAGCCGCTAAAAGGTTCATGATGAAGAGTGTGATTACTCGATTTGGGGTACCAAGTCGAATAATTATAGATAATGGTAAGCTAATGAAGTTTTGAACAAGAGCAAGAACACATTTTAAAAAGGATTTTCATGAATGTAAGGCAACCAACACAAGGCTAAGGGCTAGATAATTCAATATAAATACTTGTTACCGAGATGGCATTGATGCTTGATGTGACAAGGTCATCCTCATGTTTAGCTCTATTTTTGCACATGGAGTTCACCTATTCAAGAATGAGATAGGTCTCCAATACCTCTCCAAGTACCTATTAAGCATTTAAGTGTATTTTGGTACCCAAAACTTGGTTGGGTCCATGAAGATTAGTCACAATAGACTTGAGCACCCAAATAGCCCTAGCAATAGCCTTAGGTGAACTAACACCTCTAGCAATCACCCTACCATCTCTAGCATTTGTAATATCCCTTTGGGACAATCCTTACTAAAATATCCCTTCTCTCAGCAATTGTAGTATGTTTGGCATTTGCTACCTCTTCTTATCTTGCTCATTGCCGGCTTGCCTCTTTCTTGATGATCTTAGCTTGTTATCCACTTGATTTGGGCACACCGAGGCAAAGTGTCCCTTCTCATTGCAAGCATGGCACTTGACATTCTTTGTGTGTCTAGTATTGTGCCATGTCCTACTATTCTCCTTCTCCATGGAGATGAAGCCAATACCTCTCTTCTCATTCAAACTTCGTTGCCTACTGAAGATATGATCAAGAGAGGCTTTCCCATTGTAGCACTTCTCCAAGTCATTACTCAACTTGGTAATTTTGCCCTTGAGCTCTTAGTTAGCCTCAACAAGCATAGAGAAAGTAGAAGCATCTAATTGAGAGCAACAAGGTATGTCATGCAAATTATCACAAGAGCTGGATATGCTTACCTTAGATGTCATACAAGAGTTACAAGCTACACATGGCATATCATCTAATAAATCACATGTAATTCTTATATACATCTTGGACTTGGTGAGAACTTTGAGAAGGAGCGTCTCATGAGCTTCCTTTAGCTCATCATAAGAATCCTTTACAGAAAGAAATTCTTTCTTCAAGATTTTGAATTTTGACTTCTTCTTGCCAAGGTACTCATTCAAGTTCTCTAGTATATCTATCAACTCATCATATGTAAGTTCATCATTATTATTTACCTTATCGTTACCTTTTGCCATAAGGCAATGAGTTGATGTGGATGGGATTGAGGTCTCATTGTTGTCACAGCTAGAGATCGAGCATTCTTCTCCTAACATCTACTCTTCTATGCAATCATCCTTAGTTGAGGTGGACCTTTTATAATTGAGAGACCATGTGGAGGTGACCACATGTTTATGATGAGTAATTAACAAGTATGTTGCAAAGATTGAGTTTGATTGGTTCGTTTCGTGCCATGACAGCATTTGGCTCAGTCAGGTTGGTTAGACAGACTTATTGCATATTATTTCTCCCGATTGGTCGTTTGGAAAATTTCGTGCCTGAGTATGGTTTATTGATGCTATTTATGCTTACATTTGCCGAGTGGTGCTATTTGATGTGTTTCTTGTCTGTGATGGCTGCAGGACATCGAGGCGGAGTCGTGGCGAGACACAAGGTGACCGGACTAGGCGCAGGTGGCGCTGAGGTCAGAACGGTCGGAGGTGTCGAAGACGGCGGAGACTCGAGGTAGCTGCGAGGCTTGAGCGGCAAGAAAGGATGAAGCTTCCCGGAAGGTGCAGGAGGGGCGTTTTGGAGAATACGCAAAGCTGCACTAAAGGAAGTGGGTTATGGATAAAGCGTTAGAGTTGTTGAGGCTTAGTGGGTAAAGAGAGAGGCAAATCCATTAGTGAGAGACTATATATAGGGGAGTGTCTCCTGCATGTAGTCTATGTCTTTTGGAGGTTGTTTTGCTTTCTCTTTAGTGGTTGAGAGTGGGTGGAGGAGACAGAGGGTGTTCTGCTCCTTCCTTCGTTGTGTATGGGATTGTAGGGATGATATGAGTTGATACTCGTAATCATGTTTCTCTCATCCTCAATATCAATCTGAGATGGCTTTATTTGAGTTTGATTGAGTTCTTGAGCCCCTTCTGTTTTCCTGTTCTTCGTTGCCTTCTCTGCTTGATTTGTCAAATTTTCGTTTTTGTGTTGTTTCTTGCCCAGGAGGTGTAAAATGGGTTGCTCTATGTTGGGTTGATGCCTCAAGATCATTTGATCAGTTAAAATCCCAAGAGCCCATTCTTGATTCCAGATTTTGTATTTTGGACTCCTCTGCTCTTCATTTTCATTTTAGGGTTTGATGTGGATCCTGTTTCCCTTCATGAGATGGCATGAAACTTCTCTCTGCTAATCCTGAGGCTATTGCTAATCTTGTTGCAAAAGATCTTGAGCTAAGGATGGATGAGTCTTGAGAATTTTGGTTTTTCCCTCTCTCTTCATTTCATTTTCAGTTTTCAGGGAAAATCCTCAAATCCTGTTCTTAAGCTGGATTCACTTGACTTTTGGTTCTCCTTGCTATTTAGGGTGTTTCCTTGCTGTTCTGGATCAAAACGATTAACGGAAAATCCTCAGATTGCTCTGGTATTAAAGTTTGAAAAATCTGCTTTGTGTTGTCTGATTTTGCTCCCCTGTTGTGCTCTGAAACCGACGGGCGGTCAGACCGGTATTTCACCGGCGGTCTGACCGGAGTTCACAGGGCGGTCAGACCGGCGTTTAACGGGCGGTCAGACCGGCCCATATGAGGCGGTCAGACCGGCCCTCATATGGCGGTTTGACCGGCCTACCCCTTGCAGGCTCTGTTGCTTTTAGGTTTTGTGGGTATGCCTTCCAGGTTTTCCATCTTAATGCCCTGGGTTCATTGTTCTTCACGTCTTTCCAGTAAGCACATGGCTTCACATATGATCTTCTATTCATAGCTTCTAATAGCTATTGAAAGAGTTTAATTGTGAGAGCACATCTTTGCATGGGTTTGATTACCTTGAGTATTTGATGACCTCTTCGTAGCTCTGTAGCTACTGGAGAAAAATCTGTTTCATGGATATCCTTTTTGGGGGCAAGTTTTTTTTAAAGTCGACATTCACCCCCCCCTCTGTCGACATTTCGGTCCAACAATAATTATCTTGAAGTTGTGTCCACATCTCTTGAGCGTTCTTGAGATTTCATACAGGATCAAACACATCAATACTCAAATCACTAAATAAAGTGTTATTTACTTGAGCATCGCGATATGATGATGAGAACATCCCAAAGATACCTTCTTCTCCTGAGCCACCAACTGGACTGATTACACGAGCACGGGCTAAAAAGATTAATCAATATGTGAATTCGCTCCTAATTGCATTTGGTTTTAACTTACGTGAGAATTGGTTACTACCTCATACAAATATTTTGTGTATACTTAGGTTTGAACGTTGTAAAGCTTTTGGAGTTAAAACCATGGAGGAAAATCTAATGGAGGAGAAACACATAGGGAACAAGCAAGGAAAGATATGTCCGAGCCTTTTCTGCTACGTCAGATTAGCCCCACGACCACTCGAGCTCACAAAATTCCATCCGGCTATTCGATCAAGTCCAATCGGCATCAAAGATGACTTCCGAATCAAGCCAACAACTATGGATGCAGTCAGCACCGTTCGATCATTTTCAAGCTGTCGGATCAGCTTCGGAATGTTCGGACCAGTTCGAACCCTCTGGTGCTATCCATACCGTCCGACGACAGTGTTTACGGCCATGGTGTTTATGACCACAGTGTCTACGACCACGGTTTCATTGACCATATCTTTGACCACTTCACCGCTTACGACTTACAACCACTGCGCCACTACGACTATGACCTACGACCACTGCATCGCTATGACTACAACTTCTATGACCACTTCTATGACCAGATTATCACAGACGGTTTTTATTATAAAACCGTCTGTGATACTGGAATATCACAAACGGTTTTATAATAAAAACCGTCTGTGATATTCCAGATTATCATAGACGGTTTTTATTATAAAACCGTCTGTGATACTGGAATATCACAGACGATTTTTTATTAAAAACCATCTGTGATATGTTTCCCGCCTTGCAATTCCCCAAAATTTCATAATTTCCCGCCTGAGTCCGAGTAGGATTCAGTTTTGACACACCTTCAGTAAAACGGGCATAACTTTTGCATACGGTGTCCGTTTTCGACGTTCTTGTACTGTTGGAAAGCTAACGATGAGCCCGATCCACAAAAAACGACATGCTTGCACCCGTCGCCCTCCAAGACCCCGAAAATCGGCCATCTTTGGACCTAAACCTGCGTCGCAAGTTTTTGGTGTCTGTTTTTGCCCTTTTCCTTGGTCTTCCTTTTGGAATTTGGATTTTTCTTCAACTGCAAAGTTGTAGATCTCGTCGAAACCTTTCAAATGAGTATATATAAGTAATATAAAACTTTGCTATTTTATCTTTTCATACTAGTTGTTTATATTGCATCGGTATATAAAATTCTGTGCTCTAATTCACAGACGGTTCTATATATAGAACCATCTGTGATATTCATTCATCACAGACGGTTCTAGCCAATAGAACCATCTGTGATATCCTCACCCCACGGATCGTAGCTCCGCCTCTCTTTTCCCGCGCCCAAAATTTCGAACTCCCGCCTCTCCCTCCTCTATAAATATTACCAAAACCTAGCCTCCTTGCTAGTTTCCTCCTCCTTGCTGTCCTTGTTCTCCTCCTCTTGTTGTTCTTCTCCTCCTTGCTATCTCCTCCTTGCTGTTCTCCTCCTCCTTGCTGTCCTCCTCCTTGTAGACGACGCATACGTCAACGGGAGGCAAGACACCGCAGAAGCAACTAGCTCATGCCAAGGCAGCGCTCAATCAACACCGACGATGGTGGGCGTCAAAGACATCCAGCTCGCGCGCTGCATCAGGGGCGAGAAGGCCTAGACATAGAGGATCTTTGCTTTTCTCTGTTCTTGTTGTGTTAGCTAGATGAGCAACCTGTTTGTTGTTCTCCTCCTCTTTATTGTTTGTTGTTTGTCTGTCTATTCTTGTAATGGCAGACTCTAATCTTAAAATGTGTACTGTGTTTCATACTGTATTTGCTTGTTCTCATTTCAATTAATTGATTTGCAAAATGGATGTTTTATGTTTGTGAAATGAATTGAGATGTGAATTGGATGTATACATGTACATGTTGATCTGCTTGTTTCAGAGAGCATGGCTAGTATTTCCTGAGGCTAGCCAATAAACAGAAATAGATTTAGGGGTAGAAGAGAATAGCACAGACGGTTTTTAGTTAAAAACCGTCTGTGATTATCAGCTATCACAGACGGTTTTTACTCAAAAACCGTCTGTGATAGCTGATAATCACAGACGGTTCGAAAACCGTCTGTGATGACCTTCGATTATCACTGACCCATAAATACAGACGGTTCACAAAACCGTCTGTGATGACGTTTTCGAACCGTCTGTGATGACCTTTTCTGTAGTAGTGAAGTCTTTGTTGTCTTGATTCTTTCTCTTGTTGAGCATGTATATTCCTTTGTCAAACTTGTTTTTACCGTATCTTCACATTATTTTGTATAATATTTCATAGGAGCCTCTCTCTCCTGTTCTCCTAAAACAATATTGTTGTGATTTCACTGATTTTTCTTTGGATGATTCGTGTCGTCGTTTGTCAGATCCCACGAGGCCATGACAAACTTTGATTGTATTGGAATTGTTGGATTGCAATAGAACTCATTACTGATGGGTACTGATAGATAACTATGATTTGCATCATGTAATGCGACCTCATAATTAGGCATATACATGTCAGAAGTCTATTTTGGATTCAAACCTTTCCTTTCTAGTTCAACAATTATGATATGGCATATTTGAATTAGGCATATACATGTCAGAACTCTGTTTTTATACATGTCAGAACTCTATTTTGGATTCAAACCTTTCCTTTCTAGTTCAACAATTATGATATGGTATATTTGAATTAGGCATATATAGATGTGTCAAAAAACTATTTGAAGTATAATGGTTAGACCTTAGGGTATTTCACCCTTCAGCCACATCTCAAGAAGCCAACCAACAAAAAAGGTTAGACAGTCAAACGGTTTGGCTTAGCTTAAAAGCTAGCTACTTATTTGGTAAGCCAACCATAAGCTGCTTATGGATAAGCCTAAGCACAAACAAACTGGCCTGATCCGAACAACACGGTAGGATCCAGCCATACGAAAGCAACACATATATAAAATTCTAAAAAATGACAATGTACTTCTCAAATTACTCTACTTATATATAAAATTCCAAATTTAATTTCATTTTGTGCAGAGAGTAATAAAAATAAAAAAATCTGACATGCGATAAATCAAAAGGAAAAAAAAAGATAAATGCTACTATTCACGTTGCACCCAATGAATTTTTTATTGTTCTAACCCCTGGTGGTGTTTTTTTGCAGGTTTGGCCTCTTGCATGGTTATTTTGTGTTTCTAGCCCTCTCCAGAGAGCGGATTCTTTGGTGACGGACGGGTGGCATTTCCGCAGCCGGCGAGCGCGGAAATCTACCTGGCACGTGAGCCGCAGTCAATGTCCGCAGGAAAGGCACGTCGAGAGCTGCTATGAAGTGGTCGGTGGTTGATGCTACAGTAACTGATCGATGGTCGATGCTACAATAGTTGTCGGTGGTGGATGCTACAATAGCTGGTTGATGGTTAGAGAGTGGTCAAAAACTAAATGTGGTCGATGGTCGAAACTACAGAGTGGTCGGAGGTCAGAGTCCATAACGCGGTCAGGCGATCGAAGTCTAAAGAGTGGTTGGAATGGTCAAAAGCTATATAGTGGTTGGGGCTGGCGGAAGTTGTAAAGTGGTCGAGATGGGCGAAAGTTATAAAGTGATCGTTAGAGCAGTAGTGGCCGGAATTGACAAGTGCGGCCGGCCTTTCCCATGTCCCCCGACTGCAGAGGGGGTGGGCAAAAGCCCGCGGCTGCCAACTGCTTGTCCGCGGTCGGGAGGGGGCCAAAAGTGCAAAAATGTCACCCCAGACTCCATATCTGCAAAAAAAAATGCCACAGGGGGCTAAAAGGAAAAAAAATTCACACACAACATGCCGGATTGCTCCCATAGGTTTCCTATGTATGCATGCACACTTATTTCGTTTGAAACCCTGAGGACAAGATCAAATGGCACTAAACTGTTTTTTTACTCGGAGCACTCAGATTTTTCCCATGCATGTAATATTTTTCGTCTATATTTACAACATTTTTTGCCTACATATGTAAAATTTCTAAGCTATAAAATATTGTATACATAGGAAAAATATTGCACATAGGGAAAAATATTGCATACATAGGCGAAAAATATTATAAACTTAGATGAAAAATGTTGTATACATTGAAAAAAATCTGAGTACTTCAAACCATAAAAAACACTCGTATACCCCTAGACAACACCTAACACTTATTGCTACCTGCTACAATACAGATACCATAGGACTTATTACTTGTCACATATCAAGACAGTTACTGTCAATTCATGCAGATAACAGATGAAAGCTACACAAATAGCACCCTAAATTTATTTTGCAGCCAGTAAAACAAAGCATTGCTTTCCTCAAGATGGGTTATCTCTGTTTTATTTGCTTCCATGCTATAGCTCTTTATTGCAGACTCTTTTTGCCTACCATATTAGCTGCGTGCTTATACTTTCTGATTTGTATGTAACAGAGAAAATGCAGAGGTAACGCTACGGGGAGGAAATTTTTGTACGGATAACCTTTTTTTATTCGGAAATACAGAAATATACCCGCGATTTCATTTTTTACAAAAATAGCCTCGAGTCGCCCAATGGGGAAGCGACTCAAGAATTTCGCCCACCCGAAGAGCGACAAGAAGCTATGTCGCTTCACGGGAAAGCGACATCATGGAGTCGCTTTCTCACTGGGCGATTTAACGAAGTCGCCCAATGGCTGGGCGACTTGTAATGCAGTCGCCCAGTAGGTAGGCGACTTCATTCAGTCCCCCTGAAATTTGTAGAGTTTTGGCAATTTTGTAGTTTGAAACAGAGAAAAAATCTGGTATAGTTGTAATAAAAGTTTATGTGCACTGTATGTTGTAGATGCACAAAACAAATTCCAATATTTTTTTGAAGAATGATTGACCGTAGAACGATAGATACATAGAGTGGTAAGTGATATTTTGATGTTGCTGAGAAATAGTTTACGGAGAGAACCGGTATGACTTGCTATCTGAATCATTGAATGCAAACATGCTAGATAATAAGCTTATGTCAATAGAAATAAACTTCGTAATACAGTTGGGAGTAACATGCCGCGTACATTGTTATTACATGCATAACATATAGCATGACTAAGAGCAACTCCGACAGTACTGCCTTAGGGAATAAAACTTGCTGGGTCTATTACAATTGGTCTACTGGGTGTAGCGTGGTTGTTTCCCCTTGTTATCGCGCCTTGAAGATGGCTCCGCTGCATCCTTGCTCCGGTCACTCTTGGTCTTGAGAGCTGCCTCACGAGCTTGAAGCTCTTCCTCCTGACGCTTGATGGCTGCTTCACGCAGACTTAGCTGCTCCCGCCTCCTTTGCAGCTCATCCTCCTTGCCCTTCAGACGGATTTGGTCCACCCTCACGCGGCGCTATTGCTCAAGCCGCATCTGTCGTTCCACCTCGCGCGCCTGAGTCATCTTGATAAAGTATTGTCCTTTGTTTTCCACCTCCACTGCCCGGTTCTGTGGCCATGCCGGCGGTCTAAGGGTTTGGATTTGATCGTAAACAATCTAGGGCGGTCGTAAGACTCTACGACTACACAGATCTACGACCATACGGATCTACGACCACACGGAAGGTTTACCTTCGGAAATTGGTCGGCAGCGGGGTGGTCGGAGGGGAATGGAGATGGTCGAAGACGCGATCTCGATGCAGAGTCGAAGTCGAAGACGGGTCGGAGGGGTCGTTTGATAAATTCTATGAGAATTTGAGTTGTTCATGATTGTTATGGTGGTATGATTGGTAATGTTCGTGGTTGCTAATGCTAAGAGTTATGTGTTAATCACGGATGTTTGAAAGTTATGAAGTCTATGAATATGAGCTTTTGTAGTATGAATATGTTATTCATATGCAATGTTGATGTGGATGCATGTTGTATTAATTTGAGATTTCATACATATGCATCATGTTGGCTTATTGAAGTCTTGGTCCTGTGACGACCAAGCAATTCTTGAGATCCCCGTCATGTTTATGACGGGCTAAAGGTCCCCATGCTTGAAGAGTATGGGCTTAGGTCCCCATACTTGCAGAGTATGGGCAATAGTCCCTGTGCCAGATGGCATAGGCATGGGTGTGCATGACGGATGCGCACTTTGCATTACCGGTAAAATGCAAAAAGACAAAGATAAAGACAAAGAGCACCTTGAGCATATTGAGCATGTTGCATATCATGTGTATGTAATGTATTTGGTGAATGGATTTGTGAAGTGCAATTGATGGGTTTCATACTTATATGCTGTTATTACCATTTATTATACTTGCTGAGTCTTTGGACTCACCCTTGTTGTTGGATGGTTTTTTAGGTACCTTCATGAGACCGGCATGCATGGGGATAAAGATGGATTAGCTTTGTTGTACTTGCACGGTCCATTCACCTTGGAAGAAATAAAGAACCTTAAACATTATTTGTTGAATAGCTTAAGTGGTAACTGATTAAAGATCACCATGTTTAGAATGTAATAAAGGTTTAGAACTTTTACATTGCTTACGTTCTTTATTTAAGTATTGTGGTTACGATTGTGATGGCAAACATAATTCAGTTGTTTAGAATTGGATATTTATTGTTTACTATTATTCAGATCATTTGTCTATGCATGTTGAAACCTTTGATTTACTCATTAAACAAAGGAGGTTCTGCCGAAATTTTGTAAGGTGAATATAGGTTCTTCCTTAATATGTTGTTAGTTTAGTAGCATTCCAGGTCATTGTTTGGCTAGGGTGTTACAGTCAATCAAACCAATCTCCACATCTATGGGATCTACTATAGTGTTGGATCCTGACGAAGATGGAGAGCCTATTGATCAAAAGGAATACAGAAAGCATGATTGGTTCACTTTTGTATCTCTCTACTTCGAGGTTAGACATACACTTTGTTGAGTGTTTGTGTGCTCCGTTTCAAGCTTCCGCGCACGTTTCACATCATTAGGTGGTAAAACGAATTTTCAGGTATCTTCAGTCAACTTTAGAATTTGGCTTATGATAGTCTTCTTCATCACACCTTACCCTTAGAACTTATTCAGATGCGGATTTTGGAGGTTGTAGAATTGATAGGAAGAGTACTTCTAGCATCTGTCATTTTTTAGGTATATCTCTTGTTTCATTGGCTTTTAGGAAATAGTTGTCTATTGCACTTTTCACTGATGAGCCTGAATTTATAACTGCTGCTTCTTGTTGCTCACAATTGCTTTGGATGACAGCTACGCTTAAGGATTTTGGCTTAGAATTGAATAGTGCTCCACTTTTCTATGATAACACTGGTGTTATTAGTATTGTTAAAAATCCTGTGCAACATTCGAGAACCAACCACATTGATATTTGCTATCATTTTCTTAGAAACCATGTGGAAAAAGGAGATATTGTCTTGCATTTCATTGATTCCGATTCTCAAGTTGCTAATATCTTCACAAAATGGCTTTATTCTTCATATTTTGTTCATTTGCAAAGTGAGCTGGGTGTGTTGCATCCTTTGGGATTATTCTTATGGAGAGCTTGTTGTTTAAAAATTTTAGAAGCTTTGTTTATTATACTTACCAAATAATTATCAAGTCTAAGTTATTGAAATCAAATGAGTAGTAGAGCTTTCTTTATCATATTTACTCATATACTATGTTGCTTTGATCATGACTGGTTATAATCAATTTGCTATACTTGAACTAAAATATGATATGGTGGAATACTTTGACTAGATTGATTATAGATAGCAATTTGTGATATCTATCCAAAAGGATTAGCTTGATTGTGAATCTTGTTTTAAATCTTGTCTATGAAGCTCGCATGTTTTTTATTGCAATCTATTTATGTATGCCCAGTTTGGCATGTTATTTAAAAAAAATGAGAAAGAGACAATTGAAAAGATGTATACTTCAAGTATACCATATAAAAAAGGTACAAAACATACACAAATGAAAAGAAGTATGCTTCAAGCATGCCACCATTTAAAAGAAGTATGCTACAAGTATGCCATTATAAAAAGAAGTACGCTACAAGCATGCCATATGCTTAAGAATTCAGTGTGGAGTAATAGGTTGTTATATGAGACTGCTAGCTCGTCTAGATATAATGTTTGCTTCACTTTTAGGCTTTGTTTTTCATTGTGATATCTCATTGTGCTATTTATAATCGGTTTGGTCATTGTTGAGATATTGTCATTAATTTAAATTGCTTAATCATGCTAAAGACTTATTTTGGTATTGCTATATGATATATGACTTTATATGATCTAGGTAACTCTACTAAGAAAGATGTCTTGGTTAATTTATTAAATAAATGCAAAGTGACTTAGATAATCTACAAAGATTCTTGATTCGAGCAATGCGTAGCGAGATAGCATTCCTCCTTGGTCTTCACTTTCCTCGATCATGTGCCGTGTCATTCACCCGATAGTCGTCAACAACATCGGCAGGCAGAGCAGATCAGAGTATGTCAACTCGGAGGCGTCACACACGAACATGACAACGCAGGTTCCAAAAAATGGAGGCAATCATTTACCCCCTTTGATTGTGGTATTTGATCATACAATTGTAAATGGTTGATCTAGGTAAAGGCATAAGACGTCTTGTTGTAGTAATGATTCAGTAGTACTGTTGCTCTCTGAGTCATTTATTTCTCAGAATCTCGGGTATGTGCTATTCATGGAGTTGCGAAGAGAGATGTGATTGCCATGCATGGGGTGTTGAAGTAAAACCAACCTATGTCACAACGAATCCTTTCTGCACAGTATGCTGGGCATGCCGCAAGAAAATTGGCGAGTAGCTGGCCAGCCCATGCGACTTCTCATCCACACCGGCACGGCAAGGTGGCAAACTTTTCATAGCGATCAGGAACTCAGAAACGCATCGACCATGGCATCAAACTACATAATAGTTATTAGCCAATATGGAATTTTATGGAGCTGCGTTGATCAAGATGCAAAATTGATCATGCTATTTTGTCTCGACGTTGGACCTTCCATGAATCGTGATTTTTTTTTTGTTATAGTGAACAGAGATGGACCTTAGATCCCACTGTGTGCACATTAATCTTTACTATTGTGAATTAAACTGATTAATCTTTAGAAATGATCAAGCATTCTTCAAAGAATTGATCAATTATGTGATTGTTGCCAAGACATTATCCAAATGAGTAAACAAATAGAGCGTATCATTCATCAATCAATTCTAGTAATAAGTCTACTCTATCTTTTTTTTTTCAAGAGAAGCTACGAGCTTTCATTAAAAGAAAGATTCCTGGATACAATCAGCCCTTAGACTATGAACTAAAAACTACGGATAAGATAGCAACCAAACTTACAAGTATCGCTATATACAAGCATACTTACCAGTTACCACAACAGTGCGCAGCGAAATTTGCTGTTCTCCTAGCAAACTGAACAAAATACACGAAACGAGAACTAAGCTCATAGACTTCAAGAAGGATTGCACTTATTGCAGATTTGCATCTTTGATAGTCCTCCTAGAGATTCACCAATTCCTGACAATCCAACTCCACAATCACCTGACTAAAGCCTCTTTGACGAACAAAATTCACGTCATCACGGAACGCTAGTCTAATTTACCTCTGAACTACAAAACCATCTAAATAGTCCTTGAACCATGCAAAACCACCCAAGTAATACCTGAGGTGGTTTCAAAGATGGTTTTGTCATCGTGGCGGAGGTTTTGCCACTGCAGCGGATGATGTAACTGTTACTGACTCAACAAATTATATAAAAAGTAGTACACACTACGTGCGGGACCCATTGGATTAATAAATATATTAAGAATTAAATGCTGCCAAACAGCATTTCCAAAGCAGATCACAAATGGAAATAAAGGACGTGACCACATTCCACCTTTCTCATGATCAACACATGGACACCGAAGATCAATTTGCGAAACAATCAACCTATAGAAGATGTTACAACTTTGATCCCAGAAGAAAACGTGCACATCGCAAATAATCTGATAGAACACGAAAGAAATTTCTGAATTTCTTTATTCTCTTATTTGCTTCCCCTCTTTCTTGTTTTTCTTCCTTGGATACAAAACTGGGTACAAGTCCCCTAATATGTAGGGATAAAACTCTCCTACTCCTATTCCGATTCGGACTTCAAGTTGGTCTCAACTTCAACTTGAGTTATACTCGGAAACGAACTCTACTACGACATGGACTCTAAGTCAAGATTATTTCTAATAGAAAGACAACTAAGACATACATTTCTCTATTCAGAATGCTTATTGAAGGCTCACTGAATCGAGAGAGAGAGAGAGAGAGAGAGAGAGAGAGAGTCTACTGGTCAGGACAGTAGACTCTTTAGGCAGGATGTAAAACAGAGCATTCCGAGTTGAGAATTCTTCAGAAGTAGCATGCTACTGGTTTTGATGCTTGGCCCACGAAATTGCATGACTAGATACACAATTTTTGTTTTGTTAGATCGCAAATCCTGCTTCATTCTGCCAAACAGAGTATGGAAACAAACTCATGAATCATAGGATATGAGTACAGTAACATTTGCATGACTACAGGGCGAAAAACGGATGATATGGTATTCGAACGAAGCCGCCATTTCTCAATATAAATGGTGGATGTAGCTGGGAACAATACACATTTGTTCTAGCGATGATGAAGTACTGCGCTCTCCAGGTTGTTTCTCTCTGAAATACACCGTTGCCATCGAGTTAAGAAAGAAATCTGTCGTTGTCATGGGGTATTGGAGTGAAACAAACCAATGCCATATTTCCATACGAGTAGCTCGCGACACATACCAATGGCGTCCCAGGGATGGTGCTAGATTGTAGTGGACGGCCAGCTGGCCTGGCCATCCAACTTCTCCTCGCAGCCGCCGGTGCGTTTTCATGCCAATTCAACAAGGTGTGTTCCGAACGCATATGGTGACCACTACGGGTGCAAACGCATCATACTCTACCGGAAAGAAAGAGACGACGAGAGGCAGCGCCGAACGAAAGCATGGCAGAGCAGCGAGAAGGTGCTTGTACGCAACCCAAGGCAAAGGCACTTGAGCACAGGAAGAAGTCCTTCATCGAGAACACAGAAAAAGGAAAGCATGTTATCTACGCACGATTTGCGCACATCCACACACTCGACTATTTGTTGATCTGGAAGTAATATAGTTACTTCAATCAACACACATTCTGATACATTCTTTTCCTTGATGTCCATGTCAAACCTTCTTTCTGTGTTTTAGCCGGATTGGTTGGTGATAGAGTGATCCGAACACCCCGGCCCTCCACCGGTGCCCGCGACGCAACAACTATAATCACACTTCATTTTATCCTAGTTATAATTAAATTTTAGAAAGTATTGACTTGATAAGGGGTATAAAGAAGATGCACATAACTCACGCATACCACACACACCGCACACATACACCCGCGTTCATGTCTCTAACATACACTAGGAAATTAATCGGCAACCGCAAGATCTCCGGAACACAGGAACATACTATTTTACTTAACGTACATGTGTATACCCACAAAAATTATTATTGAGCACGCAGATCGATGGAGTCGAACCCAGGCTGGCAACGCACGCTGACGTCCCAGCAACTAAGCGATCCTTAGTTCTCAACAATAGCTTCTACAATGATACCAATTAGGCAATAGATTAAAATCTGAGTACGTCTGTGCTCCATCTACTCCCTTCCATCACGCACATCCCGAGCTATCCAACCTGAAATGGGGGAAGAGAGGGGGGAGATATAGTTGTGGAACAAGCATTCCTTACATGAATGGATTATAAGCTTTCTTTTAGAACAACATATCATACGTCAATTATCTTACACCTTTGACCCCAATAACTTCAAATTTTGTGTAGAATCGATGCCGATAATCAGAGAGGGTGAATACTTCTCAAAATTTCCCCCGATATTCATAATCTTTCATTCCAATGGCTATGAAAGCCAAGAAGATCAGATTGCACCGCCTACTCTAGCCAAGAACTGAGTTAGACACTAAAATCAACAAAATCAGCAACAAAGCCAAGACCAAAGTCTTCACCAAATCTTCAACCCTTGACCAAATGATTTCAAATTTAAAACATAGCTTGCTTAGGATGTTAGAAACCTAAACCATTCAAGGATCAAATGTTTCTTGGACCAGGTTCCATCAATTTGAGATTGAGGGAGAGAGAGAGAGAGCAAGTTCGGTCAAGAAAGGAGCAAAACTCAAAAATCCAAATTACTTCTTGTTGGATATTGATCTAAGGCCAAAACGGCCAGAAAAGGAAGGACGTAGGGAAATCCACGTCCCTGATTTTCAGCGCCCTGATCGGGGGTGCCTTACCAATTTTGGTTACGGTCCCCCGTTGCGCAGCGCAATATAAAAGGGGGGGTTCCGGCCTCACGTTTGGTTACGTGGTTCCAATCCCGTGAGAGTCACAAACCCCTGCTAAACCCTAACGGGACCCGATCTCCTAAGCGCTGCAAGCAACGGGAAGGCCGTCTCTGACCGCCACTGCAGGACGACGCCGGCGACCCCGAACCGCGAGCTCTCGAATCTGCACCGACTCGTCCCCACGCCTGCATCACGCAGGCACGAGGTCTTCGCTCTCATGGCGTTCATCGTCGACCGTGAGTCTCCCGATCCCTCTAACCCTAGGTGTTCTAGATGCTAGACTAGTGGATGATGTGCATGATGATAAGGACCTAACAATTGGTATCAGAGCAATGCCCTAGTCTCCTAGAACCCTAGCCGATGTTCATGTCTCGGATCTAGAGGTCCAGTTTCAAGGCTAATGTTTTATTGGCTCGGGTAGCATAAGAGAAGGAGGGGAATCAAATTGTTTATGCAAGCCCTAAAGTTTTTCCCCAATAATCTGATGAAATCCCGAACACTGGAGCCCCCCCCCCCCCAATTCATGCAAACCCTCAGATCGGCAAAAAAAAAAGAGGGGGGGGGCTCGGGTCTTACCGGGTGAGCTGCCACCGTGCGCCGCCGCTCCTTGTGGAGCCGCCGGCGTCGCCGCTTCCTCTAGCGCCCGGGGGCCGCCGCCAATGGAGCGCCTCCGCGCGAGCGCGCGCCGCCGCGCCGATTCGGGGCCGCCTCCGCCGAGGCCATGGAGCCGCCGCTCCGCGTGTCCCCGCCCCGCTGCTCCTCCGCGCGGGCACGCGCGCCTCCGTCTTCCCGCGCGGGTCGCCAGCGCGCCGCTCACCGCCCCGAGCGGAGCCGTCGCTGCTCCGCGCCGCAAAGCCGTGCGCAGCCGCCGTCGCTCCTCCGCGCGCCGCCAGTCGAACCCCGCGCATGCCGCCGCTGAGGCTCCGTTTTTTTCCGGAGGGTGAAGTGGGCCGTATGGCCTAGGGTTAGGTTTTCTGAGGTTTAACTCCCGCCGCGCGGGTGTCTCGGCCGTCCGATCAGATCGGACGGCCATCGTTTTGATGAGGTTTTGGGACTGATGGGCCGGTTTCGGCCTGCCGGCTGCCGCGCGCGTGTGAGGTGGCCTGAGCGCGAACACTTTTGGGCCGTTAGCACATGATTTTTTGTGGGCCAGTGGAGCCGCAAAGGGGAAAGGGCTGTTGGGTTTTAGGCCCAGCAGCCATAATTTTATGTATTTCAGTATGCTTTTCATGTATGTGCTTTTCAGCATATATTTCATGCATGTATTCAGGTATATATATACATGAAATTTATGATGTATATTTCAGGCTGTTGGGTTTTATTTTCAGTATATATATTTCATGTTTTTATGGTACATCTCATGTTTAATTAATGATGTCTCTTATGAAATTATTAACGGATAATGTTACCAAGCTGCTGAAAATTATTATGCCTTTTTCCGCTGCGTAATGTTCTGCCCCTAATTGAATGGAACCAACGGGAAATTCAATTGGAGGGTTGTATTTAGTTTTACATGCTATTACGATTTGACCAACGTTAATTGTAATTGCATGTAATCAATTATGTTTATTTTTCGCCACGCTATTACTCTTTGACCAAAGTTAATTGTAATTGCATGCGATAAATTATGTTAAATTTTTCGTTTCTGCCCAACGGTGATGCGAAAAATTCTTATGAGCATGTTGTTAATCATACCAACGTAAGATTAATTTTCATGCAAATTAATTATGCGTTTTCCTAATGTAAATTTTAAATTTTTTCAGCTGCTTCCGTTTCCGCTCATGTTAATGCAATTGAGCCACTTAATGGTAGTAACTTCCAGAAATGGAAGTTTACACTTATGACGGCTTTTCAGCTCTTGGATCTGGACTACGCGTTCAGATTCGATGAGCCTGTCGCTCCTACTGAAGGGGAGGACAATTATGATGACAAAATGAAGGACTATAAAACTAATGCTGAGAAGTGGGAGCGGTCTAACCGTGTTTCACTTGCTGTGATGAAGAACTCCATCAGTGAAGCCATAAGGGGAGCAATCCCTGAAAAAGAAAGGGTGAAGGACTATTTGTCCTCCATCGAGGATCACTTTAAGGGGTCCTCTAAAGTTTATGCTACCACACTGATGCACAGGCTCATGAACACTAAGTACAATGGTACTGGGAATGTTCGTGAGCACATTATGACCATAATCAATATTGCTGCCAGACTTAAGACAATGGACATGGCTATTTCTGATGGTTTTGTTGTCCATTACATTATGATGTCTCTTCCCAAGCAATTTGAAGCTTTCAAGGTGAACTACAACACCATTAAGGACAAGTGGACCATGAGCGAGTTGATCGCTAATGTTTCACAGGAGGAAGAGATGCTCAAGGCTGAGGGGGCTACTGATTTTGTGAATCAAGTCAGCTCCTCAAATAAGGCTGGTCCCTCTAGAAATAGAGGTGGCTACAAAGGAAAGGGAAAGAAGGAGCAAACCTACTCCCCTTATCAGAAGCCTCAGAAGCCACAGCACCCACAGCATCCTAAGGCGCCTAAAAACGCTTCAGGATCTGGGAGCTCAAATGAACAGAAGAAAAGTGGTGAATGTTACTTTTGTCAGTCGAAGGACCATTTCAAAGATGATTGTCCTGGATGGCTGAAATGGCTCGCCAAGAAAGGTACTTATGAAATCACTTATGTTGATGAAGCATTTTATGCTGATTTTCCTATAAATTCTTGGTGGATTGATTCTGGTGCTTCTGTGCACGTTACGAATTCCTTGCAGGGATTCCATATGTTGAGAAGTCTCAAAGGGGAAAGAAGCCTAAGAGTGGCTAATGGGATGGAAGCCGAAATTCAAGCTATTGGATCGGTTTCTTTAGTTTTGAATAATGATTTTGTAATGAAACTTAATGATGTTCTTTATGTTCCCTCGATGAGAAGAAACTTGATTTCCATTTCATTATTAGATAATGATGGATATTCTTGTAATTTTGGACACGGAATGTGTTTGATTTATTTTAATAATGATAATGTTGGTCGTGCCATCCGACACGATAAGCTTTATATGTTATCCCTGCAAGATTCTCCTATATCCATGAATGTATGTGATGTGAATAAAAAGCGCAAGCGAATTGATGAGACTTCGTCGAAATTGTGGCACTGTCGTTTGGGCCACATTTCGAGGGGGAGAATTGAACGTCTCATTAAAGATGAAATTCTCCATCCTTTAGACTTTAGTGATTCGGATGATCATTGCCTTGATTGCATCAAAGGCAAGTATGTAAAGACAATAAAGAAAGGTGCTACTCGAAGCACAGGAATTTTGGAATTAATTCATACTGACATATGTGGTCCTTTCCCTGTGACATCAGTAGATGTTTATGACTCTTTTATTACGTTCACTGATGATTATTCACGTTATGGTTATATCTATCCTATTAAAGAAAGATCGGAGGCACTTGATAAATTTAAGATATTTAAGGCTGAAGTTGAAAATCAGCACAATCTAAAGATTAAAGTAGTGCGCTCGGATCGTGGGGGAGAGTATTATGGGCGACACGCAACTTATGGGCAGATTCCTGGTCCTTTTGTCAGGTTTCTACAAGAAAAAGGTATAGTTGCCCAGTACTCAATGCCTGGCGATCCCCAGCAAAATGGAGTAGCGGAAAGAAGAAACCGCACACTTATGGATATGGTTCGAAGTATGTTGAGTTACTCCACTTTGCCAATAAAGTTATGGATGGAAGCATTAAAGACCGCTGCACATATACTCAATCGGGTTCCCAGTAAATCAGTGCCTAAAACACCTTATGAATTATGGACTGGGAGAAAACCAAGCTTGAACTACCTCCATGTGTGGGGTTGTGCAGCTGAAGCTAAGGTGTTTAACCCACACATTGGGAAATTAGATCCCAAGACTGTGAGTTGCCATTTTATTGGCTATCCTGACAAGTCTAAAGGGTACCGATTCTATTGTCCAGATCGTACCACAAAATTTGTAGAGACAAGGCACGCTGTGTTCTTGGAAAATGATGGCATCAGTGGTAACTTGGAGCCTAGGAAAATTGATCTTGAAGAGAAGCGGATTTATGCTGCTTCACCGCTAATCCGACAGACTGATTTTCCTATGCCCCAAGTGGTTGTGCCCATAGTAGATCCTGTAGTTGCAACTCCTGTTGCATCTCCAGTTAATTCTTTGGCTACTCCTTCTGTTGAGGGCTCTAAAAATACAAGTGCAATACCTAATGCTGAGCCTTCACAGCCCTCTGTGACAATTAATGAACAACCTGATGAGCCTACTAATGAACCTGTCAGGAGATCACAACGAGTGAGGAGATCTGCTATCCCAAGTGATTATGAGGTTTACTTGAATGAGGATGATCTTGGGAAGGCAGATGATCCCAGCTCTTATAAGGAAGCAATGAAGAGTAAGGATTCATCTAAATGGCTAGATGCCATGAAAGATGAGATTGAGTCTATGGGCGCTAATGGCGTATGGGACTTAGTGGAAATTCCTAATGGAGCCAAAACAGTAGGCTGCAAATGGGTCTACAAAACAAAACGTGACTCCAAAGGGAACATCGAAAGGTTTAAGGCGAGACTTGTAGCAAAAGGGTTTACACAAAGAGAAGGCATTGACTATAATGAAACCTTTTCTCCTGTCTCAACTAAAGATTCATTTAGAATCATAATGGCGCTCACAGCACATTTCGACTTAGAGTTGCACCAAATGGATGTTAAAACTGCATTCCTGAATGGAGACTTGTATGAGGACGTTTACATGATACAACCGGAAGGTTTTGTTGTGGAAGGCGAAGAACATTTGGGATGTAAGCTAAGGAAATCCATATATGGCCTGAAGCAAGCTTCTAGGCAATGGTACCTTAAGTTTGATGAAGTCATAAGGAAATTTGGATTTAAGGAGAATGATGTTGATAATTGTACTTATGTTAAATTCAGGGGGAGTAATTACACCTTCTTAATTCTTTATGTGGACGATATATTATTGGCCAGCAGCAGTGTGGACATGCTGCGAGAAACTAAAAGATTTCTCTCGTCCAATTTTGATATGAAGGATCTCGGTGAAGCATCTTATGTTCTTGGTATTGAAATTCACCGAGATAGGTCCAAAGGAACATTTGGTTTATCACAAAAGGCATACATTGATAGAGTACTAAAGAGATACAATATGCATAAATGCTCTGCCTCGCCTGCTCCTATTGTTAAGGGCGATAAGTTTGGGAAATTTCAATGCCCAAAGAATGATTATGAATCTGATCAGATGAAGGCTATACCTTACGCTTCTGCTGTCGGAAGTATTATGTATGCTCAAGTATGTACGCCCCCTGATTTAGCTTTTGTTACCGGGATGCTTGGCAGATATCAATCAAATCCAGGACCGGACCACTGGAAAGCCGTTAAGAAAGTCCTGCGCTATATGCAAGGCACTAAAGGTCACATGCTCACATATAGAAGATGCGATAACCTTGAGGTTGTCGGTTATTCTGATGCTGATTTTGCGGGGTGTAAAGACACTAAGAAGTCCACATCAGGTTATATTTTCACCCTCGCAGGAGCAGCAATATCATGGAAAAGTGTAAAGCAAACACTTACTGCATCGTCGACAATGCAGGCTGAATTTGTGGCATGTTATGAGGCTACCGGGCAGGCTGTATGGCTTAAGAACTTTATCCCGGGATTGAGAGTGGTAGACAGCATCTCTAGACCACTCGTTTTGTACTGCGATAATCAACCCGCAGTTTTCTATTCGAGTAACAACAAGTCGAGTGCAGCTGCCAAGCACATTGACATAAAGTATCATGTTGTGAAAGATAGAGTCCAGGATCAAACAATTAAGGTTGAGCATATTGGAACTAAATTTATGCTTGCGGATCCGCTCACAAAAGGCTTACCACCCAATATTTTTCGTGATCATGTTGCCGGCATGGGTTTATTGGAGAGCCTGTGATCCTGGAATAAGAGGACCATATAAAGTAACCAACTCCCATGAAGTATTATGTTATCCGATTGATATAGAATGGAGCACTATAAGTACTGTTGTCCAGCGGTATTTAATTGACTGTTGTGACGCATTACTTTGGTGTGAAGTTTTATTGAGAGAGGGCTTATGATGTTTAAGCCTTACGATCAAGGGGGAGAATGTTGGATATTGATCTAAGGCCAAAACGGCCAGAAAAGGAAGGACGTGGGGAAATCCACGTCCCTGATTTTCAGCGCCCTGATCGGGGGTGCCTTACCAATTTTGGTTACGGTCCCCCGTTGCGCAGCGCAATATAAAAGGGGGGGGGGGTTCCAGCTTCACATTTGGTTACGTGGTTCCAATCCCGTGAGAGTCACAAACCCCTGATAAACCCTAACGGGACCCGATCTCCTAAGCGCTGCAAGCAACGGGAAGGCCGTCTCCGACCGCCACTGCAGGACGACGCCGGCGACCCCGAACCGCGAGCTCTCGGATCTGCACCGACTCGTCCCCACGCCTGCATCACGCAGGCACGAGGTCTTCGCTCTCATGGCGTTCATCGTCGACCGTGAGTCTCCCGATCCCTCTAACCCTAGGTGTTCTAGATGCTAGACTAGTGGATGATGTGCATGATGATAAGGACCTAACACTTCTTGCTCGTGGGATGTATGGCATGATGTGTTCTAGATTAACTTCCACATGTCCTAGTAAGGTAACCCAAGCAAAGATTACTCCAAAATCAGGATTTCAAATTTCTAGCTCGAGAAAGGGCAAAACCCTAAAACCCAAATTACTTCTTGCTCATGGGGATCCATGGCATGAGGTTTTTCAGATCTACTCCCACATGTCTATAGCATCCCAAAAATCTAGTTTTTATCTATTTAAGTTTTTTTGGAATTGTTTTTTTCTGGAATTCTACTCCCACATGGTTGAACGCAAGAAGAAAGTAGGGGAGGAAGAAGGCAAGGCAGAAGAAAATGAGAGGGGCACAAATGTTTAAAATGGCAAAAGATGAGAACCCATTCTATAGAGTGGCAAAGATAAATTGTATATGTAGAGTGACAAATCACTGATTATAAAAAAACAAGTAATGAACTATCCATCCTAAGTCCACGTCCTTTACTATCTATATAAATAAAAATAACTGGTAAGATTTAAGACATCTCCTTTGTTTTGAGGGTAAAAAGTCTCACAATAATCTAAAAAGAAATATCTTAGAAATTCTCACATTAATCAAAAAAGAGAATCATCTCTACTACTTATTTTGGTAGGACCGTATTATAACGGTGCAGATTAGTTATATATGTATATCAAAATTGTATAGTAAATACAGTTATATTTTAATCATAGACGATAGAGTTGTATAAAAAATAACTGTATTATATTATCTAAACACGTAATTATATGGACAAATGAGCTAGTTTTCTTTAAAATTCCTCTCCCTTCAAGTCTCTCTGCCACGAACCCTCCTCTCTCCGCGTGTGCGACGTACCAGAGCCGCCGTGTTGTCTCCGCCGCGACGAGGTGGTGGATAGGGGTGGAAAACGGTAATGGATAATTCGTTTTATCCGATATTCGTATCCGAGAAAACGTGAATGTGGTAAGCAAAATCCGTATTCGAAAATGTTCGTATTCGTATTCGAGAATATTCGTATCCATATTTGAGAATATTCGTATTCACATTTGTATTCGAGAATATTCGTATCCGTATTCGTATTCGAAACTATTCGATTCGTATTCGATCCGTTTCTAGAACTCATGAAAAATTCGTACGAATTTTGTGATTCAAAATTTGAATTTAGGCGGTTTAAAACCGGTAACCAGTGAAAAATCGGTAAAACCGCTAGGAATCCGTTTTATTCGATATTCGTATCCGAGAAAATCCGTATTCGAAACTATCCGTATTCATATTCGAGAATATTCGTATCCGTATTTGAGAATATTCAAATTTATATTCGTATTCGTTTTAAAAATATAGATTCGTATTTGTATTTAAGACTATTCATTCGTATCTGATCCGTTTCCACCCCTAATAGTGGAGCAGAACCCATCCGGTTTGCGGCAGCACGCACGTACGCCGCCTCTTCTAGCCAACTACCTGTGTTTGTCCAAACGCCTCAATTCTCATCGCCTTTTTCAATGTTTTTCAAATCGGTCGGACGAAGTCACAGCCTCACAGGCAGCATTTGCAAGGTGCTTGCCGCGTCACGAGGTGCGTCGAACCCGGCAACGATGGCCCCAGTAATTTACGTACTTTCTTCCGTACTTGATAAGTCTTTAGATTGGTCTCCTTCGGTAATTTACAACTTTGTATCTTCAGTAATTTACGTAGATTGTTCAAGCTTGAGATTCCTCATTTTTTTTTCGTTCAGGAAATCTTCATATTTCAATTACAGATGTTGCTATTGTTTTTTCACGTGATGTCTCGTCACTGATTATTTTAGTGCCAGTATTTGATTTGCATATGAAGTTCCGTACGTGAACATAGGTCTGTTTTTACTGTGGCTATTTAATTTGCAATTAAAGTCCTGTGTTCTTAGTTATATTCGAAGTTTTTACTGTTATAGCTCTACGTGTTTTTTTTAAATAATCCTGTGGTATTTTATTTTGCAATTTGGTCCATCGGGAGTGTGGAAGTGTGGGCGGTTGACACACACTACAACAAAAAGGTTTATATTAGACGTCTCATCATGAACGGTTGACCTAAACTGTCTATGTTAAATGTAATCACAGACGGTTTAGATTTAGAGACCGTCTGTATTGCTGCTAGTATTAAAAACCATCTGTAAAAAGATAATATCATAGACGGTTCGTGATGAGAACGGCTAACAATTTATGTTACGTAGGGCGTGCGCTCAAAAGATGTTCTTCATCATATTATAGTGTAGTAAAAAAATATCAAGTTGGATATTCATGTATCCTACCACTGTCTAGCTTAAGCATCTGTTTTAAAACGTTTGTCTATTTAAATTTGTACTCAGGATCTCGATCTCCTTAAGAATGACAAATGTTATGGTTCATTATCTATATATCTATAAACAACTGATAAGAATAAAGGCATCTCCTTTGATTTAGAGGATTAGAAAATTTCATAATAATTCTTAAATCAGAAAAATAAAATTTCTAAAAATTCTCTCGTTAATTGATAGAAAAAGAAAAGAACTCATAAATGGCCCACATATGTTATAACGCCGAGGATGTTGTCTGGGTCAAGTCCAATGATAACCATACGTATACTAAATATGGATTGCCAAATGCCAATGAAATCACAAGAGTGCCAACTCCTTTCTTGCCTTGTTTTTTAATCTTTTCCTTTTAATACATGAGTCGTGCTCCGCCTCCACCGATCAAAAAACGGATTAGAAGGGATTGTGTGCTAACGCCATGTTGATCTCTGATGCATTGTAACTATGTTCTTGTGTGTCGTTCGCCGTGTTAGAGACAATGCAAGGAGAGGACCCTATGGTGAGTCTCGTGATGGCAGCGAAAGGCGACATCCGAAACGTCTCGACGGCGTGCGCCAGAGAAGAAGGCGTCGATGTAGGTCCAACGAAGAAGACTTCTTTGCGGTGATGCGTCGATCTCGTGAGCCGTGTCGATGGCAAACTCAAAAGAGAACAGCGAACAGCAGTGGGCCGGGTGACGCGTGGATTAGATGCAGAAGAAAGTTGTGTTCGGCCTCTTGCGGCTGTGCTGTTTGTCGAACGGCCGGAAAAGAAGAGCAGTCGTAGCTGCAAACGTCCAATTAACCAAATGTGATGCCCGGACGGATCGGGATCGAGGAGATACTGCGACCGTGGATCCGCGAGGGAGAGGACAGTCACGCAGTGCAAGGCATGGAAGAACAACCCGCCGCCAGGGCACAGCTGCATAGCATGGCAGCTTTATTTTGTGTAGAGAGAGAAGAACGAGCTAGCCGACTGCAGCAGCAACGCTTCATAGTAGAAGAGGAATTCTAGCATGGAGGATAGAACTACTCTTCACACCGGTTTGCACAGTCCTGTTGCGCAACAAATTGCCAGTGATCTTTCACATAGGTTTTGCATGGTCATATGGCGCAAGAAATTGCCAGCGACAAGAAGAGTAAGAGGAAGAAGAAGCATGCGAAAGAGGAAGATGCAACAGTCAATGTGAAGGAGAATGATAAAAAGGATGGCTGTTGAGAGTGGTTTGGAAAAGGAGTACGAGGAGGAAAGACATGTCTAGGTAAGTCCTCGATCATGTATAAAAAAATATTGGTCCAAATTTTAATAATATGAGCATTACTTATTGCGTAAGAATTTTTTATGCAATAACTGGGTTAAAAGCTTAATTCTTTTGGATACTTGATCATCTGGTGTTTGTGTGGGAAATTCTGTATAATCAGGACATTCGATCAATTTTAGATGCTATGCCCTTGGTGTATATTCTGTTCTACTCTATTTTGAATCTTGGTCCTATTAGCAAAGCCAGATATTACCTTTTTTTTGTTCAAAACAGAGAGAATCGTTATTGCGCTTGGATGAGACTGATTGTTTTACCAGCCATATTACTATTCTGAAGGTGTTTGGTCTTGTAAGCTCTGGGGATTTTGGTTCCATTAGGACAGCATCCGCTAAATCTAGCCAGGCATTCCAGCATTGGATTGATAAATGGTTGAACTTATTAACTATCCCCAGCTTTGTTCTTGCAATAGCAAGAAATGTTTTGACACCTATAGTGTTGGAATCCGGATTTATCATCCGGAACTCTCTATAGAAGCAAAAGAAGTCACCACGTTCGCTCTCAAGGGATAGAAATCGTCACGCTAATTGGTATAAAAAAAGAAAGATGTACACCGCGGATCGTGGTGAGTCCAAATTATAACGGTCCAGATTAAAAGAAAGAGTCCATCTCAAGTACAAGAAAAAACTGAAATTCAGAATAAAAATTAAAAAATAAAATTAGCAACTTGATTTCTATATGAATTCCTAAGTACAACCGTTAAATAAATGTAATTTAGAATAAAATAAAATAGTAATTTGATTTCGATACAAATTCTAAAGTAAAATCCCTAAATAACTATAATTCAGAATACAAATTAAGGAAAACTTAGCAATTGGATTTGTATACAAGTCCCAATAAAAAATTTAAAACGTAGACAAAAATAAAAGAAAATTTAAAATTTGATTTCCATATGAATTTCAAAGTAAAATATCTAAATAACAATTATTTAATTTCCATACGAATTCCAAAGTAAAATATCTAGATAACAATAATTTAATTTATTTATGAGTTCCTAAGTAAAATCCTTAAATACACATAATCTAGAATAGAAATGCAATAAAATTAGCAATTTGATTTCGATACAAATTCCAATATAAAATGCCTAAATCGCTGTAATATGGAGTAAAATTAAAGAAAATTAGCAATTGGATTTTTAGGCCAATTCCAACAAAACCACAATTGAAATTTGGAATAAAAAATGAAAAATTATAATTTGATTTCCATATGAATACGAAAGTAAAATCTCTAAATAACTAAAATTCAGAATAAATTAAATACAATTAACAATTTGATTTGTACATGAACTCTAATAATAATAACTGAAATTTTGAATAAACATAAAAGTTATAATGTGGATAGTATGAATAGTGTCGGAGGAGACCATAAAATGGTACAATAGTGTCGATCCGTCCTGCAAGAATATATTGATCCATGGGGAAGCGAAGAGCCGAGGTGACGATGGCGGAGATGAGGACAATGTCATGCTGCTCACCTTAGCCATTCAACAAGGACATTATCGTGTTGCTAGCCGAAGCCATTAAAGAGAACAGCTAGAGTTGAAGGAGCTATGGATCGCAGCGACGAGTTGTGAGCATCAGCGGCATTAAAGAAGTCAGTGGCCAAAAAAGCTCGATGATGGAGAAGCTGTGACAAAGAGAAGATGATGCTTTGCATTGAAGACTAGCTATGGATGACATACGACCATTGAGTAGCTAGGAGCATACCATCGTTGATGAAGGGCACATCACTGGTGATGGCGAGAAGGTTCTCTGTATCATTAGACAACAACTAAAGCTGACATGCTGGTATTAGTGAAGATGGGAGGACCCCATTGTTAGTGGGAACACACAACATTGAGTTGGCTAACATCGAAGAAGAGAAGCGATGAACACAGGAGGAGACATCGAGCATGTATAACATCACACATGTATACATACATATATGCATACATGCAATTAACTTGTAGACCCTTTCTTTAAAAAGTACTCCATTTGAAAGTTAGATACTATAACAAAACCAAAAGTAGGTTTCAAAATCAAGAAAGAACAGGACCTTCATCTGCTTGTTAGTCTCAAAATGGCATAGAAGAATTTCTCCGTTTGTTTGCTTCAAATTGGCAGACAAGAATTTATCCGTTGAAGTTGTCCAAATTCATTTCTTGGTGGCATGGTATTTACATATACAACATATGTAGAAGTATCTTCTCCTGATGAGATGTCGTGTGTTCGTATTAGCTTTTAGTTTTAGCTTATGGCTTTTGATTGAAAATAAGTAGTAATGCCTGAAAGTGACTTTCAGAAGGAGGGGGTGAACGGTGAAAAAGTGAGGAGAGATGTGTGCACGTGATGGAAGCGAGGGGAGTTAGGTACGTGATGACCTCTTGCTTTATCCTCGGAGTGAGACGATAGCGAGAAGAGTGAAAATGCTTCGAGAAGCTGAGTGTTCGTGTTGACTTTTAACTTTTCTAATCAAAATCCAGAAGTAGAAGTCAATACGAATAGGGTCTAGCATGCTACTTGCCTTGTTGCTTGCCCTCAGAATTGCATGACTAGAGTAGACACACATCTTTGGTTAGCATGCAAGTTCTACTTCCTTTTTCCAAAACAGGTTTGAAAACCTCATGAATAAAAGCATGAGTTTAATAATATATATGCATGACTACAATGTAATAACTTGATGAGGTGGTATCCAAATAAAGCAGCCATTATAAAAGGTGTAGCTACGGACATTAGGGAATTTTTATAATACATTCTACTAGCACGAGGGTAACAGTAAAAATTAAATCTGATAATTGATCTGTGAGAACATAATAGACTATTGTTTATAAATCTAATTTTTGTAGTGATGGTATTATAGACTTTTTCTCTGAAACTATTACTAATCCTTTCTGTCGCCACCGTATCTCACCCATTCCTCCGTAACACCACCGCCGTCATCTCATACGAGCACTGCCACGGCGCGTGTAGAAATTACTTTTACGTCATATTTTCCCTTTACAAGTTTACCCCTCTCAGGATTCTACTACTAGTACTAATGATGGTAATATAATTAAATTCTAACTAATCTGATTCATTGGATAAAAAAGAATAGACGGTTCATATTCATTTTGGATACTTTAAAAGAGCCCCATTATTAACATCTTCTAGGAATATTTCTGTGGTACTCTCAAAGTCATTTCTTTCTCAGATACACGGTTGCCATAAGAGTTACAAAACAAATACAAATATGTGATTGTCATGGGCAATTGGAGAAAACAAAACTAGCGTCACATTTCTAGGTAAGGTTCTTGCAGCAGAGATTGGTGTTCTCCTGTACGTGTTGCTACAAGATTGTAGAAGATTGGCAGCTGGGGCGGCCCATTCAACTTCTCGCTAGCTGCCGGTACGTTGCTCGCCGAGTCACCGACACAGCCAGGCAGTTATCGACTGCTCCTGGAAACTAAACATGGTGTCTGCTGAACCGGCTTCTCCATTTGGCCCTCCGCGGTGGTGCACGGCTGTGCTGTCGCATGGGCATCGCGTGGCGGCATTACGACAGGAGGCAAATGTGGTGGCGCACCGACGAGATGCTTCCACCACGACACAGGCCTGTAGAGCTCGAGTGAGTGGTGAGAACTCTGCCGGCGCTGCTCCTCGCATTGGTACAGTGCCTGCACAAACACACAAAGAGGGAGTTCATCATTGAGAATTTGAGAGCACACGGCGAATAGGACGTTGACTACTTGCGCACTTAAATCAAGATGAATTGTAATGGTATTGTGGAATTTATGCCGCTTACATAGCTGTGTTTCTTAACGGGAAATAGTGTTTGCGAAAAATAGAATGGGATGAATCACGAAGCAATTTCCTTTTTATTTTTTTTATGTTTTTACCGGTGTGAATTCAACTGATTGAACTTTAGAAATGATAGTGGGCTGATGGAGAAAGATGGAATCAAGCAATCTTCAGAGAATCGAGCAAATGATTGTGGTCAAGAATGTTAGCATCTCCCACCAAGTGCTTATGTTTTCCACATCTCAGCATCTAGGATTCAAACGATACGGTTGTATTAGAAACAAAACGGTGAATTCATTCCAACAAACCCATATTTGGTCAGGCTTGGTTAATTCATGGTGAGGTAGGAAGAACAGAATATTTCCGTACACTTAACAGCACTGCTGGGTTTGCGTGGCAGTTCGATGGACGGCAACCAGCTGATTGGTGGTGTCTGTCCATCAGCAGCTGCAAGATTCACGACATGAGGATGTTGTGGTGGGACTCGTGCTGGTTGCATCTATGCGTTTTCGAACTTCAACAATGACACGTTCTAAAACTTTCTTGTACGGCACATGTCATTTTGCAACATTTGGATGTTTCTCACATTTTCTCTCATGCTTAACACTCCTCCTTGAATACTAATTGATGGCCGTAAGTCGCAGCAGCATGAGAACAACAAATTTACATGAAGGAATCTGTAAGCTCATGTTTTTTGCCCTGCAATCATGCATATTTCTTGCAAAAGCAGAAGCCAGTCACGGTTCCCATTGCAGCTTTTGCATCACGCTGCAACTTATATCTTGATTTGTAGTTGGTGTAAAGACGTTCTGATGCCCTATTCAGTGTTCAGTTTGAACAGGGACTCTGTTTTTGCATCAAGCTGCACGCGCTGCAATAAGAATTACCACTGATAGCGTTTTGATCGACATGTACAATTGTTTATTAACATTTGCTGTAGAAGATCGAATCTGGTCGGCGAGGACTGTATATGATTTTGTGTAGAATATTGCTATTTAATTTGCAGTAGTTACTATATAACTACCACTAGATTGTTTGATGTATTGGATATGCGATTCTGCCTATATACATATATGTTTTCTTAAGGCAAGAGACATTTATGTTTGACATCTGGACATTAAGATGAGGTATTATATACTGTATTGCTTTATGTTCAAAACAAGCAGATCAATACTTCCCTTGATAAAAAGAAATTGGAGTGGTAGAATCCTTGTATTCAAACTACTTAAAATTTCTGATCAACCACATATTTGTAAATATATAGATTGGCCATACGAGATAATTTGTATGAGTACATTTTTCTAGAAAATACTTTCATTACCAAATCTTGTCAAGAATAATCAGTGGCGGACCCAGGATTTGAATCCAGGGTATGCCTAACTAAAAAATTATAATTCAATGTGGTATAATCTAATACAAAAATTCGGTAAACGGTTCGGTAAAAAACATAATATATCTAAAAGATCTCATAATACCTTACATTCAACAAATAAGTTTGAAATTTGCAATGCTTCCGTTCTTCATGCCTCTCAATTCAGCCAGTCTGCCAACACATACACAAAACAAGCAAAAAAGGCGCATCAGGCATTCAGGCATATGCCCCAATCCATCTAGCAATCGCACAATTTCGCACAATTTACTCTTTTCTTAGAAACTTCATAAACATATCAAATTCACTAGCAACTTAGCAAGGTAGCTGCATAAGAACTGGTTCCAACAGACTTCAATTAACTCCTTACAAGTCAAACAGAACCGTCTCTGCTCTTCCCATTTTATTGGATTACCATCCATCTAGATAACAAATTCTGCAACAATTTACTTCCCATCAATCATCAGTCATCAGTGGGCACTGGGCAGTGGAGCTCACCGGGCGGCACGACGCGTGTCGACTCGATCCTGATCCCGCCGTTGGGCAGGCAGCGCCGGTGCCGCGCCGCCCTCGCGCCCTGGCGGCCTGGGCAGAGGGAGCCGGGCGGAGGCGGAGGCGGAGGGAGCCAGGCGAAGGCGGAGGGAGCTGGGAGGAGGCGGAGGCGGAGGGAGCCTGGCGGAGGCGGAGGGTGCCGGGCGGAGGCGGAGGCGGGGGGTCGGGGTCGGGGACAGCGCTGGGAGGCGGAGGGAGCCGGGCGGACAGGCGGAGGCGGAGGCGGAGGCGGGGGGTCGGGGTCGGGGACAGCGCTGGGTTAGGGACTTAGGGCACGGGAGTTTTTGAGCCAAATTTGCGGGTAGTTCTGGGCCTATATGGACTACCTGCTGGGCCCGCCCCTGAGAATAATGATATACGGATACACAGGGTACTCCGTATGTATTTTCAGAATCTATTCCACCGTATTTGCATTGTTGTGCCTTCATGGAGGTCATATAGAAGCAATCTGCACTTAATTAATGATTATTTTAACCTGAGTGATATGTTATCCAACTTTCTATTAATGGTCATGGTCTTAGAAGAATCCGCAAAGAATAACTTTTTTTTTGTTATTGGCACAGAAGAACTGCAGAAGCCTGGACTTAATTAATGGTTACTATATGATAAACCTACTGGTACACGGTAAAACTTTGAAGTCTTGGACCATTCAAATTTTCAGGTAGCTCAAGCTTCAGTTTTTTTTCTCACCTGTGCATGCTTTTTCAGCATGTGCTATTTCTCTCAGCCTTAAACTTTATTCTAGGTTGGATTTCATGAAATATCGTGGCCTGTCAGCCTGTTAGGAAAAGTACAATGTTTTATGCGTGGCCATAGGGCAAACAATTGATGAGCCTGCTGGTATATGTAATAATTCAGTAATAGTCAAGTTAGTAGCTGCTGAATCTGCGGTTGTAATGGCGTTTAATAGTCTGCGGTAGTCATTTATTGGGGGTAAAGCAAACCAATGTCAAATAGGCCATGATTAAAACCAACATGGTCGGAATTTGACTTGAGTGATCAACAACCAGTGAATAGTCAAAAACCAATATGGTCGAAAACCAACGTGGTCAAAACTAACGTGGTTGAAATTCAACCCGAGTAGTCAACGGCCAGTAAATGATCGAAAACCAACGTGGTCGAAATCAATGAGTGGGCTAAATCCGACATGGTCAATGCCCTAAGAAAGATCGCAAACCCAAGAGCTCGACGGAAGTCGAGATTCGACCGTGTGGTCGACGACCAGTGGATGGTCGAAAGCCAAAATGGTCGATGGTCGAAATATGACTAGATATTGACGATAGTGAGCGGTCGAGAACCGAAGTGGTCGACTGAAGTCGAAACGTGACCAGTGAGATCGACGACTAGTGAGTGGTCAAAAGCTCAATATGGTCAAACCTTAAGAGTGGTCAAAAATTTAGAGGGAACAGAGAAGAACAGAGGGATTCAACATAGTTTCAAAAACTAAAAATTGAAGGAACTTTTGATCCGCAGATCCAAATGATATGAAACTTTGTAGAGATCTTCTCTAACGTATTGTGAATCTATTCTAACAAGTGATCACAAAATTCATGGCTAAAGTTGAGACCTTTTTCAGTTGGTTGGAATGTTTCACCAAAACCGAGTCAAAATCAAAATTGGTGAATACAACTAGCTCGTGGATGGATGATGACCAAGATGAGTCTAAATGTATTCCCTCATATCACAGAAAGTTAGAATACCAAAGAAATCAACTCAAATACCTTCGGATCAAGAAATCACACTTTGAGACCAAATCAAGCAAAACAGGGTTTTCTCAATAAACTTGTTATCAAAGTGGCTAGATGGATGGAGATAGATTCTCAGAGGTTGTCTCCATCTCTTACACATCCTTGGCACAACAAGATTAAGAAAAGGAAAGTGGAGGGATCAAAAACCAACCAAATCCAGAATAAATCAATCAAAGCAAGATGAATTCATGGAGATACACAAAGATTAATGTATTGCTTACTTGAGAAGATAAATTTTATAGCTACTCCACCTTGGAGAATAAAGGGCACTAAAGGTACTCACTCTTAAACCCTAACCCTAAACTTAGAGAAGAGAGCACAAGAGATGGGTTGGATGGTTAATCACACATGTCTCCATCCTAACCTCTTCTATAGGTGGGCAACCAGCCACCTACACTCTCTAGTGGATCATATCCACTATTATAATGGGGGAAACCCGTTAACCCCACACACACGGGTTTTACTCATACACGTTAACTTATGCACGTTTTTCAAAGCGCATCCGCTAAATTCTTAGTCTTAATCCAGTTTGATCAAACCAACTCCACCTTGACCTAAACTGCTCTCCAATTGATCGTCCAAGCACCATGGTTTTAATCCAAGATGATTTTTCGTATTTTGGTCAAACTACCAAAAACCCTTCTTTAATTTGGTCATCACCAACCACTGCAAGTAATTGTCATGCTTGCCATATGTAGGTACACCACTAGTTTGCCATGCGTCGTCAAGTCTCTCCCATCCCAGTTCCACCGAACCACGGCTCACTTGGCCCGTGCAAGCCACATGACATCATCCCGCCGTTCGAACTTACCTTCAATGTTTCCCGCCTTTCTCGTGCCATGCTTGAGTTCACCATCTTACCTGACATCCTCGATCATGCTAGGCTTCAACTTCTCTATAAGTCTAGCCCCGATCATCGCCGTTGACCACAATTGACTCCAAGCGTCCCTACACATCCAAAGACAAAGAAATTGTTTCTAGACATAAATTCTTTACAACTTGACCTACATTAGCCAAGATATGCATCATGCAACCTTAAACCAATGACTCAGGTCATCCTAACTCAATCTATGACTTAAAATCTAAAATCATCACTTTCTGCCCAAAACTAATCCAACAAAGTATGATCTTTGCAAAGTCACTTGACCACACCTTAAAACTTGCAATTATTCATCATAACAATATTATAGACCTTCTTACAAGGTCCTTCAGTGTGTCAATCACCTTGAGCTCAATGGTGCTGGTGGTCGGCAGAAACAACAAACGCCTTCACGGTGGGCCTCCTGCCATGGTACATAGCGATGGCACCACCTGGTGCAGAGCGATCGCAACACCGAAGGCGTGGTGCAAGTTCGTGCGCACGCCAGCGCACCAAGGAGGCGTCTGTGACGACTCGCGTTATTACCATGGGGTAATAATGCCGGTCAACGGATTATTATTCATTTTAGCCGATAGAACACCGCTCTAACGAATAATAAGCCATCAGAGTGTTGCAGTAGAACAATAATTAGAGACAAAACACAATATTACAGGAATATCGCCACGCAGGGCTACAGTTTATTACAACGCCTCAAGGGCTTAATTATTACAATCTTTAGACAGAAAATACTCTAACTACTTCCTATTAAAAAACAACTCCACAAGAAGTGTCCACCTTGTACCCATTGTAATCCGAGTCCATGGTATTTCATCCAGGTAGCTTCCTCCTGTCCATAGCTATTCTCTGAATTGCCAATCCTAAGAAAGGAGGATTATAGCAAGGGTGAGTACAGAAGTACTCAGCAAGCGTTATTAGCAAAAATGCACAGAATGCTTATCATTTGCACTTTCAGGAATATCAATTCCTATCCTCAAATCTCTTGCTCATTTTTTTATACTCTTTTTCCTCCTCAATTTCATTCCCATCACTTACAGAAAATAAGGTTTGTTGGTTTTGAAAGAATTCCATATTATTAATTTAGAAAACTACTGAACATACGCATGAACAGCAAAAACCCCCATAAGTTTCCGTAATTCTCCTTTCCCGGAGGCGGGCATGAATTCATGATTTGGATAGCATTGCGCAAGCTTGTATCACTTTCCCCATCATCACTCTGCTCGTGTTGTCTCCCGAATCTCCGCAATTCCTTTGATGCGGCGCCCAGATCAGAGTACAATGCTAATACATCTATCTCAGTAATTATATCTCCACCCAGTTACTCACAAGCGGCAGCCTGGAGCGGTGTAAAACCCTCACGCAGACCCACCGAAAGCGATAATAACTGTTGGCTGGGGTGGTTTCTGACCCTCGCCCAACACCCATCTGCGTAATATATCGCCTTCGCATACACCGCTTCTGGTCTCAGACCAGTCCTGGGTTCTTGCGATCTGCCTCCCCCACTTCTGGCCTATGTACCAGTTTTGGGTTCCGCGCGGCTGTGGATCCCCCACTCCGGTGCTGGTCCGGCTCTTGTGGGTTCCTCCCCTAATTAATACTTACCCATGTGGAGAATATAATACTTCAATAGAGTACTAGACTACCCGTGAAAAACAGAATGTTGGTTGATACGAATTGGTACGGTCTATTCATACGGATGAAGTTTATAATCCCTTATATTATATTCTTATGCAGAGGTCCCACACCTACCCACCAAGGCAACCTCTGCACACCTTCTTACTTAACTTATGTGGCCAACTGCTCCATCAGTTGCCATCTATCTCTTTTCTCTTATTTCTTATAGCCATTGCTCGAGTTAAATATTTTTATTTCTTTCTGATAGACCATGTGGAGGTGACCCCGATTGTGTGATGAGTAATTGACATCTGTTTCAGAAAAGTCGAGTTTGGTTTGTGTGGTTCGGACCATATCGTTGCGCGGTGCAATCAATTTCGGTCGGACCTTGTCGAACTAGGTCGAACGTGCTTAAGTCATTTATTTTTCGGTTCGATCGGTTTGGGCTCTGAGTATTTCTTCTGCTGCTAATGTATGGTTACAATATTTTGAGCGGTGCTATGTGATTTGTTTCTTGTCTGTGATGGCTGCAGGACGTCGAGGTGGAGTCGTGGCGAGGCACGGGATGACCGGACTAGTCGCGGGCGGTGCCGAGGTCAGAACGGTCGAGGTGTGCCGAAGACGGCGAGGACTCGAGGTGGCTGCATGGCTTGGAGAGCAAGGAATGAAGAAGCTTCCTGGAAGGTGCACAAGGGGCGTTTTGGTGAATACGCAAAGCTGCACTAAAGGAAGTGGATTGTAGATAAAGCGCCATGAGTTGGTGGAGGCTTAATGGGTAAAGCGTGGTGTGAACCCATTATGGAGGCTATAAATAGAGAGGTGCTCTCTAGTGCTGAAATTGAGAGAGTGCGTGTAAGAGTTAGGGTTTTATTTGGATCTCTCTATGCAATGAAATGAGCATGAAATGAGAGGATGAGAATGAGAGTGTTGTAAGAACACATATTTAATCATTCATCTCTCTTTGTCTCAATCGAAGAAATTATGTGTTTGAGAAACCATTGAGTAGTCTTTTGAGTCTTGCTTGATTTCTCTTTTTTGGTCTGCCATTTGATCTGGTCGGCAGCATGCAAAAATTTAGGAGCTCTGTTTGATCTTTGTTCTCTGCTAGTAGAGATCTTTTACTAGTTCTTGCATGCGGTCTGGACAAGTAATTGCACTCGTTTTCCTCTGTTTTTGGCTGCCTCCACTTCTGTATTGTGTTCGGCCAGCAGGAGATTTCTTCCATCTTTTTGGTCTGAATTAATTTCAGTTTGGCTGTCTCTCTGTTTTCTTGTCTTTAATTTCTGTGCTCAAGTCTGCATGCTTTTTCTTTTGGCCGAATGGCACAAGAAAAAGTAGTCATTTTTGCTTCTTTTTGTGCTGTTTTTGACTAACTTTTATTATAATAACTTGAGAAATATTATGGGTTTATATGCTTTAATATATGGCATTAAGGAAATACCATGGCCTAATTACTTGAGCGAACCTTACCATGTACGCTTGCGGAGGTTCCCATTTTCTCGCTTCGCTTAGGGTTTCTTATTTATTTTAGTTCGTCAGCTACAGTTGACTTTATTCGACTGACGTTATTTATATGCGTAAGGTCTAAGAATATTACACTGATACCGAAGACCGTATTAATTCTCAGCTCTATTCTAAAAAGGGTTTCTATCACATGGTTGCGGCTCACATTCTAGTCCTATAATTAGTTTATTTGATTGCGACAATTCTTTTATGACAAATTTTCTATGCAGCCCATTTACGAGTATCTCTAAATTTAGTCTAGTCTATAATCTTTTTATTTTATCTAATCTATTTTCTTCTCTTTTCTTTTTCTTCTTTCCCTTCTTTTTCTTTTTCTCGCCGCCCCTTCCCGTTCTTGTTTCTTCCGCCGCCTCCCTATTCTCTTCCTCCCCCGCTTCCTATTCTCTCGGCCCTCTCTCTCTCTCTTTGCTCCGGACTCCCTGCCCCGGCGCCGCACCTCGGCTCCTCCGCGCTGCGCCATCTCGGCTCTTCCCCTCCCCGGCCTCCGCGCTCCCCTACCGGCTCTCTCTCTTCTACGCACCTCCTCCCCTCGCGCCTTCCCCTCGCGTCGCCGGCCCTATCGGCAATGTATTCCTGTGTAGTGGAACTGTAATTTCATGAAAATCGTCTAAACACAATCTTGTATCAATTTCGACAAACTACTCGGAAATCATAGTGTTGTACGAGGCTACACGAGAATATGCTTGGCTTCGACGGATGATTCCCCATGTCCGGCAATCATGTGGATTAAATATCGTGCAAGCTTCCACAATTATCTATGAAGATAATATAGCTTGTGTTATACAAGTACAGATGGGTTACGTGAATAGTCATCTCATAAAACATATCAACTCCAAGTTTTTTTATACTCATGAATTATAAAAGATGGATAAAATTAAAATACTGCATACTAAGTCATGTGAAAATTTTGCAGATTTATTCACTATGTTACTTCTAGCATCTAACTTTGAAAAATGTGTACGTGAAATTGGAATGATGAGACTTAGAGAAGTGCATAACTTAGAGGAGATTCTTCTCAAGCTCATTATTAAAGTTTGATAACAAAAATCGAGTACCCAAAGAATAAATCTTACAAATTAAATGAAATTGGTTGAATTGTGTTCTTTTTTTTCCTTGACGAGTTTCCTGAAGTTTTTCGGTCAAGGTTTTTAACGAGGCAATTCGTGTAACACAACATAATATATATCATATACTCTTTCTCCAAATTTTTTCTACTAGGTTTTTATACAGTTTTGATGAGGCATGAACATATCAGATGAGTGCCTAAGGAAGAGTGTTGGGAAACTTAGTCCTGAGCCTAAGGCCTTGGCCGATGATAGGCACCTCACCACTCCCCTTGGGAAACTTGGGCTTTGACGTGAGGCGTTGGTCTATGATAGACATCTCACCACTTAGTCTATATATAGAGGTCACAATCATTATTCTTGTACATGGAAAAGAAAGCAATAAGGAATGAGTTCCCTCTCATCTCTTGTATTCAATCTTACATTTTCTTGTATTGTTTTGTGATTGATCCATCTCTGTTGTTTAAGAGAAATCATTTGGACTGGACTCGCCAGCGATAATTTCTCAACAGTTATCACACCTAGAAGGCCGATACTAAATTATCATATTCTTCAGAAAGATCCCACAATCGGGGCAAAATCCCCAAAGGGGACTAGAAATGAAGGAAGGCGGGCTTAGGAGAGGAAACGGCGAGGGCGAGAATTGTAGAGGATGACCGAAGCGACGAACGTGCGGGGTATGGCCGGGGAAGGGAACGGCGCTCGATGTATGCGCGACCGGGAACGGCGAAGGGAAGGCACCGGCAGCTTGGCCATCCCGGCGCAGCACCAAAGAGGAGGAGACAGGGCAGAGCAACGCAGGGCCGGGGCGATGAACAAGCAGCCAAACAGCCGAGAATGCCGTGGAGTCCCGAGAAACCCAGCGAACGCGCGGGCGCGCGAGGTTGGCCGCGACACGCGCCGCGCGCGGGGTAACGGAGAGGGCGGTACGGAGTCGCTGAGGAGCCAGCAATTCCTTCCCCTTCAAAGATTTTACGATGACTGCACCGGTTTAGCTACAACGAGAAACGATTTCTAAGCAAGAAGAACAAACGATAGAAGGCCCAGTACACCATACCCTCATCTTAGAAGGCCAAAGTCCAAACGCACAAGTAGCTCTCTCAGTCCAGCCGCTCCCGCCAAGCTCCTGTTAGCAGCCTCATTTTGTCACGGATCGCTTCGTCAGTAGACATCACATTTTGGAAAACTTATCGCTTCGTCTGTGGACAGCACAGTTTGGGAACCTTTCTGTTTCTCTCTTTCCACCGTTGCCAAAATGGACACGGGTTTGAAGAAGTAAGCAGATGTACTACAGTTTATGCGTCGCTCTCTTCATTCTTGGAGATTGTTACTGCTCGGCGCTGGTGGAATATACTCACTTCTTTCTTTTTTTGCTTGACATTTTTTATTTTGTATAGTCTCCAAGATATGATTTTTATCGCTATTTTTGTAATTTTACACTAAAATATATTAGTAAAATTATAATATTATGAAATTAATTTTAATGATAAATCTAATGATGTAATTTTTGTATAGCTAATCTAGATAATTTTGAGTCTATTAACGGTCAAATTTTAAAAGATTTAATGGTATGGATACTAAAAAGTGAAGTAAAAAAAGAATGAAAGAAGTGCAGGTACTTGGGACATTTATGATAGTGGAGCATTCTAGGGAAAGCACGGGTTTTGTACGACATCAATACTAAAGAGAAACTTAACAATTTGCAAAACTAACGCTTAAGGGCCTGTTTGGTAGAGCTCCATCAACTCCAGATCCACCAAAAATAGCTCTACTCCACGAATTTTTACCCAAACGCTCCAGTTCCACGAAATCTGGATCCACCAAAATACTGAATCTAGCTCCAGATTTATGAAATCCATGGAGCACCTCAAGGGGTGCTCCACGAAACCTTGTTTCGTATCTACTCGTGGAGTTGGGTGGCAATTACCCACTTTTTGCCACTGGTTACACACCCCATCCCATACCACCATAAAACCCATGGGCAAAACAGGTCATTCCCACCAAAAACTCAGTTTCGTGGATCTGGAGCTGCTGTGCAAGCCAAACAGTTTTGTCCAGCTCCATGGTGGGATCTCAGATTCACGGTGGAGCTGTTTTTGGTGGATCTGCTGCTCCAGATTCATTTTTTCAATGGTGGAGCTCTGCCAAACAGGCCCTAACTTAGCTATTGCTATTGCCCATTCCAGGCACGCAGGCTGGATGAATTTTTTTTTGTAAATAATTTATTTTTTAATTAAAATTATAGAAATATACCTGCATAAAACTTTTACAGAAATAACCTCCAGTCACCGAATCATTGGGCGACTGGAACCTGTCGTCCAACGGCCGCACGACACGGAGGCTATCCATGGGGCCATTGGGCGACATAGCTGTAGTCGTCGAGCGATCAGGCGACTAGGACCAGTCGCCTAACCGTCGGGCAACTGTAAGTTCCAATCGCCCAACCGTCCGGCGACTAGAACTCACCCATTTTTGCGCAAATAGGCTACCAACCGCACATGGGTAAATGACAATTGTTGTAGGTAGGTAAAATTTATCAAATTTTGTCTATAAGTTGTATTTTTGGAAAAAAAAATGGGAGACAATGTCGGTTGACCTATTTATGATTTTTGTAGATTATAAATAGCAGAAAATCTGTTAGATTGGCAGTAACAGTTTGTGATCATTGTATGTTGTTGTAGTGTAAGAAAATTTGTAAAATTTTATTCAACAATGATTGGGATAGCAACGATTGGTAAGTACGAAGGTAAGTGATATTGTTATGCAACCAGGAATTCATACATGGAGAAGAACTTATTTTTTCATGTTGTTGGATGCCTTGCTACACGGAAGAATTGAATGCGAAAAGACGAGGACAAATGCTTTTGCAAATTAAAATAGACTTCATAATAAAGCTAAGCATAACACCGTGCGCAGGGTTTGGTTACTTGCATAAGAAATAGCATCATGCACGATGCAATAAACCGAGGTACTCCTATGATACATATGGGCTTTTTTGGAATGGAAATAAATTCAACCTTGGGGGGACTAGTGCGGAACGCCCCGACCTACTGCGTGGACCGGGGCCATTTTTCCTTCCTTCCGAGTTCGGTGTTGAACTCCTCGGCAACCTCTTTGGTCTTGTCCGCCATTTCCCTCCTTTTCTTGTGCTCCCTCTCGCAAGCCTCTCGCTCCCTGCGTGTGCACGCCTCGAGATGAGCTTTTGTCTTCCGACGTATACTCCCGGTTTGTTCGTCATTGCGGTGCTCCTCCTCCCAGATCTCGTAGGCCCTTTTGACATCCCACTCCTCAAAGTCGAGAGCCCACTGGTCATGTGGGTGGATCTCTAGGTCCATCCACTTGCAGTAGCCACATAGTGGTTCCAGGGACTGTGGGTAGACAGGAGAGATTGTTAGTGTGTACTTTAAAAGATAAATAGTAGGAGAGCACATTGTAACTAGTCCTTACCAGTTGTCGATAGCTACTCGTGTCCCGAGGCGGTCAGGATAGTCATAGGAGTAGTTTGCGCAACCCCAAAAACGCATGCTTAGACTCAGCCACTGCTTAGATTTGAAAAACTTGCATGGGTCCCTACACCAACAGAGGGGTGGCATCTCTCCCTCGGGCGAGTGTTGCGGTGAACACTCAGTTGGAATATTCGGGATGGGGTTGCTGCTACAGGGGGCATTATTGTGGGGAGCTGACCCCCTGGCATGCTCTGCTTGTTCGGCCTATGCCGCTGCAGCCCTTACTTGTTCGTCGCGGGGCTGCAGTAGACCTTGGTAGTTTGCGGGTCTCCTCCCATTGCTTCATCACTTTGTCCTATTGTTTCTTCTGCCTCTTGTCTATCCCAATGTAGTGAAGCATGCACTAGTATAGTGTTAGGTTTGGTTATGTAGTGTTTTCTCCTAGATCTCTTTCACCTCATTTTATAAGGCAAAGGGTTGGCATGGTGTGATTATTTTCATGTGAGTAGCCTGCGGGACATAGTGATGCCCTGTCTTTCGAAAAACTTTCTAGCGAAAAGCTACACTGTCTTGGCTGCTCGCTACGCAAAGCTTTACCTTTTGGTCTTATCACTATGCAAAAGTTATCCATCTGGTCTTATCACTATGCAAAGCTGGCTCATCTGGTCTTATCACTATGCAAAGCTGCCTCGTCTAGTCTTACCACTGTGCAAAGCTGAACCCTCTGGTCTTGTCACTGCGCAAAGCTGCCCCAGCTGGTCTTGTCACTATGCAAAGCTAGCCTATCTGGTCTTGTCACTGCGCAAAGCTAGCATGCCTGGTTTTGTTACTATGCAAATCTGCCCATGTGGTCTTGTCACTGCACGAAGCCGCACCCTTTGGTCTTGTCGCTGCGCAAAGCAGGCCCATCTGGTCTTGTTACTATGCAAAGATGTAGCCTTTGGTCCTGTCACTATGCAAAACTGGCCTGTCTGGTCTTGTCACTGTGCAAAGCTGGCTTGTCTGGTATTGTATAGCACAAAGCTGCCCCATCTGGTTTTTGCACTACATAAAGTTGCACCCTTTGGTCTTGTCACTACGCAAAGGTAGCCTATTTGGTCTTGTCACTGCACAAAAGTGTACCCTTTGGTCTCATCACTACGTAAGCTGCCCTGTCTGGTCTTATCACTGCGTAAAGCTAGCCTGTCTGGTCTTGTCACTGTGCAAAGTTGTCCCATCTGGTCTTGCCACTTCACAAAGCTACAACCTTTGGTCTTGTCATTGTGCAAAACTAGCCCGTATGGTCTTTGTCACTATGCAAAGCTATACCCTCTGGTCTTGTCACTGCGCAAAGCTGACCTGACTGGTCTTGTCACTGTGCAAAGCTACCCTATCTGGTCTTGTGACTTCACAAAGCTGCACCTTCTGGTCTTATCACTGTGCAAAGCTGCCCGTCTAGGGCAAAGCTGCACAAAGGTAGCACATGACCCAGTTTGTCATAAAGCACGCTGCCTCTCCCACGGGTTATAAAATGCATGCCCTACCCCGTTGATAGTAGGAAGAACCACCTTCTCTATCCTAGAGTAACATACCATGGTAGACGCCAATGCGCTAGTCGAAGATGGGTCATCAAAGAGTAGACCATCCGCTGGAAAGGAGGGAGGACTTCGGCCCAAACAACACTTGATTCTAAATAGGCGTGCCGAACCAGTGTGGCCAAAATGCAGACAGAGGGAGGACGCGGTTGTGTAGGTCACGGAAGGCCATTTCAGTGGTGAGTGATGTTTGTTTTGATGCCTAAACTCTAGGGTACAATTAGACAAATGACTATTTTATATTACTACTAATAGAGTTTCGATGTTAACCTTCCTTTCCAGCAGATGGCCAAATGTGACTTCGTGCATTGGATCGATTCTCCCCATGAATGGTATGTTGTGTGGTATGTCAATACATTGTGGGAGAGAATCCTGGATTGGAGGCGCAGATTGAAAGTCTCAAAGAGGAGAACGATGACATCCGTCAGCAGATGCAGCACGAGAGGGGCATCGAGGAGGTTAACAACATAGGAAGTTCATTCGATCTGACATATTGTTGCACAAACCATAGTTGCATATATGTGTGCCACTACAATGGGCCTATTCTTTTTGGCTGCGGCTTGTGGCTTTTGGCTGTGGCTTGTGCCTTTTGGGCTATTTGTACGAGAGATTACAGAGTAACAGAAACTCACATGCGGCTTTTACCGATATAAATGAAGTTATTAAAGTATGTACTACAATTAACTAGTAGACCCTATCTTGAAAAAATACTCCGTTTAAAAGCTAGTTACTGTAGAAAAGCCGAAAAGTAGCTTTTAGAAGCTGAAAAGAATAGGGCCAATGACGGCTAGACATGTCCAAGGCGCCCCCCTCTGCAACACTTATGTGGGTAGCACGAGGCACATTCCACCAGTAGGCATGCATGGAGAAGGTTGTACCATAGTACTCGCTCGTGTTGTCCACGGTATTGTTCAATGTCCTAAAACATGTAATCAAATGGTTTACATCTCGGTGTAGTTGCTATCTATTAAGTGCACTGTTCCAGTGGTGCATTGCATGCATTGAGCTAGAGGAGTCGACACGAATTGAACAAACGGACATCATAAAAAGGAGTATGTTGTAGGGGTGGTCCCCAACTAAGCCTAGCTGGTTTGTTAGAAGACTGTAAGGCCCAGAATGGGGCATGTATAATGACATAAGTGCCCCTGAGAGGGATACTCAAATGTAAGGGTACTATTGTAAAAACACTCCCCATGTGGATATATATGTACAATACAGGCCATGGGGAAAACTGTCGGGACCCCGGATTTCCAAACCCGGACCCTCTGTGTAATACAGCACTAGTCCCAGATCAAAGCTAGTGCACACAGTTAAACAGAAATGATTCATAACCAACAACGCATTATTACAATTATAAGAGTACTGACCGACAAGTCTCGTTATTACATTTGAGGTTTCAAGACCTCGCACAATCATAAAACACAGCGGAAGCAAAATAAATCCATCGGAGACCCATCAATACGCCACAGGCAATTGACTGGGAAGCGCGACCTAGAACTCCTGGAATCCTTCGTCGAATCCACCCGCGAAGTAGTCGTAGTCTCCCTCTTGAGCTTCGTATTCCTCTGATTAATATGTTTGAGTGCAGCATGTGAGTACATAAAGTACTCCGCAAGTCTTGGGAAAAATGCAATAGATGCAAGGCTGGACAAAGGAAGGCTATATGGTTCTTTTTGCACAAAGCCATATTTTAATTTCAGTTACTACTAATTATTTTCGAAGGCATCAATTTAATAAAGTAAATGTTTTAACAGAACTATCATTAATTTTATAGTGAAGGTTCCATCTACCAACACTAGCTAACCAATTACAATTGATCAAGTTTAAAACTGCGGGTTCCATCCACCCTCTCTGGCTCCAACTGCCAGGATACCCTTTCGAGAGTTCCCTCCACTCTCGGAATACAAAAACTTTGATTTTAAAACCAAAACCAGAAATCTACCATGTGAATTTATTCCTTGCCCGCCCTTGACCGTGGGCACGGCTATTCGAATAGTTTGACACTCTGCAGAGGTTGTACAACTTTACCCCTAAGAGACAAATTATCTTAACAGTCACCACGCTTCCTTTGGCATGAGACATAGATAAATTATCACAAAGTCTTTACCTCACTCTAGACTAGCTAGACACCACCCGCTGAGGTTTCACCGCAGAAGGGTTAAATCTGCCCAATCCGAAGCCCCCTCTTGCGCCATATGAGTACAGTAAATCCCTATCCCTCACTGTGAATAACCAGTAAATCCCTGGCACCCACTGTCCACTGGTGGCACCTAAACTAGACTATCATGAGTTACTCAGCTAGGTCGTACCCATATAGACTTAGGGTAAGGAAAGAGGGGGCACGGAAGGAAAGGGAGGCGCGGAAGCTCGGGGATTTGGTCGCGGGGTTCCAAAACCGGAGGAAGCCGGGGAAGGAGGGGATCCGCGGGGAAATCGGTCGCCGGCGCAAGAAAGGAAAGGGGAAGAAAGAAGGAAGGTGGCGCACGGGAGGAAGGGGAAGACCCTGACAGGCGGGGCCCGCGCGCAGCGAGAGAGAGAGGGGAAGTGAGCGGGCGGAGCGGATGAAGCCACGCGGCTCGGAGAGAGGATCGGGCGGCGGTGCGGGCGCGAGCGTCTGACAGCCGGGGCCCAGGGGCGGCACAGAGAGAAGGTGAGAGGGAGGCGCAGGGTGACCGACGGGCCGGGCCCGCTTGGCGGAGGTAGAGAGGAGGGGCGGCCTGGATTGGGCCGAGCGGGGACGTGGGCGGTCCTGGGCCGTCCACGCGTCGGCTGGAGGGAGGGTTTGGAATTTTTAATTTTAGAATTTGATTTTTATTTTCAGAAAAGGCTAGGAAATTATTTAGGCCTCAAAAAAAATATGAAAATACCTCCAAAAATTCCAGAAAAATTCACCGAAGCTCCTGGACATATTTTGGACTAAATAAAATTATTTCCAACTAATGTTGGTAATTAATTTTCATACTTTAAAATACTTTTTAAATTGCAAAAATAGGTTTTAAATTCCAGAAAATCAGATAAAAGCCAAATAAAATCCAATTACTTTAAAATAATTAATTTGAATTTAAATTTTTCCAGAAAGCAAATTTTGAGATGTTACAAAAACCCTAGGTACTTGTTCACCTAACTCTCCACTACCATACTCTCTCTCTGTTTGGTCTATAACCACAACAGAGTACAACTGAGAATGCAACAATATTGAAAACATCACATAGTAAGTAAGAAATGTAATTATTACACAAACAACAAAATCCTGCACCACCTTCTCTTGTGTTACCTCCACACCACTAGTGATCCTATCCCCCATGGTCCGAGAGTCCCTCCAAATCGCAACACCGACATCCGCATGCAAGGAAAACACAAAAGGGTGTAACCTATTAGTGGGATTGCTGGAAGTGGACATTTACAAATACGATGTAACATACTGTGACATGAACGTGACACGTGAGTTACACAGGGTACGTGTCTATCGATGCTGCGACGTGTGCTGGGGGCAGGTCAATGATATGTATCAGCCTGGTACATGTCTAAGGTGTGCACCAGTGAAGGTACTCACTGTACGTGCTGTGGTCGTAAGGGGTGGCCTTCTGCACATAGTCCTATAGCACACCCTCCCACTAGGCTATCCACGCCTCCATCTTCGCCGTCTAGTCCGTGCCATGTTTTACTCCCTTCCTAGAGTGCCTATAGGAGATAACATTTGGTTAGAAGTCGTGCAACGAATTAGCAGTAAAAGGTGAGACATTTGTGGTGGTAACTCACATGTGGATGTTGTCGGGCACAAGTCGCCTGACTGGTACTAGAACCACCTGACATAAGCTGAACTGGTGCATGGCATGATGCGCTGCGCGGTCCTCCACGAAGACATCGAACATGAGTTTCCTCCGCGTAAGCCAGAAAGCCCAGTCGTGCCAACACAACAAGGACAGCTCATCAGGAGCATAGCTCTCCACTACCTTAGGGGAGTAGGGCTCCCAATGCATGTTGTTAGCCATGAGTCAGTCAAACTGCTCCACAAAGGGCAAATACGCCCATGTAACCTGTACGTGCATGAACTATACCTACAAGGAACACCAATTGTTGCATAGGATGATCCATAATACGAAGGAATTAATTATAAGTGAGACTGCGTACCCATCTATGGCACCAGAGAGAACCTGTCGTAGGCCAGTCCACGTCGCCCCAGGTACATCTCCACCCTGTATGGAGTAATGTCCTCGAACATGGGCCATCTGAAGTTAAAGCGCTCGAACGACCATAGCTGTAGTAGCAACGGATACCCTGCGAGGACCGAGTTTGCCTTGGTCTTGCCGCATGCATCGCACAAGCCATGATAGGTCGTGGCAAGTGCGGTTGAACCCCAGCTGATGTGGGTGGCCTTCCCCTTGACGATGGCCCTAGCATGAGCAATGAGGCACTTGTCGACGGTGTTGCCGTTGTTGGTGGTAATGAACACCCAACCAAATAGCCACATCAAGTATGCCTCTACGTGTCACAAGACTTGCTGCTCGTCCACAGCTAGGTCCATCGGCTCCACCTGAGTATAAGCAAAAAGATATTAAGACCGTACTATGGAAAGGAGAGTGCAGCTAATCGAATGGGAAGGGCATCAGACATGTACCCAGAACTTCGAGAGACACCGCAATGATGGGCCATGCATCTGACCCAGCGGGAAGACGTAGTACTCCTCTAAGGCCTCTGGTAGGACGGCAGTAGCTTTCGCGATAGGAAGGCCGGGCAATAGCAAGACGTCCTGCAGAGTAGGGGCCATCTCACTAAATGGGAAGTGGAAAGTGTGCGTCTCCAGCTGCCAACGATCCACCAAAGTGTCAGCAGGGAGCGATCGAATGGGAAGCATCATCACCACTCTGTGCTATCGTCCCCGCCCACAACTGCTGGTAGACCATTTTCATCTATGGCTTACACCATCTGGGCGAGAGGTAGTAGTCCGGCATCTCTCAGCCTGCGAAGCAAAAAAAGATCAGTACACAGCCTATGTATGGCGAGAAGACAACACCGTGGAAGTGCAAACCTGGTTGTCCAGCATTGGTCTATCCTCCAGGCCACTTGAGGTGTGCACGTGTGGACCACCCCCAAGTCGGCCATCTTCTCCGCACTCCTAGAAGGTGGGACACAGTGCGAAGCACAATGTAATCGGTCGACGTGCTCATCCAGGAGGCTGTAAGGCTAGTTTGATCTGTGAACTTCATGAGCCATACCTGTAAAATAACTTCAAGTTAGCATTTACACAGAATAAAAAACATCGAATGAAAAGCTGCAGCAAATATAAATTGTAAAAAAACAAATAAAACAATACTAGGCTAACTGCACAATACTTACAACAGCACTAAAAAGGGGGAAATACCACAACATTGTACAAACAGTACATGCAATGTACAATACAATTACTATGACACTACGTACATGAAATGTGCCAACTAGCAAAGTACAAATTACAATGTACAATGATTTGTAGTCTTGAAGCCACTTTGCATACTACAACAACTAGTTACAGAAACCATGCCAGTTTGCCTACTCATCAGCAGGTGCCTTGCATCACTAGCTGTGTGCCCCTCTTGACCGTAGTGCTCGCAGCGTCTACCTAGTGGTCCAGCTTGCTTTTTATCCATATCATTTGTAATACGATGGCTCTGTCACCGACCCTTTCCACCCTTCAGCATGTGAACATCCGAAATCTAGGTCCTCCTTGCAATATCCAAGGTGGCGAAGTTCCCTACAACCCTAAACCCCCTAAGCTAGCCACATCCCGCCTGCATCACCCTCTCCTTGAAAAAGTACTTGAACATGAAGTTTGAAGGATCCATGCCCACAATCCCGCATGCGATGAGGACATGAGAGCATGGCTTGTGTAATAGCTTTGGCTTGTTGCATGAACGGTTAGGTTCATTTACATGATCTCCAATGCATACCTCGTGGGTAACAAGAGCACGAGCCGTACCAAATCCGGCTCTATTCTAAAGAAGCACGTCAAAACAATGCTCCCTATTGCTCATCATGTGCACCATATGTATTTGGCCCTTCTCTGTCTTCGCCTCCATGTATGCCATAATTTTCGAGGGGTGCGATGTTTGTGGGTTGGTTGCATGAAGTGTGGCATTTACATGCCTCTCCCTAAAATAGATAGTTGTGTTGTGCTACACACTAGAATGAAGGCCCTTGAGAACCTAGTTGTACACATCAGCAAGTTTAGTCATGCAGCATCCGTGTCATGCAGCAGGGACCACATCTTCAATGGCTCTCCCTCGATCCACTGTGAGAAGCACTTAATATTCTATGAGCACCTCCTCCTCGTACCAGCCGTGTCAGGCTCAACAAGTGCTGTGAAGCATCCGGGTTGTGCCACCCAAGGCATGGCTGGTCCCTTATTCCTCTCGTTGACGTGCTTCATGTTGTGCTCGTCCAACAACACTCACAAAGCATCAAATTTTCTCTACTGGTTTTGCATATCCAACCTCTTGAACAACTTCATCAACGGTTGTTTCGGGAACTGCTTGAAGAAGTTGGCCCCTAGGTGATGCATGCACCATCTGTTTCTCATATCCGGCCAGAGGAAGGGCTCCCTAGGGTCTTCTTGAAGTTCTCTTATGGCCTTCACTATCCCGGCATGGTGATCATGGATTACGCACACATCAGGATGAGCATCGACAACTCCAACCCTCACATGTCTAAGGAACCACAACCGGCTGTCGTAATTCTTACTTTCCACAAATGCAATGGCCAGGGTTAGAATTTGATTGTTGCCATTAATACCAATGGCCGTAAGGATCTGACCCTTGTATTTGTTAGTTAAAAAGGTGTAACATTCCAAAATTCAGATGTTCAGAAATATGAAATGTTTAAAACTTTTTCTTGCATTTTGCTGGCATTAAAATTTCTTCTGAATATTTATTTGAAATGTTTTGAATTTTAGTCATGCAAATAAATATATTGAGAAATAATATCCAAAAATTAATTAAATAATATTAATAAGGGTGCTAATAAAAGAATTGGAAAATCCAAGGATCTACACACAAATTAAAATTAAAGTATTAAACAATGGAAATAAAATTTGAAATTCAATTTAACTAGATGATTAAAGTGAGAATATAAATTTTGAATGACATGCACAACCCTAAAAATTAGTAAATGCTAATGCAAATTAAAATTTAAACTAAAAATCAAAATTTCAAAATAATGCTTTAACATTTCTTTTCCCTTTTTCTTTCCCTTTTTCTTTCCCTTTTCCCTCTCTCTTGCATGTGGGCCCTCTCTCCTTTTTCTTTTCTCTTCTCCCTCCTTCTCTCTTTTCCTCTGTGGGTGGGCCCGCTCTCCCGATCTTCCTTCTTTTCTTCTCACTAGCAGCCACGCTGTCTCCTCTTCCTCCTCTCGTTCTTCTTTCTTTTCCCCATCTTCTTGCTACTCCCGCATCGAAGCTTCATCAGTCGGGCCCACAGCTCCTGTGCACGCGTCACCATGGCTCGGCTCCTCCCCTGTCCCTTCTTCCTCCTTCCCTCGTCCTCTCTAGCGCCTCCGCGCCCACGCGCCCCGCACGTCGTCGCCTGCTCCCATCGCCATCGCATCGAGTCGGCCGTCCCCTCGCCATTGACTAATCTCCGCCAACAGCACCACTCCGTCAGCCACAACGCCACTACGTCGCTATCGCCTGCATGGCTGTGCAGTCGCCCACACTGAGCAGTGCTCAAGGCAACTACCACCAATCCCATCGGGAGCCCCCACGCCGCCCGGTCGACTCAGCGTCTATAAAAGTGTGAGTGCGCTCTCATCCATCTCGCCTCATTCTCCTCTTCTGTCCCTCCAACTTAATTGAAAGCTCATGCACCGAATTAGTTGAAGTTTCTATCTCCCCAAAATCAGGCCAAAACCACCACCACCACCTCTGTTTCCTGCTCGTCGCACTCCGGCTTGATTCCTCGAGACTGGAGCATCACTTCACCATCTCCTAGCCTTCCCCACCACCGGACGGAGCTATGGTTCACCCCAGGTCGCTGGCGCCTGAGACCACCCCGCACCGCCATGGGCTTCTGCCGCTGGCTTGCCTCAGACCTTCCCCGCCTTTATGACCTGCACGATGAGCATCCCCTACCTCACTCATGCTCATGCCCTTGCCTTACCACTCTTTCCCCTACACCGGCGCCCTCGACACCGTCAGCCCCACCGCCGGCTGCTAGAGCTACTGCCCACAGGCCTTCGCTGGTGCCCCGGCCGTGGTGTTGACTCCAGTAGCTTCACCTCGCTCCCACCATCCCATTTTCCTGCTCGCCCCAGCCTCCCCGGCCACCCCTCGCTGGCGCCCTCGTAGCCCAGTTGCGCCGGCTGCTTCCTCTATTTTGCCACAGCCACCGCTCACCTCATCAAATTTCTCCCCTCCATTCACTCACGAATGGGCAAACGCCCAGTTGGTTAACCGAGTCAAGCCAAACGCGCGAAGCACCGCTCTCCGGTTCGATCCCCATCTCCCACCCTTTTTCTTTTATTTTCTTTAATCCATTTCAATTTTTCTTTAATCCATTTCAACTAAGGAAAATTAGAAATTTATTCATGGAAACTAATAAATATAATTAGCATGAAAATGAGATTATTTAGGATTTAATATTGGATTAATTGTCATATATGAGTAACTAATGTGGGTTGAATATTTATCTAAAGTCTAGTTATTAATAAAGGGCATTAAGAATGCTTTGTGAAATGTCCAAATTCAATAATCACAACCCGAAGGTAACAAGGGAATGACAAAATCAAGTTGTTTCATAAAATTAATTAAACGATATGTTGTAACCAATTAAAATGAAATATGCATATAAATTAGGAGGTCATACTTTAACATATAATCCGACCCTTAGCACGTCACTGATAAATAAATCTCAACGGTGAATTTAATTAGTAATGATAGTCAGATATAGTTGTGTATAGCAAGTTCGGTTTCATGTAAATAAGAATTTAATTAAGATTAAATTATGCCAGATGCTAAGTAAAATAATAAAATATAAATGTCAGTTGATTCCTAGAGTACTTTCAATTAAAAGATCATAATTAGGTATTAAAATATAATGGACTTGGATCATCGGACATTGGAATAATTTCGCCAATAAATAATTTGAATAACAATGTAATAGTAGAACCAATAGTCGCAGATGAGTAGTAAATAAATATATTATAATTTACTAGTAAACATCAATAAAATAATACTCACGTGCTTCAGTAAATTATTAAACTAATCATTAGGTGAGTATTTCGAATAATTGGTAAATAGAACCTCATAAAATACCACAACTCAAGTTGCTAGGAATACATACCCTAAAAATTGATTTAATAATCTAAACTCATACACTAGTTCATAAGTCTAACCTGACTCATGGAACTTTCTTAATAAATGTCAAAATAATAAAATAAGTTATTAAATAAAAGATCGATCCATGGTATTCTGCGGTCGGCTATACCTAGCCATCCTTGAACCGAAACAAGAATATTTTCATGAATAGTCATTCAACATAAACTTCCCTTAGCATCCATCTCAGCCATTTATCACTTTGCTCCAACCCCTCTGACTCTGTCAATACCTTGTGCCCCATCAACCCAACCCCAAATCACCCATCTAGTCATAATAAAAATTAATCAAATTCAACTAGATTTATTTGGCCTTTTTGAGTTATTTGCATTTATTTGGATTCAGCTGTTTAGCGCGTACATAGAAATTAGAGTCCTGAAGATTCATTGGATCAAGCAAGACAAAGATCCAGACAAGATGAAGACCAGGAACTCAAGGCCATCAAATGAGAAATCTTTGAGTGAGCTCAAGACAGCAGTAAACCGCTCAAGGTGAATCAATACTTTGATCATATTGAACCAACCTTTTCTGCAAGTTATTTCCATTTTAAATTATGAAATTGCATGATGTTATTTTATGTGCAAATGTATGTTTGATTTTAAGCTTCTAGTTATATACCATTAAATGAACTTGTTAGTATTACACTCATTTGGAACACTTGAATATCTGAGCCTTATCACCCTAGGAAAATTTATAGTGATAACCTTTCAAAAATAAGTCTACAGTTATTCGCCACGTTTAGTACTGCTTAGATAATCAGAGGCACCAAAATGCCCAAGCATCACTTTTAAATCATGAGAAACTGATTTAGGGAGTCATGGTGAAAATGGATGGCATATTTTAAAGTGCAACAACATGGACTCAGAGCTAATCAGACTAGTACAAGGAGATTCGTAAGGCCAGAAATCTTCTGGTGATGGGGATTACAAGACGTACCCTTAGCTAAAATCGTCATGCTTAGCAAAGCTAGAGAGTAAGAACGATATCCCAGTAAAAGCGAAAGGCCACGATATAGATATGTCCATCGTCACCTCTGCATTCCTAAGGCCCTCTACCCCTTAGGGCACAGACCATTGCTACCCACCTATCAATATGAAATTCTACAACCGTATGTCCAATAGACAATGCAACTACTCCATTCTACGATGACGTGAAGATAACAATGTCAAAGAGCAAGTATTTGGAAGTCTACGACCTATCCAGGAGAACAAGGTTTTTCTCTTCCCTTTTGACTTCTTCAAGTGCTAACCCCTGTTGTGTAGATTTTCACCTCTCTGTGAAGCTAAAGAACTCTACATCGGGCAACACCCAGAAACCCATTTCTAGTCAATATAACCCCACCTCCTTTCTTTCTGCTCTATCCGAATCTCAGGGTCGAGATTCATTTAAGGGGGGTAGGTTTGTAACATCCCAAAAATTTGAATTTGAAAATGTGGAGCTTTTAAATTATTTTGCAATGTATTCTTTTGAGAATTTGAACTTCCTTTGGACTTCTCTAAATTTTGGTTAAGGTTCCAAAACATTGAAGAAATTCATGAAAAATAAAAACAACATTAATAAGCCATACAAAAAATATGGGAGTAAAAGAAATCCAAAAATTGGGAATTCAAGCTGAAAGGATAACTCATCATAAGGAGGGAGGGACTTGAAATTTAAAATATAAGAATTCCATTTGGCAATAGTATTAAGAAGAGTAACCCAAAGGTAAATAAATAAAACACAAACATATGTATACATATACACATAGGTATACAAAAGGCCTAGCAAGTTGAGCAAAAATATAGAAATGTATATATATATACAAAAATAGATATAAAGTAGAAATATATATATATGTATATATATAAACCTATACAATAAATAAGAAATTAAATGAAAAAAATAAGAAGAAAGGAGGTTAGGCCGGCCGAATGGCTCGGCCACCAGCCGGCCCAACCCCCATTTCTTTCCTCTGCCGAGCGGCCCAGCTCACCCTTCCCCTGCCTGCACTATTTTTCTTCCCCGAGCCATCCCCTCTCACTCGCTCGCTTCTTACAGGCCGCAACCCGGCTCACCGCTTACTCCGCAGCCCAGCCCGCCTCCGCGCCTGCGTTCAGACCAGCGGTCACCGCGTTTGGACCGGAGGTCGTCACCGCCCCTGATCGCACCACCCTGGCCTCTGCTGCTCGCCTCTTTTTCTCGCCCCGCTCCGCCCGGTCTCATCACGCGCACGGCGCCTCCTCTCTACCGCTCCACACGCAACGCCATCATCACCCTGCCCCGTCGCCAGCTGCCCTCACTTGTCACACCGCCGCCTGCACCCGCCGCCTGCCCCCGCCGCTCGCTGACACGACTGAATGAGCGTCGTCCCAAGGTTAGCTACACCCGCACGCCTATAAGAACCACCGAGCCCTCCAACAGCTTTCCCAAGCTTCCTACTCCCTCCCACACCACGCAATTGCACCCTCATCGCCCGTAGCTCGGCGGCACCACCCATCTTCCCCAACTCCGGCCACCGACCTCCTCACCGAATCCCGCCACCAAAACACAATTCCATCCTCCCACACCATCTCCAGAACACCACGGTCCTACTCCCGGCCTCCCCCGAGCCTCCCGTGGACCGTACCTCGTCGGCGCCGAAGCTCCTCCCCGAGTCGCCGCCGCCGCACGCCGCCGGTCCGCCACCAAGCTCCCCGGACCCTGTCGGCACCCTCATCGGCATCACCGCAGCACCAGGGTTCCATTTTAGCCCTTTCCCACACCCCTCCAGCCGCCCCTCGCCGCCGGCACTGCTGCCCGCACGCCACCCCCGGACCTCCTCTGTTCTGCATCCCGGCCGCTTGCTTCATCAGTAAAACTTTCCCCCTACTGGTCAAGTAAGACCCTGAGGCCGAGTGGCTAGCATCGTGCGCCTTCACCCGGCCGGCCCGAGTTCGACTCCCCTACTTAGTAGTTAATGACCACTATATAAGCTCTCACTGACATGTGAGCCATGCCCCATTTATTTAAGAAAATATATAGCCGGCCCCACTTGTCATATACACAGTGCAGAGGAAATAAAAATAAAAATAAAAACAGAAGTTAAAAATAGACAGTGGGACCCACCTGTCAGATTTTGATATTTTCTGGAATTAATTGGGCTAAGAACTTTGAATGGGCATAACTTATTCATTTTAACTCCAAACTGAATGAAACAAATTTCTAAATTCAAGATCTATCCAATGGAACCAAAACCTTAATTTTTGAAGCTCATTTGAATTTTTGGTGATATTTCGTTTGGTTTGCTGATTTTTATCCAAATTTTCGCGCACGTAAAAATAGCGTACGAGGCTCAAGAAGAGGAAGCCGAAGCCGAAGCAAACCCCGACGCTCAAGACCAAGACTCCTGTGATCAAGGCGAGTCAATACTTTGATCATGTTGAACCTACATTTTCTGCAAATTACTTTGGTTTAAATTATCAAATTGCATGCTGTTATTTTATATGCATATACATGTTTATTTTAAGATTCTAGTTATATACCCATTGTTTACCTTGAATAATATTATATCACCTTTGAAATATTTGAATATGTGAACCTTGTCGCCCTAGCAAAATTATAATGGTAACTTTTCAAAAGTATGTCTGTAATTATACGCCATGCTTAGTACTGCTTAGATACTTAGGAGCGCTAAATTGCCCCAAGCATCATTATCATTTTTAATCATGAGAAACTGGTTTGGGAAGTCATGGTGGTAATGAATGGTATATTCGGTATGATTATTTTATGTTCCCAAAAACCCCAACTTGCTTAAATATCTGGGTGGATGGTTCAACGGTGCGTGTGGTGCAGTGGAAGTACAAAATGGTTCGAGGTAGAACCGCCCAGATGCCCCTAAGGATTGAATCTTGTCATGACCTCCTGTGTAAAACAGTACAACCACAAGTCTGCAAAGTGCAACTTGGCTAAATAAATTTATCGAAACTCCCGGACTCATCTCACTGGTAGTGGAAAGAAGTGAATACTCAAGGGCAAGGGGAGGCCTAAAGGGACACCGAGTGGAGGGTGAAGTAACTAGCCGTACTAGCGTTGCGGGGAGTGGAGCCCGGCTATGCTAGTAGACGTGGTTACATCCCGTGCATAGTACGGGACCCACTGCAAGTGGGAGCAACCCATAAGGTGAGATGATAATAGGGGCTAGATACTTTGAAAAGTCACTGTGATAGTCTGCTCAACCACACGACTAAGTAATCGTGTGGGGCAACGAGTTGATTGTCTCTTGTGGTGAAAGTGTACAAACTCTGCAGAGTCAAAACTATTCGAATAGCCGTGCCCATGGTCAAGGGCGGACATGGGAACTTAACCAGATATAGTTCTATTTCGAAAAACTTTGTGGGTGGTATTGGAAAAATGAAGGGCTGCAGATGGCCCTGGTTTGAATTGTCCTGGGTGTCGTCCCAGTGATAATGTAAGCGGCTATAACGCTGAAGGTCTAGCATATGGTGCAGAGACCATGTAACGGTGGATGGAATCTGGATCACTATTATTATTGCATTCTCTTACACATTATGTTTTTGGTCAAAACTGCTAGGTCTCGGGAAATTTCTATGTATTATATTTTGAAATAATGATAATACTTCTCACAAAATAAAATGTCAGGAAGAATAAATAGAGTCGTAAGAAAAGAAGATGGATGTTTATGGTAAACACATAAAGTTGTTGGTGGATTTATGTGGATCATAAAAGGAAACGATAGTGTGATTCTGAGAGAAATAAGTTAGCAGAGTCTAATTGAATAGATAGGCTAGATAGATGATTTGAATGATTTTTGGAGAATTAGGGAGTGCAAAGGTATTTGCTGGATTACGACACTGATAACTAAAATAAATTCTTGGGAGATATTGGCGATAATGTGATTAATAGGATTTGATTGATCACTAGATGAGTCAATTGAATTTTTGGGAGTTTGGAGATATGATAATTGGAGTATAAACTTGATCAATAATGTTCTTGGTGGATGTATACTAGAGAATTAGTTAGAGGGGTAATGGAAAATAGGGTTGATTACTAGAAGATCAAATTATGGTTTTGGATCAATAACCGAAAGGATTGGATTGTTAGAAAATCCTGATACAAATGATATCGGTGGATTTGAAAGTAATTATGTTAGAGAATCATTAGAATTCAGAAGTGAAGAGTTGATGATTAGCCATTACAAGGTTGAATTATTAGGAATTCAGAATACAAAAGGTATTGGTGGACTAATTAAATGATGTCACTCGCTGTTTGGAGTTTTAGACAGCAATCAATATAGAAAGTGTATGATCGGTGGATTAATTAAATGATGTCACTCGCTGTTTGGAGTTTTAGACAGCAATCAATATAGAAAGTGTATGATCGGTGGATTAATTAAATGATGTCACTTGCTGTTTGGAGTTTTAGACAGCAATCAATATAGAAAGTGTATGATTTGTGGAATAATTAAATGATGTCACTCGCTGTTTGGAGTCTTAGACAGCAATCAATTTGAAAAGAGTATATTCGGTGGATTAAGTAAATGATGACACTCGTTGTTTGAAGTCTTAGACAGCAATCAGTAAGGAAAGTGTGTCTTTGGTGGATTAAGTCAATTATGGCAATCGTCGTGTAGAGTTTAGGTAGAAACAATAACACTATGATTTAATAATACTAAGGCTACCAAAAGCAATTTATGGCAAATAAAATAACCCGAGCCTCTCCTTTGATAAGCCATGCATACTATATATTTGCATTCTGTGTATTGGCTCACGGAGCACGGTGGTTTGTGCTCACACTCGCTTTGACAACAAAACCAGAATCAGGAATCAGATCACTTCGCCTCAGCAACCCGATTGGACATGATGGCAAAGAAGATGAAGATGCCAAGGGCTAGGTCACGAACCTCCAGTTGGCTGCCTGTGGGCATGTCCTGAAGGTCTCACCTGTGTGCTCGTTCTTCCGCTGCTGCAATTTATTGATTTTGGCCTAATCGGCCCATGAGTAAGTTTACTATTATATTTACGCTTCCGTATGATATGTATTCTAATGTTCATTTCTGAATCTGTGAGCACTATCTACTGATCCAGGGAATAGTGCGGTTGAATCACAGAGGATTCCAGATTGTAAAATCTGGGTCCTGACAAAGATAGACCTTAGCGGACGTAACCACATTAGGACTACGCATTGTAACAGCCTTGTGATAATCTACTCAACTGCATGACTAAGGGATCGTATGGAGCAAAGAGTGGATTATCTCTTGTGGGTAAAGTGTACAAACTCTATAGAGTGAAAATTATTCGAATAGCCATGCCCATGGTCAAGGGCGGACATGGAAACCTTACTAGATATAATTCTATTTCAAAAACTTTGTGGGTGGAATTGGTAAAGTGGAGGGCGGAGAAAGGCCCTGATTTGTGTTGCCCTGGGTGTCGCCCCAGTGATAAGGTAAGCGGTTATAACGCTGAAAGGTTAGCATATGGTGCAGAGGCCATGTAACGGTGGATGGAATCTGGATCGCTATTACTATTGCATTCTTTCATACATTATGTTTTAGTTCAAACTGCTAGATCTCAGAAAATTTCTATGTATCATATTTCAAATGCAATTTATGGCAAATAAAATAGCCCGAGCCTTCCCTTGATAAGCCATGCATATTATCTATTTGCATCATGTATATTGGCTCGCGGAGCACGATGGTTTGTGCTCACCCTCGCTCACTCAATTAATCCAGAATCAGGAGTCAGATCGCTATGCTTTAGCAATATACTTGGTCCTGATGGTGAGCAAGATGAAGATGTTAAGAACTAGGTCGCGAACCCCCAGTTGGCTGCCTGTGGGCACGTCCTGAGGATCCCACCTATGTGATTCATTTCTGCTGCCGCATTTTATTGATTTCAGCCTGATCGGCCCATAAGTAAATCTACTGTTATATTTACGCTTCCACATGATATGTATTTTGATGTTCAGTACTGTATCTGTGAGCACTATATACTGATCCAGGGAATAGTGCGGTGGAATCACAAAGGATTCTGGATTGTAAAATCCGGGTCTGACAAAAGGTCCCATCAACTAAGATCATGGGAAGCATATGCCTGAAAGCATTGATGCATGCACCGAAGGCTAAGAAGGCCCTCTACAATGCTGCAAGATCTGGCGGCCTTGTAGATGGCTTGTCCTTCACAGCAATGTATATGTCCGGGTTCCTATCCTGCAACACCGAAAGCATACGAGGAAGGTTGTTGTACACCACCTTAAAAGACCCAAACTGTTTTTCCAAAGCCTTCTACTTTGCATGCCATGCCTTCATGTAGCTAATGTTGTACTTAAATTTCTTCTCGATAGCCACCATGATGTGCATGGCCTCGATGTCCTTCTTCTCCACTATCTCTCCGTACATCAAATTGGCTATAAAGGTGGATGTTATGTTACAATACCTTGGCAAAATACTTCTGAGAATGCAAGAGCGTGGCTCCACCTTCAACATAATCCAGTGAATGTCATACTTCGGTCTGCATGAGTGCACCCTCCAAGGACAACCGACCTGCTCGCATTTCATTGTGTACTACTCCTGGCTAGATTTCACAACTTGAAAAGTCCACTGCATGGATAGGGCCCACAGCTTGATGGAATCCTACAATGATGTCTTGTCAATAAACATTGAATATAACTGAACCTCTGTGTCGTGATACTCCCATGGTGATTTGTGCTCGTCTTGTGCAGCAACACCATCAGCATCAAACTAGTTCCATTCCTACGTGATGGGAGCTTTATCCTCATCAGAACTATCCTCGTCGTTCTCCTGTACAGCTTCCTGCTCAGCCCAAGCAATTCGGTCATCGCTCTCCATTTGATGCACTATGTACTCCATATGCTCCCCTTCATTAGCTTGTCCTATACGCTCATCATGTTGTGGCCCTTCTTCCTCTCCTCTATATACCACATCAGCCTTGTTACGAGCAACTATCTTCTCTTGACCAACATGATGGGTGCCTGAGCTGCTCGCACCTCCCAGATATAGCCATTGACACGACCTTGTACAACTTCTATTAGGCATGGTTGCGCAAGCATCACGCACTCGTATTCACAACGCCAGCACCCTTGCATAAACCCCTTCCGTGAAGCAGTGCGCAACCGTGAGAGACCAGCTCCAAAGCCCTTGTATGATAACGTTGCACACTTCAAAGTCCAAGGAGAAACTGTGAGTGAGCTAGTACATCACATTTGTGATTCGAGCATTCTCACTGTCTGGGTGTACCAGAGTGGCTTGCACAAACCGCTCAAGTCAACACTGTTCAGACCTACACGAACGGTGCCGAAACTATAATGCACTTTCAATGTAGTGGGTATCGACATTACTAATATCTACGTGCAAATATTTTTAATGTTGCAATTAGTCAAATCACATCACACATTATGTAAGTACCGATATACTATAATTTACATTTCAACGACCGTTCGCCCATCATGACCAACCACACTGCCCTCATAACATAATCCATACTTATTCGCACCGACACCGCTCCCATTCCTCCGACCCAATACGCATCAACTCCCTATCGGCTCCCACTTACACCAACGCCGCTCTTCTCTCGCTGCTCGAGCTCTCTCCTACTCTAAATAATTGCTAATGGGTTTCAACAATTTACATGACATATTGATTTAAATGTCAATATACCAGTTAAAATGGTACGCATGATTTTTCAATGTACTAACGACATTGTATTCATACATAATTAATCATAAATGTTATGTTATTAATGTTTTGCACAAAACAAACAATTTACTTCGTACAAAAGTATTGACTGAATTTTTAAGAACTATAATTTTCTATGGATGCTTATTTTGTACATAATATTGACTAAATTTTCTACAACTATAATTTGCTACGGATGCTAATTTTCTACAACTATATTCACTATTTTTTTCCAACTATAAGTTTCATGCTAATTTTCTATAACTACATTGACTAAATTTTACAACTATTTACATCATACCGAAGTTATGCTATTCTTTTCTATAGCTATAATTTTCTAGGATCCTAATTATACACTAAATAAACTAATTACTTCACACAAAAAATATTGACTACAACATACAAAAAATTTTATCTTACGGAAGTAGCAGAACCTCTCCTTCCTCTCCCTCTCCTCTCCTCTTCTCTCTTTTTCTTCCCTCTTCTCTTCTCTTCTTTGTTTCCCTTCTCCCTTTTCTCTATGTAGTGGCGTCGCCGGATGAAATGGCTGGGGCTTGGCCAAGCGCCCGATTTATATGCGCCTCTAGTCACAGAAGAGTTAGTCGATTGGTCACAGTCACCCAACCCTTCGACAACTTCAATTATGTCGCCCAACGGCCTACAGACAGCCTGCGTGTCACGCAGCCATTGGGTGACAAGTTCCAGTCGTCCAACGGTTCGGCGACTAGAGGTCATTCCTGTAAAAAAAAATTTGCGTGGGTATATTTTTGTTATTTCAAATAAAAATAGATTATTTAAAAAAATCCAGACTGGACATAGCAAAATTCTAAGTAGTTTTTTAACATGAATAAGACATGCAAATATAGAATAGGTGCCTCGGTACCAACTTTTACTAAAGTCGAGTTCGTATTTTTAGTTTACAGCACAAATATAAGAGCAGACAATAGTTGCGCATACGGGTTCGCCAACCTACCACAGCTACACCTACAAGGCACTGCACAAAACTATTCCGGGCAAGAAGGTGAGATCAAATTACTTTTATTTCCTAATTTACAAATGGTACATCTTCCGTACGAATTGAAACACATGGCAAGTTTCTCAAAGTGTTCATTTGTACCCAGGTATTGTCAGTTATGTAGCACGGAGGCCAAAAACAAATTACATGATGACTACCCAATTTCTTCTTAACCATACTCCAATTCAACCTTCTTCAACCCATTCATCCTCATATTCAACTTCGTCACCGTCATCCAACTCATCCTCAGATTCAACTTTGCCATTGTCCTATAGTTCATCCTCAAATTCAGCCTTGTCATTGCATCCATAAAACAAGATTTACACACATTCAAAAAATTATGCAAATCACTATTAAAAAAAGTATGGAAGCACCTCTCATAAATATATCATACACCAACCCAAAAGTGGAAATGTCCATTTTTTATTTAATACTATCCACACAATTGCCTTATGGGAAAAGAAAATAAATGTACTCATAGGTAAGCTAAAGTGTTTTTTATTTGATAAAAGTTCTGATCATTAGTGTCTATATGCAATATCAGTTGGTCAATTTCATAGTTAAGGGTAAAAAAGTGACTTTCACAATATTTGATAGCATGGATTAGTGGAACTTACTCAGATGCCACGAAGGAGTTCCATGTGCAAAAGAAGCTACGAAGGAGAGAAAAACTCACTAAACACATTACGAAATGCAAACAACATATTATAAGAAACAAGAAGCAACAAGAATAAGAAGCTTACTGTCCATCCATGTTGTTCAGGTAAATAATGAATAGGATCAAATCTGCCAGGGCGCGCAAGAGCAAGAAGCTGTGCCAAAATCAAATTAGTTATGATGATGTCCTGGATCTCTTGTACACCAATGCCCTTCAAATAAAAACTAATGAAATAAATTCATAATACAGTTCAAGCCAATTAGGTCATCTGTGTAGGATCAATTTAACACTATTTATCAGCAAAGGCATAGCATCAGAGGAGGGAACATGATTACCTTTGTGTAATCTAGCACATGTGAACTAAAGTGCCTAGCATAGTTCAGTAAACACCAATATGATCGCGTGTAATAGTTATGAGAACTGCCCCTAGACTTGTATAAATACGCTTTTTTAAAGAGAGGTGTCCAACGGAAAAGAAATGTCCAGTCGTCATGAAATCCTGATGGTGTATCCAAGGGCTCATACACTAATTCTGCCTCCATTCGCAAGGAATTGACACCTTGAGTAGTTGATAGAAGTGTACAAATCTGCTAACAGGGGCATAAATGCCAAATGGATAGCCATATATTTTTAGAACATCTCTAGTTTGTCAGGCTTTGACACTAGGTCGAGTACCTTCACTATGTCAGCTTGAAATTCATTAAAATACAAAGAATATTCTTCGATTTCTTCATTGTGATAGTTAGGCAGTAAAATCTCAATATATCTTTTGAAATCTTCTGCCATTCATTTGCACGCAAAGGTTTTGAGGCCTCTTTTGATATGACAAGTGAATCACCTCTAACTTCCATGTTAGAGATATGCCGCGGCCAGTTGGTAGGCCCAGGGGCAAATTAGAATCCTCATTTATATATAATAAAAAAACTTTTACTTGTAAAATATATTTTCGACTATTTAAACTTATACATCTTTCAATTCCAAACAAAGTAATGCTATGTTTGTTTGCAACTTTTTTGTATTTAATGCTTTTGATGTTTTAAAATATGAAGATAACACTCTTACATCCATAGATAAAATACTATTACAGTATTACAATATTTTGATATGTAGTAATCTACAATTGCTAAGCATGTCTGTATCCGCATCATCCTACCATTCTTCAAGAAAAGCTGTCCTCGGTTTTTGATATATATATATATATATATATATATATATATATATATATATATATATATATATATATATATATATATATATATATATATATATATATATATATATATATATATATATATAATAGGACGAGTGTTTCATGCACCATGGTGCCTAGGCACCAATATCAATACCCGTTGATTTGCTTCGAGATTCGCAACGTTTGATGTGGGTATCTTCATATACCCATAAAAAAGTATATTTGAGATATCAAACTCCGAAAAAATTTAAATTCAACTTCAGTTTAATTAGTTTGAACTATTTTTATGGTATATACTCACTGTAGTTGCATTGAACTCAAAAGTAGTTCAAACTAGTTTGAACTGAGTTCAAAACTAACTTACCATAAATATATCAAGGATATAAAACATTTTCATACCCAAACTCAAAAAAATTATCAATCATACACGTGTATCGGATGTTGGTGCCTAGACACCATGGTGCATTACGTAATTTTCCTATATATATATATGTGTGTGTGTGTGTGTGTGTGTGTGTGTGTGTGTGTGTGTGTGTGTGTGTGTGTGTGTGTGTGTGTGTGTGTGTGTGTGTGTGTATATGTATATGTATTATGTGTGTGTGTGTGCGTGTGTGTGTGTGTATTTACATGCACACATGGCTGAGCCCATGTTGGCGTTGGGCCCTAGCTAGACACACTTGTTGCCTTGGCCCAGGGCCGGCCCTGGACACCCCAATCTCCAACCTGGGAGCGGTTTGCTTTGTGCTTCATAGAAATGAAGTTCATGTAGCCTCTAGCAAGCTTCCTTCCAGCATAAGTCAGAATATTAACTCGGAACAAAGTTTGAGAGCCTTAATTAACTTCTTGGGACAAAGTTTGAAATCCTTAGTCAACTTATTGTTACTCACAAATTCCTCGAAGGACATGTTGCTGTATGTAAATAAATTTTAGTAACAATTTTTTTGTTACTTCAAGAAAACAAAAAAAATCCTTTTTATTTCAGATATTACAAAGCATACCTATCTGGTGGGGGCACATTGTAAATAATCAATTTGATCTCTTTCATCATTTTTTTCATCACTTTCCCCATATTTTTGTTTAATTATATTACAAACAGCAGCCTGTAACATTTTGTTATGAACCCTAGAAAATGCAAAAATAAGGTTAGGCACTAGCAATAGGTGATTGACAGAGTGCTTGTTCATAGACTAGAAAAGGAGTTTATGTTAAGGGTATATGTGTAGTAGTCTATTGTTTGTCCAAAATTGACCCTTCAATCAGTTGAGTCTTCTACTAAGCCCCTTAGGCAAGTTCAGTCAAAGACAGAGTAAGTAGTATCGAAACTTCACAGGAAATAAAAAAATAGATCACCTGTAAGGACAAGGGAAGGGTTACAAATCCCAGTAGTTATTGCCTAGTAACCAGATTTACCAGTGGATACCGGTTTTTAAAAAACAGCCGGTTTACATTTAAATCTATGAATGTGTAATGCACTTTCTAAGTTGGTTTATGCTTTTTTTTGTGTTAGATTACTTATTGTATGAGCTTAATATGCTTTAATTATTGTACTCGCAACTCAAATTCAAAATTTTGGATGTTTTTCTGGTTTTTGGGTGGTAACCATTCCGATTACCAATTTTAAAACAATCCCAATTCAAATTTTAATCTTTGAATTTTGACCTCTTTTTCTGGTTTTTCTGGTAACTAGCCGGTAATCGTTACCAGCCGCTGGCCTGGCTTTGGTCCTTTTCTGGGTTTTCTATCGTTGGACAAGGGTATACAAACTTCAAAATAACTGAGGCTGCTAGATGTGAGTGAGGCAGTAGAGAAGTAGGTATGAAAGACAACATAGCATTAAGGTGAAACTGGAAGTGGATTTTGAACGAACCTTTCATAGTTGGTTCGAACGTCTACAGCAAGTTTTTTGATCGTGTTGCTCAATATGGGAAAAATGGACATGCATATTTAAGGACCCTCTGTGAACCTGCATAAGCCAGTCAAAACACAAACTCCAATTAAAACTACAAATGAAAAAGAAGGAATGAGCTTACCCCCCCTTAGAAACTTCAAAAATATGTTAAGACATATTGTCTATTTTGTCAACATCTTCTACGGATAGGTCTGGGCCATCCTGTTGGCAACATGGAGGAGACTTAGGACTATCATGTCCAGGAGAATCACCAGGAATTTCTGGCACACTCTGAACTGTGTGGTCCTTGACATCATTTTGATCCTTTTATTTCTATTCCAGTCTCTTCAAGCGACTCTTATCGAGCTTGGCAGTTTCACTTCAAGTTACACGATGGCGATATAAATATAAATTTGATAGCGTATTCATAAGTATGAAATATCAATGGTATTGGTGGTAACCTTCTTCTATAGCATTCTTGTTCCTCCAAAAGCTTCTTCACATATTCTAACCCTTGCGCACACTTATGATGAAACCATTTTTCGACCTGTGTTTTATTTAATGTCAGATAATAAAGCAGAAGTAAATCTGTAATAGTACAACCTCTTCTTTGCATAATGGAAGTTTAAACCTACCAATTTTCTCTCGATCATGTAACTACAGCAATCCCCCCTCAAATTAAATGTCCTCCTTACAAGCACGTATATCAGTGCATTAGAGCGTTCCCTGGCTTTATCAAGAGCAGCAAATAGCTCATTTCACGATGTTTTCTCTCTTGTCTCTGAACCATTGATAATATCCTGTAGAGAGAAAAAGAAAAAAAACTAGTTACAAAATATACTTGTACAATATGCTTTGGCATGTAAAGTCAGAAACCATACCAGCAATGCTTTGGCAACATGGCCTGGACAACTCTAATTCTAATATTCGTACAAGGAATGAGCCACGCACACCCAGAAAATGCATTTCCATTTCAATTTTAGATTTTTTTTTCTCTTTATTTTTTGAGAGAGTCATCGCTGCATGATATATACCTCAATTGTCATATCTCTCAAAGAGTGGATCTCACCCGCTTGTTCACACGTTGCTGAAAGCATGACAAAGAAATGCGGCTGAGTTTTTATAACACAAACAATATTGTAGAAATGGTCATCACAGACGGTTCAAAAACATCATCACAAATGGTTTTGTGAGCCGTCTAAGTTTATCGGTCAGTAATGACATGGAGTCATCACCGATGGTTTTCGAACTATCTGTGATACATATAATCACAAACGATTATTAACTCATAACCGTCTACGAAAGTTGACTATCACAGATGGTTTGTTGTAAAAACCATCTGTGATAACTTATGAATCACAGATGATTTCAATTACAAACTATCTGGGATAGTCTTTTATATTCTTAAACCTATTTTTGTTTGTTGGTCAGTCTTAGGAAATATTAGCCATGTCCTTTGAAACAAATAGAAACACAACAAGTATATATACATCCAATTCATATTCATTTCAAAAACAAGAACTTCCATTTCACAAATCAATTAATTGAAAAGAAATAAATTAACCATGCATGAACAAATACACATATGTACAATTAAACTCAATCTTGTCCCAATCAAATTCATTCTATATTGTGGAACTCCCCATTTTTGTTTATGACCTTAGACATTAAGAAGTACGCACACTGTCCTCAAATTTGTTGGAGCTCAGCCTATTCCAACGAAGTTGTAGCGATGGTCGCAACCTGTCGGTAGGAAAATCAATGTCGTGCATACATATAAATTGATAAGTATGAAATAATTATTACAAGATTTACAAACCTAAGGATTATTGGTCTTCACAGAACCGATGAGTAGTTCTATATTGTGGCAAACATAGAATCCACAGATGTTGCTTGGTGGTTGCTGGTGGCACTGCAAAAATGAAATTTGTTAGTTTGAGAAGTATTACTACGAAGTGTCATATAGGATTAATGTATTCTAGCGAATACCATGAAATCTTGATCATGTCGCAGGGCGTTGACCCCTCACTTGAATTTTCGTACAGAAGCAATGTAATTGGCGAAAGATCTACATGATTCCATAAAGTTAGCCTTAGTCATTGGAAAGGAATTAAGAAAAGACTACTATAGAGCTATCTATGGAGAAAATGTGTTTACCTGTTGATTAATTATTGAACAACTATGAAGTCAGTTTTGTTCTTCTTTAGGGAATGAAGATATATTACCATGTTCCATTTTAGTAATTACAATTAGAATCCAGTGTAATCTACACAAGTATATTGTCATGGTCATTAAACGTAAGTTTGTGCTGCTTATAAAGTACAAATCAACAAGTATAGCCACTAGTGCCGCACTTACCGCTGGTTGTAGGGCATAAGTATGAATTCCTTATTGCGGTGAACCACCAATGTCGTCACCATGTAATGCTCGATGAAGGATGCATCCACATTGATGGTATCTATGGAGACCAACTGTGGGTCGAGGAAACCCACCCGTGATTTCGTTAATCTGGTTTCAGTCAACATGTATCTATATATATACACACCCAAAGGCAATAAGTTATATATGACATTTAGGTATTATATGAACGTAGACCATGATTACACACACTTACAGTATCCAACATCAAATGAGTGAAGTGTCAAGGGCGTTGAGTTTGAAGAGAAAGAAGAAGTCCTCAAATGTAACATCCTGATTTTCTGAGCCTTTTAAAAGTTTTTAAAATAAAAATCCACCATTTGTATTTTTCTGGAATTAATTAAAGCTTAATTGGAATTTTTATCAATCAAAAAGATTTAATATGATTAAATCAAACATTAACATTTGCCAAAAATATTTTATTTGAGTTCCTTGAGCCTCAAGGACTTTTCTGTAATTTTCTGGGTTTTTTTGGGATTTATTTGCTATTTTCCAGAGCTCAAATTGATTTAGCCAAAATTCTGGAAAAAGGAAAAGTCTCAAAAATTCCAAAAAAAAAAGCCAGGTGGGCCGAAGCCCACCAAGCCGGCCGGTCCAGCCGCCTTCGGCCCAAGCCGCCCTGCAGCCGGCTACCCAGCCCGGTCCGCTCCCGCCTTGAGCCGCCCGATGCGCGACACGTGTCAGCCATCGGAAGACTCCAGCCCTATTCATCCGTGCTTTCTTCTATAGCCGTCCGATCCCCCCCCCCCCAATCGCACACGTGTCAAGCATCTGACGATGCGGGCACTGTTCATCGTCTTCTTCGAGCCGGACTCTCACCGCCGCCGCCTCGCCGTCTCCACCTAGGACACATCCGCCGCAGCCGCCCGAGACTCCTCAACGGCCAGGCATAAAAGCCGAGCCCGCCCCCTCGCAACCTCGACGCCATGTCGCCTCGGTGGAACCACGCTGGCCTCGGTCCCCGTCCCCGCCTCGCACTGCGCACCGCCAGCTGCACACCCGCGACCCTTCGCCTTCCTGTGGACTCTGTCCACCGTGCGCCGTGCCTTTGACAAACCGGGCCCACTGGTCTATCGCATGTGCCGTAGACCAAGCCTAGTCAGCTTGCCACGTCATCGCCACGTCAGCCCTAGGGCCTAGTCAGCGGCCGCGTCAGCAAGCCCAGTCAGCCATACCGTGCCGTGCGCCGGGTTCACCATAGACCAAGCCCTACCATGCACCGAGTCCACAGCTCAGTGTATTTTCCGAATTTCAGCCTTTTCCCTAAATTAGATTTTCCAAGAGCCCGTATTTCCTCGTCCGAACTCCGATTGACCTGATTCTTTTTCCTAAATTCATCTAAAATTGAGCTCCATCTTTTGGTTCAGGTTTGGAAGTTTTTGGAGTTCATTTGAATTTTATTTTGTGTCTCGATTTGTTTCTCTCTCGTTAGATCGCGCGTTCGAGGGAGCTGAAGCCGGATTCGAGGATCAAGAGCCGTCAACTGAGCAAGGCCAAAGCAAGTCGTGTCCTTTGATCATGTTGAACCCAGCTTTCAAATCTATTATGTATTATTTTGTTTTAAATTATCCTGCATTGCTACCTTGTTATAAAACCCTTGTATTGGTAGTTAATGACCTAATTGATTACTTTCTCCTTGATAATTTGGATGTCATGATTCCATTATCACCATAGGATGGAAAATTATTTAGTGATGCAGTACTAGTTGTCACAGGGGTGGTACGCTTAGAATCTCTTAGCCATGCTTGTAGTACGTGGAGTCTATCATCACATGTGGTTAATTAATCTTGATTTAATGATATACTTGAACGTGGTGGTTAGCCACAGTTATAAAACTTGTTGGCCATGACATGGGTAGTGTCATTAGTATTGGTTAAACAAACTTGGTTTCACTCGGGCGATTGATCGTGCAGTAAAGGGGGTGCAAGTTGCACATGGGATGTGCATGTGTCGCCTGGGTAAATTTAAGGACTTAACTTTGTGCGCCATTGATCTGAGCTTTACCGCGCAAACCACATGTCTAGTATGGGATAGACCTGGCATAATAATTTGTGAAGTCTCAACTTTGGTTTCGCTACTGATGTTGTTGTGGCGCAAGGGGGGCAATTATCAACTAGGTGGGTAGCCTACTTGACGGCGAAACCTTAGCGAGTGGGATCAGGTTGAGATGGATCATTGTAAAGGCCTTGTTGTGATTTTGTTTAACGTGAAGATGATCACATCGTGTGGGCACAGTTGTGCAACCTCTGCAGAGTGTAAAACTATTCGAATAGCCGTGTCCTCGGTCATGGACAATGCTCGGTGATTTCACACGAGGGGTAGAGTTTTCCTGAAATCTTGGTTGGGATAAGTGAATGGGTAGTTCACGGGTGAATTCATGAAGTGGATGGTTAGTTCACTCGTGGTTGGTCTTAATTCCTTTGATTATGAATTTATTACCATTTGTCAAAGTTGCTTTCCAATCTAATTATTGTATTTACTTTAAATTGTTGCCTTGAGCAAAGTTAACCTTTTAGCCATCCTTTGGTAAGCCTTGCATACTATATTGCATTCTTTGTTACAAATGATTTGTTGAGTACTCTATGTACTCACGGCTTCATCCATACTTACTCAGTTGAGGAGGAAGGACCAGATCAGCAGGAGTTGTTGGAGGGAGGATACTTCGAGGACTTCACGGACTAGGACTTCGCTTCCCAGTCGATTGCCTGTGGGCATGTCGAATGGCTCATGAGTTTATTTGGTTTTTCGCTGCTAGTTTCTTTAAGCCCGTCAGGCTATTAATTGTAAGCTTGGCCATAAGGTCGTACTCTGATAATCAATAATATAATTTGGATTTATCTTAAGTATATCGTGATGTGGATGATATTTATCTTTGTTTACACTGTGTGCACTAGCGTGATCCTGGACTAGTGCGGAATACACAGGAGAGTCCGAATTTGCATATTCGGGTCTCGACAAAGGTGGTATCAGAGCCATATCGACTATAGGACGAAGCCCTAAGTCAACCTTGTCGCCATACCCGCCATACCCAAAAATTCAAAACTTATTTTCTAAAAACAAAACCACTAAACTTGATATCTAGTAATTTCTCTACTCTCTCTCCTTGTTTTTAAGGGTTCTTACTTCTCGCCTAAAATTTCGCAAAAATCATTGTTTTAAACTAACTCCTACCTCATACCACTCTGTAGATGTCGCAGGAATTCATCAACCAGATAGGAGGATGGAGGAAACTTGTTGGCCCATTATTCCGTCGGCTTGTTGGCCCATTCCATGTAATATGCAAGCAATGTCTGGCAAGCCAGTCCTAGGTATAGGAGGTGCTCTATCGGGACGGCCAACGGCTCACCTAGCTCAAGCTCTCTCCTACTCTAAGTAATTCCTAATGGGTTTCAGTAATTTACATGACATATTGATTTAAACATCAATATACCAGTTATAACGGTATGCATGATTTTTTGATGTACAAATGACATTGTATTCATTCATAATTAATCATAAATGTTACGTATTAATGTTTTGCACAAAACAAACAATTTACTTTGTACAAAAATATTGACTGAATTTTTAAGAACTATAATTTTCTATGGATGCTTATTTTTAAGTGCCAATCATAGTTCAGTAAACACCAATATGATCGCGTGTAATAGTTATGAGAACTACCCCTAGACTTGTATAAATACACTTTTTTAAAGAGAGGTGTCCAACGAAAAAGAAATGTCCAGTCATCATGAAATCTTGATGGCGTATCCAAGGGCTCATACACTAGTTTTGTCTCCATTCACAAGGAATCAAACACCTTGAACAGTTGATAGAAGTGTACAGATCTGCTTACTGGGGGCATAAATGTTAAATGGATAGCCACATATTTTTGGAACATCTCTAGTTTGTCAGGCTCGGACACTAGGTCTAGTACCTTCGCTATGTCAGCTTGAAATTCATTAAAATACAATGGATATTCTTCGATTTCTTCATTGTGATAGTTTGGCAGTAAAAGCTCAATATATCTTTTGAAATCTTCTGCTATTCCATCTGCAGACAAAGGTTTTGAGGCCTCTTTTGATATGACAAATGAATCACCTCTAACTTCCATGTTAGAGATACAACAAGGTCGGTTGGTAAGCCCAGGGGCGAATTAGAACACTCATTTATATATACTAAAATAACTTTTACTTGTAAAATATATTTTCGACTATTTAAACTTATACATCTTTCAATTCCAAACAAATTAACGTTATGTTTGTTTGCAATTTTTTGTATTTAATGCTTTTTATGTTTTAAAGTATGAAGATAACACTCTTACATCCATAGATAAAATACACTAATTCTGTCTCCATTCGCAAGGAATCAGACACCTTGAGTAGTTGATAGAAGTGTACAGATCTACTTACTGGGGGCATAAATGCCGAATGGATAGCCATATATTTTTGGAACATCTCTAGTTTGTCAGGCTTTGACACTAGGTCGAGTACCTTCACTATGTCACCTTGAAATTCATTAAAATACAAAGGATATTCTTTGATTTCTTCATTGTGATAGTTAGGCAGTAAAATCTCAATATACCTTTTGAAATCTTCTGCCATTCCATTTGCAGGCAAAGGTTTCGAGGCCTCTTTTGATATGACAAGTGAATCACCTCTAACTTCCATGTTAGAGATACGCAGCGGCCAGTTGGTAGGCCCAGGGGCAAATTAGAATCCTCATTTATATATAGTAAAATAACTTTTACTTATAAAATATATTTTTGACTATTTAAACATATACATATTTCAATTCCAAACAAACTAATGCTATGTTTGTTTGCAACTTTTTTGTATTTAATGCTTTTTATGTTTTAAAGTATGAAGATAACACTCTTACATCCATAGAATACTATTACAGTATTACAATATTTTGATATGTAGTAATCTACTCTAACATTGCATACTTCTGTATGTCAAAAATTATAATGTTGCAAAACACAACAAATAAATGGGCAAAGTTTTTATATTTATTCCTCACTATGTATTTTCCTACTTCCTCCACTCCATTTATAGGATGCGTACTGGAAAGTAGAGAAATATCCATAGATATTTCTCTTTGCTTTAGATATTTCTCTTTGCTTTAGAGGAAACAGATATTTTCACCAAGAATGATGTTAGTTCAACAAACACCGCAAATATCCTCAAGTGACAATTAATAAAACATGTAGAAAGTGTCTGAATTTGTTAGAGGGGCTTACCTCTGAATCAACTCTCTGATATGGGAGTGGGGGTATCTCAAAATTAATTGGACTAATCCGCTATATTATTAAAACAGGGTTGAAAGGAGACTTCACATCCACTATAAGAGGTTACAAATTCCTACCTTAATTGCTTTTAGATGTGTGCAAGTGCAATCATGGTGCCTGGATATACATGCACACATGGCGGAGCCCTTGTTGGCGTTGGGCCCTAGGTAGACACACTTGTTGCCTTGGCCCAGGGCCAGCTTTGGACACCCCAATCTCCACCCCGGGAGCGGTTTGCTTTGTGATTCATAGTAATGAAGTTCATGTAGCCCCTAGCAAGCTTCCTTCTAGTATAAGTCAGAATATTAACTCGGAACGAAGTTTGAGAGCCTTAATTAACATCTTGGGACGAAGTTTGAAAGCCTTAATCAACTTATTGTTACTTACAAATTCCTCGAAGGATATATTGCTGCTTGTAAATAAACTTTAGTTACAATTTTTTTGTTACTTCAGGAAAACAAAAAGATTATCCCTTTTATTTCAGATATTACAAAGCATACCTATCTGGTCGAGGCACATTATAAATAATCAATTTGATCTCCTCCAGCATTTTTTTTCATTTTCCCCATATTTTTGTTCAATTATATTATGAACAACAGCTTGTAACATTTTGTTATGAACCCTAGAAAATGCAAAAATAAGGTTAGGCACTAGCAATAGGTGATCGACAGAGTGCTTGTTCATAGACTAGAAAAGGAGTTTATGTTAAGGGTATATGTGTAGTAGTCTATTGTTTGTCCCAAATTGACCCTTCAATCAGTTGAGTCTTCTACTAAACCCCTTAGGCGAGTTCAGTCAAAGACAGAGTAAGTAGTATGGAAACTTCATAGGAAATAAAAAAATAGATCACCTGTAAATTATTGTACTCGAAACTCAAATTCAAAATTTTGGATCTTTTTCTGGTTTTTGGGTGGTAACCATTCCGATTACCGATTTTAAAACAATCCCAATTGAAATTTTAATCTTTGAATTTTGACCTCTTTTTCTGGTTTTTCTAGTAACTAGCCAATAATCCGGCCGCTGATCTGGCTTTGGTCTGATTCTGAGTTTTCTATCATTGGACAAGGGTATACAAACTTCAAAATAACTGAGGCTGCTAAATGTGAGTGAGGCAGCAGTGAAGTAGGTATGAAAGACAACATAGCATTAAGGTGAAAATGGATGTGGATTTTGAATGAACCTTTCATAGTTGGTTCGAACGTCTACAACAAGTTTTTTTATCGTGCTGCTCAATATGGGAAAATGGACATGCATATTTAAGGACCCTCTGTGAACCTGCATAAGCCAGTCAAAACACAAACTCCAATTAAAACTGCAAACGAAAAAGAAGGAATGAGCTTGCCCCCTTAGAAACTTCAAAAATATGTTAGACATATTGTCTATTTTGTCAGCATCTTCTACAGATAGGTCTGGGCCATCATGTTGGCAACATGGAGGAGACTTAGGAATATCATGTCCAGGAGAATCACCAGGAATTTCTGGCACACTCTGAACTGTGTGGTCCTTGACATCCTTTTGATCCTTTTATTTCTGTTCTAGTCTCTTCAAGCTACTCTTATCGAGCTTGATAGTTTCACTTCAAGTTACACGATAGCGATATAAATATAAATTTGATAGCGTATTCATAAGTATGACATATCAATGGTATTGGTGATAACCTTCTTCTGTTGCGTTCCTGTTCCTCCAGAAGCTTCTTCTCATATTCTAACCCTTGTGCACACTTATGATGAAACCATTTTTCGACCTGTGTTTTATTTACTGTTAGATAATAAAGCAAAAGTAAATCTGTAATAGTACAACCTCTTCTTTGCATAATGGAAGTTTAAACCTCCCAATTTTCTCTCGATCATGTAACTACAGCACGCAGGCACACTGCTCAAGTGGGGTGCGATTCCTTTTATCCCCCTCAAACACAATGTCCTCCTTGCAAGCACGTATATCAATGCATAAGAGCATACTGCTCAAGTGAGTTGCGGTTAATAGGATTGAACCAAAGACCTATGCTCTACAAGCCCAAGCAGTTACCACCAGGCCGTGACCACTCTTGTGTCTTAAGAGTCAAGGAATATTAGTTGAAGCATGAAATAGAGGGAGAAAGGAACAAACAGAGCGATGCATGGCCAGTAGGGGTGGCGGCTCTGCCATGGCAACTCGCCTGCAAAGGGAGGGCCAAGGTGGTGCAGCAACTGGCAAATCGGATTCCCTGGGTCCCGAGGAGGGGATGGCCGGAGCGGCGGTGGCGATGCAAAAGAACGATGACATGGGTTGACAATGGAAACGACACCTGAGTGTGGAACACAGGCAAACAACATAAGCATAGGCTAAAACACGATACGGTGAAGCTAGGAAAGTGTTCGGCCAAGCTGGGGGCTCACCGAAGATGACACACTCAACGATTAAATGGCGATGGTGGGGAAAGAGGAAAAACTCAGGTTCTCAATGCTCGGTGAAGGAAAGCCAAATCTTCTTGGAGAATAGCTATATGAGAAAGTGAAACACATTTTGACACAGAAGGATTGAAAAGAATCTCACCGAATAGATGTAAACATGAAGCATCCTAGATGGCCATGCCTAGGTGATGATGACAACAAATTTGTGGTGGGTTTTCGAGGAAAGAAAGGAGAGCACCGTGTAGAACGCGATGAGACAAATCTAGCAATGGTGATGGAATGGGATAAAGCTCATCGGAGGCAATAAATTTGATGACGAAGGAGGTGCGGCCGAAGTTGAGGAGTATGCTTCTGTTCTTCAACATGGATATGGCTTGACATCGATTGAGCAGCAGCAAAGGAAGGAGTGACTGGGAACATGTTGTGAGATGGTTGATTTCCATGAAAATGATGCAGAACAACAGGAACACAAGCTTCTTCCCAGCTGCCAAGGCAGAGCGCAGCATGCGGTGCTCCAGTGGATGTTGGCCAAAACTGCTAAAAGACATTGTAGAGAACGGCGTGGGGATTCTCCAAAAAAAATTTGAGGACCAACAGAGTACAGGAGAGGGTGGGAGAGCTCACTGAATGCTTCACCAAAGTTGGTGAAGAAGGGCCAGTTGAGGGAGGTCCGGAGGGTTTCAGGAAAAACAGAGAGAATACGTTGTGGGGAACGGTGTGAGGCATCTATGGCTCAATTTTTAGGTGATGGAAAGCTACAGAATAGCTAGAATTGATCGCTGAAGTTATGGCCGAAATTAATAGCGTAGTATTCACCAGAAAAATAGGAAACTGTAGAATAAATTGGAATAAAGCGACTGGGATTGACTGCCAAAGTCATGGCTAGAATTAAGGTGGCAGTTTCGGGTGAAAAAATAGGAGACGGATGGCTGTTTGAGCGCAAGTGGCTGACTTGTGGGGCCAAATGGAAATATAAAGGAATTTTCTTTTTGGAATTAATTAATTAATCTTGAGAAGAAAACTAAAGATTCTCATAAACATAATGCGGTGCAGGAAGTTTTGCAAGAACATCACCGTATAGGGGAATCGGCGAGATAGAGCGGACACGGACTCAACAGCTGGAGTCGTAGTGACCTTTTTGACTGGGTTCTTCAATGCTCAGCGATGCAGCAGGGGAGGGGAAGAGCAGAGCAAACAACAAAGAAATAGTGCAGAGAAGGGTAAACAGAGAGGAATTAGAGATATGCTAGACTGGGCTGAATTTGGACTAGGCTCAGGGAAATGGAAAGAATGGGCTTGGCCCAAAAATTAGAAATTGATTTGAAATTATAACTAAGATTTGAATCTGAATTGAGAATTGGACTCTGAGCTGATATCTAAATGTAGATATTAAGATTATCGAGATTCTGGATTTGGGATTAGAGATACTGATAGGAATTTGATTTTGATATTAAGGATCCACTAAAAACCAAATAAAATCCTAATCTTTAAAATAATTAATTTGAAAATAAAATTTTAAAGAAAACTAAATTTTGGAATGTTACAAGCCTACCCCCTTACAAACAATCTCGTCCCCGAGAATTGGACAAACTAGGAAAAAGAAGGGACGTGCTATAGTATAGGTCGAGCTACAGTGATTTTAGACTAGTGCTATGGACATTTTCATACATGAAACTTTTCATGCATAGATCCAAATGACATAAAAATTGGCAGACACCTTCTCTAGGTTTTCACGAACATATCCTAGCAAACGATCAAGAAAATCGTTGTCAAAATTGTGAGCATTTCCAGTTTGAAAGAAGGTTGCACCAAAACCGGGCAAAAACATCAAACGATAAATACAATATGCTCATGGGTAGGTGATGGCTAAGATAGCTTTAGATATGTTCTCACATATGTCCCAGCAAGCAAAAACATAAAAGAAATCATATCAAAAACCCTTGAATCAAGAAATCACACTTTAAAGCCAAATCAAACAAAACCAGGTCTTCTTGATAAACCTGCTATCAAAGTGCCTAGATAGGTCGAGATAAATTCTCAGAGATTATCTCCATCTCTTACATGTCCTTGGCATAGTAAGATCAAGAAAAGACGAGAGGAGAAGAAAAACCAACTAAATCAAGAGCAGGTTAATCAAGACAAGAGATAGACATGGAATGACCAAAGATTGATTTTATTACTACTTGAGGAGAAAAGTTTTATAGCCACTCCACCTTGGAGGACATAGAGTACACCATAAGCACTCAACTCTCAAACACTAACCCTAACACATGAGAACACAAGAGAGGAATGTTGGATGGTTAGCTTGCAAGCCTCCATCCCAACCCCTTAAATAGGTGGGCTAACCAGCCACCTAACCCTTAGTGGATACTATCCACTTAGCACAATGAGAAAACCCAATAACCCCATACATACGGGTTTTAACTCACACAATCCACTTATGCATGTTTTTCAAAGCGCATAAGTCCGAATCTACTAAGACAATTGCTTTAATCCACCTTAATTAAACCAGCTTCTTCATGACCTAAACCACTGTCCCAACCACCATCCAAGCATCACGGTTTTCATCTAAAGTTGTTTCTGATATTTTGGTCAAACTATCAAAATACCCCTTAAAGACCTGGTCTTCTCCTTCCATTGTAAGCAATCGCCATGCCTGCCCCATGTAGATACACCACTGGCTTGCCACACATCGGCAAGTCTCTCCCACTCCAGTTTCACTGGACCACGCCTCACTTAGACCAACCAAGCTAATAGTGTCATCTCACCATTTGAACTTACCTTTAATATTTCTCGCCTTTCTCATGCCATGCTTGAGCTCACCAACTCACATAGACTCTATGATCATTCTGGGTCTCGGCTCCTCTATGAGCGTAGCCCCGATCCTCGCTGTTGACCATGGTTGATTCTAAGCATCCCTACACATGACTCCTATGACTGACTATGATCTATGTAAAGAGCGCTCTGATACTACTTGTAGCACCGAAGATGGCAACAAATGTGGATTAAATGGTGCCTTAAAATTTTTTCCAAGTTTCCACCAATCCTTTACTCTAATAGCTACAGAGCTATAAAAATTAGGATAGAACACTCACAAAAAAACCACATGAAAAATAGATCAAAACAGCCTCAGATTCACTTGGAATGACCAGTACTACGACCAGCAGACTAGTGCTACAGCACCTGGTCATGCTGCAGTACCATCAGACCACCTCTACAGTAGCTGGTCGTGCTACAGTGCCAGCAAATCAGTGCTACAGTAACAGGTCGCGCCACAATGCCATCGGATAGTAGACCACCACTACAGTAGCTGGTCATGCTACAGTGCTAACAGACTGATGCTCTAGTAACTGGTCATGGTACAGTACTGGTTGGGCTACAGTGATTTTAGACCAGTGTTACATCACTTTCACCCGACTAGAAATTTTAGCACGATTTCTGAAATGAAAAATTCATAAAACTTTTAATCCATAGATCCAATGAAATGAAAATTGGCATGCACCTTCTCTACGATGTCACAAACCTATCCCAACAAACGATCAAGAAATTGTTGTCAAAGTTGTGACGTTTTTCAGTTTGAACGAAGGTTGCACGAAAACTAGGTAAAAACATCAAACGATGAATACAACTTTCTCGTGGATAGGTGATAACCAAGATGGCTTTAGATATGTTCCCACATATCCCAGCAAGCAAGAATATGAAAGAAATCACATCAAAAACCCTCGATTCAAGACATCACACTTTGAGGCCAAATCAAACAAAACTAGGTTTTCTTGATAAACCTGCTATCAAAGTGTCTAGATGGGTGGAGATAAATTCCCAGAGATTATCTCCGTCTCTTATATGTCCTTGGCACAGCAAAATCAAGAAAAGATGATAGAAGAAGAAAAAAAACAAATCAAGGGCAAATTAATCAAAATAAGAGATAGATATAGATATGATCAAATATTGATTCTATTGCTACTTGAGGAGGAAAGTTTTACAGTCACTCCATGTTGGAGGACAGAGAGTACACCACAAGAACCCAACTCTCAAACTCTAACACATGAGAACACAAGAGAGAAAGGTCGGATGGTTAGCTTACAAGCCTCCATCCCAGCCCCTTAAATAGGTGTGCTAACTAGCTACCTAACCCTTAATGGATACTATCCACTTAACACAATGGGAAAGCTCGATAACACCACACAAACGGGTTTTAACTCACGCAATTCACTTACACACGCTTTCCAAAACACATAAACTTAAATCCACTAAGACAAAAACTTTAATCCACCTTGATCAAACCAGTTTCTCCATAACTTAAACCGATATCCCAATTGTCATCCAAGCACCGCGGTTTTCATCCAAAGTTGTTTCCGATATTTTGGTCAAACTACCAAATTGCCCCTCGAAGATCTAGTCTTCTCCTTCTATCATAAGCAATCACCATGCTTGCCACATGTAGATGCACCACTGGCTTACCACATGTCAGCAAGTCTCTCCCACTCCGGTTCCTCCAAACCACACCTCACTTAAACCGACCAAGCCACATAGTGTCATCTCGCCATTCGAAGTTGCATTTAACATTTTTCGTCTTTCTCGTGTCATGCTTGAGCTCACCATCTCACACGAACTCCATGCTTGTTCTGGGCCTCGGCTCCTCCATAAGCGTAGTCTCAATCATCGCCGTTAACCATGGTTAACTCCAAGTGTCCCTACACATATAAAGATAAAGAAATCGTTTTTGGGTATAAGTTCTTTACAACTTGACCCACATTAGCAATAACATAACTCATACAACACATATCCACAGACCCTGGTCACTCAAACTCTTTCTACAACTCACTATCCTCAAGACTCAAAATCTGCCCTAAAGCCACTGCCCTGCCAGTACGTCGTAACAGGGATTCGATCAGTTGTATTTAGGAAACTCAACTCTCTCAAATTACAGTGGGTCATCACAATATATTTCTGGATCTTCATGCATGCTCCTCAAAGTAAAAACAAACAAGCGGTGTGTTCTGACTCATGGTCCAGATTTGCTATTAGGTACAGCCAGACTCAGACTGAGCGCTCGGCAGTGACAGCAGCCAAAAGCGAGCAGTGACAGGAGTGCGACGCTACAGCGAGTGTGGTATGAATGGAGCAGTGCAAGGCGTCCACACCGATCTGGAACGCGTGCAGTTCACGGGAAGCAAGGCTCTATTAATTTGGTTTCCTTGGTGATAAATCAGTTAATGCGTAGCGAGGAAACCTATAATTACTTTTACATTACTTTGTCACAGCCGAGTAGGCGATGCAACAGGGCACATCTGGAACAGGAACTTTGGTCCATGGATAAGACTCATCTGGATCCTGGCGAGGTCTGAATTATGGGAGCATTTGTGCTGACTGCATCTTAAATAGGTTAGCTGGCAACATAATTGAGTTTCATTTCACCAATTGACCATGAGATATCAGAATATAAGCTACATACAAATAATTTGCCTCACAAAAAATTTGAGTTCCTGGTCAGAAAAAAGAGTAGCATCCATAAAAAAATGCAAACCTCACAAAAAAAATTTGCCTCCCAAAAATAGTATTGAGGAACCGCAGCAAAGTGAGAAGCCTAATCCTAGTAGTACGTCTATAAATTATGCCATTTATATCTGTGTCGTATGTTATGTATGGTTATATCAAATTTCACTTTGACATGTTCCCACTATGAAATTTCCATACACCCATCTTTGACCAGTGTCAACATTATTTGTCTCCCAAATGGAGAAAAGCTATCGGTTAGAATATAAACTATTTTACCATCTAGAAGAGAGGAGGAAAATATTGCAATCATGTGGATATGCAGGGACTATAATACAATATACACATTGTAGGACCAGCAATAGCAATAGAAAGGTGAATGGTAACTTTTTAAAATCTTCCCCTAAGCATTCACAAAATTTTCACTCTAGAGCTAAGAAGATCACATTTGACAGACTAAATCCAAACAACAACCCAAACTAGCAAGGTCTCACAAATTCAGCACTGAACTGGTCTGGATGCCACTGGAGATGCGGTCTAACCGGTGGGCGGTCTGACTGGCCACAAACCTCTGGTACAACCAACGGCTGACCTAACCAGGCCTATGAGCGGTCTAACCACTCCCCAGTTCACATAACAGAAAATCAGCATGGGCCAAAACCACTTTTGGTGCAAACTTCAAAATCCATGATCAAATGAAGTTAAATTTTGCACACACTTTACTGAGGGTCTCAGGAACCTATTCTATCTAAAGATCATATGAATCTTAGCGAAAGTTCTAATATTTCCTCAAAACATGCAAGAATGCACCAAAACGGGCAAATCTCAAAAACTTGAAAAGCAACTTGCTCGTGGGTTAAGAATAGCCAAGACAACTCTAGATGAATTCCCACATATCACAGTAAGCAATACTACCCAAAGATTTAAAACAAAAATTCTCGAATCAAAATTCCTCAAGAAAGGCTCCGAACCAAGCAAGAACCAGGCAACTTCTAAATCTTACAAACCACAATGTCTAGATTGATAGGATATGATTTACATGAGACATGTCCATCACTTACATGTTCTTGGCACGTAGTAAGATCAAGAAGACGAGAGAAGAGGTAAAGAACCAACAAGAGCAAGAGCAAATCAACCAAGACAAGAAAACTTTGTGAGAGATGAACAAGGTTTATCTATTGCTACTTAAAAGATGAATCCTTCACAGTCACTCCATAAGGAGAACAAGAGAGCACACTACAACACTCACTCCTCTCTCTCTCTCTCAAACCCTAACCCTAGAACTCATGAATGAAATGGTTGGCATGGTTGGCCAGTAAGCTTCCATCCCCAACTCATTAAATAGATAGAGCAATCAGCTCACATTTAACCCTAATGGATACTATCCACTAGCACAATTAGAGAAAACATGTTAACCCTACACAACACAGGTTTTACACTCACACTTAACTCATGCATGCTTTTGAAAGAACATGACCTCGAACCCGCTAAGTCGTTAACCTTTGATCCACTTGATCTTCTTAGTATCTCCTTGACCTAAACCGTTTTTCAAACACCACTCAAGTGCCGCAGTTTTGATCCAACACAATTTCTAGTATTTGGACAACTACCAAAATACCCTCGCCTTAACCTGCTCTTCTCCTTTCGTTGCAAGCAATGCACCAATAGCTTGCCATGCATCGGCAAATCTCTCCCGCTTCAGTTTTCACTGGACCACACCTCACTTAGATCAACCAAACCATTTGGTGCCTGGTATGTCATTAAGAGATATCCTTGTTGAAGCCATGGAAAGCAGAATGCTAGCCAATCTCCCCCATCTATTCCCAAAGCCTATTGATTGTAGGACCTTGAACAGGAACGGCCATGACAAAGTGTCAAACGCTTTGGTGATGTCCAGCTTGAGAAGTTTTTTTCTCTCTCTTTTCTGTCTTAAAGTCCGGATGGCGTCATGCACGAACTATATCTATGTTTTTTGTGTTCCATGAGTAGACATTATTCCTCTCACCAAAAGTTGCACAAATGCCTACACATTCTTTAATCACCTCCCCTTAAATCCTTTTGGAACATTGAAGTTTAGATCACAGATTTTAAACGATCAAATCAAAGTTCCTAACATTTAATACATGCAACAATCAAATTTTATCATGCAACTTCTTTATTCTTGTCAAAAGATGTGTAGAACAGCTGGCAAAGCTATGTGCAATGGTGCTACTAATTTCCCCAATAGAACCTAATTTAGTTACTAAACCCTGACAGAAGAAATCCAGGATTATGTCATGGTCTATCCATGGGAGCAAGTACATGAAAAATAATTTCTTTTTATTTTTCTTTTCTTTTCTTTTGTCATCCACAATTAAAGAAAGAACAAGAAAACTCTAGTCAAAAGACATGAAAGAATATACATACATAATGTTCTTCCTAGGACAAAAGAAATAAGTTAATTGCACTGAGATACTAAAGCTCTTCAAGTTTACTTACTTGATCAGCCAACAACACCATTACATGCTTATCTTACTTCTCCTGAGATCCTCGAATAATGTGGTCAACTCACCTTATCCAAAAGAAAGATTAAACAAGAGGCAACATAGCATCAGTCAATTAGATTAATCAAGAGACTTTTGAGGGTCTAATGCCCTTATTTTTGTAAGTTGTTTAGGTGAGTCTACTCCATGGTGCAGACGAAACAAACCTGCTTCTGCTTGGATGCTACTGCCAGAGTTGTGATGCTTCATGCTTTGCTACTAAGTTAAGTGTTCTTTTGAGCTTGACAAAGTGGCAAGTTGGCCATGCAATCTTTTTTCCCCAACATGGATGTTAATTGCATGTATCATTCATTGCCCCTTTCTGTCCAAGCTTTTGCTCCTTTTTCAGGGCTTGTTTTGCCTATTGATGCTACTTCTTTTAGAACAGCATCTTGGTCTCTTGGATAAATCATATCTCTTCTGCAACAAATAACACCACTGAGATGTATTCCTGAATCCTGATCAAAGTTAACATCTACTTAAGTATACGGAACTAGACATCTAATAGCATTGTGATCTTCAGTTTTCTTCATTGCTTCTTGTTGTGTTAGCAAGATACAGACTACTATACTATACATCATGGACATTGAAGCTGCAACAACTTCATACACTGTTAGTCAAAAGTGTACCTCTTTCCGTTGTAATGCCCGGACCTGCTTCTCTCTGACCAAGGAGGAATCAGACAAGATGGTATACAGAACAAGTGTACATTCTTCCAATTAATAAGGCAGCCAGTGCTAGTAGTTCAAGCGGTACACATACGGCACTATCCTTTAGAATACGGAAGGGGAAAACGAAGGATCAGGACTTCAGGAGAACATGTGGCTCACCTCTAGTTAGCAACTGAAAACTTACAGAATAACTGGGTAGTTTTTTTTTTACAGGTCGGAACTTGATTAACTTTCTCTACGAAAATTTTGCTTTTAGGCAACTATTCTTCAAAACAGGTGTTTTATTCACAGTATACAGTTCATGGATCCAAGCTCTAACCAAACTCAGCTAAATCAGCCTATCAAACATAATTGGATTAAAATCGGCTTGCCTCCGTCACAACTCAGAGAAAAATGAATATGTTTATTTATTTAGTAATTTTTCGTGTTTATTTATTTAGTAATTTTTCGTGTTTCTCTTTGTTCTATGATCAACAATTCAGATGATTTTTCTCTTCCTGTTTCTGGTGCTGCTTCTGGCACTGCGAACAAATTGTTTTCTTCTCTTGCCATAATGTTCAGCTTCTATTACCATCAAACTACATTAGATGGACCTCATTGATATCATACTTTATTATCCAAACTGTGGTTGATTTCAATACAATAAGAACCGATCTAAAATCAACCACCCCAAAATGCGATGACCCTCTTTCCCTAACAAAAAGGGAGAACATAAACCAGAAAAGGTCAACGATCTAGTAATATGAAACACAAAGCTGCATGCTTGCATAACCTACTTGATCCTCATTGCCCAGTGTCGTGTATGAGAAATTAAGAATTTACATGACAGAAAGGAACATTCATTATGAGTATAGAAACTACACTGACTGCAGGAACAAGCCTTGAGGGTCAAAATGGATGACACCATGCAGGATACTGCTTCATTGTCAGTTGTAACTGCCCTTGGACTTTTGGCAGGTCAGCCTAGCTAGGGGGTCCCTAGCAGAGTTACTTACAGCAGCATGGTTTGGTGTCTGCTTTCCATCATGGACCAGCCCAAGTTAGAATTCTTGACTTGAGAGGAGGGTACAAGTGTACAACAATAACTGAATGCAGAGGACTTGGACTGGTCATGCATCCTGTTAACTCTGTACGCGGCATGTAGAGTACGTACACTTGTTGTCCAAGTACTAGTACTTACATTATTGGTGATGTTACTCTCCCTCTCTCCCTCTCCTTGTAGAGGAATTTTGACGCGATTCTCTGTTATACGGAGCTTTTGTAGTAGTCATTTAGTGAAGACTTTGACATGTACTGTGAGAGCAAGAAGTACTTTGAAAACAATACAAGTTATTTGGGGTCACTGAGTTGTTTTTACTGCCGGTTATCGAATATCCTAGCTGATAGTAATGTTTCGAACATTGGCATGTTTATTATGATCAAATTTCAGGGTTGGTCAGAGTTATAGCACGGGTCAGCTTGCCATTGTTGTTTTGTGCTATGCCATGGAATAGTTACGAAAATATTTACCAATTCCAGTCAGATTTTTGTTGTTGCATCTCTAAAAAAGATGCTCTTAACTAATGCTATATTCAAAATTTGCAAATATATATATAGTATAAATAACAAGGGCACCTGGTGCCCAGACTCCATGATTGAGACTTTAGATCCTTGTCTTTGGATTGTTTTTAGATACGTGCAAGTGCAATGATATGTAATATATCAGGATGGAAAGTCTTAATCATAGATAGAAAGTCTCAATCATGGATGGAAAGTCTTAATCATAGATGAAAAATCTCAATCATGAAATCTGGGCACCATGGTGCCCCTGTTATTTATACATACATACATACATACATACATACATACATACATACATACATACATACATACATACATACATACATACATATATGTGTGTGTATGTATAGTGCTATTGAAAATTCACCGCAATGCCAAACATAGCCTAACTCAAGCTGCTTCTCAATATTTTTCAAATTAATATTATCTTTATAAAACATAATATCCAAAAATAATTTAAGAAAGGTCCTGCAGGTCGACTCATGCTGTTTTTATTGAGGGTTGCACCCAAGGATCAATCCACATCTGCGAACGATCATGCATATGTCATTACTATGTGATTCTAATGGATGGGTGAAGACAAGAAGGAAAAGAATGGATTTTGCATTCCATGCTTATCCTTGGGCACGTTTCATTGATTCAGTAAAGGCGCCATTCTATCTGGCTAGACCCTAAATCCTAAGTGAAGTTAACAATGTTCACAGTAGTTGGTTTTCAGTTTCAACGTACAGGTGGTACACTAGCTTCGTCTGCCTGCACATGACTCACTACGTGCCTAGTTCTAGCGTAAGTTGCTCATTATGCGACGGCTAGCTGCCTTCCTGCGAAGAGTACTGACTGTTCTTCGTGATTCGTGCACTCCTAATCTCTCCTAAACCTGATGCGGCTGTAAGTATAGTACCAAAAAGGGAAGCTACGTACAGTACTAACGGGAGAAAATTGATCATTTGCCACTTTGAAGAGTGGGCTTCGCAAAATTGTCACTTTTAAAATTGGCTTCGCGAAAATGCCATGCAGTACATTTACCTCTTGATTACCATGTCATTTGAGCCATTTAACTCATTTAATATTTTTTTCTAATTTCAGGGATTGAAAAAGACCTTTCTACCCTTGCTAAGTTTTTTATTCTCCATTGTCAAAAGCAAAAATGGCAGGCGGCACTCACAAATCAGACCCCAGAAAACAAACAGATTTTTATTGCATTTTGAGAAAGTAGCAACAAATTAAGAAATAGCGTTTCCCTGGACCAAATCAAGAAACGCCTCAGCAACTAGGACGGATCAAACCATCAAGCATTGACACACCCGCACGATCCTAGCAACCTACGAGCTTCCAACAACCAATATAACCGAGAAATTCTGCAAATAAAGAATTAAGAAGTGGATTAATTGAGCCAAACGAGCAGAAAGCAGCGTTTATCGTGGGTGCGTGGACGACAGCAGCAGCAGTCGCATGCGAGCACGGGCGACAGCGCCGCCGCGTCGGGCCTTCACCATTGCACACAAGCTTGTGCCTTGCCATCGATGCCGTGCGTGCCGAAGCCGCGCGCGAGATCGTGTCGGGTTTCTGCCCCGCACGTGTCGCGGCCATGGACGAGCTTAGGCTGCGCCGCAAGAGGTAAATGTACTGCATGCATTTTTATAATAAAGGGTAGAAATGTTTTTTTCAGCCTCTGAAATTAGAAAAAAAAAATTAAATGAGTTAAATGGCTCAAATGGCATGGTAATCAAGAGGTAAATGTACTGCATGACATTTTTGCGAAGCCGATTTTGAAAGTGGCAATTTTGCGAAGCTCACTCTTCAAAGTGGCAAATGATCAATTTTCTCGTACTAACGGGTAGCGACGAGCGCTCATAATCTCTCCTTAATCCCGAAGCTTAATTAGCAGCACATATCATCATTCCATAATCCATCACCCTTTAATCTGCATGCATAACATAGGTGGTCAGGGAAACAAAAGGCTATCTCTAAAGTACACCGAAACAAAAGCTCCGGCCGGTGTCATGTCATCAGCACCAAGTCAAACCATATCCGTATTTCTTTAAGCCCTCCCATCTGCTCCTATAAATCCTGCACATACAGGGCACATAGTCCCCATGACCAAACCAACTCACCGCATACACAACACAAGCTGACACATTCAGAGAGAGAGAGAGAGAGAGAGAGAGAGAGAGAGAGAGAGAGAGAGAGAGAGAGAGAGAGAGGAGATGGGGAGGGCACCCTGCTGTGACAAGGCAACGGTGAAGAAGGGACCATGGTCGCCAGAGGAGGACGCAATGCTCAAGAGCTACATTGAGGAGCATGGCACTGGGGGCAACTGGATTGCACTGCCACACAAGATTGGTAGTTAATTCTTTCTTTGCTCCTCCATGCATATATCCTACTCACCAAAATCAGTTTGTATCTTAAGAAGACACAGCATTTTCAGACATCCAGATCATCAAATTTCTTTTTTTTTCTCAGTTGTTTAGCTGTGTCTTAATGTGTGTGGTCATGGCAATTGGATGCAGGGCTGAAGAGATGTGGCAAGAGCTGCAGGCTGAGGTGGCTGAACTACCTGAGGCCCAACATAAAGCATGGGGACTTCACCCCAGAAGAGGACAGCATGATCTGCAGCCTCTACATTAGCATTGGGAGCAGGTAGACAGAGAGCAAATTAAGCACGTACTCCCTTTGTTAAAAACCAGCACAATTATACTAAAGCTCCATGCTAAAAGTGTGCTGCTTAACATAACCAGGTGGTCAATCATAGCGGCACAGCTGCCGGGAAGGACTGACAACGACGTCAAGAACTACTGGAACACGAAGCTGAAGAAGAGGCTCCTCGGCCGGCGCAAGGACCGCGACGCGCACCACCGCCAGAGCGCCGCCAGCGTGAGCGATCCGTCCATCGACAGCGTGAACGACGGCGAGCATTGCGCGCAGGCGCTGAGCGCGTCGGCGATGGAGAGGATCCAGCTCTGCATGCAGCTGCAGGAGCTGCAGAACCCCCTCAGCGTCGTCCAAAACCCCCTGCTGTGGCCAAACATGGCCACTCAAAGCAACAACAGCAGCGGCAGCTTCAATGTAACAGTAGCTGAACAAGCACAGTCCGGCTCTCTGAATGAGCACCTCCACGGGCAGCTGGACGGCGCTGCCATGGACGGCCTGACCTCGCCGTCGAGCGCGGAGAACTCGAACGTCGTCACCATCGAGGCCGAGCTTCAGGAACTGCTCTACGGCGAGGGGAACCGGGGGAGGGGCGGCATGACCGATGTCGGTGCGCAGCAAGGGGATGTGGACTGGTGGAGCTATGATCAGGGCAAATCCCCTGTGAATTGCTGGGACTTCACCCCTGAAACCGGCTCGGTGTTCCAGGACTACGCATCTGTTTATGACATCTAAAGTCTGAAGAGGTCGTGAAGCAAGTTAGGGAGGTAATAGGGATTGTCTAGTCTGGTTCTTGATCTGTGACATCTACACCAAACTGTAAGGAGCTCCTTGTAAGAAATTTGTAGTAAGCTCAAACTGTAAGGGATAAATAAAGGTATGTAAAAATATCAGGTTCCAAGAAATGATGTAGACTTGGCACCGTACTGGCAAACAAGAGATAGGAGGAACCTATCAAGTTCATAGAAAATTGAGGCAGCCTAAATTGTAAGGTAGATTACGAGTGTCACCTTCAAGTCTTCCAGGACAATGTTTCTGGTGTTAGAATCATGAAACAAACTCTTGACATCATTAGTTCATGACTGAAAATGGCACTTCATTTTTTGTCTGAACACGTTGATTACTGAATTAGAGCATGCGGCAGGGATGGCGAAGGCTTCCATTTAGATTTAAATTTAGTGTTTTGTTAAACATCATCTAGATGTTTTCTTTCTAATTATCATCCAGATTTAGGATCATTGAGTTAGAGATCCAATGGTCATGAATTCTCTCCTCTCCCCCTTGAATTCTACCCCTTCTTTGAAAAAAAAATCTCCCCCCCCCCCTTCAAAAACAAAGGACCCCTTAATCTCTAATCCAAAAGTCATAAATTTGGATGCTAATTAGGAAAAAATATCCAGGTGATGCTTATACACTCCCTTAAATTTAATATATTCCTAAAACCAGTCAGGACGGGGTGATCGGTAACCCATTGTAACCGGTCAGTTACCGGCAGTATCTCAAAGGTTATGACTGATGCGCCACATTAGAGACATGGATAATTCGACCTGGAGGTAAGTTGACGCAATTGATTGAAGAAACTCTAGTATTTTTTTAACCAACTCACCTTTCGATAGAATTGATCAGTGAGTTAAAAGATTGAGCATACGCACAAATGGGTCAGCATCTTAAATACACACAGACATACGTATTACGTACCACCGATTTTTCCCAAAAGAAAAACATGTCACTGAACTGCGAATATGTTGAAAATTGAAGGGGAAAAAAGGTAATCAAGGCCTGAACAGCACTCGGCTTCAAGTCATGGATAGTGTGTGCCCGGTTGTGCTTGTGTCAGCATGCTGACCTGAAATCTTCTCTGGCCAGCCATGAAAGTCATTTTCCGTTTCATTCATGATGTACGAAAGTTGGGATTGCAGAATCTCGATTTTAGTTCAGTCAGGAATCTAGTACTCTGACAACTGATGATCGTGTTATTCGTTGCAAATTCTGCAGCGGGCTCCAGCTTTCCAACCCTTCTGAAACAGCCATACTAAATCTTTGACCAGTTCCAGAAAAGTAACCCAATAGAAATATTAATTTGTAGAAATAGCCTCAAGAGAACAGGGGAAAAAACTTAATCGCATCACCCTACCACAAAGTTGTAACACCCGGCTCAACCTCCGAGTCCGAAATACTATCACCACTCTAACATTTACCATTTACATCTATTGCTACTAGAACCAACAGCAATTTCTCTACTCCACTCAACGACACGATAAACACACATGCTTACCAGTGAGCATCCATGCATGTCACCTTCACCATACACCTAAAAAACAATATAGTAAGGGTGAGTCTAAAAACTCAGAAAGCACACGATAAAATAATGAGATCAATTTAGCAATTCAATCAATTCCATGACTGTAAACTGTAAATCATAATATCTGTAACTATATCACTTTCATGTAATGCAATGCGATGCGCTCGTAACTGTAGCTTATACCGGTATAGCGGAGTATTCTCCCGTCGATGAACCACTCAATCGCCACATCGTCTTTCATACGGGGTCTCAACCTCCACTCTCGTGGAGTACCAACCAAAGTAGATCATGTGTATGAGTGCAATGCATGATGCATCATGCTTCTAATGTTGGCATTTAATCATAAGCATCACTCATTAGAGTATGATTAGCACGTAATCATGTACATCATCTCATAAATACTATAGATCATGGTATGGAAACACGAGTAGCAAGCATTCATCACAATTCACTGTTCTACCATGCACTTGCCTGTTAATCTGGCGGACGATGCGTGGGCGGCACCAAAACCAAACCGCCGCCTATACAAACATTACCCAGTCTTAATACATTTAAGACACATGCGTACATAGACGTATGACGTCGTTCCATGCGCACAACCCGACACAAATAGTCCCCTCTTCACTGGACACCTTTCCATGGTCCTGGTACTCAAACAATCATAATTGAGAGATTGCGTCATCTATATTCGCAAATAATATTTATTTGTGCATGGTCAATTTCTTTCTCCACTTTCTTTCTTTTCCTCTTTCTTTTCTCTTCTTACCCGGTCACTTCTCTCTCTCTCTCTCTCTTTTCTTTTCCACCCGGCCAAACGGCCTCTTCTTATCCCCACTGCCTCCACTCATTTTCCTCTCCTCTCCCGATTGAGATCCATGGTATCCTCCCACGTCGGCCTTCTCTGGTCTCCCAGCTGTCGACTGGATTGATGCCCTCCTGCGTGCATCCCTCAACTCTAGCTCCCTGTGGCACCGACCCTGCGCTAACGGCCATCGCCTAATCTATGTCACCACCTCCTCAAGCTTGTCGGTCATGGCCCGCCGCTAGCTAGCACGGCGCCTCAGCCCTGGTCCCTAAGCCCCGGTTCCCTCAGATTCGGATGCCGCCACTGAGGAATCGATGGCCCGCCTCCTGCGGCCGATTCCACCATCCCCTTGTTGTCCCCCGTTGGTCCTGGCTCCCTTATGCCTCTCCCACGACTGGGGATCCAGCGATGCAGCCTCGTCGGCCGCCAACTCCCCACCGCTTGCACATGGCTACAACTCGGCACTGCCACCTAGGCCTCCTTGCGTCGGCTTGACAGTTTCCCCTACCTACCTCCTACTACTCCCTTACTCTTCCTCCAACATTTTTCTTTTAGTTTAGCTCATGTTTTTGCTTACTCTTTTCAAAGTACGGACGGCTGGGGGTGCTCTGTGGTTTTGGTCGTGGTGTCCGGACTCGAGGGACGACATGCGTCGGGGAGCATGTCACCTTCCCAAGGGCGCGCCACGGCTTTTCCCAAGCTTGCTGCCATGTGTAGCTATAGGGTATATCATGCCATGAATGGAAGGGGAAAAGATTTGAAGAAGAAATGAGGGCCTACTTGTTGTCAGGCTAATAGTGGAGTTTGCGATGACCGTGATGTCACTCTCACAAGCTCAGTGACTTGGTCGGCCTTCCTCCGTCCTTGCTATCATAGTCGTTGTCCACTCCTCTACATCTTCGCCTACCCCCTTGGCTCTGGTTCTCTAGGTTTCCCAATCCCCTATGGTCTCTATGTGATGGCCTAACAAAGCACTGGCTCTTTGCTTTGCCTTCTCGGGCTTGTTTCTCAGTTTGGCTCCCTATTGAGGAAGTAAAAATGAAATTGCTTTCTGTGCTGGCTGGGCTTATGAAGGAGAATGCTTGAGGAAATATCTTATGTGAGCCTGCTGGTCTTTTGTATGGGGCTTCGGTCATGGCGATTCTCTTTCTCCTTACTGTGACATGCCAAAAATGTCCTTGCCATGTCTATCTGGCTCTCTCTCTCATGCAGCTATTTTGCTGGATAAGAAAACATGAACCTCTAGTCCAAAGGGTGGGCTTGATACTATTCGTGGGTTTTCTACTGTGGAAGGTAAGTTGGCATAACTTGGGCATTGAATTATTTCTTCTGCCGAATGATGATGTCCACTTTAATGAGAGGCGTCAACTAGACCCAGACGGTTTGGGAACCTCAATGAATGCAATTTCATTCAGCGTTTCTAACGTCGTTGGGTTCTGATGGCTAACCCCTTCTTAACACTTTTATTCTTCCTTGGATTGTTCTAAATTTTTGTTTTTTCTTCCTTTATCTCTTTACTGGCATTACATTCTACCCCCATAATAGAATTTGACCCCGAATTCTAGCTCCCAACAATCCACTTGGGAAAAATAATTCTAACTCATACTCGTGGTAAACAGCTTTGGGTACTCCTCGCGCATGCGAGACACCAACTCCCAAGTTACCTTGTGCTCGATCTGATATGACCAACGCATGCTAACAACCCTTAACATCTCATGCCTCAGCATAAGAAAATCTCCTATCTTTAGAAAAATCACTCTCATTGCTTGCACAAAAGAGACCACATCACTTTTGTTTACAACAAAGAGAGCTCTTCTATTTTTTTAAAAAAGGAGAAGTGCCACCTCACATTCATAAAATCAATTCACTTATTTATAACAAATCCCCTCAATAAGGTAGAATTGGTCATAGGGTCAACCCATTCATCCACAACAACAACCCTTCTCCCAAAACAATTGGGAATTCATTTCCCTATAAGAAAAATCATTTCATCACAACAAATCCTCTCAGAGAGAGAAAACCGCACAGGAAGTCAATCCTCGTCCTAACAAACAACTCTATGCCACATATATCACGAGGAAAATTTCTATTCCCCAAATGAGCCTTCCTTTTCATAGAAAAGGAAACACATTCTTTTAGACAAACAAATAATGCCTTAGCGAAAAACCACTTAAACCTTATATGTATCGTGGGAACCCCGCAACTTCCCTCTTTCATTCACGTTCCCTCAGAATGGGCATGGTTGAATTCCCAAATCATGGGACCCCAGAATAACACATTAAACATCAGCCAGTCATTTCAGTTGATAACACCAAAGTTATTTTACTCCATGTCCCTTAAGAATCTGTATCAATCACACATTCATGTGACTAAACTTGCAAATATAGTTCTTACTAACTTTCTTAGTGAGAATAATAGAATCACATGGTTCAACATACCGAAATATTCCAAAAGATTATTAGGTTGCCATTACGACAATATATCCTTCTAAGACCAATCTATGAGCTACAAAACCAATTCAATCTTGAGGCAATGTCCACACGAATCTAGGGCAACTTTAGTACACGACTCACAAAGTACCCCAAAACAAAACCCCTTCACTAACAACACATTGTCAACAGGTAACCCCACATGCCCCACAAAATTCGAATCGGATCCCATCACTTCATTCCGTCCAGTTCCCTTATTCTCTAGGGTTCCAGTTCACACTCTACTTGTGACGTAGCGAACTCCATCAATGGTTGATTTTAACTCATGACATGGATTATTCCTCTGACTACTTCCTCAAATAATGATCACCGAACACAATGGACATAACAAACCACCCATCAACTCTCATTTTCTTACATCCATAAAACAAGATAAGTTCCACTGAGGTTGTATTCATCATTGGATAACTAAATCCCCCAATATCACTACTTCAACTTCACCCCAATTTTTTAGCCTCCACTAACCATCAACAAATCTGAGATTCACATTTCAAAGTTCCCAATACTCCTCTAATGGCTTCGATAATATTGACATCTTCGTTCAAGATCGCATGTCTAGATTAACACACTTCTTAGCATGTCTAGATCGCATGGCTAGGTCCATCAATTGGAACCATAGTAAAACCAATCATTCAATGAGGTTCAACCATCTAAACAATCTTGACAACCTATTGGTTCATCAACATTCTAGGTCCCACTATTAAGCAGAGATGGATATGCCTTACACCGCCACATCTTATGTAAATATTGAACCCCCATTGAATTCAAACCGACTTCGATCCCATGAGCATAACTAAAATTAATTGCTCTCCTTGTTTCTCACAACCTAGAGTTCCATGCCCTACCAACCAATTACTTTAACCACAATCTCACACTTGAGCCTAATCAAACACTTCGTCCATTATTGGATATTGTCCTCTCAGGACAAAGCATTAGGCCTCAATACGCAAGTTGCTCCAAACATTCGCATGATCAAAACTCCCACTGAATATTAGACTTGCAAAGGGTTCTTCCCATTATCAGCTACATTTCAATAATTTAATAGTCATTAACCAAAGGGCATTCACTACCCAAATTTAGGGCATAACATCTCATGAACAACACATCACTACCTCTCCAGCACGACCTGGCCTCTCCAGCAGCCACAGCCTTTGCCTCTTTTGCATCGCCAAACAATACAATCATAACAAAGTCTACTTGGACACACAAGCGACAAATTCAACCGTTCACCATTCACTCTATAGCATTTATCTCCAAACATTGCAAATCAATAACATGACTAGCGAAAACATAAATGCAATGTTTCATCCAACCCCATCCTATTATGCACCAGAGTGTGTCAAGTTTTAGGAATTAATCATTTTAGATCAAGTTTTAATAGTTAACCTAATCCATGTTTTCATTTAATAACAAACCCTAAGTTAAATTCTTAGTTGATTAAGGTAGTCTAAGTTACCAAATTATCCACCACAGGCCTAACACCTACTCTGATACCAACTGTAACACCCGGCTCAACCTCCGAGTCCAGAATTCTACCACCACTCTAACATTTATTATTTACATCTATTGCCGCTAGAATCCAGCAGCAACTCCTCTATTCTACTCAACGGCACACATGCTTACCTATGAGCATTGAGGCAACTGCTCCCGTTTACCAACTATCAGAAGAGAGGCATAATCCACACCATATAAGGCATTTCCAACAAAAAGTAGATTTAATGCTAACTACAAAGCATGCTATTAAAGTCTGATTATGTCAATTAAAGGTGACCTGTGAATTACTGTTGTACATGGGAATATATGTGTGCTACTCCAGCCCATGCATGTCATCTTCACCATACACCTAAAAAGAACAACAAAGCAAGGGTGACTCTGAAGACTCAGCAAGCACACAATAAAACAATGACATCAATTTAGCAATTCAATTAATTCCATGACTGTGAACTATAAATCATAATATTTGTAATTGTATCACTTCCTTTATCACTATCATTTAATGCAATGCAATGCATCGTAACTGTAGCTTATACCGGTATAGCGAAGTGTTCACCCGTCGATGAACCACTTAATCGCCTCGTCCTCTTTCATACGGGGTCTCAACCTCCACTCTTGTGGAGTACCAACCGAAGTAGATCCTGTGTATGAGTGCAATGCATAATGTAGCATGCTTCCAATGTTGGCATTTAATCATAAGAAGCACTCGTTAGGGTATGATTAGCACGTAATCATGTACATCATCTTATAAATACTATAGATCATGGCATGGAAATACGAGTAGCGAGCATTCGTCACAATTCACTGTTCTATCATACACTTACTTGTTAACCTAGCGGACGATGCGTGGGCGGCACCAAAACTGAACCGCCACCTATACAAACATTACCCAGTTTTAATACATTTAAGCCACATGCGTACATAGACGTATGATGCCGTTCCATGCGCACAACCCAACACAAACAGTCCCCTCCTCACCGAACACCTTTCCATGGTCCTGGTACTAAAAACAATCATAATTGAGAGATCGTGTCATCTATATCCGTGAATAATATTTATTTGTGCACGCTCAATTTCTTTCTCCACTTTCTTTCTTTTCCTCTTTCTTTTCTCTTCTCACTCGGTCTCTTCTCTCTCTCTCTTTTCTTTTCCACCCAGCCTAACGACCTCTTCTTATCCCTACTGCCTCCTCCTCTCGTTTTCCTCTCCTCTCCCAATTGAGATCCATGGTCTCCTCCCACGTTGGCCTTCTCTAGTCTCCCGACTGTTGGCCGGTTTGATGCCCGCCTACATGCTTCCCTCGGCTCTAGCTCCCTATGGCATCGACCCTGCGCCTCTGGCCGTCGCCTAATCCATGCCGTCGTCTTCTCAAGTTCACCGGCCATGGCCCGCTGCTGGCCAGTACGGCGCCTTAGCCCTGGTCCCTAAGCCCCAGTTCCCTCAGATCTGGATGCTATCGCCGAGGAATCGGTGGCCCGTCTCCCGCAGCTGATTCCACCATCCCCCAGTTGCCCCCCATGGGTCCTAGCTCCCTCACGCCTCTCCCATGACTGAGGATCCAGCGATGCAGCCTCGCCAGCCATCGGCTCCCCACCACCTGCACGTGGCTACAACTCAGCACCGCCTCCTGTGCCTCCCTGTGCCGGCTCGAAGGTTTCCCCTACCTACCCCCCTACAACTCCATTACTATTCCTCCGACATTTTTTTAGTTTAGCTCCTGTTTTTGCTTACTCTTTTGTAAGTACGCACGGCTGGGAGTGCTCTGTGGTTTCGGTCGTGGTGTTGGGACTCGAAGGACGACATGCGCCGAGGAGCATGTAACCTTCCCGAGGGTGCGCCACGGCTTTTCCCAAGCTTGCCGTTGTGCGTAGCTACCAGGTAGTATTGTGCCATGAATGGAAGGGGGGAAAGATTTGAGGAAGAAATGAGGGCCTACTTGTTGGAATTTTTTGTATGAATAATCTATATTTTATTCGAAATTACAGAAATATACCCGCTAGAAAAATTTTTACAAAAATAGGCTCCAGTCCCCCCCCCCCCAATTGGGCGACTAGAGCTAATCGCCCAACTAGAGGCCGACAGAATTTATGTCGCCCTACTCACGAGCGACTGCAACCAGTCGCCTCCCCATTGGGCGACTTGCAGTGCAGTCGCCCAATGGGGGGGCGACTGCTCTCAGTCCCCGTGATTTTTTTAAAGTTTTGTCAATTTTGTAGTTTTAAACTGGGAAAAAATCTGGTGTAGTTGTAATAAAAGTTTATGTTCACTGTATGTTGTAGGTGCATAAAAAATTTTGGAAATTTTGTTTTAAGAACGATTGACCGTAAAACGATCGATACATATAGTGGTAAGTGATATTTTGATGTTACTGAGAATTAGTGTACGGAGAGAACCGGTATGTTAATATTGTTAAATGACTTGCTATCTGAATCATTGAATGCGAACAGACGAGATAATAAGCATATCTGAATAGACTGAATAGAAATAAACTTCATAATACAGTTGGAAGTAACATGCCGCGTACATTTTTATTACATGCATAACATATAGCATGATATGCGACTAACCCACCCAACTGCTCTTACGACCTACTGTGTGGACCGAGGCCACTTTCCCTTTCTTGCCCGCTCGGCGTTGAACTCCTCCGCGGCCTCTTTTGCCTTAGCCGCCATTTCCCTCTTTCTCTCACGCTCCCTCTCGCAAGCCTCCCGCTCCCTACGCGTGCACACTTCGAGATGAGCTTGTGTCTCGTGTTGTATACGCAGGGTTTGCTCGTTCTTGCGGCACTCCTCCTCCAGCAACTCCTTCTCCTGTGTGACATTCCACTGCTCGAAGTCGAGGGTCCATTGGTCCGCAGGGTGGATCTCAAGATTGATCTATTTGCGGTAGCAACATAGGGGCTCCGGAGACTGTAAATACAGGGGAGAGATTGTTAGTGTGTGCTGTGAAGGAGAAAAAGTAGGGGAAAATGGTGCATGTGGTCGTTACCAGCTGCCGATAGGTTGCGGTGTCAAGACGGCGGTCGGGGTAGTCACTGGAGTAGTTTGCGCAACCCCGGTAACGCATACCTAGGCTGATGCGGTGCTTAGACTTGAAGAACTTGCACGCGTCCCCGCACCAACAAAGGGGGTGTCTCCCCCTCAGGTGGGAGTTGCAGCGAACGCTCGGTGGGGACGTTCGGGATGGGGTTGTTGCTACGCGGCCGCTCATTGCAGGGAGCTGACCTCATAGCACGCTGGGCTTGCTCTGCCCAGGCCGCAATAGCCCTTACTTTCTCATTGCGGGTGGCAACTGACCGTGCTAGGTCACGGGTCTCCTCCTATTCCTTCACCATCTTGTCTCATTGCTTCTTTTGGCTTTTGTTCATCCCGGTAGGGTGAAAGAAGCGCGGTGTAGTGTGGGGTTTGGAAGTGCAGTGCTCCCTGCAAAATGAAATGCACACCAATTTATAGGGTCCGTTTTCTCTCTACTCCTACGTGTAAAGTTGGTCCGCGTGGTCACAGCATTGAGTAAAGCTGGGCGTGCTGCCATATCACTGCAAAAAGGCTGCGTCGTCATGCCATGTGACTGAGCAAAGCTACCTCGTGTTGTCATCTCACTGAGCAAAGCTACCCCATTTTGTCATGTCACTGCGGAAAGTTGGCCTCTTTTGTCATCTCACTGAGGAAAGCTGCCCTGTTTTGTTATGTCACTGCGGAAAGCTGGCCTCTTTTGTCATCTCACTGAGCAAAGCTGTCTCGTTTTGTCATGTCACTGCGCAAAGCTGCACTCTTTTGTCATCTCATTGAGCAAAGCTGACCCGTTTTGTCATGTCACTGCGCAAAGCTGGCCTCTTTTGTCATCTCACTGAGCAAAGCTGCCCCGTTTTGTCATCTCACTGAGCAAAGCTGGGCTCTTTTGTCATGTCACTGAGCAAAGCTGGGCTCTTTTGTCATGTCACTGAGCAAAGCTGGGCTCTTTTGTCATGGCACTACGCAAAGCTGCACTCTTTTGTCATCTCACTGAGCAAAGCTGACCTGTTTTGTCATGTCACTGTGCAAAGCTGGCCTCTTTTGTCATCTCACTGAGCAAAGCTGCCCCGTTTTGTCATCTCACTGAGCAAAGCTGAGCTCTTTTGTCATGTCACTACGTAAAGCTAGCCTCTTTTGTCAGCAATACTCCATTGCAGTAAGTTCTCTCGTTCTATATAAAGAGCACGGGTGCGGTCCCGTGAAGGTGAATCGAACCCTGTATGAAGAAGTACCTTCTCCGTCGTGCTGATACATACCATGGCGGACACCAAGGGGCCAGTCGATGCAGGGTCACCCAAAGAAGACCTTCCCTTGCAAAGGAGGGAGAACTTCGGTCCTAACTGCCGCTTGATACCCAAGAGGCGTGCTCAACCAGTGTGGCCAAAATGCAGACACAATGAGTACACAGTCGTCCAGGTCGTCGAAGGCCATTTCGATGACGGGCGACGTTTCTTCTGATGCCCACACTCCGGGTACAAAGTTCTAATAGTACATTTTTTGTTATTGCTTATAGAGCCTCTTTGTTTACCGTCTTTTTCCGCAGATGGTAAAATGCGACTTCATCCGCTGGATCGACCCTCCTCATGAACCGTATATTGTCAACTACGTGGATACATTATGGGATCGAATCTTTGAGTTGGAGGAGCGACTCGACACTCTCAATGAGGAGAACAACGACCTCCGCCAACAGATGCAATGCGAGAGGGGCAACGAGAAGGTTTTCAACATAGGAAGCTCGTACGATCCGACAAGTTGCTATGCAAACCCTAGTTGCATATGTGCGTGCCACTACAACGATAGCCAGCCGCGTCCGAGGCGTCCCCCTTAGCACTTCTCCATGTGGGTGCCACGAGGCTCGTTTGGCATATAGGCAACGAGGTGTATGGTTGTACCGTAGTATGTAGGAGTGTTGATCGAAATAATGTGCAATGTTGTTAAGCATGTCATGGATTGGTTGTTATATTCGTGCGGTTGTTATCACGAGCCATAACAAAATCTCATTTTAATGAACAGCAAATACAACTAATAAGTAAGTAAACAGAGCAATACTATGCTACCAGCACAACACGAACTACATTACAGAAAAGGGATGTAACATACAAGTTTTACAAATGGTACATGAAATTTAGCTGTAGTCTCCAACAACTACTGATCAGGACATGCATTGCATCGTCTAGCTGTGTGCCCCCTCCTGACCGCATCGCCCACAACGTGCACCAGATGTTCCGGCTTGTGATTCGTCCATGTCATTTCTAGTACGCCGGCTCTGTCGCCAACCCTTCCCATCCTTCAGCAAGTTAACATCTGGAACCCAGGTCCTCGCTGCAATGTCCAAGGTGGTGAAGTTTCCGACCACCCTGAACCCCCGAAGCTCCCCACACCAAGCCTACAGTATCCTCTCCTTAAAGAAGTACTCGGACATGAAGTTCGAAGGATCCATGCCCACGGTCCCGCATGCAGCGAGGACATGAGAGCATGGCTTGTGTAACAATTTAAGCTTGTTACACGTGCAGCTAGGTTCGTTTGCATGATCTCCAAGGCATACCTCGTGGGTAACAAAGGAACGAGCCGTCCCAAATCCAGCTCTATCACGGAGTATCACGTCAAAACGATGCTCCTTGTTGCCATGACCTGCACTATGTGCAATTAACCCTTCTGTGCCTTCGTCTCTATGTACGCCACAATTTTCAACGAATACAGGGCTCGGGGATTGGCCGCATGAAGTGCGACACTCGCGTGCCTCTCCCTGAAGTAGCGGATTGTGCTGTGAAGAACACCTTCCACGATGGCGACAAGGGGCTAAGAACGGAGGCCCCTGAGAACCCAATTGTACACCTCAGCAAGGTTAGTTATCATTATGACGTACCTTGCGCCATCCGTGTCATGCAACAGCGACCACTTCTCCCATGGTTCCCTCTCGATCCACTGCGAGAAGCACTTAATGTTTAGCTCCTCCTTCTTGGACCAACTGGGTTAGGCTCAGCAAGTGCTGGCAAGCATTGCGGTTGTGTCGCCCCAGGAATGACCAGCCCCTTGCCCCTCTCTTCGACGTTCTTCCTAGTGTGCTCATCCAACAATGCCCATAAAGCATCAAATTTTCTCCGCTGGTTCTGCCTAGCCAGCCTCTTGAATAGCTTCATCAAAGATTGCTTCGAGAATTGCTTGAAAAAGTTGGCCCCTAAGTGATGAATGCACCATCTGTTCCCATGTCCAGCCAAGAGAATGGCTCCTCGGGGTCTTCCTGCAGTTTTCTTATCGCCTTTATAATCCCGGCGTGCCGATCATGGATTACGCACACACCAGGATGAGTGCCGACAACTCCAACCCTAACATGTCTGAGAAACCACAGCCAGCTGTCATAATTTTCACTTTCCACAAATACGATGGCCAACGACAATATTTGGTTATGGCCGTCAGGATCTGCTTCTTGTATTTGTCTGTCAAGAAGGTCCCGTCAACTGAGATTACTGGCAGCATGTGCCTGAATGACTCAATGCAAGCACCAAATACTAAGAAGACTCTCTGCAACACCGCATATCCTAGTGGACTTGTGGACGGCTTGTCTTGCACGGCGATATACGTTCCCGGGTTCCTTTCCTGCAACACCTCAAGCATACGAGGAAGATTGTCGTACGCCGCCTCAAAAGACCTGAAACGTTTTTCCAACGCCTTCTGCTTGGCACACCACGCCATCGCGTAGCTAATCTTGTACTTGAATTTATTCTCGATAGCTACCACGATATGCGTGGCCTCCATGTCTTTCTTCTCAACAATTTCTCCATATATCAAATTGACTATAAAGGTGGACGCTAGGTTACGATGCCTCGCCAAAACACTGTTGAGAATGCAAGATTGCGACTCCACCTTTGACACAATCCAGTGAGTCTCATACTTGGGTCTCCATTCATGCACCCTCCAAGGACAACCAGCCTGTTCGCACTTCACAGTGTACTGCTCCTAGCTTGATTTCACGACACGAAATGTCCGCTGCATTGAAAGGGGCCACAACTTGATGGCATCCTGTAGTGCTTCCTTGTCACCAAACATAGAATGCAACCGAACCTCTGTTTGATGATACTCCCACGTTGATCCATGCTCATCATGCGCGGAAACACCCTCAGCGTTAAACCGGTTCCATTCCTGCGGGATAGGAACTTAATCCTCATCCGAACTGTCCTCCTCATCATCCTGTACAGCTTCCTCTTCAGCCCATGCCCTCTGGTCATTACAGTCCATCTGCTGCACAATGTACTCAACATGCTCCCCTTCATCAGCTTGTCCAGTTCCCTCCGTATGGCTTGACCATTGTACCTCTCCTCCATATACTGCATCAGTTTCAACACAAGCAACTTGATCATCTTCGCCAACGTGTGGCCCGCCCGAGCTGCTAGCACCTCCCGAATCAACGGCAGGCGCATGAGCTTGCGCAGCTGCTTGTAGTGAGCATGGTTGCACAAGCAGGACGCACTCGTATCCACGGCGCCGGCACCCTTGCACAAAACCTTTCCACGAAGCAGTGCGCACCAATGTCTTTAGCTCCCATCTGATGTCCATGGGAGACTGGCTCCAAAACCCTTGCAGACGACGCTGCACACCTCGGGGTCCATTGAAAAACTCCGTGTCAGCCAATGCAGCACATCTGCGATTCGAGCATTCTCGCCATCAGGAAGTACGAGAGTGACTTGCGGAAAGCCGCTCAAATCCACACCATTCGGACCTTCACAAATGGTTCCAACACCGTAATGCACTCTCAATGTAGTGGCTACTGCCATTGATGATGTCGGCCTGCATATACGTTTCAATTTTGCGACATGTCAAATAACATTGCACAATACTAAAAATTGTGCTACAATTTCTATACTACAAAATGTTTCATACTAAAAAATGTATACTAAAACTTTTCTATACTAACATTTCTATACTAAAAATGTACTAAATTTTCTACATCTATAATTTTTACTAACACTAACATTTCATAAATATAATACTGCAAAATACAAAATAATCAAAACATACCTGAATCAGAGGATCTCAATAGATGGAATAGCTTCCACTCCTCCTTCCTCCCTCACCTCCTCCTCTCCTCCTCCTATCCTGTCCTCCTCTCCCTCTTCTCCCTTTCCTCTCCTCCTCTCCCTCTTCTCCCTCTCCTTTTCTCCCTCTCCTCTTCTCCTCCTTTTCTTCCCCTCCTTCCTCTCCTCTTCTTTTCTCTTCTTCTCTCCTTTCTTCTCTCTTTTCTTCTCTGCGTGCAGAATGAGTGAAAAATGCGTAAGCAGTGGCGGCGGCCGAGTGAGCTGCATTAAGGCCCCCCTGTCGCCCTGGCGTTGGGCGACTGCAATTACAGTCGCCCAACCGTACAGCGACTACATTGCAGTCGCCCAACGCTCGGGAGATAGCAATAATTCGCCCAACCGTTGGCATATTTCCTACATGTCGCCTCTCTGTTGGGCTGTTGGGCGATAGGCTCCAGTCGCCCCCCCCCCCCCCCCCATTGCGCGACTGGAGCCTATTTTTGTAAAAAAAATCCCGCAGGTATATTTCTGTAATTTCGAATAAAATATAGATTATTCGTACAAAAATTCTACTTGTTGTCGGGCTGACAGTAGAGTTTGCCATGACCGTGATGTCACTCTCACGAGCTCAGTGACTTAGTCGGGCTTCCTCCGTCCTTGCCGTCACGGTCATTGTCCAGTCCTCTCCATCTCCCCTACCCCCTTGACTCCCCTTCTCTGGGTTTTTCTCTCTCCTACATTCTCTATATGATGGCCTAGCAAAGCATTGGCACTTTGCTTTGCCTTCTCGGGCTTGTTTCTCGGTTTGGCTCCTCACTGAGGAATTAAAAAGGAAATGGCTTTCTGTACTGGCTGGGCTTACAAAGGAGAATGCTTGGGGAAATATCTTCTGTGAGCCCGCTGATCTTTTGTATGGGGGTTTCGGTCATGGCGGTTCTCTTTCTCCTTACTGTGCCATGCCAAAAATGCCCTTGCCGTGTCTATTTGGCTCTCTCTCATGCGGCTATTTTGTTGGATATTAATGGGTTTTTCTACTATGGAAAGTAAGTTGGTATAATATGGGCACTGAATTCTTTTTTCTGCTGAATGATGATACCCACTTTAATGAGAGGCACCGACCGGCCCCAGACGGTCGCGGAACATCAATGAACACAATTTCATTCGGCGTTTCTACCGTCGTAGGGTTCTAATGGCAAAACCCCTTAACACTTTCATTCTTCCTTGGATTGTTCTAAATTTTTGTTTTTTTTCCTTTATCTCTTTGATGGTATTACAAAAGCCATTCTGGGGTAAATTTACCGCACTTTCGGCAGACACATTATGCCTTCACTTCCCAAAATGCAATGTGTTCACGAAGGGGTAGAAAGTGCTACCGTGTGGAAGCGTGGAACACCACACCTGAATTGAGCGATTTTATGTTGTATGGCAAAAGCGCAGAAATTTGTGTAAGGCGAAGGCGTTCCAAAAACACTGCATTCAATCCTCGGCGAATGATGTTCCACATTATCAGATGAGAACAGTAATCTTTATTTCGAACGTTTTGTTACATCAACATTGTGCAAGCAAACATGGCTAAACTCTTGCAAGGATCCAACTTTTATACCTTGCACCAAGCAATTAAATTTGGAGCCAACGATTAAGAGTGTATTTTCTGATCCCTCAACGCCAGACAGCTCCACGCACTAGGAACACTGTCAATGACCAACAAGCAGAAGTTTGAGCAATGCCATCCTTATGTAGAGGCCATTCTTAGCCTGCCTAAAATATGCAGCTCTTGGATCACTATCAACATCTATTGTGATCTGCAAAACCAAACCATTGAATCTCATTAGATTTCTATTGCTGAGAAATAGTACAAACCATCCAGGCAAGAACATGTCAACTGCCAGCTAGTTCCCGGATTTCACAGAAATGACCACAATTATTTCACTGTGATATGCTGAAAGATAATTATCACCAATTATAGATGGTTTTCACATTATTCTTTTATGAAAAAAGATTTGCATAATGCCACTCCTAAGGAAGTGGAAAAACCACAATTCACCAACTTTCCAAGGTTTCCAGCCAACTTCCAGCTGAAGTCATGCCAAGTAAGCTCAGGAACCACTTGGAATCAGCAAACCAGCATTGTGGCTAGGCATTTCCCGAGTTCACAATGGCTTTGACATAATTAATTGTCGAAATGTACTAGCATAGTCAAGGGAAACTGGTGGTTAACATCTGCCTACACCAAGCCATATCATTTGGCACAGTAACTACTAACTAGTCAAAACAGACAACTCCAGCGCCTCTATTGACAGGCTTATTAACAAGGCTTTGATGCTCGAAAACTCATACTAAATGACATTGCGAGAAGCAGATGCAACATAGTGTCAACCCCAACCAACAGTATCTCATTTGGTACACAATACTATTATAATGTTGGATAATGGATATTGCCACATGGTTTTATTTAAAAGGACAATTGCTAACCTCATCAAGCCTTGGAAGGGGGTGCATGATGACCGCATGCTTTGGCAACACATCTAAAACCTTCTTGTCCATGATGTACTTACCACGAGCAGCTTCATAAAGATCAATCTTCTCACCAAATCTTTCTTTTTGAATGCGTGTTTGATAAATAACATCACAGTTGGATGCCACCTCCAGCAAATCTGAACTTTCTTCCCATTCAACACCTTTCGAAGTTAAGTAGTCCTTGATGTCATCCTTTGGGACAGAAGGAAAACAAGCACCGTTCCATTTATTCCATCAGGCCATAATAGAAACCAAAAGAAACGAACGGTAGTTGATATTTGTAGGGAAGACTCGTACCTTCATTTTTACAACGTCTGGAGATACAAAATATATCTTAATGTTCTGGTATTTAGCAATCAAATAGGCCAGAGAACGAACAGTCCTCCCATTAGCAAGGTCTCCAACCAAACCAAGTTTTATTCCATCTAGTGTACCGATTTCTCTCTTTATTGTATATACATCCAACAAAGCCTGAACAAAAGAATGAATATGTCAATTACAAAAAATACCTAAATCGTACTTCAGCAAGTTGTAACAGAAAGTACACTCCAATGAGCACAATCTGACTGTACTTATCAATGTGATGTGGCAGATAGAGAGGCATGGTGGATGAACTTGTAAGTAACTGGCCACAAACAATGTGCTGAAATCTGTTGGATAGTACTCCCTCCATTAAGTTCTAGTCAATTTATATAGAAACCTCCCAAAGTATAGGCTAGTACATGATCTGTTCCAAGTATATGCTAATTCATGGCTGGTTTATTTTAATTTTTGGTCGTTTCATATTTTGCAATGCTATGGTCATGCAATATAATACTAAGGATAGCATCATAGTAGTGCTAGAAACACTGATCCAGAAGCATGTTGCTCCATTCATTTTAGCTAGCTTTCTAACAATGCAAAAAAAAATGTTGCATAGATATCCCCAATAGGAGCTCTATCAATATACAAATATCATCATAACGGACAATGGAGTATCATGCATCAACAACTCATGCTCCAAAGAAAAGTTTAACAGCGAAAGGAACTCTGGATCCACATCAGTCTACAGTCCATTTTTATCTGATCAACACCATAATACTGTAATACTGCAACAAAATGAAATGGTCATCAATGGTTCACTATTACATAGGAATAATTTTGCAGCACCCGATGCTGATTCAACCATCATTCAATAAAATGCAGCTTTTAGCTCCTACCCTGAGGTAAAAACTAGAAATTCCTTGTCTATTTTCCTACTCAAAAGGAGGAGAAAGAAGAGCCAGCAACAGAATATATACCTGAGTGGGATGTTGCCCTGGCCCATCACCTGCATTAATGACTGGAATGTCTGCAGTAGCGGCTGCTCTCCTTGCAGCTCCACTTTCAAAGTGCCTCAAAACAATAATATCAGAATAACCCTCAACAGTCCTTATGGTATCTGCAGCATGGATACACATGGTTAGTAACTTAATATTTGCTCAAAAAGATAATGAAACATGGATAATTTTGAGCCAGACTGGTAAAAGTAAGAACAAGTGAATTGTTAACTCTACATCAAACGAAAAAATTCTGGAAAATGTTTTTTTCCACAATAAAAAATAGCACACAGTTTTCTGGTTAATCAATTCTGGTTCCTAAATGCAAACCAGCAGGCATTGCACATTCGAATTATCCAAGATAACATATTCATGATTCATAATAATTTATGCAAATCAAGGTCCTTAGGGTGGCCATATCTTTATATCTTTAATGCAAATCGAATGGATAACTAGTGATGCAACTAGATGAATGCAGTATCCAACCCAATGTTCCATGTGGCCTGCTACTTGAATTAGTATTACTAATCCCGCCTGTACAGTTCTAAATAATTGCTAGATAGCATTCCACATTACAAATCCAAATCATAAAACACATCATCCTTATTCCAAAACAAACAAAGCACATTTACAGTCCAAGAACTAATGAATCATTAATCATGAGAGCCAACTAGTCCTGGACAGCTCACCTTTCTTTGATGGCATTGCCCTAGATGGTAGAGAACTCATGTTTGTTCGTGTGCTAGTCATGAACTACCCAACATTTGTACTTTGCAAATTCAAGATATAAGTAAAGATACCAAAACTACTCCAAACGATACAAGATTTCTACTTGGCCACTCAATTTCACAACCTATTCCGAAATGCAACTGAACCAAAAATTAAGAACCGGTGTAGCCAATCACAATGGTTCCAAAACCATTCCAAATCCTCCCATAATTTGCTACTCCAACTCGCAGTTATTGCACAATCAAAATCTCAAAATCCCAAAATGCAAAACCAATATGTTCCCAGAAGGCACAAAATGCTCATTTCCTCACCTACTGGCATATGCTCAATCACTATACATCCTCAATTACTCCAAAAAAAATCACCTCGCTTTTATCCAAAAGTCCCATTTTGCCGCACCAAGTAAAGGTCACAAAATCACTGACACAAATTCTCTCAGGCAGCTCACCTTCGAGGGTCTCGCCCTTGGCGGCGGAGGAGAACTCGCGGGCGTTCTCGGTTGTGAGCACCTCGCCGCCGAGCCGGCGCATGGCGGCCTCGAAGGAGAGCCGCGTGCGCGTCGAGGGCTCGTAGAAGAGCGTGGCCATGAGGTACCCCTCCAGGACGCGGCTCCGCGCCCCGTGGGAGCCCCGCTCCACGGCTTCCATCTCCCGCGCCACCTCGAAGATCTCGTTGAGCGCCTCCCGGTCGAACTGCTGCGCCTCGATCACGTCGCCCAGCCGCAGGGACGCCGTGAGCTGCTGCGGCGACCGCGCGGCCGAAGCGGCGATTGCCCCTCGGCCCGGGGAGGGGGAGGGCTTAATCTGGGGTCTCGGGGAGGGGACGAGGAGGTGGGGGAGAGGGACCGTGGCGCGGGGGGCGGCCGCCATGGAGGAGCGGCCGGAGCTAGGGTTTAGGGGTTTGGAGCACTGGAGCAGGAAGGAGAGGTTTCTCCCCCACTTGGATTTTGCGTGGATTTTTGGTCCGGTGTTTGTCGGCGTGGGGTTGGACACAAGTTGGACTGAACCTCCGAGGCTGTGAAGGGGATGCCTGGAGCAGTATTTTCCCCCGGGAGGGCTCGGTAATTTTCTGCGAGTGTATCGTCGTTTTGCAAGAATATTCACTATTTTGGTTGTGTTCCGTGGGGATATCTATGTTGTTTGTTTTATATGGCAATTGTGCTAAGTAGGTTAGTGCTTAAATTTAGGTATTAGCTCTTAGATTGCAAGTAATTTTCATGTTTAACACTTCATAAAACGATGTAGAACCAGCGATCACAATAAAGGGGTGAATGGTGTTTTTTAAAAATTTTCATAAGTATCATAAATCTTTTACTTCGGAGCTAGAGAGCTAAGAAGACCATATTTCACAGTCTACATGCAAGTAACCTAAAACAGCGAAGAGCACAAAAATTGCATCTGGTTGGTCTGACCGAAGGCAAGCCGACGGTTTGACCAGGCCTAGGAGCAGTCTGAATGCTCCTCTATTCTCAAAACAGAAAATCAGCCTAAATCCAAACCACTTTATGTGCAATCTTCAAAATTCATTGTCAAATAAGATCAAACTTTACACACACCTTGTTGAGGGTCTCAGGAACATATTCCATCAAAGAATCGGATGATCCTACCCAAAGTCCCATATTTCCTCCAAACAAGAAACGTTGCATCAAAATCAAGCAAAACTCAAAATCTGGAATGACAACTTGCTCGTAGGTTAAGAACAGCCAAGATGGCTTCAGATGTATTCCCGCATATCACAGTAAGCAAAGTCAATCGATGAATCAAAACCAAAACTCTCATATCAAGATTCCTCAAGAATAGCACCAAATCATGCAAGAATCAAGCAACTTCAAGAATTTGCAAACCACCGTGCTAGATAGATGTGATTTGATCTATATGAGTCATCTCCATTACTTACATATTCTTGACAGCAGCAAGATCAAGAAGTGGAGAGAAGAAACAAAGAACCAATAAGAACAGGAGCAAATCAATCAAGACAAGAAAGATTCATGAAAGATGAGCAAACTTGATTATATTGCTACTTAAGGATAAATATTTTACAGCCACTTCATTAGGAAGACAAGAGAGTATACCATATCACTCACTCTTCTCTCTCAAAGCCTAACCCTAACTCAAGAATGGTTCAAATAGTTAACATGCAAGCCTCTATCTCCTCCACTAAATAAATAGAGCAACCAGCCTACATCTACACTTATGGATACTATCCACTAGCACAAATGAGGAAAACTTGATAACCTCACACAATACGGATTTTATACTCACACTTAACTCATGCACAATTTTCAAAGCACATGGTACGAACCCACTAAATCTTTAATCCACTTGATCTTCTCAATGTCTCCTTGACGTAAACCACTTTCCCAAACGCCACTCAAGTATCGTGGTTTTGATCTAACAAAGTTTTTAGTATTTGGTAAACTGCCAAAATACCATCGCTATAACCCGGTCTTTATCTTCCCTTACAAACAATCACCATGTTTGCCACGTATAGGTGCATCAATAGCTTGCCACATATCGATAAGTCTCTCTCACTTAGGTTTCACCAGAATACGCCTTACTTGGCCCGATCAAACCACTTGGTACAACCCGTCGCTCAATCATTCCTTTCAATATTCCTTACTTTTTTTTGTGCCATGTTCGAACTCAACTATCTCACCCAACATTCTTGACTATTTTGGACCCTGACTCCTCCATGAGCGTAGTCCTGGTCCTTGTCATTGACCATAATTGACTCAAAGTTTTCCTGCATATCTAAAGAAAAAGAAATCATTTCCGGACACAAATTCTTCACAATTTGACTACATTAGTTGAGACATGCTTCATGCAACATGAATTCACTAACCTAGGACCAAATTATCCAATCCTCGACCAATTTCCCAAAATTCAGAATTCACTACCGAAACTAGAGGACTGCTAGTCTAACCGCTCAGCCAAGCCGGTCAGACCGATTTGCCTGGCTGGTCTGACTGCTTAGCCGAGCCGATCAGATTGCCAGAAACTGAACAATAGGCAAAATTTTAAATCTTTTACAAATCTAAATTTTAACTACACAAACATTCACAATGGTTGCTAAAAAAAACTTCCTTTTCACATGGTCCTCCAAGTTTTTTTTTTTTGAGCGCAAGACAGTAGAATCAGGACGTCTGTAAAGGCTAAGTAAAAGAAAAGGATGCATCTTCACCTTGTGGCGTGGCTAATAGAATGGAGTTGCGAAACGAATTCAACGACTCCTGCCTGTTGTTGCGGATCTGATGATGTCTTCAAAATATGTTTGAAATTTACTTTATCAACAAATTGAGGTTCTCATTTGTTTGACTTATCAACCACTTAAGTATTATTATTAAATTTAGTTGGGAAGTAATAAAAAGGGGGTTGTTGGGAAAATATGAGCTAAAATATCTCTTAGAGAGAACTCATAAGAAATGAATATTTCAATGTGAAGCAAAATTAAGTTATTTAATTAGTGCCTATGGTAGCACAATTATATGGGACGAAAAAGGTGATGTTAATCAAGTTTTATTGCGCTATATTGTTTCTCACGCAAATTAGGTATAATAAGAGGCAATATGTTATCTTTGGATTCAGGCTCCATTGAATAGGAACCGTCTAATCTGCTTAAAACTGCTGCATCAAAACTTGATTAACATCACCTTTTTCGTAGCACCCTTTCCCATCGAAGAGCCACGGCCTTTGGCTTTGAACAGCTGACTCCCGCTCTTGGAAAGAAAAGAAAAGAAAAGAAAACGAAGCAACCTGGACGCCATACGATGTCCCCTCGACTGATTCGCGGCCAATGCAGCATTATGCGAGGAAAGAAGAAAAATATTCGCACTCGTACGAGTCCATGAATGTCATCGGACAGCAGAGGGGAAACTGTAACACCCTTATTTCTGAGGTTATTAGAATTTTTTCATAATTATTTAGAATTGTTCAATTGCGAGTACCATAAGCGAGTGTACATCATTTCTAATATAAGCTTAAGCATAAAAATCAGACTTTATTATAAAATTAAGATTTAGCAACCAAGTTTTACATAATAGGGCGTGCGGCCCAAAATTATAATATAATACAAAAGATCTTCACAGACGTACTTGAGAGTAGAATAAACCCTAACACGAAGCGTCATCTACATTGTAAGAATCTTCAAAGCCTTCTTTAATGGTTCCTTCATTGTTTTCCTAAGTGTTTTCTATTAATAGTTTAGCAAACGTGAGTACAACAACCGTACTCAGTAAGTCACATAGGAAACACTATATAGCTACTTGCCAGGGTTTTCAAAAGATGGGAATATAGTGGTTGTGTTAAAGTATTTGTGGATGCAATTTTATTTGCAAATGTTTTAAAATACAGAAGAATAATAACTTCTAAAGGAATTAGGGTTTCAACATCTCGATTACCAAACTTTCACATTTCCAAATTGTTTCTAAGTCTACTTATGCCTCACTATTGGAATCACCCATTAAACACAGCTTCATTTACCAGAAGCACAACGTATTCGAATACCACATATTATGATTCTGTAGAGTTGCACAACTTTACCTACAAGATTTCTTAACCCCACATATGAGTTAAAAAACAAAGTTGTTTCACTGCTCATCTCTTTATATAGCCTCTACCAATAGACTAGATGCCCTTGTCACAGAATACGGCGGCCTGACAGGGCGAAGCCTACCGCTGTAAAAGTATGGTTTTACCGTTTCCATACCACATTCTTATGCCTGTTGTTCCCTTTTCTAGAACAGTATATTATATCCTCATAGTAGATATTCAATCGATTTGAGCAGCTACTAAATCAGGCTTGATAAGTCAATACTTGTGGTTAAACGATTACTATGTTCTTTACTTAGCATAAGATTCTAGTCTTTGCTTTTCATCAACCAGGTAACCATTCACAAATAAATATCCTAGTACACTGCGACACTGTCACTACTAGTGTAAAGCAGTTGAATTTTTTAAACTACCATGGTGTGTTTTATAGTAATTTATTATTACTAAGACTTGTCAAGATGAATATGACCATCAAATAAAACAGGGCTTTTTCATGTGGTAGGACATAACTAATATCATGTCATTCTAAACGTTTATTGTATAGGAAATAACAGTGTGTAAATAACATAATAAAAATACTGATAAATAAATAATTAAAGGAATGTAGGTTCAACATGATCAAAGACATGTGACTTACCTTGCGGATCAATGTATTCTGCAATTCCGTATTATTCTGATTCTTGTGCTTGATCTTGAGCTTCTTTTTCTTGAATTGGCTGACCTTCAATGTCGTGCGCTAACACAAGGCAAAAGAAAATAATTTAATTCCATGCTCGAAGGGTTAAGCTAGGAACAAAGAAATCAAATAAAGAAGTAAAATACAAGAAAAACCAAATAAAATAGGTTTTGAGTTTATAGGTGTCTAATACGAGGAAACAGAGCTGAGGGATAGATAAAGGGGTTCGAAACGATCGAAATGAATGTATATGCATTTTTGGGTTTTATAAATAGTAACGGATCTGGGTACTATTCACTGCGGGTCTTTACTATTCACATCGGTTCGGTTTACTGTTCACAGCGAGTTTTCACTGTCTATCACGGGTTGGCTTTAAGGGTTAACAGGTCAGGTGAATAGTAACATACCGTTACTGTTCATCTTCTTCGGCTGAACGCGTGCGCAACAGAGAAACAGGGGAGGACAGCGGCGGTGATTAGTGAGCCTAGGGTGGTTTGCAATGGAAAAAGGGACAGGGAGGGCGGTGTTCACCGGCGGCGAGGTTTTCCTTCCGTGGGATGTTCGAATCACACAGGGAGTACTAGGGTCTCTAGGCAGTAGCGCTAATATTTGAGCATCCTGGGGGTTAGAGGGAGCTTGGGAAAGTGGTGGTTCGGGCAGGGGTGGCTGGAGTTGGGCTACCCACAGCGGGGTGCCATGGCCGTGCGGCGGACCTCCGTGGCAGAGAAGAGGGAGGCTCGGGACGCTAAGGTAATAGCTCAAGGGTATTCCTGGGGGCATGAGGAGGATACAGATGAAGGCAATTGAAAAGTAAATGATTGAACGGGTAGGATTGGATTCAGGCTTGCCTTGGTGAATTTCGGCAATGCCTTGGTCGAGGGCTCAATAAGGTGTGTGAGTGGTCTACCTGAGCACCAATGCATTACTTAGGAGGTGCTCGGGGGCTTAAATAGGGCGACAAAGGTAGTTCGGCATAGTGGGGAGCCATGGTGGCAGCGGTGCGTGGCCTGGTCCGGAAAGGTCGGGGAGGTGCGGCTGGCAGGGGGTGTACTGACGGCCTCAGACATAGCAATGCGGTGGTCAAAAGGTGATAGAGGATGTCAGGTCAGCCGTGAGAGAGAGAATAGAGAAAGTAGGGAGGTCAACAATGTGGTGGCAGGCACGGCCGGCGGCTCTGACGCGCGATCAGGGCAATTAAGATGGGGGTACGGTCTTTGATAGGATGCAGAGGAGTGGCAGCGGCGAGAAGGCACAGGAAGGCAGGCGAGTAAGAGAGACCGGGCAGCGGCAAAACAAGGCGGCGGTGACTTTTTTCGGATAGTGAACAGTGCACACAAAATTGAATCAAAGGGGGATCTGGTAGGGAGTTTAGGGCTTGAATGGATGAGATTTGAGCTAGATTAGGCCAAGGTTTAGGAGAAATCAAATTCAACAAGAATTCAAATTTCCTTTTGAAGTTTGGTTTTGTTTCAAAAACGCACGCGCAATGGTGGATTGATGGCACATCTCAAGCACCCGGGCGGCTGGAATTGGAAAGACTGACGCGACTGGGATGGGAGGTCTGGAGGCAGCCATCGAGCAAAGCAAAGGGCCAACCGCGAGGATGAGGTTGCACAGAAATACAACCATAGGTAGAGCTAGTAGAGGTGCTAGATATGTCTGTGCACACTCCTGCTAGCTCTCCTCTCCTACACGAAGTGGCGGCTTGGCGTTAGGGGTTAGAGAAGGCCGGTGATAGTCGCAAGGTGCAGGTGAGGCAGCCAGAGCGGTGGCTGGTGGGCTTGACACAGCGTGTTGTGACCTCACCGCCCTCGCGATCATGGGAGCAAGCAGCGGTGTCGGCGTGCCATCACCTGCGCGGAAGGGGAGGAGCTGGCCGGTCCTGGCCAAGGCACCAAGCGGCTAAGTGGGGGTATGTCGCGAGAGCAGCTCTCAGTTGGTAGGCGAGGCGCGAGAGGCTCGGAGTAGCTGGTGGCCAGGCCGAGCCGAGCGGCCAAGGGAACGACAGGCCGCAGGCGCGGCACGAGAGGCTAGGTCATCGGGAGCAGCTATAAGTGGTAGATTTGAGCAGCCAAGGGGATCAGTTCTAGTGGCCGAGCCAAGTTGGGAGGCGTTGGGAGCAGCCATTTGGGGATTTCATAGTAACAATGTAAGAATTCGATTCCGACTTGTGATTTGGGATTTGTGGAATATTGTGATTGGAGAGTTGAGGAGCGCGACCGGCCGGTGGCGACACGAGGGGGGTGGGGGGTGGTGCCCGGAGTCCGGAGACCAGCGTGGGCCATGGGCGGCAACGCCGGCGTGTTACACCCATTAAAAACTTTTCTAGCTCTGCCATAGAATACATCATGGTTCACTAGGGGCAAAGCCAAGGAAAAATCTAGCCTCTACAAGTAACGGTCCATTGAGGGGCACCTAGCCCATTAGGCTTATAACTCTTGTGATGGCCCAGTAAACTAGCTTTATCTGGGAAGATACGACTTCCATCATGCCTAGTGACAAACGGGACTTCATTGGAGCTCCATGGCTCGACGCCGGTGAGCCCGGGCACGGAGGGCTGGCTCTGCCCTGCGGTTCACAGTTTCAGCAATGTCCAGCCAGGCGCACTCCCAACGTGGATGTTATTGAAGAATTAATTTGCAGAAATTGGCTTGCCAAAGCTGACCCTAACATGAATTATTCCAAACTCATTAGTCACGCACTTTGTGGTCGTCTTAGAGGATGTATCAACTTTGTAATTCAGTCCGTAAACAGTTCGTAGGCAGAGGCTTCAGCATGACCACTTAAGATTTTTCCCTACGTTTACAAAGCATCCCCTACTTCAGAACCACGGCATATTATCGTCACTTCTGTAAATTACACACAAAAGAAAAAAAACGCCGGCTACTGCACTGACGCCGCCGGACAACTCCTCATCACGCCTTTTGACTGTGTGTACGTATATAACCTTCTATCACTATTTACGCCGGTACCCTCCCAATGATCCAAGCACACATAAATCACTGATACATTGTTATGATTCTAACTTTTCTCTTGCTATGCATACCTTTCGTTTTGCACATTTTGTTTGTCACTACACGATTCGCTGCTCCAAGAACTATGGTAGGAGAGTTCAATTTGGTTAGGAGAGCTCTAAATTCATATTTTCCAAAAAGAACATTTTACTCGCCAAACTAAATTTGACAATTCAAATGATTCAAGTAATTGGTTAATAGTAGCACAAATGAAAACATTAGTGTAGACCAGGCACAAAGCAAAAAAAAATCCTAGGTGAAATCTAAGGGTGGCAACGAGAAGAGGAGGGCCCTCCGGCCTCACCCTGATCCCCGTTAGCTCACCCCAGCCCCGGTCCCATTATGCAAAACAGGGAGATCACCCCTCCTCCCCGCTCCCCGTGGGGCTTAAAAAGGCTAAATTGATTTTTGAAAAAATACTACTGTGATTTTATTTATTACTTTATAATTATTTAAATTTTTTCAAAACATAGCTTTAAAATATATTTTTAACTATCGATTCAAATTTTAATTTAAATATAAAAGAAAAATACAATCTTCTACATTAAAAAACTATAATCATTATTAAAAAGTTATTTTTATGAGATTTCCGCTGGAGGAGGACAACTCATCCCTACTCCGCTAGCATAGCAGGCCCATCCCTATTCCCCTTGAGGGGAGATCCGCCCTTGCCCGCGATGGAGAAATTCCACCTGGGGCTCCACCCCCTAGTCTCTACTCTTAAAAGAACGAGTTGAAGGGGATGGTGCGCCCTACGCTCTGCCGCCTCTCACAGAAAAAAAAGCGCCGACATGTGGGCCTTCCTCTGCTTCTCTCCCCGCAATCCCGCTCTCCGCCCGATCCGCTCCTCCTCCGCCTCCGTCTCCCCCGCTCCGCCGCCGCCTCCTCCTCCCCCCACCCGTCCGCTCCGTCACCGCCTCCTCCTCCTTCCACCCCACGCCACCGCCTCCCCCATTCTCCGCGTCTCTCGGCCTCCTCCCCCCGCGCCGCCGCCGCCGCCTCCTCCTCCTCCCCACCCCGCGCCGCCGCCGCCTCCCCTCCCTCCCACCCTGTGCCACCGCCTCCTCCTCCCCCACCCCTCCGCACCGCCGCATCCAACGGCCCCGCCGCCCGCCCCGCCTGCTCCTCCTACGTCCCTCCCCATCTCCGCAACCACTCCTCCGTCGAGAGGAAGGAGGCGACGGCGGGGGCGGCGCCGATTGGGGGCGGAGGAGAGGAAGGAGGCGACGGCGGGGGCAGCGTCGGTTGGGTGTAGAGGAAGGAGGCGGCGCGACCTCCATCTCACCGGTTGGGGGCGGAGGTAGGAGGAGGCGCGGCTGCGGCGGCTGGCTTGGAGAGGAAGGGGGCGGAGGAAGGAGGAGGCGCGGCTGCGGCGGGGGAGAGGAAGGAGGCGACGGCGGGGGCGGCGCCGGTTGGGGGCGGAGGAGAGGAAGGAGGCGACGGCGGGGGCGGACCCACTTCGCCCTCGATTCTTCCGCACCCCTCGATTGCTCCGCAGTCCTCGCTCCGCCCCCGCGCTGCCCTCGCATCCGCGCTGTCACTCGCCGTCCGTCCTCTCCTCTATTCGCGCCGCCGCTCCTTTCTCCCCTCAAATTTGCGCCGCCACTTGCTGTCTTTCCTCCGTTCGCATCCATGCCACCAGTGGCGGACCCGCCCTTTAGGCGAGGTCGGGCGGCCGCCTGACCTCCGTCCCCGGCGGACGCCCCCACCCCCCGGTGGTGCTCCAGAGCCGGTGTGCTGCTGGTGTCAAGCGACCATGCCAAGCAGTGCGTCCTGTTGTTGTGCCGTCGTGGCCTCGTGGGACGGTGGGAGTTTGGCGACAGCCCAGGAGTGGCTGCGGGGCTGTCGAGCATCGCGTTTGTGACCCAGCGCACGCGTGCTGCTCGACGTATTGCCGCGCCGCCGAGCTCAAGAAAGGTGGGAACTTTGCCTGGCTCTTGCCTGTTTGTCTTCATTCCGCATAGCGTAGTAAGGCAATCCGTGATACATGTTTTGCAAGCGAATTTAGCAGTGCCTTGATTGAGTACTGAGTAATACTGGGTGAGTATAAGACATGGTTAATCATTCATGGGAAAGGATCAAAGGATCCCACAAAGGCCAAAGCTATCTGATTCTTGACTGTTAAAACGATTACGTCCTTCACCTTTTTATTTGTATTGCTGGAGTTGGATCCCCCTGGGTCCTGTATATTCACAGTAGCTTTCAATATCTTGCCTGATGTCTTGCTTGTTTTCAGTCATTCAATCTCCAATCTGAATTTTCTGGATCAGGTATTTCTCCGGTTTCCATTGGCTACTACCTGAAAATAGCTAGCGTTCAAGTCACCTTCTGTTGACTACTTATCACCACACCCACATAGATTTTTCTCTTCATTGTATATATCCATGAGATGCGCTTCCAATTTAATTCTGACTCAATTCCTCATCTGAAAGTTATATATCTTCAGCCTTCTCATCAAATATCCCAATCCGGTGAATTAACCCAGCTTTGAGTCTCCTCTTAGTAGCTCTTCTGCTTATGCTCCGCCCTCTACGTAACTATCTAGCACATCTAATTTGCACTTGCGAATTGTCCAGAGCAGATCCTGAGCCTTCCATATGTTCTGAATCAAAGTGGCTAACTCATCATCTACAAACCAGCTTTTCTCCAGCCTAAATACATTAGTTCTGAGAAATTGGGAACCACCAGTTTCTACCAAGTGGATGTTAATTATTATTCTATTTTGAGATGAAGGGGGTGTTAATTGTGGAAGGCACAAAGTAGTAATGTATCTTTCTATTGTGTTATTTGTTGCAATTGTTATCATTTTCTTTGGAAAAAGTTGCATATATACTTCTGGAGAAAGACCACTTTGCAAACATACAACTTAGTTCTGGACAAAGGTCATCGGCATGGAGCGGTTGATCCGGCGTCGGATCGACCACCACGTCAAGAACTCGGATAAGCGCGTGCTTTCTCACAAGGCTCTGCTGTAGTGCGTTCTCTCCCAGGAGCTCAGCAAGAAGCTGTGCGAGATCCTCATCAAGAAGATCAGATTGGCGCCACCTCCCCTTCCACTATTTCCACATGCTATTACTCAATTCTTGTACCCTTGTGGTTGCGAGCTCTCGCAGATTGCTTTGTTTGATCGGACTTTTTAGTGGGTTCTAAGGAGGAACCAAGGAGGCTTTTGTTGGTGCTCTCCAAGTGCTCGACAAAATGTCTGGTGCGGTTTTAGTTATAAGTCACGAGTGAAATTAAGTGAATGTTGCAAATGAGTGATTACAGGATCGTACGAACCTCTGCGGAAGATGGAATGTGCTCCCCTTTGGCTCTACTGCAGATTTTGCTGCTGTTTTGTGAAACTTTTATTGTTTGGGAAATAGAAATATCATCGTATGAAAATGGGAAAAATGTAAAGCATGAGTATATAGTTTATGTATTGGTCTCAGATTACAGATTTGTGGGCAATGACTGACCATTCCAGAATTTCATCATATCAAATGGGAAATGGGCTCTTGTGCTAATTTTGTTCTGATTAGGTAGAGTATCACAAGAAATGTTCCTCAGTTAATGGTTATAGATGTTCTAGACATGAGTTGGTTGAGTTTTTTTCCCTCTCATTTCTTTCCTTTTGCATTTTTAACTGGGCCAGGATGTATTTGAGCTTTGAATTTTGAATCGATGCACATGTTGGAGAGTCAATTTCACCATACACATCCTTTACATTTGTCCTTTATTTATTTTCCAGGTTGGAGCAATATGCGGTTGTGTCTTATTGTGTATTGGCAATTCTCCAGTCTATGTGGTTATTTGAAATAGCAGCGCACGCATCTACTTAATATATACTACAGCAAGCTATCAAGCTATGTCATTCCATTTTCACTTGGCCTAATATATGACTTTTTTTTACTAGGTAGGCTTTTATTACTTCTAGGATATGCATTGGTTGGCTGTGAACTTATATTGCTATATCTTCATGAATCATGTATCACATTTGTTAATCAAATTTCCAAATGCTAGAATTGCACGAGACTTCTGTATTTTTCCAGAACTGTACAATTTGCAATCTTTGACAGGTGTTGTTAGTAATAGACATTTGGATCTAATTACTGAAGATCAACCTGTGACAGGTAACTGTCAGAAAAATCATCATAGCTCTGAATGGGTTGAGCTATTTGTCAGAGAGATGATGAGTGCCTCTAACATAGATAATGCACGGGCCTGTGCATCGAGAGCTTTGGAGGCATTGGAAAAATTCATCATGGAGCGAGTAGGCGCTGAAGCAGTGCAGAACTTGCACAAGGTACCCCAATACACTAAAGACATATTGTGCACTTTTTATCTCTAGAACTTGTACTTCTTGGGCAAGTTTAAATAGTTATGATTTTACTTGTCCATAGGAAAATGCGATGCTAAAGGAGCAGCTAACAATAATTCTGCGAGAGAATGCTGTTCTGAAGCGGGGGGTTGCAATCCAACATGAGCGCCAAAAAGAGTTCGATGAGAAGACTCAGGAGGTTCATAGCCTGAAACAATTGGTTTTGCAGTATCAGGAGCAGCTAATAACTCTTGAGGTATTACTTGACCTTGCGATTTTGACCCTTAGCCATTTATCTTACACAAGGTGTTGTAATAGATTTTTTCAGAATTGTGCCACATTGCAGATAAATAATTATGCACTTAGAGTGCATCTAAAGCAGGCTCAGCAGAACAATTCTATGCCTGGGCATTTCCCTCCTGATATCTTCTAATAAACCTTGAGGGTCATATCCCTCTCATACTTAAATTACGCCAAAGTGTCTTTATGACGTGAGGGATTCACCTATTGCTCCTGGTAAGAGGTCCAAATCTCATGGTGCATACATATTACATTCCAATATACACTTGTCATCATTATTCCACTTGTGTGAGCAGTGTGCATAGAAATTTCAGATAGGTAACTTAGGTTGGTGGGTTTGGGTGTGTTCACAATCCTAATAGAGCCTAGAAGGTCATGAAGTGCCTTTTATTTTTGAGCTGAAATCTTATAAGACCACACAGACTACGCAGACTAACTCTTTTGTCTTTGTACATCATGATCTATTAGAAAAAAACATACTCTGGTTCTTTGTAGTGTTTGTTAGTATAGTGTGGATTGCTCATCTTTTAATGTATCTTCATGGAGTCAACACTGTGATTTTCATTTTAGATTTAGGTGTATGTTATTCATGTTAATACAGATCTCATTATTAGAGGAATCTCTACATTTGAATACCATTTATATGTTTAGATAGATCAACCTTAGTGGATCAGCTATTCTGAAGGAAGATAATACATTTTCTTTCTTTGTTCTTTTATGGACGTGTTCTTATCAAATCGTTGGATGAACTTTTTTGGACATGTTCTTATCAAATCGTTGGATGAACTTTTCACTTGTTAAAGAAGAATTGGTTTGCTGGGATCAGCTAGGTGATCCTTATATGTTTTTTTATCTCACCAATATATATCTAAATCTCAACTTTTTAGAATTTTGACCATGTAGGAAAATAACTATCTTTATGTTCTCTGGATAGTGATCCTAAGTCCTAAGCATTTGATTTTCTTTTTCTTTGGTGTGATTTCAATGCGAAGCACTTCAGTGACTTGATGTAGATATTCATTATACTCCACTCCTTCTGTATTGATGGCAAAATGAACCTTATGATTCGCCTGTGAATATTCATGATCCGTCACTCGGATGCTCATAGTATATAGAAAAGTAGTTATACAGAATTAAAAAATAAATTGATTGAAGGAGCATTTCCACATCAGAATTGGCCACCATATGAAAAGTATTCAGAATGAGCTTACATGTTGGATTGCAGCAGCTGCTGACAGCATTTTCTTATAGGTTCATCTATGTTTTCAATAGTACGCTGTTTTGATCCTTATGCTTCCTTTCGAGTTTCTAGAGTTGTCATTGGGCTTATCTAAATCATTTCTTTGGTGGCAGACTACAACACTTAAATGCATGGTTATGTGCGGTATTTCTGACTGACTTACCATCAGTCTCTCAATTTTTTTACTTTGTTGTGTTGATTCCAGAATTTCTGAGATTAGTCCAATCATGTCAAGAGGTTGGCTGCATATCTTCCAGTTTCATTCCCATTATATAGTTCTCTAGAGGAAAACCATGAAGAACTACTAATGTACATGAAGTTGCGTCAATTTCCATGTTTTCCTTTGGTGTCTGTCATTTGCTTTGCTCCATGGTTGAAATCGTTTGCTATACATCTATTAGAGCTACCATGCTATCCATCTATTATTTGCTTCATGGCTTCAAATTGTCCTTCTATTTCTCGCATTGTTGATTTGGACATGTATGGCATGCTAGGTTCTCGGCCCGATTATATAGTAAGCAATATACATCCGCGGCAACAGGTAATCTCAAACATAATAACGTCCGCTAAGTATGGGAGGGTCAGACACTCTTTGTAAATTCTAATTATGCTCATTGATGCTTATATGAGACTTTCCTTTTATTTTAGTCATGCTAAATGCTATACAGTTTGTTCTAAGTGTTGTGTTTCAGAACCTGCAGTCAAGATAGGGGGTGCTCTTCCACAAGTATGTCTCCTCTTCCTTGAGTGATCTACAAGCCATTCTTCAATTCGTAATTGTCAATATTTGTATTGAGAATTGGAATGATTATTGATATCTATTATCCATGCCGAATTGAGGAACATAAGTTCTAAACATGGCTTTAATGTATGCCAGAACCGGATCTTTCAAAAATTAGTTATGAGTTTGGATATTCAATGCTAGAATGCAATGCATGCTGGTTAGCTGGGTAATATCAAGGTGGGGACTATCAATGGTGCTCGACAAGCGACTACAAAGTGATGGCAGAGGCATTTCAATGACCTAACTGCCATGATGGCTTTATGTTGCTTTTGGGATTTTATAAGATGTAATAATATTTTTAGATATTTTACACATGTAGTAATTTTTACGAGATTTTATGTTGCATTTGGGAGTTTAGTTTGCATAGATATGTTTTGCTTGATATGCATGTGAAAGAAAAATTGTATTTACTGTACAATCTACACCCATGTCTCACCCTCTTTTAGGATTCCGTTGCAACGCACGGGCGCCCTACTAGTGAAATCCAAGTTTATAAATATAGGCCTCCGCTCCCGACCAAAGTAGAGCTATAGCTCAAACCAATTCTCCCTTCAATAGAAGCAAGCATTCTGATCTCACTTTTAGAGATTTGCTTTTGTTGTTGAGCATTTTTCGTGTGTGCGCCTAACCTCAAGCTCAGGTTCTTTAGGTGAAAAAAACAGGCGTATGTAATCTACTTAAGACATTGTGACAGATAAATATTCAATTCTGCTAGAGAAATTTAAGGATCAGTCCTGTAATCAACATCAATACTTTGGAACTCATTGGACAAGAGGTGCACATAATCAGGCTTAATCAATGAGTAGTCCAGTAACAAATAGGAAAAATTGCTCCCCTGCCCCCAAAGTTTAATGACGTTTGCTCATTTGCCCTATGATGTCTCATTGACATGCGGGTCCAGGGCCCACATGTCAATGAGACATCATGGGGTAAATGAGCAAACGACATTAAACTTTGGGGCACATGAGCAAATCCCCCTAACAAATATTAGTGCATGATCTGTTGAAATAAAAGGATGTAAGCCTCACACAATCAATTAAGGACACCAAATATCTCAATTGAAATGTCCAAACTATTATTCTCTAACCACCGAAACACTTATTGTGAATACCAATTGTCACCAAGTTATCATTATAGAGCTTTACATAGTTAAACAACAAATGTTTATACTTGTTCCTTGTCGTTAGATCATATAATGGTACGCACCTAAAATGGTCAGTTCCCAAAAGAGAAAATTGAATATTTATACCATTAAAAGTTTTCAAGTTTCGAAATATACCATTAAGCTTTCCCGGTTCACTTTCGCACCGTCTGAAGATGTGCCTGTTAGAATACCATCCATCCATTTAAGAGGCCTAGACATTAATGGAGACCCAATTGCGCCTCTCTTTCTCTTCAATCTTACCCAATTCGTTCCTGAAGTGGATCGGATGCCAAAAAGGGTGGTGAATTGGGAATCTTTTTATTTTTAGGCTAAAGCTGGGTTTTTTTGCAAAATATGAAACAAAAACCTACTCTCTAATCCCAACCAATGCAACTAAGGTGATCTAGTGTGTTCAAGCAACTCCTGCACAAGTCTAGTGAAGTTTTACTAGCTAGTTCCAATCACACAAGTCTAGTGCTCTAGGAATTAAAAGAACAATAAACTAAATGCAGACACATAAAGTGGATAAGAAACAATCGAATTTTTTTACCGAAACCTTGGAGATTCGGTGATCTCTCCTATTCCTCGATAGAGCACTCTCGCACTGCTCCTACTTGAACCGCATAGGGATTCAAGTGTTCCACTTGTGGTAGCCCTTCTCCACTCTGGATAGATGAGCTTTGAACCTTCACGACCCTTCTGGTGTCTTCCACAAGATCCTCCTTAGAAGGTCACCAAGAGCACATCTCCAAACTGTCTAGGAAACATTGATTTCCAAGAGTAACAAAACCAAAGCTGTCATTTGAGCCTAACAAGGTAAAACAACTAAGAGTGATGAAGACTAAAGCCTAGTCTACTCTCTCTCAAACTCACTCACACTCTCAAAATCTCAATGCAAATTCATAAATGCTCTTGAACTCCCCCTTGATGTGTCTATCCTTCCTAGGTGTCAAGAGAGTTTCCTTGAAAGCCAGCACTTCGAATATAGTCTCAACTCAAGAAACTAGCCGTTAGACGAAGAGATTTCAAAAATCATCTTTGACCCTGATCATTCGACTTAAGCACTTCCAACGGTCAAAATTATAGCAATTGCACAGACTCACATCGTCCAGCCCAACTTGAATCATCTGCCTCACTAGGATCATCCAATTGACTCATATCATCCAGCTCTACACAAATCTTGAAAGACATGCCCTCTGTTGAATTGGTCTTGGTTATGCTCTGAGTGACCCAGATCATCCGCTTTAGTGCAATCTTCAAATAGCATACTCTCTATAAAATTGTTATGGTTCATTGTCCGACCCAATCAGATCATCCACCTTGGCACTTGGCTCAAAAACACCTCTCTGAATAAATGGTTTGAGTCATGCTCTGACCCGACTCGAATGATCCAACTCCAATGCAACTTCAAGTTACCACTACTCTGTTGAATTGATCCTCCCCAAGGTCCGACCAATCCAAATCATTCGACTCATATGGGATTTTTCTAATTTGGCATGATTTCAAGATTTCATCAAGATCGTCGCAACCAAAACTTTATCATTACCTTCCACTAATTAGAATTGAGTTAGAAAGGCCTAGAGTGCATCACACCTAGTTATTCAACCTAACCAAGATCAAGCTACTAGTCTTTGACCCCTAATAGTACAGCTAAAGCAAAAAATAAAACATATAACTAAATTTATCCATACCCAACTCTTTGTATTATTTCTAGTCATAATGTCCTTAATCTTCATGAAAGCCCTTGCTTTGCCATCATTTGAACACTTGAGGGCAACACATAGCGAAAGAATCAATCCATACCATTATCGAGACCTAACCAACTCTCAACACTTGGAACAAATATTAGTTCAGATGATTTAGGAATCATTAATCACCAAAACATGATTCCTATTGAATTGGGAGCCTAGATGCTTACAACTCCCTTGCTCTCCCAATCTCTTCGATGTGCCTGCTTGCTCTCACATTTTCCTATTCTATTTGCCATAGAGGGAAGAATTGGTCCATTCAAGTTTGGTTCTTCTTGTTCCTAAAAAAGATTGGCTCTTAGGGTACTACATGTTGGAGATCTATCCATTGGACTAGCTTGAGCAGGTAAGGATTTATCAGGTTGAATTGGTGGAATTCAATCAAATTGGTTGTGCTGGGAGTACTTGATCAAATGGATGAATTACTAGGGTTGGTTGGTTGAATTTCTCTCTTCTTGGATCAAGTCGACCAGTGCTATATCATGGATATTGGTATTTCTCCTCTTGGTTGTGATTGTGGTTAACAATATTTTACTCAAGCGATGAAGCGAAGTAATAAACCTCGTGAGGACAGAAAGAATAGAGAAGGAGGTAGGGAAGCACCTTTGCTTCTTTTGGCCATCGTGGCTGAAGAGGAGATGAGCGAAGGCTCCATTTGCAAGTTATAGGATGCCCACGCTAGCACCATGGCCACATAGGCTGCCATCAAGAGGCGGGGTGGTCCTTCTGGGTGAATGAAAGTGGAGAGCTATGTGCGTGAGAGATAGATAGATAGATTGATTGATTAATTGATTGAGCAGAATGGTGAGAAAGGGGCGTGAGCAACTCACATTGCATTGTATCGACTTGTTTCAATCGAACCACTCAAAAGGCAAAATTAGAATTTCAGCTCAAATCCTATCATTTCCAAAATACACAAAATTCATTTCACATTATGATGCATCACGTTGAATTAAAACATTTGCATCCCAAGTTATTTATAAAATATAATCACCTTAGAGCAAAATAAGAAAATTAAGAGTCTGCTTGGAATACAAGAAATGGAAACACGCATGAATTGGCAAACACACAAGAAATATTAAGAATGTAAGTATAAACACAGGAATGTAAAAATGTAGAAAAAAACATAAATATTATGTTTGGATATATATATATGTGTGTGTGTGTGTGTGTGTGTGTGTGTGTGTGTGTGTGTGAGGGAGAGAGAGCGAGATGGAGAGGAAGATTGCATTGTAACTTTCCAAGGAAAATTTACCATGAGCTCTCACTCTTTTTTCTTTCCGTCCAAAAGCATAGAAAAGAGAAAGTTTTCCAAAGAAGGAATGAAATATTCCTCCATTCCACACACTCCTTTCCTCCAAAATTCCTTTGGAATGCAATTCCTCCACTTTTCCTCCATTTTGCCTTCGATCCAAACAAGGCCTAAAATTCTTTCCCCATTAGCTGTTTAACATTAGTAAAGGCTACAAAAAAAATTGTAAAAAGTTAGGTACAAAGGTAAGACTCCTGACATGAAGAACTTTACGAAGTTGTTGGAAGAATATATTTTTGTTTTGCTTCTTGTTTTTTTATTATTTTCACACCCCGATTCAACTTTGTTGAAAATGATGATTCTTACTTGAATATCTTTATATACCGTTTAGGGCTATAGAGTTGGCAACAATGAAGATGATGGTAAAAGGTTGTATAAGTGAAAATAGCATATGACAAAATCATGACAGATGCAATCGAGAAGAGGGGGATGAAGAAAAAGAAGAATGTGAAAGGTCTTACCAAGGCGAGCATAAAAAATATTCGTAATTTTTTAAAAGCATAGACATGGTATTTGTAGCACATTTGTGTGCAGTTACGTATGAAATAAACCACACCAAACGAGACAACATATGAAGGCCATGTTCTTTTAGGCTTTTGAGGTGTCTTTTGGCTTCGGTTTCTCCAGAAGTTGAAATACATAGAGTGGCCTTTTCAAGCGGTTTATCGAAATCGCTTCTCAAAATGGCTTCTTGCCACCGTCTCAAAAAGCGTAGCAAAAAACCATCAATAGCAGCCAAAAACCATCAGTCGTGACCTAAAAGTATAGGACGTAAATAAACCACATTGGAGGTGTTCTTTTAGGATTCGGCTAGGCTTGGATATCGAGCTGGCTCGGCTCGGTCTGGCTCGGTAGGATAACGAGCTGGCTCGAGCTGGCTCGTTATAACTAACGAGCTAAAAAGCTAGCTCGGCTCGGCTCGACAACAAGCTCGAGCTAGCTCGTTTGGCTCGTGAGCCAGGGCCAAAAAAATGTAAAATGAAGACTACCTTACATTCCAGTGAGTCATACAGCACATATTCATCTATCATACATGCTAGCAGCAAGCAGTATATGCATACACATTAACACATGCAATAGAGTACAAATTAGGTCCATGTCTCCATCATATATTCATCCATCAACTATCAACTATGCAGCATAAGCATGGCTCGTTTGGCTCGTGAGCGGCTCGCGAGCTGGCTCGTTATAGCTAACGAGCTAAAATCTTGGCTCGGCTCGTTATCCTAACGAGCTGAGCCAAGCCGAGCCGAGTCAGCCACGAGCCGAGCGAGCTAACGAGCTTCGAGTTTTTCGTCCAGGCCTAGATTCGGCTGATGGTTTTTATCTGCGCTTTTCAACACAACAACAGATGATGGAGGCACTGACACGGATGATACATACTATTTTGGGCTTGAAAAGCCATTTGAAAAACCCACTTCAAGATACCGTCCTGTTTTGACATTTGGCCTTTTAACTTTCAAAGAAATTAAAAATAAAAAATAGAAGCTAAAAGGCAAAAAAAAAAGAATAGGACCGAAATGAGACAACTGTACAAACGACCGTACACATCCTTTACATAGTCCTTTTTTGTCAACTAGTAATAAGTCAAAAGAAAAAGATGAACACATTGGGATTCAAAGACTAGTCTTAGCGTAAAAAATTAGAAGAATCCATAGAAAAAGGTTTCTCAGCAATCCTATTGGAATCTCCCCTAATCCCACTACCAAACCAAACCAAACCAAACTAACCATTCCCTTTCCCCTCCAAATCCCCGATAGGCGATAATCCTTCTCCCATTCGGTACAACGAGAAGAAGCGGGGGATAGTCGTCTTCGTCTTCTTCGGTACTCGCGTGCCAGCTCCCTCCCTCCCCTCCCCTCCAGATCTCTTCCCCTCCCATCTCAGATCTCTCCGCCGACCCCCCGCCGAAACCCTAGCTCGCGCCCTTCCGCCGCGCGGGCCGGGCCGGCCGCCATGGGCATCGTCTTCACGCGGCTCTTCTCTTCGGTGTTCGGGAACCGCGAGGCCCGCATCCTCGTCCTCGGCCTCGACAATGCCGGCAAGACCACCATCCTCTGTAAGCGACCCCGACCCTTCCCCCGAATCCCGGCGGTTCCGCCCCGGATCTGCGTTTCTTTTTTTTGTGCGAGGGTTCTGAATTCTGATCCGTGTGGTGTGCGCAGATCGGCTGCAGATGGGGGAAGTCGTCTCCACGATCCCAAGTGGGTTCCGGTTCTGATTCCCAGCTCCTTTGTACAGTTTTTTGGTTGGGCTGCAGATGATGTGGTGGATTTGATTTGATGTTGTGTTTGCGTGTTTTGCTGCAGCGATTGGGTTCAACGTGGAGACGGTGCAGTACAACAACATCAAGTTCCAAGTCTGGGATCTCGGTGAGTGACACAGATCTCGTCGCTCTCCGTTTAAATGTTTGCGTTTGAATGAACGAATTGCTTTAGACATATCCAGAGTCCAATCCTTGTATAATTCATAACCAGAACTAACATTGAGCAAGCCGCATAAGTTGAGAAGGATTCGCCATGCCAATGGTAGTTGACTTCACGTATGTGGAAAATGAAGTAAAATGACACGTTCTGTTGTGCGTTGGCAACACAGTCTCAGGCTCTCAGCCTTCTGAATATCACCATGCAGTTGTATCTTATGTTTAATCCAAGTAAAACGGGGCTTAGTTTGATAGACGCAATGCTCAAAGAAGTGGACTGGTATATATATGGTTCCATTGAGTGATGTGGCTGTTTTGCTATCACCTAGTGACCTAGATGGACTTCAAAGCAAAACCTAGGACTGGTTTGCCTAGCATTTGAGCTAAACTTGATCGAGTAAAGCCTACTGATTGCTTTGTTTAGATTAATACTCAGCCTTCCTGTTTTTAATCTTCTGTACATGCTGCGCAAGTTAAAAGTAACAATTTTTGTGCTCAAGAGATTTGCTGTACTGATAAATACTTGTTTTGCATTGGCATTCTGCATATTGGCATATTTGATATTCCATGGCGATTGAGGGATCCTTCATTGTCATTTTGTTGCCTTCAGCATATGTTAGTCACGATAATAACTTATTGTTTCACATATCCTTTGTCCTATGTGTTTTCTAGTGAGAGGGAGCCCTTTAAAATGACTTGCTATAGTGCATGTTTAGCTCAATTGGGAAAGCCAGTAGTTGCAATTTGTCAGAAGGTCCGTGTATTTATTGTCAGCACAGTGCCTTCTGAACTAAAGGCTTTGAGTGCCAAATGCTTATATGTGATGTTTGGATTTGATTGGTTTGGTTCGTTGGCATTTGGTTGTCCTTTGGAATTCAGTACCCCTTGAAATACCAAGAACATACTAGTACAAGTGTGTGACCATACATCCTTTTGCTTTTTGAATTGCCACTGCAGTTAAGTTTGAAATAATGGCAAAAGAATAATCAGACCCAAGGTTCCAAAAACCGGAACCGGAAGAAATCCCGGTCGGCGGCCGGTAACGGTAACCAGGTGGTTACTAGCCGGTTACCGGAAAAACCGGTCACAATTTGAAAATCAAAATTTGAATTTTGAGATGTTTTGAAACCGGTAACCGGAAAAACCGGCCGGTAACTGGGAAAAACCGCCAAAATTCAAAAATCAAAAATTGATACCGACTGGTTTTTTCGATTACAGGTCTCCACCAGTAAAACGGTAACCGGCCGGTAACTGCCAGGATTTTGAACCCTAATCAGACCTGAGTCACCTGACTCAATCCAATTTGTTAGACCTCACACCTCTAGCACATGACTAAGGAAAACTACAAAACCTAAATAGCTTTGACTGACGCTTTGATGTTTGAAGAAGTGTGATTTCGCTCTAGGCAATACAAAGTCATTCATTTGTTGTTTTAAAGCGCCATTCTTATGAAGCTACTGGCCTATTGTGAATGTAGTGAAAATTGTCTAGTGCCACCACCATGGAACATCATGGTCATGGATAATCACTTAAAACATGGTTTCAACTTTTTTGCAACAGAAATTATCACCTCCTTGTTATCACTGTAACTTGAGATCTACAATGTGCATTGTATTCTCTAGGTCACTCAAATCTAGTGGGAAGGTGTACGATATTATGCTTGTGAACTCTTGCTTATATGGGCGGTTATCCAAATATCAAGCACAGGCGTTGTATTGTGTTTGCTAGTGATGTATTTTAATTGAAATTTGAAGGTGTGGTGAGATTTGTTTCGATTGTCACATATTGCATCGATATTATTCTTTTTGGAGGGAAGCTGGTGTGCTTCATTTTTAACTAGTGCTATCACTTCTGTTTTGCTAGTATGTTATCTTATGCCCTTGTATTTTAGAATACCCACCTTTCATTTTTAACATGAGCTTTATTCTTAACAGGTGGTCAAACAAGCATCAGGTACATTATCTTTATTATCACTATTCAACTTCAAAAGCTATGCATCTTACGGAATTATTTTATTCAATTTATATCCATTTTGGAGAAATGCTTTCCTACAGTAATTCACCTTTTTTCAGTGATCTAAATATTGCTGTGTAAGATAGCCTTGTTACACTCTTCAGTTTCTAGAAGCCAAATTGTGATGTTGTAAGAATAGATACATTTACTATTTCAGTTTTCAGGGTCTGAATTTTACAAGATCTTATAGATTAAATTAGAAATATATTTCCTTACTGTAGTTTCTGACATCCCAAGCTTGGAACTCTGCTGCTATATGAGTTGTAGAGAGTGCATTCTCTGGGTAGCCCTCCTAGGGAAAATCCATGTGAACATGAATATTTTGTATGATTCCAAGAGTTGATATGGTTTGGGTCTTGGGGCATTACATAGTTGAAAGGTACAGAATATATAAATCTCCATTGTGGTGCTTAGTCCAAATGAGGTTGATCTGATCAATCTTTGAAAGAGGTTTGTTCCAGTTAAGAATTTTGGTGGTTGTTTTTCCTCATTTGCTGTTGGAATCTCAACAAGAATCATAATTGCATCCACTGAAACTACTTCGGCATGCGTATATCTTGATGCTTTGTTGATGTTGTTGCTAGTTGTTTTATACACTTTCAATTCCACTCTTTCTGTTTAAGGAGTACTAGTCTTGTGATAGTTTCATTTTCTCCTTTTATTTCTTTGGAGTTTGGATGATTATTAAATTAAAGACTTGGCATCTAATCTGTTGAAGCTTAATTTAGCTCTCTGTTTGGGGAATCTATCAAACTGTAAATCTAAGAGAGAGAATGGTTTACAGTTTGAGCTAATAATTCCGATGTCACCCTGCATTGCTTTACTAGCAGAATTAGAAATGCTGTAGGCTAGGTTTGTCATGATCCACTTACCAATTCTACGATTATCTTATTTTTCTTGTGAGTGCTTTTTAGGCCATACTGGAGATGCTACTTTCCAAACACCCAGGCTATCATATATGTTGTTGATTCAAGTGATACGGATAGGCTGGTAACTGCAAAAGAAGAATTTCATGCCATCCTTGAGGTATGCTTCACAGCGAACGAGGCCCCTGATTTATATGAGAAATCTGATATACATCTCCTGGCAAGCATAACTGTGGTACAGGAATTCAGACATTTATCACAAAATAGTATGATGATTATTAATGCTAATTGTAGTACTTGAGCATGGGACTTGTTCATTATTTTTGAAGTGATTGAGTAGATTAGTAATAGATTTCAATGGGTTGAACAAATTTGCTGATTGGTTAGGCTATTATTTGGACAGCTTGTGGTTTTTGAAATTTCCTCCTGCTTTTGATTGGCTGGCGGATTTTGGCATCAATTGCTCCATTGTAAATATCAAGTATGTTATGCTTCCTGATGAAATGCTTGTTCCTGCATGATGTCACACAAATAATTTGTTAAGGGTATTTGTGTCTTTTCCTATTGTACTAGGGTTTTAGGGTTGTGTCCATGTACTCTATATATTGGCTCATATGGGCTGCACAATACATATCAAGTCTATTCTTACATGGTATCAGATCAAGGTTAGCTGCCCGCCGCCACAGTCGCCGGTCGATTCTCGCCCGCCTACACCCGCTGCTGTCGCCCTCAAGAGGAGTGTTCTCCACTCCTAGGGGCGGCCACCTCCTACCGCCCTGGCGCCCGCGCCGTCGTTGCGCTGGCGCCAGCACCCGCCCGTGCGCGCCCCTGCCCTGCGCCGCTAGGCTACCTCCTGGCCACCGCCAAGCCGGATCCGACTGCCTCTAGGCCTTATCCGACCATCCTCAGAGTTGATCGAGCTCGCCCACGCTGCCTATTGGCCACCGCGCTTGCGTCCGCACCAACCTGTCCCATGGTCGCTGCCGTTGGATCCCGCCGTGCCTGGCCCTGGGGAGCCGCTGCCTCCAGCTTGCCTCAGTCTTCTTCGGCGCTAGCTCGGCCTCAGCCCGCGCCTGGGTCGCCTCGGCGCTGAGCCGCCTCAGCGTTGATGGCGTCCCACGCGAGCTCCCCATCGTCGGATTTGGGCCGGATTTGGTTGTTGGCGCTGCGACCCCGACGATGACCACCGGCTCTCGGCCACCGGCGGTGACCACTTTGATCGCCTCCCCAACCCGCTGCTACCTCGTCTCACGCCGCTTCCATGCCTTCGCCCCCTCCCCCCCCCCCCCCCCCCCCCCCCCCCCCCCCCGCGTTCGACTCAGCCAAGAGGCAGGAAGAGAAAATAAAGTGAGTGATTGTGGGGAGCAATGGTGGTGTAGGGGAGAGAGATAGAGAGATGGATCTATGGGCTTGTGTGGGCTTGAGCTCTCTTTGGTTGACTGGATTAGCATTATCTCTTGGCTGTCTCGATTGTCGGCATTTGTCTTGGACTTTACTGTTCCCCCGAGATGATTTCTACTAGAATCCGCTGCCTTTGAGTTTTTTTAGTCTTCCGTTGCGTCCATCTAAGTCTGTAGCATCTCTTTCGGTTTGTCAAAGCGGTGCGAATCCACAAATTTCTTGCCAGTCACCCGCTTGCTTCTATGGCTGCGGTGCGTCTGTTGGATCCATTGTGGTCTTTCGCTTGGTAGCAGCCGTCGCTCTTCTCTTTAAGCAGCTATAGATCATAGAAGTCTTTGTTGATGACTTGATTCCGCCGCTCTTCTCTTTAATCCGCTGCTCCAAGTTTCTAAGGCCGTTGCGCTTACCTTCTGCGCCGCCGCCGTCTCAGGTTTCGATCTACACCACATGCTTTTATCTATCACTCTTCGGCTTGATTTGACAGCTTTCTCTCTATTTGTATCACCTTCCACATCATCTTCATCTTGTTACCGCGATCAACTATGCTCCCACTTACCTATACTATTCTTAGCTCCTGCACTTTGTGTTTTATAGGCTGCCGCACGATTCTAGATAAGAGGAGATTTTTTGGTACTCGACACAATTTTCTTAGAGTGCACGCTATGGTGACATCTTCAAGACTGTACTTTGGATTTTTTTTTCTATTTTAGTGTCAACCTTTCCAAATACAATGTTATTACATATGTATTGCATTTGAGGGGGGTATTAAGGGTATTTGTGTTTTTTTCCTATTGTCCTAGGGTTTTAGAGTTGTGTCCATGTACTCTATACATTGGCCTATATGGGCTATGCAATATGTATCAAGTATTCAAGTATCTATTGTTACACAATTTACCTAGCACATTCTTTCATTTCATGATAGCGCTTTGGTTATGCTTCCTGATGTAATACGGAACATTTTTCATGTTTGGAGTATTCGACTGTTTGTTGCATGTAGTAGTTTATGCACTCTGAGGCCCCTACTATTTTGTTTTTTTATATTTTTGGATAGAAACACTAGCTAGTGTTTCATTAGCATGCCTTTTGAGCCAGGTGTACTAATAATTGAACAACCAGGATGTAAATGATTTTTGAAGACAATTTACCTGATTGCTCATCGAGTACGTTTCCTGATTTTTTGCACTTTACCTGGCAGGAGGATGAGCTAAAAGGTGCAGTTGTCCTTGTATATGCAAATAAACAGGTGAAAAAGCAAATCATTTTATATTTCATATACTGTTCTGAAATTGGTACATTTTTTGTGCTTTATAAAAAATGATGCGATTACTTGGATGTTGACACTGTTCCCAGAACCTTGCATACAAAATTCAACTAATAATTTATGATTTGCACCATACCTGTTTCATTTTTGAACTGTCTTCTTATTTTCACGATACATGTTTTTGGCCCTTTTTTGCTACTAATGAGCTGCTTGCCTCATTATGAGTTTACATGAACTCTATACCTTAACTGCAGATTATCATCTTTAATTAGTCATTGGGCAACCTGTGACACATGATTGCGTGCTCTTTTTAAAGGATATGTTTGCTTCAAATGAACTTACATTTCTGGATACCTTGTGGATGTAGATTGCTGCATATCCTATTATGGTCTGTTGTATCTTTGCCTAATTCATACATTGTCATGTCTGTTCTTATTCAGGATCTTCCGGGTGCACTTGATGATGCTGCCATAACGGAATCATTAGAACTTCACAAGATTAAGAGCCGCCAATGGGCAATTTTTAAAACATCTGCCATAAAAGGGGAGGGGCTTTTTGAAGGCTTGGACTGGTAAGTTCTGTAATTTTTCCCTTCTTAAGTGACTCTAGGAAGATGCCTATGTCAAACAATCTGGTTAGATACGAATAATGACTAGATATCTTTAGCAATTCATTAATTTTCAGTTCACATAAAAGGGGATCTCTTTTTTGTAGTGACTATATATACCTATAGTGTCCTATGATCAGACAAGTAGTGCTCTAACGGGCATATAAGTCTAGGCTTCTGGCTTTTTTTACACTGTAACGGCTGAAAATACACCGTAGATGTTAGCTTTTTGTGTAATCAATTTTAAAAATTTTAAAAATAAAAAGAGTTATATCATCACAGACAATGCAAAGGAATAAGAAAAAAAAAGAAAAAGCAAGAAAGCCCAAAAGACAAAAAAAGACAAAATTAAGAAGTCAGAAGCTGAAGCCATTTAGAGCAGAATATTGTAATGAGTTAGGCAACATGCCTATGCATCCCCTAAATGATGGGAATTTCGGGAATGTTGGAGCAATTTAAAATTGATACTGGTTGTTTATTGCTGCAGGCTCAGTAATGCATTAAAATCCGGAAGCAGCTAATGTAGGAGCCTCCATTCCATGAATCATTGCTTGATGGTAATGAATAGAGACGGTGCTATCCTTTTCCTCACAAGTCTGTACGAAAATCCCATTCTCTTTGTTTTAACTCCAGAAGTTTTATACCACCAATTATCTGTGAAGTGCTTGTTAAAGTTTTCAGATATAACATGAGATGTACCTTCATATTGAGATCAAGAATAGGTTTGTAGAAAATGATGAGCAAATTGTGAGGACTTAAAACTTGTGGCTTTACCCGTAAATCTTGTCGATTGTGTCATTTTTTCATGGTTAAACAAACCAAATTTTCCCCTTGTGTTAAGCGTCTTTTCGTACCATTTTTACTCAATGAATGAGAGAAGCATAGAAAACGTTGGTGTTACAAATGATTGTCAGCTTTGTATTGAATGCACTAGAAAAAGTGATGTCAATCCCCCGTAAGGCCGTAACCATCCAAATCTAACCACGTCCTCAACTATATTTTTCCACTTCGACCTTAATCACCAAACCAAAGTGTGTGCTTCTTCAGTTCTGAGACAATTGGCACTTTTAATCACAAATCATACCTAGTAGCTTAGGATAATACGGCTATAATAACTTTCAATAATATAACAGAACAAACATCTGGATAGTAAAGTGTTCCAAGGATTTGGAAAGTGCTTTGTATCTGTGAACATGATATTTGATTGAATGTGCCAAATGTTCGAGGCGGTAGGTCTTCATTAAAAAATATACAAAAAATTACTCTACAATTGTATAGCTTAATCATGATTGATATAATGATATGAAAAAAAAATTCCAGATAGACCTGGCCTAGCACAAACCCACTCGGCCTAACACAGACGTATACATCCGTGAATTGACGTCATCAGGGACGTCATCTGATAACAAAGGTACTTGAGCCGAACGGCAAGCCTGCTTGTAGCCTTGTAACGATTGTTCAGCCGTTGTCCGTCTTACATCAAATACTGAACGACTTCGACCTAGATTAAATTGTTTACTACGACTTGTGTGCCTTTATTGAAATGTCACATGTATAATGGTGCGGTATAGCTATTTGTAAGTTTTGTCACATAAGACACAAAATGATATAGAGGAGATAAAGCATAGATAATTGAACTGTCTCTTATACAACAGTCGATTATAACACGAAAAATAAGATATATTATGTCATTGAGAAATTATCTATAAAGATATGTAAAAAAATAACATATTATAGTATATATCTTTATTACCATCTATAGATAACACGAAAAGTATTATAGATAGTAGTTATCTATATCATTATATATGCTCTAATGCTATATAATCTCAACATATGACACGGGTTGTGCCGACCGTTCATCGCATTTGAAACCATACCTATTTTAAGACCCACGTAGTTTTCTTTTAGAAAATTAATATAAGCATATCTTAGATCCGTTTCAAATGTAGAAATTTTCCAGGAATTTTATAGTAATTTCACAGATAATTAAATCTCCGTAGGAAACGAAAAAAAAATCATACGTTACAAACTTTCTGCAACTGTGAACTCGTGACTTTCTGATTAACCTGGATGCAAAACCCACTAAGTGGCAGTGGGTCACTAGTGCGAAATATCTATTATTGTGAGGCCCACGTGAAATTAATAAAGCTGACGAAGACTTGGTTGTGACTGCCGAAAGAGGCAGAAGTAATTGGACATCTGGACTAGTGCTGTTTCTTTGGAGGCCTGAATAGACAAAGAAGGGTGGAAGGTTCTGGAGCCACGAGCCGGATAAGATAAGGCCAGCGAACTTATTGGAGTAGAGTACCCCAGCAAACAGAAACGTTGAATGGGTCTGTATTATGATCGGTTTATATTGGTTTTGTTTATGTCTTTTGTTTAAAAAAGTTAAAAATTAATATGAAATCTAGTTTATTTTGAAACGGTTTTTCTATTTCTCTTACTCTTGTTTCGCTCCAAGGATAAGACAGGGGTCACAGGCATATCACACATCCTACTCCTCGCGCTCCTGTCTCGCGCACGTATCTCTTCACTAATTTTTCCACTGCTCGTCCTTTTTTTTCTCTAAAAACTACTTCTTTCAACTACTAATATTTATTTTTAGTCAAAAAATGTCTGTTGCAGTTAAAAGTTATCAACCGTAGCTAATATGAGCCGGCATTATATCCCGTGCAAAAACTCGGTTTGTTGTAGGGCATGTTGGAATTTCTCGCATTTGATTCCTGCAACATTATCGTATTACAAAGGGGACCGTACGTTTTTGCATTCTTTGTTTTCTTTAACTGCGTCGGAAACCCTCTAACATGCTCGTGAGGCGGTATCACTTTGTCAATTTGACAACTAAAATTTACGAGCATTGGCTAGGTTGAGACACAAATGGTTCCTCTTATTAATTATTTCGGCCAGCACCACCCAAAGCCCCAAACTGCTACTAGTTGCCCTCCTTTTCCTGTTAAAGCACGGAAGCAAGTGATATGCAGTTTGAACATCTACATTGCATTGTCCAAGTGTGCCTTCAGTTACCACTAATTGCATGTTAGGTGGGCTACTAGTAGATTTAGTATGAAATCAGGTTTAGTCTGGTAACCTTTAGTTTAATTCAGTCCTAGGGTAGGTACACTCAAAGATTATTCCTACCTTAAAAAGAAAAGCTCATCCAGCTCGTCGTCGTCGTTATCGCCTCGTAGTTAATTGCCCCAACCCTAAAAACAAAGACACATGGATCGTCGCCTCGTAGTTGATTAATCGGCCACCGTTGATCTCAATCATTGGTACCGTCTTGATCATCGGCCCTGTAGCTAACCACCGTCCACCACTACCTCCTGGCATGCAGCCCAAGTGCCCACCACTATAGCCCTGCTGTTGCCACGTGCCTAAATACATGGTGAAATCTAGGATTGCAGATGTAAGACGTGTATAATAGTTTGTCTCTAATATGTTGTTCGGTTAAGTTAAAATAAGCTAGTTTACTGCTGAAAATACACTGTAACTGATTGAAATTATACTGTAACTGATGGTAGCTTATTTAACGTAACTAAATTAACAAATTTTTAAAAATAGAAAAAACATATTAGCTCATCACGGACAACACAAACGAATACGGAAAAAAAAGAACTGACAAAAAAGCTAAAAAAATCATAAAAAATAAAATTTATGAATAGTGAAAAATAAGCCAGAAGCTCAAACCCAAATGAGCGGAGCCTAAGACTTTTACTTCATATAAAGATAATATTAGATACAATATTTTCAATAGTAAATCGTCCATCTAATTATTTTATACTATTTTTACCATAACTTTCTGTCTGACATCCTCTTACTATTTGCATTGAAATTTGTGGACTCAAATCATCTCTTACATAAAAAACACTCGACTGTGATCGTTTTGGCTTCAGTTTTTAGCTTCCGGCTTGTTTTTCACTATTCATAAATTTTGTCTTTTTCTGAACTTTTGACTTTTTGTTGAGCTTTTTTACCGGTTCTTTTTTCCCCTTATTTGTTTGTATTATACGTAATGGGCTAACATATTTTTATATTTTTTTAATTTTTTAAATTTAATTATGCTAAATGAGCCTCTGTCAGCTACAGTATTTTTTCAGTCAGCTACAGTGCTTGTCAGCCATAAGCCACCAAAAATAAGCCCAAATGATCACCACCATTGTATCTCTCCTCATATCTTCCCTACGACACAATAGGCACAGTGTCTACCGGTAACAAGAATAGACCTCTCCGGGATTTATTAGACTAACTAGCAATGCATCTTCGTCCAATTCAACTGTTACTTAGTAGGCTCCAAACCAATCACTATCAGTCAAGTTACTTGTTCGCCCAAAAAGTAAAAAAATCTACTCATGGACGGTTTGTTCCATTAGCCAAACAAAAAAGATAACATGACCGGATGCAGTAAAAAAATGATGTATTCTTTTAGACTTAAATTTGACTTATATTTATACTGTCTATATTAATTAGCTTTTAAACGGTGTGTCTTTTAAAAAAATAGGATCAATAGAAAAAAAATTATAGTAAAAATTGTACTAGTTCAGCTGTACCAACCAAAATCGTATGTGACTATTTTCCTCTATGTATTATCTCTCATAAACAGTAAGAATTTAAATATTTAAATCATAAGACATAAACCATAAGCTAAAAAAATCCACCCAAAGAAAAAAAAAGAAAACTGCTAGTGCACGTCGCTCGCATCAGCAGCCAGCTTGTCCCCGGGGGGCAGTCTGACCTGGCACTAGGCCGGCGCCGCTACCCGCCACGCCCCAGCTGTCTTTCCACTCGGAGGTTTCTTGAAGAACTTTCCAGAAGGACACGTGTCTCGCGCAGGCGGGGGCGGAAGCACCAGGCGTGCAAGCTTCCGCGGGACGGAGATGTCAACGCGGCGCGACCCCGTTGACTTTGAGTGGCCCGTCTGGATTCGCCCGTAGAGCACGCGATCTGCCTGCGAGATTCGATAAGGACGGGCGCGATAAACCAATAACGGATGGAGTGCGCTTCCGGCGTTTTCGTGCGTGTTTTTCTCCACCTTTCAAACAGCCACTAACCGCGCCAGGCCAAAATGCTCCCGAGCGGCGGCGCAAAAAACAGCCTTTTGACTTCGTGTAAGTTAGTTCGTCTCGGATCAGGTGTTTTCCTCCTATGGCACTATTTACCATGTTTATCTTTATACTGGTTGCATGGATGCATAGATTTTTGTAGCATTCATATGAATCGGAGGGATCAAAAGATTCGAGATGATTGTAAGAGAGCAACATTAATCTGTACTCTTTTACAATTGATTTGTACTTTGTTGGGGTTGCACTTAAAGAACTAGTGGTCAGCTTCGTCGATTCTTTATTCTCTTGTTGTGGCTATTTCATTGCCGGTATTTCAATTTCTTAAAGATTTCAAATCTCATCCAAAGCTACTATGCATAAAAAGGCCCCTAGAAAATGTTAGCAGTGAGAGCCACAAATGTTAGCAGCCGGTGCCAACTATAGCCATCCAATCTGCACAACTAGTGTTGTGTATGCCTCATATATGCTAAGGTTAAAGGGATAGGTTGTGTCAAAGAAAGCGGGAGCATGAGTCTAAGTCAAACTATGTAACTAAGGTATGAATTCTACCGTCGACCTCTTGTAACCTTGATCATGAAAAAAAAAAAGTAGATTGCAAGTTAAAAGTAGGTGCGGAGAAAGTAGATGGTGGCATGGTTTACAACATAAAAGGTATATGCAAAAACTCAGCACTATGTTTATATAAAATTTTCTATTAAATCATTTATCAAAAGATACCCCCACTGTATATTTAAAAGCAATGTTCATTCTAACTACATATAGTGAGTCGAGATCCATATTTCGCTAAATCCTAGTGAGTTTTAGCATCACTGCTAGAAATCTAACGACGTTGATATGCTACCCTTACTAATTACATCACATATAACTCTAATTTGCTGAGTGATATTCATATGTCTTGACCTAAACACAATGTCCCTAGATCCAAATCTATTTTGATAGCCTAGTTAAGTTAAATCAATATTACGCGTGAAGTGTCCAACACTTACACTATCTTATTAAGGTAATTAATAGCGCTCTACTTTGGTAGACCTACTAGTTAGCGATCAAAATATTGATAGGTGCAATAATTTGAAGGGCATCAAGTTTTACTTAATTGTTTTTCTAGAGGAATACTATTCTATCATATTAAAAACACCTAAGATAATAATAACATGAATAATAGTATGACAAAAACATAAAAATATCCACAGTTAATTATATTAAACTATGAGATAGCATGACCCTTAATTAGCACGACAATCTTCATCACGACGCTTCCTGTCCACCGAGCCATCAATACTTGAGGCCACCATATTTATCTACTTAGCTATTACTCTAACAACTAACAATGAATTACATTCGTATGCCGTTATACAATAATATATAGTCTATGGCTATAAATCAACATGGCACGCAAGCCATAAAAAACTTATACATGTATGACATACACAATGAACTATATTTTTACATAATCTCTGCAAAAATGAGTTATGCATAGAATCTAATTCTGTTACATAGTATGAGCATATAATACCTATAACACACGGTATAATTACCAAGCCCGTTGGTCCTACCAGAAAAGGTAGCATTTGGTCGCAGACAGAAACGTTGAGTGGCCTGTATATCCCGTGCAAACTGTCGGTTTGTTGTAGGGCATGCTGGGAATTTCTGGCATTTGATTCCTGCAACATTCTCGTATTACAAAGGGGACTGTACTTTTTTGTTTTCTTTTACTGCGTCGGAGGCGGTATCACTTCGTGAATTTGACAACTAAAATTTACGAGCATTGGCTAGGTTGAGACACAAATGGTTCCTCTTATTATTTCGGCCAGCACCACCCAAAGCCCCAAACTGATACTAGTTGCCCTCCTTTTCCTGTTAAAGCACGGAAGCAAGTGATATGCAGCTTGAACATCTACATTGCATTGTCCAAGTGTGCCTTCAATTACCACTGATTGCATGTTAGGTGGGCTACTAGTAGATTTAGCATGAAACTAGGTTTAGTTTAGTCTGGTAACCTTTAGGTTAATTCAGTCCTAAGGTAGGTACACTCAAAGATTATTCCTACCTTAAAAAGAAAAGCTCATCCACCTCGTCGTCGTCGTTATCGCCTCGTAGTTAATTACCCCTACCCTAAAAACCAAAGACTCATGGATCGTCACCTCGTAGTTGATTGATCTGGTACCGTTGATCTCAATCATTGGTACCGTCTGGATCATCGGCCCTGTAGCTAACCACCGGCCACCACCACCTCCTGGCATGCAGCCCAAGTGCCCACCACTATAGCCTTGCTGTTGCCGCGTGCCTGATGCATGGTGAACCCTAGTATTGCAGATGGAAGCAGCTTAAAGGGTCAAGGTGCACGTTTTTTTGGGACGAAATTGGGTAACCAAAAAGCGAGTGACTTTTTTTTCTCTAGAAATCAAATACTCAACACTTAGGAAAAGCAAAATCCAAATATATAAATCAAAGTAGGATGTTTTTTTTTAAAAAAAATACAAATCCGGCTGTGCTATTATTGTTTGTAGTGATCATTACTATTATAAAAGAACAAGTTGGTGGCCGTACATCCCTTCTCCTCTAACCATCTTATTGTCAACTTCTCATCACTTTATACTTTTCAACTGATCAGAGTAGCCCTTTTCCATAGCATAATTATCTATATATCCAATAAATTTCGTTGCAACGCACGAGCAAGTGACTATAGTCTAATAAAAACCATTATTCTATGAAGACCCCTGCGAAATGTTAGCAGTGAGAGTCACAAATATTAGCGGCGGATGCCCACTAACCCACTATAGCCATCCAATCTGCATAAGTATCGTGTATGGCCCATATATGGTAAGATTAAAGAAAGAGGCTGTGTCAAACAAAGCTATCAATAGTAGCAATAAGTTGTCAGTCGTAGCTGAAAAAACACACCTATAAACCTACGATATGGTCATAGTGTCTACAGTAACAAGATAGACCTCTCCAGGTTTTATTAGACTACAACTAGCAATACGTCTTCATCCAATTCAACTATTACCTAGTGGGCTTACTCAGTGGGGGCTCTAGGCAGACCAATCACTATCAGTCAAGGACTTGTTCGCCCAAAAAAGATAAAAATATCTACTCATGGACGGTTTGTTCCATTAATCAAACAAAGAAGGTAATCTAATCAGATGCAGTAAAAAAAGAAAATAGAAAGGAAATCTGACCAGACAAAGAAGGTAATCTGAGCAGTGCAGTGAAATAAAAAGAAAAGGGAAATCTCCTAGTGCACGTCGCTCGCATCAGCATCGCCAGCTTATCGCCGGGGCAGTCTGACCTGGCACTAGGCCGGCGCCGCTACACGCCACGCCCCAGCTGTCTTTCCACTCGGAAGTTTCTTGAAGAACTTTCCAGAAGGACACGTGTCTCGCGCAGGATGGGCGGGAGCACCAGGCGTGCAAGCTTCCCGCGGGACGAACATGTCAACGCGGCGCGATCCCGTTGACTCTCAGTGGCCCGTTTGGATTCGCCCGTTGACCACGATCTGCCTGCGAGATTCGGCAATAATGGATGGAGTGCGCTGCGGCTTTTCGTGCGTGTTTTTTCCCCCACATTTTAAAGTCTTCAATTAACTTTTATCTCAAGTTTCTACCATAATTTTGTCTTTTTCTAGCATTTTGTTTTTTTTGACTTTTTTGTTTTTTATTTCTGTATTCTTTTGCAATTGTATGCGATGATATAATATTTTATTTTTTAAATTTTAATTACGCTGAAAAACTAATAACAATTATCGTGTATTTTCAGTTACTACAATAAAAAAAGGTAAGAGACTCGAACTTATAAGCCCAAATAAACACCACAGAACATCCACTAACCGTGCCAGTTCAAGATGCTCTCGAGTGGCGGCTCAAAAACTAAACAAGTTAATCCTGCTTGTTAAAAAAAACTTCCATTTGAATAGATTTTCTAGTAGAATTGAGCTTTGAGTCCTTCCGTTTGGCCGAAAGGCTAGAGGCAGACAACATCTTAGAGCTTGTTTGGAGTGCATAAATTTTCTGGAAACTTTGCAAAAAAAAATTCACAGAAAAATAGCTTAATTCTTACCAGAATCAAGAAGAGATCATTCGTTCCAAACCGACATAGGCTTGAGTTGGTCAAAGACTTGAGTTTCAAATCCCTGCATTATCTGACTGTTTGCCCTTAAAGCTGCCATGTAACCACTGAGTTTCTGGACCTCTTTCTTAGTGGTCAGAGGGCGCATTTGCTCAATGGCCTTTATCTTTTTAGGATTTGCTTCAATACCACTTGTCGAAACAAGGAATCTGAGCAATTTTCCCCAAGAAACTCTGAACATGAACTTCTCAAGATTGGGTTTCAAGCGGTGCTTTCTGAGATTTCGAACGTTTCCTGCAGGACTGCAATGTGATTAAGCTATTTGACGCTTTTTACGACCAGGTCATCAACATAGTCTTCCAAATTTTGGTCCATTTGAAGTGAAAAAGTTAGTTGCATCAAACGCTGAAAAGTGGGACCAACACTCTTAAGACGAAATAGCATTTTTGACATAGGAAAATATCCCAAATGGTGTAATGAATGTGGTCTTCTCTTCATCTTCTGAACGCATACTAATCTGGTGGTAACCAGAGTATGCATCTAGAAAACTTAACACTTCACAACCGATAGTAGAATCAAATAATTGATCAATACGAGGAAAAGAAAATTCATCTTTTGGACATGCTTTATTTAAATCAGCATAGTCTATACACATACGCCACTTACCATTAGACTTCTTAACCATTACAGGGTTAGCCAACCACTTTGAATGATAGACTTCTCTTATAAAGCCGGCTTTCAGTAGCTTGTCCAATTCTGACTTAATAGCTTCCCGTCGATTAGGTGCAAATCTTCGTAATTTTTTCTTTACAGGCTTCTTGCCAGGCTATAGAGCTAGCCTGTGCTCAATCACCTCCCTGGAGACCTCAGACATGTTTGATGGTTGCCACGTGAATACATCTGCATTTGCCCAGAGGAAGGTGACGAGGGCGTCTTAATATACAGAGTCGGAAGTAACCCTAATGCAAACGGTCTTCAAAGGCCCCTCTAGATCCAGAGGGACTTCCTTGACTTGCTCGTTCGCTTGGCACAGCTTTAAGCTTCGAGTGCTTGGTCGAAGGCTGCGTCTTGCTTGCTTCTCGAGGTGGTAACTAGACAACCATCTTGAGGGACTTACGGTCACATGAAAGCGTCATCTTTTTATCACAGCATACTATGATTACTCCTTTGGGACCTGACATCTTAAAGCATTGATATGCGCAGTGAGCAACAATCAGAAATTGTGCCAGAGTTGGTCATCCGATTATGGCGTTGTATGCCATGTCGAAATAAACCATATTAAAAGAGATTTTCTCCATTCTGAAGTTGCCTAGCAAACCAGACATAACAGGTAGAGAAGCTTGGCCAATTAGATTAGCCGAAGACCCTCGTATGATCCCATGAAATGAGTATCGTACATGATTTATTCTAGTCCAAGGGACTTGCATCTAATCCAGAGCACTCACAAACAAAATATTTAGAGAACTACCACCATCAGTAAAAACTCGATTTACTCGATAGTTGTTCATGATGGGCTCCACCATCATCAGAAACTAACTTGGTCAAGTTGAAGGCATCGAACAATCACTCTTCTCAAAGGAGATAGTGACTTTCAACTACTTAAGAAGATTATTGATAAGGGAAGATTCAATAGAGTTTACCTCTTGTTCAACAGCTTTGTACTGTCGCTTTGACTCATATGCCAAAGATCCCCCACAGATGTGCTCGATGGTGTGCTTTGGATCCTAAGACAGCATCTCCTCCTCCTCGTCCAAGTGCTTTGACCACTCGTTTGTCCCACCTCATCGAGTGTGGAAAGTGGTTCCCTACCAGAGTAGTAATCCTTGAGTTTTTGTTTAAAAATTTGGCAATTCCGAAGGTCATGCCCCTCCTTTTTATAGAGAGGACACCACCTTGGCTTGTTATCCTTCCAAGCGGAGATTTTGCTCTTGCCCCAATCGGAGTTTTGATGCCGCGGTTCTTTATCACCTACAGGCAAGACCTCCTTGGAACTTCTAGCTTTAGGTTTCTGACCTTTTGACTTATTCTTGGACTTCTTAACCTTCTCCTTCCTCTTACCACCTTTGCCTTGTTCTCTGGGGTTTCGATTGGCCTAATCGATGGTCTTACTCCATTCAACTGCTTCAGCAGTGGTCGCATAACGACCAGCCATCTTGAAAAGCTCGACGACTATAGTTAGAGGATTTAAGATGATGTCCGCTCTAAACCTTTTGTTGTGGACTTCATGCTAAAATGCCCTGATGACAAGCAATAAAAACTTCCAGAATGGAATTATGAACCTGATTGAAGCACCTGATGAATTATCGTAAGGTCTCATTGCTGTTCTATCTCATTCGGTGCAGGTCGTCTTCCTTCTCAGGGCAGTTGTATGTGCCCTAGAAGTTAGCTAGAAGAATATCACAGAGATGCTGCCATGAATAGATCAACTCTAGTAGTTGATTCAACAACCACGATCGAACATACCCTTCTAGTATGGTTGGAAGGTAGTTGGCTATGATATGTTCTCCTCTTACTACTTGAACCGCAATTGTGTAGATTTGAAGGAACTCGATAGGATTCTAAGACCCATCAAACTTCTCCATATTCGTTGGTCAAAATCTAGAAGGCCACTGCACTGCTCAGAGTTCAAGTGTGAATGCCTGACACCCAGTAATGAGTTCATGACGCCTCCTTTGTGGGAAAGGATGAGTGGCATCTCTAGGTGACTATACTCGACGATGCCTGGCAGTCGATGGACTCAACTTGTAATAGGTCTCGTCCATACGAGGATTATACTCCTCATACTCCATCTGTTGTTGGAGATTCCTTGCTCGAAGTGGTGATCAATCTCTTCTAAAGGCTCACCAATCAAGACATGCTCTGAGAACTCTCCTCCATCTATTTGACTCCTGAAGTTGTGTCAGTGAGGCTGCTCAAATCTCGCCATTATGCTTCGGATTCTTCGTGCTATCCCTTCAGCGAAGTGGTCATAGCCTGGTGCTCGAGCAAGCTCTTGAGTTGGATTTTTGAGCAGATCATTTATACATTGAAGCTCTCGAGCCTCTTCATTTTGGTATTGTGCATGCCTAGGTAAAGATCTCTGGGAAGCCGTCCTTCTCCTTCGAATGGTCTTAGGATCCTCAATATATGAGGTCGATTGAGGCCGCCTCAAAGGAGAGCGATTATTTTGAGGATTTCTCCCATACTCATCAGAGTACTCACCAGGCCCATCGCCACGAGGGGTCGTAGTGTGTGACCGGCGGAGAGCATTGTTATCCCATTCTCTGGAAGAGCGATCAGAATATGTGGGGAGGTCCTGTCTATAATCTCCACTTTCGTCGGAGGCCCCCCGCTTGAAGTGTCATCCAATGAGAGCGCATCGGACCTAGAGTAAACTCTACCAAGAAGGGAAATTATGGGTCATAATTGTCTCCTGTTGGAGTTGAACTCTGCGAAAGTATAGACGAACTCATAGGGAGCCCACCCATGCTCTTTGTGGGGACAACTGGAGGGTTATAGCCACCAGATGCCGTTGGAGTCCCAGAATGTGGGATTCCAGGCTTGCCGAGCTTGATCGGATGACCGCTAGGGGACTCGAACACTTAGGGGTAGGCCCCTTGCCATCTGCGAGTCCTACCCGTGGTTGGATTGACCCTTGCCCTTTGAGGAGACTCATTCCTCCGTAAAGTGTAACGCTATTGGGGATAAGGATCCCTCCTCAGCCCTATCCATGGCACGATCTCCGGGATCATGCGTGGGATCTCTGTGACAGCCTCACCATCGGATGAAAGCATAGTTTGCTCGTAGTCGTAGCAGGCATCCATATCGAGATCTGCGTAGTTGGCCAGGTTGAACTAGTTCTCCTAGTTCCATTCTCCTGCCATGAGGACATAAGAAAAAAATAGAGCATGCCGACAACGAATTACCGGAGTTTGGAAGAAAGATCCCCACAGACGGCGCCAACTGTCGATGTTTTAATATCGATCTTATGTATGATTTGTTTGGGTTCAGGGATCTCTTGCTCTGACCTGGCTATGAACACACAGAGAAAGAACATAGAGATTTTTTATATAAGTTCAAGTCTTCTCCTCAAAGAATAACAACTCTACTCCTATGTGACTATTGCTCAATGAACATATTACAATCGAGGGAGAGAGAGATGGCAAAAGTCTTGCTTCTACTCCTCTTCTCCCTCGGGTCTCTCCCCTTTTCTCCCTGATGTGAACCTTTATATAGCTTGTGAAGCGGTGGTTGTTCGTTCCATGCCAATAGGCGGCTTAATGTTTCAGATGATAACCGTTCAATGGGAGTTATTGTCAGAGAGACGTGGTTCACTTGTCGTGCGACTGTTACTTTCAAAGAGAAGTTAAGCACAATTATTTCACAGAATAAATGCACGTGTTAACTGCCTCGTTAAATAGACCCACGATGCGGCAGGTCATCACTGACAAGCCAGTCGAAGTTGAGATGGTCATAGAAGAACTTACGAACACGGGATGGCCGTGGAATGACTTACAACCATGTTATGCTCGTGTAATGACTTACAACCATACTGTACTCATAGAATAACTTACAACCAGAAAGTGGTCGTAAAAGAAGCTTACGACCAGAGAGTGATCGTAGAAGAAGCTTACTTCCAGAGAGTAGTCGTAAAAGCTTATAACCAGAGAGTGGTCGTTGAAGAAGCTTACGACCATTTGGCTAAGTTCTCCCCTTAGTCGTAAGGGGTATACCTAAGAAATATAATGACGCGATAATATTATCTATAGATAAATAATAATTTGAGGATCGTTATATTCTCGTTAACAATATTGATTAGGTGGGCCAGATAATAAACATAGTCATTGAGAGGATAATATCTAGTCAAATGTCTATATGAGGTGGCAATCTATGGATATTGCTATGTAGTGTCACTATTGGAAATGCCATTATGGCTTATATCTTTCTTTGAATAAATTAATATGATGGTTTTTCCATCATTATTGTAAAGTAACTTATCAAGATAATATTTTTAAAAAATAATTTATTAATATATAATTCGTTTAAACAAATATTCACACTAAAGACACAACCCATAACGGCAGCCGTGACCCCGAGGCTCACCCGCAGATAACGCGCGCCCCGTCGTCCCTCACCCGTCACCAGTAGCACAGTATTTTATATGCGCGTTATTTTGCGCAATAGATCCGAAAAGTCGGTGGAGCCCGCCACAATAACATACCGGACGATTGCGCAGGCCACGTCATCACCGAGATCTTTTCCTGCGTTTTGTATAGGTCGGGCGGGTCCCACGTCGGCACAGACCAAGTGGATGGACAGCTCCCCTGTCCGCCTGCCTAAGCTAATCACCGGGTCCAAACACTAGGAAAAACGCTACGTTCACCAGCGATTCCACGCAGGAAAAATTATATATCATAAAATATATCATAAAAGTATGGTATTTGATAGTCTCTCTAGAGGGACATTTAATATCTGTTTGTAAGTAAGTTTTCCCCCCTTTAGTTTATGAATTTTGGACACTGTTGGACCCCTGTGCACCCAAAATTTCCGTTTTGGCCCCCTAACAAAAATAATTCCGATTTTGGACCCCTGTTGAGCACGCGATCACCAGAAGCCGCCACGTGCCCCGGTCGTGCGGACTGGTACCGCACGATCGCACTGTAGCACGGGTCGTGCGGTACCAGACCGCACGACCGACGTGGCTCCGCTCCGACCGTGGGATTCTTCGCCCGAGCGTGCGACCTGCTGGCCCCCCGCGCGACTGCCGTCCCCAGCGCGCGATTACATTTTTCCTCGATCCGTGCGTTGCCAGAGGAGATCGAAATCAAAGAGACGTAGCAGCTGATGCAAGCAGACCAGAAAAAAGAAAACAAAGCAGAGGAGAGAGAAGATTTGTTTCCTTGCACGTGACACAGAGAGAGAGAGAGAGATTAATTCCAAGAGACAAGACGTTTTCTTGTGAGAGGACAGTAGTTGTTGTAGGCAGAGGTTTTCTTCGGGTCCGTGGACCAATCGAAAAGCAAAGTTGTGCAGAAAGAATATGCAAGACAGGAGCCGTGGAAACCGTGCCTTCTACGAGCCATTGCGGGCAATTAATCGCGCGCTGGGGACAGCAGTCACGCGGGGGGCCAGCGGGTCGCGCGCTCGGGACAATGGTCGCGCGCTCGGGCCATCGATCGTGCGCTCGGACGAAGAATCCCGTGGTCGGAGCAGAGCCACGTCGGTCGTGCGGTCTGGTACCGCACGGCCCGTGCTACAGTGCGGTCGTGCGGTACCAGTCCGCACGACCGGGGCACATGGCGGCTTCTGGTGATCGCGCGCTCAACAGGGGTCCAAAATCGGAATTATTTTTGTTCGGGGGCCAAAACGGGAATTTTGGGTGCACAGGGGTCCAACAGTGTCCAAAATTCTTAGTTTATAAATATATAGAATGTACGATTTTGTTAGTAAGTCTTAGGGTAGTGCTTCGTTGGGTTTTTTAGCTTTTGGCTTTTTTCACTGTAGCTGCTTATTTTTGCACTATAGAAGTGATAGATTTTTTGGAGTAATTAAATTTAAAAAAATAAAAATAGAATGAACAGGTTATCCTATTACGAACAATGCGAACAAACTTGGGAAAAAAGAAAAGACAAACTAAGTTATCCCATTATATTTTCAGTGTGCACCAAGATCAACGGAGTTCTAAGCTTGAAAAAAAAATAAACAACTATACCATCTCCATTAGCTATTATAAAAGATGATAGATTGTGTTGGTAGTGTTTACAAAAAAAAAATTTGCAAGAAGGATAGGATAAATAAGGGCAAAAAATAACGTTAAATTGACATTAACTCCTTTTATTCTGCAAGAAATTTGATTTACTTATATAGTCCCTGTAAAATGATACAGAGAAATTATATACATAATATAGAAAAACATAATTTTTTTTGTGATCACAATACTTATAATATAAAAAATAGACTATTTTACGTAAGACCTTGAATATTTGATCTTACACATATTATGTATCTATACTACTGTATAATGCAACAATATCAAATTTTGTATTAACACACCATTCCGGCCAAGCATGTTATAATGATGCTAAGAATTCATTTCTTTCCAAAGATTTATATCATTCGTTAATCTACGCCAAATGAATAAGATACAACAGGCAAAATACGTGGGATTCACTTCTATATGCATAGGTTCGGATGCATCCAGAGCTCCTCGCCGTGACCTCTGTTTGCTCTCTATACTACTAGCCAGTGCATTTAGATTAATTATCTATTGACATTGCCAGAATATGTTAAAAACATGGTGGAACATTTCCACCACCATCTTGCTTTGGTGGCTGAATATATAAAATCAATATTTAATTAATTACACCAATTAATTTAGCTATTCAAAGTTTATTGATCGATTCTTCTCTCTCTAAAACAAGATAATTGGCCAATCTCATTTTTATAAAACTGTAAATTTTAGAGCCCATCAGAATTATGTATTTTCACTTTACCAAATATTTTCACAAAATGATAAATGGATTGTATAAAGTGGTGACATGGATAGTAATTTGATTTACAATTTTTGAAACATTTTCTTACGTAGATTCACATCGTGGAGTTGTTCTTGTTAGTAAAATTATATGTTTCATCTTCAATTTTAATTTGGTACAACATGGATTGCACATGCACATTTACTATATATGGATTTAATTTATCTATATACATTTGTGTCTAATGATTTAAATTCATCTATATTGTAAATTGCGACCTTCAATCCTACGACGAACAAAGCATGTGCATTATATTGGTTATCTACAAAGTATAAAATTTTTTATTCTTATATGTCATTAACAAAGATCATGTCATAAAACATACCAAAGATATAATATAAAATTTTCAACGCTACAAATTTCAAGTTTGTAATGACAACAAGTTCATTATAAAATAAAAAAAACAAAATTTAAATTGCATCCAATGAACAGTTCAAACAAACGTAATCAAGAAAAACAATTACAAGTTCAAGGTTCAAAATAGTACCTTAGCTAGCTCTGACGCTTGGTTTTTATGCCATTCCATGTGCTTAACTACGAAAGTAGTAACAAAATTACAACATAAATAATACAAAATATTATGCATTTATTTAAGAACTACACACACATATATGTAGGAAAATGGTTCCTATGGGTGGGTCTCTTCGGCTGCGGTTTATGACTTATGGTTATGTCTAATAGATTTTAGCTCTAGTGCAAACGCTCATGCAAATGATCTAACTAAATACTGATAAGCCATTTCAAAAAGATTGTCATAATTAATAAATCACTTCAAAAAGACGACGAAAAATTGTCCCATTTGTTTATTCGAGAAAAGTTATAAGATATATATATATACCATTACTATTATAAAAGAATGAGTTGGTGGTCGTATGTCCATTCTCCTCCAAATGTCCTATTCCTTCAACTTCTCACCACTCTCCACTTCTCAATAGATCAAAGCAACTATCTTTCATAGCATGATTATTTATACATCCAATAAATTTTGTTACAACGCACAGGCACATGACTAGTGTGTGTACAAAATCCGAAGCTAGATGCGTACTAATTTGAGTTTGAAGAGTGAAATTAGAAGATGTTATAACATATACTGAATTCACGAGACCAATCACTCCTGTGTTTGTGTTTTACCAACACTAATTCTGTAATATTTTCTATAGAAAGAAAACATCCGGATGTTGTTTATCAATACCCTTTATACAAAACATATTTTCAACGTTATAGGACGTTTACCCGGATAGATGCAGTTTTAGATAGAGGAAACATATCTTCAATATTCTCCTATAATACGCTCTGAAATCATATCTAACCTAATTACGAAAGATAACAACTCCTAGACAAGAAATGCAATTTTTGGTTAGGCAAAAGAACAAGGGTGCCTACCATAGTACACCTACCAATTCCCTGTAAACTACGCCGCCTTCTCCCTCAGCTCGAAGTTTTTGCGGCCATCAGAGCTCCACGCGTCCTCTTAGGCCCTTCACCAACTCCACCTTCTCTAAGCTCCCTTCCCCTTCGCCTCCTTATTTATAAAGCTCAGCAGCTCACTTCCATCTCCCACACACAAATACAAAGATCAACTCCACAGCTTGCACTCAATTCCATTAACGAAACAAGGCAAGGATCTCAGGGGAGAGCATAGGAGGCAAAGAAATGGGAAGCGAAGGCAGCACGAGCCCGAACGGCTGCGCGGCGGCGTGCGCAGTCTGCGGCGGCCTGGCGGCGGTGTACTGCGCGGCAGACGCGGCGGCGCTCTGCGTCCGCTGCGACGCGGCGGTACACGCGGCGAACCCCCTGGCCTCCCGCCACAAGCGCTTGCCGCTGGCGGCCGCCATGGCGACCGCGGCGGCGAACTCCGGCGTGTACGACCTCTTCGCGGCCGACGACGACGGGGGCTCCGCGGCGTCGTCCTGGCCGACGCCGGCGCAGGGGCAGGGCAGCCCCAACGACAGCTCGTCAAGCTTCACCAACGACAGCGGCGCCGAGCCGAGCCTGTTTGACCTGCTGTCCGATGTCGACCTCATGGCCTGCGGCGGTGGACACGTGCCGGACGGCGTGCCCCCCCACGGCGCTGCACCGCTGTGGCTGCAGCCCGGCCTTTCCGCGGGCGCCGCTGCGTGGACCTCGTGGTCGCCGCCGGACGCCGTCGGCGTCCCGTCCGCCGCGTCGGCGGAGAGGGAGGCGAGGGTGAGGAGGTACCGCGAGAAGCGCAAGAACCGCAAGTTCCAGAAGACCATCCGCTACGCGTCCCGCAAGGCCTACGCCGAGGCGCGGCCGAGGATCAAGGGCCGCTTCGTCAAACGTGCCGCCACCGCAGCCTCCTCGAACGCCGGCAGCACGACCGCCGAGCCGGCCAAATTCTGGCTCGCCTCCTCCGACGACGGCCGTGACGACAGCGTAGGGTTCTACGCGGACGCTGCGGCCTACGGGGTCGTCCCAAACTTCTAGAAAGTTCCAGAAACCTCGCAAGGAAAGCCGTGGAGACCTTGGTGGCCAAGGTGCTCGTGGCAATGGCGTCTTCCCAGCTCAAAACAAATTAAGAAAAGGGCACAGGCCATATCGCCATGCTAGTGGCGCCATCGTTGCGGTCGATGTTCGTGGTGAAAATCCGCCATCGCTATTTTTAACTGACGATGCGGGTTTTCGATGGGTATAATTTCGTCTCCATCAGCGAAATAGGGGATCAATGTATTGTAAGATAGCTCGTGTAGCTGTTCACCTCTAGTTTTGTTGTTAATTTGCCGTGCTAAGATAAATAAATTCTATGTGACGTCTTATGAATTGTGGCACAATGCTGTCTGTTTTATGTCATCGTTGCCGTCAAAATTCGCGGTGAAACTCCGCCATCCTAGTTATTTAACTGATGATGTGGGCGCTCGACGGGTAGAATTCCATTTCCATGAGAGGATTAGGGGATTAATGTATGGGGAATTGATCATTTGTCACTGGTAAAGATATACTAATTTAGAATTTGTTACTCGTCTCACTGACGTGTGACCTCGGAACACACGTCAGTGACACATGGAGCGGCAGGTGAGACATGAAGTGGCAAATTCTAAAATATACATCTTTACCTAGGCAGTGCTGAAATATTCCATTAATGTACTGTAGTATCTCGTGTAGCTGTTCACATCTAATCTTCGTGGTTAAATTTCCTGTGCTAAGATAATAAAATCTATGTGATTTTTTTATGAACAAATAGCTAGCGTGATGACACCAATTTTTTTAATTGAGTTTCGAGGTGTGACCTGATCATTGATGCTTTTTTGGTTGACTTGGTAATTATGCAAGCTACAGTAAAGAGTTTGTCTGTTACGGGTTTGTGGGAGTTTATCTTATCAGGAATTGTTCTTGGGATGTTTTAGGTCCTGTTTATACTCAGGACAATACGCTTGTAGGTATTCAGAGATTCATATTTCTACAAATTGCAAAAAAAAAAAAAATACATCATCAATTTGTAAGATTGAGTTGGACGCTGGATAGCCCATTGATGAATGATCCAGACTCCAGATAATAGAAAGATGGTTGGCCATTGGAGTCCACTGGAGTGAACAACTGATCTATGTTAGTTCTCCAGTATTTCGATGCATCCTCAAAACTGATGTGTAACAGTTTTGCAGTAGTTCGTCTGTCTATAAAGCCTGTTAGATAACCCATGCCTGAAGATTGTTTCAGTTACTTAGCAATGCATGTTTCTATTATTAGCTGAATACTGTTGCATTCTGTTACACGTAGCATGACTCTGAATAATGGGCACAGGAGTGGAGGTAGTGCCGAGAATAGCTCAGGCAGACCGCATTTTTTGATTGTTTGTTAAGACTTGTAATCTTTGCATATGCTCTATATATTCGGTAATATATTGCATGAAAAGCTGCCGCTTTCATTGCAGCACAAACTCTGTGTTCCAAGCGTCTTGTTTGGGTTGTGTTCATATTCTTCGTTGAGAGTTCTGATCTCGCCGGCGTCAAGCATCACCGGGAGTTTGCTAACAAGTGGTATCAGAGCCAAGTTCGTGAAGGCCTCGTTGTCGCCATGGCGTCTCCACCAAGACCCCGTGGTCGTTCATCGTCCGGGAAAGAGAAGGGTGACGGTTCCGGCAACAAGACGCCACCACGCACGCCTTCTCTGAGCCGTTCTCCACCACGCCGATCGCGCACGCGCAATGCAAGTCGCTCGCGCACCCTGGGTGCACGCCGTCTGCGGGAGGTGGTGATCGAGCGCGTCATCAGGGAGACCGGCAGCTCCGGCAACTGGCCGCAGCTGACGAAGACGAACTACAATGAGTGGTCACTGCTCATGAAGCTGAAGATGCAGGCGCGCCATCTCTGGGACGCTGTCGAGCACGACGATGCGGAGTTCCACGACGACCGCAACACGCTCGACGCGATCTGCAGTGCCGTTCCGCCGGAGATGGTGCCCACGCTCGCCACCAAGCAGACTGCGAAGGAAGCCTGGGAGGCTATCAAGATCCTCCGCATCGGCGATGACCGGGTGCGAAAGGCGACCGCGCAGAACCTTCGGGCGGAGTACGAGGCCGTCACGCTCCGCGACGGCGAGCCCATTGAAGATTTCGCTTTGCGCTTGACGGGGATCGTACAGCGCCTGGCAACGCTCGGCGACCCGGAGCCTGATCACAAAGTGGTGGCCAAGTACCTGCGAGTCGTGCGCCCACGCTACAAGCAGCTGGTAATCTCAATTGAGACCCTTCTTGATATCTCTCATCTGTCCATTGAAGAGGTAACGGGAAGGTTGAAGGCGGCCGATGATGTCGAGCCCGCGCCGGCGCAGACTGCGTGCGGCAAATTGCTACTCACTGAGGAGCAGTGGGTCGAGCGGTACAAGAGGAGGGACCAGGAGTCCGGCCGTGGCACCAGCTCCGGTGGCCGTGGCGACTCCAAGGCCGGCTCCAGCGCAGGCAAGGCCGGCCCTGACGATGTTTGCAAACGCTGCGGCAAGAAAGGCCATTGGGCCCAGAACTGTCGTGGCAAGCCCAAGACGGAGGAGAAGGCCCACACGGCCCAGGACGACGAGCCCACCCTAATGCTGGCTGTCGGTCCGATCCACGAGCGGGTGAGCTCATTCCCCTCCGAGCAGCCGCCGACCGCTCCGGCGCTCACCCTGGCACCGCCCGCTCTGCCGCTCACCACCCAGGCGCCTCTCGCTCCGTCGCTCACCCAGGCGCCGCCCGCTCCGCCGCTCACCCAGGTGCCGCCCGCACCACCGCTCTTGCAGGCGCTGCCGGGTTCTTCGCTCCCTCAGGCGCCACCAGCTCCACCGCTCTCTCCAACTCAGGGGCCAAGCGATGGCACTGTCCTCCACCTCATCGAGAAGAAAGTCTTCGCTGCCTTTGACGCCGAGGAAGACCGGGATCCGCAGCGCTGGATCCTAGACATCGGGGCGTCCAATCATATGTCGGGGTCGCGCACAGCCTTCGCCGATCTCGACACCGGCGTGACTGGGTCTGTGCGGTTCGGAGACGGCTCCGTCACGCGGATCGAGGGGAGTGGCACCGTGCTCTTCTCCTGCAAGAATGGAGAGCACCGGTCGCTCCCCAATGTCTACTACCTGCCGCGGCTGACCGCCAACATCATCTCTATCGGCCAGCTCGACGAAGGCGGGTACCAGGTGCTCGTGGAGCAAGGCATGATGCGCATCCGGGATGAGGAGAGGAGGCTGCTCGCCAAGATTCATCGCAGTCCCGGGCGGCTGTACGTGCTCGACGTCACCATTGCACGTCCAGTCTGTCTAGCGGCGCGCTCGGACGAGGATGCCTGGCGCTGGCACGCTCGCTTCGGCCACATCAATTTCGCCGCGCTGCGGAAGATGGGGCGTGAGACGCTGGTGTGAGGCCTACCACTGCTAACTCAAGTCGAGCAGGTGTGCGAGGCCTGCCTCGTCGGCAAACACCGACGTGCCCGGTTCCCGCAACAGGCACAACAGCACTCCAAGGAGGTTCTCCAACTTCTTCACGGTGATCTCTGTGGTCCAATCACGCCGCCAACGCCCAGTGGGAATCGGTACTTCCTCCTCCTTGTTGATGACTACTCACGCTACATGTGGCTTTGCCTGTTGCCGTCCAAGGACGCCGCGCCCGCTGCCATCAAGCGCGTCCAGGCAGCGGCAGAACGCAAGACAGGCAAGAAACTCTGCGCGCTCCGCACGGACAGAGGAGGAGAGTTCACCGCCGCCGACTTCAACGACTACTGCGCCGAGTTAGGCGTGCGACGCGAGCTGACGGCGCCCTATTCGCCCCAACAAAACGGTGTCGTCGAGCGCCGCAACCAATCTGTTGTGGGCACGGCACGCAGCATGCTGAAGGCCAAGGGGCTCCCCAGCGTGTTTTGGGGGGAGGCCGTCACCACGGCGGTCTACCTCCTCAATCGCTCTTCAACCAAGAGTCTTGGCGGCAAAACCCCGTACGAGCTGTGGACTGGCAGCACACCGGCGGTGCACCATCTCCGCACGTTTGGGTGCGTCGCTCATGCCAAAGTGACCACGCCGAACCTCAAGAAGCTCGACGACAGGAGTCGGCGCATGATCTTCATCGGGTACGAGCCCGGATCAAAGGCCTATCGAGTCTACGATCCAACAACCAGGCGTGTCCATGTGAGCCGTGACGTCGTGTTCGACGAAGCGGCACAGTGGGCGTGGACAGGGGAGCACGACGACACAAGCAACGACTTCGTCATCGAGTACAGCCCCGGAGAAGATTCTGGGCGGGTCATCGTGACGACCACGACGACAACCTCCAGTACATCGCCTGCTGCACCCTCACCGATGAGCTCTTCTTCAGCAGCAGCATTCCCCGGCGGGTCGCCAGCCGGGCCATGGTCACCTGGCACCTCTGCATCGAGCTCTCCTACACCAGCAGCTCCACCCCCGATCGAGTTCGCCTCGCCACCAGCAGGGGGAGACAGTGCCTACCTCGACGCCGATCACGACGACGCGCCCCTACGATTCCGCACCGTCAACAATCTTCTGGGGCCGGCTGCGGCACCCGGGCAGGTCGCTCGTGCCCTGGCGGAGGAGAACCTGATGCTAGCAAGCGAGGCGGAGCCCTCCACCTTCGAGGAGGCGCAGCAACATGACTGCTGGCGCCACGCGATGCTCGATGAGATGACGGCCATTGAAGCCAACGGCACCTGGGAACTGGTTGATCTACCGCCGTGCGTACGCCCGATCAGCCTCAAATGGGTGTACAAAGCCAAGAAGGACACCGCGGGCAACATCAGCAAGTACAAGGCGCGCTTGGTAGCTAAAGGCTACGTTCAGCAACAAGGGATTGACTTCGACGAGGTGTTCGCGCCGGTGGCAAGGCTGGAATCTGTGCGGCTCCTGCTGGTGCATGCTGCCAGTGAAGGATGGGCGGTTCATCACATGGACGTCAAGTCCGCTTTTCTGAATGGCGATCTGCTGGAGGAGGTTCATGTGTTGCAGCCACCAGGTTTCGTCCGCGTCGGGCAGGAGCACAAGGTGCTGCATCTTGTCAAAGCTCTCTACGGTCTCCGGCAAGCGCCAAGGGCGTGGTACGCCAAGCTGGACGCTTCACTCGCGTCGCTTGGGTTCCACAGAAGCAGCTCGGAGTACGCCGTCTATCTCCGCGGCACAGGAGCACACCGCCTCATCGTGGGGGTGTACGTTGACGATCTCGTCATTACGGGCAGCAGCTCCAACGACATCAAGCAATTCAAAGAAGAGATGAAAGGCACTTTCCAGATGAGCGACCTCGGACTCCTACACTACTACCTCGGTCTGGAGGTGGTACAGTCAACAGAGGGCATCATGGTGAACCAGAGTGCCTTTGCAGCCAAGATTCTTGAAGGTGCAGGGATGGGAGGCTGCAATCCCAGCTCCACCCCAATGGAGACCAGACTCAAGCTCAGTAAGTCAAGCACTGCTCCTGCTGTTGATCCTACCATGTACAGGAGTGTTGTGGGTTCCCTACGCTATCTGGTGAATTCAAGACCGGATTTGGCGTACTCCGTTGGTTACATCAGCAGATTTATGGAGAAGCCCACCACTGAGCATTTGGCAGTAGTCAAGAGGGTTCTTCGGTACATCGCCGGGACCCTGAACTTAGGCTGTCAGTATAAAAGGAAGAATGGAGTGGTTCAGCTTCGTGGTTTCAGTGACAGGTGATGTGGACACTCACAGGAGCACCACTGGAGCACTCTTCTTCCTTGGAGAAAATTTGATTACCTGGCAATCACAAAAGCAAAAGGTTGTAGCACTCTCATCTTGTGAAGCTGAATATATTGCCGCTACTACTGCTGTCTGCCAGGGAGTATGGTTGGCGCGCCTCCTTGCAGAGCTCCGAGGAGAACAGGTGGGCGCCTTCCAATTGAAGATCGACAATCAATCCGCGATCATGCTCAGCAAGAACCCTGTCTTCCACGATAGAAGCAAGCATATTGACATCAGGTACCACTACATTAGAGAGTGTGTTGAGGAAGGCAGGGTGATGATCAAGTCTGTTGGGACTCATGAGCAGCTAGCGGACATTCTGACGAAGGCCCTTGGACGCGATCAGTTCATACAGCTACACGCACGCATTGGCCTCGTCGATGTCAAACAATCTCGCAAGGTTTAGGGGGAGTTTTGTTAGATAACCCATGCCTGAAGATCTGAAGATTGTTTCAGTTACTTAGCAATGCATGTTTCTATTATTAGCTGAATACTGTTGCATTCTGTTACACGTAGCATGACTCTGAATAATGGGCACAGGAGTGGAGGTAGTGCCGAGAATAGCTCAGGCAGACCGCATTTTTTGATTGTTTGTTAAGACTTGTAATCTTTGCATATGCTCTATATATTCGGTAATATATTGCATGAAAAGCTGCCACTTTCATTGCAGCACAAACTCTGTGTTCCAAGCGTCTTGTTTGGGTTGTGTTCATATTCTTCGTTGAGAGTTCTGATCTTGCCGGCGGCAAGCATCACCGGGAGTTTGCTAAGAGCAACTCCAGCAGTAGCCCTCAAAACAGGGCCCCTACTTTTTATTTGAGAGCTCCCCCTACTTTTGAGGGCCCTGTTTTCTGGGCTGCACTCCAGCAGGAGCCCTCAAAACAGGGCCCCTACTTCTCAATTCCATCTATTTCCTCACACACTATATGCATGTGTATGGGACAAAAGCACAATACATAATAAAATATTTATGATTTCACAATGAGGGACAATATTTAAATATATGAATTCAAATACGAATATTCAAATTTAAATTCAAATTTATTTCGAATTTAAATTGAAAGCACAAAGTTCATCACATAACATTCAAATTTGTTTCAAATTCAAATACGAATATTCAAATTTATTCCGAATTTAAATTGAAAGCACAAATATGAATTCAAATACGAATATTCAAATTTAAATTCAAATTTGTTCCGAATTTAAATTGAAAGCACAAAGTTCATCACATAACATCCAAATTTAAATTCAAATTTGTTCCGAATTCAAATACGAATATTCAAATTTGTTCCGAATTTAAATTGAAAGCACAAAGTTCATCACATAACATTCAAATTTAAATTCAAATTTGTTCCGAATTCAAATACGAATATTCAAATTTGTTCCGAATTTAAATTGAAAGCACAAAGTTCATCACATAACATTCAAATTTAAATTCAAATTTGTTCCGAATTCAAATATGAATTCAAATACGAATATTCAAATTTAAATTCAAATTTGTTCCGAATTTAAATTGAAAGCACAAATGTTCCACAAAAAAACGAGGAAAGCTGAAAAATGAGGGCTAGAGTAGGGGGCCCCTAGGAATGAGGAGTGGGAGGGTGATTTGAGGGCCTCCTCAAATTTGAGGGCTCTAGTAGGGGCTCTGCTGGAGCTCGTTTTTTGGCTCAAGCCCTCAAATTTGAGTTTTGAGGGCTCAAGTAGGGGCCCTGCTGGAGTTGCTCTAACAAAGCCATCTTCTCATGTATAGCCTGCACTAAACGATGATTCATTGATGCCATCGAATTTTCGGTCGTATGGTGTTCTCAGTTAGGTTCACTACACTAAAATGTTCAGAAATACTTCGACCAAGGTGGGTCTACTTGTCGGCGACTGTGAGTAAGCATATGTACTAGTGTACTACTGTTCATGAGCTAACAAATGCTACGCTAAGGGTTCATTTGGATGGATACGGATTAGACCCAATCTCTGGGCCTAATGTGTAACAATCCAGACAAACCCTAAATGGGCCCAAATTTCTCAAGAAGCATTCACAGGAAAATGCAAAGATGGCACATAGCAACACCATGAAAATCATTTATGCTCATCTATACTCTTACCTCAACTGAGATATGGTCGAGCCAGCAGTGGATACGTATTCAAAATGTCCTTCCTAATTTACACGGTTACATCCCATTATCCCAAGCATCTAAGGCTCCATAAGACCAAAACCCAAGAAAGTGACATAAGAGATAGAAAATAGCAATTCCATGGAAAGAATCCATACCAACACCAGATAAAGTAAGTGCCTATTACAGAGAGCAAGATTCAGAAAACATGGTGCAATCATCCATGTCGTCAACCTCGTCCTCCGGAATGTTCCATTTCTCGGGCTCCTTTAGGCACTCATCAGTAGACAGGAAATGCAGCACCTGAAATGTGGCATTTGGTCACCAGTTAGCATTTCACAAGATGTAACAATCTGTCAGCCAGATCAGCTAGTGAGTTGATGCATGGTACCTCGGCCACTGAGAGCCGCCACGTTGCGGGTCGCATAATGCAGCGCGACGCGACGGCAACCATCCTCTTCAGCTGATCCTTGTCATAGTCATCACCTAGGTTCGGGTCTGCAAGTTCAGTCACTTGCCCAGCCTCCAAAAGTGGCTTTGCCTAGACAACAAGAACCAGTCGTATATATATATGTGAACTGTTCTTCGGTAACTATTGTTTCTGTTTCACTTATTTTAGTCTTTTCATTCAAGTGACGCTCACCCACTGAAGAAGGCTAAGCTTGGAGCAGTCAATAGGCCTCCTTCCAGTGACAATCTCCAGCAGCAGAACTCCAAAAGCAAAGACATCAGTTTTTTCGTCGACGATGCCCTGCATGAAGTATTCTGGTGCCAAATACCTGCTCACAATTCATATGGACCTGTTAAATATTCAATTGACACAATGTATCTGCAGTACTACTTTAGACACCAGTATACAGTGCTTACCCAAATGTGCCTTCTATAGGTATGACAGAGTGATGAGTCCACTGCTTGGGAAGCCACTTTGCCAGTCCAAAGTCCGAAATCTGTTGCAGAGACAACACTCATCTTTATTAAATCACATCATATTGATTCAATTTGATTTCATTATCGTGCAATTCAAAAGATTTTATGCATTGTAGATAGTACTCGACTGACTGTTTTGTTCTTTAGATTACAAGGAGGATCATCATTTGGGGGGGGGGGGGGGGGGGATGGGTTTACCTGAGGTTCATATTCATGGCCGAGAAGTATATTGGAGGCCTTGATGTCACGGTGGATGATCCGATGCTTGCAAAACATGTGCAGATACTGCAAGCCCCTCGCAACGCCTACCGCAATCTTGTACCTCAAAGGCCATTCAAGGATTTTCCCACTCTTCCCTGCAAAATTGATTTTTTTGTCACATGGTTATTGACAAAATCTCCAGATTAGCTCTGAATAATACTACTGATTGAAATTCGATACCGTGCAGAGCAGATGCAAGTGTTCCATTTGCGCAGAATTCGAATACCAGATACAGGCCATTCTCAATGCAGCATCCAAGCAGGTAAGCTGTGTTTGGGTGGCAGACATGCCTTTGGATCCCTAGTTCTGTCAGGAACTCCTTCTCCTTCTGCTCACTGGGCTTGCCTTTTGCCAGTCTCTTCACAGCTACACATTGGCCATCAAATAGGATGCCCTTGTACACTTCTGCATAGCCTCCTCTGCCCGCCATGTTATCTATGGGAAACCATCAGCCAGATTACAATTTTACAAATTTGTCATGATATGAAATTTTGTAAATTGTTTAGGTCATCCAGAACAGTAATTCAGAAATACTCATCACATGAAACACTTGAAATATTTACCTGGATGGAAGTCATTGGTAGCAACTGAAATCTCTTGATAGCTGTAGCACTTCCAGGCAGGCTTCTGATCCTCAGTATACATCGAACAAACGTCGCTGCCCTTCATGCTATCATCGTCGATGGACCTTAGGAATGGAAGCCAGAGCTTCATGTCTGACAACCGCCTCCAGATGCCATTGTGCCCTTGCCGGCTCACCTCATTGCTAGATGTGCTATAGCACTCTTCAGTGACTTGATGCTCCCCTTCCTCCGGTCCGTCAAGAACCGCTCTCGGTGAGCTCTTGTCCTCGGTGCCTTCGCTTGTAGATTGAGCCAGCTTTCGCATCGAGTTTGATCTAAGTAGCTTATGAAGTGGTGGAAATCTTCTACTCCATGTTGAGCTTGAGGAGATGTTGCTGTCTGCTCTTTCACTGTCAGAATTAGTACATGAACAGACATTCGTCAAGCAGTTCAGAAATATGACCAAATGTTCTCACCATCAAATGACTGGGACTTAAATCGAGTGCTACTTTGCGGTAGGCCTTCCCTTCCAATGGCAATCACTGAGCAGTTTTTTGGGGCATGCATGAAGCAGTAGTTTGCAGCCTCAAAATGATTCCTGGTATGGTAGCATCTGTAACATTCAGTGTTCTGGGCTTCTAATTAACAGTAGCAAGAGAAATGGCATTGGCAGTACTAAGAGTAATGTATGGTCGGAATTACTCTTGAGATGCATACAAACTACATATTAAATTAACAATAATACAAACAGAAAATTTCAGCTCCACGTATGAACATTAACAGAGAAGTAGCTTACTGATATTACCTATGATAGTCATTTCTTGATCTCCCAACAATAAGGACATTTGCATCAGTCAATGCAGCTTCTCGTGTCAGGGCTCTCCCAATGTTTGAGCTGCAAATCACCTTAGCCTCCAAATTGACCTGAAGAAATAAAATCGGAGGATACGGATTAGTCCCATAATGCAAAATAATTCTCACGATTGGTTTCAGCTTGACTTAAACAGCAATCACAGAATTTTAAGTGACACTACAATATCCCAAATTGCCAATAGTACCGAATACAAGTACATGAAGAAAAATCAAAGAAAAAAAGGGACAAATTCAGACCACAGTACAAATCATGACTTTTTTTTAGTCCAGCTTCACCTAACAGCTGAAAAGACACATGATAAACCTGACAGAAAGGGGCACCAAACTAACACTAATGAGCACAAACTTTGCTTCCAAGCTCCCACTGCACTGTGTTCACCAAAAGGGAAAAACAATAATTGGACCTAAAATCAACAGAAAAGAAAGAAAATATGCAAGAAGGAACCAAAGAAAGAAAGAAAGAACTGAACTGAACATGGGTATCATGTTTGTATCCCCAATTTACTAAAGATCATCACAAAATAACCACCAATCAATTATATGAAAAAAAACATAGGTACAAGTCAAACAAACTGAATTGGGTGTGCTCTTGATAAATTTTCACCTGTTTAGCCTCACATGTCTCCACAAACTCCCCAAGCATGTAGATGACAAACGCGTTCGCCTTCTGCAGCCTGTTCTTCCTTCCCCACCCTCCTGCCACAAACCACAGCATAGCACAGCCATAAACACCGACACAACATCAACAATCCATGCAACAGCAAGAAGGAGAAGAATTCAATCACACACACACACACACACACACACACACACAAAAACGCAAAACAAGGCAAATATACAATTTCAGTTACCGAGAACATGAACCGCAACGACGGAATCATTGGGCCTCGCGACGACCCTGATCGCCCACGACAGCAGCTCCGAGCATCCCCGGGAGTTGTTCGGCACGCCCACCAGTATCCTGGAGCCAAGGAGCAGGCGACGTCCATCACTGCACTCCTCAATGGTGTCCATTGTCTAGGCCTCCCCCTCCGCTCCCTCCCTCAGCTCCTAGCCGCTACCTAGTGGCACCGTTCGTTGCGACGACGATGACGGCCACGACAACGACAGGGATTTGTGGGAGGATGCAAGCATGACATGGTGATAGATATGGGAGTGCAGTGTAGTGAAAAGGTGGTTAGTTAGTTGGAGGGGTAGTTAGTTGGAGGTAGTGATGGCCATTAGCTAGCTCTATGCCCTGTGGGCGACCACCATGGGATGGAAGCAGAAGCACTGGCCAATCGCCATGGCATTACAAAAATTGGGGTTGCTTAGGACTGAAGATGCGTGCAGGTACAAAGATGGGTAGAGCTGGGAGCAAAATGCCAACCTGGGATTGGTACCTGATTCTGATTGGATCCTGCAGTATTAACTTGAGCTGTGCTGTACTTGGATTGGTACCCGATCTTATCTCACAGTACTGTTGAAACAACCCTCACTTTTACTGGGCATAAATTAGCATATTTAAATTAATCAAAATTAATTAAGCAGCAAATGAGACAGTTACAATTAACTCAATTACAAAATAATGGGGGAGTTCCAAAGCATTTGAATAATATAAGAACACAAATGATACGACTAAACCATAATACAAAGATAGTTTGCGTCATAAAAGGTTACGAGGGTACAATATATGTCAGAATACATTATATATTCTCAACCACGTATAACAGGCATTTAATTGTAAATTGGAGTAGTAAATGAAAGTTGCCTGTGACGGTAGGGAGTGAGTCGGTGCCAAAAATCTACATTGGGAAAATCAAACCAAAATATGGAAAGAAACTGACCAGAAAAAAGTAAGAGAGAAAGTAGATTGCTGTCAGTACCCTCTCCAATCCAAATGCTTAGGGTATCGCTTATCAAGATGCCGGTGGTTCGGGGCTAGTCGACACCTCTCACTATAGTGGGGCCTCACCATCCCGTGGAAACCATACCAAAACCCACTTTAACCTCACCATACTTACCACGATTAGAGAAAACCGAGCCACACTACCAGAAAAACCCCAATGACTGTTGGTCAATATGGAGTAACCTCCTTTTCACTATGCACAATAGAATGTGAGAGGGAGGAGGATATTGCGCGGAGAGAGAGAGAGAGAGAGCACATTTTCATCCATCTTCCCTGAGCCACCAGAGTAAGCTCACACAACACCCCAAACTCCACCACATCTCCTCCCAAATCCAACCCAAGAGGAGATAAGAGAGGGAAAGAATGAGGGCTTCAAGCCGCCATGTCGGAGTTGGGGAAGGAGGATGTAGCACCCTGAAATTGGGGAAACAAACAACAGGCCCATCTCTATCTCTAACTTTATCCTCTCTCTCTCTATATCTCTCCCACCCCTCTCTCTCCCTCCAAAACGAACTCTCGTTTTATCTCTCGTGTTCTCTCTCTCCCTTCATCTTTGGCGGCGGCAGTCACGGTTGCCGGGGGCGGCGGGTCACGACAGTGGAGGTGGCCTTGGTGGCGGCAGCTGCGAGCATGCGAAGGCGCGGCACCGGCGACGACGGGCGGTGCACGAGCCAGGCGCATTGGCAACGGGAAGTGGGGGCCGGCCGCAGTGGTGGCGCATGGCGCCCAAGCGATGCAAACCGAGGTGGCAATGGCTGCGGTAGCGGTGCGCAGGTAGGCACGGCGGTGCAGGTGGGCGAGCAGCATGGCTGGTCGAGGCGGTGTCAGGCTAGGTGGCTCCGCCGGGCGGTGCGGTAGGCCGAGGCGGCGTCGGGTGGCGCGTAGGCCGGAGATGGCGTGGCCGACCGAGGGGCGCCGCTGGTGGCAGGCAGCGTGTGGCCACGCGCGGTGTGGCTTGGAGGTGGCGCATGGCCAGCGAGCGGCGTGGCCTGGAGGCGGCGCATGGGGCCGGTAGGCGGTTGGCCGAGGCGCCTTGGCCGGAGGGCGGCGGCGGTTGGCCAACCGGAGGCGGGGGTGGCTGGCCGGAGTGACCGGTGACTTTATCACAGTCACGTGGTTCGGCCATCCGGATGCGCAGCCGAATAGCGTTTCGCACGGTGTTTTTCCTAGGCCATGTATTGGGCCGTGGTTCGTTTGGCCAAACAGCGAGTCACCCGGCTGAACAGCGATTCACACGACGAATCCTTGCTAACGTTCACATGTGGCTTTCGAGGGAATGTTCAGACAGTTGCGCACCCCGGATCCTTCGTGCAACGAGTTCGCTGAACGTGCTCAAGGTAGGTACCTTGCGACCATGACCTTTCTGTTTCACATATCATGTGGTTCCAGATTTCTTGTTACCTTGTCATTGAGCATAATTATCATATCACTCATACTTCTTGGCTAATAACATATCACTAATGATACCTAGCTAATATCATATCACTATCGATACTTGGTCAACATCATATCATTAAAAGTTACCTAGCTATTGACATATTACTAAACCTTACCTGGTTAGTGTCATATCACTAAAGCTTATCTGGTCAATATCATATCATTAATGCTGTCTGGTGATTATCAAATCGTTCATGTTTGCTTGGTTATAGACTTTTAATATTGTATTCATACCATGATATTCTAGGTTGTTTTGTTTCACCGCTTTTATGTTCATTAGGATGCTCATTTAAAATGTTCTAGAGTTCATGCTTTTAATTAGTGATTTAGAATCTGCTTAAATCGTTAATGGGGGGTACCATATGAACATGTTTTAACTTAGGTTTAAATTATTGATACTCTTTTGATATTATGGCTGCTATGTTTTAGTTTTCTAATATTATGTTCCAATAATTGTATGATGTTGTATTTGAGCCATGAAGGATGTATGTATTAAACCTGTTAATCTGACTAATAATCACTTATCACATAATAAAACTTGATTGGTTGATATCCTTGCGTGAGCTATATTATAATACCTTTTTAGGTTGACTCCTATATCACTATCACCTTATCATTATTCCATATCGCCCTCATATTAGAAACTATGTCTTTCCATTTTTCACCCTAGCACATCTTTGCACTTCTCATAACTTTATTGTAATCTTATCCTCGCCATCTCTTAGTTTCCTTAAATTCATACTATATGATCTATCCATGATGTATCAGTTACTTTATCACCATATTATCATTCCCTAGTATCCTCATATCGGAAATCATGTTTCTCTATTTCCAACCTTAGCAAATCCTTTCACTTCTCTTGATATTATCTTAGCTTTCTCTTAGTTCCCTTAAATTGACACCATATAACATGTTAATAATATAACGGTTACCTGGTCTGGGATTATCCACATATAGGGGAGATTTCCACCTATCTGGTAACGTACGGGGGGCCATACATTTTCGTTACTCAGGATATTACACCCTGTCGGTGGTTATATAGTCGAGGACGATGCCGTGCCTTACTATTCTCGTATAACCGGGTATGTGGAGAGTAATCGACAGTGCCTTTGTCACAACTTGCTAAATAACAATTATCCCGGTTGACCAGATGACAGTTACCTGGCCTGGGGTCATCCACATATAAGGGAGATTTTCACCCACCTGGTAATGTACGGGGGCTGTACATATTCGTTATTCAGGATATTACACCCCGTTGGTGGTTATACAGTCGAGGACAATGGTGTGCCTGACTATTCTCGTATAACCGGGTGTGTGGGAAGTGATCGCTGGTGCCATTGTCATAACATGCTAAAATAATATTTATCTTTAATGCCACTGTTCCTGTGATCTCTATCTCTAATCTATATCAGTGTTTTCGATAACCTAGCTTCATTGCACTTAACCTGTATCAGTTGCTTGCTTGCTTGCTTGTTCTTTGCATATCTTGCTTGCATTACTTGTCCTTTACTCATTTTATTGCGACCATTGTTGGGTACTTGCTGAGATTTTCAAATCTCACACTTGCTTTTTTTTCATTCTCAAGTAAAAGGCCAGTAGAGTGATAGCATCATGCATGGGTGGGAGCACTCGAGTTTTCATCACCGTGGCTTGCCACTATTTGCTGTTTTATTTGTTCTTATTTGGTTAGAAGTGGACTAGTCCTATATTTCAAACATTTATTTCAGTGTCTGTTAGTTCTCTATTAACGTACTTTTAAAAGTTTCAATTTTCTCGTGATTTCTATTATTGCTTTATTATTATCTTCCACTTTGGCCATGATGTTCCATAATCGTATCCCATATAGTTATGTGGGGTGCTACAGAGAAGGAAGTAGAAGAGTAACAGGGGAAGAATCGAGGAGGAGAAGGTGAGACACGCCTTCGGTGGCCCTAGATCGAGAAGGGGCTGAAACCAGTGGAGGCCAGGGAGAAGTCAAGTCACTCAGGAAAGTATGTGGGGGGAGGACCACATCCACTATCCCAGCATTAACACAACCAAATCGGGTAAAGTACCCTACATTTTTGTCCCTTCCACCTCAAATCTTCTTGTAAATCGCTTCATTTCATGGGTGGTGCTAGCAAATCGAGTAGGAGATAGCAAGGGAAAAGGGGTTGGGATGCTTTACCTTGGCCAGATAGAGCCGTGACAGTAGCGTTGCCAGCTCACAACAGTGAGGGCCGAACTAGGGATGGCCGCCTGTACGCTCCTAGCGGATTCTGTTATGCTCCTCATCACATGCAAAATCACCTAGCCCCATCACAACTTTCTCAACCATGAAGTTGCACCATCGCCTCCAAACCCTAGGCCAAATCAACCCAGTACAAACTTAAAATGAAAATAATCCATAATAATGCAAAAATATGAAAAGATAGAATTGGGGTTAGCTCTGGAATAGAAGGGAGGTGTAGATCCGGTGGGGCTGCACCTAGATCCACCACTGCTGGCACTGGATCTGGCCAGAGGTGGAGGAGGCGCGGGAACCACAAGGAACTTGGGGGGGGGGGGTGACGACAACGTCTGGAAGTAGAGCGCCCGATCCAGTGGAGCCGCATCTACATTCACCATCATCGGTGCTGGCGGTCGACGGTGGAGGGGAGGTGTCGCAGGGACCACGGCGGAGGCATGAGCGCCAGAGGTGATGCGTTGGTAAAGAGAGAATGGGAGGTCGGTAGAGGGGAGTGTGTATGTGGTTCAGCCATGGGTGAGCCGAGCAAGTCAGGCGTGTGAGGAGTGTTGGGCCGGTTAAAGAGTTTGGGCTATGCATGAGAATGGATTAGGACTATTTGGGACCATTTGAGGTCAAGCTAAAACCAAGTGGAATAAATCCCAGAAAATGATATATAAACTTAATTGAGGTCTCAACGCTATAATATGACACAACTGTTTTATTGAATCAAATTTCTTAAGCCATAAAATACACTCAATGCAAAGGGTAAACTAGGGATGGAAGGGAAACTTTACAAGCCGTAGTTGAGATAGAGGCATACTACATGAACCAAGGAAAGCTTGCCTTTGATCATTTTGAGTAGTTTATGTTACTTAAGAAAAAAATCCTCTTACATAATATATTATTACCTGTTGCATTAAAGTGCCTTTTTCAAAGAAATGGTGGTTAAAGGAGAAAAGAAAAGTGTTTAAAGGAGAGCAGATCCAACTAAAGGAGTAGTTGGACTATAAGCTATGTATAATAGGAGGGTAGAGGATACCCTGGTTAGGTAGAGAATGGGCGGGTTTGGGACTCAACATATGGTTATAATATAAGGACTAAACAACTCTCACTCAAGTATGGAGTCGTATTTATCGTATCAACCATTGCCTTGTTTTGATGAGCAAAAAATGTTACCCTACAACACTGTTATATTCTCCAAGAGGGTTTATAGTATAAATGGGTGGTTTTGGAGGATACCAGAATGAGAGCAGGCCCAGAAATGGTGGATCCAAATAGGTGGACCCAGAATCGGTATAGAGCCCATAAGTGGTGAGCCTGGTGCCTATATTTAGCACCATTGAGTGCGGGTGAGGGGTAGACTACCTTCGTTCAATGACTATTTATAGTCAGGTGGAGATATACTAACGAAACTAAGGGGACACATTTTGTACTCTAACTCAGCACCGCATCTAAGAAAATGCGGATGGCCCAATTGCGAGGAGCTTAGAGTAGTTATGGGTAAAGTGAAACAAGTCTACGCAGTGCTAACTAAACCTTGAATTCATGGCTATCTCCTAGACTACGTAGTGCTAACTAAACCTTGAATTCATGGCTATCTCCTAGATTGAAGGCTACGGGGACCGACTGGAGGTCTTTCTCTTCACCAAAGTGGTTAGTAGTATTTGGAATACTAAAATACACAATTTCTCTTTTAGTTTAGCAACTTAATTTAGTAAAGTTGGAGTGGAATAGGAAACATGATTATGAAGAGATTAGTCATACAAATTGTACATGTTGCTAAGAATGCTTGCTGAGTATGTTGTACTCACTCCTACTATTAAACTCCTTTGTTAGATCTCAGTCTGGCTGGGGATTACCTCGTGTTAGGAGTGGGGTTCACAGGCCAGAGGATGTCGCGTGGGGCGAGGGTGATCATATCAAGAACCTTAGGGAGATGGGCGCCTTATTCAGCAGTTGGGATGAATAGACACCCTTTAGTGCCCCATCTTGGAGAGTCAGGGTATAAATAATTCGTGTATCCATTTGTTATCAAGTATATGTATAAGTAGGACCTAGGATTGAACTTCTGTTTTAGTGTTTTATGATATTGTTAGTCAGTGATTAGTCTATTAAAGTCTTTAGCCCTGAGTGGCTGGTTATTGTAACAATGCATTGCCTCTAGTTATTGCTCCTTTGCAAAACTCTAGTATGACTTATTATTCGATAAGACAGTGTTCCATTGAAATAATAATCCATGGACTAGTATCATATTCTAATGATAATAATACGGGTCATCACAACTATTAACTTGAGTGATCTTGAGGTGTAGTTAAATGTAATTGAAAAATCAAAATAGATTAATAGATAGATTGATACCTTGATCAAATCAAGAACCAATAAAAGTAGTGCAAGTAGAATTCGTGGTCCTTTTTTATTGGGAGCAAATAGGACAGTAACACATCCATTCTACAATGTCGATCGATTTGACTTGGTAGTTGAGTAATTTAATTGTTAGCTTGGTAGTAAAGCATGAAGTTGTCCATTGAGGATATGCTTGACTCGCTTGATGGAGATATTAGTCTGAGAAAGCAACTGTTTTCGGTTTTGAACCGTTAAACGTAGCTGTTTGAGAAGTCACATCAGCAGCTTTCAACATAACAGAACACTCAGGCCGTGCATTACCCAGATTATGTGCCACACTTATTTCCAACCAAATTTGTGCTAGTCATATGGTAATGACAAAAGAAGTTGCAGATGTCTGAAAAATAAAAATACTCTATCAAAGAAAGGAACCGGTCCGCCTAGATGCGAGAAACTCCTGACAGAACTTGGTATTTTCCAAATCTTCAAGGGAATCAACTAGCACCTCAGTGAATAATATTGCTAGTTATTACTAGATCATATTTTCAATTCACACATTCTTGGGTGTATGTGTAATTGGGGTTTATAGGTCGCCCCAATTATCCAGCTCCATATTATCAGAGAAAAAACTTCTCGAGTTTTTAAAATAATTAGTTACCCATATAATTCCCGTCTGCTACATTTGCATGGTTTGTCATCCAAGGGGTTTTACCCACGAAATAGCTAAGATCTCAGAAACCAAAATTAACTCAGTCATGCAAGTACATGACACCAGAATTAGTACCAGACTTCACCTTGTTATCATAAAACCCAAACCATGCCATTTAATTTGAAAAAAAAAGCTCATAAAACTGAGACTGAGATCGAGTGGCCATTGGGTGGTAGAGACTAGAGAGGGAGAGGCTTGTTTAGGGTGGAAGCAAAGGAAAGACTCACTGGTAGAATGCAGTGGAGGGAGGGCTCCTATTTCTGCTCTCTCTTGGCAGTGAAGTCAGTGGAGGGAGGCATGAGTAGGAGCGGCTTAAGTTGAGCTAGGCGGTGATCATGGCCAAGGTCCACACACACGCATGCCTGGTAGGGTCTCTCGCTCTATTGCGGCAATGGGACATTTGGCTACCACATAGGCACTTAGGGTTGTGCCAAATCTTCCATTCCTTTGGAGGGTACGTAATTATTGGTGCTGATTGTGTGCGGTCGATCTTTAGAGGTTTCTTAGCTTCTTTCTCACTTACAAGGAGATGATGATCATGGCGTAACGATGTGGTGGGGCCCACGTTCCACACACAAGCCTACGCTAGGCCTTCTGGATGAGAGCTCTGCTCGATCAAGTAGTGTGAACATTGGATAATAATGTGGAGGGTACCTTCTTCAGTGGGATCATCCCTAATTTTTAGGGACATTCTTTGGAAGGGTATATAATAAGAAATAGATTAATAAAAGGGATTCTACCTCAATTCCTAAATTATATGGGCTCTCCCAATCCGGATATTTGCAAGAAAATAACTATTATTCCTTTTAAATACACTATCATTTCAAGTTAGCCAGCATGGTGAAATTGGTAGACGCGTTGCTCTTAGTAAACAGTGCTCAAGCATCTCGATCAACTAGTGTGTGTACCTCTTGAGTATTGAGTAATGAAAATTGAGGAGGGAGGGTTACTTCACGAATCATCCCTAATTTTCAGGAAAACTCATTTAAATTGTATATAATAAGAAATAGATTAATAAAAGGGATTTTACGTCAATTCCTAATGTAATACTAGGAAAAAATGAGAGTAAGGGATCGGAGTTTTGGGCCGCTTTGGCCCATCCCAACCAAGCCAAGCACCCTATTAAAGACAAGGCAGGCCAGCTACCCTAGCCAAGCCGCTGTCGCTGCCTATTTTCTCTGCTCGCTTCCCCGTGCGCACCTCCCCTCCGTGCGGTAGCTGCCGTGTCCTCCCTTGTTGCCACCTCCAGCTCTGCCGCTTCATCTCGACCCTGCTCCCCTATATCGCGCCCCCGCACCGCCACACGCCACTCATCGCCGCCTACTAGTTCTGTTGTCCTCCAGCCAAGCCGTCGCTCAATTGCATGTCGCCACCCCTAACCCATCTTGTCCCTTGTTCCCTCGCTGTGCACCACCCCTGCCTCTTGACACGTCGAGCTCATCGGGCAAGGGGAGGAAGGAAGGAGAAGGGGAGGGGAGTGTCCGAGGGAAGGAGGAAGAAGAGGAGCCGACCAAAGGAAGGGGAGAAGAAATAGGAAGAAAGGAAGAAGGAAGGGGACCAGAGGAGGAGGAGAGAAAGAAGAAGAGGAAGGGGAAGGCGCTTGGCCAAGTAGGAAGAGGAAAGAAGAAGAGAGGAGGAGGGAGGTAGAGTCGATGCCAGATCCGGCCAAGACGAGGAAGAAAGTGCACCGATCTAGTTGTTCACCTAAAATCCCTTTTCCCATGTTGGTTTATTGATTTTGTGGAGGTCAAGGTGAGTTTCAGTAGGAGAGTGTACGAGCTTCGAGTTTAAGGGTGACGTTGTGTGTATGTATTATTATGGTGTATTAAGACTAGATGATGCTTCTCCAGGTAGAGATTCGGGATCAGTGCCATCTACGCATCATCCACAAGATTAAACAGGCAAATACATGGTAAAACGGTAAATTAGGTTGATGGTTGTTAGCATGATTGGCTCCCTTCTGTACCTAATTGCTTCAAGGCTAAACATACACTTCACCTGTGTCAGTGCACTTGATTTTAGGCTTCTCACGTCTCTTACCATCAAGCGGTCAAGCTCATATTCAGATTGTGCCAGTAGAGCCATCACTCTTACTAGGGACCAAGGGGCCCGAGTTGAATTCATGTCAAATATACTTACGCCCTAGCATAGCACCATCAACAGCCTTATAGATCTAAAGCTATTTGAAGTGCATATAGTATGTGAATACCCTGGTGTATTCCCTGACGAGTTACCTAGAGTGCCACCATACTGAGACATGGAGTTTGTTATTGAATTATTACCTAGAACAACCCAAATCTATAAGAGACCTTGTAGGATGCCATCCAATTAGCTTGTAGAGTTGAAGAAACAACTCGGAGAACTACAAGAAAACATATTTATTAGACCAACCTCTTCACCATGGGATTCTCCATATTGTTTGTCAAGAAGGATAGTAGTTTGAGAATGTGTGTGGATTATAGATAATTAAATGAAATTACCATCAAGAACAAGTACCCCACTCATGAGGAATTGATGACTTATTTGATCAAATGATCGGAGCATGTGTTCTCCGAGATTGACTTGAGATCGGCATACAATTAGCTGAAGATTACAAAGGAAGATATATCAAAGACAACCTTTTGCACCCATTATGGTATGTATAAGTATACAGTGATGTCATTTTGATTGACCAATGCTCCTACCTATTTCATAAGCATCATGAATAAAGTGTTCAAGGAATATTTGGACAAGTTTATAGTGGTCTTTATAGATGATATTCTCATCTACTCCAAGATAGAGGAAGAACATGAGGAATACCTAAGACTCATCTTGGACTAGTTAAGAGAGCACAAGCTTTATGCCAAATTCATTAAGTGTGAATTTTGACTAAAAGAAATTGCCTTCTTAGGACATGTATTGTTTGTAGGAGTAGTTATATTAGACCCTAAAAAAGTAAGGATGTTATCAACTGGAAGCAACCCACAATGATGACTAAAATCAAAAGTTTTCTAGGTTTGGTAGGATACTACTGCTGATTTATTGAAGGATTCTCTAAGATTGCCATGTTAAGGATAGAATAGGATTGCTATTTGTTTCTATATATGCCTTGGTTTCCTTATCCATATATGGCATATTCTTCTATATATCCCCTTGTACTCCTTATATATATTGCCCTTTGGGCCTCATGAATATACACACAATATTTATAACATGGTATCAGAGCTAGGGCTCTGACCTTGTTCTTCTGCTGCTCCACTACCGCCCAGGCTGTTGTCGCCCCAGCCGTCGCCCGGGCCACCGTCGCCCATGCCGGTGCGCCGCCTAGGCTGTCTGCACCCGCGCCATCGCCGCCTAGGCCACCTCTGCTCAAGCCGCCGCCACCGTTGCCCGGGCTGCCATCGCCCGAGTCGCCGCCAGATCCGGCCGTCGCTAGATCCGGCGCTTCCCGAGCCACCTCTGTCCTTGCTGTCGCCGCTACCGCCCAGGCCGCTGTCGCCCGAGACCAGATCCGGCACTTCCCGGGCCAGATCCAGCACTTCCTGGGCCACCTCTGCTCGTGCCGCCGCTGTCACCCGGGCCGCTGTCGCCCGAGCCACCACCAGATCCAGCCAAATCGATGCTTCCCGGGCCACCTTCGCTCGAACCGCCGCCGATCCATCGTTGCCATTGTCGCCGCCTGTAGGACCCAAATTTTACAATCCAGCATCCTCTGTGTTCCACTGCACTATTCACTGGATCAGTAGATAGTGCTCACAAATACAGTACTGAACATCAAAAATACATATCATACGAAAGCGTAAATATAATAGTAGACTTACTCATGGGCCGAAATCGATAAAATGTAGTAGCGGAAACGAAGCACACAGGTGGGACCCTCAGGACATGCCCACAGGCAGCCAACTGGGGTACGCGACCTAGTTCTTGACACCTTCATCTTCTTTACCATCATGTTCAGGCGTATTGCTGAAGCGTAGCGATCTGACTCCTGATTCTGGATTAATTGTGAGAGCGAGGGTGAGCACAAATCACCGTGCTTCGCGAGCCAATACACAGGATGGAAATATATAATATCATTGTCAAATTTTATAAGAATTTATAAAGAGCATTTGATCAATGTTTCATCTCTCTCTAGAAGCTTAAGTGGAATGCAAAAGTCTGAATTTCAGACTTTCAGTTTTTCTGAAAACTTATGTTTTGAGCTGATTTATGATTTTTGTATCTTTAATTAGGCTCATAATCTGAGGAAGCTATAATTATGACTTTTGATCCTCAGACTTTTATCTATACTGACAAATTTTCTCAGATTTATTGGACATTTGTAAGTCAGTTTTTCAGGAAGCTTTTGAAGGCCATTTGGAACTCAAAAACTGAAATGATTCAAATGCTACAAGTGTTTCATATACAAATGGTTTTATATACAAGTGGTAGCATATCAAGTGGCATCAAGTCTTCAAGAAGCTCTCATGAGTAAGATTATTTGAATGTGTTTCAAATATCTTTAGTTGATTTAAGTGATATCAATTGGTCTCTTGAATTTAGTTTCATACTTTTTATGACCATATGAAATTGAATTATATTGGTATCAAGCTCCTCTTGATAAAACATCTCCTTTAATGGCTTAACTTGTCTTCTTCCTTAGTTTTAATGCTAATCTATGCTATTTAAGTGTTAATTGTCTCTTTTGGTGCTTAATGCCAAATGGGGGAGAAATTTGTGATAATAGCAAATCGATAATAGGGAAGAGAAATTAAACTTGTGATAATGCCAAATGGGGGAGAAACAATAGCTTTGCATATTAGAAAATTAGAAATGCTATTGCTAATGGGAGAGAAATGTGATATTAATTGAATAATGTTAAATGAGGAGAAATTAAAATTTCTTTAATCTAGTTGTTGATAATGCTTTCACCTTCCCTCATATGATTAATTGCAATAGCTTTGCATATTAGAAAATTAGAAATGCTATTGCTAATGGGAGAGAAATGTGATATTAATTGAATAACGTTAAATGAGGAGAAATTAAAATTTCTTCAATCTAGTTGTTGATAATGCTTTCACCTTCCCTCATATGATTAATTGTTTATCATTGAGTCATTTTCACCCTTATGCTATTATCATAAATGGATTTGTCATCAATCACCAAAAAGGGGGAGATTGAAAGATCAAGCTCCATTTAAGTTGGTTTTGGTGTTAATGACAAATGTAATTATGACATTATGATATTAATGACATATACTTTATAATGTTTTGGTGAAAATGATAAATGAATTTATGAGACTAATATGTTTATTTGAGTTTATCTTTGGTTAGTCTCATTTGGATGAAAAGGTGAAATCAAAGAGGTATGCATTCGAAATCGCTTTCTCATTTACAAATGCATTCTTTAGATCCAAAATATAGATTGAACTCCTCAATTAGTCTAAAATGAATATGTGCATATGTCTTCACTATATACACTTGTATGCACACATTTAGGGGGAGCTCTCTATATATTTTGGAGTTTCATAAGTATTGATCCATGCTTCCTTCAATATGCATATTTGGGATCTTTACTTTGAAATACATACTTGAGTATATATAGCTTGTGTAGTATATATATACTCATGTACAATCGGGTTGTCATCTAACTTATCCATTATGTGTAATGGTTGGATGACTATTGACAACCGGATAAATAAGCTTTGATTAAAGCTTATCTTAGAGTATACATTTGTTGTGTACAAGTTGTATACTCGCAAATCAACTTTATATCATTATTTGTTGAGATGGTCATGAATTACCAAAATGGTGAAGTTTGGTAATTGATGACAATTCTTTTGTGGACAAACGGTTTCCATGAGTTGGTTAAATAGGTTAGGTTCCACAAATGAAGATGACTTAGGATGACTTCATGAGTTGAAGGTCATCAAGTCAAAGTTGATGAAGAAGAGGTAGCTTCATGTGTTGAAGGCCATCGAGAAGAAGATGCTTCATGTGTTGAAGCATGTCAAGATTGATCATGTGTTGATCAAGTGAAGACCATCATGTGTTGATGGTGTTGATGAAAAGAAAGCATCATGAGTTGATGCATATCAAGACGATGACCCAAGGCAAAGGTATGACTAGCTAGGGCTAAGGATGTGTTCCTAGTCTTTTACCGGTCTTGGTGTTTGGTTGGAAGACCGGATTGCTGGTATAGGTTGCCGTACTATTAAGAGGGGTCATGTCTAGTAGTTTGAGTCTCATCATGTGTTGATAGCTCAAACCTCACTTGCTCTAGCTCATCTCGACATGAGGCTTATATTTGCGAATGTGTTTTGCAAATAGTTGAAGCTCATGTGGTAAATCTTTGCAACATGGGACTATGCATTGCAAATGTGTTTTGCAATTGCTTGAAGTCCATGTTTTCATTTTTGTGATATGAGACTTATATTTGCAAATGTGTTTTGCAAATGGTTGAAGCTCATATATATAATCCTTGTAGCATGATCTAAGTTTGCAAATGTGTTTTGCAAAAGTTGGAGATCATACATTATCCCTTGTCATGGACTAAAATTATTTGCCGCTATTTCCTTTGATATTAGACCGTGATAGTGACTCTTTGGATGTCTTATGATTTCTGCATTGATCTAATGTGTTTGAGATCATGCAAATAGATGAGTTGTGTAGCCCTCTGAATAAGCTTTCCATAGAGTCCAAGATCACTCAATTCCGACATTGGAGTCAAAAGTTATGGCCGTTTTTCCGAGTGTCGCCTGTGCTGAAAAACCGAAAAACGGAAGTACCGCGATTTGTACTGCGGTAGTTCCGGATTTTGCGGAAGTACCGCGATTTGTACTGCGGTAGTTCCGGATTTTCCGGTAGTTCCGCGATTCCGGTAGTTCCGGTTTCCGAGCGGAGCGTTTTTTCCAGAGAGCGACTTTCTGAATGACTTAGCCTCGGGAAAAACGGAAGTACCGCAATTTTAACTGCGGTAGTTCCGGTTTCGCTGAAAAACGGCTAGTTTTCTGACCGTTGGCGAGGAAAGCGGAAGTACCGCGATTTGTACTGCGGTAGTTCCGTTTTTCCTGATTTTTTCAGGGATTTGGCTCCAACAGCTAGTTTTCTTGTGTGGGGTATAAATACCCCCTTGTGGCCGGTTGGAGATGTTGTTGCTTGACTCATTTCTATTGTCTTGAGCTAGAGTGAGGCTCTCCACTCAATTGTGCATGTGTTGCACTTTGTGAGAGAGGAGAGGTGATCTAGAGTGCATGTGTTGCATCTAGAGGTGGACTTTGTGTCCAAGTGAGCTTGTGCATTCGTTGCACGTGGTGAGAGTCAAGTGAGGGACTTGACTTGTTCTCTTGGAGTTTGCCGACTCCTAGACGGCGTGGGAGGCGTCGTGCGCGGTGATCTTCTCAAGAAGCTTGTGAGAAGACCCGGCGAAGTTGTGAAGGTTGGAGCTCACCTACCCGGAGCGGGAAAGAGCTACCACTAGTGGATACGAGGTGTTTCGGCTTAATTCGTGGAGCCGGTCCGATTCGTTCGGGCTAACCTCAACGTGGACTAGGGAAGACCGGCAAGTCTCCGAACACCACGGTAAAAAGTGATTGTGTTATTTGTGGTTTGTTTTCTTGTGCTCTATTTATATTCAAGCAATTTACATTCATAGAATTAAATTGATTGCTTGTATATCTAGAATTGTAAACTTTGACATAGGTTAGAATTATTAGTGCACTTAGGCGTTCTTGCTTGACTTAGGCGCTATTTGAGCTAAACCAAATTGAATTTCGCTTCCGCATTATATACTTGGTTTAGGCAAATAGGAAAGCTCTTGAATTGATTAGTATTAATTTGTAGAGAATTTTTAAACCGCCTATTCACCCCCCCTCTAGTCGGCCTCCACGATCTTACAGAGGCTCGGGTTATTTTATTTGCCATAAATTCCCTTTTTTATTATTAGTATCATTATTTAATCACGGTATTATTATTGCTGCCTAAGACTCCAAGCAGCGAGTGTCATCATTTATTTAATCCACTGATCATATACTTTCTATATTGTCACCCACCATTTCATTAATCCAGTCATGAGTGTCTGATTCTCACATAAATCCGAACTTCCACCATAAAATTTGTAAATCAATCTCAGATGGCTGTATACTCCCAATCTTAGATCCACTATATGCCAAGCTGTTAACTCTACAATCTAATGGAAATCCAATATCTTTACTTTGGATCCGCCAATCAAACAATTCCCATTGCATTGTCTAAAAATTTTATTAATTGAATCGGGGTTACCAAGTCCCATATGAATCTAAATTTTCACCACAAATTTATAGATCCAATCTTAGGTTCATTATTTACCAATGTAACCAATTCCTCATTTAATAAAAATTTAGTATCCTTTATTTTGGATCCACCAGTATCTTTTTGTGTTCTGAATTCCTAATAATCCAATCTTATAGTTGCTATTTATCAAATCTTCACTTCTAAATTCTGACGATTATCCAACAATATTACTTTTAAATCCACCGGTATCATTTGTATCAGGACTTCCTAATAATTCAATCCTTTCTGTTATTGATTCAAAACCATAATTTGCTCTTCCAGTAATCAATCTTATTCTCCATTATCTATCTCTAACTAATTCACTAGTATACATCCACCAGGAATATTATTGATCAAGTTTACATTCCAATAGTTGTTATCATATCTGCAAATTCCCAAAAATTAAATTGATCCATCTAGTAATCGATCATATTCTATTATTCCATTATTGTCAACATCTCCCAATAATTTATATTATTTATCAGTGTCGTAATCCAACAATTACTTTCGCACTCCCCAATTCTCCAAAAATCATTTAACTCATCCATCTAGCCAATCTATTCATTTAGGCTCCACCAATTTATTTTCTCAAAATTCACACTATCGTTTCCTTTTGATGATCGACACGAAACCCACCAACATCTTTGTGTGTTTACCATAGACATCCATCTTCTTTACTTACGACTCTATTTATTTTTCCCTATATTTTATTTTGTAGGAAAAGAAGTATTATTATAAAATATGATACATATAAATTTCCTGAGACCTAGCAGTTTGAACTAAAATATAGTGTATGTGAAAGAATGCAATAGTAATAGCGATTCAGATTCCATCCACCGTTACATGGCCTCTGCACTGTATGCTAGACCTTCGGCGTTATAGTCGCTTACATTATCACTGAGCGACACCCAGGGCAACATAATCAGGGCTTCCCACTGCCCTCTACTTTTACAATTCCACTCACAAAGTTTTTGAAATAGAACTATATTTGGTTAAGTTCCCATGTCTGCCCTTGATCGGGGGCACGGCTATTTGAATAGTTTTGACTCTGCAGAGTTTGTACACTTTACCCACAAGAGATAATTCACTCGTTGCCCCACACGATTCTATAGACGTGCAGTTGAGTAAACCATCACAGTAACTGTTCAAAATACCTCGCCCCTTCCATCATCTCACCCCTATGAGCTTGGCCCACTTGTGGCAGGTCTCATAGGTTGTGCGGGATGTTCCCCTCCTATGCGCCTAGCAGCTGGCTACCCACACTGCTAGTGCGTCGCAGAATAACTTCACCCTCTGCGAGTGTCCCATTCAAGCTGTCCGCAGACCAACCACTTGCACTACCTCAACTTCTCCACCTATGATGATAACTTTCAGGGTTTGGTAAATCTACTAAGCCAAGTTGTACTTTATAGACTTGTGGTTGTACTTGTTTTACACAGGTGGTCATGACAAGATTCAGTCCTTAGGGTTATCTGGGCGGGTCTACCACTAACCACACTCTTGTGCACAGCTGCACCATACCCCCGAACCATCCGCCCAGATAGATAAGCAATTTGAGATTTTTGGGAACATAAAATAATCATATCAAATATACCAGTCATTACCACCATGACTTCCCAAACCAGTTTCTCATGATTAAAAATGATGCTTGGGGCATTTTAGCGCCCCCAAGTATCTAAGAAATACTAAGCATGGCGTATAATTACGGACTTATTTTCGAAAGGTTACTATTATAATTTTGCTAGGGTGACCAGGTTCACATATTCAAATATTTCAAAGGAGGCGTAATATTACTCAAGTTAAACAATGGGCATATAACTAGAATATTAAATTAAGCATATATTTGTATATAAAATAACAGCATGCAATTTGATAATTTAAACAAAAGTAATTTATAGAAAATGTAGAATCAACATGATCAAAGTATTGACTCGCCTTGCGCGGTTTACCACGGTCTTGAGCTCACTCAACGCTTTCTCATTCGATGGGCTTGAGCTTCTGGTCTTTATCTTCACCTTGTTCTTGATTTCGCTTGACCCCTTGATTCTTCAGGACTCCAATTTCTAATTACGTGCTAAACAATTGAATCCAAATAAATGCAAATAACTCAAAAAGTCCAAATAAATCCAATGGAACTTGATTAAGTTTCAGTATGATTAAATGAGTGATTTGGGACAAGGTTGATTGAGCGCAGAGTATTGTCGGAGTCTTAGTGGTTGGAGTGAAGTAGGAAAATGGCAGGGAAACCTCTCAAAATGAAGGTCAAAGGATGGGTCGCGATAAAAGTATATTCACGAGATTATTTCTATTTTAGTACTCAGGGATGGCTAAGTATAGCTGATGGCAGTATATGATGACTCGATCTTTTTATTAAAAACTTCTTTTATTAATTTTATATTTATCATGGAAATTCCATGAGTCAGGTTAGACCTATAGGCTGGCGTAAGAGTTTAGTGTATTAAATTTATCTTTAGGGCATGTATTCCTAGCAACTTAGGTTATGGTATTTTATGGGGTTCTATTTACCAATTATTCAAGGTACTCACCTAATGATTAATTTAATACTTTATTGAAGCACGTGAGTATTTAATTATCTCATTGATGTTTTAATAGTAAATTTTAGTATATTCTTATTTACTACCACTTTTTCTAAAGTTGTCGTTCAGACTTATTTATCGATGACGGCTAATGGCGGGGTTTATATCTTTCACATTTTAAATATGTATTTCATTTTAAATGGTTACGACATATCGTTTAATTAATTTTATGGAGCTACTTGATTTGTCATTAAATCTACCACTAAGATTTATTTTATGGCTGCATGTTAAATGTTATGGCATATATTTAATTATATTAAGGGTAATCTTTAATTTAAAGCCTTGCTTTTATAGGTAAACATACTATTCAATTCATTTCCTTAATCTTAATTTTGAATGTATTTTTAATTGGGATCTTTATTAAATTTGGACATATAACCAAATCCATCTTTTATTAATACCTTTAATTAAAATTTAGATTTTAATTAAATGTTCCAAACTATATTAGTTACTCATATATGACATTTAATCCAATATTAAAACTTAATAGTCTTATTTTATATCCCAACCAAATTTATTAGCTTCTCCATATTATTTCCTAATTTTCCTAAATTTTTCTTAATTAAAAAGAATTAGACAAAATAAAATAAAAAGAGGAGGAGAATATGCGGCCATTAGGGTTCGAACTCAGGACCAAATGGGATTGTCATGCGATGGTGCTGACCAGCTAGGCACTCGCCTGATTGTGAATAGAGGGAGTGGATATATTAGAAAAGCATTCCATGGGCTGGGGGCAAAGCAGAGCAATAACAAAGGAGACTCGGGCGGCGCTTGGCCGACGATGTCGCCGACGAGTGGCGGCCGGGGTGGTGCCGGAGACTGTTGAAATGGGTTGTCCAGGGGGTAGGGGAGCTATGGGTGGTGGCGCATCGGCCGGAGCGGCGGCGAGGTGGGCGGGCGACGGCACGGGGCGACCGACGGTGAGGTGGAAATGAGGCGCCGGTGGCCGGGAAAGAGAGGGGAGAAGATGGTGCGTGCATGAGTACAAGTGGAGTGCCAGGAGCTTACTTGAGTGGTCGAGGCGACCGGAGGGAGCCGAGGCGAGCCGGCGGCGTGATTGGGTTGCCATGGCTGGAGAGCTCGGGCGACGAAGAGCTTCGGCCGATGGTTGGGATAGCTTCGGGGGTGCCGAGGTGTCGCTCTCATCATGATGAATCGGTCTGGAACTAATCGATGAGAGGATGGCGGCGGAAATGGCGGCGGCCGGCCGGAAGTGGAGAAGGAACGGGTGCGGCGTGCTCCGGCGATGGTTTCTCAATTAACTGAGGAGGGAGGTGGAGGATGTCCGGAGGCACGCCGTGACATGGATGGTTTGTGGAAGAGATGGCCGGAGCGACAAAATCGGCGTGGAGGCGTAGGCGGGCGTGCGGCCGAGTTGGCGGTGGGGTGAGCAGGGAAGAAAGAGCAAGAGAGGGGAGGCGCCGAGAGACCTAGAGGAGGTCAGAAGCTTCTTATAGCGTGGGGGAAGCTGCTATAGAGCCGTTGTGGCCGGCGACCGAAGCACAGTGCACAATATGGAATCCAGCATGGAGCGGCAGAGCAGGGTATGGCGGGGGCGTGCGAGGTGCAGGGGGAAGTGATGGCAAGGGGACGGTTGCCGCAGGGCGACGTTCGCGCAGGGCGTGGTGAAGGTGCACGGCTGGTATGGGCGGCGGCGTGGACGCGACGGAGGTGATGGCTGATGGGGGTGAAGACAGAGAGGAGCACGAAGACGAGGATAGAATAGAGGGAGACCGGGCAACATGAGGGCGCAGGAGCGCAGAGGTCGCAGAGGGGGATGATGCAGGAACACGGGTTGCGGGGCTGGGGTGACGCACACACAGGGAGGGGGTTGGACCGGTTGGGAGTAAAGACAGAGCATGGAGGAGAGAAGAGAACAAAAGAAGGAAGAAGAAGAAAGAGAAGGAGGGGGCTCAGCGGCAGGGAGGGAAGAAAGGAGGGAGAGAGAGAAGAAAATAGGAAAGAGAAAATATGAGGGCCCACATGTAATAGAGAAGGAAGAGAAGGAAGGAAAAAGATAGAGAGGAAAGGCTTAAGCACAATTTTAGAATTTTGATTTTTAATTTAAATTTCTATGCTTAAGATTATTGATTTAAATTTTGGGAATTTTAATTCAAATCTTGGTTCACATATCTAGATACAAAATCTAATATTTCTCTATTTTATATTTTATTTAATTTTTGCCCTTGAATTTCTATTTTAGATATTATTTCATCATGAATTGTATACATAAATTTTTGAATATCCAACCTTGGGTTTTGCTTACTAATTGATTTGAAAGAAGAAATTTTTGGGTTATTCTTTTAGAGATAAAGTCTAATATTCTTTTGGTTTTATTTATCGTCTTGAATTTGAATTCAAGATTTTAGTATTTTGAATTCATGATATGTAATATCATTTTCTAATTTTATTATTTACATGATCATCATTTCCACTTGGGATTATTATGGGGTTATTAATTTGCATGGCATGAAACTCAGAAATTTTCAAATAAATATTCAGAAGAAAGTTAAATGCCCGCAAAATGCAAGAGAAAGTTTTAAAAATTCCATATTTTCAAATATCCAAATTTCAGGATGTTACACCGTCGGCCGCCACTCCATCAGCCGCCGCTCTGGCTACCGATCTGTCATTGCCGTTGTCGCCGCTGGCCACTACTCCATCGGCCACCGCTCCGCCGGTCTCCCACTCCGTTGCTCGCTTTGACCAACGCGAAGAAGTGAGCGAGTGGGCGACCGAGCGGTTCTTTTTAGTTTTGTAAAAAAAGGAAAAAGGAAAAAAAAGAGAGATATAACATTGTTCTAACCGCCGCGCCATTCAGCGCCGTCTGTTAACTTCGTTGCCTTGGTCGCCACGCCTTCCAGCGCCACCTACCGATGGCTACTGCGATGCCATTCTTGGGAACAAAGCTCCATAGAACAAACTACAGATTATGGTCTTCTCTCATGCAGATCACGCTTGATGGTCTCCGCCTTTGGGGACATGTCACCGGTGCACGCCCTTCTCCGCCACCATCAGTCCAGCCTCCTCCTAGGCAGTCTACTTCTACACATCCTGGAGCAGATGAGGCTGCCAAGAAGGAGGCAAAGGCAGCTACTGACGCTGCTGATGAGGCTTTTTAGTATGCCATTGATGTTATTCTGGCGGTTAGCATCGATGACTCCATCTAGTCAGGTATTGTTGGTCTATGGTCTACTTAACAGATCTAGGAGTACTTGTGTAAGCGTGAGTTGGAGATGCTTCACCAGGGAGATTCTTCTATTGATGACTTCTTTCAGGCCCTAGCAAGTCTCTGGCGCTAGATAGATGAGCTGGCCTCTCCACTTTGTCAGGAGTGTCATAAAGTGCATAAGGCGGATCATGATCGCCTTTGCCTTTATGACTTCGTCTACCACCTTCGTCTAGAGTTTGAGCCTGTCAGAGCTCAGCTGCTAAGCCGCTCTCCACGACCGACTGTTACAGAGGCACTTTTGATGCTTCGGGCTGAAGAGCTTCATCTCAGGTTAGCTGGACAGTCTGTTCCGATTGTGTTTGTTGCCCCTTCTCCGACTACGACACTGATATCTGCTTTGACTACGTCCTCTCCCCAGGTGCCTGTCTCTGCTCCTATTCTCGCACCAACTGGAGTTCAGTGCAACTACTGCAAGAACTTTGGGCACGACTACCAGAGTTTTGCGGTGCGGAAAAAGCAGAACAAGGCATGTGGGGTGGGTGAAAAAAGGGGGGCAGAGAGGCCCTTCCTTCACAGGAGGAAAGACCAGCTCATCAATTTCTACTCAGAAAGGTGACTCTGTTCAGCAGCTCTGCCAGGCTCTACTTCAGCTGCTCTCTCACAGCTCAGCAGGTTCTGCCAGTCTAGCTCAGACGTCTCCTCTAGGTACCTCTTAGGTTCTTGATTTTGGTGCCTCCTTTCACATGGCACTAGACTCCACATCTCTCACTTCAGTAGGACCTCCTGATTTTTCCTTACACTATTCAGATAGCTGACGGTACTTCCTTATCTGTCAGCTGTCAGGGCATTCTCTTGTCCACTTACTTCTGTTCTAGCTGTTTCTCATGTTCCCCGGCTTACCATGTAGCTTCTTTCGGTGGGACAGCTCACTGATCTTGGTTGTAGGGTTGTTTTTGACTCTTACACTTGTTTCATCCAGGATAGACAGACAGGGACGGTACTTGGGACTGGCCGGCACCGTAGGGATCATCAGGGTCTCTACATTCTTGACCGCCTCCACCATCCGTCCACTTCAGTTGCTCCCGCTGCGTCTGCCTCTACCACCGCCTCTGGAGCTTTTGCGCGGTGGCATCATCGTTTAGAACACCTGTGTGGGTCTCGTCCTTCTTCATTAGTTCGTCAGGGTGTTCTTGGACGTGTTACTATTGACACGTTAATGTTTTGTCAGGGTTGTAAGCTGGGAAGCAGCTACAACTTCTTTATCATTCTAGTGAGTCCATGTTTTCTTGTTCTTTTGATTTAGTTCATTCAAATGTATGGGGACCTACGCTTATTATCTCAAAAGGTGGACATAAATTCTATGTAATTTTCATTGATAACTATTCCCGTTTTACTTGGCTTTTCCCTATGTCCAATCATGGTCACTTAGCTTTGTCCGATGGTTCGTACTCAGTTTGAGTCCTCTATCCGTGCTTTTCACTGTGATTATGCTAGAGAGTAGTGTTCTGATGCTTTCAGACAATTTCTTTCTAAGTAGGGCACTCTTTACCAGTCTTCTTGTCCTATTGCCCATGCTCAGAATGGGGTAGCTGAATGCAAGCATCATCATCTGCTTGAGACTACTCACACTCTTCTTTTTTTCTTCTCACGTTCCACTATAGTTCTAGGCAGAGGCTGTTTCTACGGCTGCATATCTCATCAGTATGCAGCCTTCCACTGCCTTTAAGGATGTCAGTCTTATAGGCGTCTCTACTCTAGAGTCTCCTAGTACAGTCACCTTCGTGTTTTTGGCTGCACCTGTTTTGTCCTACTGCAGCCTCGTGAGCACACTAAATTGTCAGCCCAGTCAGTTGAGTGTCTGTTCCTTGGGTATAGTTCTAAGCATAAGGGTTATCGCTGCTATGATCCTTCTGCTCGACGGATTAGGATCTCACGAGACGTTGTCTTTGATGAATCTCGACCTTTCTTCTATCGAGATTTGGCTCCTCGCCTTGCTTCCACCATTGAGACGATCTCTTGACTGTCTCTCCCTGACTCTTTACCCATTTCTCCTCTTTCACAACCTTCCTCCAGCCTGTCTCCTGTGGTTCCTTCTGTACCTTCCCCTCCTGTGTTGCCTTCTGCATCGCCGCCTCTTCCTTCTATAGCAGCACCGTCTCGTTTTTCTGGGGTGCACTACTCCAGACGTCCTCGTCCTTCACTAGACTCATCTTCTAGTATTTTTCCGTCACTGGCGTCTAATTCCTCTGATGATGCTACGTCCTTCGTGACCAGACATCCCTTCGACCTCCTGATCGTCTTGGTTTTATTTTGACCGCTCATGCTCTCTCTGTCATTGAGCCTAGCTCTTATCATGAGGCTGCTTCTCATTCCTAGTGGTCCTAGTATGCTTTTGCACCACTCGCTCCTATTTCCCATGGTGGTTTTAGTACTTGCCGCTATAGCATTGCTAGCATCGCCGCATTTAATCACCATCGACTCAACTCAAGTGACCATAGGTCCCCATGCTCGTCCCTATAGCATCGCAATGCCCTATTGAAGTTAGGTGCACACCCTATGTCTAGCTTCTTTTGCCTCCAAGCCATGCCCATCGCAGCAACTCGACACTACTGCCTCTGCCCCTCACCGTTGGTGACGTTTCAAATATCCCCGTCCCCAACCACCACCATCTGCATCGCCGCTCTTTGCTTGTTCCATTTCTCTGGTCACCCATGCCTCACCACCATCTCCTCACCGCCTGCGAGCTTGCCAAACCGAGCACCACCGCCTCCTCTACTCTCTCTCTCTTTCTCGGTTGTTATTGTGCAGCACTATGTAGTACTATTCCTAACAGTCAAGCTCCACATGTTCTGATGCTAGAGAGTATTGTTCTGATGCTTTTAGACAATTTTTTTTCTAAGTAGGGCACTCTTTACCAGTCTTTTTGTCCTATTGCCCATGCTCAGAATGGGGTGGCTGAATGCAAGCATCGTCATCTGTTTGAGACTACTCACACTCTTCTTCTTTCTTCTCACGTTCCACCATAGTTCTGGGCAGAGGCTGTTTCTACGGCTGCATATCTCATCAGTATGCAGCCTTCCATTGCCTTTAAGGATGTCAGTCTTATAGGCATCTCTACTCTAGAGTCTCCTAGTACAGTCACCTTCGTGTTTTTGGCTGCACCTGTTTTGTCCTACTGCAGCCTCGTGAGCGCACTGAATTGTGAGCCCAGTCAGTTGAGTGTCTGTTCCTTGGGTATAGTTCTGAGCATAAGGGTTATCGCTGCTATGATCCTTCTGCTCGACGGATTAGGATCTCACGAGACGTTGTTTTTGATGAATCTCGACCTTTCTTCTATCGAGATTTGGCTCCTCGCCTTGCTTCCACCATTGAGACGATCTCTTGACTGTCTCTCCCTGACTCTTTACCCATTTCTCCTCTTTCATGACCTTCCTCCAGCCTGTCTCCTGTGGTTCCTTCTGTACCTTCCCCTCCTGTGTTGCCTTCTGCATCGCCACCTCTTCCTCCTACAGCACCACCGTCTCGTTTCTCTGGGGTGCACTACTCCAGACATCCTCGTCCTTCACTAGACTCATCTTCTGGTATTTTGCTGACACTGGCGTCTAATTCCTCTTATGATGCTACGTCCTTCGTGACCAGACATCCCTTCGACCTCCTGATCGTCTTGGTTTTACTTTGACCGCTCATGCTCTCTCTGTCATTGAGCCTAGCTCATATCGTGAGGCTGCTTCTCATTCTGAGTGGCAGCTCGCTATGGCAGAGGAGCTTGATGCTATTAGACGAACAGAGACTTGGGATATTGTATCGATACCTGTGCATGCTCGTCCTATCATGTGCAAGTGGGCGTACAAGATTAAGACCAGGCCTGATGGTACTATTGAGCGCTACAAGGCTCATCTTGTGGCTTGTGGCTTCCAGTAGGAGTTTGGTCGTGATTATAATGAGACGTTTGCCCCTATTGTCCATATGACCACTGTTCACACTCTTGTTGTAGTTGCTTCTGTTTGCCGGTGGTCTATCTCTCAATTGGACGTTAAGAATGCCTTTCTTAATGGTATTTTGCATGAGGAGGTTTACATGCAGCCACCATCTGGGTATTCTGTTCTAGCTGGCCATGTTTGTCATCTTCGTCATGCTCTTTATGGCCTCAAACAGGCCCCTCGTGCCTGGTTTGTACATTTCACCTCAGTGATTATCGCTGCTGGTTTCACTGTTAGTGCCTATGATCCTGCTCTTTTTGTCCATGTCTCACCTCGAGGTAGGACACTACTTCTTCTATATGTGGATGATATGCTCATTACTAGTGATAATTCCTCATTCATCACATACGTGAAGAAGCATCTCAGTGAGCAGTTTCTAATGATTGATCTTGGTTTGCTTACATACTTCCTTGGGATTGAGGTTTCTTCCACGCCTGAGGATTACTACCTCTCCCAGCAGAAGTATGTCCAGGATCTTCTTGATCGGTCTGGTTTGACTAACACTCGCACTGCTAAGACTCCTATGGAGCTCTTCCTTCAGCTTCGTGCTACTGATGGTGATCTTCTTAAGGATCCTACCCATTATCGCCATCTTGTTGGGAGTCTGGTATATCTTGTGAGCACTTGCCCTAATATTGCTTATGTTGTCCATATCTTGAGTCAGTTCATGGCTAGTCCTACTCATCTTCACTACAATCACCTCCTTCGTGTCCTTTGCTACTTGCGTGGGACAATCTCTCGTCGCTTGTTTTTCCCTAGCTCCACCTCACTACAGCTTCAGGCGTACTCTGATGCAACTTGGGCTAGTGATCCTTCTAATCGTCGTTCTCTTTTTGTTTACTGTGTTTTTCTTGGCTACTCCTTGATTGCCTGGAAGACAAAGAAGCAAATTGTAGTTTCCCGTTTGAGTGCAGAGGCTGAGTTGAGAGCTATGGCAGCAGTGACAACAAAGATTACTTGGTTGAGGTGGCTACTTGCAGACTTTGATGTACCTGTGAGAGAACCTACGACACTTATGTCTAATAGTATAGGTGCTATCAGTATTTCTCGTGATCCAGTGAAGCATGCGTTCACAGGTGCAAGAGGGAGTACTTGCTCTACAGTTTGTACCATCAGAGTTACAACTTGCTAACTTCTTCATGAAGTCCCAAACTAGAGCACAACATTTGTATTTTCTCCCCAAACTCAGTATGTGTGATCCATCATGAGTTTGAGGGGGTGTTCAGGATAGAATATGATTGTTATTTGTTTCTATATATGCTTTGGTTTCCTTATCTGTATATGGCATATTCCTCTGTATATCTCCTTGTACTCCCTATATATATATTGCCCTTTGGGCGTCATGAATATACACACAATATTCATAACATGCCAAACCACTAACTCAACTGCTTAAGAAGGAAAAGAAGTTTATTTGAATGGAAGACTATGAGAAAAGTTTTCAAGAGTTGAAGAAAAGATTAACCACTACCTCGGTATTAGTGTACCAAACATCCATCAGAACTTTGAAGTTTATTGTGATGCTCTCAACATGGAATTACTTATGTGTTAATGCAAGAAGGCAAAGTTGTAGCTTATGCATCCAGACAGTTAAGGCTACATGAAGAGAACCATCCAACACATGCCCTAGAGCTAGTAAAAGTTGTGCATGCTCTTAAGATATGGCATCATTACCTTATCGGTAATCAATTTGAAATCTACACAGACCATAAGAGCCCGAAGTACATATTTACCCAAGCAAACCTAAGCATAAGACAAAGAAGATGGTTAAAAATTAATTAAGGATTATGATCTTGGTGTTCATTGCCATCCTAGCAATGCTAATGTTGTAGGTGACGCCCTGAGTAGAAAGACCTATTACAACACTACCATGATTAAGGAACAATAACCATAGCTTCATGAAGAATTCTACCAGCTCAAATTCGAACTGGTATTAGGAGGATATGTGGCCATCTTAGAAGTGACCTCAAACTTGGAAGAGCAAATAAAAAATGCTAAAAAAGATGATAAGGACATAAAGGAAATTAGAAGCAACATGAAGAAAGGAAAAGCCCTGGATTTTCTAAGGATGATGTACCATCTGGTTTATGAAGCGAATATGTGTACCAAACCAAAGGGAACTTAAGGAGACAATCCTTAAAGAAGTACATGAGTTAGCTTATTCAATTCATCCTAGACGTACCAAGATGTACCAAGAATTAAAAGAGAAATTTTGGTGAGCTGGCATGAAGAAAGAAATAGCAAAATTTGTTGCCTTTTATGACATATGCTAGAGAGTTAAAGAACATCAAAGACCTGTTGGATTACTTCAACCCTTAGATTTTCCTAATTGGAAATGGGATGAAGTCGGTATGGATTTTATTACTAGATTTCCAATTACTCAAAAATAATATGATTCCATATGGTTTATAGTGGATCGACTAACGAAGGTCGTACATTTTATTCCAGTCAAGATACTGAGGAGATATGTTAGCATAACTTTACATAGCTCGCGTAGTGTGTCTACAAGGAGTACCCAAGATGATAGTATCAAATCGAGGTACCCAATTTACCTCAAGATTTTAAAAAAGTTTGCATGATGCTACGGGTGTCAGTTATCTTTCAGTATAGCATATCATCCACAAACTAGAGGTTAGATAGAATGGATAAATCAAATCTTAGAAGATATGTTGAGAGCATGTGTGTTATCATATGGAACCAACTGGGATAAATGTTTACCATATACTGAGTTTTTCTACAATAATAGTTACCAAGCCAGTATACAAATGTCCCCATTTAAAGCACTCTATGGAAGGAAGTGTAGGACATCACTAAATTGGTAAGAGATTGGAGAAAGACAAGTGTTTGGACCCTAGGTCATTAAGGATGTCGAAGAGCAAGTCAAATTGGTTAGAGATAGATTAAAGGTAGTACAATCCAAGTAGAAGAGTTATGCTAACCATCATCCTTGATAATTGACTTTCCAACTAATGATTATACCTTAAAGTCACCCCTCTCTAAGGCTTTCATCGTTTCAATGTTAGAGGAAAACTCACCCCAAGATATGTTGGACCATACCAAATAATAGCAAGAAGAGGAGAAGTAGTTTATCAATTGGAACTGCCATCAGAGTTGTCATATGTCCACAATGTCTTTCATGTCTCGCAATTGAGTTTCAAGAAAACCTAACTTATAACAGGAGTATCTAGTTAGAATTCTCAAGACAGTTGAATGTCAGATAAGGAGAAAGACAATACGATTTTGCAAGGTTCAATGGAGCAACCACACTATAGAAGAAGCCACTTGGGAATGTGAAGATGACATTACAACCGACTTTCCACATCTCTTTCTCGATCTGTCCAAATATTGTGGATGAGATTCTTTTTAAGGGGTAGGTCCATAACATCCTCAATTTTAATTTCTAGTCAAAATAATTATTTTAATCACTAATGAATTCTTGACCCATTTTCTAAATTTACAATTTCCTTTTCCCATTTTCTCAAGAGTAAAAGGATTTTTGTAGAATTAATAATACATTTTAATAGTCTATAAATATTTTTGGTTTCAAATATTTGAAAATGTATTTGTGATTTTTTATGGATTTTTTGAAGTTAATTTGGTATTTTTGAGAGCTCAAGTTTTATGGGATTTTCCAAAATTGAAAATCAAATTTAAATTCCCTAACTCTTATTGGGCCAAAACCTAATTTAGCCCCACACTTTTCATGAATTTAGCCCAATTATAGCTCAACACCGTCCACCCCCAAACGCCTTTAATTTCTGCCTCCGTTATTGTGTTCGTGTATTTCCTAAGAACTTGTCTCCTCTCTAGATCACTCCACCACTCTTGCTAGTGCGTGGGCCCATTACCCCACTTGTCCTCCTCTCGCTCACGCCTATGCTGCAGCATCGCATCACCTTGCGTCACTATGGATGATTTGCCTCTGCTTATTCTCGATGCCTCCTCCGCATCAATTACACTCCGCCGCCATCGCCTGCATTCCCAAAGCCTTCAGTGAGTTCGTGCCTCAACGTTCATGTCATGTTGCCCCACTTAGCCCCCTAGTCCAAACCCCTAACTTGATTGGGAACTTTGTGCAATACCCCGTTGTGCCATGTCATCTTCTTCACCTCCGGCTTCCACCATGCTACACCATTAACGCACATCTGCTGAGTTTATATTCGATTCCATACACCTACACAATCCTTGTGACCTATTTGACCTAACACGCCATCCAATTGCAACCTTCCTTCTCTTTCAAGCTCCCGCATAGTAAGCTCCATTGCCTCCACCGCTGCCGCACAACGTCCTGCCGCTTCAAACCTCCTTCACCCTCCTATATGCGCTCTGGTGAGTTCCTAGTGGTCCTAGTATGCTTTTGCACCACTCACTCCTATTTCCCATGGTGGTTTTAGTATTTGCCACTATAGCATTGCCAGCACCGCCGCATTTAATCACCATCGACTTAACTCAAGTGACCATAGGTCCCCGTGCTCGTCCCTATAGCATCGCAATGCCCTATTGAAGTTAGGTGCACACCCTATGTCTAGCTTCTTTCGCCTCCAAGCCGTGCCCATCGCAGCAACTCGACACTACTGCCTCTGCCCCTCACCGTCGGTGACGTTTCAAATATCCCCGGCCCCAACCACCACCACCATCGCCGCTCTTTGCTTGTTCCATTTCTCTGGTCACTCATGCCTCACCACCATCTCCTCACCGCCTGCGAGCTTGCCAAACCGAGCACCACCGCCTCCTCTACTCTCTCTCTCTCTCTCTCTCGGTTGTTATTGTGCAGCACTATGTAGTACTATTCCTAACAGTCAAGCCCCACATGTCAGAATTTATGGAAAATTAATAAAATCTAGACACATGGACCCCACCTGTAGGTATATATGATAATTAATAAAATTTTGACGCATAAGACCCACCTGTCAGTGTGCGCAGTATCTTTCTTGCTCTTTTTCTTTCATTTTCTCTCATGACAAAACTTCGGATATCCCATTCTCCCCTGTTCAAACTCCGATCAACCTTGTTTTTGGCTCTAAATTTTTCTAAATTCAATATATTTGATGCAATACAACATTTTGATTTTTGAGCTTTGTTTGAATTATTTTGGGGTTTATTTATATTTTTTTGGCTTTCTCCCATTTAGAGAACGACACACTGGATGTAACATCCCACATTTCTGCATTTTTGGTGAATTTTCAAAAAAGGAAAACTATAAAATGCTTTTCCTATTTTTTGCAGCCAAAAATGAATTTTCTAAAATATTCTTCAGGATGTTAATAACCTAGAAGTATTTTTTTTAAGTTCTTCATAATCCAAAAATGAATTTTTGAGCTTATTTTGGTAATTTTCTGAGCTCAAATGTATATTTTTGGAATTAAATCAAATCAAAGTTCAATTGAAAAATCCTGTTACATCTCTATAGATAGCACACAAAAAAATACCGTTATATTCCTATAGATAACACAGAAAAAAGAAAATTCAGTTAAAAAGCTATTAACCGAACGGTTTTAGCTTCTCAGACTGGAAGCAAGGAGCTGTTTGGAATGGACAGATCCGTTCCTAGAGATGGCAACGGGCACAAACCCGCTGGGTTTTGCTATCCCAAACACGTGCCCATAAAAGTTGGACGTGCCCGCTAAAAAACCCATGCCCGTGACGGGTCTAGATTTTTGCCCAAACCCATGCCCACTCGGGTAACGGGTACCCACGGGTCGCCCGTGGGTACCAAAAACTGTGCAGATTGCAGACAGTGCAGTGCTTAACAACTAGTATATGTATATGCTATTGTGCATAGCAAGTCAACAATAAGTTCAATTTATATGCTACTATGCATGAAACAAGCAACGACAAATCCACAATGCATAGTGGAGTGGCCGAGTGGGTGAGGGTCTGAGAGTTAGGGTTACTGCGTATGCGTCGTGGAGGGCTCCTGCGGCCTGCTTGGGAGGCTAATGGGCTAAATGGCTAATGGGCTGGGCTGGTTTGCCTGGGAGGCTGGAACCCTGGGTTTATAACTCCTATAGATCGGGTTTATATTACCCATGGGTTTACGGGTTTGGATACTATAAGAACGTACCCGAACCCGGTAGACCCGATGGGTTGGGCTTTTATCCATTAAGAGACCCATGGGTTAAGAAACTGGCTCAGACTCATACCCTAATAAAGTACTAGTAGTATGTCCGTGCTAACGCTACGGTAAAATACAAAACAAGATAAAATTTGCATCAGCGTCTGCAGACAATTTGCATAATGCATCGAAAATCTTGTTGAAGTAGATGATAAAATCTCCACTCACAACCTACAGATAAAGATTCACGTTAGCATAAAGCAAACATATACCTCTTGTTTCCTTAATTAACCATTACATGTATGTGTAACTTCGATAAGTCATATGAGATTAATTTTGGCTCAAATTTGCAATAAGTACAAATAACAAATATTAAACCAAGATCTACGTTTGTTCCAAAAAAAAATCAATCAACTTGAAATCGTCAAACAAATAAGACATTTGTTGTAGATGCAAACTAAATTTACATTTTTAATAACCTGATATAGGTATGTTGTTGTTGGTATAGGTATGTTATGTATGTACGCACTACACACATACACACAGCTAACAAATACACTAGATATCCCTTTTTGGATCCATAGTACAATACGATAAATATAGTAATATCGTCTATAATTCACAAAGTTAAGTATAATTATGTTTCCTGTAGTGATAATTTACATGGTGCAAGAGTCGTCAGATCAGAAAGATAAGACGAGTCAATAACAGTTCCTTTTATCAGACTGTTCTTCCCAGTGCCCTGCATCACATTCAGGCCAGTGGCATTTATCTTCAAGGATTGAGTAACCACCTCAATCACATGCCCAATAACACCTTCATTGTGGCTGTCGGAAGACAAGTTCTTCACGGCATTAAGTGCACTTTTCAATGTATCATTAGCCAAAGAAATAGCAGATTCTGTAAAGGGCATTACTTTTGCGAGCATAGGATTAGAGGCTGAAGAGAAAAACCATGATAGATAGTACAGGACAATCCTTGCCAATGAGAATGGTACAAAGACCACAACAATTAGGAATATAGCATTGCTGGCCAAAACCTGAAGAAAAAAATATTCCTGTTAATATTCCTGTTAAAGTCAGAAAATAAAGGAGAAAGACAACACTCAGCGCAACTTTAATAAAGCTCGAAAAAGACCAGGTGATCCATGATTTAAAGACAAAGATTGCACTATCGAAATCCTACGTGATTTTGAGTTTTGAAATCTAGACATACCAAGCTTTTCTCATGCCACTTCCATGACATTTTTTGGGAATCGGAGATAACAAACACCAATAAAGCAAAGAGACAAAAATAAACATGCCGAATGAGCTTACTAACTACGTCACGGATAACAGCGTTGAAACGAAGAAACCAAGATAAGCTATGCAAGCCCTGTATGAAAAGCTGGTGGGGCACAATCCAAACATGCTAGCTTATTGAGAAGACACTTCAATTGCTCCCTGTTAATGAGGGTCTAGGCTTATGGCAGATGTAAACTTAAAGCTTTGTCTCTTCCAACAAGAAACGCAGAAAGTAAGAAGAGTTGCTAGTATATTGCAATATCATGGAAATATTAGTTAGAATATTCATGTAAATGTATATAGATACCAAATTTGTTGTGGGATAAAAATAGTAATCCTTACTGTTATTGCGTTCTCAACCAAGTGGAAGACAGGGCCTTGCATGCCTACGAGTTCATCAAAAGGAACATCCTCTGCACCATCTGCATCATCCAAACCATCTAGCATCTGCTCAACTTGTGCTTCAAGTCGTTCTAATCGAGCCGCAACATTTTCTGCATTTCTCCTTAGAAGTTCACCAGCACCAATTCCTTGGGCTTCTGCTAATTCATCAATATTTCCATCTGCAGCAGGAACCCTATTATTTGGACCAGCTAACCTTCTGACAGCTCGAGCACCATGCCTTTCACGGCCCGCATCATCCCTCTCAGCATCATGTCCTCCAAGTTCCCGCAAGTGTCTGATGTAGTCCCTTAAAGAGGTAGCTCCAATAAATATAAGTACAATGATAGCTGAGAGAAGAAACCCATGCAGGCAATCACTAAGGATCAACTGAGCGCTGATGTGACTCAAGAACAGCCTCTGTGCTTCACCAAGACTTCTCACAAATGTTAACCGCCATATCCAATACGTAATGAAGGGGATAATCATGAGCCAAACTGAAAGAACAACGGCAAGCCGGAGGACAAACTGAAGCACATGGCATGCTTTCATTCCAACCCCAACCACGAGTTCTTGGAAAGGAAGTCTTGTCGGAGCATTATCAGCATACACAGGCGAGAAAGAGAACGCGTGTTTACAAACCTGCAAAGCACAGATACATAGTTCAGAAGTTAGCTACACAAACTGGAGTTAAGCAAAACAAATAGGAGTAAAGGATAACACTGTCCCCATTTTCATGCAAGTCGAGCCATTATCACCCAGCCCTAGAGTGGTGTGTGAAACCCCAACATCTACCAACCTAAACCTAACTTGTCCCCAAGATTATGATGCAAAAGGGGGATGCTTCATAGATCTAAGCAGTAACTCTAGAGAAATTGTTTTCTTGTCAAGAAAATAATGTGGTAATAAAAATTGTCGATCTCTTGTCAATACCAGGTTCCTACCATGTAACTGCTAAGCATCACAAGCACATGTGATTGCAGATTCTCTACCTGTTGTGCCTGTTGTGATTGCACATGGAGTGGGGAAAAGCAGTGAGTAATAACACTTCAGGGCGAGCAAAGTTGAGGCACAGCAATGCTCTCAATTTCGATTCTGGCGTTCAGTGGCAGAGCTGCTACTTGGTAAGTTGAGCGTGCCGGTGCAGGAACTGGAAAATCTGCAGCAGGAATGTGCATACATTCAGAAACAAATTAAAACGATATTACTGACAGAATCCTGATGCCCTCGCACAGAAACAGACCTACACTTCATGCATAAATTACTACGCTCAGAAACATAAATAACGACAACAAGAAGAAGAGTACAAGTATCAAGCTTACATTTAGCATAAATCTCATTCACTTTCTTGAAATCATGTAGATCAGCCAACCTGCAGGTTGACAAACGGAATTACTCCCAGGGCTCATAATATCTTTAGACTTAGAGCGAACAAAAGTTTCAAGTAAAGAAAATGTACATACATGATTGTTGTCTTGACAACTGAAGAGTAGCTAGCACCGCTAGCTTTCAATATTTCGCCCATGTTCTTCATAACCTGTGACAGAATCGGAGAAACACAAACACAATGTCAGAAAAGAGCACCTTCAAAGTTGCAACAGATACAGTAGGCGGTAATTTACTGAATGTAAAAGCGGCTATGGAAAGTCATGACTTCCTCCAGGTTCTGTGACGGCGTGTTCATGTCTGCCAACTGCATGCTCCTTTGGTACTTATCAGTCATCTCACTTGGCAGGTTTTTTAGGAACCATGGGTAGTTCTTGATCTCGGATGGTATGCGCTGCACAAATCAAAAGGTGAGTATTAACACTTGCAAAACTGATGCTGATTAATTCTTAAGAACTGCATTATTTCGGGGCAAGAATTCAGGACAGCAGCCAACGGATGTCGAGAGCGTGGGATTTCTCTCTTACGCATTTCATCAAACGGATGTTGCCCGGGGAGTACTGCACGAAGAGCGTCTTCACACGCCGGCCGCAGCCAACGCAACGCAGCCCCTCCTCCCCCCGTGGCTTCACGTCAGCCATCACGCCGAATCTGTCTGCCCCAAGCTTCTCCAAGGGGCCAATATATGTAGAGATCTCCTACAAGCTACCAAATTCGAGCACGGGGAGCGCACCAAATGCGATCAAAACTGAAGCGATAAATCGAGGGATTCGCTTAGCTCTGCTCTGATAATATGCAGGGCTCTCACAGATGGCAAGAAGCGGGCACGGGTCGTTGTCGTTCTGGTAGACGATGGGGGTGCTGCGGCCGAGGAAGTCGACGTACCTCGTCTTGTGCATCACCTCGGGGGGCTCGGTCGGCGGCGCGGGTTTGGGATCCGCCGTGCCGGGCGGCGACGCCGGCGGGGGCGGGTCGGTGGGCATGGATCTCTCCCGCGATCGCCGGAACCCTAACCCTAGGTGTCGCCAGTGGGGGGAGGCGTGCGGGAGTGGAGGCGTGGGGGGAGCGGCGGGAGTGGAGGCGCCGGGGAGAGGCGGAGATGGGGGAGCGGCGGGAGTGGAGGCGCTGGGGAGAGACGGAGATGGAGGAGCGGCGGCGCGGTGGAGGATGGGGGGAGCGGAGGGGAGGCGCGGTACCAATAAAACAACGCGTACCTCATCGCGTGGCGGCTTCACGTCTGGCGTCTGCCCCGTGGCGGCGGCGCCCGTGCCCGCGTCGGCCTGCCGATCCAGCGACATCCTGGGGGGAGGAGGCGGCGCGGTGGAGGACGGGGGGAGCGGCGGGAGTGGAGGCGCGGGGGAGAGGCGGAGATGGGGGAGCGGCGGGAGTGGAGGCGCGGGGCAGGAGGCGGCAGCAGCGCAAGGTGGGGGGGGAGGAGGAGGCGGCGGCAGAGCAGAGGGATGAGGGCAGGAGGAGGAGGCGGGGGAGGGGAGGAGGGGCGATGCGGGGTGGGGAGGGAAGGAGAAGGAGGCGGCGCGTGAGGAGGGAAGAGGAGGAAGGAGGAGGTGCCGGCGCATGGGGGCGGAAGAGGAGGCGATGCGGGGTGGGGAGGGAAGGAGAAGGAGGCGGCGGGTGGGGAGGGAATGAACGTGGGGAGAGGGTGCGGGAGGGGTGGGGGAGCGGAAGTGGTTTTCTGGTTCAACGATTCGCCTAGGGAATTTGGATTTGGATCGTTGGATATGAGTGGGTAAGGAGAGAAAGGTGGTAATTGATTCTTGATCGTTGATTTCATTGGTTGGTTTTCCTGGGGACACGAATTGGTGTGGACGCAGGAAAACTCATGACTGCTGGGGGGCACAATTTGGAGTGGTTGTAGGAAAAAACTGAACGGATGGATTTTAGAGGTAGAGAAGAGAAGAGAAAAACCTACAGAATTTCGGATTTCGAGTACCCATTGCCATCTCTATCCGTTCCCATCCATCCCCATATCCATACCCATCTCCGGCTCTTCCCCTCTTTTCCCAGACCCCAAAAAACCCAGTCTCTCTCTCTCTCTCTCTCGGGTTAGGGTTCGTGCGGGGATCTCTCGCTCTCGGGTTAGGGTTCGTGCGCGCTTCCCCGCCGTCTCCATGGCTGGCTCCGGCATCCACCCGTTCCACCAGCAGTGGCCGCCGGCCGCCGCGGCGCCCGCCCCAGCCGCCGTCCCGCCGCCTCCTCCCATCCCCGGTGTGCCCGATGCCGCCGCCCGCCCCGGCGCCGACGAGGTCCGCACCATCTTCATCACTGGGCTCCCCGTCGACGTCAAGGAGCGGGAGCTGCACAACCTGCTGCGCTGGCTCCCGGGATTCGAGGCCTCCCAGGTCAACTTTAAGGGCGACCAGCCCATGGGGTTCGCGCTCTTCTCCTCCGCGCACCACGCCATCGCTGCCAAGACCGCGCTGCAGGTTCGGTTCGGTTTTGGATGGGTTTCTTATCTCGATAGCGGATTAGGGTTTGGATGGATGTGAACCCGAGGTTCTCTTCCTCTGCAGGATCTGGTGTTCGATGCTGAGACCAAGTCGGCGCTGCACATCGAGATGGCCAAGAAGAACCTCTTCGTCAAGAGAGGTGTGTTTTGTCTACGCGTGCACGCTTTCTTCTTGCTGTTGCATAATATAGATCAATGAAGGGGGAAATGTGCGTGTTGGTTTCGGGGGATAGCCTGTTATAGTATGTAAATTTGGGGTGGTATTATATAGTTTTGGGGGCAGTCGGATCGCCAAGAATATCTCGATTGGTGAGGGTTGAGCTTCCCTGTTCTGTGGTATTGAGCTTTTGGGGTGATTTGTACCGGTTTTCAAAGTTGAGGGGATCAAATAATCGGTTTTGTTGTGGAGGGTCCAATCCAGATTTTTGTGAAAGTAGACGTGGTTAAATTGGACTTTTTTTCCTTATTTCCTCAGTAGAATGGAAGCAACTTGTGATGTTCGGCACATTGAGGTTGGAGAGAGAGCAAAGATTTGTTACTTTTGACGAACGTTGTGTGAGGTGGAAGGAGGTCCTTTTCATCGTTTATTAAACCTTAGACAGAATGTCCATTAATGGGGAAATGTGACCAGTAACTAGAAATTTTTTATCTATGTTATATTTTGTTACATCTTCTCTGAAAACTATATGTAACATCAATTGAAGAGGAAAAGGTGACCTATTATTGGAGCTTTAATGTATGATATGTTCATTTTCGTCTTTTGCTAAATCTATGCAGATAGAGAAATCTCACCAATGCCTAGGTGGCTTTGGTAGTGCGCTTTTGGATTTGATAGAAAATTGTTCCAGAAATTAGTTTTGTGTTGTGACATAAGCACATTCAAGGCTAAACCAGTTTGTTTATCGGAGCTTCATGTTGCCAAAGTTTTTGCTAATTTTATTTTAAATTTTGTTGGTGGCATGATTGTTACGGCATCGTGGCGGAGCTGCGTAGACACCATGGACATTTGCCACGACTTGGGGGGGGGGGGGGGGGGGGGGGGGGGGGGGAGCAGGGAGGGGGTGAGGCAGCGGGGAGAGGAGGCCAGGGGAGGCAGCGGAGGGAGGAGGCAGCAGGGAGGGGGCGAGGCGCCGGGGAGAGGAGGCGAGGCGGCGGAGAGAGGAGAGAAGTGAGTGCGAGGGAGGGAGGGAGAGAGAGAGAGCGCAGTCGGCAGATATTAATAGGAGTCGCGTAGAGATATGTACATGGGATTGGGATACATACCTACATGTGCTAGGCGACTCGCCATGGCGTCCAAGCGCCCCTTAGGCGTCCTGGTCGCCAACTACGCCGTGACAACCATGGTTGGTGGGGACAAAAAAACGTTGTAGTTTGGTGATTGATAAGATTTACTACAACCTTAGTACAAAAACTTGGCAACAATTCTGATGTCACCTCAGTTTATTCCATGTATGCAATTGTTGTCTACGCCCATTTACTGCATGGTCTGGTTTGTACAATGTTTTGCATATGCATTATGTGCTGAAACAATTAGAACCTATTTTAGGTGTGGGAGCTGATGCAAATGCTATGGACCAAAGTAAACGCTTGCGAACTGGTGGAGATTATACTCATTCTCCTTATGCTCCTCCTCCGTTTCACCCACCCCCACCAGCTGTTTCCATGTGGGGAACTGCAGGGTAAATTGTCTAATCTTTTGCTCTTTCTCTCAACTAATTATACATTTATGGACTTCTATAATGCTTCTTTTTGCATGTGATTCAGTTATATTGCAGCACCACCTCCTTATAATCCTTATGCTCCATATCCAGTGCCCCCAGTAGCAATGACTTCACCTTCTCCTGTGCCAGGTCCAACTGCCTATGCTCCTGTGCAGGTAATCTGGAGTTATGTTGGGAAAATTAGGTGCTGGGGTGTTTAGTTACCATGGATTATGACTTTGTTTTGAAACTAATCTTAAAAAGTCCCAGTAGTATGCTGTAACATCTGCACTGACTTGATCATATTGCTTCTTCTCTGCATTACAGCCTGTTTTTCTTCAGTCTGTAGTACTGAAATGTGCATAGTTAGCTTTTGCATAAGATCCGATTTTCTTGTATAGAATAGTCAGTCATGGCTCATGTCCCTGCACCTTTCAACAATATCTATTGCAACTCCTTACTTCTCACTTGAATACCTTACTTCTAAAGCTGTTAATGGGGTCTTTATAGTTTTACATTTCCTAGATGTTCTTGTACTCAATTGCTTTTAGTAATACTGATCCTCTGCATTGGTTGGGATGTGAGGAAACTTGGGAAACCAGGAACTGAATGAACAATTCCAAATAGCATATGGACTTACTACTTTAAAGTAGTCTTAAAAGATTTATTCTTTAGACATCTTAGCCAATATGACGAGAATTCCTGGTAGTCATCATTTAGAGCCCAGCACATTTTTTCCTATCCAACAAGATGGACTATCAACATTGATGTAATGAACTAAACTCTATTGCCTACTCTCATCATGCTCTCAAGCTATCTAAAAGTGACCAATTCATATGTACACCAATATGTTTGTATCTAAAAGTCTTCTTTGTCAAATAGAAATCTTTAGGTCTGAATGAAATGAGATTAAAGATATTGGTGTTGCTGCTACAATATGATACTTTTCTTAAGGGCTTGTTTGGATGGGGAGGGATCAGACCCAATCCTTTCAGATTGGAAAAGATTTTAGTTCAATTTCCCTCTCCATCCGAAGGGATTGGACATAATCCATGCGTATACAAAAAGCCCTAAAGGATTTTCGATTTGTCACTCAGAATGCTATTACAAAATGTTCTGCAGTACTTAATAGTTCTGAGTCTATCTTCAGTCTTCACTGTTTCATATCCTTCAAGATTTTGAATGATAGAATTGTTGATAAAAACTTCTGATTTGCTCTTGCAGAACACAAAAGATAACCCTCCCTGCAATACCCTTTTCATTGGTAATCTTGGTGAAACTGTTGTTGAAGAGGAATTGCGGAGCCTCTTCAGTGTGTAAGAATCCACGGTTCAAATAGAAACATTTTAATAGTGGTTTTTTTGTTTGCCTATTGGGTGCTGTGCATTTTGGTTCTGGTTGTGGCACTCATATCTGATTTTTCTTAAATTTCCTTTCAGGCAACCTGGTTATAAACAAATGAAAGTGTTGCGTCAAGACAGGAACACTGTTTGTTTTATTGAATTCGAAGTAAGTAGTTACAATGGCTTAATTATGTTATAAGCATGTGACTACCTTTGTTTCCTACTCATATATGTCTCGACGCCTGTCATTTTTAGGATTTGAGTACTGCTTCTGCTGTACACCATACTCTGCAGGGCGCTGTTATTCCTAGTTCTGGCCGCGGTGGAATGCGGATTCAATATCCTTTATTAGTTTTTTCTTTTGTTTCATAAAATAAATCAAATCTCTTCATCTTCATCTGTTAATTATAATAATCGCTTCATATTAGTATGCCACCCTTATGATTTGAATTGCTCTACTGTATATGGTTTATAGTGACCTTTTGGTTGTCCTTAACGTCTCGAACATTTTCGAAAAATCCTTTTGGGCGTAGGAAGGATTCAGTCGGTGTCATGGTGGGCACTCTCAATGGAGCTCCTTCAAACTGATACCTGCTTGAGGGGGATGTATCTTGAACTTTAGTATGCCATCATGGATTTCATGCAACTCCATCCTACTTAAGTATCATCTGCATGTTTCTGCTAAATGCCCTGTTTCTATCATTTGTGACATCACCATCTTCATTAGGTGGAGTTTCTGGGACATGATCATCATCTTCATTAGGTGGAGTTTCTGGGACATGATCATCATCTGGTAGACATTGCACTGTCACCATTATCATCGTTGGTGTTGTCGACTTCTTTATATTGTCTATTGTAGTTTGAGAAGGTCATTCGGAATGTCTCCTAGATGTGCATTTGGCATTTGTCATGGATATTTTGCAGTGTTATGTAGTCTCCAGTGTGCAGTTGCAACATTCCATGTGTTCATGTCATTGTCACTTTGCAATCTATAACCAACTTTTTTTATTACTAACAATCCGATATTGGGGGATGTTGGGATGATTCATATGATCATGTCATGCATGTTCACGAGGGAAGGAGGACACGGTTGATAGACATCATGACATGGCATACTCATTTAATGAACTCTGGAGCATTGTGTTAACCCCACGAAGCATGCAACCATCCATTGCTGATTAACTTAGTTGATTTTCTTAGCATTGTTTTTCCCTCCAGGCTAAGAGTAGCTAACAGTGACCATAAAATTGAAAATGCTGCGAGCCTTTGTTTTTCAGTAGCAGATGGTGAAACACCTTAGAGTGGCTGCTCTTCGGTTGGTAAGAGAAGTTGATCGGTGCTGATGGAGAGGTAAGCAGAGGTGATGCAAGGATGGTTTCAAGTTTAACATGGCCACGAGGCAGCTGATGGAGGTTCAATACGACCTTTCAGCTTTACTCCAGTCAGAAGTTTAACTGCATCAGCTGATTGTTTCTTGAAGGCATTGGTCATTTTCTTCGCGTAACTGTTCATGTGGAAGGTGATCTTGCTATAAAATTGGGAAGCGATGGAATTTAATGTTACCGAGTTTGTGTTCATATGCCTGTATGCTTTGTTTGATGCAGTAGGAAATTGAATTTTTGAGAATTTGTGGACAAAACAGGGAAGAATTAACTCATGTCTTCTGGGTTCCAAATCTATGGTTGGTGGCTCGCTGCATGCCACTCCACTTGGTGCACAAAACTGACTAGTAGTAACTGTAGCTTAAACAGCCAACAAAGTCAACTTCTGTCTTGGAAAATCGCTAGTCTCGTGAGTTGCATAATGTTTTATACGCATCCTAGACAATAACCATTCGTGTGAACAGCCCAGGTTATTGGCATAACTACCAAGGAGTTAAATATTCAGGATGTGTATAACACGTCATGCAACTCATTTTTCAGGAGTGTATGTTCACAGAGCTGCAGGTATATTGACATAAATCCAAGGTACTATTTTATAGCTTTTTTTTTGTTCCGTTGAGATACAGATTTAAGAACTCTTTTGACAGACCTGGTCCACCTAGCAACCACAACTGACTGCCTGCTAGCTTTGCGTGCATCTCGTTGCCCGATTGTTAGGTTTTCCATTACTGAAAGACACATCTTCCGGGAGTTGAGCGACGAGAGGCACCATCAGCCATCTGGCTCTTTCCAGATGCTCTACGTACCCAAACCCCGATGCCACGTGTGCATCTCCACGTCAAAGGGCTACCATGCTTGTGTGGCGTTTTGACATGCCCAACATTTGGGAGGGCCAGTGAGAATTAAAACGATGTCAAGTTGGTCCAACCAACATTTGGGATCTGTTGCATGTTATGACAATACTTAAATAAGTGGATCTCTGCAAAACTACACAGTTCCTTGAAAATGGTTCTTGAATCTGAAGTTCCTTGATAGTTATACTAGTATACTTGTGTTTCTGTGAAATGTTTCTCGAGATTAGTATAAATTAGTGTACTATAGACATACAAAATGTTGTATTTGATGGGGCAAACACATCTGATGCCATTCCTTGTATACGTTCATAGACATTGCAATTATTGACATGGAAGGAAATGGTAGTTTGAATCTTCAAGCTTGCTAATGGGAGTGAAATTGATGTTTCTTTCTCTGCCCATTTGTTTCTAAAAATGGACCCACCTCAAGAGGACAACCATCCACTATTTGTTTTAGTTTTCTTCTCTTGCATTAGTTTTTCTTCTCTTGCATTGGATAAAGCAACAATGGTTTCCTAAAAGAGCTTCAAAAATGCTATTAACTTCTCAACAACATACCAATATTACTAAGTCAATAGTATGTTACCGACGTGGCTGTGATAGTACGTATGAATAAAAATACAAAATGTGGGCTTATAGGGTAAAATATTTTATAGCATGTGATAACTTGAGTTCCACCTTACCGGCATATCTACACTAAACTTTTGTGGACGTATACCCATCGCAATGCAATAGTTCTTATATGCTATCATTCATTGGTTAGAGTTATTTTACAAAAGAAATTGCATCATGAAAAGCTTGAAGATGTGGATTTAACCTCTTTAAATCACATTTAACTATAATATTAACAATATGGTAGGCGCATCGCTAGTATAGCAAGAAGGATTCAATGTATGTATTAAATAACGGAGTGAGAATATTCATTGCCGTGGAGTTTGCTACATCATTATCTAGAGTAATTGCAAAAAATTTGTTTGTAAGACCAAAATTTTTCACGACTTTGATAATACATTATGCTATATTCTCACTCATATGTGATACGTCAATTAGTTTAAAGCATATGATTATCTTTTTCAATACCCAATCACTATTCGCATAATGAGCAACTATATTAAGATAATCCTCTCTATATCAACCACTCCATATATCCAAGGCCAAGGCCACTAAAAATGTACAGGTTTCAAAAGTTCTTTTATTTTAGAATGATCATTATTGTAGTATTTAACTAGATTTTTAGTAATTGTTTGTTTAGAAACTGAAGAAAATCTAATATTATGAACAGTTCTAATGTACTTTTTGAAAGTTTTTGACTCACCAAAGTTTATATGAAGATCCTATGCATCAATTAAACAGACTAAAGATTCTTGAGCTACCTCAGTATTATAATCTCAATTACATACCGTACTGTTGGGGTTATACTGCAACTGCGTCTACCTCATGGCTATGCCCTGATTTTCTTTACACCTTTGGGCATGTCTGTGCTCCAGCCTCGTCTCGCTTCATTATCTTGTCGAAATCTTACCACATCTCCGACAAGCTGGGTCTGGACTTCTTTGCACTAGTGCTTGCAAAGCGGCACTCATTGATCCTGATGATGGTATAGCCAGGGTCTACTCTCCTGTTTGGGGTGGAGGCAGAGGAGATGTTTTGTTCCCAAGGATAAAAGATCTTCTAGATAAATTCCGTATTCACTAGCAGGAAAATTGACAAATTGTTTCATGGAGAAATGTGAAAAACTGTAAAATATAAATAGAAAATTACACTATTATCTATTTTACATCACAACAAAGAAAAGTAAATATATGAAAATTAGTATTATTACCTCTTTTCTTGACTGTAGTCGGATTTCGAATTTTCAGATTTTTAGCAAAAATGTTTAGAATTTTACCAAATTATCACAAAGTGTATCGAAATTTTTACAAGAGAATTTAGAGAAGAGATTGTAGGTTTGAGTGTTGCTGAATGAGGGGGTATGCTGCCTATTTTATTAAAAAAAAGGTGAGATTTTTAAAATTTTTTGTATTTTTAAACTTCCTAATGGCTAAAAATTAAAAAAAATCCAACCGTTTCTCGAGCTAAATGGGCCACATTGGTGCCAAATGAGTTGTGCCGAGCTAAGCGTGCCTAACGATCAGATTTTCGTGCCTAACAGGCTAACCATGCTACTGGGCTTAATGTACCTAACGAACTGTCGTGCCTCTTAGGCCGTGCCATGCCTATTGTGCCCATGTCCGCATGTTGGGCTAGGGCAGTGGCCTAGGTATGGCCTAGCTCCTCGTGCCATGCCGACCCACATGATAACAACATGGGCCATGCCGTGCTTGGGCCATTCCTATAGTAGCAGGCTATGGGTTGGCCTGGCAGGCACAGCCCATTTGGCTACCTCTAATTAGCACCAAATTTCCATTTCACACTAGATATGCTACCTAGGTTATCATCGCCTCACTTTATTTGAAAGCAACTAAGGCCTTATAGAAGTCCAACATCACAGGGATAAAAATACAAAAGGAAAAGAATGTCAATAGATATGAGTAAACTATTTGACTATTCCAGCGTACTCTTGAGAAAGACCTACTTTGGTAGGCACCTCCACGAAATGAAGGTAGAGGATGACATCAATAGGTGTGCCATCCACTATACTGGTATGAGTGATAGAGGAGACATGTGCATTGCATTGCATTAAAAGAAATTAAGATGAGATATTGAGATGAGAATGAGATATGAAATTTGAGTTAATGGTAAATGGATTTACATTGTTAAAATGATGTGCATTTATTTATTGTTCTACTTTGTACTTGCTAATTTATAAACTCACCCTTACTTAATTGTTGTTTTTATGTGAACATTGAAGACGACATGCATGGGTAGATGTAGATCATGGATTATTGCACACTTGTAGCTCTTCACTCCACCTAGCAACTTATCACTTATGGGCATAAACAAATTAGTAGTTTTTATCACATTGATTTCACAATTTATAGTTTTTCTTAGTCTTTATGTTCGTAATGTTGATGCTTGATACTTTACTTAATTTAGACTTATTTATGATTCATCTTAGTTATTGTTGGTTTATATTAAGTTCGGTTTATGTTTTACAGTATTGCTGAAATTTATATTTAATGATATATTGAATGTTTATTCTTGAAGCCTAGTTGTTGGTAAAGGTTGTTTATTGGTTAAAATTTGGTAGAGATAGTAGTTGTATGTGATATCTTGGGGTTTTGTTAGGCCGGGGTGTTACAGTTTTTATCAGAGCGGGCTTTAGGTCCATGGTGAATAAACTAATAACTTACTTGATTAATCAACTAAAATTTTACATATATTTGGTAACTTAATCAAAATAATCATCCTAATAATAAAATAATTTAGGAACAACTTTATGCTGAATTTTGACTTAGAATAATTAAATTAAAATTAAAATTTGACACACTGTTATACATTAAGAAGGATTGGTCATGCATTACATTTGTGCTTCTGTTAGCTTGTTAAAATATTAATGAATATTGAGTTGTTGCTTAATTGAGCATAGTATGATTGCTATTGTTGTACTTGAGCCTAATTGTTAGTTGTTCTTTCTGGTGATCAGTAGTGACAAGAAATAAAGGTTGTGTTGTGACTTGGGCATGGCCAGGTTGTACCACCGGGTGTGGTGCATGATTAATGAAGAATTTTTCTTGCATAACCTTAGTTACCAATGATCAGTGATGAGTTTCTATTAATTGTTTTCATTCAATCAGTGAGTTATTAGCTATCTATGAGGATCAGTGAGTTATTGGTTATCTATGAGGTTTCATTGGTTAGTTCTATGTGGTGTTAGTAACATGCTTTTATCCGCTATTCTGTTTCATGAAGAAGTTGTTGTTTTTCTAAATTTTGACTTATTCTTGTTGCTCATGAAGTTGTTAAGTTGCAAGGTCGTTCTTTTCATGCAAGTTTTGCCACTTTATTGAGGAAGATGATTTGGTTATTTACTCGATGTTGTGGGTGATGGAATGATGAGGACATCACTTCTATTGATATGAACACCCCTCTTACTGCTTCCATGAATGATGGGCAAGGTCCAATCACTCGGGCACGTGCTCGTCAACTCAACTATCAGGTAAACTCGTTTTTAGGAGTCAATAATATTTCCGCTGAGCATTCGATACTTCCTAAGACTTGTGATTTTCTTGTCCTTAGGAACCATGGAGAAGAACCACGCGAGCTCAAGTGTAGAAGTGGAACCGTCAAGCGCAAGCCAACTCATATTCGCGAGTTCGACTCAGATTCGGACTGCTGGACAGCGCCTACTTCAAATGACCATAACTTTTGATCTAGAAGGTTTCTCGGGGCCCGTGAGTACTCGTTGGAAATATCTTGGAGTCTACTTTCAGATGAATCTGGTCTCACCTCGAAATTCCATCCGAGCCGATCAGAAACTGCAAAACAAGTGGCGTCACTTTTCCGGTCCGAGTCAAAGTGGGCCTTGGGCCTTGTAATCACACTTAGACTATTTGGGCCTGCACTAATCATGGGTGTACTGTTCACGTGAACAGTACCCATGAATAGTACCACATCCCCTTTTGTTAGATAAGTGCGGCCTCCCCCACTCCTATTTAAGGAGGTCGCACCCCTTTAGTTTTCCTCGGGTTTTTCTTAAGAGTTTATTCTGCTTAGCAGTTTCGCCGCATGTTCGGTTTGAGGAACCCCAACTTGTGAACTTAAACATTATTCGCAATTTCAGATTGCATCTTTTACTCTCTTGCTTGTGTTCTCGATTCGCTTGCAGGAGATAGCCTTCTTGGCGAGGTCAATCGTGTTCGGCACGGTTGATAACCAACGGAGCAGTGGTGTAGTGATTGCGAGGGGTTCGATCTGTTTTGGTCGGAGCCTTTGGATCATCAACGTCGAGATCTCCACAATCGACTTATCAGTACCTCTCGGAAGATCGGGCCATCGTCACATCATGGAAAATGTCTTTTGAAAGTTTATTTTCAGGAGGAAAATTTAAACCTATGTGGTTCTTTTCGAATAATTTGAGTGGTAGAAGTTAAATGCCCCTTTTTATGAAGAGGAAGTATTTAAACTCATTTGCATTGTCTTTTCGATGCTTGAGTGAGATATCATAATCATAGGAATTAATAGACACGATAGGTGGGAGGCTAAGTGTTGTAGATGACATGGTATGTAGTTGATTTTAATTAGCATTCCTCATATATATATATATATATATATATATATATATATATATATATATATATATATATATACTAAATTTGATGATGTCTTAGAGTAGTTACATGGTGAATAGTGACTAAGAGAATGCTCTTTCCTAATAGGAATTAGTGGGATATAAAAGAAGTATGAAGTATTGATAGATGATCATTAATACTGTTTAGTCTACCAAATTTTATTAGATTAAATTGGATTATTTGGGTATCAATAGATTAATCTAATTGTTTGTGATGGATAAGTTAAAAAAATGTTGAGTTATGGTCTTGGTGGATATTACATTCAGACGTACCTCTACTATGAATACTGGTGATCATATTAAATTGCTAGATTCATTTCTTATCATGACTAATTTTTGAAATTGTGTACAAAGGATTCGCAAATCTGAATATAGGTGGATCTAGAATTTTTATGCGAGTAGTTTGGATAGTTTTTCTAGCTAGAGTGATTGGATGAAATTTATTGTAGCATCATGAGGGACTTTGATGGATATGGGAATATGATTAATAAAGTTTTAGTGGAATTATGCAAGGTGAAATAGTTGAATCAATGGTTGTACATGTCCATGCGATTGCAAATAGAAGTAAGATAATAAATAGATTTCATGATAATGCTAATTGTTAATAGAAATAATTGGAGTGTAATTATTGTGTGCTAGGATTTGGTCTTGAGAATCACTAAAGAGTCAAGTTGCTGGATTTTAATAAGTGTCTCATATCAATGTGCTTATAGAATTGTTGGATGATAGTCAACAATTGATAAAAGAAATTTTGTGGAACATTTTGATTTGTGCCCTAGGCATCTTCTAGAGTAAAGTAATTATTGTAGTGAGGTTGCGAAGTTTGGGTGGATTCTAAGTTTAAAGACGAAATGATAAAGTAGTATGTAGCCATTTAGTTAGTCCTAGAGAGTTTTATGATGGAGTAGTGGATTCTGATGGTCTTTATTAAGAGTTTTAGTAAATTGGTGATATGAAGCTTGTCAAAAAAAAGGCATATTGAGGACCATATTTATTCTTTTTAGAAAGAAGGGAATTTGATCGTCCTTCGTGGTGTTATTTAAATAAGAGTAAAGTCCATTACCGGTCCTTAAACTTTTTATGCTGTATCATCCCGGTCCATAAACTTTTAAAGTATGTCATCCCGGTCCTTAAACTTTCAAAGTGTGGCAATATCCTATGTAGTTGTAGCAGTGAATTTTTTATGCTGTGTCATCCCGGTCCATAGACTTTCAAAAGAAATTGCCACACTTTGAAAGTTTAAGGACCGGGATGACATACTTTAAAAGTTTATGGACCGGGATGACACAGCATAAAAAGTTTAAGGACCGGTAATGGACTTTACTCTTTAAATAAAATATTTTAGAGTTTCTTTTGTGCTTTTGAGCCTTTGAGTTCATGACTTATAAGGAATTTGTATTCTATTTTGCACTGAAATTAACTTCAATGAAGTATTGGAGAATCTCCATGGTTTATAGGAGGTTTATAAAATTTCATCTTTTTTTAAAAAATGCCTTGCTATTTAGTTTTTACCTTGTGGTTTTACTTGCTGCATGTTGCGATTATTTTTCCTGGTCTTCTGAATTTGTTCTTATTGCCTCTTACTTGTTTTTATGCAAAGAAAATAGCTAATTCATGTTATGAAGTATTTTAGGGTTTATAATGACAACTAACCAATAGTGATCAAGTATACAATCTTATAAGACATCAAGTGCCAAGTTATTTGAAGTGCATAGGAGGGTGATTTGATGAGATACTATAATTCATGGGGAGAAATTGACTTGAACCGATGATTATTTTTGGAGCAAAGAGATCATATTGTAGTTGCTACTAGAATTCCTAGTGGATAGTGAATAATGATATGTTGGTATATCTTGTGGATTATTTGTGGTTATCAAAAGTTCAGAATTCTGATCAATTAAGTAAAACATTGTAATTGTGTAAGTTGTTGGATTTTGTAGACAAAATTGGATAGTGTGGTTTAATGAGAATCTAATATTGGTGAAGTAATTTGATCGATGTGATAGTTATTTGAGTGATAAGAATTTTTGGATTATTAGGTGGTATGACTTGATCTTTAGTAAATATCTCTCTTGGAGTTAGAATCTTTCTGAAAGTTTAGCTAGTAAAGATTGTATTTAGCTATTGGCGTAAAATGGTTGAGTGCATATGGATTGCTGGATTTTTAGACAACATGTTTGAGGATTTCCCAACCAGTTATATCGAAACTTAATCGTAGGCGTCATAGAGGTTGGAGTTACTGATATTAATAGGGGAATGCTTTTGTGCTTTACGAGACTATGAATTTCTTGATTATTTATGTTACAATCTTAATAGGATTTTATTCTAGTCTATGGATACAAGGAGATGAAATTGGACTTTGTGCTTTAGTCTAGAACTATAATTGTCCATAAGTATGTGTGGAAGTAAAACAACTTGTTATGCGGATATAGCTATGCTTAGCAATTTTTAGTTAAATATATTATTTAACTAGAAAGAATTATTGAGCCACATTAAATATTGCGAGGTGAACTCTGATTTAATTGGGTCATTATTTAGTATACTTGGAGCTACATAGCTACTATTTTATTTAATCATATGCAGATTCATACTCGATCTACACAAGCCTAAAGTAAAAATGTGCTTAGAAGGTAATGAAGAAAGAAAGTGGGAACTGCATGCACTAGAAGGCAAGGTGATGCTCCTTCACGTATTGACAACAGAGAGACGGCGTTGCTGATCACGTTAGAGCAAAGAGGCAAGGAAAAGAAACATGCATGCTTGCTATCATGTGGAGCAAAGAAAAAGGACCATGCATGTTTGCTGTCCAAAAGAGATTCATTTGGTGCAAAGGGAAAAGGCCAGACACAAGGATTCAAGCCCCAGTGCATGAAGCCCATGTGCATGGAGAATCTCATGTCCTGCGTGCCAAAAATATTGCCTGACTCAAACAAGTTTGGTCATGTAATAGTACTCAGTTCGGTCATTAGTTGGTCATTAGCTTAGACTAATACTTGTGTGCTTGGGTCCTGGCCGAACTCCTCTCAAGCCGGCCCAAGGCCCAATGACTCGTGTCCATGAGTATTAGGGGTTGCCTGCTCTTAATAGCCGTAGCTATTCCTATTGTGGGGCAAGACCATTGAACACAAGAAAAAAAATAGATTGATTGCTTGTTACTTCGTGATGGCCAAAATTACATCATGGGGAAAATTGGGATTGCTTCTCTAATCAAGATTGTTTAACCTTTTCGCTGGGAATTGAGAGCACGACAGGGCATTCCTTGGTGGTCGTGAAGTCCGATGCGTGTGTTCTTGCATATTAAAGAGTGTTCATTCTTGCATTGGCAATAGAGGATCACTATGATTCGAGAGACTACATGTAAATATCTTGATTCTACATTGAGAAGATCAGGCGACTCCATATCATCTTGGTATCAGAGCATGGTTTCCTCGGTAGGATTAATTATCCCTAGCTTTTAGATCAATTTTATTGCTGTTCTTATTACCTAGAGTTCATAAATCAAAAATTGTGACAAAATTCTAAACCCTAGTTTCAATATATTAATTTTTGTGAGTTTTGTTAGATTTTGATCTATTAGAATTTTTATTCAAGAGTTGATTGTCATGTTTTTTTGCATAGCTTAATCTTTGTGTTCATATAAACCCTAAAAAAATTTGCTAGTTGAATCTCTCAATTAACACCTAAAAAGATAAGCCGAATTAATTTGTTAAACCAAACTCTGTTGTTCGGCCTGATTTTCCTTGTGCCCATGTGAGCTAGGCTAGCTAAATCACACCATAACAATCCTAGCGAGTTCGGCCAGATGTGCTAGTGCCGTGTCCAATTCAAAGTGTTGTGTTGTTTCCGAATTGCACTCTTAGCAGGCTATACGAGATCTGTTGGGCGAGATATTAGCCGATGTGAGCTGTGATCTGGTCAGGTGTGCATGCGCAAGCCATGAATTGCGTTGGTCCAACCGGCTGGTCATCACGTGGCTTGGGTTTGTGTTCTCTGCCATCCGAATCCTTTGGGCAGAAGTGTCATCGAAAACTACATTGAGTTAGAATCCACTATTACTTCTGAAACCAAGGCTACTAGTTCCTGCTAAATCGGTGTTGCACTTTGGCTGAATCTTTAGAAGCTTGTGCAGCACTTTGGGAGCCTAGCAGGCGAACTCAATACAAGTTGTGCTTCACTTAAATTTTTATTTTTCAATTGAGACTACCTGTTGAATAATACATCTAGGGCTGCTCTTTAGTATTTTACACCTTACTAAATATTGTGACTTAATGCAAAAATGAGCTAATTAATTCTCAATTTCATATTGCCTCCATTTAGCTCATTCCTTTATTTGGGTCACATTTATTTTTACGTGTGCTTTCATACACCTTACTTAAACATATTGGATCAACACTTAGGCAGAGTATTTTAGTTTGAATTATTACTTAACTTTACAACATCAATTAACTTTACAACATCAAGAATTTCAGATTGCATAAGTTATTTTGTTTCATACAAAACTCCACTATATAACCATTGTTGTGCAATCGTGAATACTCTTAAATTCGCTAGATCATCACTTTGCTATTGTCGCTTCAAACAAGTGTAAGTTTTTATTGGCTTTAATTCACTTCGAAAAGGTAAGAACTTTACTTGGGGGAGAAAAGAGAGATTGAATGTTTTCCACACACACACACACACACACACACACACATACATATATACGTTACACAACTAACCATGATAGGATATTCAACAATTCGTTTCTCTCGATGTGAGCCAAATGAGAATAGATCTTCACTATTTCATTCCTCTTGGTGCGATTCCAAGCCCAACAATCTGTATCTTCCTTTCTATAGAAGTAATGATTCAGAGGAATATCTTGAATGGAAATAACGAATGAAGAAAGTGTTTAAATTTCAGAAACTTCCCAAAGACCAAGAGGTGATGTGAGCCACTATGAAGTTTGAAGACTATACTTATAGTTGGTGGCAACAATTATCTGGAAAACGATTCATTAAATCTTAGCTAGATTTGAAGGTGATCATGGAAAACAAGTTTGTGCCATCATATTATGAGCGGAAATTGCTTCACCATATGGAGAGCACCACACAAGGGAGTAATACTATTCAAGATTACTATTTTGAGCTGTAAAGTGTATTGCGTCATGCCGGTGTCACTATGAATTAAAAGAGATGGTATACTTCAAAGGGGTTTGAATTTTAAAATCGCCGCTGTACTTCAACATAAATATTTTAGTAATGTGCATGATCTTGTGAATTGTGCTATTAAGGAGGAGAAGAGACTTATGGAGAGGCTTACATCATGATTCTATTCAAGTCCATATTTCAGTACTTATGCCTCTACTGTTAGTCTGACACGTGAGAAGATGACCGAGTATGAGACTTTTCCTTAGATCAAGAAGACATGTAGTGTTATTCTGATGCTATATACATCACTTAATATGCATCAAAACACATGTAAGGATGAGAACTACATAGCCAAATTGAGTGAAAGTGATAAAAAGAGTGAGATATATGATTCCGCCATATGTGAGATTGAGAGCACTCAAAATGAGAGTGTGAGAGATACACCAAAAGAAAAGAGAGAAGTAGATGATAGATAAAGTGATATTGATTCTAAAACTAACACATTAATGTCTGCTTCTAGTGTTGTTTCTCACATTATGCAGGTTGAAATTAAAGAATAGGAGTTGAATATTCAACAACTGACACCATTGAAAGCAAAAGACGAGGAGATAACTATGGTTGAGGATGAAGCACTTGCTTCCCTGTGGTCAAAATATGATGACTTGGTACCTCTAGCACTAACATCATTTGAGGAGAACGATAAAGGTAACAATAGTAGTGCTGAGTTTATTCGTGAAAAGTTGAGTAATTATGAGAACTCAAGTGTTTAACTTGAAATTCCACGTTCAGAAATTTCTTTGCTCAATTTACATAATGTAGAATTGATTACTCATAAGGAAGTTCTTACTCGAATATCTTCTAGTGATTCTTTGTACTATATCATGTTTGATGATCCTAAAGAATTATCTAGTGTGATTGAGAATCTTGCTGAAATTTCATATTTAAAATCACTAGTTGGTGTTTATGCCTACACAAATAAGTGCAATTTGATTGGAGATTATGGTGTAGATGACAAGTTTTATGTTTATCAATATTCATTACATGCGAAAAGCTTGCTGAATTAAAATTGCATATTTTGGATAAACAGTATTTTGTGCCATATCATGATCACAATGAAATAAGTTTTAACGATAGTGCTTTATGTTTTAAAAGATTTCTTAAGCCTACTTATTCATCTTTTGATGTACAGTCATGTATAAATAATCAAAGTAGCACAGTTGAAGCATAGAATGCATTAAAGATTTTCTCCCCCATATTTCAACAACTTGATCGGGTTTGCCTTTTTGATATCTTATCTATGTCTTTAGAAAAGTCGAGGACGACTTTTTCTCATGGGAGGGAGAATGATGTGAAAAATAATATTGCAATGTATACATCTTATGGTTACTGTTATACTAATTGGTTTGTGCAAAATAACAAAAATGACACAATAATTGATTCATACATATACCATGCACATGTGTTATTCTTTTTGTTTACTACACCTCTAGGTAATCATAATATGCTAAATAGAAGGAGTGTAAATGACATATATATGTGTGTGTGTATATATATATAGACACATATTGTATTCCTTGTTTAGTACAATTTTAGACTATCAAAAACCAAGGACAGTTGTTCTTGAAGAGGGGTAGGATGATGCGGATACAGACATGCTTAACAATTTTCATTTAAATATATTGTTTAACAGGTAAGAATTATTGAGCCGCATTAAATATTGCCAGGTGAACTCTAATTTAATTGGGTCGTTATTTAGTATATTGGAGATGCAGAGCTACTATTTTATTTAATCGTATGCAGGTTCATACTTGATCTACACAAGCCTAAAGTAAAGATGTGCTTAGAAGGTAATGAAGAAAGAAAGTGGGAACTGCATGCACTAGAAGGCAAAGTGCTACTCCTTCACGTCTTGACAGCAGAGAGCCGGCGTTGCTGATCACGTTAGAGCAAAGAGGCAAGGAAAAGAAACATGCATGCTTGCTGTCATGTGGAGAAAAGGAAAAGGAAAATGCATGCTTGCTGGGAATTGGAGCACGATAGGGCTTCGCTTGGTGGTTGTGAAGTCCGACACATGTATCCTTGCAAATTAAAGAGTATTCGTTCTTGCGTTACCAACGGAGGATCACTATGATTCGGGAGACTACACGTGAGTATCTTGATTCTACGTCGAGATTATCGGGCGACCCCATATCAACTTGACTCTAGGGTCTGTGATGATCGTTGGTCGGATTCATTTGGTTGTGGTATATGTATGTGTGTCAAGATCTTTGAGGTGATTAATATTCAATGTGAAATCTATGTCTATGTTTGTTTGGAATTATCTGTAGAATTTTTTTAGTAAAGAAGTTGACTAGAGCATTTTATGGATTAGTAGAGACTCTCTAGATTTATGTGGATGTTGCTTTAGGATTGTGTATATCCTTAAGGTTGCCAATTTAAGATAAATGAATTAGTGTTGTAGTAGCAAGACAAGGTTCAGTAGAGGGAAGGGAAGGAGAAAAGAGAGAAGGAGATTGTGGTTTTGCGTTCGTCATTTGGGTAATGACCTGATTACTTCCTCTGCATTATTTCAATTAGGGATTGAAATCAAGATTTGAGAGGAAGATAGCAAGTGTTCGTCGAGGGGATTTAATAATAGATCGGCTTAATCTGTTGTATTGTTGCACTATGAATTCGGGTAATATATGGGTATAATATGGGAATAGCATCTACTGGAAAGTTGTAGAGTATTACATTGGCTTCCTGTAAAATTTTTATTCATATCAATCGTTAGATAAATTTATCGTGTTTTGGTGGCACATATTAATCTGTTAATTAAAAGAGATAATTGATTATATACCACTGAATAGCATCCGCTTATACAAAATCGCATTAAAAATACTCTCTCTATTATACACCACTGAATAGCACTAAAATTATATTATATATCACTGTCTTTAGTTGACCATTAGGGGAGACCGTTATACTCTAAAAAAAGACAAAAAAATGCTCCTACAAAAAACAAAAGATCTAATTTATTTAAAATAGCAACCAACCTCCACAAATTATGAAAATTCACAAGAGTGTTGTTCAATATGTCATTGAGCTAGGAAAAAATTTTAAGGCACTGTTCAAAGAAAATTTTCAAAATTTTAATTTAAATGCTCATAAAGGCTACTATTTACAAACAGAACATAAATGAGCTCTAAACATTTAGCAACATTTTTCACATGCTTCTAAGATGTCACTAGCTCCTAAAAAAATATGATTTTCCATTTTTCTATAGTGAATTTGTCCCAGTTTAAAAATAGCTTAAATAGGCTAATTTTGGATTTAAATTTTAAAAATGGGAAAAATGGAAGAGTCAGTTTCCAAAATTTTATATTTGAGTTTTAAAATGCCTGATGATCCACTAAAAAAATTTTAGTATTTTTGTCTAAGCCAATTTGTGCTATATTTAATTTTTATCATAAAACCAGATTTGAACTGAGAGCAAAATCATCTTTTTCCATGGGCAAACATACCCTAACTGATAGAGGTGGCAATGGGTACCTGAAACTCGAGTACCCGATGGGTTTTACCCGATAAGGAGGTGGGCATGGAAAGATATCTTCACCCGCGGGTATACTGATGGGCAAAAATCTCTACCCATCAGGTAGAGCAGGTGCGGGTACGGCTGTATATTACCCGTACCCGCATACCCGTGGATAAAATATACCCGTATACCTTATGTGCTTCATGGAATCATGGTGGAGAATTTACACATTACTAAGAGAATTTTGTACCATATTAATCATTTGGCATCAACATTAAGGAAAAGAACTCAACAAATAAGTAGCCGATACTCTGGAATAAGCTAAATAGAAAGAGAAAAATTTTAGTTCCAAATTGCACAAGTTGATACTTCAGCAAACTAATCGGGTATGGGTTACCCGTCGGGTATAAATACCCGTGCGGGTGCGGGTACGGGTAAGTTTCTATACCCGTGTGCGGGTATGGGTATCGTAGCGGGTAGAGTTATATCTGTCGGGTGCGGGTATGGGGTGGCTATACCCAGCGGGTATGTACCCGTTGCCACCTCTACTAACTGATTGCAATGACATATAATAGAATTTTAGTACTATTCAATGGCATGTAATAGAGAGTATGTTTTTTAATGGTATTTTGTAGAAGTGGACGCTATTCAATGGCATATAATCAATATGTCTAATCACAAATAGTAAATAGCCTAATTTAGGTATTAGTATACATGAACATGGTAGGTAATTTCTTAAGGTTTCCAAAAAGTCCAAGAACATAATTTTTAGATAATTATAACAGAAGTTATGAATTTTGAGAGACTGATGTCCAATACCGGGTTGCTGCTAAACGCAGTCATGAGAAAATATTAATTTGACAAATTTAATAGCCGAATTAAATTTTATAAATAACTAGAAAGTGGTAGATAATTTCCTGTATATTCTAAAAATATTATAGATCAATATAGTTACATGTGTATATTAAAAGACATTAAATTATTAATTCTGTTGTCTAAAAGATGACATATCTGTCTTCTGGGTTAAAGACAGGGATTTAGATGATTTAATCTAAACTTGTAATCAACTAGAAAGTTGTAGAAAATTTTGTATAAATGCCAAAGTTGGTATGGCTTACTATTTTTTTTGGTGTGGGAGTTCAAAGCTACGATAATTTTATTACTAGGACAGAGGGGGTTGATTGTCTGGTAAAGGAAAAAAAAGTTGTGAATTTGGGAAGCATGTAGGAGCATTATTGACTAAGCGTTGTATTGTATTATTATAGCTTGTATTGAGAATGAGTATTTACTATAGGAGGAGTAACATCAAAATTGTTGTCACTGTCAAATTATTCCAGTCATCACAACTAGAAAGACAAGTATTTAATATAATGATAGATGATGATTAATAATTGCTCACTATTATTGAATTATTCATGTTTCATATCCGACATCAGGTATTTATCACCAATGCAAATGAAATGCACTTATTTATGATGATGCTAAATGCAACTAAACATAAAACAACATAATCATGCATATGTACATAGCTGAGTTACCAATTATGCCTACAATCATGTGCTAATAATACAGGTACACACATATATGCATGTATGCAGTTTAGAATTCTATAATCTTAAAATCATTTTCTACATTATTTACAATTGCACCACAATAATACATATATGAGCATACGTACATACATATTTCCTAATTTGCAAAGGCAGCGACAATAGTACAAATAATAGTGTGTATTTACTCAGCTATTTACAAAGAATTATTATTATCGCCACTTATATGTTATTAACATGGCTAATTACAAAATATTGTCTGCACGAACTAAATACATACGTAAGCTAAACATGGTTACCAAGCAAATTCTATACAACCAAACCACCTTTACTCTAATAAAACATTAATGGCATATTAAGTAGGTCTTCACTGGATCTACACTAATTTCAATTGCAAAATCTCCTAAATCGCAACAAAACCACCTCAAAAAACTAATTTGAACTCCCTTCTACCCTCTCTTTATTTCTTCTCCCTCAGCGCTCTCTCTCTCTCTATCGGCAAGGAAGAAACTCAAACTATGTGGCTTTCGATGAGAGTGCAGAGAGGGATACAAGCCATTTTATACGCGCAAGACGTTGGCAACTGACAGAGCCACACGGGTGCACGTGAGCGCAGGACAGCACCAAGCCCTATCGTAGGCCATAGGATCCAGTGTCGAGTGCATCGCGTCACGTCGTGTTCGGCTGGTCGACCACCTAGCCACCTATCGAGCCAGGGCAACTCAGCAGGAGTTGCTAAGCCAGGGCAGTTTGGCAGCTCTTGTTAAGCCAAGGGAGCTCGGCGGGAGCTACCGAGCAAGGGGAGCTCAACGGACTTGTGGGGCCCACTGGCACACGAGTCGTGCCCGTGCCGCTGTTCCTCACTCCTGCCGAGCTCTAGTGACACGACAAGTGACAGATATCACCTACCATGCCTACCAAGCTGTGGGATAGGACTATTTTTACAAAAATGGATGTGCGAGGGCTAAATTTGAAAAAAAACAATGCTACAGTGCTAAATGTATGAACAGTTCATGGAAAAGCAGCTGATAAAATAGATATTCATCTATTCATCCAGTCTTCTAGTGGCAGGAACGATGGAAGATACCTTTCTGTTATTATATCCCGAGTTCCCAACCCCTAACCTTCGGTTAAGTATTGGTTAAACCTGTGGTTTTGTAAAACTAACGATGATATAACGAGGGTTATGTGCAATCTCCTTTTAAAAAAATACTCAAAACAATCTGGCCGAGAACCCAATTAGATTGCTTACCAGAGGAAAACAAAATGGTAGAATAGTTTCCGTAAGGTTTTCTTTGAACATACGAAAGAAAGAATGACAACCTTGTCTTATGCCTCTCTTTACATCTTGGAACCAACCAACACGGTCGCCAGTACCATCCTCAAATTACTAACATACGCAACAGCAACTTCATGTGTGGTACACGGAATGTTAATTCAGAATCAGATCAAAGCACAGGGACACGACTACATTCCGTTGTTGTTCTGCAAATTCCATATATCCTCAACTCCATATACAGTTACGATTTTGCGCAAGCATGATCAGGATGGAGCCCGTAGTTCATCGAGCTTCCAAGCTGGACGCTGAAAATTTTTCTTGGCAGCTCCAGCTAGGGCATGGCGCGGAATCTGGGCTCTCGCTAACGATCTCCACCATTGATGATCATAGACGGGTAAGGCACTCTTTTGATATCAACGAATGTTGAAAACTCGGGGCTCAGTGGTTGCTTCCATGGCTCCCCGTCCATTTGCATATACGCATCCCTCCACTGGCCGCCTTTGATTTCTAACCGGATTGCAGCTGCCTGAAATGCCACTGTTAGACCAGTTTTGTAATATTATTTTCTAAAAGCGGCGGTTGCTCTAAACTGTATCTTGTTTATTCTTTCTGGTTTTTTAGAACATTTATTGATTTATGATCTTTTTCATTCCATTATTTGTGCCATCTTCTCAGAAGAAATGTAACAAAAGTTTTACTCATTGTGATCATTTTTAGTCAATGAATTTGAAATTGATCTGTACCTCACAGTTGCTATTCACTTTTTGCATTAACAGTTTTAATTAAGAATGAGAGTTTTGAGTTTTCTGAAAAGAAAATGAGCATGGATCTGTTTTAGCATCATTTTCCCATGCTCTAAACTGTCACCATGAGATTATGCCTAAAGGAAGTTCTTAATCAGTTGTCCCCACAGGAGCAAGTACCTGAGCTATGTGCTTGGCAGATATAAGTTCAACCATCACAAGGGATGCATGCCACCCTTGCTTCAATCCAAATATTTCAAGAAGACCGTCATCTGATTGGGCTTCGACAAATCCTCTCTATTGGCATAAAAAGATCAAAAGTTTACGTTAGGGATATTCCAGAAAAATAAGTTTACGTTACTGCATTTGTCAATACAGTAAGCAATAAATAATCACACCAATTTACTCAGCACACCTTTTCCAAGTATTCAGGCTTCAAGTTTCCCCAAGGGTTCCTTCCACTCGCATAGTTGTGAAGGTTTAACGCAACAATAGCCCTGACACTGCATTACAACATTTTGCCATATATTAATTGTATTTTCTGTATTTTTCAAAGAGTAATCTCTAGCTTAGCCCTAACACTGCATTAGTGAGTACATATAATAGCATCAGAAATACCACAGTAATTCATCGCATGATTGTTGCTACAAAAGAGTTGAACAAAAGAGCATTTCTGCGCATTTTCAAACTGGAGAAGAGTAACTTATGCAAGCAGCAGCAAATATCACTGCAATCAAATGTCAAATATGAAATTGAAATTATTCTGCCAATAGCAAGAAATTGTCAACTTGCCTTGATGGTACAGGGATGTGCTCCCACTCAGAACTGTCCATCTTCTTGATTGATAAGCGGATAATGTTCCTCAATCCCCTAATATATTAAAGAGAGAACAAAATAAGAGATCTCCTGCACAGGCTGTCATTCTAATCTGAGTTGGGTAAATCAGTGTCTCTGGCTAGTTACTGCTGAATGCTGATAACTGAAATCCTTGTTTGGACCTGTAGGGGAAATCTAGCAGTTTACTTTAGAACATTTCATGGCGATGGATGAGTTTGACACAGATGATTTTGGGTGGAATGAAAACACCTAATAAAATTAATGGTTTTGAGTGGAATGAAAAAACTGAATAAAATTAGAGCACGTCTTAAAATTAATAAAATAACATTAGAACAATGGAAAACTGACAGCCAGTGATTTTGGGTATCTAAACTCAACCAATAATTTACTGCCTGTAAGGCCGTAACTGGATAGTAACTGGCATTGGCATTTGCTGTGAACACATAAAAGTGGTTTCCGGAGCCATAATCCTAAATTCCATCTTGAAGATGTTGCCCTTTGTAAGGAAAACCGGTTGTACAGTAGAAAAGGAGCATTATTTCCGGTAAAATTGTATCATACATTAAACTAAAAGATGGGCTATCGTACCTTAGCTCAGGGTCACTAATACACTGTGTAAAGAACCATCCTTGCTTGCAGGTATATCCTGCGTAAATTAACTGTCATAAAATCAGCCAATCAGTAAGTTCACTGTCAAAGCTTTTCACCAGAACTACAGGTAACAGTATTTGTTAATAAACCAAAAAAGTTATTTCTCATCACAAAATGTACAATTCTATGCCCTAACAGAGAACTAAAAAAAGTATCATCCAGTAGGTAAGGCATGCTTCAACCCATGTATCAAACCCTAAATTCTAAAGTATATCTGTTCTCAGCAGAAAATTTGTTTTCCTTAATCCATAAGTTTTCGGTGGTCATATGTTAGTTACTGCAGTTCACAGACAATTAACTGACTGCTTGCAAAAAGTGATGAAATGATATTCTTCCCTTTATGATTAGCAGTGAAAAACTACACTGTTGATTACTCAAAAGAAAAAACAGTTCATTACCATAAATGCAGCCTCTATTATTCAGTTATTATTTCCCTTTTATTCCAAAAAAGGTTGTATAATTCATTGTTAGTTGAAACTTTCACAACATCAATAGCTATGCAGGAGATCTCCTGTAGACAGTAATGCTGATCCTATTCACAAGTCAACATTACAGGCAAAGATCAAAAACGCCATACAGAACTTGACTGTGCAATTTTTATACCAGGGGTTTGCACTGAGAAGCTGTCGAATTGCCATTAATGTAGGAAAGGGCATCTGTGAGTTGCTTACCTTATTAGATAAAGGACCACTTGCGAGGAATGGCTTCTCATCACGTAGATGATGAAATCCATAAGCCACTTGAGCATCCATGCCTACATTACAAAGGAAGTGCATCATCAAGATCTGTTCCAAAGATACCTATGTAATAGACAAATTAGAAATGACACACTGACGCTGACAATGAATGTAAGGGGCGACAAAAGAAACTCCCAACAGATAATTCATCTCGCTATTTCCAATGTAAGACTAATAATGTGCTATTACTTTTGTTTATTACAAATTTAACATAAACAAGCACAAAGAAATCATCCAGGAACAATAGAAACATATGAATTAGATAAAAACAATTTGAGAAGATAATAACCCAAGTAAATTATTCATGTTTAGAACGGTTGGCTACATAGTTCTTAGCTGAATTAACGAAGAACTGAGTTGTGAAGATCCTTCCCCTTGATAAGACGCAAGAGAGGAAGACATAATAGATATTCGAAGATAGATCATGTAAAACAATATTATTGTACCTAGAACCAAGGTTTGAAAAACCGGTTCCGGAGAGAATCCCAGTCGCCGGGCGGTACCGGTAATCGGCCGGTTACCGCCCGGTAACCGGAAATCCCGGTGTAAAACCGGAAGAAATTTGTCAAACGATTTTTTTTGTCGGGGCGGGAGGCGGCCGGTAACCGGGCCGGTTACCGGTTTTACCGGTCAGAAACCCGAAAAAACCGGTGGAATTTCTTGGCCTGCTGCTGCTGCGTTGCTTGCTGCGTGCTGCTGCTATTGCTTGCTGCTCCCTGCTGCCCTCAACTCAATAATACAAGTCCCAGGCTCCCAAATGCTGCTGCCAGCCAGGCTGCACCCTCCCCTTTTGTCTCCCACATGCAAAAAGTGAGAAAACAACAAGCAAAAGCAAAACCAACAGCCCCATGGACCCCATATGCTCCCAATCTGACTAGTAAGCATCCAATGGAAGCTACAGTGCATCTACAAATTCAAATTTTCGAATTTCATATTTCGGGCGGTTTTTAAATTACCGGTTGCAGCCGGTACATCCGGTTACCGGCGGTTACCGGCCGGTAACCGCCGGTAAACCGAACCCTGCCTAGAACTATAAGAAAGTTAGGAGAAGTGTTTTAAACTTTTGGCTTAGATAGCAGGTTATATAGCTTAGGATTTTAGCATTGTAGGTTTTATTTCAAGGCTCATATCTCTTTGATCTTGAGAAGGTTTCATTCCTACCCTACCCCAACTTGTTTGGGATAAAAGGCTTTGTTGTTGTAGAATATGACAATATAAAATATAACTCTAGCCAAGATTATTCCAAATAACAACATAATCTAGAAACTGTAATTTGGAGATACTAGCATTCTTGAATAATGAACAAATATAAACACGAGCAGCACAACTAGAAGTTACCGTGTCAAAAAAGAAAGTACCTATGCTAAAGTAATTATAGAAGACGCCATCAAAGCAAGAAACTGTCTCAGGCAGCTCTCCCTCAGCAGTGCCATCCTGCAGGACAAGTATATTACATTCATGTAGACAGATACATTCTATTAATCTAGCACAATGCATTGCTACAACAATCCAAGAAGATAGTAAAGACTCTAGAAGAATTACATCATAAAATGTACACTCTCCGAGATGCCTAAGGGAGTGAGGAAGATCCAATTCTTCTTCTTCTTCTCCTTCTTCTGGCATAGAAACAACAACATGCCAACTGCACAAAGGCAACTATATTACTGAGCAATTGGAATTGGTTGGGACTTGGGAATATGAATCTTACCTACTGAAGATGGAACTTGATTATAATTCATAAAAATCAAATTCTACAGCTATAGTTGGTGTGAACATAAAATAGCACGTAATGCAAGAACATTGGATGAACACACAAAACAAATGCCATGTAGCAAGTTCAATGAGTAGGTCATTTCAAGCATGAGTCATCTTTCATATAAAGGAGTCCTTTAAAGGCATTAACATGGACATGAAAACTGCCAGAATAGCAATCATGGCCTGCTGATTCAATCACTGCATGCTATGTCAGAAGTGTAACACCCCTAATGCCAACATGCACTATTAACAGCTGCACTTGCCATTATAAAACAGGGCACCCTATTTACTGATATGGGAATAAAGACCTGACAGATCACCATGATCTTCTAGCATGGAAAATTCTATTAAGCTAAGCATATGGTAGCACTTGGTGACGTTTGGACTATTTGGATTGATTGGTCATATATATCAAAGTTGGTATAGCTTTACAGCTAGATTTGGCAGCCATAACGGTCAATGCCTGTTGCGATATGGGTTGGTTGTGTACATGTCTGAGGACAGAAGGTAGGGCACTCACCCTTGAACGGCCAGCTGTACCGCCACCAAGGCTCTGAGGCTTAGTTGAAGAAGACGGAAGAGACTAAAAACTTTGTTTGTTTATTACTTACTTAGAAAAGATAACAATGAAATGTTTATATAGTACCGGTATCCTAACAATCCAATCCAACATTTCCAACTATAAAAGATAGCCTTCCTAATAGATAAGATTCTATTTATAATAATAACTTATAGTTAAGGAATCTCAAAACCTACCTAACCAACTAATCTTTTATACTAGGAAACCAATCAAATGCCTAAACACATAACATCGCTATAGTACCCACATGGGTACTATTCATGCGTCACTGCACGGGTATTGTTCGCACGTTAGTGCGGCGGTCGAGAATGTAGAGATCCTGATGATCCTTATGGCGCTGGCCAGTCCCAAGTACCGTCTCTGTCTGTCGATCCTGGACAAAACAGGTGTGAGAGTCAAAAACAACCCTACAACAAAGATCAGTGAGCTGTCCCACCGAAAGAAGCTGCATAGTAAGCTAGGGAACATGAGAAACAGTTGGAACAGAAAAGTCAGTGGACAAAAGAATGCCCTGACAGCTGATAGACAAGGAAGTACCATCAGCTGTCTGAACAGTGATAGGAAAATCAGGTGGTCCTACTGAAGTGAGTGATGTAGAGTCCGGTGTCATGTGAAAGGAGGCACCAGAATCTAGAACCCAAGAGGTACCTGAAGGAGACGTCTGAGCTAGACTAGTAGAACCTACTGAGCTGTGAGAGAGCTGCTGAAGTAGAGCTTGGCAAAGCTACTGAACAGTCACCTTTCTGAGCAGAAACTAATGAGCTGGTCTGTCCTCCTGTGAAGGAAGGGCCTCCCTGCCCCCCTTTTGTCGCCCACCCCCGCATGCCTTGTTCCGCTTTTTCCGCACCGCACAACTGTGGTAGTCGGGCCCAAAGTTCTTGCAGTAGTTGCACTGAACTCCAGTTGGTGCAAGAACAGGAGCGGAGACAGGCACCTGGGGAGAGGCTGTAGTCGAAGCAGATAGCAGTGTCGTAGTCAGAGAAGGGGCAACAAGCACAGTCGGAACAGACTGTGCTGCTAACCCGAGTCGAAGCTCTTTAGCCCGGAGCGTCAAAAGTGCCTCTATAACGGTCGGCCGTGAAGAGCGACTCAACAGCTAAGCTCTGACAGGCTTAAACTCTGGGCGAAGGCGGCAGATGAAATCATAAAGGCGAAGGCAATCATGATCCGCCTTCTGCACTTTGTGACACTCCTGACAAAGTGGAGAGGCCAGCTCATCTATCTGGCGCCAGAGACTTGCTAGGGCCCGAAAGAAGTCGTCAACAGAAGAATCTCCCTGGCGAAGCGTCTCCAACTCACGCTGAAGCGAAAAGAACTGAGCATCAATGCTCTGCTGGTATCGCTCACACAAGTACTCCCAAATCTATCGAGTAGACGTAGACCAACAATGTCTGGCTGAATGGAGTCATCAACGCTAACCACCAGGATGGCACGAACACGGGCCTCATCAGCACCCCAGCGCTCGAAAGCATCAATAGCATACTGAAAAGCCTCATCAGCAACGTCAGCAGCAGCCTGTGCCTCCTTCTTGGTAGCCTCATCTGCTCCAGGAGGTGCAGTAGTAGTCTGCCTAGGAGGAGGCTGAACCGGCGGTGGCGGAGAAGAGCGTGCACCGGTGACATGTCCCCAAAGGCGGAGACCATCAAGCGTGATCTCCATGAGAGAAGACCATAACCTGTAGCTCGTTCTATGGAGCTTTGTTCCCGAGAATGAGATCGCAGCAGATGGAACGGAAGCCATCGGTAGGCGGCGCTGGACGGCGCGGCGACCAAGGCAACGAAGTCGAACAGGCGGCGCTGGACGGCGCGTCGATCAGAACAACATTAAATCCCCCCTTTTCTTTTTCCTTTTTTTACAAAACTATAAAACCCGGTCACTTCACTCACTCACTGGCTCACTTTGCGTCGGCCGAAGTGCGGGCGGCGAAGTGGGAAACCAGCAGAGTGGCTACTGAAGAAGCGGCGGCCGGCAGCGACAACGGGGAGTGGTGGCCGGCGGAGCAGCGGCCTGGCGGCAACGACGAAAAGCGGTGGTCGGCGGAGTAACGGCCCGGCGGTGACGACGGATCGGCACTTGGAAGAGCTGATCTGGCCGGATCAAACGGCGGCTCGGGCAATGGTGGCCCGGGCGGCGGCGAATCTGGTGGCGGCTCGGGCGACGGCGGCCCAGGCGGCGATGATGACTCGGATCGGCACTTGGAAGCGCCGATCTGGCTGGATTAGGCGACAGCTTGGGCGACAGCGGCCTGCGGCGATGGCGGCTCGAGCAGAGGTGGCCTGGGCGTTGACGACGGCTCGGGTGAAGATAGCCTGGGCGGCGGCGACGACACGGGCAGAGGTGACCCGAGCGGCGGGGTGGCACAGGCAGAGGTGACCTGAGCAGCGGCGGCGGCGGAGCAGCGGAAGAACAAGGTCAGAGCTCTAGCTCTGATACCATGTTATGAATATTGTGTGTATATTCATGAGGCCCAAAGGGCAATATATATATAGGGAGTACAAGGGGATATAGAGGAATATGCCATGTACAGATAAGGAAACCAAGGCATATAAGGAAACAAATAACAATCATATTCTATCCTTAACAAGTGCAATGCCGTCGGTCTTGTTCGTGCCCTTACTAATCTTGGTCCATAACAGTACACCCTTCACAGCGAGACAGCTCGTCCTCGAGCTATTAGGTTGTAGCCACGGACTTAGACTTTCGCGTCCCCATATCGACGAAAGGGCACAATAACGACGTCGCTTCACGTAGAAGAGGATCAGCGAAGCCCCAATGCACAATAGCGAGAACAACAACCCTCTAGCGTTAGCTGACATCACAGGAGTCACCGGAGGCAAGGGCAACCGGCTTAGGGCAGCAGCATCCTTCTTACCTTGGGACGCAACAGTTGTGGAAGAGATACGATGATGTTGATGACCCCTACATGGAAGCCGCTGTATTCCACAACACCAACAGCACAACATTGGCTGGCATCGTGGTGAAGACGCTAGCGAAACAACGACAACATTCTTCTTCCTCGTCAAAAGCACTAAGGGCGTAGACAATGACAGTCTAGCTGAGAGAGGAGTTGTCGATGGTGAGCGTGGCAATGTGTCCAGTACCAATGTCAACACCGACGAAGGTGGTGGCAACGTAGCCATTGCAATGGCACGCAAAGTCTCTTCCTGCTCCTTCAGCTTATCCACCAACTCCATAGCTTTCTCCAAGGTGGCCATCATGTTGTCGAGTAAAGCCTTCAGCTCCTTGCTGCTAGCCTTCAATCTACCCAGGATAGATAGTGTGGTACCAAAAGCCATGGTGAATGACTTTGATACCAAATGTTGCGGTATAGGTTGGTTGGGTATGGGTCCAAGGACAGAGAGTAGGGCACTTGCCCTTGAATGGCTTGCTATACTGTCGCCAAGACTCTGAAGCTTAATTGAAAATGAGGGAGAGAGACCAGGAACTTTGTTTATTCATTGCTTGCTTAGAAAAGATAGCAATGATGTGCTTATACATTGTTGGCATCTTAACAATCTAATCTAACCTTTTCAACTATAAAGAATAAACTTCCTAATAGATAAGATTCTATCTCTAACAACTTGATTGTTAAGGAATCTCAAAACCTACCTAACCAACTAATATTTTATACTATGATATGAAACCAATCAAATGCCTAAACGCATAACACTGCTACAGTACTACACGTGGTATTGTTCATGTGTTGCTACAGTGGCGCCGGTGCTGTTCGCGCCCCTGTTTATCTAGGTCCGTAGCAATGTTTGTGTTACTTCCTCCATTTCCAAATAAATGTCACTTTAGAATGCATGCAGTCAAACATTTAAAACTTTGACCATTGATATACACAACAATATTTATATTTTTCACATAGAAATGATAGTAGATTTCTATCAAAAGTACTTTCCTGTGGTGATATTTTTCATAATCTTTATAACATATAATTAGAAGAAAAAAAGTAATGGTCAAATATTCAAATGTGCGTTGGAGATTGTGATGATGTCTGAAATGAGTCATGACATCCATTTTGAAACAGGGGGAATACACTGAAAGGACAATGATAGTCCTAGTTCAAATGATATCAAGATATAGACTTAACCAGTGCAAAGAAGACTTGTTATTACAACAAAAGGTACGGAGATCTATCACCATCAAATTGTAACCAGAATGCAAAGAAGATTTTAATAATTTGTCAATGCAATGTACAAGAATCACCTGTCTAAACAAGAAACTGAGCCCAAAATAGCCTTGTAGAGAGATCGTTTAGTAGCTGCTTTCCACGAGAAAGGAAATGAAGCACCCTGAAAACAACTGTTAAGTGATGAAAACTTGCAGTAATTAGCTTCATAGGAAGACTGTAAGAATGAAAGAAAGAGATCCTTTTACCCAACCAAAGCTCCTGGAAAGATCATTTCCTGTTCCAAGTGGTATGACAGCAACTGGAGGAACCGGTTTCCTGTTCTGAACATACAGTTCTCCTAAACATCCCAACACCCAACCTACTGTACCGTCACCTCCTGCAACCTAGGTAGGTTAACTGTAATTATTTTCAAGCCTCAATCTTTTGGAATATGAGGAAGGGTATTTCTGACTACTCTAGGCATTGTGCCATTATGTGGCACATTAAAACAATATACTTCTTGTCCATAATTTTGTCTGGCTAGTTTTTTGCAGTGTTACCAGGACTCGGACATGGGTATCGGAGTCCGATTCGGCAAACTTTAGAAAATAAATTTCTGGGATTCTTCTAATATAAATATATTTTATCATAAAAACTATAGGAAATAAAAAACAATAGGCAAGAATTTGGAGACAGGAGCCAAATAGACGGAAGTGGAGAAGAAAAGGAGAAATGAAAGAAAAAAGTGAAACTTATCTGGCCGAGTGGCCCAGTCCGGCCCATCAACCCATAAGGCTATAACTGCTGCAGCTACCCCTTCCTTCTCCTCACCCTACCCTCCTCTGAAGTTTGGACAATTTTAGCAGTTTATGCAACATAAATTCCAAATATAACCCCAAGGTGAGCTAAATTCCATATCTGGCCCCCTTTGAGTATGACATGCGGTCCCCGAGCGCATGACTAGTAGTACAAATAATTTAATATAAAATCATGAAACCCTAATTTTCGATACTTAAATCCTAAATTTCCAAAATAATTTTGGAGCGTACAATATCACAAAAATTTACAAAATTGTGCACAATACGCAGCGGGCCTTCAAAAAAATTCATAATATTTTGACATCATTTTCTATATTAAAATACTCGTGCAAATAACACGCTTAAATAAATTCCCAACAATAATTCGCAGTACTAAAAATTACACAAAAATTATAGAAGCAATTACACTTCGTTGGAAGGCCCCACAAAAAATTTCAATTTTTTTTAGCTCGTTTACTATTTTTAAAAATTACTACAAAACGTAAATTGTATTTATTTAAATGGGGAAGTAACTGTAGCTAATGGGACGTAGTCATGCGGTCCGGGACCGCATGACTACTCAAAGGGGGCCAGATATGGAATTTAGCTTACCTTGGGGTCATATTTGGAATTTATGTTGCGTAAACCGCTAAAATTGTCCAAAATTCCCCTCCTCTGCCGCCTCTCTCTCTCTCTGCTGCCACTGCCTCAGGGAGGCTGCCCTGCCCTCCTCGCTCTCTCCTTCTCTCCCCTCTCCCATCCCGCCGCTGTTTCATCTCCTCCCCAGCGTCGCCCCTCCCATCAGCATAGAGCATGGCAGGGAGAATCCGGTGGCGGGGAGGCTGAATCCGGCGATGGGGAAGCATATTCAACAGAGGGGAAGCGACAGCGACGTCAATCCAGCCGGCGGCACGGTGGAATCGATAGGGGCGACGCGGAAACGGTGGCGGCGATGTCAATTCGGCCAGGGGCGACTTTGATCCAGCCGGTGTCAACTCCTGTAGCCAGCGGCGTCCCCGCCTCTACGGCCATCGCCTCTTTGGACACGGGTAGAGGTGTTGGAGACGCATCTTGCCGTGTCAGACGCGAGTCGACGAGCGGATGCTTGTCGACGCGCCGAAAAATATTTGGACACGCGAGTCCCAGTAACACTGCTTTTGTGCAATTAAGAATACTTATGGTCAAAATAATATAATAACTGTAAAGGATGATGTCACTACTACCTTGAAATGCATAAACAAAATCACGAGCAATGCATTACCAATGTCATATTCTTTACAGCTATTGCAGCTAATAAAGTTACATACATACCATGACTCTCAGATTATGTCGTACGGACCTTGCACTATGATCCCCCAAGTCAGCAAGCTGTTCCAAACAAGCCAAAGCATATTCCACAAATTCGGAAGGCTTCACAACTGTAAGATCAAAAACCTGGAATCAGAAACACTGTTGTCAGTGACAATGCATTTGCTGCTTAACCATTTGAAAAACAGAGCAGTTCTGAAAATTAAAGATATGATATGATCATCAGCATTCCCACTCTTCATCTGAATGCAAGTACAAAAAAACTAAAAGAGCGTTGCTCCAACTTCCAGTAACAAAGCAAGTATATACAGGAACTCAAAAGTGATGTCTTTCTGATTTAATAAGTGATATCCTGCTGTTCTGCAGTTTCAGATATTTTTCAGTAACATTCCCTAAAAAAGGATAATAAGTTCTTACAAGGATGGATGTTAACTTAAATGACAGGAAATAAATCTATATAAAATAGAGCCAATCCAGATTTATATGAAATGAACCAACTTCAAAGAAGTTCAAAGAGTAACAGAAAAAGCTAAGGCAGTGTTTTGTATGGACCATCAGAATCATTCGTGTATTTGCTTCAGTTGTGAGTACTAATAATTTAAATTTTCCTCAACATAGGAAACCCTTGGACATAATATAACTCCGGGCACACATCCTCTGTATGTACGGATTATCTAACACAAATCATACATTTATTATGCCAGCATTAGCATATGAATTGTTTTAGGCCATGTTCTTTTCAGCTTCTAAAAGCTACTTTTCGGCTTTTCTACAGTAACTAACTTTTAAACGGAGTATTTTTTCAAGATATGGTCTACTAGTTAATTGTAATACATACTTTACTGACTTCATTTATATCGGCAAAAACCATACGTGAGTTTTTGTTACTCTGTAATCTCTCATACAAACAGCCCAAAAGTCACAAGCCACAGCCACAAGCCACAAGCCGCAGCCAAAAAGAACAGTCCCTTACTTCTCCAATTCTACCCTGTTCCATTTAATTCAGTTGTGTGTTTCAGAGCATTTCACCATCTTCTTATGCCCACATCTCCCTGAACAAAGCTTTGATCTCTACCTGCCTTCAGCCTTCAACAGTTCATCTCTTGCTTGCAGTGCTTACGCATGGTAACGATGGATCAGTAGCATATCCAGCTTAACCCACCAAGTACCAACAAGGTTCATAAATCATCATATAGTAGATTAGTTTTAAATTAAAGATAAAAAGCGATATGCTTAGTTCACAACTGAATATAGCTTTATTTTATCCAGAAGGTTCAAATATGAAATATCACTACATTACTTTTGCTCAAAGATGAACAACAGTATCCATGGATGTTAGCTTAGTCAAAGCATGACTACAGATGTTGATTAGTATTAGCAAAATTTTGTCCTTTAACCAACTTGATCCCCTCCACTCATGCATCCCTTGTGTATCATCAAGATGAAAGACAAGTTTTTTGTATTGAATAACTGACCCTCTTCATGAATCAGGTACAATTGTTAGTAGACAAAGCTGTTAGTTACTACCAATAGTCCCTGCATGAACAACTACCAGCCATGAACAATTGGAAATGTGTTCGATCTCTAATAACAATTTCTCTCCCATACACTAGTTTGGTGACATGATGGCAATCATGGCAAACTCTGAGGCTCTTGGCAATCCGAATGGGCATGTTGACATGTTGTCACTTGTACTAATCAAAGCAAATGCAATAGCCAGCTTCTCACTATGGCGGCTGAGTGCACCTTCCTTCTCTTCTTCTTCAATGTCAAGCAAAACTTCCTTCTTGCCAGGGATGTAACCTTCCTCCAACCTTATCTTACAATCAATCTCATCCCATTTTGTCAAAATATATTTTATGCAAGGATGAGACAGATCTCCAACAATGAATTGGTAGATAACTCCTTTAATCTCCACGCTGATACATCCAGGTGTCTTGTCAATTCCCTTCTCACGCATTAGGTGCCTAATTTCCCTCGCAGAAGTGTGCCTACCTGAGGCCACATAGATGTTAGCTGGAAGTACATACGCACCACTTTTGTCAGGCTCAAATTCAATCCAGTGATTTACAACATGCTCAGCCAGCTCCACATTCTTGTGAAACCTACAACCAGCCATCAGAGCTCCCCAGATCAAGGCATCAGGTTTCATGGGCATTTTCTCAACCATCTCTCTGGCCTTGCTAAGCAAGCCATTTCGTGCCAGAAGCTCTACCATGCATCTATAATGCTCAATCTTTGGTTTAATGCCATACTTCCTCACCCTGCAATTGAAAAGCTCCGGACCATTGTCAACCAACCCAAAGTGTGTGCACGCACACAACACGCCAATGTAGGCAATGTCATCTGGCTTAACACCTGAGCTCTCCATCTGGGAGATGAGCATCAATGCCTCTGAGCCTCGGCCATGCATCAGCAGGCCTTTTATCATAGTAGTCCAAGCCAGCACATTCTTGTCCTTCATGCCCTGAAACACCACCATACTAAGCTGCACCTCACCACACTTGGCATACCAAACATCAACCAATGCAGTACCCAAAACTACGGTGATCCTAATGCCGTTCACCTTCAGGTAACCATGCACCCACTTCACCCTGCTCCAGTGCCCCAAGTTGGGCGCATGCCGCGAGCATCCCCACAAGGATCGTGTCATCCGGGCGGATACCCTCGGCCTGCATCCGCGTGACCATCCCCAGCGCCTCCCTCCCATCACCAGCCTGCATGTACCCGTTCACCATGGCGCTCCACGACACAGGATTCCTCACAGCCATTTCGTCGAACAGCGTGCTGGTGTTGGCGACCCGCCCTGCCCTCGCATACGCTGTGATGAGCGTGTTGAACGTGGAGGCGTCCACCGAAGCCGCGGTGCGCAGTAGCAGGAATGCGTCGGAGAGGCAGCCGAGGAGACCCGCGTGGACGCGGGATGAGCGCGTTGTTCACCAGGAGGAACCCCGCGAGGCCGAGCTTGACGGCGTGGGCGTGCACGGCGAGCGCGAAGCGAGGCGCGCCCGGGGCGGCGGCGGAGAGGGCGAGCGACTTGAGGAGGGAGGGGAGGGTATGCGGGGTGGGGAGGAGGCCCGCGCGTAGAGCGGGAGCGCGAGTTGCGGCCTCGCGGATCCCGCATGCGCCCGGATGAGCGCGTCGTGGAGCTCCGCGCTGCGCCAGAGCCGCCCCGACGTGATCAGCGCCGCCTGGATCGGCGCGATCGGCCGCGCAACCGCGACAGCAGCTCCACGTAGCGCTCGACGCCGACCATCTCATCACGTCGTGTTTCTCCGAGAAACTTTCTCCAAGCGCTCGCTAAAACGCCTCACTGACAGGCCACGCCACGCAACACGAACGGCCATACATGTGTGTGTGTCGTGAGAGAGAGAGAGAGAGAGAGAGAGAGAGAGAGAGAGAGAGCTGCGGTGGTTGGACCTGGTCTTCGCCGATGAGCTCCTGGAGGCGGGATTTGAGGACGGGGCCGAGGCGGCCGCCGCTGCGCGGGTTGACGAACGCGACGACGGGGGACTCAGGGGCGTCGTCGGGCGCTACGTCGAACCACGGGTTGGCCGCTGCGCTGCCCCGGGCATCGTCAGCGAACGCGAATGACCCAGCGGACGGGTCCCGCGCCCGCAGTGCGGCGTGCATGGCGGCGCGGAGCCGCTGCGGGAGCGCGGCGCGCGCGCGGAGGTCCTCCTTCTCGAACGCCGATGCGGCGGCGCGGCCGAACCCGCAGCTGCGGAACGACAGCGACTCGATCAGGGCGCCAACCAGCGGCGGGGGCGGTGGGGGAGGCGAGTGCGGCGACCGCAGCGCCTCCCGCTCCGCGGGCGACGGCGAGAGCGACATCGACGCTTGCGAGCACGACCGCAATCGGGATCGGGCGTTGGGGATTGGGGGATGCGCCTTCAGAGGTGGGGAGGGGAGCGAGCGGAGCGGCGGAGGAGGTGGAGGAGGAGTTTCGTATGGTTGGCTTTTCCCACGGCGGGAAGGAGGACCAGGAGGCTGCCGCTGAACCGCTCCCACCTCAAGAGGCGAGCACAGCAGGGAATAACAAACGAGCTGGAAGCTGCAGAAATCTACCGACCGTTAGTTATGGCTTTCTCCGACAAAAGTAAATAGAATATTTTTATCATAGTTATTTTAAAGCGATTTACTAGGACAGTCTTTTTAAAATGACTTACCAGCATTCAATTTGTTTACATAAACACTTGTATTATGATTAAAAACCCTCAGCCGTAGCCGAAAAGAACGTACTAGGTAACAATTATAGGAACTTATTATATATGGAGTGTTTTTAAAATAGAAACATAGAAAAATATATTAAGAGAGAAAAGTACTTTCGTTTTACCCTATAAATATAACCCGTAACAAGTTAAGAGGAACTATGCTTACTACCATAATGATGTTAACGTAAATGGTGCAATGTGGTACCTATTTGTTACCATGTACTTTGGTACATTATCTGACAAGAAGGCAGATTGTAGCGCCGGGCCTTTATTACACAATGTAACACCATACTGTCGCCTATTGCGTTTGAGTTTAAATTTCGAGTTTAAAACTTGAGGCGTAAGTTGTTTTGTTTGCACTAAGTTTGCATCAATAGCCTGTGAACAACCCCCTGACACAACACGTCTGGTTCTCTCACGAGGGAGGAAGAACAATCAGCAAGACGGGATCTGTTGTAGACGTGTATATATAAATCTGTTTTGAGTCATCGAGACAATATTTGAAGACGAAGATCATATTGCAAGAAGGCATTGCTCGCTAACGCCAATGACAAGCCTCGCACAAAGTGTAACATAACACACTTAACACGAATCACCTTAGCGCGAGCAAATGGGTCCATTTTTAGAATAAGTTCGGTTCCGGGCCATTTTGGAAATTCATTATTTAAAATGAATATTTAATGGAAATTTTGACATCCTGTGACTGCAGTAATCACAGTTATGATCAGAAAAGTATTCTCGCAATATAAAATGCCCAAGCACATAGTTTGTTGTACTATTTGAGTTGGCATGAAATCAACTTGAGACCAAAGAATAGCAGATTAGTCGTCCAAATTTTTAAGGGCAACTTTGAATTAGCCAATGCTAGCTGCAAAGCTACCTTCATTTTGATCAACTGGGGAACAGGGCGTGGCACTGTTGCACGTCACATAGCCAGAATGCAGTACTGCTAGCAAAATTGCATATAATTGACTGCTAGCAAAATCGTGTATAATTGAAGCACGATAAGACATTATGTACCATGTGAAGTTCACATGATTGCATCAATAGAACCAGAGCAATTAGCAACGTAATAACATTGTTTCAAAATAGATTCATTGTAGCAGAACAAATTTATTCTTCAGAGTTGACCACAAAATCCAGCCAGCTTACAGCAGCAAGTTTCAGGTACAACAGTTTGCAAGAATCGCAAGAACACTTGAAAACCTCTGTAGAAAGGACTATGTCACCATGGCACCAGATCATTTATTCATCATCCGTGCGTACAGCTGAAACATGAATAAAGAAATTAGTTTCAAAAGAACAATACAAAAATATGAAATGCAACAAGAGTATTTTTTTTCAATTATTTTTATTGCATGATGGGAAAATTAGACCCACATAACATTATGAAAATAATCTCATTTGTTTCTGAAGTTTATACAAATAAAGCAAATAGCCCGGGCAAAACATGAACCAACATAAATAACATAGAGCCCAGAGCCCTGGATATATAAGCAACAAATAAGTATTCTCAAATTATCACAGAAACCATTAATTACTCAGAATAACACATATTTTGAATGCAGTATTTCATGTAAATCATTGAAACACCAATGATAAAGCCATTGAATATCCTAAAACATCCAATGTCTCTCGACATTAGCAGTTTCTGTGCTACAAATTTGCAACTACACATAATAAAGACAACACGTATATGAAACTGAAACTCCATGTGTTATGGATCAATAAAAAAGTATTGCACATAGCCAGCTGTATCATCTGTAATCACAAAGGAACCATGCACATGTGTGTGTCCCCATGCAATCAAGGTTTTAAGTTATGCATCATGCAAATAAGGTATGACAAATCTCGAGGCATTTGTAGTGCTGATAAAACAAAGCTGAAACCTACTTATGCTAAGTATAATGGAACTAGCTCTCTCTCTCTCATAAAACATAAAGAAGCAAATTTCATGGAACTTAATGGAACTACCCTATCTGTTAGTAAAACACAACAAAATAATTTTCATGGAACACTTGATATTTTTTTCTCTATTTGAATGTTTGTTTTTCCTCATTGGATGTGGGGAGTTCCTTTTTTGTGTGCTTGTGTGCATTGTGGTGCAGATTTAACTCATGATATGGTCCTTGCATCACGAATGGGAAACGAAATCCATTGAAGCAATTAAGCAAAGCTCAGAAAGATTAATCAACAAGAATAAACACCTCCTGACTTTGATGGCCTAATTGACTATATTCTCTCTTAAAGTTGTGACATAAGACAGAGAGCATAACATCAATAATTTCCTACAAATTTTAGTTTTTACCCAGTCTATGTAAGGTCATTATTCAGTGTAAGATCATGACAACATCTAGGTTAATGCATCTTCACTTTCCAGCAGAAAAGTAATACTACCAGAGCTTAGTCCAACAATTTTTAGCAGCTGCAGGTCAGAAAGAGCGATTTCAATGCATCTTGGTAGCGATGATTTCTTACTACATGACACATCAATCTTGTACCATCTTGATAGCCAACTTTTACGATTGCAAGAGGGGAACAAAGGCTCTTCATTTTCATTGTCTATTTAAGTTTTAGAGCCAAAGACCATCAAGGTAATGTACTCATTTCTGGCAAACAACTTATACTCAAGTACTACTTTTTACCACTCTATGATCAACAACTAAAGTAGTGTTTATCGACTGTTCCATTTTATACAACGCTGGTATTTAATCATGATCTTTTCTCCTCATATTGTGCGATTCGTGCCACAGTATTAAACATCAAGACATCTATTTGCCCGAGCTTTCGTTCTATCTAGACCCCAGGAGGTCTACCAATTTGACCAATTTCACCAAGTTAGCTTCTTCCCCACAATCCCAAAATGTCAATTTTGGAGACATCCTTTGCACCGGTCAATCTTTTCTCTATACATCACATTTGGACGAACACCATCAATCGTATCCTCGCATTGGATTTGTTACGCCAGTAATAGCCTCTCCGGGAATCCAAGTGCGCAACAGATCCACCTGAGACGACGCGCACGCGAACCTAAATAGCATCGCTGATCGCCACGACACGATCCATGATCCATTAAATCCGCCTAGACCAAGATCCACGCGCCCCAAACTCACAGACAAATCCACGAACACTAGGATCCCATCATGTCATACACGACTAAGCAAATCAAATCGAATCAAGGACGCAAGAGGAGGACGGATCGGGAGGAGAGAGACATACTCGGCTTCTCCTGCTTGCCGTCGGCCCACTTGGAGAGGGAGAAGTGGACCTTCTCACGGGTGGCGGCCTCGGACTTGAAAGGCTCCTTGAGGCAGCTCCGCACCAGCGCCGCGCAGACGTTGGAGTAGCCGATGTAGGTCATCCCCGCTGCGCGCCAGAAGGGCACCGCGGCCGTCGTCGCCGACATCGTCGCTTCCGCTTCCTTCCCTTCCTCTACTCGCGCCGCCGCCGCCGCCGCCGATGGAGATGTAGATGGGGTGTGAGAGCGTCTGGTGGTGTCTGGGCTCAGGCAATCGCTACTTGTTATGCTGCGGTAGTGGGCTGGGCTGCGCTGGGCCAATTTTTGCGTCAGCCTTTTCCTTCTTTTTTTAAATTTTTAATTTTATTTTTTTAAGAGTCCCGGTTTTTTTACGAGCTGCGTTTGGATTGGGATTAAAATAACAGAGTTGGCTACGCTTAGGGTAAATTCTTTTAAACTGTGAGTTATGATTTATGTCTTAAATTTTTGAATTCTAACGGTTCAAAAGAGGCAATATGTACGATTTTAACCAATACAACTGAATTCATTATACTTCCTACTAAAATCTTCCTGCTTACCCCACCTGAAAAATGTACCATTTGAAAGTTAGTTATTATAGCATAAATCGTAAACCATAAGTTATAACTGAAAAAGAAGAGAGCCTTAACCTAAGTAGGTTAGTTTAATTTAAATTTTGTGTTTGGTAACAAACTTTATTGATCAAATAATTGTTTTGTTAGATTAGATGGGTTAGCTAGTTAGCGCCAAAAGAACAAAGTTTACAAAGGTTAAGTGTGCCAGGTTAACTTATTCTATTAATTTAATTGGTTAATTTAATCTTACGTTAGGAGAGTTAAAATATTTTAACTGAGTTGAGTTAATTCTTCCTAACCAATAGCGTTTGACGGGTTAAATCTCTAACCCATCTCTTAACCCTGAACCAAAGTCCTGAGTCAGTTTTTATTAGCCCCGCTGACGCTGTTTCTATCGAGCATAGATGGACGGAATAACACCCATGCGTTTCCTATTTTCTCACAGCAATCAGCCTTAGGCCCCGCTCGATTAGACTGAAAAATAGTAGCTTATAGATGAAATTGCACTGTAGCTGGCTGAAATTACATTGTAGATGAAGGTGGCTTATTTGGTGTAATTAAATTTAAAAAATTTAAAAATAGAAAAAAAATATGTTAACTTATCACGGACAATACAAACGAATATAGAAAAAAGAACCGGCAAAAAAGCTCAAAGCCAAAAGTTCTGAAAAAGACATAAATAATGAAAAATAAGCCAGAAGTCAGAAACTCAAACCGAAATGAGCAGGACGTTAATCATATAGTCCTGGTACATACCACCTTAAATTATTGTCGATGCTGCTTCTCTCTCACCTATGAGTAGCGCATCGTGGTGAGGAGCACGGGGAAACATTCTCTTGAGGGGAAAATGTCAGGACCCCTCTAAGAAATCTAGTCCCACAATATCTAGGAAGTTTCAAAAATTTTCGTCCAAAGTATTCAAAATGCTTTGTCCAATTCAAAAACAAAAATGCAAAATGTAAACCTAATTACCTGGCTATGGTGGGCTCTTCCACAGCAGGCTTGGCAGCATGGATGGTGCCCTCCACATCTCTTTGTCCGACAACGGTTGTGGCTAGAGTAGATATCTAGCCAAATCCTTGTCTTATCAAGGTTTTTTTTTTTGAAAATTGCTACAGTTTGATTTGATATCATTTTGTATATAGATTGGACATATTTTTAGAAGCAAGTTAACGAGCCGAACTAGAGCAAAATCCAAATTCATTTGAAATCAACTCATTTTAATTTTCAACCAATTAACAAGTATAATTAAAGTAATTTTGAACCGAACCAACGAGCCCACTAGTGAGCTTTTTTTGCCACCCATAGCGGTGGCCCCTCATTTCCTCCTGTTGTGGCCTTTGATTGGTGGCTAGGGTTCTCATCCTCCGTCGATACATTCTCACTCGAGTTGACTATAGAATGTCTAATCCAAATGGGATTACACGCCGACTTGTGGGTCCCAAGGCAACAAGAGAGTGCCCATGTTAACTGAGGACACTACATAAAAAATTTCACATAACTTTTTCTACAGTGTATAGTGGCTTTAAATAGGTCCATAGTGATATTTTTCAATTCTCTGTTCCCCATTTTAGCCCCTATATTATTTTAACTCATACTTTTGTGTATGTAAACTTTACACAAACAACCCTAGAAGCTAAAACAAATTACATCCACCACTACTTGGCCCACCTATCAGCCATCTCTCCTCCTCTTTCCCCATTTCCCAAAACCAATATATATCCTCATCTCCCTCCTTTCCCCTATCTCTCTCCAAAATGAATCTGCCATCGCTCGCTACACCAGTGATTTCTGCCAATGCCACTAGATCTCACCGCCAATTGTGGTGAATCGACATCAATTTCACCACCAGCACTTGTTGTTGTTTGCCACTGTCCACGCTCATCGTTGTTTGCCACCACCCCACATTGTCATTCTCATCGTTTGTCGAAACCGGTTTAGATTCGATGAGTCTAGTCACCATCCACCACCACCAGTTGGTGGGCGTTGATGGCGTCGCGTCCATCAATGACGGCGACTGCCTACATATGCTACGATGGCACTGCCCTCAGTCACCTTCATCAACACCGAGTAGATCAAATGCTAGGGAAGATGGATTGTAGAGATGCTACTCCATCGACCTCTCTCACCTACTCTACTAATAGGACACACCTTCTCATTCCTTAGACTATCACGACCTCTATAAATCACGCTGACACTCTGCTTTTACCACCTTTCCTTCCTTTCCTCTGTATGATGGAAAATCTGTCGTGGAGTATACACCAAGAGCACTGTGATGGGCCCATAGTTCACAAATTGGTGATAGCTAGCTGCCTTCGGTTGGGCTTACGTGTAGACTTTAGTTTTCGTTGTTACAATAACTAGCTTTTAAACTGTACGTTATTTCAAGATGGGATCTATAAGTAAATCATAATAGATATTACATTGAATTCAGTTATACTGACTAAAATTATATATTACTATTTCTCTCTATGTATTGTTTCTTATAAATAGCAAAAATTCAAAAATCATCATTACTACTATAAAAGAATGAGTTGGTGGTTGTACGTCCATTCTCCTCTAACCGCTCTATTCTCTCAACTTCTCACTATTCTCCACTTTCTAACCGATCAGCGCAACTCTTTTCTATAACATAATTCTTTTTATATTCAATGAGTTCCATTGTAACGTACAGATACATAACTAGTCACAAGTAAAGAAACAAAACTGACAGTCACACCACACTGCCACGTGAGATTCTGGAACCTCGGTCGTAGGTACCCGGCCGGCCCAGTACGCCCCTGGCAAAAAAACCCGCAGGCCCATTCCATTCACCACCCGAAGCAACAACAACAACAAAAAAAAAAAAAAAACTCCACCTTGCTTCCCTCTCCACTCCACGCTCTCTCCCCCTACCCGATCTCGGCCTCCCCCCTCCCGCCGCCGCCATGGACGAGTCCGTCGTCAGCCAGGTAACCCACCTCTCTCTGCCCCACGGCTGGTCCGCTCGCACCCCCACCCCCTTCTCTCTGACGCGGCGTGGCCCGGCTGCTGCAGATCCTGGAGAAGCAGGTGCTGTCGGTGGCCAAGGCGGTGGAGGACAAGCTGGACGAGGAGATCGCCGCGCTCGAACGCCTCGACCCGGACGACATCGAGGCGCTCCGGGAGCGCCGGATCCAGCAGATGCGCCGCGCCGCCGAGCGCCGGGCCAAGTGGCGCGCGCTGGGACACGGCGAGTATGCGGAGGTCCCCGAGAAGGAGTTCTTCGCCGCCGCCAAGGCCAGCGAGCGCCTCGTGTGCCACTTCTACCGCGACAACTGGCCTTGCAAGGTGTGCGCCTTGGTTCTCCTCCTTTTTTTTTTTTCATTTTGAGTTAAGATTGGGTTGGATCTTGGGTTGAATTGTCGAAAGAAACTAGGAATTACGTTCAGGTGTGGTATGGTTGGCGTGTTTGCATGTGGATCTCGTGTTAAATTGTGTTCTGTCGGAAATGCTGTATCGATTGCGTTGTGCTTTGCTTTTCGTAGATCAAGATCGAATCTTGGAGTGGCTTTAATACTTTGATGTCGACCTGATCATAGTATTTCCGTTGGTTCTTGAACGAACTACTGAAATTTCTGTGTTATCTGCAAGATTGAGTGACGGCAGCCCCATTTCTACAGCACTAGCAATGCTCTTCAACTTCCTATTACCAATTTGTGAATTCATGGGGGCTTCATATGTGAATGCATGTACATGGAGTGGGTTTAGTTAGGATGTGCGTGCATGTTTTATGCATGGGAAGATTTTATGTGTTTCTTGTTCTTGTGTTAATTCGCAGCAATTTGCAGGTAAGTATGTATATACATGTCCTGATTCTTACAGTAAGGAGTTCAGACTAACTTACGGATAGCATGATTTGAATAGAGTAGAGTTTAAACTTATGGATAACATGATTTGTGACGGTGTAGGGTCATATTTGTACGTGTACAAACCCGAGGCTTGTTTTGTTTCAGCAATGGGCTGAAATAGGAAATTGCCACTTAATGTTTGTCTATAAATGCGGGTTAGGTTCCCAAGGTAAGGCATCACTAATTTATCTATATCCTATCAGTAGATGGAGTAACAAGGTCTACTTTATGCCTTGGTAGACCATAGTTCTAGTTGTAGATCCAATAGACAATTACAGATTTAGTTTTAGGTTCGGTAGATAATAGACAATATATCCTATTAGTAGACGGAGTAACAAGGTCTACTTTATGCCTTGATCAGCATTTATGCTTCAGCATCTACGGTTAATATGCTGTTCTATTTCTTACATATATGTTGCTCTGATACCACTTGTTAGAAGAAAATAGGTATCTCTCTAGAGAGAAGAAATAGATCTAAACCATAAGATCTATACGCATGATCTCATATACAAGAATTAGAACACCATATTAACTGTATATACGGCAGCTAACCTGTAATTGAATCCATAGATGTAGATTTGATCTACTACATAGCTAGGGCTTTGGTCTTCTAAAGCATAACACATACCTTGTTACTCCAACAATTGATGGAATATAAATGGATTGGTGTGCCTTGCCTTGGTGTGGCCCATATTTATTGACAAACCTTAGGTGGCAGTTTTCGATTCATCCCATCGTTGAAAGAGAATCATTCTTGGTCTCTACACATATAAAGATGACCCCACAATTATAATTTATGTTACATTAGTTGCTCTCTAACTTGTGGGCCAGGCCAACGGCATGATGCACCGTAGAAGAGAGACCGACGGCGACGGTTTGAAGGCAGCACTGCACTTAGAGGAGATGGCGCATGGGTTAAGAGAGGAACTCTGCTGGGAGGAGGGGAGACTTGAGATACTTTGGAACTAATTCATGTTTCCTCCTTAATCAAAATAGATGACAATGCTTAGCCTTGTATAGCAGGGTAAGCAGATTGGAAACAAATAACTAATTCCATCTATAAGAGATTGGAATCTAATTAAATCTATCCTTAAGGGATTGATATCTAATCAAATCATAACTAACATAACTAATCCGGCCGCTGCCCTTTCCTTGTGCACCAATGCAGTTGGCCCACGTCCATAACACATGATTTGTAGTATGACATGTAGGCCCATCTAACAGGGAAAATTTATCCAATACTGTCTTTGTTTTTCACCATGCCCTTAACAATCTTAATCACATGGCACATGCACCTCCTGTGCGCTATTTGCTGTTCTATGAAATAATGTGCTGCTTGAATCTGCAAATGTTTGTATGGTTCGATCCTTGATCAGCGTTTGCAATTTAGACTGTAGAGGGCATTTGGCATTGGAAAAGTCCATATTCCAACCTTGAACTATTGCCTGAGTCAAAAAAACAACTACTTCAAAACTGTCCACTTGGCATCCTTGAAATATGAAAAACGTTCACATTTCACCCCTAGGCTGGTTTCATGATTGGTTTTCGCCATGTTGGCTGCCACATCACTGGTGTTGGCTTACCCTCCCACCCAGCAAGAAGGGGGAGAGGGAGGAGGAAGAAAAGGATGTATTAGAGTATGACAATTGGGACCCAAGTTCTAAATATAATATTTATTTTTTAATTTGTTCTTGTTAATTAGGATGCCACATCAACCTAAGCTTGCCTACTAGGATGCCATGTCAGCCAAAATGAGTGATGTGGCCGCCAACGTGGCAAAAACCACTAATGCAACCAACCTAGGGGTGAAGTGAATAGTTTTGATCGTTCGAGGATGCAAAGTGGATGGATTTGAAGTTGGAGGTTGTTTTTCGGACTCAAGCAATAGTTCATGCAATAGTGTTGAAAAATGGACCTTTTCCTTTGGAATTTCCTATCCTAGCTCTAGCTTTTGCATAGCTTTGCTAGGATGGGTTAGACATTTGAATTTATATCTTTTGAATTAGAAGTGGAACAAAATGAATCTATTTTTTAGTCTGTCAAAACAAAAAGGCCCGGCCATTCCTGTTGGAGTGGAATGAAATGACTATGGACTAGAGTCACGCGCGCTGTCTTTTGTGTTGTCGGTGTAGGGTGTCACAACATGCCGAGGGCATGCTGGTCTGTCAAGTGGCAGTGGTTTGACCCTGGTATGGCTCATGTCAAAGTGATTGATCAACAAGAAGTCAAGAAGTACAAATTTCGGTATTCTGCCAAACGTGCATGGTGTGGACCAATGCTGCTATAGATCTAACGAATATGTTGGGCCTTGATGTACATCCAGGAAGAGGAAGCACAATTATCTGGATTTTGATATGTTCCTGGAAGGCAGATATATGGACATATTGGGGGAAATGCAAGATCCTTTAATAAGCCATATGTATGATAGTAATACTGTTATAGGCGTGGGCCCTGGATCCAGTTGGGTTATTATTAGGAATTAGAGATTGGTTTCTATTTGAGTTAGAGATTAGTTTCCATTGTTAGAGATATAATTAGAGATATGATATGAGTTTCTATATTATTAGAGATAGGATTGGAATTAGATTCGATTTGTTAGGGGGAGCCATCTATATAAAGAGGCTACCGCATGCTATTGTCATCAAGCAGAATAATAACAAAGTCTTTCTAGTCTATAGTCTTTCCTCTCTCCCTACGCCGACGCCATCCGGCCATCTTCTTGGTGGTGTTTACCCGTTATGAACTAAGGTTCATAACAACTTGGTATCAGAGCATTCGATCCTTTCCCACGACTTCTGCTACCATGGTTTCCGGCGAGGAGGCCAGTTCCGTGAGAGCAACGTTTAAAGCAATCAAGAAGCAGATGGCTGAGATCATGCAGCAGCAGGCCGAGATGAAGTCCCAGATTGAAGATTTAACGCGGCAGAGCATTGCAACCAATGCCAGGATTGCAGCACTTGAATCCAGGGGGAGTTTAGCCGCCGGCTACGGCCCACCGGCTGCATCAGATCCAAGCGGAATAATTACAACTCCATCTGCCGCCGCCTCCTCCACGCCAATCACCAACACTTCAGCAGATCCGACGCCGGCCGCCACCAAGCCCCTGCACCTGGGAGACGCTGTTGTTCACTTCTACCCACGCCGCCCGTTGCTCCCCGACGCCAGCCACCACCAGGTCGTACGCGTCGCCGTCGCCCGGGGCACTTCCGGCCGCGTCGCAGCCGCTACGCCGGTCGCATCCACGCAGGTCGCTGCCGGAGTCGCCGTCTCTGGTCGTGGGTCGCCATCGCCCGAATCCATGCAAGGCGCCGCCGCTGCAGCCGTTCCTCCGGCTGGCCGCTCCGACAGCCACCGCTCCAGATCCGCCAAGCCGCTGCCGCCGCAGCCCCGGATCCGAGCCGTCGTCGCCGCCTTTCGCCGTCGCCGCCAGGCCACTGCGCCGACGGGAGCCGCTCCTCACGGCCGCTCCGCCTATCGCCGGGTCCGTGCTCGGAGACGCCCGACCGCCGCCGCTGCAGATCCGCCTCCGCCCGGGCCGACTCCGCCGCGTCGCCGCCGCTCCGCAGGCTGCCCGTTCCGCCTGCTGTATCCATGCCAGATCCAAGGCCGTCGCCGGTCACCGTCCGCTGCCAGATCCACGCCGGAGCCGCCGCCCGGAACCGCTGTAGCCTGGGCCGTCGCCGCTCTTCGCCGCCGCTGCCGGGTCCGCCTCCGCCCGAGCCGCCACCGCAACCGCTCCTCTTGTCGGCTGCACCGTCTCCGACCGTCCGCGCCGCCGTCGCCGGCCCGCTTTCCCCCGTGCCGCCGCCGCCGCCCGGCACACCTCCGGCCCTGTCGCAGCCGTCGCCGGCGGGTCCACCTCCGCCCTAGCCGCCGCCGCCGCCGCTCCGCCGGCCGTCGCTGCTGCTCCGGCCGCTGCTCCGCCCGAAGTCGCACCTCTGTTGGTTTTGGTGGGGTTTCGCTATTCGGTCGTCCGTGGGTTGCTTTTGTAACGGCTGACCGATTGGAATAAGCAAAAAAAAAGAAAAATTCAAAAAAAAAGAAAAATTGAAAAAAATTAAGAAAAAAAGATTAAAAAATTACGGAGCACAGTACAGCTAAATATTAACATAATAATTGGAGCATTGTTAATTTGTTATAAATCAAGACAGCTCAATTCACATATGAGGCCATATAAGCATTAACGGTACATCCACCACTCTGCTACGCCATTTGGCTGCTTATATATATATTTTTCCAAACAACACCAATCACATGCTGCATAGTTGATTTGAAATTTTTTTTATGAATAATCTATTTTTTATTCGAAATAACAGAAATATAGCTGGTTGAAATTTTTTTACAAAAATAGGCTCCAGTAGCCTAACCGTCGGGGGACTATAACCTATCGCCCAACGGTTGCGCGACAAGCAAGCAATCCGTTGGCCACTGGGTGAATTGATTACAGTCGCCGAACGGTCAGGCGATTGGTGGGCGACTACGACTAGTCACCCATCAGTTAGGCGACTGCGCTTCCAGTCGCCGAAGGGTTGGGTCCCTTCGGCGACTGGAAGCGACGAAGCGTAGATAAAAAGGATCGCGCGGCTGAGCGGGCTAGGCCGCTCGACCGCGCGGTGAACAGAACATAAGTGACAGAAAAGAGAAGGAGAGGAGAGAAAAGGAGAGGGAGAAGGGGAGGAAAAAGGAGGAAAGAAAAGAGAGGGAGGAGGACCGGAGAGGAAGAAGCGACTATTGTGAGGTATTTTTTTGTATTTTAAATTTTGTGTATGAAGTAGATGGTTTATTTAGTGTTAGTATGAGTAGAAAATTATAGATGCAAACAAAAATAGTACAACTTTGTATAGAAAATTTATTAAATGTAGTTTTAGAAAATTAGTAGCCTGTAGTTGTGTAAAATTTGGTGAACATAGTTGTAGAAAATTAGTATCGTTAGCAAATTGGCATATGTACGAAATTATAGTAGCAGAAAATTCAGTCAACGTTACGTACAAAATAACCGTCTGTAGAAATTTGTAGTTATTTAAAATTCAGTCAATATTTTGTAAGAATTACATAATTTTGTTTGTATAAAACAATAATACGTAATATTTATGAATAACTACGAATGAATGTAAGACAACAGCTCGATCGGTGCCGTTGTAACTGATATATAGGCATTTAAATCGATATGCCACGTAAGTTGTTGAAACTATTAGGAATTATTTGTAGTAGAAGACAGCTCGAGTAGCGAGAAAATAGCAGCGGCGGTGCGCGGTTTGCCGATAGGAAGCTAATGCTAGGAGGTTAGTGTAGTTGGTTAAGAGAGGCGAACAGTAGGTGAAATGTAAATTACAGTACATCAGTACTTCCGTAATGTGCGATACGATTTGACTAGTTGCAAAATTGAAAATCTATACAGGTACGCATTAGTAATGCCAATACCCACTACATTGAAAGTGCATCACGGTGTTGGAACCGTTCGTAAAGTTCCGAATGGTGTGGATTTGAGCGGTTTTGCGCAAGTCACTCTGGTACACTCAGACAACGAGAATGCTCGAATCGTAGATGTGATGCACTAGTTTACCCGTAGTTTTTCGTTGGACCGTCGTCATACAAGGGCTTTGGAGCCGGTCTCCCACGGACATCAGATGGGAGTTGAAAACATTGATGCACACTGTTGCGTGGAAGGGGTTTGTGCAAGGGTGCCAGCGCCGTAGATACGAGTGTGTGATGCTTGTGCAACCATACCCAGTAGAAGCTGTGCAAGGTCGTGTGGATGGCCATCATTTGGGAGGTGCGAGCAGCTCGGACGGCCCACATGTTGAAGAGAAGGAAGTTGCTCGTGACGAGGCTGAGGCGGTACATGGAGGAGAGGGAGAATGGTCACGCCATTGTGAGGGTACAGGACAAGCCGATGAGGGGAAGGATATGGAGTACATAGTGCATCAGTTGGAGTACGATGACCAAATGGCTTGGGCTAAAGAGGAAGCTGTACAGGAGGACGAAAAGGACAGTTCGGATGAGGACAAAGCTCTCGTCCCGCAGGAATGGAACCGGTTTGATGCTGAGGGTGTTGCCGCACATGACAAGCACGAATCACCGTGGGAGTATCATGGGACAGATGTTTGGTTGCATTCAATGTTTGTTGACAAGGCATCGCTGCAGGATGCCATCAAGCTGTGGGCCTTGTCTATGCAGTGGACTTTTTGGGTCGTGAAATCTAGCCAGGAGCAGTACACCGTGAAGTGCGAGCACGCTAGTTGTCCTGAAGGGTGCACGCACGTTGACCCAAGTATGAGACTCACTGGATTGTGTCAAAGGTAGGGCCGCACTCTTGCATTCTCAGTAGTATTTTATCGAAGCATCGTAACCTAACGTTCGCCTTTATAGCTAATTTGATGTATGGAGAGATAGTGGAGAAGAAAGACATGGAGGCCACACACATCGTGGTAGCTAGTGAGAAGAAATTCAAATACAAGATTAGCTACGCGAAGGCGTGACGTGCGAAGCAGAATGCGTTGGAAAAACAGTTCGGGTCTTTCAAGGCGGTGTATGACAATTTTCCTCGTATGCTTTAGCCTTTAGGTGTTACAGTCGCTGTGAAGGACAAGCCTTTTACCAGGCCGCCAGGTTTTTCGGTGTTGCAGAGGGCTTTTTTAGCATTCGGTGCGTGCATCGAGGCATTCAGGCACATGTTGCCCGTGATCTCAATTGACGAGACCTTTTTGACCAGCAAATACAAGGGTCAGATCCTGACAGCCATTGGCGTTGATGGCAACAATCGAATTATGCCGCAAGGTTAGTTGTCATTATGTTGTACCTGAGAACCCAATTGTACATCTCCGTAAGGTTAGTCGTCATTATATCATACCTAGTGCTATCCGTGTCGTGCAGCAGGGACCACTATGAACCATACCAAATCATTGAACGTATCGGGTTTATGGCTTATAAGCTTCACCTGCCATCCTCGGCTCATATCCATAATGTGTTCCATGTGGCCTTTTTGAAGAAGTTTGTGGGTACTCCGCTAGCTAGTCCTCCAAGTCTTCCTCCCATATTGAATGGCCAGGTGTTACCAATGCCATCCAAGGTGGTTTCTTCTCGTCTTCACAAAGACAATTGGCAGGTCCTTGTCCACTGGGAGAACCAACCGGCCTCAGAAGCTTCATGGATCCCTCTGGATGATTCCAAGCGCCAATATCCTCATTTTCAGCTCGAGGACGAGCTGTTTCCTCAGGAGGGGGGAAATGTTAGGGATGTGTACTGGGGGAAGTTTTACACTCAGAGAGGGAAAAGGGTGACCGAATCCAACAAGAATTGAGGGTGTTCTGTTCGGATTCAGATCCTTATGATATTTATAGTAAATTAGTAATCTATAAGATTAGGAAAGTCTTTTATGTCTAGTACTCGGTTTTGGTATCCGACTGGCTGTCTGGAAGTCAGGCAGCTGTAATATATATAAGCCTCCTGCGGTTAGCAAGAAGAAATAAAGAGTTCTCATTCCCAAACCCTATTTTCCTCAAGCCGAACCGCAGGAGGCAAGAAGAAATAAAGAGTTCTCTTTGTCAAACCCTATTTTCCTCAAGCCGATTCAACCACGGCAAGGCAAGGAGTGCCAAGCCGGGGAATCGAAGACTTATCCCATCCTACCCACTCATACAATCGTAGATCTAGAGCCAAGACTCATAACACGCTTCCAAACCAACTCTCATGTATGAAAAAGTAGCTAATTAGCTATAGCCCAAAGAAGTTAAGCTTGCTGCACCAGGATGCTGGTTCCCTCAAACAATTGCCAAGTAATTGGCCCGTCTTCCTTCTGCTCAAATCAAATTTCATGGAACATCAGATCATAAATTATTTTGATATCTTTAATAAGAATCTGATCAATGTAACATGAACAATAGTCAGCGCGCTGTGGGATCAGGTTTACAGTGGGATTAGTTTTGCGACCTGGTGGTTGCAAGAGGAAAGGATGTGTTGGGACTACGGGTTTTCCTTATGGGCCCTTTTGAAGAATTATGCGTGGTATACAACTTTGCCCCTTGGAGAATAGTACTCCCTTGTTCAAACAAATCCTAGTGAATCTGATTTCTTGGAGTGAAAAGGATGGACAGTCCATAAGAGATTTGTATGTACCACAAAATTACTTGTAGACTGTACTCATTTAAAGTCTTATCATCAGTTATGAAAATTATTGTGTTGTAGAAAAAATTATTGTGTTGTAGAAAACCAATAAATGGAGCACTTCATGATACCAGTCCACCTTCCTCTGTTTTTGCCTTCTATTTCACCTCACTCTAGCATTTCTTGTCTGCCTACCTTCCTTTATTGTTTATTGTTGCCGAATTTACTAGTGATGGGTGAGGTTGCTGCCTTTGACCCCACACTCCTCCGTATGCAGATGGGGAAGGTGACACAGCATGGGTGACACATGTTGCTGAATGTTCACTACTTGATGATCCATTTCTTTGGATTTCCTTTTATATATGATCTATTTTCATCAAGTAATTTTTAACATTCATAGATTTGATCCTTTTATTGGTTTTGAGTCCATTTGGCATCTCACATGGATTCTACCCTTGAAGGACTTTATTAACGTTTGGTCTCTTCAACCCTGAGCTTGGAATCTATTCCTGGTATCTTCAGTGAGTTTTGATCGTTGCAATTAGGTAATCAATTTCACAGCTTGAGATGGAGGCAACCAGGTTCATTAATATCTTTTAAACATCCCCATAGAGTAGTGCTTCACTACATGTGGAGGTTGATTTCGCAATCCTCATGCTAATATGGATTGCGCTTATTGTGTAATCTGATAATATGTTGTAGTGCTGCTTTTTTACTGCTATGTTTAAAGTGGTGGCCATGTTACGTAGCGGAGTCGGAGCTTCTCTAATGAATATTTCAAACAATTAGTTGAAAAAATGGTCAAGAAGGGATTAGAGGCAACAGAACTAACATCACCCATGCCAACAGACTGAAAACACCCTATGATCCGACAAATGAATTCTGAACTACCTGCTTTTAGATTTCAGGCTTGTGTGAAGAACGATAGGAATGTATTGAGTGGGTCGCTAGCTAAGGTTTGCCGGCAGCAATTGGTAGGAAGGGTTCAACAATTTCATTGCACAGGAGAGGCGAGGTCTTTTACAGCAGCCCAAGGAGGTGATGTATGTTGCCTCAGGGTTGGGCCTCTAAGGTTAGCCTTGGATGGTTTTTGCGAGTTGCGACAATTGATGTTGTCCAGCACCATAGAGATGTCCATAACACTCCACTTATTGCATTTGAGAATGTGAGGGAAAGGGTTTCGTCGACCTCAGCCAGAACTATGTGATTATCACTTTTTTTTTGTCTCCACAAGATTCCTTCATTGCCTATAATCGACCTGCTATTGTCAAAATGTCAAGTAATATATACTGTAACTGGCTTTATGATTTAAAAATCTGCTTCCTCCATCACACTTAAAAAAAAGGTGAAAACACACTTCAAAAATTTGAAAATTAATCTGTATACTAAACCACATAAGTGTAAAAAATATCTCCATTATAAGGCCGCTGCAGCTCACTGGCCAAAGTCTAGTTTCCATTAGAGTTGGATTGATGAGTTTGTGTGTGATAGATTGTCCACAGGTTAATACTATGAATACATTCCATTCCTTTTCAGAGAACATAATTTTGCTCTCTTGTGAAACAATGTGAACTTCAATGGTGGGGCTGTCTTAAAATATTCAAACTATTATATGTTTTAATTTTGAGGCAAGTTTGGTTGCATGGATGTTATTATGCCAAAGAGAAGTTCTATAGATGAATCTCATTTCACTCTTTTTCCCATTTATAATTTCTAAGCTATTGTACCTCTGCTATGTTTGTTTTCCAATTTAATGCAGTTATGATCTCCATTGTGTTGGTTGTTTGCACTGATTGTAATCTTGCACTGTCCAAAAAGCATGTGCTTACATCCCTTCTTTCTTGGGCTGCAGGTTGTGGACAAACACTTGTCAATTCTTGCGAAACAGCATGTAGAAACACGGTTTGTGAAAGTTCATGCTGAAAAGGCTCCCTTTTTGACAGAAAAACTAAGGATTGTTGTGCTCCCAACTCTTGCTATAGTAAAGAATGCCAAGGTTGAGGATTATGTGGTATGACCGCTCTTCACAGTCAATTGTTAAGCTGTATGTGAACAATGTAATTAGCTGTTTTTTTTTCTGGTGCTCCCAGGTTGGATTTGATGAGCTCGGTGGTAAAGATGACTTCAGCACCGAGGATCTGGAGGAACGCCTTGCAAAAGCTCAAGTGATCTTCCTTGACGGAGAAGGAGGATCTGCAAATCCTTCCAAGCAGGCTGCCACCAGCAAACGAAGCGTTCGGCAATCAGATACTGGCAACTCGTCAGACTCTGATTAGTTTATTACTGTATTTAAAGGCGTGCTTGGAGGTTGATTGGTTGTTATGCCAACCTGTTATGTTATCCTTACAAGTAATAGGAGTGCTTCGAGGTTGATTGGCTGTTATGCCAACTTGTTATGTTATCCTTACAAGTAATAGGAAAAGTCAGTCTAGTTATGCATTATGAAATTCGAACTGGATTTGTAGATACATCTTGAGTCCTGAACGTACGAGTTCATGGGAGCAGCACCACATACACTGCCCTTGTTGTGCGCTCTGCTGTTGTAGATTGTTCTCATATTGATCTTATCTCGTTTGCTTATTTGAGTTAAAATAATTTTGGTTGGTCACATAACTTTTCACCCCCAACGCCCTTGCGGAGAAAATAGACAAATTTCTCGACGAGAAGCAGAAGCATTGCTATCCTGATACTATAGCCATGATCAGTCTCAATCTAAGGGCCATCGAACCATGTGCTCTTGCAGATAGTCCCATTGTCCCTGTGTACAGCATGGCTGCATCTGCAATATATTGTCCATCGATTGATTCTGTGCTGTGTCCTGGTAGTAGCACCTTTTCAGCTGCTCACTCATTTTCCCATGGGCTGATCATCATCATGGTGACTTAATTGTGGGCAAAAAGAGAAGGTAAAGGTGATGCCTTGCAGTCTGTGTGCGCAGATTGTGCTGGTAGTACTATCCTGACGGCAACTTGAATGCTGAAAATTTTAGGGCTAGATTGAATTGCAACTTCATACCGGTCGGTTGGTCTGGCCACATGAATGCACCGGGGATGCATTTGCAGTACGCAAACACACTGGTTTCATTTAGATCAAAATGGTATGTAACGACTGGTTCTTGAAGGTTAGATCTTTTCATATTGGTAGGATGATTCGAGTATTTCAGTTTAGTTGCGTTGTCGCAATTGCTTTGTACTGCTTCAGTTGCCTTGAATGTTCCATAGAATTATTTAACCGACAATAGGTCAAATTGCCAAAAGTTACAAGAAATGTGCTTGACATTTGTATTGGACATCTTAGTGTGCAATGCAAATTTAAACAACGGTCGTACTAGTTCTGTCCTTTGATCAATGTTCGATAGCATTATTAACAAAAGAAAATTGATTCTGCGCAATTTTGTGCAAATCATTACCTAATGGCATGGTCCCCCTGGATGCTGAGTTGCCGACAAATTTTAGCATCATAGCTCCGACACAGGTTCCAAGCATATTTTTCTTAATTTCCTGGATGAATTATGTACTGCACGTACAAAATTGTATATACAAAATGTATGCAAATTTGGATGAGTGGTCTAGCTGGATTCGGGATAGGTGGCTGTTAGATCAACAGCGAGATTGAGCCTGAGGAGAAACCAATGGTCTGTACCACTTTTAGTACATATCTTTTTTTTCGAGGTATGGTTCTTATCATGTGAAACATTTCCCTCAGCCAACTCAGTTTTTTTCCTTGTTGTACCAATTCTTTTTCGAGTTTATGTGCTAGCTCCCTTCATCTTTCGTAAGCATTAGTATTAGGCTGTGCTCAATATGGTTTTTTTAGTGGCTTATGGCTGAAAAGCACTATAACTGGTTGAAAAAACACTGTAGTTGATAGAGACTTATTTAACATAATTAAATTTAAAAATAGAAAAATATATTAGCCCATCACGTATAATGCAAACAAATACGGGAAAAAAGAACCGGCAAAAAAGCTAAAAGTTCATAAAAAGACGAAATTTATAAATAGTGAAAAATAGACCAGAAGTCAGAAACTGAAGCCGAAACGAGCGAGGCCAATTTATTCCACTTCCGATGTTAATGTAGCTACTCAAGGGGGGAAATTAACCCGAGAACCAGCGGACACCAGCCGGTTTCGCCAGAATTGTGAACCTTAATATATAAAACTTTTCAATCTATGTCAAGAAAAATCTATCGCCTTTTCGCCGGTTACCAGTTTCCCAGTAGACTCCGGTAAAATTTTAAACTAGTCAAAAAATTTTGGATTCACCTAATTTTCATCTGAAAAATTCAAAATTTTCTTCCGAAAAAATCCAGTATCGCTACCTTCCGATAAAATTTGAAAACCGATAGATTTTTTCCCTGATCTCTGAATATTATTGGGGCTATTTATGACCCATTCTACATGCCTTTTTCAATTTTGGACTGGACTACATTGGTCTTTCCTTGTGGACGCGCATGCATGTTGTCATGACACTGACAAATTAACATAATGTCGTTCACATTGCTTCTCCAGTGGCACATTGACTCGATCTAGCAAGAGACATCTACAACACTTGGAACAGGTCAATAATCCAATGATGCATGCAAGCAGACATAACAAGATTTTGTCATATTAATCAACTCGGCCGGCCAATAAACTATTTTAAGTGCCTTATTTAGAGCACCTAATAGCTGATGTAACCACAAAAAGATGTGCATCAGCCAGACTAAAAAAAAGGGGGAGCTGACCGACCATGCAGATGACATATATACCTCAGGAGATCATCACAAGGAGACGACGACAGAAAGGAATTGAAGTAGGAGCTATGAAGTTGTTGGAAAGCATCACGCGGAAAGAATTATTACCCTACGCTTGAAAGGAAAGAACGATTTGGATCTTACATCATTGGTGATACATTCATTTCTACGAGAAATGATTTTAGATTTGAGGTTGCACAATGCAGTCTTGGATACTTTTGTGTAACTTGCTTGCTGGAGGTTTAAGCACCTCAAATATGGTATTAGTCAGGTCGTACTTCAGGTGTGTGTGTGTACACACACATATACATATATATATATATATATATATATATATATATATATATATATATATATATATATATATATATATATATATATATATATATATATATATATATATATATATATATATATCAAAAGGTGGGTCTTAATTACATCATGTAACTATGCAAAGGGATCTATATTTTACGAGTTGTCAATTATTATTCCATCAAATTTGTAAGAGGAAAAAAACCTCCTATTCTTCTTCATCCTTGAAAGAAAAAAAGTAGTGGTTTATTACTAAGTGCAAATGTAAGTGATTCAACTAGAGCAACATATTTTTCTAGCTTTAGTATTTATATCAGCCATCATTCAAGAATAAATATTGTATAGTTGAATACAATTATATTTTAAAGTACAACCCAAGTTGGTTAGGACACGTGTCCAAAAGATATTGGCACACAAGAGACTATTGGATCAAATCCTGATAAACCTATAACAAAAAAAAAAATCCATAAACCGCTAAGACAAATTAACGAGGTACCATTACCAGAAAACCAAGAAACCCTAATGGCCAAGAATTACTCTGACAGGCCGGCAAACGACCGTCATGTTTTATAATTGAGTAGTGCTTCAATACTTTTGACTCTAATAAAAATGGCATTTAATCTCAAAATATATGAAAGATAAGTGATCACAATCTACTATTTGTGGTGAGAATGATAATTCTGTCAGCAAAACGGTTCATAGAAAACCGTCAGCAAAATATATTTTCCTGACGGTTACAACCGTCAGGTAAATTATTTGGTTCTTTCCACACTTCAGCAGGTGAGAAAAATTGCGTCCCCCCCCATTAGGCCTTCCTCCTCTCCAATTCCCTAACTCCATCCCCAATCTGCCACCTCCACGCCATCTCCGGCCGCGCCCCACCGCCTCCATCCCATCTCCGGCCACGCTCCACCCAGAGCCCTTCCTCCCTCACCCGCAGCCACTCCCTCCTTAATCAGCAGCCGTTGCAATGGTGAGCTGTGTCCGCCGCAGGCTCCATAGCCAGCAAGATCCATGGAGTTTGCAGCTGCCTCAGTCATCCTTATTGTTTGCAGCTGCCGTGCTCAAGCTATCCTCACCGGATACCACCATCCCCCACATACACGGATGCCTCACCACCCACCAGCACCTACCTCGAGAAAATTGATCATTTGCCACTTTGAAGAGTGGATTTTCGCAAAATTGCCACTTTCAAAATTGGCTTCGCAAAAATACCATGCAGTACATTTACCTCTTGATTACCATACCATTTGAGCCATTTAACTCATTTAATATTTTTTTTCTAATTTTAGAGGGTGGAAAAGACCTTTCTACCCTTGCTAAGTTTTGCACTGCCCTGTTTGGCTCCAACTACCCTCCGCCAGTGCATGTAACGCTCCCATGCATAATGGAAGCATATATACAATCTACCCTCCGCCAGTTATTGAGCACTTGGTAGTTTGAAAACTGAGAGTCCGTCGGTGTAATATCAAAATACACGTGTATGTGTTATTTACTGGTGACTGCATTGGGCATTTGAGTGCCATAAAATCTAGCGAGTAGTGTTTTCTAAGCATTCCATTTTGCTCATTGTAATAGCAGGAATCTACGAGGCTCATTGAGAATAGAAAAATTGAAGACCAATTAACATGTTACTAGGACAAATAAGAGGTGAATGCATGGCACCTACAACTTGTACAACCACAAATAAGCACCTAGCAATCTAAAACTCATGTCTAGCAAGGGTAGAAAGGTCTTTTCCAGCCCCTGAAATTAGAAAAAAAATATTAAATGAGTTAAATGGCTCAAATGGCATGGTAATCAAGAGATAAATGTACTACATGGTATTTTTGCGAAGCCAATTTTGAAAGTGGCAATTTTGCGAAGCCCACTCTTCAAAATGGCAAATGATCAATTTTCTCCACCTACCTCAGCTCATCTTCTCTTAGATCCGTCTTCGACGTCATCTGGCCAACACGAACCTGGTAACCCGAATTTTTTGTATTTTAGCCCTTTTTTTGAAAAATATTCACATTTAGACCCCTGGTAGTTTTAATTCCGTTTTTGGACTCAGAGCTCGGCGCCGTGGGTCACGGCGCCGAGATAACACGTCTCGGCGCCGTGGACCACGGCGCCGAGGTGCGAGCCCCGCGCCAGCGTAGCGGCCGTCGTGGCGCCGACGTGGCAGGCAGCTCGGCGCCGTGACTCGTGGCGCCGACCTCGGCGCCGTGACTCGTGGCGCCGAGCATGTGGCTTCTGAAACAGCACCGAGCACGCGGGCTTCGTTCATTCGCATCCTCCTCCCTCTGTCCCCGCCGCTGTTTAGGGTTTGCACCGATCAGCCTTTTTTTTCGCAAAATGAATTATTAGTTGTATTTTTCATTTGGATTATTTAATGATAGTAATATTATGTAATATAGTTAGTTATTTATTTATAGAGAGCAAAAAATACGACGTATGTTTTGAAAATTCGTTATGTATTGCAGATGATACATGTAGGAAAATTCGTGTAGATTTTTTTAAAAACATTATGGTACGTTGGTAATGGTTTTTGAAAAATAAAATTATGCAGGCCGTGACGAACGAGTTTTGTGTGAAGTTCTGCGGGCCGTGAGATGCTGCGGGCAAGACAGAGGGGAGGCGACATGTGGCATACAAGCAACTCTCCTCTTCCTTTTGTTCAGTTGTTACTACACACTTGGGGAAATAATTACTGGGATGATTCTGGGTCAATCCCATCCCCTCTGTTTGTGGATTGATGAACGAGTTATGTGTGAAGTAACGATTAGTGTATTTGTGATTTTTGTACAATGCTGACCGTGAAAAATATGTTGAACTGGCAATAACATTTTTTTATCATGTTATGTTGTTGTATTGGAAGGATTTTTTTGAATTATTTTGTATGACAACTGTGATAGGAACAATTGGACGAAAGGAGGGGAAGTGATAATAAGACACGTGGGAATCATTGCATGCGAAAAGCCCAGATAATAAGCTTATGAAGTTGGGACGAACATGGCGCGTACAATTTTATTACATGCTAGCATGATATCCGACTAATCTACCCAACTGCTCGTACGACCTCTCGTGTGGACCGAGTCTATTACATCTTGTCTACTAGGTGTAGCGTGGTTGTTTCCCCTTTCTGTCGCGCTATTTAGGTAATGTTTTATGCTATGTTGTCGTCAAGCTATGTTGTTAATGTTTTATGCTATGTTGTTTTGTTCGTTGGTGTGTTGGTTGGTTGGTTGTATGCCGTCGTAATAAAAAAACTTAGAGCAACCCTTTTATACTGCAAACCATCTGTGAACATCAAACCATCAAGCACTTGAAAAACCTCACAAAAATTACAAAAGCACAATGAATATAACATAAACACATGTATACAACAACTAGCTCATTACAAACACATCTCAGTCCAACCACTTACCAAGTGCCTCCTAGCTCATTACAAAATATATACAACGACTTTTAAGCCCAACCACAAGCATACACGGCCGTATCACTGCCTCCTAGCCTTACCCTTACCCTTACCAAGGGCGTCGGTGCCTGGAGTGTAACGGCTAGGCTCGCGGCGGCGTATGCGTCGTACGGGCTGTGTAGGCTGAGTCGAAGGAGCGTCTACGAGCTGAGACGGGCCTATCTCATCGTAAGTCTGCTCCACCTCGTCGTCGTCCTCGTCCTCACCGCCCTGGGACGGGAAAGTGTCGCTCCTCGTGGGGGACGAGCTCTGTCCCGTGTACGACCCTCGCCGCGTCGGGTCTGCAAGTCGTGTCGAAGGCACGTCTACGTCCCTCGCCGCGCCTGTGCTGCAACCACAACGAGCAGCCGCACGACGTAGCCGACATGCGAGCCTCTGCATTCCAACATTTTGTTAACCAACAAGACACGAAGATATTATGTACTAATTTTGTGAGTGACTTTGTCGAAGCTTACCTCCAGGAAGGTACGCATCCTGACGTCGTCGCCGACTGTCCTGGACATACGCTCTATGTCCTGTACGGACTGCCTCAGGGTTTTGCCCTGCAAACAAACAAAAGAATGGATAATTTGCTACATGTCAGGGGTATTTAGGTCTATTGAAAAATAAGCAATGAGATTGAACATTACCACACGGTCCAGGACTGGTGCTATCTCCACCTGCGTCCCAAGGCGAGTCGACTGGTCGTAGGGCGTGTCATCGTCGTCGGAGGACGCAATGTCGGCGTAGTCATCTTGAGTCCATTGGCCCTTAAGCTTGGACCGCGTCGCACGCTGGTACCAAACTTGGTACCGCCGGAACTGCTCGTTGCTGTGCGGCTCGTTGTTGTCGTCCACGTGGTCCTGGGAGTGTCCCCACTCCTCAACGTACACGTGGTGGTGCTGCTCGAAGTCTGTGACCTTCTTCTGTCGCTGACGATCAAATCTGCATGACGTAAACCAAAAGTTAACATTAGTAGAAACACCGTGAAATTGGAATCCAAGGTTAGAATTGAAATTGCATGGCACTTACTTGTGCAAGGCCACAGACGTGGAGATCGGCGCTACTGGCCACAACTGCCTCATACCAAACTGGCGTGCAACTCGATGTGGCAGGTGATACTCAACAGCATAGAAACAGATAAGGGGGCACCTCATCCTGTAGAGGGCCTCGTCTATGCTGCACAGTGCGCTGAACTGAATGTCCACCACCTCTTCCTCGGCATACGGCTCCCACTTAACCTGCATAGCAACAATTTACTTGTAAGGTACAGGACTAACAAATAAAATCACGATACCACATGTAATTAACTTACACTGGAGGCCGTGAGCGCATCTAGCTCGTTTATGTACTCTACGTACGCCCGCTTCTTCCTGGCGTACGGAACTGAGACCTGGTCCCAAAGATATGCAACTGTCGGACGTCGACGAACTGGAACCTCTGGGAACCATGGACGACCAGGCAAAACCGTAGGACGACCAACCGGTAGACGACACCACATCCACAGCTGGAGGAGGTACAGGCAACCACCTAATGTCGAGTTCGCCGAACTCCGACGACACGCCTCGCAGAGGTGGCGGTAAAGGAACGCCAACACCCCGGAAGCCCAGCTGTACTGCCCCGCCGTGTCCCAGTCCGTGAGGCAGTGGATGTACATCCACGAAGCGCTGTCTCCCGTTCCGTCGGGGAAGAGAACGCAGCCAAACAAGTGCAGGATCCATGCTCTGCAATTATATGTAAAATGATGTTAGATCAAACTATGTCAATTTTACAAAAAGCTCGATAAGACGACGAGTTGGCTCGATATCCACCCCTACCTGCAGTGGTAGGCAACTGTCTGCTCGTCCGCACCCTCAGGACACGCTGCAAAAGTCTGCCGGAGCCAGCTGATAGGAACACCAGAACTGCGATGGCCTGCCTCAGGAGGAAGCTCTCTCCCGAGGAAGGCCTCTACTCGGGCTCTCCAACCTGCAGGCACGCACGGCCCGATAACCGGACGGCCGTGAATGGCGACACCAAGTATCTTCTGAGTGTCCTGGAGCGTAATAGTCATCTCCCCGAAAGGGAGGTGGAAGCTGTGAGTCTCCGGTCTCCACCTACATGATACAAAAAAGAGGACTACATGTCAGAGAATTTGAGGCGCAAATAGCCGATAAACAATGAACATGCAAGTTGCAATGGTTCATCACTTAACCTGTCAACCAGTGCAGTGATGGCCGGGGGGTTGAAGGTGGGCAACCCACGGCGAACCTGGTAAGAGATGGCGTCTAGGCCAGCCCTCTCCAGGAAGGGAGTGTACCGCTCGTCGTACTGCATGTCCAGGAACCCGTCATGGGTTCGAGGACGAAGGATGGGCAGCTCCTGTATAGAATACACCAATTTTTTTAGTTAATGCATCAATATAAACTCAAATTGTACAGGAAGTGATGAAGGCAATACCCTCCCCTCCGCGGTGAGCCGTCCTCTGTGGCTCTCCTCGTAGTACGGGTCTAGCAGGTGGAATTGCGCCATCCTAAAAAAATTTGAATTTGTCAGTCCAACATACAAGTAAACAAAATATTGAACATGCATACAATATGGAAAGAATAAGAAATTAAACAAGAAACATAGCAAATTACATATGAAAAAACAACTACACGAACTATGAAACATAACGAATAACAAGCACTCGCACCTGACTAAGTGACCAATGGCATGTGCGTGAATTGTGGCCAAGTCTACCACATCTGCTACATTGGTTCTGCTCGGGGTTAGTAAGAAAGGGGGTTGATCTCCCTCGCCTCGTTATTCCTGGAAGCTGATCCATAACCATCTTGTGTCTCGTCCTTTTCCTGGTTCCACGTTTGTTCCAACGGCTACCCGGATCCGCAATGTATTTGGGCCCGGTGTACGGTGGCCACTCTCCCTCATCCCGGTAAGGCTCGAAACGGGGAGACCACGTAAGCACAAGGTTGTCAACACTGAACTCCCGAGGTATCTTGCTCTCGTAGTCAAAGTTGCGATGCCTCGCTGCTGCCACATAATGAGAACATGGAAAGTGGTACTGCCTCGGTTTACCACATGTGCATGAGAAATCAATAAGGACAACTTTATGCCTCCTCGTCGGCCGGAGCTCTCCATCGGTCGTTGTACCACCCCTTTCTACAACCTCATAAGTGCCCGTGGCGTTGTCAAAACAATGTACCTCATGTGCCTCAGCCCTAGCCTTTGCCTTTTCAAGGTGGCGCTTCGGTTTTGGCGCCCATCTCACTTGTTTACTTTGTAGCGCCATTGCATGTGCGTGTCTTTCGTTGAACCAGGCAAAAAGCTTGTAAAAGGTGAAGGATACGATAGCATTGACGGGCATACCACGTATACCCCTAAGCAAACTATTGAAGGATTCGGCCATGTTGCTTGTCTGAAACTCGTACCTCCAGCCACCGTCGTCATGAGCCCTTGTCCATTTGTCGACATCTCTCATCAATCCCGTCAACCACTGTCTACCTTCTGCGTTTGTTGCAGTATTAAGCTGCTCCAACTTCTCCTGGAAGATCTTCACCTCAAGCATTCGAGCGACCTCCTCGAACAGAGGAAAGTTATCCTTCGCACCATCCTTACGGAGTAGATTCTCGGCAAGATGCCTAGTGCACCAACGGTGGTGCAAAGCTGCATACCCCGGTATCTGCTCCTGTACGGCAGAAAGTATGCCCTGGTGCCTATCAGAAATGACACCAACCTCCCTACCAGGGCCGACCACGTGCCTCCGAACGAGCCGCAAGAACCATCCCCAGCTGTCTTTGTTCTCCCTCTCAACCAAAGCAAACGCCAAAGGAACCAACGCGTTGTCTGCGTCACAGGAAATGGCTATCAGAAGTGTGCCCTGGTACTTGCCAAGAAGAAACGTACCGTCAATAGCGAAGACGGGACGACAATGCCGAAAGGCCTCGATGGACTGAGCAAAGCACCAGAAAGCACGGAAGAATATCTGCATCCCATCTTGAGTCCATTCGTTTGGTTTCGGGACGTACTCATAATGCATGCCTGGATTAACCGCTTTGATTGCATTGAAGAGTGCTGGCAACTGCAAGTACCCATCTTCCCAGTCCCCATATATCATCTTCCAGATGCGTTGCTTTGCCCTCCATGCTTTTCCATACCTTATCTCGTATCCAAATTTCTCCTTAACAATCCCAGCAAGTGTCTTCACCTTCATATTGGGTTCTCCTTTTACTATGTGACACAGTGACTTGGCAATAATGGTAGAGGTCAACTGCCGATGCTTCTGTTTGAGCTCTGCTTCGGCACAAGTGTGTGGGCCAACGATTTTTGTGATCTTGAACTTTCTCGTGACCTTCTGTTTGCTAGCACAAACCCTCCATTCACATGTCTTCTTCTCGCACACAACTGTGTACCTCCGCTCCACATAAGAATGTCTCACCTTGAATGGCCTTTTACGGATCACTGAATACTCCTGCAGCCACCTTTTCAATGCAGACAAGTCCTCAAACACCATGCCCTTCTCAATTGTCATGCTTGACCCGACCTCAGGAGCATCTAGCAACTCGTCATCCCTTCCTTCTGCATAAGCCCCATGAGAATGCCTAAGATCGCTGAATTCATGAACTGATGGATCCCGGCCAGGGCAATAACGCCTGATCAGCTCAATATCACTTTCGGTCAGCTCTCCAAAAGGGCGGTCATCATCAGAATCAACGGCCCTTGCGATCTCGTAAGGCTCCAGATCATCCACAATTTGAATCATCTCACTGTTGGAGTCCCTGCAGACTTCTTCAACGTTGCCAGATGGAGCAACGGGAGGAACAACCACATTACCAAGAATGTTTCCTGCATCATAAGCACGACAACGATGGGATTGAGACAAAACAAAGGAATGACGGGAAAAGGCTAAAGTGTTGCTCGACACTTACTGGGCTGATTCTGGGTCAATCCCATCTCCTGAGGGGCCGCCACGACATCATCAGTCCGACATTCAACTCGAACTGGTTGAGAAATCTGAACCTCGTTCGGGGAAGATAGAGCATCGGGCACCTCAGGCACTTCTTCCACATCCACCGCAAGATCCGGTAACGGAGGGTCAAAGGGTGCCTGATCACCTAGTTCTGGTGAATAACCGTGAGGGGTGGGATCAATGGACACCTTCCGCACAACAACGTCCAAACATTTTAACTCATTCCTCATAACCAATTTGACATATTGGTCCCACTCATCCTCTGAACCAATTAAGATCAACCGCCTGAGAACTAGGTCTTTCGAACCGAAGTGAAGTAACCCCTCAACTGTGATGCTCTCCTCGTTTGCATGACAATGTAGCTTCTCCCGAGCCCTAGCAACCAACTCACTAAACGACGGCCGATCACCGAATATCAGAGGCACCCTTTGCATTTCAACAAATTGAACATTTCCATAATCATCACTTGTCACACTGCCTCCATGATATAGGGTCACTAGGTTGTCCATCTAGTTCATACAGAAAACCAAACTTAATACCTTTAATCGAAATTGGATACTAGATAGTAACTAATAAGTATCTAGTCACTAACTAAATGCTACCTAACTTCAAGCCAACAAGTTAATGTCAACATTGTAAAAAGAAAATTACCAACAAGCTAACTTCAACATGATAAAAATTCAATTAGTATGATGGTATAGTATCTGACATTACATCCAGAGCAAGTAGGAATTATATTGTTTCCTTCAAAATTCCTGCATTCCAAACATGCCAGGTTTTCTATTGCGGTATCGCCTTAGGATATTATTACCATACTCACAGTCTCCCACCCTCGTCCTACAGGCCCATCCTACAGGCCATAGCATCGTTTCCTCTGTCCCATTTCAACGACCAATCACACTATCTAACCATGAACACATAGCACACACAAGCAAGGGCATCAAGCAAAACCTAATGCAAGCCCATCATAATCCAAATCAAGGCTGCAAAGATCACATTTCCCATAATTGTAAACCTCCTCATCATCAACACATATCATACACAATGCTACTCCTACGTAAGAAGTAAGCATCTACTTCATATATCAACACATATCAAACACATATCATACACATATCATACCTGCCAGGGGCGGCGGCGGGGAGGCGGGCGGCCGGGGACGCAGGCGACCGGGGACGCGCGCGGCACCAGGGGGCGGCGGCGGGGAGCCGGGGCGGCCGGGGACGCGGGCGGGGAGGGGAGGCGGCGGGGGCCGGGGACGCAGGCAGGCGGCCGGGGACGCGCGCGGCACCAGGGGGCGGCGGCGGGGAGCCGGGCGGCTGGGAGGCGGCCGGGCCGGGGAGGCGGGCGGCCGGGGACGCGGGCGGGGAGGGGAGGCGGCGGGGGCCGGGGAGGCGGCGGGGAGGCGGCCGGGCCGGGGAGGCGGGGGGCTGAGGGGACGCGAAATGAACAGGCATGCCCTCGGGTCGGGTAAGTGCCCCGAGCTCGGCGCCAAGATCCATGGCGCCGAGGTCGGCGCCACGACTTACGCGGCGCCGAGGTCGGCGCCACGACTTACGGCGCCGAGGTCCTGCCACGTCGGCGCCACGTTGGCCGCCACGGTGGTGCGGGCCTGGCACCTCGGCGCCGTGGATCACGGCGCCGAGACGTCTTACCTCGGCGCCATGAGTCACGGCGCCGAGCTCCGGGTCCAAAAACGGAATTAAAACTACCAGGGGTCTAAATGTGAATATTTTTCAAAAAAAGGGCTAAAATAGAAAAAATTCGGCCTGGTAACCGTCGAGTTCCTACCGTTCTTAGACGTCGCTTGTCTGTGCACCACATCTGTCTCCCAGTAAGCACTGTCTCTCACACATCTGCCCCACCTCTCTTCTCTCTCTGTCCATATCTCTCTCCATCCTCTGCTTGTGCTACTAATATTAGTGATACCTTAATTAGTTGCTCAGATCTACTTTGTTGATGTGTTAATCGAATTTTGAGAAGAAGTTTCTGTAACCAAGAATGGACCTCTCCCTTTCCCAATCTCTCTGATCTAGCATACAAGCTCTCTCCCTCAGATCTGGTGCCTCCTCACATCTGGTTCAGCTGGTCAACATTCGAACTTTATCAAGATGTATAAGTAAGAAAATAAAGTTTTAGACTGCTGCATGATTTTGGGCTAGAAATCTTTTAGCTACATTTTCATTTGTAGCTCCAATTCAGGGTTCAAAACTTGTGGGTTCTTATGCTTGTAGAATTTTTGGAACTTTAGATAGAATAAAACTTGAACCAGGGAAGTTTCTCTGGTTATTTTTATGTTGCAATTCATGAAAAGAACCGCTTTTTTGAAACCTAAGTATTACTAACAACTGAGATTTAGCCACTGAAGTTCCATGGTTGTGCTCTTTCAATGTACAAATTTATGAAGGATTGGTGTAGATTGGTATAGCCATGGACCTGGATATATAGTATATAGCATGACTTATGCTTGTGTTGGAACAAGCAATAAGAATATTTATAATAGTTTTGCAATGGTTAAGTAAAATGCTAACTCAGCTTGTAAATATTAACCTGGAAGCAAATATGGACAGTTTAGGACATGAACATTGATTAAGTAATTACTACTGCATGCTTATGTGTTCTCTTTATGATGTCTCTCTTTATTTGATTGGTTTCTCTGATCTACCGCTTTCACCCTTTGTCAGATCAATGGATGTTCACAGCCATTCATAGCCACCAAGAAATACATGGTATGAAATCTTACCTAACACATATTTGTTGACTAGTTTGTCTCTATGTTGGTTGTTCAACATGTATATATCACGTTCTTCTGTAGCAGGTGCAGTGATGCCATTTTCCCCCAAATGTAGTTCTGAAGTTGCAAGCTCTGTTGTGGTGGACTGTTTGTTCCGACGTGCTCTTGAAGTAGATGCCCTGGTTAATACATGTGCTATGTATCTATCTATCTATCCATATGTGATATGTGCTATGTAAGTCATGATGGTTTCTTACTTTCTTTATCTGAAGTTAACATATTATACTCACCTTGCAGCAAGGGACTGGACTGGTTCCTCCCATTTGAGCTAACAACTGGATGACAACGCTGCCAACCACGACCGGGACAACCGGCGACATCGGTGGTGGCAACAACCGTGCCGCCAATAACAACGCCGACGGATGATGCAACTAGTACTAAACCTTAGATGCCCTTTGGATGGATTGGCATTGTTTCTGGAAGTGAACCTGATAGATTGATATGCGCGTGTGGTACTGTGGTAGTGAACCTGATAATGCTTGTATGGTGCTCATGGATGGTATTGTGTATGGATTGATGTCAATGAAACTTGAACCCTTTGTCTTTGTGGATTTATGCATTGATGATATGTACTATGAATTAGATATTAATGTGGTGTATATGACGTCAACTAATTGATAATTTCTTCAAGTATTGCTAATTTTTGGGGTGCTAGCATTCCTGATTGGTATAATTTTTCTGACGGGTGAAACTATCAGGTTTATCTTTGCTGATGGCCAAAAAACCGTCAAGTTTATTTTTACTGACAGTACTGATCCGTTAGCCAAATTCTTTTCATGGACGAGCAAAAAAAAAAACGTCAACAAAATAACAAATACCATCAGAAATAATTTTCTTGATGGTTAACCATCAAGCAAATTCAATTTTCTTGACCAGCTAGACCTAAGAGATTTGCTTGATGGTTGTCCGTCAGGAAAAACTTTCCTAACGGTTTTTGCTATTTTGTTGACGGTTTTCAACCGTGAGGAAATATCCGTTTTCTGGTAGTGTACTGTACCAGTTGGACCAGGAATGGCTGACCAACAAAAGTCTTTATTCGGATGATCTAGAAGGGAGAAAGATCTAAAATATGCAGCACTTAACAGTAGTTCATACGTATCCATGCACCAGCTAGCTGCAAACGTGAAAACACTGACAGAAAGCACTAGGAATCCCATTCGACTCCCACCAGAAAGTGAGGGAGGGCACGCAGCAAGGAAGCAGCAAAAAGGTCGCAGCAAATTGGTCAAAGTTGCACTGCAGCTGCAAGCATCCTCCTCCCCTTTCACTCACACTCATGCGCACACGCTAGATTGGGCAGAACAAGAGATCAGTCATGGTCACCTTTGCATCATAGCTATCTTTTGCTTTGCTTTGCCTTTTGGCCATAAACCTTTTTGGGAGAAAGTGAGCATCATGGCATTCTGGCCCCATTGCCTTTCTGCCCCCAATGCTAGAAGGATGGATTGAAGGATCCATCATGGGTCTCGTGGGTTGGCTGTCCTTAGCCATGAAGAAAGGCAGGCAGGCAGGCAGGCAGTCAGGCAGAGAGATGAGTGCCAACAAGCTAGCCAACTCTCTGAAGGTCTTCTCATCGTCTGCAGCACCTTTCTGCCTTTATGGATGGATCACTCGCTCTCGGACTGTACCATGCTCATTGTATGCTGGGATAAGGTTGGGAGGGAATTGTCAAGCTGCATGAATGACACAATTGTCATGCTCTTTTTTTTATTTGTTGTTGGAAAAAAAAAGAAGAATTCAAATTTGGTTTCTCTCTGTGTACTGGTCTCTGGCTATGTAGAGGCTAGGGCTAAGTTTAGCATACTCCCAGTCCTGATTCAACTAACAAAGAGGACAAATGAAAAATAGTATGATTATACATGAAAACAAAAAAAAAGGTATAGACTCGATTCAATGATTTGCTATCTCTGTCTACATCTGTTTCCCGTTTGTTTTGTTTTTTGTTTTTTTTTTGCTATGGCTTGGTTATTGGCTGCATAGTATAAATACTAAAGGAGGAGGTCGGCATAAGAATCATCAACTATCGTATAGACTTCCTAGTCCTAACTTACTCAACAAAGATAGGGAGAGAAGTTGGGGGAAATGTTAAGACTGAAGGTAATCTAGAAATTTGGCAAGATGAAATTTAGTTTTTTTTCCCTTTCTTTGTTTGTTTTCTAAGCTATTAGTTCGATTTTTTGTACTTTCTTGTATATAGAGGAAGACAGATGGATTTATGTCCCTACTTTCAAAAGCTTTAGAAAACAACCCCTTGGTGATAATTTGCATTCATTGGGTGGGGTATGGAAGGACTGAATGTGTTGGTTGTATTGGATATGTCTCCTGAAATGCAAGAATGTGTACAAATATTAGGTGACATATTGTAGTAAAATCCATCTTGGTGGAACCCACACTTTCCTGTTTGACAAAGATGGTTCCTTTCGCCTGCATGGAATCCCATGGCCAGAAGCAACTTGGTCAATGTTCCTTTGATTCAACTTGATTTTTTCTTCTAAAAACCTTGCCTTCATTTGTTTTCTTCTTTCACAACTTGCAAGTTGCAAGTCCTAGTCAGGGCAGGGAAAACAATGTCAGTTTTTTTTTTTAAAAAAATTCGGAGCCCTCCGAAAAATCCGAAATTAGGAAATTTCAATAATTTCGGATTTTTTTGAAAAAAATTTGTCCAAATATTCAAAAAAAATACAATTTGAATTCAACAACGCAAATATATTTAAAAAATTACCAGGCGAGATCTCGGCGGTGGCTGCATCCGCGCCATGGCCGCCTCCCACTCTCCTGTGCCGGCGTCGCCTCCCCCGCCTCCCTTGTGGCCGCCGCTGCCCTTCCTCCTATGCCGGCACCGCCTCCCCCCCCCCCGTCCTGTGCCTGCGCCGCCTCTCGCCCCTTCTCCCATGCCAGCGCCACCTCCCCCTTCTCGTGCCAGCGCTGCCTCCCACTCTTCTCCCATGCCGGCGCCGCCTCTCCCCGCCCCTTCTCCCATGCCATCGTGATGGGAAATCAAGAACTTGCGGCTAAGAGATGGGAGTCATGTCGCGATGGGGAATCGAGAGGGAGTCGCGATGGGGATCGAGTCTTTAGGTTGGGAGTGCTGAATGGAGAGAAAACCCATAATCGATCATATGAGTTGGGCCAAAAAAATACAAAACGGGTCGAAATTTTTTTAGGGTAGACCGAGAAAAACCGAATTTTACCGAATTTCGCGAAATCCGGCCTGAAATTGTAATCCCTGAGTCAGGGTGTTAGAAAATGCATCTTTTTTCTAGAATGGGCATGTTTGCTGACTATGTATTCTAGTACATTTTTATGACACAATCACACAACTAGCGCAATAAGCTACCTTAGTCCACTTCTACAAATTTTTGGAGTGGTCATCAATTCAACCATTTTGATTGTTGACAACGAGCATGGGGAAAGGCATGGAGGGAGATATTTATGAGCACATGGAGTCATGGAGAGAGGGGAAAAGGCATGGAGGGAGATATCATGGAGAGTGGTTGATACAGATGTTGGGTTTTTAACGTGTATTACAATTAATTTGTAGACCTTATCTTGAGAAAATACTTCGTTTGAAAATTAGATACCGTAGAAAAAAATCAAACGCCGTTTTTAGAAGCCATAAAGAATAGAACCGGAGTAGTCTAAGGAGGGGAGAGCACCAAACCAAACCAAAGTAACGTTTAGAGCAAAAGCAAATAAATGGATGCACATGGAAATGCAGTTGGGAGTAGTGGGGCCTAATCTCCTTTTCAGTTTTAAAAGTCCCTATGTCCTTTCTTGTTTGATTCTATGAACCTGTAAAGGCATGCATCTTTCATTCATCTTTTTAGACTTTTCTGATCCTTGGCTAGCTTCCTTCTAAGAAACGGCTCTTTAATTGCTGTTATCCCTTGTGGCCACCCTTTCCAAGGGCCTCTTGTGTGCTGGCTACTCAATCCTTCCTTACCATTAAGATAAAATCTTGCAACTTTGGCTTGCTTTTGTTAGAGGAATTGGTACCAACTCTGGATCAGTGCACATGTAGCAAATCAGTGTAGATGCAAATTGTGCTTGGACTCTATTCAAAGATAGCCAAGTGACATTGAGAAAAGGTGTGGTCCATATGGAACCACTCTGTTGTGGTCAGATAAGGAATAGTCACTCAATTGCTAGAGAACGTTGATCTGAAGGGAAAACTAGAAACGCAGGTCAGAATTTTACTACTGACTCTTTTTCCTTGTGGAAGGGGCGTGTGAAAGCGAGAGAATGGCATCCCTATCTATGGTGTCGAGAACAGACAATGGTGGCAAAAGACAAGGGCATAAATGCTAAATCAAATCATGTCACGTTGAATGGCATGAATAAGGTTTAATGGAACCAAACAAGATGGAGATTGATCATGGTAACTACAAAAGTCCAGACTCAAATGCTCCCCGCGGTGAAAAATGAGGCATGCATCTTGATGCGAGGTACATCTGCAGTACATACTACAGCGTACACTACAGTAAACCATTCATTTGGTGCATGCGAGGGTAAAAAATCATGTTGGTTCAGGCATCAAATCAAAGAAAATTTCAGAAAAAAACATTTGACAAATTATTCAGAAAAAACAGCTTATTCTGCATAAAGTTTTAACTTAATAAGTCAGTCTTGTCAGTTATTGAGTTTAAACTTATATAGTTCTGAAGGTAAAACCCTGACCTAGCCAAGTAAAAAACATCCCATTGCCTGCCGAGGGACACACGTACATGCACAAGCCATACGACTTTGAGGCTCGTGAGGGGGATGCATGGACAGTGCGTGCACACACACCCATGTCTCGCATGATTGAAGGCCATGAACTGGCTAAGGTACCCTTGTCCTAGTTCCTTGCCTGCGTCCTCCTTGGACTTTGCACGCGAACAGCATCTGCAACCTCACGTCTCCCTGTCTCTGTACGTGTGTGCGACGCTTGCCTTCGCTCATGGCTTCACCTCTGTCTCTCTCTCTCTCTCTTCAGAGGTGAGGTGTGTACTGCAGGAGACAAAGGCTGTGGTGGCACTGAAAGATCTTTATTGCTCATCTTGGAGGATGGTACTGTAAGTCACGCACGCAGTAAAAGCATTACTGTTGCTACTACAAAGGCGTACTGTAAGTCACGCACGAAGTAAAGGCAGCACTGCTGCTCCTTTTGCTAGCTGCTGTGCGAGTGAAGGGAAACTGCAGTTGTGACATACGAGTTTGTGCATGAATGGTGAGGCAGGTGATGTGCCAGGCACATCTCATTGGAGCAAAGCTACCACATTGTATTATAGTGTCAAGTGTATTGATTTTTATCGTTTGGTTGATATTTAAGTAAAAGGATTGTTTCGTAATATCAGCGGTAAAAGTTGAAATTGGTAACATTATACTGCTGCGTTTAGTGTCAAGTGTATTGACTTTTGTCGTTTGATTGATATTTAAGTAAAAGAATAGCTTCGTAATATCAGCGACAAAAGTTGAAATTGGTAATATTATAGAGTAGGCGGTAGCACTTTAAATTCAGGAAGGAGCCGGGGTGTTACAGCAAAATTACCACATACCTTCGTACCTTGCCATAGGGATCCGGATTCCTCTACCTCTCCTCCCAGCAGCTGTGGGCCTAGGTCAGGCTCAGCATTGAGCTCCATAGGGATACAAACCCCTCTCCTCTCCAGCAGCTGTGGGCCTAGATCAGGCTTAGGATCGGGCTCAATCTAGATCCACAAAAATAAGAAAAATGCTAGAAAATGATATACCATCGGACTTCACCTTGATGATATACCATCTTTTTCATAGAAATCTCATCGACGACTAATTCTACTCTGGCTATGATGATGACGTGCTACAGTCGCCTCTGCCTCCATAGTCACCAACGGGTTCATTGTGGCCCCCATATGTAAAGAGAGGCCTGAGAGGTGGAGGTCTGGTGGTGCACAGCAACGGAGGGCAATGGGTAGTGGGCGGCGGTGGAAGACGGGACGGTGAGGCGGAGTCGAAACTGATGGTGACTTTTCCGGCATGATTAGTGAGTAAAACGTATTACTTATGATCTCTGCCGCAGTAGTAGTATGTAATATAATCATTTAATGGCAAGTGGATCCTGAAAACTAAGTTTATCTGCCTCTGAGAAGGGATGTTCTTCTCGGACTTTTTATGTTAATAAGACAAATATGGTGCATGACCCATATATTGTCACATGAAAAGGAACTTTAACAAATGCATACTTTTTTGCAAAGTTTTGAGTCGCTTACCTGGATCAAATAAAGAATTAGGACGGCTGGAAAGTATAAAGTTAATTAGATAATGGAGCCAACTTGAGGGATTAAAGAAAAATAGCAATGGCACGTGCACTCACGGTGAGCGTACATAATCCCTCTGATGAGTCACCGACAAGTAGACTCCATTGCTAATAAAATTAAAATCCTTTCCATGAGTCGCTACTGAAATCTTAGGGGTACCATTTGCCATTGTGACTCATGCAACCTTCTATTAAAAAACTAAGCTTCACAAATGGCACCAACATTAATAATATAAACAAGCACAGAATGTTTCCAAGTTGATTTGAGTTGGTGATCTGCCACATCAATATGGCCCCACAATTAGGCCAAAAAGTGGCAATTTGGTTTGGACCAAAGTTAAAGGGTTCTCTCTCTTTTTTTCCATAGGTAAAACAAGAGATGACTCAGCTCCAAACATAGTATTGGTGAATTAAGTAAATCATGCCACATAACTAAACACACATTAAATAGGGGTGGTTAAGCTTAGTGGCAGGGATGAGGGATCCGCCCCTAATTGGCCACATGCCATACAAAAAACAAAAAGATCTTTGATTATTTTTAAAGCATAATCTTTTGATGATTCAAGTGGGAGAGCAGAGGAAGCAAGAGAGCAAAAAGACAAGACCATAGCAAGAAGTGATACTGAGGTATGATCAACCTTTAACATGTAAATAAAAAAGATAAAGGGGAGGTACCTAGTGAGAAATGTCATCATAATGAAAGTCGTGAGAAACTGAGAATGCCTTCAGATTATTATTTTAAAAAGTTTGTGGAAATTTGTTAAAGTAGGGTTCGACAATGACCACGGTATGGCCAAGATTCATGATTAAATTCAATCAAGAAAACGATGTGTACAAAGGATAAATGAGAGTTATAGGCAAAAAAAAGTGGCTAAGAATAATTAGCTTTGGTAATTCGAAGGTCATGTTTCTCCTTGTTTATTTACTTCATATAAGAATACCAACTTTCTAGAAAATAGCTAAACCAATCCAATGCAAAAAAAAAAAAGATAAACCAATCCAATGCAAAGTGTATATATTTCACCCTGTTATGCGTAGAGAAGCTCGGATAAAAGTTAGGGAGGGACTTTTTTTGCAAAGTGTCTGTCGGAAGGTAGGGACTTCGTTGGAAACAATGCAATAGTTGCAAGAACCAGTGAAAATTCCCACATCTCAAACGGGTTGTAAAATGAAAATATTAGGACTTGAGCTCCTTGCATTATCTTCCAGAGACATACTATACAAGAAGCAGGAGGATATATTCACATCAAATAGAACAAACAAGCAAAATTTTCATATATTCACATCTTTGCAACTTGATGCAAGCTCAGTGGCTCATGCATTACAAGAATTGGTTTAAGCGGATTTGGTTTCAGGGCCAAGAAAATATAGCAAATACCATTATTTAATTCCTCTACACAGTAAATCCTTGCAACATTAGGAAGTGCAAAAGAATTTTTTTTCGTTTCAAGGAACATAGCTATAAATATTATCAAAACTATAGAACATATTTGGGTGTTATAAGATCTATAACCTCCATGCCTATTTGGTAGTCAAAGGATATTCTCCCTCCCCCCCTCCTATGTGCTTCAGATAGTAACCTCCCCTAGCTCATAACAAGGGAGTTCTCCCCAATATTTACATATCTACCATACAAAGAATTCACTTCTTCCAATTCCCTCTCTACATGCCATCGATGGCGATCGTTACCGCCGCCGGTAGCCCTTCCCTGCCCCCTCCCCACCTTGGCGATGCCTTGTCCGCAACTGCTGCAAGACGGACAACAGCACGCGCATTATCATGCTTCACATTACGCCACAATCGCTCGAGGCTTGGCTTAAGTATTTTCTCGGCCCAGTCCTCAAGCTTCTCGTCGGTGAGCCAGACGCTTCCAATCATCCGGTCAATGGCATCTTCATCGATTCTGAATGAGTTGCTGCTCCCAACGACCGACTCAAATTTTGCCGATATGCAATCTGTAACAGTCTTCCTAAATGGCCCGAAGTTGACTGGTTGGAACACAATGGCATCGTCAACGAGTTCCAATAGATCACAGTCAGGGGCTGGTGTCAAACGCTTGACTGCAAGCTGCCCTTTCTCTTGCTCTTGTTCCACTGAGACATCGCTGGAATTATGCGAGCCCTCGGTGTCATCCAAGGCACCAACTGCCAAATTGAGGTCAAGTGACAGACCATGGCCACTGGACAATTCTTTTGCTACCTTTGCAGGGCGAACATCGTCGCATAGCCAATCTGCCAGGTGCTTGACTTGCTTATCCCCAATTGAGAGCTCTAGCTGCCAACTCGAGCTTGCAATCTCCAACATCCTTCCTTCACCTTGGAGCAAGGTCTCCATGTTTGATCCTTTAAGTTCCTCAGGTACCCAATTGGTGGTGAGGACAAAGATGACATTGCCAAGGCTGACCTCACGGCCACGGGAGTCCGGTAGGCGACCGGTCTCCATTGCCAGCTTGATCTTTCCACGCACAACAGTGTCCACTTGATCAATGCCCTCAAGAACAATAACTGAGAACGGGTTCTGCCGAACTGCCTCAGTGACCCGGCCAAGCGCAGTTTTCCCCCAGAAACCCATGTTCAGCCCATCATTGCCAACCCTGCCCAACCGGGAGTCACCACCAAAGTTTACAACCACCGGTCTGGTGTTTGCCATCAGCTCAGACAAAGCGTTCACCATCTTCCACTTGCCTGCCTGATCAGGGCCAACAAACAGGAGCCACATGTCACCCCTCGTCGCAAAGTTCCGCCGCTTCCCGCCGCCAGATCTGCATTGTATTACAGCAGCAGCGATGGCTGAAGCGGCGTCTGATTGCCAGCTGACCTTCTCTGTAAGCCCCTTGAGGAGCCTCTTGAAGGATTCAATATCAGAAATTCTGGCGACCTTAGCCTTCTGCAGGCCTGCCAGTCCCTCGTAATCTTCCTTCTGCTCTTTCTCGACAGTAGGATCGATGCCTGGGTCCAGGCGACCAAGCACAAGGTCGGTTTTCACTGGGCTACCTGGTGGGCTCTTACGGAGCTCAAGTGTCGGGGTGGCTGCTGGCTTCTCCCAATTCGACCGAACGAGCAGGCGTGGACCGAGCGAGGCCAGTGGCGCAGAGAGTGCCGGCGCCCCAGCACGGGTTGAATGGATGCGGGCACACGTCTCACGCCATTTCTTTTCAAGCTCTTCTGTGCTCTTCTTCCACTTCGACTCTTGCTCCTTGGGTTGTACAAAAGCAAAGGACTATCAATCACGACTCCAATGGAGCAAGCGCTGACTTTACCAAGTTTAAGCATTGAAAAAACACAAACCTGAGTTTTATCGCTGCTGAGCCGCAGCCAGTGTGGCAAACCAGGGCTGGCAGCCTCAGGGCGGGACGCCGGCTTGTCGGTTCGCTCCGCCGCAAGCTTATCGAGCTCACGGTCGTAACTGCCCTTACAAAGCAGGCACATGGCCGGCCTCGGCATCTGAGTCTGGTCACTCCCTGGCGGCCATCGGAGCGGCGTCGGTGTCACCGGCGTAGGCCGCAGCATTGGCGACAATATCCCCACCGAGTTGCTGAGAATTCCAGCGCCTCCAGGCCTACAAAATTCAATAATTAACCACATATTCCAGAATTTAACTACAGTTTGTGAGATTAAATACAAATTAGAAACCTACTGTTGCTACACAAAAAGCAGCAAACTTTTTGGAATTGCACCAATCACACTGAACTAAAAATTCTGGTTATTATTAATCAGAGCAAAGTTTCCCCCCCAAAAAATAATCTTTTCTCGGCTGAAATAGTAGACTAAGTTGCCGTTTGGTTCCAAAATGAACACCAAGATACTGTAGAAATGCAGAATCACCAAAAGAACAGGATGACGAACAACACCAGACAACAGACATGGTAGATCCAACCAAGAAGCTGAAACAGCAAGGCGGACGCACCTCAGAGCAGCGCCGGAGAGTGGCGCGCTGCGGGCTATGGGCACCGCCTGGAGGTCCCACTCGGCCTCCATCCTTGGGTGATAGACCTTGCACCGGAGGTACGTGGCGCACGCCGCCGTGCCGACGGCCCACAATTCGCCGCGACTGAACCGCCTGAGCAGACGCCCCATCTCCGCCACCGCCGCCTTGGCCCCCTCCTCCGCCGCCGCCGCGGGGCCGTCGACTAGCCACTTCAGGTCCCCGAGATCAAGAATCACCCCGCCATGCTCACCGACGAGCCTCTCTACCAGGGCGCCAAGCTCTCCGATCCTCGCCGCCATCGCCGCCTTGTCTCCGGCGAGCTTGGCGAGCTCCGCCTCCAGCGGCAGGATCTTCGCCCCGGCCAGGGCCGGGGAGCCGGCCGTCGGGATCCTCCGGATTGCCTCCTTGAGCACCGCATCGGGGCCGGCGTCGCCCACGAGCACAGGGTTGCGGCGCGCGGGCTTGAGCATGAGGTCGAGCACCTTGCGCGCATCGTCCCCGCCGCCGCCACCGGCGGCGGCCGCCAGGCGAGGATTGAGGTAGGCGTTGGCGCTGCCGGCGCGCGGGAGAGGGGAAGGGGAGAGCGGGGACGGAGTGGCCACCGGGGTGGAGACGGCGGTGGAGGAGGACGGGGAGGGCGAGGAGAGGGACTGCTCGATGGTGGACTTGACGGCGGTGGACGAGAAGGACGCCTCGCGCATGACGCGGCTGACGGAAGGGTCGTCTAGTATGGAGAGCACGAGCTGCTCGAGCTCGACCTTGACGGCGAGGAGCGGCTGCTGCGCCGCCTCGGGGCAGCCCCGCCGCTGCTGCGCCTGCGCGCGCTTGAGCGCCGCCACGAGTGCGTTCGACACCGGCGGCGGCGGCGCCCCACCCGCCTGCGCCGCCGCGGCGGGCAGCCTGTCTAGTGCGACGGAGAAGCAGAGCTCAAGCGCGCGGCAGTGGAGCGGGTGCGGGCCTCCCGCGGCGCCAGCGGCGACGGCGGCCCCCGCGCAGGCCTGGCGCAGCAGCCCGGTCGGCGCGGCGAGCAGCGCGGCGGCGACGTGGAGCGGCGTGGTCTGGCCGTGCTTCCTCCGCGCCGCCTCGTCCATGGCCCGCGCCAGCGCCGCCGCCGCCTCCTGCGTGAGCGTCTGCTGGATGGTGCTGAGATCCGCCCTCATCGTCGTCGCCGCCGCCGCGGCACGCCGCTCATCAATCGATCAAAGAACCCGCGGAATTCTCTTCCCCCCCTCTCCTTCGTCTAGGCCGGTCGTTCTTGGCTCGCCGCCGCCGTGGTGCGGGGAGTGGAAGAGTAGGGAGGAGAGGAGAGGAGGGTGGAAAAGGGGAGTCTTGGAGGGGAGTGGTGGGAGGTAACGAGACCTCGACGAGCCGAGAGAGAGAGAGAGAGGAGGCGAATAGATTCTCCGTCTCCGACGTCGCCTCCTCTGCATTTTACATTGCCATCGCCCGCGCAGGAGGGGAGGGAGGAGAGAGAGAGAGTAGAATTTCTTTTCTTTTTTTAGTAATATTATTTTCCATAGATTAAGAGAGAGAGAGAGAGAGAGAGAGAGAGAGAGAGAGAGAGAGAGAGGGAGAGGTTGATAACGCTCATCTTTTCCATAGATTGACGCCCCATGTACGAAGAGTATTATACACTACATATATTTAGTGGTTAAAGTATATATTCGTGTTCTATGAGATTTAGATCTCTGTTTTGGATTAGTTGTGTGCTAAAGATGTGCCTACATATATGTTTATGTGGGCATGCCTTTAGAGTATGTGCGCCATCCTTGTACATAGAAAACTACACGTGAAGATTTTTTAGCGAGAAATGTGAACGCCGCTTAAAGAAGAAAGGTGAATTTTTTTTGGAGAATCATACCAGCCATATACCCCGCGGGATTCCGGCGAGCGCGTGAGGCCACGTCGCCCCGAATCCTCCCCCGGCCGGCGCGTGTCGGCGCGTTTTGCGTACGGCCGGGGAGGCATTTTCCTTGACTTTTTTGGAAATTACGTAAAGGTCCTTTTTTCTCGCAAAAAAGTCCCTGCAAGTTTTTTTTACAAAAAAAAATTTTGGATGGCGCCCCGCGGGTTTCCAGAATTACGTATAGGTCCTTATTTACTTACGTGCGGGTCCTTACAGGTCCTCGGTTTTTTACAAAAAAGACCTTTGATTTTTCCAAAATTACGCATGTGTCCTCAATTTTTTTATGAAGCCCCTGTGAATTATCGTCTCTTTTACTTTGGTCCACACGGTAGCTAGCGCGGGGTGCGCCGCGCTTATACGGCTAGTATGTATAAAAGAAAGACGACGGTTTGTGTCGTGGGAAAGGAGATTTTGGGCTGCGTAGGTAGCTTATGATGGCTAGACGCGAACGGTTTGAATCAGGGAGCTGGTTGTAAAAGAAAATAAGTTCATGTCAATAATACATATCAGTTGTCTATAATTCTATGTCACATAAGATTTTGGATGATGTAGAAAAGTGACAAAGATAATATCTAGTATTTAACAGATAATCTTATATATAGTTTTCTACTGTCTATATCATTATGTAGATAACTCATTAATTATATAAGGCTATTATGTATAACTATGTAAACAACCCTTTATATGCGTTGTCTTTAATCTTATCTATATGTGATATAAAGGTATATCACTATATAAGCAGACAAGGAGCTGGCCTATACAAGTTATGTAATGTTTCCCTCTACGACTTTATTCTTGTCATTCTATTTATTTTCTTGAAAGGGGTGAAATTATACCAATCTTAGCATGGTAAATGTTGCTGACATGTTTAGTTTATTTCCTCGAAAATAACATGTTTAGTTTATTTCCTCGAAAATAACATGTTTAGTTTATTTTCTTGAAGATAAATAAGCTAACAAGGCCTAGAACTCGGGATTAATTAACTAGATAAAAGAAAGTTATGTATAGCACATTGCAATATTTTAAGAAAATACCATGGAAAAAGAAAAATAAAATAAAAACCTTGAATCTCCCCTAAGCAGGGATGCTTGCAAGAGATGGTACGAAGATGACCTTGACTTTTGTACGAATATAAGCAGGGATTCTAATCAGCTTAGGGTTTTGGATGAACTAGTTGGTGCATACAATTCAATATGGTATCAGAGCTAAGAGGTTCTGGGTTTAAGACCAGGCTAACGAAATATTTAAAAATAATATTTGCGGCCCACTTCAATCCACATCTTAGGCCTGTTGGAGCCGTCTAGTGGAGCCTAGACATGAGTGGGAGTGTTGAAGTATATTGCCTACCTTTTTTTTCACCAGTTTAGTTTTTAGGTAAATTGACTGGTGCATACAACTCAATAGTACCTTTGGAGTTTAAACATTATGAAGCACCTAAGTTGTATAGGGCATCAGTCATGGATGATGTGAACTGTCGAGCTTTCTTTAGTGGCATCCCATTGCAGCGATAGTGTGATCTTCTTCATGTTCCGTGACAGCATGTGGCTTAGGTATCTTTAGCCCGCCTAACTTTCGGTTGAGGACATATGTACGTCCCTTGCTCCATGTGAAGGTAGAGCTGGAGGTTGTGTGATGCCACAACTGTGGATGACTTTGTCGATAAGGGCTATGTGCTAAATCTAGTGGCGATTGCAAATGACGCCAACGGGGGCTAAGGTGGAGTTCTTGAAGTTGACTCATCGCATTGGAGGGATTGGCATAAAGGGAAAAGAGCAACAAGTCAGCCTAAAGCTTGAGGCCCGGTCTTAGAGAAAAAAGGACACGGGGACCACCTGTCGAATGGAGCAAGGCATGGGTGGTCGTTGTGGTCACTAGTTGTTACATCGGGAAGGGGTTCTCGTCGCCACCGGATTCAACCACGTGAGGACAAAGAAGTTGTTGTTAGTCACCACCGCCAGATCTGGCCATAGTGAGTCTGAGGAAGAGCTGTTGCAACTGGATTGTCACCTTACTTTGCTGGATAGAGGGACGATGCGGTGGGTAGAAGGGGTATTGAGGTGGAGAGAATGAGAGGGAGTGGTAGGGTGATTGTGAAAAGGGGCAGTGCGGTGGTGGACTAGATAAATGGGAGCAGTGTTAGGTGGGTAGCGAGGAAGAAGAAAAAGGGAGCGGTGGTGGAGAAAGAAGTGGTGTTTATTTGGGTTTCTAAGCTCAAGCTTCTAGCTTGTTTTTGCATTGTAGCGACTAAAAATGTACTATAGCTGCTGTTAACGTTTTCAACGTAATTAAATTTAAAAAATGACAAAATGAAAAAGGTTACATCATTACGGACAATGCAAAGAAATAATGGGAAAAATAGAAAAGGCAAAAAACTAGAAAAAAACAAAATTAAGAAGCTAGAAAACAAAAATTAGAATCAGAAGCTTATTGGAGTAGGTTTGAAAAAAGAGAGGGCTAGGTTTCTTAATGGATGGGTTTTATAAATTGCAGAAAATAGCACTAACAATGTTGCCTCTCTTTTGGATCCTACCTTAGGGTCTACTTTTGCAACAAATGTTGCAGATGCCCTAAGCACACCAACAAGGGACAAATCTAGTTTGTTTTTTATTTTTATTATTTCTTAGTACGTTCTAGTATGTGAATGATTTATAAAGTGTATTTCATGCCTTTTCCTTCATTGTATAGATAGTAGGAAGAAAATATGCCGATGTGGCACTATCTCTTATGCTGCTATGCCTTATTTTACATTTAGCTTTAATGAAGATTAAATATTACGAAAACTATGGTATGTATGTTTGTATTTACATACCCCTTTTCACCATACACTACTAATTATTCCATAATTGAAATAGCGGAAGCGGAAAAATGTAGAAAGATGAAATAGTCGAGCACCTTTTTAGCTAAAATTCCTTTGTACCATAGCTATGCCTTATGTAATTCTATTAATATTTCCACATTATAAGCCATTATATTTTTTTTCTGCATTTGTCATGCACAGTTTTTCATGCCCTGACAGGCGACATTTATTTCGTCCCCTAATATCTAATTTATCCTTTTTTAGATAGTATAGTTTGATATATATATTTAATCTCACAATTTAATTCTTGGGTTGTACGTACTAGAAAGACCCCATATACGAGACTTACTAAATACTCTAATCCCCTTCACAGTACCTTCTATTGACACCCTACCTTTAATCCAGTTTAGGCATTTAGCTGCTATTTTAGTAAAATGGTTTTTGATTCTTGAACACCTACCATTTTGTCTTCTTTAGACTAGTTCTTCTAAGTTCCGACCACCCTTGTAAAGTCAGCTTTTGGGCCCTCGCATATAGGCTTTAATTAGGGGATATGTGTCAAATTGAAGGAAGAAGGACTAAGGCCAGTCTCAGTGGGGGTTTTATGGAGTTTCATGGGTATTAAATACGCTGACATAGCACTGTATTGATGAAGAGAGAGATGATAAAAGTTTCATGGGAGTAGAGAGAGTTTCATGCGGATGAAACTCTTCTGCTCTGTTTCCAAAATATGGGTGTGTTGGAAACTGGGACATGAAACCTTCACTAAGACTGGCCTAAGAGCATCTTCAAGAGATACCCAATAAATTCACACCCTAAATCTCTTTTTACAGATCCTAATCACGATATAAGGTCCCAAAATAATCATTCCCTCCAACAAATACCCTAAACCAGAAAAACAGTATTGGGAGCCTAGATCATCCTCTATAAGTAGAGAGCGAGAGCCTATTTTTTGGGTGTGTTCTATTTTTGGGAGTCTATTTGGGAATCTGTTGGAGTTACTTTTTACCCTTCAACTCTAAAATTTAAATATTAAGAGCCATATAGAATATCTCTTGGAGATGCTCTAAGCTTCATTTAGAACGTGAGAATTACGTAAATTAAGTTCTTACGGGAATCATACTTACCTATAAAATTCCTAAACAATTCTGCCTTGAGCTTGGAAACAGTAAGAGGTGGCCAGGCAACTCATTGCGTGTTTCTTGGTGTCACCTTTTGGGTGTTATAGCCCCGCTCATTTCATCTTCAACCTGTGGCTTCTGGCTTATTTTTCACTATTAATAAATTTCGTTTTTTTCTGAACTTTTGGCTTTTTTGTTGGTTCTTTTTTCCGTATTCGTTCGCGTTATCCGTAATGAGCTAACATATTTTTTCCATTTTAAAAATTTTTAAATTTAATTACGCTAAATAAGTCACCTTCAGCTACAGTAAAATTCCAGCCGCTACAATGCAATTTCAGCCATAAGCCATAGCTTTTCAGCCCAACCGAGCGGGGCCTAAAAATTGCGATGAGGTGATGACTATATTTTCATTGGACTACCTAGTAATACATGTTCATTATATTATTTATTGATCGAGTTATTACAAAAAGACATAGATTGCAAATATCAACCATAGCATGGAAGGGAGCCGTGCGCTGCTGGACGATTGCCGTAGAGGCTGTTGCACCCAAATACCACATACAATATATGCCTAATATACCCGATATATATTTGGCCTGTTTATCCATGTTAAACACAGACAAATCACCCAGCACGCCTTCATAATCACACAAAACGCTAGCTTGTCCCGTTTGTCGTTTCGATGGTTTTTCCTGTTATCTTGTGGCCTGCAGGATAAGCTGGGATACGATCTTGTGGCTCTGGTGTCTCTCCCATTTGCCTAGCCTTGGCTCATCTTGGTGTCCTTGAACGCAGTATTCTGGAATCGATAAGGGCAACGTGCCAGCTTGTCCTGATTTGTGAAAAGGCGCCTTTGGCAGGTACGATTGTTCAGCTAGTTGCGTTGTCATGCTTTGGTAGCGGATGCTGTTGGCACTAATGAAGTTGATGCGATGTGTGTTGACGGCTAGTGCTGGGTTTCTACTGCCCGGATATACCTGGTTTATGTTGGAAAAGAAGAGTGAAAAATCTTTCTTGAGGTGAGGGTTTAGTGTCACTTCGAGCTTTAATTTGCTTGGTTGGTCTAAAGGTGAAAAGCTAAGCACAAACTGATTAGCTCTGAATTAAAGTTTAAGAATGACTATCTAGCTAGCAAGTCATGAATTAACCAGCACTCGCATATGCGTGAGCTTGTGGTCGCGTCGAGAGAGGTGGCTTTGTTTCTTGCTATAATTTCATGTGTTTGTTTATTTACTGCATAATTCTGTGTTCGTGCGTGCAGGTTTAAAAAGACTGACGCAGTTACCATCAGTTTCCAAAAAACCGATCGACGCAGTTACCATCAGTTTCCAAAAACTACCAAGGCCGTCGAAAATTTCTATACTGCTCGAATTTTTCGAAAAATCAAATTTGAAAAATAGGCCGCAGTTGGTTTTCATCTGGTTTGACCCGTCTTCTAACATTTTTGGTTGGTTTTACCGGTTTCAAAAGCAAACTCAAAATTTGAATTCACATTTTTGAATGGTTACCGCAACTACAGGCGAGAAACCGAAACCGCCCGCGGAGCAGTTTCAGGGCAGATTATAAATGGTTTCGCAGACTCTCTGTGGAGTGAGTTAAGGTGGGGGCGTTTTACAGGGGGAATTAATAGAAACGGTACGTCCGTAATTCAGTTGTCTGTCTAAAAAAGCCGTAGATTGACCGAGTCAACAAGACATAGTTTGTCAACTGTGGCATGATGCGTCAACGAGTTAGACAGGTAATTAAATTTCATCAAACCGACTTGTCCTACATATAGAGCCTGTTCTTTTCAGTTGCGGTTTATGACTTTTGATTTTTGGGTTGTTTATGCGAGAGATTATAGAGTAACAGAAACTCACGTGCGGTTTTTGACGATATAAATGAATTCAGTAAAGTATGTACTACAATTAACTAGTAGACCTTATCTTGAAAAGATACTCCGTTTAAAAGATAGTTACTGTAGAAAAATCGAAAAACAGCTTTTAGAAGCTGAAAAGAACAGTGCCATATATATGACCCAAACCGGCGTAACCAACTTCATATTGGTGCTGTGCGCATATATCATAATATTTTTTCTTGAGAAAATTACACTTAACCGTAAGTATGTTGTCATTTGTTTCACAAAACTAGAGTTTAGCAATACTTTCACGTAACCGTGTATACCTTAAAATTATGTTGTAGTATATAGTTACTATAATTATGATGATTAATAACTGATAATATTGTAGTATATTGTTACGATAATTGTGATGATGAATAATTAACCTTAAAACTATAGAGTTTAGCGATACTTTCATCAATGGAGAGACATTAGACCATGTGGCTAGGTCTAGAATATTTATGATGATGAATAATTGACAATGTTGCTTATTGATGTTATTTGAGGCGTGCAGTGTGTGTGGACTTATGTCGGTCGAGTTGGAAAGAATTTATGCTAGGAAAAGATGCTGCTTTGGTCTTTTCATGTGCAGGGTAACTCGGAGGCGATCGTGGTCTACAACAAAGATCGAGAGATGGCTTGGTACAAAGTCATAGTTCAAAGGGTCAAGGATACTAGAGGAGACAGTCATGCTTGAGTTGGGGTGCGTGGAGATCAAAGATAGATGTGTGTTGGAGCTACAGAGATGTGGTCCGGAGGCTATGACACATGATAATTTTGGAGTGTCTAAAATTGGGTAGTGTCACAAAAAGTAAAAAACCCGAGTTATGTTAGGGTTTTAGGTCCCTTATTTCTTAGAATTGGATAAGAACTCGTTTGAATTCTAAACTATAAATAGAGATGGGGTTAGGTGCTAACCCGAAGGCTAGATAGATGCAATTTTGTGCTAGGATTTGAGGGTGCCTTTGTAGCCACAAACATAATGATCTAGCAATAAAAAATAGCGCATGTGCTTCCAAAAGAAAAACCAATCTGTTGTGTGTTTCTTAGTTTGTTTTTGGTTCTTGTCTCTCCAGTAGAAGGGAGGAGCCAGGTGACTAGAAGCATCATGTGAAGATCAAGAAGCAAGAAGTGATGCATGTGTACGGGGGGAGATTCATGTTTTTGCCACTCTTAAGATTGGCCAATTACCTCTGTCACTTACATGTGGGACCGCCTGAGTCACTGACAACGGGCCAGGATGGCAAATCTGTTGCCCCCCACCTCATAAGAGTGGCAAAAACATAAATTTTCCGTGTACGGGAGGTAGAGGTGCTGCCTACTTCGTTGTGCTGTGTATCCCCTACATGTGCTAGCTTGTGCTGGCATTTTGTCAACAGCAAATAGGTCTCACGATGGGTCATGTAGGGAGCAGGTGGCTCCTATATACCGGTCAACGCATCATGTCCAGGAGGAGGCAAGCTGTCAGGAGATTAAGCAACAACAGGAGATCAGAGTCATGTAGCGAAAGTGTTGTTTATTCTTTTAATCTGCTACAGTACTGATCAAAAGTGAGATCTCCAATTTTTTAATTTGCTACGGTAATATGTGTTGTAGCTACAGTACCAAACACTGTAGCTATAGTACCGAAAAAATACTTTTTCTTCTTTTATTGTCTTTTGTTTTGGTTCTTTTGTGCTGTATTGGTAGGTTGGATAATCAGGAGACAGTAGATTTCAAGAAAAAGTTTCTGCTGTGGATTACAATCATTCACTCCCATCTAATTGCTGTCGATAATCCTACAAGTGTTATCAAAGTATGTTGCAATGGCATCAGATCGAGATCGTTTTTCAGGTAAGCCACTGTTTTTGATGGATCAGATTATATCTATTAGAAAGCATGTATAGAAGTTTTTCTACAAGGACAAGGTAATGCTATTTGGCAAAAAGTTAAAAATCCATATTTATTTCCTCCTATTGTTACTATTGAATATACTACTAATGTTGAAGCTAATGCTAAAGCTATAAATATTTTGTTACAAGGTGTAAGTAGAAATGATATAAAATTTAGACTACTGTAGCTGATTATCATGAAGGTTCTAAGTCTATTAAATGCATTCATCAGAATTAATTTAAAGAAATAGTATTCTAAATTAAGATGAAACCTAGAAAATCAGTAGTGCACTGTTTGATCGCTTCAATAAAATTGTTAGTAATTTGAAATATATTGATGTCATATATTTTGATTCTCGCAATGGTCATCAAATCTTAAATGCTTTGGATATGTTTGTTTGGAATATGTTAGTCACTGCTATTAATCATTATGTTAATATAGAAATACTCATTTTGAATGATCTTTATTCCAAGATAAAACACACGAGATTGATGTTTTGGCCAGGATAAACAAGTCTAATTCCTTAGGTTTAGAGACTAACCAAACTGAAAATTCTTCTAGTTCCTCTATTATTTCCTTGTCTACACTGTGTTCTATTATAGCTAAACAGTTAGAGAAGATTCCAAAAGAGCAGCTTGTACTTTTCTCCAATAGGGTGACGAAGGCAATTAACAATATCAGAACAAGACAGAGAGGAGGTCCAATCAGATGCTATGAATGTGGTGAGCTAAACCACATTAAGATGAATTGTCCCAAACTGAGGAGCAAGTAGGTCAAAGATGACAAGGCATCAACTCATCACTCTCAATTCAAGATTGACCTAAGCAAGAAGCGCAATTATCACAGGATGGTCAACAAAGTATTTTTAGCACTTGATGAGACTGATTTGAATGATGTTAATTATAGAAGCGATGATGAGGATAATGGAAAGAAGGCAAAGGAGGTGGACTTCACAGGGATGTGTTTTATGGCAAGAAGTGAGGAGCTCAACAATGATAATCTCTACAGTGATCCTGATGAGGTAAAACCTTCTTATACAATTTTATCTCGTGTTGTGCTTAGGTTAACAAAAGAGCTCAAAAAGTATAAAAAGAAAATAGAAACATATGATCTTGTTGTTGAGAGATTAAATTATGAAATTAATTGATTTAGAGCTTCTATTCCTGATGATGAATCTTGTAAATCTTTTCAAGTTTTATATTCTGAGTTAGAGTCTACTAGAACAATTAATACATCAAACTTGATTCAACTTAGTGATGTAACTGCTAAACTTGATGAATTAAGATTGGCACATAACTCTTATGATAAAAAGTTAAAACTTGCAAATGATGAAATTAAAAAGCTCAAGTTTAGTTCTTCTACATATTTAGAGTCAAGTATTTCAAATGCTCAATCTAAAGCTTGCTCTAATTGTGAATTGATAGAAGTTAGATTTAATTTATATTAGAAATCAATTCAATAGATATTTTATCATGAGATATTGTCTCGCTCGAACTGTGCTAAGCTTGGCACAGAAATAGAAGCATTAATTAGATGACTTAATGATTTTGCTAAAAAAGATATATTGGCTTAGTCTAGTGCTTCTCAGAATGTTGTGAATGAACCTGCTAAATACATAACTTGTCCTACTTTAGCTAAAGAAAATGAGTACCTTAAGGACACTTTAGAGAGATTTTTTCTACAAGAAAAATCTGAATATAATTTTAGACAAGTCAAAAACAAGTGTCAAAAACACTGGTCTAGAATTTAATATTGCTAATTATGTCAAGAATAATCCACCTAAAGTTGTTAAGGTCATTGGATGTGGGCTAATCGAAACAAAAAGCGAGCCTCATAAAACTGTGTTTAAATCTACTAGTTTTGTGCAAAATTTATTAAATAATGCTGTAGGTACTAGCTCATCATCTCAAAAGAATTCCAATTGTGTTAAATTTCATTGTACCTACAGTGGAAGAGATGGACACTTGCATGGATTTTGTTTTAGGCATGCCAAAAAAGAGAAGGAAAGATTGAATGCTTTAAGATAAAAATGTGCTGCATCTTTTATTTCTAGAACTAATGCGAAAGCTAAATTTTTAGAGAACTTTTATGATGATTTTAAATCTGCTTCACATGCTGGATTATGATATAATTCAAATAATTCACGTTCTTTTTGGCATGCTGATCACGCACATCCATGTGATTTTGGTTCTAGTTTTGTTGTTGTTCCTCCACGTTGTGTGTCTCAGTACTAGATTTCTAGATCTTATTTCACTAACTTTAGTATTGTAAGACCAATATTTCCTATGATGTAGGTATAACTAATGAGGAAGGGTAACATGTGGCTAGTGGATTCAGGTTGTTCTAGGCATATGGCTAGTGATTCAATATTGTTCTCCATTCAAGATTGTTCTCCTCCCTCACTAAGCCATCTAGTGATAAGTTGATTACTTTTGAGGATACTTCAATAGGTTCTGTGATGGCTAAAGGTGCAATGCATGTTAATGATAAATTCATTCTCAAGGACATTGCTTTCGTAAGTAAATTAAAGTATAATTTGCTTTTAGTTTCACAGTTGATAGGTGATAACCTTGAGGTGAGCTTTAAGAGACATGCTTGTAGAGTTTTAGATGCTTCTGGGATCTTATTTTCAATATATCTCGATTGGAGAAGGTCTTTAGAGCTGATTTTAATCATTCTTTTTCATCTGATGTTAGATGTTTGGTAGCTTCTGAATGTAGAGATCTATTCTTTTGGAACTATAGGTTAGAACACATTGGTTTTGATCACTTTATATGGATTAGTGGGATGGATCTCATTTGGGTTACCTAAACTTAAGGATGGTAAAAATTTGGTTTGTTCCCCTAGTAGACATGGTAAGATAGTAGCTGCTCCACACCCATCTCTTTCTATGATCATCACAGAAGGCCTTGGTCAATTGTTGCACATAGATATTGTAAGTCCTGCTAGGGTTCAATCGGTTGGAGGCAAATGGTACATTCTTATAATTGTTGATGATTACTCTAGATATTATTGGGTTTATTTTATGGTGTCTAAGGATAAAGGTTTTGATCATTTTAAAGATTTATTTCTTAGACTTAATAATGAATTACCATATGCTTTAAAAGCTATAAGGAGTGATAATAGGACTGAATTTAAGAATTTATCATTTGCTTATTTTTGCTCTAAAAAAGGTTTAGAACATCAATTTTCCCCCTCGTGTCCCACAGCAAAATAGGGTTGTAGAGAGAAAAAATAGAACCTTAGTTGAGATGGTTAGGACTATACTTGATGAACATGCTACTCCTAGGAAGTATTGGGCTAAGGCTATTTTTATTGCATGTCATGTTTCTAATAGAATATTTTTGAGTGCCTCATTGCACAAGACTTCTTATGAGTTGAGATTTGGTCGTAGCATTAGTGTTTCTCACTTCAAAATATTTAAGTGTAAATGCTTTATTCTTAAATACGATAATCTTGATAAATTTGAATCAAAATCTTTAGATGTCATTTTCTTGGTTATCCTGCTCACTTTCATAGTTGTCTTGTACTCAACTTAGAGACTAACAAAATTTTTGAGATCTATGAGGTTGCTTTTGATGAGGCTAGTTCTGGTACTAGACCTGACATTTCAGGTACACAGGTTCAGGGGGAGAAAGCATATTTCTTGATAAAGTGGAGGATCTTGATTTTGGTGATGTTTTTCCTTCCATTCCATCACCTGCACCAGCTGAGGATCTTTCACCTTCTACTTCCACTTTAGCTGGAGACACTACTACCGCTAGTGGGATGTTACCTCCTGATGCATTGCAATCAACTGATGGATCACCTACAAAAAATGTAGGTAATATTGAAGCTACCTTAGAATCTTCTATTCAGCAATGTCATCCCTCAGAACTGACGATTGGTGATGTTCATGAAAGGGTAACACATTCTAGGTTTACTTCTCGTTACTCACATGCTCATTCTATTTTTGTTGTCTCTTTTGAGTCCAATGATGTAAGTCATAGTTTATCTGATGAGTCTTGAATCAATACCATGTATGAAGAATTAGAAAATTTTGAGTGTAATAAAGTCTGGATGTGATTGGAACTAAATGGATTTTTAAAAATAAATAAAGTGAGAATGGTATTGTGGTTAGAAATAAAGCTAGACTGGTTACTCAGAGGTTTACTCAGGTGGATGGTCTTGATTTTGGTGAAACTTTTGCTCCTGTTGCAAGATTAGAAGTTATTCGAATTGGTATCAAATGGATGTTAAAAATACTTTTCTTAATGGTTTTGTTGACGAGGAGGTTTATGTTAAGCAACCACCTACGTTTGAAAATTCTAAATTTTCTAATCATGTTGACAAAGCCTTATATGGATTGAAACAAGTTTCTAGAGTATGGTATGAAAGGCTCAAGTCATACTTCTCAAAAAATCATTTTCAAATGGATAAGATAGACAAAACACTTTTCATACTTAGGCATGACAATGATCTATTACTTGTTCAGATTTATGTGGGTGATATAATTTTTGGTGGCTTCTCTCATGCTTTGGTTTTTAAGTTTTTAGATACTATCAGCAGGGAGTTCGAGATGAGCATGATGGGGGAGTTAATTTACTTCTGAGATTTGCATGTAAAACAGGCTAAGCAGGATATTTTTATTCATCAAACTAATACACTAAGGATCTGCTTAGGCGTTTCCACATGGGAATATGCAAACCTATCTCTACACTAATGGGGTCTACAACTATTCTTGATCCAGATGAAGAAGGTAAGATGGTGGAATAAAAAGAATACAGAAGCATGATTGGGCCCCTAATTTTTCTTACTACTTTGAGGTCGGACATACATTTTGTTGTATGTTTGTGCGCTCGATTTCAAGTTTCACCTCGTGCATCCCATCGTTAGGCTATGAAAAGAATTTTTATGTACCTCCAATCAAGTTTAGATTTTAGACTCTTGTATTCTTCTTCATCCTGTCTTACCCTGTATGCATATTCAGATAGTAATTTTGCTGGTTGTAGGATTGATAGAAAGAGTACTTCTGGCACATGTTATTTTTTAAACACATCATTAGTTTCTTGGTCTTCTAGAAAACAATCATCCGTTGCACAATCTACTGCTGAAGCTGAGTATGTAGCTGCTGTTGCTAGCTGTTCTCAAAGTCTATAGATTTCTGCTACACTCAGGGATTGTGGGTTAGAATTGAGTAGTGTTCCACCTTATTGTGATAACACTAGTGCTATTAATATTGCTAAAAACCAAGTGTAACATTCCAGGACTAAAAATATGGATATCAGATTTCACTTTCTAAGAGGCTATGTGGAAAGAGTGATGTTGTTCTACACTTTGTTGAGTCTGATTTTCAGATTGCCGACATTCTCACTAAGCTAGCCGCTTGATACTTCTCGGTTTGTTCATTTACGGAGCGAGTTGGGGGTATATCATCTAATGAGATTGTTCTGAGAGAGAGTTCTTTTGTATATCATTATAAAGGCATGTTTTTATTTTTTTATTTTTGAGAACTTCAATTATTATTTAAGCCAATAATCATGAAACAAGCCATGATGTGTATTTTGTGCTTTCTTGATCATGATTTTATATGTGTAGCTTAGCAAGGCCATAATTAGCAATTTATTAAATTTTGTCAACTTGAACAAACTACATAGCAAGGCTGAATTCTTTTGCTAAGTTTTGATTAATGTGATTATTTCTTGAGATGTGTCATGTTTAAATACCTAATTAAATTCTGATTCTATGTTAAGTCTAAGTTTGAGCCATTTTAGTTCCTTCTTGAATCACTTTTAGTTTTTTCTAAAAATACATGTGGCAAATTATGGTGAAATTGCTAATTATGCGTGCATCACAACAAATTTTTCCCATGAGATAACTTGTATTGCACTAGATATAAACTTGGGAGGAGTTTTGTATGACCGAGATCATGAAACCATAAGGTTTTTGGCTGGGCATGATAGAAAATTAAGTAAGGCTTGAGATGCTACAATTAATGAAATATGATTCTAGTTGACTCAAAAAGGTTATTATAAATGTGCTGAAATTAATTTAGGCTGAAGCTTTGGAGGCCATTGTAGATGGCTCCCAGTCTAGAACGTGCTTTACTGAGATAAGCCATAATCAAGTGTCAATAGTGTGCTTCACATTATAAGCTTCTTTTGGCTAGGTTTGTTATATGTGCATGCTTATGATATGGTAAGCTTTTTAAGAGCATAACTTTGTATACATCAATTCAATTGGTTTAAATAATCTTTTAAGTCTTCATGGTGTGTTTTTCTTTAAATTTTTTTTGGATAAATGATATTTGGTTTTGAGTTCTCTCTTTACAATTTCTTCCTTTTGTGCCTTGATGCTTACATTGCTAAAGTGGGAGAGCTTTCGGAGAGTTTTGTTATCGGTAATGCCAAATGTTTTTTTGGTATGCTTTGTAATGGATTTGTGTCTTGGGGGTTAAAATGCTTTTTTGCTTCAGTTCTCCACTTAGATTTTTTTTTGAAATCATGTTATCTTGAGGTGTTGTTAATGTATTCATCAAGGGGGGATTGTTAGACCATATGGCTAGGTATAGAATATTTATGATGATGAAAATTGAAAATATTGCTTATTGAAGTTATTTAAGGCATGTGGCGTGTGTGTACTCATGTCAGTCAAGTTAGAAAGAACTTGTGCTGAAAAAGGATGTTGCTTTGGTTTTTGCATGTGTAGGGTAACTCAGATGTAATCGTGGTCTACAGCGAGGACCGGTAGATAGCTTGGTGCAAAGTTATGATCTAGAGGGTCAAGGATGCTGGAGGAGATGGTCATATTCGAGTTGGGGTGCATGGAGATCAAAGATGGATGATACGTGTTAGAGCTACGGAGGTGCGGTTCGGAGGCTACAACACGTGAAAATTTTGGAGTGTCCAAAATTAGGTAGTGTGACAAAAGTTGAAAACATGTGTTATGTAATGGTTTCGGGTCCCTTATTTATTGAAATCGGATAAGAGCTCATTTGGGTCCTAGACTATAAATAGAGAGAGGTTGGGTGCTAACTTGAAGGATGGATAGATGTAATTTTCGTGTTAGGGTTTGAGGGGTGTTAGAAGGGCACTTTGTAGCCATAAACATAATGATCTACAATAAAAAATAGCGCGTGTGCTTCCAAAAGAAAAGCCGATCTATTGTGTGTTTCTTGGTTTGTTTTCGGTTCTTGTCTCTCTAGTAGAAGGGAGGAGACAGGCGATCGAAAGCATCACATGAAGATCAGGAAGCAAGAACTACTGCATGCATATGGGAGACAGTGGTGCTGCCTACTTTGTTGTGCTGTGCATCCCCTGTGCTAGAGTCTCGTCAACAACAAACGGGTCTCACAGCAGGTCACATAGGGAGCAGGTGGCTCCTACATACTAGTCAATGCGTCACGTCTAGGAGGAGGCATGCAACGAAAGCATTTTTGATTCTTTTCATCTGCTACAGTATTGATCGAAAGTGACATCTCTAATTTATTAATTTGCTGCAGTATTATGTATTGTAGCTACAGTACCAAACACTATAGCTACAGTACCAAAAATAATTTTTCTTCTTTTGTTGTCTTTTGTTTTTGGTTCTATTTGGGTTGTGTTGGCAGGTTGGATATCAGGAGATAGTAGATTTAAAGAAAAAATTTTTATTACGGATTACAATTATTCACCCCTTTTGATTGCTATCGATGATCCTACAATTTCCACCCATACATTTATAGTCAGGAGAAAAAAGGTTGAGTGTTAAAGCATTTTATATATTTTCTTGATAAGGGTATTTGAGTCTTATGTTATTATTTTTACTTTACATTTTGTTGTCTATACATATAAGATGTTTGGATAGATATTGCTATATATTGGAAATAGTTGACTAAAAAAACAGAGGAAATAATCAAGTCTTAATTCGCAAAACTACGCCCACGATAGCGAGAGACTTGTAGATCTCTAGTTACTACATAGTTAGGAAGTCACATCAGAGTAATTAATGTGCAACACAAACCAAAAGCAGAGCATGTTAAACTATTAAAATCTCAACAAGGATAGAACTATCACAGTCAGGAAATCGATCTTGGCCGCACACTTACTCATGGATGGTCCCTATTGTACCGATTCATGAAGCTAGTAGCTAGTCCTGGTAGTTGGGCTGTGCTTTTCCCGGCCGGCCCAAGGGTCGGCAGGCATGGTACGTCCCAGGCATGACGCGTGGTGGGCTAGGTCGGCACAGTAGGAACTACTGGACCAGACTGGGTCGGGCTGGTCCGGGTCGGGTCTGAGAATCGGGTATGTCGGGCAGCATGGTATGCTCCAATAGGCTATGCTTGGGCTGGCATGGTCCGAAAATTCCTATGCAACCCCACACATCTTGTGGATGTCGCCATGGTCATTGAGAAGAGGGGAGGAAGACTGCTATCGTGGCCTGTCGTCGACTCATCGCCCCAAATCCTGCCCGCGCTTGGCTTTGCTCAGATTGGGAGAGGGGATAGCTAGACAACCGCCATTGTCATTGTGGGCTCGTGGCCGCCGCTGCTCAAATTTGGGAGGGAGGGAGAGAGGAAGGGCGCTAGTGACTGCCGCTATCGTGGTGGGCTTCGTGGCCGCTCCGCCACTTAGACCTAGGAGGGGGGAAGTGGAGAAGGGTGCTTGCAGCCGCCATCGTCGTGTGTGCTTTGTGGCCATCATCACTCAGATCTGGGAGAGAGAGGAAGAGACTGTGTGGGCCATGGCTATCGCCGACCGGCCAACAAGAGAGGGAGAGAGTGAGCTGAGAGAGAGAGAGAGTCAGGCGGTACAGCTTGTGGGCATGCGGCAGTGCCGCCCGGGGGGGGGGGGGGAGCCAATAGCGAATCAAGGATCTAGGGTGATAGGCGGCTTCCTCGTGTGGTCCAGCTCTACTCCACCAAGTCCTCACCGACGGCTGTTGCCCACTCCTTGTTGGCGGTGCCGTCCACGACGACGGGCTGATGACGGTGGTGTGCACGATTCCACACGTCCAATAGGGCTGAACTTGGGTTGGCATAGCACGATAGCGGCCCGTTATACCCTAAGCTATGCCTGGGCCTCACAGGAAGCAAATTGTAACGGTACAGTATGATACGATGGGGTGGCCATCCGAGCCAGCACAACTTGACGTGCCCCAAAGCCCAGCTCCTAGGTCTACTACTAGCTTTCGGGTCTGCTCCCTTCGATACTTTTTACAAGGTGACCGTTTTATTAAGAAAATGGTAGCACATTTGGTAGGAGCCATGGTTGAAATTGAAGAATAAGAATTTTAATCTCAATTATTGGTTCAGTTTTCGGAAGCCGAAAACATGCATCGAGAAAAGCATCGATTGGTTAGGCAGAACTAGCCTCAATGATGACTGAATGGACCGATCTGTCGATAGAACAGCGAAGTAACTAGGGACGTCGGATCACACGCACGCGCAGCGTTGCCGTCGCCCGTCGCTGCGTACGTGCCGAGACGAGACGGTGATTCTCTCGCTGTCGGGGCCTTGATTGCTGAAGACGGGGGGAGGTCACAAGGTCAAGCAAGTCGGCAGGGAGTCGGCGTCAACCGCTGCGCCGCGCTCGCGACCGCTGCACGCCCGCCGCCCACGCTTACCCTCCTCGATCCCACACGGATCCACCGGCCGCTGACGCCGCCAAAAACCGCTTTTCGCAGGCGACGCGCTTCCACCTCTCCGGCACACGGTTTCGTTCCCCCAAGACCCTGAAGCGTACCACTATTCCTACTTCATTGATTCTAGCTACTAGAGGAGATGGTGCTAGAGGCAAGATCCCTGGAACCGGTGCATGTGGGTGCACCAGTGCGAAGGAAGTAAAATAATAATAATAATCGACCCACCTATCATACTAATCGCCGTCACCTTAAGCAGCCTCGACGACACGTCATAGAGGCTGCTGCCTCGTCAATGAAGGTTGCTAGCGGATGTGGGTCATTGGCTGTCGCTGGATTCACTACCATACAAAGTATCATAACATATGGTTCTAAATCATCATTACTGACAGTTTCTGAAATGTCTGATTTATTGTATTTGTGATAATAGATGATTATCACAGATGACTAATAATATATGGTTATTACAGATGGCTTCAAACCGTCTGTGAAAAGTCACAACATAGTCGGTTTTCAAGATAACCGTTTATGATATTTCAGATATCATAGACAGAGAAATATCACTGATAGTTCTTAAATATAACCGTATGTGATATCTGACATATCACATAAGGCTAATACTAAAAACCATTTGTGATATATCAGATATCACAAACTGTTCTTAAATATAACTGTTGGTGATATTTGATATATCACAGACGGTTTCGTGTTACAAACCATCTGTGATAGCTTTTTAAATAGTTAAAATATTTGCTTTTTTCGGCTAGCATTAGAAAATGCTAACCATGCCTTCTGAAAACAAGCAAGCAGATCATAGATAGTTGTAGATTTTATAGCACACGTAATCATTACTTAGATCCTACAAATGAATTACAATTGAATGAAGTATGATTGAATGAATTATAATTGGATGAATTATTTGATGAAGTACAATTGAATGAATTATAATTAAATCAAATGTTTAAACATCTATTAATTGTTGCTGCCAGGGTTGAACTCTCCCTTCGGGTGAATGACCTCTGCCATTAAGAAGGTGGAGAACTATTTTGTGATAATTATGTATCACATACGGTTCTACCTATCACTACTAACATAGACGGTCATGTATATAAAATTGTTTGTGATAATTACAACACCGACGGATTCAGAGAATCGTCTATGATAAGATATTCAGTATGACGTTCTCTCTAGCAGTGATTGATGCCCATCGCCAAGCCGCCATGCTATGGATAGGGATCACGATGATGTTGCACCATGGATGGAGGCCAGCGCTCAACTGCTCGCCCTCGCCAGAAGCCGCTCCCACCAGTCAAGACTTGCCACTACCAGAACGAGCTCCTCTGCTACCAGGTCGAGCTTCATCGTCGCTGGCTAGGGTTTGGTGGTAGAGGAGATTTAAGATGTGGCGGGCCGGTTTGGTGAAGTGAATTGGGATAGGAGGTGAAAAGGAGCATGTAGGTCTCTCCGGCGGCCGCGGAGTCCGCTGGAGCTAGCAAATCAGCGGCGGCGTGGCTGCCATAGGAAGCAGAGGGCGATGGGAGGGAGAGAGTGTGACGATGAGGGAGGAGTGGAGAGAAGAATCATTTTTTATTTTTGTGATGGGTCTCATGGGAAAAGTGAAACATATGCTGAACACCTGGGAGTAAAAGCAAATCTAATACCGACATGATGTGGCGGTGAGAGGAGGATTTTGGTATCAGACACATTATCATGGCTATAGTGATACACAACTACAAACTTTTTCCTTCAGCTTTTCTTGGGTTGAGCAGGCACGTGTGTGGCCATAATCATGACTCGCATGTCAGCATGTGTAGGTTAAAAGTGCTATTTCCTTTCATGGGAAGTTCCGTGACCAGGGGAAAAAAAAAGGGAAAAATCTTTTGGACACTAGAGCAAGTTTAATAAGGCTGACTGTGCTAACTATAAGAGAATCCATATCAGCATAGTCCTATGTGGAGGGGAGAGAAAAGGAGAGAGAGAGCCAAGCCGACTCCCATGCAAGAGTCAGGCTATAGCACAAGAAAAGAGGCATTATCCATGCATGTACCCATAGAAATAATTGCTATACCCATGCATGTATTAAATTATCAATACCCATGTATGTATTAAATGATTGAGAGCTCTTGTGGAGACAACTTATAGCCAGCTTATTGTATGAGTTGACTGCATCATTATCTTTTGATGACATGGAAATGTATTGGAGGTAGCAGCTATCTGTACTATTAAACTTGCTCTAAGTTCTTTAGTTCCGATTGTTCTGTTTCATAACTTTAAACTATAAAAGACGTCCATCGAATATAAACTGTACAAATTAGCGCGAAATAATGGGAACTACTACATGTGAAAACTGAAAAGTACATGTAAATTAGTCTAACATAAAGGTCATGTAGGTACCTGATATCTCTGTATATATGAATTACTCTTAACATAAAACCATCTAGTAGGTACACAACAATATTCATTTCTTAGAACCATGCATATCCTTGAAAAAAAATACGCGTAACCTCTCGAGTTCTTCCAAAATGTAAAGATAAAGACAAGGTAAGAAAAACTCATACTACTGACGAACTTTACACGCTCTACTTCCCATCTCCAGTCATACGTTACCGACCAATGAGCTGACAAGTAACTAACTAAACTAAAAGGTGGGTATTTTTGGACTGATGGTTTATGACTTATAGTTTAAGGGTCTGTTTGGTTCATGATCAGAAGTTGCATAGCCACAAGTTAGGCGTGCTACAGTTTTTAGGTAGCTGTTTGGTTCACTGACGTAACTGTGGTATGCCATACTTTCTTAGCACCCGGCCCCACACGTCATAGACTCAATTTTTTGCCAAACTTTGCCACAAGTGTGGCTTCGATTTTGTTAGCCACATTTTTTGTGGTAGCCACATATTACCTAAGCTTAGGCATGGTAAGCTTAGGCACCAACCAAACAGGCCCTAAATATTTGAATTCAGACAGTTTGTGAGAGATAGTATGTACAGAAAAATAGTCATATGTGATTTTAGTCGGTACAGATGAACTCAATATATTTTTTACTATAAACTTCCATTTAATCCTACCTTAAAATACATCATTTAAAAATTAATTATTATAAATAGTATGAACATAAACCAGAAAAAAAAACAGGTTCGAAGCCAGCCTTTCTTTTCCACTAGCCTCATGATTATTAGATACACTTTTAGTCTCCTAACCCAACTCGCTTTCCCATGTTCGAACGCATGAAGACGGCAGGAGAGGCGTAGGAATCCACGTCCAGAAGCTTCCATGCACGGATAGCTAGAGCTACGTACGACTGCCATGTATCCGTGAAACGTAAGGCCGGCGAGCTAGCAACGCATGCACGACGCAACGACCAGGCTAGCCAAGCCATTAAACGGAAGGAGAGACAACGACGCATCGGGTTAACGTGTGGACAGGTGACTAATTTGACGCTCTCAGTTAAGCTAGGGTCTTGGCTAATTGTGACTACCGATCACTGACATGATGAATCCTCGGAAGGAGAAGGGGAAAAAAACATTGATTCGAGAATTAATGTAGGCACCCCCATGCACGTACACTTTGACCGCCGTTTTAGATTATGATGATGATGACTGACGAAATAGTCAAGGTTATCAGAGCGAGATGTTAGGTAGGATACTTTTTTAGTCGGATCGGATTATAGAATGACAATTCTATCAGATTTTTACAAAACACATATATTTTATATAAAAAACAATATTTTTAAAAATATGTAAGCCTATAATACAAAGTTTGAATTTTAATTATTTTTTAAATTTTGGTGCATTTATTCGCATTACAAATATTGTTTACTTCATTTTTGTATAAATTAATCATTTAAAAGTCTAATATGTGAATGATAATATATTTGCCCTAGAACAAGTAAAGAGCAAAAAGAAAGAAAATTAAACTAAATTAGCAACATGTAATATCAAATTTCTTGTGCTGAAATAGTTTGTTATCAGGATCATGATCCTACCGGATCCAAACGATTCTACCCAATACTACCTTCAGGATCGCAATTATATGCAACTCCTATTCGTATGCCATCCGTGTCATGTTAGCTCCATGGGATTGTAGGATCGTACTTCTACCCAATCCTATACAGTCCTTCCTACAGGATCACTATTCTATAAAATTCTGATTCACATGTCGATCTATGCCATGTTAGTCTGTAGGATTGTCGGATCGCAGTACGATCCATATCACGATCCTAACAATCTTGCTACTAGTAGTACAATCTTTCACCTTTTACTCGTGGTGTTTGAGAACGTTTCTGTAGCTTCAGTTCTAATCTTGATAAGCTTGGCCTACAAATGAAGCATTGTTTTTTAATAGTCAAGAAGCTTTGTTCGCCCTAATAGCTCTTGCTTTTCTACTTCAAATTCTAACTGAGACTTTTTTTAATCCCTATCTATAACATTTTTTAAAAATAACATTTAGTGTTACCACCGATTGGACACTGGAGAGAGTTGGTTATAAATAAATCTCCTCTACTTTTCTTCCGTTAAAAAACACCGCTACGAGGTACACATTCCACACATTCGTGAACATCCGTGACAATCTGCTTCCTACTTTCACAGTTGTAGGCTATTGTCACATCCCAAAACTTCAAATTTTAGTTTGAGTTATGTTCAAACCATCATTTCTGAATTTTTGAGCTTTTTAAAAAAATTCAGCATTTAATAAAGATTTCTCCTAATTTTCAGCAAATGAAAAATGAAATTTTCGAAAATAAATAAAACCTAGGAATATTTATTTGAGTACTATATATCATAAAGTGCCTCTCCAAAAGTTTTGAAATTTTTGAGCTTAGTTTGATAATTTTCTGAGCTCAAATGCAATTCTGGAATTAAATCAATTCAAAAATGAATTAAAATTCAAAATTCCTTCTCTGGCCAGAACATTATCTTTGGCCTGGCCCATCTCTGCTTTCGGCTTAGCTGCCACCTCCGCTTCCTGTTTTCTCCATGGGAAAGTGCCTTTCTGTAGAATTCGCTCTCTTTGCATTCTCTCCCTTCTCACTGACGAGCCGGGCCCATGCGCTAGAGCTTGCCAGTCGAGCTACTATTCATGTACAGTGCTCACACGCGCTACTACTAGCTGATGCCATTGACCGCATCAGGTGCTCTACATGGAGCTCTGAGTTGTCTGTTCACTGTCTTGAAGCCATTGGTGTGTGGGAGACACTGTAGACCACCATTTTCATGAGTTCTCAAGCTCAGTTGTGAGGAATCGACACGTGTTGCACCCTCTTCTCACTATAAAACTCTTAGTCGACCGTATCACCTACCTCCTCTTAGCATGCCATCTCCATTTTGGCCCCTTGCCCATCCTTTTTTTCCACTGCATCGCTTGGGATGCTGGTTTCATTTTTGGCTCCAGCATGCACCTCCACCACACTCCACTATGGCTGCCATCATTTCCTGGTGAGCTTCAACCTCGACACTCATGTCACTTTGTGCCATTTCTATCCATTAGCAAAACCCCTCACTTGATTTATTCTCCACTCTAGTAATCGTTGGATCTAGGTCGTCTTCTTTTCCTCCGGTCACCGCCATCGTCATTACACAGCTCCCTCACCAGAGAGCCTTAAGCCTCAGTGTGGTCCTTTTCACCATCTCTACTCCTCTTTGAACCTCATTTTAGCAAGAATTAAAACACTCATAGCGACCATAAAATCTATGAGTATAGATTGTGAAGCCTATGATAATCAAGCACAAAGTCTTCGACTTCCGACCGCATAGTCTATGACTACCGATCATAAAATCTAAGACCACTGACCAGTAAGATCTACAACTATCGAGTATGACTAGTAAAGTACTGTAGCTATGACCATCGAAAAGTACTATAACTTAACATCTTTGACCGGTATGGTTGTTTTGCCGTAGACGATGTTCTGTGGTCGAAATGTCGTGATCAAAAAATAATGAGGTCGAGTTGCCATGGTCGGATTGCCGTGGTCACAGCCGGACGTGATTGAAATCAGAATAGTCGAAGTCCACGGATTGGATAAAGCCATTTGGACCACCCAACATAGAGCTGTTTGGACCAACGATACAAGACCGTTCAGACCACCGACTACCAAATGTGGTCGTTTTGCCACTCTGAAAACTCAAACATAGAAGCGAATCTACCAGAACTTTCATAAAAACAAATTCCAATAAAACCAAATGTCAATTATTCATCATCAACAACATACACGACCATCACATGTCTCATAATCTCCCCCTTGATGAATGCATTGATAACACCTCAAAACACTCTTGAATGAGAGAATTTACAAAAGAACCGGCCACAACCAAAAGACTGACCACAACCAAAAGAAACACAGACCACAGCAGAAAACACCGAAGAGCTCAGAACACTCAAAAAACTCCCTCTTAACTCTAGCGAGCGAATTTTTCAGCGAGCGATTTTTTTAATTTTTCTTTCTCCAATTCTCACATTTCTCTAATTTCTCCCCCTTTGGGCAATGAAATCATCAAGGACTCTAGAAAGAGAATAATTCTAAAACAGAGTAAGAGAAGAAATATCCAGAAGTTTTGTAGATTACCTAAGTCACTTTGCATTGATTTAAGAATTTGAGCAAGTTATGTAGAGCTCCCTGGATCTTGTAAACTCATATATCATATAGCAGTGTCAAAATCATATACAGTGTCAAAATCATATAGCGGTGTCAAAAATAAGTCTTTAGCATGATTAAGCAAATTAATGTACATGGTAGACTCTCATAAAATGACTAGTTAGGCTAAAAATCTCACTCAAGAAGATAACCATATAAAAATACAAATTTAAATCTAAATGCTAGAATCAAGTGCTAAGTGAGCCACAAGTGCCAAACTGAAGTACAAAGTTTAACATAGATTTACATAACTCAATAGATAGCATTGACACTTGATTATGACTTATCTCAGTAAAGTATGTCCTAGACTGGGAGGCCATCTACAATAGCCTCCTGAGCTTCAGCCCATATTAATTTCAGCACATTTAAAATGGTCTTTTTGAGCCAACTTGATTCATATTTTATTAGGTGTAGCATCTCAAGCCTTATCAAATTGATCATGCCAAGCCAAAAAGCTTAAGATTTCATGATCTCGGTCAGATAAAAGTCCTCTCAAGTTCATGCCTAGTGCAATAGCAAGCTGTCTCGTGAGAGAGAACTATTGAGATGCATACATGGTTAACAATTTCACCACAATTTGCACATGTATTTCTAGACAAGATAAAAGTGATTCAAGAAGGAACTGGAATGGCTCAAACTTAGACTTGACTTATAATCATGATTTAACTAGGAATTTAAACATGGCACATCTCAAAAAGTAATCACTCTAATCAAAACTTAGCCAAGAAATTCAGCCTTGCCATGTTGTTTGTTCAAGTAGACAAAATTTAATTACAACTTGTCATGATCAAAGCTACATAGTATAGGGTAAACATGATAAAGACAGTTCTACTTCTGATGTGATTTCAAAGACTTAGACTTGATGTACTGTATGACAAGTATAATAAACAAAACTTTCAAAATATTTAAGCATCAAGCTCCTCCTCAAAATAATCCCATAGGATACAATACAACCAACTCGCTTCTCAACCGAGCAAAATGAGAAGTATCAAGCGGTTTGGTAAAAATATCAGTAACTCGATAATTGGAATCAATAAAATGCAAGACAACATCTCTCTTTTTCACATGGTCTCTAAGAAAGTGATAGCAAATATCATGTGTTTGGTTCTTGACTGTTGCATAAGATTTTTAGTAATACTAATCACACTAGTGTTATCATAGTAAAGTGGAACACTATCTAATTTTAGCCCAAAATCCTTAAGAGTAGCTGTCATCTAAAGCAATTGGGAGTAAGAAGAAGTATCATCTACATAGTCAGTCTCAGTAGTTGAAAGTGCAACATACACCTTTTTCTTGAAGTCCATGAAATTAGAGATGTGCTTAAAAAGTGACATGTGCCTGACGTACTCTTCCTATCAATTTGACAACCCCAAAATCCGCATCTGAATAACCTCTAAGGGTAAGACAAGAGGAAGAAGAGTACCATAAGCCAAATTCCAAAGTTGACTTAAGATACCTGAAGATTCGTTTTATCACTTGACAATGTGAGGCATGTGGAAAAGCTTAAAAGCAAGCACACAAACACATAGCAAAGTGTATGTCTGGTCTTGAAGCAGTGAGATACAAAAGAGAGCCAATTATACTTTTGTATTCCTTTTGATCAACAGGCTCTCCATCTTCGTCTGGATCCAATACAGCCGTAGATCCCATGGGTGTGGAAATTAGTTTGACTGTCCCTATGTCAAAGTGATGAAGTAGATCTATCATGCTTATCTTGAATTCCTTGCTTATAGTATCGATCACTTGTTCTGGGGGGATGTCTCCGTTGAATGTGTAGAGGTGCTTGTGAAGTGGTCGCAGGAGTGGTCATAGAAGTAATTGGTGAGGACGTAGTGGTTGTAGCGGTCTCTGCCTCATTAGTGGTCGTAGGAGTGGTCGTAGAAGTAGTTGGCGAGAACGTAGTGGTTGTAGTGGTCTCTGCCTCATTAGTGGTCGTAGGAGCCACTTCTTATAGAATGGTCATGGGAATGGTCATAGTTGTCGTAGAGTGGGCCAGGACTTCTTTGTTGTCACTGTCTGAGTCATAGAAGATGTCTTCAAGTTCATCAGAGACCTGTATACCTACATTGTTAGGTTGACAAGAGTGACATCTTTCAAGATGAACTTGTCGTTAATGCGCACGGTGCCTTTAGCAAGAATTTGTCCTCGAGAGTTGTCACCAAAAGTGATAATCTCATCACCGGAGGTATGAGCGAAAGAGGAGAACCATTATAAGTCTCTAGTCATGTGATGCGTGCAACCGGAGTCAATTAACCATATATTCTCCTTCCTCTTACGACGAGCCTACAGAGCACAAACAATCATCGGTACCTTAGTACTGAGGTTAGATAGTAAAGAATTAGGTATCCAGTACTGTGATACTCTATGAATAAAGATTTAAGTGAAGCTTTTGAGATATTATGGCCAGACTATCAATGAGTCGCTAGTTCGACCACGCGATCCGACCTGATAGCCGATCGGTCTAAACAAGTAGTAAAAGCAGGTTGAAAACAATCTGACCCCTTACATAAAGCTGGTCTACCTCTTGATTGGACTAGTTGAGCAGAAAGCACTGGTCGGAAATATCTTGAGAAGCTGATCTGACCATGAGACACAACTGGTCAAACGTCTGGTCCAGCCTCGCTCGTTCAACTACAGGAAGTAGCTTGTTGAAAATACTTCCTCCACTTGTCTTTCTTCTCTTCCTTTGATTTTCTAAGGCAGAATTGAACAAAATGACCACCCTTACCACAAGGAGTGTATTGATACTTGACTTGATGAGAAGTCGTATCTGATAGCTTTGGACCACTCATTTTGGTAGAGAGATCTTTTGCTATACTATTAGATTTAAAAATAATTTGTTTTGATTGAAATTCTACTTGAAACTTTTTAGGTTCAAGAAGTTTAATAATCTTAGGAGGAATATTTCTGACATGCTCAACAGAGTTAAATCCTAGACCATGTTTCTTCACGCTTGTTTTTGATTGATGTAGTATCATGTTCAATTTCTTTTTGCCAAAAGAAAACCTCTCTAAGGTGTCTTTAAGATGCTCATTCTCTTTAGCTAGTGAGGAACATGATGAGTACTTAATAGATTTATTAGCAAGACCCTTAGAAGCACTAGACTGAGTAGACTTCTCCTTTTTAGCAAAATCATTAAGTTGTCTAGTCAAATCTTCTATTTCAGTGTTAATTTTAGGACAGTTAGAGCAAGAGAGAGTCTCATGATAAAGCGTTTGTTGAATTGCTTCTTGAGAAGATTTAAGTCTAGCTTGCAGCAAAATCACACTTAGAACATGCTCTAGAAGGGCTAGACTTAAGCTTTTCAATTTTATCATTACCAAGTTTAAGTTTTTCATCACAGGAATTATGTAGTAATCTTAGTTGGTCAAATCTATCAGTTGTATCTCTAAGTTGAACTAGACTTGTTGCATTAATAGATCTAACAGTTTCCAACTCAGAGTGTAAGACCTGACTTGCTTCACAAGAATCATCTTTAGGAATAGATGCTCTAAGTCTGTTAATCTCAAAATTCAAGATTTCGACTACCAGATTGTTTTCTTTCAATTTTATTTTAGTCTTTTTCAATTCAAGAGCAAGTTTAACTAACCCATCTTCAAGCTGATCGTATAACGGTCTTACCTCATCAGGATCACTGTAGTTGTCATCATTGTCACTACTGTTTACCATGAAACATATGCCCGCGAAGTTATCGGTGCTCTTCTTCTTGCCTTTGGCATTATCGTTGTTGTGGTCATCATCATTGCAGCTCTCGAAATTCTCATCGCTCAGATCAAGGCGCTTGATTGCTGCTAGAACCTTACGATGGAAGGATCCACCCGTGGTGTTGCTCTTGAACAGTCGACGACGATGAGTCTTGTCTTCCTTGACCACTTTCCCTTTGAGTTTGGGACAATCCATCTTGATATGGCCTAACTCGCCACACTCAAAGTATCTGATTGGACCTGGAGTGCCACCACACTTCCTCATCCTCAGGTGTTGAGTGCCTTGTATGCCCATGAGGAGATCAGTACCTGGTCATCTTTGGGTAACTGCTCAAATTGTTCTTTTGAAAAGGAAGTCAGAGCAGACGAGGAAACACAAGACATTGTACTCAACGAAGCAGTCTATCTAGGGTTAGACACAAGTGCTAAAGATGAAGATTTATTAGTCTTAGATGGCAAAACTTCTATTTCATAGGTTTTCAATCTAGAGTACAGATCATCCATAGTCAAAGTATCTAGATCGATAATTTGGTTAATATTCGTGACGACCATAAACCACTCAGAACCTAAAGACCGTAAGATTTTCGTTGCATTATCTCCATCCACTGGAATAACACTAACTCGATGCAAATTATTCAAAATATTTTCAAAACATGCAAAAAGATTATCTGTAGATTCACCAGGTTTCATAACAAAATTTGAGTACTTCTTTAGATAAAGATTCTTATACACTTTCTTAATCTTAGTCATTTCCTCATAATAATCGCAAAGAGTTTTGGAGATTAAGTGAATAGAAGCAATGTGAGCTACACGATCAAATTCTTTGCAAGAAATTCCTTGAAAAAGCAAGTTACGAGCACATGCATTCAAATCTACATCTATTTTATTTTTGGATGTAATATCCGCAGGAACTACATAAATTTGAGAAACTTTTTTCCAGACATCATTACCTTAAGCCTCAATGTAAGCTTGCATGCGACACTTCCAAAAAGCAAAATCAGCACCATCTAACATGGGGGGATGATTCACATCCCTCTCTGATTCCATCGCTATCTTGTTCTGATATCACTTGTAGGATTGAAAACATCAATTAGAGGGGGTGGGAGTGAATGATTGTCGCCTTTTTTTGGAGTCTTTCAGTAGTCAGAGCAGATTTTGATCACTTGAAGTCAAACCACCTGATCAATTGCTCAGCTTATGACAACGTACCCGATCACTCTGTACGACTGCTTGCCTGATCATTTTGAACGTTGTCGTAAGATCCACGGCACCTGCAATCACAACCACTCTACAAGTAAAAGAAGAACCAGATTGATTCAAAACTTATCTTTATTGCAGGATCTCAGTGGATTTACAAAGTGCCCTCACAAGTACCCCTAGAAACCTTCTCGACGAAAGCCCTCTCACAACCACACTAAAAACTTTCTACAAAAGCCACACATTAGCCCTTACACTCCCCTGCTTTTATAGGCTAATGTCCAAATCATGTTTGCTTCAAGCACGGATATAAAATTCTATCTCTTTCTCAAATCAAGGGACCCAAAACTCTTCCTAATACATGTTTTATTAAAATCTTTATCTCTTCCACGTTATGGACTCTATCCGTAACTCTCGCAATCTTTGCAGTTATGGATTCCGTCCACAACTCCTACCCAATACGTGATGAAGCCTCCAGGACAGTACCTCCTGAATCTTCATCACACATCATAACCACTCGTGTCGAAGCCTCTGGGACCGCACCGCCTATAGCTTCACCATGAATGACCACCTTTGATCTCCACGTGCTCCAGCGTGAGCCCGACCATCTCGCATGACATCCGCGATTGCTTGGACCTTAGACTTCCCTATCCTAGTCTGGATCCTCCTCGTCACTGACCATGATCGTCTCCACACCCACCTACACATGCAAAGACCAAAGAATATTTTCTCGGCATAAGTTCTTCACAACTTGACTGACATCAGCACACACACACACACACACTTGAAGCACACCCTCGTCTATCCATTGATAAGAATCAAACCATCGACGACCACCAACCAAGTCATCCAAGACCACACTTTTTGTCACTATCCAGAAAACACCCTCAGACTACTCATTACACCCATTAGCACAACAAGTACTTGGGAATTACCAACGCTCCGCTCAAAACATTCAGAAAAACATCTGCATCACTACCAACCACAGCCACTGAGTACTAACTACCGAGTATCGATCGCTATCGCTAAAGCACCAGATCGCTAAGTCCACGACTAATGATCACCAACCATTCACTGCACTAATGATCACCGAGTACTGCATAGACTACAGTACCAAAGCACCAACCACAAATCTTTGACAACCGATCACTGACCATGATTGCGGAAACCACAACTATCAAGTACCGAGTCCTTCCAACTACTGAGTACTACGACCATTTGCCCCAGCCAGTCATTCCGCTGGCCAAACATGAGTATTCGAGGTACTCGAAGATAACAAGAATTAAAGCACTTGTATCGACCATGAAATTTACGAGTACGGACCGTGAAGCCTACGACAATCAAGCACAAAGTCATCGACTTCCGACCGCATAGTCTACGACTACCAATCACAAAATCTAAGACCACTAACCAGTAAAGTCTGTGACTACCGACCAATAAGATCTACGACTATCTAGTACGACCAGTAAAGTACTGTAGCTACAATCATCAAAAAGTACTATAACTTACTATCTTCAACCAGGTATGGTTGTTTTGCCGTAGATGATGTTCCGTGGTCAAAATTTCATGATTGGAAAATGATGAGGTCGAAATGCCATGGTCGAATTGCCGTGGTTGTAGCCGGAAGTGATTGAAGTCAGACGTGGTCGAAGTCTGTGGATCGAACAAAGCCGTTCGAACCACCCAGCATAGAGATGTTTAGACCAACGATACAAGGCCGTTCGGACCACCGACTACCAAACGTGGTTATTTTGCCACCCTGAAAACTGAAGCACAGAAGCGCATCGACCAAAACTTTTACAAAAGAAAATTCCAATAAAATCAAATATCAATTATTCATCATCAATAGCATACACAACAATCACATGGTCTCACAACTATAAGAGCAAGAGGAAGAAGATACCTTCGTTAACTTCTTTTATGCCACGTGATTTAGTGATGTGGATGCTGAATACTAGGATGTTAACCCACTCGGTTGCCTGCAGGTTTATAGCGCACCATGAGGACCCTTTTGTATTATTTATCATTTATTTCCGCCGTAAGTACTCTTTTATATTAACTATTTGGCCAGTCGGCCCATTTGTACAAAACTTAGTCTTGTAGGCCTATGTTAAACCATTTAATATTATGTATTACTATGTTTCATTTACTCATGTATGGATGTGATGCAACGATGTACTATGTGTATGAAAGCTACTGATCTTGAGACTACCATGACAAACACATAGGATTCGGAAATGAATTTCCGAGTCCGACAGCGTTGGTATCAACTTATTGTTGTTGCAAGATTCAGAGTCTACAACGAGGAGAGAAAGAAGTTCAACATGTTCATCGACTTAAGGGCTTAATGGTAATAAGTTGTTTGTCTAGAACCTTTGTGTTATTATTAATATAAACTAGAGGATTTATAAAAAAAAGTGTTATAATTGATGGCATATATATATATATATATGTATGTATGTATATGTATATGTATATGTGTGTGTATGTGGTTAATTTATTTTTTTTGAGAAAGTATAAGGCAGTACACACACCATATTCACACCACCTATGCATACATACGTGTGCATCTGCCACACATATTTGAAATTTATTGGAGACACTCAAGGTTTCACAGAGCGTGAGCATATGTTTTCTCATTAAATGTGTACACATGTGTACTTATAAAATCGGTAGATATTGCCGCCAAGCTTGTGACTTAAACTCGGTGGGCCGTGTGCATATCCGCACGTCTAACCATGTGGCCATAGGCTAGTTTTCATGTAGTTAATTTATTGTGGCCGGGAACCAACAGTGATATTGAATCGTGCAAACCTCTCAATTTGCGCATCAAATTAGCATGATATGTTCCAAAAAATTGATGATATAGTTTACAGAGTGTTGTAGCGCACTTTAAAATTTCAACTATGAACTCACATGTGTTACAAGAAAACAAAAAAGAGAAGTTTGCGGTTGGTAGTACGTTCCTTTTGTCTTTGTCTTTTTTTTTTCTTTCCTTTTGATTTATCATTTGTCACAATTTTCTTAACAAGTCATTTCTCCCTCCCAACGTATATAGATTGGGTTTGAGCTTCAAATTTTGACATAGTTAAAGTAAATTAAGAAGTACATATATATTTTTTGGGAATTTTCCTGTTGATTAGGCCGATTGGGTTTCGCTAGCTTCAAATTTATCGTAGATTCGCAAATGATTAGTTGAGGTAGATGGATTGTGGCGTACTTTCAAATTTTGGCTCAATGCAGGGATTAATATCAATTTTCTCACCTCTGTTATGTACATTTATTCTTATATTCTCGTGTCACCCATGAGCTTAACATTTCCAGGCGATCCAAATGGGTCCTTAGTGTAAGTCTGAGGCTCTTAGGCCGCTTTTAAAATATGTGGTTTTTTCTTATGAAAGATAAACTGATTCAATGATTAAATTTCTGTATTCTAAACAGGTCTTTAATGTACGATTACACTTCTCATCTTCGTTTTCTCCCAAATTTACCAAAAGAATTGTTGAGCTAATGGAGGAAAGTGTGGCATACCATCAAATATCAGGTGGATCGATGCAGAGGGTAAAAAAAAAGCAACTGCAGGATGGATATATAGCAACTTTCTCACCTTTATTCTGTACATGTATTCTCGGTTATCTTACTCTCCAGTACACTAATACTTTTATCCGCGTGCTGCGTTAACGTCACTGCAAGCTACGCGGAAAAGGTCTTGGCCGGCCATGCCTTATATTCCAAAAGATATCATCCGAATTATTTTAGGTCTCGATCTGAAGATTCCGAAAATCCTCTTGGAACATGGGACATCGACACATTTTATTTTTTTTTCCGGTGGGAAGTTTTAAAACTTTGCAGGCCAAAAAAAAAAAAACAATCTTTGCCGGCCATGTCTTATATTCCAAAAGATACCATCCGAATTATTTTAGGTCTTGATCGGAAGATTCCGAAAACCCTCTTGGAATATGGGACATCGACACATTTTATTTTTTCCAATAGGAAATTTTAAAATTTTGCAGGAAAAAAAAATCTGCGATTTTTTCGAGTGCAGTACGGTCGATGCATGCTCTGGACACGTAACAGTACTGTTAAAAGTTGGGCTAATAAATAACGTCGTTTTATGGTTTTCTTCTGTCAAAGCCGTGGCTGTTGCTGAATTAAAACTTCGACAAGGATAATTATTAATGATTAGAAAATATGTGGCATGATATAAAAGACTATATGCACATTTAGTCAAAACTTGCGTTGTTGCACGGTTTAGCATATATAGTTTTAGGCCATTTGTTTTATATAATTAATGCAGGGTTTTAAAAAGTAGGAATTGATAGAAGGGAGAATAAATTATTGAAGTTCGTCATATGCGACAAGAAAAGATTACCATCCTTTCGATTTTTTTTTTCCAAAAGGAAGGAAAATCCATGGTGTTTTTTTTATAAAAAGAATTATAACACTCGCGCACGGTCACAACCTCCTATATAAATATCGAGTGTTCATATTATTAGTTGGACTAACAAAGTGTGTATGACACGAGGGCAATCCATTCCTAGTTTTGGTGTGCTTCTTACATCCATATATATGATTAGTAGAAGATCATGAAATTCCCTTATCATGAAAAGTCAAAAAGAAGCCGAAAACAAATCCACTTTTATTTTTCAAAAGTGAATAGTGTGGAGAGTAGCTATGCTATTCTTTTTCTCCTCTTCTGACAGTCAACTAAAATCTGATGCTAGTTCGAGAAGCTAATGGCACCGCAATTTATCATGGCCTATTTGGAATACATGAATTTTGCAAAAATTATATAAAAAGTTCAATGGTTTCTTACAGAAATTTGGGAAAGAAGTTTAGTGTTCCAAACGGTCCTAAAATTGATAATATATTCTTTTACAAGCTTAGGACTCATGTGTAGGGGTGTAAACGGATCGGATTCGGTCGGATATTGCTTAAACCGTATCCTAACCCATATTTTTTTTCGGATTCGGAGTCGAATACGGTAAGACCGGATACGAATACGAATTCGGAATATTCGGAGTTTCGAATACGGTACCGTCGGGACGGATATATAACGGATTCGGCTCGGAAACAGATAATATAGGCGGATAACATAGGCTCGGAGTTTCATATGGCTGAACCTTTTTTAGCTTATCTTCTTTTTTTCTTGATGGAATATCCCATATTTTATTGGATTTGTTGAAATTTATTTGGATTTTTCTAGATTTTATTTGAAAGCCAAGAGCAAAAAAACTTATTTTAACTATTTTCTAAAAGCTAAAAATAGTTTATGTTATTTCCCTAAGTTCTCCTAGATTTATAATATTTTTTGTGCATTTTCTGGAATTTTTTTGGAGTTATTTGCATTTATTGGATTTGTGGGAATTTATTTGGATTTGCTAATGGGCTGATGGGCTGAAAATGATGATTTGGCTGATGGGCCGGATATCCGAAAAATATATCCGGGTATTATCCGATTAAATTCCGGATAGTATCCGTATCCGTCGGATAGTCCGCTCCCGAATCCGAATCCGTATCCGAAAGCAACTATCCGAATCCGACTCCGAATCCGATAATTATCCGATATGATTATCCGAATTCGATCCGACTCGGATTCAGCGGTCGGTTGGTCGGGAAATATCCGATCCGTTTTCACCCCTACTCATGTGTGTTCATCTCTCACACATTGATCTTGAGGGTAAAAAAAAGAATATTGATAAATATCACCAGCATATTTTCTTTTTAACTATCATTCAGATTTGTGACCATTGGATTAGATATCCAACGGCTACGAATTTTCTTCCTCCAAAAAAATCTCCCCTAAAAAAAGGGACGTTGGATGTCTAATTCAATAATTCTAAATTTAGATAATTGTTAGAAAAAAATATCTAGATGATATCTAGACACACACAAAAAAGAGCACTAGCAAGGGCTCATGCCTTTCCTTGACAAAAAGCATGGGAGATGGAGACAAGCGAAGAATAACAATAATAACAGAAAAAGAAAAAAAGGAGGGGGGCACAACAGGACAAATCGATGCACATCGTTTACATAATTCAGTAGCGGTGGTGGCTTTGAATATTACAGAAAAGTATATGCTCCCGAGCTCGTCGCATCTCCCTTTCCCAGTCTTACTTATCGAGGCCTCCAATGGCAGCAGCATTATTTTATGAGTCCCTTTCTAACCCCCAAAAGATCATGCCTACCTCATCTTTGTCCAAATTCAAGACCCCATGATCCTATGACAAATGCTCTAAAAGGTGCTTCCCCTTATATATTATAGTCTCTCTCCTCATCCTCCTCCTCTTGTTCTTTATTTAAAACAAAAAACTAAAAAGTGCACACTGTTGTTCAACTACGTCTTGTCGGCAACTGATGTGTTCTTGCAATGAACTTTTATCGTGAGTATACAAGGTACCAAGCACAAACATTTCAAAGCCTAAATTTGGTGAACAAATAGAATAACAATGAGAGAGTTCATTTATGTTTGTCTATTTTTCACTTTTAGATTTCCCCTCTTTTGACATCGACTTAGATGCAAGCAGTTGTTTGAGAGAGAGAGAGAGAGAGAGAGAGAGAGAGAGAGAGAAAATATACGAGAAAAATAAAAGGAAGTGCAAGTGTTTGTACAGCGTAGGAAAGTACCATGGATATATATGGTGTATCGGCACTATTTTGTTTTGTTCTTTTGTTGAAAATGTACGACATTTCTTTTTTTTGTAGAACATATCAATGCTTTTTCCATCCCAGATCCGGAGCTACATGTTCTATAATTGTATTTCTGTCAGTAACACTGCCATGGAAGCTATGCAAAAATAAAAAAAAAGATAAACAAGAATTTGGTCCACCTCCATTGGGCCTTGCAATTGCTTACTCCTGGGGGCAAGCTCTGCAATCAATTACTAGTTCCATGTAACCTTTGGTTCTCCATAGTGTTCCTCCCTAGCATAGTCGTAGGCTATGCTTGAAGCAACAACAAAGGGCCTATTCTTTTCGGCTGTGGCTTATGACTTTTGGCTGTTTACAGTACAGATTACAGAGAAACAGATACTCACTTGCGATTTTGGCTGGTACAGATGTTGGGCTTTTAACGTGTAGATCGTTTAACTTGTAGGTCTCATCTTGAGAAAATATTCCGTTTGAAAGTTATGTATTGTAACAAAAGCCAAAAGCCGCCAGCTTGTGAGGTAAAGAACATGCCCAAAAAAGCCATCTCAACACTGATGAGTAGAGGTAGGCAAAGAAAGAGGCTTTTGGCAGGATCCACAAGTAGAGGAACTCCTTTGGCACCTAAACGGACTCCACTCACTTTTGAGAGTGGAGGAGGGGGGCTGCTTTTGGGAGAACTCTTTCTTGGGAATTTGATGCATCAATCAGGGCAGGGGAGGCCAATCATTCCCTTGGAATGTCTCAAAGTGTTGCTCAAAAGGGACTAGAAAGAACATCTAGTGGGGGTGTGCCTTTCCAAAAGGCTGGCTTGCTGATACAATTGCCATGCTCTCTCATAAAGCACCTTTCGGATACCTCAGAAAGCCTCTCCCAGCAGTGGAAAACAAACGCACTATAGGACCAAAAGTTGCACTACCAACCTGTAGTACAACAGCACTACTATGTCCTCTTTTAAAATGAAAAGAAAATAGAGTGGTAATATAGATTCAGTCACTAGCTAGGCATTCCTGCTTTGTTCCACTGAAGTGCATTATCTGCTTCTTTATGTAAAGGGAACCTGAAGTGATCACAAGTGAAAAGTTGCTGGTGGAAAGACTGACCTAAAGTGAGGAGGAAAGCATCATAAGGACATGTTGTCTTGATTTGCAGGGTAAAATGATGCCTGCAACTTCCTTTGCCTTCTCCATCCCTTTTCCTTTCTTGCATCCAAATTCTTTTCAGTTAACTACAGTGGCATGAGGTGATCACAAAAATCTCTTATTGGTGCCAAATTTATTGATGAATTCCAGAAGGGTTTTTTTCAAGGAAGACTATAAAGGGGAAATAGTACTACTGATAATGATACATCGTGAGCTACATTGTATTTCTGATAGTGATGCAGTGACATTGTTGGAAAGCAAATATATAACCAATAATGAAAGTGAGATCCAGCTACTGGTGCGAGGTCATCTTCCCGAGATCAGAAGCTAATTAAGAACAAACTGTCTTATGTGGTTTGTTATGGGTGGTGTTACGTCCCGCGTTTTCAATTGACCTTAAGCAACAAATCATAAAGCTAAACGAAATTAATTAACAAGATAATAAAAATTACTAAGTAAATAGAGCTTTCCCATGCAACAAGTCATTGGAAACCTAAAGAGCATTAAATAAATAAGAATGCATTCACTAGTCTCATTCTAGTTAAATAATACACCCTAAGCACACCGGATTAAGAAATATAATTAATTAATCAAGCGACAATTAAAAACGTTCGCAACTCAAATAAAAATATAACAATCTGTATTACAAGAGTTAATTAATTATAGTCCAGATTACATTAATTTACAATTCTCGACCTCAGTCAAGTCAATTGTCTCATGTATATAAAAAATTACCGCACAATTAAAAAAATAGATCAATATTTGCTAAGTTGGAGTAATCGGCATCTATTTAATTACGAGAAAAACAAATAACAAGTTACCACGTGCGTTGGTGGTTGAAGACCTGTGTGGTCGAAGACTAGAGCGGTCGAACCTTAGTGGTCAAAGACCAGAGTAGTCGAACCGACTTCGTCGAACTAGCGTGGTCAAAGCCAGCGTGGTTGAAATTAGCGTTGTCGAGATCTATGTGATCGAAACCAGCTTGGTCGAAGCCCTTCGTGGTCGTAAATCAGTGTGGTTGGAATTGACGTGGTCATAGGCCTTCATGGTCGTAAACTAGCGTGGTTGGAATTGATGTGGTCGTAGACCTTCATGGTCATAAACCATCATGGTCGGAATCGACGTGGTTGTAGACCTTTGTGGTCATAAACCAGTGGTCAAAATCGGTAGGGTCGAAACAACATGATTAAACCAACGCAGTGAAAGATCGACACGGTGGTCGGAGATCTGTGTGATCGAAGATTGACGTAGCGAAGATCGATATGGTCGAGACCTGAGTGATCAAAACCAACATGGTCGGAGACCTGTGTGGTCAATCTGAACAACGTGGTCATAGACCAGGGTAGTCGACGATTGGAGTTTTCGATCGGCTTTGTGTGAGCGGTCCGATTAGCTCTGTGTGAGTGGTCCAATCGGCGAGCAGAAGTACCGACTCTATGTGAGTGGTACTATCAGCAAGCAGAAGTACCAGCTCTATGTGAGCGGTACTACCGGCGAGTGGAAGTGCCGGCTTGTGTAGCGGAACATTTTTTCTAGGAGACACCTGTGTTGAGTCTTCTCATCCCCGAGGAAATCGGTAGTTCCGCACGAGTGTAGTGGTACTTCCGATAATCGGTAGTACCAGACTTTGCACATCGGAACTACCGGATATGTCTGCAACGGCTAGTTTTCTAACTGTTGGCAAGGGGAGCAGAAGTATCAACCTTAAGCCAGCAGTACTTCTCATTTCCCTATTTTTTCAGGGATTTGACTCCAACGGCTAGTTTTTTTTGTGTGGAGTATAAATACCCACTTGTGGCTGGTTGGATAAGGAGTTGCTTGACCTATTTCTATTTCCTTGAGCTAGTGTGAGGCTCTCCATTCAATTATGCATGTGTTGTATTTTGTGAGCAAGGAGAAGGGATCTAGATTGCATGTGCTGCATCTAGAGGTGAACTTAGTGCCCATATGTGCTTGTGCATTCGTTGCACGTAGTGAGAGTCAAGCGAGGGGATTGTTACTTTTGGAGTTTGCCGACTCCTAGACGGCGTTGGAAGCATTGTGCGCGGTGATCTTCTCAAAGAAGGTTGTAAGAAGACCCGACGAAGTGTGAAGGTTGGAGCTCACCTACTCGGAGCGGGAAAGAGTTACCACTAGTGGATTGAGGTGTTTCAGCTTAATTCATAGAGCCGGTTTAATTTGTTTGGGCCAACCTCAACGTGGACTAGGGGAGAGCGGTAACTCTCTGAACACTACAGTAAAAAGAGACCATGTCTATCGTGGTTTGTTTTCTTGTGCTCAATTTACCTCCAAGCAATTTACTTTCATAGAATTAAATTGATTACTTGTCATCTAAAATTGCGCACCTTTACATAGCCTAAAATTGCTGGTGCACTTAGGTGAACTTAATTGATATAGGCGTTTTTTGTGCTAAACTAAATTGATTTAAGTTTCTGCATTGTTTACTTGGTTTAGACAAATAGAACAGGTCACGTGGTGGTATAAAGTAGCTTCAATTTGTCAAATTCCGTGATCGGCTAAATTGACTTAGGGGGTGTTTGGTTCATGGTACCAAGGTGGTGGGATGATCTCGTCCGAGATGGTGTGGTTCGCTCAATTTGGCCAAACGACGCCATACATCATCTGGGTAGAATATTCTCCACCAAACCACCTAGGTGGAACCATCTCATTTGGGATGGAATGGTTCCATTCATCGAGCCAAACAAGGGGACGAGGCATCATCCGGGATGGAATGGTTCCATCCACCGAACCAAACACACCCTTAGGAATTGCACAAGAATGCACTGACATAGTTTATCTTTTGTTTCTATAAATTAAACTGTAACATATACATTAAATGCAAGGTTGAACCAGGTCTGACGGAATAGTCCCTCCCCCAAGCGCACCTAAGAGTTGGACATACGACCAACTTGCAGGCAAGCATGCCTTTGATCATTGGACTAGAGTAAATTTGCTTAAAAGTTATTTTTATGCTAGATTAATACCATTCTCTGTATAAAATGAGTTTTGGAATTAATCATGTGATTGATGTGAATAATGATGAATATGAAAGGGTAGGTAGTTGATGGAGCAACTGTCCTGCAGATAAATAAGAGGTGGGTGAGGGTGCCCTGGAATGGAAAGATAGTGGTAGGTGCGGGGCCTTCTGTATATGAATATATATAAGGATAAACCAATATTCATTGTGTAATGGGCCGTATTTGTCATATCGACCATAGTCTCATCGAAGACAAGCAAAGCTCAATTACCTTATCAAGATACTATACACTCAACATGGGTAAGAAGTATATGATTGTATGGTTGGGGTAAGGCCAGATGGGGCAAAACCTATGCGCCTATAAGTAGCTCAATGGAGTATTGAGTGAAAGCCCCGGCCCAACCAATGACTAGCTCATAGTCGAGAAACCACCCCAAGCTAACGACTATGACTAACCGGGTATAGGTATAGTATATGGAATAAGGGAAACAGCTTTATACTCTGATTTGAGCATCGCATCTAAGGAAATATGAGGAAACCAATTGCAATAAAGTCAGAGTAGAAATGGGTAAAGTGATACCAACCTGCGTAAGGTTAAAACATGATTCACGTCTGTCTTCTAGACTGGAGGCTACAGGAACCTATTGGTGGCCTTTTATCTGAGTATGAGTGATTTGTAGATTTATAAACTATAATTTGAACTTTTTTTCCACATAAAAACTTATTTTCAAAATGAAAATGAATGAGACAAGATTGTTAAGTTGATGAATTGTTGGCATGGAAATTACATGTTATTATTAATGTTTGCTGAGTACTTTTGTACTCACTCTACTATTATTTTCCCTTGTTTGAAAGTAAGTCAGCCCGAAGATTTACTCGGTTTGGGTGAAATCTACGTGGAGGACAACGACCACACTAGGTGGAGTACAGAGGACCTAGAGTATGACGCGTTCGAGAGGATGCCCCGTGTGGTGGTTGGGATGAGTAGCCGGCGGTTGATAGCCATTGCATGAACCTGAGTATAGTAGTAGGATGCTATCTTCTAGTATCTATATTTGTATAATTATTAGTTGGTACCACTTCTTTTTCCCAGTGATGTAATATTTCAGGCAACACTTGTTAAGCCTTATTTAAGATTGTAGCCATATGTGGCGATGGTTTTGTAATATTACTATATCGCCTCTAACTATTATTCCGCTGTAATACACTGATGTGGTAAGTTATTCGATAAAATGAGAATTATTCTATTTTATTAGGTAATAACCATAGACTAGTGCCGTTACATAAGGTAGTGATGGCACGGGTCGTCACATGTGGTTTGTAGTGTCTACGTGTACCATTTATTGTAAAATTTATGGCAAAGATAATAAACACAGTAGACACATAATTTAACATGTAAAATTCAAGTTGGAGAAAAAACCACATGTGCAGAGAGGTGGAGATCCACTATACGAGGAGTGTTACAAGAAAGGGATGTTACTGTTATGAATTTTGTATGTATTGAAGAGGCCCAATGGGCAATATATATAGGGAGTACAAGGGGATATTACAGGGGAATATACCATATGCGGATAAGGAAAGCGAGGCATATAAGGAAAGGAATAATACAATTCCTATTCTATCTCTAATACCCTTAACACCCCCTCAAATGCAAGGCGTATGTAATAGCATTGCATTTGAAAAAGGGTTAGCATAATGTCGTTGTTGCATGCAGATTTTAAATAAACTGTCAAATCAAGCCGAAGAGGAATAGATAGAAGCATGGCAGAGTAGATCGAAGCCAAAGACAGCGGTGGCACAGTGCACAAGGTGCAGAAGACGCGTGGCGGCCTTAGAAGCTCGGTGCAGCGGCTGCTGCCATACAAAAGAAAATTTCTATACTTCTATGACTGATAATAAATTTGTGGACTCATACGGCTTGGACGAAGTAAAAATTAGGAAAATACGTACTTGGATGGACGCAATGGAAGACTCAAAAGAAAAATAACTTGAAGACTGACTAAAAAGAACACAGACACTAGCGATACAACCAGCAGCATATCCTCTGTCTCTCCCTCCCTCTCGATCCATCTGCACCTACGCACGCTCCGTCGTCTCGTCGCGCTCAACTCCCTTTTTCTCCTCGTGCCTGGCATCTGTGCTCCCTGGGGCCGGGGTGAGATCCGGCGGCGACGGCAGATGGATCTAGGAGAGGTAGCCGGAGAAGAGGCGGCGTCGGTTGCCAGCGAAGGTCAGATGAAGCTAATGGCGGCTCCCTCGGTGTAGCAATGAAGGAGGCGCGGCCGGATCCAGGCAGCGGTCGGATCTGGAGTGGCGGTATCTGGCGGTGGCGGTGATTGCCGGGAGGAGGTGTTGGCACGAGCTTCGGGTTGCCGGAGGCGCAGGTGGCCCAGCGAGGCGCGATGGCAGCAGAGAGGGCCAGCGTTGGCGGGAGACGGGCTAGATCCGAGCTCGGCGGCGGCGAAGACGACCGGATTTGGACTTGGCGGCGTCAGAAGTGGCCAGATCAGGGTGACGACGCGATGCAAAGGTGCGCGTGGGCACGGGCGGATGCGACGACGTGTTGGCGACCGGGCGCGGGCGCGGCCAGAGGAGGTAGATGCAGCGGTGTGGTCCTGGGCGTTGACTACAGCAGCGAGCCTTCGTCGCGTGAGCCCCTCGGGTCGCGGGCTGCAGATGATACCAAGACGCAGCGGTCGGTGGCGGACGACGGCAGCGTGGGCGCAGTGGTCGGCGAGGATGGCCACCCTTGGGATTAGTCGGCGCAGATCCGGCGAGATGGCCGCCCCCGGGAGAAGAGATCGATGCTCCTGGGGGCAGTAGCAGTGAAAGTAGATCGAGATTAGGGTTTTAACCTAAACTTTAATACCATGTTATGAATGTTGCGTGTATTGAAGAGACCCAATAGGTAATATATATAGGAAGTACAACGGGATATTACAGAGAAATATACCACATGCGGATAAAGAAAATGAGACATATAAGAAAGGAATAATAAAATTCCTATTATATCTCTAATACCCTTAACAGTTACAATGATTGTTCTTTTCCGTTTGGCTAGGATTTATATCGGGTATAAAAGGATGCCAAATCAGAAAAGAAAACAAATAAGAAAATTAACTCTAACCCGATCCTCTGCTCCTACAAACCGTCCTTCTTACTATAATTCAGATCACAAACATTTCATTCCTTCGGTAATTTTAAAAGGTCTTTTAGGTATTTTCATGTAAGATAAGATGATACGTTAGTATGAATAGGCTAAGGCTCCTGGAGAAATATTAAGATGCCCTTTTGTAATTTTGGGTAGCGGTGCACTAAATCCTTGGGTTAACTGGACGATTACTGCTAGGTACTAGTGACATACCTCCCGAATCCCCAAGATACCAAACTGACATAGGATCAAGAAATCCTTGGATCGATGAACATAAATGAAGCGATAATTTTGACGTGTAAATCATATGAACAATTAAGAAAAAAACTGTCGGCCAGAAAAAAACCAACGGCCCTCTGATGGAAATTAAATTTGGAACAACCTTTGAAGCCCACAGCACTAATAATTTATGGAAGGTGCTTTTATATTTTTCTCAACAGTAATTTGCATAATTTTTAAAACGCAATGGGTGGATAGATGTTATTTGCCTCTTCATATGCTTTGAAATTAATATTATTTTTATTAGAGAGAAAAATATAGAAACACTTTTCTTTATTTATTGAGTAAAGTCCATTACCGGTCCTTAAACTTTTTATACTGTGTCATCCCGGTCCATAAACTTTTAAAGTGTGTCATCCCGGTCCTTAAACTTTCAAAGTGTGACAATTTCTTTTGAAAATCTTATGGACCGGGATGACACAGCATAAAAAGTTCACTGCTACAACTACATAGGATATTGCCACACTTTGAAAGTTGAAGGACCGGAATGACACACTTTAAAAGTTTATAGACCGGGATGACACAGCATAAAAAGTTTAAGGACCGGTAATGAACTTTACTCTTATTTATTTGTACATGAAGTATAGCTTTAAGTTAGTGAGTACATTCGAGTTTGTATTAATAGTTCTTCAATTTGCCCTATTGTCTCACTTAAGCCTTAACTTCGGTTCTCAATATAGTACGTAGTACGTCCTTAAACTTGCCTGACTGTACCACTTAAGTAGCATCATTAGATGGTTTTTTAGGAACTCTACATGGCATAATTAAGAAAGTTCATGGGCCTCTCCATGGTGTCCCACATACATAACTTTTTCTGTCAAGTAACTGACGATGGACATAATTAAGCAACAATTTTGATGCATAAATCATATAAGCAAGGAAAACCCAACGGCCCTCTAGAAACTAAATTTGGAATTGTTTGCGAAGCCCAAAACACTAATAATTTATTGTACATGAAAACAAATTTGGTACAATCTATGAAGTCTGCAACATTAATAATTTATCTGTACATCCAGCATAGCTTTAAGTTAGTTCTAGTTTGCATCAAAAGTCCATCAAACTTGCCCTATTGTTATGCCTTAACTTCAGTTTTCTGCGGTAGGTCCTTAACTTGCTTGACTGTACCACTTAAGTCCATCTCTATCAATGGGGCAACAAACAAAATGATTTCATGTGGACCTAAGTAGTACAATTTGATGGGTTTTAGAAACCTAAATGACATAATTAAGCAAGTTCACGGGCCTTTTCACGGCGCCCCACAAATATAAACTGAAGATGGACATAACTAAGTGACCTAGAGCTAGCTAGGTAAGTTTAGGGACATCCTAAACAAAATTGAACCTTATGGAGTTAAATGAAATAACTGAACAAATCCGAGGTCACCTCCATGTAAACTTTCACCTCACACATGTTTGTCATTTTCTTGGTAGAGGTTTACTCAAATGTCCATATTGTACAATAAAGCAAAGGTACAGTCATGAGTCATCCACATCCACAAGAAGAACAAAAGGTCGGTGGCTAAGCATGATGATCCAAAACCAAAGTGAGGCGTTGGAATAATGTAAAGCTTGGATGGAGGCGCCAAAATCCAGCAAGCAAACTCCTTTGCACATATGCCCATGCATCACATGTGCATTAGTGAGAGCTAGCCCTACATTGCCTGTTGTAGTGGAGACTAGGCAAACTTTCCAAGGGAATAAACGAGGACCAAGGAAAGGATTGGCCCTTTTCATGTCCTCATTGTTGCATGCTTTCTTGTTTCCAATCATCAAGGACAATAGTGGGTTCATACACACAAGAAAGAACAGGACAGTGGTGGGGGCAAAAACCAATGGGGGTGCTTGCAAGTGAGGAAGAACGCAAGAAGCCATGGGGGAGCATCAGTGCGTGTACACTAGCTGGCCCTCAAGCAAAGATCAACTTTCTCTTGTGGTCCTGCACCATGTAGTTGAAGAATCAAAAAATATATCCTTTGGTGGTTACTAAATAGAGATCAATCAACATGGATTTTGGAGTGTCATGTTTCTCTTGCACCTAGGGCCAAGAAAACTTTCTTTGAGCCACATGGGGACATAATATTTTTTTGACATTTTGTTTCTAAAAAGAAACCCATGTATAGAGGCAATAATTAGGATTGGTCTTCTGTTTTTTTCTCCTCATGTTCACACATGGACCTTTTAGTTGCTAGTACCTGTACCTAGCAATAGCATAGCATGGGAAGAAGTCTTTGGGGCCGTTCTATTCGGCTTATGGTTTATACTACAGTAATTAGCTTTTAAATGGAGTGTTTTTAATTTTTAATGCAAAGTTTATAAGTCGATTGTAGTAGATATTGTACCGACTTCAACTATATCGGCCAAAATCATATACGAGTGTCTCTCTTTGCGTATTCTCTCTCGTAAATAATGGAAATTCAAAAATTTCAGCCAGCGACCCCTTTATTGTAAAATTGATAGCTTTGATAGCCTGCAAAAGTTACTTTTCTTTTGGAAGTTTCTATGTTCGTTTCACAAGGTTCATTGGTGGGTCACCTTCAAAGCTCACAAAAGGACTGTCCGTTTCACTGAATGAGTTCCCACAATGGAAATGATAGCAATAAGAGCCAAATACACCGTCTCAAAGAGAGAGAGAGAGAGAGAGAGAGAGAGAGAGAGAGAGAGAGAGAGCCGAAAATATTAGTCAAGTACAATAAAAAGGATGGACACAATGGTAATTGATTTATCTTCCTCGCAAAAAAAGAAGGCAAATCTATCTGCCGGATTGTGACAAGGGTGTTACATTTCAAATCCAACGCTCGGAAAAAGGTCCAAACGTTTTTTCAAACAGTAAATATCACCCTGGCGGAATCTAAGTGTAAAATTTTGAAGCAAATTCACATGGTGAGATGAGATTCAATTCCAACTCCAGCAGAACAGTTTACGGACTGGCTGAACAGTTACATTCTTTTCACAAGCCCAATCGCCAGTCAGCCAGTGCGACCGAAACTTAATTCCTGACACTAACGTCTCCCATGGCTGCTGATATTTTTCACACAGGGTGGGTCCCAGGCCGGTGGGCCCCACCAAATTTATGCCGGGGAGTTGGTTGCATCACACACACACTTGCATCTGTGGAAGGGAGTGGGCTGAACCTGAAAGAAATGGATGTATTTATGCACTGCAGATTTTGTGTATGGAAATTGAGATAGTAACGAAGAACTAGTGAGAGAGCTAATTTAGGGTCTGCTTCAAACAACGATAGCTTCTGGTTTTATCATGTGGAACATGTTGGCTTCTTAGTTTCGTCGTGTGGAATATTTTGGTTTTTTAATATGGCTTTTCCCCTTTTTACTTTGTATTATCCGTGGCGATATAACGGTATTTTTGTTTTTATTTAATTAAATACATCAGAAATAACTAATAGTCGCTACAGTGTTATTTTAGGCAAAAGCCATAACATTTTTTAATAGTGCCTTTGAAACCAAAGCAGCAAAAAAGGGCATTCTTGGTGGTACTACTGTATCATCAATTCATGATCATTTATGGCGCTGTTTTTTTGAGCTGCGACTGATATCTTTTGGTTGCGTTTGATGGTTTTTATCTGTACTTTTCGAGACGGTATCAAACGGCGCACACAGTTTTAGATTTAGAAAGCCATTTGGAGAATCGGTTTTAAGAAGTTGTCATATTTATTTTAATTTTCAGAGAAGCCAAAAGACAAAAAGCCAAAATTCCAAAAGAAAGGATCTACCAGTCATCAGAGGGCCAGCAATGGGCATCGTCATCCATCGGCATGTCGATATCTTCCTCCCAGTCCTGCTTTCAATCTGGGACAGCTGGGGGAGGAGGGAATGAATCAAGCGACCCATCATAAAGGTCCCAAGGGCTGGCAAAGACTAGAGGACACCGCCCATCTCGTCTCAAATCAAAGCAAGGGGCCCCCAGATTAATGGTTCTATCAATGAAGCGGAAATGGTCCATATGCCTCGCGTACAAAGCTGAAAAGCTTTCTCTAGTAGCTTACAATCCCTTGTTGTCCAAATCTGTTTTTTCTTTTACTGTTTTCGTAATTGAAACTGAAAAAATTGGAGGCGCCACCATTCGCTCTAGAAAGCAGAAGTTCCCACAGCAATCAGCTGGAAAATCAGAGAAACGCGTGCGTAGTAGCATATTTGGTTGACCCAGAACACTAACGTTGCAACACTTTCAAGTTTTAGTAGCGGTCTAAAAGAGTTTACTGTGTAATTGCACGGGATTTTACGCGTAATCTATAACGAAAATATTGACAATGACTGTTCCTGTATGTAAAGAAAAGAAAATGTGACATCCTAGTCATTTGTCGATGGGTGGGGTTTACTGAATTTTTTTCGTGTGCGCCATCCCATCCCAGCAGGTGTTTTGATAACTTTGTCAAGAAGAATTTGTTTGCAAACATAGGTGTTAGTAGTGTGGACAGCAACGGACGTAATAATTGTTACGTGTTTGTCTTGGCAAACTAATCCGTCATCCATTAACTTCATAACAAAATATATGTAACTTAGGAAATTAAAAAAATGGCTCAAAGAAAGAAGAGATCCTTAGGCTCATCTGGAAAAGAAATTAGGGTTAGGCTGCTTACCTTCCTGGCCCAAACCCATTTTGACAGAGATCGTTCGGCCCATTTCCAGCCCGTCTGAAAAATTGGCCCACGTTACGGATATGGACATTGTCACGGAATTAATCACTATGGATTCAAACCGCATCCAAAAGTCTCAACGCAGGCACACAATTCTACTTTTTGAGAAAAAACACTACCGTATATTGAGATTTTTCCAGGAGAAATTGTTTCGATCAAATTATCCCGGAGTCCTATTTCAGTTGCATTTTTATTTCTTTTCCTAGCTAGTGGTTAGTATTGTCTTCCATTATGTAGCAGAAATAGAAAATTTCTGTCTCTGAAAATCAATATTCAAGCGAAATGTGGGAACTGAAAGAAGAGATATGTAATAAGTAGAGAATACAAAAGCAGTAGGAAATTTACAAAATATATTGCTTAGCTAGACTTTAAAGAATAATAAAAAATGTTCTTCGGACTAGGGATTTTTTTTTGTTGAACGAAGTTTGCTCGCAAGCTCGCACTGCTTAGCCACTGACAAACACGTACGTCTACTAGACAGGCCCTTGTAACGTCATTGTTCCTTCAATTTGCTGTGTTATTTCTCCAATTCAGGAATCAAGATCCGTCACATGAGCCTCACGCCCTCCCTGATCGATCAGAGATTAAGTAAATCAATTAGTAATTGCCTTGCTTAGAGTCCAGCTGTTGTCCAAGGCTGCATAGCATTGAGTCCCTGCATCAGAGCCGTTTTATATTGCCTATGTAGGCATGCATGCATGGAGCTAGATAGCTAGGGTTGACCTGCAAGCTTAGCTTAATTCTGCTCAGCTTCTGGGACGGTGGTGATCGATAAACAATGCGGCTTGACCTGCGTTTTGGCTTGTTGGCCTTGCATGTGATCGTCTGGTTAATTATGCAATGGCAGTGGCGAGAAACTTCCAAATTAGTTTTAATCTGCCCGTGCCTAGATGCTGTTGGCGTCGGTGGCAAAAGTCCAACGAATTAGTCTGTCATGTCAGGAAAGGTTACGTACACTGCAAAGTGTGTAATTACCGTGCAATTTTGCCTACTTGGTTACATTACGCATGAAATGGCATGTTACTGTACTTCGCGGCCGGTGTATATATGCAGGGAGGCAACCTAGTTAATTACACCACGGATGAAGAAATGCAATAGGGTGAGCAGTGGCTGCGGACTATGTAACCTAGTTAATTAAGATCTAGGGCATTACAGCGACATAATATTTGTTTCAGCAAGTGCTTGGGGATGGTGTTGTCTTGATGAGTTATTCTTGCTGTTCCTGCTTTGTGGCAGAATTTGGTTAATGTATATATAGGGTTTGGTGTTTACTATTTAGTTTGTCGAATTCTTTACTAATGAACTCTCACTACTACAAAAAAAAAGATATACTGAACGCCTCACACATATGGTTCCAGGGAACTGTCAGTGTTGCAATTATCACAAATGATTTTACAAGCGTGACCGTCTATATTACTAACGATGGTTAGAACCGTCTATGATATATAATTATCATAGACGGTTTGTTTTTAGAGCCGTCTGTGACTCATCAGTCATCACAGATGGTTATAGTTAAAAACCGTCAATGATGTCTGAAATATCATGGACAATTTTTAACTAGAACCATTTGTGGTGAGTCACAGATGGCTCTAAGAATGAACCATCTGTGATGAGTCACAGTCGGCTCTAAAAATGAACCATCTGTGATAATTATGTATCATGGACGGTTTGAGGTTAGAAGTGTCTGTGATATGTTTCTCTTAAACACAAAAATGGCACTTTAGCTTCCTGATGCGTCTCTTCATCTTACGCACCAAACTTATTCCTTGTTTTATATAAATAATCATCCTTCATTCCATCAACCGCAATCCCTTAATTCTTTAACAATGGCGCCCATTCCTTCAGCAATCATCCTCTCCTTTCTTTCATCCATCCACACCAAGTTGGTTGGCCATAACCTCACAGAGGCGAGCAATAATTACCGTTTGAAGAAGATCCTCCACTTGCACCCTGGTGTCCTTCCCCAGGTGGTTAGTGATGCTATTCGCCAACAAGATCTGATCATTTGCCATTGACAAAAGCTACTCTCTATGGTTAGGGAAAGGGACCTGGCTCTCAACCTCATCCTCCTAGTTGAAACATGCAAAGTCTTGGAAGCTGTTGAGGGCAATGGAGAGGCACATGGACTCTTTAGCCAATCAAACAATAGTGGCCGACTCTGAGCAAGCTAGGGATGGCTTCCTCTTCCAGATGATAGACCTAATTCATGATTTCGAAAGGTTGGAAGATGACGTCAAGAGGAAAAGGCAAAAATTGAAGTCATTTGAGGACACAGCTGCCTATCCTCCTACTCCAAAAGCCGACGAAGAAGCTTATGAAGCATAGAAAACCAAACTTTGGAAGTTTCTTTTCCTTTTAACTTTGGCATAAAGACCAAAGTTCTCTTGTAAGACCAACTAACCATGTTACTTGGTCATTATGAATACAACATATTTACTATCTAGGTCTATGTTACTGTCTGTGTTGACGAGAGAACTTCACTCTGCCTCTTCACTTTGCCATGTTGACGTTACTATCTATGTTGAATATGTTTACTCCATAGCATGTTTATCTTACTGTCTACATAAACAAGTCATAGATCATTCTAATAAATAACTGTCTATGATTCTCTCATTATCATAGACGGTTCTAATAAATAACCATCTATGATTGTCCCATATCACAGACGGTTCTAAATACAAGATGTCTGTGATAGTTCTCCTATAAGTGTGTCTCGCTTGGGTTTGTGCCCGCACTCACTCCCTCAGTCACATCCTTTTGCCTCCTCCCGATGCCATAGCCTCTCGTCCCAATGCCACTTCTCCTCCCAATGCCCCCTCTCCTCCCGATGCTGCTGCCTCTCCTCCCAACGTCGCCTCTCCTCCTACGACGTTGTTCGCCGACCGTGCCTCGGTATCTCTCCCTCTCGTTAGATTTGTGAATTAGGGCTTATGGTTGGACTGATCTTTTGATGTTAGTACTATAAGAGACTATCAATTATAATGGTTATTACTAGTCATTTAATTTCCTTCTTGTGATTATGATTATGATTAACAGTAGTGGAATGTGCTTTCTCTTTTTATATTAGGCAAGTTTATATAGGTCTCTTATTTAGCCATAACAAAAATGTGTTATTGGAAGTTCCTTACCTAGTACTTACATAACTTGCAAGATTTGAAGATCTTCTTCCAGTTTTTTCATACCTGCCTATGGAACTTCCAATACTTAGTACTTACAGAGCTTGCTCAATGTTTGACATTAGCTTGGCTGAGTCCTTCAAAAATAAAGTAACTACTTCTTCCACAAAAAGGTAGTATTGCACTGATAATGGGATCAAAAGTGGAGGCTTCCTGAATAAACATAAGACATAATATGGTCGAAGGCTCCTTGAGCAAACATAAGATATATTGTTCAAGGTAATACTCCAGAGAATAGAATACAAGCTTGATCAAAGAGGTTCAATTTGGAATTGATAGAAGTCCTCCTAACTAGATTCCACGTTATGCCATGACATATTACTTGCTGTTTTATTATTGTGTCATGCAATTCTTGGTCAATTTGTACACATGATTTTTTTTGTCATTGATAGCTATTCTCTGTGATTCACTTTGTTCATTAGGTTGTTTAATCTAGTTCACTGCAATTCACTTCTCACTTGTCTCAACAACTACAAGAGGAACATTAAAGCATTGTACACTTGGGCTTCAAAGGGCATAAAGCAAATCACACACTCTAGTGTGTCAGGTTCTATGAAGTAGGTGATGGCTATTGTCTCTTCCTCCTCATCATGCTGTGTGTTGGGCTTGGATACTATCTTAGGCGTACTTGTTGCCTTCTTCGTGACACTATCCATTGGCTTCTTAGGATAAGAAATGAAGAAAATGAGTGCGAATAAGCTGGTGGATGGTCGCAAAGAAGGCAGTGAGTATGCCTAAGACAGTAACTAAACTCAACACGCAACATGATGAGGAGGAAGAGGCAGCAGCCATGACCTACTTCATAGAAGCTAATAGACTGTAGGGTGTGATTTGCTTCTTGTCTTTTAAAGCCCAAGTGAACTATCACATATGTTTTTTGTATTAGCCGTCCATAATATGTAGACTATCACAGACGGTTTTTGTATTAGTTGTCTATGAAATGTTAGATATCACAGACGATTTTTTGTATTAACCGTCTGTTATATGTTAGATATCACAGATGGTTACAGACGGTTATTGTTAAAAACCATCTGTGTTGTGACTTATGACAAACGGTTTGATAGCCGTCTATGATAACCGCCTGTTATTACAGATGCAAAAATTCAGACAATTCAAAAATCATCTGTGATGATGATTTGGAACCGTCTGTGATGACCATTTGTGTAGTAGTATCTAGCTTGCTCCAATTATAGTAGTGTCTTGTGATGGACTATAAATTCAGGAACATATACTACTACAAAAAGGCACTGCCCCTTAACATCGGAGTAGCTGCCTATGCACGCAAATTTCTGAACATAGCGACGTCCACTTACCTATCGATGACATCCAGAAAATGTACATCTCTAGAATACTACATAGATAAATCTATTGGATGCCTTAGTTAATCATGTTTCGTTATGTAGGAGACCACACCGTGCAAGCTCAGAGTCAGGCTTGTTGGCTTCATTTCTATTGAGGCTGGGTAGGGGATGGCGTATCCATGTCCGTTAGGGACATTGGTGCATGGTGCTTAGCTAGACACCGATTTCACGAAGGTGTAGTTTGACATTTTACATGACATTCTAGGGCCGTCCCACTAGAGAACCCCCAAACTACGATATCATGACACTAGGGGATGCCATCCACACATTCATCTTGTGACCCAAGAGGGACATCACCGTAGACCCTGCAATGCCATATCTCCAAACATCCATGCATGTCCAATAGAACCCTCTATGACTCCACCTCAGACGGCCACCTTGTCGGCTCTCTTGGAGATGACACCAAAGAAACAAGAAAATCATGCCAAGCCATCTCCCAAGAAGATGTATTTCAAGTGAGGCGCTAATAAGGCCAAATGAAAGAAAAATACCGCGCCTTTAAATCTCTAGACGTACTCTCTCAGAATGTTATTGGTCCCCAACACATAATTACCCAGCCTTGGACTGGGTTGTGGGAGTTTGCATGCTTGGTACATGTAGCGGTCCAACGAGTAGAAGACAAATCGGCATAATGGATTCACCATCTAAAAAAAGAAGCCGCATTTCCTCTATGAATCGGGTTACTTTGTCATGGGATTCGATGACTTATTCCAATTATTCAACCTTGATGCTCTTGATGCTGCACTTCTACGATGCTAGACACTGTAAGTGTGTGCAGGCAAGTTCTACATTCATGTAATATTGATAAATATCATAACTCATTGCTAATGTATAGTTTATGCTAATGTATAGATACATGATTCAACAAGCCCAGTGAATGTGAGAACCAGTGGGTTTCCTCGACCCCCACTTGGTCTTTGAGCAATGCATTAACAAACATGTATCCTACGTCGAAAACTACACAATGACGTGATTGCTTGCTCAGAGCAACAAGGACTACATTCTGGTACCCTACAACTAGGGGTAAATGCTTCACTAGTTTCTATAAAAGTTTCATTTGTACTTTATATACAACATGAACTTAGGTTTAATGATTATAGAGTAGGTAGGCACTGGATTTTGATTGTGATTGAACCAAACTGAAGTAAGGTAATATATCTTGATTTCCTAATTAACAAAAACTATGACTTCACCCGTGTGCAACAAACAATTGACATGTAAAATCATTTCCTCCATATGTTATAGTCTTCTCTTCATTTGTAATGGTCGATACTAACTTTTTAGAATCACATAGGTCATTCAGCGTATATGTTGCCAACGGAGGCAGACTAAAGCAATCCAGCACCACACTGCAACACGATACACAATTTAAGGTACCTGCTACAACACAACAATCCTATATCACACTTTGTAATAATGCCTCTAGAACTGACTATACATATGTATGTAGTTCCATTTTTACAGTGCCACCAGTAGCTACAGGGCAACGTATGTGCATTCTATGTTTGTTGCCATATCACTACTACAAAAAAGGGTCATCACAGATGGTTCAAAACTGTCATCACAGACAGTTTTTTGAACCGTCTGAATTTATGTGTCAGTGATAATCAGAGGTTATCACAGACGGTTTGTAAACCGTCTGTGATAAATACATCATAGATAGTTTATAACTAGAACCGTCTATGAAGAGCACTATCATAGACAATTATAGCTACCAACCGTCTATGATACTCACACATCATAGATGGTTGGTAGGTAGAACCATCTGTGATGTGTGAGTATTACAGACGGTTGGTATATAGAACCATCTGTGATACTTCCCTATCACAGACAGTTTCTGGTTCGAGCTGTCTGTGATAATTCTTCACAGACAGCTTATACCACAAAACAGTCTGTGATAGTTCATTCTATACCTAATTAAATTTTTTTTCTATTTTTCGGCTTCACTATATCATTTGAAAACAAGCAAATACAGTAACAAACACAGCAATACATTCTATTTCTATTAAAATTAGAGTCCACCATTACAAGATATCGAGTGGTTACCCATAGCACGGCATACACAAGAGGACATTTACAATTTTACAAAGATAAGCTTTACGACTATAGATTCAGAAAAATACTTACACTACAAAAAACTTTAGGTTAATGCAAGCTGGACTTACACATCCTTTATTAAACTATAATCGAAAACAAATGGTGCAGGAAAATATTCAAGTAGTAGAAACAAAAAGGCAACGAACACCATTTTCAGCTTCTGTGACAAAATCAACAGTTTCTATACTGACAACTTAGAATAGTGCAGATTTGCCATTGCCTTCTTCCTTTCCATTTTGCTTTAAGCGAATTTTCAGTCACCCTTGCCGAACCCTTCCCACCCTTGCCGCGTACAAATGAGTTGGAGTAGCACTAGTAGTATTGGTTCTTCGAGTAGGGAGAGGGGGTTAATAAGGGGTGAGAGGTGGGAGAAGAATGGTGCCTACCATTCGATGTGGAGGGAATGGACGGGTGAGATTGTGATCTTGAGGGATATGCCGCGGATCGGTGACATGCAGAACATCACAAATGGTTCGGATTACAAACTGTCTATGATAGAGACATCACAGATGGTTCATAACAAAAACCATCTATGATAACAGTGGCAGGACATCACAGATGGTTTGGATTACAAAACATCTATGATAGAGACATCACAGATGGTTCATAACAAAAACCATCTATGATAACAGTGGCAGGACATCACAGATGGTTTGGATTACAAAACATCTATGATAGAGACATCACAGATGGCTCATAACAAAAACTATCTCTGATAATAGGAGATATCACAGATGGTTCATAACAAAAACAGTTGGTGATAATGGCGTCACAAAGATAATATATCGGTACAATATAAATAGTTAGTCTCAAAAGATAAAATAGCAAAATTTTATATGGCTTATATATACTTGTTTGAAAGGTTTTGACGAGATCTACAACTTTGTGCGGAGGCAAAACCCAAATTCCGAAGGGAAGATAAAAAATTTTGGCAAAAATAAAAACTTAAAAGTTAAAACGCAAATTTGGGGCTAAAGATGGCGATTTTGAGGGTCTTATAGGGTCACTAGCTCAAGTCGATCATTTTTTGAATCGTGCTCATTGTTAGCTTTGCAATGAGTACAAGAATGTCGAAAATGGACACCGTATGCAAAAGTTATGCCCGTTTTACTAAAGGTGTCTTAAAACTGAATCCTACTCGGACTTAGGTGAGAGATTATGAAATTTTGGGGGATTATGAGGCAGGAAACATATGACAGATGGTTTTTAATACAAATGATCTGTGATAAATTATTATCACAGATGGTTTTTAATACAAATTGTCTGTGAAGTATCACAGATGGTTTAAATAAAAAACTGTCTATGATGTCTGCCATTATCATAGATGGCTCTTATCAAGAACCATTTATGATAATTCACAGACGGTTCTTGAGAGGAACCGTCTGTGATATCTTGTATTATCACAGATGGTTCATATAAATAACCGTTTGTGAAAATACTACATACGGTTATTCGTATAAACCGTCTGTGATACTTATAGCACAGACGGTTCCTAGGAACCGTCTATGATGTAAGTGTCTAGTTTAGCCTCTTTTATAGTAGTGTATGCAGGAAATCATAGGTGCTAAAGACAAATGATCTAGAGGTTTGTCAATCTGGCAATGATTATTTTGTGATTACCAATATATATATGTGTGTGTGTGCGTGTGCGCACGCGCGTGCGCTTATGACTATACTACTACTCCTAGCGACAGGATGTGAAATTCGACAAAAGTGTATTCGCTCTTAGGGAACTCTTCGAAGTTCGAGGATAGCTCTCCACCTTCTTGATGGTGGAGGTCATTAACCCAAATGGAGAGTTCTACCCTAGCGACAACAATTTATAGATGTTGTGTAGTGGGTACTTCATCAATTGCAATTCATTTAAATGTACATCAAACATTTCATTCAATGTGTATTTATTGCCGTGTACTATAAGATCTACAATTATCTATGATTTAGTCAGTTGTATCTGTGATTATTTATTCCAATTGCATATATGTGATCTGCTTGCTTGTTTTCAGAGGGCATGGCTAGCATTTCTTGAGGCTAGCCGAGAAAAAGATATTTTTATAGCTAGTCAAATGCTATCACAGATGGTTTTTAGTATTAGCCGTCTATGATATATCACATATCATAAATAGTTATTTTTAAGAACAGGCTGTGATATCTAATATATCACAGATGAATTTTTATATTAGCTGTATGTGATATGTTACATATCATAGACGGTTATTTTTAAGAACAATCTATGATATCTAATGTATCACATACGATTTTTTGTATTAGCTATTCATGATATATCAGATATCCTAGATGGTTATCTATAAGAACCGTTTGTGATATGTGACATATCACAACCTGTTTTTTGTATTAGCTGTCTATGATATATCAGATATTCTAAATGGTTATATATAACAACATCTGTGATATGTGATATATCACAGACGGTTATTGTTAAAAATCGTCTATGTTGTGATTATCACAGACGGTTTGAGTGCCATCTGTGACAAGTACCTATTATCACAGTACAATAAAGCAGATGGTTCAGAAACCATCTTTGATGAGAGTTACAAACGTCTGTGATGACCCTTTGTGTAATAGTGCAACATGCCCAACGAATGCGAGAACCGGTGGATTTCCTCGACCCACACTTGGTCTCTGAGCAATGCATCTTACGTCGAAAATTACATAACAGCGGGATTGCTTGCTCAGAGCAACAACAACTACATTTTGCTACCCTACAAATAGGGTTAAGTGTTTCACTAGTTGTTATACAAGTTTTATTCCTACTTTATACGCAACACGAACTTAGATTTAATGACTATAGTGACATACATGAGTAGGTGATATATCTTGATTCCCTACTCAACAAATACCATGACTTCACCCGTGTGCAATAAACAATTGATAGGTAAACTCATTTCCTTCATACATAATTTTATCGTAGCCTTCCCTTCGTTTGCTAACTTTTTAGAATGGCTGAGGCTAACTTTTTGGAATCATGTAGGCTGTTCAGTGCTTACATTGCCAAGGCAGGGAGACAGAAGGAATCCAGCACCACACTGCGACACGATACGCAATTTAAGGTATCCGCTGCAACACAACAATCCTATATCACACATAGTAACAATGCCTCTAGAACAGACTATACTTATGTATGTAATTCTGATAGACCATGTGGAGGTGACCTCGTGTGTGTGATGAGTAATTGACATCTGTTTTAGGAAAGTCGAGTTTGGTTTGTGTGGTTCGGGCCATGTCGTTGCGCGGTGCAATCGGCTTCGGTTGGACTTGGTCAAACTTGGTCGAAGTGCTTAGAATGCTTATTCTTTTTGATTCGACAGGTTTGGGCTTTTTCTTGCTTAAGATTACTCTTAATGCTATTGTTGATTACATTATGTCGAGCGGTGCTATGTGATGTGTTTCTTGTCTATGATGGCTACAGGACGTCGAGGCGAAGTCGTGGCGAGGCACGGGATGTCCGGACTAGGCGCAGGCGGTGCCGAGGTCAAAGCGGTCGAGGTGTGCCGAAGACGGCGAGGACTCGAGGTGGCTGCGAGGCTTGGAAGGCAAGGAATGAGGAAGTTTCCCGGAAGGTGCAGGAGGGGCGTTTTGGTGAATATGCAAGGCTGCACTAAAGGAAGTGGATTTGGTTAGAGTTAGCGGATAAAGCGCTAAAGCTTAATGGGCAAAGCAATTTGTGAACCCATTATGAAAGGCTATAAATAGATGCATGTCTCCTGGTGGATGTAAGGCTTGGGAGAGGAGTTAGAGGCTTTAAGAGTTTGTTTTGCTTTGTGCTTTAGTTGTTGGAGAGTTGGTGAGAAGAGCAGGAGGTTGTCTTCTCTCTGTGCGTGTGTTCCAGTGAGCAGCAAGCAGTAGAGGAAGTGCTCTGAGTGTGTGCATGTGTTCTTGAGAGAGCCATGTAGTGAATCTTGTATCAATCACGTATGGGGACTCCTTTGTAATCATCTCCTGTCAATATGAGAAGGATTATGTTGGATTATTTCCTTATCTTGCTCTTTTGTGATGGATTTCGTTTTTGCTGTTGCCTCTGTTGTTTGTGTTCTTGAGCTAAATCTTTGATCTTATGGCTTGCCCTTGATTGCTTTGTGAAGGGAAAACACTCAAGGCCCCTTGATCATTTCATTTTCAAGAGAAGTCAAGGATTAATTGGTTTCTGGAATCTCTCAAGCCCTCGTCATTTTTTCTCTGTGTTTTCCTGTTCTAGGGTTTTGAGGCAGGGGACTCTTGAATCTTTTGTTTCCCTTCGCAAGATGGCATGAGATTTGGGTTCTAAAGTCCCGAGTTCATTGCTAAGTGTTTTGCAAAAGCTTGCAAGCAAAGGATGGATGAATCGTGAGTAATCTGAAATATTGGTCCAACTCTCAGTACATTTTCAGATTTTGCTCAAATCTTGATTCCTTCTCCTTTTTGGCGATTTCCTTTGAGCCCTGGCGTCTCTTTGCTAATTAGGTTGTAGTCTTGCTGTTCTGGGCTGAGAAAACCAGAGGTAAATCGCAAATTTCTCAGTTGTGTGGAGTTCTCGGTTTGTTGTTTGAAATTCAGCCTTTGCTGTTCTCTAGAATCGATGCCCGGTCAGACCGGTTTTACACCGGCGGTCTGACCAGAGGAGACGAGGCGGTCAGACCAGTGCGTAAAGGGCGGTCAGACTGGACCCTGGGCGGTTAGACTGGCCCATATGTGGCGGTCAGACCGGCCCACAAGGAGAGGTCAGACTGGCCCCCATACGGCGGTCTGACCGGCCAGGCTTTTTAGCAGCTGTGATTTTTCGTTTTGTTTTGGTTCTTCTCCGTTATTTTGTCCTTCTGATGGATGTCTAGGTTTGAGGTTCTAGAGAGCATATTTCATCTACTTCATAGCTTTTCGTAGCTATCGGAGAGGAGAATCTCGCATGTGGATACTTGGGGCATATTTTAAAAAGGCACCATTCACCCCTCTGTTTCCGATTTCGATCCAACAAATTCTATTTTTGCAGTGCCACTAGTAGCTACTAGACAATGTGTGTGCATTCTACGTTTGCCGCTATATGCAGAAAATCTGGGCGTTCAGATGAATGATCTAGAGGTTTATCAATCTGGTAATAATTATTTCGTGATTATCAATAGACATACATACATACATACATACATACATACATACATACATACATACATACATACATACATACATACATACATACATACATACATACATACATACATACATACATACATACATACATACATACATACATACATACATACATACATACATACATACATACATACATACATACATACATACATACATACATACATACATACATACATAACAGGGGCACCATGGTGTCTAGGCTCCATGACTGAGACTTTCCATTCATGATTAAGACTTTTCATCCATGATTGAGACTTTCTATTCATGATTAAGACTTTCCATCCTGATATATTATATATCATTGCACTTGCATGCACCTAAAAGCAATCCAAAGGCAAGGAGACTTGGTGCCTAGACACCATGGTGCCCCATTTCAGCGTCCTACATATATATATACATATATATATATACATACATATATATACACATATATACATATACACATACACACACACACACATATATATATATATGCTTATGACTATACTAATACTGGTGACAGGGTGTGAAATTTGATAAAAGTGCATTCGCTCTTAACAAACTCTTCGAAGTTCGTGGACAGCTCTCCACCCTCTTGATGGTGGAGGTCATTAACTCGAAGGGAGAGTTCTATCCCAGCGACAACAATTTATAGATATTCAAATATTTGATTCAATTGTACTTCATCAAACATTTCACATTGTACTTATATGTAATGATCTTTGTGATTCATTTGTGAGATCTGTGTAAGATCTGTAATTATCTGTGATATGCTTACTTGTTTTCAGATGGCATGGCTAGCATTTTCTGAGGTTAACCATAAAGCAGAAAATTTTTATTTAGTCAAAGAACTATCACAAATGGTTTTTATATATAACTGTATGTGATATGTAAGATATCACAGATGGTTCTTATATATAACTGTCTGTGATATGTCAAATATCATAGACAGTTCTTATATATAACCGTTTGTGATATATGACATATCACAAATGGTTTTTATACTAGCCGTTTGTGATATGTGACATATCACATATAATTATATATAAGAACCATATGTGGTATTTATATATAAGAACCGTCTATATTGTTCTTATCATAGACGGCTTACAAACCGTCGATGATGACTGTCTATTATCACAAACACAAAAATTTCAGATGGTTCAAAACCCGTCTATGATGATAGTTTAGAATTGTCTGTGATAATTCTTTCTATGGTAGTGGTAGGTGCATCTTTAGACATCGAACAGTAAGTTCACTGGAGACATACATGCAATACTGATCTCTATGGAAGGGGATGCTAGCTGATGCTTTGTAGGACACCAACTTTGCAATGCAACATTGCTATTCGATTCAGCTGTGCTGAGTGCCTGATTGGTCACTGATCATAATAAATATTTTACATGTTGTAAGATCTTTCTGAAAAGCCGGATTTCCCCCCATATTCTTGTGAAAATTGAATTGTTTATTGCGAAATTCTTGTGAAATTCTTATGTTCTCACTACTACAGAAACCGTATTACATACGGTTCAAAAACGTCATCACAGACGGTTTTATGAGGCGTTTGAATTTATAGGTCAGTGATGATACGAGGTCATCGCAGACGGCTTTCGAACCGTCTGTGGTGCAAATATCACAGACGGTTTTAACTAAAAACCATATGTAATATTAATAATCATAGACGGTTTTTAGTTAAAAACCGTCTGTGATATTCTCTAAAACCCCTAAACCTATTTATGTTTATTGGCTAGCTTCAGGAAATGTTAGCCATGCCCTCTGAAACAAGCAGATCAACATGTACATGTATACATCCAATTCACATCTCAATTCATTTTACAAACATAAAACATCCATTTCGCAAATCAATTAATTGAAATGAAAACAGGCAAATATAGTATGAAACACAGTACACATTTTATTTTTATTAATATTAGAGCCTATCATTACAATATCCCAAAACAATAAACAGGTTGCCCATCTAGCTAACACAACAAGAACAGAGAAAAGCAAAGATCCTCTATGCGTAGGCCTACTCGCCCCTAAAGTAGCGCACGAGCGTTGATTGAGTGCTACCTTTGCATCGTCTGCTTCGTGGGTTATTATGGTATGGGTCAAGGAGGAGGAGAACAACAAGGAGGAGGAAAACAGCAAGGAGGAGGAGAACAGCAAAGAGGAGGAGAACAGCAAGGAGGAGGAAAACAGCAAAGAGGAGGAGAATAGCAAGGAGGAGAACAGAAAGGAGGTTGGGTTCTAGTGATTATTTATAGGGGAGGGAGTGCGAAATTTTTTGGCGCGGGGACGGAGAGGCGGAGCTACGATCCGTGGGGAGAGGATTGGTGGATTTCTATTGGCTATGATTGGGTTGAGGAGGATCGATGGGCCCAGCGGTTAGATTATCACAGATGGTTAGTAGCTAGAACCGTCTGTGATGAATGAATATCACAGACAGTTCTATATGCCAACCGTCTGTGAATTAGAGCCCAAAATTTTATATACCGATGCAATATAAACAACTAATCTGAAAAGATAAAATAGCAAAGTTTTATATGGCTTATATATACTCATTTCAAAGATTTCGATGAGATCTACAACTTTTCAGTTGAAGCAAAATCCAAATTCTGAAAGGAAGACTAAAAAAAAGGGCAAAAATAGAAACAAAAAACTTGCGACGCAGGTTTAGGTCCAAAGATGGCCGATTTTTGGGGTCTTGGAGGGCGACAGGCACATGCTGGTCATTTTTTTTGGATCGGGATCGTCGTTAGATTTCCAACGAGTACAAGAACATCGAAAACAGACACCGTATGCAAAAGTTATGCCCGTTTTACTGAAGGTGTCTCAAAACTGAATCCTATTCGGACTCAGGCGGGAAATTATGAAACTTTGGGGAATTGTAAGGCGGAAAACATATCACAGACGGTTCTAGATAAGAACCGTCTGTGATGTCTGCCATCATCACAGACAGTTTTTATTAAAAACCGTCTGTGATACTGGAATATCACAGACAGTTCATCGGTAAGAACCGTCTGTGATACTCGTTTTCTCCGACGCCATCAATACAGACGGTGTCCAAATTAAAACCGTCTGTGTTAGTGTCGGTCACAGACGGTTTTGTCAAACCGTCTGTGATTTGGCGTCTAGTATTAGGCTTTCTGTAGTAGTGTCTAAAATGATCCACTCGTACTAAAAATTGTGATCCACTAGATGAATTTCTTTCTGTTCTTAGCTCGAACCGCTAATATTATGAGTTACTTCTCAGCTGTAATTTCTCCACTATTGGTCACCACAACACAACATTGAAAATGAAGCAATTAGTAAAAAAATTGCCCGGATTTTTCTACAATGGAACGGAAACTCCAAGAGGAGCGTAACAAACATATATGTGCTCGATCCTATACATAGAGAAATGCATAGTCAAAAGCGTCTTAATGATTTGGTTCCATGTCGGGTTAAAACTTTTTTTCCATGCTTCTTAATTGGCTAGATGGGGCATCTCCAATGGTTATAGCTAGCAACTAACTATAAGACTTCCACGTCATCTATATAGTACACACTAAAGCTAGCATTCTAAGAGCAAGTTTAATAGTATAGGTAGCTGCTACCTCTAATACATTTTCATGTCATCAAAAGATAATGATGCAGCCAACTCATACAATAAGCTGGCTATAAGTTGTCTTCACAAGAGCTCTCAATCATTTAATACATGCATGGGTATAGCAGTTTAGTGTGATCATTTAATACATGCATTGGTATAGCAGTTAGTCATATGTGTACATGCATGGATAACGCCTCTTTTCCCGTGCTATAGCCCGACTCTTGCATGGGAGCCGGCTTGGCTCTCTCTCGCCTTTTCTCTCCCCTCCACGTAGGACTATGCTGACATGGATTCCCTTGTAGCTAGCACAGTCTAGCTGACATGGAAGTGGTCCCACGACGTCGATGCCCCACCGCGCCAGCGGCCATACCGGGGGTATGGGATGGAGGCTTGTCGGGGGCCTGTGGATAGCCCTGCCCATCCACTGGCACCCTTGACAACGGTGCATGAGATCCTGGGCATCCGCGATGGCTGTTGGCCAATAAAAACCCTGTCTAAATGCCTTGCCCACCAGAGACCTTGGTTGGAGGTGCGAGCCGCAGAGACCCGCATGAATTTCTGCGAGAAGGCGCTTTTCCCTCTTTGCGCGAGAGGCATCGCAGGAGCGGTGCACAAACCCCTTTCTTGTAGAGCGCCCCGTCGAGCACCTGAAAGGACCTAGCGCGGTGTTGCAAACGCCGGAGCTCGGAGGGGTCGTCTGGTTCCGCGATGCCCTGCAGAAAAGCGAAAAGAGGTTCCCGCCAGTCACCCTGCTGGGCGATCCGGTGGACGAGGGCCGCATCCCGGTTATCCTGCGCTATGGCCGCCGCTGGCGGGATTTCGTAAAATGCCCCTTCGGGAGTTGGGAGCTGCTGGCTGGCAACCTTGGCCAGGACGTCAGCTTGCTCGTTGTCTGCTTGAGGGATGGCCATCACCGTGACACCCAAAAAGTGTCGTTCCTTCGCTCGTACGGCTGCTAGGTACTCGGCTAGCTCCGGGTCCTTGGCCTGGTATGACTTGTCCACATGGCCCGCCACCAACCGGGAATCAGTGTGGACGAGGACTCGCCTTGCTCCCATCGCTTTGAGCTTCCCTAGGCCGAAGAGTAACGCCTTGTATCCGGCCGTGTTGTTCGTAGCCGGAAACGCTAGGCGCGCCGAGTACGACAGGCGCTGCCCCTCTGGGGTGGTGATATCGGCGCCCACCCTTGCGCCCGCAACACCGTACGCTCCGTCGGTGTTAAGTGTCCACACCGGGTCTTCGACCTGGAGGGCGGGCTGAGCTGGAGGGGTCCATTCCGCGAGGAAGTCCGCCAGAACTTGAGACTTGATCGCCGTTCGAGAGGCGTACGTTAGGGAGAATGGGGCCAGCTCTGCCACCCATTTACCAATTCGCCCCGTGGACTCCTTGTTGTGCAGCATCTCTGCCAGAGGGAACGATGACGGCACCGTTATTGGGTGCGCCAGGAAGTAATGCCGGAGTTTTCTTGAGGCCATGATCAGCGCGTAAGCAAGCTTCTCGAGCTCGGTATATCGCGTCTTGGCGCCCTGGAGGGCTTCGGAGACAAAATACACTGGCCGCTGGAGCGCGCCCTCTTCAAGGACGAGGACGGCGCTGACCGCCGTTGCCGAGGCGGCGAGGTAGAGTAGGAGGGGAGCCTCTGGTGCTGGGGCCACCAGAGTGGGAAGGGTTGCAAGGTGTTTCTTGAGGTCGTCGAAGGCCTTTGCGCAGTCGTCGTCCCAATGAAACCCATCGCAACCGCGGAGAGTCTTGAAAAATGGTAAGCCCCGCTCCGCCACTCTGGAGAGGAAACGGCTCAAGGCCGCCATGCGGCCTGCCAGCCTCTGGACCTCCCGTGTCGTCTTGGGAGGTTCCATGCCCAGGATAGCGTCAACCTTGTCGGGATTCGCTTGAATGCCCCGCCCGGATACGAGGAAGCCCAAGAGCTTGCCCGCCTGTACACCGAAGACACATTTGTCCGGATTGAGCTTAATGCCCGCCTTCTGCAAGCTGCCTGGTTTTTACTACCACGTCGTCCACATAGGCCTCCACGTTCCTCCCTAACTGGGCGGCCAGGGCCAGCGCGACGAGGCGGGTGAAGGTTGCGCCCGTGTTCTTCATGCCGAAGGGCATCCTTACGAAGCAAAAGGTCCCCACCGGTGTAATGAAGCTGGTTTTATCCTCATCCTCCATGGCCATGTAGACCTGATGGTAGCCGGAGTAGGCGTCCAAGAAGCTCATGAGCTCGCATCCGGCGGTAGCATCGACCAGTTGATCTATGCGCGGTAGAGGGTAATCGTCCTTCGGGCATGCCTTGTTGAGGGCGGTGAAGTCGATGCACATGCGCCAGGCGCCGCTGGCCTTTTTGACCAACACCGGATTGGCGAGCCAGTCCGGATGTTGAACCTCGCGGATAACCCCTGCTCGAAGGAGCTTCGCCACCTCCACCTTGGCCGCTTGCTGCCGGTCCATGGACATACGGCGAAGTTTCTGCTTGACGGGCTTGGCGTCAGGGCGGATCGCGAGGTTATGTTCGATGAGGGTGCGGTCCACTCCTTTGATATCTTCCGGGGACCATGCGAAGACGTCTATGTTGGCCTGGAGGACTCGGAGCAAGTCTTGCTCTACTTCCAGAGGGAGGCCCTCGCCTATGGATACGAACTGCCCCTCCGCTTGGAGCGGCACCCTCTTCACCCCGCCCTCCGGGTGGGGCTTAGGTGTCCATCCCGGAGCGGATGGCGTGTCCGCCTGGTATTTGTTGGTGAGGGTGTGCACCTTGCGGTGCAGGCGTCCAGCTTCAGTTTCGATGCTCCGAGCCATATCCTGATCGCCGAAGATGGTGATAACGCCCCGCCGTCCTGGGAGCTTCATGCATAGGAATGCGTAGTGTGGGACGGCTTCGAAGGAGTTGATGGCAGGCCGGCCCAGTATGGCATTGTACAGATACGAGACATCCACGACGTCGAAGACGACATCTTCGGTCCTGGCGTTGTCGGCCTGGCACAAGGAGACTTGGAGGCGAACCTGACCCAGGGCCTTCAAAGGCTACCCTCCGAGGCCCTGGAGGAGGGCTTCCGAAGCTTTTAATAGACTCTGAGGTATTCCCATACGATCAAGGGCCTCCGCGAACAAAATGTTGGCGGAGCTCCCTCCGTCAATGAGGATGCGCCTGACGTCGCAACCGACGATGTCGGCCTGGATGACCAAGGGATCTTGATGGGGGAATTCTACACCCTGGGCATCGGCTGACGTGAAGGTGATGCTGCAATGGGACGCCCGTCGAGGTAGTTGTGCCGGGGAAGTGCTCGACGAAGAGCCTCCATCGATGACATTAATGCCACGGCATTGGGTCTCTCCGGGGGACCCAGCACGGGAGGGACCGCCTTGCCTATGCTGTACGCGGGCTGTTACGGGGGTCAATGTCTTCGAGGCCCGTACATGGGCCACCGCCTGTCGTAATGCCGCAACTTTGGTGCATGTCCACGTGAAATGGCCCTCGTAGCCGTGTACCTCGCACCATCTACCGTATTCTAGGATTTCCTGCTCCGCACGCGGCTTCGCATCGCCGCCTCCTTCGCATCCCGCTGCGACGCGCGAGGTTGACGCGGCCTCCCGGGGAATGCCCTGCGCAGCCAGGATATGGCGGGCCTTTTGGGGTCTCCGCCGGTTACGCCGGGGCTTACGCCTGTCGCCTGGTGAGGTTTGGTGCACCCCATCGTCGACGGGCTCACGAGTGTCGCCTGCGTACACTTGCTTGTGTTCCGTCCTCGGGTTGTCTCTTGCGCTGCTTCGTTGTGACAAGCCCTCCTCTTGCCCGGCGGCGGAGCCGTTGCCGCTGCGCCTCCGTACGTCCTCTTCAGCTCGGGCGTACGCTTCCACTTTGTCGAAGAGCTCTGCCTCCGACTTGAGTGGCTTCCGCGCGTTATATTCAGCGAGTGGTCCCGGGCGGAGACCTTGTGTTGCTGCGTTGATGATGGTTGTTTCGTTGACGTCCTTGACCTGGCAGCGCACTTTCGCGAAGCGCTTGAAGTAATCCCAGAGCCTTTCGTTAGGTTTTTGCTTGACTGCGAAGAGCTGGTCCGCATCGACACGCTCGACGTAGTTTCCCTGGAAGTTGTTGTAGAGTTGGTCGCGGATCTGTTCCCACGCGTAGATGGACTGTGGTTCAATGGAGAAGAACCAAGACAGCGCCACGCCTTGTAACGCGAGAGGGAGTCCTCTTGCCTTCGTGGTGTCATCTCCGCCAGTGGCTTCGATAGCGGTCTCGTACACGCGCACGAAGCCTCGCGGGTCGGAGTCGCCCTTGTAGGCCTCGATGATGCTCGGGAACTTGAAGCCTTCGGCCCAAGCCGCCTGCTGTAGGCTCGCGGAAAGCGGGGACTCTGGATCTATTCGCCGTGATGGGACGCGACTAGACGTAGGGGGTTTGGATGCCACCGCCGGGGGGGGGTGTGTTGGCTCCGAGCCTCTTGCATGTCCCGCACAGCTCCGCGGAGGTCTGTTAGCTCCCGCTGAAATGTGCTAAGGGCTGCCAGCAGGGCGGCCTCCACCGCGGGCGTGGCTGGGGCCATCGGTGCGCTTGGCGGCGCTACCGGTACGGCGGTGACCACGGCCTGCGCGCCCAGGCTGCCCGCCGCGTTGTCGTGGAGGACCCTGGAGCCGGTGACAAGGTTTGCGTCACCGCTGGGGCCGTTCACCGCTTCTGCGCCGGGTGGAAAAATGGATGCGCCTGCGTTACCATCGCCGGGGTTGGTCGTCGGGGCAGTGCTGGTGGGGTCGGGTGTTGCGTCTGTGGCGGGGTTGGTCGTCGCATCGATGGCGGGGTTCCCGGTCGCACCTGCACCACCGCTCGTACCTGCGGCTGCTAAAGTCGAAGCCCTAGTGCTGACGCGAGACTTCACCGCTTCCGCCCTCTTCTTCGCCGCCGACGGTGAAGATTTCCTTGGTGCCATCCTCCTTCAGACCTGGAGGCTTGTTCGTGTCCTCCCCACAGACGGCGCCAACTGTTGTGGTTACAGACCAAACAGAGAGAGAGAGAGAGAGTGTGGTAGTGGAGAGTTGAGTAAGTGAATGGCTTCGGGGTCCTCCCCGTGGCCTATGCCACACATATATATCCAAATGGTGAGTGCTTGTACAGTTATACCCTTACACATGAGTATTCCCCTCGGGGGCACTTATGTCATTACATATGTCCTATTTCGGACCCTACATCCTCCTAACAGGCCTACTGGGCTTAGGTGGGGGCCACCCCTACAACACATCCAATTCACATCGCACTTCATTTCACAAACATAAAGCATCCATTTCGCAAATCAATTCATTGAAATGAAATAAAATATCCATTAACATATACACAATTATAAAAGATCTACATTGCATTTGCACTTAGATGGTAACATTGCATTTTTTATTGCTCCATCACTCCGGAATCGAGGTCTCGCAAAAGGAACATATCTATAATCAACGAACTTGTTAGGCTAAACAAGCTATACTTGGATGGTGCATGATTGCCATTCAAGTATTGCTTGTGCAGCCAACAAGTTCGTTGATTATGGATCCGTTCCTTTCGCGAGACCTCGATTCCGGAGTGATAAGAGCAATAAAAAATCATTGTGCGCAGTGGAACTCTCCATCTGATCTTATGACTTTAGTCTACAAAAACCAAGCGAACTCTCCTCGAATTTTTGCAAAGTCCGGCTGTGATAAAGTAGATGTAGAGATGGTCGCAGCCTATCGATAGGAATATCAACGCACATATATAACCTGACAAGTATGAAATAAATGTGGGAAGACTGACAAACCTTAGATTGGTGATCTTCGAGGAATCGAGGAGTAGTCTCATATGGTGGCACACGTAGAATCCACACGTGTTGCCCGGCTGCTGCTGATGGCACTGCAAAAAAATAGAATGTGTTAAATCAAAAGGCATTACTGCTAAGTGTTGTATGTGATTAATTAATGTGTAGCTAGCGAATATCCAAAAATTGCGAGCATGTTTCAAGGGCTTGGCCCCTGTCGTCGAGCCACGTGTTTGTTGAACGTATGTGGCGAACGACCTTCGTTATTCGAAAAAGTTAGAAAGAGTACAATGTGCAATGTACTTACCTATCGAGTATTTGGGCGATAGCTGTGTACTTGGATTTGTTCTTACTTAGAGAATCAAGGTATATAGCCTTGTTCCATTTTGGTATAATTACAATTAAAATCCAATGGAAGTGCTCATTGTATGGCATAAGAACAAATTCCTTATCGTGGTGAGCCAGCAGTGTTGTTGTAATATAGTCCTCGACGAAGGATGCATCCTCGTTGATGGTATCAATGGCGACCAAGCGTGGGTCCAGGAAACCAATTGGTGATTTCGATGATCTAGCTTCGATCAGCATGAATATATATATATACACAGAAAAGCAACAAATTGTGACATATATCGGTATTACATGAACAGAGACTGTGATTGTATAGACTTACAGCGTCCAGCATCGAACGAGTGAGACGTCGAGAGCGTTGAGCGTGAAAAGACCAAATATATCGTCAAAGGTCACCGCGAAGACACATTCTTGAACTTCGTGTTGGAAATGTTCCCGCTTGAATTTGACAGTGATATCTTTGGCAACCAAGTCCTAGGGTTAAGAGGTGCTCTTCCGGGAATATCATCGGCTTGCCTAGCACGAATTTGCGGGCCAATGGCAGGTACGGGATATCGTCATCATCCTTCATCTTTGTTTTTCCCTGGCCACTGCCTCGACTGTAGGTCGACTTTATGGTAGTCGACTGTAATGGTACAGACGGTGCAAGTTGCTTTGGCGAGAATAGCACTCGTGGAGATAGCACCAGTGCAGGTAGCTCTGCTTCGCACTGCCCTTGTGGAGATAGCACCAGTACATTTAGCTCAGGTTCGCGCTGCCCTTCTGGTCCGGCCACCGGTGAAGAAGCCTCCAGGGAGATGTCGCATTTGGACCACTGGATGAATGTTCCAATGGCCTGCCCTAGAGTCACGATCTCATCGTTGGGGGCCTTCGGTAGCCGGACGACCTCAAAATTGGCATGCACACCATCCACATTAACTTTTATGTAGCCTGGCGCTAAAGGTTGACCGTGCACCATGGCCTCGATACCAGACTGATATGCCTGGCCCCAAGCAGTGTACAAGGTAACGGAGGCACATCTCACTTGGAGCCTGCACTTCGTAGGCTCCTACATAATGATACAAAATTAGCTACTCCAATAGGCCTATCAATGGAGCAAGCATTCGAGAGATAATAATTATTACCTGGATGTTGTCCACAGGAAATCTGGCCTCGCTTTCCGTCGGATTAGACGTGCAACTACTCGGACGGTTGTGCGGGCTAGCTAGCACAGAAGCGGCGGCCTGCTGACTTTCTATCTGTTTTCGCACTTCATCTCTAACTACATTAGCTAGCTCATCCATTAGCTCCTCTCTAAGAGATGCCTTGATCTCTTCTCGTAGCTGCTCCTCACGCTCGGCTTTAATTCTCTTCCTACGCTGATACATTTCGGAGTCTTCTTGGAAACCATGTTTCCAAGGAACGTAAAGCCCAAGGCCTCTCGTATGGCCCGGGTGCTCCTTGTTTCCCAGGGCCACGGAGAGCATATCATTCTCCCTTGTTCCCTGGAATGATCCCAGGGTAGATTCAAAACTCAGCTCTTCCTGCAAGAGCACGACATGTCATTTCAATTCATACGAAGTTGTGGAGTAATTACAAGCTACGTAGTTCGATCGATATCTTACCAGGTGCTGGGACACTTGCTGGTCTGAAGGGTTTTGAAAGGAGACGTCCCTCGATGTCGTTGTAGATGACCTTGCTCTAATCCAATTTCGAGCGCGGGCATCCGGGATATTGCTAAATGGCGGGGCGATGTCCTGCATGGCTGCCAGTTCATCCTCCTTCCTCCACTGCGGGATTTTACCTGCATACCCAGCTGTGCCAAGTCTGTGGGGGTGTGTGTTTTTTGCTTGGAGGGCCTTGTGCGCCGTACTTGTACTTTTGAAATCTTCGGATGTCTTCATCGCCTTGAACTCTTCCCATTGTGGTTCCAGGAATGGGTATATATGAAAAGGCGTTTTGTCCGTCTCCACGTATTTCTTGACAAGCGTGCTCTTGAAGTTCTTCCATGCTTTGCACGCCGCTAGGTAGGTTTGTCGTTGCACGGCGTCTTGGTGTTCTTCTGGGATCTCGAACGATGCCAAAATTTTGGTCCACAGCTCACGTTTCCGAGTCTCAGGCACGTTCTTCTATGAATTGAATGTGATCTTAATTCGTTCTCGTGCAACTATTCCGATCAATGTTCGGAATGCGCTTACTGCTTTCTTAGGAAGGAGAGGGACCCTAGATCCATCGATCGCTGTGATGGTAAATCGGCCCTCAGGCTTCTTCGATAGCCCTCTTCCTTGGCGTCTTGATGTTGAAACGGACGCCTCCGGCGATGGTGTTGAAGAATGCGCGGATGACATGTTGATCAATTTATGGGTCTATTAGGATAAGATAAGAAAGTGCCATGCCATAAGATAAGCAAGTGCAATATCTATCTATTTCGCTCAATATAGGCGTTTACAATACATATATATGTGTACATACATACATATACATATATATACCTACATATATACATATATAATGGTAGCAATATGAAGCAACAAGCAACAAGCATCAATAATATAATCAATAACAGTCTAAACATGAATATGTATGACAATGTAAAAGGCATGTATCAATTAAGACTAGCAACAAGCTCAAGTTTTAATTGATTAATTTGTGCTCTCAAATTGTAGGGTTGCACGAGATTAATCTTGGCCGTCCCACTACTAAATCATATACTCTTCCTTGATTGGTTATGCCAAATAATGAATTCAGTTTTTTGAGCTCTAGATACAAACTCTACAATCTCAAGATCAAGATATATTCAGCATGCATATATTTAGACAACAGTATTCATACAGATCAAGACCATACAAGTTAACTTTGCCCAATAATTCAGTCTTTTAACTTGTGAAGATTAAAGCCTAACAGATCAATTTAATAACATGCTATAATATGAAAACTGCATGAACCAACAGGAACAAGAACAATATATCAATGTCTAGAGATTGTCTCCTGGGGTTTAAAGTTAATTATGACAACAGAGTTGGCAGCTATTAGAGCTCAAAGACCGAATGAACCAATCTCAGTATATGAATTTATCATCATCGAGCGACTGTAAATCCCACAGGCAATCTATGTCTCCCAGTGCCAGATAATATATGGAAGATTAACAAACTTGCACAGCCCACACAGATTGCATACAAAAATAACAGAATCACTCACAAGACCGGCTCGGGGAGGCGGCCGGCGAGGGCTCGGGGAGGCGGCCGCGACGACGGGCTCGGGGAGGCGGCCGGCGAGGGCTCGGGGAGGCGGCGGCGGCGACGGGCTCGGGATTTAGATCTAGATCGAATAACTGCAGCGCACACGGAAAACCCTAGCCAGAGGGTATATATAGGGAGGATTATTACAGACGGTTCTAAACATAGAACCGTCTGTGATATCAATATCACAGATGGTTCTAAGTTTAGAACCGTCTGTGATAGTATACTATCATAGAGGTTCTAAGTTTAGAACCGTCTGTGATAAGCCTTTACCCGACTATAGTTATTAAGACAAACACCAACCAGCTGCATTCATGATCAACCACCAAACAGCTGCATTCATATACAACACCAACCAGCTGCATTCACACAGTGCATTCACACATAAATGCCAATTCACAAATACATCACACATATACATCACATATACATAAATGCCAATTCACATATACATCACACATATACATCACATATACATAAATGCCAATTCACAAATACATCACACTGCAGCATTGTTCTATACATAAATGCCAATTCACATGTACATCACACATATACATCACATATACATAAATGCCAATTCACATATACATTCACATATATGTCGCACATTCTCATTGTACTTGCTTATTTCCTTTAAAAATTAGCCCTTCATCATGATCAATGCATACGTAACTAGTTTCGTCACGTTGTTCGTCGTCGACCCTTATGCCATTTCCAAAAGGAGGTAACTCGTCAAATTGATTGTATTCTTCCTCATCCACTACATTCTCTACTCCGACAATTCTCCTTTTTCCATGAAGAAGTACATGGCGTTTCTTATTTGCTAGGTCGGTTACATAGAAAACTTGAACAACTTGATTGGCGAGTACGAATGGTTCGTCTTTGTACCCGACACGTTGGAGGTCCACGGTCGTGACATCGTACTTGTCAACCTTCACCTGTGGGAGATGCACCCAATGGCAGCGAAATAAGGGGATCTTGAAAACCACATAGTCGAGCTCCCAAATCTCTTCTATGAAGCCATAGTACGAGTTTCTCGACCCATCTGTACTGAACGCATCTATGCGGACACCGCTGTTCTAGTTAGTGCTCTGTACATCCTGAGACTGCGTATAGAATGTGTACCCATTTATGTCATATCCTTGCCATGTCACAACTTTAAATGTCGGCCCTTTTGCCAACCATGTCAGCGTCTCACATGGTGAGCTCCTAGCGATTTGCTCCTTCAACCATTGGTTGAACCGACTGTTGTGTTGCCTCATGATCCAAACATCCGGCCGCTCCGGATTCTGTTGCCGAAGCACATCCTTGTGCTGGTCGACATAAGGCGCCACTTCAGTCATGTGTTGCAACACCGTGAAATGGGCTTGAGTATACGTGTCCATATCTGGAGTGATTGCTTTCCTTCCGATAGTTCCGAGACCCTTCAGCCTCCCCTCATGACGAGATTGAGGCACACCTATCGGTTGAATCTGAGCCATATAATCGACACAAAACTCAATGACCTCTTTGCTTGCATAATCTTCGACGATGCTGCCCTCCGGCCGAGAACAATTCCGTATGTAGGAATACGGGCCCGCACATTTTTATCTCCCACACAACGTGAACAATGAGATGGACCATGATATCGAAAAATGAAGGAGGGAAATACATTTCAAGGTGACATAGAGTCATCACCACCTCGTCCTGCAGAGCATCTAGTCCTTCGGGATCGATGACCTTCTGAGCAATTGTGTTAAAGAAATAACATAGCCTCATGATTGTCTCTCGGACTTTGATCAGCAAAATATTTCTAATTGCAATAGCGAGCATCTGTGTCATCAGCACATGACAATCAAGAGACTTCATGCCATTTAACTTCAAATCTTGCATCGAAACAAGTTTCTTCACGTTGCCGGAGTAACCAGACGGAACTTTGACACCATGCAAGCACTGGCACAGTTCTGTTTTCTCAGCCTTGGACAGAGTGTAACACGCAGGGGGAAGGTACGTTCGTCCATTATCAGTGCATGTTGGTGCTAATTCAGGCCTGATGTCCATATCAGCCAAGTCAAGCCGTGCGTTGACGTCGTCCTTTGTTTTATCACGAATGTTCAGTAAGAGACCAATCAAACTATCGCATACATTCTTTTCTACGTGCATGACATCGATGCAGTGTCGAACATCTAGGTACTCCCAATAACCATATCATAAACCTCGTGTCCCCTTAAATGCCTTGGAGCTGAGCCGTCTTCTTTCTCTCCGTCAAATTGTTTCTTCATCTTGCGGTATGGGTGAGCCCTCCGAAGGAACCGGCGGTGACGCATGTAGACAGTTTTGCGTGAGTGTTTCAACCACACACTCTCGGTACCATCTAAACAGTGAGTACAAGCTTTGACACCTTTTGTACTATGGCCTGATAGGTTACCAAGGGCAGGATAATCATTTATGGTGCAGAACAATAAGGAGCGCAGAGTGAAGTTCTCTCGTTTGTATGCATCCCATACCTGTACCCCTTCGTTCCACAGTACTTTTAGATCTTCCACCAATGGTGCTAGGAACACATCAATATCATTCACAGGTTGTTTTGGCCCTTGGATAAGTATCGACAGCAAAATATTCTTTCGCTTTATACACAACCAAGGAGGAAGGTTATAGATGCAGAGAGTCACGGGCCATATGCTATGTCGGCTGCTCATGCTACTGAAAGGATTCATTCCATCTGTACTCAGTCCAAACCTTATATTCCTTGGTTCTGCACCGAAGTCTGCAAAACTCCTATCGATGTTTCTCCACTGCGCGGAATCAGCATGGTGTCTTAGCATTCCATCCTTCTTGCGCTCCTCCGAGTGCCAACGCAGCAGTTTTGCCTCCATTGGATTTGCAAAAAACCTTTTCAAACGGGGAATTATAGGAAAATACCATGCCATCTTAGCAGGAGGTCCTTTTTTCGCCTCTGTTCCCTCGCCATCATCTGATTGATTGTTACGTTTGTATCGGGATGCATTGCACACCGGACATACATGCATGTTTGCATACTCTTTACGGTAGAGGATACAGTCGTTCGGACATGCATGTATTCTTTCTACTTCCATTCCCAACGGACAAAGAACCTTTTTGGCTTTATACGTGGTTTTAGGCAACTCATTTTCCTCCGGAAGCATGTCTGCTAAAAGACCTAGCAGCGCCATGAAACTCTTGTCGGACCAACTGTTGCTTGCCTTCAATTTCAACAGTTCAAGCACGGCCGACAACCTCGTATACTTGCAGCACGTGAACAAAGGTTTCTCCGAGTCCTCCATCAAGCCCCGGAATTTAACATACTCTCTCTCATCATAGTTCTCTTCTACATCGCGAAGCATCTGATCCAGATTATCATCGTGCAACCTATCCGAATCCGAATCACAATCGACATCATCCGGCGGCATGTCATTCACTTCACCGGCGATGTCATCCGGCGGCATATCATTCACTTCACCGGCGATGTCATCCGGCGGCATATGATCATTCACTTCGCCATGACTGGTCCAACACGTATAACCCTTTTTGAAACCCCTCCGAATCAAGTGCGCTTCAATTTGCCCTCGGTTCTTAAACATCTTTAAATTCTCGCAGTCAGTGCATGGACAGTACATATATTCCACCCCCTTATTCAACATATCCTCCTTGGCGGCTCTTGTAAAAGCAGACACGCCATTAATGTACTCTTCACTCACATGACTCGCGGCATACATCCAGCTTCGGTCCTACGTTACGTACATATATAACAACTTAGTATTAAAAATTAGATTAACTAATTATTACTACATATATACCGGCCACATGTATTATATTGAGGCTTAATTTGCTAGTTCAATTCATATTATAAACACAACAGCTATTATATAACCAACAATTTTGCAAACAATCTTCAATAACTCACCAATTACTTAGATCTAAATTGTAATGCAAAGAAAAAATAAATTTCATTACTAACCATATCTAGAGCAACCAGGAAAGTATGAATCTTCAAACCTCAATCTCTGCCTCTTCCCACCAAATTAACTGGCCTGAAATTGCCTAGCTTGCCTCCTGAGCGAAAGAGTGCGCAGCAGTGGCTAGATCTGGATCGAGATGAAGACAGATGTGGTCTGAGCAGCGCAATAAATGCTTAGTGATCATTATCACAGACGGTTTTTAATACAGACCGTCGGTGATACTAAAGTATCACAGACGGTTTATCGGTACGAACCGTCTGTGATACTCCTTTTCTCAGACGCCGCCAACACAGACGGTGTCCAAATTCAAACCGTCTGTGTTAGTGTCGGTCATAGACGGTTTTGTCAAACCGTCTGTGATTGGCCGTCTAGTATTAGGCTTTCTGTAGCAGTGGCCTGTTAAAGATTGGATTATGGAAACTATGGTTTAGAAATTTTTGCTTAATTAGACTATTGCAAATGTAAAGTTTGCAGTTAGTCTTGAAGTAGTTTATACCACTTGCAACAAATATGATGTAAAAAATTTACCATAATGGTGGGAAGCAGGAATATTGATTACATATGTACCACAAATAAAAGATATAATTCTTCAAATTAACAATAATATCGAAAGAGATAGGGTTAAATAACACCCACCGAACTGCCAAAGAAAGCCTTAATCAGTACTGTGAATTAAGAATTGGTTATTGTGTTCTACACCCCTTCATGTACCCACACTACACAAACAAATAGACAAATACTTTGTCTGTTGCTTTTTATTTATCATCCTGTATATAAATATGGCCTTTAATATACACATTTGACCGTTACTTTTGTAATTATATGTTGGTGAAAAATTTTAAAGGCACAATGTTATAAAAGTATTTTTAACGTAAAATCTAGTATCATTTCAATATCTTTTATGTATATTTGTGATTAAAGTTTTACAAGATTACCGACACCTTACATATAAAAGAACTGATTAGTTAGTCAAGTTAATTAGAGCTACGATACCTTACTAATTGTGTGCAAAAATTTGGTACCATAGTGGTACGACCAGCTAGCTAGTCAAGTTAATTAGAGCTGAGGATCATGCATGCCTGAAGCCGATCTGATTAGTTACTCGAAATCTCAGTCTTGCTACGTACAAGGTAGGTACCTGCTGCCCTTTGCGTTCGACGTCACACAGACACGTAACGCGCCTGCAACGGAATTAGAGCTTAATTAACTAGTACCTTTTGCAGACTAAGACCAGAGATTAGTTATAACTAGGAACCTTCTCCTCAAATGCCCTACGCACCGACACCACCTACTAGCTAGCTGGCACAGCAGGCACACGAACGTACGTAGTACACACGAATACACAAAGGGTGTGTTTGATTCGTGGATGGAGGTTGTATCGTATATCCTGATTGAGTGGATGCAGGCTGAGTAGAATCGTATTTCAGAAAAAGAAGATGTTTGGTGAGGTTGCATGAGCGGATGCAAAAAAACTGAGATGCTGTTTGGTTGCCTGTATGAGCGGATGCAGTCTACCAAACCTGAGAGGCTGACACGTGGGACCGCATAAGATACACTGCATCAACCCATCCAGGATGGCCAGTGAAGCTCATTTTGAGCGTATCCACCCATCCAGGATGAGGGCGTATTTTTGCATCCGCTCATGCAGGCTGCATCCACTCATACAGGCAACCAAACAGGCTCTTTCTCAGATTATACGAATCCACCCAGCCAGGACGAAGGAGATTCAGGCAACCAAACAAACCCAAAAGTGACCGAGCGAGCGAGCTCGCCGGCCGAGATTCCAGGGAGCGGGGGAAGATCCCCAGTACTCCCCAATCGAAGCTTCAGATCCCATTCTCTCTCGCCTCACTGCAGTCCTCACCTGTAGGGTGGAAAACGGTAACGAATAATTTGTTTTATCTGATATTTATATCTAAAAAATACGAATATGACAAGTAAAATCCGTATTCGAAAATATTTGTATTCATATTCGAGAATATTCGTATCTGTATATGAGAGTATTCGTATTTGCATTCGTATTCGAGAATATTTGTATCCATATTCGTATTTGAGACTATTCGATTCGTATTCGATCCGTTTCTAGAACCCATGAAAAATTCGTACAAATTTTATGATTCAAAATTTGAATTTAGGTGGTTTAAATCGATAACCGGTCAAACATCGGTGAAAATTGGCAAAATCACTAGGAATCCGTTTTATCTGATATTCGTATCCGAGAAAATCCGTATTCGAAAGTATCCGTATTCGTATTCGAGAATATTCGTATCCGTATTTGAGGATATTCGAATTCGTATTTGTTTTAAAAATATAGATTCGTATTCGTATTTGAGACTATTCGATCGCATCTGATCCGTTTCCACCCCTACTCACCTGCCATACACGCGTGCACGTGAGGGGCGCCTTTCCAGACCCGCCATTGCCGGTGCAAACACGTGCACGGACGTTACATGCATGCATGCTTGATCAGGCAATCTACCAATCTACCATGAATATAAAAAAAGAATAAAAAACTAAGAAAAAAATAAAAACAACAGAAAACAATACTATACCTTTTTAGATAATACAAAAGAATAAAGAGAAAAACTAGAAAAGCCAAAAAAGTTAAAAATAAAAAACCAAAATTTAAAAGCCAAAAATCTAAATCCGTTTAGAATGAAGCTAATCCTCCAACCGTTCCTACACCATGAATACACCTCGCCTCCTTTTTTCCAAACCTTACCGCTGCCTGGAGCAAACGGTAAGGTAGGTAGGTCCTTAAAGCGAGGGTGAGCACCAACAACTGTGCCCCGCGAACCAACACACAGAATGCATATATTTATTGATGCAAGGTTTAACAAGGATGGCTCGGGTTCTTTTATTTGCTTAAAGCGACTGTAATATCCCGGAAATGATTCGAGAGATAGTCGATTAAATGGAGGGAGGGACCTTATAGGAAAGAATTAAGTAAAGATTTTTTAGAGGGGAATTTCTGAAAATTTCAGGCAACTTGGGCCTGGGCCTTGGCCCAGGGAAGGCCGGCCAAAAGGGGGCGCGCCCCATCCTCCCTCAACCCTAGCCGCAACCCCCTCTCTCCCCTCCTCTCCCCCTTGCGCCGCCCCTCCCCCGGCCCCTTGCACCTCCAGCAGCCCCTCTCCCTCCCCTCTCCTCCATTGAAGCCCCTTCTACCGGTGAGAAAGATCCCCCTTTTGCTGCCGGTCAAGCGGAGGAAGGAGATCAATCGCAGCGAGGCGTTTGGATCCAGAGGAAGGAAAAAAAAGGGGAAAGGAAAAGAGAAGGAGTTTGAGGGGTGTTCATCGAGATCTACAGCGGTTCGTCAAGGGTAATCCCCGTTGTTCCCCAATTAGATGCGTTTTTACTAGTTGTTGCAAGGTCGGTATTCTGGACTGCTAAGACAGATTTCGTTGGACAGCTGTTTTGGGGTCGTTTCGTGGGGATTCAGATCTGGACTTCTCCTATAGAGTTGTAGAGGACGTCTTTATCTTTCCATGAAGTACTAGAACGCATCGATTGAACATTTGTAGCAGAAGTTATGATTTTTCTTGTAAGACTGTTCTGCAGATCGGGGGATTTCTGTCGGATTTTGGTAGATTGGATTGGGCGATTAGAAAACGGGAGAATCAGAGGATCTCCATATTATGAAAGTTGTAGATAATTGTCTTAGATTTCCAGTAAGGTCAAGAAATTATGATTCGGATACTCGGGATGGATGTTATAGCATTTGTAGTGCTCTGTCCAGAGAACCCGATGTGAAATTAATGTTTTAGAAAATTGGATGGTGCGGGTAGAAGATGGTCGAATCAGGGAGGCTCAGCAACTAGGTTTAGTTAGATAATTTAATTATCTTTCCAGAAAGTCTACGAACACCCTATTCAGACTCCTGTACCAATAGATATGAATTTTTTAAGTTGACTGTCCACAGAGGGGGGCGGGATGACGTGTAGGATTTGGGAATTGGAACCAAGTTAGACGAATTTATTAGCTCGTGATTGTTTTTATTTGGGCAAAGGGCCGCTACTGTTATCTTAGCACATATTATAATTATTATTCAGGTGGAGGACGGATCCCAGAGGTTGCACCTTCTGCACGTCCCCCGTATTCTCGCGGTTAAGGCAAGTATAATGATGGTTTAAAATTGATAGTGTGGAATGTCGATGTTTGATCTATAATATGAATATATGTGTTCATGGTTGTGGTAAGGATGTACTGGTGCTGTTTATGGGTGATTGCAATTTGCAGTGTTCACAAGTATTTCTGGTGCATAGATAATGTGAATGCAAGATTTATTTTATTGAGACATTCACGCATATGCATCATGTTGTTTTATTGAAGTCTTGGTCACGAGATGACTAAGCGCCGAGGTCCCCGTCATGTTGATGACATGACGGGCTAAATGTTCCCATACTTGTGGAGTATGGGCAATTGGTCCCTGTACCAGGTGGTACAGGCATGGGTGTGCATCGACAGATGCACACTTTGCATTACCGGTAAAATGCAAAAGAGAAAGTGATAAAGAGATTTTTGATCATCTTGCATAGCATGACTTATTTATATGGTTGATGGATGAATGTGTGAAGTAATGTTCATGAATGTTCTTGTTACTATCTATTATATTTGCTGAGTCGTTGGACTCACTCTTGTTGTTGTTGTTTTTTTAGGTACCGTTATGAGGTCGGCATGCATGGGGAAAGGGAAGGATTAGTCTTGTTGCACTTGCACGTTCCACCCATAATGGAAATAAAGGAAGAAAAAATTAAATATAAGACGCAAGGACTATTTAAGTACCATTTGATTATTACCCTTGGATTCTAAATGTAATAAGAGTTTAGAATATTTATGATGCTCATGTTCTTTCTCTAGGTATTATATCCATGAATGGTTAGCAATCTTTAATGTTTTTGCTTAGCATTGAACTTAATACTTGAGGATTGTCTATTATAATTGATACTGCTTGTGAAATCTCTTATTTAGATAGAAAAACAAAGGAGGCTCTGCCGAAATTTTGTATAACGTAATTAGTTAACATTGCTTTACTTCTAGTTGGGTAGCATTCCAGGTCATTGTCTGGCTGGGGTGTTACAGTTGGTATCAGAGCGGGCTGTAGGTCCGTGGTTAACGAAATATTAATTTTGACACACTAAGCACTGTAGGTGGGAATGTGGTTTGCATTGCATCTACGTTTCCGTCGATTATCATAGCTGAATGTGTGCTTAATGTTTGACTTTGTACGTGTTATGAGATGATCTTTTGTGCCTACGATTTGATTATATGATTGTTATGTGTGGTGATAGTTGATGTCGAGAGATAGAGATCGTTGTGTGGCCATTGGCATGGCCAGGTTATATCACTATTCGTGGTATTTGAAATGGTGAAGGTTTTTTCCTTGAGCAACTTAGTTTCAGAGGTTAGGAATGAGTTCTTTAAAAAAAGTTTCTCTCTTTCTTGAGTTGAATTTGGTCAATTCTTATCCTGTGGTGGTGGATAAATTTATCTTGGGCTCGTGGTTCATTGCAGTTGAGGGTTTTCAATTGGTTTCTACCTGTTCTTTGAAACAATTATTGTTTTTCAGACTATTGAGACACTTTTGCTACTTGTGAGCATTGTGGATTTGCAAGGTTGGTCCCTTCGTGTGAGTTTTGTCTTGTTGTGAAACATGTCTCATTTGTTTACTTGGTGTTCTTGTTAATGAAAGTTTTATGTTGCAAATTCTTTAACATGTGAAAGCTTTGGCGTTATGTAATTCTTTTGGATTATTCTAAGTGTTAAAGTTTAATACCTCTCTTTTCTGAAGGGAGGTGTTAAAAATCCTTTTGTGAAGTCTTGTTATGGTTAAGTCAGAGTTTGTAATCAAATAAATTGACATGGTATGAGTATCCTTGGAAGTGAAATCGAATAAGTTGATGTTGTCTTCTTGTTGTTGTTCATGAACTGTGTTTATGAATAGGGCTATTCCTAATGGAATCAATAGAGTTACTAAGAGGCGTGAAACTTTGATGAACTGGTTAATCAATAAGAGAGACAAAATTAGTAAATTTTTGGGATAAATTAGATCAATGGGTCTCAACGAATTAATCTAACCATTTAGGATAGTTAAATTCAGAAGGTGTTGGATTATTGTATTAGTGGTATTAATCTTGGAGTTATCTTTGTGGATACTTAAATTCGTATGTAATTGCTAAGTGCAACTGTTGTGTAATGAAGTTTGGTGTTGCGCATCAATAAGAGAGCAATGGTTGGGGTTTAAAATGTGATCTATATTTACACGATGGTGGGATTGTCAGATGATATTATGTCTTTGATGAAAGAGTTTTGGTAGAATCATTAAAATTGTGTAGTAGATCTCCTCTAATTTAAAGCGGTTGTCGTAGTGAGGTTGTAAGGTTTTGATATACTTTCAAATTGAGGATGGGATGATAAAGTAGCATGGAACTATTTGATGAGATTTTGGAGGGCTTTATAATGGAAGGGTAGACGATAACGATTCTTGTTAAGAGTGTATTATTCTTGATGTTAGTAAGATTGTTGCAATCTTATTGGAAAAAAACATTTTGAAATAAGTTATTGTGTTCTTTTGGAAAGGTTTATGATGCGCTGGTAGGCTATGATGATTCATGCTAAGAATATATAATGATGGGGTTAGTAAAACTGAGTATGAGATGATGAGGGCAGTGTTGATTCTTTTAGAAGTAAAGGAATTTGTTCGTCTTCCGTGATGTTAGTTAAATGAAATGTTTGGAGTTTTTGCATTCATGATCCTATGGGAGTTCATGAATTATTGTGGTATCTGAAATTAGTTTGCGCTGAGTGACGTATTGGAAGGTTCTATCGGTTCTTAAGTGATTCATGTGATTTGAGCTTAAAGGATCGTTTGCTTGAAGTTGGTAAAGTGATGTTTCCATTAAAGAAAATTATGTCCTTTGTTAAGTTGAAGGGTGTAGTAGAGGTATTCGCGGTTGGATTCTAGTTTGTACCTTGTAGCGTATTGAAGCGTACTTAACCTTGTTGGTTTGCCACAAAGGAATTCCTCAAGTTTCCAAAAGCAGTGCTTTATTTATTTATTTATTTTCAGCTGAAGTTTGATTTTCTCTTCTAGTGGGACTTGTGCACTCAACTGTGGTCTCATCTTCAATTTTTCCAAGATCTTGGCTATTTGACTATTTTTCCTTGGTCTTGTGAATACGGTGAGTGATAAACATTTTTCGACGTGCTGAAAATTGTTTCTATCTATATCTTCTTCTGAGGAAGGATTAACCAATTCGTGTTGCAAAGCCTTTTAGGTTGTATCATGACAACTGGATAGTGGTGGTCAAGTAGATGATTTGGGGGACTATAGGTGTCAAGTTGTTTGAGATTCATGGGGTGATAAATTGATTCCTTGGAATAATTCTCAGTGAGGATTTGATTTAAAGAAGATGTTTGTCTTTGGAGTTAACTAGTTATATTGTTACAACTAGAAGGACCTATAATAAATTGTGGTTCAAAAATGTTTCGTTCATTTTGATGGAACATTAGAATTACCAAAAGTATGAGAATCTTGATCAATCTTATTAGAGTATCGTGATTGGGCATCTTGCAACGTTTAGGAGGAGGATTATGGTGGTGTAGTTAATGAGATTATAATTGTGAAGAAGTCTAACCGTTATGAGAATTATTGGGATAGTAGAGATTGTTGAATTATTGCCATGCATGACTTGGCTTCAGTGAGTAACCCTCCGGGAGTTAGAATCTTCCTAAAGATAATTAGGTTGATAATATGTTTTCATGTGATTGTTAATGATTGAGTATGTTTGATTGTGGGAATTTTAGTCACCAAATTCGAGAGTCTTCGTATCAATTATATCGAAGTGCTTATATAGGAGCCCTGGAGATGGAAAATTTTGGTTTGGTGTTCTATGCTAGAACCTTGGAGGCTAATGATGTTTTGTGGGAATATTGGAATAAGTGGATTCTAAATAGTGTGATGCACCTTGATAGTGTCCTTTGGGTGTGGGAATTGAGTGTGCGCTGAGAATTTTAAGTTGATTATCCTTAAGGGAGTGTGGTGAAGTGATTGTGGGTGAAAACAATGATGAGGTGCATTGGAAATTATTTATCAAAGTAACCCTGTTGGTAGAGGAGTTGGCTAGAGTATGTTATTGTGAGGTCAGTATAGTCTCTCCACAAAGGGTGTGGTTGATGCACTCGGTTTGAGCATAGTGTTGATGTTGCCAATTTAAGAGAAATGAGTTAGTGTGGTGAGTGATGATTTAGAATCTCGTGATTCAAGAGAAATTTTATTCCTAAAAGAAAAAAACAAAATGTTCTCAGGTAGTAAAATGCTCTCTTGATTCTTGTTTGAGCTTTGTGATGGCAGCAAAAGTCTTTTGTGGTTTGAGTTGACTTTATATTGGCATGTGTGGTTTTTCTGGTTCAGGAAAAAAAAGGGGTTTGGCATTGGAGTGATTCTCCTCTGACTTATGTGTTGTTTATTTGTAAATCACCTATTTGGGATGTGGGGAGGTTCTCATGTTGAATCCTTTATTTTTAGATTTGATTCTTTTGGTGGGGAGGTGGTGAAGCGTGTTGTGATGAGAATCCTTTATTTTCAGTTGGATTCTGGTTGTAAAAGGGGTCATTTACAACGAGCTCTGTTGTGTGTCCGGGGTTAAAGGAGATGCTCCTTGTTAGGGTAAAGAGATTGATTGGGGAGTTGGAACAAGAGTTTCGTTTGTTGTGCAGGTTGTGTGGGTTGGTACCAAAGAGAATGATAACCCGAGATATATTTAATTGCATCTGTTAGTTGTGAGGATTTGGAGGGTGGTGTATCACTAGGACCGCCTTGGGTCCTAGGGTGGGGTACACAACGTTATGTATGACCCGGTGTCGAGGAGGTACCTGCGAGATCCGGAGCTTCATATTTCACTAGAACCGTTAGTACTTGAACATGAAATGCCCTTTGAGTCCAATCCAGTGCGAATTCTGGAAAGATCAGGAGAAGCATTGAGGAATAAAACTTTAAAGTATGTCAAGGTGCTTTGATCGCAGCAGACAGAGATAGAAGCCATTTGGAAATTAGAGTCTCGCATGCGTGAGCAATATCCAGAATTATTCACAACAGGTGCGTGTTAATATGATTAAGTTTTGCTGTGATTAATCCTTGGCGTAAGTATGGAAAGAATTCGGGGTCGAATTCTGTTTAAGGGGGGTAGAATGTAATATCCCGGAAATGATTCGAGAGATAGTCGATTAAATGGAGGGAGGGACCTTATAGGAAAGAATTAAGTAAAGATTTTTTAGAGGGGAATTTCTGAAAATTTCAGGCAACCTGGGCCTGGGCCTTGGCCCAGGGAAGGCCGGCCAAAAGGGGGGCCTGGGCCTTGGCCCAGGGAAGGAGCGGCGGCGTCGCGCGGGAGAGCCGGCGTCGGGACAGAGCGCCGGCGTCACGCGCGAGTGAGCAGGGGTGGTGGAGAGTGCGTGAGTGAGGAATCTACAAAACCTAATTGCGTATATTTATAGCAAAACTATCACAGACGGTTCCATAAATAGAACCGTCTGTGATATGCAGATTATCACAGATGGTTCCATAAATAGAACTATCTGTGATATTGGATTATCACAGACGGTTTCTTCCGATAAACTGCCTGTGATAGTTCACTACACCTAGCTACCAAACAAATCATGCTGGCCATGCAATATTATGAAAAACGCAAGCATAATCACAAATATAACTATTTCTTAGTTCCTGAGCCATTTTACAATTACAATGGAATATAGTTACATATTTACATGCCAGGTTCTCTAAGTATGATTACATTGCAACAATTTCCAAATAGGTGTTGGCTCTGCTAGATTTACCAAACCCTCGAATTTACCAAACTATCTCTCACTATAGTTCCCTTTTGCATCACGTAACATCTGATCCAGGTTGTCATCCTGCGACCTATCCTCATGATCAAAAGCACAGTCCACAATCGGCATATCGCTGTCTCCCTCGATTATGTCATAACTACCTTTTTGTGTACTTTTTCTCTTCATCGTGACTGGTCCAACATTTGTACCCTTTTCTAAAACCCCTTCGAATCAAGTGAGCTTCGATCTGCGCTAAAATTTATACCACAAACCGTCTGTGATAGTTTACTCTATACCTGAAATTTTTTCTGTTTTTTGGCCAGCCTCAAGAAATTAAATAATGTTACCCATGCCCTTTGAAAACAAGTAAATACAGATGCAAGCACAATGATACATTCAGATCTATTTGGAGAGGGAGAAGAGGGAGGCTGGGGCCAAAAGCTGGAGAAAACAAAAGTCTATGCAGAGAAGCAAAGTAAAGGGAGGAGGTGGTTTACTCACGTGTCATGTATTAGTTATTTAGTAAAGTCATGTATTAAATCATGTAATAAATATTTAGCACCTTGAGTTGGCTGTGTAACTGAGACAATCCCAACCATCCCAACGCCCATGTGCGGACGGACGAATACGGCACAAGTGCAGCCGCCGTATAAAAAGAAACGGAGAGACTAGAAGACGGGAGTACGACTAGATATCCATGAAGAGAACAGTATGTGATGAGAAGTTAGAGAACAGGAAAAGACTAGATATGAGTTGTGCATGATTTTGTGTTTTTGATCGCAAGACAATTCCAATAGAAATTTTGTAAGTTCTTGCAAATTGAGATCGTTTAATCTTTCTGCTGGAAAATGGGAGCGTGGTAGGGCTTTCGCTTGGTAGTCGCGAAGTCCAACGCGTGTGATCTTGCGAAATAAAGGGCGTGTTTTTGCATTGGCAACTGAGGATCGCTACAATTTAAGAGGCTGTACGTGGGTATCCAATCCTATGTCAAGAAGATCGGACAACCCCGTATCATCTTGGTATCAGAGCACATTTTTCTCAGTAGGATTATTTACCCTTATTTTTTACATTGATTTATTTCTGTCCTATAGTCCATTAAACTAAAAAAATTAAAAAAAAATCTAAACCTTAAATTTTGTACCTGTTAATTTTATGAGTTTTGTTAAGTTCTCGTTCATTAGAAATTTTGTTTAAGTGCTGATCATTGTGTTTCTTTTTGTTGCTTAATCATTGTGTCCACATAAAACCTAAAAAATTTTGCTAGTTAAATCCCTCAATTAGCATAAAAAAAATAGCATCTAGTCTATTGATCCTGATTTCTTTGCTGTTCGGCCAATCTTACTTGCGTCGACTTGAAATCAAACTGGAATATCTCTGTGAGTCTGCTGTTCGGCTGCAATTCCTAAAGAGTTCTATTCGGTAGTGTTTTCAAATTAATCAAGAGTTCGTATCATCTGGCTGCTGGCCGAAAGTCTTGATTGCTGTTAACCAATCCGAACGGTTGGCTGTGTGACCTGACCGAAATCCATTCAGGAAGTTTGACTTCATAGGCCTGTTCTTTTTTGCTGCGGCTTATGACTTTTGGCTGAAATTTTTGAATTTTGGCTGTTTACGGTACAAATTACGGAGAGACCGATACTCACTTACGATTTTGGCTGGTACAGATGTTGGGCTTTTAACGTGTACTACGTTTAACTTGTAGACCCCGTCTTAAGAAAATACTCCGTTTGAAAGTTAGGTACTGTAGCAAAAGCCAAAAACCGGTTGTTGTGGCTGGTTTTGTTTGTTGGTCAAGTCAAGCCTAGCAAGCCACCAAACCTGCCGAGTGCATTGCTGAATACCCCTCTGATTTCACTTGGAAAGCGTTGTGTCCAAAACCAATTCTCCAAAGTCAAGTCCGAAGGCTTGTGCTGAATTTTGCTTGCTGTTAGCTTTGCGTCAAATTAAACTGGCCGAGCACTAAGATAAGTTTTGAGCTTCATCCATATTTTATTTCATCTCTAAAACCAGCCGTTGATATTGCATCTAGGACTGCTCTTGAGTATTTTACACCTTACTGAATATTTATGACTTGTGCAAAATCAAGGGACAATGAAACCTTAATTCGGCCTTTGAATCAAAAAAAAAAGAAAGAGAGAAAAGCGGTAGCTGTAAAAAAACCACGGCGTGAACATATTTCAAAAAAAAAATCATTGGCCGAATTTGGGTGAGTTCTAAGTCCATAAATTTAGATTATGTAATTTAATTTCTTGAGCAATCTTGTGCCCTTATATTCATATTTTTGCAATTGGCTAACGTCTCTCCGAGTACTTGGTGCAAAACGAGCTAATTAATTCTCAATTTCAGATTATCTCTATTTAGCTCATTCCTTTGTTTGCATTGAGTCACATTGATCTTTGTGTGTGCGTTCATATATTTCACTTAAATCTTTTGGATCAGCACTTAGGCAAAGTATTCTAACTTGGATTATTACTTAACTTTACAATACCAAGAATTTCAGATTGCTAGGATATACACTTTCATACTAAACTCCACTAAATAACCGTTCTTGGGCAATTGTGAACACTCTTACATTCGCTTGATCATCACGTTGCTATTATAGCTTCTACCAAGTGTAAGTTTTTTTGCCCTTAATTCACTTCGGAAAGGTAAGAACTTTATTTGGAAGAGAAAAGAGTAAGATTGAGTGTTTTCCACATATATATGTTACACAACTAACCATGACAGGATATTCAATGATTTGCTTCTCTCGGTGTGAGCCAAATGAGAATGGATCTTCAGAATTTCGTTCCTCTTGGTGCGCTTCCAAGCCCAACAACTTGTATCTTCCTTTCTATGGAAGTGATGATCAAGAAAAATACCTTGAATGGGAATGGCAAATGGAGAAAGTGTTTAAATTTTAGAAGCTTCCCAAAGACCAAGAGGTGATGCGAGCCACTATGAAGTTTGAAGACTATGCTTATAGTTGGTGGCAACAATTATCTGGAAAATGATTCATTAAATCTTGGGTAGGTTTGAAGGTGATCATGAGGAATGAGTTTGTGCCATCCTATTATGAGCGGGGATTGCTTCGCCATTTGGAGAACATCACACATGGGAGTAATACTGTTCAAGATTATTATTTTCAGCTGCAAGATGCGTTGCGTCGTGCAGGTGTCACTAGTGAATTAAAAGAGATAGCATATTTCAAAGGAGGCTTGAATTCTAAGATCGCCGCTGCACTTCAACATAAATATTTTAGTAGTGTGCATGATTTGTGAATTGTGCTATTGAGGAAGAGAAAAGACCTATGGAGTGGTATTGGATCCATCCATGTCCATACTTCAGTCTTTATGCCTCTACTAGTGTGACACATGAGGAAATGACAGAACATGGGACTTTCCCTTTGGTAAAGGAGACATCTTGTGCTGCCCCAATGACACATACAATAATTGAGATGCGTCAAAACCCATGTGAGAATGAGAGCCACATAGCCAAATTGAGCGAGAGTGTTAAAAAGAGTGAGCTGTGTGATTCCACTATATGTGAGTTTGAGAGCATCCGAATTGAGTGTGTGAGAGATATACCAAAAGAAAAGAGAGAGGTAGATATTAGACAAAGCGAGGTTGATTTTAAAACTAATACATTAATGTCTACTTCTAGTGTTGTTTCTCACATTGCACAGGTTGAAATTGAAGATAAGGAGTTAAACATTCAACAACTGGCACCATTGGAAGTCAAAGATGAGGAGATAACCATGGGTGAGGGGAAGTACTTGCTGCCTTGTTGTTACATCATGATGCTTTGATATCTACATCACCTACATCAACTGAGAAAAATGATAAATGTAACAATATTGGTGCTGAAAGTAATTATGAAACGGTGAGTACTTGTGAGAACTTATATGTGCGAATGAAAATTCCTTGTTCTGAAATTTCTTTATTCAATTTACATAATGTGGAATTGATTACTCATAAGGAAGTTCTTACTCGAATATCTCCTAGTGATTCTTTGTATTATATCATGTTTGATGATCCTAGAGAGCTATCCAGTGTGCTTGAGAATCTTGCTGAAATTTCATATTTAAAATCACTAGTTAGAGTTTATGCCTACACCTATAAGTTTAATTTGATCGGAGATTATGGTGTAGATGACAAGTTTTATATTTATCGAATATGCATTACATGTGATAATTTTGTTGAATTGAAATTGTGTATTTTGGAAAAACAATTTTCTGTGCCATGTTGTGATCACAATGAGATGAGTTTCAAAAATAGTGCTTCATGTTTTAAAAGATTTTTTAAATCTACTTACTCATCATTTGATGTACAATCACGTACAAATAATCAGAGTAGCGCAGTTGAAGCATGGAAGGCACAAAATTTTCTTCCCCATATTTGAACAATTTAATCTGGTTTGGCCCATTAATGACTTGTCCATGCACTTAGCAAAATCGAGGACGACTTTTTTCTCATGGGAGGGAGAATGATGTGAATGACAGTATTACAATGCATACATTTTATAGCTTCTGTTGTACTAAATGCTTTGTGCAAAACAATGCGAACGACATAATAATTGATTCATACATATACCATGCATATGTGTTGTTCTTTTTGTTTACTACACCTTCAAATGTACATGATATGCTAAACAGAAGAAAAGTAATCGACAAATATATATACCATGTATACACATTATATTCTTTGTTTAGTATAATTTCAGGCTATCAAAAGCCGAGGACGGCTTTTCTTGAAGAAGGGGAGGATGATGCGGATACAGACATGCGTAGCGCTTTTCAGTAAAATATATTATTTGACTGAAAAGAATTATTAAGTCGCACTAAATATTACGAGGTGAACTCTAATTTTATTAGGTCTCCAATTATTATACTGGAAGATACAGAGCTACTACTATTTTATTTAATTATATGCAGGCTTATACTCGATCTGTACAAGCCTAAAATGAAAATGAAAATAAAGATGGACCGAGAGGGAGGAGAGGGAGGCCGGGGCCAAAAGCTGGAGAAAATCAAACAAAAGTCTATGCAGAGAAGCAAAGTAAAAGAGAGGAGGTGGTTTGCTCACTTGTCATGTATTAGTTATTTAGTAAAGTCACGTATTAAATTATGTAATAGATATTTAGCACCTTGAGCTGGCCGTATAACTGAGACAATCCCAACCAGCCCAAGGCCCATGTGCGCACGGACGAATACGGCACAAATGCAGCTGCCGTATAAAAAGAAACGGAGAGACTAGAAGACGGGAGTACGACTAGATATCCACGAAGAGAACAGTACATGACGAGAAGCTAGAGAACAGGAAGAGACTAGATATGAGTTGTGCATGATTTTGTGTTTTTGATCGCAAGACAATTCCAACAGAAATTTTATAAGTTTTTCCAATTAAGATCGTTCAACCTTTTCGCTGGAAATTGGGAGCGTGATAGGGCTTTCGCTTGGTGGTCGCGAAATCCAACGTGTGTGATCTTGCGAATTAAAGAGCATTTATTCTTGTATTGGCAACGGAGGATCGCTACAATTCGAAAGGCTGCACGTAAGTATCCAATCTTACGTCCAGAAGATCAGATGACCCGTATTAGATTCCTTTTGGCCTTCGGGCTGGCCGACCTAGCCCGGGCGTATTCCCGTCTCAATCCGGTCTCTCCGCGGTGTGATGTTAAAAATTATCATATTTTTACCAAATAGCTATTTTCAGCTGATATGTTGTCGTTTCAAATATCAAAACAATACTGAAGTCGGTAAAAATAATGCTCAGATGTGAAATAAAAGATGGTTTTGCATGTTACATATGGTGATGCTGCAACAAATTGTACTACCCAGTTGCTTGCACACATCCCATTCTCCATGTGAAACCATGTTATATATGCCGAATATTGAAGTGTGATCACATGATATATCTAGATAGGAGTATCAAGCATCACGCCGTCGCCTGATCTCGCTGGCCATGCTTCTTCCGGAGCTCGTGGGCCGTTCGTCGTTGGTTAAGCGCCTGCACCGGCTAGGACCCAAGTCCTCCACTGAACCGTTCTAGCGTTCTATAAATACAACCCATCCTTCCCTCTTTGAATACAGAACGACACGAAGGGAAGAGCTAGATCTTATATCCTTGCATCGATAATACTTCTTCCCTTAGTGTGAAACACCCTAGCCATGGCCTATTATGCGATCGCTCCTCTTCTATGTGCACTCATGCATAATGAGCTTTATATGCACCTATACATACATCAAGTGGCTGCAGGAGATCCAGGAGAAAACCCCAACCAATTAGTAGTGATAAACCCAGTGATAAGCGCAAGCAATCCTGGATGGTTCGGTGCAACTGCCATTACTGATTGGCCTATAACCGATGGACCTGGGCCAAATGCAAATATTGTCGGACGTGCGCAAGGTTTGCATTTCCATTCAAGTCTATCCAGCGATAGCTGGTACACGTCCATGAACATAGTGTTCGAGGATACAAGGTAGTAAGTTTTTCCCTTAACAAAACAATTGCATGCAATATAACTCTTCGTGTGTTAAATGCTATATTCCAAACTTTCTAGTTATGCAAGATTAATTTCCTTTTTTGCACAAGATAGGTTCAATGGGTCTACACTTCAAGTGATGGGGACTATTCCACTAGACGGTGAGTGGAGCATTACTGGAGGGACCGGAGAACTTGTTTTGGCACGCGGTATTGTCGAGCATAAAGTACTCCAACAGAGTAGCACTGCGAGGACCTATGAACTTAAAATTCATGCATTCTACACTCCAATGAACTCTGTAAGTAGCACATTAAGTGCTTGAAATCGATGTTGTTTATCTCTTTGTATACGTTAAGTTCTACTGTATTTTAATACTTCATACAAATTCCTTTTAATGCTATGTATGGAGATGTGTTTACAGGTCGATGGTGTTTTGGACAACGTTATCAAGAAATCGTAGTCTTACAATTTTAAAAAGTTGTTTTCATGACAAATTAAACGGCGTCATTTTTATATGGCCAATCTAGATTATTTCGTATTTTTGTATGTCTTTGTTGTACATATTGATCAACATAAAGCTTGGAAAAATTCACAAACACTAACATTCAAAGTAATCCCAAAAATTTATATAGTGCTATATACCTCAATACTATGTCTTGTTTTATGTACCACATACATTCGACTTAGTTCTTGAAATTTCGCAGGTAGCCTTGTACCATCGTGTAGTACATCCATGAGTTGTTGGATGTAATATTCCGATGTTTACCCAGTAGGATAGCTACCCATTTTAAGCAAATTAAACCAAAAAAGAGCTGAAAAAAAAAATCATGTAAGATACAATACGTACACAAATTAGTGAACTCACAGGAAATTTATTGTTCAAACTCTTGCGAGCCTGAAAGAAACAAATGAGACAAATGTTTCAAAATACCAAAAAAATACCTATTTATGAACTTACAAAATCCACGACAGAATACATGAGTTAGTAAACCTGTAACAAATTGGACAACTCTGCAGTAGCTGAGGGAAACAGAAAAGACGAATGGCCCAATAAATAATGATAATCTATAGTTGTCACGTTTGGGCGATTGGCCCGGCTCTTATGAATCTCAACATTTCAAAACTATTCCACAAATTAAAGGAGCATGATCACACATCAAACTAATTCTTTTCCCTACTTTACAATATCTTATGCAGGATCCTTATGGGATTTCTTGTAACTCTTGGAAACTGGGGGCTTGACAAGTGCAGACTGCGATGTGCGCTTTCTTCATGCCAGAAGATTGTCAACTTAAATACCATTTTATTTTGATGTTTATTTCCTAAATTAATTGGTTTGAGTCTGTATTTGGAACCGTACTTATAGGTTCCATGGTTTCTCGTGCTATTTATTTCTGTGGTTTTAATTTACCTCATGTTGTCCATCAAACTCATCCGGGTCTGATTGGTAATAAAGCGGAGATCGTCTGCTAATTAAAAATGTGTAGGGCATGCATCTTCGTTTACATGATTTTTGTGACAAAAATTGTGCTGTCCGTCCTTCTGTTTGCGAGCCCTCATCTCACAGCATCGCTCGTTAATTGTCAACCACCGCATGGGTTGACAGAAAGCAAAGCGTACCATTCATGGGTCGCAACATCTAAACTAATAAAAGAACGAGTTGAGGGTGATGGTCAATCCTACGCTCGCTGTCCTCCTAAAAAACTTGCGCTACGCTACACGTGAGCCTCCGCAGTCCCGCTCTCCTCTCCCCCCACTCGCGAAGCCTCCGTCTCCCCCGCTCCTCCCCCGCTCCGCCGCCGCCTCCTCCTCCCCCCACCCTGCGCCGCCGCCGCCTCCTCCTCCTCCCCACCCCACCCTGCGCCGCCGCCCCGCTCCTCCTCCTCCCCCGCTCCGCCGCCGCCTCCTCCTCCCCCCACCCTGCGCCGCCGCCGCCTCCTCCTCCCCACCCCACCCTGCGCCGCCTCCTCCTCCCCTCCCCACCCGCGCCCCTCGGTTTTTCCGCTGCTCCTCCCCACCCCCGCGCCCCCTCGGTTTTTCCGCTGCTTCGCCGCCAGATCCGCTCCGCCCTCGCTTCTCTCGCCTCCTCCCCCCGCGCCGCCGCCTCCTCCCGTCGCTCCTCCGCTCCGCCCTCGCCTTCTCCTCCCCACCCCGCGCTGCCGCCGCTCCTGCGCTTCGCCCTCGCCTTCTCCTCCCCACGCCGCGCTGCCGTCGCCTCCTCCTCCTCGGCTCCTTCGCATCCATGCCGCCCCCGCTTCTCCCCCCACCCCGTGCTGTCGCCTCCGGGACGATCTCCCGCATCCGCTTGGAGAACTTCATGTGCCACTCCGCGTCAACTTCATCACCGGCCAGAACGGCAGTACGCCTCCCTGAAACCCTACCCCCCTCTCTCCCTCCCCCCTGCCCCTTGATGCCCTTTCTTCTCCGTGTCGGCGCAGGCGGGAAGAGCGCGATCCTGACGGCGCTGTGCATCGCATTCGGCTGCCGCGCCAAGAACACCCTGCGCGCCGCCACCCTCAAGGACTTCATCAAGACCGGCTGCAGGTTGCGTCCGTCTTCTCTCACCGGTTGGGGGCGGAGGTAGGAGGAGGCGCGGCTGCGGCGGGGGAGAGGAAGGAGGCGACGGCGGGGGCGGCGCCGGTTGGGGGCGGAGGAGAGGAAGGAGGCGACGGCGGGGGCGGACCCACTTCGCCCTCGATTCTTCCGCACCCCTCGATTGCTCCGCAGTCCTCGCTCCGCCCCCGCGCTGCCCTCGCATCCGCGCTGTCACTCGTCGTCCGTCCTCTCCTCTATTCGCGCCGCCGCTCCTTTCTCCCCTCAAATTTGCGCCGCCACTTGCTGTCATTCCTCCGTTCGCATCCATGCCACCAGTGGCGGACCCGCCCTTCAGGCGAGGTCGGACGGCCGCCTGACCTCCGTCCCCGGCGGACGCCCCCACCCCCCGGTGGTGCTCCAGAGCCGGTGTGCTGCTGGTGTCAAGCGACCATGCCAAGCAGTGCGTCCTGTTGTTGTGCCGTCATGGCCTCATGGGACGGTGGGAGTTTGGCGACAGCCCAGGAGTGGCTCCGAGGCTGTCGAGCATCGCGTTTGTGACCCAGCGCACGCGTGCTGCTCGACGTATTGCCGCGCCGCCGAGCTCAAGAAAGGTGGGAACTTTGCCTGGCTCTTGCCTGTTTGTCTTCATTCCGCATAGCGTAGTAAGGCAATCCGTGATACATGTTTTGCAAGTGAATTTAGCAGTGCCTTGATTGAGTACTGAGTAATACTGGGTGAGTATAAGACATGGTTAATCATTCATGGGAAAGGATCAAAGGATCCCACAAAGGCCAAAGCTATCTGATTCTTGACTGTTAAAACGATTACGTCCTTCACCTTTTTATTTGTATTGCTGGAGTTGAATCCTCCTGGGTCCTGTATATTCACAGTAGCTTTCAATATCTTGCCTGATGTCTTGCTTGTTTTCAGTCATCAAGAACTCAGAACTCGGATAAGCGCGTGCTTTCTCACAAGGCTCTGCTGTAGTGCGTGAAAATAAGCGTGTGGTACAATTCAGAGTCTGGATGTTTGTGTGTGAAAATAAACAAGTTTATTCAGAAGGATGGGGGTAAGATTTTGCATGTGTACTATATTAAAAAATTCCTGTCGTCAGCAGAAGATCCACACTCTCAACATATATATTCATGTTATTGTTGTGAGTTCATTACACAATTTGTTCTGCAATGATTTGCATGCTTTTCCTGGGTATCTCTCGCAATCTTTGCTTCTTTACTGAATGATACTGATTATACGCAAAGGCTGGGTTTCTGTTTTTCTGATCCAATCTAATCACTTGTATGTTTGTAACTGTGTATATTAAGAGTTCATCAATCTTCTGTCTTCTGAATCCAATGAAGTGTGCAGCCGAGAGGAGAAGAAAACTATTGCTCCTGAACATGTTCTTAAAATATGAGTTTTGATCTAAGCTATTTGTATTACAAATTATTTGTTTGGTAAAGCTACCTTGTCCAACTTTGTGCCAGAACTTATATAGTGGAGCTGTGCCGGAACTTATCATAAAGCCATTAACAAAAGTCCACATTTGTATCTGATTGATCTGTAAACAGATCTCATGGAGCAGCCAATTAGAAAATGCTCATGTTTCTGAAACTGATACCAGTTTGTGCCAGTAGTTGATTGAGTTAACTGCCACACTAATGTGGAATTGATTGGTTTAAATATGACTATTTTGGATAGTGTCTTTTTTCCTATTTGATCTTACAACCTTTAATTTGTTTACCTAGCAATGTGGATTATGAAATATGACAGCTACTAATTGTAAATTAATGACAATAGCCATAATATGTTTACTTGGTGGTTTTTCTTACTGCAGCGTAGTTGCTTGGTGTGGGAAGCTGAATGCAATTGCATGCACATCTGAGACTTGTGAACACATTTTGAGGTCAGAATTCCATCTGAGACATGTTTTTCCTATATAATACTAGGAATAGCATTGATGAAATGTGTGATGAATGGATGTAAATGGAATGATCATTTCAAATGTTGTATGATTTAAATGCATACCTGAAATATATGTGTACTAAAGTAAAAGTGTAGCAATTTCAAATGTTGTATGATTTAAATGCATACCTGAAATGTATGTGTACTAAAGTAAAAGTGTAGCAAGTTTTCTGTATCGTAAAATCCAATGAGTGTTTGTTTTTGTAAATATACATCAGTTCATTGGAGTTTAGCTCCAGAATAGCAGAGCAAACTCAAGCAGTGTGGGTAATTTATATATGCACCCATAAAATCTTGAAAATCATGGTATGATTTCAAGAAGAACTATTTGCATCTTGAAAATCTGCCATTTCAAAGTCCATCTTTTGCAATGCCTTTTGTAAGTACTTGTCTGCTTAAGGGCATATTGTGACCAAAACAATCCCTTGCTACTAACCGCATTACAGAATTCGAATAATAATGCTGCCAAAAAACTGCACCTATGGAATGGCTTCTTTGTTATTTATATATATAGAGGAAAGTAAAACATCTAGTTTTGTATGCTAACAAGGGTATATAATTAGTTTGGCAACACCGACACCATCTGATTGAACTGTCTATCCAACCAACCCGTCACAACTGTACGAGTAACCCCAACGGGTTGCTTTCCTGCAGCCCTACCCTCCTAATGTTCTCAAAACCTTTAGTTCATTTTGGATTTTCTAAAATTTTACTATCCCCCAAGTATGCATAGTTCTTCCATTTGTTCAGTTTTTGTTATATGAAAATTTAAGTTTTAAATGATTTGAGTGATCAATAGCAATAAAACATCAATATTACTGGCACATATTCTGAAATGATGCATACTTTGCTATGGCAAAAAAAAATCAACCAAAATTCAAGATTAGAATCGCAAATAACCTTTTATCTAATGGCAGGTAACATTCTTCCTTTTGAGAATCGCAAATAACCATATTCAACCCAAGGATTTAGAAGAGCATATCTTACAACACTGTTACATAAAGATTGTGATGACCATAACAGTAACAAAAACTATTACCATCTTTATGTTCATGCAAAATAGCTATCTCCAGAAATTTAAGTTTACCAAAATTTACATGTTATTATTCCTAATAAATGCAAATGTTAGAACTACATGAAATTGCACAAGTAAGCAAATGTTAGTTCCTTGCTCATTTCTGCGCGCGTGGAAGTGGGGACCAATTGGAGGTGGAGGAGGTGCCGAGAGGAGCCCCAGGGAGCAGTTGCTGTGGACGACAGTGAACATTGAGGCTATGGCGAACCAGAAGCGGCTCTGGTATCAAATCCACTCCAAGGCGCAGGTATCGAACTCGTCTGTTTTGTTCAATCCTGATCTTGACACTTGTGTATTTGTATGCAAATTTTGCCTTGCGGATGACTTGAAACTGATTTGAATGGATAACTGTGAACTGAAATCGGTAAATCAATGCAAATATCCTGATAGTTTTGGTGTTACCTAGAAATGGAAAATAGCAGCAGACAGTGAGTTCTAACACTTCCCTCTCCTATTTCACATTTTCACTGTTTGCTGTATTCCGTTGAACAACATAAGTCACTACTCAGATTGGTAAAGCAAATGAGCAAATTATTATACGATACTGCCTTGTTTGGAGGTGCATTGGAGATTTTTTTCGTATCCTTAGGAAAGCAGTTGATGCAATCTGATGTTTTTCATGAGTCATAACCTAACAAGCTTGGTAGATGAATAGTATGCTTAAATGTGAACTAATTTCTTAAAATTTATTTAGGATCATAATGCACTGTTGATTTCCTTTCAAATTCAGCCTTGTTGTTGTGCAGTGTATTCCTTGTGTTATGCGACGTAGTTGATAGGAGCCATGCAAGTTTTGTCAGTTTGTGATTCTTACATTGCTATATTCATTATATTGACTAGGAACTAAAAAGGAGAGAGGAGGCTGCAGCATGAGGTAAATGTTCATCAATTTTTCTTTCTTTGATGGCACAGTAGAAGTTCTCCCTTATAATAGATCCTTTTTCTATTTACTCTGAAGAAAATGAAAGAATAACATAGTAATGCTCCAGTTAGAGTTTTGTAAAACAAGCATATCTACTGAGCGTTAGAACAACTGATGTATTAAAATAACTTTGGATTGTTCCCTTGAGTTATAGATTGCTGTATCCCAAGTTCAAACTTCAAACTAAACATGTAACTTTTTTCTTATGCTGTTTTGAGCTTTCTATTTCTCTGTTAACGGACCTATTTATCTGACCATTATGTTTTTAAATGAAAGGGTAATTTGGTAACGACACTTGATAGAGTTATGTAAAACAAATATCAATACTAAACATAAGAACATTTAATGTCTTAAAATGAACTCTGCAAAAGCTGTCATAGTCAAGTTGTACATTCTGTAATTTGTTTTCTCAACAGGGCATCCATCGGAGATATTATTTTATTTCACAAAGATCGCATTTTCAGTTAGTTAACTTTTTTTCTTCTCTGGGGGGTATGAACCAGCTGTAAGATGGGCAAGGAATTTTGTTCAAACTTCAAGGCATGGACGCTGAAATAATTTGTCACGTGTGTTTTACATTATAAAGGATATAATTTGATAATTTAGATGCATTTCTTCAGTTGTCAGCCATAGCATAACTAAACATGTTGGCAGAGGCAATTGTTAATGTCATTAAGGGTTATATTGTTGTATGCCTACATTACCGAGATTAGAATATATGTTAAATGAGGTTTCTAAAAACAGGTATTTTAGTTTCAAATTTTATGAGGAGCTAATGCCATTCCAATTCTATTTTTTTAAAGGTAGAAATGGGAGGTCATAGTGAGAATAAATCTTCCTCCTATATTGCGTATAAATGTATCGGCTGTTTTATTTCGTTATCAGCAAAACTAAGAAAGCTTTCTCTGGCATTGAATAGGGTTGGTTTGTTGTCTCTTCTGGAACATCATTGCAGTTACTTCAGCTTGGATCAAGGGGGAAGGTAATACTCAAGCCCTTTTGGTGTTGCTTGTGCAATGTGCATCTAGAAAATTAATTAACACTTATTTATGAATGGTCTATCCATTTTCAGGTGTGAAGATCTGGTTTCTGGCAATCATCTACTTCATCTCTGGGGTTCCTGGTGCATATGTGTTATGATATCGCCCTCTTTATAATGCTATGAGGTATATATACTTGCATTTGATACAAATGGCTTTTTCTATGATAATGTTAGTGAGACAGTGGCATGAATTGTATGTTGTTGCGCATTTTGATGCCCCTGTAATAACACACTAAAATTTGTAGATGAGCATTGTGAAACAAAGCTCCACTGTGCAGTTTCCACACTATTGCATAGACCCCATTTTTGGGCTCACCTTAATTGAGTCCTTGAATTCTATGCATCCTTGATTTCTTCCATACAAACATAACATGTTTCACTTCCTCGTGAAGATTACTGAACTATTCATGTGGCACTGTGTGGTGGTTCTTCCATGAACTTTTTCATGGACTGACTTTTCTTATGCTCTTGTAGAGGAATTTTGCCAGGGATTGATCTCATCAGCGTGAATGCTTTGGTGGGGGTAAGTGCAGCACCTTATTGTTAACCAGCTACATTTGTGTCTAACTTAGATACACAGTTTTGAACTTTTGATGAAAATTACTAGCGTAGCTTTCAGATTTCTGATGCCAAAGAGTTCTTTGGCTGGCCAAGTAATTCATGTAATTCTTTTTTTAATTCATATAATTCTTTGTGCAGATATTCTACTTTGTTGGATTTGGATTGTTTTGCCTCGGGTCGTTGCTCAGCTTCTGGGTTATCCAGGTAAGTCTTCTGACGAGCAATCGATCTGAATTACCAAATTAACTTAAAGTGAATTATCTGAGCCCTTTTGGAATTATGCATGCAGCAAGTGTACATGTACTTCCGAGGAAGTGGGAAGGCTGCAGAGATGAAGCGTGATGCAACTAGGGGCGCTATGATAGCAGCATTTTAATTGTCACATCTCAGATGATAGGTCTCAAGCATAATTCCATGGAAAGATCGAGCCATAAACAAATGAATATGTTTTCCTTGGTTCTGACTATAGATCGTAAGTTGTTAGTAGGTTGCTGTGATGTTACAAACTTGTCTCCTTTCTTACCAACTAGCTGAATGTCCGTGCGTTGCTAAAACTCTGTTAGTAGTATGATAAAGTTTTAAAATCCGTAGCAACGCACGGGCATTCAACTAGTAATTAAGAAATCTATGCAAATCCAACTTTATTCACTGCGCGCTTCTTTGATTGTGGGATTTGTCCTCTGTTGGGGATCTACTCCTGACGCTTCTCTCTCTTGCATAAGTATATTCTACTAGCCGTATAAGCGCGGCGCACCCCGTGCTAGTTACCGTGTGGATCAAAGTAAAAGAGACGATAATTCGCAGGGGCTTCATAAAAAATTGAGGACACATGCGTAATTTTGGAAAAATCAAAGGTCTTTTTTGTAAAAAACCGAGGACCTGTAAGGACCCGCACGTAAGTAAATAAGGACCTATACGTAATTCTGGAAACCCGCGGGGCGCCATCCAAAATTTTTTTTTGTAAAAAAAACTTGCAGGGACTTTTTTGCGAGAAAAAAGGACCTTTACATAATTTCCAAAAAAGTCAAGGAAAATGCCTCCCCCGGCCGTACGCAAAACGCACCGACACGCGCCGGCCGGGGGAGGATTCGGGGCGACGTGGCCTCACGCGCTCGCCGGAATCCCGCGGGGTATATGGCTGGTATGATACGTTGAAATAGAATGATCCTTCCTCGAACGTCATTTAGTCTGTGACCCTCCACATCATCTAAACAAGACAACTCCTTCAATGGTCTGTGTACAGTACCCCGCAGTCTTTAATGCTTGCATAGGCTTAAGAAATATGGTGATCAACGACTATATCTCATCTTTGTAGACAACTTGTGTTGCTTGTTTGCAACAATGTAATGCATGCAAGTTTACTTTCACACGGCCGCTCACATAAATGCAAGTAAGCGTTCACAGGTATTTACTAGCTAGTGCTCAGAGTTCAGATGCACGAAGTTGAGCTAGTTGCAGTTCACATGAAGTTTTTTCTTCTGCAGTCAGTTTACAAGAAAATAAAGAGTGCATGCCTACCAATTTCGACGAGAGTCGTCAGTAAAAAAGGCTCACAACACCATTATGTTCTAAACAGTATTAGAGCTCAGCCTCGCAAGATATGTGTACCAGTTCTCTAATTCTGATAGTTCAGAGCTAAATGCAAGAAGTATCACAAGGTTTAATAGAAAATATATCTTCGACAAACATGTACTAAACTGTAAGGAAACCAGTAAAGGAGAGCATCCTCGAACATGATAAGTTACTTGTCTCCTAAACAAAGAGTGACTGAGAACAAATTAAAAGTATTAATGTAGTGTTTACTAGTCTCCTAAACAAAGAGTGACTGAGAACAAATTAAAAGTATGAATGTAGTGTTTGTTCCTTTTTCAGGACTTACTCTCCAGAATCATCTGGTTCCAGCTATGCAGAGAATATAAAGCAGACATCAAGGCAGTAAGCCTCATGGATGTAAGTGGATGCAAAGCTAATATGACAAATGGAGGTGGAATAAAATGATGACAGCTACTGCGAAATTTTCAGACTGGAAGGACATGAAATTTAGGGCAAACAACACCTTCTTCATGCTTTGATTTCACGAATTCAGATATTCTACCAATATCCCTGTAGCACACAGAAAATCCACCAGTTATCACCTCTTTCAGCACTAAAAATAGAACATGTATCTGCCTTCGGCCTACTTCAACAGATATAAGGGTGTAACTTTTCTCCATTGACAAAATATCTGCCTTTTGCGGTGCCATACCACAACAGATCACCACAGCTGCCGAAACTGCGCCAAACCCAGCGCTACACATGCAACCGACGCACACGACACCATGCAAACAAAGGGCCTTTTTAGTAGAACTCTACTCTGAACTTCTCTTTTAAGTTAAGTGAAGCTGTGCCAAACAATTCACTTCTTAAAATAGGCTGATTCTGCTTCTCATGAGGAGCAGAGTCCAAAATGAACTGATTAGGAGAGACTGCCTTGAGGTGGATTCTCGTGTAGAGCTAACACATGTGAAGCGTAATAGCCCATAGAAGTTCACGGTAATTACCCACAAATGCTATTGGATGATACCCCTTCAGCACCCTTCGGGTTTTCTAGAACTCTTCGGCCGAAGCGTTGGGTAGAGGCATTAGATCAGGCGACCGGCGGCGACTCCAGGGGTTTCCTCGGTGGCTTGCTTGGCGACATCGGTGACTCCACAGCAAGCACAGAAGCGTTCGCCGGCCTCATCTCCTCGGTAAGGTGAGGTCTCGTTCTGCCTAACCCTTTATTGGGTTTGATAACAGGCAGTTACTAGTAGGTAAATGACTGGTTAAATATGTCAGTTATCAAAGGGTAAATAATTGTGTTTAATCATGTTAGTTATCAGTCTGTCTATATATATGCTGGAGACGTTCAGAGTATGTGTAAAGAATCTGACTGCCTCCATTCTTTTCCTCCTACGAATTTATGTGCTGTTGTGCTGCGCCGTCTGAACTTCGTCGACTCTTCTTTCCGGCGTGCACCGTGAAGAAGAGGAGCGGCTATCTCCGAACCACTGTAGCAGAGAGTACCTACACGGGACGGCAATAAGGTTTCTGGGCAGCGCACATCTGCGCGACCGCTCACTTCACTGTGTCATCTACGTTCTACACTGCATCAAGCCTGCGCTACTTCCTGTTCTTCAACAAGCCCAATTGTAAGTTGTTCGCGCATTTGTTCGACTTTGTTAATAAAATTTACTTGTGTATATTCTGAAGTATGATGAGTAACCTGCTGTTAGTTGCGAGTTTTGCATCACTAGTTTATTGTTTTTGTCTGCTAGTAAAACTTGAAATTAAAATATTGCCCACATTATTAACATTCCAGAAATCTTATTATGAATTTTGTTGCAATACAGCAATGGCTAGTGCTTTTGATGCGATGAAACCTGAGTGATTTTCTGGTCAGAATTTTCGTAGATGGCAGACTAGAGCCAAGTGTTGGCTCATGTCTTTGGGGCTATGGTGGGTTATCCACCCGTAATATCTATTTACGATTAAGCAGTTTATGCAGTTTGAAAATGCGAACAACACTGCTCTTGGCTACATTCTGACTGTTCTGGCAGATCAGCTCTATGATGTGTACATGGACTACAAGTCCGCTACAGAGTTGTGGGATGCACTAGATCATAAATATGCAGAGGCAGATGCAGGTCGCTAGCTCTACATGTGTAAGCAATTTTTTATTTTAGCATGGATGAGGCTAAGTCCATAGTTGGACAAGCTCATGATCTCCAGCTACTAGTTGGTGAGATTGCGCACCTGGGTTGTGTGTTGCCTCCAAAGTTTGTGGCTGTGGGCATTGTTGCTAAACTCCCTACCTCTTGGCGGGATTTTGTCAATAGCTTGAAACATAAGAGCGAAGAGATTTTTATAGAGGATCTCATTGCAGCCCTTGATGTGGAAGAAAAAGTAAGAGCAAAAGATTCACCTAGCACCTCTGGCCAGAATAATGCAAATGTCACAGAGAAAAAGACTGCTGCAAAGAAGTATAAATTGAACAAACTGAGCAAGACAAGTAGCTTTAAGAAGAAGAAAACTAAGAAAAAAGATTTGAGGGACATCACCTGCTTTGTGCGCGGAAAAGATGGTCATATGGCGAAGGACTATCGCTTCCGCAAGATTAGAGATGGTGAGTATTCAAAGAAGAAGGCCGTCAATATGATCGGTGGCAGACTTGAGGAAGGCTGAGGCGGGACGGGATCGGTGGCCATTTCTTGCCAACTCTACTCCTGTCGTCATCCCTGGATGCCTTACCATTCCACTCCCCTCTGCCCTCCATGCCAACTGAAAAGGTAAACATCACAGAGAGGAGGGAGGCATTGCGACGAATATTGGATCCGGACCCTAGCACTCCGCCAGGTCCAACCAGGTTCACTCCTGGGTCCCCAGGTCTTAAATGGGCTGCGCACCTGAGCGATAACAGTTTATAGATGTTGTGTAGTGGGTACTTCATCAATTGCAATTCATTCAAATGTACATCAAACATTTCATTCAATGTGTTTTTATTGTCGTGTACTATAAGATCTATAATTACCTATGATTTAATCAGTTGTATCTGCGATTATTTATTCAAATTGCATATCTATGATCTGCTTGCTTATTTTCAGAGGGCATGGCTAGCATTTCTTGAGGCTAGCCGAGAATTTTTTTTATAGCTAGTCAAATGCTATCACAGATGGTTTTTAGTATTAGCCGTCTATGATATATCACATATCATAAATAGTTATTTTTTAAGAACAGCCTGTCATATCTAATATATCACAGATGGATTTTTGTATTAGCTGTCTATGATATGTTACATATCACAGACGGTTATTTTTAAGAACAGTCTATGATATCTGATGTATCACATACGATTTTTTGTATTAGGTGTTCGTGATGTATCAGATATCCTAGATGGTTATCTATAAAACCATTTGTGATATGTGACATATCACAGCCGATTTTTTGCATTAGCTGTCTATGATATATCAGATATCCCAGACGGTTATATATAACAATATCTGTGATATGTGACATATCACAGACGGTTATTGTTAAAAATTGTCTATGTTGTGATTATCACAGACGGTTTGAGTGCCATCTGTAACAACCACCTATTATCATAGCACAATAAAGAAGATGGCTCAGAAACCATCTTTGATGAGAGTTACAAACGTCTGTGATGACCCTTTGTGTAGTAGTGCAACATGCCCAGCGGATGCGAGAACCGATGGGTTTCCTCAACCCACACTTAGTCTCTGAGCAATGCATCAACGAAAATGCATCTTATGTCGAAAATTACGTAACAGCGGGACTGCTTGCTCAGAGCAACAACAACTACATTTTGCTACCCTACAAATAGGGGTAAGTGCTTCACTAGTTGTTATACAAGTTTTATTTCTACTTTATACGCAACACGAACTTAGATTTAATGACTATAGTGACATACATGAGTAGGTGATATATCTTGATTCCCTAATCAACAAACACCATGACTTCACCCGTGTGCAACAAACAATTAATAGGAAAACTCATTTCCTCCATACATAATTTTATCGTAGTCTTCCCTTCGTTTGCTAACTTTTTGGAATGGCCGAGGTTAACTTTTTGGAATCATGTAGGCAATTCAGCGCTTACGTTGCCAAGGTAGGGAGATAGAAAGAATTCAGCGCCACACTGTGACATGATATCCGATTTAAGGTATCCGCTGACACACGACAATTCTATATCACACATAGTAACAATGCCTCTAGAACTGACTATACTTATGTATGTAATTCTATTTTTGCAGTGCCACTAGTAGCTACCAGACAATGTATGTGCATTCTACGTTTGCCGCTATATGCAGAAAATCATAGGCGTTAAGATGAATGATCTAGAGGTTTATCAATCTGGTAATAATTATTTTGTGATTATCAATATACATACATACATACATACATACATACATACATACATACATAGTATAAATACAGGGGCACCATGGTGCCTAGGCTCCATGACTGAGATGTTCTATTCATGACTAAGACTTTCCATCCATGATTGAGATTTTCTATCCATGATTAAGACTTTCCATCCTGATATATTATATATTATTGCACTTGCACGCATCTAAAAGCAATCCAAAGGTAAGGAAGCTTGGTGCCCAGACACCATGGTGCCCCATTTTAGCGTCCTACATATATATATACATATATACGTACATACACATACATATATATACACATACATACACACACACACACACACACACACACACACACACACACACACACACACACACACACACACACACACATATATATATATATATATATATATATATATATATATATATATATATATATATATATATATATATATATATATATATATGTATATATATGCTTATGACTATACTAATACTGGCGATAGGGTGTGAAATTTGATAAAAGCGCATTCGCTCTTAACAAACTCTTCGAAGTTTGTGGACAGCTCTCCACCTTCTTGATGGTGGAGGTCATTAACTCGAAGGGAGAGTTCTACCCCAGCGACAACAATTTAAAGATATTCAAACATTTGATTCAATTGTACTTCATCAAACATTTCACATTGTACTTCTATGTAATGATCTTTGTGATTCATTTGTGAGATCTGTGTAAGATCTGCAATTATCTGTGATCTGCTTACTTGTTTTTAGATGGCATGGCTAGCATTTTCTGAGGCTAGCCATAAAGCAGAAAATTTTTTATTTAGTCAAAGAGCTATCACAGATGGTTTTTATATATAATTGTATGTGATATGTAAGATATCACAGATGATTTTTATATATAACTGTCCGTGATATGTCAAATATCATAGACGGTTCTTATATATAACCGTTTGTGATATATGACATATCACAAATGGTTTTTTATACTAGCCGTCTGTGATATGTGACATATCACATATGATTATATATAAGAACCATTTGTGGTATTTATATATAAGAACCGTCTATATTGTTCTTATCATAGACGGCTTACAAACCGTCGATGATGACTGTCTATTATCACAAACACAAAAATTCAGATGGTTTAAAAATCGTGTATGATGATAGTTTAGACTTGTTTGTGATGATTCTTTCTATGGTAGTGATAGGTGCACCTTCGGACAGCAAACAGTAAGTTCACTGGAGACATACATGAAATACTGATCTCTATGGAAGGGGATGCTAGTTGATGCTCTGTAGGACACCAACTTTGCAATGCAACATTGCTATTCGATTTAGTTGTGCTGAGTGCCTGATTGGTCACTGATCTTTCTGAAAAGCTGGATTTGCCCCCATATTCTTGTGAAAATTGAATTGTTTTTTGTGAAATTCTTATGTTCTAAAATGATCCACTCGTACTAAAAATTGTGATCCACTAGATGAATTTCTTTCTGTTCTTAGCTCGAACCGCTAATATTATGAGTTACTTCTCAGCTGCAATTTCTCCACTATTGGCACTACTACAGAAAGCCTAATACTAGACGCCAAATCACAGACGATTTTGTGAAACCGTCTGTGATGTACACTATTACAGACGGTTTTAATTTGGAGGCCGTCTGTGGTATTTGTGGCGGGAAAAAGGAGTATCACAAACGGTTCTTACCGTTGAACCGTCTGTGATACTGGAATATCACAGACGGTTTTTTATTATAAAACCGTCTGTGATAATCTGGAATATCACAGATGGTTTGATTATAAAACCGTCTGTGATACGTTTCCCGCCTTGCAATCCCTCAAAATTTCATATTTTCCCGCTTAAGTCCGAGTATGATTCAGTTTTGAGACACTTTCAGTAAAACGAGCATAACTTTTGCATACGGTATCCGTTTTCGACGTTTTTGTACTCGTTAGAAAGCTAACGATGAGCCCGATCCAAAAAATGACCCGCTTGTGCCAGTCACCCTCCAAGACCCCGAAAATCAGCCATCTTTGGACCTAAACCTGCGTCGCATGTTTTTGGTTTATGTTTTTGCCCTTTTTCTTGGTCTTCCTTTTGGAATTTGGATTTTGCTTCAACTGAAAAGTTGTAGATCTCATCGCAACCTTTCAAATGAGTATATATAAGCTATATAAAACTTTGCTATTTTATCTTTTCAGACTAGTTGTTTATATGGCATCGGTATATATAATTTGTGCTCTAATTCATAGACGGTTCTATATATATAACCGTCTGTGATAATCTGACCGCTGGGCCTGTAAATCCTCCTCGACCCAATCATAGCCAATAGAAATCCACCAATCCTCACCCCACGGATCGTAGCTCCGTTCCCGCGCCAAAAAATTCGAACTCCCGCCTCTCCCTCCCTCTCCCTCCCCTATAAATATAATTAACCAAAACCTAGCCTTCTTGCTGGTCTCCTCTTCGTTGCCATCCTCCTCCTTGCTGTTCTTCTCCTTGCTGTCCTCCTCCTTGCTGTTCTCCTCCTCCCTGCTGTTCTCCTCCTCCTGCTTGCTCTCCTCCTCCTTGTAGACGACGCACAAGTCTACGGGAGGCAAGACACCGCATAAGCAACTAGCTCGTGCCAACCGTGCAGACGCTCAATCAACGCCGACGATGGTAGGCGTCAAAGACATCCAGCTCATGCGTTGCATCAAGGGTGAGAAGGCATAGAGGATCTTTGCCTTTTCTCTGTTCTTGTTGTGTAACCTGCTCGTTGTTTTGGTATATTGTAATGGTAGGCTCTAATCTTAATAAAAATGGATGTTTTATGTTTGTGAAATGAATTGAGATGTGAATTGAATGTATACATGTTGATCTGCTTGTTTCAGAAGGCATGGCTAGCATTTCCTGATGCTTCTCCGTCTCTGGTTGTGATGCCACGGTTCACTACAGAAGGCACTCTTGTCGTAAGAGTGTCTTGTCTAGTGTCATTATCGTGACATAACGGTGACACTATCGTCACCTCTCCTTCATTGCCGATGATATCCCCCATCCAATCCCCTCCCTTCTCTTCCTTGATGCTTGGATCTGAAATTACGAAATTGATGGATGGCTAGTTTTTCAGCCATGTAAATCTTGATGCTTCTAGATTTTTTCTTCTACCAATTTCTTGAAGACTTCAATCCATAGACCAAATTGACTTTTCGACCATCTTGATGTCATGATCCATGGACTCTGTCTTTTCCACAGTGGTCAAAAAGTCAATTTGTTCTGTGGAATGTATATTTTCCATGATCTTACCCATTGTGGAAGAACTCCAAGGACCGATTATTTCTTGTAAAGAAATCCACTCGGACTTGAGAGGTTTGGAGATAAGAACTCTAAAGTGAAGTAGAAGTAGGAAAGATGGAAAGTCTGTGCTTCTAATGGCTATTTGTAAGCTATCGACTTGTGGGAATGTTAAACGGAAGTCCAACAGATAATTTTTTTAGAATCTTTCCCAAGAATTTGTTGGCAAACCAAAGCGCATCGTCTCTTCGGGAATTGTTCTTCATGAAGACGGTTGACATTTCTTTTCCTGTCTATTTTTGTTTATTGGCTAACATTTTTTGAGACTAATCAATAAACAGAAATAGATTTAGCAATACAAAAGAATATCACAGACTGTTCCTTAGGACAAACCGTCTGTGACACCAGCTATCATAGATGATTTCATCTACCAACCATCTGTGATATATAGCTATCACAGACGGTTCTGAGTTAATAACCATATATGATAGTATGCATCACAGGTGGTTCGAAACAGCTCCTAAAACCATCTATGATGATATTTTTGAACCGTTTGTGATGACCTTTTATGCAGTAGTGGTTTCTCTTCAATTCATAGTTTAGAATTTTAAAGCTCTCACTTTATTTTTGGAATTTGAGCTCATGATTTGTTTTTGGTTTATTATTGCTTTGGTTTTAGTTTTAAAATTTAATGAATGGACTTTCATTTAGCAAAAATTCTCTTGCCTCATTTTTTGGATCATCTTTTCAGATCCGTCATTTTACTTGAATTAAATTCTTATTGGTTGCCACTTTTCTACTCAACTTTTATTATGATGAATTCCTGTTTCTTAAAATCCTTCATCATAATCAAGAAAATCCTAGTGCCAATAAGATGCAAATAATTTTTTTAAAAAAATCCACATTTTCAAATACCCTAATTTTGAGGATGTTACAATTCGGCCCGATTCTGATGCGGATACAGACATGCGTAGTGCTTTTCAGTTAAATATATTATTTGACTGGAAATAATTATTGAGTCGCATTAAATATTGCCAGGTGAACTCTAATTTTATTAGGTCTCTAATTATTGTACTGAAAGATACAGAGCTACTACTATTTTATTTAATTATATGCAGGCTTATACTCGATCTATACAAGCATAAAGTGAAAATGAAAATAAAGATGGCACCGAGAGGGAGAAGAGGGAGGCTGGGGCCAAAAGCTGGAGAAAACAAAAGTCTATGCAGAGAAGCAAAGTAAAAGGGAGGAGGTGGTTTACTCACGTGTCATGTATTAGTTATTTAGTAAAGTCATGTATTAAATCATGTAATAAATATTTAGCACCTTGAGTTGGCTGTGTAACTGAGACAATCCCAACCATCCCAACGCCCATGTGCGGACGGACGAATACGGCACAAGTGCAGCCGCCGTATAAAAAGAAACGGAGAGACTAGAAGACGGGAGTACGACTAGATATCCATGAAGAGAACAGTATGTGATGAGAAGTTAGAGAACAGGAAAAAACTAGATACGAGTTGTGCATGATTTTGTGTTTTTGATCGCAAGACAATTCCAATAGAAATTTTGTAAGTTCTTGCAAATTGAGATCGTTTAATCTTTCTGCTGGAAAATGGGAGCGTGGTAGGGCTTTCGCTTGGTAGTCGCGAAGTCCAACGCGTGTGATCTTGCGAAGTAAAGGACGTGTTTTTGCATTGGCAACTGAGGATCGCTACAATTTAAGAGGCTGCACGTGAGTATCCAATCCTATGTCAAGAAGATCGGACAACCCCGTATCATCTTGGTATCAGAGCACATTTTTCTCAGTAGGATTATTTACCCTTATTTTTTAGATTGATTTATTTCTGTCCTATAGTCCATTAAACTAAAAAATTAAAAAAATCTAAACCTTAATTTTTGTACCTGTTAATTTTATGAGTTTTGTTAAGTTCTCGTTCATTAGAAATTTTTGAATTTTGGCTGTTTACGGTACAAATTACGGAGAGGCCGATACTCACTTACGATTTTGGCTGGTACAGATGTTGGACTTTTAATGTGTACTACGTTTAACTTGTAGACCCCGTCTTAAGAAAATACTCCGTTTGAAAGTTAGGTACTGTAGCAAAAGCCAAAAGCCGGTTGTTGTGGCTGGTTTTGTTTGTTGGTCAAGTCAAGCCAAGCAAGCCACCAAACCTGCCGAGTGCATTGCTAAATACCCCTCTGATTTCACTTGGAAAGCGTTGTGTTCAAAACCAATTCTCCGAAGTCAAGTCCGAAGGCTTGTGCTGAATTTTGCTTGCTGTTAGCTTTGCGTCAAATTAAACTAGCCGAGCACTAAGATAAGTTTTGAGCTTCATCCATATTTTATTTCATCTCTAAAACTAGATGTTGATATTGCATCTAGGGCTGCTCTTGAATATTTTACACCTTACTGAATATTTGTGACCTGTGTAAAATCAAGGGACAATGAAACCTTAATTCGGCCTTTGAGTCAAAAGAAAAAAGAAAGAGAAAAAAGCGGTAGCCGTATAAAAACCACAGCGTGAGCATATTTAAAAAAAATCATTGGCTAAATTGGGTGAGTTCTGAGTCCATAAATTCAGATTGTGTAATTTAATTTCTTGAGCAATCTTGTGCCCTTATATTTATATTTTTGCAATTGGCTAGCATCTCTCCGAGTACTTGGTGCAAAACGAGCTAATTAATTCTCAATTTCAGATTATCTCTATTTAGTCATTCCTTTGTTTGCATTGAGTCACATTGATCTTTGTGTGTGTGTTCATATAATTCACTTAAATCTTTTGGATCAGCACTTAGGCAAAATATTCTAACTTGGATTATTACTTAACTTTACAATACCAAGAATTTCAGATTGCTAGGATATACACTTTCATATCAAGCTCCACTAAATAACCGTTCTTGGGCAATTGTGAACACTCTTACATTCACTTAATCATCACATTGCTATTATAGCTTCTACCAAGTGTAAGTTTTTATTGCCCTTTAAATTCGGAAAGGTAAGAACTTTATTTGGAAGAGAAAAGAGTAAGATTGAGTGTTTTCCACATATATATGTTACACAATTAATCATGACAGGATATTCAACGATTCGCTTCTCTCGGTGTGAGCCAAATGAGAATGGATCTTCAGTATTTCGTTCCTCTTGGTGCGCTTCCAAGCCCAATAACTTGTATCTTCCTTTCTATAGAAGTGATGATCAAGAAGAATACCTTGAATGGGAATGGCAAATGGAGAAAGTGTTTAAATTTTAGAAGCTTCCCAAAGACCAAGAGGTGATGCGAGCTACTATGAAGTTTGAAGACTATGCTTATAGTTGGTGGCAACAATTATCTGGAAAATGATTCATTAAATCTTGGGTAGGTTTGAAAGTGATCATGAGGAATGAGTTTGTGCCATCCTATTATGAGCGGGGATTGCTTCGCCATTTGGAGAACATCACACATGGGAGTAATACTGTTCAAGATTATTATTTTCAGCTGCAAGATGCGTTGCGTCATGCAGGTGTCACTAGTGAATTAAAAAAGATGGCATATTTCAAAGGAGGCTTGAATTCCAAGATCACCGCTGCACTTCAACATAAATATTTTAGTAGTGTGCATGATCTTGTGAATTGTGCTATTGAGGAGGAGAAAAGACCTATGGAGTGGTGTTGGATCCATCCATGTCCATACTTCAGTTCTTATGCCTCTACTAGTGTGACGCATGAGGAAATGACCGAACAATGGACTTTCCCTTTGGTAAAGGAGACATCTTGTGCTGCCCCAATGACACATACAATAATTGAGATGCATCAAAATCAATGTGAGAATGAGAGCCACATAGCCAAATTGAGCGAGTGTGTTAAAAAGAGTGAGCTGTGTGATTCCACCATATGTGAGTTTGAGAGCATCAAAATTGAGTGTGTGAGAGATACACCGAAAGAAAAGAGAGAGGTAGATATTAGACAAAATGAGGTTGCTTTTAAAACTAATACATTAATGTCTACTTCTAGTGTTGTTTCTCACATTGCGCAGGTTAAAATTGAAGATAAGGAGTTAAACATTTAACAACTGGCACCATTGGAAGTCAAAGATGAGGAGATAACCATAGGTGAGGGTGAAGTACTTGCTGCCTTATTGTTACATCATGATGCTTTGATACCTACATCACCAACATCAACTGAGAAAAATGATAAAGGCAACAATATTGGTGCTGAAAGTAATTGTGAAACGATGAGTACTTGTGAGAACTTATATGTGCGAATGAAAATTCCATGTTCTGAAATTTTTTTGTTCAATTTACATAATGTGAAATTGATTACTCATAAGAAAGTTCTTACTCGAATATCTCCTAGTGATTATTTGTACTATATCATGTTTGATGATCCTAGAGAGCCATCTAGTGTGCTTGAGAATCTTGCTGAAATTTCATATTTAAAATCACTAGTTAGTGTTTATTTCTACACCTATAAGTTTAATTTGATCGGAGATTATGGTGTAGATGACAAGTTTTATATTTATCGAATATGCATTACATGTGATAATCTTGCTGAATTGAAATTGTGTATTTTGGAAAAACAAGTTTCTATGCTATGTTGTGATCACAATGAGATGTGTTTCAAAAATAGTGCTTCATGTTTTAAAAGATTTTTTAAATCTACTTACTCATCATTTGATGTACAATCACGTACAAATAATCAGAGTAGCGCAGTTGAAGCATGGAAGGCACTAAAAATTTTCTTCCCCATATTTGAACAACTTAATCTGGTTTGGCCCATTAATGACTTGTCCATGCACTTAGCAAAGTCGAGGACGACTTTTTCTCATGGGAGGGAGAATGATGTGAATGACAGTATTACAATGCATACATTTTATAGCTCCTGTTGTACTAAATGCTTTGTGCAAAACAATGAGAATGGCATAATAATTGATTCATACATATACCATACATATGTGTTGTTCTTTTTGTTTATTACACCTTCAAATGTACATGATATGATAAATAGGAGAAAAGTAATCGACAAATATATTTAGTATAATTTCAGGCTATCAAAAGTCGAGGATGTCTTTTCTTGAAGAAGGGGAGGATGATGTGGATACAGACATGCGTAGCGCTTTTCAGTTAAATATATTATTTGATTGGAAAGAATTATTGAGTCGCACTAAATATTGCGAGGTGAACTCTAATTTTATTAGGTCTCCAATTATTATACTGGAAGATACAGAGCTACTACTATTTTATTTAATTATATGCAGGCCTATACTCGATCTGTACAAGCCTAAAATGAAAATGAAAATAAAGATGGTACCGAGAGGGAGGAGAGGGAGGTCGGGGCCAAAAGCTGGAGAAAACAAAAGTCTATGCAGAGAAGCAAAGTAAAAGAGAGGAGGTGGTTTGCTCACGTGTCGTGTATTAGTTATTTAGTAAAATTATGTATTAAATCATGTAATAGATATTTAACACCTCGAGCTGGCCGTATAACTGAGACAATCCTAACAAGCCAAAGGCCCATGTGCGCACGGACGAACACGGTACAAGTGCAGCCGCCGTATAAAAAGAAACGGAGAGACTAGACGACGGGAGTACGACTAGATATCCACGAAGAGAACAGTGACGAGAAGTTAGAGAACAGGAAGATACTAGATATGAGTTGTGCATGATTTTGTGTTTTTGATCGCAAGACAATTCCAATAGAAATTTTATAAGTTTTTGTAAATTGAGATCATTCAACCTTTCCACTGGGAATTGGGAGCGTGGCAGGGCTTTCGTTTGGTGGACGTAAAATCCGACGCGTGTGATCTTGCGAATTAAAGAGCATTCGTTCTTGCATTGGCAATGGAGGATTGCTACGATTCGAGAGGCTGCATATAAGTATTCAATTTTACGTCGAGGATGACCCCATATTAGATACCTTTTGGCCTTCGGGCTGGCCGACCTAGCCCGGGCGTATTCCCGTCTCAATCCGGTCTCTCCGCGGTGTGAAATAAAAGATGGTTTTGCATGTTACATGTGGTGATGCTGCAACAAATTGTACTACCCAGTTGCTTGCACACATCCTATTCTCCATGTAAAACCATGTTAATATGCCGAATATTGAAGTGTCATCACATGATATATCTAGATTGGAGTATCAGGCATCATTTGTTTTAAAAAAGACTCTGCATGCTTCCTCCCTGCCAACTCACGCCGTCGCCTGATCTCGCTGGCCATGCTGCTTCCGGAGCTCGTGGGCCGTTCGTCGTTGGTTAAGCGCCTGCACGTACCGGCTAGGCCCCAAGTCCTCCACTGAACCGTTCTAGCGTTCTATAAATACGACACCTCCTTCCCTCTTCGAATACAGAACGACACGAAGCGAAGAGCTTATATCCTTGCATTGATAATACTTCTTCTCTCAGTGTGAAACACCCTAGCCATGGCCTATTATAAAATCGCTCCTCTTCTATGTGCACTCGTGCATAATGAGCTTTATATGCACCTATACATAAATCAAGTGGCTTCAGGAGAAAACACCAACCAATTAGTGGCCAAGCAATCCTCAAGGGTTTGGTGTAACTGCCATTTCTGATTGGCCTATAACCGATGGACCTGGGCCAAATGCAAATATTGTCGGACGTGCGCAAGGTTTGCATTTCCATTCAAGTCTAACCAGCTTTAGCTGGTACACGTCCATGAACTTAGTGTTCGAGGATACAAGGTAATAAGTTTTTCCCTTAATAAAACAATTGCATGCAACTTCTCTGAAAATTTCTTCGTAAATATACTTTTTGGTGGCTTAACGGATAATTTAGTTCATCCATGTCACCATATGTAATTGGGAATCACCTCTTGGTGGGGGTGGTCGAGCTGTGGCTGTGGGTGTATAACTCTACCCGTCAGGGTTCAAATCCTGGTGTTCACCTTTATGCACACACGTACACCTCACTAGTGACTTTGTGAGATCTTGGATTTATCCTTGCCTTCTGTCATTCTAGGTGTGTGTGCTAAGAAGACGCACTATTGTGTGTATGCATGTGGTGTGCAATTGTGCATGCGTGGTGATGTTCGTGCGTGTCCATTTTCCTTGAATTCACAAAAAATGGCACCAAATTAACTATTCATGTGTTAAATGCTATATTCCAAACTTTCTAGTTATGCAAGATTAATTTCCTTTTTTGCACAAAATAGGTTCAATGGGTCTGCACTTCAAGTGATGGGGACTATTCCACAAGACGGTGAGTGGAGCATTACTGGAGGGACCGGAGAACTTGTTTTGGCACGCGGTATTGTCGAGCATAAAGTACTCCAGGAGAGTAGGGGTGCGAGGACTTATGAACTAATAATTCATGCATTCTATACTCCAATGAAATCGGTAAGTTAGGTGCTTGATATTGATGCGTTTATCTCTTTGTATACGTTAAGTTCCACTGCATTTCAATACTCCATACAAGTTCCTTTTAATGCTATGTATGGAGATTTGTTTCAAAGTCGATGGTGTTTTGGACAACGTTATCAAGAAATTGTAGTATTACCATTTTGAAAAAGTAGTTTTCACGATAAATTAAATGACATCATTTTTATATGGCCAATCTAGATTAATATTTTGTATGTCTTTGTTGTTCATGTTAAAATATTTCTTACTTCATGCATCGATACCACGTCGGGTTGAAATATAAATGTACAGATTGATCAGCATGAAGCTTGGCAAAATTCACAAACACTAACATTCAAAGTAATCCCAAAATTTATATAGTGCTATATACCTCAATACTAAAGCCTTGTTTTATGTACCACATATATTCGAGTTAGTTCTTGAAATTTCGCAGGTAACCTTGTACCATCTTGTAGTACGTCCATGAGTTGTTGGAGAATTTTTGTACCCTTCTAACACCATGCAGAACAACCATAGGTGGATACCCACCTAAGCAATGTTGACGTAATATTCCGATGTTTACCCAATAGGATAGCTACCCATTTTAAGCAAACCACATGACACAACATTAAAAAAAGAGCTGAAAAAAATCATGTAAGATACAATACGTACACAAATTAGTGGACTCATAGGAAATTTGGTGTTCAAACTCTACCGAGGCTGAGAGAAACAAATGTTTCAAAATACCAAAAAAATAGCTATTTATGAACTTACAAAATCCACGACAGAATACATGAGTTAGTAAACCTGTAACAAATTGGACAACTCTGCAGTAGCTGAGGGAAACAGAAAAGACGAATGGCCCAATAAATAATGATAATCTATACTAGCTAACTATAATTGAAATGCATGACAGCTATTGAAATGTTCCCACGAAAAAATTATCTAAGAAAAAATACAAAAGATAGTGAACCTGTGAAAATTAAATTGGTATTAAAACTCTCCCGGCTTAAGATAAGGTGAAAATCACTATTTAACATAACAACTCATCTTTTTTTGTTTCTCGCAAGTCACAACTACAAATTTGTACTTGTATATGTAATATACTTTTGGTAGTATGTTCGTGAATATTTTCACAATTTTCGAACTTTTTACACAGTCCATAATTCCAGCTATGCTTAACTAGGATAGCTATCCTACGATAGCAATTTATAGTTGTCACGTTTGGGCGATTGGCCCGGCTCTTATGAATCTCAACATTTCAAAACTATTCCACAAATTAAAGGAGCACGATCACACATCAAACTAATTCTTTTTCCTACTTTACAATATCTTATGCAGCATCCTGATGAGACTTGTAACTCTTGGAAGCTGTGGGCTTGACAAGTACAGACTGCGATGTGCGCTTTCTGCGAAGTTTCTTGGTAGACTGTTCTTCATGCCAGAAGATTGTCAACTTGAATACCATTTTATTTTGATGTTTATTTCCTAAATTAGATGGTTTAAGTCTGTATTTGGAACCGTACTTATAGGTTCCATGGTTTCTCGTGCTATTTATTTCTGTGTTTTTAATTTACCTCATGTTGTCCATCAAACTCATCCGGGTCTGATTGGTAATAAAGTGGAGATTGGTCTGCTAATTAAAAATGTGTAGGGCATCTTCGTTTACATGATTTTTGTGACAAAAATTGTGCAGTCCGTCCTTCTGTTTGCGAGCCCTCATCTCACAGCATCGCTCGTTAATTGTCAACCACCGCATGGGTTGACAGAAAGCAAAGAGTACCATTCATGCATGGGTCGCAACATAATTAAGAAATCTATGCAAATCCAACTTTATTCACTGCTTCTTTGATTGTGGGATTTGTCCTCTGTTGGGGATCTACTCCTGATGCTTCTCTCTCTTGCATAAGTATATTCTATACGTTGAAATAGAATGATCCTTCCTCGAACGTCATGTTGTCTGTGACCCTCCACATCATCTAAACAAGACAACTCCAATGGTCTGTCTACAGTACCCCGCAATCTTTAATGCTTGCATAGGCTTAAGAAATATATATGGTGATCAACTTGTGTTGCTTGTTTGTAGACAACTTGTGTTGCTTGTTTGCAACAATGTAATGCATGCAAGTTTACTTTCACACAGCCGTTCACATAAATGCAGGTAAGCGTTCACAGGTATTTACCAGCTAGTGCTCAGAGTTCAGATGCACGAAGTTGAGCTAGTTGCAGTTCACATGAAGTTTTTCCTTCTGCATGCAGTCAGTTTACAAGAAAATAAAGAGTGCATGCCTACCAATTTCGACGAGAGTCGTCCGTAAAAAAGGCTCACAACACCATTATGTTCTAAACGGCATTAGAGCTCAGCCTCGCAAGATATTTGTACCAGTTCTCTAATTCTGATAGTTCAGAGCTAAATGCAAGAAGTATCACAAGGTTTAATACAAAATATATCTTCGACAAACATGTACCACTACTACAGAAAAGGTCATCACAAACGGTTTAAAAACATCATCACAGACGGTTTTGTGAACCGTCTGAATTTATGGGTCAGTAATAATACGAGGTCATCACAGACGGTTTTCGAACCGTCTGTAGTGCAAATATCACAGACGGTTTTAAATAAAAACCGTCTGTGATAGTTATAATCACAGACGGTTTTTAGTTAAAAACCCTCTGTGATATATAACGGTTTTTAGTTAAGAACCGTCTGTGATATACATATCAACATGTACATGTATACATCCAATTCACATCTTAATTCATTTCACAAACATAAAACATCCATTTTTATTAAGATTAGAGCCTACCATTACAATATTCCAAAACAACGAGCAGGTTACACAACAAGAACAACGAGCAGGTTACACAACAAGAACAACGAGCAGGTTACACAACAAGCAAAGATCCTCTATGCCTTCTTGCCCCTGATGCAATGCATGAGCTGGATATCTTTGACGCCCACCATTGTCGGCGTTGATTGAGCGTCTGCACAGTTGGCACGAGCTAGTTGCTTCTGCGGTGTCTTGCCTCCCGCAGACTTGTGTGTCGTCTGCAAGGAGGAGGAGGACAGCAAGGAGGAGGAGAACAGCTAGGAGGAGGACAGCAAGGAAGAGGAGACCAACAAAGAGGCTGGGTTTTGGTTATATTTATAGGGGAGGGAGAGGGAGGGAGAGGCGGGAGTTCGAAATTTTTGGCGCGGGAACGGAGAGGCGGAGCTACGATCTGTGGGGTGAGGATTGGTGGATTTCTATTGGCTAGGATTGGGTTGAGGAGGATCGACGGGCCTAGCGGTCAGATTATCACAGACGGTTCTATATATAGAACCGTCTGTGAATTAGAGCACAAAATTTTATATACCGATGCAATATAAACAACTAGTCTGAAAACATAAAATAGCAAGGTTTATATAGCTTATATATACTTATTTGAAAGGCTTCGATGAGATCTACAACTTTTCAGTTGAAGCAAAATCCAAATTCTGAAAGGAAGACCAAGAAAAAGGGCAAAAGCAGAAACCAAAAACTTGCGACGCAAGTTTAGGTCCAAAGATGGCCGATTTTCGAGGTCTTGGAGGGCGACTAGCATGAGCTGGTCATTTGTTTGGATCGGGCTCGTCATTAGCTTTCCAACGAGTATAAGAACGTCGAAAATGGACACCGTATGCAAAAGTTATACCCGTTTTACTGAATGTGAACTGAGTCATACTCGGACTTAAGCGGGAAAATATGAAATTTTGAGGGATTGCAAGGCAGGAAACGTATCACAGACGGTTTTTATTATAAAATCGTCTGTGATACTGGAATATCATAGACGGTTTTATAATAAAAACCGTCCGTGATACTCCTTTTTCCCGCCACAAATACCACAGACGACCTCCAAATTAAAACCGTCTGTAATAGTGTACATCACAGACGGTTTCACAAAACCGTCTGTGATTTGGCGTCTAGTATTAGGCTTTCTGTAGTAGTGTACTAAACTAAGGGCCATGCAAGCTAAGGGTCTGTTTAGCAGAACTCTACTCTTAACTTCTCTTTTAAATTAAGTGAAGCTGTGCCAAACAATTCGCTTCTTAAAATAGGCTGATTCGGCTTCTCATGAGGAGCAGAGTCCAAAATGAACTGATTAGGAGAGACTGCCTTGAGGTGGATTCTCGTGCGGAGCTAACAAATGTGAAGCGTAATAGCCCATAGAAGTTCACAGTAATTACCCACAAATGCTATTGGATGATACCCCTACATGTGAAGCGTAATAGCCCATAGAAGTTCACGGTAATTACCCACAAATGCTATTGGATGATACCCCTTCAGCACCCTTCGGGTTTTCTAGAACTCTTCGGCCGAAGCGTCGGGTAGAGGCATTAGATCGGGCGACCGGCGGCGACTCCAGGGGTTTCCTCGGTGGCCTGCTTGGCAACATCGGTGACTCCATGGCGAGCACAGAAGCGTCCGCCGGCTTCCTCTCCTCGGCAAGGTGAGGTCTCGTTCTGCCTAACCCTATTCCCTACCTCTCTCGTTCCGTCAGCCTCCTCTCCTTGGGCTATCCCCACCAACGGGCCTGCCGCATCGGAGCCTGCCGCCAAGGTCTGCCTGACATGTTAGCAACCCCGTGCAAGTCTAAAACAGAAAAAATTTAACGTGACACAACTAGCTTAATTCAACATTTACTCGCTAAGCTAGTTGTGTCTTCTTCACATCTTGTATCCTAATTCTTTCTTTCATCTCCAAGAGTTTGAGTCTTCCCAAAAGCTTGATTAGGATGTTTGCGAGCTAATCGTTGGTGCTGATGTGCTCGAAACAGTGACTGAGAACAAATTAAAAGTATTAATGTAGTGTTTACTAGTCTCCTAAACAAAGAGTGACTGAGAACAAATTAAAAGTATGAATGTAGTGTTTGTTCCTTTTTCAGGACTTACTCTCCAGAATCATCTGGTTCCAGCTATGTAGAGAATATAAAGCAGACATCAAGGTAAGCCTCATGGATATAGGTGGATGCAAAGCTAATATGACATATGGAGGTGGAATAAAATGATGACAGCTACTGTGAAATTTTCAGACTGGCAGGACATGAAATTTAGGGCAAACAACACCTTCTTCATGCTTTGATTTCACGAATTCAGATATTCTACCAATATCCCTGTAGCACACAGAAAATCCACCAGTTAGCACCTCTTTCAGCACTAAAAATAGAACATGTATCTGCCTTGGGCATACTTCTACAGATATAAGGGTGTAACTTTTCTCCATTGACAAAATAAATGCATTAATTTTGAACTATTTGAAATATTTGAGAAAACTCAACTTATAAATTTTTTTCCTAAGGTTGGAACAGAGGAAAATTGTGGAACAGGTTGAAGCTTGAACCCGGACGTACGGCCGCAACGAGAGCCGGAGGTGGAAGGGAGCCGCGTGCGCGGCGAAGACGGTACCACCGGGCAAAATGCCCGGCCTCACCACAACGACGATATCGAGGTGAGTTTTGGTAGGCCGCGACTCCATGGTCGCTGGCGAGGCAGTCGAAGCACTTGCCAAACAACCGGGAAGGAGGGTGCGACGAGGCTGCCCGTGCCGACAACTGAATCCGTCGATCACGTTCGCCTTGCAGAAACGGGCAAGAAGCAACTCCTGTCGTCATCCCTGGATGCCTCACCATTCCACTCCCCTCTGCCCTCCATGCCAACTGAAAAGGTAACCATAACAGAGAGGAGGGAGGCATTGCGACGAACAGTTGGTGGGCGGCAAGGGCGAGCAGCGCCTCAATACAGGAGGAGAGGGGCTAGGAGGGGCGGCTGGTGGGGAGGGTAAAGGTGGGAATTGGGCCGTGCCGTGCCGGCACGGCCCAAGCCCATCGTGCTTCGGGCCGCTTCGTGCCGTGCCGGCTCGGCCCAGTCATCCCGCCGTGCCGTGCCGTGTCGGCCCGCCTCGCCTCCGGCCAGGTCCAAGCACGGCCCAAAGCCCACCGTGCCGGTGTTCGTGCCGTGCCAGCCCAAGCCCAGCCCAAAGTAACTATACACGACGAAAGCGACGGTGACGATGGTAGCGGTGGCCGCCATCTTCCTTTCTCTTGTACCCGCCTTATTAAAACCTACTTAAAATTCAATACTATTGTCTCATGTCATTTCACCTCCGAACTTGGTCATTTAGTCTAATGGTATACATATCTTGGTGCAAATTGGACTGTAGCGTATGTGGACATCTAGCTCATCGCCCGGCAATCTAGCATAGCGTTGCCCAACTAGTCAAATAGAAAAGCTCAAAGAGAGTTATGAGTGCAATTTACTATAGTTAAGAAATCGATTTTAAATAATTTCTCGAACATTTAGTAACTAATTGGAATACACACACCAATAACAGTCTATCTCTGTTTACATAATGGTTAATTGTAACACACATGGGGTGATTATCTCATCAAATGCTCGAATTAAAAAGGCAGTCGGTGAAGGGAGCTATGTTAGAATTAGAAGCGCATATAGTAGTAATTTGCTTACATAAAATAAAATCACAATGGAGGTGAGCTATGTTGTCAAATTATAATATATGTTAGAATATGTTGATCTGATTGATCTTCTTCTCTAGCAGTCCAGCCCTACCAATTTTACACAAAGAAGCAAGAAAGCCGTGAGGATGCGACCTAGGGTTCAGTAGTGGTAACCTAAGGAGGAGCAACATTGAAAATACTCATTATTCTTATATGATGATGTTTCTTAAGAAAGAACAATAAAAGACACCTTATATCACAAGTGCAAAAATGAAGAACAACAAAAGACACCTCATATCACAAGTGCAAAAATGAACTCGGCCTAATTCACAGCATATCTCAGTCACTTTTTCAGCTATTAGATTAAGATCCAACCATCCTTATCTTTCTCCTCATCTCATATATATACACATCACACATTCACATTTCCAAAAGCTAACTCAATATTCAAATTTGGCATTCTAAGGATCGTTCCATATAGATGTACATGTCACAACAGATGTATAGGACCTTATATCACAATTCCATACTATTGTCTCATACCATTCCACCTCCAAACTTGGTCATCTAGTCCAATATCATACATATCTTGCATAGCATGAATAAGAAAAGACACCTTATATCACAAGTGCAAAAATGAAGAACAAGAAAAGACACCTCATATCACAAGTGCAAAAATAAACTTGGCCTAAATCATAACATATCTCAATCATTTTTTTCAGTCATTGGATTAAGATCCAACCATCCGCATCTTTCTCCTCATCTCATATATACACACACACACACACACACATTGCACATTCACATCTCTAAAACCCAACTTAATCTTCAAATTTGGCATTCTAAGGACTGCTCTATACAAATGTACATATCACAACGGATGTGCAGGATCTTTTCGCGATGAAATCAGAATTTTTGAGGGCTAAAATAGAAGAAATCAAAATAAACAAAAACCTAAAGGACTAAATCGTCAAAAACCAAAAAAAACCTAACCCTCAAATCATTCGCTGCCGCCGCTCGATTCATTTCCCCGCCGCCCCACTACTCGTCTACTCCCCCGGTCGCTTCCGCCTTCTCCGCCGCCCCCGCCCCTCCTCCTCCGCCGCCCTCGCCTTCCCCCGCCCCTCCTCCCCCGCCGCCCCCTCCTCCTCCGCCTCCCCCTCCTTCCCCCGCCACTGCCTTCCTCCGCCGCCCCCTCCTCCCCCGCCCCCGCCTTTCCCCGCCGCCACCCTCCTCCCCCAATGCCCATCCTCCGCCGCCCCCCTCCTTCCCCGGTCGCCCCTTCTCCCCCGGCACCCTCTCCTTCCCCCTCCTCCCCTGGCTCCAAGCGACGGCGGCGACGACCTCGACTACCCACTAGCGGCGGATGGCCGGGCGGCGACTTGGGCGCCGACGACGAGTTCGTCATCGCGCGGGATGCGGGATGCTGCGGCGGTGCGGCCGTCGTCCACTCGTGCTCCGGTGACCGGTGTGCCTCCTTCCCCTCTATTCTCTCCTCTGCTCTGTGATGGTTGTGGTTGTGGGGATTGGGATGTCGACGGGAGGGGGACTGGGGGAGGCCTCCGCCGTGCCTCCCGTGCGTATGCTCTGTGATGGTTGTGGTAGAGGCCGTGGCATCCTCCGCCGTGCCCGCCGTGCTGGCTGTGCCCACCGTGCCGGCCGTGCTGGCTGTGCCCACCGTGCCGGCCGTGCCCGCCGTGCTGGCTGTGCCCACCGTGCCGGCCGAGCCCGCCGTGCCGTGCCGGCCCGAGCACGGCACGAATCGCCGTGCCGCCCACCGGGCCGGTTTTCCAGGCCCAGCATGGCCTGCCGTTCGTGCCGGGCCGGCACGGCACGCCACGTGTCGGGCCGTGCTTGGGCCTTGCCGGGCCGCCCGTGCTTCGGGCTGGCCCAAAAAAGCACGGCCCAAGTCCCAGCTCTAGGGGAGGGTGACGGCTATGCGAAGCGAGATGCAGTGAAGTTCGAGGCGAGGAGGAAGGTGCGACGTGGAGCCGTGGATGAGTGAAGCGGCAACGTTATTGATGGCGCGGAGGCTGAGAGCGGAAGGGAGCGAGGGGCGGAGGTGCTAGGAAGGAGGGGACCGCGGTTGGCGCCGGGCCGCCGGCAGCTCGCCGGCGTGGCCATCCAGCAAGCGACCGCGATGGACGAGGGATAAGTGGAAGACGAGGAGCAGCAGAGCGGCGGAGGAGCGTCGGCGACCTCCCGGAGGCGAAGACTGCTGGAAATCAGGCGAGATCGGTGTAAATTCTAGAACACGAGAGGGAAATTTGCGCCACACAACAACTTTGACTTTTCTGTTTTCCTCTTTTTTTGGCATCTAGAGATTACATTTAGATTAGCCTACAATTAGACCTACGCCATGGTTATCCTTTTGCCGTGCCATCCCACAACAGATCACCATAGCGACCTAAACTGCGCCAAACCCAGCGCTACACATGCAACCGACGCACACGACGCCATGCAAACTAAGGGCCTGTTTAGCAGAACACTACTCTTAACTTCTCTTTTAAATCCAAGTGTCATCAACATGATGTTCAACTTGGAGTTCCACAATACTACAGACGGTGTTATCACAAATGGTTCAAAACAGTGATCACAGATAGTTTCTGAATTGTCTGCGTTTATGTGTCAGTGATAATAGCTGGTTATCACAAACAGCTCCCACACTGTCTGTGATAACTTACAACACAGATGGTTTTTAGAAAAACCATATGTGATACACGACTATCACAGACGGTTTTTGTTATTAGCTGTCTGTGATATGAACGATATCACAGACGGTTATTGTTACTAACCGTTTGTGATATGGCTAATATCACAGATGGTTCGGTGTTCCAAACCATCTGTGATATACACCATATCACAGACAGTTAATAACAAAAACCGTCCGTGATATGTGCATATCACAAACGGTTGTGTTCCGAACTGTCTGTGATATATATATATATATATATATATATATATATATATATATATATATATATATATATATATATATATATATATATATATATATATATATATATATTTCAATAGCTATTTTATGTGCTTTTTCGGCTAGCTTTAGAATATGCTAGCCATGCCATCCGAAAATAAGTAAGATCACGTATATATAGCATAGGACAATCATTACATAAATTACACAGATGAATGAAACAACACAAGCAGATCACATATATAGCATGATAATCGTTACACAGATCTCACAAATAAATTTAATTGAATGAATTGTTTGATTAAGCATAATTGAGTGATTACAATTGAATCCAATGTTTCAACATCATATATCTAATCACCATTGCCAAAGTGGAATTCTCCAGTCTTATTTATGACCTCTGCTAGCAAGAATTAGGAGAGATTTCCTCAAATTTTGACGAGTTTGTGAAGATCAAATGCACTTTCGTCAAAGTCCACCCGCTACGCTAGGAGCAATGTTAAGTCATTAATTAGCATGTGTGTGTATACATATATATAATCAGAAAATAATAATTATTGGAAGGTTGATAAACATCTGGATCATTCGTCTTAGTGTTCATGATTTCCTTCATATGGCGGCAAACGTAGAATCGACATACGTTGCCCTGTATCTGCTGGTGGTACTACAAAAATAGAATTACATACATAGGTATTGTCAATTCTAGAGGCATTATAACAAAATGTGATATAGGATTGTTGTGTTGTAGCGGGTACTAGAAATTACGTCCTGTGTCGTAGCGTGTCACTGGATTCCTTGTGTCTCCCTCCCTGGGCAATATAAGCAGTAAATGACCTACGTGATTCGAAAAAACTTAGCCTCGGCCATTGCAAACGAAGGAAATATTACAATAGAGTTATGTATGGAGGAAATGAGTTTACCTGTTAATTTCTTGTTGCACACGAGTGAAGTTGTGGTTGCTCCTAAGTAGAAAATCAAGATATATTACCTTGCTCCACTTTGGTACAATCACAATCAGAATCCAGCAAGACCTAGTCATGTATGTCGCAATAGTGATTAATCCTAAGTTCATGTTGCGTATAAAATACAAATAAAATTTGTGTGGCAACTAGTGAAGCATATACCCTTGGTTGAAGGGTACCATGATGTACTCCTTGTCATTGTGAGCAATCAATCCACTTGTTGTGTAATCTTGGATGAATGATGCATTTTCATTGATGGATTGCTCAGAGACCAAGTGTGGGTCGAGGAAACTCACAGGTTGTCTCCATCACCGGACTTGTTGGATCATGTATCTATACATAAGCAAAAATTAATGGCATTTATCGGTATAATGTGAATGTAGAACTTCATTGTACAGTACACTTACAGTATCTAGCATCGTAGAAGTGAGGCGTCGAGTTCGTCGAGGTTGAATAGTAAGAATAAGTCTTCAAAGGTCACGACGAAGTAGCTCGAGTCATGGAGAAAATGCACATCCGTATATCTCACAATGAATCCACTGTGCCGGTTTGGCTTCATGTTGGACCTCTACATGTATCAGGTATGCAATGTACTGCAAACCAGACCAAACCGGGGTAATTGTGACTCGGGGACCAAGGACACTCCGAGAATGAACTTCCATTGCTCGAGACGCGCCTTAATCTTCTTCAGTTGGGTCTTAGAGCCTCGCTTATGATACATTTTCTACGGCATCTCCACGAGAGATGATGCAACAGACTTTAGAACCAGAGCTTGAGGTGGAGCTACTGGAGTCGATGTGACAGGTCTAGGGCGATGTCCCTCTTGGGCCACTAGATGTGGAGATTGTGGCATGGATGAGTTGTGGGCGATGTCCTTCTTGGGCCACTAGATGAATGTATGGACGGCATCCCCTAATGTCATAATCTCTTCATTTGGGGCTTCTCAAGAGGGACAGTCCTAAAAACATCATTAATCATATCCACCTGAACCTTCACAAAACCGGTCTCTACTTGTACACCGTGCGCCAACGTCCCTGACAGCCATGGATATGCCATCCCCTGCCCAGCGTTAATGGAAATGGAGCCAACAAGCCTGACTCTGAGAATGCAAGGCGTGGTCTCCTACATAATAATACAAGATGAGGTAAAGCGTCCACCAGGGAGATCTATCTATATGTAGCATTCTAAAGAGGTACATTACCTTGATGTCGTTGATAGGTAAGTGGGCATCACTATGTTCAGTAATTGGCGTGGACGCACAGCTACTTCGATGTTGAGGGGGACTAGATATCGCATTAACAGGGGTGAGTTGCGATTGGTTGTAGACTTGTCTCAGGTTTTCCTTCAATGAATCTATCTCTCCTTGAAGTGAGGCAATCTTCTCTTGAAGTGAGGCAATCTTCTCTTGAAGTGAGGCAGATAACTGTTCTTCAAGTTGTACACGAAGCTCCTATTTTATTTGTTTATTGCGATAAGCCTTGGATCTCTTCCTACTCCTATTTATCTCAGAGTCATTCGGGAATCCGTGCCTCCAAGATACGTAAACCCCCAAGCTTGCGTGCGACCTGGGTACTCCTTGTTTCCCAGGGCCTATAATAGTATATCTCTCTCCCTGTATTCTTGAAAGGAGCCTTAGGAAGATTTGGTAGTCAATAATTGCTGCAAGAGGCAATCATGTTATTTTTGAACCCATGAAATTCAAGAGGTATTAACAACTATGTAGTTTAACATATCTTACCAGGCATTGGGACATTTTCTCGTCTACGGGGTTTTTGAAAGAGGAGACATCTGAAGACGTGGTTGATGACCTCGCTCTTAACCAGTTTCGAGCGCGCTCGTTTGCGATCTTGGCAAATGGCGGGGGGACCTCCGATCGAATTGCAACCTCATCCTGCATCCTCCACTGCGGGATTTTACTCGCACACCCAACGGTGCCGAGTCTGTCAGGGTGATTGTTTTGTGATTGGAGAGTCTTGTGCGCGGCATTTTGTTGTTCAAATTCGGTTGTTGTCTTCATTTGCACAAAGGCCTCCCATGTTTCTGGCGATACAAAAGGATACCTTCTGAATGATGTGAGATCCTTAGCCACGTACTATGTGACAAGAGTGCTCTTAAAGTTCTTCCATGCTTTTCCCATTGCGAGGAGTGCGTGCCGTTGCATGAGTCCCTGTACTTCTGCTAGGATCTTGAACGAATTTGTTATTCCCCCCGCAGTTGATTTTTCTAATCCTTTGCCAAATCTTTCCAGCTTATAATGGGGATCTGTTGCCTTCCAATTATCCTGCAGGTAGTCCGAAATACTTCTATTACTTTCTTCAGTTGCAGAGGGAACCCATTCGGAGAGACCATCGTGATGGTCATTCAGCCTTCTGGCCTTTTCAATCACTACTACAAATGTGCTTATCTATGACGATTACCTTGTGACGTTTATGAATTTCGTCATGAAACTTGAACTTTCAATGACGAAATTTGTAGCTTCGTCATAGGTGATGTGTGACGGAGCCCAGGCACTAAAAATAATGATGAAAAGCAAAGAAGCGTCACAAAACAACAAAACAAATTCGTCACAGATATAATGCACCCTTCTGCACACACCCACGTCCCACATGCACCACGTGGGTCCCACCTACACATGGCTCGATGGGTCCCACATGCGGTCCCACCAACCTCGTGGTCCCTCCACCACGTGGCGCAGCGTGGCCCACACCGGCACCGGTCCCACCAACACGTGGCCCCTCAAGCTCTGGGTCCCACATGCGGTCCCACCAACCTCGTGGTCCCCCCACCACGTGGCGCAGCGTGGCCCACACCGGCACCATAATCAAAACAATCGAAATCATCTGAGCCCGGCGGCGGCGGAGGTAGTTCGGCGGCGCGGAGGCAACTCGGCTGCGGCGGAGGCAGTTTCTGCGGCGGCGGACCCGGCGGCGCACCGGTGGCATGGGACTCGGCGCCTTTGGACCTGGCGGCGCACCGGCGGCGGCGGACCCAGCGGTGTAGGCAGCTCGGTGGTGGACCCGGCCCCCGTTTCCTGCCGACAGCCGACCCGACGCGGCGACGCAGAGGTGGAGAACGGGAGAAGCCTGAAGCCCTGAACCCTAATCGGCGTTTGGCGAGACCGCGAGACGGAAGCTCGGCGCTGAGCCACCGACCGCGCCTCCGGCCCGCCGCGGCGCCGCCCGCATCGATCTGGGCTCCGCTTCGGTGCTCCAGCCCTCCGCGCCGCCGGTCCGCTCCGGCGCTTCGCCCCTCGCCCCCTCCGCTTCGCCGCCCCTCGCCCCCTCGGCGCCCCGCTCCGGCGCTCCGCAGCTCCGCTCCGCGCTACCACGCCTTTGCGGCTCCGCCAGTCACCCAGTCGGCCCTGGCCAGACGGCCAGTGAGTACTTAAGCACTACAATCTATTCCTCATACTGGCAAGCGCAATTCATATATGTTTCTATTTGTTGTATCTTGTATGATAAATAGCAAATCTGAGCAGAGAAATGTTTTCACCTTATGCACATCTGCAATTTCCAGTTGAGAAAACAACTTGTTGCTCTAGCTTGATGTGACACTAGATTTTAAAGGCACTGCAGTGATAAACAGTCTACTAATGAGTTATATGTAGTTTTTGTGTTTACAAATTCTACTTGATAGAATGATGCAGAATTTGCGGTGGATCTTTCTTGTTGAGACTGTTAAGTTCTAGATACTTGTTCTGTTAACAGCTATCAGCGTCGCCGTTTTATTGTAGTATTGGTTGCATGATAACTTTTTTGGTTTTGCTGGTCATGCAATGCTTTAAGGTTGCGGGACCTGATATGTGTACTCTTATGATTTACTACTGTAGATCTTTATGTTTTGTACTGCAAAATATTTTTACAACTTCGAACACCCATTCCAAAATTCCTGCGTCCGCCACTGCTTTTGGGAAATTTGTTCAAACAGATGGATAGAAGTTGGATTCATGGGAGACAGTTCACACCTGCATATATCACTGGAGTTCAACAATTCATGCAATTTGTTAGTGAAAGATACCCCGAAGACAGCCATATACTTTGTCCGTGCCGCAAATGTCTTAATCAAACTTTACGGCCTCAGCAAGAGGTGGATGACCACATACACATTTATGGAATGTCAGCTGCATACACCAGGTGGATTCATCATGGAGAGTCGGCAGATGATGAAGTAGTTGAGTATTTAGAGCAGGAGGTGGATGGATTTGATCATGATGAAGGGATACATGTGGATGTGGCGGATGATGATTATGATGAGGATAACAGAGTACCAGAGATGATAGGAGATTTGTACGCAGCGGTAGAGGCAGATGGAGAACAGCCAAGGTTTGCAAGAGTCCTTGAAGATTCGAAGCGGTCACTTGGCCCGGGATCTAGCCATTCAAAATTCTCTTTTCTGGTGAGGTTACTGTATATCAAGTCTCGTTATCGAATCAGCAATACAGCTTTTTCCGTAATGATGAAGTTGTTGTCCTCAGCATTCCCTCAGTGTGAATTTCCAAGATCATATGATGATGCCAAGAAATATCTTCGTGAATTGGGCCTTGGATACGATAACATCCATGTGTGCAAGAACAATTGTGTGTTGTTTCGGAAGGATTATGCCAAGGTGGATGTGTGCCCAGTATGCAAGGAATCTAGATGGCAAGATGTTAATGGGAGCAAGCGGGTTGCACATAAGGTTTTGAGGCATTTTCCACTTATACCAAGGTTGAAGAGGATTTTTGCTTCAAAACGAACATCTGAGGAAACACAATGGCACAAGAAAGTGAGGACGCCAGTCGACAATGTAATGAGCCATCCAACTGATGGGGAGGCATGGAAGGACTTTGACAGCAGGTATCCAAATTTTGCAGCTGATTCGAGGAACTTGAGGCTTGCCTTAGCTACAGATGGATTCAATCCATTTGGCAACATGAGTACCCAATATAGCATGTGGCCTGTGCTCCTGACACCTTTAAATCTCCCACCATGGGAATGCGTGAATCCAGCAAACTGCTTTATGTCTTTACTCATCCCAGGTCCATCATCTCCAGGAAAGGATTTTGATTTGTTCCTTGAGCCCCTAATAGAAGAACTGCTCGATTCTGGCAGGGTGTCGATACCTATGATGCATGTACTGGTAACAAGTTCAAGCTTCGTGCTGCCGTGTTGTGGTGTATACATGATTATCCAGCGTTGAGCACCTTATCAGGGCGAACAACAAAAGGCTATTATGCATGTATTCATTGTGACAAGAATCCGTTGTCTCGGGCAATAAGGAATAAGTTATGTTACATTGGACATCGTCGATACCTTCCAAGGACACATGCTTGGCGGAGAAGCTTGGCTTTTGACGGACAGCGCGAAAACAAAGTTGAGCCAGGTAAGTTCACTATAGAGGAGGTCCAAGAGGAGCTAGAGAAGGTGAAAGATGTTAGGCCAGGGAAGCATCCTGCAACTAAGAAAAGGAAGCGTAACGAAGGTCCAGTGATTTTTAGCCGCAAAGTTGGGTTGTGGAGATTGCCATATTGGAAATATTTGAAGCTTCCACATAATCTTGATGTGATGCACATAGAGAAAAACATATGTGAAAACCTTCTTGGCACATTACTCAATGTCGACGGCAAGACCAAGGACACAACCAATGCTAGGCTAGATTTACATGATATGGGCATAAGACCTGAATTGCACTTACAGCAGGATGGCAACTCAGTCACTGTTCCACATGCTTGGTATGTCATGAAGAAGGATCAGAGAATCGAGTTTTGCAAGTTCCTCAAAGGTATCAAGTTTCCTGATGGATATGCAGCGAACCTAGCAAGATTCATAAGTGCAGATTCTTCCAAGGTGCAGGGGAAGCTGAAAACACATTCTTGCCATATACTCCTGCAAAGAATCATACCTGCAGGCCTAAGAGGACTTATCAGCAAGGATGTATATGAAGCAGTTGCAGAGCTCGGGAAGTTCTTCAGGGAATTGTGCAGTAGAAATCTAAGGATAGATGTTGTGAAGCGGCTGAAAGCAGAAATCCCATTGATCCTAAGCAAGCTTGAGAAAATTTTTCCTCCGGCCTTCTTTGATGTCATGGTGCACTTGGCTGTCCATCTTCCTGATGAGGCACTGCTTAGAGGTCCTGTTCAGTATGGATGGATGTACCCAATAGAAAGGCGACTAGGCACTTTGAAGAATTTTGTAAGGAACAGGGCTAGGCCGGAAGGATCAATTGCTGAGGCTTATGTTGCAAGTGACACGCTGACTTTTTGTTCAAGGTACATGGAGGATGTTGACACTAGATTTAACCAGGATGATGGTAGTGGAGGTGATGGTCCATTGTTTGATGACACCTCTGTTTTTATGCATGGTGTTACTCTTGTTGGATCTAATAGGGTACAATACATTGATGATGGTGTCATGGACAAGTTAGTTTGGTATGTGCTAAATAACTGTGAAGAAGTTGAGCCATATTTGGAGTAAGTATCATTTAGTTTTTTTGGAATTATTGTGTGTTTTATTACAAATTTATCAAATTATTTCTTATGAATAAAGTTTGTCTTGCAGCGTCTACAAGGAAGAGCTACTAAAGGAAGGTGCACATGATGTTGATAAAAGGCTTGAACAAGGATTTCCAAAATGGTTTAGGAGACATGTAAGTCACTAGACCTTGTGTTTTCAGCTTTCATAAATGGTTTAGGAGCCATATATAATTGGTGATCTGAGTACTTTTATTGCACCCCAGATTGTGAAGCTATGGGTGGAGAAGCCAGAAGAGGTTAGTGAAGGATTGTATGCACTTTCATGTGGCCCAGATCTCCGAGTCAAGACCTGTGCAGCTTGCATTGTTAATGGAGTGCGGTATAGCACTATGGACCGTGAGAAGTACCTACAGACACAAAATAGTGGTGTAATGACCGAAGGTACACATGATGGGGAAAACATTGATTTTTATGGTGTCCTTAAGGAGATAATTGAGTTGCAATATAACTCCAATTTTGAAGCACGTCGGTCTGTGGTTCTATTTCGATGCGATTGGTACAACCAAGGTGGCAAGACAAGAGGCATTCGAGATGACGGGCATTTCAAATCCATCAATGTGCAGTCATTATGGTACAAGACTGACCCTTTCATCTTGGCAACTCAATCGAGAAAGATATTTTACTTGCAAGACACATCTTTAGGCAAAGAATGGCGAGTTGTGCAAAAATTTGAACATAGGAATATTTATGATGTGGCTGAAAAAGATGAACCCAGTCATGATGTGCATCAGGATGATCATTGTTCTGATACTGAGCATGAAGTGCAAGAAGGTGATGTTCATGAGGTTACGCACAATCTTCAGGGTGGAGAAGCCACTATACTTGAAGCTAATTTAGTAGACCTCATAAGAAGCAAGAAGCAAGCTACAATTCCTGAAGATAGTGAGGATGAGGATGAAGATGAAACTGTACTGCAATACTGTAGTGATGGTGGCAATGAGAACAATGATGACATGTGCCTAGACGACGACGATGAAGATGATGATTTCTAGGATACGCAAGGTACATACTTATTCCTCTTTAGTTGGTTTTCTGCCAATAATATTTGTGCGTTGTCATTTATATTATTGCCAAATGTTACTTACATATGCTCCATTTGAGCTGCAGGTTAATCCACATGGCTTCACCCGAAAACTGAAGCTAGTTGACCTCTTGAGTGTGCCAGCATTGGATGCACATGTTAATCCACATATGCTCCATTTTGGACGGTGCAATTGCCCTACACTCCTACTTACATTGCTGTACTTGATACAGGTATACAAGAGGCTAGTTGACCTCTTGAATGTGCCAGCATTGGATGCACAGGCTGCTGCTGTTAGCGCACTATACAACATGTCAGTTAGCGCACTATAAATTTGTGCTCAAGCTGCTGCTGCTATACAACATGTCAGTTAGCGCACAGGCTGCTGCTGCTGTTTAATAAAAATTTGTGCTCAGCATTACAGAGGTTGCAGTTGTTACATTTGCCTTGCATCCTACTCTATACCTGTACTCAATAGAGGCTCCCTGTTCAGAACAAATTGACTGAAACTCAGCAACTTCGCCAAAAGCATTGTATACATATCTCATCAGATTCTATCCTAAAGCATGTTCTCAGTTTCTACTGTTAATTCTTGTTTGTGACATACCAGCTGCATTCGGCTACTTATTTGTTATCGATGCTTATCAATTGAATTGAATTGACATACCAACTGCATTGTATACATATCTCATCAGATTCTAAAAGGAATTTTGAAACAAAACCGAAATCAAAAAATCAAAATTGAGTTGAAATTTCCGTTTCAGATTTGGTTTCTTGCTTCCTCAGCCTATTCCGCACAAATCTCAACGCAAATCATCCTTTGATCCTTGCCATTGTTGCCTTGAACGGAGGAGATCGCGTAGTTACTGTGCTCGGTCTGAAAATATTGCCGCCGCCAGCTCCCGTTCTTTCTCGCGCCTGCGTGCCCTGCCAGTGGACCGCGCTGCAGAGCCACCTTAAGAGAATAAATTGCCCTATAGTGGTAGGCAAAGCCTCCCCGCTCACTTGGCTATCAGCGCTAACTCTCCTCCCTCCCCCGTTCCCTCGGCCGCGCGCGTTCGAGCCCCCGGCTCCGCAGCGCGCCGAGGTCGAACATTTCTTTTATTTCTACCTGACAGGTGGGCCCCACCTGTCAGCCTCTGTAACCAGAGCGACGCTGACCGCTGGGCCCCACTGAAACAGAAAACTTTGACCAATCATAACTTCTACATTTTAGCTCCAAATTGAATGAAACAAATTTGTAAATTCATCTAAATTCAAGATCTGTCTAATGGGACCGAAACCATAATTTTTTGAGTTCATGTGAATTTTTGGAGATGATTTGTGTTGTTTGATAACTTCTTGTCCAAACTTTCGCGCAACGTAATATAGCTTACTAGTCGACACTTTGATCATATTGAACCCAATATTGCAAAATTACTTTCTTTCAAATTACCAACATGCATGCTATTATTTCACGTGATATGCTATGTTCAAATTCAGAATGTTAGTTATACCTTGCTATATAAATCTACATACACTATTCTTCTTGCCCTACATTGGTTATGTGAGCCTTGTCACCCTAGTGAAACTATAACATTAAGACTTTTCAAATTAAGTCCCTATTGATATGCTCTGCTTAGAAATATTAGATGCTTGGGGTATCATCGATACTCCAACTACTCTGTCTTGAACAGAAAGAACTGTTTTGGGAGGATGTGATGGGAACATGGTGGATTTTCGAGAATAAATGTATGTTACCAAAAACTCTCAAAACATGCTTATTTATCTGGGCGGATGGATCGGGGGTATGGTGCAGGGGTGCACGAGAGTGTGGTTTGTGGTAGAACCCCCAGTCACTTGCCTGTGGTATTGGTTCTACTTTTGTTGATATTTCCGCTGATTTTATTGTAATATAACTTATGGCCTGTGTGGCCCTTATAAGGACCATTTCCCCGTCGGGATGTAAGACAATTATGGTTTGTCATTTAATGGACTTATGCGATGTATGTAAATGATTCAGCAATGTTCCTGTGTGCACTACCTACTGCTGGAAATACTGCTGATGGTGGCAATTTATAAGTAGTTTGTGTACTTACAACTCTCCTACTACATTGTTCAGGTGTAGTAGTACGAGTAGTAAGTACTACTACTGTACTACTACTTAATACTTGGTTCAAGATGACACTTACTACTACTACTACTACTACTACCACCACTACCACGAATTAGATTGAGTACTTTACCAACTATAACATGTAAGAACGAAAGTGGCATTTATTTGAAATAAGTATCCTACAATTTTGAATATCTTACTATCACTTCTAAAATGCAGATTTAGAGAAGCTCGTTTAAATCCCATGTACTGGTTAAAATTGTTGATTTTTAGAAAGTGGTTTAATTTGCAGGGCCAAAAAATCCAAAATTTAATTTGGATATTTTGAAAAAGTGGGTTAAATTGCAGGGCCATATAATATAAAATTTAAATTGGACATTTTGAAAAAAATCCGGGAAGTGATTTCAATTGTACAAACTCCCTAATTAAAAATCTAAAAATTGCCCCCACCCCTCTGTATTCAAGGGCGCTAAAAAAATTTCAGGGGCGCCATTTTCCCGAGCGCGGTTTATATTCGGGCGCCAAAAAAAAACTTCCAACCCATTTATCCACCTCCCCCTCTCTCGTCGCCCCTCCACCTCTCTCTCTGGCCCCATCCACCTCTCTCTCGCCCCCACCGAACCCTAGCCGCCGCCGCCGGGGCACCACCGCCGGCGCAGGAGCTGCTTCCTCGCTGACGACATTCGCCGCCACCCCCCTCTCTCGTCGCCCCTCCACCTCTCTCTCTGGCCCCATCCACCTCTCTCTCGCCCCCACCGAACCCTAGCCGCCGTCGCCGGGGCACCACCGCCGGCGCAGGAGCTGCTTCCTCGCTGACGACATTCGCCGCCACCCCCCCTCTCTCGTCGCCCCGTACCCCTCTCTCTCGCCCCCATGAAACCCTAGCCGCCGCGCCGGATTCGGGTCTACACCGACGTCTGCCGCTGCATCGAGTCTACTTCCCCACCGCCGACCGTCGTCACATGGATCTGGTTCCCCTTCGACGTCCTTCACCGCACCGGGCCTGCTTCCCCTTCCACGACCACCGACGACGACCACCGGTTCTACTTCCCCTTCTACGACCACCGCCGCCGACGAGTACCGCAGCGTAGCCACAACCGCGATGGTGGCAACAAGGGGACAAGGTAGGAAACGATCTGGACAACCGCCATCACAAGATAAGCAAAACTCTTCTCTATTTTCTCTGTGCATGTAGTATGTTGTTTGTTCAAGTAGTAGTTGTCTGTGCAACTGTTCTGTTGTTGCATTTTCATGTGTATTAGTCTGTTGTACCTTTTTGTTGCTCTGAAATAGTCCCTGAACATATCTTAGCAGGTAGATGCAACATTTAATATTATCTGTGGAAGTAGTCATACCTAGCTTGCAAGTAGTAGTAGCTCTTACCTCTTACCTAGCTTGCAAGTAGTAGTAGCTTTTAGCTTTTAGTTCACTCCCTATTTTTTCTAATAGTTACAATTTGGCTGTTCCTGTAAGAACCTCCGCAAACTGAATACGAAAGAAGCCGGGATAAACAAGTGTTGAAGAATTTAAGGAAGTTGCAAGAACTTGGGATCAATGATCTAGCTTCCTCTTTTAATAAATCGTGTACACAACCTGCAAGAACGAAGGGGAAAAAATCAGCAAACAAGAAATCAAATTCTGAATATTCTGACTCATCGGAGTATCTCCTTGAAGATGATGTTCAAGGAGATAGTGATGATGATGACACTGAATCTTTTGAGCAGCCACAACCCCTCGCAATCGAGGTGCTTCTTCTATCTTGTGTGGGGAGGGAGGATATTTGCATTGCATTTTTATGTTGTTTCCTGCATATCTGTTCTTTAATATATGCTCTTGCTTATAGATGCAGCTCACTAACAAGTTGTTTTTTTATCAGTTTCCTCAAGGAACTAGACGGAAAACCCTCTGTACTAAGAGGAAGAAGAAAAATCCCAACATGGCGCCAGGAGTCAGGCAACCAAAGAGAGTGAGGGCAGTTCAACGAGCAGAGCAGATAACTCCTGGGGTCTCAACAAGAGCATACAAAAGGCAACTAACTTCACAGAGACATGTGCAAGATGAAGAGTTGCCTCAAGATGGTGATGCTGGTGTTGAAGACAATGATGCTAGTGTTGAAGACAATGTACCTGGTGGTGAAGACAATGTAGCTGCTGGTGAAGACAATGTAGCTGGTGGTGAAGACCAGACTGGGGATCAAACCCAATCCACTGAAGGCAAGTTATAGTTTCTTTGACATTCAAATATGACATCACTTTTGCTGTTTTGCATGAAACTTAACCATCTAAATAAAAATTCTATTCTGTAGCTCCCGCACAGCGACCCCCAAGGAGACCTAGGCCACCAACCAAGGGAATACTGCTGGAAAGGATGACAAGATCTATGGGAAGGAGAATGCCCATAGCTGTTGCTGAAGGCAAAAAAAGGCCACAAGAACCTGTTCAAGCTGCCAAGTTCGCATCAGAGGCTGGTGTCATCATTCGAGATAAGATTCCTGTCCTAACTCATTGGAAAGAGTACAAGAAAGAGGAACAATATTACAAAGACTTTGTGGGAAAGCTATCTGTAAGTGCATTACTCTTTCTATGCTACACTATGATATCACATGACCTGAATTGACTCACTAATGATGCAAATTTCATATCACTAGGGGTGATTGGCCATTAACATAAAACACAAGCCAACAGAGGAAGCATGCACCGATGTATTGCGGTCGGGGGTGCGACAAATGCGTTATCGGCTGAAGCAGAAATACTTCAATGGTGTACCTGCAAATGAGATTAGGACTACTTCTCCTGTTGCTAGTATGACTGATCCAAAGAACATGGTATGGGTATCTTATCATAGATTCTTCTTTCATATTCAGTTTGCAGAGGCTCTTCTCATTGTAAACATATGATCTTATCTAACAAGTTCCTTCTCTTGTAGCAATCATGTGAAAAGAACAAGCAGAATCGCAGTAATGTCAAGTATCATCAAGCTACGGGTTCTCGCAGCTATGTCGCACACTTACATGCATATGTAAGTAAAGATTACCTTGTACTATACCTATTTATTTCATCCAAAAAATTCTTTTGTATTTGTCTGACAGAACTTTGCTGTAAATGATTACCTACCTAACAGAAGGAGAAGAGGAACAATGCAGAACCGAGCACACAACAAATTGAAGAACTTGATGCGGTGGAGGCCTTCAAGACCTGCCATACCAGCTCCAAACATGGTCTGAGTGAACTGGCAAGAGAAGCAGTTGTAAGTCCCTACATCTGTTTCCTTGTGCCTTTAAGATGCTTGTGCTGTTTCCAACATGAAATCATGGGTGCCACTGAATTCGGTGGACCCAGCCCCAAATAATGCCAATAGGTCATCACTGACCCTGATTTTCTCTTATGTTTTTTGTGTGTGTGGTTTACATCGATAGTTGGGATCTTGGTTTTGCAATAATCTACTGGATTTAATTTAAAATGGATCATTGCCAGTCATTTGTAAGAGAAAAAAATTAAGAAAGAAGTTCGCTAAAACACAGTTGTCCTCTTGAAATTGACTCATCACATGTATGTTCTAGACTGCAAGTTACCTACTTGTGCATGGCACAATTATGCATAACTGCAGCATGCATTTATATAACTAACGGACTTGATGGTGCTTCCCTTGAGAAACAGAATATCAGATTTTTAATCCCTTTGATCATACCAAAAATGTAAATTATTCTATATCATTTGTATTTTGTATTGCTGGCCCATCATAAGATCACTTGGCCAGCTGGCCCCTCTAAGTTCCTAAGTTAGCACCTCCGAAAATAGGTGAAACAATATCTCATGATCCTAGAGATATTACAATCAACATGGCATGGCATAAAAGGAATTCATGTATACCAGTACCTGTTCAGCGACAAATATAATCCCCGATTTTGGTGCATCCCTCTCAAGCAATGATAGTAACACATGCAACCTTTCCTTCTTACTGCAGATCACATGTGTGTGACGGGTGTGTGTTGTTGTAACCGGGTTCAGATTCTACATCTGTTTGTTATTCATCTGAACATCTGTTTGTCTTTAAACCCCTGACCAAATCATTAAACCCCTGACACCATAATCAAAACCATACATCTGTTGTAACCGGGTTCAGACCATAATCAGATGTATAAGTCTAGATATGAGCTGGTCTAGGATTTAATTTTGTTTAGCATGCCAAGAATAATCTTTGTAAGGTTGTTAAGCTTTTTGAACCTGGAAAATTCGAGGTAGAATCTGAACCAAAGCAAAATATCTGAACCCGGTTACAACTGTTTGTCTTTCAGTAAGCTCATATCTAGACTTATACATCTTTCAGTAAACTCATAATCTGAACCAAATCATTAAACCCCTGACACCATAATCAAAACCATACATCTGTTTGTCTTTCAGTAAGCTCATATCTAGACTTCTTGACAGTGATTCATCTGTTTGCTATTTCTCATGTCTGTGCAACTAATGATTGTTCCTGGGACATTTTCAGTCTGAAATGGAAGCTTTGAGGGCAGAACCTGCTGCTGAAGGTGAGACACCAGTTACCAGTGCACAGGTGGTCTCCAAGGTGCTCTCCCAGAACAGCAACAACAACACTTTCTTGAAGAATGTTGGAATCAAAACGGCCGCCCCCTCAAAATCATCTTCATCGAATGAAAGCGAGCTTCAGGAAGAACTAGCAGCTGAAAAACAAGCTTCGGCTGCTCTACAAGGAGAACTCGAGGACCTCAAGAAGAAAAGCGAAGAAGCTGAGGAAAAGCTGGCGAGGACCCAAAAGGAGTTGGAGGAGTACAAGAAGCTAACAGAGAAAAATAACCAGGCAATGGAGGAGAACAATGCGCTCCTTCGCCGTATCTTGGCCTTGAACAATGGTAACTCTTCTTAGGCATGTGAGCTGGTGGTGGTTGCTGGTCCTTGCTGGTGGTTGTTTTGTGGTCGAGAACTTAAGTTTATTCTGTGCTGTGAATTTGTTCTGTGAACTGAGTTGGTTCAAGTCTGTGAACTGAGTTGTTTCTGTGAACTAGTTGGAATGTGATGATGACTGAGTTGAGTATTGTTCATTGAGTTGTATGGTCACTGGAATACTGGATCTATTTAGTTATGGAATTGTGGGTCATTTGAATATTTGAAAATTGTGATGTCTGTGATGAAATAACCATATGGGTCTCTGTGACGAATTTGCAAGTGCTTTCTGTGACGAATTTGCAAGTGCTTTCTGTGACGAATTTGCATGTGACGAACTTAAGCCACGTGGTCCAATAAAAAGGAGGCACGTGGGAGAACCAAATCGCGCCAAGCGGTCCAATAAAATCGCGCCACGTGGTCCAGCCACGTCAGCTGCCACGGTAACAGCCACGTTAGCTACCACGTGGACCAGCCACGTCAGCTGCCACGCCATCCGCCACGTGGACAAGCCACGTCAGCCACCACGTGGACCAGTCACGTCAGCCGCCACGCTGGCCTACAGCAGGTGCCGGCTGTTTATGACAAAAAACAGCCCTATCCCTGACAAAAACCGATCGTCATAAAACAGAGTGTGTTTTATGACGGGGACCCTTTCGTCATTGAACAAAAGCAGTTCTATGACGAAAAATATAATTTCGTCGCGGTATGACAAATGTGACGCGCGTTCCATGACGAAATGAATTTCGTCACAAATTCGTCACAAATTATAATCTATGACGAATGTGGCATCTTCAGTGACGACACTGGTTCGTCATTACTGTTCACATCCCTAGTAGTGAATACTCCTTGGCCACACTTAGTTATCCCGATCTTGGGAGTGTGAGACCCAGATGACGACGATAATGACTGTGTGAACATTATCTCTCTTGTAAAAAAATAACTACAGCGAGCTATGGGTGTAAATAAAGTTCTATGAATCAAATTACACACATCAGTGTCTCAAGTTCATTGAACCTGATACACTGGAGTATGTAACTTGCTTCAAGCCCTTTGAAAGTCTATGTGGCATATATTATCGCTACAAGGTCCCTTTGGAACAGTAACATGCCATTCCAAATGGATCTTGTAGCTAACAAGTGAAGCATATATCATGAAGTACTAAAGGTCATAAAATAAATTAGCCAAATAACGAAGATCAGAAAACAAATTAGCCAACTATTGAGATAGACCACAAGATTGACAAATAACAGTAATAGTAAAGATTTAGAGCTCAAGCTTGAATATCCAATTTTAATATTAAATTTTGTATCTAACAAATGAAGTATATATCATGAAGTACTAAATGTCATAAAATAAATTAGCCAACTACTGAAGATCACAAAACAAATTAGTCAACTATTGAGACAGACCACAGGATTGACAAATGATAGTAATAGTAAAAATTTAGAGCTCGAGCATGAATATCCAATTTTAGTATTAGATCTTGTAGTTAACAAGTGAAGCATATATCATGAAGTACTAAATGTCATAAAACAAATTAGCCAACTACTGAAGATCACAAAACAAATCAGCCAACTATTGAGATAGACCACAAGATAGACAAATGAGGGAGAGGCGAATGGCGTTGGGAAGGAGAGGCAGTGGCATGAGGGAGAGGCGGCCGATGTCGGGAATGAGAGACGGCAGCGTGAGGGAGAGTCGATCGGTGTCGAGAGGGAGAGGCGGCCGGCGTCGTGAGGGAGAGGCGGCCGACGTCGGGAGGGAGAGGCGGCATCAGGAGGGAGAGGCGGTCGGTGTCGGGAGGGAGAGGCAGACAGTGACGGGAGGGAGGGGCGGTGTCCGGAGGGAGAGGCTTGCTTCACCGCCTTGTTCTTTCTCGAGCCTGATGCCATCTCTGAATGGAGGTAACTCATCAAATTGATTGTACTCTTCCTCATCCACAGCATTCTCAATCCCGACAATAATTGTTTTTCCCTGAAGAACTACATGGCGCTTCTTATTTGCTGGGTCGGTTATATAAAGTACTTGAACAACTTGCCTCGTGAGTACGAATGGTTCGTCTTCGTATCCTACACATTTGAGGTCCATAGTAGTGACACCGTACTTGTCGACCTTTACACCCCGTGGGAGTTGGACCCAACGACACCGAAACAGAGGAATCTTGAAAATTATGTAGTCAAGCTCCCAAATCTACTCTACAAGCCCATAGTACGAGCTTGGGCCAGCGGTACTGACGTGTGCATCATAGGCATCTATGCGGACTCCTGAGTTCTGCACTGTGCTCTTTCTGTCCTGATCTGTTGTATAACATATATAGCCATTAATGTCGTATCCTTGCCATGTCACAATTATAAATTTTGGCCCTTTTGTCAATAATTGTAGTGTTTCACTTGACGACTATCCAATCAATCACACCTTCAACCATTCGTTGAACTAACGGTTGTGTTGTCTCGTGATCTAAACCTCTGACTGGCCTGCATTCTCTTAGTGTAACATGTCCTTGTGCTCTTCAATATGTGAGGTCACTTCAGTCATGTGTTGTAAAACTATGAAATAGGTTTGAGCATACATATCTCGATTTAGAGTTATTGCTTTCCTTCTGATAGTCACGATACCATCTAGCCTTCCCTCATGATGAGATAGAGGTACACATATCGGTTTGACCTGAGCCATGTAGTTGATGCAGAATTCAATGATCTCTTTGGTTGTATAACCTTCAATGATGCTACCCTCCGGTCGAGTTCGATTGTGTACATAGGACTTGAGAATTCACATGTACCTCTTGAACGGGTACATATGACGTAGCAACACGTAGCTGCATATCTTTATCTCTTTCACAAGGTGGACAATGAAATGGACCATGATATCAAAAAATAATAGAGGAAAATATATCTCTAGATGACATAGAGTTGTCACCACCTCAGTCTGCAGAGCATCTAGTCCATCGGGATCGATGACCTTCTGAGCAATTGCGTTAAAGAAATAACATAGCTTTATGATTGTCACTAGAACCTTGTTCAGCAAAATACTTCTAATTGCAATAGGTAGCATTTGTGTCATTAGCATATGACAGTCATGAGACTTCATACCAATTAATTTCAAATATTCTATGGAAACAAGTTTCTTCACACTGATGGAGTGACCAGACGAAATTTTCACACCATGCAAGGACTAGCACAGTTGAGTTCTCTCGAACTTAGACAGAGTGTACTGAACATTCCTTTGTTTTATCAGGAATGTTCAGTAAGAGACCATTCAAACTGTCACATACATTCTTCTCTACATGCATGACATCGATGCAATTGCGAACTTTTAAGTGCTCCCAATAAGGCAAGTCCCAAAATATTGACCTCTTCGTCCATATGTTCTTCCGACAGGTCCTCAATTTACGTCCCTTTTCAAGCACAACGTTGATATCCTTGACCATATTATAGACCTCTTTCCCGCTAAAAGGCCTTAGTACTGAGTCATCCTCTTTTTTTCCATCAAATTGTTTCTTCATTTTACGGTATAGGTGATACTTTGGATGGAACCTACAGCGACGCATGTACACAGTTTTACACGAGTTGTTCAACCACACACTCTTGGTATAATCTAAGCAGTGCAGATATGCTTTGACTCTTTTTGTACTTAACCCTGACAGGTTACCAAGGGCGGAAATATCATTAATGGTGTAGAACAACATGGCATATAGAGTGAAGTTCTCTCGTTTGTCCGCATCCCATACATGTACCCCTTCGTTCCATAGTATTGCTAGATCTTCCAACAATGGTGCTAGGTACACATCAATATTGTTCCCAGGTTGCTTCAGCCCTTGGATAAGTAGTGACATCAAAATATACTTCCGCTTCATACACAACCAAGGAGAAAGGTTATACATACACAGAGTCACGGGTCAGGTGCTATGTCGGCTGCTCATGTTACCAAAAGGATTCATTTCATCTGTACTCAACCCAAACCTTATATTCCCCGGTTCTACACCGAATTCTATAAACATTTTATCGATGTTCCTCCACTAGGCAGAATTAGCACCATGTCTTATCATTCTGTCTTTCTTACGCTGCTTCGAGTGCCAACGCATCAATCTTACATCCTTGCGGTTTGCAAATAAATGCTTCGAATGGGGAATTACAGGAAGATACCACAATACCTTAGCAGGATGTCCTTACTTCACCTCAATGCCCTTCCCATCATCGGAGTCATGTTTACACTTGTATCGGGATGCTTTGCATACCGGACAAATATGTAAGTTAGCATACTCTTTGCGGTAGAGGATGCAATCATTTGGACATGCATGTATTCTTTCTACTTCTATTCCCAATGGACAAAGAATCTTCTTAGCTTGGTAGGTGGTTCTCGGCAACATATTTTCCTTTGAAAGCATGTTCATTAGGAGACCTAACAATGCCGTGAAACTCTTATTAGACCAACCATTGCTTGCCTTCAATTTTAGCAGTTCTAGAACTGATGACAATCTCATGTATTGTGGCTTGCAGCCTGGGGACAAAGGTTTCTCTAAGTCCTTCATCAACCCCTCAAATTTACCAAACTCATTCTCACTATAGTTCCCTTCTGCATCACGTAGTATCTGATCCAAATTGTCATCCTGCGACCTATCCTCATGATCGAAAGCACAGTCCACAACCGCCATATCGTTGTCTCCCTCGACGATGTCATAACTACCTTCTTGTGTAATCTTCTCTTCGCCTTGACTGGTCCAACATTTGTACCCCTTTCTGAAACCCTTTCGAATCAAGTGAGCTTCGATCTGCAGTGAGTTGCTAAACATCTTTATATTATCATAATCAATGCATGGGTAGTACATATATTCCATCCCTTCTTCAACATATCCAGCTCGGCCGCTCTTCTAAAAGTAGACACGTCATTAATGTACTCTTCACTCACAAGGTTCTTAATGTACATCCAGCTTCGATCCATCTACACTACACATGTAACAAATGGGTATCAAAAATGATTATTAGCGCTACTATAGCAAATTACACTAGCTATACTTAATTACACATGACATCTATATTAGGTAGCTAACTAGCTAGCCATGTATTCATGACACAATAATATTGAGCAAGAATACATTGAAGTAAACTATGAATATTTACTCATTTTGAAATTGAGCAAAGTACCATTATCTTTTTAAACCTAGCTAGCTAGATCTAAACAAAAACCTAGCTATCATCTCTTTCAGTTACAAGGCATATAAGTTATTAGAAGCAATTGAGTACTAACCTCTGATCACTAAGAAGACGTATATAGATCTACAAGTGATATGTTTTCACCAAACTCCCCAAAGCCAGCTGCCTCGCTCCACCGATGTAGCGCAATGGAAATAGATCTATCTCGAGACCATGTACGCCTGGTATTTAATAGCACAGATTATCCCAAACGGTTCTAACCACAAATGGTTTGTGATACGAACATTATCACAGACCGTTCGTATTAATAACCCTCTATGATAATTCACAGATGATTATTCATACAAACCATCCGTGATGTCCACAATATTACAAATGGTTTGTTATAAGAACCGTCTGTGATGTCCACAATATCAGAGATGGTTTTTATATGAACAATCTGTGATGTCTGCAACTTCCACAGACGGTTATTAACACGAATTGTCTGTGATGTCTCAATTATCACAAACGGTTCATGTTAAGAACCGTTTTTGAAAGTTCACAGACGATTATTAACACGATCCGTTTGTGATGTCTCAATTATCATAGACCGTTCGTGTGAATAACTGTCTGTGAAAATATCACAGACGGTTACTAGTATAAAACGTCTATCATAGTTTAAGCACAGACGGTTTCGTATAAACCGTCTATGATGTAACTGTCCAGTATAGCCTCTTTTGTAGTAGTGCCAAGCTCTAGGGGCTTATCACAGAACATACAAGACTTTGTGCAACTTTAGTACCTTGTGCTCACTTCCCTTCTTAATGAAAATTGGACGCTGACTCACGTACACTTCTTCTTCTAGCTCCCTTCGATGCCTTGTTTTTGCACATACTATTTTGCTACTAAACGTGTTTTGTGTTTCACCACCATACCATCTGAGTCCTTCTTCACATTTATAGACCCATTTGAGCCCGATAGCTCATTGTCCTACAGGGAATTAACCAGACTCCATGTTTGATTGTTGCTGATGGAGTCTATCTCCTCCTGCATTGCGCACCACCAACTCTCCTCCTTCTTAGCATCTTGGAAGGTTGCCAGCTCCTCTGCACCCAGCAAGCATAAGCTAAAGTACTCAGGCCAGATCGGCTCTGTGGCATCATACAGGTCATGCAAAGTGCACATCTGCACTAGTGCCTCCCATGGTGAGGCTGACATGGCATCAATCACCGAGGCCGCCATGGGTGTATCTGACGTTGCGCTAGACGCCGAGGCTACTACAATTGTAGCGGGCAATGCCAATGTAGCTACTACCTCTGCATCATCTTCCACTCCTGGTACTATGCCGTGTACCGGGGTGGACGGTGCCTATTGTGCTTCTGGTCTGTTGATGTTCTCGTCGAGACCTGCAGGCTCAGTGTGTTCATGAACCACATGAAACACCTCATCAGACGGGGTCGCCTTTGCTTATTGCAAGGCACTCCAGTCCCACTCCTTCCCCTCCTCAAAGATGATGTCACGCGTTATGCACACCCTCCTAGTAGCAGGATCATACGCACACCCGATGAACACCATTGGGAAGATGTGGTCTGTGAGCTTGCCGATGTGGCTGCCCACCTTCTTTACATGCGCAACGCACCCAAAGGTGCGAAGATGGTGTACCGTCGGCTTCCGCTTGCACCAGGCTTCGTACGGCATCATGCCAACCACGCTCTTGGTTAGCACATGGTTCAAGATGTACATCGTGGTCATCACCCCTAGAACTTACTGGGCATGTTCATGCTTTTCAACATGCTGTGCACCATTGTGACAACCGTCTGGTTTCTTTACTCGACTACCCCATTTTGTTAGGGAGAGTATAGGGCAGTCAAGTATCTTCTGATGCCCATCTCCTCACAATAGGTGATGAACTCATTCAACTTGAATTCACGTCCCTGATCCATGTGAAGTGCTTTCAACTTTATATCCACTTCAACCTCAGGTGCTACCTTGATCTTCTTGAAGGTTTGAAAAGCTTCATCCTTGAATTTCAATAATACAATCCACATATATCTACTGTAATAATCAACTATCAGTAGAATGTACTTTTTACTGGCCAAGGTTGGGGGCAAGATAGGCCTGCACAAGTCACCATGCACGAGCTCCAGTACCTTGCTTGCCCTAAACTTCACCTTCTGAGGGAACGGTGCATGACATTGTTTGCCGATGAGGCAGCCGTCGCACAGTTGCCCCACATGGTTCACAAGTGGGAGGCATTCGACTTGGCATTCCTGGCCTAGTTTTTGCAGCACCTAAAAATCCAGATGCCCATAGAGCGTGTATCTCCATGTATCATCATCAAGATGTACCATCAAGCACAGTGGCTGCACGTGGTCAAGATTGAGAATGTATAATCTATTCATCGCTCTATTGACCTGATACTACAGGTGCTTCATAGAAGGATTTTCCAAGCTGTTCAGACCAATGACCCACCAACTCAAGGAAGAGAAGTATGAGTAGACAGAAGCATGTGAGAAGAATTTCCAAGAGTTCAAGAAGAACTTGACCACTACCCTTGTATTAGTTCTACCAAACATACACAAGGACTTTGAAGTCTATTATGATGCCTCACGCCAAGGTCTTGGCTGTGTGCTTATGTAAGAAGGAAAAGTCATAGCATATGCGTCTGACAACTCCATCCCCATGAAGATAATTATCCAACCCATGACTTGGAATTAGCATCAATGGTGCACATTCTGAAAAGTTGGTGGTATTACCTGATTAGAAATGTCAGACCCGGATTTTTCAATCCAGAATCCACTGTGTTTACTGCACTATTCCCTGTATCAGTAGATAGTGCACACAGGTACATTGCTGTATCACATCATACATGGACAATAATAACATTACAGATTTAAATTACACCACATCGGTTGAGAGTTTACAAAAGGGGCCGCTTAGGCCAAATGTTATCATTACAAGCAAGCAGCAGAAACGAAAGCAAAAGTGCGACCATACCATAGGCAAGCGACTGGGGGTAATGTGTGCGTTATATATTACCAAGACCATACCATCGGCAGAATTAGGAGGCAGTTGCACCCCAACCAGTTCATCAACAGTTGAAGTTTGCAGAGTTCATAAGGACAAGACCGCCAACTTATTCCCAGTCTTCTAAACCCTTGGAAGCTGATGATTGGCTTCGTTCCGTAGAGAAGAGGCTGAATCTTGCTCAAAGCACGAATTGAGAGAAGGTATTCTACGTCGCCCATCAGTTGGAAGGAGCTACTTTAGAATGGTGGGAGAACTATTGCGCCGTGTGTGAGGACCAGGATAGCATCACATGGGCAGAGTTTGCAACAACTTTTCATCATACCCATATCTTGGATGGGGTGATTAAGATGAAGAAGGAAGAGTTTTGTGAGCTATAGGAGAAGAACATTTCAGTGAGTGAATATCTCAACACGTTCACTCAGCTAGCCCACTATGTCCTAGAGGATGTAGTGATTAACGATGCACGTCCTAAGTGATTCAAGAGAGGACTCAACCCTACTTTGAAAGTCCAAGTTGTGGGTAATGACTATGCCAGTGTCCAAAATATGGCGGACAAAGCAATACTCATTGAGGAAGTCGTCGTGAGCTAGAAGAGACTCGTAAGAGGAGGATGATACTGTAGGGAGCTCACATGCATCAGTCCCAAAAACCTTGCTTCAATGCCTATCAGCCTGGCATGTGCCACAGCAGTCGGGATTCAGAACTCCGGCACCAACACCCCATTTCAATGCTTCAGGACTGCGCCCAATTAGTGGAAGCAGTCAGCCTCAGTGGAATGCCAACCCTGCAGCAGCAATCACCTATTTCAAGTGCCTTGAGCCCAGGCACTATGCTAACAAGTGTCCACAAAAGCAAGCTCCAATGCCAGTTCATTTCAATCTGGGAGCTATGCCAGACCGAACCCCTTCTTTAGGATCAGGATGTGGAGCATCTCAAGTTTTAGGTCAAGTCAACTGAGTGCAGCAATCTATTGTCCAAGGACAAGTGAACCACATTACTGCAGAGGAGGCTCAAGTAGCACCGGATGTTGTGATGGGTGAGTTCCTAGTAAATTCAGTACCTACTACAGTTTTGTTTGATTTCAAAGCTTCACATTTGTTTGTTTCTTGGAGTTTGTGGTTAGGCAACGGTTCAAAACTATTGTTCTTGGTTCTGTTCTTTTGGTTCAATCCCCTGATTTAGAGTTGAGTACGAATCTAGTATGTTTGGAAGTTAAGATCACCATCGAAGGAGTGGAATTTCTCACTGATCTCATTGTCCTGGATATCCAGTCTTTGGATGCAATCCTAGAAATGGATTGACTCAAGAAGCACCAAGCTGTGTTGGATTGTGGAAGTAGAGCCATTTCTCTAGTAAGCTCAAATGGAGTCAGGGTGAAGTTTGAAGTTAGCTTGAATCAACCAAAGGAAGCTATGGTTTATCAGGACAAAGGAATCTTGTTGGAGGATGTGCCTGTTGTCAGAGAATTTTTAAATGTGTTTCCAGAAGATATTCCAGGAATGCCACCAGATCGAGAAGTTGAGTTCTTAATTGAGTTAGCACCTGGTACTACGCGATATCCAAGAGGCCCTATTAGATGCCTGCTAATGGGTTAGCCAAATTAAAGAAGTAGATTCAGGAGTTGTTGGACTAAGGTTATGTCAGACCTAGTTCATCCCCGTGGGGAGCACCAATGTTGTTTGTTAAGAAGAAGGATGGTAATCAACGCATGTATGTGGATTATCGAGCACTCAATGAGGTCATTATTAAGAACAAGTTTCTGTTATCGAGGATCAATGGTCTGTTCGATCAGCTAAAAGGAGCCGGTGTGTTCTCTAAGATTGATTTGAGATCAAGATACCATCAGATGTGGATTCACAAGGAGGACATTCCTAAGACAGCGTTCTCTACTTGCTATAGATTGTATGAGTTCATCGTGATGTCTTTTGGTTTAACTAATGGCTCGGCATACTTCATGTATTTCATGAACAAGGTGTTTCTGGAGTACTTAGACAAGTTCATTGTTGTGTTCATTGATGGCATCTTGATCATTCCAAGGATGAAAACGAGTATGAAGAGCATCTGAGGTTAGTGTTGAAGAAGCTCAGAGAGACCAGTTGTATGCCACGTTCAGCAAGTGTGAATTTTGGATGAAGGAAGTTGCTTTCCTAGGTCATGTCATGTCAGTCGAAGGTGTTGCAGTTGATCCCCAAAAAGTTAAAGATGTGCTTAATTGGAAGTCGCCTACCACAGTACCATGAGTGAGGAGTTTCCTTGTTATGGCAGAATATTATCGTCTCTTCATTGAAAGATTTTCTAGTTTAGCCAGGCCACTTACATAGCTGTTAAAGAAGGAAAAGAAGTTCATCTGGATGCCAGAGTGCGAAAAGATTTTTCAGAAGTTGAAGGAGTGTTTGACTATAGCACCAGTCTTGGTATTGCGAGATATCAACAAGAATCTTGAAATTTATTGTGATTCTTCTTGTAAAGGCTTGAGATGTGTGTTGATGCACGACAGAAGAGTGGTAGCCTATGCTTCGCGACAGTTAAGGCTGCATGAAGAGAATTATCCTACGCATGATTTGGAGTTAGCAGCTGTAGTGCACGCTTTGAAAATTTTGCGTCATTATCACATGGGGAATTGTTGTGAGATCTATACTGATCATAAAAGTCTGAAGTACATTTTTACTCAGTCTTACCTTAACCTCAGGCAAAGGAGATCGTTGGAGCTGATCAAGGATTATAATGTGGGAATCCATTATCACCTAGGAAAGGCCAAGGTAGTAGCTGATGCACTGAGTCAAAAGAGCTGCTGCAATACAGTGATGATCAAAGAAAGTCAACGAATTTTACACAAGGAGTTTTAGATGCTTAGTTTGGAGTTGGTTGAGGAAGAATTCTTTGCCACCATGGAAGTTAAGCCAATATTGGATGATCAGATCTGTCAAGCATAGGTTGATGATAAGGGTATTCAGAGAATCAAGGTTAACCTTAGCACTTCAGGTTTTACTATAGATGAGCAAGGCACGCTATGGTTCAAGGAGCAGTTGTGTGTTCTAGACAAAAATGAGTTAAAGGAGTTACTACTCAAAGAAGCCCATGAATCTTTATGTTCGATTCATCCAGGTAGTACAAAGATGTATCAAGATGTCCAGGACAAGTATTGGTGGCCTAATATGAAGCGTGAGATAGCAGAGTATGTTGCGCTTTGTGATGTTTGTCAGAGAGTTAAAGCTGAGCATCAGAGACTGGGCAGGTCTGTTGCAACCATTAAGAATTTCCGAGTCGAAGTGGGAAGAAGTTGATATGGAATTTATCATCGAATTACCTAAGACCTACGAAGGTTTTGATTCTAAATGGGTAATTGTGGACCATTTGATGAAAATTGCTCATATCATTCTAGTCAAGACAACCTATGCTGGTGTCAAGTTGCCGGATATGTACATGTCAAGGATTGTAAATCTGCATGGTGTACCTAAAAAGATAGTGTTAGATCATGGATTGAAATTTACGTCAAGGTTTTGGGGAATTTTCCATGAAGCCATGGGTACTCAAGTGTGTGAATCAGATTCTCAAGGATATGCTAAAAGCTTGTGTGCTAGACTATGGAGCTAAGTGGAACAGATGTTTACCTTTTGTAGAATTTTCCTACAACAACAATTAGCATACCAGTTTGCAAATGTCACCATTCAAAGCTCTGTATGAAAGAAAATGTAGAACCCCTCTTAATTGGAAAGAGACTAGAGAAAGCCAAGTCTTTGGTCTCGAATGTCTAAAAGAAGCTAAGGACAAGGTCCATCTAACCCAAGAAAGGCTGAAGACAACTCAAACTAGGCAAAAAAGCTATGCTGATACTCGTCATTGAGAATTGAGCTTTGAACCAGATGATTATGTGCATCTTAGAATTATGTCGTTCAAAGGTGTCAATAGATTCCAGATGAAAGGGAAGCTTGCACCAAGGTATGTTGGACTGTTCAAGTTGTTGAAGCGTAAAGGATAAGTGGCTTATCAGTTGGATACATGATGTATTCCATGTGTCGTCTCAGTTGAAGAAGTGTTTGCGACTGCCAGAGGAGGTAATGCCAATAGAAGCTATTGATCTTCAAGAATATTTAACTCACAATGAGTACCCTATCAAGATCTTAGAAGTGCTAAATCACAGGACAAGGAGTAAGGTCGTTCATTTCTGCAAAGTGCAGTGAAGCAACCATTCAGGGGAGGAAGCAACTACGGAGATGAAGAGGATCTCAGAGTGGAGTTTTCAAACCTATTCTCATAGCAAGCCAGAATATCTGGGTCGAGATTTTGTTTAAGGGCGGAGGCTTGTAACATCCTGATTTTCAGAGTTTATTTGAAGCTTCAAAAAGAAAATGCACCATTTGGATTTTTCTAGAATTAATTAAAGCTTAACTTAAATTTTATTAATTAGAAGATTTAATATGACTAAATTAAACTTTAACATTTATTGGAAGTATTTTATTTGGATTCCTTGTGCTTCAAGGAGTTTTCTGGAATTTTCTTTGATTTTTTTTCAATTTATTTGCTATTTTTTACAACTCAAATGAATTTATTTGAATTTCTGAAAATAGAAAGCCTAACCAATCCTAAAAAGACATTAGGACTGAAACCCATTAAACCCTTTAGTCCGCTTGACCTTAGCTATCCAATCTCTCGTCTGTCGTGTGTCGACCATCTGACCCATGCTTCGTATCAGCCGCCGGATCTCGTCATGCACCACGTGTCACGCATCCAGGCATGCGTGCACTGTTCATCGTCTCCTACCTAGAGTCTCCTCCTTCCTCGTGTGCCCGAGCTGGACACGACGCCATCACCATGACCACGCTGGACATGGAGTCCGTGTTGTGCCTGCCCACGTCTCCTCAGCCTCTACGCCTACAAAGCTGAGGCCGCTTTCTCGTTTCCCACACCCCACAGCCAAGTTTGTCATGCCCATCGAATTTGGCACCGCCGTTCTGAGCAACTAGAGTTCGTCCATACTGTCGCATCTATCTTCTTCCCCGACGCCTTTGCTATCCTCTCCGCCATTGCCGATGAGCAACGAGTCCCACCTCGCCGTCTCACTCAACCCTGCTGGTCAGCCGCCGTTCGCCGATAGGAGCCCCGCACCACTGCGCCATTTAGGTTCATGCACTCAATGATGCCAGCATGCACCCACATCAGTCACGACTGTTCAATTTCCCGTGAACCCGATCTACCATAAAACGAACCACTGACATGTGCGTCTCCAATGTCAAATCCATAGTGTCGTGAACATATAAGACGAGCCGAGTCATCTGCCACATCAGCCCTAGGTCCACGTGTTCACCACGTGTCATGCCACATGTCAAGCTACATTAGCCCTAGAGCCCAGTCATCTGCCATATTAGCAGTGACATCATAATCCCTTTTTTCTTTAGAAAAATATTCCAGTAAATCCTATTTTCCTTTTTCTTTAATTTAAATCTTTTGAGAGCCTATTCTTATCCATCCTAGCTCTGATTGATCTGATTCTTTTTTCCTAAATTCATCTAAAATTGAGCTATATCTTTAGTTCTAGTTTTGAAGTTTTCAGAGTTCATTTGAATTTTTATTTTGTTTGTAATTTGTTCATTTTCTCTCTTGTTAGAAGAAATAGAAGTTCAAGAGTTGTTAACTGAGCAAGGCCAAGGCAAAGCATGTCCTTTAATATTTTGTATTAAATTATGATGCATTGCTATTTTAATACAAACCTTTGTATCTGGTAGTTATTGTCCAACTTGACTAATCCCTCCATTGATAAGTTGTATGCCATGATTTCATTGTCACCATAGGTTGGGTAATTATCTAGTGATACAATACTAGTAGCCACTTGAGTTGTACATCTAGTATGGTTAGCCAGGCTTACTGTAGTACGTTGGGCTTATCATCACATGTTAAATTAATTAACTTTGACTTAATGAAATATTGAATCATGGTAGTCAGCCATAGTTATAAAATTTAAGTAACATGATATGGGTAGTGTCATTGGTAGTGGTTATAGAAAGTGATTTTCACTTGGGTGAATGATCATGCAGTAAAGGTGGAAGTGTGGTCAGAACTTCTGGGATGTGGATGTTTCACCTGGGTAATGTCTGAGGACTTAACTTTATGCGCCATTGATTTGAGCCTTATCATAACTACTGTCCAGTATAGGATGGACCTAGTAGATTAATTTGTGATGATTTAATTTTGGTTCCGTCATTGGGATGAATGTGGTTTGGTCATAACCATGGATAAACATTAAGGGAGCGGGCGGAACTCTGTTGAGTTTGAGCATTATAAGGGCTTTGTTGTGAACATCCTAGTCGGCACACCTAAGGAAGTGTGTTATATTGGTGACACTACAAGAAGGGCATATCGTGTGGGTAATGTTGTACAATCTCTACAGAGTGTAAAACTATTCGAATAACCATGTCCTCGGTTATGGACAATGCTCGGTGATTTCACACGAGGGGTAGGTTTTTCATAAAAATCTTGGTCGGGTTGAGTGTAAGTTGATTGGGAAATGAATGGTTAATTCACTTGTAGTTCATACAATCCTTTGATTTTTAATTATTTATATACGTCCTTTCCAAAAAATGCACTTTCAATCTATTTAGTGTATTACTCTAAATAATCGTTTCTACAAAATAACCATTCAGCCATCTTTTGATAAGCTTTGCATCATTATATATTTCATCTTTGTTAAAAACGACTTGCTGAGTACTCCATGTACTCACGGCTATATCCATACTTACTCAGTTGAAGAAGATGAACAATACTAGCCAGAGGTGTGTGAAGGAGAATATTTCGGTGACTTCTCGGATTAGGACTTCGCTCGCCATTGATCGCCTATCGGCATGCCGAATAGCTACTACACTTATTTTTATTTTTTGCTACTAGTTTCTTAAGCCCTTCAGACTATTATTTGTAAGTTTGGCTATAAGGTCACAACTCTGATAATTAATAATATTTGAATCTTTTTTTAGTAAATCATGATGTGGTCGATATTTCATCTATGTTTACACTGTGTGCGCTAGCGTGATCCTAGACTGGTACAGAATACACAAGAGAGTTCGAATTTGCATATTCGAGTCTCGACACCACACCCTGTGGAAGTTTGCGTTGGGTCAAGGGACTCATTTTGTCCATCGCCTTCGTCTGTCACCCCCTCTTTCGCCGTCGACGAGCTTGGCCGCCTTTTGACCTGAGGAGCTCCTGTAGTAGTGCCGTTAAGGTTAATCCCATTTGATTAGTGGCTAATGGTGTTAATTAGGCCTAGGTTAATTTAGTGGCTGACCTGTAGGCCAATCCCCCACCTAATTTACTCTTGTCCGACTGATAAGTGGTCCCCACAACCATTTAAAATTCTTTTAAACCAGCAATTAAAAGTTAGAGTCACTGGGCCTATTTTCTTTAAAGAAATAATTCCTTTTAATTTAAAAATTCATGGCCCCAGTTGTCTCCTCTGTGGCTTTTTTGAATAAAAAATAACTTACAAATTAATTTAAAAGGTGGGCCACATTTGTTAGAGAGTGGTTTTCTCCCTCCTCTGTTTAGTTTTTAATTTAACCCAAATTCAAACTTTGAAGAGCTCGTTCTCTATCGTCTTAGCTTCAAATTTAATGAAATTTATGTCTAAAATTTTCTGAATTCAAGATCTATCTAATGGAACTATGTTTGTTCAATTTGTAGCTCATTGTATTTTAAATTGTATTTATTTGTTCTTGTTTGTTTGTTGTCCGTTTTTCGATGCGATCGTTCGAGTAGAGTACGAGAACGCGAATGAGCCCTAGATTAAGCAAACTCAGGAGTTCCAAACCAACCTGCTTTTGAGCCAGGCAAGTCAATATTTTGATTATATTGACCCTACATTTTATGCAAATTTATGTTCATTTAAATCAACAAATTGCTTGCTTAATTTATTATGCTAATGTATGCCAATCTTAAGATAGTTACATGCCTACTTGATAATGTTGTAGTATTATTATGCCATCCTTTGACACTTGAATCACATGATCCTTGTCACTCTAGATACTAAATGGTAACACAATTAGCTATAGTCAGTACTTAAGTGCCATACCAGTCATGCTTAAGTACCAAGGGCGCTAAATTGCCCTAATCATCATCTCTTATACATGAAAATTGTTTTGCGCAATCATTGGATGTAAATGGCTGATCTTTTAGGATAACTTAGTTTATGCTTCTCAAAACTCTAAAATTTAATGTTACCATATCTGGGTGGATGGTATGATAGTTGGTCCAGATGTAGCACTAGAAATGGTGATTTGTGGCATGTACCGCCCAGATAAATTAAGAACTTAATTCTGTGATCACCTCTTAATGTAAAACAATACAACCATAAGTCTATAATGGTGTCAACCTCGATAAATAATTTGTATCCACCAGTGCGAGTTGCACTATTGGAGTGACCCATGAGTTATGTCGTTGGCTTAAGCCATTGTGGACACGGGTCATGTTGCTGGTGTAAGCCGCCATGTGGCCCAAGAGGGGGTATGGGTGTGGCTGATGTAACCACCCTCAAATGAAAAGCTTAGCGGGTGTAGCTTACATTGGAGGATGCATTGTAAAGGCTTTGTGATGATCTCCTTGATTCATATGTCTAAGAAAATGTGTGAAACATAGCAAGTTGACTGTCTCTTGTGGGAAAAGTGTACAGTCTCTGTAGAGTATAAACTGTCCAAACAGCATGCACACAGTCAAGGGTAGGCAAGGGAACTTACTCAAGTTAGTCTCTATTTCAAAAACTTTATGGGTGGAATAAAAACTCGTCGGGTAGATGTAGCCCTGATTTTGGATTTTTCCTAGGTGTATGTAGACCATTGTTGATAGTTGAGTGTATGTAGTCCTGGTAATCAAAATTAAGCATTGATGGATAGAACCATGTAACAGGTGAGTGGAACCTGCACCACTATAAATATTGAACACTTTCACTCTTTTTAATAAAACATAATTGGTATAAAATGCTAAGTCATAGCAATTTCTAATTACGGTAATTTGAAATATCACCTTAGCAAAATAAAAGAACCCGAGCCTTCCTTGATTAAACTTTGCATGTATAAATACGTACATAATGTGTGTTGACTCATGGAGCACCGTTGTTTGTGCTCATCCTCATCCTCAAGCCCCTTCAAAGAAAGCGGATCAAGGTCACTACGTCTACTACGAAGATCAAGGAGCCGATGGTGAAGAAGGTAGTGGAGATTAGTTTAGGCTGTAATAGTCTAGGTCTCACCCCAGTCTGGCCGGCTCAGTCGGTGCTTGTGTGCACCAATATTATTCAAGTCTTAGGGCAATATCGGTTGCACACGAGTCATTCCAGTTGCTTGCCTATGGCAATATGTGCCTTCCTCTTTTGCTTCCATTTACGCTTCTGCTTTTGTGTAATGTAATCATTTGGCCTATTTGGCCTTATTATAAACTTGACCTGACATGGTCTATTTAACTCTAATGTTTTATAATATAATGTATGGTACTATTTACAACATGTACGAAAAGATTCAGTGTTGTATCTATGAATACTATCTATTGATCCAAAGAATAGTGTAGTGGCTTCATAGAAGAATTTGGATTGGCTAAATCCGGGTCTGACAGGTTCACACAACCACAATTTGGTGCTGAGGCTGCCTTGTTGGCTTGTGGAGTTTGATACCCCTTACCTAGTGTCAAAGCTTGACCACAGACTGGAGTGGTTCCCAAGCTAAACTTCACTTGGGTAATCTTTTTATGCAAACATTGATTGGCAAAATGTCCTTTCTCCTTGCAATCGAAGTAGTTGATGAGGATGGTAGGATTTGTTCCAGCGGAATGGCTTGTAGGGTGTGGGGTTTGGAAGGTACTGCCGCCTGGGCTGGAGCTAGAGGTGGAATTATTGGGGCCTGATCCGGCCAAGAAATAGAAGGGTTGTTGAAGAACTTCTGAATGAATCTCCCTTGAGGCTTTTGAACAGCTTGCTTGTGCTTACGATTAGCTTCTAAATTCTTCCTTTCATTTTCCAGAATAAGAGTTTTTTTTACCAAATGGTGAAAAATGGAGAAATCTTGTATAATTAACTGAACTCATAGGTCTTCATGCATTCCTTCAAAGAAACAATTTCCTCTTCTTCTACTACATATTTTGGGGTGTAGTGGGCTAGTTGATCAAATTTTGTGAGGTACTCCCCTACTAATATGTTTCCTTGCTTCAGAGTGTGGAACTTATTTTTCTTCATCCGCATTACCCCTGCAGGAACAAAGTTAGCCTGAAAGCAGTCTTAAACTCTCTCTCCATGGGATTGTGTATCCAGCTTGATCAGCAACTTCTTCCCTCCCTCTACTTCTTCTGCCTCCTCCTCAACCCCCTTGCTCTTCTGCCCCTTCCTCTTCTTCGGCTTCGAAGTCTTCATCACCTATGGTGGCTAGATAGTTTTCCCACCAAGCTGCTGCTGCGCCCTTGAGCTGATGGATGGCAAAAACTTCCTTATCCTCTTCAGCACATCTGGCAAGCTATAGCTTCTTCTCAGTGTCATGGAGCCAGTCTTCAGCTTCGAGCAGCTCGTCGGTAGAGGAAAAGGTTAAGGGCTGGGTCCTAAGGAAGCAACCACCATGGAACTACGATTGTTGGCATTTCCTTGTTGGCCTACGTGGATAGCCCATAGTATTTGTGTTTATTGCACCATGACTTGTGCTATGGTGGGATTATCTGGTGGGGGTGGGAGATTAACTCCTCACCCATAGCCTCTCCCACATCCTGCAGGTGGCGCTTCCTGATTAGTGTTTAGGTTGGCACCAGCTTGCAAATCTGGATTTGCATTAGCCTGAGCTCTGATGACTCTTTTATCCATCTACAGAGAATATTCTAACTTAGCACTATGAACTAATTATATGGGTTATTTGCCCATGAGAGTAAGAAAATCCAATTAAACAAGATTAACGACAAAGGAAGATACAATACAAGGCCTATCTTTGGCCACATGCCATTTATATTAAGTGGTTACAATACAATAATATATATTACAATGTCTACTTCTAGTACATATGGCACACACTTACTACTAATGTAGGGGTTAGTGCTTACAACCAAAATGTTGGTCTAGGTAAGCACTATACTAGTCCTAACCACCTACTCATCCATGAAATTGGCACCGGGACAAATGGGACTGTAGCTCGATGAGCAGTAGTAGGAATGACTACCTCTGGGACAGGAAGGGGAGTGAGAACGACTGTAACTGCGCTCATGATGGGCATCATCCAGGGTAATCACCACTGGCGGGCTAGTGCACCACACACTCTTGTGTGCAGTGGTCCGTAGACGAAGTCCTCCCCTCTGGGGGTGAGTATAGGCATGATTAACTAGGATGATGGTAGATGCAGGAGGTGCTGGAGCACGATTGGAGGCTGCCACCGCGATCCTCTCAAGCTCAGCAAGGGCCGTGGCCTTCTCGCTCTCCACTACAACGAGAGCCTTCTTGCACTTGGCGAGCTACTTGCGGAGGGTTTTTACCTGGCTGTAACTAGCAAGCAGGAGCTGGTGGAGATCAGTGATCTCATCCAGGGCTGCGGTATAGAGCCTGTTTGTTTCATATTCTAGGCAAGCTAGCTACTTCTAGTAGCCAAAAGCTCTCCCAAATAGTCTAGCTTTTGGGCCAGCTACTGAGAATCCGAAAATCTGGGGAAGCCACAATTGTACTGGGACCGAGAAGCTGCAATAGCCCAGCTTCTCACAGATTCTGCGGGCTAATGCCACTTAAAGTTGGTATTATTTACCCGCAAATGCCACTGGATAAAACCCCCCGCCCCCGCCCGTGCCCCCTCCCCCAGATCCCCCCGCGCCCCCCGCGTCCCTCCTCCCTCACGCCTCTCTCCTCCCCCTCCCCACCGCCGCCCACCCCGCCCCCCCCCCCCAAATCCCCCGCCGGCCGCTTCTCCTCCCGCCCGGCCCGTCGCCCCTCCCCCCTCCCCAAACCCCCCCCCCCCCCGCCCCGTCGCCCCTCCCACTGCCGCCCCGTCGCCCCTCCCCCGCCGCCCCCTCCCCCCTCCCCAGATCCCCCGCCGCCCCATCGCCCCTCCCCCGCCACCCCCTGCCTCGACGCCTCCCTCGACGCTGCCTCTAGGGGTGGAAAAAAAGCTCGTTAGTGGGGCTCGTTGGCTCGGTTCAAAATTACTTCATTTATACTTGTTAATTGGTTAAACATTAAAATGAGTTGATTTCAAATGAATTTGAATTTTGCTCTAGCTCAGCTCGGCTCGGCTCGGCTCGGCTCGTTAGCTTGTTTCTAAAAATACTTTTAAATTATACATAAAATGATATTAAATCAAACTATGTCAATTTTAGAAAAAACTCGATAAAACGAGGAGTTGGCTCGATATCCACCCCTAGCTACCTCCAACGCCTAGGGACGGCGCCGCCTCCCCTCCGACGCCGCCCTCCTCTCGCCGGCACTGCCGTCCATCCAATGCCGCCTCCAACTCCTCGGGAAGGCACCGACTCCCGCTGGCGCTGCCCTTCATCCGCCCCCGACGGCACCGCCCTCCGCCCGCTTCTTGCCGGCGCCGCTATCCGTCTGACGCCGCCTCCGACTCTCCCCCACCCTCGGCCGTCTCCTTCCAATACGTCGTCCCCACGCGCCTCCGGTCGTCGTGCTCACTAAACACTAGGCATCTAATCCTGATCCAAAATAATATAACAAAGAACAGATGTGATGTGCTTTACTTTACATGCTATTAGTTCTATGCAATATGTACTATACAATAAATTGTGTTTGTGGACATACAATTGGTAAAATCATTCAGTCATTGTGGAGAGGTGGTGGAGTACTGGTGCTCTTCAATTTCTGAGTTGGACTGAGGAGATAGTACTTTATTACAGCTTTTTTGCAATATCGTCATTTTCATGTAGAAATTGTGATGGTTTTGTCCAGTGTTAGACATTCAGTAGACTGAGGTACTGTGACAAGAATATTTGACTACTTTGTGCTGTTCAGACTTCGGAGATCACCTGCCAAGGTTCGTCATTGTCACAGACAGCTCAGTTCTATAAGGGTAAAGGGAGAGGTGGTGGAGGACTGGTGCTATTCAATTTCTTGGTTTTAGATTTGATTGTAATAGTAGGCTGTCAAATTTGAGTGTTGGAAACGTGGAACACAAATTTGCTTCATGTAATTATTTTCCCATGTAACAGGTTGTTGAGATATTCTTTTACCAATTTTCTAAATGTATGAATTGCATGTAGAGTGTCATGACAAACGCTCGAATGCTTTTTTTTAACCAATGGTTTTTATAGCGCTTCACTGGGATTTTTGTTGCCTCATATTTAAAATTATGATTTGGAGTCAAATTTATTGTCCTGAAATTTTAATATTAGTTTTTCAATATTTGAACTAAGTACTACAAATTTACAGCATGGATATCTCTTCTATCAATATATAATCAGGACATCAACTCACCTAAGGGCATTTCAGTCAATACATATATCAGGATACCAGCTGCACAGCTAGAATCCAGGATGCCAAACAGGCTAGCTACTCAGACCAGCTGCTACTCAGACTAGCCAGCTACTCAGAATCTCCAGCTAGCTACTCAGACCTGCTAGCTACTCAGAATCTACAGCTCCCCAAACAGGCCCATAGATAGATCCCATGGCTCATATGAGTTGATCCTGGTGTGTCAACATTGGGTCATTCTCAGCTACTGTAATGAAAGTCTCACCGTAGCATGCACGGATGCACCCGCCCTGCAAGATGGACAAAAACAATATAGGGATGACGTCAAGGTTGCCTCATGGACCCATCAGAAGGTCCCAAGGGCCAGCGCCCCCCCCCCCCCCCCCCCCCCCACCACCTCAGTCTCAAACCATTGCAAGGGGGCCCCTCATTAATGGTTCTCCATCAATGAAGGGGAAATGGTCCATATGCCTGCTGTTGAAAGCTGGAAATCTTTCTCTAGTAGTAGCTTACAATCCTTTGTTGTCTAAATCTGTTTTTTGTTTTACTGTTTTCGTAATTGAAACCGAAAAAATTGGAGCTGCCACCACTCGCTCTAGAAAGTAGAAGTTCCCACAGCAATCTGCTGGAAAATGAGAAAAACGCTTGCTTAGTAGTATATTTGGTTGACCCAGATTATAACGTTGTACTAGGTTAAGTCGTTAAGGTACTGGATATATAAATAACTTTGTCAGAGTTCCCAGCAGGTGTCTTGATAATTACGGGTGGAAACGGATCGGGTACGGTCGAATAGTCTCAAATACGAATACGAATCCATATTTTTAAAATGAATTCGAATATGAATTCGAATATTCTCAAATACGGATACAAATATTCTCGAATACGAATACGGATATTTTCAAATACGGATTTTTTCGGATACGAATATCGGATAAAACGGATTCCTTGCGGTTTTGCCGATTTTTCACCGGTTTTTGACCGGTTACCAGTTTTAAACCGCCTAAATTCAAATTTTAAATCACAAAATTCGTACGGATTTTTCATGGGTTCTAGAAACGGATTGAATACGAATCGAATAGTCTTGAATAAGAATACGGATACGAATATTCTCGAATATGAATCCAAATACGAATATTCTCAAATACGAATACGAATATTCTCGAATATGAACATTTCAAATACGGATTTTACTTACCACATTCGCGATTTCTCGAATACGAATATTGGATAAAACGAATTATCCGTTACCATTTTCCACGCCTATTGATAACTTTGTCAAGAAGATTTTTTTTTTCAAACATCGGTGTAGTGTGCACAGCAACGGACGTAATAATTGTTACGTGTTTGTCTTGGCAAACTAATCCGTCATCCATTAACTTCATAACAAAATATATGTAACTTAGGAAATTAAAAGGAATGGCTCAATGAAAGAAGAAATCATTAGGCCTATCTGCAAAAGAAATTATGGTTGGGCTGCTACCTCCCTGGCCGATGGCCCATTTGTCAGAGATTCCTTCGGCCCATTTTCCAGCCCGTCTGTTAATTTGGTCCACATTACAGATATGGACATCGTCACGGAATTAATCCCTACGGATTCAAACTGCATCCAGAAGTCTCAAATCTCAACGCAGGCATACAATTTTGCTTTTTGAGATAAAACACTACCGTATATTGAGATTTTTCCAGGAGAAATTGCGTATATCAAATTATCTCGGAATCCTACTTCAGTTGCTTTTTTATTTCTATTCCTAGCTAGTGGTTAGTATGTCTTCCATTATGTAGCCGAAATAGAAAATCTGTTTTGGAAAATCAATATTCAAGCGAAATGTGGGAACTGAAAGAAGAGAGATGTAATAAGTTGACAACACAAAAGCAGTAGGCAATTTGCAAAATATACTGCTTACCTGGCGTTTAAAGAATAATAAAAAAATGTTCTTGGGACTAGGAAGTTTCTTTTTTGTTGATCGAAGCTTGCTCGCAAGCTCACAGCCTTTGAAGCCCACAGCACTAATAAATTATTTGTACATGCAGTATAGCTTTAAGTTGGTGAGTACGTTCGAGTTTGTATCAGTAGTCCTACAATTTGCCCTATTGTCTCACTTAAGCCTTAATTTCAGTTTTCAATATAGTACGTAGTCTTAGCCCTGCTCAAAAGGGTTTATTTTGAGTGGCTTATGGCTGAAAAGCACTGTAACTGGTTGAAAAAATACTGTAGCTGATGGCGGCTTATTTGACGTAATTAAATTTAAAAAATTTAAATAGAAAAAACATATTAACCCGTCATGGATAGTACAAACGGATACGGGAAAAAAGTATAAACCAGAAGCCAAAAGGCTAAGCCGTTTTGAGCAAGGCCTTAAACTTGCCTTACTGTACCACTTAAGTAGCACAATTAGATGGTTTTTTAGGAACCTACATGGCATAATTAAGAAAGTTCAGGGGCTTCGTCATAGTGTCCCACATACATAACCTTTTCTGTCAAGTAACCGACGATGGACATAATTAAGCAATAATTTTGACGCATAAATCATATAAGCAAGGAAAATCCAACGGCCTTCTAGAAACTAAATTTGGAATAGTCTGTGAAGCCCACAACACTAATAATTTATTTGTACATGAAAACTAAATTTGGTAGAGTCTATAAAGTCCACAACACTAATAATTTATCTGTACATCCAGCATAGCTTTAAGTTAGTTCTAGTTTACATCAAAAGTCCGCCAAACTTGTCCAGTTGTTATGCCTTAACTTCAGTTTTCTATAGAAGGTTGAAAGATCGGGCGATTAGAGAGAGATAAATAAGCATAAATTAATTTTTTTCTACTCAAGAATTTTTTTCTTTTCAACTTTAGTGCAATGAGGAAAACACTATGTTGAAGAACACAAAAAGTATACTAAGAACAGAGTGAACCGAATAAGAATTTCATAAACTTGACCACCAAAAAACCGCAAAAACTTAAGATAAACTTAACCAAAATTGATGAAACTTGAACCACATTAAAATAAGATCCTCATTGTTGTGATTTCAAAAGGAATTGCAAAGTAAAAACCCAATGGATAGATCTTTCTTGCTTTAAATTTACGTTGCACCAAAATTTGAAATTTTAGAAACTTGGCTACGCTAAGAAACTTCAAGAACTCAAAACATATTCATCCAAAATTGGTGGAACATGATCCATAGCAAGATGACATCCTCAGAGTCATGATTCCAAAAGGAATCACAAAATAAAGCCCAAGAGAGAGACATTTCTTGCTTAAAGTCCATGTTACATCAAAACAACAATTTTAGCAAACTTGGTCATGAAGAAACCTCCAGAACTCAAAAAATATTCATCCAAATTGATGAAATTTGAACCATAGTAAGATGTGGTCCTCAGACTCATGATTACAAAAGGAATTACAAAATAAAGCTTAAGGGAGAGACCTTTCTTGCTCAAACTTTACGTTGCATCAAAACTGCAATTTAAGCAAACTTGACTATGAAGAAATCTCAAGAACTAAAAATCTACTTATCCAAAGTTGATGAAATTTGAACTATGGTTATAAAATGATCTTTGGGCTATAATTCTAGTAGGATTGCAAATATATGCCCAAAATCTCAACATATCATGCAAATAGTTTAAGCTGCACCAAAAACAACAATTTCAACTTAAGAACACGATTAATACAAATATAACTTAAGCAAGAATAGTTCTAATGGATCTTGCTGGATTGGGACATGTTCCAAATCAACTCCTCAACCTCTTACATATCATAGATCTAATAGAACTACAGCAAGTAGAAGATGAGAAAGAGTAGCTCAAGTTGCAACAAAGAAAAGTTAGAAATTGCAAGAAATAAAATAAATTTCAGAACATATATAACCTTGGAACTTTTATTGTTTTGAGAGGAAAGATTTCAAAGCCTTACTTCTCAGTGAGTAAAGCTCAAAGGAGCATAAGAAAACACTAAATCCTTCTCAAAGACTTGAGAGTGGAGGCATACATCCACACTTCTATTTATAGCCTTTTAAGCAATCTTAACTCTTGGATCACCTTAAGAGCTAAGATCAACTCTCTCCACTCATTTATATCTACTTAGGATTCAGCTATCTCTTTTCCTTGTCTAGAATACACCTTTAGACTAGCTACAATTACAACACATCACTTACACATGCATGTTTATAAAGCACTCACACCAATTAACCCATTAGTGAATCAACACTTGATCCACTTCACATTTTTAGCATATATAAGGCCAAATCCATTTAGACCAATGCTACGGTTTCACACACCGTAACTTTTTTGTATTGGGCAATTTACCAAAATGCCCCTCTATCACATTTCACGAAGTTTCTCGTTTCTTTTACCATGAAGTATTGCCCATGCTTTGCCATCTTTCATTTAGCCCCAATGACTTGTTGCCAAACCTTTTCAGGCATTTGGATCCCACCGAACCATCCTCGTTTGCAAATGACCTAAGTTACTTGACGCACCACATGCTTCTCCTCGCGCATGACGACTCTCGGCTTACTTCACTGCATAGGACATCGACTCCTTCCTGATCCTAGTCCTGGTCCACCTTGCCGTTGCCCATTATGTCCATCACCAGTAGCTCCCGCTTTGATTCCTCGTCGTGTCGGCTTGTAACCACCCCGTAAACCTCAGTCAACGTCGATGGCTCCTTGATCATCTGGACCTTAGCTTCTTGTGAGTATAGTTCCGATCCTTTAACCGCTTTGGACTTAATTTCTCCTAGCATAGTCCCAGTCCCATCTATCTCACAATAACGTAGCTCTGGACACAAATAAGCAAAACGTCATATAGCACTTCATAATACACGAAGTCATCAATTGACACAATGCACCATACAAAATGTATGCAACTAAATCACTAGTCCCAAACCTAGGACCAAACAATAAACTTATGTGTACACAAGCAACAACACCCATACCATGCCCACACTCAAACAACTTAGCTCAAACAAACGCACGTTCCAATAGTTCCTCGGCTGTTCAGACTGCCAACCAAAGGCCTATCTGACTGTCACCTCCCACAGCCAATTTCATCGCCAACCCAAGGCCAGTCAGACCGCTGGCAACACAAATGTCGGGACTCCTGGATCCTCTGTGTAAATCTCACTAGTCCAGGATCAACTAGTGCACACAGTGGACAACAAAGATAAATATCAACCATAATGACAATTATTAACTAAATATGGGCACGATTGCCAAAGTTTACATCTACGACTCATATGTCAAATTTAAACATAAGCAGCGGAAGAAAAGCACCGAAGCGGAAGAAACCCAACAAGCAAGCTCACAGGAAAATGACAGTAAGACATGGCCTACTCATCTAGATCTTCACCGTAGTTAAAGTCGTCTTCCTCTGTGTGGAGACAGCAAGGTGAGTACAAACTTCAAATCACACGGAGAAATGCAACCTAATGACAAAGGCATCAATGGAAGGCTTATAGGGTTATTTGAGCATAAAACAACATTTAAAGAAATACAGTAAGTAGATTGGAAATTATTGAATTTAATACAACAAGAAAAAACAGTAATTATAATTAAAAAATAATACCGTTAGTGCATGCTCCGACCAAACACGAACCTAACCACAGGCATCCCACCCGGACCATCTTTTCCAAAAAAAAAACATCTTGTATGGATCCCATCCATCTACATGCTTCCAACCACTCATAGATTCCATCCATTCACAAGGTTTTTAAAAACCATTTTTGAAAAAAAATAAAGTCTAATACGTGAAAAACTTTTACTCCGCATGCCCATGATTGTGGGCACGGCTATCCAGGATAGATTATACACTCTATAGAGTTGTACAGTTCTACCCATAAGACATGATCAACTCATATTGCCATGTCAGCCTGGGATTTCTTTTTCGGCCAAATTATTTTTCTAATGGAAAATAGAAATATGACATCGGCATGACGTCAGCCCTAGATTGATTTTCGGGCAAGAGGCTGACAGGTGGGCCTTGGTCCATGTGGACCGAGTCCATGGACCAAAGAAGGCGCTGAGGTGGTACGGGGGTTTTGTGGTGCTGACAGGGCGGAGAGGAGCCGAGATGGTGCTGACATGGCACCACATGGCTACCACGCAGGCACATGCGATGACGTGGCCGCGCCGGCTGGAGTGGTGCTCGGGACCCGAGGGTTGCCGGCGAACGGCAGCACGGCGGTGGCCAGCGAGGGGCGGAGGAGGGAGAGGAGACCTCGGGGAGTCGGTTTTACCTTGTCTCGGGGCTCGGCGGGCACAGGAAGTGGCCGGTGACGTGGGAGAAGCGACGGCGCAGCTCGGGCTCCGATGCGGCGGCACTCCAGCAGCCTTTGACGATGGGGAAGGGATGCATGGGCTTCGCATGAATGTGGGGAGGCCGAGGGAGGTGACGGCGGGGCTTGAAGGTGGCCGAGGCGGCGAGTTATTGCTTACCAGAGTTGGCGGCGGCGCTCAGAGAGAGGGATCACAACGCGGGGGCAATGGGGAACCCAAGAGAGGGAGTGGAGGTGGGGTGCGGTGCGGTGCTCGAGTGGGGTTTAAATAGGGTTAGGGAGGGGCAGGCGCGACGTGATTTCTCGCCAGAGAAATCGGGGAGGTGGCGGCGGTTGCGGCGGATAGGGCTGAGTGGGGAGTGGGTGACGGGCGCGGGAAGTGCGGCGCATGACGGGAGAAGTGGGGCGAGCACTCGCGGGGAGGAGGCGTGGCTGGGAAGGGCGGAGCAGCATAACGACCATGGCGGTGGCGCCCACGCGGGGAAGAAGGAGGAGGGAAGAAGTGACACCTGACAGGTGGGACCCGCGGCGCAGGGAGAGGAAGAGACTGGCACCGACACGTGGGGTCGGCGAGAGAGAAAGAGAGAGGAGGGAGCGGGCAGCGGGGATTGCTGACACGTGTCTAGGGAGATCGGGCGGCTGCAGAGGGAAGTGGGAAGGGACGGTGGAAGATGGGCCGGGAGGGGTGACGTGGGCAGATTTGGAGTGTCCACGCATCGGCCGGAGAGAGGGGCGGGGATTTTAAATTTTGATTTTTAGAAAAGCCAAGGAAATTCAAAAAGGCTTAGAAAAATATGAAATAAATTTCAAAAATTCACAAAAGTTCCTGGAGATATTTTAGACATATATAAATATTTCCAACATAAGTTGGTATTATATTTTTATACTTAAAATACTTTTTATTTTCAAAATGGATTTTTAAACCCTAGAAAACACAGAAAACCCGTATAAAAGCCAAATAAATCCAAATAATTAATTTGAATTAGGATTTTTATAGAAAAATTAGAATATCATTTTATTTAATAATATTTTTAAGTTTTTACTTAAATTACTTTTCACATTCAACCTTTTTTAAAAAATAGAAAATCAGGGCAATTCAAAATTAAAACTTAGGCACCAAAACACTTATTATTATTTTAAACCAAATTAATTTAATTTAATAATTTTTTAATCTAAAATTTGAAATCAACAGCTGGGCTGTTACAACAAAGAACTGGAAAAAAATTATTTATGCGGACTTAACTAGTAAAATTTGATAGGTTTTAGAAACCCAAATGACATAATTAAGCAAATTCATGGGCCTTTTCACGTCATCCCACAAATATAAACTGAAGATGGACATAACTAAGTGACCTACAGCAAGCTAGGTAAGTTTAGGGACATACCAAACAAAATTGAACCTTATGGAATTCAATGAAATAACTGAACAAATCCGAGGTCACCTCCATGTAAACTGTAGGATTGTCAATGACAATATAAATGATTGTAATCTTTAGCAGAATCCTTTTCTTCAACGTGAAATATAGAAAGGCGGAAAGAATTCTCGTGTACTGTAGTAAGTACCGTAGCAATTAATGCGAGTAGTATAGCAGAATGATAAAAAGCAAAAACGCATCTCACTGGTTGGACGCTTTTTGGAATTTTTCCTACTTCTTGATGTTAGGTGTTGCTTCGGCCACGGATGCTCCTTGCCTTCTTGACGTGATGTGCCTGGTACAACAGGACAACGCCACGCCTAGAGGTGGGACTTAGGCCGGGCTTCTTTGGGCCAGCCCGAAGCACGGTCGGCACGGCCCGGTCCAAGCACGGCCCGGCCCGACACGTGGTGGGCCGTGCTGGCACGGCACGAACGGTGGGCCGGGCTGGGCTTCAAAATCCGGCACGGTGGGCGGCACGGCACGGCACGACAGATCGGGCCGTGCTCGGGCCGGCACGGCACGAAGAGCACGGTTGGCCAGAAACTATTTAAAATTGATTTCTTAACTATAGTAAATTGTACTCATGACTCTCCTTGAGCTTTTCTATTTGACTAGTTGGGTAGGCCTATGCTAGATTGTCGGGCGATGTCCACGTACGCCATAGTCTAATTTGCACCAAGATATGCATTCCATTAGACTAGATGACCAAGTTCGAAGTGAAATGGCATGAGACAATAGAATTGAATTTTAAGTAGGTTTTTAATAAGGCGGATACAAGAGAAAGGAAGATAGCGGCCACCGCTACCATTGTCGCTGTCGCTTTTGTCGTGTATAGTTACTTTGGGCTGGGCTTGGGCTGGCACGGCACGAACACCGGCACGGTGGGCTTTGGGCCGTGCTTGGGCCTGGTCGAAGACGAGGCGGGCCGGCACGGCACGGCACGACGGGATGACTGGGCCGAACCGGCACGGCACGACACGAAGCGACCCAAAGCACGGTGGGCCTGGGCCGTGCCGGCACGGCACGGCCCAATTCCCACCTCTAGCCACGCCTGATGTCAATGCAAAGCTTCCTACTGGAGAGAAAATAGTAAAGAAACAAAGTCACCGAGTATACAATAGATTGATTTCTTTTCTCGAGGGCACAAGTGCGATGCTGTAGTTGTGTGTTCACGCATGGGAACTGAGATGGAGAAATTTGGTGCCGTGAAGTAATCTTACTTGCGACTTTTTATTTCTTGATCATTATATTTGTGACTATAAAGTGTCCTTTTGGTATCTCTTAAATCTTAGCACAAAATTAGTATCTCTTTTTTTTCTTCGAGTTACTATCTAACTCTATCTCTATTATAGTCTACGACTCAAACTATGATCTTATCCCTAAGCCTATGAATCATTTTCCAATTCCAACATATAAGGGACCCAAAACCCGCATGTAACATGGGTTTTTCAATTGCCACATATCGTAGCCTCCGAACCACACCTTCGTAGCTCCAATACACATCATCTATCTTTGATCTCCATGCACCACAACTCAAGCCCGACCATCTCCTCCAGCATCCTCGACCCTCTGGACCATGACTTCGCACCAAACCATCTCCCGATCCTCGCTGTAGACTACAATCGCCTCCAATTACCTTGCACATGCAAAAACCAAAACAACACATTTTCCTGCACAATTCTTTCCAACTTGACTGATATGATACACACACGCCACACGCCTAAATAATAACAATAAGCAATATTATCAATTATTCATCATCACTAACATACTAGACCTAGCTAGATGGTCTAATAATATCACCCTTGATGAATATATTGACAAAACCTCAAGATAGCATAACTTCAAGCAGGTGTAAATGAAAAACTGAAGCCAAAAAAATTAAGCCATAAGCTACAAATCTCTCACAAAGCATACCGAACAATCTCTCCCAAATCTCTCACAAAGCATATCAAACAAGTACCACAAATCTCTCCCCCTTTGGCGTTGTAAGCATCAAGGTATAAAAAGGAAGAAATAGCAAAGAGAGAACTCACGTCCAAGTAACAATGATCTAATTTTTTTTAAAGAAAAAACACACCATGAAAACTTAAAAGATTATTTAAATCAATTTAATTGATGTGTATAAAGTCATGTCCTTATAAAGCTTGCCCAATCATAAGCATGTATATATAACAAAGAAGACCAAAAGAAGCTTATAATATGATTAAGCAATTAATATACATGACAGATCTTCACAAAAATGACCAGTTAAGCTAAAGATCTCACTAAAGAAGATAACCATCTAAAAATACAGATTTAAATCTAGATGCTAGAATCAAGAACTAAGTAACCCACAAGTGCCAAATTGAAGTATAAAGCTTAACATAGATTTTCATAACTTAATACATAGCGATTTTTATTATTCACACTTGATTATAGCTTATCTCAGTAAAACACGTCCTAGTTTAGGAGCCATCTACAATGGCCTCCTGAGCTTCAGCCCAAATTAATTGAGCACATTTATAATGACATTTTTTTGAGCCAACTTGAATTTCATTTCATTAATTGTAGCATCTCAAGCTTTATTTTTCAATCATACCAAACCAAAAAGCTTAATGTTTCATGATCTCAGTCATACAAAACTCCCCCAAGTTCATGCCTAGTGCAATGACAAGTCGTCTCATGGGAAAAAATTGTTGAGATACATATATAATTAACAATTTCACCATAATTTGCCACATGTATTTCTAAAAAAGCTAAAAATGATTCAAGAAGGAACTATAATGGCTCAAACTTAGACTTGTCCTAGAATCAACATTTAACTAGATATATAAATATGACACATCTCAAGAAGTAATCACTTTAACCAAAACTTAGCCAAAGAATTCAGCCTTGCCACATTGTTTGTTCATGTTGATTAAATTTAGTAAATAGCTAATTATGGCCTTGCTAAGTTACACATATAAAATCATGATCAAGAAAACTCAAAATACACATACTAACTTATTTCATGATTATTGGCTTCAATAATAATTCAAGTTCTCAAAAATAAAAATAAAACAAGCCTTTTTTACAATGATATACAGAAAAGAACTCTCCCTCAGAACAATCTCGTCGGATGACAACCCCCGACTCACTTTGCAAATGAACAGATCGAGAAGTATCAAGCGGCTTAGAGAGAATATCAACAATCTGAAAATCAGGCTCAACGCAGTGTAGAACAACATCACCCTTTTCCATATAGTCTCTTAGAAAGTGAAATGAGATATGAGACATACGATGTGGAGGAACAACAACAAAACTAGAGCTAAAATTGCGTGCATGTGGACAATCAGAATGTCAAAAAGAATGTGAATTATTTGAATTATATCGCTAGCATGCGATGCAAATTTAAAATCATCATAAAGGTTCTCTAAAAATTATCTTTAGCATTAGTTCTAGGAACAAAAAAGATTGTATGTTTTTGTCTTAAAGTATTCAATCTTTCTTTCTTCTCTTTCTTAGCACGCCTAAAAAAAATCTATACAAGTGTCCATCTCTTCCATAGTACATGCAATGAGATTTAACATAATTAGAATTCTTTTAAGAGGATAAGCTAGCACCTATAGTATTATCCAGTAAACTTTGCACAAAACTAGCAGATTTAAAAACAGTTTTATGAGGCTCACCTTTTGTTTCAATTATCCCACTTCCAATGACCTTAACAACCTTACATTATTTTTGACATAATTACCAGCATTAAACCATAGACCAGTGTTTTTGGCACTTATTTTCGACTTGTCTAGAATCATATTCAGATTTTTCTTGCCAAAAGAAAAGATCTATAAAGTATTCTTAAGTTACTCATTTTCTTCAGGGACAAGCTATTCATTTAACAGATTCATTCACAAGATTCTTAGAAGCACTAGATTGAGTTAATTTCTCTTTTTCAGTAAAATCGTTAAGTTGTCCAGTCCAATATTCTATTTCTATGTTAAGTTAGGACAGTTAGCGTAAGAAGATATCTCATGATAAATTATCTGTTGAATTGATTTATCAGATAAATTAAGTCTAGCTTCTAGCAATTCACAATTAGAGCAAGCTTTAAATTGAGCATTTGAAATAGTTTACTCTAAACATGTAGAAGAACCAAACTTGAGCTTTTCAATTCCATCATTGGTAAGTTTTAACTTTTCATCACAAGAGTCATGCATCAAACTTAATTAATCAAATTTAGCAGTTATATCATTAAGTTGAACAAAGTTTGATGTATTAATTGTTTTAGCAGATTCTAACTCAGAATATAAAACTTAACAGGACTCACAAGATTTATCATCAAGAATAGAAACTCCAAATCTATTAATTTTATAATTATTTAAGCTCTAAATAGTAAGATCATAATTTTTAATTTTCTTTTTATACTTTTTGAGGTCCCCTGTCAATCTACGTACAGCACAAGATCACTACTACAGAAAAGGTCATCACAGGCGGTTCATCAACCGTCTGTATTTATGTGTCAGTGATAATATGTGGTTATCACAGACAGCTCCCACGCTATCTATGATAACTTACAATACAGATGGTTAATAACAAAAAATGTTAGTGATACTGGACTATAACAGATGGTTTTTGTTATTAACCATCTGTGATATGGTTCATATCATAGACGATTTGGTGTTTCGAATCGTCTATGATATAACCATATCATAGACAGTTAATAACAAAAACTGTTTGTGATATTGTTGATATCACAGATGGTTCAGTATTTAAAATCGTCTGGGATATATATCACAGACGGTTTGGAACACCGAACTGTCTGTGATAGCTATTTCAATAGCGATTTTATTTGCTCTTTTTCGGTTAGCCTCAGGATATGCTAGCCATACCAAGTATGTCTTCTGTCTTCTTCGCTCCAAAATGCCCCATCAGCCCACCTCCATGCGCTTCCTGTAACAACAACAAACGAACGGAGCTAGCTGGAATGCATAGTTTGTTAGCTCTAAACACAAATCCATCATTTAGAACAAATTTATTCCACGTTTTTCCCTCTTGGCAATTCAGCAACACGTCTTTAAAATCATCATCATGAACATAATGCTCCTTAATTGTTTCCAATCCAAATATTTTGAAGTCAAGTTGTGAGAGCATGGTATATCTCCTAGACAATGCATCAGCAATAACATTCTCCTTTCCCTTTTTGTGTTTTATGACATAAGGAAAAGACTCTATGAATTCAACCCACTTTGCATGCCTACGGTTCAATTTTGCTTGACTTCTAATATGCTTTAATGACTCATGATCAGAATGAATGACAAATTCTTTGGGCCATAAATAATGTTGCCATGTCTCTAAAGTTCGAACTAGAGCATATAATTCCTTATCATAAGTAGAATAGTTCAAACTAGGCCCACTCAATTTTTCACTAAAGTATGCCACAGGTTTACCTTCTTGCAACAGCACACCACCCAATCCAATTCCACTAGCATCACATTCTAGCTCAAAAGTCTTACTAAAATCTGGAAGTTGGAGTAATGGTGCATGTGTTAACTTATCTTTCAATGTGGTGAAGGCGTCTTCCTGTGCATTCCCCCAAGTAAACGGCACCCCCTTTTTAGTGAGCTCATTCAATGGTGCAGCGATGGTGCTGAAATCCTTCACAAAACGACGATAGAATCCAGCAAGTCCTAGAAAACTTCGCACCTGCGTGACCATTTTAGGAGTCGGCCAACTCTGTATTGCCTCAACCTTGGCTTGATCAACTTCTATGCCCTGTGGAGTAACAACATAGCCAAGAAAAGAGACTCGATCCGTGCAAAATGTGCACTTCTCAATGTTACCAAATAAACGTGCATTACGTAAAGCATAAAAAACAGCACGTAAATGGCAAAGGTGTTCCTCTAGTGATCTGCTATATATCAATATATCATCAAAATAGACCACTACAAATTTACCAATGAAAGCACGCAAAACCTCGTTCATTAATCTCATGAATGTGCTAGGTGCATTAGTTAAACCAAATGGCATCACTAACCACTCATACAAACCGAACTTAGTTTTAAATGCTGTTTTCCATTCATCTCCCAATTTCATGCGAATTTGGCGGTACCCACTATGCAAATCAACTTTAGAGAAGACAATAGAGCCACTTAATTCATCAAGCATATCATCTAACCTAGGAATAGGGTGACGATATCTAATGGTAATGTTATTGATCGCTCTACAGTCCACACACATACGCCATGATCCATCTTTTTTAGGCACTAAAATTACCGGAACAGCACAAGGGCTAAGAGACTCACGCACATAACCTTTATCAAGCAATTCTTGAACTTGACGCTGAATCTCCTTAGTTTCTTCCGGATTGGTCCTGTATGGCGCACGATTGGGCAAAGATGCCCCGGGAATCAAATCAATCTGGTGCTCAATCCCTCGCACTGGTGGTAGCCCTGGTGGCACGTCCTTTGGAAAGACATCCATGTACTCCTGCAAAAGATTAGTGACAGCAGGAGGCACAGAAGAAGGTACCTCCTCGAATGAAAATAAAGCTTGTTTGCAAAGTAAGGCATAGCAAATAGAAGTACTAGCATCCAGCTCATTCACATCAGACTTAGTAGCAAGAAAACATGCACCTTTCAATTTAATCTCATTTTTCATCTCATGAACATATTTAGAGTTTTTCTTTTTATGTTGCTCAAGTTCGCTTGCAACAATCTGATTTTCACTCCTATTATGCTCCTGATTTTTCTCTCTACTAGCTCTAGCAATCTCATCTTTGAAAATAGCTTCAGGAGACATAGGATGTAACACAATTTTCTTGTCATGATGCACAAAAGAATATTGGTTTGTCTTACCATGATGCAGTGAATCTTTATCATATTGCCACGGTCTACCTAACAGCATAGAGCATGCTTGCATAGGGACAACATCGTATTCTACAACATCGTGATAAGAACCAATAGCAAAATTTACTCTCACCATTCGTGTTACCTTCACCTTGCCGCTGTTATTGAACCATTGAATATAGTAAGGGTGTGGGTGAGGTTTGGTGTTCAACGCAAGCTTCTCCACCATATCGGAGCTCACCAAGTTGTTGCAGCTCCCTCCATCAATTATCACTCGGCATGAATGTTCCTTCACACGCACTTTGTTTGGAAAAGGATGTGCCGCTGATTTTGCTCCGCCCTCTCCATTTGTGCACTCAACACACGCTGCACAATGAGGCTCTCATAGCGCTCTGCATCTTCAGCACCAATGTGCTCTTCTTCTTGCTCCTTCCCACTACCTGCATGGTCAGCTGCAAGCATAGCATATGTATCCTCATCCAAATCACTAGCAGAAGAATACTCACCATCATCTCTCACAATCAGAACACGCTTGGTTGGGCACTCACTCCTCACATGGCCATACCCCTTGCATTGATGACATTGGATATCCCTCGTTCGTCCCGTAGATGCAACGGACGAAGAGCTCTTTGCATGTGCTTGGGCTGCCCCCTTTGTTGCTTCGGATGCCCGAGATGCCGAATTTGATGATGAAAACTGTGGCTTGCTGTTGGAGGAAGAAGGTGCAGGGGGTTGGCTTGATGGTGCGGCAGATGCACGTTGAGACCAAATGTTTCCACGACCTGCAGAAACGTTAGTCCTAGTGCTCGCGCGTCGTCCCTGTACTTCTCTTTCAGCTTTACAAGCAAGATGAAATAAACGAGTGATAAAATTATATTCCTTGTAAGCTAAGATATCCTGAATTTCCCGATTCAAACCACCCATAAACCTAGCCATAGCGGCTTCCTCAGTTTCCTTTAAGTCACAACGCAGCATGCCTGTTTGCAATTCTTGAAAATATTCCTCTACGTTTTTACTACCTTGCCTCAATTGTTGCAACTTATGTAACAAATCACGTGCATAATATGAGGGAACAAATCTAGCTCGCATGATTCTTTTTAATGCATCCCAAGTTTGTGGTATGGTGAAAGGATTTTTCTTACAATATTCACTCCACCAAACAGACGCAAAATCAGTAAACTCACTAGTAGCAGCCCTAACCCTTTTGTTTTCAGGGAATGCATGACAAGCAAATTTCTGATCAACAGCCAATTCCCAAGTGATATAAGCATCAGGGTTATATTTTCCATCAAAAAGTGGCATAGTGAACTTAATCTTACCAAGCGATTCATCATTGTCACGTACCTCAGCCCGGCGTGGTTGACGTTGATGGTGAGCGTCCTCATCATCATCAATCTCAGTGTCAACCGCATATTCGTCTCCACCATTTTCGTCCACCCTGCTGCCCAAGACACCAATGTTCGCACGAGTACGCTGAGTCGGTGCAGCGGGAGATGCACGGCCCCTCTCATCAAGACGTCTCAAAATCTCAGCAAGTGAAGCGTTGACGGTGCCAACGGAAGCCTCCAATGTTGCAAGCGTAGTGTTGGTGTCGATCTGCGCGGCCTCCAATTGGCCAAGGCGTTCGTTGGTGACCCGTACATCCTCATCAAGTCCCTCAATGTGCAGCTTCATTTGGCGCTCAAAGTGTTGTATGATGCCCCTAGTCCGAGGGGAATGTGGTGCTGCCCGTAGATCCTCTGGTTCTCCTGACATTGTTAGAAGAACACAAGAAACAAACCAAGAAGAGAAAAATAATAAAACTGTAGGTTATGCCCTCACAACTACTGGGATGTGGTTAAATCAAGTCGCACACTCTCAACCTGTTCTGTCAAGCTCTTACAAGTTCTTACCACAGCGAGCAGGTGGTGATGGCAGTCGACAGGTCAAGACAATATCTCCTGGAAATTGGGTGTATCGCTGCCTCGGTCGCTAGTCTCTGTGATGTGGTAGCCAAATCTGTGGAGCTATAGGTGGGCTGAGAGTGAACAAAGGATAACTAGAACCACATTAGTCAAAGCAAGTTGAATAATCGCTCAACGACGGCACCGTGGTGGTCCTAGGCTAGACCGTACTAGAGACGCGAGCCTAGAACACAAACGAAGACACACCGTGCAGAAAGAAACTAGATGGCGTTGCACACGGAGTTCTAGAGCTAAAGGGTGCCGTCTTCACAGGGTACCTTAGAATCACGTGCAGAAGGGCTCTGTCAATTTTGAGCGAATTCTGAGAAACTTGATTTTTCCTCGGTTTTGAGGGCCTAAACGACATTTTTTGGGGTCGAAGCTGCCGCGTATGTGCCTGGTGGCTTACGCGGATCTGAAATCTCCAGTTTTTCTGTACTTTCCGATTTCCTTTCCAACGGATCAAGAATCGCCTCAATCGGAGGTCGTATGCAAAAGTTAGCTGTTTCTCTCTCCTCTGTTTTTTTTCTTCTTTTTTTTTCTTTTTTTATGCCGCGGCTCTTTCTAAATGCGGCTGCCTGTTCCTTCTTTTCTCTCTTTTTTTTCTCTCTCTCTTTTTTTACACACGATGCAGTTGAATCCGAATTCGTGCCCTACTCCAAGACCAATTAGGGCAACCGAGTCCTCCTACTCCAAGACCAATTAGGGCAACCGAGTCCTCCTCCTTTTCTACCCTCCTATGACAGTTCGGATCTACCTGCAATGGTGAGTCCAAACGTGAACAGAACTCGAAACTCTAAAGGAACTAGACACTAAGACCAGCAAAGGGCACGACGATGCAACCGAAGACTCAACAAACAAAGACTATGCAGCAAAAGCGTAAGGCTCAAATTGTTTCGGATTTTGGGGAATAGATCTGATCTGCTATTTTTTTTGGTTTCTGGACTGTAGGTAAAAATTGCAAAGACTAGATAAGATCTCTCACCGATCAACCTTGAGCTCTGATACCAACTGATAGGACTAGGGGTCCCGATCTTTCGATGAGAGTGGTAGATTCGATTGGGGAAGGAGGTGACATTGACGACCCGACTACAACCATCCAAGGACGTTGCGCCTTAGCGATCGATACACCAACTCCAGAGATTGTTCGTGACCTTGTCGGCGCACGATCAACCTAACCACGAGGGTTCTCGTTCCTGCAAGCAATCGAAGAACAAGCAAGAACAAGATGAACAGCAACTCAATTGCAAATAACGATGTAAGATTCAATCGAAAACAGAAATGGTGGGGTTCCGAAGACAAGTATTCGGGCGGTCTAGCCGACACGCGCGAGTACAAGGCGAAGCAGCAAAAGCTAACTTAGTCTAAACAAAACCCAAACCCTAGAAGAGGGTGCGGCTGCCTATTTAAAGGTCACGGAAGGTGGAGGGTCGGCCAAAACACAAGGAAGCCGAATAGGATTCGAATTACAAGGCCCAAGGCCCACTTTGACTCGGACTGGAAAAGCGTCATGAATTGTTTTGCAGTTTCTGGTCGACTCGGATGGAATTTGGAGGTGAGGCTGGATCCATATGAAAGTAGACTTCAAGAGCTTTCCAACGAGTACTCACGGGCCCCGAGAAACCTTCTGGATCAAAAGTTACGGCCGTTTGAAGTAGGTGCTGTCAACAAGGCCGAATCCGAGTCAAACTCGTGAACAGGACTTGGTTTGCGCTTGACGGTTCCACTTCTATACTTGAGCTCATGTGGTTCTTCCCCATGGTTCCTAAGGACAATTAAATCATCACAAGAATTAAGTAGTATTCCATTCTTTGAAACATTTGTATGCAAACTTAGGAACGCATTCACCTGATGGTTAAGTTGACGTGCTCGCGCTCTAGTCATTGGTCCTTGTATCATAGTTTCAGTTTGATATGGAGTTGGCATGGTTGTATGCATGGAAAGGATGTCCTCATCACATACCATCTGAAAACAAACAAGATCATGTATATAGCACTTGGTACTGAGCCATCCTCTTTTTTCTATCAAATTGTTTCTTCTCTTGCGGTATGGGTGATACTTTGGAAGGAACCTACGGTGACGCATGTACACAGTTTTGCATGAGTTGTTCAACCACACACTCTCAGTATAATCCAAGCAGTACGGATAGGCTTTGGCTCCTTTTGTACTCAACCCTGACATGTTACCAAGGGCAAGAAAATCATTAATGGCGCAGAACAACATGGCGCGTAGAGTGAAGTTCTCTCGTTCGTCCACATCCCATACATGTAACCCTTTGTTCCACAGTATTGCAAGATCTTCCACCAATGGTGCTAGGTAAACATCAATATCGTTCCTAAGTTACTTCGACCCTTCGATTAGTAGTGACATCAAAATATACTTCTACTTCATACACAGTCAAGGAGGAAGGTTGTGCATGCATAGAGTCACGGGCAGGTGCTATGTCGGCTGCTCATGTTACCAAAAGGACTCATTCCATCTGTACTCAACCTAAAGCTTATATTCCTCAGTTCCACACCGAAATCTACAAACGTCCTATCGATGTTCCTCTACTAGGCAGAATCAACAATGTATCGTATCATTCCGTCTTTCTTACGCTACGCCTAGTGCCAACGCATCAATCTTGCATCCTTACGGTTTGCAAATAAACACTTTAAACGGGGAATTACAGGAAGATACCACAACACCTTAGTAGGAGGTCCTTGGTTCACCTCGATGCCCTTCCCATCATCTGAGTCATTTTTATGCTTGTATCGGGATGCTTTGCACACCGGACAAACATGTAAGCTAGCATACTCTTTACAGTACAGGATACAATCATTCGGACATGCATGTATTTTTTCTACTTCCATTCCCAATGGGCAAAGAATCTTTTTGGCTTGGTAGGTGGTTCTCGGCTCTACCGAGGCAGCACAATGAAGACAGATCTATGTCGAGATTGACCACGTACGCCCAGTATTTAATAGGGCAGATTATTACAGACAGTTCCAACCACAAACAGTCTATGATACCAATATATCACAGACGGTTCATATTAATAACTGTTTATGATAATTCACAGACGGTTATTAATACAAACTGTTTATGATGTCCGCAATATCACAGACGGTCTGTTATAAGAACCGTCTGTAATGCCCAGAATTTCAAAGATGGTTTTTTATATGAATCGTCTGTGATGTTCGCAACTTTCACAGACGGTTATTAACACGAAACGTCTATGATGTCTCAATTATCACAGACGGTTCGTTTTAATAACCGTCTGTAAAAAATATCACAGACGGTTGCTACTATAAACCGTCTGTGATAGTTTAATCACAGACGGTTCCATATGAATCGTCTGTGATGTAGCCATCCAGTATAATCTCTTTTGTAGTAGTGGATAAATCTGTATAAGAAGGTTTTACCTCACTAGGATCACTATAAAAATCATCATTGTTAAACTCCTCACTACTTGCCATAAAACACATTCTTATGAAGTACACCTCCTTTTCCTTTTTACCATTATCCTCATCGTCGCTTCCAGAATCATCATCACACAAATCAATGTCATCAAGTACTTAAAGTATTTTGTTGACTATCCTGCGATAATTGTGCTATTTGCTTGGATCAATCTTGAATTGAGTGCGATGAGTTTGTGCCTTGTCATCCTTGACCTCCTTACTCCTCAGTTTTAGACAATTCACCTTAATATGGTTTAACTCACCACATTCATAGCATATGATTGGACCTCCTCTTCATCTTGATATGGTGTTGTTAATTATCTTGGTCACCCTATTAGAGAAAAGTACAAACTGCTCTTCTAGAATCTCGTCTAACTATTCATCTAAAATAAAACACAGTGCAGACAAAAGAATAATTGAGAAACTACAAGAACTGTCAGCTTGATTAGTCACTAAACCTAAAGAATTAGACTTGTTTATCCTGGCCAAAACATTAATCTCATGTGTTTCCACCTTGGAATAAAGATCATTCAAGGTGAGTGTTTTCATATTAACAGAATGATTAATAGTAGTGACTAATACATTCCAAGCAGACATGTCCAAAGAATTGAAGATTTAACGAGCATTGTCAGAATCAGAATATATGATATCAACAGATTGCAAATAACTAATAATCTTATTGATGCGATAAAAAAGTGCATCTATTGATTCTTCAGGTTTTATCTCAAATTTGGAGTATTCCTTTTTAAATTGGTTCTAACGAACACTTTTGACAGATTTATAACTTTCGTGATAATTAGATGTTGCTTTGGGCAAGGATGCTTGTTGCCTTCTTGACATGATGCTCCTGGGACAATGGGACACCACGATGCCTGATGGTCAATGCGAAGCTTCCTGCAGGAGAGAAAATAGCAGAGAAATAAAAAGTCGCCAAGGGAGTATACAATAGATTGGTTTCTGTTGTAGGGGTGGCCCCCACCAAAGCCCAGCAGACCTGTTAAGGGAGTGTAAGGCCCAGAATGGGACATGTATAGTGACATAGGTACCCCTGAGGGGAAGACTCATGTGTAAGGGTATAATTGTAAAGGCACTCCCCATGTGGATGTAGATATACAAGACATACGCCATGAGGAAAGAGGCCTAAGCCATTCATTTGCTAAACTCTCCACCACTACACACTCTCTCTGTTTGGTCTGTAACCACAACAGTTGGCGCCGTCCGTGGGGAGGACAAGAGCAAGCCTCCAAATCTGAAGGAGGATGGCACCAAAGAAAGCTTCACCGTCGGCGGCGAAGAAGAAGAAGGCGGAAGCGGCGAAGTCTCGCGTCAGCACAAGGGCTTCGGCTTTAGCAGCCGCAGGTACGAGCAGTGCTGCAGGTGCGACCGAGGACCCCGCCATCGACGCGATGACCAACCCCGCCATCGACGCGACGACCAACCCCGCCACCGTCACGACGACCGACCCTACCAGCACTGCCCCGACGGCCAACCCCGGCGATGGCAACACAGGCGCACCCGTTTTTCCACCAGGCGCAGAAGCGGTGAATGACCCCAGCAGCGACACGAACCTCGTCACCGGCTCTAGGGCCCTTCAGGACAACGCGGCGTGCAGCCTGGGCGCGCAGGCCGTGGTCACCACCATGCCGGTAGCACCGCCAAGCGCACCGACGGCCCCGGCCACGCCCGCGGTGGAGACTGCCCTGCTGGCGGCCCTCAGCGCGTTTCAGCGGGAGCTAACAGACCTCCGCAGAACTGTCCGGGACATGCAAGAGGCTCGGAGCCAACACGCCCCTCCGGCGGTGGCATCCGAACCCGCCCTGGAGAGGGCGGATAGCCGCGACGCCCTACGTCTAGCCGCGTCCCACTACGGCGCGTAGACCCGGAGTCCCCGCTTTCTACGGGCCTACAGCAGGCGCCATGGCCTGAGGATTTCAAGTTCCCGAGCGTCATCGAGGCCTACAAAGGCGACTCCAATCCGCGAGAGTTCGTGCGCGTGTATGAGACCGCTATCGAAGCCGCTGGCGGAGACGACACCACGAAGGCAAAAGGGCTCCCCCTCGCGTTACAAGGGGTGGCGCTGTCCTGGTTCTTCACCATTGAACCACAGTCCATCTACGCGTGGGAACAGGTCCGCGACCGACTCTACAACAACTTTCAGGGCAACTACATTGAGCGTGTTGATGCGGACCAACTCTTCGCAGTCAAGCAAAAACCTGAGGAAAGGCTCCGGGACTACTTCAAGCGCTTCGCGAAAGTGCGTTACCATGTCAAGGACGTAAACGAAACAACCGTCATCAACGTAGCAATACAAGGCCTCCGACCGGGGCCAATGGCCGAGTACAACGCGCGTAAGCCTATTAAGACGGTCGGGAAACTCTTCGACAAGATGGAAGAGTACGCCAGAGCGGAGGAGGACGCACGGAGGCGATACGGTGATGACTCCGACTCCAACAAGGCGGAAGGCTCGGTCAAGAGCGAAGGCTCGCCGAAACAGGGCTCTTCGAAAGGTAAGCGCAAGCAAGAGCAGCCGAAGGGCGCCTCCGAACGCAAGGACCCCCAACACAATGACCAGCTAGGCGACAGGCCCAAGCGCGACCAACGCAAGTCCAGGAAACCTCGTTACGTTATCGACATCGAGGGCGGCTCCGAAGACAATGCCTCCGCAGGTCGCGGAGGCAGAGGGCGCCGATGCCGAGGACGGGGACGTAGCCGGGGTCGAGACGACCGGACCCGCGAAGAGTACGGCGACCAGCACCACGGCCAGTGGTGCGAAATCCATGGCCAGGGCAACCACGACACGCGTGCTTGCACCACCATCGCAGCACTACGGCAGAGCGTCGCTAGGGACAAAAACCCGGATACACGCGCGCCCGTTGTGGCCCACATCCAACACCCCCAGGACCAAGGAATACAGCCCCAGGAAGGCCTCCTGCGAATCCAGGTGCATGTGCAGCAACCTCGGGAAGGCCTCCTACAGTTACAAGCCCCGGAAGTAGCCCAGCGCAGGATCATCAACGTCATTTCCGGAGGCTCCTCGCTGGAGTTCACCTCGGCAAGGCAACAAAAGGCTTACGCACGGAGGCTGCACCACGTCGTGGCATACCCGACGCAGGCGCCGCCAGAATGGGCACAACACGAAGTCACATTAACGCCCGCTGACGCCGAGGGCGTGGAGTTCCCCCACCAAGACCCTTTGGTCGTCCGGGTCCTCGTAGCCGGGTGCGAAGTCAGGCGCGTCCTGGACGATGGAGGAAGCTCCGCGAACATCCTGTTCACTGCGGCCTTCGACCAAATGGGGATCCCTCGGAGCCGATTGGGCCCTTCAAGCATCCCGCTGCAAGGATTTGGAGGGCAGCCTCTGCGCGCCTTGGGCCAGATATGCCTCCAAGTCTCCTTCGGCCAAAATGACAACGTCAGGAGCGAGGACGCCATCTTCGACGTGGTCGACATTGCATACCCCTACAACGCCATAATAGGGCGGCCGCTCCTGAACACCCTTGGGGCAGTCCCGCATCACGGCTTCCTGTGCATGAAGCTTCCCGGGCCGCGGGCCATCATCATCATCCATGGCGACCAGGACATGGCTCAGCGCATAGAGCTTGGCGCCAGAGGTCCACGCCACGCGGCTCGCCAAGGCACCTAAGCCGGGAGGGCAGACACGGAGCCCTCGGGCACCCCCCCGAGAGCGTCCCGCGTTCCTCGCGCACAAGGTTGCCCCGGCAGCAGCGGCTCGTCAGCGGTCGCCCCGCCCTCATAGCGGTTAGTGGTCGGTATTCCCCCCTTGTTTTGTAATTGCTCACCCGCGCAAACGGGAATTTAATAAAGTTCACCGTTTGCACAAATTTCTGTTCTTTGAAATAAAGACACGCGTTCGCGCGCACACTCTCCGTCAAAGATGCGGGCATGAGTATAAACAAAGACACGCGTTCGCGCGCGCACTCTCTGTCAAAGATGCGGGCATGAGTATAAACAAAGACACGGGTTCGCGCGCGCACTCTCTGTCAAAGATACGGGCATGAGTATAAACAAAGACACGCGTTCGCGCGCGCACTCTCTGTCAAAGATGCGGGCATGAGTATAAACAAAGACACGCGTTCGCGCGCGCACTCTCCGTCAAAGATGCGGGCATGAGTATAAACAAAGACACGCGTTCGCGCGCGCACTCTCCGTCAAAGATGCGGGCATGAGTATAAACAAAGACACGCATTCGCGCGCGCACTCTCTGCTAAAGATACGGGTAGGAGTATAAACCAAGACGAGCGGGGGGGGCGCCTCCGCACGCACTCTACGGAGTATAAATAAGACGTAGCGTCGAGGTTCGCCTCCGCACGCAATTTCACCGCCTGCAACGCGCGGAGGCTCACCTCCGCGCGCAGTCTACGGACTCTAAATAAGACATAGCGTCGAGGTCCGCCTCCGCACGCACTCTACGGAGTATAAATAAGACGTAGCGTCGAGGTTCGCCTCCGCACGCAATTTCACCGCCCGCAACGCGCGGAGGCCCGCTTCCGCGCGCAGTCAACGGACTCTAAATAAGACGTAGCGTCGAGGTCCGCCTCCGCACGCACTCTCCGGAGTATAAAAAAGACGCGGACGCTATCCCTGCGCACTCTACGAAGTATAAACAAGACGCGAACACCGCGCACGCACGGGCGTTGCCCCAGTGCGTACTCTTCGGAGTATAAATAGGACGTGGATGCCGACCCCACGCACCCTCCGGAGTATAAAGAAGACGCGGACGCTATCTCCGCGCACTCTCCGGAGTATCAACAAGACGCGAACACCGCGCACGCACGGGCGTTGCCCCAGTGCGTACTCTTCGGAGTATAAATAGGATGTGGATACCGACCCCACGCACCCTCCGGAGTATAAAGAAGACGCGGACGCTATCTCCGCGCACTCTCCGGAGTATCAACAAGACGCGAACACCGCGCACGCACGGGCGTTGCCCCAGTGCGTACTCTTTGGAGTATAAACAAGGCGTGGGCATTGGCCCCACGTTCTTCAGAGCCCAGCTTACCCCGGCTAATTCTACGGTGGGCAAAGTGCACCACGGGGGCCCACTCCCACGCGCCGCCCACGAAGTACCAAGGCGACGTGTTAGAGGCTGGGTCCCGTGCGAGCACACCCGCGAGCGACAAACACCAGAGGCTGGTTCCCGCGCGAGCACACCTGCAAGCGAGAAGCACCAGAGGCTGCTTCGCTGCCACCACTTCGAAGGGTAGGGGACGGAGCGCTCGCGTGTCTACTCCGACTAGGCGGCAGCTCCGCTGCCACCACTTCAAAGGGTAGGGGACGGAGCGCTCGCACGTCTACTCTAACTAGGCGCCAGCTCCGCTGCCACCACTTCGAAGGGTAGGGGACGGAGCGCTAGCGCATCTACTCCGACTAGGCGCCAGCTCCACGGCCACCACTTCGAAGGGTAGGGGACGGAGCGCTCGCGCGTCTACTCCGACTAGGTGCCAGCTCCGCTGCCACCACTTCGAAGGGTAGGGGACGGAGCGCTCACGCGTCTACTGCGACTAGGCGCCAGCTCCGCTGCCACCACTTCAAAGGATAGGGGACGGACGGAACGCTCGCGCGTCTACTGCGACTAGGCGCCAGCTCCGCTGCCACCACTTCGAAGGGTAGGGGACGGAGTGCTCGCGCATCTACTTCGACTAGGCGCCAGCTCCGCGGCCACCACTTCGAAGGTTAGGGGATGGAGCGCTCGCGCGTCTACTTCGATTAGGCGCCAGCCTCCGCTGCCACCACCTAGCATCCCCGGACCACCCCGCAAACGCCTGCCCTCCGCGGCTACTATCCTCCAAGGCAGGAGAACAGTGGTTTCGGAACACCACCCCACTGCTCGTCTTGTAGGCACCGCCTTGGCGGGACGGCACATCCGACGGCATTCCCCACACACCGCACTGGCGCAGGTCATGTCACGCCAAGTTTTAGCTTGTTCTCATAAACAGACCACCTTTAGTCCACCAATATTTTCTCGGAAGGCGGGCTTGATCACAAGCCCCGACTTAAGGTGAGCCTGTCTAAGAGAACAGGGCAAACCTTGCCGTTGTATGCAGAAATACAGAGCGAGCACAGCAAGTGCAGGCAGTTGCCGTTAACAGACGCTAACCAAGCTCCCGAGAAAAATAGGACTCCATCAGTACATCAACATCCCCCGAGCCGCGTGGTGCCGCCATGGAATGTGGATGCACTGAAGAGCCCCATTTTAGGGGAGCAGCACCTATCCGCGCGCACAATGCAGGTACAAGATTACACCAGCCCGCTATATATATATATATATATATATATATATACCATCAACGGGAAAGTCCAGCCGGTGGAAGTCCAACCGGCGGGAGTCCATCCGGCAAAAGTCCAACCGGCAGAAGTCCAGCAGCGGCGGAAGTCCAACCAGCGACAGTCCAACGTTGCAGCATCGTACCGTTACGATGCTCCAAGATCTGCGCCGGGAGAAGGAACGTCGCCACATGGCATCACCGCGCCCCCCTCAAGTCTCGCGTCGCGCCTACCAAGCCCCGCGGGGTAGGCTAACAGTCGCTTGTCGTCAAGGGCGCTCGACGCCAGAGACGCGCGCGCGCGATGGCTTACGACCCGCTCCGCCTCCTATGCCGACGCATTTGACTCCGCCAACATCTCCACTCCGGACGATGGACTCGACCCCGCCACGGCAGGACTCGGTGGGTGACGAAGCCTTCGACAAGCCGCCCGGCGTCACTCCTTCGCAATAAGGCGAACACTGCACTTCGAATGTTGACAAAGCTCACAGGCCGCAGGGACGGAGGGGGCCAAAGGGCTCGGCAACATGGCTTCGGCCCGTGAAACCCTTCACCATGAGAGGCTCCTGTTGTAGGGGTGGCCCCCACCTAAGCCCAGCAGGCCTGTTAAGGGAGTGTAAGGCCCAGAATGGGACATGTATAGTGACATAGGTACCCCTGAGGGGAAGACTCATGTGTAAGGGTATAATTGTAAAGGCACTCCCCATGTGGATGTAGATATATAAGACATAGGCCATGAGGAAAGAGGCCTAAGCCATTCATTTGCTAAACTCTCCACCACTACACACTCTCTCTGTTTGGTCTGTAACCACAACAGTTTCTTTTCCCGATGGCACAAAGCGCTTTTCTGCAGCCCTGTGCATTCATGCATGGGGACTAAAATCGAGAAATTTGGCGCCATGAAGTAATCTGCCTTGCGACATTTTATTTTTGGATCATCATATTTGTAACTACAAAGTGCCCTTCTTGCACATCTCAAACCCTAACACGAAATTAGCATTCTTTTTTCTTTGAGTTACCATCTAACCCATCTCTATTTATAGTCTATGCCCAAACCATGGTCTTATCCCTAAGCCCATGAGTCCATTTCCAATTCCAACACATAAGATACCCGAAACCCTTACGTAACACGGATTTTTCAACTGCCACGTATCGTACCCTCCAGACCGCACCTCCATAGTTATAACACGTATTATCCACTTTTGATCTCCACATGCCCCAACTCGAGCCCGATCGTCTCCTCCAACATCCTCGACCCTTTGGACCATGACTTCACACCAAGCCATCTCCCGGTCCTCACCGTAGACCACGATTGCCTCCAAGTTACCCTGCACATGCAAAGATCAAAGCAACATATTTTTCCGACATAAGTTCTTTCTAACTTGACTGATATGTATCCACACACACCACACACGTCAAATAATAATAAGCAATATTGTTAATTATTCATCATCACTAATATACTAGACCTAGGAAAATGGTCTAACATAAACTTTCACCTCACACATATTGTTTATCATTTTCTTAGTTGACGTTTATTCAAATGTCCATATTGTACAATAAAGCAAAGGTACAGTCATGAGTCATGCACATCCCGAAGAAGAATAAAGGTCAGTTGGTTGCTAAGCATGATGTTCGAAATCCACGTGAGGCGTTGGAATAATGTAAAGCTTGGATGGGAAATTTTTTTGGCCCCGTAGGAGGAGTTATTTGCAGAAATTGCTCTGGTGACAAATTTGTTTTACGAAAATACCCCCGACCAACCTGGCGGTGCTAGGCACCTGGCGCGCTCCCTGGCTTTGCCAGGTACTATAGCAATTTTCAGAAAAATATATTGAAGCATATTTTTTATAGGAATTTTTAGATACATCAAATGAGTTTTGAAATTTATTGTGGAGGCTCCGAATACTGTGTACATACTTGTGTAATATTTCCATAATTATATCCATTATGTATTTTCCTCTAAAATTCCTACAAATTATATAGTTAAAGGAATTCTAGAGAAAAATACAGAAAGGATATAATTACAAAAAAATTATAGAAGCAAGTACACTATGTTCGGAGGCTCAAAAATTTTTCATAAATTTCGGAGCTCATTTTGTGTATCTAAAAATTCTTATAAAAAATATGCTTCAATGGATTTTTCAAAAAATTGCTATAGGACCTAGCGCGACTAGGGAGCACGCCAGGTTGGTCAAAGGTAGCTATTTTTGTAAAAACAAAATTGACACTAGGGCCATTTCTATAAATAACTCCTCCTAGGAAATCAGAAAAAAATTTCCTTGGAAGGAGACGCCAAAATCCAGCAAGCAAACTCCTTGCGCATATGCCCATGCATCACATGTAGGGATGGCAATCGGGTGCGGCGGGTTCGAGTAGTGCTCGCCCATACCCGTACCCGCGACCCTATTTTTCGCCCACGGGCATACCCGTACCCGCCCACGGGTAAAAAACCCCGCCCATACCCGTCGCCCGCGGGTACCCGTCACCCGCGGGCATACCCGTTTACCCGCGAACTGAGTACATCACATATTCACATTCAAACATAACCAAGTAACAAAGTTCCCAGCTAAAACTTGCACATTTCTGACATATGTAAAGGCTTCGGTACATCTCATGACACAAATTAAAAAGGCATACATTACATCCATCGCATAAATTTTGCGCATGCAGCCTCACTATGCTAGAACTACAATCACCATCTAGTGCAATCTCACTGCATCATCTAGCTGCTTCTTGCAAACAAATTATTTGGCCATTGACAGCACATACATACAGAACGGCTAAAACTTGCAAACAGAACTACAATCACCATCTAGAAAGAGCATTTCTCATCACCTAAGCGTGTAGAAAAGAAGGGAGGACCGGAGGAGGCTCACCTGAGGAAAGAAGGGAGGACCGGAGGACCTGGCAGTCGCGGTGGAGAGGGGCGGTGCCGGATCTGGTCGGTGGAGTCGCGGCGGAGAGTGGCGGCGCCGGATCTGTTCGGTGGAGTCACGGCGGAGAGTGGCGGCGCCGGATCTGGTCGGTGGAGTCGCGGCGGAGAGTGGCGGCGCCGGATCTGGTCGGTGGAGTCGCGGCGGAGAGGGGCGGCGCCGGATCTGGTCGGTGGAGTCGCGGCGGAGAGGGGCGGCGCCGAATCTGGTCGGTGGAGTCGCGGTGGAACGAGGGGCGGCGCCGGATCTGGTCGGTGGAGTCGCGGCAGAACGAGGGGCGGCGCCGGATCTGGTCGGTGGAGGAGCGGCGGAACGAGGGGCACCGAGGAGCGGCGAGGGGCGGCGGAACGAGGGGCGGAACGAGGGACGACGAGGGGCGGCGAGGAGCGACAAGGGGGCGGCGAGGGGCGGCGGAACGAGGGGGCGGCGAGGGGCGGCGGAACGAGGTGCGGCGAGGGCGGAGATTTGGTGTGTCGGCGAGGTCGCGAGGAGGAGAGGCGGCGCGTGGGAGGTTTGGGTGGAATGGTCGCGTGGGAGGATTGAGGAGCTCCCGAGATTTGGTCGTTTGGACCTTGGAGGCGTGGTGGGATGTTAGGGTTTACTGGATTAGGAGGGCCCACTTGTCAGTCCATTTCACGGGTAAATGGGCGAGACGGGTACGGGTAGAGCTAACCCGTACCCGTACCCGTTTACCCGATGGGCAGAGATATCCTCCCATTTTCCTACCCGTGGGTAAAAAATTCATCTCATACCCGACTCCATTAGGGTATTTACCCACGGGTACACGGGTAATCGGACACAATTGCCATCCCTAATCACATGTGAATGAATTACCGAGAGCGAGCCCAACATTGCCTGTTGTAGTGGAGAACTGGAGACTAGGCAAACTTTCCAAGGGAATAAACGAGGACCAAGGAAACGATCGGCCCTATTCATGTCCTCAGTGTTGCATGTTTTCTTGTTCCCAATCATCAAGGATAATGGTGGGTTTATGCACACAAAAAAGAACAGGACAGTGGTGGGGGCATTTTAATAGGGGGCGCTTGCAAGTGAGGAAGAACCCAAGAAGCCATGGGGGAGCATCAGTGTGTGTACACTAGCTGGCCCTCAAGCAAGGATCATCTTTTTCTCTTGTGGTCCTGGACTAGTATTTCAAGAATAAAAAAATATCCTTTGTGGTTACCAAATAGAGATCCATCAACATGGATTTTGGAGTGTCATGTTTCTCTTGCACCTAGGGCCAAGAAAACTTTCTTTGAGTCATGGCATTCTTTTTTTCTCAAATTATTTTTGTATTACCAATAAAGAGGGATTTTCATGGGGACAGATTTTTTTTTGACATTTTGGTTCTCAAAAGAAACCCCATGTAGAGGCAATAATTACTATGCTCCGCTCATTTCGGCTTGAGTTTCTGGCTTATTTTTCACTATTCATAAGTTTCATCTTTTTCTAAACTTTTGCCATTTTTGAGCTTTTTTACTGGTTCTTTTTTCTGTATTCATTTGCGTAAAGACATGAGCCAAAACTTAGCTCTAGTCTGCCATCTACGAAAGTTCTGACCAGAAAACCTCTCAGGTTTCATCGCATCAGAAGCACTAGCCATTGCTGTATTGCAACAAGATTAACAATAAGGTTTCTGGACTGTTACAAATGTGGGCAATATTTTAATTCCAAGTTTTTTAGGAGACAAAAATAATAACCTAATGATGCAAAACTCACAACTAACAGCAAGCTACTCATCATACTTCAGAATATACACAATAAAACAATATAGTAATAAAGTCGAACGTGCGCACGAACGACTTACTTGTTAGCCTGATGAAGAACAGGAAGCCGCGCAGGCTTGACGTAGTGCAGAACGTAGATGTCGCAGTGCAGTGAGCGGTCGCGCAGATGCGCTGCCCAGAAACCATATTGCCGCCCCGTGCAGGTACTCTCTGCGGCAACGATTCGGAGATAGCCGCTCTTCCTCCTTCCAGGTGCACGCCGAGAAGAAAGGTCGACGAGGTACGGACGACGAAGTATAACAGCACAAAATGGCAGAAGTAAGAGATGCAAGCAGTGAGGGATTCTCTTTTTTTCTATACCTTGGACGTCTCCATGTATATATAGATATGCAGATTACTCTCTAGTAACTGCCCCATTGAACTGAAATAATTCACTGGTAACTGCTTAATTATTCACTGGTAAATAAAAACATTTAACCGGTGATTTACTCACTGAAAACTGCCTGTCATCAAAACCCAATTAAGCCTCAAATTCAAACGTTTGAATCTCATTCAAACAGAGAGAGTGAGGTACATGGTTTAGCAAAATAAAGATGGACTTGGTCTGCCAAGTGGCGCGCCACGTCACGTCACGGCACGGTCACGCGTCGCACGTCACAAGTCACGCGATTTTCACGTGAAACTACGCGAATACACGCGCGCGCGCGTACGCGCGTGTGTGACTAGACAGAACCCTCTTCATACCATCTCTATCCATATTCAAGGAGTGGTGAGGACTCCACCTTATAAATCGGTCTTCCTCACCTTTCCATAGCAATATGGTACTAAACCATGCATGCTTTGGAATTAAGGAAATGGACCATAAAAATGGGCCAATTTCTAACGTATACCACTATTTTTCAGCCGAATCGAGCGGGGCCTAAGATTAGTCATCTGTTTTTTTTTCTCCTCATGTTCGCACATAGACCTTTTAGTTGCTAGTACCTGTACCTAGCAATAGCATACCATGGGAAGAAGAATGTGGGGCATTCGTTTTGACTCATAGCTTATACTACAGTAACTAGCTTTCGAAAGAAACATATTTTTAAGGTGGGGTCTGTAAGTCTATTGTAGTAGACATTTTACCGACTTCAGCTAAATCGATCAAAATCGCATGCAAGTGTCTCTCTCCTTACTCTCTCTTGCTAACAGCAAGAAATTAAAATTTTCGGCCATAAACCACAGCCCAAAAAGCCTACAAAGTTGATAGGTTTTGATAAGCTGTAAAAGTAGCCATTTATTGTAAAATTGATAGCTTTGATAACCTGCAAAAGTTGCTCTTCTTTTGGAAGTTTTTATGTTCGTTTCACAAGGTTTTCATTGGTGGATCACCTTCAAAGTTCACCGAAGAACCTGTCCGTTTCACTGAATGAGTTCGCACAATGGAAATGATAGCAATAAGAGCCAAAAACACCGTCTGAAGAGAGAGAGAGAGAGAGAGAGAGAGAGACAGAGAGCCGAAACTATTAGCCAAGTGCAATTAAAAGGATGGACACAAGGGTAATTGATTTATCTTCCTCACCAAAAAAGAAGGCAAATATATCTGCTGGATTATGACGAGGGTGGTACATTTCAAATCCAACGCTGGAAAAAGGTCCAAACGTTTTTCCAAACAATAAATATCACCCTGGCGGAATCTCAGTGTAAAATTTTGAAGCAAATTCACATGGTGAGATGGGATTCAATTCCAATTCCAGCAGAACAGTTTACAGACTGACTGAACAGCTACATTCTTTTCACAAGCCCAATCGCCTCGCCCCGCTCATTTCAGTTTCCGCTTCTGACTTCTGATTTATTTTTTACTATTAATAAATTTCATCTTTTTCTGAAGTTTTGACTTTTTTTGAGCTTTTTTGCTGGTTCTTTTTCCAGTATTCGTTTGCGTTTTCCGTGATGAGCTAACATATTTTTTCTTTTTTTTAAATTTTTTTAAATTTAATTACGCCAAATAAGTCACCTTCAACCGCAATGTAATTTCAGCTATCTACAGTGCATTTTTAGCCATAAGCCACAGCTTTTCAGCCCAACCGAGCGGAGCATAATGCCTGACACTAACATCTCCCATGGCTGCTGATATTTTTCACACAAGGAGGGTCCCAGGCCAGTGGGCCCCACCAAAATTTATGCCTGGGCGTTAGTTGCATCGCGCACACACGCATCTGCGGAAGGGAATGGGCTGAACGTGAAAGGAATGGAGGTATTTATGCGCTGCAGATTTTGCAGCTGGAAATTGAGATAGTAACGAGCGAGAGCAAATTTAGGGCCTGTTCCAAAGAGCGATGCTTCTAGCCTCGCCGCGTAGACACGTTGGTTTCTTGGCTTCGCCGTGTGGACGCGTTAACTTTTTAAGGTAGTTTTTTTACTTTTTTCTTTATAATATCTGTAGAGATATAACGGTGTTTTTTTAAAAAATTTTCTAATTTTTATTTTCTTTTAATTAAATACCTCAGAAAATACTATATGTCACTATAGTGTCATTTTAGCCAAAAGACACAGCTAAAAAGCAAAAACTATAGCAATTTTGAATAGGGCCTTAGAAACCACAGCAGCAAAAAAGGGCATTCTTGATGGTACTACTGTATCATCAATTCATGATCATCTATGGCGCTAATTTTTTGTTGTGACTGATATCTTTTGGTAGCGTTTAATAGATTTTTTTACATTTTTCGAGACGGCAATGAACGACGTATATAATTTTAGACTTAGAAAGCTGTTTGAAGAATCCATTTTAAGAAACCATTATATTTGTTTTAACCTTAGGAGAAACCGTTATATTTGTTTTAATCTTAGGAGAAACCAAAAGACAAAAGTTAAAATTCCAAAAAAAAAGTATCTATCAGTCATAGGGCCAGCAATGAGCATCGCTGTCGATCCGCATGTCGATATCATCCTCCCAGTCGGTACTTTCAATCTGGGACTGCTGAGGGAGGGAATGAATCAAGCGACCCATCAGAAAGGTCCCAAGGGCTGGCAAGGACTAGAGGACACCGCCCATCTCGTCTCAAATCAAAGCAAGGGGCCCCTGCAGCATGTGTCTTGATATGTGGGGTTTACTGAATTTTTTTCATGCGCGCCATCCCATCCCAGCATGTATCTTGGTAACTTTGTTAAGAAGAATATGTTTGCAAACATCGGTGTTAGTAGTGTGGACCAGCAACGGACGTAATAATTGTTACGTGTTTGTCTTGGCAAACTAATCCTCCATCCATTAACTTCATAACAAAACATATGTAACTTAGGAAATTAAATGACTCAATGAAAGAACAGATCATTAGGCCCATCTTAAAAAAAAAAATTTGACAGAGATACTTCGGCCCATTTCCCAGCCAGTCTGGTAATTTGGCTGTAGGATACGGCGACTAGAGCAGGGGTGAATATGAGTCTAATTTAATTTTGAGATTTCTTAAAATATTTTTCTTTAGGTGAACGCAAAACTCTTCACTTCAGTGGCTATAGAAACTATAAAGATTAGAGACAAATAATCACTAGGGAAGATTTGACTAAAATGCAGCAAAACGTGCTTTGAAAACCTCTAGTGGTCTGACCACCATGAAGAGGATAGTCAAACCGTTGTTTCAATGGCGGCCTGATCACTATCAATAGTAAAATCAAGAGGATGCTACAGTACCCCCTATCGGGTAGCTGCTACAGTGACTGCTAGACCACTGCTACAGTAATTTCTGGGGTGAACAGTATTTTTAGTGCTATTTGAAATATGAAAATGCATGTAACTTTTGATCGGTTGATTCAAATGACGTGAAACATTACAAACACTTTCTCTAGGATGTTAGGAATCTATTCCAATTAACGATCAAGAGAATCATTGCCAAAGTTCTGATATTTTTCTATTCAAAGGAATGGTGCGCCAAAACCGATCAAAAAAAGGGAAATATCGATCTGCTCTTCCTCGTGAGTTCTTGATGATCTAGATAACGTTAGATAGGTTCTCATATGTTATAGCAAGCTAGATCACAACATGAACTCAAGCCAAAACGCGCACAATACAAAAAAATCCAAAATCACCCCTTCTTAAGCCAAAACCTGACAAACATAATTACTTGCAAAAACAAGTACTTAGATGTATGAGATTTGGTCTCCAAGATATATCTTCATCACTTACACATCTTTAGCAAAAAACAAGAACAAGGGAAGAAGAGGAAACACCAAAAACCAAGCTAAATCAAAATTTTATCACTTGAGCATAAGGGGGAAATACTTAGACGAATTTTGATCTCTATGGATACTTAGAGATGAATATTTACAACTACTCTCTAGCCATACACACAAATTATAAGGATGACAAAAAGCTCAACTACAAGAGCCCCTAACATCTCCCGCAAAATTCTCTGCAAGAACCTTAACTTCTCTCTCTACTTGGCATGGATGGCTTAACCCTAAACCATCCTCTCCACCCTTTTATAGTGGAGGCTTATGAGAAATCCTAACTAGCCCCTCTAGTCGGGTTTCATCCACTTACATGGGTTAACTCGTTAACCCAACACAATTTTGGATTTCACACTTACACAAGTATGCTTTTCGAAGCACACACACCAATTAATCCAATAGTAAATCAACACTTGATCCACTTCACATTTTCAGCACAACCAAGACCTAAACCACTTAGGCCACGGTTTTGTACACTGCCACTTTTTCGGTATTGAGCAATTTACCAAAATTCCCCTCTACTGCCTTCCACGAAGTTTCCCGCTTCTTTTGCCACGAAGCATCACCAATGCTTCACCATCTGCCATGTGGCTCCATTGACTTGCCGCCAAGCCTCTCATGTGTCCATATCCCACTGAACTGTCCTCGCTTGCAAACAACCTAAGTTATTTGGCGCACTACATGCTTCTCCTCGCGTATGACGGCACCTGGCTTCCTTGACTACACAGGACCTAGGCTCCTCTCTGAGCCTAGTCATGGTACACCTTACCATTGCCCGTCATATCCACCACCAGTAGCTCCCACTCCTGTTCCTCGTCGTCCTGGCTTGCAACCACCTCGCAGGCATCGATTATCTTCGATGGCTCCTTGATCTCTGGACCTTGGCTCCTCCTGAGTGTAATCCCAATCTCTTTACCGCTTTGGACCTAAACTCTCCTAGCTTAGTCCCAGTCATGTCTGACATGTAGCACCACACAATACATAAAGTCATTAATTGACACAATTAATCCATACTATGTGCCATGCAAAATGTATGCATCAAACCCTCTGTGTACACCAGCAATGACCCAGGTCAAATCAAATTCATCTTGCGACTCAAAAATCCCAAAGCTCAAAACTTGGCTGAAGATCCCTATCAAGTCGGTCTGATAGCTTGGTCTTAGCAGCCAGACCGCTGACCCCGAGTGGTTGAACCACTATCATGTACTTGACTCTCCATCAGTAAACTAATGCATAGACACATGCCATAACTCACATATGCATCGAGTCCCTCATGATTAACACTGGCATGGACTCGCGCCGTGACTAACACCCAAAACACAGAACGAACAGACCAACTCAGTAGGGCCGATCTAACCGTGGCTCATACATCGGTCTGACCGCCCGTAAGGCAACCGATCAGACCACCTCCCCAGATCAGTCTAACCGCACCATCCCAGCAGATAGACCGCCTAGCTAGGCCGGTCTGACCAGGAATTCTATAAAAGCATATGCTAAAATTCAACTTCACAAATATCAAACTCAAGCAATGAAATCAATACACGATTAATGTCAAATACTCATCACTGACATGGGGTTACCACCACATATTCCTTCAATCTCCCTTTTGATGAGTAATTTGAGAAACACCCTGAAGGCAAGAATTTGAGTTTGAATTTTTGAAACTTTAAAGCACACAAGATGCAAGAGGCATTACTGGTCTAGATTTAAGAGAACGCAAAAATATGACCACAGTGACAAGATGTAGAACGGTGCTAAGACCAAAAAGTGCAAGTTTTGAACAAAAACTCCATCCACACCTAAAATGACTCACATAGCACAATCTTGCTTGTGGTCCAAATAAAAGAACAATTGTTCATCATGACCATTGCCATAGTAAGATAAAGAACAAAAAGGGCAAGTAAGAACAAATGCAATACCACTTGACAACAAAAGATCAAGAATGATCAAAAATGCATTTTCCTTACATAAAAGCTTAAATTGCTCTAATGCAACCTCACAAAGCTCATTCTCCCCCTTTTTCACCATTTTAAACATTCTCCCCTTTTTAAGTTCATTCTCATTAAATTCATCCTATTGGACTAATACCAAATTTTGCCATGAATATTCTCCCCCTTTTGGCAAAATATTCATCAAGGGTAAGGGGCTATGTAACCTCACTACCATTCCCCCTCAAATGATGCATGAAAACACTTATAAACAACAATAGAGCAAGAAACAACATATACGCATGAATAAAAATGTACAACCTAAAAGAGTTTTAAAAATTTTCCAAATTGAGGTTAAGGATGAAAGATACCACTTAAAGCCATAAAATACATACAATGCTATCTAGATCATGATAAGTCATATAAAACCAATATAGGCAAGATAGTATAATTTAAAGCATTCAATTTGATTTCAAGTTAGTAAGACTTTAAAATTGATAAGTTCAACTAAAGATATCCAAGTATGAGCTAAACCATGTCAAGAAGGCTAAATGGAACCACAAAACTCAAATTGAATCATTTAAAGTGGTAGAAGTTCAATTTACCTATTATGCTTAAGTACTAGATAAAAGCTATTCTTGAAATTTTAGAAATCAATTAGGCTTTATCTTAGCAAAGCAAGTTCTGGAATATGAGCTATCCACAACTGCCTCCTATGTTTTAGCCATTTTTTATAATTTTATTTTCTTAGCCATGTGCTAGATTTCAAGTCTTACTACAACCATCGCAAGTAAGAAGCTTAAAAGAGTGGTCTTGGTCATCCAAAACTCCCCCTGAGTTCATGCCTACTGCAAAGGCTAGCCATTTCATGAGAAAGAATTTGTGAGATCAGTTTTTCGCACAAAATAGATCCTTTTTATCAAGTTAGGCACTAGTTAAATAAGCAGGGTATGCTTTTCCAAAGAACTAACAAAGCACTCGATAAAGCTCAATAAGGGATTTAAGATTAAATAGAGCATTTTTGACATACATATATCATAAAAGGATCACTAGAGAGTAACTAGTCAAAAGATCCACACTTGCAAACTTAAAAGATATCAATTGCAAAAATTGATACTACTTGTGAAATTGAGTTTAGGTTGACAAGTTAAGCTAGTATAACAAAGATTTAATCATACATACACAAGCATGACAAAGCTAGCTAAGTAGCCATAACATGGCAATGAGCAATATCAAGTCAAGATTACATCACAAATAAGTAATAGCATAGCTCATATCTAAATGCATAGTTTACAATGCAATGCCATGTATGCATGATGTAAAAAGGAAGCAAAATTTTAAACTCTCCCTATCTACAAGAACTACTTACAAATGAAAGGACATGAGCTAAAAGCAAGAAAATGTAAAACTCTTGTAAGAAGGAAAATCTCTTCACCACATGGTCTCTAGTCCAAGGAACACACACACTGCTAAGGAGTGAATCTACCATACTAGCCACCCCACTACTAGAAGCTAGTGAAAGAAGAAGCAAGTTCAACCTAGACAGGATAAGAAATCCTAGTGAACTGATCCTAAAGAATTGCCTAAAGACATAATACAGAAGGTGTGACTGTCAACACCCTAAACTGTTCTAAAACCCTAACACTCCTAAATGCTATGCAATACCAAATATGGAAGTAGGGAATTGATAAAGCTCAAGCAAGAACCTGCATCACACTGCTTGGTAGTGTGATGTAGTCGAAGTAGTCAACGTTAAGCCAAGTTGCATCTCAAGATTGATAGCCATCAATAAATGCTGGAATGAGAAAGAGGAAGACTTAGAAGCTCCAGAACCAAGGGGTCTGACTGCTTCCCTGGTACCCAACTGCAATATTGCACACTTGGTCTCACATCCCTCTTGTAAAGCCTATATCACTAGAAAAAAGTCGTGTGTGCCCTGGAACTGGGGTTAGTAAAGAATGATATGCAAATCCACTTCCAAGACACATGACAAGCAAGAATGCTATAGTCCAAGGTGAGTGGTAGGCAATAAACATTTAATACAGACATAAGCATAAGCAAATAATTTTGAGCATGAACAAGAACATACATAGCATGGCAATATGCAAAATACGAACACTACATGCTAGAGAGATATATCAAACTCTATTTATATCCATGGTAAAGAATAAAACAAATGAGCAACAAAACATACAACATGGAAAGCATATAATCAAGGGTAAAACATGCAAGAAAATGCTATGGCTAAGCCCATCTATCCATAATTAGTAATACCACTTATATTATCAACACCATCTAAGCATAAAACATGTCAAGAAACATAACATGTCTAAATTATGTTGACAAGGACAAAGAGAAAGATATGCTAACATAGATGTCTAATAGATACATGGATACCTAGAGAAAGATATTACCAAAGCATAATATTGAATATATCAAGATAATATATGCTCACAATGGCAAAATCAAGCTCATACATATATGATAATCATGATAAAAAATTCTAGTCTATGCATATGAGCAAGCAAAAAGCATGACAAGTGATGAGACTACAATAGCATATGCTAATGGCAATATAAAAAATGTCATGTATCCACAAATAATATATCACAATACCAAGTATACAGAAAACATGACATGCAAATATATGGTACAATGATATCAAGCAAACATATGAATACGTGAAACATAAATAGGAGCAAGAAGAATACATACTCATGAAAATAAAACTCATATATCCACAAAAGATGAGTAATTAGCTAGCATATGGATATACAAGCAAAATACACATAAAGCATAATGTTGTAGGGGTGGCCCCCACCTGAGCCCAGCAGGCCTGTTAGAGGAATGTAAGGCCCAAAGTAGAATATGTGTAATGACATAAGTGCCCCTGAGGGGAACCCTCGAATGTAAGGGTATAATTGTAAAAGCACTCCCCGTATGGATATATATACAGTACAGGCCATGGGGAGAAACCCGAAGCCATTGCTCACCTAACTCTCCACTACCATACTCTCTCTCTGTTTGGTCTGTAACCACAACAGTTGGCGCCGTCCGTGGGTAGGACAAGAGCAAGCCTCCAGATCCGAAGAAGGATGGCACCAAAGAAAGCTTCATCATCGGCGGCGAAGAAGAAGAAGGTGGGAGCGGCGGAATCCCGCGTCAATACCAGGGCTTCAGGGTTGGCAGCCGCAGGCGTGGGTGGCGATGCGGGTATGGCGGTCGCGAACACCAATGTTCACGACGTGACGCCCGACCCTGCCACCACCACCGCGCGCCCGACCCCGCCACCACCGCCGCGACGCCCGACCCCGCCACCACCGCTGTGACGCCCGACCCCGCCACCACCGTCGCGACGCTCGACCCCACCACCACCGCGACGCTCGACCCCGCCACCACCACCGCGATGCTCGATCCTGCCACCGCCGGTGCGACAGTCAAAAACGCCCCGCGCATGGTAGGTAACCCCACTGCAGGTACCGCGACAGTCGCCGACAGCGGTGCTCGGGCGGTCGGAGGCAGCAACGCCGATGCCCACGCCGGCACAGCGTCCACTCCCCCACTCAGTGCAGGAACGGTGAGCGGTTCCGGCGGCAATGCGGGTTTCATCATCGGCTCTAGAGTTCTCCACGCCAGCACAGCGGGCAGTCCGGGAGCATAGGCCGTGGTTGCCGCCGCTCTGGTCGCGCCCCCAGGCGCGCCAATGGCCCCAACCACGCCCACGGCGGAGAACGCCCTGCTGGCAGCCCTCAGCGTGTTTCAGCGGGAGCTAACGGATCTCCGTGGAGCCGTACGGAACATGCAAGAGGCTCGAAGCCAACAGGCCCCACCGGCGGTCGCATCGGAGCCCACACCAGAGAGGGCGGATAGCCGCGTCCCACTACGACGTGTGGACCCAGAGTCCCCACTCTCCGCAGGCCTGCAGCAGGCGGCATGGCCAGAGGACTTCACGTTCCCGAGCGTCATTGAAGCGTACAAAGGTGACACGGACCCACGGGAGTTCGTGCGCGTCTATGAGACCGCCATCGAACCCGCCAGTGGAGATGATACCACGAAGGCGAAGGGGCTCCCGCTCGCGTTGCAGGGGGTGGCGCTCTCTTGGTTTTTCACCATCGAGCCACATTCCATCTACGCATGGGAGCAGATCCGTGACCGACTCTACAACAACTTCCAGGGAAACTACGTTGAGCGCGTCGATGCGGACCAGCTCTTTGCAGTCAAGCAGAAACCTTCGGAGAGGCTTCGGGATTACTTCAAGTGCTTCGCGAAGGTGCGTTGTTAGGTCAAGAACGTCAATGAAACAACCGTCATCAATGCAGCGATACTAGGCCTCCGCTCGGGACCAATGGCCGAATACAACGCGCGGAAACCAATCAAGACGGTGGCAAAGCTCTTCGACAAGATGGAAGAGTACACCAAAGCGGAAGAGGACGCGCGGCGGAGACATGGCGACGACTCCGACACCAACCAGGCGGAGGGCTCGGCAAAAAATGATGGCTCGCCGAAGGAAGGCTCATCGAAAGGCAAGCGCAAGCAGGAGCCATCGATGTACGCCTCCGAGCGTAAGGAGGCCCAGTACAAAGACTCGTCGGGCGACAAGCCCAAGCACGACCAACGCAAATCTCGGAGACCGCGATACGTCTTCGACATCGAGGGTGGCTCCGAGGACAACGCCCCTGCTGGTCGGGGCGGCAGAGGGCGCCGTGGCCGGGGGCGGGGGCGCGGCCGGGGTCGCGACGACAGAGCCTGCGAAGAGTACAACGACCAGCACCAGGGGCAGTGGTGCGAAGTCCACGGTCGGGGCAGCCACGATACGCGTGGGTGCGCCACCATCGCAGCACTCCGGCAGAGCGTCGCCAGAGACAGAAACCCTGAGGCGCGCCCGCCTGTCGTGGCTCACGTCCAACACCCCCAGGACCAAGGAATGCAACACCAGGAAGGCCCCCTGCGGATTCAGGCCCACGTGCAGCAACCTCGGGAGGGCCTCCTGCAATTGCAAGCCCTGGAAGGAGCCGAGCGCAGGGTCATAAACGTCATCTCCGGGGGCTCCTCGTTGGAGTTCGCCTCGGCGCGACAGTGGAAGGCCTATGCGAGGAGGCTACACCACGTCGCGGCATACCCAGCGCAGGCGCCACCAGAGTGGGCACAGCACGAAATCACCTTCACGCCCGCTGACGCTGAAGGAGTGGAATTTCCCCACCACGATCCCCTGGTCGTCCAGGTCGTCATCGCAGGATGCGAAGTCAGGCACGTCCTGGTCAACGGAGGAAGCTCCGCGAACATCTTGTTCGCAGCGGCTTTCGATCAGATGGGGATCCTCCGAAGCCGATTGGGCCCTTCGGGCATCCCACTGCAGGGCTTCGGGGGGCAAGCTCTGCGGGCATTGGGCCAGATATGCCTCCAAGTCTCCTTCGGCCGAGACGATAATGTGAGGAGTGAGGACGCCACCTTCGACGTTGTCGACATCTCGTACCCCTACAATGCTCTATTAGGGCGGCCAACCTTAAACTCTCTCGGGGCAGTCCCACATCACGGCTTCCTATGTATGAAGCTCCCCAGACCGCAGGCCATCATCACCGTCCAAGTGACCAGGATATAGCTTGGCGCATAGAGATCGGCAGCAAAGGTCCACACCACGAGGCTCGACAAAGCACCTAGGCCGGGTGTGCAAGTGCGAAGATCCTTGGCGGCTCCGGAAAGCACCCCACCGGGCCCCCGCGTGTGTTACCCCAGCAGCAAAGGCTCCCACTGCGCCCCGCCTCATCACCGGGCGACGACAGCCGCAGCCGTTCCCGTCCTTAAACGGTCAGTGGTCAATATCCCACCTTTTGTAATCGCTCACCCGCGCAAACAGGAATTTAATAAAGTTCACCGTTTGCAAAAATTGTCTTCTTTCCTGCAAGAAGCGCGCGAACGATTACCTTCGCGCACACTCTTCATGAGTATAAACAAAGACATGCATCCGCGCGCGCACTCTCTGTGAAAAACACGGGCATGAGTATAAACAAAGACACGCGTCCGCGCGCACACTCTCTGTGAAAAACATGGGCATGAGTATAAATAAAGACACGCGTCCGCGCGCACACTCTTTGTGAAAAACACAGGCATGAGTATAAACAAAGACGCGTGGGGGGACGCCTCCGCGCACACTCTACGGAGTATAAATAAGACGTAGCGTTGAGCTCCGCCTCCGCACGCAACTTCACCGCCAGCAACGCGCGGAGGCTTGCCTCCGCGCGCAGTCCACGGACTCTAAACAAGACGTAGCACTGAGGTCCGCCTCCGCACGCAACTTCACCGCCCGCAATGCACAGAGGCTTGCCTCCGCGCGCAGTCCACGGACTCTAAACAAGACGTAGCACTGAGGTCCGCCTCCACACGCACTCTACGGAGTATAAATAAGACAAGCGTTGAGGTCCGCCTCTGCACGCAACTTCACCGCCCGCAACGCGTGGAGGATTGCCTCCGCGCGCAGTCCACGAACTCTAAACAAGACACGACGCGAGGCCTATCTCCGTGCGCACTCTACGGAGTATAAATAAGATGCAGATGTTGTCCTTGCGCACTCTACTGAGTATAAACAAGATGCGGATGCTCCCGCACACGCATAAGTATTATCTCTATGCGTACTCTCCAGAGTATAAACAAGGCGTGGTTGATAGTCCCACGCATTCTGCGTAATGTAAATAAGACGCGGAAGCTCCCGTGCACGCATAGGTACTATCCCTATGCATAGGCACTAGAGGCTCGCCTCCGCATGCATCTTACAGTGATCCGCAAAAGGCAGGCGAAGCTCGCCTCCGTATGTGCATTGTAAAGTCGGCGTGAGACGTGGCGGCAACTTACACTCATGAGCAGCACTCGCGCGTCTACTTCAACTAAGGCGCCAGCTCCGCCGCCACCACTTCGAAAGGTAGGGGACAGAACGCTCGCGCGTCTACTTCGACTAAGGCGCCGGCTCCGCCGCCACCACTTCGAAAGGTAGGGGACGGAGCGCTCGCGCGTCTACTTCGACTAAGGCGCCGGCTCCGCCGCCACCACTTCGAAAGGTAGGAAACGGAGCGCTCGCGCGTCTACTTCGACTAAGGCGCCGGCTCCGCCGCCACCACTCCGAAAGATAGGGGACGGAGCGCTCGCGCGTCTACTTCGACTAAGGCGCCGGCTCCGCCGTCACCACTCCGAAAGGTAGGGGACGGAGCGCTCGCGCGTCTACTTCGACTAAGGCGCCGGCTCCGCTGCCACCACTTCAGAAGGTAGGGGACGGAGCGCTCACACGTCTACTTCGACTAAGGCACCCGCTCCGCCGCCACTTTGAAAGGTAGGAAACGGAGCGCTCGCGCGTCTAGTTCGACTAAGGCGCCGGCTTCGCCGCCACCACGTCGAAGGGTAGGGGACGGAGTGCTCGCGTGTCTACTTCGGCTAGGCCCAGACCGCTGTATGTAGGCGGGCACGGTGTAGCCTCGCCATTCTACCACAGGATTACGTCATCACAAACAAGGCTGGAGGCGCGGACAACATTTTTCAACCAAACCCTCCCCCATACTGTGCATTCATCGAAACATGTTTACAAAGGTACGCAGTCAAACGTACACATCCTAGGGTGCTCAAAGCCGCTACTCGGCAGGCTCCTCCTTAATGCATGTACGCGCCGGGGCCTCACTCGAAGAAGCCTGGCTTGCCCAGAAGTCCAGCGACTCCTCGGCCCTCTGTCAGCGCCGGAGGCATCGCCGTGTCACAAGGTCAGAAACCAGCAGCCGGCCCCGGTCGGGTAACTGCTCGAGACACGGGGGCACACAAATCAGAACATCGGTAAGGCAACTTGCACTTTATTCATAAGGAAAAGGCCACGTCTTACAACGCACACCAACGCACAGAGACCGCGGCGTCACACCTGTGGGTTCGCGCCGCCCTCCGAGCCCTCGGGGCCGCCCTCGTCATGTCGTGGGACCTCATCCAGCCACAAGCCGAGGTCTCCCGCGTTGTATAGGCTGTTCCGCAGCTCGACCTGCGCTGCAGCCTTCCCGATGTACTCCCAGATCCTCTCGTAGAAGAATCGCACGGGGCAGCGAACAGCGTGTATGGCACCAGACATCACCCCAGCCCCGGCCGACATCTCTACATGGGGATCAGCCAACCCGCTGATATGCTAGCAGCCCCGGTGCAGCAGAAGCGCGCACATCAGCCACGACGTCACGTACGAGCAGTGGTTGCCGAACGTCGTCGCGGAGCTACGGGCAATGTTGGTCGCATCCCCAATCCGGCGAAGGGTCCGCGACAGCTCTTCGGGCCCAAAGGAGCGGGGCGGCACTTCGGCGATAAGATCCTCCAGGGTGCTCTCCAGGGCCAGCATGGCATCCCATGCAGCCACTGAAGCATTGCCCAAAGCCCGATCCCGCTCCGCCAGAGACGCGACGAGCCCGTCCTTCTCCTTCTCCAGCGCGGTGATTTGCTGGAGTAAGCTATCCCACTCCTCCGCAACTTCTTGCCGCGCTACCTCCGTGGCTGACAGCCGCGCCGCTGCCACAAGCGCTTCGGCGTTCGACTTCGCCTCCGCGCATTCCACTTCCAAGTGGCAGATGCGGTCGTCCTTGGCGGCGTGCATCCCCTTGGCAACACGCAGAGCCTCTTCGGTGGCTCACAACTGGCCCTCTAGCGTCCCCCACTCGCGGGAATGAGCTACCTGCAGCGCCTAGGCCAAAACGAGGGTCTGTGCGATAGAGTGGTCAACAAGATTCTAAAGCAGCCACGTATCGTTATGAGGATAAATGCTTACCCTCACTCCCGATACCTCCAACACGTCCCCGAGGCGTTTCGTCCCGTAGGATGACAGCGCCTGCGGATCAACGCTAGCGGCCGCGTCGTTCGTGACCCCACGCCACGCCCCCAACACTTTCGGAGGAGGCACGAAGTCCGCTGGGTCCGGGTGCGCAATGTTCACGTCGGCAGCCTCGGGTGCGTCGGACGCACCCCTCAAGGGAATTTCTCTGCGCCCCGGAGATCACCTGTCCTCCGGAATGAGCGTCGCTGCAAGAGGGTGTACCGGTTAGTGTCCTATAGGGGTATTGCAAGGGTACGTCAGGTTGGTAACCTACCCTCGGTGACAGACGGTGGACTTCGCTGGGACGTCCCCCCAACTTCGAGTGGAGTAACAGGGGCGCCGGCCCCCGGGGATGGCACCGGCCCGCGAGCCAGGGGAGTCTCCGCAGTAGGACCCAACACCAGCTGTTCCCGTGCCACGGCCGTTGCGGCCTGAGGGGCCAGAGGGACGCGAGGCATGGGGACTTCGGCTTCGGAGTCGGAGTCCCACAAACTCCCAACATGGGTCGCCACGGCAAACCCCCTCGAAGTCCGATGAAGGGGGGATCGTAGGCGTGGCCGCTTCACCCTGGGAGGAGAAGGTGAAGGCCCCGCCTCAGTAACCGCCACGGAAGGCTCCAAGGTAGCAACACTCGCGGGCAGAGGCCCAACCCTAGTGACCTCCGCGGGAGGCACCTCTGCCCCGGCCGCCATCGTTGGCGGAGACCTCGTTCTGCCGGCCTCCGCGACGGGCAGCTCCGACACTATCACCATCGCAGGCGGCGACTTCACTACGGTGCCGCCAGCAGACGATGGCTCCACCTCGGCGACCGCCACAGGCGGCGGGACTTCTCCCTCCCAGTCGTCCAAGTCTGAGTCGGCATACTTCGCCGAATCAGACTCCGCACCCGTCGCATCGATAGGGGCAACAGCAGCTGTAGCAGTCTGAGTCTTCCCGCGAGACGGCCCCCTTTTTCCAGGGGCGCCGTCATCTTGACGTCGCGGTTGGCTCGGCGCCAGAGAGGCGCGCTCCAGCACGCGAACGCCCAGGGCCTCGCACACATGATTTATCCGCCCCAGCCCCGCCTCTGCGACTACAGCCGTACGCTGCTCGTGCTCCCTGGCCGTATATGGCCCAAGGAATATGTTAGACGCGCGTTCCGCATCCTCCAAGCGCATTCCTAGGCGGGATAAGAAGCGTGGTCAAAAGCGATGCAGCGAACAGCGAAAGGAAAGGAGGACACGGCTGAGGCTTACGAAGTCCGGAGGGCGCTGGTAGCGAGCAAATGGACGGGCGAATGTTGTCGTCCCAGAGTTTCCCGGCAGGGAGGCGCCACTCATGGGCGAGCGGCGCCACGCCGTACATAATGTACTCCTCGGCGAGGTCGCGCATGTTGAAGCGGGCGGTGACCCCCACAAGCCTTCGCGCCCTTCGCCTGTCCTCGGAGTTGAGCGTTATACTGGGCGTAGTGTTGAACGCCATCGGCTGGCCCGTACACTCGAGGCCGCTAGCGCTCTCCACACGGTGGTAGAACCACCGTCTTGTCCAGCCAGATTCCCACTTCGCTCGAGTGGAGTTCGCGGGGAAGAGCTTCCCGCACGGCAACCGCAGTATAAAGTTGACGCTGCCGAAGTTCAACAGCGTCTCGTCCTTCTGTTCCTTCGGCTGGCACCGCGCATCGTGCAAATAGGCGAACATCGAGGCGCTGGGCCAGCATGCCTCCGAGCGCAAGGCCCAGCTGTACACGGCGAGGCGAGCCAGCGCATTCGGAGTCAGTTGCGCCAGCTCCAGCCTGAAGGTTCACAGCACGTCGCCAACGACCATCGCGGCCGGGATGCGAAGCCCGGCTTCAAAGTAGGCAACGAAAACAATCGCCTCCGACTCCTCAGGTCGCGGTTCCGCCTTGTCATCAGCGGGTAGCCGCACCGCTTGGCGGTCCGATAGCTTCCCCTCATGCAGCAGGGTATGGATCGTCTCCTCGGTCACGAGCGTCGGACCCAAGACGCTGGAGTAAGGGCCCTCCTTCCTCTCCATCGCCACCCACCACCTGTCTGCCGCCGCCGGGTCACGCCTTTCAAGCGTATACTCCACCTCAAGCGGTGAGGACCGCCGGCGAATGGCGTACTTGCCAACCGTTTGAGCGTGCTCGCCGCCGGGCGCCATCGTAATCCGGGAACTAAACGATGGCGGAAGGGAAGCGCGGTGGCAAGAAAATCAAAGAGCCGTAGACGAGAAGGGCAATCAGAAAGCGTGTGGAGGAGGCGCAGACGTGGTACCACGGGGGTATTTAAAGACCCCTCGCCTCCCGCACCGCTGGTAAGCGTACCGGCGGAAGACAAACCGCTCGCCTCCCCACAACCGGAGCCGAAGCATCGCAACCAAAGCCGAAGCGTCGCGACCGCCCATGCTAGTCGGGCATGACCGCGGCCGTACAAAGACCTGTCAGCGCACGACACGCCAGTAGCACCCCGCCACGTGTCGGCTCCCCACCAGCCAAAAATGCAGGCCATGCGGCGTAGTGCAGCCCCAGCGCGTGTCGGTGCGATTCTCAAGACCAACCAACCGCAATAGCTTCGACGGGGCCTCCGTCCCAGCAGCGAGGCCCCGGATCTGACTCCGCCTCCGTTCCCGCGAAGGGGCACCTCACCAGGGCGTCGCGAAGATGTCGGAAGCTACCGCGACTCCGACACCCACGCAACCCTCAGCCTCTGCCAACGAAGACACAGTGTTCAGCTCTGGCCGAACCCGCAGAGCAGCGCAGGTGGCCACCTCGGCTTCAGAGTCCACACAGCAACCTCACAGCCTAAACCGGCAGGGATCCAGCCGCCTGGGTTCCCTGTAATTCGGGAACGCAAAGACTGATTTACGGCAGGTTTTGACATGTTCTCATAAACAGATAAGCTTCAGTACATCAACATTTCTTGATGGTAACGCCGGTGGGCGCAATCAGAGGATGCAGATGAACTCAAGCATATCTGTCTACGAGAACAGGTCAAACCTCGCCATTTCCATACAGGAACACGGTGCGCGAGCAGGAGGCCATCCATCCGGCTGTACGATGCGGGTACAATGCAGCATCAGCTGAATATATATACCCGATCAACCGGCAGGAGTCCAACCGGTAAAAGCCCAACCAGCGCGGCGCAACCGGCGGGAGCCCAGCGGTTCGGCTACCCACAATCGGGAAGCGCAACGTAGGTGGGCACACGGCGCACGACACGCCCATGGCACCCTGCCACGCGTCCCGCCCTTCTAGGGAAGGGGCGAGCGGCCACGGTCGTGCGACCGCTGACAGCCCACGACGTGCCAGTTGTGGCCCACCGCGTGTGCATCTCAGGTGGGAAAGCATGTACGGCTGTAGCAGCCTGCTCTTGCCATCCCAAGGGTCGGCGCGATTCCAGGAGCCATTAAGGCGTGCCACCAGACTGTGGAGCCGCGCCCACTTCGCGCCCATGAAAAGCCTTTGGCGCGAGGTCTACCTCCGCACCAACTTCGACTTCGCAGCTCAAAGAACCTGCGGCTGAAGGCGGCCCGGGCAACTACCGACCCCGCCAGACCGGATGCGATTTCGGCATCGACTTCGACCCCGTCTTCGACTCCGACTCCTACGGCGACGTCGCCCTGTGGGCAACAAAGACTTCGCCAACCCACCCAACATAAGTGGCTCCACCGAACGCTGGGAAAGCTCACAGGCCGCAGGGACGGAGGGGGCCAAAGGGCTCGGCAACATGGTTTCGGCCCGTGAAGCCCTTCACCATAAGAGGCTCCTGTTGTAGGGGTGGCCCCACCTGAGCCCAGTAGGCTTGTTAGAGGAATGTAAGGCCCAAAGTGGGACATGTGTAATGACATAAGTGCCCCTGAGGGGAACCCTCGAATGTAAGGGTATAATTGTAAAAACACTCCCCGTATGGATATATATACAGTACAGGTAATGGGGAGAAACCCTAAGCCATTGCTCACCTAACTCTCCACTACCATACTCTCTCTCTCTCTGTTTAGTCTGTAACCACAACACATAACAAGAATAAAACATGACTAATACATGCCAATATAATACGGTGAGCACATAGATAAGCACAACATACCAATTATGATCAAACATGAATATAAGAGTATGAAAGTATAGGATATCTCACAAAATAGATAAAATCGCCAAACGTGAAAGCACATGCCTCTTGGAGGCCATCAAAGGGAGTGGAAAACCATCAAGTATTCCAATCATGTGATGAACCAAAAGATCGGAACCTAATCAATTATATGTTCTCCATCCCATATGTCGGTACCTACACATGAGAAGAATAAGGTTCCCAAGTCTTGGATCTCGAAGGGTTAAAAAGCAAGTACTTGGGAACCCTAAACTTGGACACAACAACACTAGAAATATGTGAGTTAACATGATGCAATAGATGGTTAATGCAAGAAAATCCAATCTTAGAGGCATGCCACAAGTAGACAACTCAATGAGAAACATGAGTGCCATCTTTGAAAAAGAGACAAATGTCTTGTTTGAAAGCACTAAGATGAGAACCAACAAAAGAACCAAAAGAACTCACAACTCCTCCTTGCCATGGATATGCACCTCGATGGGGGAAAGTGAGATCCACCACATTAGAAATGGTGAAAATCCTTCCTTGGGACAGCACGTAGACTAAAACCAAAATCATGAAAATCAAGTCCACGATGCTGTCCAACACCACTAGAAAGGTGTCAAAGAAGCAATCAACAAAGTGAGCCTTTATGCTCGGCTCATAAGTGTTCATGCCATGAGAAAAGCTATGCACACTTGGAGACTTAAAAGCATAGGCTCGTTGTATGCATTTAGCATGCTGAAAGCAAAAGCCTACATGATGTCCATCCTCTCCACAAAATGAGCAATGGTGCAAAGCTCTATAAGGAGATACGGTCCAAGAGGACAAGACACCATTCTTGCTCAAAAGGAAAGTCCCTTAGGACAAGCATGAAGACCCCGTGTACAAGCTTGGTCCACACATGCTATGAGATGGGCGATGTGTGTTCCTAGAAGCTCAATGACGAACTCAACGCTCATGCTTGACTAGGCAAAAGTAAAACTCAATAATGTGTAAATCCTTCTTACAAAAAGTGCAATGATACTTCTTTTTGAGACATGTAGTATTATATGAGGAAGAAGCACTTTTGTCTTTAGAATTCCCATTAACAACATCAGAAGAGCCACAAGAAGTATCAAAAGTCAAGTAAGAGCTATCCAAAACAATGGCACAAGTGCCAACATCAAGTAACTCAAGAGAAACATGAGAAGAATCCAAATATGATTGCAAAGAAGCAAGATCATCTTTTAAAACTTGGATCTCATATTGAAAATTAACACAAGAGTCACAAGACTTGGCACACTTATCATCGCATGCTCTCTTCAAAAAATCAAGCTCATTCTTTAAAATAATGCAAGATGTGCAAGAGATTAAAGATGCATTGATAACGTGCATGGAATACAAAGCATCATCATCATTTAATAAGCTAGCACAATTATTGCAAGAGAGTAAATCACCATCAAACAATTTCTTAGTTTCTAAGAACATGCTAGGAGGACTTGACTTAAGCTCATCAATTTTAGGCCTAGCATTATCTAATTGCTCATGACAATAGGAAAATCTCAAATTCCATTTTTCATTTTCTGCTCTAGCAAGTTTAAGTTGTTCTACACATATGGAATGAGTCAATTTTAACTTCTCAATTTCAGCAAGCATGCTAGAACAAGAATCATATTCATTCCTAGCCAAAGATCTAAAATTGGCTAATTCAAACTTAGCATAATCAAGCCCATGTTGTAAGGCAACACAAGAATCATAAGGCATAAAAGCATTTGATCTAAACAATTCACTTTCAGGTTTCAAGCATTCAAAGGAAGTTCTTAATTTATCATTATCCACGAGTAATTACTCACATGACAAAGGCAACTTCAACCTAGCTATTTCATCAAACAAATCATTCTTTCTTTCACTAGGTTCTTCATCTCTAATGTAAGAACAAGTAGTTTTGAGATGAGTTTCTCCTTACTTACCATTCTTAATTTGAGTCGATGATAATCTTTATAGAACTCCTCATAATCATCTTCCATGGTCGCTCCGCACAAACTATTGGGTTTCTTCTCCTTCTTTGGCTCCAAGCCTCCTTATCCTTGTTACAACACCAAGAGGAGAGGCCAAAAACACTACATAACTTGCTAGTGTCACGATTTGCCTTTTTGCATTTTCCACAATTTGGTTAATGACTTCAAGCTCATTAGCCTCATCAAGGTCATTGGCCAAAGAGTCAAGAAAAGATTAAATAAAGGACTCACAAGACGTCACAGTAGCCACCATTCTCATGATCGGTTAAGATCAACTAAAGAGCAAACCTTGCTCTTTAGTTGATTTCCGAGGCTTTTCAAGATCTTTTCTTTTGATCAAAAACAAAACTCTTCACTGCAGTAGTTATGGAAACTATAAAGATTATAGATAAATAATCGCAAGGAAAGATCTGATCAAAATAGAGCAAAACATGCTTTAAAAACCCCTGGTGCTCTGACCTCTATATACATGGCGGTCTGACCACTATAAAGGCGGTGGTTTGACCTCCTGGGCGGTCAAACCACTGTTTCAATGGCAGTTAGACCACTATAAATAGTAAAATTAGGGGGATGCTATAGTAACCCTGGTCAGACCGCTCCTACAGTGCTAATCAGATCGGCTGCTACAGTAATTTCAGGGGTTAACAATATTTTCAACGCTATTTCAAATCCGAAAATCCATGTAACTTTTGATCCGTTGATCCAATGATTGGAAACTTTGCACGCACCTTCTCTAGTATGTCAGGAGCATATTCCAACTAAGGATCAAGAGAATCGTTGCCAAAGTTCTGACATTTTTCCATTCGAAGGAAGGACGCACCAAAAATGATCAAAAGAGGGAAATGTTGACCTGCTCTTGCTCATGAGTTCTTAATGATCTAGATGATCATAGATGAGTTCTTATATTTCATAGCAAGCTAGATCACAGCACAAACTCAAGCAAAAATATCCACAACACAAAACTCCAAAAGTACCCCTTCTTGAGCCAAAATTGGGCAAAGACAAGAACTTGCAAATACAAGTGCCTAGGTGGATGAGATCTGGTCTCCAAGACACATCTTCATCACTTACACATCCATGGCAAAAGGCAAGAATAAGGGAAGAAGAGGAAACACCAAAAACCAAGCCAAATCAAAATTTCATCACTTGAGCACAAAAGAAAAATACTTGGACAAATATTGATCTCTATTGATAATTGGAGATGAATACTTGGACAAAGCCACACACAAAGCCTATGGATGACAAAAAGCTCAGCCACAAGAGCCTCTCACATCTCTCACAAAGTTCTCTCCAAGAACCCTAACTCCCCTCTCTGCTTGGCATGGATAGCTTAACCCTAAACCATCCTCTCCAACATGTTATAGTGGAGGCATATGAGAAACCCTAACTAGCCCCTCTAGTTGGGTTTCATCCACTTATATGGGCTAACCCATTAACCAACATAATTTTGGGTTTTACACTTACATAAGAACGCTTCTCAAAGCGCACACACTCATTAACCGATTAGTGAATCAACACTTGATCCATTTCATATTTTCAACACAACCAAGACCAAAACCACTTAGGCCACACCATGGTTTTGCACATCGCCACTTTTCTGGTATTGAGCAATTTACCAAAATGCCCCTCTACTGCCTTTCACGAAGTTTCTCGCTCCTTTACCATGAAGCATCGCCCATGCTTCACCATTTGCCATGTGGCCCTAATGACTTGCCGCTAAGCCTCTCACATGTACGGATCCCATCGAACCATCCTCGCTTGCAAACAACCCAAGTTTATGGTGCACCACATGTTTCTCCTCACGCATGATGGCACCTGGCTTCCTTGACCGCACAGGACCTCAGTTCCTCCCTGAGCCTAGTCCCGGTACACCTTGCTGTTGCCCGTCATGTCCACCACCAGTAGCTCCCACTCCAGTTCCTCGTCGTCTCGGCTTGCAACCACCTCATAGGCATCGATCATCTTTAGCTGCTTCTTGATTGTCTGGACCTCAGCTCCTCCTAAGCGTTGTCCCGATCCCTTGACCGCTTTGGACCTAAGCCTCCTAGCTTTGTTCCAGTCATGTTCGCCTCACCATGATGTAGCTTTGAAGTTCTATAACTAACACCAACAAGCAAACCGTCACGTAGCACTGTACAATACATAAAGTCATCAATTGACACAATTAATCTATTCAATGCACCATGCAAAATGTATGCAACCAAACCATTGATCCTAAACCTAGGACGAAAACATTAAACCTCTATGCACACAAGCAACGACCCAGGTCAAACCATATTCATCTCGTGACTCGAAATCGAAAAGCTCAAAACCTGGCCGAATATCCCTGTTAAGCCGGTCTAACCGCTTGGTGTTAGCGGTTAGACCACTGACCCCTAACGATTGGATCGCTGCCATATATTTGACTCTCCATCAGTAAACCAATGCATAGACACACGCCATGACCCATATATGTATGGATTTCCTTATGACTAATACTTGTATGGACTCGTGCCATGACTAACACCCAAAACATAGAACCAATAGACCAATTCAGCAAGGTCGGTCTGATCGCGACTCACATGTCGGTCAGACCGCCCACAAGGCAACCAGTCAAACTGCTTCCCTAGGTCGGTTTGACCGCACCGTCCAAGCGATCAGACTGCATGGCCAGGCCGCTCTGATCAGGAATTCTAGAAAAGCACATGTTGAAATTCAACTTCACAAAAATCAAACTCAAACAATGAAATCAATACACGATCAATGTCAAATACTCATCACTGATATAACGTTACCACCACATGGTCCTTCATGTGAGAATTAAACTAGTTTGTCCGGATCGAAGTCTGCATTGGAGCGGTCTGACCGGCGTAGGCTGTCCGGTCAGACCGGAAGAATTTGTCTCGGTTTCAATTTCGGTTTCAGAGTTGTTTTTCGTTTCTGTTTCTTGTTTCCGTGTAAGAATAGAAGTAGGGCATTTGTAATTCTTATATAAAGGAGTAAACCCCGAAAAGGTGCTGTGTGTTTTGAGCACCACCAAAACATTGCTTCGTGTTCTTTGTTTTGGAGTATTTGACGCGTTCAGGAGTATTGCCGGCGTACTGTTGCTGGTCCATTGTCGGAAATCCTGAAGTTCCTGCTGACACTTCATTGGCCTACATTAAAGATATGGACATTATCACGGAATTAATCCCTACGGATTCAAACTGCATGCAGAAGTCTCAACGCAGGCATACAATTATCCTTTTTTTGAGATAATTAAAACACTACCGTATATTGAGATTTTTCCAGGAGAAATTGCGTAGATCAAATTATCAGGAAATCCTGTTTCAGTTGCATTTTATTTCTATTCCTAGCTAGTGGCTAGTATTGCCTTCCATTATGTAGCAGAAATAGAAAAATTCTGTTTTTGAAAATCATTATTCAAGCGAAATGTGGGAACTGAAAGAAGAGATATGTAATAAGTAGAGAATACAAAAGCAGTAGGCAATTTACAAAATATACTGCTTAGCTAGCGTTTAAAGAATAATAAAAAATGTTCTTGGGACTAGGGAGTTTTTTTGTTTATCGAAGTTTGCTCGCAAGCTCGCACTGCTTAGCCACTGACAAACACGTCTACAAGACAGGCCCTTGTAACGTCATTGTTCCTTCAATTTGCTGTGTCATTTCTCCAATTCAGGAATCAAGATCCGTCACATGAACCTCACGCTCTCCCTGATCGATCAGAGATTAAGTTAACCAATTAGTAATTGCCTGGCTTGGAGTCCAGAGGTGGTCCAAGGCTGCATTAAGTCCCTGCATCAGAGCCGTTTACATCGCCTATGCAGGCATGCATGCATGGAGCTAGCTATGGTTGACCTGCAAGCTTGCTTAATTCTGCTCAGCTTCTGGGACGGTGGTGCTGGATAAACAATGCGCTTGACCTGCGTTTTGGCCTGTTGGCCTTGCATGTGATGGTCTGGTTAATTATGCAAAGTTAAATAATCTGCCCGTGCCTAGATGCTATTGGCGTCGGTGGCAAAAGTCCAACGAATTAGTCTGTCATGTCAGGAAAGGTTACATACACTGCAAACCGTGTAATTATTCAACGTGAACCTTGCAATTTTGCCTACTTGGTTACATTACGCGTGAAATGGCATGTTACTGTACTTCGCGGCCGGTGTATATATGCTGGGAGGCAACATTTGACCACCACGGATTAACAAATGCTATAGTGTGAGCAGTGGATGGGGAGTATGTAACCTAGTTAAGATCTAGGACATTACACCGACAGAATTTTTTTCTCTCTAGATATACTACATATATTTGATTCAGTAAGTGCTTGGGGATGGTGTTGTCTTGATGAGTATGATTCTTGCTGTTCCTGCTTTGTGGCAGAATTTGGTTAATGTATATGTAGGGTTTGGTTTTTACTGTTTAGTCTGTCGAATTCTTTTCTAATGAACTCTAGCTTGCTCTAGTTGTAGTAGTGTCTTGTGATAGAATATAAAATCAGGAACATAGGTGCGCCTTCAGACAGTAAACAGTGAGTACTGATCTATATCGAAGGGGAAGCTAGCTGATGCTCAGCAGCACAGCAACTTTGCAATGCAACATTGCTATTCGATTCAGTTGTGCCCAGTGCCTGATTGGTCACTGATCATAACAAATATTTTACAAGTTGTAAGATCTTTCTGGAAAGCTGATTTTTTTCCCCATATTCTCGTAAAAATTGAACCGTTTCTTGCGAAATTACGGTGAAATCCTTATGTTTTAATTGGTCACCACAGAGCATCTATGATGCATCTACCACAACACAACATTGAAAATGAAGCAATTAGAAATGAGCTTGCCCATCAGGATTTTTCTATGATGGAACGGAAACTCCAAGAGGCGCGCAACAACATATGTGTGCTCGATCCTACACATAGAGAAATGAATAGTCAAAAGCGTCTTCATGATTTGGTTCCATGTCGGGCTAAAACTTGTTTTTCCATGAGCAACGCAACTTATAATTAACAAGCCGTACAGATGTATACGTGCTTCTTAATTGGCTAGCTGTTAGAAAAGCTTTTCTCCTAGCATTTCGCGTTCTTCCTTACCGCTCTAGTGCTGGACCATCCTATACGTAGCCCACAAGTATTTGTCGAATGGTAGGGTCTTCATGTGCCTTCTTAGTGTTTTTGTTAGGAGGTGTTCGGATGAGGAGTACTTCTTTGGGTCTAAGAGTTTGAATCCAAATCCTCTTGTATAAACAGATTCACAATGATCCTGTTCTAAACAATGATGGCTTTTAAAAATTTAGAACGTGTTGACTCCTTAACATATTTTCTTTTTTTGTTGTATTATCTATGGTGATATAACTATGTTTTTTATTTTTCTTTAGTTTTTTAATTAAATATTTTTTTAAAAAATAATAACTACTACACTGCTATTTTAGCTAAAAGCCAGGCCACTTTGAACCTCTCCGCTCGCTCACGCGCAGACCTCACGAGAGGAGACTGCAACTCACGTGGTACACAAGTTACCTAATTGGTTGAATTTAAATTATACAGGTCGCAAATCTAGGACATGCATGGCCTCCTCGACCACATTGACCCGTTATATATAAATTCCGACGTAGAAGACCGACTTTTCGCTATTTTTTTGCAACGAAACTTTTTGCTATTTCTTTGTTGTTAGAAAAAATACTGACGCATGCATGTGGTGTAGTAGTACTTCGGTTGAGTGTACAGGTTGGACGCGTGACACACATTGTACTAGGTATATATATGCGTCTCAGATCCTTGATGCTGCATGCATGTTCCCCGTATAGTTATGGTTTTAATTAAGATTCTATACACAAGCCCTTGACATCTATTATTTCGACGTTAATTTGTACTGTGATCTATGCACAAATTCCTATAATTTTATCTGCGACCACATGACTGTGCCCCCAATATATACTGAAGTGGGGAATGATGCCATTGTAAATGTTATGGCTATTTAGGCTTTGTTTGGTAAAATTGCATGCGCTGTACACTACTTCATGTTGTGTTGTACAATAAAGGTTCTAAGCAAGAATGGCCTGTTAAAGATTGGATTATGGAAACTAAGGTTTAGAAATCTTTTGCTTAATTAGACTATTGCAAATGTAAAGTTTGCAGTTAGTCTTGAAGTGGTTTATACCACTTGCGACAAATATGATGTAAAAATTACCATAATGGTGGGAAACAGGAATATTGATTACATATGTACTACAAATAAAAGATATAATTCTACAAATTAACAATAATATCGAAAGAGATTGGGTTCAATAACATCCACCGAACTGCCAAACAAAGCCTTAATCAGTATTGTGAATTAAGAATTGGTTATTGTGTTCTACACACCTTCATCCACCCACACATACGTACTCAAACAAATAGACAAATACTATCTCTGTTGTTTTTTTTATTTCTCAGTTTAGATATCAATATAGTCTCTAATATACACCTTGACATTGCTTTTTCTAATTATATATTGATGAAAAATATTAAAGGTGTAATATTATAAAAATATTTTTAATGTAAAATCTAGTAATATCATTTCCTCGTAATGAATTTAAATATCTTTATGTATATTAGCTCCCAAATGGCATCTAAAAGAACTGAGAGAGAGAGTATACGTACACTAATTGTGCGCAAAAATTTGGTACCACAGTGCTACGACCAGCTAGCTAGTCAAGCGAAGCCGATCTGATTAATTACTGGAAATCTCAGTCTTGCGACAAGCTAGGTTACCTACTGCCCTTTGTGCTCGACACATAGACACGTACCCTCCAGGTGCCCCGAGATCTGTGCAGATTAACGCGCCTGCAACGGAATTAGAGCTTAACTAACTAGTATCTTTTGCATACTAAGGCCAGAGGTTAGTTATAACTGAGAACTCTTCTCCTCAAATGACCTACGCACGGACACCACCTACTAGCTAGCTGGCACAGCAGGCACACGAACGTACGTAGTACACACGAATACACAAAAGTGACAGGCTGACAGCGTTGCTGCGCAGCACAGCTGCTGTTCAAAAAATTGTATGGTGTAACGGTTACACAGTTTTGTTTGTGTAACCAACAAATAAGAATATGATATATAGCATAAAGTACTACAGTAGCATTATTGTCCGTACAAAAAATATTTTTAAAATTGTTGCTACAGCAGCTAGCTCGCCGGGCGAGATTCCAGGAGAGGGCGTAGATCCCCAGTACTCGCCAATCGAAGCTTCAGATCCCATTCTCTCTCGCCTCACTGCAGTCCTCACCTGCCATGCACGCCTACGTGCACGTGAGGGGCGCCTTTGCAGACCCGCCATTGCCGGCTATCTACCATGTTTACTGTCCTTCCATCTATCGCTCGTTTCGCTCCGTTGCATGACATCTTTGATGGCTGAGATTCGAGAGAGGCCGCCTAGCTAGGACGTTGATGACATTTCTCAGGGAAAATAATATTGAACACAGCGACAGATCTATGATTAAAAATTGGGAAGACTAATAGAACTTGCTCACTAGTTTACCGAATGCCAAGTTACCAGCCCACGATAGCCTGTCGGACCACCATCTCCCACCTTCACCTCCTTCGCTACCCATCATCGGGCACCTTCACCTCGTTGGCTCACTTCCTCATGTCTCTAATATGGCCGTAGGTCGCTAAGCTATCTTGCTAGGTAGAGCGCACGAAAGCCACTAGTAGCTAGTTGGTGTACGAGCCTAGCGCAATGGGCTCATGCGCGCTAGCTAGTTGTGTGGTGGTGTGGGGAGTTTTCAATACCATCCATTGATCAGCAGGGGAACAGAGTGGAGATGGGGGGCGAGGTGCGGCGCTAGCCTCACCTAACCCCCTGGTGGATTTGCCTCTCATTGAACACGTTCCACCATGAGATTCTTTTGGCACAATCCCCCTTCCCACTTTCATCGGTACCGTTTCGGGCTATTCCACCATTTTGCAAGTTGCAACGAGACTAGCACTTACTTGACACAAATATGATACGTAGAGCCAGGAATTTGAAAGATGCAGGGACAAAATTTTAGGTACCACACGATTCAACATATAACGTAACTAATCATTGAGAAAGGTTCGATTACAAGTATATGGAATATTGAAGCAGTTAAGCAAACCAAAGAGATTTCGGCCCTGTTCATATTGGTTTCTAAAAGCTGCTTTTCTGCAGTACCTAGATTTCAAATGGAGTGTCTTTTTAAGGCGGCGTCTACTAGTCAATTGTAGTACACAATGTAGTAACTTCATTTATATCGGCCAAAATCGTATGTGAGTATCTCTTTCTCTATAAGCTTCTCTATAAGATGTTACTATTTATAAACGAAAGCCAAAAGTTGAAGCTAAAAGCCAAAATGAAGAGGCCTGAACATCTAGTACAACTATCTATCTTTGAGATGGAGGTAATTTGGCAAACTTATTGTGCCAAGAACTAGAACTATCGAGCTAGATATTTAGGTAATGCTTGTTGCTTGAGCATTGGTTTTGATCACTTGATACAGGTCAGTAGCATAGATCTGACTATGGTTGTTGCTTCACATCCACCTCTTACCATGGTCATGGCAGATGGCCTATGATAGCTCTTGCACATGGACACTATAGGTCCTTCTAAAGTTCATTCACTAGGAGGGAAGTGGTATGTACTAGTCATTGATGATTATTACTCCCTATACTCATGGTTTACTTTCTGGCATCTAAGAATGAGGCATTTAGTCATTTTAGAGCATTAGCCCTTAGATTATCAATTGATCTTCTAGGAGCCCTTAGGATCATAAGGAGTGATAATGGGACTGAGTTTAAGAACTCATCCTTGTCTTCATTCTATTCTGAGTATAGTCTAGAGCATCAGTTCTCTCCTCTCCTAGAGTTCCTTAGCAGAATGGTGCAGTTGAGATGGTTAGGACTATGTTAGATGAGCATACCACTTTTAGGAGGTATCGGGCTAAGGCTATTTTCAATTCCTGCTATGTGTCTAACATTATATTCTTGATAGCCTCATTACGCAAGACTTTCTATGAGTTGAGATGTGGTCATAGGCCTAGTGTGTCTCATTTTAGGGTTTTTAGTTGCAAGTGTTTCGTTCTTAAACATGACAATCTTGATAAACTTGTGTCTAGGTCTTCTGATGGGATCTTTCTAGGCTATCTTGCTCTTTCTCAAGGCTATTGTGTGCTTAATCTTGCGACCAACAAAAATTAGAGACCTGCAAGGTTACTTTTGATGAGGCTAGTCTAGGGACTAGATCAAACACTGCATGTACATAGGTTTAATAAAATTCAGAGAGCATCTTTCTTGAGAAGGGCGATGAAAAGATGAGGCTGTTTGCTCTGCTTCCTCCTCAGCCAGTTGAAGCACCTGCTTCTGTAGGACCCGATATGGCAATTTGGAGGGTTGAATAATGCCTTCAAACTCAACCTCCTTGAATGATATTCCAAAACCCACACTCCACTAGCTACTAGAAGCTAGGGAGATCAGATTAGGCCATAAATAAAGAACTCACCAAAGCGCGAAAGCAAAACAGAGTTCAATATCCAGAACCAGTCAAACAGCTATTGGCACAATGGTTGAATCACCCTACTGGTAGTTTGACCACCTGGGAGCCTCGATCTGACTGCTGGCGTGGGGTGGTCTGACCACTCCCCTGATCTAGACCTAGAAAACAGCCCAATCCATACCCCAAAAAGGTGCAAACTTCAAAATACAAGTCCAAAGGACTTGAGACTTTGCACATACCTTACCATCTAAGAATTACATCTTAGATCACATATATTAGGAACCTAATCCATCTAAGGAACCTAATCCATCCAAGGATCACATAGATTCTGGCAAAAGTTTCAACTTTTCCTAGAGACAAGTAAGGTTATACCAAAACCAAGTAAAACTCACAAACTTAAGAGATGATTTGCTCGTGGGTTTGATATGGCCAAGGTGGTTCTAGATAGGTTCCCACATATCATAGCAAGCAAGAGCATCCAAAGATTTGTGACAAAAGCCCTTGGAATAGATTTCACTAGAAGGGCTCCAAATCGAACCGAACCAGGCAAGTTTCAAGATCTTGCTACCGCTAGTCCCTAAATGGATAGCATATGAGCCTCATACGACATCTCTATCTCTTACATGTCCTTGGAACCATTAAGATCAAGAGAGGAGAGAAGGCAAAAACATCAACAGAGCAAAACCAACAAGATCAAGACCACATCCTAAGGGATGAATAAGATTGATCTATTACAACTTATAGATGTTTGATTTACAGTTACTTCATCATCGAGGATAGAGCTCTCTCACCCAAGAGCACTCACCCAAACCCTAGAGGGAGTAGTTGGTTGCTTTCATCTCCCACCTTATTGCGAGACCTAAATATGTAAATCCGGACTCTCTTGTGTATTTTGCACTAGTCTAGAATTACACTAGTGCACACAGTATAAATATAAATGAAATATCATTTACATCATGATTTACTAAGAAAAGACTCGGATATTATCAATTATCAGAGTTGCGACCTCATGACCAAGTTTACAGATAATAGTCTGAAGGGCTTACGAAACTAGCAATGAAAAATGAAAATTATCATAGTAGCCATTCGACATGCCCACAGGCAATTGACTGGGAAGTGCAATCCTAATTTGCGAAGTCGTCGAAGAGACCTCCTTCAAGTTCCTCTGCCTGATATGGATCTTCATTAGTAACTGAGCAAATATGGATATAGCCGTGAGTACATAGAATACTCAGCAAGTCATTTGTAATAAAGATGTGATATATAATGATGCAATGCTTATCAAAGGATGGCTGAATAGTTATTTTGCAGAAAGCGATAATTTAGAATAAATACAATAAATAGATTGGAAGCACATTTTTGGAAAGGACGTATATAAATAAATAATAATCAAAGGATTGTAGGAACCACAAGTGAATTAACCATTCACTTCTCAATCAACATGCTCTCAACCCAACCAATATTTTTATGAAATTCCTACCCCTCGTGTAAAATCACCGATCATTGTCCATAACCGAGGATATAAATATTCGAATAATTTTACACTCTGTAGAGGTTACACAACTTTACCTACAAGAGATATGTCATCTTAATAGCCAACATGCTTCCTTAGGTATGAGACCCAAATAATTTATCACAAATCTTTTACCTCACTCCGATCTAGCTAGACACCATTCGCTGAGGTTACACCACTGAAGGGTTAAATCCATCACAGTTAGAAGCCCCTGTTGCACCGTATGAGTTCAATAAATCCCTATGCCTCACTGTGAGTAAACCAGTACACCCTGGTACTCATGTACCACTAGTGATATCTGAACTAAATATTTGCAAGTTAATTGGCTAGGTCATACCCATTTAGACTTGTGGTTGTACAGTAAGCCTTAGATCAATGATGCACAAAGTTAAGTCCTTGGACAATCCCCAGGCGAAACAGCCACATTCCAATGTCTGAACTGCACCCCCTTTACTGCACGATCATTCGCCCAAGTGAAAACCATTTTGTATAACCAACACCAGTGACACCACCCATGTCATGGTGCACAAATTTTATAACTGTAGTTAACCACCATGATTGAGTATCTCATCAAGTCAACATTGATTAATTGATCACATGTAATAATAAGCCCAACGTATTACAGTAAGCATGGCTAAGCATACTAGATGTACAACCTAAGTGGATACATTATTGTATCACTAGATAAATATCCATCCTATAGTGATAATGAAATCATGGCATTCAAATTATCAATTGAGGGATTAATCAAATTGGATAATAACTACCGGGTACAAATGTTTATACTAAAATAGCAATGCATGATAATTTAAAATAAAATAATAAATAATAGATTTAAAAACTAAGTCCAACATGATCAAAGAATATGACTTGCCTTGGCCTTACTCAATTACCAATTCTTGATCTTCTAGTGGTGCTTCTGCTCATTCGAAGACGTTATCTAACGAGAGAGAAAATGAACAAGACACAAATAAAATCAAATAAAATTCAAATAAACTCCAAAAACTTAAAAACTAGAACAACAAAATAGAGCACAATTTTAGATGAATTTAGGAAAAAGAATCGGGCTAATCGGAGCTAGGACGGAGAAGAACAGGCTCTTAGAAGATTTAAATCTAAAAAAAGAAAAATAGGATTTATTGGAATTATTTTTCTAAAGGAAAATAGAAATTATAATGTCAACTACTGACATGGCAGCTGGCTGGGCTCCTAGGGCTGACATGGCAGGATACGTGATAGATGACATGGCTCTGCCACGTGGCATGGGGAACGCTCGAGTGCTAACGTGGCGAACACATGGACAGACACATTTATTTAAGGCTGAGGTGGCAGCTGGCATGGGCGACTGACTCAGCTAGGGCTAACGTCATCCTGATGACATCATCGAGCACGGAGTGCAAAAGGACGCTGAGATCCAACGGTTTCCAGAGGACCACATGGACAAATCCCAACCGTTGGATCAAGGTGTCGGTGTGGTTCCGATTGGACAGTCACGAGGGCGAATCGGACAACTGGGAAGGGGACAGGTGGTGCACGGCTACTGGTTGGCGGAGACGAAGCGACTACAGTGACATAACGGGCGAGGTTCAGAGGCGAAACGGCCGTGTATGTGAACCAAGGTGGCAACTACTTACGGTGGCGAGGCGGAACGATGGACCACACCATTTGATGAACCATTGCTTGAACCTTCTCTACGACATCCCTTGTCTTCTCCTATGCCTAGCTTGATCCTAACCATCTCGTCCAACTTCCTTAACCATATCTCAGCTTATCCCCAAGCCTAGTCTTGGTCCACACCATTAACAGTGGCTACCTCCAAGCACCCTACATATAAAAGATGAAAGATCTATTTCATGGCACAAGTTCTTCACAACTTAACTCATGTTAGTCTAAACATACTTCATGCATCATGAATGCAATGAATTAGTCCCCAAAACTTAGCCCACGACCAATTTCCCTAAATTGCAGACCCTTTCAACCACAAACATGTCATGGTCAGCCTGACCACCAACCCAGTCAGACCATTCCCCTCAAGCCAATCTGACCACTAGGGTAGAGCACCAGAGCAACCCTCTCTGAAAATTTGGTAAATTCTATATAGTTTTAGCTCAAACCTCCATTTGAGGTGACACCTAGTGCAAAGACATATAAAAACACTCCTATACATTAGTTTGGTGTCCAAGAGTCCAAAGCCAACATGACCAGTTTGATCACTTGGACAAAGCTGATCAGACCATTGCGTAGCAAAATGCCCGACGGGCTACTCAATCAGTCTAACTTGCTATGTTGGGTAGTTGACCAACTTTGCACAGCGATCAAACTACTCTTACAAAGTGGTCAGACCGCCCCTAACAGGCAGCACTAAAAAAATCACAAAAATTTCATAAATGCTAATTTCAACTTGACACGACTGCCAATTGCTAATTGTTCAACATAGATAAACCATAGACATTCTCAACATGGTTCTTCAACTTTATCTACTTCACCTTTAGCTGGACAGCCTGCTCCCACTTGTTATTCATCACCGTGTGGCTCCACTCCTACCTCCACAGCCCATGAGGTAGAGGCCACCTCGACATCAGGAAAGCCTCAACATCTCTAGCGGCGACATCTACTATATTAGATCCTTGGAAGTCTTCATGAGCGAGTTAATTGCTCCAGGTTCATCTCTCCTAACTTCATACTCACGCTACTTTTATTGCCTAGTTTGAGCCCCGTGATTGCACTCATGCATGTTCTGATGAATCATGGATCAATGCCATGCATGAGGAGTTAGAGAACTTTTAGAAGAATAATTTCTGGTCATCAGTTGAACCCCCTCATGGTCATACCATAATTGTACCTAAGTGGATTTTTGGTCATAACATAATTGTACCTAAGTGGATTTTCAAAAATAAACAAAGTGATGATGGGGTAGTAATTAGAAACAAGGTGAGACTTATAGCTAAAAGCTTTACTCAGGTGGAGGGCTAAGATTTTGAGGAGACGCTTATATTGCTAGACTAGAAGTCATTAAAATACTCTTAACCTTTGCAATTTCTAAGAGCTTTAGGATTTATTAGATATATGTTATGAGTACTTTTCTTAATGGTTTCATAGAAGAAGAGATGTATGTTAAGCAACCTCTTGGGTTTGAGAGTCCTAAGTTCCCAAATTATATCTTCAACTTGTCTAAAGCCTTGTATGATTTTAAGCAATCCTCTAAAGCTTAGTAAGCTAGCTTTAAGTCATTTCTGTTGAAAAATGATTTTTAGATGGGCAAGATAGACAAGACACTCTTCTCCTTCAGGAATGGTAGTGATCTCCTTTTGGTTCAAATCTATGTGGATGATATCATTTGACCTGAAATGGGCAAGATTTGCATTTGACCTGAGAGGTTTTTAGGTCTGGGAATAGGGGACTGGTTAGACTGGCCCTAGCGATCAAACTGCCCTGCTTGGCCTTGCGGTCAGCTAGCCGTAGCGATCAGACCGACCCATCCATGGTGGTCTGCTGGCCTTAGGTAGAAGATTGTTGATTTTATTGGTTTAGGTTTGTAGGTTTGTTTTGCTAAGCTTAGTTGGTATAATTTGATCTTGGTGACTCTTATAGTCACTTAAGTGAAGATTTCGAATATCGTTGGGGGAAAAGTTCAAGAAGCATTCACCACTTTGATTGCTGACATTGGTCAGACAAGTGGTATCAAAACCCGGTTCTAACATTGCTAGGTTAATAGACACTAGTGTATGAACGCTTGATGGACCGTGACCCCGAGGGGCCATTGGTGTAAGGTGAAGGGGGCGGTGAATAGCGGAGGGACACCAATATATGAAGGGGAAGATTGTTGGAATAGTTCTATATTAGTTGTGGAAGGGCAAGGGACTTTACTTAAAAGTAGGGTATTTCTTACCTCACAAGCTAGCTTTTGGAGACCCTTATGATTTGACAATTATATAGGGTATTGTGTAAGTATGTTTTTTACCTATATATAAAAACATTGGACAATTCATATTTAGAACTGTATAAGGCTAAACAATTTGTACTTTCAAATGGATGTACGTGTAATTATTTGGAAATTAGGCATATTTCAAGAGAATTATTTTGCTAGAAGTGATGTAGAAGTAATTTAGTGATTAAGTCATGTACAGGCACACCTTCCTTAGATAAATCTCGATCATGTGCGTCAAGTTTTAGCTATATACATTCTTCCTGAACTGTCACTTGTAGAATATGAAGAAAAAAACTTAGGTCGATGTCATGCACCTATCATATAATTTTGCCCCATGCATGTCTTTAGGGGTGCAATCGGTTCAGATATTTCTCGACCGACTACCCGACCAAATTAATTTGGACCGTATTTGTGGAAAATAGTCGATAACCAAATGGTTTTGCTGGATATTGTATAGAAATCAGATAGTACTTGTCAGAATTGAAATCGGAATCGAGAGAGTAGTTTTCGACGGATAGGAGAATATCCGAATAGTTATTTGGTAATATCCGATAGAAGGTATTCGGTAATATCTGAAGGCCAAGTCCATGAGGCCCACCGCGCCATTAGCCCATTAGCCATTAGGAAACCCTTTTTCTGTTGTTGGGAACTTGGGATGCATTGCATTGCGATTGTGACTTGTGAGTCACTGATCTGCCTATCCTATTCGTGTGATGGAATGATGATTCAACGGAATCAATCGCTTGGGAATTGGGAATGTCTTATGTGGGTTGTTGCCTGTTGGGGACGCACCAGCCACTAGGAAGGTAGGGAATAATAGATCAGTTGCCACTGAGCTGAGGATTGCTTCATGCAGATTGTAGTTCACAATGTTGTCAATATATGTTCATATCCTTGATCTTCCTATATGGTATGATACATATGATATTTATATGATATATGCACTCATATGTCAAAGGTCAAGGGGAGGCATCAACATCTATATTCATACACTAATATGTATGATCTTTGTTTTCGCGTGTTATCCAATGAAATATAGTTACCGTATCGAATCTGGTCTGTATTCATTTTGTATTCGTGACCGATACAATCTGCATTCATATTCGTATCCGACACTATCCGTGTTCGATTTCGACTCAGAGAAAAAATACGGCATAGGATACATGATGAGTAATTACCAACCGTATCTGCTTTTATTGCACCTCTACTTGTCTTATTCAATACCTTTGCATGGGGAAGGTTCATGCCAGATAAAGTTAAGGTTAAAATATTTATTGTGTATTTAACAAATGACTATAATGATCATTGTGAAAGTTCAAAGTAATCTATGCTCCTGTCCAACATGTGATACATGTTTTCCGAACGTTACATTGCTTGACTTGGTTGTAATGTGCAACTACTGACAAGTAAATATTTGAAGTATGATCTGATGACCATGAGATCAAAGTAAACTGGGCTGCAAAAAGTAAACTTGCTGTACTTAATTACTGTAGAAGATCAGATCAAGAAGTAATACTAGGTAAAGTACTAAGCCCTTGATTCGATCCAGAAGTTGCAAGAGATCCAGAGATTGGGAAAGAAAAAGCATAGCTTGAGAGGAGCGCAATTAATTATTTCTGTTTATCATACTTGCAGCGTTCTAATTATGTGGAACCTATTAAATCAAATTAGAGCCTTGATTGAATGCTTACGTAAGTGTGCATGCTTTTTATTTATTTTCGCACATGTGCCTGAAGGGGGATTAGTTACGATTTCTTTTTGTGAAAAAGGGATCCAAATTAATTAGATTCGAGTTAATTCAACCAAATACGAGCTTGTATATAATTTTTAACTATTGGCTTCTGAAGGAAAACACCAAACTTGGACGACTGCTTCTTAAGGAGCATATATATAAAACCGCAACTAGCTGTGTCTTAACGGTTAATTCACACACACCAGGACACATTTTGTAGTACAAGTTAGGAATATTGACCCTATTTTTTTGATTGCGGCTGATAGTTTTTAGCTATGGCTGGCAACTTTTATCTACATTTTTCAAAATGACAGCGACGACGAAGATGTTGAAGTAGATGGCGCACACGGTTTTGATCTTGGGAAGCTGAGAAGCCGCTTGAAGAAGCCGTCTAATTTATTTCGGCTTTCAGCCAAAGTCAAAAATCACAAAAATGCTAAAAAAAAAACAGAACAGTATATGCTCCAGCAACGGGCTTCATTTAAAGACCCCACATGGCATGGACTCGATCGACGCACACGGTGCCGGCAGATTCCTCAATTCCTCGAAGTTTTTCAGTCAAGATCACACCACGATACGTGAATTTAATGCCCAAATCAGGTCAGAACTTGCAGCTACTTTTATGTTCCAAAAAAAAACAAAGGAGAGAAAAAATTAGGTAGCCGCTTGTGTTGCGCATCTCCCTCTAGCTCTACGTCTATAAAACCCTCCTAGTGGTCTACTTGATTCCTTACTCTGGAGTCTAGAGTCTGGAGCCTGTAGTACAGCAGTAGAAGTTGGTTGCACTCTACAGTACTACTACTCCACTGTATCTCTACTATCCTCAACCAGCCAGCCACTGAGCGAGCTGATCTAGACACCAGAGTGAGTGCTCTTGTGTGTGTGTGTTCGTGTTTGTGTGTGCATTCTCTCCTCCAAGGCAGTCACCTTTCTTGGATCTGAAGCTGAGGCACCAAGGACCCATTTCTTTTCTCATCAGGTTCCAAGGTACAGTTGGTTAGTCTCTGGCTTGCTCCATTGTGATGTATTTGCTCACTTCTGTCCTTTTTTTACTGTTTCTTGTTCTTCTTCTACTTCCTCTGTTTCTGCAATATAAGTCTACAGCTCACCATGCGTACTGATAGAGCTGTAAGATCGAGTGAAGATAAATGCTAAATGGACCATACTACCCTTGGTTAATCAAGGCCATTGTATTAATGAAACCATTCTCACTCATCACGCTACCCCATGGAGATTACTACATGTATGCTTGCACGTTTGGAACTCTTGGAGGCTTTGGTTGCACTCTGCATTAACCACCATATTGGAAACAGGTCACACTGCATGCATGCATTTGTGGAGACAACAAAACTGTCTCAATCGGCAATGTGTGTTATGAGGGGTAAAACAGGAAATATTGCAATAGATTGTCATTGTTTTTTATCCTGGACTTATACTGTGAGACAATGTTTTTCAAGAATTATGGCTTATATTGTGGGACAATGTTTTTCAAGAATTAGAACTTATGTTCTGAAAAATGCACCTTGCTGCTTGCGTTTTGCCATCTCTTGACTTCATTTGATCTATCATGTTCACAGGTGAGTGAGTTAATCTGGGGGTAAGAATTGAAGGGACAGCCGCAGAATCACTTCACTAGCACAAGATCTTTGAGGGCAGGAAAGCCAGGGGGGAAGCAACCTCACACGTTGAGTTCTTGGAACAAAGCTTGACAGCCGCACTTCCAAGAACAACTCATCTCTGAGGCTTTTTCTCCAAGAACGGCACGCTTGCCCAGGGGCGCGCGAGCTGAGCGAGCTAGGCGCTTTGAGTGGTCGAGTGAGTAAACGATGGCGCCTCCGAGCACGTACGTGTCGGAGTCGTGGTGGGGCAAGGAGGAGCAGTGCGGCACGCCGGTGGTGGTGAAGATGGACAACCCCTACTCCCTGGTGGAGATCGACGGGCCCGGCATGGCGGCGGGAGGCGAAGAGAAGGCGCGCGGCAAGAACGCCAAGCAGTTCACGTGGGTGCTCCTCCTGCGCGCGCACCGCGCCGTCGGGTGCGTGGCCTGGCTCGCCGCGGGGTTCTGGGCGCTCCTCGGCGTCGTGAACCGCCGCGTCCGCCGCAGCCGCGACGCCGACGCCGAGCCTGACGCGGAGGCCACCGGCCGCGGCCGGCTTATGCTCGGGTTCCTCCGCGCCTTCCTCCTCCTCTCCCTCGCCATGCTCGCGTTCGAGACGATGGCCTACCTCAAGGGCTGGCACTTCCCGCGGGACCTGCCGGAGCAGTACCTTCGGCAGCTCCCCGAGAACCTGCAGCACCTGCCGGAGCACCTCCGCAACCTCCCGGAGAACCTCCGGCAGCTCCCCGAGAACCTGCAGCACCTGCCGGAGCACCTCCGCCACCTCCCGGAGAACCTCCGGCAGCTCCCCGAGCACCTTCGCATGCCGGAGAAGCAGGTGATCGAAGGGTGGCTCCACCGCGCGTACGTGGCGTGGCTCTCCTTCCGCACCGACTACATCGCCTGGGCCATCGAGAAGCTCTCCGCCTTCTGCATCATCCTCTTCATGGTGCAGTCCGTCGACCGCGTCGTCCTCTGCCTTGGCTGCTTCTGGATCAAGTTCCGCGGCATCAAGCCCCGCCTCTCCGCCACCGCCACCTCCAAGCCCCGCAAGAACACCGACGTCGAGAGCGGCGACGACGATGGCGACGCCTACTTCCCCATGGTCCTCGTCCAGATGCCAATGTGCAACGAGAAAGAGGTCATTAGCCGCAGCCAACCGTCGCACGTACGTGCCGACACGCCATGGACAATGTATGTACTGACATGACACGTGTGTGTGCAGGTGTACGAGACGTCGATCTCGCACGTGTGCCAGATGGACTGGCCGAGGGAGAGGATGCTGATCCAGGTGCTGGACGACTCGGACGACGAGACGTGCCAGATGCTGATCAAGGCGGAGGTGACCAAGTGGAGCCAGAGGGGCGTGAACATCATCTACCGCCACCGCCTCGGGCGCACCGGGTACAAGGCCGGCAACCTCAAGTCCGCCATGAGCTGCGACTACGTCAAGGACTACGAGTTCGTCGCCATCTTCGACGCCGACTTCCAGCCCAACCCCGACTTCCTCAAGCTCACCGTGCCGCACTTCAAGGTACGTACATCATATGTTCTAGTGCACTAGTAGATCTCTTCACGTCAAAGTCTCAAATCTCAATGGTGCAAGAGTCCTATGAGTTGGATAGTGTTGAAGCACGAGTAGAAATATTCGCATGCGTCTCCCTAGTAGCCTAGGGTTTGATATACAATGCGTGAGATATAGCTTGGTACATGAGCCTAATAAAAGCCGTCACTTCAAGATCTGTGATTTGCTTAGTGCATTTCTCAAAAAAAAAAAGGAAGAGTAGGTGACGTGTAGAGAATTATTTGCCCAGAGACAGGAAAATCCTTGTAGTTCGGACATGGACCGTGTAAGTCCAAACCTTAGATTTGGTTGATCTGGCTTGATTGGCTTCTCCTAACGAACTTAAGCTTTGACTAAACTAGTCACGGTGTACTCGGCTTATATGACGACGAAAACATATACTTAAACCTTAGGACAAATTAACTTCCACTTGTGACGACTATGTATATCATTACTATTATAAAAGAACGAGTTAATGGTCGTACGTCGACCTTTCTCCTTCAACCGTTTCATTCTTAATTTCTTATCACTCTCCACTTTTCGACTGATTAGAGTATCATTCTTTCATAGTATGATTTTCTATATATCTAATAAATTTCGTTGTAACACACAACCAGGGGACTAGTGCACATAATAACCTCAACTATGGGATGATGTTTTGGATCTATTTGTCAGTGACACAATTATCGACATTCAGTGGACTGACTTGACACGTCGGCACTCGGGGGTCGAAATAATGCAGGGAAACCCGGAGCTTGGGCTGGTCCAGGCCCGCTGGAGCTTCGTGAACAAGGACGAGAACCTGCTGACCCGGCTGCAGAACATCAACCTGTGCTTCCACTTCGAGGTCGAGCAGCAGGTCAACGGCGTCTACCTCAACTTCTTCGGCTTCAACGGCACCGCCGGCGTCTGGCGCATCGAGGCCCTCGAGGACTCGGGCGGCTGGATGGAGCGCACCACCGTCGAGGACATGGACATCGCCGTCCGCGCCCATCTCAACGGCTGGAAGTTCATCTTCCTCAATGATGTCAAGGTGTCTTCACTTGAACCTCTCAAGAATCAAGCCATTAGAGTTAATTTATGCTCATTATTAACACGGTGAGCTAAACGTGCGCCATTGTTGCATTTGTGCAGGTCCTCTGCGAGCTGCCGGAGTCGTACCAGGCTTACCGGAAGCAGCAGCACCGGTGGCACTCCGGCCCCATGCAGCTCTTCCGCCTCTGCCTCCCGGCCGTCTACAAGTCTAAGGTAATTTAATAGACAGGCAAGCACAAACACATCTCCTCCATTGCCATTTCGGATGCTAACGCCATGGTTGGTTGCTGTGTCGGTGTGCAGATCCCGTTCTGGAAGAAGGCGAACCTGGTGATGCTCTTCTTCCTACTGCGGAAGCTGGTGCTGCCCTTCTACTCCTTCACGCTCTTCTGCGTGATCCTGCCGCTGACCATGTTCGTGCCGGAGGCTGAGCTGCCGATCTGGGTCATCTGCTATGTGCCGGTGATCATGTCGGTGCTCAACATCCTGCCGGCGCCCAAGTCCTTCCCCTTCGTCATCCCCTACCTCCTCTTCGAGAACACCATGTCGGTCACCAAGTTCAACGCCATGGTGTCCGGGCTGTTCCAGCTGGGGAGCTCCTACGAGTGGATCGTCACCAAGAAGGCCGGCCGGACCTCATCGGAGTCCGACATCCTCGCGCTGGCAGAGGCCGACACCCTAGCCAGGGCACCGGCCAAGCTCGTCCGCGGGGTGTCTGAGGGCGGGCTCAAGGAGTGGGGAAAGCTCAAGGAGCACGAGGAGTGGGCCAAGCTGCAGGAGAAGAAGGACCAGGCCACGGAGGCGGCCACGTCGCCGGCCCCCGCCGCGCCCGCCAAGAAGAGCAGCAAGGCCAAGGCACCGAACCGGATCTTCAAGAAGGAGCTGGCGCTCGCCTTCCTCCTCCTCACCGCCGCCACGCGCAGCCTGCTGTCAGCGCAGGGCCTGCACTTCTACTTCCTGCTCTTCCAGGGCGTGACCTTCCTCGCCGTCGGCCTTGACCTCATCGGCGAGCAGGTCAGCTAGCGACCAGGAGAATAAAGCGACCGCTCGCCATGCGTGTCGACGACGTCCAGGCTACAAGCTGCAGTGCGTGCGCCAGAGACAAGATGCATGCAACCATAGAAGGGATTTCCATCGATCGACAGGATTAATTTTTAGCCTTCTTCTCTTAATTTTATCCTTTTGATATTTTTTGTTCAGAGATCAAAGAGTGTGTTACAAGAACTGTTCTTCTATTCGAGTGCTTTGTTGCTAGGGAAGGCAAGCAAGCAAGCAGGTTATTAATTACATTCAAAGTGCTTCATTCAGTAGCCTTCTTGTTCTCCACATTATATTCTGATCGATATGGTGATATTGTGTAACAGATACTACATATCAATGGATAAATCAATCTGTATGCTTAAAATGTTCACGAGTTCCATGCATTTGCTACTACATATCAAAGGAACTGATCATTTCCCCCAAGTGTCTCATAGTATTTGCGTACTATATATGTTGTTCTACTATAGATGCTGCGGTTATAATTTGACAAGAAACATGTCTTGTAAGGGCTACCCTTAGAACGGAGCGTGAAAGCTTCAATCCTTAATCTTGGAAAAAATTTGAATGGTAAAACTCAAGACATCTTGAACATATCAATAGTGTTACCTATCTAAATTCAATTCATATAATCAAAATTGCTGGCAGTATTTGTTTGGGTTATCTCAGAAATATGAGCAGTTTTATCCTCATTCTGTTACAGAAATATCTGCAACCAGCACCTACAGTATAAAATAAGATAACTACATTGTAAAAAAGCCATAAACTGGTTTTTATAAGTTGAACTAAGCGGGGAAGACTCCTGGATCTGCACTACTGGCTTGATCCAATTCTCACGCATAGAACTTCACTACTATAAAACAAACTATACTAGACGCCTCATTACAGATGGTTAACCAATGCCATCAGTATTAAGTATAATCACAGATGGTTTTAATACAAACCATCTGTGAAGAGAAATATCACAAACGATTCATGGTGAAAACCGTCTATAAAGTATCACAGACGGTTCTTACCAAGAATTGTCTGTGACATTACCAAATATCATAGACGGTTTTTAATACAAATCGTCTGTGATACTATAGACGGTTTGTACTAAAAACCGTCTATAGTATTACCTCATCATAAATAGTTTGTATTAAAAACCGTCTGTGATATTTTGCTTCCCCTTCTATTCAAATTGAAACGTCGTGACCTCTCGGTTCCGCTACCCAAATGCCCTTATATATGCCTCCCTACACGTCTCCCCAAACACACTCCAAACTAATCCTTCTGCTAGCTCCCCTAAGCCGCCAAACGAAGCGCCGGCCGCCTCCCCCGAGCTCCTCTGCGTCTGGTTGTGGTACCATAGTTCACTGCACAAAGGCACTCTTGTCGTAAGAGTGCCTTCTCGCGACATAACGGTGATGCTGCCGCCTCCTCTCCTTCATCGGCGCCAGTACTTTGTTCATATCCCCATCTGATCCCCTCTCCTTTCTTCCTTGATGCTTAGATGGATATGATACATATGAAAATTATTTGTTGATGTCTTAGTTTTTACATATGATGCTTGGATGGATATGGCTAGGATGATCTTATTCTCATAGATAGGTCTGATTTGATTCATCTGTATTATCTGATTGTACTGTTTTATAACACAATTAGCGTAAATAGCACAATCAAAGAATGTTGATGAACCGAAGGAGGCCTAGTTTTGAGTTCGGTCGAAACTTATCACAGGCGGTTCTATTTAGAAACCGTCTGTGATAATATACTATCACAGATGATTCATAATAAGAACCATCAGTAATAATCGTTAGCACAGATGGTTCTATTTAGAAACTGTATATGATAATTGTATCACAGACAGTTTGAAAACCGTATGTAATGCATTTAGGATATTACAGATCCTTAAGCATAGACGGTTCAAACACCGTCTACGATGATGTTTCCGAACTAGCTTTTTTGTAGTAGTACGCATATATGCAGTTGCGTACAATTAGGCTTGCAAGCACGCGTTGACTTAGCCTAAACACCACCTAGCTAGGCAAATGACCAAGTCACAGATTATTTCTCACACTGTGAACACAGAAATCAGCGGTTCTTCCTTTCTGTACTTACGCAAAACAGTACCAGTTCTTCCACACACACAGAGATGTATGTACGTGCAGCAACAACACAGCCGTAGCTTCGGCCTTCCTCCAAAGCCTAATAGCAGCAGCCCCAATCTCCCAAACCGATGTCCAACTAATCAAGGGGCAGTAGATCGATTAATTCAGCACAAACAGCTGCTTCCCTTCAATTAAAAAGACAGAAGCAAACGATAGATAGTTTGGTGGTTTGTGAGATAAACACAGCCAAGACCCTGATCTGCTTCTCTCTCCCAAGCGCACCAGGACGCAAGAAACAGAGAACGGATCAAGAGATCAGCACGTGACTTTGATAAACTAGATCAAAACTGCCATGCCAAGATGAATCCCTACGAAAAACTTCCATTTTGCAAAAATATTTGGAGGGCAACGAAAGAGACAAAATGAACAAAATTTCATCATTTCAGTTAAAAATTCGGACGAATATTCAAATATCATTTAAATTTTAATAAAATTTAACCAAAATTTGAACAAATTTCAAATGAAACTAACAGATTAAAGGAAAGGAAAAAGCAATCAGACTAAAGGAAAGGAAATAAACTAACAGGAAACTACCCTGGGACTCCGTACAAAAAATGAACCGACGTGCCCATGCACGCGGCCTCGTGGTGTCGATGCCACATGCAGTCGCCCTTGCACAAAGAAGCCACATGACCCCACGCGCCCGCACGATCTCATGCAGCTCTCACGCCCGCCCATATATACGCCCTTCGCACGCGCTCACGCGGCCAAGGTTGCGAACGCATCCTTCCACTTGGTGCACGGCCGGCCACCCGCACCTCCCACTCGGCAATATATATGGTTGTTGTAGTACTTGGTGCCGTATCAGCGTGGATGGATGGTGCATGCTCCAATGTGCTGCTATATATGCGTGCGTGTATCTACCTCTGATCTGATGCTAGCTGTCTCCACAAGGCGAGGCAACCGACCACTCGATGCGGACGACGCTGCCCGCATGCCCTGCTTGACGTCGAGGACATCACGGCGTCGATCGATTACGGCCGACGACCTTTCCGCTCCCATCCGAGCTGTATGTCTTCGGCGTTCTAGCCCTGGCGCTGCGACACACACCTTGCTGGATGTAACGCTCAGGGGTGGAGACAGGGGGAGAGTAAAGTTCGCATTTAATTAAATTATTGATATCTATGATTTTCTTAGTAGGTATAGAGCCAAATTTAAATTAATGGAAATGTAATTTTCTTTTGTATTATTATGCTATATTTTTATGTAATTGCCACTTTCTTGGCAAAGAAAATTGTCATCTGTTTAGCCCGCTATGTATGAATCCTGGCTCCGCCCTGGTAACGCCTACATCATCAAGCTATCAAGAGTTGTCATCATCACCCTCAAGATATGTCTCCATCAATCAAGCGCCATCATTGCCCACTGCTAGCGACGACACGTATGTCTACACCATCTACAACAACAACACCTCTGCATCTACACTGGCTAAGCACCGACAAGGTGAAACCACTCCACCGACATGACAAATACTCATCAAGCAAACTACCCATTGCCGAGGACTGATGAGGTAAAGGCAAACCATCCAGTTTGACACCGACAAGGCGGGCACTCTACATGGCCAAGCACCGATGAGGCAAAGGCCACCCATCAACCTGTCTGAGCTAATGAGGCTAGACACCCGCAATATCGGATATTGACAATCTGGAGGAGCTTATGACTAAGGATTGCTAGAGTGGGGACGTACCACTCTACCACACTCCACCATAGCTAACGAGGCTATGGACTCCACCTGCATCACCAAGGATCTACATCATGCACATGGAGGATGATACTTGAAGACGACCACCGCGCGTAGCTTAATTGGATCACTACTACAAAACAAGCTATACTGGACGTCTCATCACAGACGGTTCATATGGAACCGTCTGTGATTTCATTATTATAGACGGTTCATAGCTAAAACCGTCTCTGAAACTATCACAGACTGTTAGGTTTAAAAGTTGTCAGTGATATACGTATTATCACAGATGGTTTTTCATTAGAACCGTCTATGAAACTATTAGAGACGGTTCATATAATAATCCGTCTCTGATATGTGCATTATCACAGATGGTTCGTATAACAAGTTGAAGTAGAAGTTGAAGTCACTGTGCTCCCCCAAGAACTCGCTCCATGTCGACATCACTTTTTTTCATTTTTAATTTTTCTCCCACATTTGGGAGTGCCCCGACCATAGGGGCTCATACATATCTCTACAATGTGCATATCGGTGTTTGGCTAGCCTACCCGAACTCTTCACTTGATAGCTCCTGTGTTGTGTAGTTTGGTTAACCACACCTCCTATTCTTATAGTCCTCCATACCATAAGTTTGTACCACCTTCGAGCTTCGCCCACTCGCTGGCACCGTGTGGTTGGTCCCACCATGTTTCCCTTCTTCCAATAACTTGCACATTCACCTCTGTGACTATTAGAGTTTGCAATCATCTTTGCATTTCCGCATATAACTACAGATAAGATCCGAGTACATATCGTTGACGACACAACTTCCTTCTCCTAGCTAAGATTTTTATCATACCTCTTGTTGGTTGCTCCACCTTAAAGTGATACCTCACTATTTTTGAGTTAAAGCAATTTCATAGATATTGAATTCTTCTTTAAGCTAGGAACATACCGTACTCATGTCATTGTGTGATGTTCTCCAACATATATATCTAATGTAACCATTCCTACATAAGTAGTTGTATACTCCTTACAATCTTCCAAATAAATAGTTTCATGCGCTGGGCATAGAGATTCTTCATCGAATATCTCCTTCTCCGAACATATGTGAAAGCAACAACTTGAATCTAATATCCATTCATGAGAAGTACTTAGTTGACTGACTATGCACCCCTCATTTGCTTCAAATTCAAACAACCCTTTATCATATAAACTTTCTCGTCACATAGATAGCATACATGTGTATCTTTACTCTTGCCCTTCTTCTTCCTATGATTTTTGCTTTTGCTTGTAATATATATGACACTTATGCTTAATCACCTAAGGATAAGGATTCCGATAATTTTTAAAGAACTAAGCTTGCAATAGATATGCAATTGCCTCACTGAAGTTAAGAGCATTTTTTTAACAAGAATATTCATCACTAATTGCTCCTATGATGATTATAGAGATGATGCCAATACGATTATCATATCTAATTTTTCCATGTAGAATTCTTCTATGTTAATCTATAATTTCTTCAATGAACTTCTCTTGATCACTGAGTACTTTATCTCATCATATAGACATAGACGGATTGTATGGACAGCCTTTCACTTTATCACCTTTTGGTCTTGACAGATGTCTTTTCCAGTTTCTTCCCATCAAGAGCATCGATTAAGCTTTGCTGGACAAGAACATCCTTCATAACAAATTGTCGCATGTTAACATTTCCTCTACATCAAATTTCTCTACTTGATTCCACGTTGTCGACATCGATCTTAATTTTGTACTACATGATGCTTTACCGACCTTCTCGTAAAACAAACTAATCTAACCTTGGCTTTGATAGCACTATTTATACTCAGATATTCGTCTTTATGTGCAGTAGCCCTCATATCGGATCAGAATTACTAGATATAACATGAGCATGCATGATCCCATGAACAAAGTAGATGAATCTCGTAGAGAGAACCAAAATAACGACGATAAAATGATCACAACGGGAAAAATTTGGTGAAGCCGACCGCAAATTACTTAAGCACACCCTAAAAAAGTACAGTTGATTGTCGCTCTCTTACAATCCCTCGAATCTTTTAAGACTATTGTATTCTTACCCTATATAAGAATCTAGTTGAGAATAGCCTAGCCTTTAATCTTATCATGCACGCCCTGTGTTTTGTATGAGATTTTTTGTGGTTTAGGTTTTTTATGATCATACTTCATAGCTTTACATAGCCTCTCTAAGCTCTCCTCTAAAATAAAATAGAAATCCTACCTAAAAGCAAAGTAAAAATCGTAATCGGGGTAGACTTCATATAAAAATCCTTGTAACAGCTCTCTAGCTCCTAGCAGGAGTCACCATATCTCAACACCTTGTTCTCCGGCTTGGGCGTCCCCTACGACGCGGACTCGGAATTAATCTCGGACACGGACGCCGCTTTTTCTGTTCGCCTTCTTTGTGTGCTTGTTCTTCTCGGAGTCGAACTTTGTGGTTGGACGACTTTGCATTGTTGTAAACTTGTAATCGGATTCAATTATCTGGTCCTCTTTCCTCGCATGGGGTATTCACTATCAAGTTGAGCAGCCGGTGTACTGCAGTTCGTAGTCTCAGCTTGGGCCCTGCCCTCTGCGCTTGCATAGGATGTTGTTAGTCTTGGATGTATGTTGCTAGCTGATGGACCATGTGGAGGTGAACACATGTGAGTGATGAGTAATTGACATTGGTTTAAGTAAGTCGAGTTTGGTTTGGGTAGTTCGGAGTCGAGTCGTTGCGTGGCGCAATCGGGCTCGATCGGACTTTGGTCAAACTTGGTCGTATGGGATTAGGTTGCATATCCTTTGATTCGACAGGTTTGGATTTCGTCATGGTAAGTATGACTTACTGATGCTATTCATGCTTTGATGTATCGAGCGGTGCTATTTGACGTGTTTCTTGTCTGTGTGACTGCAAGACGTCGAGGCGGAGTCGTGGCGAGACACGGTGGACCGGACTAGGCGCAGGTGGCGCTGAGGTCAGAACGGTCGGGATGTGTCGAAGACGACGTGGACTCGAGGTGGTTGCGAGGCGTGCGAGGCAAGGAGCGCGGAAGCTTCCCGGAAGGTGTAGGAGGGGCGAATCGGGAAATTCGCAAGGCTGCACAAGCGGGAGCGGGCTTCGTTCGGGTTTAGTCGGCGTAACGGGGCGGACACCCGTTAGCCGTGGGCTATAAATAGGTGGAGAGGGCTGCATGCCCACTTGAGCACTTTAAGAGGTTTGATTGAGTCAAAATAGGCTTTAGTGGTGGTTTTAGCTTTGGCTCTTTAGTGGTTGGAAGAGACAGAGTTGTGTTCCCTCTGTTGTCTTCTACGATGTCTTCTAGGTGGTAGAACAGAGAGTTCATCCCCTCCTCTAAGCATCCATGGTTGAGTGATTGAGAGGGAGAGGTTGGAGAGGGTGGATTGAGAGTTTGTAATCATTCCTCTTCATGTAATCGTGTCATCGGGACGTCTTTGTATTCCTCCTATTTCAATGAATGAAATCTGAAGTTTCTCTGTTCGTGCTCCTGTTCTGTTCTTCGTTGTTTTCTATGTGGATTTCTTGACTTTTTGATTTTCGAGTTCTTGCTTGCTGTGGAGGTGCAAAATGGGTTGCTTAGTGATGGGAGAGTGATCTTAGACCATTTGGTCAGCTAGAATCCCAGAGACAAGCGTTTAATCCCAGTTTTGCATATTTGAGCTCCTCTGTTCATCTTTTATTTTTCTAGGGTTTTGTTGCAGATTGTGATTCCCTTTGCGAGATCATTTGAAATTTGGCATGGAGACTCTATGGGCTATTAGTTAGCTATCTGCAAAATCTCATGGCCAAAGGTTCAAGGGTTTGATGGGAATTCAAGTTCTTGTGCTCTCTCTGTAGTTGTCAGGCTGATTCTAGGGTTTGGAGTAATCCTTTGATTTCCTTCATGGTTTGGCTTGAAATTTGGCTTGTAGAGTCCTCTTGCTATTGCTAACACATCTGCAAAATCTCATTAGCAAAGGATTTGAGCCCATGGAGTAATTTGGATTTGTGTGAGCTTCTTTCTGAAGTTGTTCAGATTTTTGCCCTTTCTAAAGTTTGGGGCTGTTCTTAATTCCCTTCATGAAAATCGACGAAACTTGGCATGCAAATTCCTATGGCTATTAAGTAGCTATCCTTAAAGTTTCGTGGCCAAAGATTCAAGGATCGAGTGGGAATTTAAGTTTTTGTAGCTGCTGCCAGTAATTTTCAGGTTTTGCCCCATATTCTGAATTTCTTGTGTTCTTGTGTGTTTTCCTTGTTATTTGAAGTCTCTAGGCTATTTGGTACAAGGTCTTAGCCTTGTGGTGAGAAAAGGTTGGAGGAATTTCATCTCTCTTGCCTTTTATTGCTGTTTTCTGCTTGCTGAAATCTGCAATATCTAGTTCTTGCTATTTTCGTTTTTATGTACTTTTGGGGTGCAAGTGATCCTCTCTTTTCAGCAGCAGTCCTCACTGTTTTTCAGCAAGGTATTTGATCCATCTTCATCATCCTTTTGGTCTGGAAAGGGTAGCATTTGCTTGGCACTCTCTCAGCTATATTCACTGAACTCTGCAAGTTTCCAGTGTGTCTCTTTTATCTTTGCGACTACCTTTGAGCATTTCGTGTGAATATTTGGGGTTGAATTTTTGAGAGCGCCATTCACCCCCCCTCTGTCGCCATTTCGGTCCTACAATTGGTATCAGAGCCGGTTAGCTCTAATCAATAGATCTTAACCGGTCTCAAGAGCCATGGCGACGGACAAGTACTCGACCAAGCCGCCGATCTTCGATGGCATCGATTACCCCTTCTGGAAGAGCCGAATGGAAACTTATATTCAGGCTCAGGGGTATGCCATCTGGCGCAAGGTCAAGGTCCAGTTTGTTGTTCCTGCCGATGAGAACATCAATGCCGGGAACATGACTGATGTTGAGGCGAACGCTAAGGCAAGGAACATCATTATCCAGGGCCTGAGTCGCAGCGAGTTCGATCGCATCTCGCACCTGTCGTCCGCCTACGACATCTAGGTGACCCTCGACGCATACCATGAGGGCACCACCCAGATCAAGACGGTTCGACAGGACCAGTTCAAGCGTGAATACAACAAATTCGAGATGCTTGCTGGTGAGTCCCTAGATGAGTGCTTCGCTCGTTTCCACAAGATCTTGAGCAACCTCCGAGCGGTCGGTCTCACATACCCCGACTCGGACAACGCTCGTCAGATGCTTGCGGCACTTGATCTGCGTGTATGGGAGATGAAAGTGACCACCATCAAAGACACGACAGACCTCTCGACCTTGACTCTTGACGCGCTGTACTCGCGCCTCAAGACTCACGAGATTGACGTTGTCTCTCGTAGGTCGAAGTCACAGTCGATGGCTTTGGTCACTGATCCCGTTTCCTCTTCCGGTCTTTCTTCGGATTCACTTTGCGTTTTTTTCCCTTTCTGCTCTATGTGACGTAACTGATGATCAGTTAGAGCAGCTCGAGGATGAGCAACTGGCCCTCCTAGCTCGGAAGTTTTCCCATGCTTACAAGAGGAGGAGGGACAGGAAAAGGGGAGGACCCATCATTTGCTTCGAGTGTGGTGGCCCCAACCACATTCGGGCAAACTGCCCCAAGTTGGAGAAGGGCAAGAACGACTACGACGGTTCGGGCAAAATCGACTACACCGACAAGAACCGCAACAAGAAGCCTCCAGCTCAAACGCCGGGAAAGAAGAAGTTCCGCAACTTCGGGAAGGCCAAGAAGCTCTTCCACTGCGTCCTCACCGCCTTCGACGACCTCGACCTCAGCGAGGTGGAGGGATGGAGCGACGACGACGGGACGGGTGACCAAGAGCCCAAGGATGGCGGCGACGACTTCTCCGGCATGTGCTTCATGGCCCTCGAGGGCGAACTGAGCGACAGCGAGCTGTACTCCGACTCGGACGAGGTATGCCCCACTTACGACCAGCTCAATCATGCTTTTCTTAAGCTAGGTGGTTTTCATGCTAGAGCTAGGACTAGGTGTACCGAGTTAGAGAAGGAAGTAGATAGATTGTCACTAGAGATAATTGCTCTTACATCTGCTCCTGCTAGTGATGATTGTGATACATGCTCTGCTTTGTTGGGTGATTTGGAGAAGTTAAGGACTTCGCATGATAGTTTGTCCTCCGAGCTTGATACTGTTAAGGTGGAGAACATTAGTCTGTTGGCTGAACTAGAGATGAGTAGGATTGCTTCTATTTCATCTGCTCCTGTTGAGACTAGTGCTTGCACCTCATGTGAGGATAAGGACAATGCTTTTAGAGGCCTTTATACCATGTTGCTTGATCTGCCCGAGTCATGTGAAAATTGCAATAAGCTGAAGTCGAACCTAAAACGGGCAGATCACAAGATTGCTGAGTTGCATGCTTCTTTACTTGAGTCTGTTGTTTCTTGCACCAATTGTCCAAAATTAACCCTTGAACTTGAATATGTTTCTAAGCAATTCCAAGAGATGATTGATCAAAACAACAAATTGGCTCAGTTTGCGACTAAGGATCCTGTTAGCTCACCATGCATTAGTTGTGACAAACTAAAACTTGAACTCGTTGCTTTGAATGATAAATATGTGAAGCTAACTAAGGTCTTATTAGAGAAGTCATCAACTTCTTGTGATGTGATTGCTGAGGAGGGGGAGAAGCCCCAGGGTAAGGTAGAGACGCTTAGTGACGTGAGCCAACCTGCTAGCAGTAGGACTGTCCATTCTGAGTCGGCTGTGCGTGCACAAGCCATTCGTTCCTCTGCTATTGGTTCTTCATCTGCTTCCTTACCTCCTGCTATTCCCTCTTCCCCCTGCTCTTCTTGCACCTCTCTCTTTCGAGAGTGTCAGTATCTTATAACACTCTCGAGAGATTTGTAGGCGGCAAGAAGAAGCTTAATCTTATTCTAGACCAGTCCAAGATTTGCAGATTTAATCAGGGTCTAGGATATGATTTTTATGAGGATATGAGGAAGCATCCACCTGCTATACTCAGACCCATAGTAGGAGGTGCGATCGAGGTTGAGCCCAGGTCTGATGAGGTCAAATTCAAATCAGCGGGTTTTGTCCAAGGGATCTCTGACAGCAAGGTGAGTCCACCTGCTACTTCGGCTTCTCAGAAGCCGAAGCCCTCGCGTGCTACTTCCACCTCTTCGAAGGTGAGGTACCACTGCACCTTCTGTCAGAAGGATGGACACACAGTCGATCGATGCTTCAGACGCGCTAGGATTGCGCGAAGAGACCGTGCTGAGGCACTTAGGCGTATTCAGGGTCAGCCCCAGACCCTGGGTGCATCTACGACCAGCACGAGGTCTAGGCTTGTGTCTTCTGATGGGTTTGGGCAGCATCAAGGACTTGGTTTTTCTGAGTCTTCTGGTTTCGTCCTCATGCTGCTCTTGGTTGTGACTTCCGCCGTCCTGAGGGTACTTCTCGTTTCCCCCGTCGAGACAGCTACCCGCGGCGTGTTTAGCCTGTTGCCGGTGCTCCGACTCGCTTGCCTGTAGCAGCCGGACCCAGCAACAGCTCTAGGTCTACTCGTAGACCATCTGCTTTTCTGAGTGACAGAGAGCGTAGGGTAGATAGAGGTCAGTCGTGCTTGACTACTTCATCTGCTCGACGTGTTGTTCAGTATTGGGTGCCAAAATCACTCTTGATTTACCCCAGTACTGAGACTTTACTCTCTGTTTGACTCAGGCTTGCCGGGCTGGGAAGGGAGAGGTTTGGCTTGTAGACTCCAGGTGTTCACGACACATGACCGGAGACTCCCGTTGGTTCTCTTCCTTAGCTCGTGCTCCAGGTGATGAGACGATCACCTTCGGAGATGCTTCATCTGGGCGCGTCATCGCCAAAGGTACAGTGCGCGTTAATGATTCGTTTCTTTTGAGAGATGTTGCCTTGGTTAGTAAGCTGCATTATAATTTGCTCTCGGTTTCTCAGCTTACCGATGACGGTTATGAGGTGAGCTTTAAGAAAAATGCTTGCAAAATTCTTGACTCTTCGGGTAGTCTGGTTTGCAGGATTTCACGTTATGGGAGGATCTTTCGTGCTGATTTTTCTGAGTCTTCTAGTGATCCTCTCCGGTGTTTGGTTGCTCCGGAGTCCCGCGATCTGACTTTCTGGCATAGGAGACTTGGTCATATCGGTTTTGACCATTTGACCCGAGTTAGCGGCCATGATCTCATTCGTGGTTTGCCGAAACTCAAAATGGTCAAAGATCTTGTTTGCGCTCCATGCCGACACGGCAAGATGGTTGCCGCTTCTCATCCTCCGATCACAGTTACTATGACCGATGCACCGGGACAGCTGCTCCACATGGACACAGTTGGACCAGCTCGAGTGCAGACAGCAGGAGGGAAGTGGTATGTTCTTGTTGCGGTCGATGACTTCTCGAGGTATTCTTGGGTGTTTTTCTTAGCCTCGAAGGACGAGACGTTTTCACATTTCCGAGATCTTTTCAGTAGGCTTTCTGTTGAGCTCCCGGGTGCCTTACGAGCGATTCGCAATGACAATGGCATGGAGTTCAAGAATTCCTACTTCGAGAGTTTCTGTGGTGAGACAGGTGTAGAGCATCAGTTGTCTTCTCCGCACGTCCCACAGCAGAATGGCGTCGTGGAGAGGAAGAACCGTACCTTGGTCGAGATGGCCAGAACGATGCTTGATGAGTACTCTACACCGCGGAAGTTTTGGGCTGAGGCTATAGCCACCGCGTGCCATATCTCAAATCGAGTTTTTCTTCGGGCACACTTGCACCGCACTTCTTATGAGCTGAGATATGGGCGAAAGCCCAGCGTCTCTCATTTTCGTGTGTTTGGTTGCAAGTGCTTTATTCTGAAGTCTGGGAACCTAGATAAGTTCGAGTCACGTTCTTGTGATGGGATCTTTCTAGGCTACTCGCCTTCTTCGCGGGCTTATAGGGTCTTGATGTGACCACGCCACAAACACATACGACAATAGCGCCCAATATCAAAATTGAACTAAAGGTGAATTCGTTTCTTCAGCCTTCATATGTTACTAAGAATAGACCGCTACCTAATGCAAGTGATTTAATTGTGCTTAGGAACTTGGGAAAGGATGAAGGAAAGGGACATGGAGTCCTGGACATGCATGGAAGGAATAATGGAGGTCACCACGTCACTTTGGGACCAAGTCAAGCACGAATTCGAGTTGGACACGTTTTGGAATCAGACTCGGACTGCTGCGATGGTACCAAGTTCAAACGGGCATAACTTCTTCATACGGACTCCGTTTGGGACGTTCTTGTACTTCATGGAAATCTTATGAAGTTTACTTTCCAACGGATCCAATCTCATCTTCAAATTCTGTCCGAGCCGGCCGCAATCGTCAAAAGAATCCACGTTGGTCACGTACTGGAATCGGATTCGGACTGCTGCAATGGTGCAAGTTTAAACGGACATAACTTCCTCATACGGACTCCGTTTGGGACGTTCTTGTACTTCATGGAAAGATTATCAAGTCTACTTTCCAATGGAGCCAACCTCATCTTCAAATTCCATCCGAGCCGGCCGGAATCATCAAAACAATTCACGTAGGTTTCTGAATCCGAGTCAAAAGGGTGCTGCGCCACCTCCACTTGGGCCCATGGGCCTTGTAACCCTAGGGTGTACCCTTTGGGACGCCTCCCCTGCTTGTTTTCACTATATAGGAGCTGCCGCCTCCGTTTCTAGGACTTAGGTTTTGTTTAGATCAGTTTAGCCCTTTGTGCAAACTCCACGTTCTCTTGTGTCGGCTAGACCAACAGATTCGTGTTACAGAACCTCAACTATCCTTGTGCGACTTTTATATCTAGCAAATTCAGGTTGCTCACTATCCTTGTTCTTGCTTGTTCTTCGATTGCATGCAGGAATAGACCTTCGTGGTCAGGTCAACCGCGTTCTTAGCACGGTTGATAACGACTTGGGTGTGGTTCAGCGATTGCTAAGGCGCAAGTGACATCTCGTACGGTTGTAGTCGGATCGCAAGAGTCATCTCCACCAAAATCGATAGTTATCATCCTATCGGAAGATCGGGACCCTATCGCCTCATCAGGTCTGGAACTGCGAGTCTAGCAAAATGGTAGAGACCTGTGAGGTGACTTTTGACGAGGCCAGTCCGGAGACTAGGCCAGATATCTCAGGTTCTTTAGAGCAGTCCGAGACCATCTTTTTGGATGATGAGGACGATGGAGACGATAGTTGCTTACCTGATCCACCTCCTCATCCTCCCCTTGAGATGCCTTCTTCCACGGTACCTCAAGGTGATCAGCCCTTGCCTACTGCTTCCTCTGGAGTTAGTGGCTCTGTTCCTACCTCGTCAGCTCACGAAGTAGAGGCCACTTCTTCATCTCATCCTGGACCTCCCCGACATATCCAGAAAAGGCATCCTTCTGAGCAGATGATTGGAGAACTGTTCGAGCGTGTTACCCGCTCAAAATCTGGCTTATCTCAATTCTGTCTCCATTCTGCTTTCATTGCCTCCTTTGAGCCCAAGGATGTTTCTCATGCTCTTTCTGATGAGTCTTGGGTCAATGCCATGCATGAGGAGTTAGAGAATTTCGAGAGAAACAAGGTCTGGTCGCTTGTTGAGCCCCCGCGAGGTCACAATATCATTGGAACCAAGTGGGTGTTCAAGAACAAGTAGAGCGAGGATGGAGTGGTTATTCGGAACAAGGCTAGACTGGTAGCTCAGGGGTTCTCCCAGGTTGAGGGTCTAGATTTCGAGGAGACCTTTGCCCCTGTAGCTAGACTTGAAGCCATTAGAATTCTGCTTGCCTTTGTAGCTTCTAAGGGTTTCAAGCTTTACCAGATGGACGTCAAAAGTGCCTTTCTCAATGGCTTTATTGAGAAAGAGGTCTACGTCCGACAGCCTCCTGGTTTCAAAAACCCCAAATACCCAAACCATGTCTTCAAGCTTTCCAAAGCTTTGTATGGACTTAAGCAAGCCTCTAGAGCTTGGTATGAGAGGCTTAAGTCCTACTTGTTAAGTCATGGTTTTGAGATGGGTAAAGTTGACAAGACCTTGTTCATCCGCCGGCATGGCACTGACCTTTTGCTCGTCCAGATCTATGTCGATGACATCATCTTTGGCGGCTCTTCCCATGCTCTGGTTTCACAGTTCTCGGATGTCATGAGCACCGAGTTTGAGATGAGTATGATGGGCGAGTTGACTTTCTTCCTTGGCTTCCAAATCAAGCAGACTCGGGAGGGTACATTTCTTCATCAGGGAAAGTACACTCGTGACCTCCTGAGACGCTTCGACATGAGTGATGGTAAGCCTGTGTCGACTCCCATGGCTTCTACAGCCTATCTTGACCCAGATGAGGACGGCGAGCCAGTTGATCAGAAAGAGTTCAGAAGTATGATCGGCTCCCTTCTTTACCTCACTGCCTCGAGACCAAACATACACTTCTCTGTGTGTCTGTGTGCTCGTTTCCAGGCCTCTCCTCGTGTATCTCACCGCCAGGCGGTGAAGCGCAACTTTCGGTACCTTCGAGCTACCATTGACTATGGTATCTGGTACTCTTCCTCATCCTGTCTTTCCTTGAGAGCCTTCTCGGACGCAGACTTTGCTGGCTGTAGGATAGATAGGAAGAGCACTTCTGGCACTTGCCAATTCATTGGCACTTCTCTCGTCTCTTGGTCTTCTAGGAAGCAGTCCGGTGTTGCACAGTCCACCGCAGAGGCCGAGTATGTTGCTGCAGCCAGCTGCTGCAGTCAGGTACTCTGGATGGCTTCGACCCTGCGGGACTTTGGGTTAGTTATCGACAGTGTTCCACTCTTTTGTGATAACACTTCTGCGATTAACATTGCTAAGAACCCAGTGCAACACTCTCGGACCAAGCACATCGATATCCGTTATCACTTCCTTAGAGACCATGTAGAGAAGGGCGATATAGTGCTCCAGTTTGTGGAGAGTGACCACCAGTTGGCTGACATCTTCACCAAGCCATTGGACAGTTCGAGGTTTTCAGCTCTGCGGGGAGAGCTTGGGGTGGTTTGTCCTTATGGACTGTAGTGAGGGAGAGCTTTGGGCCTTACTGCTTTACTATATTGATTATGCTTCTGTCTCATTTCCGTTGCTTTGCACTCGGGATGCATTTGGGTTTAGTCCTTCCAGCATAGGTTAGAGTGCTTTTCTTGCCGAGTTGCTTAGACTTCTTACTCTTATCTTGTGCTTCCAGGATGCTGCATATTAGTTGTTTCTTATCTCACTAGGTTGAGCTCACTCACTTCTTGTAGGTTCTAGCGAGGGTTGGGCCACTCTCGGGTAGACAGGGTACGTGTTTGCTCTCTAGTGTGTGATTTACTGTCAGCTGATTGTCCTGGAGTCATATGGGGTAGATGAGAGTCAGTTTGAGCCATAGTTGTCTCTATATCTTATCTATGCTTTAAGGACCACCTGTTTTGCCAGCTTCTCGATTTTATTGCTTTGGTTCAGGGGGAGTTCATTTGGGAGCTTCTGGAGCTTAATATTGACCTAACTCAACTTGAACTAAAAGTTGCATCTCATATTGAGGGGGAGCTGGATTTTCTTGCATTTCTGCATTGTAATATATCTCTTTGAGCCTTGATTATTATCCTGTTATGACATGTTTACAATGCTTTACACCTTGCCGTGACTTGTGCTTATATGCTAGATTTATCATGATTTCATATGTGTAGACTAGTTTTTGCCATGATAAGTTAATTAAAATTGTCAACTTGAATTAAAACTTGTCATGCTAGCATTTGAGTCTAGTCTTTCTTGAGCTATCCTTTTATGATTCATGCCATGTCAAATAAGCTTAGTTGAGCGTTGAATCTTTGTTGAGCCTTAAGTTGAGCTATATTAGTTCTTGATGATGCATAAGTTATTACAATATGTTTAAAAAGCAAAATGATCTCTTTTGTGCGAAAAAACTGATTTCACCAATTCTTTCTCATGAGACGGCTTGCCATTGCACTAGGCATGAACTCAAGGGGAGTTTTGGATGACCTAGACTATCTTCTTAAGCTTCTTGCTTGGAGTAGTCGCATAAGGCTTGAGATCTAGCACATAACAAAAGTTGGGTTGGAAACGACCATGAGCTTTAAAAAGACAATGTTTTATGTGTTCAATTTGCTTAAGCTACAAAAAGAACCATGTACTTAACCAATGTTTCAATCTTGAGCTTATAGCACTCTATTTGGACTCAATATTAGCTTCCTTGTTCCGCTTAGCTTATTGACATGGCCTGCATCATCGTTGGATATCTCTAGTTAGACTTTGCTTATTGATGACTTGACATGCTCATAAAATGCATTACATTTCAGATGGTCATCTATGTGCTCTAGCTAGGCTATACATATCCTGTCATGATCTAGATAGCCTTTTATTGAGTTATGGCTTGGTGTAGTTCATTATGGTCATTATGGATAATTCTCATGGCTCAAAATGCTTAAAAATAATCAAACTTCAGCCATCTCATCCATGTTTGTGATCTTATTCTCTCTTTTGCATTCTTGATGTGTTTATTGCCAAAAGGGGGAGAATAGAGAAGAAAAGGCTGGTTTGGGTTCATTTTAGAGCTTTGGAGAACAATTTGCTCTTTCAGGTGTTGCTCTAGTGTTCCTTCTGTCAACATGGTCATTTCTTTCATTCCCGTCTTTGGACCATGTTGGATTCTTCAAACTCAAACTCAACTTTGCGCCTTTTCGGGGTTTGTCAATATACTCATCAAGGGGGAGATTGGTGGACCATGTGGAGGTGAACACATGTGAGTGATGAGTAATTGACATTGGTTTAAGTAAGTCGAGTTTGGTTTGGGTGGTTCGGAGTCGAGTCGTTGCGTGGCGCAATCGGTCTCGGTCGGACTTTGGTCAAACTTGGTCGTATGTGATTAGGTTGCATATCCTTTGATTCGACAGGTTTGGACTTCGTCATGGTAAGTATGACTTACTGATGCTATTCATGCTTTGATGTATCGAGCGGTGCTATTTGACGTGTTTCTTGTCCGTGTGAGTACAGGACGTCGAGGCGGAGTCGTGGCGAGACACGGTGGACCGGACTAGGCGCAGGTGGCGCTAAGGTCAGAACGGTCGGGATGTGTCGAAGACGACGTGGACTCGAGGTGGTTGCGAGGCGTGCGAGGCAAGGAGCGCGGAAGCTTCCCGGAAGGTGCAGGAGGGGCGAATCGGGAAATTCGCAAGGCTGCACAAGCGGGAACGGGCTTCGTTCGGGTTTAGCCGGCGTAACGGGGCGGAGACCCGTTAGCCGTGGGCTATAAATAGGTGGAGAGGCTGCATGCCCACTTGAGCACTTTAAGAGGTTTGATTGAGTCAAAATAGGCTTTAGTGGTGGTTTTAGCTTTGGCTCTTTAGTGGTTGGAAGAGACAGAGTTGTGTTCCCTCTGTTGTCTTCTACGATGTCTTCTAGGTGGTAGAACAGAGAGTTCATCCCCTCCTCTAAGCATCCATGGTTGAGTGATTGAGAGGGAGAGGTTGGAGAGGGTGGATTGAGAGTTTGTAATAATTCCTCTTCATGTAATCGTGTCATCGGGACGTCTTTGTATTCCTCCTGTTTCAATGAATGAAATCTGAAGTTTCTCTGTTCGTGCTCCTGTTCTGTTCTTCGTTGTTTTCTATGTGGATTTCTTGACTTTTTGATTTTCGAGTTCTTGCTTGCTGTGGAGGTGCAAAATGGGTTGCTTAGTGATGGGAGAGTGATCTTAGACCATTTGGTCAGCTAGAATCCCAGAGACAAGCGTTTAATCCCAGTTTTGCATTTTTGAGCTCCTCTGTTCATCTTTTCCTTTTATAGGGTTTTGTTGCAGATTGTGATTCCCTTTGCGAGATCATTTGAAATTTGGCATGGAGACTCTATGGGCTATTAGTTAGCTATCTGCAAAATCTCATGGCCAAAGGTTCAAGGGTTTGATGGGAATTTAAGTTCTTGTGCTCTCTCTGTAGTTGTCAGGCTGATTCTAGGGTTTGGAGTAATCCTTTGATTTCCTTCATGATTTGGCTTGAAATTTGGCTTGTAGAGTCCTCTTGCTATTGCTAACACATCTGCAAAATCTCATTAGCAAAGGATTTGAGCCCATGGAGTAATTTGGATTTGTGTGAGCTTCTTTCTGAAGTTGTTCAGATTTTTGCCCTTTCTAAAGTTTGGGGCTGTTCTTAATTCCCTTCATGAAAATCGACGAAACTTGGCATGCAGATTCCTATGGCTATTAAGTAGCTATCCTCAAAGTTTCGTGGCCAAAGATTCAAGGATCTAGTGGGAATTTAAGTTTTTGTAGCTGCTGCCAGTAATTTTCAGGTTTTGCCCCATATTCTGAATTTCTTATGTTCTTGTGTGTTTTCCTTGTTATTTGAAGTCTCTAGGCTATTTGGTACAAGGTCTTAGCCTTGTGGTGAGAAAAGGTTGGAGGAATTTCATCTCTCTTGCCTTTTATTGCTGTTTTCTGCTTGCTGAAATTTGCAATATCTAGTTCTTGCTATTTTCATTTTTATGCACTTTTGGGCTGCAAGTGATCCTCTCTTTTCCGCAGCAGTCCTCACTGTTTTTCAGCAAGGTATTTGATCCATCTTCATCATCCTTTTGGTCTGGAAAGGGTAGCATTTGCTTGGCACTCTCTCAGCTATATTCACTGAACTCTGCAAATTTCCAGTGTGTCTCTTTTATCTTTGCGACTACCTTTGAGCATTTCATGTGAATATTTGGGGTTGAATTTTTGAGAGCGCCATTCACCCCCCCTCTGTCGCCATTTCGGTCCTACACTAGCTTTTTTTTCATTTAACCGCTTCTTTTTCCCATTATATTTAGTTAAGAAAAACTCAAATCTTCCACCTCTGTTATGTAGGATTAACTTGATGGTGATATCTAGGTGTTTCCTATGTTAGAGTGATCTCAGGGCTTTGGCCCAACGGCCAAAGCCCAGCCCTTGACCGCGCCCTGATCGGGGGCGCCCAGCCCGTTTGGCTGGTGGGCCCCTGTCGCCAGCGCTATAAATACAGAGGTGGGGGCCGGGCGGCACGTATCACGAGGTTGACCGCGCCGCCGTTCACCCCACCGACAAACCCTAGCCGATCTAGAGGGAGGCGCTGTAGCGACGGGAAGCTCCACCGGATCCGCCGCTTCTCTCCGCGCCGGGGCCGCTGCCGCCCCGTCGCTCCGCGCGGGCGCGCCGCCATCGCCCGGGCGTGTTTTTCGGGAGGAGCCGGTGGATTGGTTTAGGGTTAGGGTTTGCAAGGGGGCGCCGGTTTTTGATCCGGCGAAAGAATCTCCCGACCGTCCGATTGGGATGAACGGCCGTGAAGGCTGCGCGCGCGCGGTGGCCACCTGGGCCGGCGGGAGGCAGGCCGGGGCGGGGGCGCTAGGCGCAGCGCGCGTGCTCGCCTGGGCCGTGGCGCGCGTGGGCGAGTGGGCTGCGGCCGCGCGGGGCAGGCCGGTAGGCCGTGGGCCAAGGGAGCGCGCGTGAGCGCTGGGCTGAGCGGCCGCCGTGGGCCGCTGCTGCGCAGGCCGTGGCCGGGCCGAAAGTTTGGGCCAAAAGGCCGTTTTTGAACAGTAAAGTCCCCAAAATGGATTTAATGTTTTTCAGAAGCATAATTTTGATGAATTTGATTGAAATTTGATTTAAAATCTCTGTAATTTTTGCACCAACGTGTTAATTTTTTTTCAGAGATTAAATGTTTACAGTTTAATGCTTCTGAATAATGTATTATTTTTAGAATAATTACAGTTTCCGCTGCAAAAGTTAATATTGATTGTTTTTCATTATTAAATTCGAACCAACGGGAGAATTTAATTTTGGAAAAATAGATTAAAATTCCCAGAGATTTATGATACTGTTATTTTCTGACCAACGTTGTTAATATCAGTATTATAAATTTTAATGTTGATTTCATGCATTATTTCTATCTCTGCCCAACGGTGATGTAGATTTAATGTATGATAAAATTGATTTAAATTGTATGTCGTATTTTTGACCAACGTTGGAAATAAGGCATATGATTTTGATGTTACGTTCTCACTGTATTTGAAATATTTTTCAGGAGGATACAACTTGATGAGTTGTATTAGAGAAATCCCCACTCTCAAAGGTGATAATTATGGAGAGTGGAAGAAAAAGCTAGACTTAGCTTTTATCTTGGCTGAGGTGGACTGGGTCCTCACTACAGCACGTCCCACTGAGCCTTTGGCGCCAGTGAGGGAACAGAATGAGGATGACACTGCATGGCAGAAAAGACAGAGGGATCATGCTCCCTTACAGATGTCTTATGACCTTGATCATAAGAAATGGACCACAGCCAACAAGAAATGTATGGCTGTGATAAAGAACACAATTGAGCCTGCTATTCTGGGCTCAATTGCAGAGTGTGACACTGTCACTGAATACCTTGATAAAATAAAGAGTCAGTTCACTGGCTCTTCAAAGACTTATGCTACACAGCTGATTAAGCAGCTGGTAACAGAGAGGTATTCTGGCGGTGGCAATGGCATAAGAGAGCACATTCTAAGAATGAGCAACTTGGCATCTAAACTGAAACCGATGGATTTGGCTCTCAAGGATGAGTTCCTTATTCATTTGGTTTTTGCTTCTTTGCCAAAAGAGTTTGACACTTTTGTTGTCAACTATAATATGCAGCCCGAGAAATGGGACATGGAAAAGTGCATAGCTATGTGCGTGCAAGAGGAGGAAAGAATCAAATCCTCACATGGTGGTGCTATCAACTTTGTGAGGGAAAACAAGAAAAAGAATTACAACAGTAACCCCTTCTCAAAGAACAAGGGCAAAACCCATGTACATCAGCCTCAACAGAACAAATTTGCTGTAGACAAAGACCAGTGCCTTCACTGCAAGAAGACGGGACACTACAAGAAGGATTGTCCTGACTACTTAAAGATGATAATGGCTAAGAAAGGTGAGAACATTATTACCTTTATTAATGAATGTCTGTATGTGAAATATTCGAAATCCACTTGGTGGATTGACTCAGGAGCAACTGTTCATGTTGCTAATTCATTACAGGGATTCCGTTCGACGAGGACTACGCAAAGAAAAGAAAGATGCGTTAAAGTCGCAAATGGAGTCGAAGCTGAAGTTGAAGCCGTTGGCGATCTTTCATTAGAATTAGCTAATGGCTCCACTCTTTTACTTAGAGATGTCCTTTTTGTACCCTCTTTACAGAGGAATTTGATTAGTGTGTCAAATTTGGACAAAGATGGTTATGATTGCAATTTTGGAAATGGCAAGTGCGAAATAAAGTTTAATAAAGAATGTGTTGGTATTGCCATATTACAGAATGAGCTTTATTTGTTATCATTATGTGATGATGTGAATGTCGTATGCGATAATGAGAACGTTGCGTGCGAGAAAGAAATTGAATCCTCGTCTACGAATGTAAACAGAAAACGAAAGAGAACTCTAGATGAGTCGTCGAAATTATGGCACTGTCGTTTAGGCCATATTTCGAGGGGGAGAATAGAAAGACTAGTAAAGAATGATATTCTTCCTCCATTAGAGTTCTCAGATTTAGAACAATGCAGAGAATGCATTAAAGGAAAATATGTAAAGAAAATTAAAAAAGACGCTAAAAGAAGCACAGGAGTTCTACAAATTATTCACACAGATATTTGTGGTCCTTTTCCTGTGAAAAGTGTGGATGGATATGACTCGTTCATAACATTCACAGATGATTACTCCCGTTATGGATATATTTATCCAATTAAAGAAAGAAATGAAGCCTTGGATAAATTCAAGATATTTAAGGCTGAAATTGAAAACCAACACGATTTAAAGATTAAGATAGTCCGATCAGATCGTGGGGGGGAGTACTACGGTCGACATACCCCATATGGACAAGTTCCTGGACCTTTTGCGAGGTTTTTACAGGAAAATGGAATAGTGGCCCAGTATTCTATGCCGGGCGAACCTCAGCAAAATGGAGTAGCTGAAAGACGCAACCGTACCCTGATGGATATGGTGCGAAGTATGATGAGCTACTCCACACTCCCATTGAGTTTATGGATGGAGGCGTTGAAAACCGCCATTCATATTCTCAACAGAGTGCCTAGTAAGTCGGTGCCCAAAACACCGTACGAGTTGTGGACAGGAAGAGTTCCCTCACTAAACCACTTACGTGTGTGGGGGAGTCCTGCTGAGGCTAAAGTATTTAACCCAAACCTTGGGAAACTTGATCCCAAAACAGTAAGTTGTCATTTCATTGGCTACCCTGAAAAGTCAAAAGGTTATCGTTTCTACTGTCCAGACAGATATACAAAGTTTGTAGAAACGAGACACGCTGTCTTCTTAGAGGATGAAATGATGAGGGGGAGCATGGTAGCTCGAGAGATTGACCTTGAAGAGAAGCGGGTGTTTGCGTCCACTCCGATGATTCAAGAGCCATTCTTCACACTACCTGCTGTCGCTGCACCGACGGTGCAAGACACTGTGGTGCCAGCAACTGTTATTGTTCCTCCCGTGGCAACAATGAATGAGAATGAAGAACCTGTTCTTCAGGATCATATAGAACCTATTGCCACAGATGAGGGGGAGCAACAGCAGCCTCAAACAGTAGATGTACCAAATGAGGAGGCTCCGAGGAGGTCTCAAAGAGTAAGAAGATCAGCTATTTCTGATGATTATCAGATTTATCATACAGAGGAATTTCAAATGGAGGATGATCCCACCTCATTTGAAGAAGCCATGAGAAGCGAAAATTCCTCAAAATGGCTTGAGGCCATGGAAGAGGAGATGAGGTCCATGAAGACTAATAAAGTCTGGGACTTGGAAATTATTCCTAAAGGAGCCAAAACAGTAGGCTGTAAATGGGTCTACAAGACTAAACATGACTCCCAAGGGAATGTAGAAAGACATAAAGCGCGACTTGTGGCAAAAGGCTTTACGCAAAGAGAAGGGATTGATTACAATGAGACATTCTCTCCAGTCTCATGTAAAGATTCCTTCAGAATCATAATGGCATTAGTAGCACATTATGATTTAGAGTTACATCAGATGGATGTAAAGACGGCATTTCTTAATGGGGATTTGGAGGAAAATGTTTACATGGCACAACCGAAAGGTTTTGTCGTGGAAGGAAACGAAAGAATGGGATGCCGCCTAAAGAAATCGATTTATGGGTTAAAGCAAGCTTCAAGACAGTGGTACTTGAAGTTTGACAGTACAATAAGAAAATTTGGGTTTAAAGAGAATGTAGAGGACAACTGTGTTTATGCAAAGTTTAAAGATGGGAAGTTTATCTTCCTAATCCTGTATGTGGATGATATCCTACTAGCTAGTAGTGATGTTAATCTGCTACTGGAAACAAAGAAGTTTTTGTCCTCAAACTTCGATATGAAAGATCTTGGTGAAGCCTCGTTCGTTCTAGGGATCGAAATTCACCGAGATAGAAACAAAGGGGTATTGGGACTGTCACAAAAGGCATACATAGAGAAAGTCTTAAAGAAATTTGGTATGCATAAATGTAGTCCATCACCTGCACCTATAGTCAAGGGCGACAGATATGGGGATTTTCAATGCTCCAGGAACCAGTATGAGATCGATCAAATGAAAGCGGTTCCATATGCTTCAGCTGTCGGAAGCTTACAGTATGCTCAGGTGTGCACACGCCCTGACTTAGCATTTGTTACCGGGTTACTTGGCAGATTCCAGAGCAATCCTGGAATAGAACATTGGAAATTGATAAAGAAAGTCTTGCGTTATTTGCAAGGAACAAAAGGCCTCATGATGACATACAGAAGATCAGATTCACTCCATATAGTGGGGTATACAGATTCTGATTTTGCGGGAGATGATAGAAAGTCTACATCCGGATATGTGTTCACTCTCGCTAAAGGAGCTATATCGTGGAAAAGCTCAAAACAAACCGTCACTACATCGTCCACAATGTATGCCGAGTTTGTAGCATGTTATGAGGCTACGGGGCAGGTGAACTGGCTAAAGAAGTTCATACCCGGTTTAAAAGTGGTTGACGACATCAATAGACCACTTAAGTTGTACTGCGATAATGAACCCGCAGTAACGTATGCCCACAACAATAAGTCAAGTGGTGCTGCCAAACACATTGACATAAAGTACTATGTTGTGAAAGATAAAGTTCGGGATCAAATTATAAGTCTAGAGCATATAAGTACCGCAAAGATGTTAGCGGATCCGCTTACAAAAGGCTTACCACCCAACGTGTTCAGAGAACATGTAGCCGGCATGGGTTTAAGGGAAAGCCTATGATTCCTGGACTAAAAGATGGCCCAAAGATTAAAGTAACTGTTTCAGAACAGAGAGGTGTATTGTAACTGTTGAATCTATCGGCGATTGACCGTGACGATGAGACATGTTCTATGCACTAATCTGTGATGGAATGTGTAAAGTCAAAAGTAATTAAAAGATAAAGTATAGACTGAGATCAAGGGGGAGAATGTTAGAGTGATCTCAGGGCTTTGGCCCAACGGCCAAAGCCCAGCCCTTGACCGCGCCCTGATCGGGGGCGCCCAGCCCGTTTGGCTGGTGGGCCCCTGTCGCCAGCGCTATAAATACAGAGGTGGGGGCCGGGCGGCACGTATCACGAGGTTGACCGCGCCGCCGTTCACCCCACCGACAAACCCTAGCCGATCTAGAGGGAGGCGCTGTAGCGACGGGAAGCTCCACCGGATCCTCTGCGTCTTCTCCGGACCGCGCCGCCGCCCCGCCGTCGCCGTCTTCGCTCTTCTCCGACCACCGCCGAGATGGCCACCTCTTCCTCTACGCCTGAAGGTTGGTACCCCACTCCCTCTCGGTATACCTCAAGAACATGAACCTAGAGAAAGGATAGACCCCGGCTAGATCTACCCTAGAGATCCTAAAAGAAACCCTAGAACCAACATCCTATTGGTTGTAGCTGATGGCTAAAAATAAATAGTAATGACTGAAAAGAAGTGATTTTTAAAAGGAGTGAACGAGTGGTGGAAAAAGTGAGAGAGAGATGTGTGCGAGATAGGAGCAAGAGGAGTGGGTTATGTGATACGCCCGTAACCCTCTACTTTATTCTCAGAGCGGATAGGAGCGAGAGAAGTAGAGAAACCATATCAAAAAGTCAGATATTTATATTAATTTTCAACTTTTCTAAATAAAAACTAAAAATAAAAAACAATACAAACAACCTTACGACACTTCGGAAGGACCTTTCCGGTGCATCGTCAAACGAGCAATAGCAACAGCTGCGGCGTTGACCGGCGATGGCGACCCGACCTCGTGCGCTGTCTCCCGACCCGAAGAGCTAGGATGCCATGCAACCTATCTCCATGGAGAGCTGTGCGCTGCAGCTGCCGCAAACGCTTCCTTAGTGCTTAGCCACGGTTCTTGCGAGATAGGAATGTGGAGGCATGGAACGGCTTGGGGAAGAAAAGAAAACTTGACATATGCTTTGAGAGTGGTGGAAACATGTTGCATGCTTTGAGAGGGGTCTAACCTGACAATTAAGAGAAAAGACTAGGTCTTATAGGACTTTTTCCCAGGCACAAACATCATCCATGCATGGGACATACAATTTTAGCAAGAAAATACAAAATTATGCCTTTAATCATCGGGAGTATCTAATTAGAGGACGTCTGTGGGAGCTGTGGAAATCATGGAAGCACAAAAAAGGGAGAATATGTTAGATTAATCTTGTTGTTTTATTAGTTATGCACGTGAACTTTGTAAGTGTGTTTTGCATGAAGTACTAGTGCTGCCGATGGACTCGGATAAACTTTCATGTGCATGTTTTAGGTTTAGTTGCTGCATTAGTAGGTTAGTACATGAGTTAAGAGTCCTGCATGTTTATCTAGTTGCATATTGTTGAGTAGTCATGCATTAGCTAGTAGTGGCTTGAGAAAAGGTCTTAGTTGCATCTTGCATGGACGGTGAGTGATGGCATTAGAGGGTAGTGCACCGAGCGAAGCGGATCTGCAGTAGGCCGCCGCAGGGATAGGCGTTGTCTTTATAAAGCACTGTAGTGACTTGGCTAGCGAAGGAATAACAGGAGTCATCTTCTCCTTGTGTGTGATCTCCTTGTGCGCGTGTCAAACACATCAGAGAAGGAAGCCATGTGTGAGTTCATGCGCTGCTTAGTTGCTGCAGCTTCTTTCTCCGCTAGCAGCTCCATCATATGTAAATCCTATATAAATTAGACCTTCTCTTCATATAAGACTAGTTCTGTCAGTAAGGTCACCCTCACACTTATAAATTATATATTTTCTTTTTTACAACAGATGTAGGACTATTCTCAACAGAATAGTCAATTCTATCCTCAAAATTTTTGTCCACGCTGTCTTTCATCCCTTATTAGTTTTGTAAAAGGTCAAACAACTTCTCAAAACTTTAAAAAGCCATAGAGGGACCTCAGTTTATATAGTGTGCCACATATAGAGGATGAGTAGGATGCTAGGTGAGTCAGCCAACCAAAAAAAAAATGTTTGTTCTTTATGGCTGTGGCTTATGGTTTTTGGCTGAATTTTTTGAATTTTAGCTGTTTACGACAGAGATTACAAAGAGAGAGATACTCGCTTGCGATTGTTGATGGTATAGATGTTAGGCTTTTAACGTATACTACAATTAACTTGTAGACCTCATCTTAAAAAACTATTTCGTTTGAAAGTTAGGTACTGTAGCAGAAGCCAAAAGCTAGTTTTAAAAGCTGAAAAGAACAGACTCTTAAAATCTATTTTGCCCCTCCGTCGGTTCCTTCATGTTATTACTTTTGTAGGAAACAAACTAGTTTTCAACCATTTTTCCTTTTTCTTACATACGAATTAGTATTCTAGTTATATAGTAGCCAATTAGCCAGATCTCCCACGCATGTCCATCAACCTGAACCGAACTATCTAAGGGCACTTCACGGGGAGAAAATTGATCATTTGCCACTTTGAACAGTGGGCTTCGCAAAATTGCCACTTTTAAAATTGGCTTCGCAAAAATACAATGCAGTACATTTACCTCTTGATTACCATGCCATTTGAGCCATTTAACTTATTTAATATTTTTTTTCTAATTTCAAAGGCTAGAAAAGACCTTTCTATCCTTGCTAAGTTTTGCACTGTTCTATTTGGCTCCAACTACCCTCCGCTGCTTACACTTGATAAACAAAAGGCCATGCCTAGTTCTTTGTAACAGAGAGGCACTAACTTCTTGGTAAGAATCGTCAAACATTTACAAACTGAACAAGCACACGTCTCCTCAAATCACACGCTATCCCCCCATGACTCTATGCAACTCTTGCAACCTGAACTAACCAGCGCAAACAGCTGCGATACTTTTTTTTTGTTCTTTTTGGTGCTGTGCAGTGCTACAGCATTTCAATCTTGAAACCCTTGAGGCCTTGAACCATCAATGCCGCGCTATACTAGGAGGAAGCAACAGCCGGTAAACACCGCGCAAGACCTAGCGGCATGTGAGGAGGCAAAGAAACCTTCAAGCGCATTTCGTCGAGCACGCCGCGAACGGCACGGAACCCGCAGCCGCTTCGATCACGCTATGCGCTCGTGGTAAGAGAGGGTGAGGAGGGGGGAGCGAATCATCTCTGGCTGCAGCGGCGTGGGCGAGAGGAGTGGAGAGTACAGGGTTGGTAAAACTTAGCAAGGGTAAAAATGTCTTTTTCAGTCCCTAAAATTAGAAAAAAAAATATTAAATGAGTTAAATAACTCAAATGGCATGGTAATCAAGAGATAAATGTACTGCATGGTATTTTTGCGAAGCCAATTTTGAAAATGGCAATTTTGCGAAGCCCACTCTTCAAAGTGGCAAATGATCAATTTTCTCCTTCACGGGTTAGGAACATTTTTGTCTTTACACTCACCTCCATACATTAGTATCTCACTCATCTTGTACATATCGCCCGCCATGTGGACCGAGAACCCTTTTTGGTTTGAAAAGAAAAGTTCGAAGACCTGCTTGGCCTGTTCCAAAGATTGAGGTTCAAAAGTGAGCCTTCGGTGAAACTATAAGGACCAAATTGACTATTCTAAAAAGAATTGAAAAAGTATAGGAGAAAAGGAAATATATTAAACAAACAGTTGAGAAAAGATTCGAAAATAATTTTGTCAAAAAAATCGATCCTGAAAATTTTATGTTAAAAAATTGGGAAAAAAACTCAATGAAAAAAATTCTATCGAGAAAAAATAAAAAAATAAAATATTCGGAAAACCACATCCTCCAGTATCCAGTGGCACGGCACTGCCGCCAGCCGGTAGCCTCGCCGGCCGCTACCATGCAATCGTCGGGTCCGGCGCCTACCACCGAAGATGGCGCACCACAGGGATAGGGCAGCTTGCGGCTCTAGATCCTTGTAATATGACACGGGGAGCAGCGCCGTGGAGCAGATCCGGTGTGAGGGAGGCACCAGCGCGCCAGGAGCAGCGGGTGACGGGGAAGCCAGTTGCGGCGGCGGTTAGGATTTCCACCTCCGATGGCGGCAGCACGCAAGGAGGAGGAGGAGCGGCGTGGGAGGGGAAGGAGGAAGGAGCGTGTCGCATCGGGCGGAAGCCCAAGTAACTCACGGACGGCCGACGCGTGAATGCGCGGTTGAGATTTGCCTCCACGCGTATCGGACGGCACGCAACAACGCCCGGGGATCCCACGGGCGTCCGTGAAATAGCAGATCTTGCATCAATTTCCCATTTCAGCCCATCCATATTTTAGGTTTTTTTGAAAAGGGGGAGATTTTTTTGGAAGGGGAAGAGAATACATAACTGTTGAATCTCTAATCGAATGATCACAAATCTAGATAATAGTTAAAAATAAAACATCCAAACCCAGTTCTCTTACAATCCCTTATCACGCCTAGCTCTCTGCCCATTCGGACATCAGTTCCGTCGTTCTAGGTAGGACGAATCCCAAGCCGTGTCATTGACGTCTTTACATGACACCAACACAGGCTTTAGGATAAATACGGTATTTCCTCATCAAAAAGGATCTATATGAAACTAGGCTATTTTGGTATAACACAGATGGAACTCCCTCTATAAGGGCAGTCCCAATGGTGTATTGATGATGGTTTCTATCCTCATTAAATGACTTGCCACGTAGGCAAAATGCTGACATGGCAACGTAATTAGTGATGAAAGAGAGCACAAATCCTAGAAACGGTTTCCTCATGAAGAAATCAGGTCTTCACTCCACCCAATGCACCAAGAAACTATGAAATCGCCATTGGGAAGAAACCACCAGTTTCTAGGGGGCTCGTGGCACACTCTCATTGGAGGAAGAAGATAGAGTTGGGAGAGAGAAAGAGAAAATAATTATTACTCGAAGACACCTCCACTGCGGAAGATAGTTTCTATAGATGATTTCTTGTGCTATGGAAATCGTGTCAGTTTCTTCCATTGGGACTGCCCTAATTAGTCTACTTGCAGACACCATGAGAACACAAAAAACCCAAGGGTGGCTTGAGAGAAATATTAACATCCGGAGAGTTCAGCATCGGATCCTAACCACCAATGTTGCCAACATGCGACGTACCGAGCTTCTGCACTGCAACAGCGCTGAGCACCAGATGGGCAAATTCTGGAGCCACTCCTTTCCTAACATGGAACAGAACCAATTAGTTAGTCACACTAAATATATCATTACTCCTCTTATCAGTGGCCCCTCGCATGCTTCATGCACACAGCCAATAACTACATATATATTCCTCATGCAATGTAAATATCTTTTTTTGCTTGGCGGCCTAATCATTCGCGTCTAACTAGCCGGCCCCGATCGTGCGATTTCTTTTGTTCCATGCATACTTCTTGAAGTTCTTATAGCGATGGAATACAGACTCATGTATGAGCAATGGAAATACACATCAGCGTGGATATTCATCCATTAATTTGACCTAGCGCGACACTATCGCTGATAGCATCCTAAATGTAGATCGGATGAAAATGACTCGTTGTTTCAAGATTATCGAGTTTCGTGGAAATTGTCGAGGAAAAACGAGCAATATACTTCAACATTCCTTATCGAACTTACCTTCGATTACGAGTTTCTTGTACCAACCAATTCACTCAAAACTTTGGGCTGTTGAGAAGTTGGTAACATACTTCTACGCGTGGATTGGATGAGTTTGGTTCATTCCTATGTACATACTATGGCAATTGGCAAAGCAACGTGTCATGCGTACCTATCATAATTATCTGCCACCAACGTGCAGGAGGCCCCTGCACTCCCTGTCTGCACTCGTAGTAGTACGCGGTGACCGCGCACACGGAGAACACCCGCTTGGCGCCGGACAGAAGCAAATAGAGGCACTCTACAAGGACACCACATGCCGTGCTCTCGAGCTGATATCTCGCTGCGTTCGTGTGCCACTGCGAGATAGCCACGGCGACAGCACCCTCCGCGAGCACGAGGAGCACGGCCTGCTCGGCGTTCTCCGCCGTGAGCCACCACGCCCGCCGGAGCGCGGCCGCACCGTGGCACCTGGGCTCGGACGCCGACACGATGACTGCCACGGAGAACACCGCGCTGACATAGAGCCGGAGGAGGCCTACGATGGCAAGCACGGCGATGAGCAGGTCCAAGAACAGGAGCGTCCTCGTGTGCCTCACGATCAGATCCACGAGGAAAGCCAAGGCGACGGCGCCGACCCCGTATACGATCTTCACGACATTGGAGCTTGCAGCCGTCGCGACGGGGCCAGCCTTGAGGCCACCGTCGAACACCTTGGTGACGACCTCGCAGAACGTGAAACTGTGCTGCTCGGTGGCGCCGGAGTACGTATGTACTGCCGCGGAGGCGGTGATGGCCCAAATGGCCGTGCCGACTGTGAGGCTGGTGGCGCTGACGAGGAGAATGGACTGCGCATCATGCATGGACATCAGGGAGTAGACATGGGCATGGAAGGCGGTGTCGGCGACGGTGAGTGCCAAGATTGGAATGAAGAGGCCGCGGTTGCGCGCCGGAAGCAGGAGGCCTTCCTTTAGGAAGTTGAAGCGCGACGGGAGTCGTGGTTGCGTGGTGCCCATGGCGGGCAGACCGAGCTAGAAAGACGAGCTCTCAAAGTGAAGAGAAAGTGAAGAAAAACCAATGCCCAGAGGGTTGGTTTGTAGAGTGAATGAGCAGCTTTGAGTTTGCAGACAAGTAAACAACGACTATAGACAAGTTAATTTCTTGTTTAATTAGTGTGGTTAATCGCAATTAAAAAATAGTAAGTCGATACAAATTAGGGTCTCAGATTTTTTGGCAGTGACTAACCTCGAATCCTGATCGACTAGCACGGAGAAACCAAGATTGATGCTGCCGGAGAGAGGATGTCTCATATTCAGCAGCCTGCAACAGTTTTCTTCGCGCAACACAGAAACATGAGAACTTCAGTTATTTGACCAAGGGTTGTTTCTTTTAGGTGATGCACAATTTATGCCCCATATAATCAATTCTTATTAGAAATGATCTCTATACTCATACTGCGCATTCTCTTATTTTTAGGTAAGTTACAATGAGGCCTCAAACTTGAGACATGGTTTGTGTGATCTGCAAATTAAGCGAGGTAATTTTCTGCAATACTAGATGTCTCCAGGAAGAACAACTCCCTCCTGCCAAAAGAGTGATGCACTAAAATGCGTGCAGTCAAATTATATTAATTCTGATTAAAAATTGTTTAAAATCTGTAGTTTTATAATGAAAATGATATGAGTAAATTTATCATGAAAAATACTTTCATAATGTTGCACTTTTAGAGCTTTTAGGAATGCATGATAGGAGAATTAGTGGTCAATTAAGTAGCTTGTTGACTTTGAAAGGTAAAAAAACATTACTCTTTTGTGACTAGAGGAGTAACTTCTCGATGAGAATACCATACAAATGAGCACCGGTTCTCTAAAGAAGATCAACGGCTGCTTGAACTAGATTGAGTAATCACGTTGTCAGCACTTATTTTCCGCACTTAATTTTGCCCGGAAAATGCACGGTATCCTCAGTGCATACCAAGGAAACTGAAGAGGCGCTTATTCTGAAGAATGCCAATTTGCCAATAGTTGAGCAGATGATTTGCGTCACCACATCGCAGCCAAGACAGTTGTTCCAGGGCTTGTCAAATTACATGCTGAAAGTGAGGACAGAGCTTTGCTCGGTTGGCAACCTTCACCGTCGTACAAGCTGCCTGCCCAGATTCCATCTCTGGATTGGCCCCGGGTGCCTTACATCACACATGTGTGTACGTTCGGTGGGAAAACGTATGCCCGTACTTTGTAAGATACTGAATAAATCTAAAATTTATCCAACGACCTTCACTTAATTCTTAGCATATATTTCAGTAGGATGTACACGTATGTGTATATGGTGTGTGTGGTGTGTGTTCTCCGTTGTAATCTAAAAAAATTTTGTCCAGAAAGTCGGAGAGCTTAGTCATTTCTTTTAATTTGTTTCTTTTCAGTTTCTCCGGAGCGATTCTCATTGAGCTAAATATGCGTGTACGTGGGAGGGTTGGCAAGAGCGGCGTGACATGAGCCCTCATTTCCTCACATCATTCCTGCGAGCAGATTGTATCTTTGGCTTTGAGACTAAATAAAAGCTCTCGATTTAGAAAAACAAAAAAGAGAATTACATGCTGAAAATATAGGCTTATTTACGATTTGAGGAAATAAACAGCGGGTCATATATTTAAGTAATTTACATTCATATCAGTAGTTTCAGTACTGCAGGTACCCTTATGGATAAGGGCTTCAAGTGCGTAGACTTTTGGGATTGGGCAAAAGCCATTCCCTTCTTGCTTAGCAAATTCCCTATGACGGAGACTAATATCATATTGCGTCCTCAAAGAGGATCTGTACAAAACCAGATCGTTTTGGAAGAATATGGATGGAATATTCTTCCCCATTAGTAATCTAGCGCACACTACGACCGTAACACAAAAGACGAAGGGGGCTCGAGACAATAATGGCTAATATTGATCCAGTTTAAAACGGTTTTTGTCTATTAGCTTTTAGCTTCCAGCTAGGGATCTGAGTCACCAATGTCGCCAATATGTGACGAATTGAGCTTCTCCCCTGCGACATCTCCCTTAGCGTATCGGCGCAACGGAAGGGCAGGCTCCGGAGCCACTCCTTTCCTGCCATGGAACAACAGAAACAATTAATTTTTCGAAAGATAACTCCTGTTGATTAAAATGAGGGAATACGAATTCATGTCTGTGCCATCTGATCACATTATTTGTGAGAAGTGAGCATCATTAGCAAGGGCAAAACAATGCAACAGTGCCATACCCTTGGTGTATAGTTGCCGCCAGCCAGCTGCTGCCGGAGCCGCGTCAACGCTCTGCAGGCACTCGTGGTAGTACGCGGTGGCCGCGCACGCCGCGAACAGCCGCGCGGCGCTGGAGAGGAGCACGTACGCGAACCATACAGGGCCACCACACGCCGTGCACTCGCGCTCGAGCGCTTGTACCACCGTGAGATGGTACCACCCGCCGTGAGTCTCCAAGCGCGCCGGAGCGCGGCCGGACCGTGGCACGCGGGCTCTGCCGCGTACACCGCGACGGCCACGGAGAACACGGGGGCGAGGAAGAGCTGGAGGAGGTGATGGCGACGTGCAGGGCCACGAGAGGTCGACGAGCGGCAATGTGAGGAAGTATTGCACGATCAGTGCCTCCACGAGGGAACGCAATGCGAAGGCTCCACCGACCCGGCTCGTGACCTTAATTGCGCGGTCAAACATAATTTTTCCTTACTTAATTTGATCACGAAAATTCATGTTTTCATCGGTGCTCACCAGGACAAATAAAGGCGCTTATTCTCTTTTTTTTAAGCACATGGAGGACTTACCATACACACCCACACGTTTGAGCGTCTAGGAATTTTGTAGAGCCTATATGACATAAGCTTTTGCACCAAACACATATATTTATATGTACTATAATTAAATAAGGCATACCGCGCTGACACTAGCCATCCAATCTGGATGTTTCGGAACGAACACACTCGCTCTCACCACTAGGCCACTGACTCATCCTTAAGAGGTGCACTTTTTCTGAAGTATGCCACGCATCAACACATACAACACAGCCAGAATATATGTTTCAGAACTTGTCAAGCACTACAAGTATGAAAGGCTTGCCAAGATTTGAGGTAGTATAAATCTTGATGTATATACTCTGTGTTTATGAGCAAGTTTACCATTTAAAAGTGAGATGAACTAGGAATGGAGGTACTATAGTTGAATTTACCAGGACATTTCCATTTAAGATGTAACAACTGTCGTTAGGCACTTAGGCTAGTTTGATTGGCATTTTGACATCTATTATAATTTTGAAAAACAGTAAATAGTAATAAGGACATGGCTGAGCTATCTGTGAGACTGACATTTGCTACGTCAGAAAATCGAACTACTCGATCTTGTCCATGTTCTTGAATACGTAATCCAGCTAGATCTTTGGTGATGATACTAAAATCAATGGCTTGAAAAGAAAAAGTTGTCCGAGCAGTACTTTCGTGCTTCTCACTAATAGGTTTACATAAATCTTAAAGCACTTTAAAAAGATAAGTAGCACCCATCCATCATTAATTCGTGCTTTAATATTTGTGTAATTTACTGTTAAGTGAAATATAAAATTACCTCCCAAGTTATTCATTGACCCACCGAGGAAATTAGGTACCTTCCTTTTACTATGTTTTTATACAGCGAACTGTTAATGCTAAAGAGTATGATGGCAGTAGACAAGCATTCATTCACTGGAAGTAAGCATTCTATCATCGAAAAATCCTATTTTCGCACGTGTGCCATGTTCGAGTGAGACACACACCTGTTGGAGCTGTCCAATCGGAGCAGTCTAATCGCGGGACATGTGTGTGGCATGGTAGAAAAGCGACGTGGTTTGTCCTTTTTTTTTTGTTGCGTAGCATTGGTCGGGTGGCATGCACGCCAGTGGCTTTCGCTAGGTGAGGTGGTACGAACAATGATAAGGGCCCAAGGATAGGTTGGATCTATTGCAAGAGTTAAGATAAGTGATTGAGAGAATAAAACTACACCGGTCGTGTCGCGCCGGGCCGCGCGCCAGCCGCATCGTCTCCGGCTGCGTGCCGCGCCAAGCCGCACGTGCCGGCCGTGCCGTGAGGACGCGCTGCGTCCTCACCGCCGGCCGCGGGTGCTATGACAGGCCGTCGTTGAGCCGCGCCGGGCTCTCCCTCTCCAAGAATCCATGAATACTTTGGAATGTTTCTTAGCCATTACCTTGTGTGTGTTTTCTCTGTTTGCACTTGAATGGATGGTTGAGCGTGCTGATAACGTATTGCAAGAGTTGAGACAAGTGATTGAGAGAATAAAACTGTTGCTTAATCTTATTGATTCTGGAAACTGTACAATGATTTATAGATGACAAAAGGTGGCAATAAAAAGTGTCTTTTGAGAAAGACATCTGTATATTGGGCATGTAACTGGTTTGTAACAGGATCCAGTGTCAACTTAAGATAGGAGGCAAAACACTCGATGCTAGCCGGATGCATTACATTTTGAATCTGATGAGTCGCACCGCTTCATAAACCAGTTCAAAAGTCTCTCTCCCGCTAATCTTCTCACTGATAGGAATGAACTTTTTTGTCGTCTCTTCTAGGAATAGAATTGCTTTTTAGCATTCTTCTAAAGGAAATGGGGGGTTTTTTTTGCAAACTTCTTTGAAAAGTAATAGTAACAATGGGTTTAGTACATGCTGCACAGGATTTTTAGCTTAAACAGAATGCAGCGCAGCATTTATTTATTTTTTTTGGAAATGGCTGGGGAGATATGGTATGCTAACAAGCAATCTACGCTGTTCTGTCAAGCAATCTATGCTGTACTTCACAAGTAGGAACAATACATGTTATATTGACAAGTAGGTCATATTTGTATCACAAGCAAATTAGAATAATGATATATTGATATGCAAGAATATGTGAAGGATACAAAAACTAGTCAACTTCCTGTAGTACATATTCTTTCGAACAGATAGTACACCTTTTAATTTCCTGTAGTACAGTATGCTTCAGAATATCATGATGGCAGACTCTTCGTACATTTGTTACACTTCTAGTTTGATAATTTAGCTTGCTTTGTGTTTTTATTGCTCAATTTTATTGCGGTTTTTTATTTTTGTTTCTAATGTACCTAACAGTGTGAAACAACCCGTGTGTTGCTGATTTTGAAGAAGTAACAGGTTCAGGAAAAGGTGGAAAAGCAGAGGTAACTGATCCATGACAATTCCTCCTAGAGCATTTTCCAGATTATTTTGTTTTTGCTCAGTTTTAATGTGTAAACTAGGATTATATTTGTTTAGGTAGCTATTTAGGATTTCTGCAAGTCCTAGGTTCTTTTTTTTGGGAATCAAACCATGACACATCCAATCATTTATTTTCTGAATTTTGTTGTCTATTTAGGTGTTAATTTACTCTATCAACAGTAGAAAGATCGACTAGGTTAATTCTTAGAAATAATCTTGACTTAGAGTTTAAGACATAGTAGAGTCCGTCTCCGTGTGTAACTCAAGTTGAAGTTGTGTCCAACTTAAAGTCCGAATACATATATTAGTAGGAGATTATTAGACTATATATTGTGGAGGCTTGTAGCCAGTTTTGAAAGAAAAGCAAGAAAAAGGGGAGCAAATAAGAGAATAGAGAAATTCAAAAATTCTCCTGTGTTCTCTCTGTTTATTTGCAATGTGTGCATTTTCTCCTGGATCAAAGTTAGCAAGTGGTATCAGAACCTAGGCGAGAACCGAGTCGCTGGAAAAATCATCTCGGCGATTCCGTTTTCAGTGCATCTCACACGGCGCTCCTGAGGCGCACATTGCTCGTCTTCGTGCAGCTCTCCTAGGAAAAAGACGTGCATGTCACGTCCTTCCGTTCCCTCGGTCCAAGAGCCACTTCAAAGTAGCCCGAGATCTTGATCCGTGCTCAAGATCATGTCGCGTTCTTCGGGAGGTGTCACCAGTGACGAGGCATCATCAGTATATTGGCAAAGGAGAGTTCTAATGTCTCACTACATTATCCGATGCTCACAATGAGCAATTATGCAGCCTGGGGCAATCAAGATGAAGGAAGTGTTTCTTGCTAAAGCGCTCAGTGATGATGAACCAACATTGCTCTGATGAAGGTTGGAGTCAGGGACATCGAGAAGATGTGTCGCCATCCAAACTCAAGTAAGGTGAAAAGAAATCAGAACATTGAGGAGATGTGTCACCGTTCTATGCCAAGTATGAGTTTAGTAAGTCGTAGTTGAGACCAACTGCCTCAATGTTTTAGAATCTTTGCATCCGGATGAACTTGTGCCAGCTAAGTTGAGTTCCTACATGTAGCTTGTTTGTAGAACACTTCATGTGGAGGTGTGGCTGGTAGTTCATAATGCATTGAGACTAAAACTAGAGTGTCAAGTCAAGATTAAGAGGGAGATTGTTACAAATAATCTTAACTTAGAGTTCAAGACGTAGTAGAGTCCGTCTCCGTGTGTAACTCAAGTTGAAGTTGTGTCCAACTTGAAGTCTGAATACATGTACTAGTAGGAGATTATTAGCCTATATATTGAGGAGGCTTATAGCCAGTTTTGAAAGAAAAGCAAGGAAAAAGAGAGCAAATAAGAGAATAGAGAAATTCAGAAATTCTCCTGTGTTCTCCCTGTTTATTTGCAATCTGTGTGTTTTCTCTTGGATCAAAGTTAACATTAGTTATCGAAGCAATCTAGTAGCAACCAAAATAGGTTACCCAATTGAGTCATCAAAGAGCAAGTCTTGAAATCCCCTGCATATATGTCACGCAGTTTAGGCTGGAGAGCAAAACTGATTACATCTATAGGCAAAATAAACAAAATAAAAGTAACTGGCATATCAATATGATCATCAAGAGCAAAACTGGTACATTTATTAGGGAAGCATGATCTAAACTGACCATCCGATGCAAAACTTCTCTGAAAAGTTTCTACTCACTTGGTCTCGCAATATAAGTCCTTATTTTTTAGAAGCGTCGTCCCACATTGCAATATTAAAGGTGTAGTTATTATAATATTTTCACCATATATCCCTCTTTTAATATGGAAAAAGTAGATAGGTAGTTGTAGTATGTTATTTAATAGGGGTATGCATAGTTCAATAACATTAACTTTTTCTTATATTTAGTGCCTTCTTAGTCTGTGCATAAGGTGGGCTTTAGACTTATATCGCTGGACTTAGGGGGTAGTTTTAAAATACACGTAGTGATACTATTGTCCTCTCTCCCATCCTTTTTTATTTGGCTTTTTATATCTATACATATATAAATAAGAGAGAACAGAAGTTTTTAGACGGCAGATGTTAAACCATGTGGATGGTCGTGATTAAAATGATGATGAATAATTAACATTTGGATTGCTTTGGAATTTGTGTTTGCGAAAGTTTTGGTTGATCGCAATCAAAGGTTTTGAATCCGAGCTACTCCGAGTGGTTTTGGTTGGCTACGAGTGGTTTTACTTTGTTCCGAGTAGTTTTGGATGCTCTGAGTAGTTTTGATCACTCCGAGTGGCTTTTTTGGTTGCTCGAGTGGCTTTTTCGCCTACTCCGAGTGGTTTTGGTTGGCTATGAATGGTTTTTCTTTGCTTCGAGTAGTTTTCATTAGCTCCAAGTGGTTTTGCTTTGCTCCGAGTGGATGTTGTCGGGTCCGAGTAGTTTCATATCACTCTGAGTGGTTGCTATCAGGTCCGAGTAGTTTCGAATCACTCCGAGTGTTGCAGCTGAGTGGTTTCCGTCGGGTTTGAGTAGTTTCGGATCACTCCGAGTGTTGCAGTCGGGTTTGAGTAGTTTCATATCACTCTGAGTGGTGCATCGGATGGCTTTCGAGTATCAACGGAGGATCGAACGGTGTTCAAGTACCACCAAATGATCGGATGGTGCTCGAGTGACCTAGGAGGATCGAACGGCGTTCAAGTACCATCGGAAGATTGGATGGCCTTCGAACGGAGTGATCAATAATCAGAGCACGGATGTTCAAAGCTAAAGGGTTTTTGTACGGTCCAAACTACAGTGATCTAGTCAAAATTATACAATCAAATGAACAGTTCACAGAGGTGAACAGTGATTGGGCTGGTACTCGGAAGAGTACTATATCAGAGCATGGCTTTATGATCACGTCCAACTTCGACCACGACCATGTCAGTTTGATTGTGGCATTTTGACTACGTATAACTTCGACCACGGTAAGTTGACCACGACAGAACGACCTTACTTGGCTGATGATGGTATGCTATAGGAAACTAGTCATAAACTACAGGGAACCGGTTGGAGGTCATAATATCATCTACTACAAGTAATTGTTCATGGTCGTGCAATTCTTTTCCATGATTGTAGTCATGGTAATCGATAGTCATAGACTTTCATGGTCGGTACTTGATAGTCATAGATTTTATTGGTCGATGATCGTAGACTTTGTGATCAATAGTCAAAGACTTTGCAATTGATGGTCGTAGACTTTGTAGACTGGTGTCATACTTATAGACTTCATGATCTGTTGTGTTGTCTTCAGTTTTTCGGTCGATTGTTGTAGACCTCACGATTGGTAGTTGAAGGTTTTGCGATCGGTTGCCATTGGCTTCATAGTCGGTACTCGTAGACTTCATTGTCTATTTGAGTGATTCACTTATTGTGATCTATGAGTACTTCGAGTACTCATGTTAGGCCAACTGGGTGATTGGCTGGTGCTCGATGATTGGTGAATAGTGCTCAGAGGAATAGTACTCGAAGGATTCGATACTCTGAAGTGGGAAGTACTCGGTGGTCAGATAGTCATGGTACTCGATAATTGGAAGAGCTTAGTGCTCGGTATCGGAAGGGCTCGGTACTTGATGATCGGTGATCAACTGTCGTAGGTGTTGCAATTGGTTATCGGAGACTTGTGGTATGTGATCGGTACTCGGTAGTCAGTACTGGATGAGTTTGGCTGATGGTTGGTTATTCCTAAATGTTTTAAGCGGAGCGATGGTAATTCTCGAGTTCTCGATGAGCTAGCAGTTGTAATGAGTGGTCTGAAGTTGGTGTTTTGGAAAGCGATGGAATTGCTAGTCTTGCTGAGTGGTCAGAAGAGTGATTTCTGGAGAGCGATGGTATTGGTGGTCGTGGACGACCGGGTTGGTGATCGTGGATGGTTAGGTTCTTGTCTATGGATAGGCAAGGGTGTATTACATGTAAGCTAATGTTAGTCAAGTTGTAAAGAACTTATGCCGGGGAAACGTTTCTTTGGTCTTGGATGTGCAGGTGGGCGTGGAGGCGATCATGGTCGGTGACGAGGAGGATGGGACTAGGATGGGGGAGTCAGAGGTCTAGGCGATCGAGGATATCATGCAAGGAAGTCGGGCTTATACTGGAGCACATAGAGATCAAAGGTGGCGATTTGTGGCGAAGCTACGGGCAGTGTGGTCTAGAAGGCTTCGACATGGAGGTTAACGATGTGTGAAGAAGACACAGGAGGTGCTTTCCCAGAGGCTTTAACACGTGGTGATGGTGTGTGATGAAGACACAAGAGGTGCGTTCCGGAAGGCTTCATCACGTAGTGAGATTAGAAACATTATGGAAGGAGTCCGTAATGTGGTAGATGTGGAGATTGGTAAAACCCGTGTTAGGAAGGGTTTCGGGTCCCTTGATTTTCGGAAGAGATAAGGTTTTGAGTTCGTATTTGAGGTGAACATGATTTGAAGTTTAGCCTATAAAAGCACGGATATGCTAAGGGCTGATGATGTGGTTTTTGTGCAGGTTTTGTATGGTTTTTGGTAGGGCTTTTGGGGAAAAACTTGTGTCGATTTGTGAGGTCTTTCGTTGAGAAGACTTTTAAGGGTATTTGTGAGGGAACTTTGTAAAACCACTAAAATCTAGCAATAAAGGTTATCTTGAATTAATCTGGTTGTTCAATCTGGTTTGTGATTTGTTGCTGGTGATTGTGGGTGGATTGAAGCATACGACCATGTGCAAAGGTGTAGTCTTCGGCTTGTTCTCGTTCAAGCGGTCGAAACATTCAAGCAGTCAAAACTTTCCAAGCAACAGGAGATTTTGACTACGTGATTATAGCGATCAGTCGAGTGAGCGGTCAAACACTGAGCGTTCGGAACCTCCATCGAGCTCGTGAACATGGTCGAGTGTTCTGCGGTCGAATTCCAAGTTTGAAAGTTAGATTGTTTCTCTTGTGGTTTGAGATTTGATTTTAGGTTTTGAAAAAGCAGAGGTAATCATTCACCTCCCTCTGATTGCACCATACGATTCTACAGCAGAGGTGCTTGAGAATTAATTTTGCTTTTTTGCAGTCTTTTTATTTTTCATATCATGTATGTGATTCCATCAATGCACCAAAAATTCTTATACTACAGTTATAAAAATGCCTAGAGTTGGCAAGAGGAAACGTAGGTGGCCTGCTACCGTCACTGTTACAACCAAATGGAGTGTGTGAGCCATTTATGGTTTCCTGTTCTCTTAGCTATTGGGTGGGTTCTGAAGGACTTGACTTAGGCTTTGACTTATGTTTGCTATAATAACTAGCTTTTAAATAGTGTGTTTTTAAGATGTGGTCTGCAGATATATTATAGTACAAATTGTATCGAGTTCAGATATATTAGCCAAAATGTATGCGACTATTTTCCTCTACGTATTGCCTCTCGTGAACAATCCAGAATTCAAACATTTCAACCAAAAGTCATAAGCTACAGCCCAAAAAAACCCACCCATTATTTCTACCTTTTCTAATATAATTTCTAACAATGCTATTTTTGTCTTTTTCTACGAGGTTGTACAAGTTGTATGAACACATAGCCATAGACCAGAAGAAGATGGCAAATGGAGCTGGCTTTAAAGGTTTATTAAAGTTGGGGTGTGATACTTTGCTTGTGTTGCTAAGCAAGTGGTTGTTTGTTCAGTACTAATCCTATGTTCATTTTCTATATGTTTTTTGTTCATAGTGTTCTTCTTTTGAATTGCTATTGGAGGAAGTTGAGGAGGTAAAGCAAGCTTCTGTTGTGCAAGATAAAGGGAAAGCAGAATTGCAGATGTTCACACTAACAAACCCTCATCTTTTCACCTGAATCATATGTGTGATGTGCCTGCATATTAATCAGAATAGGATAGATTGCTAGTATATAGTAATTGAATTTGCTAGTGGTACAGATGGTGCTTATTCTAATTTGCTTTTGTGTTACTAATATAACTGATTTGTCAATAAAGAATATATTGCTTGTCGAAATTATAGCATATATTGCTTCCCATATACAAATTGTAAGTGGCATATATTTTTGGAGAAGAAATTTCTGAATATCAAACTAAATATCCTAATTTCTCAACTACTGATTCACCCTTCATTTTTCTCTGTTTTTTGTTCATAGCATTATCCTCTTGAGTTGCTGGCGGAGGAAGTAGAGGGAGGCAAAAGCAACCCTCTTCTATGCAGAATAAAGGGAAAGTGAAAATTGTAGAGCTAAACACTAACAACCGCTCATCTTTTTTTCTTGAACTATATGTAAGATGTGCCTGCATATTTTAGTGCGGATTATGATAGATACATGCAAGTATAGAGGGAAGTATACAAAAACTAGTAAACCTGCTTAATTGATCTTTATCTAATGTTGTCATGCTACTTCCTTCAAAGAGTTAGTACACCTTTTGTCTTTGCCCTGCAGTATGCATGCATCAGAATATCTTCAAAAGAATACTCTAGCTACATTTGTTTACAGCTTAGTTTGCTACTTTGCTTGACTTGGAGTTTTAGTTCAATTTTTTATTGGCCTTTCAATTGTGAAATTAGATCAGTTTGTTCGTATGTGATCATTTTTTTTGCATTTTTTCAGGCATTCTTGCTTTGTCTTGTCATTTTCATTTTGAGCATTGCCATTCAAAATATGCCAAGAGGCCGCAAGAACAAATGTGAGGGACTACCGCCATCCCTCGTTACAACAAAATAGAGGTATGTTAGCCATCTCGCCTAGATGTTAATATGTTCTTTCTTCCACAACTACGCAGTGAAAGAAGGGCTTGCGTACAGATCGTCTTTTAGTTTTAATATCTCATTTCTTGTGCAAAAATACAGATTTTGTACCTTGATTCATTACGAGTGGAGATGTGCTGATCCCAGCCTGTATGGTACGAGTCGAAGCATGGAAGAGATCCTTGATCTAAAAGGTCGTAGAGTTGGATACAATACATGAGGACGCAATTGGGAGGTTGAAAGTAAGTAATTTCAGAACAATTTTCAAGTTTGAGTTCAAGAAATTTTTGCTTTTAATTATCATGTGTCATCAAGCATCTTGGTTAATTTAAAGAAGCAACTTGGTTTTTAACAAATGGCAAAATGGCTCAGATCATAAAATATATAGTGACTTATATTCAACCACACAGAAAGCATAAATGCATGAAATACAGAGCATTTTGGTATCTGTTGGGGAGGACTTTACACATTTTTTCAGAAGCAAGATGCTCATTCACTAATTCTAAACCAATAAAGACTTTGGATAATTATTAGATAGTTATATCTTTCTACAACAGATAAATTGATTTAAATAACTTCAAAAAAGAGTAAAACTATTATATCATAAAGCAACTAATTGTTTTCATGACACCTAGATAAGAAGCATAAAATTGCATGAAAACACAAAACATTCGTACACATATCTTTTTTTGAAAGCAACTTGCATAATCACAGAGAAAGCAAACACCTTATAATCAGAAGCAAAGTCTAAGATGGGTCAAAACAAATCTAGGGTTTCCCATAGGTACAAGGTACTATTATGAAAGAATGTAGCACACAAGCATAGCCATGATAACTAATCTAAAGGAGAATAACTTAGACGACAAGCATAAGTTTGAATTTTCATCAACAGTAGTCACCAAGCAAATAAATCCAACTCTCATTGCTGGGTAGTCTTGGTCAACCTCTTTCGGCATGTTGTAGCATTGTGTTCATTAGAACAACATAGGCTACACTCGTTCTCTTAGGTTATAGCTCAATTGCTAAAGGTAATTGTCCTATTCTACACTCTTGTAGTTGCATAGCCTACTACGTTAAATTGACAAGTAGTTCTTAATAGTATTACGAGCAAATTAGGATAAGCACTACAAATAAATTTCTATCATTAGAAATTACAATTTAGAATTAACTTGCAATCTATGTTATTGTAACATCCTGAATTTCAGAGCATTTTTGAAGCTTTTAAAATAAAATTCACCATTTGAATTTTTTCTGAAATTAATTAAAGCTTAAATGGAATTTTATGAATTAAAAGGATTTAATATGAATAATCTGAACATGAAAATTTGCCAAAGTTATTTTATTTGAGTTCCTTGTGTCTCAAGGAATTTATTGGAATTTTTCTGGATTTTTCTGGATTTATTTGCTATTTTCTAGAGCTCAAAATGATTTAAATGAATTTATAAAAAAAGAAAATCCCCAAAAATCCCCAACCGGCCAGTGGGCCGAAACCCACCAGCCGGCCCAGCCCAGCAGGCCGCACCCGCGCCCCTCCGCCCGCGCCACGCGTCGCGTATCCGCGACCGCGCCCGCGCCCGCCTCCCTCCGCTCGATGCGCGCCACGCGTCGCCCATCTCGGCCATCTGCCCGCGCCCGCACGCGATCCCGGCCGCCTGCTCACCCGCGCCACCGACAGGTGGGGCCCACCTGTCAGGTCGTCCCCGACCCGGACTCGTCTTCCCCGTCTCCGAGCCGGACTCTCGCCGCCGCCGCCGTCCCCGTCGCGGACACCTCGGGGTCCGTGTATAAAAGCCGGCCGCCCCCTCGGCTTCCGCATCCCGAGCCGCCGCTCTCGCCGCCGCCCTTCGCCGGAGCCCGCCGCCAGCGCCGTCGCCCTCGTCGTCTTTTGCGCCGGCCGTCGTCGCCAGGAGCTTCGCCGCCGCCCGTCTGCCGTTCGCCACCGCCGGTGAGCCCCGCCGCCGTCGTCGTCCCCGCCACCTCGGTCGCCGCCGGCCAGTCGCCGCCGTCACCCCGTCGCCGGCCAGCCGCCGCCGCAGACCCCGCCGCCCGCGCCGCCAGCGAACGCGCCCGCGCCGCGCCGCCTCGCGCCCCGTGCACGCGCACGTCAGCGCTGACGCCCGCGCCCCGCGTCCCTTCGCCTTCCCGTGCGCCCGGTCCATGTGAGCCGTGCCGCTGCCATGTGGGTCCCGCCCGTCAGCCCGAGCCGTAGACCCGTGAGCCGATCTGGGCCGACGGCCCGGATGCGTCCACGCGGCCGCACCACAGCCGTCCGATCGCCCCGCCGCCGTGCTCCCGAGCTGCCACGCAAGCCGGGCCACGTCAGCCCTAACGCTTGCGTGTCTGCCCCGTCAGCGCCGTGTCAGCGCCCGCCGCCCGCGTCAGCAGCCGCCGCCCCGCACTGTTTCGTGCGCCGGGTTCACCGTAGACTCAGCCTCCCGTGCGCCCGGTCCACAGCACAGTGCACTTTTCCAATTTCCCCGATTTTCAGAAAATCCAATTTTCCAAGAGCCCGTTCTCCCTCGTCCTAGCTCCGATTGACCCCGTTCTTTTTTCTAAATTCATCTAAAATTGAGCTCTACCTTTTGGTTCAGGTTTGAAAGTTTTTGGAGTTCATTTGAATTTTATTTGAATTTATTTTCTCTTTTCGTCTCGTTTTCTCTCTCGTTAGATCGCGTGTTCGAGGGAGCGGAAGTTGGATTTGAAGACCAAGAGCCCTCATCTGAGCAAGGCCAAGGCAAGTCGTATTCTTTGATCATGTTGAACCCAGATTTCAATCTATTATGTATTATTTTGTTTCAAATTATCATGCATGGCTATTTGTTAATAAACCTTGTATTGGTAGTTATACTCCTAATTGATTAAATCCCTCCATGATAATTTGACTACCATGAATCCATTGACACCTTAGGATTGGGAATTATTTAGTGATAAAATAATAACTGTCACATGGGGTTGTGTCTAATTGCTTAGCCATGCTTAATATTAGTATGTTGGGTCTGTCATCACATGTGGATAATTAATCCTGACTTAATGATTTACTTGAACGTGGTGGTTAGCCACAGTTATAAAATTTGTGTGTCATGACATGGGTAGTGTCATGGGCATTGGTTATACAAACTTGGCTTTCACTTGGGCGAATGATCGTGCAGTAAAGGGGGTGCTGGATGCACATTGGGATGTGGATGCTTCGCCTGGGTAACTGTTAAGGACTTAACTTTGTGCGCCATTGATCTGAGCTTAATCGTGCAAACCACATGTCTAGTATGGGATAGACCTGGCATAATAATTTGTGAAGTCTCCACTTTGGTTTTACTACTGATGTTGTGTGGCGCAAGAGGGGGCAATTATCGACTAGGGGGTTACCCTACTCGACGGCGAATCCTTAGCGAGTGGGATCGGGTGGAGATGGATCATTGTAAAAGCCTTGTTGTGATTTCCTTAAGCTGAGGCTAATCACATCGTGTGGGTACAGTTGTGCAACCTCTGCAGAGTGTAAAACTATTCGAATAGCCGTGTCCTCGGTCATGGACAATGCTCGGTGATTTCACACGAGGGGTAGAGTCTTTATGAAATTTTGGGTTGGTTGGAGATGGGAAGTGAATGGTTAGTTCACTTGTGGTTATACTCAATTCCATTGATTTAATTACTTAGTGTCTGTTGTTAAATTTGCTTTTCAATCTATTTATCATATTTACTCTAAATTGTCGCTTTGTGCAAAACTAACCTTTCAGCCATCCATTGTTAAGCCTTGCATACTATATTGCATTCTTTTGTTATAAACGACTTGCTGAGTACCAATGTACTCACGGCTTTATGCCCCTGTTGCTCAGTTGAGGAGGAGGAGTATCACCAGCAGGAGGTTCCAGAAGGAGAGTACTTCGACGTCTTCGCGGATTAGGCTTCGTTCTCCACTCGATAGCCTGTGGGCGTGTCGATTGGCTGCTGCGCTTTCTCTTAGATTTCCGCTGCTAGTTTCTTTTAAGCCTTTCAGGCTATTAATTGTAAGCTTGGCCTTAAGGTCGCACTCTGATGATTATCAATATAATTTGGTTTTTCCTTAGAATATCGTGATATGGATGATATTTATCTTTGTTCATACTGTGTGCACTAGCGTGATCCTGGACTAGTGCAGAATACACAGGAGAGTCCGGATTTGTATATTCGGGTCTCGACAGAGATGGTATCAGAGCCATATCGACTGTAGGACGAAACCCTAGTCAGTTAGTCGTTGTCTCAAAAATTCAAAAACCTATTTTCTAAAGACAAAACAACCAAACCTGAGATTTAGCAAAATTCTTTACTCTCTTACCTTATTCTTAGGGACTCTTGCCTCTCACCTTAAAATTTCTGCGAAAATGAAAGTTTTTAAACTGACTCTTGTCTTGTGCCGTGCTGTAGATGTCGCAAAGCAACTATAGCAGGTCAGGAGGATGGAGGAGAGTTCTTCGAGTGCTGCTAAGAAGTCTTGGTTTCAAAAGAACACCAATTTACAGTTCCATGGATGATGAAGTAAGAGGATACCATTTCACACGGTTGTACTTCACTACCAAGCTTGGAGGACACGTCGTACACCACAGCTTCAAAGGTTCAAATCCGCAAGCAGCTGCACGCAAGGCCGTTGCTCAACTCTGTCGACGGTACAAGATCAGTATGACCAAGTTCATCCAGGAATACAAGAGGAAGTATGAACCTGAGGAGTACACTCCGCGGACGCCAACACCCTCGCCTTCCCCTACGCCGCCCAGCCCGGAGGAAAGGCAACGCATGGCAGATGATCGCCGAGAGTACCTTCGACTCGTCATTCCAGCAGCAGCGCCTACAATGCAGTTCCGCAACCGATGGACGTTCTACAGTGATGCAGAAGAAGAAGAAGAACGCACACCGTACCTCGCCGGACCTGAGTGGGAACCGGAAGAGTAGACCGTAGCATAGGATAGCATCGGTTAGGAAGTGGTTTTTGTTTGCATTGAGTGTGATGTGAGCTGCAGTTTTGCCCTCAAAAGCAATATGTTGCAGTCATACCAAATCTTTTATTGAAGTGATTTATTTGTCCTTTTGTTAGCTTTTCGGCTAAGTGATTGTTTAGTTTAGGATTTACCATTAAGATATCCCCCTTAGACGAACTTACCACTTATCTTTGCTTTTCCCTCTTACCTGGTAAGCCCTGTGAAGCCAGTTCTCAAGCAAGTGATCTTTCCTTTCAGATGGTTGATACCCGGAGCTCCGCAGGACGTGGTCAGATGAGTCAGGATCCTGAGGGCAGTCAGGCAACTCCGGAGCAGCATGCAAACCCAGCTGGACTGGATCCAACCTTGAGTCAGTTCATGGCAGCCCAGACCCAGTTGATGAACACCATGATGCAGAACATGAACGCCATGATGAATCGACAGAATCAAGACATGGCCATGCCTCCACCAGTTCGCCAGCAGTCCAAGTTTGCAGAATTTATGAGGACAAGGCCTCCTACCTATTCACGGTCTTCTGAGCCACTAGAAGCCGATGACTGGATGCGTTCAGTGGAAAAGAAGCTTAACCTTGCCCAGTGTACAGATCGCGAGAAGGTGTTGTATGCAGCCCATCAGCTTGAGGGTGCTGCAGCCGAGTGGTGGGAAAATTATTGTGCCGCTCATGAGGATCCAGAGAGTATCACCTGGGCTGAGTTCACAGAAGCTTTTCGTCATGCCCATATCCTGGATGGGGTGATCGAAATGAAGAAGGAAGAATTTCGGGAGTTGCAGCAGAAGAACATGTCCGTGAGTGAATATCTTAACAAGTTCACTCAATTGGCCCGTTACGCTCCAGAAGATGTTGCCACAGATGATGCTCGCCAGAAGAGGTTCAAGAAAGGATTGAACCCAGGATTGAAAGTTCAGGTAGTGGGACATGATTATGCCAGTTTCCAAAACATGGTGGACAAAGCAATGCTCATTGAGGAAAGTCGTCGCGAGTTGGAAGAATCTCGCAAGAGAAGAATGATGCAGCAAGGATCACAGATGCACCAAGCTCAGAGAGCCCGCTTCGGTAATTTTCAGCCAGCTCGAGTTCCTCAGCAGTCGGGATTCAAAACTCCTGCACCAGCTCCCCGTCAGTTTTCTTCAGCGCCAAAACCAAATCCAGTGGGAAGCCAACAGCAGAGGATTACCAAGCCCATGTCAGCAGTCACTTGTTTCAAATGCAATGAGACGGGACATTATGCAAACAAATGCCCGCAGAATGCAGCATTGACACCAGTTCGCTTCAACTTGGGAGCCACACCAGACCGTACCCCTGCAGCAGGGTCAGGACGCGGAGCACCTCAAGGATCAAATCAACCCAACAAAGGATCGCAGACCGTGATGCGTGGCCAGGTGAACCACGTCACCATGGAGGAGGCTCAAGCAGCGCCAGATGTGGTGATCGGTAAGTTCCCAGTAAATTCAGTACCTGCCACAGTTTTGTTTGATTCTGGAGCTTCGCATTCGTTTGTTTCTCGGAGTTTTGCTCTAAAGCATAAGTTGGAAGTCGTTGCACTTGGTTCCATTTTATTGGTTCAATCCCCAGGCTCTGAGATGAGTACAAACCTAGGATGCCCCAAAGTTAGGATAGCCATCCAAGGAGTAGAGTTCTCCGCAGATTTGGTTGTGCTGAATATCCAGTCTTTGGACGTAATTTTGGGTATGGATTGGCTCAAGAAGCACCAAGCAGTGTTGGAGTGTGGAAGCCGAGCAGTCACCTTGGACGGTCCCGATGGAAGCAAAGTAAGATTTGAAGCCAACATGAAGCAGCCAGAAAAAGTGATGGTGTGCCAAAGTAAAGGGATTGCCCTAAGTGAAGTGCCAGTTGCCAGAGAGTATCCGGATGTTTTTCCTGATGACCTCCCTGGGATGCCACCAAAAAGAGAAGTGGAGTTCGCAATTGAGTTAGCACCAGGCACCTCGCCAATTTCCAAGAGACCTTACCGGATGCCCGCCAATGAGTTAGCAGAATTGAAGAAGCAGATACAAGAGTTGTTGGATAAAGGCTATGTTAGGCCTAGTACCTCTCCGTGGGGAGCACCAGTATTGTTCGTCAAGAAAAAGGATGGTAGCCAGCGTATGTGTGTGGATTATCGAGCTCTCAATGAAGTTACCATCAAGAACAAGTATCCGTTGCCCAGAATTGATGACCTGTTTGATCAATTAAAGGGAGCTGGAGTGTTCTCCAAGATTGATTTGAGATCGGGGTATCACCAAATGAGGATTCGACCGGAGGACATACCCAAGACAGCCTTCTCAACTCGTTATGGATTGTATGAGTTCACCGTGATGTCCTTTGGCTTAACCAATGCCCCAGCCTACTTTATGTACCTGATGAACAAGGTGTTCATGGATTACTTGGACAAGTTTGTCGTTGTGTTCATTGATGACATTCTGATCTACTCCAAGAATGAGGAGGAGCATGAGGAGCATTTGAGGTTGGTATTGCAAAGATTGCGGGAGCACAAGTTGTATGCTAAGTTCAGCAAGTGTGAATTTTGGATGAAGGAAGTTGCCTTTTTGGGTCATGTGTTGACAGCAGAGGGAGTGTCCGTTGACTCAGGGAAAGTACAAGATGTGCTCACCTGGAAGGCACCCACGTCAGTGACCCAGGTCAGAAGCTTCCTAGGAATGGCAGGTTACTATCGAAGATTCATTGAAGGATTCTCCAGTGTAGCCCGACCCCTTACCCAGCTATTAAAGAAAGAAAAGAAGTTTGAATGGACGCCAGAATGCGAGAAGAGTTTTCGGAAGCTAAAGGAAAGTCTGACAACAGCGCCAGTCCTAATTTTGCCAGATATCAAGAAAGATTTTGAGATTTATTGTGATGCCTCCCGCAAAGGTTTAGGGTGCGTATTGATGCAAGACAAAAGAGTGGTAGCTTATGCATCGCGTCAGTTGAGGCCACATGAGGAGAACTACCCTACGCACGATTTGGAGTTAGCAGCAGTTGTGCATGCCCTGAAAATATGGCGACACTACCTGATGGGTAACAGATGTGAGATCTACACGGATCATAAGAGCTTGAAGTATATCTTCACCCAATCAGACCTTAACCTAAGACAAAGAAGATGGTTGGAGTTGATAAAGGACTATGACATTGGAATCCACTATCACCCAGGAAAAGCCAACGTAGTGGCAGATGCGTTGAGCAGGAAGGTATATTGCAACACAATTATGGACAAGGAGAGTCAACCAGCATTGCACGAGGAATTCCAAAAGCTCAGTTTGGAGTTGGTTGAAGAAGGGATGTTGGCCGCTTTGGACTTGCAGCCGACCTTGGATAGTCAGATTCGTCAAGCGCAACCGGAGGATGAAAATATCCAGCGGATCAAGGTTGGATTGAAGGAAGGAAAAGCGACAGGTTTTGTGGAGGATGATCAGGGTATCATATGGTACAAGAAGCGATTGTGCGTACCCAATAAGGAAGAGTTAAAGCAATTGTTGCTTAAAGAGGCACACGAGTCATTATATTCAATTCATCCAGGCAGTACCAAGATGTATCAGGACATCAAGGATAAGTACTGGTGGCCAGGTATGAAGCGAGAAATAGCAGAGTATGTAGCACTATGTGATGTTTGCCAGCGAGTGAAAGCAGAGCATCAAAGACCCGCAGGATTGTTGCAACCGTTGAAAATTCCCGAGCGGAAGTGGGAAGATGTGGGCATGGATTTCATCACAGGTCTACCCAAGACCAAGGAAGGTTACGACTCGATATGGGTAATTGTGGATCGATTGACCAAGGTAGCCCATTTCCTTCCAGTCAAAACCACATATTCTGGAGATAAGTTGGCAGAATTGTATATGTCCAGAATTGTGAGTCTCCATGGAGTACCTAAGAGAATAGTGTCAGATCGTGGATCGCAGTTCACCTCTCGATTTTGGAGTAGTTTCCACGAAGCGATGGGTACTCATCTGAATTTCAGCACAGCCTATCACCCACAGACCGATGGTCAGACAGAGCGTGTAAATCAAATCCTAGAGGATATGCTGAGAGCATGTGTTTTGGATCACGGAGCTAAGTGGGACAATTGCCTACCTTTTGCAGAATTTTCCTACAACAACAGTTACCAGGCCAGTTTGCAGATGTCACCGTTTGAGGCTTTGTATGGTCGGAAGTGTAGGACCCCTCTCAATTGGAAGGAGACAGGAGAAAGGCAGATATTTGGGCCAGAGTGTTTGCAAGAAGCTGAAGAAAAAGTGCGCTTGATTCAAGAGAGGCTGAAAGCAGCTCAAGCCAGGCAAAAGAGTTATGCTGATACTCGCCGAAGAGATTTAAGTTTTGAGCCCAATGATTATGTGTATCTCAGGATCACACCTTTCAAAGGAGTTAAGCGTTTTCAGATGAAGGGAAAGTTAGCACCAAGATATGTGGGGCCATTCAAGATTTTGACGCGCAAGGGAGAAGTTGCCTATCAGCTGGAGCTACCTGAGAACTTGAGCGGGATACACGATGTTTTTCATGTGTCTCAATTGAAGAAGTGCTTGCGAGTGCCAGAGGAAGCAGTGCCAATTGAGGCTGTGGATCTCCAGGAGGATCTGTCCTATAAAGAGCATCCCATCAAGATCTTGGAAGTGTCAGAGCGTGTCACCAGAAGAAGGGTCGTTCGTTTTTGCAAAGTTCAGTGGAGCAATCATTCAGAGGAGGAAGCAACCTGGGAAAGTGAGGAGGATCTCAAAGCGGAGTTTCTAAACCTATTCTTTAGAGAGCCAGAATCTCGGGGTCGAGATTCCGTTTAAGGGGGGGAGGTTTGTAACATCCTGAATTTCAGAGCATTTTTGAAGCTTTTAAAATAAAATTCACCATTTGAATTTTTTCTGAAATTAATTAAAGCTTAAATGGAATTTTATGAATTAAAAGGATTTAATATGAATAATCTGAACATGAAAATTTGCCAAAGTTATTTTATTTGAGTTCCTTGTGTCTCAAGGAATTTATTGGAATTTTTCTGGATTTTTCTGGATTTATTTGCTATTTTCTAGAGCTCAAAATGATTTAAATGAATTTATAAAAAAAAGAAAATCCCCAAAAATCCCCAACCGGCCAGTGGGCCGAAACCCACCAGCCGGCCCAGCCCAGCAGGCCGCACCCGCGCCCCTCCGCCCGCGCCACGCGTCGCGTATCCGCGACCGCGCCCGCGCCCGCCTCCCTCCGCTCGATGCGCGCCACGCGTCGCCCATCTCGGCCATCTGCCCGCGCCCGCACGCGATCCCGGCCGCCTGCTCACCCGCGCCACCGACAGGTGGGGCCCACCTGTCAGGTCGTCCCCGACCCGGACTCGTCTTCCCCGTCTCCGAGCCGGACTCTCGCCGCCGCCGCCGTCCCCGTCGCGGACACCTCGGGGTCCGTGTATAAAAGCCGGCCGCCCCCTCGGCTTCCGCATCCCGAGCCGCCGCTCTCGCCGCCGCCCTTCGCCGGAGCCCGCCGCCAGCGCCGTCGCCCTCGTCGTCTTTTGCGCCGGCCGTCGTCGCCAGGAGCTTCGCCGCCGCCCGTCTGCCGTTCGCCACCGCCGGTGAGCCCCGCCGCCGTCGTCGTCCCCGCCACCTCGGTCGCCGCCGGCCAGTCGCCGCCGTCACCCCGTCGCCGGCCAGCCGCCGCCGCAGACCCCGCCGCCCGCGCCGCCAGCGGACGCGCCCGCGCCGCGCCGCCTCGCGCCCCGTGCACGCGCACGTCAGCGCTGACGCCCGCGCCCCGCGTCCCTTCGCCTTCCCGTGCGCCCGGTCCATGTGAGCCGTGCCGCTGCCATGTGGGTCCCGCCCGTCAGCCCGAGCCGTAGACCCGTGAGCCGATCTGGGCCGACGGCCCGGATGCGTCCACGCGGCCGCACCACAGCCGTCCGATCGCCCCGCCGCCGTGCTCCCGAGCTGCCACGCAAGCCGGGCCACGTCAGCCCTAACGCTTGCGTGTCTGCCCCGTCAGCGCCGTGTCAGCGCCCGCCGCCCGCGTCAGCAGCCGCCGCCCCGCACTGTTTCGTGCGCCGGGTTCACCGTAGACTCAGCCTCCCGTGCGCCCGGTCCACAGCACAGTGCACTTTTCCAATTTCCCCGATTTTCAGAAAATCCAATTTTCCAAGAGCCCGTTCTCCCTCGTCCTAGCTCCGATTGACCCCGTTCTTTTTTCTAAATTCATCTAAAATTGAGCTCTACCTTTTGGTTCAGGTTTGAAAGTTTTTGGAGTTCATTTGAATTTTATTTGAATTTATTTTCTCTTTTCGTCTCGTTTTCTCTCTCGTTAGATCGCGTGTTCGAGGGAGCGGAAGTTGGATTTGAAGACCAAGAGCCCTCATCTGAGCAAGGCCAAGGCAAGTCGTATTCTTTGATCATGTTGAACCCAGATTTCAATCTATTATGTATTATTTTGTTTCAAATTATCATGCATGGCTATTTGTTAATAAACCTTGTATTGGTAGTTATACTCCTAATTGATTAAATCCCTCCATGATAATTTGACTACCATGAATCCATTGACACCTTAGGATTGGGAATTATTTAGTGATAAAATAATAACTGTCACATGGGGTTGTGTCTAATTGCTTAGCCATGCTTAATATTAGTATGTTGGGTCTGTCATCACATGTGGATAATTAATCCTGACTTAATGATTTACTTGAACGTGGTGGTTAGCCACAGTTATAAAATTTGTGTGTCATGACATGGGTAGTGTCATGGGCATTGGTTATACAAACTTGGCTTTCACTTGGGCGAATGATCGTGCAGTAAAGGGGGTGCTGGATGCACATTGGGATGTGGATGCTTCGCCTGGGTAACTGTTAAGGACTTAACTTTGTGCGCCATTGATCTGAGCTTAATCGTGCAAACCACATGTCTAGTATGGGATAGACCTGGCATAATAATTTGTGAAGTCTCCACTTTGGTTTTACTACTGATGTTGTGTGGCGCAAGAGGGGGCAATTATCGACTAGGGGGTTACCCTACTCGACGGCGAATCCTTAGCGAGTGGGATCGGGTGGAGATGGATCATTGTAAAAGCCTTGTTGTGATTTCCTTAAGCTGAGGCTAATCACATCGTGTGGGTACAGTTGTGCAACCTCTGCAGAGTGTAAAACTATTCGAATAGCCGTGTCCTCGGTCATGGACAATGCTCGGTGATTTCACACGAGGGGTAGAGTCTTTATGAAATTTTGGGTTGGTTGGAGATGGGAAGTGAATGGTTAGTTCACTTGTGGTTATACTCAATTCCATTGATTTAATTACTTAGTGTCTGTTGTTAAATTTGCTTTTCAATCTATTTATCATATTTACTCTAAATTGTCGCTTTGTGCAAAACTAACCTTTCAGCCATCCATTGTTAAGCCTTGCATACTATATTGCATTCTTTTGTTATAAACGACTTGCTGAGTACCAATGTACTCACGGCTTTATGCCCCTGTTGCTCAGTTGAGGAGGAGGAGTATCACCAGCAGGAGGTTCCAGAAGGAGAGTACTTCGACGTCTTCGCGGATTAGGCTTCGTTCTCCACTCGATAGCCTGTGGGCGTGTCGATTGGCTGCTGCGCTTTCTCTTAGATTTCCGCTGCTAGTTTCTTTTAAGCCTTTCAGGCTATTAATTGTAAGCTTGGCCTTAAGGTCGCACTCTGATGATTATCAATATAATTTGGTTTTTCCTTAGAATATCGTGATATGGATGATATTTATCTTTGTTCATACTGTGTGCACTAGCGTGATCCTGGACTAGTGCAGAATACACAGGAGAGTCCGGATTTGTATATTCGGGTCTCGACAGTTATGCTAAAAAGCAAATTAGGTATATTGACAAGCATGTCTTATTATTGTCAAAAGAAAATTAGGACAAAGTAATCTATGCTATATTATATTTGACAGGCAATTTTCTTTTTCCCTATGGGTAGGCTGTCCATGAGCTATAGTGACAGGTGAGCATTGGCACCAACAAATCTGGACCAATGTGGGAACAAACTCATGAAGCAAGATGAATTACACATAGATATCACACTACCATACTTGTCACAAATTGTCACGGGTCCTAGATATGTGTTTTTGGTTATGTGGATAGAAACAAGAAATGTGAGATCTTGAGTAGGGATCAGTTTCTTTTTGGGGCGATTACTCCTTTATGTCATTCATCGTAGATTTTCCCTATCAATAGCATGCAAATATTTTAGATCATGTGCAGGGATCTGCTTTTTTTTTCTTGGTGATCATTGGTTTATATGTTGTTTTCTAGTTTTTGTTCAACCATTATTCATCTACAAAATCCTTCATGAAAGGCTTAGTAATTGGGTTGGGAGAGGAAAGGGTTTTTGCCCATATCTTTTCTCTCATCATCTTGCTTTTATGCGATTATCTCATGCAGTGAAGAGGGAAGCATGAAGGAATTAAAAAGAAGTAATAATCTAGTGTCTCTGTGTGTTGTGCATCGAGCAATATGGGAGTAGAAGTTGATTCTATGAGCAATTTGGAAATTGAAATGGGATTGTAGATTTTTCACATTGATGTTTGCTAAACTTTGGGACAGGGCATATGCTTCCTACATTTGATCAAGAAGATATGGTCAACATTAGGAAGTTTCTCACAAAGAAATAGATCAGTCATGCAGATAATGATGGGTACTCAACAGATGTTGGACATCAGATAGGTATACATCTTCCCTTGCTACCAACACATTTTACTTTTCTATAAGATGTTCATCATTTTTGGCAAAACAACTTAATAAGTATAGAAGCATTATAGCATAATATAGTCAGCAACTTAATTTGGGCAACAAGAGCAATTCCTGTATTAATTGCTTATCTTGGTCAACATTTCACAAATTAACCAGAGAGCAATTTATGGTAGTACACTATGCAATTTAAATGGACAAACTAGAGCAAAACTAATAGAGCAAAACTAATATAGTAACAGGCAAATTATGTTGAACAAGAATTGAGCAAGTATAATTATACTAGGGATAAAAGAAAGTTTTGATACCATAATAGGCAAAATTGACATAGATTATCCTATTTTTTTACTTCTTCTCTTGATCAACAGTTGCAGACCTACTAGAGTAGGTTATACTAGGTAGTTCCACTAGTCAACAAAAGAAAAATTGATATAGTAGCAGGAGCAAATTTAATTTGGTGATCACGAGCAAACTGATATATATTATCCTATTTTTCCACTGTTTTCTCCTGATAACTTTTGTAAGACAAATTAGAGAGCAAGTTATGATAGTATTCTAGTCAAATTGATTCAAGTTAGGAAGCATTTTACATAAATATGAAAAGCAAATCACAATGCACCCAAAAAAGTTATGTTACAAGGATAGACAAACTAATTTGGACATTAGGAGCAAAACCAATATAGATTACGAAGCACATTAAATTAATACAAAAGCAAATCATGATACATTCCAAAAGCAAGATATGAGTCAAATCACACTTGAATCAAAATGTTATAAATACAAGGGCATTCCTGATGGGGGTATGGTTTGGGGACCTGGATTTGATAATTAGCCAATCCATGGAACAGTAGCTAGCTCACACAATAACATTGGCAGATATTACATTCATATATACGAGTATTTAAAATGAGAACTTCATATTACATAGCCAATCATAAATAGGTTTTATGACTAAGTCTTACATAACGGGTTGACTAGCCAAATAGTACAGTTCGGAGTAAAGCAACGGAATAGTACATAAACCAAAATGAGCTTCCATATCTTGCCACAGGCAATCAATTGGGGTCCAACCTAGCCCTGACCTTCAATTTCCATGTCATAGCTGGAGGCCTAGGTGAACCTATACACTGGATCATCACTCCCGTCATTTAAAACAATATATTAAGCAATAATAAGTACAAAGGTACTCGACAAGTCCCTATAGCAGAATGCCACTATATATGTAACTACATGCAAGGCTTATCCAAGTGAAAATCTTATGTCTCTTTTAGCGTAAAGCCAATTTGTCAAATATAATAGTTTAGTTAGATTCCAAACCTATGACTTAGCCAGTTTTACATTAAAATCAATGTTCATTTTTGTGTCAAATTTTAACATGAGAGTGAAATCACTCCACTTTCATGTCCATTAAGGTGAGAGTGAAATCCCTTTGCTTTCACTTTGATTTTCGTGAGAGCAAAAGCCCTCCGCTTTCACTTCTATTACTATGAGAGCAAAATCCCTCTACTTTAACTTCAAGTTGGTTATCACAACCATTTTAGTTTATGTAACACCCTAGCTTCTCAAAAGCCTAGAATGTCACCCATAACTAAATACACTACTAATTTTAACCAATAAACAAATATTATCAATAACTAGGCTTCAAGATTAAACATTCAACATAACATTTATCATAAATTTCCGCAACACTGTAAACCACAATTGAATCAAGATGAACAAAATAATTTCCAAGATGAGTCATATGTGATACTAAACCAAGGGAGTGTCCAGCAGCATCAATAGTATTTATAAATAACTGAAGAATCCACATATTTTCTAATTGTCGCAATGAAAATTACTAAGTTATTTATAACCATAAGTGACGAATTGCAATATGGAGTGAAGAGCTACAAAAGTATAATTTCCATGTTGTACTCCCACCCAATGCATGTCGCCTTTAGCGACACCTAAAAAACAATAAAGCAAGGATGAGTCCAAAACTCAACAAGTACAAAGCAAAATAATAAATGAGGTATCATTTTTATTAACAATTCACATCCATTGAACATTAACTCAATTTTTCACATTCAATCTCATTAGTTTCCATTCACAAGTATCATTATCTCAAATCACTTTTCACTATTCATGAATGAATGCAATACTCATGCTCATGTCTCAACTCATCTTCAGCTTATACCAGTATAGCGGAGTGCAACATCCATCAATGTTCACTCATGCCCACACTCTTTAGTGTGGGGACCAATTGCTCCTTATTTTTCATACAGAGACTTCATTGCCCATATCTTGTATATGGGGACCTTATCCCACTCCTGTGGGTTATATATTTGCATCGTGAATGCTCAACATGTAATGCAATGAATATTACCTTTCATCATTTGCAATTGTATACTCAACATTCTTCTATAGTCATTAACATCATCATCAATCTATTATAAGTATGTGAGAAATATAAAAATAGGAGCAAGCATGTAGGTCATCGTTGCAAGTATTCAATCAATCAAACAACAATTTAAACACTCGAGTTACCATTCTAGCATGCACTTGCCTTTCTATGCACTCGACACAACTCCTATTAAAGTAAATATCTAATCTCAACAATAGCCATTGCATTACAAGACAACACTTAATGGACAACACTCCTACACCATTTCCAAACCCACCATTTTTCCCTTGTACCGAACAATCTCCCATGCTATCCTAGTACTAAAAATATCATAACTCTTAGCTCCCACCTCATAAAATAGCAAACCATACCAGTTCTACAATCTATACAAAATTTTCTACAATTACCTAGTTGGTCAAATATCCAGATGAAATCATCTAAACTCCTATTTTTAACTCAGAAGACATATATGTTATCTTCTAGGCAGTAGACTTAATAATTTCATATCTTTTAATCTAAATTGTAAATCTATTGAATTATGACATTTTTAGAATCTACAAAAAATTATGTACCACATTATAGTATTTTTAAACTTTAATTCTACCATTAAGTTAGTCAAATTAATATTTTCCATGACTGTGTATAGCAGCAACCCAGTGTTGGACAGCAGCATCCCAAAATTCATAATTTCTATTCTACTTATCTAAAAATTATGTTCTTAGACTTTCTGAAAATCTTAAGAAATTACCTACAATATTCATGCTGAAAAAATTCCTAAATTAGTTCATTTAATATTTTTAATCTAATGGGTAACTTGTGCTGCCAAAACCCGAAGAATTTACTAGATAGAGCACTACAAAATTCATATCTCACAATTTACCCATCCAATCAACATGAATAAAAATTCTACAGATAGCTATCGAAATCCTCTACAACTTTTTAGTAGATAAAATCCCCATATCATGCCCATACACTACCCAAAAACAGTACAACAATACAGCAGACCAAGCCAATCTACTATTCGATTCCCCTATCTAGAAACCTGGTAAAACCTTCTCTAACCCTCACTCTAATCGCTACTAAAATTGACAAACCAGAGAGAAAATGTTCAGATCGTTACTCTGATGAAAAATGCCAAAATTTGCAATCATTTCGTCACAGATACTTCCCTTATCCCTCTGAATTTTTTCTCCGCCATTGCTATTTTCCTTCCCTCTGAATTTCTCCCGGCCGACGAGCTGCAGCCATGCACATTATCTGGCCGATTCAGCCATGCAGTCACTGTGCAAAACCAACATAAAGAAATACAAGGCAGGGCTAACTAGTTACCATGCTGCTCTTCTTTTTCTCATTGCATCTCTGGTTTCCCCTGATTCTTCCCCGGTTGACGCGTACACCGGTCGTTCGGGTTAGCCAGGCCGAGTGGGCACCAAAGCACGGGCGAGCGCTGGCGAATGCCGCCTCGGGCCGCATTGCATGCATTTGCCTTGCGCTGGCGTCATGCGTGGGTTTGCACAGTCGATGCAATGTTAAGATAAAATCTACTAGTTAATTGTAGTATATATATATTATATCAACTTTATTTATATCGACAAAAACTACACGTGAGTTTCTATTACTCTATAATACCTCATATAAATAGTCTAACAGTTACAAACTATAACCAAAAAACATATAGGCCTGTTCTTTTTAGCTGGAGCTTATGGCTTTTGGCTACGGCATGTGACTTTTGGGCTATTTGTGTGAGAGATTACAGAGTAATAGAAACTCATGTGCAGTTTTTGCCGATATAAATGAAGTCAGTAAAGTATGTATTAAAATTAACTAATAGATCATATCTTAAAAAGGTATTCTATTCAAAAGTTAGTTACTGTATAAAAACGGAAAAACAGTTTATAAAAGCTGAAAAGAACATGACCATAAACTTTAACAAAAAGAATAGACCCTCCATTTGCCTAGCGCAGGCGTCATGCGTGGGATCGCACAGTCGATGCAATGTTGCACCGGCACGGTGATCGATGGCGAGCGACACGCAGGACACAGCAGGCACTGGTGATGAGACGCTGGTCGCGCGGGGCCACGCGCTCAGGACGAAGCGCTGGCGCAGGTGCTGCAGGTGCGTGGCCATCTCTACCTGGCGGGAGATTCATGTTTTTGTCACTTTTAAGATTGGTCAATTATCTCTGTTATTTACATGTGGGGCTGTCTGAGTCACTGACGATGGGTCAGGTGGCAAATATGATACCACTCACCTCATAAGAATGGCAAAAAGTTAAATTATCCCTAGCTGGCGGCTGGCAAATGCCAGGCGTGCTGGCGCTGGCCGATGCTGGCGAGCACACATGTGCTAGCAAACAGTGCCAGGTGCTGCACTAGCAACGCAGCAACACGATTTCGGCTACGTGAGGGCGGTGGAAAAACGTTAACTAAGGCGGCTATGGCCATGGCGTGCGGCGGAAATTGCTGGCGAAGGCACGTCGGCATAAAAAATAGGGCAAATACTGGTAGGGTTTTCTTTTAGGCTCTGGGCTTTTTCTCTCCCCCCACATCTCTTTTAACATAGCAGGAGGTCTAATTCATTTTCAACTCCTTCCGAATGACTTGTTCCGACAAACCAACTCCTCCCTAAAATTCACACACATTCTATTTTTACATATCCCTTTTTCACTAGTTACGCATAGGTTCTTGAGGACGGTATTTCCGAAATATTACTTTTTATTATTTATTTATGAAAACTACGCAAGTATAACATTTATAAACTTTTGCCCATGTCCGAGGCCACATCTATTCGAATAGATTTTTAACACTCTATAGAGCTTATACAACTTTGCCTATAAGACATGATTAACTCATAATATCAGCCACTATACTCTTCCGTAGACCTGTGACTAAGAAAATCATAAGAAAGCTTTTACAATGCTTAGCAATGATGCTTACTCCCACTCCAGGGTTGATCATCAGCGCTGGTGACAGTGACCGCTCTCTTCTTGGGTTACGCCTCACTCCTAGAAAGTTCCCTTCTCAGACTATGTTTTTAATGAGGGAGCTGTTGTTAGGGAGTCTATGGCCCTTCTCGACAAAATCCACAAAGGCAGTGACCGTTACGGGTCACTCCAACCAATCACATCAGAAATTCACATGCCAATCCAAGTGCACAAGATTCACACTGAACCTAAGCAAATTAGTGGACCAAGTCTGTCTCATAACCAGACTTGTGGTTGCACGATTTGTGTGCAGAAAAACACGAGTATAACAATTTGGTCTTTAAATGAATCAGGAGAGACCAAGCACAAACTCAGAGCTAGTGTAATCCTTGCACAACTATTCAAGAAAGGGCACAGCAATCCCTGCACGGCCCATCCAAAAATAACATGTGCAATCCCTGCATAGCTAATCCAAAAATGACACGTGCAATCTCTACACGGCCAATCCAATATGTGCAATCCCTGCACCGATCTCCAACCAACCACTCGCCTGAGTCTTCAACATTTTAGAAAATATTTTCCTATTTTTAGTTGTAACACTACAACAGGAAAACTCTGTAGAGACATGTTATTCATGTGCTAGAGATGTTTTAAGTCATCTCTAGGGGGTTGTAGAGTCATTTTTATAAAGCGCCCTAGGAGCGTCTTCCTGTTGACCGTGTCAAAGACCATAGAGACGCATTGTTATGCATGTGTACAAGATATGACACGTTTTACAGAAACGGTAAATTGCATGCTTATCCTTGTAGATATGTTTTGATAGATGCGCTTGCACCTTGTCTCTATTGATGTAGATTCGCTTTGTTGCATGCTAAGAAACATGAGTCCTCTTCTCTTCGTTCCCTCTGTTACGTAAAATGACATTTCTTTTACATTGTAATAATCAAATGGTTCATATGCAAAATCATACCATCACTATCACAAATCACAAACAGTAGAGCAATGCACTGTATTGCAGGAAAAATAATTATATTATTTAAGAGCAAGTGGAGTTTACAATTGAATCGTAACATCCATATAAACAAGTGCAAAGCATTGGAAAAACATACAAATTCCCTTTTTTCCTAAATTGTTGGTATCTACCTATAAGCTTTGTACATGTAGATACTAGTACATTAGCTTCCCCATTTCACTGCATTCTATAGATTTTCTTTACATTTTTTCATTATCCTGCAGAAAAAATCCTCGCAAAAAAATTTCTAGCAGGAAAAGCCATTTGAAAGATAAACAAATTCATTGGGATACAATTTTATTTGAAGCTAATAGTAAAGCTAAGATGAAAAATCTACTATAGCTAGGGGCATCTGAAAAATTGGTACAAGAATAGATCAACCACGGACAGGCTATATGTGCTCCATTTGCAAAGCAAATAATGAAAACTTCTAATGGAATTCTGAACATCACTACACAAGCAGTACTACCACTCACAATTTTAGTCAGGTATAATTCTAAATTATTCAAATATAATATACACAGACACTGAAGTACAAAATTATTCCTCTACAAAAAGCACCTATAACATAGATGCATTTAGTTGTTAATACATCCACCTAAGAATTTTCTTATATTACCTTTGAAGAAATGCATTGAATCATATACCAAGAGCTTGAAACCATCTAGCGTGTTCACTCTTTCGTTCCTTATGACCAAGGAGAGTTACTGTTGGGTATCACCCTAGTATCACGTGAAACAACTCACAAATACAACCAAACAATGTAATATAGAAACATAAGAAACCACAGGTGGCACCAAAAAAGAAGAACATACCATGCATTATAAGAGTCTCTAGGTACTAAAGACCTTAATTATCTCAGTTCATGGGCGTAGATAGCTCCAGTACACCACCAGTAGCCTTCTAGCCTACAGAAGAAACATCCACTGTCACTCGAACAAAGAAATTCAGCAAGAGCCTTCCAGCTGAGCTCTCTTGGATAACCAAAATGACATGCAGGATACAAACCATAATCTGCAAGTGAGAAAAAAAGGTTCGGCTATTAGTAAGGTTACTCAATAATAGGGAATCTTGTATGCTCCTATCTCCATCCTTGTAATCTTTGGGAAAATGCAGGATGGTCATGCAAGTACACTCAGAGCAAACTAGTTTTAGTTATACATCTTTAGGGAATCGATTGCTAATGCACAAAAGCAGTGAAAAATCGACATATATGTGACAAGAAAATTCTCATAGGATATTTCATATGTGGCAAAAGAGAGGTTATTTGAGATGCAGATAGCTATCATCCTGTCTCCACTAGAAATGGTTTTTGCAAAATTGTGTGCTGCAAGGTGGATAATGACATCTAGCCACTTGAGGGTAACAGACGAGAATACAAGACTCATGTAACATCCCAAATAGGGAGCTAGTGTACTTGCGAAAATGATAAAACTTTTTATTATTTTTTCCGGTATATCTCAAAAATTTTGGCGATATTTGAATTTCTCGAGTTTGATTTCTTGCCCAAAAAGCCCGATTAATAAAAGTCCAAACCTTGGAATCAAGAACCATAAATTAAAGTTTAAAATTTAGAAAATCCAATTTCCCTTGGAAGTGTGAATGTCAAATTTAAATCCGGATCTTCGAAACCAAGGATAGAAATTTAAAACCAAGATAAAATCCTTCCCTCCAATTTACATATCTGGAAATTCAAATTCTATGAATTTAAAAGAATTATTTCTTCGAATATATATAAATCTTAAATTTAAAATTATTGAACCCAAAAGTTTGAACCAAGTTTTTGGATTCAAATCTACTCACAAATCCAATATCTGAAATTTCTAAAATCCCCAAAATTCCTCTTGGGCTCAGCCCATTTGCTTCCATCCCGGCCCATTCCTTTTCCCACCCTTTTCCTTTTTCTTTTTCCTTACCGGGCCGTCCGGCCCGCCCATTTCTTTTCTTCGGCCGTTGGCCAACCCGACCGCCTCCTTCTTCTTCCTTCCTCCTCCCTCCTCCTCCTTCTTCTCCCGTCGCGCCAAGCCGGCCCGCTGCCGCCTCCGCCTCCGCTGTTCCTCGCCCCAGCCCAGCCCGCGCCTGGCTCCGCCGGACGCGCCGCCCATGCCGGCAGTACCCCTACCCACGCCGCGCCCATGCCCTACGCACGTCACCCTGCTACGGCCATCGCCTCACCGTCGTTTCACCATACCGTGCACTGCTCCCAGGTCTCCGGCAACAGCTCCGCCACAGAACCCCTTTCCGCAGCTATAAGAACCGAGCTCACCTCCTCCCCATTCCCCATTTCCCCTTCATCCTCCTCCAAGCCGAGCAGTGGCTCTGCGCTCGCGCCGGCCGCCGCCATTTCGCGTCGATTCTGCCGCTTCGGCCCTCCCCTCCACAAGCCGACCCCGTCGCGGTGTACCCCCTGCCGCCCACCGCCTCCCCACGCGGTTAATTGCAAAACGGCCGCCCGAGCGTGCCGCGCAAGCTTCTTCCCCCTTTCCGGTCGGCCGCCGCCGCTTTCACCGCCGCCTTCTCCTCGGTCCTTCCCGGGTCGATTCTTCACGGCAAGAGCTACTCCCCGGTGTTCCGAAGCCGTCCCAACCGCCGGCCGACACCCTCCGCCGCCCAAGCTTCCCCGCCACGGCGACCCAGCTACACCGCCACCCGTGCACGCCGCCGTCCCACCTCGGCCTCCCTCCGACTCCACCAACCCCCTGGGTAAGCTCCCCGTGTCCTTCTCTTGCTCACGCGCACTTCTTCCCCCTCCCTCTCCCATCCGGTCACCGGCGCCCCTTTTCCCCTCATCACCGGTCGCCTAACGCCGCCGCCAGCCGCCTTGGCGCCACCCCGGCCAAAGCCGTCGCCTTCCCGAGCTCCCTCATCGCCGGGGGAACCCATTTGGCGGGTCGCCATCGCCTCCCCAGCTGCCTTTCGCCGGCGCCACCGCCCCCTCCCCCATGGCCGAGCACCTCCCCTGTTCGGCCTCTGCTCTGTTCTAGCTCCCAGCCGAAGGTAGCGCTTTTCTTTGTTTCCCCTCTCTGGTATGACTTGTGGGCCAAGCCAAATGGTTGAGTTGAGTTCTGTGTAAGAATTGGATAAAGACCCCCTTTTGCTAAATGCAGAAATCATGTGGAAGTAATGTTCATACATGTATTCTAATAAAGTAAATTATGGCTAATAATGGGAATAAGAAGATTTCTCATGAGTTCATAATGGAAAGATTAATAAAATTAAGTTGGAAATTTAACTTTGGTCAATTTAATTATATGCCAATCCAGAGTAATAAAGTTAACCCTCATGTAAAAGGGTGATTAAAGTAAGCTCATGGCATGAACTATTCTCCTATTAAGAAACTAGCATAAAGTTAATAAAGTAATAATAATAATGACAACAACATCATGGCCAAATGATTTAGTTTTGAAACTTGATAAAAGATTCATACCCATATAATCTTGTCCAAGTCTATGACAACTAATTAAATCAATTCAGCAAGATTGTGTCACGTGAAGTATTAACCATGAACTGCCCATCCCTCTCTTATTAGTGCTTAAAATAATATTTGGCAAGCCACATAAAATATCAAGTATGGTCTAATCATATCTAAAATCCTGGGAGCTAACTTTTCAAAAGTGCTTAAAATATTTGGGGTAAAGACTTTAACCTTTCTCTTAAAATACTAAGATTTAAAATAACGAATGTCTACGATTAAGAATTCTCGAACAAGAAGGAGCAATCCTTCATCTTTGTCTCTCATCCAAATCTCTGATCATTGTCTCAGGATTTAAATTCGATAGTCGAGAATAATTAATAATAAAAGAAATAGTTTTATTAAGATGATCCCTATAAAGCCATAGCATCTCTTTTTAGTAAAACATAAACTTGGCCATTTCTAATAAATTCGTTAATCAAGCAGAATAATTAACTTTGCTCATAATAACGATCGGACTAAAATGGCTAGCCCCATCATTTACTTAAGTCGTAACATAATGATTTATTAAGTTGGCTACTGTAATCTCAGATAAGTATTGCCACATAAAATATCAAAGTTACACCGAGTATTTAAATTGTACTCATCTCGTGTAAAATCCCTGCATTCTAAAGTCACCAAGTTTTGTCCCTCCTTGCTATCCTTGATAACCTCTTTTATCTGTCCCTAAGTCCTGCCCGACTCATGGAACTTTCTTGATAAATGTAAATCGATTAAAAGAAAGTCATCAAATAAAAGATCGAGCCTAACCTTTCCCAAATCGGCTAAGTCTGGCCACTTCCCTTTCCAAAGTGGATAATTCCTGTAAATACTTCTTTTTCATTTTTGATCCTCGTCATCCTAAAATTTTCCCTCACGGTAAAGCTACTTAGATAATTCATTCTCCTGCCCAATTCATCTACCGCTGTGTTTACAGCCCATTAATCTGAATCATCCTTCTATTCTCAAATCCTAATAAACGTATAATCTAAATTAAATCGGGCATTTAAAGTGTTTGGATTTATTTGGTCTTTCTTTTCTTTGCCACGTATTAGAATCTGAAGACTCGACGAGGCGGAGGATTCGAACAGTAAGACTGGGTAAAAGCGAGGACCAGTAACTTAGAGTCACTGGCTGAGAAGGCTTAGCTTTAAAGCAATCAACGCCGTGGTAAACCAAGCAAGGCAAGTCATCACTTTGATCATATTGATCCTACATTTTATGCAAAACTATGTTCTTTTAATCTATCAATTTGCATGCCTAATTTGTTATGCAAATATATGTCAAAGCTTAAGGTAGCTACATGCCCACTTGATGTTGTATTAAATTTATTATGCCATCCTTTGATACTTGAAGCACCTGATCCTTGTCACCATAGATATTAATGATAACTTTACTAGCTATAAGTCATATTAAATGTCATGCTAGTCTTGTCAAGTCCAGGGCGCTAATTGCCCTGATCATCAATCTTCAGAAACATAAGAACTTATTTTGGGACAGTCACGGGATGTACGTGGCTGAATACTTTGTGACTACTTATTTTATGCTTCTCAAAACCCTTAAAACATGCTATACCAGTCTGGGCGGATGGTAAGAGTGGTGGGTGTGGATGTAACACGAGGATTGTGGTTTGTGCGATGAACCGCCCGGACACATTAAGGACTTAATCCTGCGATGACCCCTTCGTGTACAACAGTACAACCACAAGCTGGCAAACTGTAGGCTTGGCTGAATAATTTACTAGACTCTCTAGCCATTTCACGGAGAACGTGTGTAGGTGGGTAATATAAGCCCCACGTGGAATGGGACATCGGATGTAGGTGACGTTGCCGAGGCTAGCGTATGTGGAGAGTGGAGTCCGAGTGCGCTAACCTGTGGTGGACATCCCGCACAACCTATGGAAGCAACCCCATAGGAGTGAGATGCTAGAGAGCGAGGTATTGTAAAGGCCTCGTGGTAGTCTCTCGATCTGCATGACTAAGGAATCATGTAGAACCATCGGGACGATTACCTCTTGTGGGTAAAGATGTACAGACTCTGCAGAGTATACAACTATTCGAATAGCCATGCCCACGGTCAAGGGCGGACACGGAAATCTTCCTCGAGTTAGTTCTATTTCAAAAACCTTTGTGGGTGGGACAAAAACCTATCAGAGGGAGGTACTCTGATTTTGGACTTTTTCCTGGAGGGACGTACTCCAGCGTGGTTGATAATATGGAAGTGGCATAATGATCAAAAGCTAGCATAGGTGGATGGAACCATGTAATCGGTGGATGGAACCTACACCGTTATAAATATTGCACAATTTCAAACTCTGTAAAGCATGTCTATAAAATGCCAAGTCATAGGAATTTTAATTATGATTATTGCAAATGTTGCATTAAGCAAATAAAAGAACCTCGAGCCTCCTTTGACAGCCCTGCATCTATTACTATTGCATCCTGTGTGGTGGCTTGCTGAGTACCGTCGTACTCACTGTTGCTTAATTACCATCATTCAGTCAGAAAGGAAATAAAGTCACACCCTGCGATGCCTAAAAAGGGTCGACAGAGCTGGAAGACGATGAGGCCATGGACTAGGTCGCGAACCCCAGTTGGCTGCCTGTGGGCAAGTCCTGTGGGTCCCATCTGTGTGAAGTTTTCGCTGCTGCATTTTATCGCTTTCGGCCTAATCGGCCCATGAGTAAGTATTACTGTATTATTTACGCTTCCGCATAATATGTTTTTGGATATACAGTAATGTATCTGTGAGCACTATCTACTGATCCAGGGAATAGTGCGTTGGAATCACAGAGGATCAGGGTTTGCTAACCCGAGGTCCGACAACTCAGGATTCATAAATAATGAAATGAGGATTGCGCCAGAGTGTAGAGGCAAGATTTGAGAATCATGAACTAAGGGATAACATGGATGATGAGGTTTAAGAGGCAATTAACATATTACCATATGCTTTAGAATAATGTTGAGTTGTGGGATGCTATTGTGGAGCTAACCATAACTCTTTTAAGTTGCCGCTTGGTACATGATGTAGGCAACTGATGAGTCATAAAGCCGAAGATCGAGCACATGCTGCATCCTTTCATGGTTCAAACTTTACTATTTACTTAGAAGAAAATAAGCAAGAAAAGTACAAAAGGGTTTCTTGCAAGTAATTGTCACGATGCAAATCACTATCAGAAGGCATTGCCCCACCACTCTCAATGTCTCTAGTCCCAGAAGATTTCAACATACGTACGGGGTCCGTACACTCTTGTTACTCAGGATATTACACCCTATCTGCGGTTATACAGCCGATGACAGCATTGTGCATGATTATTCTCGTATAATCGGGTATGTGGGGAGTAATCGCCAGCGTCATTGCCATAACTTGCTAAATAATAGGGCTGAAAACGGTCGGAAACGATCGGTAGGAGGTCAGATCACTTTCAGTTTCACATTATTTTCTCGAAAACGAAATCGATACGATATTGTCGGAAACGAGAACAACATCGATATCCCGGTAAATTCGGAAACGAAACTATTCGATCAAAAGTGCATTGATAACGATCGAAAAGCATGAAAGCGATATCTAAAATACAATAAACACATTACACACCAATCTGCACAGCATGACAATAGCTATATATATTGACCTAGGTCACATGAAAAATAATACTGTAGTAATGATCCATGGCACAAGAGGCAAGACACATATATTATATAGCAATAAAAAGACACGACACAAAGCCACAAGCCCACAACCACAAGTGACATCATGGACTTAATACAATAATACTTAGTTAGTGACATGCGTCATATTTGTATATATTTAGCTGTCATTTTACCCTCATATTTTTCGCATTTTGGGATCATTTATCATCATTTACACGCTTTTCCAAATTTAATTGCTAGAAATGGACCATTTTACATTTTTCTATATTTTTCTGCAGGCCGGCGCGATCGAGGCGCATAAACGACAAACTTGGCATTCTGGGGCTGCTCCGTACAAATGTGCGCGTCGTCACGGATGTGTGGGATCAAACCGCGATGAAATCGGACTCCCGGAGGGCCAGAACAGAAGAAATCAATGCCGGAAGGACTTGGTTGCAAATGACAGAAACTATGAGGGCTAAATCGTAAAATGTTCAATGCCCCATCTCCCCACAAAACCCTAGCCGCAATTCTCAGATCAGGCCGAGCCTGGCACTTCTTCTTCCCTAAACCATCTGCTTCCTTCCTCCCTTCTCTAGCTCTGGCCGGCGGCGAGGCCAGGCCGGCTCGCCACCACGCCACCCTATTTCGCTCCTCCCCACTGCTTCACCGGTAGCTGCATCCCCCATTCGCCGGCCGCCCTGCTGCCTCTTCTCTCCTCCCTACTTCTCCACATCCGGCCGCCTGTCTCCACACTCACCACCTCCGGCTTCCTCTCCTCCACCTAGATCCACCGGCCGCCGCTTGCTCTCCCTCCTCTCTTCTTTAACTCCGGCCGCACCCCTTCGTCTTCTTCGCCACGCCGCACCTCCTCCGTCGCCTATTCCCGTGCACCACTTCTTCCCCACCGGCGCCGCCGCATCCTTCCTCCTCTCCCCGGTTCTCCTCTTTACCTGAGTGCCGCCCCTGCGCCATCATCGTCGGCCACCCGCACGGCAGCCGTCCACCTACTCCCATCTGCATCCACCGTGCGCCATCCCTTCCTTCTCCCCCTTCTACTCTTCTCCACCTGCACGCCGTTATCACCCCGCCGCCCATCCACCACGGCCGCCAAATCTCACCTGTGCCACCAACCCGAGCTCCCTCCATGGCACTGCTCTACGGCTACCACCGAACCGACGGCATCCCCAACTCCGGCTTCTTCCTCTTCACCGACAGTCTCCTCTTCTACATCCCGAAGCTGCTTCCTCTGCTGCTCCCCGGAGACGGAGTCACGGATCGGAGACGCCGAGAGCCCGAGAGTCGGCCGAGACGGAATGGGCCAATGGGGAGACTAATGGGCCTGGGCCTGGGTGCACTGATCGGTAATTATCGACGGTAATTATCGGTTAAATACGGTATTTTTCGAAAACGATCGGAAGAGAGCTAAATCATTTTCGTTTTCGTTATCGGATATTTTTACCGTTCTCGTTTCCGTTTTATCGGTTACCGTCACCGTTTCCGTTTAGGGGGAAAAATCGATAATTTCTCGAAAACGATTTTCAGTAACCGAGAATTACCGTTTTCATTTTCAGCCCTAGTGATCTCTATCTCCGATCCGTATTAGTGTGTTCGATAACCTAGTTTTATTACACTTAACCTGTATCAATTGCTTGCTTGCTTTGCTTGTTCTTTATATATCTTGCTTGCATTACCTGTCCTTTACTCACCGTGTTGTGACCGTTGTTTGGTACTTGCTGATCAGATATCTAAATCTCATGCTTGCTCTTTTCATTCTCAGGTAAAAGGCCAGTGGAGTGATAGCATCATGCACGGGTTGGAGCACTCGAGTTTTTAGCACCGTGGCTTGCCACTATTTATTATTTTATTTGTTCTTACTTGGTTAGAAGTGGACCGGTCCCATATTTCAAACATTTATTTCAGCTTCTGTTGGTTCTCAATTAAAGTATTTTTAAAGTTTTAATTTTTTTCGTGATTTCTATTATTGTCTTATTATTATTTTTTACTTTGGCGATGACGTTTCATAGTAGTATCTTATGTGATTATGTGAGGTTCTACACTTGGGCCGCTGCTCGCCCTTGCCGCCCACCAACTGTTCGTCGCAATGCCTCCCTTTCAGTTGGCATGTAAGGCAGAGGGGGAGCGGAATGGTGAGGCATCCAGGGATGATGACAGCACAAGAGTTGGCAAGAAATGGCCACCGACCCCGCCTCAGCCTTCCTCCAAGTCTGTTCGGCAAATGCTTCATGTGTCTCGCGGTTGGCCGTCGGGTGTTGCTTCTTGCCCGTTTTTGCAAGGCGAACGTGATCGACGGATTCAGTCGTCGGCAAGGGCAGCCTCGTCGCACCTTCCTTCCCGGTCGTTTGGCAAGTGCTTCAATTGCCTCGCCAGCGACCATGGAGTCGTGGCCTGCCAAAACTCACCACGATATTTTCGTTGTGGTGAGGCAGGGCATTTTGCCCCGTGGTGCTGTCTTCACCGCGGACGTGGCTCCCTTCCGCCTCCGGCTCAGCCTGTTCCAACAATTTTCCTCTGTTCCAACCTTAGGAAAAAATCTAGAAGTTCTCTCAAACTTAGGCAAAATTAATGCATATATTTTGTCAATGGAGAAAAGTTACACCCTTATATCTGTTGGAGTAGGCCGAAGGCAGATACATGTTCTATTTTTAGTGCTGAAAGAGGTGATGACTGGTGGATTTTCTGTGTGCTACAAGGATATTGGTAGAATATCGGAATTCGTGAAATCAAAGCATGAAGAAGGTGTTGTTTGCCCTAAATTTCATGTCCTCCCAGTCTGAAAATTTCACAGTAGCTGTCATCATTTTATCCACCCCCATATGTCATATTAGCTTTGCATCCACTTACATCCATCAGGCTTACTGCCTTGATGTCTGCTTTATATTCTCTGCATAGCTGGAACCAGATGATTCTGGAGAAAAGTCCTGAAAAAGGAACAAACATTACATTGATACTTTTAATTTGTTCTCGGTCACTCTTCGTTTAGGAGACTAGTAACTTATCATGTTCGAGGAGAGAAGAGTGCTCTCCTCTACTGGTTTGCTTGCAGTTTAGTACATGTTTGTCGAAGATATATTTTCTATTTAAACGTTGTGATACTTCTTGCATTTAGCGCTGAACTATCAGAATTAGAGAACTGATACACATATCTTGCGAGGCTGAGCTCTGCTAGTAGGCCGAAGGCAGGTACATGTTCTATTTTTTTCCTACTGACGGCTCTGCCGAAATTGGCAGGCATGCACTCTTTATTTTCTCGCATACTGAGTGCAACTAGCTCAACTTCATGCATCTCAACTCTGAGCGCTAGCTAGTAAATACCTGTGAACGCTTTCTTGCATTTATGTGAACGGCCGTGTAAAAGTAAACTTGCATGCGTTACATCGTTGCAAACAAGCAATACAAGTTGTCTACAAAGGTGAGATATAGCGTACCATATTTCTTAAGCCTGTGCAAGCATTAAAGATTGTGGGGGTACTGTAGACAGACCATTGAAGGACTTGTCTTGTTTAGATGATGTGGACGGGTACTGGAGACTGCCGTTGTCTCTACCTCCGTACATGCATGGCCACAGAATATGCAAGAGAGGCGCATCAGGAGTAGACAAATCTCCCAGTCAGAAAGTTGGATTTGCATATACTTCTTAATTATGTTGCGATCCATTGGTACTCTTTGCTTTCTGTCGACCCATACGGTGGTTGACAAACAGAGGGACCGGCTGCAGAATTTTTATCACAAAAATCATGTAAACGAAGATGCCGTACACATTTTTAGCAGACCAATCTCCACTTTATTGCTAATCAGACCCGGATAAGTTTGATGGAGAACATGAGGCAAATTAAAACCACAGAAATAAATAGCACGAGAAACCATGGAACCTATAAGTACGGTTCCAAATACAGACTCAATCCAATTAATTTAGGAAATAAACATCAAAATAAAATGGTATTCAAGTTGACAATCTTCTGCATGAAGAACAGTCTACCAAGAAACTTCGCAGAAAGCGCACATCGCAGTCTGTACTTGTCAAGCTCCCAGCTTCCAACAGTTACAACTCTCATCAGGATCCTGCATAAGATATTGTAAAGTAGGAAAAAGAATTAGTTTGATGTGTGATCATGCTCCTTTAATTTGTGGAATAGTTATGAAATGTTGAGATTCATAAGAGCCGGGCCAATCGCCCAAACATGCGACGTCTTTAAATTGCTATCGAAGGTTAGCTATCCTAGTTAAGCATAGTTGGAATTATGGAATTTGTAAAAAGTTAGAACATTGTGAAACTATTCACGAACATACTTCCAAAAGTACATTACATATATAACTACAAACTTGTAGTTGTGACTTGTGAGAAACAAAAAAAAAAATAAAATGATATGTTAAATATGTTACTCGCTGGAGTCTTGCTGTTGGTGATAGCAAGATCCTTACTCTCATGGAGAGGATGACACTAGGAGATGGGGCAAGTTTTCTTGTTTATTGCTCACACAATGCCATGCCAACCTGAGGGGTTGGGGATACAAATTTATAGGCTGAGAACCAGCCAAGCATATGCTAAGATGCTATCCTAGATGCTGTCCTAAAGCGGTCAATATGCTGTCCTAAAGCAGATGCTGTCCTAAAAGCAGATGCTGTCCTAAAGCAAAAGCAGATGCTGTCCTAAAAGCAGATGCTGTCCTAAAGCAAAAGCAAATGCTGTCCTAAAAGCAGATGCTGTCCTAAAAGCAGATGCTGTCCTAAAGCAGTCAAAAAGCAAAAACTACCACAGCCCCACAAAGACCACAGTACAGGGACTTATTCATCATTCTCCCCCTAAGTCTTGTGCGTCGTCTTGTGGGAGGGTTGAACCATCCTGATCTTGGAGCAAAGCTCAAGGAACTTGATCCTTCCAAGAGGCTTAGTGAGCAGATCCGCAAGCTGATCCGTGGTGTTGATGTAGCTTGCCTTGATGCTTCCTTCATCCAAGCAGCCTCAGATGAAATGGTACTTCACCCGGATGTGCTTGCTCCGTTCATGAAAAACGGGGTTCTTTACCAGGGCTAGAGCGGACTTGCTGTCCACCCTGAGCTCCACTGCTTCAGTGTCCCTGCCGAGGAGATCACCAAGCAGTCGAGCGAGCCAGAGTGCCTGAGTCGAAGCGGTGGAAGCCGCTATGTACTCGGCCTCACAGCTGGACAGGGCCACCACGTGCTGCTTGACTGACTGCCAGTGAACGAGACACTTGCCGAGGAAGAAGAGAATCCCGCTTGTGCTCTTGCTGGTGTCGATGTCGCCCGCGTGGTCGCTGTCGCTGTACCCGACGAAGTGTGCCGCGCCAGGACACCTCGGGTAATGGAGGCCGTGGTCAAGGGTCCCCGCAACGTAGTGGATGATCCTCTTCACAGCCTGCTGATGCTCCGTCGTCGGTCGTTACATGAACCGACTAACGTAGCCGACGGAGAATGCCAAGTCCGGTCGTGTGTGGGCGAGGTAGCGAAGGCTCCCCACAAGACGCCGGTACTGCGTAGCATCCACCTCCTCCGTCGTGCTGTCGCGGCTCAGCTTCAGCCTCTCCTCCATCGGAGTGAGAGCTGGGTTGCAGTCGGTGAGCCCAGCTAGCTCAACGACGCGCTTGGCGTAGGCGGTCTGTCGAAGCGTGATCCCAGAATCATCCTGGTGCACCTCGATCCCTAAGTAGAAGGAGAGGGGCCCCAGGTCACTCATCTGGAAGGTGGCCTTCATCTCTTCCTTGAATGCCGCCACCTCCGCATCCTTGGTGCCGGTGATCACCAAGTCGTCGACGTAGACACCCACCAGCAGGGCATTTTCTCCACTGCCCCGCCGGTAGATGGCCGCCTCGTGCGGACTTTGCTCGAAGCCCATCCCTTTCAGCGTGGAGTCCAACTTGGCGTTCCACGCCCTCGGTGCCTGTCGCAAGCCATAGAGGGCCTTGCGCAGGCGGAGCACCTTGCCCTCCTTGCCGGAGATCGCAAATCCCGGCGGCTGATGCACGTAGACCTCCTCCTTCAAGTCGCCGTTAAGAAATGCCGACTTGACATCCATGTGATGAACACGCCAGCCTTCCTGGGCAGCTAGCGCAAGGAGGAGTCGCACGGACTCCATCCGTACGACGGGTGCGAAGGCGTCATCGAAGTCGACCCCCTCCTGCTGCACGAAGCCTCGTGCCACCAAGCGAGCCTTGTGCTTGACGATGGCGCCGGCTTCATCCCGCTTCAGCTTGAACACCCACTTAAGGGTGATCGCGCAGTGACCGGCAGGAAGATCCGCCAGCTCCCACGTCCGGTTCTGCTCGACGGCGTCCATCTCCTGCTTCATCGCGACACGCCACGCCGCGTCTCCCTCCGCCTCAGCGAAGGAGCGGGGCTCGCCGTCGTCGCACGCCAAGTGCAGCTCCACCTCGAAGTCGTGCTGCGCTAGTCCAGGGACGGGCAGCTCGCCGAGAATGTTGTCCATGGTACGATAGCGCAGAGGCTCGTCGTCGTGGTAGGCGTCGACGCGGTCCTCGTCGTGAGACAGCGGAGTAGCGAACTCCACCATGCGCTGCTCGTCGTGGACCGGAGCTGTTGGGGCCGATCCCGGTGGTGTGGCCGCCGGTGCAGGAGAGTGGTGAGCCGGTGCGGGAGAGCGTGGAGTGGTCGGTGGTGGAGCACTCGCCGGAGCTGGTGGCGAGCAAGGTGTCGAGGTGGACGAGCTCGGTGAAGACGAGCTGCTAGCTCCCCCGGCTCTCTCGAAGTGGACGTAGTCGACAACAAAGTCCCTGAGAGTCGAAGTCGAACCGTCGTCCACCGCCTTGTCCCACGTCCAGCCTCGCCCTTCGTCGAACACAACGTCACGCGAGATGCGGACGCGCTGTGTGTCAGGGTCGAGGATGCGGTAGGCCTTCGAGCCCTCCGCGTAGCCGATGAACACTCCCGGAGTGCTCATGTCGTCGAGCTTACCGATGTGGCCAAGCTCCTTGGCGAACGCGAGGGAGCCGAAGACCCACAAGTGGGAGACCGCCGGCTTGCGCCCATGCCAGGCCTCGTACGGCGTCTTGCCGTCGAGCGCCTTGGTAGGTGAGCGGTTGAGGATGTAGACGGCCGTCACCACCGCCTCTCCCCAGAAGACAGCCGGCATCCCCCTCTGCTTGAGGAGGGCCCGAGCCATCCCCACAACCGTCTGGTTGCGCCGCTCGACGACGCCGTTCTGCTGCGGGCTGTACGGCGCGGAGTAGTGGCGCTGAATGCCCTCATCAGCGCAGTACGACGCGAATTCAGCCGCCGTGAATTCGCCGCCGTTGTCTGTGCGCAGCACGCGTAGCTTGCAGCCGCACTCCGCCTCCGCAGCAGCCTGCGTGCACCTGATGGCGTCCGCAGCCTCTCCCTTGCTGCCGAGGACCATCACCCACATGTAGCGGGAGAGGTCGTCGACGAGCAGCAGGAAGTAGCGTCGTCCTCCCGGTGTGGCCGGTGTCACCGGGCCACACAAGTCCCCGTGCACGAGCTCGAGCCTCTCCTTGGCTCGGAACCTCGCCTGCTGGGGAAAGGGGAGTCGCCTCTGCTTCGTCAACACGCAGACGTCGCAGAGCTGCTCCACATGGTCAAGGCACGGCAGGCCTCGCACCATTTCCGTGGCACTGAGCCGCTTCAGGGCCTCGAAGTGAAGGTGCCCAAAGCGCTCGTGCCACTGCCACGCCTCGTCGTCCCGACGAACTGCGAGACAGAGGGGTTGTGCCACCTGCACGTGCAGAGTGTAGAGTCGATTTGCGCCTCTGGTTACCTTGGCAAGAAGGCGGCGTCGAAGATCCCAAATCCGTAGCACCCCGTGCTCGATCTCGACACGCGAGCCGTTCTCATCCAGCTGTCCCAAGTTGATGATGGAGTTCCGCAGATCGGGGATGTAGTAGACGCCGGTGAGCAGCCGATGCTCGCCAGTCTTGGCGACGAAGACGACAGAGCCGACGCCCTTTATCTCCACGGCGGAGGCGTCGCCGAACTTGACGGTGCCTCGAACGCCTGAGTCGAGCTCGGAGAAGAACTCCCGCCGCCCGGTCATGTGGTGGGTAGCGCCGGTGTCGAGGCACCACCCGTCGGTCTTGTCATTGCCGGAACTGTCGCCGAGGAGGGCGTGTGCTTTTGGCTCGTCAAGGTGGAGGAGAGCCACTGCGGCCGGTGCCGCTGGAGGTAGTTCGATGCTCGCATGAGCAATGAACAGGACCGGCTGCTCCTCCTCCTCCGCTTGCGCGACGTGGGCCTGGCCGCGTCGTGGCTGTCGACACTCCTTGGCCCAATGACCAAGCTTGCCGCAGTTGTGGCAAGAGTCGTCTCGTGCCGGCTTTTGCTTGCCAGCATCGCCGCCCTGGGCGCCTCCTCGTGCCCCTGCCTGGGCGTCTTTGCGCGGCTTGCCGCGCTTGCCATGCTTGCGACCGCCTGCCGCGGAAGAAGGCTCCCCCTTCTTCCTGTCACCTTGGCCGGCAGCCCACTGCTCCCGAGTGAGGAGGAGCTTCCCGCCAATGGTGACAGGTCCCGAGAGGCGCAGTGGCTCATCGATGTCGACGACCTTGAGGCGACCCAGCGCCTCCTCGATGGTCATCGTGGAGAGATCCAGCAGAGACCCGATCGAGCAGGCCATCTGCTTGTACTTCTCGGGGACGCAGCGGAAGAGCTTCGCCACAGCTCTCTCTTCGCCGTAGGTATCGTCACCGAACTGCACCAACTTCTGCAACAGAGTGTTGAGACGGAGAGCAAAGTCATCAACATCCTCACCTGGCTTGAAGGCCAGGTGCTCCCACTCCGTGCGTAGTGCCTGCAGTGTAGACTTGCGGGCGCGGTCGCTGCCGATGCGTGCTGCAGCGATGGTGTCCCAAGCCTCTTTGGCAGTCCGCTTGTTGGTAAGCGAGAACTGCATCTCGGGCGGGACTGCAGCGATGAGAGCATCCAGCGCCCGTCGATCCTGGTCGTAGTCGACGTCGCCGTACCGGACTGCATCCCACATATGCCGCACCTGGAGCCTTACCCTCATCACCGCAGCCCACTCAACGTAGTTGGTTTTGGTGAGGGTAGGCCACCCGCCGCCGGGGCCGACGTCCCTGACGACAGCCTGGTACTCGTGGTGACCACGGTACCGAACCGGGGAGAGAGATCCGCGTTGCCTGTGAGGGCCGCGCTCTCCGTCGACCCGTACGCCGCCGCCATGCGTGCCTCCTCCAGGAGCGCCACCGCCGTGTGCGCCTCCTTCAGGAGCGCCGCCGGCGCGTCCGGGCCTGTCTGGGCTGCCGCCGCGCTCGTGGGCGTGCGCGGCTGCCCATTGCGCCGTTCGCCCTTGCGCTGCCTCCCTCTCCAGTAGCTGAGGGTCCGCGTCGGCGCTGTCATCAACAGAGCCGGAGCTGCTGTTGCTGCCGCGCAGAGCCTTGACCTCTGCTGCTGCCGCACGCGCTGCATCTGCCGCCGCCGCTGCTTCCACCTCCGCCCTGGCTGCTGCCAGCTCCGCCGCTGCCAGCCTTGACGCCCTTTCCGCCGCCGCAGCGGTCTCTGCCGCCGCTCGCTCGCGCTGCTCTGCCACGACGAGCTCGGCCATCTGCTGACGCCGCATGCTCGAGGCGACCGAGCGCTGAGACTGCCCTGCGGACATGGCGCGCTACTGGGGGGCTGTTGCGTAGAGAGAGGGCTACTTCTGGCGAGCTGCTGCCCGTCTCCGGAGAGGAGTGAGCGGGGACAGCCGGAGCTGCTGCTGCCGCCGGCTGGGGCTGCTGCGAGGCCGGAGAAGGAGATGAGCAGGAGATGCTCAGGCTACAGGATATTAAGGCTCTGATACCACTTGTTACTCGCTGGAGTCTTGCTGTTGGTGATAGCAAGATCCTTACTCTCATGGAGAGGATGACACTAGGAGATGGGGCAAGTTTTCTTGTTTATTGCTCACACAATGCCATGCCAACCTGAGGGGTTGGGGGTACAAATTTATAGGCTGAGAACCAGCCAAGCATATGCTAAGATGCTATCCTAGATGCTGTCCTAAAGCGGTCAATATGCTGTCCTAAAGCAGATGCTGTCCTAAAGCAAAAGCAGATGCTGTCCTAAAAACAGATGCTGTCCTAAAAGCAGATGCTGTCCTAAAGCAAAAGCAGATGCTGTCCTAAAAGCAGATGCTGTCCTAAAAGCAGATGCTGTCCTAAAGCAGTCAAAAAGCAAAAACTACCACAGCCCCACAAAGACCACAGTACAGGGACTTATTCATCAAATAGTGATGTTTCACCTTATATTAAGCCAGGAGAGTTTTAATACCAATTTAATTTTTACAGGTTCACTAATTTTTGTATTCTTTCTTAGATAATTTTTTCGTGGGAACATTTCAATATCTGTATGCATTCCAATTATAGTTAGCTGGTATATATAGATTATCACTACTTACTGGGCCATTCGTGTTTTCTGTTTCCCTCAGCTCCTGCAGAGTTGTCCAATTTGCTACAGGTTTACTAACTCATGTATTCTGTCATGGATTTTGTAAGTGGATGAATAGCTAGTTTTTTGGTACTTTGAAACATTTGTCTCATTTGTTTCTCTCAGGCTCGGAAGAGTTTTAACACCAAATTTCCTATGGTTTCACTAATTTGTGATTGTATTGTATCTTACATGATATTTTCAGTTCTTTTTTTAATGTTGTGTCATGTGGTTTGCTTAACATGGATAGCTATCCTATTGGGTAAACATCGGAATATTACATCCAACAACTCATGGATGTAATACAAGTTGGTACAAGGTTACCTGCGAAATTTCAAGAACTAAGTCGAATGTATGTGGTACATAAAACAAGACATAGTATTGAGGAATATAGCACTATATAAAATTTTGGGATTACTTTGAATGTTAGTGTTTGTGAATTTTACCAAGCTTCATGTTGATCAATATGTACATTTATATTTCGACCCGACGTGATACTATCGACGCATGCAGTAAGAAATATTTTAACATGAACAACAAAGACATACAACACTACTAGATTCCGACCCTTTAGCCACGAAACGCATCGCAACGACACTAAATTAGTTGCAATAGGTATGTACTATTGCAACATTTTGCCAAAATCGTGGAGATATGTGCATAGTATTGCCTCTAAAATATTGCGTTGCGATAGTCATTGAATTCGTTGTAATAAGGTGGCTTTATCGCCACCATTTAGAAAATGGTTGCGAGTAGTATGACTTTATTGCCACGGTTGTCTTGCGTTGTGATAATATTGATTTTCGTTGCAATAGTTAGGAGGTATTGCCACCTTATAGAATTTCGTTGCGAGTGGGTGACAATATTGCCACAATTTTATTGCGTTGTCATAGTCATCAATTGCGTTGCAAAAGGTTCCTATACAATGCGTATGAAATGAGTTTGTATTGCCACGAAATAAATTTGTTGCTATATATGATGATTGTTCGTGGCAATAATCTGTTATTGCAACGCTTTGTTTTCGTGGGCCTAACTACTCAACGTAAGGGCCGAATTGGTGTGGAGGAATTATATTATCTATAGTTATTAATTGCTAGAGGAGATAAAAAAATTGAAAAGTGACAACTAAAACGCAGTTGAGGAGGTCCCACTTGACAAAACAGGAGAGGATAAAACTTAGAATAGAAAAAATAAAAACAAAAACCATGGAAACTTCACGACTTCCAATTTCTAATTACGTGCTAAGTAACTGGATCCAAATAAATGCAAATAACTCAAAAAGTCCAAATAAATCGAAATAACTCATTTTATCTTTATTATGAATTAATGGGTGATTTTAGATTGGTTGGGCACGGAACGTTTTACAGAATCAAAGGGCTGAAACAAATTGATAAATGGCTAAGGGAAACCCGCCGAGACGGATGTCAAGGAAGGTTTGTAATGAAGGAATACTCACGGGAAGATTTTCGCTGAGAAGTTGGAGATGGCTAGGCAGAATATGAGGGCTCGTTATTATTTTTTTTATTACTAACCTCTTTTATTATTTTTGTATTTATCAAGGAAGCTTCATGAATCTGGTTAGACCTATGAGTCGGTGTACAAGTCTAGCTAGGTATCATTTTGTAGAGCATTAATACTCCCGGCATATGCGATATATAAGCGATGTATACAACTTTTAGCCTCCCGAGTTAATCTTATAGGCTAGGGATATAGCACTTTGTGTCACTACATTTTATGTACCTTTAGTTAATACTAGTCATAATTAGAATCCATTGATTCGGGTCCTAGCTTGCTATGCTCAACAACCTTAAGTTAAGATTTAATTAATGGCACATTATTATTTTGTCTACACTTTAGTTATTATTAGGGTTATTTTATTTTAATTTAAATTTATTTATCTGGGCAAGACTTGTTTTACATAGTTATATTTCGATATTTGCTAATTAGCAGAATCTACCATTAGGATTTATTTAATGGCAGCATTTTGAATATTGAGCATATATCTTAATTTTAATTAATGGCAATCTCCATTTGGTCATTTACCCTAAGTTGTTTTCCTTTATCAATGTCCTTAATTAAAATTTTAGTCTTTTAGTTTATTGCTCAAACCATATTAATTAATCATATATGAACTAATCCAAATTTAAATCTTACATAACCTCTTTTATATCCTAATTAAATTTGGTTAGCTTCTCTAAATTATTCCCTAATTTTTCATGATTTTTATTAATTAAAAAGGGCTACAAAAGATAGAGCAAAAATATGGGGAAAAAGGTGCTGCCGGCCGGATTTGAACCCAGGACGTCTCGCGCTGCAAATTCTAAACTCGAGTGCTGAGAACCAAATGGGCCGAAGCCTGGGCTGACTGAGGCTGGGCGTAAAATTTACTTATGCTGGTAACTCAGGGGGGCAGAACAGAGGCGGCGGCTCGGGCGGCAATGGCTGACGGTGGCGCCGGCGAGGAGCGGCCGGGGAGGCGCCGGAGACCGCTAAAATGGAACCTTCCCGAGGCGGGGATGCCACTGGGGGTGGTGGCTCCGGTCGGGGGGGGGCTCGGTGGCAAGCCTACGGCGGTGGAGGGCGGACGGCGGCGAGGTGAAAAGGGGGCGACGGCGCCGGAGGGGGAGGGGGAAGAGGAGGTGGTTCGGGTGGGCGTGAACTGGAGAGGGGCACGGAGAACTCACAGGAAACAGCGGCGGGGACGGAGAGGGGCCGGGGTTGGCCGGCGGCGTGGGGCAGCGTCGACTCGGGGAGGAGCTTCGGCGCCGACGAGCTGGGGGAAGAGGGAGGTGCCGGCGACGGGCGGAGGAGGTTTGTGGCGGCGGGGAGATGCTTCTGGCGAACGGAATCGGGGAGGCGTCGCCCGAGGCGGGAGTGGCGCTGGTGGAGGCGGTTTTCGGCCGGCGATGGGGAAGATGGCGTGCGGCGAGCTACGGTGCGCGAAAAATCAATTAGATTGGAGGGACTGTTGGCGGGAGGTGGAGACACGTAAAGATGCACTCAATTTTGGGAGTGACCGCCGTGGTGGCCGGAATGCCGCGTAGGCGTCGGCGGCCATTTGTGGAGCTCGACCGAACTCAACAAAAAGGAGAGAAGAGGGGAAGTTTTTGGGGAAACTAGGCAAGGCTGGCTATTTATAGCCGGCGGTGGGCGTGGTGGAGATGCTGTAGCCGGCGACCTGGTTACAGTGCTCGGGATGGGGCGGCGTCATGGGAGCGAGGTGACGGGAGCAGGCGCAGCGGAGTGGCGTGAGGGGATGGGGGCGGTTGGCTGACACCATGCCGACGCGGGAGCACAGGCGAGGACGTGCGTTGACGCGGGGCTGGACGGACGGGTGACGAGAGCTCAGGCGTGGGAGCAGTGAGCTCAACCGGGAGTCAGAGAAGAAAAGAAAGAAGAAATCGAGTGGAGGAGGAAGGAGCCGGGTAAAAAAAAGAAAGGAGGGGGAAGGAAAGGAGGCTGGAAGCTGGGCCCGTGCGCGGATAAAGGGAACCGGGTGGGAGGAAAGAAAAGAGAGGGGAGAGAAAGAAACAGTGAGTGGGGCCCACAAGTAAGTGAGAGGAGAATAAGAATAATTTCGAAATTTTGGATTTTCATTTTACTTCTTTTTTTATTTACATTTAAGATATACTAATTTGGAGTTTTGCAAGATATTCGAATTTTTTATTTCTCAGTTTAATTATTTACACGCGAGCTTTATCTTTATTTCCTTTATTTAATACCTAGATTTTTAATTTTTGTATAGACCCTTGGGTTTTCCATCTCTTGTATTTAACATCAATATTGCTTTTACTTTGGGTATTACTTCTCAGAATATTAACTTATATTTCTCAAAACTCAAAAGATTTCAAATGAATATTCAAAAGCAATTTGGAATACCAGCAAATGCTAGAAAAAGTTTTAAAACTTTCATAGTTCTGATTACCTGAAATTTAGGATGTTACAGGTATCGTGTTTCCCTCATGTGCTAAGTGGATAGTATGTACTAAGGGTTAGGTATAGCTGGCTAACCCATCTATTTAAAGGATTGTGATGGATACTTGTCGAAAACCATATAACCTACCTCTTGTGCTATCTTGTTTAGGGTTAGAGTTTAAGAGTTGAGTAGTTGGTGTGCTCTTTGTCCTCCAAGTTGGAGTGGCTATAAAACTTTTCTCCTCAAGCAGCAATAGAATCAATCTTTGATCTTCTCCATGGTTATCTCTTGTCTTGATTGATTTCCTCTTGATTTGATTGATTTTTTCTCTCCTCTCATCTTTTCTTAATCTTGTTGTGCCAAGGACGTATAAAAGATGGAGATAATTTCTGGGAATCATTCTTAACCCATCTAGATACTTTGGTAGCAAGTTCATCAAGATACTTTATTTTTGCACTTTTTGATTGTCTAAGTAGTTTCTTAATCTGAGGGTTTTTGGAGTGATTTCTTTAGTGTTCTTGCTTGCTGTGACATGTGAGAACATATCCAAAGACATCTTGGCTATTCTCTATCCATGAGTAAGTCTTGATCATCAATTTTAGTTTTGCACGTTTTGGGTGCAACCTTGGTTAAATCTCAAAAAGGTCTGAACTTTGACATAGGTTTTTGTGATTTATGGATGAAATATGTTCCTAAGACCTTGAAGGTGTGTACAAAGTTTTATACCTTTTGGATCATCGAATGAAAAGTTATGTGGATTTTAAGTTTTGCAACAACGTTGAAATTACTATAGCATTGCCTAATTTACTGTTCATGACGGTCAAACCACCCGAGGAGAGTTAGACTGCTCGGAGAGAGCTCAGACTGCTCTCTAGTTGGAGGTTAGACCTCTAGGCTTTAGTTTTTCTCTAAGGATAATTTCTTAGTCAATTTAACTTGAGATTTTGGCTATGGATTCAGTTCTTAGTAGCTCTATAGCTATTGGAGAATAGGGTCAAGAATACTTACGGAAAATTTTAGTTGGCACCCCTCTATTGCCTTTTAGTACTACAAGTGGTAATAGGGCTCGCTTAGCTTTTCTCATAGATCTTAACCAGTCTTAGAAGCCATGACAACAGACCAGTATTCAACAAAACAGTGGTGTTGCTGTGAAGGGCGATGACAGCACCGGCAACATGGACTGGTATGGCGTGATTACAAAAATTATCACGCTAGATTTTGCCAACCAAAAAGAAGTCGTACTTTTTCAATGTGACTGGTACGATGTTGATGCTTCTGTTATAGATAAGGCGGTTCCTGTACCTGAACCCAATGATGAGGACTTAGACGATGATGATGAAGATGATGACACCTACATAGATGATGGAATTGTCGCACCTGTGAATTCTGTAGGACATGGAGATGATGATTTTTTTGTTTAAATTGGGAACCTTGTGCTTGTGTAATATTGTATTTTGTCTCTAATTATTGTTTTGCTGCAACACTCTAATTATTATTGTAATAAACGTTTCAGCTATGAATCACTAGGCTGCAACACCGTTTATTTATAATAGTAAAGATATATATATATATATATTTATTTTTATTTTTATTATATTTGTAAAACACATAAAAAATTTCCCTCCCTAATAACTTCCCCACAATACGCACATCCCGCCCAAATTCCCCGGCCCCCGTCCAAAACCATCGCGGGATATACACCCTAAATCTCCGCCGCCTCATCCCCCACCTCCCCCGCCGCCGCCTCGTCCCCCATCTCCCCCGGCCTCCCCGCCTCCCCGTCTCCCTCCGCCTCCCTCTGCCTCCCCGGCTCGCCCTCCCGGCCTCCCCCCCTCCGCCCGGCGCCCTCTCCCACGGGACCCCCTCCCACGCCGCCCCGCCGCCTCATCCCCCACCTCCCCCGCCGCCGCCTCGTCCCCCATCTCCCCCGGCCTTCCCGCCTCCCCGTCTCCCTCCGCCTCCCCGGCTCGTCCTCCCGGCCTCCCCCACTCCGCCCGGCGCCCTCTCCCACGGGACCCCCTCCCACGCCGCCCCGCCGCCTCATCCCCCACCTCCCCCGCCGCCGCCTCGTCCCCCACCTCCCCCGGCCTCCCCGCCTCCCCGTCTCCCTCCGCCTCCCTCCGCCTCCCCGGCTCGCCCTCCCGGCCTCCCCCACTCTGCCCGGCGCCCCCTCCGCCTCCGTTCGGTTCGGAGAAGACCTAGGTCGACAAGACCATGGCGATGACTCCATCGACGACGCCGATCACTGGTTCGGCCGCCGCTAACGCCACCAACGGGGATTTCGCCATCACGAGGGCCGACCGACGGGTTCCACCTCAAACTTCTGGCGCTGAAGAAGACGGCACGGATGATGCTTCCCTCCCCAGGTAACAAACCATGTTCATTGGTTTCGATCGGTTAGTTTTTTGCAACTAGTCGGCGGCGAAACTCTCCAAGAGCCCAAATTGGATACAAGTTGCGGTAATTGCCGTAATTGAAGTAGAAGGAGCAGTTGAAGCATCCAACGTGTTCCTGTCATCTTGAGTGCTGTTGTGAACATCTTGTTGTAGCATGATTTGATCAGTTAGAGCCTCCTCTATCCTTGGTGTCTTGCACTTCCTACTTAGCCAAAACTAATGCTTCAATACACAACAAAAGAGCTACTAAATTTCAAGCAAAAAGCAAATGTTGCTTCCAATTAAACAGGGTGACCAAGAAACTAAAAGATAGAATTGAAGAGATATATACTTCTCTGAAATTTGTTGATGCTTTTTCTTCAATCATTTACTTTTTGCAGCTTTAGCATTGGGCTGGTTTCTATTGCGTCCATAATCACCATTATGAGAACGGGTGTAGTATCCTGACAAGTGTATCGAGCTCTGCCCAAGGACTGAGAAGACAACATTCTCATCCTCAAGCTCCAGCTCTAGGTGGCACATGGGAGCACTTGCAGGATTCAAAGCGCAGAGCCTCACGGACCTGTTGTCCCCAGAATTGCCCTCCAGCATGCTCCAACCAAAATGATCGTAATTGCCTAGTGTAGCCTGAAAAATATAAACCATCAAGAGTAGATCATACTTTATAATTGTAGAGGGTTGTTTAAATGGGTTTCCATCGTAGAGGTCTCCATCCGATAGTGAGCTCTCTGTATCTTTTACCTTAACTGCCTGGATTTCATTAATTTTGTGTAGCAAATCTAAGTGCTTTTGGATTGCAAGTTCCATTGCATCAACAAAAACTGTTCTCAAGGTTGCCTGGCACTCATCTACTGTAAGTTCCGACTGAGGAGGGTAACGCTCTTGTGGGTAGAGTTTCATTTGTAACTTATACAGGGTTGAAACATGCCCATTATTGTTGTGAAAACGAACTGTGCATACTTCAATTCTCTCCACAATATCAGCCACACGAACCCTCCTTAATTTTGCAGCCACTCGTTTTAGCAAATAAGTTTTCTGCCTTTTGAGTATTAAAACGTAGACTACTTGTTTCTACCTATTAGCAGCCTATTTCTTAGATCAAATTTACACCCACTTTGCACATGATCTCCTACTCATTCTTTAGAACTCCGACTTGGTACCAAAACAGGTTCTTCACTTGCAGCATGTGGTATTACTCTCCAATTAAAATTCTGCTTATTCTCAAGCTACACCTGTCTGGCAAATAATTTATATGGCTGCTGTGTTGGCATTCTTCACATATATAGCTGCAGAATATCCTCTGATTGTTGGACTACTTGGTTGTAGTTGTTACTATCTGGCAATGGTCGTAGTAATATGTGTTAATTTTAAAGGGAATATATGTAGTGCAAACTCAATGGTAGGCACAATCTTGCAATTCGTTTTGTTTTTTAGTGCTAAATCAACACCAAAAATTCTAGAAAGAAATTCAGGAAATAGTCTATGGAGTGTTGTGGCACCTGTAAAATTTCATGCTGAAACTCTTTTTTAAAAAAGAGAAATAATAAAAAAGAGATTTGAATTTAAACAGTAACTTTTGCCTTCTATTTCCTTTTAATTTGTAGTTTGTCAGGAGATTTCTATTTTTTCGCGTATCCTAACACGTATTCAATTTGAGCTTGAAATTTGGTATGAAGGTAGAATGAGTTGAGAACTATCTTTGTAATTTATTTTGGATTTTTATATTGTTTTCGTTATCAAACCAACATACTTTGCTTGGTTGCACCTACATTTGAGTTCCCACAATCCCACTAGGTATGCTCCAATTTTAGAATTTCAACCTACATGTATATAACTGGGAAGTTGTATGACAAGTTTATTTTTTGCTGGTTAAAATGTTAAATTTTGTAATATTCGAAAAAAGGGTAAACTAAAGAACTCTTATGCGTAAAAGCCCCTGAAAGCAGCAAGCACCGTATAATGTGTCATTATCTTACTGGCAAATGATGTTTCATTTCTAACTTCAGTGTATTTTGAATCAGTACCTTAAGGAAGCTGGTTGGGCTGAGGGTGGTTGACTTATTGGTTGCACCCAGCCAAGACGATTGGCTGTGCAGGTATCAGGTGTCTTTAATCTTCATTCAGATATTATATGATGCCCACAATTATGCTCCATTCACATATTCCTTATTGGAGATTTCTGCATCTGTATTATAATCGGAAGACTTAGTCCAATACTTCAAATAAACATGCCTGCTGAGTGGAAAATTTCTAAGTAAGAATCAGGTAGCGCCGGTCCTAGATGGTACTTTGCTAGCATGTCCTGCAATTATTCATCAAGCATAATACTAATAAAATATATATTTCAAGTCATGGTAGGTGCTTGCATGCTTGGATAAATATTTCAGTGCTGAAAGTCTGAAACCTTTACCATCATGGTTACTTTACCTCAAACATGTATATACTAAATAGTATTTCAACATTGGGCTATATCCAGGCAAAATGATGTTCATTGAAGAACTACTCTATGTAGAATGCAGCATTGGAAAGCATTCTGCTGAAAACTTATTATTTATTTTCCTAGTGATTTCTCACATCCTATCATAGAGCCGTTAGCGACTCGGTGGATAAAATTGTATCCTTACTGAGTAAAGGATGGTAGCTAGGTGTAAATTTTACTGCTCTCACAAACTGCTTTATTGCCTTAATGTTCCTGTTCAAAGGTCTTTTCTGTTCTTAGAGTACATTTGCATATGCTTCTCCTTTTTTTCTCTTCTGATCATTTCCTTTTGAGTAATCTGAGTTATTTGAACAGGCAGTTGCATCAAGAGTAGCTGAAGAAGTAGGTGTGAAACTTGGCGAGGAAGTTGGTTATGCAATCTGATTTGAAGATCAAACAAATCCGGTATGATCAAGTTTTCCTCTTTGCACAGTTTTTCCCCCTCAATTCTGCAATACAAAACATGGTAGTATGTCTACAGTTTTCCTTTGTTGCTTTATTATGTCATTAATATGAAATAAACATAATACAAATTTGGGTATCAAAGTGGAACATATCGGTTTTCTTGCCCTTTCTCTTCTTATGCCCTACCTCTTTTGACAGGGAATGACCATGATCAAAGTTCTCACAGATGGGGTACTGATTAGAGAAATGATGGAAGATCCTCTTTTGACCAAATATAGATACCAACTTATTTCCGTCAATATTGCTATGACTGTAAGCCGGAAGTCCAAATTGTTACCTGCCTCTTTGTGATGATTACTCAACCATGTTTGATCCAATTGTATAAGTGGCCCTCTTTATCCTGATTATACTGTGGCTGATATTCATAAATCATACTGGATAAAAACTCCTTTTCTAGTTGAAGAAAATGCATTGTAAATTATCTAATTTGTCTTCTTGGAAGATTCCATACTAGTTTCTTTTATTCAGACACCAAGCCACATTTTTCTGTTTTGTTAGTGTAATTATGATAGATGAAGCTCATGAAAGATCCATTTCAACCGACATGTTGCTGGGACTCTTGAAAAAGGTTTGCATCTTTTGAATAAGCAAGTTTGATTTCTCTTCTTGTCATCTGTGAATAATATTTTGTTTGCCACCATGCATGTATCTTTACATGAATAAACCAGATTCAACGGCGTCGGCCCCAGTTGGTCTAATCATTTCCTCTGCAACAATTGAAGCAAGATCAATGTCAACCTTTTTCAACATTAGGTTATTCCCTATCTAGTAAGAACTAGTTTCATATCCTTTCATCTTTGCACTTCGTTGCTTTTTGTTTATAACGCTAAGGTACAACAAGTGCATTGCGGCCAGCAGGAAATCCTCTAGAAAGCAATTTAGTCATATAGATGGTCTGCATGAAGAAGTACAATTGCCTAGAAATATAGTGAGACTTGTAAGATAGCTTCCTCAATAACTGCCGTGGTACTAAATTATTTCCAATTCTAGGTAACCTTGTCACATGACGTAAATCTGAGAATACTGACACCAAGAAATCTCATGTAGGTGCCACCCTTCACAGGTAGTTTCTTTTAAAGAACAAGTTAAAAGCCTTGCTACAGTAAATGCACAAATAGTTCTGTCTGTCAACCTCATCAGGATGCAATTTGTAACTCTGATACATGAACTGGTGTCTGTTGCTTAAACATGATATGCACTGGACACTGGTGTATGCACTCTAATTTGCGCGGCAGGCCTGATCTTTGAATTTTCTTTCATCTTTTTTTTCTTTCACGTACAGGCGGAAGAATTCCTTGCTTGAGTCTGCTGATCATTTGCCCAACCCAGAACCTGCTATACTTTCTGTTGAAGTATGTTTTCATTTTGAGGAGAAATACACATGGAGAAGGCCTCTCCTTATTGAAGAAAGTATAATTTGATTCTACAGGGTAAAGGGTACACTGTAGAAATTCATTATGTTGAAGAACCTGTCTCAGACTACTTGCAAGCTGCTGTGAATACTGTTCTTCTTATTCATGAAAAGGTTAGTCGTTTTTGGCTGTCTAACAAACAACAGATGTCATGTCAGTTATTATGCTTGTTAGGATACTTTTGACCATTTGGTACTTTGGCTTCCTTTATATCCTAGATTATATTTGATTTGTCTGGTTCATTGATTCTTGTAATGTGTCAACAATTATTATTTACTATATTGGTCTATACATTCAATTAGTTCCGTTGTATCTCTAAACTTGCACTATGATGTACTTAAGTATGTGCTGCTGGACAATACTCATATTAAGGTCCTTCTTTATTGTTCATGTTCTATCAGGATGAAACAATTTGATCAGAGCAAACAGAGTCGTGGCGTCATCGAGTTAGAAAATTCAACATAGCATAGAAGCAAGGACAAATGGAATGGAAGTGATAGTACTTTTGTTATTAGTTACAAACTTTGTAGTTTAAGTTTGGAGATTGATATGTAATTCCTACATGAGTGGTGGCACTTTTAAATTATTATGTGTTGGATTAATATATGTGTTTTTGATACAGCCGTGTTCTTAATTTGATTATTAATTTGCAACAACAAATTATAATAAAATATCATATGCTCAATATGCTACCGCAAATTTTACCGTTGCGATAAACCTGTATGCAAAATTGGTATTTCGTTGTGATAGGCTGTTGAAACGCCGCTACTATGTTGCGATTCCACTATATGCCATGAACAATGTTCGTTGCTATAGGATCTATTTACCACAAAACATATTTAGTCGCAATAACTTTATGGCAATGAAACGCCTTCCGTGGCAATAAACCATATTGCAACGAAACGTCTCCCGTGGCAATTAAACCTGCTGCAACGAAACGCCTCCCGTGGTAATATATCTTGTTGCAACGAAATGCTCTCCGTGGCAATAGGGTCTATTGCCACGAACTATTGGCGTGGCAATAGAACCTATTACCACACAATATTTTCGTGGCAAATGATACTATTGCCACGCCCAAACTTCGTGGCAAAAGAAGCTATTGCCACGGAGTCCGCCGTGGCAATAGCCTATATTGCCACGACATCATTCGTTGCAACAACAAACAATTGCCACAACACATTGCATGGCAATAACCATAGGTATTGCAACGAAATCACAATCCGTTGCACAATCTTTTAAGCACGCAAGTACTTGCCACGCTTGCCAACGGAAGTGATGTGTTGCAATAGGTACATATTGCATCTATTTTGGCCCTATTGCAACGATTTCGCTCCGTTGTCCTAGACCTGAAAACTAGTAGTGCAAAAATACGACATAATCTAGATTGGCCATATAAAAATGACGCCGTTTAATTTGTCGTGAAAACTACTTTTTAAAATTGTAAGACTACAATTTCTTGATAATGTTGTCCAAAACACCATCGACCTGTAAACAAATCTCCATACATAGCATTAAAAGGAATTTGTATGAAGTATTGAAATATAGTGGAACTTAACGTATAGAAAGAGATAAACAGCATCGATTTCATGCACTTAATATTCTACTTGCAGAGTTCATTGGAGTGTAGAATGCATGAATCTTAAGTTCAAAGGTCATCGCAATGCTACTCTGTTGGACTACTTTTAGCTCGAGAATACCGCGTGCCAATACAAGTTCTCCGGTCCCTCCAGTAATGCTGTACTCGGCGTCTCGCCCCATCACCTGAAGTGTAGAGCCATTGAACTTACTAGCCACATAAGCGCGGCGCACGCCGCGCTAGCTATCGTGTGGACCAAATTAAAAGAGGCGAAAATTCGCAGGGAGTTTCATTAAAAAAAATCGAGGACACATGCGTAATCTCGGAAAAATTAAAGGGTTTTTTTGAAAAAAATCGAGGACCTGTAAGGACTTGTACGTAAGTAAATAAGGACCTATACATAATTTCGGAAACCCGCGGGGCGCAATCCAAAATTTTTTTTAAAAAACAAAACTTGCAGGGACCTTTCCGCGAGAAAAAGGACCTATACGTAATTTTCGAAAAATCGGAGGAAATTGCCTCTCCCGGCCGTACGCGAAACCGCCCGCCACGCGCCGGCCGGGGGCACGCGCGGGGGCGACGTGGATCGCTGCGCTTCCCGGAATCCCCCCGCTAACAATGCTGGGGAGTATTTGGTGCAAAAAAGGAAATTAATCTTGCATAACTAGAAAGTTTGGAATATAGCGTTTAACACACGAAGAGTTATATGTGTTGCCATTTTTTTTTGGCGAATTCAAGGAAGACGAATACGTACACACACCACCATACGTAAAAATGTATATTTATGAAGAATTTTTTAGAGATGTAATTGCATGCAATTGTTTTGTTAAGGGAAAAACTTACTACCTTGTATCCTCGAACACTATGTTCATGGACATGTACCAGCTACCGTTGGTTCGACTTGAATGGAATTGCTGTTGTATATGAGAGGGGCATTTTGGGAATTTCCCAATTGGATCAAAACACCGGTTGAATTCTAGGGCGGGGCCCACCCGTCGGTCACTGGCGCTATGAGATAAGGGGAGAGGAGACTCTGTCTCCTCCCCGATGCGCGCTATGCGCGGCGGCCGTTCGCCTCCCTCTTTGGATCTGGCGACTTTGGCGGCGAATGGAGGTAGTGGCGGGGAAGAAGCGGCGGTGGAGGCGCGGGCAGGCCCGGGTTCTCCGGAGCCGGCCGCTCGTGCCACCTCGCGGCTCACCTCGTCTCCCCTTCATATGCCGGCTCAGCTACACGGTTTTGGGAGATCGGTTTTGACTCCCGTTCGATCTTTGCTCTCTCGAGTTCTTCCTCCTCTCCTCTGCGGGCTGCGCTGAAGTTGGTGGCTTCAGCCATCTTCAATTGAAGCCGGTTCTTTGATTCCCTGTGTGAACCCTAATTTGGGTGTGGGGATTCAGTGAGCTTGCGGCTTTGCCCAAGAAGAGAAGAGGCGGCGCTGGTTCCTATTGTGATCGAGTACTCTTGGCCGGAGTGCTTTGTGATCTTGTGCGGCATATCTCTGAACCTCGACTTCGTTTCTTGGTTGCGGCTGAGAAGTGAAGAGCGGCATTGTATCTCCGTGAATCATCTACCTGCGCATGATAGTGGGTTGATAGATTTTCTGGGTGAGCGATTCATCGTGCCTTGCCGCACTGATTGGTTTTCTCCTGCTGGTTTTTGGCTCCTGGACAGTTTCGAATACTGTCTGTACTGTGAGTATATTCAGTTCTTTCTCATTTACAGCAGTATATCTTGATCTGCATTTTTACTCAAGTATTGAAGAACTGCTGTGAATGTTTGTGGGCTTCTTGTATTTGCTCTGTGATGAACTTGTAAGTCTGAAATTGATCTGGACTGGATTAGGACCTTGATCTCTAGAGTTTAGTTTTCTACTGTCCACCTGTATGCTGCTTTCGTCTGGATAGGTTTGTTCACATTCCAGTATATGCTTGCTGTGCAGTAGCTATTTTGTATTAAGGAGAGTACCTTCCTGTCATTACTTTCGGTTCTCTTATATATTTATTGCATGGTATCAGGCTGTTAGATGCTTTATAATCATTCTGGAACTGCCTGTTAATTGTTGATTACTGTTTGGACTGTGAACAATTTTATACCGAAAGTATTGCACTGCTGTTATCTATGTTTGATCGGCTGTGACAGTAGAAAACTTGATTGTGAGCTCAAATCCTGATTTTAGTTGTTAGATCATCTGTGATTAACTAGACATGTGCATGAGAAGGCCAAAATCTTTGATTTTGCGCAACTCTGTTCTGAGAGCAATCATGAAACAATTATTTTGTTCTGTGCTAGATTTAATTGTTTCATTGTTGATATTGATATTTTGTTGTTTATTTTCAGCAGTAATCATGTTATATTCTTTAGATATATCTATGATTATGAATGGCAAGTTAGAATTACATATTTATATGCAATTTATGTCATTCTTATTGTGCTGGAAATATGGTCATTTGATATGTTTGGCTGGAATTAAATATTCAAATATGCTTATACCGCAATATTTACAACAATCCAGAAAATCTATATTGAAAGAAATGGCTTCCTCATCTGATGTCGTGAAACCTGAAGTGTTTGACGGAGTCAATTTCAAGCGCTGGCAGGCAAAGGCAAAACTTTGGCTGACTGATCTTAAGCTCTTCTGGATCATCTCAAATCCACCGGCGTTTCCGCTGGAGATCCCTGAGACGATGAAATGGGAAGATGCTAATAATGCAGTCTTAGCCCGTTTGCTGGCCATCCTGTCTAATCGCTTGTTTGACGTCTATGTCAACTTCACTAATGCCAAACAACTTTGGGATGAGCTCGAGGAGAAATACTCCGAGGGAGATAATGGAAATGAGTCCTTTGTTACAGCCAATTACTTGAACTACAAGATGGTTGAGGGCCGGTCGGTGATGGAGCAGCTCCACGAGCTTCAACTCCATGTACGTGACTTATGTCAGTACGACTGCGCTCTGCCTGAGAAGTTTCAAGTCAATGTCATTTTGGCTAAGTTACCGCCTTCGTGGCGTGACTTTGTGACCGCTCGCAGACATATAAAGGAGCGCTTGACGCTCAATGAGCTGTCAGCTGCTATTAATGTCGAGGAGCGTGCTAGAGCCGGTGACGGCTCGGGAAAGGCTCAAGTTCAGGCTCATCAAGCTCAACTTAAGAATGGTGGAGGACCTGGGAAACCCAAGTTCAAGAGTCAGCCCCAAGTCAAGCTACAGCCTAAGAAAATGAAGAAGAAGAAGGAGGACATCGTCTGCTTCGTTTGCGGTGAGGCTGGCCATAAGGCCAATCATTGTCGCAATCGGAAGGGCAAGGGTCCATCTCCAGGTCAGCACAAGAGCCACAAGGCTGAGGTTCATGTCGCGCTGGCTAGCACCAGCTCAGAAGAGTACGTACCTATGGCCTTTATGGCAAGTCCATCTATTGATTGGTGGATTGATACAGGTGCTACTAGACATATATGTGCTGATAGATCTTGTTTCTCTTCATTTCAGGGTGAAGGTGGTGGATCCGTCCTAATGGGCAACGGAGCCGCCGCTACAGTACGTGGGATTGGACAGGTTTGCCTGAAGCTTACTTCGGGCAAAACACTCATCCTAAGAGACGTGCTGTACGTGCCTGCGATGACGCGCAACCTTCTTAGTGGGTCAATGTTATGTAGGCAAGGAATAAAGCTTGTGTTTGAATCAAATAAGGTCATTTTGACCAAGTTTGGTAATTTTGTGGGCAAAGGCTATGATAGCGGAGGCATGTTCCGCTTATCCATTCTTGATTTGAATAATGTAAACGTTTACAATGTTTCCCATTGCAATAAAGTTCATGATATTTGGCATTCACGGTTGTGTCATGTAAATTTTGAAGCCATTACGCGGTTAAGTAAGATGAGTTTAATTCCAAGCTATAATTATGAGAAGGGTTCAAAGTGCGAAGTGTGTGTGCAAGCTAAGCAGCCCCGAAAACCTTTTCATAGCGTTGAAGGGCGAAGTACTTCTCCACTTGAACTAATCCACTCTGATCTTTGTGAGATGAATGAAATATTAACTAAAGGTGGCAAACGATATTTCTTAACTCTCATAGATGATGCGACTAAGTATTGCTATATTTATCTACTTAAGTCGAAAGATGAAGCACTTGAATACTTTAAAATCTACAAAGCTGAAGTTGAAAATCAACTAGAAAAGAAAATCAAACGGTTAAGATCGGACCGAGGCGGTGAGTACGTCTCACATGAGTTCTCCCAATTCTGTGAAGAAAGTGGAATAATTCACGAAGTTACTCCACCTTACTACCCCAATCTAATGGAATAGCCGAAAGGAAGAACCGAACTCTTTGTGACTTGGTTAACGCCATGCTTCAGAGTACAGGTATGTCGGACTATTGGTGGGGTGAGGCAGTTCTCACAGCTAACTATGTCTTGAATAGGGTTCCACCTCGCAATCAGGAGGAAACACCCTATGAAGGATGGAAGGGGAGAAAACCCAACTTATCCTATTTTCGAACGTGGGGATGCCTTGCAAAAGTGCATGTGCCGTTGCCGAAGAAAAGGAAGCTTGGTCCTAAGACCGTTGATTGTGTCTTTCTAGGATATGCTATTAATAACACAGCTTATAGATTTCTAGTGGTCAAATCCGAGGTGAGTGACATCGCTACTAATATAGTGATGGAATCTCGTTTTTATTATAAAACCGTCTGTGATATTGGAATATCACAGATGGTTCAGCGGTAAGAACCGTCTGTGATACTCCTTTTTCCCGCCACAAATACCACAGACGACCTCCAAATTAAAACCGTCTGTAATAGTATACATCACAGACGGTTTCACAAAACCGTCTGTGATTTAGCGTCTACTATTAGGCTTTCTGTAGTAGTGGTACTGTCAAGAAAATATAGGCTGACGGTTTGAACCGTGAGCAAAATTGATTTCCTATAGCAGAAAATTTTGCATTCTAGTTAGAACATATTTTTTCAACCATAATGAATTAGCATTTACAAGATAAGTATTAATAACTTACAAGATAAGCATTAATAACTCACAACACCATCCTTGCATCAATCAAGAAACATAATTAAACAAATATATAAAAAGTTGGGTTTTCATAAACAATCCATAGATTAATTCATACACAAGCATCCAATTCATAAACTTCACCTCCAGTTTGGTTTATCCATCCAAAAGACATCTAAAGTCAAGTACCACATACAAAAGTCTATTTCCATTACATTCAAGTTCAGCTAGTCAAAAGAACTATAAAAAATCACTGAAAATCACATGGCAGCATGGTTGTTGTCGCCATCAATGTCGCCACTGCAGTTGTCCCTGTTGTTTACATCAATGTTACCATCGACAGCACCGTCATCCGGTTGCGAGCCCACATGAGAGGATCCAGTCCCCAAGCCCAGTCCCAATCCCTTGCTGCAAGGTGAAAACATTATGTCAACTTTAAGTTGAAGAAGCTGTAATGGCTTGTAATGTTGTTTGAATTATCACAATCTTATATTAAATACACATCCCACAATATCATGTCTTGTACAACATGCACGATTATATCAATATATATGGTAGCAGATTATATCAATATAACGGCAAATCCTTGATATGTTGGACCACCCATTCCATGCAGTCCTAGTAAAAACTGTGGTGCTGTTTCTGGCTACCAAACAGTGATCATGCTGACATATAACCAAAATGAGTGAGATGCTCAACACACCCTGCACCTCACATAAAGGGTTACAGGTAATTACAGGAATCGACAGAACCTAAGCACATATGAGTAAGACACTTACTTGCAATGCTCTTTTGCTTCTGTTTGTAGATGCTCGAAACATGAAATTTGTCATCTGATACAGTAGATGAGCAGAAGCATCATGTTTGTTCAATCTTTCAAGGCGGGATACTTTTTGTCTGTTATCAAAGGAGTGATATTCCATGTGCCATATGCATGGCCTGATATTTTTCCACCTGCAAGAGGATGACAAACATGATTGCTTTTAGAGCTCCAGAGTTTTTTTTTAAATGATACACAAATCAGATGAAGAAACTAATCATCAAAATGTCTTCAAAATGGACAAAGAAGGTGCACCTTCCTTCGTAGCATCCTCACATCTTCTCCAGTAACTCCCTGAGAGGCTAGGATCCAGTTTCTTTGAGAAGCTCTCATATTTCTCCTCAGCCTCACCTATGCACCTGGCCTATAACAGCCGTTCATTAAAAAATTACCATCAAGAATATTTTATGTATAATTAATCAGCACGACCTAGCAAAACCTACAAAGGAGATCCTGTGAGTAAGCAGAAACTATTATGATGTAAGCAAGCCAAAACTCTAGGCAGAGTTCAGTCATTTTTTAAATGCTCAAACCAAAGTAGTTTGCATGATTGGACCTATCTTTCAGTTTGCAGGAAGCGTGCCCCCTCAACTAAAGTATCAAAAGTCATATTCCTTTCTGTTTTGGCCATTGTGGACATGAGCAATTACTCAATAACAATACCTTAAATGTTTCATGATTGGTACTTATAGTTCAAACATGATAAACACTTAGTACTTACAAAGTTACATAAACAAAAAACAATACACTAAGTGCAAGGTACATACACATAAAGAAACTCACGATTTTACAAGCAGGAACTAAATTGACTGATTGGATAGCATTAGAAACATTAGAATACAGCAGTGACATTATCAAGAAACAATGTGTCATTAAGTCAAAAGACACAGATTATTTGTTACTCACCAACATTTTTGGTGCCTCCAAAGGTCCATATATCGCAACAAACATGCGGAGGATGTTAAAAGTATTGTTTGTCACATCATCCTACAACACAAAACTGAACTAGTTTAACAGTTACACACATTAATACACTAATTTTTTAAGTGAGTGATAAGATCATTATAACAACTCACCTCATAATCATACCTGCAAGATATTTAAAACAAGTCATTGGTGCAACAACTGTTTTCGTTGATGATGTAACTTGTAAAACGGAAAAAGCTTTTCCAAACATTGAGAAGTTGATTCATAGTTTTACTGTAATTGGGTCTCTTATCTTCTTAGAACATTACCAATTAGGTTTCATCATAAGTTCATAATTAAAGTCACAATGTCATTCATAACAAAACCACTGTTTCCAGTTGAATATATGACACATCGTTCTCAGGATAGTGATAGGTTTGCACATTTCTGCCTTAAGTTCTACTTTGATCTTCTTACACCCATACACTACTTCACTAAAATGTTTAATCCAGCAGATCATATGTGCTAGATTTCTTCAAACATAGGCACTTTGCACCATTTTATGTAGAGACTGCGCCGATCCATTTATGCATGCAAGGGTAAGATTTAGAGCATACTCACAGGTCATCAGATATCTCAACTAAAAATTCTGAAACTGACAAGAACTCCATATGCAATTCATTAACCTAAAAATAAGGGCAGAAAAACATCCAGGTCATAAAAGGACAAGTAAGAGTAGCATTTGATAGGCAATGAACACAAAGACATACATACCTGCTGACCAGTAAATTGACACATCAACAGATTAAGAACACGATTATCAAATGATTTCAGATGGATTGCTTTCATCACATCTTCAATTGATACCTACAGAGATTTTTTAGCACTATATTTAAGTCTGAAATAAGGGTAGAAAGGTTATCTGATGCAAAAAAAATGCTTGTTTTCAAAAAAATTGAAATACAGGTTCCAAAATTTTGGGTTAACATCTGGCGGATTTGGGGCGGCGGGACGGCGAGCCGGAGCTGGGCCATCGAGGGCAGGGCGGATTTGGGGCGGCGGCCCGGAGCTGGGGTGTCGGGGCGGGGGGCAGACCTGGGGAGCCGGGGCGGAGCTGGGCCGTCGGGGCAGACCTAGGGAGGAGGGGCGGCGGGGCGGACCTGGGGCGGCGGGGCGAGGGGATGGGGCGGATTGGACGAGGCGGGCGAGGGGATGGTGTGGAGGAGGCGTGCGGGCGAGGGGATGGGGCCGGCGGATCGGAGGAGGCGGGCGAGCGGATGGGGCGGAGGAGGCGCGCGAGGGGATGCGGTCGGGCAAGCGTATGGGGCGGAGGAGGCGCGCGGGCGAGGGGATGGGGGCGCGCGGCGGAAAATTGGGGAAAAGTAGCAGCTAGGGTTTTCAGTCGGCGCGCTGGACGAATTGTTTAGGCGCGGGCGGGCTGGATAATTAACCTCACGGGCTTTCTTCAATTATCCTCACGGTTCACTAAATACCGTCACAAAAATAGTGTATTTTTTTGGCGGCTTAATGAGCCCGACAAGAAAATGTATTTTTATGACGGGGATACGTGGGCCCGTCACAAAAAAAATGTTATCCCTCACTTCCTATACGGGCCCGTCAGGAAAATTCAAGCCCGTGAGAGGGATGATCCGTTTTCTAGTAGTGCGATAGCAATTTATAGTTGTCACGTCTGGGCGAATTGCCCTGTTGATATGAATCTCGACATTTCATAGCAATTCCACTAATTAAAGGAGCATGCATGATCACACTTCAACTAATTCTTTTTCCTACTTTGCAATATCTTATGCAGGATCCTGATTGTAACTCTTGGATGCTGGGGGCTTGACAAGTGCAGGTTTCTTGGTAGACTGTTCTTCATGCCAGAAGATTGTCAACTTCAATACAATTTTATTTTGATGTTTATTTCCTAAATTAATATGTTGAGTCTGTATTTGGAACCGTACTTATGGGTTCCATGGTTTCTCGTACGTACTATTTAATTACTTCTGTGGTTTTAATTTACCTCAAGTTTTCCGTCAAACTCATCCGGGTCTGATTTGTAATAAAGTGGATATTGGTCTGCTAAAATTGTGTATGGCATCTTCGTTTACATGATTTTGTGACAAAAAATTTGCAGTTGGTCCCTCTGTTTGCGAGTCATCTCACAGCATCGCTCTTTAACTGTCCACCACAGTATGGGTCGACAGAGAGCTAAGAGTACCATGCATGGGCCGCAACATAATTAGGAAGTATATGCAAATCCAACTTTCTTCACTGTTTCTTTTTTTAGAAAACCCTCCGATTTATATCAATAACACAATGGTAAAATACACAAGTAACTATTATATTGAAGATTCTACAAACAACATGCTACCATTAAGTTCCTGAGTCGATGAACATGCTCGACTTCTTTATCTTCTTGCAGTAGTCTCCACTTGTCGGATTTGTCCTTACTCTCGGTGCGCCTATCTTGCATAATTATATTCTATTAGTTGAAATGGAATCATCCTTCCTTTATGTCATTTAATTGTGACCATATATGGAGTAGAGATAACAGCTGTCTTTGGTACCTCTCCATATCATTTAGATAACGATCTGCAGTGGCTCAAAGAGAAGAGCGGCAACTGAGTCTATATGAAAGGAAGGAGAGGACCACACCTATCCGAGAAGATGAACCATGACTAGCAAAGTAGTCGGCTAACCGACAAGCATTTTGTGGACTCGCACGATTTTAACGAATTAAAAGAGAGATGCTATAGATTTGGATGAACGCAGTAGAAAACTCAAAAGGAAAAGACTCAAACTCAAAAGCTATAGATTCAAGCAGCGACATACAACAGCTTAACACCAAAGACTAAAGGACCAGCCCCACACAGACTCCTTTCTCTCTTTCGTTTCTTTCTTCCACCCGAAGTAAATCTGATCCTCTCTCTCTCTCTCTCTCTCTCTCTCTCTCTCTCTTTTCTTCGACTCCACCCGAGTGCTCTCTCCGGAGCACGTGGTCGCGTGGGCGATGACGTGAGCGTGGTGGCGACGCGAGAAGAGACAGGAGATGATGGCAGCGGCAACTGCATCTGGCGCGGGCCAGCGGCATGGATCACTGACACGAGCATGGGCCGGTGGTGGGTAGCACATAGGAGGCTGAAGGCAGTCGTAGGGGCCGGGAGGAGTCGAAGGCCTAGGGCGGTAGCGGCGGCCTAAGGCGGCGTGGCAAGGTTAGATCCTAGTGGGGGCGCAACAAAGAGGATTGGATCCAGTCTGGAGACAGCCGGATCCGGGCGGAGAAGGGCTAGCACAAGTGGGGGCAGCTAGATCCGGTGGCTTGAGCAGAGGGGCGGCGGGATCCGGTGGCCCAAGATCTGCCAGCGTAGGCGACAACGGCATCAGGCGTGGGCGGGCACGAGCGACAGCATGGAGGCGCTGGCTCGAGCAGGCGATGACGGCCGGAGGCGCAGGCTGCCCAACGCAGCGCGGCGGCAGATCTGGCAGTGGGGAAGAACAGAGAAGCTCGGGCGGCGTCGAGAAGACCGGATCCGGACTGATCCGGCAACGGGGAAGGTCCCATCGTCCGGATCCGAGGCTTGGTGCTGCAGCAGATCTGGCAGCAAGGAAGAACAGAAAAGCTCGGGCGGCGTCGAGAAGATAGGATCCGGACGGATCCGGCAATGGGGAAGATCCCGTTGCTCGGATCCGAGGCTTGGCGGCGGTCGGGAGGGGCGCGAGCGCATTTGGGGGTGGCACGCGTGCCGTGTCCGGGAGATGGCCGCCTCCAAGAGTGGAACACACTCCTCCCGGGGGCGGGGGCGGCGGCGGCGGCGGTGACCGGCGACGGCCGAAGCGGAGGCTAGGTTTAAAACCTAGGTTCTGATACCATGTTAACATTAGAGGAGGAAGAGAGGGATGAATGTTTTGTTGTATTGCAATAGCCTATAGGGCATATATATTGTACAAGAGGTATACAAGGATTCAAACCCTAAACTATAGAAAATGACTTAAATACTCTTAACATATGGCAAGCATGGAAATTGAATAGTAATTCTAGGTTATACAAGAGCTGAACAAAGGTCAAGTTCCATCTTGTCTGGAGAACATGCATTGTATTCTCTTGATATTTGACTGAGGTACAATGTGCCTCGTGTAAAACATGTGTTATTTACCTGAAAACATGGATTGTCTTTCGGTTGTATATGGTAGTGAATGAGCTTCATTTTCTCCCTGGTAGCATCTTGAAATGGACAGACTAAACTTCGATCATCAGTTATAAATTTACAAGTTTTTTCGCTCTAACATCTAAATGGACATCTCTTTAGTGGTTTCTGTAAATATTCGGATACGCCGCCAACGCTCTCAACTGACAGTATCCCTGAAGGCTTCTCTTTGTTTCTTGATAGGATCTGTGAGCTTGCCAGCTTTCGAAACAATTGTGCATATATACTTTACAGATAAAAAACTGAACAAGAGACATATATACACAAACATACCTTAACCATTAGTATATACAAACATATCTTAAGCAAAAACTATTAGGCCAGGGTCATATCATGTAATATGACAGTTGACAAGCATCATAAGCTACAAGTATAAAGAAGCAAAGGAAAACACTCCGCAAGTTTGAACTGCCAAACCCCCTCTCTGATACTCTACCAATAGTTGAGACACCAAAGAAATCTTTGTATAATTACACATCTTAAGCACGGGGATCATGTCATATATTACGACAAGCTACAGGTATAAAGAAGCAAAGATAAACATTAACAGACACTGCACAAGTTTGAACTGCCAAACCCCCAAAACTCACAAAATGAAAGCGAGGCACAACACCAACAAAGAGGAACGCTATGAAAACTCTGAATGTCTTCTAATTCTTTCACTATACGAAGATGGTCGCTGCACATCCGACCTAAGACAGCTGACGAGGCAAGGCATCATCTCGTCAGCCCCTGTGCAATTCAACTTGATGGATGACAATTTCCCGGAGCTAATGGATCTAAAAGAGGAGCACCCGACCTGAACTGAAGAGGAGCGTAAGCGACGCATGTCAGACCGGCGGTGCAAAGAGCTAGCACACTTGGAACCAGTGCTTGCACCGGCCGCACATAGAGCTAATGATGAGCTTGTCCATGGAATCTCCTTTATTGGGGTAGTACTCGTGAGCTTAATGAACGAGACGATTGCGTGCCTGCACAAAGGGCAAGATATGGAGCCAGGCAAGCCACGGATGGATGTTGAGCTGCTAGTGGTGGAGCACAAATAGAGTGAACATTTGGTGCAGAACTCATGGCCACAACCTATTAAAATATAAAATCTTATTAATGGAATTGGCAGGGTAGAACGGTTCAGCACAATGGTTAGTTTGGTACCTTCTGCAGCTACTGTACACTCCATCTCCAAACATATGGCGCATGGATCATCACAAGTAGATGAGACAGATGTTTTTCTCCATCCACATTCCCTGTAATAGATCAACATAGGAGTGAATTTGTGAAGGGTGCGAAAGAAATCGGGAAAACAAGGCATCAGTTTATGTGTTCTTTGTGAACTTTGAGAACTGAAAATGGGCCTGACAAAATGTTTCTGGATGCCAACAAGACAAAAAGTCCATGTTCTCAACATTCTGTGCCTAGTGAGGTGTGATTTCTTCTACACTGAAGTGGATATTTTTTGGTACTGTTTTAATTCCTAACATCAATAGGCATATCTCTATTGAGAGACTTGGCGATCTTCACCTCTTCTGGTGGAATATGCAAAAGGTTTATGCCTCCGTTGGCAGTACTACATGATTACAGATTTATGGTCAACTTTGGACAGGTTTCATTTCTATTATAGAAATGAATATATATTGGACTAGTAATTTCAGACACTCCAAAATGATAATAGTAGACCTATTGTGTCTGGTAGTTGAACTCACCGAGCAATTTTGACAATGCTCATCAGCGGGAGAGACAGATATGGTGACGGAAGAATGCGTATTCGGCCTTCTGGCTGTTTGCTTAGGATACCTTCAACACTGTTTTTGTGCCATGAACGAGCCACCATCAAAGGAGTCAACCTTCAAGCAAATAGCAATGGACAAGAATAAGCCATCCAAACAAGTTACAGGGAGATCTTTTTCGCTAATAAGGCATAAACATACACCACCACCAACCCCTCCTACTTACTTGGAAACAGAAAGTTAAAGTTAGATGTGTGGTACAAGTTCAGGCCAGCATATGACATCACAATTAACATAAGCCCGAAATACAACCAACTGGCTTTAGGATTTGAGTTCAACTCAAAGGAAAGACGATTTACTTAGGAAGAAATGATTCAAAATTAATTAGCATTTAGCATAGTTAGCTTAGAAATTCCCATACAAAAACCCTAAAAGCAGCATGTGCGATTTATGCAAGTGACATCAGTGAAGAGATCAGAAGTTCAGAAAGCATCATATCATATAAACGACGAATATAAGAACTTGGTGTGGCCATTGTAAAGTAATATTCTTTCATGAGAGAAGTTCAATGGGTGTCATGTAAAAATAAATATATATGATGGAATTGCCAGTGCATACCCGTTAGCATTTTCAGCTCCCATGTTCGCTCCAGCTGCAATGAGAAGCTGTTTAACAGCAATCAGTAAATGGGAATTCACCAATTGCTTGAAATGTCATGAAAGGGAAAAGTCGATGCATACTTGGCAGCATACAGCACTTCCACCACAAGCTGCATAGTGAAGGGGTGTGCTTCCTGAACCTGCAATTTGAAGGAAGAGTTAGTCTATGACCATATAAAAAAAGTTCAAGATAACTCCATTTGTCCCCTACATTTTGATGTCAGAACCAATGGTCAAGTTCCATAATGACTTGAGTTGGTTAAACATTTATCTTTTTTCAGTTTTCTTTTTACCTATGAGATCGATAGTTGAACCATCATTGACAGTGACCTCAGAGACAGAGGCTCCAAGGTCTAAGAGCAATTGCACACTCTCAGCATGCCCGTGAAGGGCTGCCCAGTGAAGTGGGGTGATGCCTCCATCTGACTTTCCATTGATTAGCCTCCGGAGAGCTCTGGAAAGCAAGGGGAAAGCAAACAAATTTGTTAGTCATCAGAAGATGCCAACAGAGATGAACATCAGAATTTAACATACACTGCATCAAAGGCTTCCTTATTTGTTTCATCCGTGGACTTTCCATGCGTAATATTCCAAAACTCCGGCAAGCTAGGCACGTAATCAGCCACAAGAAGCCGAATGCACCGAGTATGACCTTTTAGGGCGGCAAAATGAATAGCTGTGGCGCCACTAAAACAATCTTTTTTGTGAATCTAAAAAATTGAAGATATAGATCACTTATATCAGTATACATTATAGTGTAGTTTGACCCAAAAACAAATTAGCTGATATTCACTTACATTAGCTTTAAGAAGAACAAGAATCTGTACAACTTTCCAATGGCCATATAGACAAGCTTGCATCAGAGCAGTCTGCACATAACAGTTTAGTGTCTGGAGTTAGCACAGAAACCATTTCATTTGACAATAGAACAGAGATGAAAACAAAATAATGACATGTTATCCAATCATCCATTGAAGAATAGTCCATAGGATCTATCTCTATTAAGCTCATTCATATGGGCCATTTCTATCATGCAAGATTTCCTGACACTGATCTTTATTAACTGAAAACTTCACAACATCAGGACTATGTAGATACTTCGTACAGTAGAACTGAAACAACAGAAAGTAGTAATGCTATATAGCTTACTGTCCCTCTCCACAAAACTACTTATTCTCTAGAACATGAGCAACCTCAGACCGATATATGTGGCATGCACAGGTAAATAAAATATGGAAATAGACCATTCTCAATAATATTTTTAAATAAATCATTTATGGAATAATTGATTAGTTAAATTCATTTCTTAATCCTGAATAGTAAGTATTCTTTATACTCCTGATGAAATATTCTAAAGAAGATACATTAATGATCATCAAGAAATGAACATTATTGATGAACATCGTGAGAAAGAAAAGAACTTACCTGTCCTCTGCAGTTCCTAAGGTTTATATCAACGCCGGATTCGATTAGGAGGGAAACAATCTAATGGAACAAAGAAATGGTTACTAGTCAGCCAATAACCAACACACATATACTGATTAAAGGAATTAACAAAGGTAACTCAAAATTATTGCATATAGATAAGAAAACACTTGTATGGAGAAAATCAATGGATCACCTCATGGTGCCCCTTCGCCGCCGAGTAATGGAGGGGTGAGTTCCGGATCCCAAATGTTGAGTACCGTGCAAGCCGGGGGTTAAGCTCCAAGAGAGCCCTAGCCTCCTGGATGTCTCCATCCCTTGCAGCGGAGACAAGCCGCTCACCGGTAGCTGAGCAACCGAACGAGTCGCCCATCATACCTAAGAGCCCCATGGTGCCTCTACCTATCAAAGCACAAAATATTAGTACCACTTTGCAGAGATTTGCCAAATATTGGATTTAATCACTTGAGCACCCTCTGGGCCTACACAAGAATCAGAGAATTCTTAAAACCAAGGGTATTGACTATTGAGGCGATGAGAATGGAGAGCCTGTTCAGTAAACTAGAATATTGCCCCAAATCGATCTGGGAGGGGAATTAAGCCACTTGGACACTCCACAGGAAACAGATTCAATAAAAGGGGAAACTAAGCCACATGCGCATTTTACAAGACACCAAAATCGTACGTAGGCAAAGTCGAAATGGCATCACAGTTCACGAGGCATTTCTACATTAATCTAGCGAAGGATTCACGGTAAGGGGTCGGTAAATTAGTAATTGGATCACTAGGCCACCCCTATAAGAAGCCAATGGGCATAAATGGCAGCACAGTTGGCCCCTTTCTACAAGAAACACCTCGAATTGATCCGGTAAACCGGGAATTTGAACAGAGATAGCATCATTCTGCAAGAAAGTAACCTTAGTCGATCCGATAAGACAGTGCTCTGACCACTTGGCCACTCCACAAAGATCAAAGAGTACAAATGGCATCTTTCTTTAGGAAACCACCCCAAATTGACTCGAAAGAACGGGAATAGAACTAAAGGCTCCACCTTTCCGCAGCACGCTATCCCCAATTGATCCAAGAAATGGTAAGCGACATCCTATGAGCTACCCCTCTTGTTTTACTACAGTTATTAGCTACTTGCTATTCGAGATGTGGGGAGACGCAGTAATTGTGGAAACAGCAGTAGAGACAGGTCACTGTCTCCTCCTGTCCCTCTCAGGACAACGGCCCCATTGCTCCAAGGAGGAATAGCACAACTACCAGCACCGGCATTGAGCTCACAAATTGACTTGTATTGGTGAAGAAAAAAGTAAGACCACAAAGGGGGATAAGAACTGCAGTACATCAATACAAACATCTCCTTCTGACATTTAAAAAAAAACATTTCTGCAGCTAATCAAGAATCAACGAACCCGGGTCAAAATCTTTTATCTTGACCCATTCGTAGCAAAATTAACATAAACATTGCACGCCTACCGCCCAGAAATCAGATCTTTCAGCGACGAAAACGGCTAAGAGAAATGGTTTCGCGCAAGTAATTAGGATCAAGAAACGCAATTACTCATCTACGCAGCAAGAAACGGAAGCACCCACCTCCCTCCCAGAATGGGATCTTCAGGCGGCCGGAACCCGGGAAGCTCCTCCTCCTTGCCGCCACCAACTCATCAAGAAACAACAGCTCAGGGACAGGGCAAAGCAGAGCGAAGAAAACCACCACCACGGGATCAGAAACTGCAAATGGCTTCGCGCGCTTTAGCTGACCCTGTCAGGAGACGGCACTGGCACAGATGCCTCGTGTTGAGATGAGATGGGATGGGATGGGGCGGGATGGGGTGGGAAGAACAAGGGAAATGGGGGAGACAGGACAAGGGGGGCATGCAGTGGAGTGCACGCGGAGGGAGGAGGTGGAAGAGAAAGGGAAAATACGCGATGTTTTCTTTTCTAGCTTGCAGCGGAGCCGCAGAGGCGTGGAATTGGTTTGTGTGTGACAATTGTTCTTTGGTGGTATCATAAGCCTGACAATTTCTTCTCTTTGTTTTCTACTAGCCTCATAGGCGCGGCGACACGCCGCGCCAGCCACCGTGTGTACCGAAGTAAAAGAGGCGATGATCCGCGAGGAGTTTTTTTAAAAAAAATTGAGTGCACATACGTATTTTCGAAAAAAGCTGAAGGGCTTTTTCGTAAAAAATCGAGGACCCGTATGTAACGAAACGAGGACCCGTACGCATTTTAGAAAATCGCGGGGCGCAATCCTGCAAATTGGAGGGGTGTTTCCAGAAAAAATCGCCGCAAAAAAACTCGCCAGGGACCTTTTCGCGAGGAAAAAGGACCTCTTCGCGAGAAAAAAGGACCTCTACGTAATTTCCAGAAAATACGATGAAAGTGCCTCCCCCGGCCGTACGGGAAATCCCGCGCCACGCGCCGGCCGGGGCGCGCGCGCGGGTGAGCTGGCCGACGTGGCTGGCCTCTCCTCGCGGGGAGTCCCCCGCTAATAATAGGGGTAGTATTCGTAGTATATGAATCAAATGTCATAACAAATACAAATTCAAATCAAATATATACTTAAGTTGATCGGATACGAATATTCTAAAACTTATACAATAAATCTCGGTAGAACAAATTTATATAACATAATTACACGCCTGCACAAGCTAACAATGTAGCATATAGAGTTAAAAATTATACAAAGTAATTCTCACTTCTTGCTTTTGAACCTTAGTTCATCAGAAAATCGCTTACTACAATCATCTTCGGAAAGGTCGCTAGGTATGAAAACGGATCGAATACGAATGAATAGTCTCGAATACGAATATAGATTTTTAAAATGAATATGAATATAAATATGAATACGAATGTTCTTCAATACGGATTTTGTTTATCATATTCGTATTTTCTCAGATATAAATATCGGATAAAATGGATTATCCTTTACCACTTTCGATCCCTAGTTACATGACAGTGATATAACTAGTGAGGAGCCTTGGTTAGACCCAAAAAAAAAGGCAGGTGTCAATCTATGCTAAAAGATCACAATACCGATTGAATCAAATCATATTGTACAAATACTAATCCCAAAATTTTAAGCTGTCGCACTTTTTAAAAAAAGTTATAACAAAATAATTTATCGAGTTAAGTTTAATCTAAATTCTTTTCATAACAAACGGGTACTCGTACTCACGCGTGAACTCTCCTTGCTCCCGTGCTTCTTTTGTTTTGTTGCTCTATTACATTCTGCTACTTTTGTTGGCCCCTGCCTTGTAAGTCTTCCTTACACGACATAGGCACTACACATTCTGTGCCATGTCTATAGTCTCTACTTTCTCCCTTTATTTCCCCTTGTAACGCACATACATTCTATTTTTTTTGTGCTTGAAGAAATTCCTTATACGACGCCAGTTTAGCATCTATTTATCCACTATTTCTACTTTGTTTTTCCCCTTGTAACTCACACACATCTTCATTTTGTATGCATGGAAATCTTCCTTGTGCGACGTAAGTACTATCAATTCCATGTGCCCTTCTTAGCACACGTTTTACCTATGATGCATGGTTTCTCTTTTGTTTTCCCTTGTAACTAGCTCACTTTTTTTTCTCTCCAGTGGCAGATCCTAAAACGTGATAAAGCTGTGGCCGGAAATATGTGTGGTAATAAGAAAGGAATGCACTACTAGTTACATATATGCATGAGTCAAATCAACCGAATGCAAATGAAGCGTGGCAAGGCAACCAAACATTCCCTAATTTGCACTCGCAAGTGATCATTTACTTGTGATTATTCAAACTTTGGACCAGAAAATTGCGTCATTTAGTATATTTTGGCAACAAACAGTTTGTGAATTACGAATTTAGTTGCACGTGTTTTGTAATTGCTTTTACTAAAATCAATGAATAGATGATGTACCAACAATTTTGGAGAAGTTTTGTTGCAAAACATTGGCGCGTCACATTGTTCTTTTAAGAGAGTTTGAATGGGCTCCTTCCTTACCCTACTCATAATGGTTCCACAAATTCAGGATTGCTAACAAATTCCTTTCTTAAACATATATAGTTTAATTGCTTGGTGTAATTGGTGGTATTAACATTTGTGGAGGTGAATGAACAATGTGAAGATATGTCAAAAGTTCAGTTTGCTGAACTACTTGTGAAGTTTTCTTATTTAGTAATATATTTTTAGTAAAACTCCTAATGGAGTCTGTTTTCTTTGTTTCGCAAGCTAACTTTGTTATACAAGTTGCATTATTTATCTTAAAAAGGGTTTTCACCGTGATCAACTCTAGAATAACTCTTGAGCTTATGTAAGCTGACTTTCTATTTACTAAATATATATTGCAGCTGATGTATGAAAATTGTTACATCAATGTGAGTTGACATGGCATCAATACACATCACATTGTTAAATTTAGCTACGGTTTCAACGTTTAGAATAAATGTTTATTTACTGTTATGTTTACCTAATTTTTCTATATTCATGAATTTTGAAGATACTTAGGCCTAATCAACTTGTGCTTTATACAGTTCCATTATACTTTTGTCATGTTTAAATTTTTCTTGGATATTCGATCAAATTACCAACATGATCACACCTTTCGTAAATCCAATTCATGTCTATAACTGATATTAGAATTTTTCTTATATTTTTGAAGATATAATACCATTATTACTCTACATACAAACCCTCGAGAAGTTCGGTTTTATATAGATATGAAAATGACTGAAGAAGAAAAACCAAGCCAAATTAATTGCTGCCAACACATGGCCCTGATTTTATGGCAACTGCAGAAAATGGCCGCTTATTAAGTTTAACAAGCAAAAGGCCTTTTCTATGACACTATGGCAGATCCCATCGTTCAAATACCAACACTGAAGAAAATGACGACTTACTGTGCTTAATAAGCACATGACCTTTTCTATGGCAACTTCTAATCAAAATAAACAAGGGTTTTGTTAAGCATTATCCGAATGTTTTCTTCCTAACTATCATTCAGATTTAGGGCCATTGGATTAGAGATCCAATGGCCATAAATTCTCCCTCCTCCCCCTTGAAAAAAATCTCCCCTTCAAAAACTAGGGGCCCCTTGATCTCTAATCCAAAAGTCATAAATTTGAATGCTAATTAAGAAGAAAACATCCGGATAATACATAGACACTCCCAAACCTCCATAAACTGACCAATCACTTGGTGGGCTCAGCAAGCAAATGAGCTTTTTCTATATGACACCTCCCATTTTTCAATTGCAGACATCATTCTCCAGTTATTATATATTGCTCTATTCTTAATTTGCTTCGGCAGTGCTCGTGCGTGCGAGGGGACATGGCGAGCTGTTTCGTTGTTCTTTCCTCCCCTAGCTATATTCTATTGCATCACAATGCATTGCGTGCCACTTTAACGCTATGCAGCACAAAATACAAAATTATTGCGGCCTAGAAGAAACAACCGATGATCCAACCCCACAAGGGAGGCAGGTCTGCCTGCATGATGGAGAAAGCCATGCAGGGAACCAGTCTCTTTGCACGATGCTCCCTCCATTCGTCTCCTGTGGCAGGCCCCGTTCTGCACTGCTCCATGCCCCCATGTAGCTCTTGTCATCATCTTGTTGGTTCATTTGGGGGGCTATTTTATTATATTGGCTGTTTAGATTTTGTTAAATTGTTAGATGAGATCTACATGGAAACAAATCCTTTGTAGCTCTTTGGTTAGTTATACGTGTGGTGCTAAATTATCGTGTCTGAGTACTCACCTGTAGCCGTTGGATTGGGAAGAGAAAAAATGTGAACATCTTCGGAGATTTCGGTCCCTTTTTTTGGGCTGTAGTTGATGACTTATGATTATGGCTGATAGTTTTTACCCATAGAACAAGCATTTGTACAAATAAACTAAATGATGATCAGCCAATAAGCCGCTTCGAAAGAAATATCCCGATAAACCGTTTTAAAAAAGACGATGAAGAAATTATTTTGTTTATTTGTTCGGAGAAACTCATAAGCCGAAAGAAATAGAGCCTTCTATTGTAGTGATTGCTATAGTAGCTGGCCTGTTCTTTTGGGCTTTTGAAATTGGCTTTTGGCTTCTGCTACAGTATCTAACTTTTAAACGAAGTATTTTCTCAAGACGGGGTCTACAAGTTAAACGATCTACACATTAAAAGCCCAACATCTGTACCAGCCAAAATCGCAAGTGAGTATCTGTCTCTCCGTAATCTGTACCGTAAACAGCCAAAATTCAAAAATTTCAGCCAAAAGCCATAAGCCACAGCCGAAAAGAACAGACCCATAACCTCGACACTACTATAGTAACATATTTAGAATATCAGATTCTCCGTCTTGCTATTGTACGGACGAATGGGCAGAGCAGGGAGAAGACTTTAGTTCTCGTTATTTTAGCCCTATGTATTTTCTTCTCAAAATGGATGGTTGAGATCTGATATTATTTGGGATTGAGGAAGATACCCCAGTGGTGGAGATGTAGCTCAGGGTACCCTGGTAAATTATCAGGGAATAAGGGAGATACCAATGATAGCTGTATGTGGATTAGCTAAAGTAGTGGTCTGGACTCTAGCGGACCTAGGAAATAGTATTTAGGAACTGTGACATGAAGACATGCACCCCACAAAGAATTACTTAGTATGTGCTCCGTGGAGTTCAAGGAGAATTAATTTATAGTTTTCTTTATTAAAACTCGGTCCAAGAAAACTTACGAATGAATTAGTTGCCCTGTGTTAGAACAAGTCTTAAGAGCCTTTAAAAAATAAGGTAATGCCAAAATACACGCTAATGTATTTTAGATGCACACTTGGTATATTTTAAGTGGTACAATTAGTATAAAAATTGGTTGAAGTTGGAGCAAATTTGTGGTATAGCTAGCTCAACAATGAAGAGATTAAGTATGGCCAAAGTCGAAATGGGAGGCCAAAGTCGAAATGAGAACGTGTAAAGTGAAAAAAAATCGGACCATAAGAATTTCATACAATTCTCAATGTTCACTTTCCTACAAATGATTGTAAATTTCCTATGCTCGCGAGAACACCTTATCTTCTCACGTGAACAAACCAAGTGTGTCCTACATGTTGTTCCACTAACTATTAGTCTATTACCACATTATGGCCAAGGTAGAATAGTCCAGCGATTAGACACTTTTGTTTTCAGACCAAAGTTTGATTCCTACCAACTATAGGCTGAGTGGATTATTTGCATAAAATTTCTACTATGACTTAATTGCACTAGTCAGTTGTTCCACTGTCTAAAAAGCTAGTAACACATTATGAATTTGGTGTACTAAATATAAACCCTGGAAACCGTACGGTTAATACTCCATGGCATCCTAGGTATTGGCGAGGTAAAAGGACATCACATAAATTTGTAAACTTGGATTGCTTTTGTTGCAGTGTAACTGGGGAGTTTGTAAGTAGATCCGCTGCCACTGCAGACAAGGTACAGCTCACGCAGTTGGGCATTTTTTCACCACCCGATTTGGCATCCAACGGTCCAAATTGTCTGCAACAGTAAACTGCTACAATGGTTAACCGATCTACGGTGTTGCCGGTGATCTAGACGTTCTTATATATGGATCGAACGGCTACAGTAGCTTCTGCGTGTTACCATAGATCTTTCCCTGCAGCTAATATGCGTTGTCGGGTATCTTTATCTTTATTATTATAAAAGTGTGAGTTGGTGATTGGTCCATTCTCTCTTATCTCTTCTCAGCTATCCGATTTGATCTGGACCATTTGTCTCTCTCCTCTTCTCTCTCTTAGGATACAACCGCCCACTCCCTCCACTTTCCCCATCTCCTCGCACATTCTAGCCACCTTTCTCTCTCCATCGCTTGCTCTCCAATGTTTGATGTGTGAAGTTGACTAGGCAGTAAGTTATGTCCCATTATTTTTATAACTCCGTTGCAACGTACGGATCTCTAATTAGTTACAATTTATAATTGAGCTTGGTGGTGGGATATGGATAGACACTTTTTTTGCCAAAACTTATTAAACTAATTCTGATGTTTATCAGGGCACAGAGGTCTACGACCAGGCCCGGCTCTGGGGGTAGGCCGGGGGGGGCGCCGGCCTAGGGCCCCGGGCCAGGGAGGGCCCCCCCCCCCCGAGCGCAAGCCGCAACGGCCCAACGCCTCACGCCAGAAGGCAGAAAGCGCGTCGCTTCGACTACTATCGGCCGAACGTGAACTCCGTCCGCGGCACGGCTTCGATGTGAATACGTGATCGACCGACGACCGCATCAAGGGTCTCTTATTCAACTCAAAAAATCTAAAGTCTCTGGATGATAATGATCTACGGAGGGTTGCACTACTTTTGTACAAGCTTTTTCTCATGATGGGTCATCTGACGTTGAGTTCAATGATTTTTTTCTCTGAATTAAAAGTGCTGCAAGTCACCTTGCCAAATGATAAGATGTCGGCATCTGAGATTCTTCAATTCGTTACAGCTGCAGATTGCTACCCAAATGTCTCTGTTGCATATCGAATTCTTCTAACTGTACCTGTGACTATAGCCTCAGCTGAAAGGAGTTTCTCAAAATTGAAATTGCTGAAAAACTATTTGCGGTCTACTATGTCACAAGAAAGATTGAATGGCTTGGCTATGTGCTACATTGAGAAAAATATCTTGAACGACATTGATCTCGATGTTATTATTAATGATTTTGCATCAAGAAGTGCTAGAAGAAGTTCCTTTTTATGAAAGACATTGGATATTTGTCGCTCCTATTTGAGGTAAATTAACTCTTACTAGTTACATTTGGTTTATAAACTAGTTAGTACCTAATTAGTTTATCATATTAGAACTATTGATTTGTGTCACTTTAGACAATAAAAGTTTAAACTGCATATTTTATAAATAGGAAAAAAAATTATAGTAAAGGGCCCATAGAGCCGAATTCGCCCTAGGGCCCTTGAAAACGTTGAGCCGGCCCTGTCTACGACTCGGACAGGGCGTGCCCACATGCCAAAAAGTCCGAGTCTCTCTCTCTCTCTCTCATATTGACCAGAAAAGTTTTATTAATTTGATTAGCAACTGATGGGATACTATATTCCTAAATTAAGACTTAAATTATCTACCCACCAAAACTTATCGTACATGTGCAGCCTCTTGCCACATGCAAACTGTGTAAAAGCACCAGAAATGTCAATCAGAGAACATGATAGATCTCTAGATGAGTAGATGGGCATAATTTAATTAATTACCAGCTGAGTAGAGAGAAAGTTGCTAGGGAAGTTCCTCACAGAATGAATCACCTTTTGAGAAACATCATAAACAACTTTTGCAGGACTGGTACCCACCCAACATCTGTGGACAACTGGATTACTGCTAAATTAATTAAGCAAAGCCATCCTCTCAATCCACAGCGACAAACTTCGCAAACATTGATGAGTCCTCACAAATCACAGTATTATGTACCTGTCTGTGTACCATATATTTGTTTGCTCTGGTATATATAAATTGACATTATTCAGGGATTGCTATAGCTCTTGGGAGGCGCAGTTAGACCCCTTTTGCACTACATGAATTTTCTTGGTACCCATGTAGGAATTGATTTGTTTACTATGAAATTCATATGGGACTATTACATCCGAGTTATATACCCTTAGATAAGTAGTGCAATGTAACTGAACATGGCGCAAGTTCATTTTGCTGCTCCTTTAGGGCAGCGTAATGAAATGTCAATTATATATTGTGAGTCACACCAATTATGAAGGTGGACAACAAATTAATAAATTGAGCATGGCTAATGCTTGCTTAGGTGAGGATAAGCTTTGCTTTTCTTAACTGCTTTGCTTGAATTAAGTGGTTAATTGCAACTTGCAACAGCCTGCCCATAAATCTCAGCCGTGCTACTTCTTCCTAGTATGTCCATTTGTGCCTTGGAATGTAGCCAACCAGTCCACATTTAATTTCGGTCGTACGATGCATTGGATTTGATTAGATTAATTATGATTTGGATGGTTAACAAATGTGACATTCAGCTGTTCTGAAAAAGAAACATTGCAATTAATATATCATGCTAGCGCTGGATCATGTAGAGTAGCTTTTATTTTGTATTTCAAATCAAAATATTTAATTCGAAAGTTTACTTATTTTGGTTACCCACATGCATGCATCAAGGTCACTGTTTCTTGTTGGCCGGCTCTGAACGAATGCTAGGTTAATCGGTTGATATCTTTTTTCCCTAGAAAGACATGGCCTCTTTGGTTTTTTTTTCCATGGCCTATTTGCTGATGTTGAAGAGTCACCGTAGCTTTAAAAATAAGGAAATTTTTTATATTGAATTGACACTATAAATTAAGGAATTTTTTTATTTCTAGCCCCTGGGAGGATTTATTTGCAAAAATGTCCCCAAAAACATATTTGTTTTACGAAAATAGCTCTTTGGACGAAGCTGGCGTGGCCGGGAGCGTGCCAGGGGCCTATAGTAGACTGTAGCACTTTTCAGGAAAATCAATTGAAGCATATTTTTTTTAGGAATTTTTAGATATACTAAATGAGCTCCGAAATTTATGAAATTTTTGTGAAGCCTCTGAACACAGTGTACTTTCTTGTATAATTCTTTCATAATTTTATCCATTCTGTATTTTCTTCTAACATTCGTTTAATTATTCTATTTCTAGGAATTTTAGAGGAAAATACAGAATGGATAAAATTATAAAAAAAATTATATAAGCAAGCAAATTGTGTCTGAAGACTCCATAAAAATTTGATAAATTTCGGAGCTCATTTGATATATCTAAAAATTCCTACAAAAATATATTTCAATCCATTTTCCTGAAAAAGTGCTACAGTGCTACTACAGTAGCTAGCGCGCTCCTCGGCCGCCCAAGCTTCGTCCAAGGGACTATTTTCGCAAAAAAAAATGTAAGCAGGGCTATTTCTACAAATAAATTTTCCTAGGGGGCAAAAATAAAAGATTTTCTAAATTATTTTTATACTAGATGATACCCCGCGGGGTGCTACAGAAATTGCTAGAGATTTAATTAGTGAAAAAATGAAGAAGAATAGACATTATATTATATGGTGTGTAATTGATAGATTAATAGATTGAGCCATGTGAATTAAAAAGTAAGGTACCCACCATTAGTACATTACAATTATACATACATATTGCTTATGTATATATTGCCATTAAGATATACTTGCTAATTAGATAGGGCTCTATTTCTAAGGGGCGCTCAGTTTGGCAATGGCTTATGGCTCTTTTCATTGTAGCTGACTTATTTTTCACTACAGCTAATGATGACTTATTTAATGTAATTAAATTTAAAAAAAATTAAAAATAAAAAAACATATTAGCTTATCACAGATAATACGAAGGAATACAAAAAAGAAAAAAGCGAAAAAACAAAATTAAGGAATAATGAATTAAAAGCCAGAAGTCAGAAGTCAGAAGTCAGAAATTGAAACGAGCAGGGCCATATGTCAAGGTCCTCTTCTCTGCATAGTAAAGGCTTGAACAAGCACAACAAATTGGGCATAAATATTCTTAGCAGTTTCAATTCATGGTAATCATTTGACACATTGTCATGGCCACCGTAACAGCTGTTAGAGCCTTACTGTAACATCTACCAGAGTTAAAACTTAAGAACACTCAACAATTTCTTGGAGTGCTAGGTCACATAGAGCAGAACACATATCGATAAAAGACAACGCAATTATTAATTTGATCTGTGCTGGAATGGAAGAAATGGTCGATAACAATCACATGATAAGCATAAGAAGCATTCTCTTCCAATAAGGCATCAAATATACTAAAATTTTAGTGCTAGATTTAGTTCAGCCTGCAAATCATGCATGTTGATTGACAACTTAATCTTAATCCACTAAAGTGTAAAACGGGAAGAAAAAATATAGAACCTATTGTTACGCTTCACAAAAGAATTGACGATGCAAGTTTTCTCGAGTAGCAGTTTCATATAGTTCAGTAATAGATGAACATGCAGTATATAATTTTATTGGAAACAAATGTTAACACTGAAATAAAGAAACAAAAATGCATCGTGCAAATGTGCCTAGTTGATCTATCCTGGTGGTTTGATGAAAAAGAAGCCAAAAAAATCTAAACGATGCAATAAAATAGCTGAATGTTGTATGGAATACAAAAGGCAATAGATTAGCCAAATTAGGGAAATATTTTTCTGTGCACAGATGCTATCCAATTTTGTGTTGTTGTTGGATGCTTCGGTTGCCTCTGGTAGGATGATACTATACCATTAAAAGTAGCCTGAAAACCATTAACTCAGAAGTGTTCATAAAAAAGAAAAACACTAACTGTAATTTACACAATTAACCACAAAAAAATATCCATGTACCATTCAGTGTGAACATTACAGTTGACAATAAATAGATTCTGTAGATGTGCAGTGCATCAATGTATTTAGCATTGATCCATACAGGCATCCTACCAATATTTCTAATGAAAAAGAGGACAAAAAAGGCTATCAAAAGGGAATGTTTGTATGTGACTGCAAACAAATATGAAAGTTAACTTTAAAGAATAAATCACTTACCAAATGTTTGAGATTTGAGCAATGTGTTGTATATTCGGGTTTATGTTGCCCACGATTAAGCACTCAACTTACAGTAATATGAAAGTAGAACATGAGACACAAGATGTAGTCACAAACTTTATATCAACTTTATTGCTCTTTCTATATAGGAGACACTACTACAAAAGAGGCTATACTGATGGCTACATCACAGACGGTCCATAAGGAACTATTTGTGCTTAAACTATCACAAACGGTTTATACTAACAACTATCTATGATATTTTCACAGATGGTTATTAACACGAATCATCTGTGATAATTGAGACATCATAGATGGTTCATGTAAATAACCGTCTGTGAAAGTTGCGGATATCACAAACAGCTTAAAAGGCTATGTTATTTCTTTAACGTAATTGCTTAAAAGGTCATCGATCCTGATGGACTAGATGCTCTGCAGACCAAGGTGGTGATGACTCTATGTCATTTAGAGATGTATTTCCCTGTGTCATTTTTTGACATCATGGTCCATCTCATTGTCCACCTTGTGAAAGAGATAAAGATATACGGCCCTATTTCTACATTATATGTACCCGTTCGAGAGGTACATGGGAATTCTCAAGTCCTATGTACGCAATCGATCTCGACCGGAGGGTAGCATCATCGAAGGTTATACAACCGAAGAGGTCATTGAATTCTGCATCGGTTACATGGTTCAGGTCGAACCGATAGGTGTACCTCTATCTCGTCACAAGGGGAGGCTAGAGGGTATCGGGACTATTGGAAGGAAAGCAATAACTCCATATTGAAATACGTATGCTCAAGCCCATTTCACTGTTTTACAACACATAACTGAAGTGACCCCGTATATTGAAGAGCACAAGAACATGCTATGCCAAGAGAATGCATGCCAGTCAGAGGTTTGGATCACGAGACAACACAACCGTCAGTTCAATGCAGCGATGCAAAAGGCGGCCTAGGCGACCACCGAGGGGACGCGTAGGCGGTGGGCGGCAGTCGGTCGCCGCGCCTTGGCCCCTTGGCGGGAGATCAGGCGGCTGGGCAGTCGCAGGCGGGCATAGGAGGGCGCGAGGTGGCAGTAAACCAGGCTTTTGCGACGGTGGCGCCGCGGCGGCTAGGCGGCTGCCAAGGACACCTAGGCGTGAGGACAGCGAGATAAGGACGAAACAATGCGTACTGCGTGACATTTCAACAGAGCACGCAAAAGATAGGGTTGCAAAAGGGGAAAGACTTACAGAGCCACCGCCACCTCCAGGGATTCCCACGCGCCGGCGCCGTCGAACCATCAGATTTGGCTGAGATTCTCCCTTCGCCTCGCATCCTCACCGAATTTGGCCGAGCAGCCCGAGCTTGTCCTTTCGCCTTGCCGGATTATCCTAGGTATGTGCTCCACTTCCTCCCCTCTGCCTCCCCCTCCACCTCTGGCCTCCGCTCCGCTTCCGCCTCCGACCTCCCCTGGCCTTCACCTCTGCCTCCCCTCCCATCCGGCTCCGCCTCTCCTAGTCTCATTCGGTCCTCCCCTCCAGCTCCACCTCCCCTCCAACTCAGCCTCAGGGAAGATTCTTTTGGGCCACTGGGGAGATCTGGCGATGATCAGAATGTCGGACCATCAGAGGGAGATGCAGCTAAGGTTGGAGAAGAGAATCGGAGAGGGATCTGGCTGGGGTCGAAGGAGCACACACCGCACGGCTGCATGGGGACTCGGTGACGGGGAGAAATTTAGAGAAGAGGAGCGGCGGAGCACACTTGCAGCCGAACGGGGAGAGACTGAGAGAGAGGGGCACGGCCGCACAGGGTGATTTGTCGGCAGTCGGCTGGGGTCGACTGTGGCACGGGGAGGACTGGATTTATTATCAAACACTGATTAGTGTACTAATTTGATGATGCACCGCAGACTGCAATACACTTTTATTAATACTTTGATAGTTACATTTTTATTTATGATTTGCTAATCTTTAATTCTTTATGCTATGTATGTGTAGCATGTCATTTGTTGCTTCGGCGCCAGAGGTGAGCACCACTGAAGATAACCTCAAGAGAAAATCGAGTGACGTAGGGTGGGAATATGGTGTGTTAGTGAATCCAAACAACTTGGACAAGGTAAAATGCATTTTGGGTGATAAGGTTTTTTCCGGTGGGATCTATAGGATCAAGCAACATATTGCACACATTAGTGGAAATGTTGCGAAATGCCCCAAATCCACAAAGGAAGACCAAGAGAAGTGTCGAAACTCTATTGCGGAGGCAAGGAACAAGAAGAAGTGCAAGAAAGTTCATGAGGATGAAGTTAGGGATGATGTGACCATTCGAGGTGATGGTGAGGATGATGAAGGGCTCGAAGAGATTAGAGGATTGGCACCTCGAAAGTTAGGCCCTATGGATAAGTTTACCAATCCAATTGATCCTCAAGGTAGTAGTTTAAGCATCAAGAGCTTAAGCGGCAACAAAAAATTATAGAGACAATTTGGAAAGAGAGGCTTCATAAGGTGAAGCAATATGTGGTGAGGTGGCTTTACGTATCAGGTATATCTTGTAACATATTTTCATTTTTACTCTTTAGGTGTACTGTTCAATGACATTAAATATTAATTCATGTATGCATTAATCTTGTATCATGTTTTCATTTTTACACCTTAGGTGTACCGTTTAATGCCATAAACAATGATGAATTCAAGCAAATGATAGAAGCTGTTGGTCGATTTGGCCCAGGATTCTTAGGTCCTTCCTAATATGAATGTCGAGAGCTATTGTTGAAGGAGGAGGTGGCGAGAACAAGTTATTTGTTGAAAGCACATGAGGAAGAGAGAGTCATGACCGGGTGCTCTATCATGACCGATACTTGGATGGACCAAAGGAGGAGGAGCATAATGAACACGAACACCTACATGAAATATGAGTTTCTGTTACTCTATACTCTCTATCATAAACAGCTTAAAAGTCATAAGTCGCACCCAAAAATTATAAACCGAAGCTAAAAATAACATGACATTTGGCTAGTGCTAAGAAATAGCATCTTGACTAAGGATAATTTGAAAAGGAGAGGCTAGAAAGGAGGTGAACAATGTCAATTTTCTAGCATGGTTGAGACAATTGATCATCTTTTTTTCAAATGCCCTTCAGCTAAATTTGTTTGGAATGTTAGGGAATGCTCATTCAGTTTGTTGTGCCTTCCTGGGAGTGTTAACCAAATTTTGAACAATTGGGTGAAGAATTTTCCTAGGAAGCAACGCAATTTCACTGTGATTGGAGACAATGCCATATGCTGGACTCATGGAAAGCAAGGAATGCTGCATGCTTTCAAAACAGGAGTCCAAAAGACCCTCCTGAAGTGGTATTCTATCCTTGTTCTTTTCGTCTACAACTACAGCTACGGCTATGGTTGCGGTTGATGGTTTGTGATTGTGGCTGATGACTTTTGACCTTAGTACGAGTGCTTGTACAAATGAACCAAATACCGATAAACCACTTCGAAAAGACTATCCAAATAAACCATTTTGGAATGACAATGGAGAAATCGTCCCGTGTGTTTATTTAAAGGAAACTATAAGTTATAAGTTGAAAAAACTAGACCTTCAACTGTGCCATTGGATTGACTTCTGGGCTTCATTGCAGAAAAAGGAAGGGCACGACACACTGCGTGAAGGCACAAGGAGGATCTGGCAAGTGGTGCAGGAGATTGTCGACATCACGCATGGGTGAACTCTAAGGGCTCGCTTGGAGGCAGGGCGAAGCCAGGAGTGCTTAGTATGGCTTGAGCCTCACTGACCCCGGTGGTAGGCACCTCCCGGGGCGTCATCGACGAATGGAGAGAAGCAACTGCAAAGAAAACAAAAAAAGCCTAGTCAAGTGGTCAGCCTATTGCCCTTAAGAGACCCAACAAATTCATCTCATTGGCCCACCAAGACACCCACTCCAACTCACAAACCTAGCAATTGGATTTCTAAAGGAGAGACGTGTCAGCGCAGACACAACATAGAGGGGGCCTAGGGGTGATGGGGCAAGGGCGCACGCAGAAGGGGGTGCCGCCAGAGCCAGACTAAAGCTGGGGGAGCCGGATCGAAGCTGGGGTAGCCAGATCTAGCAACGAGCTGGCTGAGCCCCTGAGGGGAGGCTGATCCGGGGCGGGGCCGCAGGGCCGGGAGGAGTCGGACTGGGGTGGCGAGGGGGCCGAGCTGTGGCAGCGGGAGCCGGAGCGGGGCGGCGAGGGCTGAGCAGCAACTAGTGAGTGTGGGAGGCGCCGCGGAGGAGCACCAACGGCTTGTCAGTTGCGTGGCTGAGCAGACTGGAGAGTGAAATAGAGGGAGTCGGCGAGATTAGAGAGTGAAATAGGGGTAGTCGGCCATCACCCGTCTGGAGTTCTAGAATGACCCAGTGAGACAAAGAGTGAATAATTTTCCCCAGTTCCTTCCTTATCAATTTAGTATTTTAGAGTTTAGAGTTTAGACTTTCACATTCGGTGTATATATATAGTTTAGTCCTTATAATTCATTTACATATTTATAGCTTTGTATTGATAGAAATTTATAATTTATTTATAGATTTTGGTATAATAGAGAAACGAACTTTGTGTAATTATTTCACAAGTAATTCAAGTAGTTCTCATCCAACCGATGAGAGTACAACTTAACCAAAGAAGCTTCGACTAGAATTTAATCCAAAAGAAATTATTGCCGATATGGCGCTGCGCATACCAATTGAAGATTATGCTAACAAAATTAGAGATCAAGTGAGAATGACATATTTATTGAATGGCCCTACTCGAGTAATTGGATATTCATTTTCACAGACATTAGATGGTAAACAGTCATGGTCCTTTCAAGAATCATGGTATAATAAGTTCAATTGATTGGAATATAGTGTGAAAAAGGATGCCGCCTTTTGTTTGTATTATTTCCTTTTCAAGAAACTGGCATAACCTAATACATTTAGAAGTGATGTATTTACGAAGGTTGGGTTCTCTCGTTGGAAGATTGTTTTATATGCTTTCAATAAACATGTTGGTGGTGCAAATAGTTCCAACCATATTGCAAGGGGTCTTTGCGTCAACTTCAAAAATCAAAGGTCAAGTGTGTCTAGCAAAATCAATACTTATAGTAAGGAGACCGAAAGTGTATACAAAATTCATTTAACTGCATCTTTAGATTGTGCAAGATATCTTATAGCTCAAGGTGAAGCTTTTCATGGACATGACGAATCCTCTACTTCCATCAACAAGGGGAATTTCAAAGAGTTATTGGATTGGTACAAAGATAAAAAGGAGGAAGTGAAGGTGGCATTTGATACAGCTCTAGGGCACGTAGTTATGATTTCTCCAGATGTTCAAAAAGAGCTTTATAAATGTTGTGCATAAGAGGTCACAGAAGTGATTAAAGGTGAGATTGGAGATAGAAATTTTGCAGTCCTTATTGATGAGTCCAGAGATGTATCAATAAAGGAGCAAATGGCGGTAATTGTGAGGTTAGTCATAGTTCCACATCATTTATGCATTGTTGTTTTATTCTACCTTTACATTTTATAATCATATCATTTATGCAGATTTGTGAACAATCAAGGGAAAGTGATGGAAATGTTTCTTGCTATTGAGCATATCACAAATTGTACATCTGCGGCATTGAAAGAATTTTTGGTTGGACACATAGCTTGCCTATTTCGAGGCTGCGTGGGCAGGGCTACAACAGAGCTTCAAATATGAGAGATGAATTTAATGGATTATAAAAACTTATTCGGGATGATAATCCAAATGCTTTCTTTGTTTATTTCTTTGCCCACCAGTTACAGTTGGTAGTTGTCACTGTGGCAAGTTGTAGCAGAGCTATTGCATATTTCTTTAACTATGTTACCCGATAGTGACTGTTGTGAGTTCATCTTGTAAAAAAAAGATGTTTTGATTAAAAAAACATCGTGAGGTCTTGTTGGAGAATCTAGAGAATGGTTTGATTTCAGCTGGGACAGGACTGCATTAGGAAGTTGGACTTGCTAGGCCTAGAGATACTCGGTGGGGCTCACATCTCAAAACCTTGCTTCGCATATACCAAATGTGGGAGGCAGTGGTCGATGTGCTTGACTTTGTAAGTGAAGATGCTTGTCAGAACTCGAGTCATGATGAAGCAGCAAGTTTGCTAAAAAAGATGGAATGCTTTGAATTTGTATTTATCATGCATATCTTAATAACCATGTTGAGCATTATAAAGGAGCTATCACTTGCTTTGCAAAGGAAACATCAAGATATTGTCAAAACTATGAGCTTGTTACAGCATGTGAAACAACGCTTTCATAATATGAGGGACAATGGATGGAAGCCATTATTCAACCAAGTCAAAAGCTTTTGTAAAACATATGAGATTGATGTGCCAAATATGGAAGATCCTATTAGAGTTATAGGTAAATCTGTTCATCGGAAGCATAAAGTGAGTCAAAATCATTATTACAAAGTTGACATTTTCAATGTTGCTATTGATGCAATTATGAATGAAATGAATCATCGATTCAATGAAGTTTCATTGGAGTTATTGGCGTGCATGTCTTGTCTTGATCCAAATGACTCATTCTCTAAGTTTGATGTTAATGAACTTGTTTGACTTGCTAAAATTTATGCTGATTATTTTATAGATGTTGATCGGTTCTTATTAAGGAATCAGCTTCCAACCTTCATTCTCAACATTCGAACAAGTAAAGAATTCAATGGATGACGTGATATATCAAAACTTGCTCAATTGCTGGCTCAAACAAGAAAAGATAGAACTTTTCCATTGGTATATCGCCTCATCAAGTTGACAATGATATTTCCAGTGGCAACGACATCTGTTGAGAGAATGTTTTCGACAATGAATATTATCAAAACAGATTTGCACAATTAGGTAGCGGATGAGTGGCCCAATGACTTAATGGTGTGCTACAACGAGCGAGAGATCTTTAGAAATATTGATGATGATAAAATCATAGACCGCTTTTAAGGCATGAAATTGCGTAGAATGCATTTGCCCCGTGACTCAAATTTATCTCGTGATTCAAATTAGCTTAATTCTAGTATGTTTCAAATGATCTAAATTTTCATTGCCATTCACAATTTTCTATTATATCACTAATTTTGATATGCTTCATACATAGGTGACTTATCGCTACTCTGTACTCATGGCAAAATAATTATATATTTTGGATGTGCGCTTTCTATTATTGAGGTACCTACTTTGTATTTCTCTATTTTTTATTATTTGTCTACATCCAATTGTGTAATTTCTGTATGAATATGAAATTCCATAAGAGTAAAAGACTAAATTTGTGTCAACTTAGTTTAGACTTATAAATAGTTCAGCCTACCCTTAATTTCATTCCTGGCTTTGCGACTGCTTGGAGGGGCCATCTTAGGAGTGTTATCTGTAGCAGTGATGCTTTATTGCAATTCTCTCTATCTTGCTTGTAATAGACTTCTAGTTCTTTTTGAGTTGTTCTAAGGATTGTTTTCTTCTTGCTTATTTTGGTTTAGTTGTTGGCAATTCTGCAAAAAGTCAGGTTGTTGTTTCCTGGGGTTGTGGTTCTACTTGCAAGATACTCTGTTTTATCGGTTTCAATAAATGAAATCGGGTCCCCCTTTTTTAAAACATGGTTCTTATTTGTAAGGCCATAACTTTTTTAACAGCAATAAATAATGTGATTGGAGGTAGAATTTTTGTAGTAAAGCCAATACCAATCTGAATTTTGGTCAGATTTGACACTGTTTGTCACGTGAATACCAAATTTAGCCCCTGAATCACTATAATTCCATATTTAGCCCCCTCCCCGACCGCGGCACTATGGGGGCGTTACACATGTTAATCGTGCGGTCGGGGAGCACACGACAGCAAGATCGTGTGGTCCCCGACCGCATGACTTGCATTGTTCCAATCGTGCGGTCTGGGACCACATGATTTCACCGAGTCGTGCGGTCCCCAACTGCATGATTCCATTGCCCCACCAAGAGCCACCCGCGGCGTCTGCTTTTCTCCTTTTTTTTTGCATGAGCTGCATGCATGCACCAGATGTTGCATGCATTGGATGGTGTCCCCCACCTCTATTGTCTCCATTTTAGTTGAGTCGCATGATAAAAAGGTTGGGATGGCATGCATTCGTAGCAAAAGAGTGATTTCATATGTGGTTGGAGCTTGGACAAAGCAAGAGACGGAGTGAAGGGAAGGAAGAAAGGAGCGTAAACACAGGATTTTGAGTTGTTTTTGTTTGGAACCAGAAGTTTTTGCAATTGAGAAAGTTGTAGATCGCCTCATGAGCTTCAAGAAAAGGTAATTATCGTCCTCGTACAACTATAATTTTATTGAAGTGATTAGCACGTAATTAGCCAAAACGTCATTTATGAATGTTGCTACATGTCAATCTTTGATAAAATGTTCGTTTGTACAAAACATTCCATATATGAAGCATGGTGTATTGTAGTGTACAGAATATGTTATACAAATTAGGAGTGAAAATAAAAGAAAAGTTGTAATTTAATTTTCATACAAATTCCAAGTAAGATTCGTAAATAAGAGAATCGAAAAAATTATATTAAATTAGTAAATTGATTTATATAAGAATTTGTAAGTAAAATCGAAAAATAAATAAAATTTAGAATTACAAATAAAAAATACAAATTGAATTCGTAGGTGATAGGAAGAGCAATGAAATTAACATGTAAATCTTACATTGCGGTAGCGGCTGTATGCTGGTACGCTTGTTACATGTTATGTACTAATAGGGTTTAGTACACACTTATATTAGGTACGCCATGGGTGACATTCAAGACTTATTCGTGTTCTACAGGGGTGGTCTCCTACGCGATGGGTCATGCGGGGCGGACCTGTCAAATTGTGACTGGACCATGATCCAGGCTCCCAATTTGAACACCATGAGCCAATCTGAGTTACAGAGGTGCGTGCATTTTGCATTCGATCTTGACACCGCAAGGAAGAAGTTACGGATCGAGGCAGTGTATGCCTCAGTGGTAGGTGCTGCGGGGAGAACATGTGGCAACTTCTAAAGGTGACCAATGATGCTTCATGGGCCAACTACATGGAGATCATGTGTAACCCTGCCACAGTGATATATGCCAGGCCAATGGTGTATGTTCACTTCGTGGAGAGGAAAGAATCGTCCGCCATGGGTGGTTCTGGTGGCGCTGGTGGAGATGAAGTGCCTGGGTTAGTCTCCAGCGCTCATGAAGACGCTGGTGTGGGAGAAGATGTTAGCGAGGGAGTGGGCAATGGAGACCTAAGGAGGCGTGTGGAGAATTTTCAGGTGAATGAAGGTGTGGAGAGGTGGTGGGCCGCCCGTGTTGATTGTCATGAGTACCTTGTGGACCAGGTGGAAGAAGTGCACAACGAGGAGGAGGATATAGAAATAGCCAGTTCTGGAGAGGACGAAGATGGCGTAGCTACAAAGGAAGGTGTGTTAGGTGGTATTGTTCCACCAACGTTGCGTACATGTCGTCTAGACTGGATGACATCGCAACGGCATCCCTAGTTCTGCCATTGGCGGAAGAGGCAGAGTGGAGGTTCAACGAGGGTACACTCATTTTAGGGCAATGCTTCCGTAAGAAGAGTGCTCTACCTAGTAGGCTATTGATAGATACACTATCAACATTAGTTGGACGTATCGGGTGCACAGGTCCAACCCGGACACCTACATTGTCAAGTGTGTCGACGGGTCTTGTCATGGCAAGGTTCATATACAGCGGTTCAAGGGCGCTGCCATAGACTTCTGGATAACGGTGATGAAGGATCACAGTTGTGAGCTTGCGGTGCCACTACATAGGCACCGCAAGATGATGTCATCGTATATTGCGAAGTTGATAAGCCACCTTGTGGTGACAGATGTGTCTATTTCTCCAAGCTTTTGTTGGTGAATGTAGCGAATATGGTGGGGTTCGACGTCAACTACAAGAAGGTTCGGCAGGCAAAACGAAAGGTGCTACCGCGTATGTTCAGGATGTACGAGGAGGCATACGATCTGGCCCCAAGAATGTTGCATCAAATTACATAATCTAATCCAAACACATACATTAATAGAAAGGAGTGGGTTCATCCTACGCAGGGCCCGAATTGATTTATTTTTGGCAGAGTGATATGGTCCTTCCGTCAGGTGATAAAAGGGTTCAGGTGGTGCCGTCTAGTGCTAACGATGGATGTGACATTCCTATCTCGCAAGCACAAGGGTACTATCCTCACTACGGTTGCATCTGACGCCAATGACCAATTAGTCCCCGTGGCCTTTGCAATTGTGGAGAATGAGAATATTGATAGCTGGCTGTGGTTCCTGACCAATTTGAAGCAGGTCATCGTGAAGATCGCCCAAATGTGTGTCATCTTGAACCACAATGCAGACTTGTTGTCTGTGTTGTGCATGATGCAGAACGGGACGCAGCCCCCCTTCCGGTGGAATGATGTGAAGAATAGTTTGTGCATGAGGCATCTCACGCCAAACTTCCACAGAAGGTTCTGTAGTAAGGACCTAATGAAGATGTTCAAGAAGTTTGTATGTAGAACTAAAAGTGGAAGTTCGAGGTCTTGTGGAGGCAGCTCGATCAGGAGACTAGCAAGCATGTACTGTGTCCTGACCAGGCTGAAGCTGGGGCTGTCAAGGGAGGCTCCACAAGAGTTGGGGAGTTCACGCAATCAGTTCAGTCGAACACACCTGACTTGGAGATGTGGTCTCTGCTACACGACACCAGTGGAGCAAGGTATGGAACCATGACAACTAACATGTCCAAGGTGTACAATAGTGTCTTGAAAGGCGTGAGATCCCTATCAATCATGGCAGTCGAGGAGGAAACTTGGAATCATTCTGTCGGGTACTTTGTCAATAGAGCCATGATGGTGAAGAAACATCTAGACGAAGGCAAACAATTCTTTGAGTAAATGTAGGTGTACATGGATAAGAAGATCAAGAAGACCCGTTCCCACATTGCTCATACCATGGATGGCATAAGGAAGAAGTTCGAGGTCCGCCTCAGATAGAAGTACGTGATAGGTCACACTAGAGGGGATCACAGGTAGGTTTGCACGATTGATGAGAAAGCATCTTGCACCTGCAACAAGCCGCAGCTTCTACACGAACTATGCTCCCATGTGTATGCGGCATGCGCTGTATGGCACCAGATGTCGATGCATTACATCTCAAAGTACTACAACATGCAGCACCTGTATGAAACCTAAAATATGGAGTTCCATTCGTACGGAGTGGACATGCACTATAGGGACTTATGGCTAGGGTAGGTGAAGTAGGTGCCAAACGATGCACTGAAGCACGTCGGCCCTAGAAGACGACATGGCCGTCACATCCACAATGACATGGATGACAGCTAGCATGGTTCGACACCCCAAGTGCAGACTCTGCAAGACGATTGGGCACTCCTTCAGCCAGTCCCAAACATGTCGACATCAAGCAACGCTCCATAGTAGTAAGCACATAGTTCTGCTATGTTGATTATTGGTTCCATGTTTTTCTGCATTGTGATGTACTCTAGTCATATGTTGTCGAGGTGCTTTCAATTTGTGAGGGGCTTTGTTGTGTATATTTTTTTATGTCATGCACATTAGCTTGCAACCTTTGTACTCTACAGAATTTATCGTAGGATGATATTCATGTGTACATTTTCTTTATGTCTTGCTACATTTGGTACGTTTCGCTATCGTTATGTTTGTTGCACATTTTGTTGTCATTTGTTGCACATTCTCTTGTCATTGTGGACTAAATTATTTTCCTTCATCGGTTGGAGATGGCGTACGAGATGCTAGATCCCCTTTGGGATGAGCAGCACCGATGCCTGGCGTGGTCATTGGGTGACGGCCCTCCAAGCTTGATCCTTAGGAGCCCCTGAGAGCACTGGCCTCTAGACCAAACGGTACACCCCGCTTGTTGGATCTACCTCATGCGTTCTAGTTCAATGCAGCATTGCTGTCCGCACTCGTTGATCGTTGGAGACTGGAGATTCACACCTTCCACTTCTGGTGGGGCAAGATGACGGTTACTCTTCAGGACGTGTCCATGCTTACAGCTCCACCGCTACGTGATGCTGCAGTAGTGCCACCCCCCAAGCCAGCAGATTAAAAGGTACATCTAGATCACCTGTTCGGTCAACCGATCCCAGACAACGTATCCGGTGTGCCACATTCGTGGCTACAATGCTACATGACCTACCCTGTGCATGCGCCTCAGGAGGTAGTGCGGATGCACTTCATCGCGTACCTGTTGTTTCTATTTGGGTAGGTCTTGTTTCCTACCACCACTGGAGACTCCGTTTACCCAAGTTACATACACCTTATGGAGTCCTTGGCAGATGCCTAGCCCGATGAGGTGCCACAATACAACTGGGGATCTACAGTTCTTAGCACCACATACCAAGGCTTGTGTGATGCCTCGTAGCATACTATGGCCAGTGAGGCGGTCCTTGCGGTGTGCTACATTCTCCTTCAGTTGTGGTCATGGGAGCACTACCCCATTGGTAGGCTGTATTTTGGCGGTGCCATGCACCCTTTCAAGTTCAGCCTAGAGTTCTATGACCAGGGTGATCGCGACAACCTCGTTCATAGGCTCACAATGGGTACGCGTTGGACACATGCTCAGCTACGCTGGGCCAAGGAGAGACCAAAGTGTGTATACCCAGAGTTCCACAACTAGTTCAAGACACTTCATGAGGGCGAGATAGTCTGGTGGCCATGGACTCCACAATTTATTGCGGACACGGCCCCCCATGGGTTGTCATCTCAGTGCAACCAAGACCACACATACTGGTTGATGACCTGCCACCTGGTCTTCTCCCACTTCGTCAAGTCGTACAACCCACAGCGAGTCATGAGGCAGTTCGGCCTATACCAGTAGGTGTCACCCCGACCAGGACGGCCACTTGCAACGAAGACCCACAAGTACGCTGTTACATGGTAACTTTACTTAATGTATTAATGTGTTGTACTACTAATTGTGTAATATGTCAATTGACTTACAGGCAAACGACGAGAGGGTGATGGAACGATGACTGGAGGGGCACACAGTAGCTGTGGATGGACATGTAGTGTGACTAGGCGAACATGGAGGTTGTGGATGAGCCACTGCTGTACGACATCGACATGTACACTACGTACCTTACGTGGTATGTTCCACGCATCCACAGCAGGCTTACTGGACTAGCCCCACAGTGTGTAGTAGAGGACATGCATGAGGACGCTGTATGGGCAGGTCTAGACTGTCATCGAGCAGCACGGCACGATGAGACGGTACAAGATTGCTCTGAGTTTACCCCATGCGAGAACATGTTTTAACTCATTTTTTGTTTCTTTGAAGTATGACCGCTTGCATCGTATCCACGACGAGGCTGCTCAAGCTCTCCACCATTGGAGGGCCAACTCAATTGATCGCCTGTTCGCTGCAATGCGCAACATCTATGATGACGCAAGGTCTGCGATCAGAACTATCAGTTGTGGTCGGCACAGAGACAATGCCATTGTACGACGCGGTCACAGAGGACAGCATGCAGCACCACCCCCCTCAGCGCCGCCGTCAACACTGCCCGCAACACCATCGTCCACATGTCCATTGCAGTCCAGTAGTCATCCCAGCTATGCTCACTCATCCTCCACGTGCCTCGGCCCGGCAGTACGACAGTTGCCAACTATTTGTTCATCCACTCAATTGCGACTTATCTCTCACTACCACTTTTTCTTGCAGCACTTGCGATAGGATAGCAGCTTTCTATAGCCATCGTCGTCACGGAGGGTGACGCAGGACTGAACATTCTCACTAGGTCGATGGGGCTCTCTCCTGACAGCGACCCTAACTTGCCCCAGTGACCAGAGGAGGTGTTGCCCACATTCGCGCATGGCGTTTAGTCCAGCCTGCATGAGCGGTACGATGGTTCGAGCAGACCTACCTAAGATACACCGCGTAGGAGTAAATGCATGATTTGCCTACGGGATCGTCATTCGAACAGCTGCATACACTGGTACAAAGTAATGTAGTGAACAGAACATGTGTGTACACGTCGACGCACTAAAGCATCACAAAAAATGCAAGTTTGCACAAAGCAACTCGGACACGAAGGCCATGGTCCATCGTCTGCACTTTAGACTATCTAGGTAAATGCCTTATGACAGTACTATGCATTACAAACATCACAGCGCATGACCTAATCTAGTTGTACCATCTGAGCAGGATATAGACCGCTCTTCGACCGAATGGCTGAGCTCCATTTTTTGCCATCCATCGCAACTCTGCACGGAGTTCTCCGCAACACTGCCTTAAACGCAGGCCTCGCAGTACGACCATCGAGATGCACCACATTCCCCTCGTAGGTTCACCTACTCTGAGGATCACATATGCCATCAGAGGAAGCAGTGGCCAGATGCACAATGAGTTTACGTATTTCAACTTTGGTACCATCGCGTTGTTACCTGCAATCATTTGTACGATATACGTATGTGTAATGCATATCCAAGCCACCTTGTGCAAATAATTATATTCTCAGTGGAATGTGCTTCAGAAATTATTTTACCAATAAAATGGCATCATTCAAATACGATGAGTATGTACATATATCATACAAAGCACCGCACGTACCAACGCAAATGAAAACAATACTTCGAACACTATAGCTTCACGATAACAATAAACACAAGAAATACAAGTGCACATAACAATAAATTAATCTTCCACTCCAGTCTATCGAAACAATGCCGCATCTCCAAGGGGTCGCTACCCCCATGACAACTCTCTCATGTAGAACAATGCCGGGCCTAGTGCCGATTTCATCCTCCCACACCTAGAATCGGTAACCGCCTAGGCCTTCCTACAGTTCCATGAGAAGAAGATTTTGTAACATACCTACATGATTTGAACCAACCCCAAACAAGCTGACTCACCGAGTGAAAGAGGCACTTGTAGTAGTGCCACCTAGGATTCGCGGATGTCTGTGAGGTCTTATGTCTCACAAGCATGTTGCATTTTGGGCAAATCACCGTGAGTGCCAATGAAGAGGCGCTGAGTTGACTCATATCGACATCTGGGGGAGTGAGCACCAAAGCAAGGTATACAGACTGGGAGCAAATAATTCACGAGGTGAGGGAGAACAATGCAGGGGAGTAGGTGAGGAATGGCTCCCTCTTATAGGCTAAGTGTGAGGGTAGCCTTACACACTGAGAACACCAAATGAGATGGCATTATGCACTGACAACACCAAACAACATATGCATTGCACATACGTAAATCATAGAAAGTAGTGCAGGTAATAACACGAATGAAAACAACACTCACAACGCTACACCTTGAACACAACAATGAACACCAAAAAGAAAATAGTACACAATATTAAGTTAATCATTCTCTCGAGTCTGTATCATACAAAGTGTGCATACTAGTAGAAGGTGCCTCGCGCTACCCACATGGAGTGTTCTGGAGGGGGCCGCCTCAGATGTGGCTGGCTATCGTTGTAGTGGCACACACATATACAGTTAGGGTTCACGCAGCAGCATGTGGGATCATACGAATTTTCTATGTTGACGACCTTCTCGTTGCCCTTCCCGTGCTGCATCTGTTGGCGGATGTCATTGTTCTCTTCATTGAGAGTGTCGATTCACGCCTCCAACTCTAAGATTCGCTCCCATAATGTATCCACGTACCTCACAATATAGCATTCATACAGAGGATCGATCCAGCGGACGAAGTCATATTTCGCCATCTGCTGGAAAGGACGGTTAACATGGAGGCTCTATTAGTAGTAAGGAAAAATATACTATTAGCAATTTGTATCCCGGGTGTGGGCATCAGAAGAAATGTTGCCCGCCATCACAATGGCCTTCCACAACCTGCACGACTGCGTCCTCCTTGTGTCTGCATTTTGGGCACATTGGTTGATCATGCCTGTTTAGCATCAAGTGGTAGTTAGGACTGAAGTCCTCTGTCCTTTCCACGGGAAGGTCTTCCTTTGGTGACCCTGCTCTAACTGGCCCCTCGACATCTGCCATGGTATATTACTACACAACGGAGAAGGTACTTCTTCGTTCGATTCACAGGGTCGACTGGTCCTACTTTCATGGGGTGGGTTATGTATTTTATATCAAACGAGACAGCTTAATGCAGTGACCAGACCAGACGGGGTACCTATACGTAGTGCCAATATCAAGAACAGGGTGCAGCTTTACACAGTGACAAGATAAGATATGACAGCTTTGCGTAGTGACAAGAACAAAAAGCCACCTTTACACAGTGACAAGTTTAGACAGGGGCTTCTTTGCGCAGTGACAAGACAAAAGGGATAGCTTTATGCAGTGACAAGTCCAGGCAGGGCATCTTTACACAGCGACAAGACCAAAGGGGCAGCTTTATGCAGTGATAAGACCAAATAGGGCTAGCTTTATGCAGCAACAAGACCAAAGGTGCAGCTTTACATAGTGACAAGACTAGACGGGGCATCTTTGTACTATGCCAAGACCAAAGGGGCAACTTCACATAGTGACAAGACCAAACGGGGGTAGCTTTTCGCAGTAATAAGACCAAAGGGCCACCTTTACACAATGACAAGACCAGACTGGGGCAGGTTTGCGAAGTGAGAAGACTAGAGGGGGCACCTTTGCGCAATGAAAACACTCTGTCTCGCCAGGTACTTTTTAGAAGCACAAGATGCTACAGCTTTGCGCAGTGACAAGACCAAAGGGGGTAGCTTTGCGTAGTGACAAGACCAAAGGGGTAACTTTGCATAGTGACAAGACTAAAGGAGCAGTTTTACGTAGTGATAAGACCAAAGGGGGCATTTTTGTGCAGCGACAAGACCAAAGGGGCAGCTTTGCGCAGTGATAAGACCAGACGGGGGTAACTTTGCGCAGTGAGAAGACTATACGGGGGGCACCTTTGCGCAATGAAAACACTTTGCCTCGCCAAGGACTTTTTAGAAAAAACAAGATGTGGTAGATGTGCACAGTGATAAGACCAAAGGGGCAGCTTTGCATAGTGACATGAAATAAATCACATCATGCCAACCCTTTGTCTTATAAAATGAGGTGGAATAGATCTGCGAGAAAACACTACGCAATCGAACACTACACCGTACCTTCCTTCATCACGTTGGGATAGACAATAGGCAGAAGAAGTAATGGGACAAGATGATGAAGCAATGGGAGGAGACCCGCAACCTACCAAGGTCTGCTACGGCCTGCGACAAACAAGTAAGGGCTGCTGCAGCTCGGGCTAAACAAGCGGAGCGTGCTAGGAGGTCACACCCCCTAATGATGCCCCTCGTAGGAGCATGTCTGTACTAAACGTTCCAACTGAATGTTTACCACAACACCCGCCCAAGGGTGAGACGCCACCCCTCTGCTGGTCAGCCTGGGCTCAGCCTGGGCATGCCTTACTGGTGTTGTGCGAACTACTCCTGTGACTATCCTAACCGCCGTTTCGACACGATTAGCTATCAGCAACCGGTAAGGACCACTTACAATGTGTTCCCCCTACTATTTCTCATTTAAAGTATGCAATAACAACCTCTCTCTACCCGCAATCCCCGGAACCGCTATATGGCTACCGCAAGTGGATCGACCTAGAGATCCACCCCCATGACTAGTGGATTCTCGACTATGAGGAGTGGAATGACAAAAGGGCATGCGAGATTGGCGAGGAGGAGTGCTGCAATGATGAGCAAACTGAGCGTATAAGTCAGGAGACAAAAACTCATCCCGAGGCATGCACACACAGGGAGCGTGAGAAAAAAAGGGAAATGGTGGTCAAGGCTAAAGAGGTATCCGAGGATTCCAACGCCGAGCTCACAAGGAAGGAAAAATGGCCCCGGTCTATGCAGTAGGTCGGGCTGTTCTGCACTAGTCCCCTGAATGTTGAATATATTTCCATGCCAAAAAGGCACATATGTATCGTATGACTACTTTAGTTTGTTGCATCATGCATGATGTTATTTCTTATGCACGTAACCAAATCCTGTGCGCTGTGTTATTCCCATGTTTATTATGAAGTCTATTTTAATTAACAATATTAAATCTCATTGTCTTTTCGCATTCAATTCTTCGTGTGTCAACATCACTTTCCTTTCTACTTAGCAATTGTTCTTATCCCAGTCGTCCTCACAAAATTTTTCATAAAATTTCTTACACTACAACAACATATGATAATTGTAAAATGTTATTGTGAATCGAACATATTTTTTTACCATTCACAGTGTGCGAAAATCACAAATAGATCAATCATTGCATTGCACTATAACTTACCTCCATACGTACGAGTCATTGAGGCCTCAATTGCCCCCACAAAATTCTTTCAAAAATTTCTTGCACTACAACAACATACGGCGACCAAAATATGTTACTACCAATCTAACATATTTCATACCGTTGAGAATCTACAAAAAATCGCAAACGTACCAGCTTACCTACATTGTCTGCCCTTTTATTTCAAAAAAATAACAATCTAAAAACGATTTCCTACATGTATTATCTACACTGCGTAAGGAGTTTTCAAAATATTTTGCACGTCATTTTCTATATTACAAAATTCATGCATACTCTACACATAAATAAATTACAGACTAAAATTCTCAATGTTTATAATTACAAAAAAGTTACACAAGCAAGTAAACAAGACTCCACACAAAAATTTTAATCCTCATTTCCTATATCTAAGAATTATTACATTTCGAATATATTTCCATAAATAAATAGAAAATTTTATTTATCATGGGAGACTATTACACCAACAAACAAGGAAGCAGCCGAACAAAAATTCGTGCGTTGTAGCATCGTGCAGTACTCGACCGTACAACTACTGTAGCATTGCTAATCGTGCGGTCGGGGACCGCATGACTATGGCGAATCGTGCAGTCGGGAAGTGCACGACTAATGTAGCAGGCAAATTGTGCGGCCAAGGACCGCATGACTCCAGTCGTGCACTCCGGTACCGCACCACTATACACGTGTCGCACTTGCGTAGTCCTACACTTGGGGAGGGGGCTAAAATGGAATTGCAGAGATTTGAGGGCTAGATTTGGTATTCACGTGATCAATAGTGCCAAATTTGACCACGATCCTACCAATGTCCCCTTAGATCTACTTGCTGCCCCCATTGGCCTCCCCTTCCTTGACCTCACCAGCAGCAAGAGGGATGGCTTTGTTCTTGTGGAAACAGCCTAGATCTCTTAGTTCCTTTTTTTGTTTATCCTAGTTCTCCTTATGAGTTTTCTTCTCTTCCATGGGTAATCGGCACTCCAATGTCCCGGATGGCTCATATGCTCACTTAGCGTCGTCGCTGCGGACCTAACTGCCATATTCTAATTTAGTTCATGGGCTTTCCAGCATGTCATGAGCAGCCGACTCCTTAGACCTAGGCCAACTTTGTGTTGTTGTTGTTGCTGTTGGATCAGTGGCGGACGCAGGAATTTTGGAATAAGTGTTCGAAGTTGTAAAAATATTTTCAGTACAAAACATAAAGATCTATAGTAATGATAGTTAACATACAATTGTTCGTACTAGGGATAACATGTCAAATAACATAAAGAAATTACAAATCAATAATAGACATGTCATAAAGCATTGTAAATGAACAAACAAAATGTTCTCATTTGTGATAAATGGTATGAACTGACAGAAGTAGCTGGTTGTTAAAATCATATTGGAAAATCAATGGGAATCCGTTAGATTTTCTTCATCACCGAGAATCATGCACATCTCAGACAATCAGAAGCTCAAAAGAATATAACTGCCTACTCTGCCACTGAGAAATAAGTGACAAACAAAAGGCTTCATATAATAAAACATGGACAATCACAGTCAAAAGTACACATTCCAATACGGTAACAACAGATTACACAGTTGAACTTGCAGCACAACTACGGGGAAACAAAACATGGAAAAAGCACATGGGTAGACTAGTGTCGATTTCGCTTAGTGTCACAGAAACAGATGAATCGCAAGTGCTACCTTAACCTGCTCGTAACAGTATCATCGCAACTTACGGAGTCGTGCACTAACAAGAAATGCATTTGAGGAACATGTAAGAGGGAATGGAAAGCTTACCCTGATCGTGTCGTAGTAGTTCCATCCGACCTCCTTGGAGAGCTGGCCGAGAAAGCAATACTTGTGCCCAGGTTGCAGCCTTAGAACCCTACAAAACCACACCAAAAAACCCAATCAAAACCAAACCTCCGTTCCCAAAAGACACCCAGATCGCTGGTCGTGTCGGACGGCAGAGCGGAGGGCCGGAGCGGAGCGCCCAGATCTGGCGGTCGCGGTGCCGACAGAGTGCCAGAGCGACTGGAGGGCGGAGCGGAGCGCCCAGATCTGGCGGCCGCCGTGCCGGCGGAGTGCCGGAGCGGCCGGAGGGCCGGCGAGGCGCGGAGGTGGAGCGGAGGGCCGGCGCGGCGCGGAGGCGGAGCGTAGGGCCGGCGCGACGCGGAGGCGAAGCGGAGGGCCGGCGCGGCGCGGAGGCGGAGCGTAGGGCCGGCGCGGCGTGGAGGTGGAGCGTTGCGGAGCACGGCGCGGAGCGGAGGTAGGGTTCGGAATCTGGACTCGGGCGCTCGCCGCTCGGGCAGGACGACCGTTATCGCAGCGTAAATGGGCTGGCGAGCTGGGCCGCACACAGGCGCGAGTGTTGGCCCGGGAGAGCGTCGGGCGGTCGGGCCGCCCGAAATCAGTGATTTTGACCCAATAAAACATATATATATATATATATATATATATATATCTGTGTGTGTGTATTATACCTCATATATACTAGATTTTTTGTCAAAAAATTTGGGTGTTCAGCTGAACACCCATGAACCACTGTAGATCCGCCCCTGTGTTGGATGTGTTCTTTTCACTGCGGCTGATAGTTTTTTTTGTTATAATATAAGTATTTATATGAACGAACTGAATAACAATAAGTTAATAAGCTATTTTGAAAAAAGTATCCTAATAAATTACTTAAAAATGATAACAAAGTCATCCGACTTATTTGCTGGAAGGAAGCCTTAAAGAGAAAAAAACGGGGCTGTTGGTTTCCGAAGCTAACTCTTGGGAGAATACAAGGCGAGCCTCGACATAACTTATCTCCTCCCATGTGGATTCCACCCAAGGCTAATAATACAGCCTTCAGCTGACTGTATGAACACTTACAGCCCACTTATTAGCCCATTCATATAATAGTTTACAGCCAGCTGAAGGCTGTATGACCCACCCCTTTCTCTCACAAAGTTTCTTGGTTCTTGTGCTTCAGTTAGCTGTAAACTTACAACCCACCTCTCTTCTCTCTCCTCCTCTCTCTCCTCCACCTCAGCATACAGCCTACTAACAGCCTCTTATTAGAACAAGTACAATAGTATAGCCAACTAGTGGCTATAACACTTGTCCATTTCATCTATAGCCTTCAAAAAAATAGTTCATACAATAAGGTAGCTATTACAATAACTATTTGGCCCCACGTGTAAGAGAGTGAAATGCATATTTTTACGTGCTATAGCTAGCTGTAATTTAGTAGCCAGCTTCCTTCTCTCTTTTTCCTTTCTCTGATATTATATTTACTATAGCCTGCTGACTAAACCTTATTGTACCTGCTCTAATACTTGCTCTAACACCTGGACATCGACTGTGTTCAGAACCTAGGATCCGTGCAGGATGCGGTGCATCTCGTGTGCGCTGTGAACCTCCATGTAGCACCTTCATGGTATGTCCCCAGTACTGTAATTCGACACCATCGTCAACCTCCAGCACTTTGGTGCCCAAGCCCATAACTTCGTCGGAGTTGCTCGCCGTCGCAGACATCCATTGCCGTTAGGTTGAGACCGATGAAGCGTACAGCAAATCTACTGTTCAATTTCAACGACCTTCGAGACCTTAGATGCAGTCCATGGTGATCAGCAGAAGGGCTGAGCGATCAACTAGCAAGCATCGAAAGGGCTCCAAGATGACCTCACTGCACCATCGTGCACCGACCGACTCCGCCGTCGACACCACTGGTCCCCAGCGAGGACATCCGTCGCTGGCACATGTTGTTTACCCTAATCCGCTTGACTCATGTCGTCGTGGTGCCTTCTGCATGTGTACTGAGTTACGCACAGCTATGCACTCTGCTTGTAAATGAATAATAAATCTCTCTTAAGTCCTAAAAATATTAACCGCAGTAGTTTTCACCCGTGTGGATCGTTAGCACACTCTTGTTGATACTATCAACTATCTGGTCTGAACCAGTAGCCCGCATTGCAGATAAGATGCTGCAATAACAGCGTAGGTACAGAAGAGCCCCGCACGTTAATAAAACGAAGAAACTCCGCGCACTTAACCAACAAAACGGCTTCCTATGTAAATTTTTTCTTACCGTACAAGAGATCATCAACTTTTATGACAAAGAATTTAGGGGTATCAATTACTATCAAACACGCAGCAATAATAGAGGGCCAAACACAACCCAAGCGTACTGTACTCCCACCTCATTGTAACGCAAGATCCAGAGTTGGTATCCAAACGAGCGTACATTTATGGTGCTACTAAATGTAGGCATTTGGGTCTTGCTTGTTTGGGTTTTCGCTGCTTTTAGCTTCTAGCTTCTACTTTCTTAATTTCATATATTTCTAACTTTTTGGTTTTTTTCTTTTTTGTATTCCTTTGCATTGTTCATGATGGGTTAATCTGTTTTTCTATTTTAATTTTTTTAAATTTTAATTACGTTAAAAAAGCTACTAGGAGCTACAAAATAAATTAGTTACAGTGCTAAACAGTGAAAAAAGCCCAAATGAGCAACCCACAACGATGCTTTCTACCTTTCAGAAGCCAAAAACTATTTATAATACATTGGTTTCTTAACATGATTTTTTTGCATTATCCGTGAAAACATAATGGTGTTTATTATTATTTTTCTTCATTTTCTTTAATTCAGAAAAAACTAAGAATTGCTACAGTGTCATTTTAGTAAAAAAAACGATAATACTGTAGAACAGGACCGTGATATATGCTACTGTCCTCTTGAAACAAAAATGAAAGAATGCAGCTGTGTAATCCAAGTCCTGCCTTCCATCGCCAGGTAGGTAATCCGTTGAGCTTTGAATAGTGAGCAATGGGCACGTAAATTAAAGCAAAAGGTGCACTATTGGTGGGCTGAGAGAAGGTGAATAAATTGGGCCGCAGGCTCTGTCGATGGTGGCCTTACTTGGGCTTGGCAATCTGCAATTGGTGGAAATTTTTGTGGTAAGGGGTTTGGTCTTCCGTGAACAAACATCGGCAACGCATGTTTCTCCCAGGATTCAAGAAATGTACAAAATGTTAAAAAAAATACCGAATACATGAATTTTTAGATACCAACACGATCTCCAGAACACAATCTCGTTCTTTCCTAGTTATTCCACTTGAGTTTACTTTGCTCAACTTCGATAATAATTTCCCACCTCTCCCAAGCTTTTTCAAATTTGATTTAGAGTCCCAAATCGATTATCCGACATTGTTATTTTTATAGCAAGGCCATAATCACGTTCTGAAATGAACTTCCTTTTGAGAATTAGATAGCAACAAAGTACAATGTTGGTAGAAATTGAGAGGGTCACCACTCAACATATACCTTCCCTTCAAGCAAAGTTCATTTGAACTGTCAGACTCACGATCTGGAAGAGGAAACATGCATGCCGACACATCCCACTCTCAGCCGTAGCATAAAAGAAGAATACAGTCGGAGGGCTGCTGATTAGTTTGTAGCATTTCATCTCAAGGATGCTACCTTAAGTAATTTTGCTGTGCTAACAAGCTACGTACCTTGAAATATTTTGCAGGTGAAATAATTTTTCATGATAAATCAACTACTAATAATGTAACGTTCATGTGATCAATGTAAATATTCAAAATATATTGTTAGTCAAAGATTAACAATTTCGACCTCATCGCGCTTCACATAGAGAAGGATTTGTGATTGAACCACACGCAAGCAACCATGGAAGATTGGAAGCTACAAGCGGTAGTCATCGTATATGCTCGAGTTCCTTTCAGGTAGCAACATCTATTCTCTAGTGACCGACCATCTAATGAAATACGACTAATAATAGCTAAATTTCTAGAATCAATATAAAACTTGTCCCAAAAATAGTACAGCTCTCATCTTACAATACCGCCACGCAACTACTACATTTGAAAGTTGCTACGACGCCACACCATCTTGCATCCCTCATTTCACCGAGTTAACCTACTTCACCTACGTATTTATATACAAACCGGTAAGCTAAAAAACTACGTAAACATTACCAAGACAACGATCCTATGCACAAAGTCTCCTTTGTACACTCATACACTCAGACAAGGAGGGTTGGTTGAATTACATGTATTTTTTTTCTCAATTCTGCTATGTTCCATTTCCAGTTTTCCACTATCTGGCAGCGGCAGCAGCAGAGGCAGTTATTTTAAAGCCAGCCAATCAGTCTCAGTAGTTGTGGCGGAAACACCTCCACCTCCTGAACTGTTTGCATATGTAGCACTGCAGCGATTTTTTTCTCAAATTTGGCTCTGAAAGTCTGTTTTTACAAATCTAGCCCTCTCTAGGCGACACATGTCTCTTGCCGTGCTACCATAAGTTGGCAGAACTGGGCCAACACAGCATAACAGGTGAGAGGTGCATAGGGGAGCTAGCAGGGCCTGCTGGCCTGCTAAGCTCCCCTGGCTTGATAGGGCGTGCCAGCTCATACCGAGTACAGGGAGCTCGGTAGGTGGGCAAGCAGCGGCAAATGACGTGGTAGGTGGTCGACCGGCGCGACGTGACATGAAAGCTCTACAGTGATTTCCATGGCATTCGGTAGGGATCGTGAGGCCTTCCACGGCCGTGTGCACCTGCGTGGCCTTGTCGGTCACCAATGTCTCCCCGTGTGCATAAAATGGACCATTTCGCTCTCTGCCATCTCATCCAAAATTGTGCACCTCGGTTCCTTCCCTACTGCGCAAGAGAGAGGCAAGGGAGAAGAAAGAAAAAGAGAGTTACAAATGTTTTTTCAAGGTGGTTTTGGTGCGATTTAGGAGATTTCACAGTTGGAAGGAGTGTAGACCCATTGAAGATGTCGTGGCTACAGATCATACAGTAGAGAAGGGGACTAGTAGAAGGAGAAGAAGAGAGCTAGATCTGTAGGAGAGTTGGTGATAATGAGAGGATGTGCCTCCTTTGCCCCTCATGGGGGTTTATATATATGAGTGGGGTAGAATGGGAAATCCCCATTCTACCCCTTAGTACTTACAAGGGATGAGGGTACATTGGTATATTTACACTGGTATAATCCTCTACACTATTTGGCCTATTACATGTTGGACTAGTTGCACGGCCCAGTCATGGGGGGTTAGGCCACCCCCACAACAGCACTCCCTCGACAGCAAGCGCTGAGGTCCCGATGGGCGAGCTGACGTGATCAACCACCCCAGCCCCCGTTCCCCGACAGCAAGCGCGAGGGTGCCGAGTGGTGAGCCGATGCAACTGGTAGTTTGCAGACCCCAGAGGCAATGCCTACGAAGAAATTAGCGAACTCCTATGCTGAATCCCGCGCCGTCCCACCGAGGCGATGCCTACGAGGCGGACGGCGAAGTCCTGCGCCGGAGCCGTGCCGTCCCGCCGAGGCGATGCCTACGAGGCGGACGGTGAAGTCCTGCGCTGGAGCCGTGCCATATCGCCGAGGTGATGCCTACGAGGCGGGCGGCGAAGTCAAGCGCTGACGACGTGCCGCCCCGCCGAGGTGATGCCTACAAGGCGGGCGGCGAAGTCGAGCGCTGAAGACGTGCCGTCCCGTCGAGGCGATGCCTACGAGGCAGACAGCGAAGTCGAGCGCCGACGACGTGCTGTCCCGCCGAGGAGATGCCTACGAGGTGGATGGCGAAGTCCTACGCCGAAGCCGTGCTGTCCCGCCGAGGCGATGCCTACGAGGCGGACGGCGAAGTCGAGCGGTGAAGACGTGCCGTCCCGCCGAGGCGATGCCTACGAGGCGGACGGCGAAGCCCTGCGCCGGAGCCGTGCCGCCCCGCCGAGGCGATGCCTACAAGGCGGATGGCGAAGTCGAGCGGCGATGGCGTGCCGTCCCACCGAGGCGATGCCTACGAGGCGGGCGGCGAAGTCGTGCCGTCCCGCTGAGGCGATGCCTACGAGGCGGACGGCGAAGTCCTGCGCCAGAGCTGTGCAGCCCCGCCGAGGCGATGCCTACAAGGCGGACGACGAAGTCGAGCGGCGACGGCGTGCCGTCCCGCCGAGGCGATGCCTACGAGGCGGACAGCGAAGTCGAGCACTGACGACGTGCTGTCCCGCCGAGGCGATGCCTATTGGTGCGGACCAACTAAGGATTAGTTGATACGTAGAGATGGCCCGATCTTTCCGGGTACGATCAGCGAGGTTCCTTCTCCTTGGATAGAGTCTTCTTCTTGTCTTGATGCAGCAAACAATATTGATAAGGGCAATTTGCACTAGTATGCAAGGCGCACACTAGAAGCAATCCGTCGAACTCCCCAAACCGTGAATTCAGCAAGAAGACACGAATTAGAAGAGATGAACTTTGTAGATTCGATGGGCAATCTCAAGAATCTCCTATTCTTGCCTTGCACCAACTTCGCAAACTCCAAACGAGAAAACCTTGCAATCACGCAATTTGGCCGCCACCAACCATCATGGCGATTTTCTCCTTTATTTCACTAGTCTAAAAACTTATCATATCATAGCCTGAGTTACAATGGTGCTAAGGCCCTGGCCTTCTATTGGTGCACAATGCACGGCCTTGATTACAACTCACGCACTACTTGGCCTAAGGCTGAAACAAACAACAATACGAACTAAAAAGGAAATACCTAAACTGCTACCTCTAGTTTCTCTCTCAATTTGCGACTTAACCATGAAGATTCCGTGGCTGGAACCTCATCCATTGTGTGGGACTTCAAAATAGCTTTCCAACGAGTCCAAGAACGCCCAAATCGGACTCCGTTTGTGAAAGTTATGAACGGTTTAGTATCGGTCTTGCCAGCTGTCCCAATCCGAGTCCGAATCGGTTTCAAATCTTTATATGTTTTGTTTTCTTATTCAAGGGGCTTCCAAATCCATTTGGAACCTGAAAAGAAATCCTTCTCAACCTTTATAAAAACATGGTGTGGTAGGATTTTATCCTTACTTGCATTGCAATACTCGGACTCCTTATGTTTGGCAAGTCTGTGCGTCTCTCCGGACAGCTCGTGCAGCTTCCAATGAAATTGCCATAACTTTGTGTAGGAAGCTCCAAATCAAGCGCCGTTTGATTTGTTGGAAAGTAGACTTCATTAGCTTTCCAAATATGTATTTTTTGTATCTTAGAAACCTCAGAATTAACGTTGTGAACTTCATGAACTTTGCGGACAGAACTGCAATCACGAGAACTTGATTGATCTTGTGTCTTTCTCTTGGCCACATCACCTATGAGGCGGACAGCGAAGTCCTGCACCAGAGCCATGCTATCCCGCCGAGCTGATGCCTACGAGGCGGACGGCGAAGTCGAGCGCTGAAGACGTGCCGTCCCGCCTAGGCGATGCCTACGAGGCGGAGGGCGAAGTCCTGCGCCGGAGCCGTGCCGCCCCGCCGAGGCGATGCCTACGAGGCAGACGGTGAGGTCGAGCGCTGAAGACGTGCCGTCCCGCTGTGGCGATGCCTATGAGGCAGACGGCAAAATCGAGCGCCGACGATGCCGCCGTTCCCCTACTTTCAAAAAGTAGTGCCCGCGGAGAGCGGGTGCTTGCGGCGTAGGCCGAGGGCGATACGCGCACGGAGGCAGGGAGGCGGAGCCGTCGTTCCCCTACCTTCAAAAACAGTGCCCGTGGAGAGCGGGCGCTTGCGGCGTAGGCCGAGAGCGATACGCGCGCGGAGGCAGGGAGGCGGAGCCGCCGTTCCCCTACCTTCAAAAATAGTGCCCGGGGAGAGGGGGCGCTTGCGGCGTAGGCCGAGGGCGATACGCGCGCGGAGGCAGGGAGGCGGAGCCGCCGTTCCCCTACCTTCAAAAACAGTGCCCGCGGAGAGCGGGCGCTTGCGGTGTAGGCCGAGGGCGATACCCGCGCTGAGGCAGGGAGGCGGAGCCGTCGTTCCCCTACCTTCAAAAACAGTGCCCGCGGAGAGTGGGCGCTTGCGGCGTAGGCCGAGGGCGATACACACGCGGAGGCAGGGAGGCGGAGCCGCCGTTCCCCTACCTACAAAAACAGTGCCCGCGGAGAGCGGGCGCTTGCGGCGTAGGCCGAGGGCGATACGCGCGCAGAGGCAGGGAGGCGGAGCCGCCGTTCCCCTACCTTCAAAAACAGTGCCCGCGGAGAGCAGGCGCTTGCGGCATAGGTCGAGGGCGATACGCGCGCGGAGGCACGGAGGTGATACCGCCGTTCCCCTACCTTCAAAAACAGTGCCCGCGGAGAGCGGGCGCTTGCGGCGTAGGCCGAGGGCGATACGCGCGCGGAGGCAGGGAGGCGGAGCAGCCGTTCCCCTACCTTCAAAAACAGTGCCCGCGGAGAGCGGGCGCTTGCGGCATAGGCCGAGGGCGAAACGCGCGCGGAGGCAGGGAGGTGGAGCCGTCGTTCCCCTACCTCCAAAAACAGTGCCTGCGGAGAGCGGGCGCTTGTGGCATAGGCCGTGGGCGATACGCGCGCGGAGGCAGGGAGGCGGAGCCGTCGTTCCCCTACCTTCAAAAACAGTGCCTGCAGAGAGCGGGCGCTTGCAACGTAGGCCGAGGGCGATACGCGCGTGGAGGCAGGGAGGCGGAGCCGCCGTTCCCCTACCTTTAAAAATAGTGCCCGCAGAGAGCGGGCGCTTGCGGCGTAGGCCCAAGGCGATACGCGCGCGGAGGCAGGGAGGCGGAGCCGCCGTTCCCCAACCTTCAAAAACAGTGCCCGCGGAGAGCGAGCGCTTGCGGCATAGGCCGAGGGCACTACGCACGCGGAGGCACGGAGGTGATACCGCTGTTCCCCTACCTTCAGAAATAGTGCCCGCGGAGAGCGGGCGCTTGCGGCGTAGGCCGAGGGCGATACGTGCGCGGAGGCAGGGAGGCGGAGCTGCCGTTCCCCTACCTTCAAAAACAGTGCCCGCAGAGAGCGGGCGCTTGCGGCGTAGGCCGAGGGCGATACGCGCGCGGAGGCAGGGAGGTGGAGTCGACATTCCCCTACCTTCAAAAACAGTGCCCGCGGAGAGGGGGCGCTTGCGGCGTAGGCCGAGGACGCTACGCGCGCGGAGGCAGGGAGGCGGAGCCGCCGTTCCCCTACCTTCAAAAACTTGGCGATGCACTCCCTGGTGCAACGCGCGCGAGGGCGCGATATCCAAGGTGGTGCGCCTCCTAAAGCGAGGCACTCCCTGGTGTTTCGGCTATTGCGCGATTTCTATACTCCGTACAGTGCGTGGGATCAACATCCACGTCTTATTTATACTCCGGAGAGTACGCATAGGAACAACGTCCATGCGTGTGCGGGATCCGCGTCTTGTTTATACTCCGTAGAGTGCGCAGGGACAACATCCGCGTCTTATTTATACTCCGTAGAGTGCGTGGGAACTTCAACCACGTCTATTTATACTCCGGGGAGTACGTGCGGGAGCGACGCCCACACGTGCACGGGACATCCGCGTCTTGTTTATACTCCGTAGAGTGCGTAGGGACAACATCCGCGTCTTATTTATAGTCCGTAGAGTGCGTGCGGAGGTGGACCACGACGCTACGTCTTATTTAAAGTCCGTAGACTGCGCGCGGAGGCAAGCCTCCACACGTTGCGGGCAGTGAGGGTGCGTGCGGAGGCGGACCTCGACGCTACGTCTTATTTATACTCCGTAGAGTGCGCGTGGAGGCGTCCCCCCGCTGCGTCTTATTTATACTCCGTAGAGTGCGTGCGGTGGCGGACCTCGACGCTACGTCTTATTTAGAGTCCGTAGACTGCGTGCGGAGGTGGACCTCGACACTACATCTTATTTATACTCCGTAGAGTGCGTGCGGAGGCGGACCTCGACGCTACGTTATATTTATACTCCGTAGAGTGCATGGGAATATCGTCCACGTCTTTTTTATACTCCGGAGAGTACGCGTAGGGACAGCGTCCATGCGTGCGCAGAGCGTCCGCGTCTTGTTTATACTCAGTAGAGTGCACAGGGACAACATCCGCGTCTTATTTATACTCCGGAGAGTACGCCGAGGCACGAGGCCATCGTGCGATTTTAAGCCAGAAGCCGATCAAACACTGCTGCATGAAAGAGGAGGCAACAGCAATAAAAAGAGTTCGAGGCTAGGCCAGTAAACACGCGACGATGGCAATGAAAATAGGGGACAAGCCAGTCAAGCAAAAATTGTAAAAGTGAATCTTGACAGGACACAGCTAGCTTGTGTCACCATGAAATGACTTCAAGGCACAGTACCTGGCGTGGTATCCTCAATGCATGCCCCGAGGCGAGCCTTCGCGTGCACGGGGTCCATGGTTGAGGTCTCCGATAGAGCGGAGCCGACAGCCGAAGTGGTCTTCGCCTGTGCTGGGTCCGCGCCCGAGGAGGGGATCGACGGCGCGGAGATTCGCAGCAAAGGACGTGGCGTGGAGGAAACCTCGCCGCCTCGGATACTCTCGAAAGCTCGGAGCCGGCCGTATTCACGCAAAGCTGCCATAGTGTACATGCTGTGTACGTACATGCAGTGCATGCCCTACATGCAATGCGGCATGAGCGCATGCATGCACATGGAGACGGAGGCTTGACGCGGACGGTGGCACAGGGGCTCGACGGCGAGCGAAAGCAGGTGCGACAACGCGCAAGACGAGCCCGGCCTCATGTCGTCGGCTGCGCGTGCGAAGTCCATCCCGCGGGGGTGAGGTCCTACACGGAGGCGAAAAGTACGGACGATGCGGTGAAGACCTCTCTGACCTCAGCGTAGACCCCGGACACCACGGTGGAGACCACTCCGACCGCGGCGAAGACTGATCTTGCGGCGCGGCTGTTTTTGATGATGGTGGTGCCCGCCGCATCGAGCTTCTTCACCGCGTGCACAAAGTCGCGAGCTTCGCCCGGATTCCGTCGCGGGAGCCGTCCCTGCACTGATGGAGCTAGCTGCTGCATGGATGGATATCTCATACGTATGTGTGTGAAGTTTGTGTATGCATGGGTTGATGGATGTCTCATGCAGGTCTCCCGAAGGTAAGGCCTTCATGCATGCGTATGTAGGGAAGGGCTATTCCATGCGTGCATGCATACGTGGGGGATGGGTAGCTCCTGCATGCATGCATACGTAGGAAAGGGTACTCCGTGCATGCATGCGGCGCTGGCGTCCCCGTCTGCAGCACCACGGCTGAAAAGCCTCTAAAATTTTCAAAATGAATTTTCTTGAACTTTTGCTGGTTTTTGAGTGAAAATCTGAAACTTTCCCTTTTGGGAAAGTCCTGCCGGTTTCCGCTTTCCCTTTCCGGCCGGTTGCCACCCCTTCTCGCTAGCGCCCTCTCTTTTTCCGCCTTCTCCCGCGCCCGGCGCCTCCCTCCGCTTCTCCCCGCTGGCGCCTGCGCCCTCCCCGCCTTGTCACGTGGAGAGGCCCCCCACCAGCTCCCCCGTCCGGCATTTGACCCTCGGAGCCCTTGCCCGTCCCCTCTCCCTCGGATTCCCCTTTTCCCCGCCGAGGCTATAAGAGCCGCTCCGTTGCCCCCTCTTTTCCCCTTGTTTGCCAGGCCACCCCACCACCCTACTGGCTTCCTGCCACTCCAGAGAGGCTCTCCGAGCAAGCAATCGAGGCCTCTCCGCCCGAAGCTCTGCCGCCATCCTCCCCTGGGCCGGCACCCCCGTAAAGCGGATCTTCGCCCCCACTCCCTCATCACTCGACTCCCCACGTCCAGAGCATCTCCTCCACTTGCTAATGCCATTGGTACCCTTGTCTGGCCAGGTCACCGCCCGTGGAGCACGGTCACCGAAGCTCGCCGTCGACTCCAACCACTCTCCCGTGGCCAGCTCGTTTGGGAGCTCTCCAGCTGACGCCACCACCGCCAACGTAATTCCCTAGCTCCCCTCACCGTGAAATCGCCACCAATCGGGCGAGTTTCCCTCCGGTGGACCCTAACGCCACCATAGACCCGAGCTTCCCCCTTTTCGCCGCCAGCCACCGTCAGCCACTCCCTTACCTCCCTAAAGGCCAAAATGGACTCTTCCCCTCGGATTCTACCCCCTGGCACCCCCCCATGGTCGCCGTTAACCTCCCCAGTCGCCAGAGAGCCAGGGGCCGGCCGCTCTCGTTTCTCTGCCGAGGACGCCGGCGAAAGGAGGAAGATGACTACGCGGCCCTATCTCCGCCGTCCCCTCCCCCCGGTACCGTTTAAACGTGGCCGTCGGATGAAGTCTTTCCCCACCACCCGATCTCCATAACCCCACCTCCTCTCGACCGTCGGATCATTCCCCACCGCTTCAACCGCATCCCTTACCCCGCTGCCATTCGATCTTCCCCTCACCGCATCCTAACCATTCGCCCCGCCTCCATCTTGGCCACCCACCCGGGCCACGTGTCTCCCATCCGGAACGCGAAGGCGCGCATGGGATGGGCCGCGTTCGTCGGCCTGTCCCGTTCCCGCGCGCGCGTGTTTGAGGCCGCCCGGCCGCGCGGGCCGTCGCTTGGGCCGAGCCGCATTGTATCCCGAAGGCCGGCCCAGTACTGTTCCAAACTTTTTCCCCGATTTATTCTTTTTCCAGAAATCAGAAAAATCCAAATAAATCCTAGAAAATCACAGAAAATCCCAAAATTCTCAAATTTCACCACTTTGCTCCAAATAATATCCTGGACCCATTTTTGACCTCCATTTCTTCAAATTCATCCCAGATAAATTCCTAAAATTCCAGTTTGAGGATTTATGCATTTTACTCCTTTTTAAATAGTTTATTTTACCCTCGCTTGATTAGTCTCAAGCCGGACTTATTTATTTTATGTGTTTGCGTTAGTTCCGGAGATCCCGAAGGTTCAAGTGCAGGCTCAGGATCCAGGTGTTTCTACGTTCGAGCTAGCCGAGATCGTCCAAATTATCGGCAAGTCCCAAATCCTTTGATCATGTTGCGACCCATGTTATTTAATTATGTTATTATGCTATTTGCATTAAGCTAATTCTGAAATGTTAATTCGAAAATAAAATAAAATGTTTAGAATGACATGTTTATATAGTTAATCCTACCACCGACAAAATGCCATGTTTAATTTGTAGCCATGCTCTTGTCAACCCTAGAAATAATTATCTGTTAATCTAGATGCTCGTAGGTTATTATTATCACTCAAAGTCTGACACTAATAAGGTTGTGGCCACGGGCCAATAGAACTTGGAAAACCCGGCTCTAGGGCAGGGTGGTATGGGACACCGTGCCCTAGGGCGGAGTTTTGTCGACGTGCTGAATAGGGTAAGGGTTCTTACCCTAGGTTGTAAGGTCACGGACCTGACCGGGGTTGCTGACTCCGGGGGAAATATAAGGACCAGACCCTTACGCTGAGCAAATGACATGGTGACCGCTCAACCACAGGAGTTGACTTGTCAACACTGGTTTAGTAGCTGCTCAACTCGATTGAAACTCTACAGGTGGTGAGAAGTAGGTGTTTGGGTAACAAGGTTAGGCGGGCCGTGCTGCGGGTGCCTAACAACGGTAGAGTTCACTCGAAGCAGACGTTTGTGTGTGTGTGTGTATGTGTGAGCCAGACCCGAGTGGATTCTACCGGGTAGAGCCTATATAAAGAGTTGAGCAGTGAAACGACCTGGCTTCCTTAACTCTTTAGCGGGAGTTAAGGGATCGTGTGGGTAAAGCTGAGCAAACTCTGCAGAGTCAAATAAATGGTATTCGAATACGCCGTGCTCCCGGTTATTGGAGTTGTGTCACTTGGGTGATTCCAGCAGCGAAGCTTAAGTAGTTTTGTACATGCTTTAACTGGATTAGTTGGTTAATTAAATTTTCATGAAAAACCCCTAAGATCTTAAGGAGTAGTTTTGGGTCCATTTTGTGAAAATATTTGCAAATAAAACTGCATCCACTCAAAGTTAATAAACCAAGTATACTCCCTTCCTTTGTTAATCTGTGCATGTAGTAATTTAGAGTCCCTTTGGGACTTGCTGAGCCGGTTGTTTGGCTCACGGCTTGCTTAATCCACTCTTTAGAGGATCAAGACAAAGGTGAAGGTTTCCCCGTCAAGGACGCCCCTGGGGATCGCTTCTTCGACGAGGACCCGTGGCTTTAGGTCTTGGCCGCGCTCAAGCGGATTCTGGAGTTTTTGTGATGTAAGTACTTTGGGCTTGGACGCCCCGCTGTCAAAAAATGGATGTTAATCCTTATGTGAAATAGATGCTGGACTTTTGTTGTAAGCATGCAATGGTATACTCTTGCGCGACACTCCATAACTGTTCATGCGTTATAGTTGCGGAATGCCATGTCCGTACGCGCCCCTGGAAACAGGGGCGTTACAAGAAGTGGTATCAGAGCAGGCTCTTGACCGTAGGTTGAGACCTAAGGCAATCTAGGAAGCGATTTTATTGCAAAACTTAATTTAAGCCATAAAAAGGGTTTACGAAAATATAAGTATTACTGCTGTCTTTTTCCTCTCTTGTTGCTACCTTATCTATCTTAGCTTTCTTCTGCTTAAGTTTACTTTTGCAAAATGTTTACTGCCTTACTTGTCTAGCTTCAAAATTTCGTTCCTCGGCAGCTGGAGGAGTAGTTGTTGTTCGCTAGACTAGAGTAACCTTGAGTTGTAGTGGTACTTTTGTAATGTAAAGCAGGTGTAATCATGAACCCTAAGTGGTTTGTGTACCACCTGCATATTGTAAATTTATGTTCATTATCCTTTATGTTGTTTGCTTAATTATCAGTAATCCCCCTGTGTTCAAAGCTTTCTCCTGTCCCCTTTCGCTCTCGTTCTTACCTTATTCGCCCTATACTTACCTTGAAAATTCAAAGTCTTACTTATCTACTCTTATTCTCCAAAGCCGCTGCAAAGCTAATCTCAAATTCCCAATTGGCAGATGGATCCAGCGCAGTAGAGTGGTCAGACCAACAGCAGGGTGCACCTGCCACAGATCAAGTCCAGATGCCAGAACAGCAAGGAGAATCACAGCCACCGTTCATTGTCAAAGTGACACCCGAAGAGTTAGTGACAGCGTCAAGCACAACTGCGTTGAAGTTTATAGCCTTCCTGCAAACTCAACCACCTAAATTCCCCTCAGCAACAGAACCACTGAATGCAGATAACTGGTTACAAGATGTTGAGAAAAGAATGAATACTATACGATGTACCAATAAGGAGAAAGTTCTTTTTGCCACCTATCAGCTGTCAGAGCCTGTAATTACTTGGTGGAATGCTATCCAGTGGATACATCCAAATAAGGAAGACATTACCTGGGAAGACTTTGTGAAGAGATTCCATAAAGCCTTCATTTCTCCTAAAGTTATCAATGAAAAATATCAGGATTTTCTTGATCTTCAACAAGGAGAGAACTCCATCACAGCATATCTACAACAATTCCATCAGTTATCCCAGTATGCTCAAGAAGAGATTGATACCGAAGCCAAAAGGATGGAGTACTTTATGAAAGGTCTACGACCCAATATGAGACAACGCCTTCAGGCCATGAAGTTTTCAAGCCTATTGAGCCTGGTTGATCGAGCTCTTCAGATAGAAGAGACGCCAGGTTATGTGAAAGTTATGAAACGAAAGAAGCCTTCGCCTCCATCACCAACGGCTTGTTTTCACTGCCAACAGGATGGGCATTATTGTGACAAATGCCCATTGAAGTTCTTACCCGAAGAAGAAGCAAGGAAGCAAGCAAAGAGGCAGACTTCAACATCACGACCTGCCACCGATGGAAGAAAATGAATCTTACCCTAAGAAGACCAGAATAGAGGAAGAAACAGATCTATTCAGAGGAATGTCATGGAGAGGAAAAGCACGGCAGACAGTCAGGAGAAAGTGATATATGAAGAACAAGGAATGGAGTAATGTCCTTTTTGGTTATCCTTTTGTAAGCTAGTAGGAAGAACTGAATGGCTTGTATGTAAATTATTCTAATTAAGACTTGTGGCAAGACTATGAATGTGTATGAAGATCATCTGTGTAAAGTGTAATGGATGAGAAGTTCGTGTTGCGATGAAATTTATCCTAATGGACCCAGAAGTAAATATATAACCTTGGTGCAACATAATTCATCTAGGTAGGAATTCGCACCACACACGCAAGGATGATATACAGGTATAAGTGAAAAGGAGTCAAAGTCAATCCAGAGGAGGTTAATGCAGATTTGTTGTAGCCAGATATGCAAGGGCTAGATGCCATTTTGGGCATGAACTGGCTAGCCAAGAACAAAGGCAAGTTAGATTGTGAGATCAAAACAGTATCATTGGTAAACCCTGAAGGTCAGAAAGTGGAAAAAAACAAACCGAGGAGAATTGAAGGATGTGAGTAAGCGCATGATCAACATGCTAGCGGTTACAGTTGATCAAGTACCGGTAGTACAAGAATATCCAGATGTGTTCCCGGAAGAACTGCCAGGCAGACCCTGACAGACAAGTAGAACTTGCCATAGAGTTGATTCCAGGCACAACCAATCGCCAATCACCAGTACAGAATGTCAGCTAGTGAATTAAATAGCTCAAGAGACAGTTAGGTGAACTGCAAGAGAAAGAGTGTATTTGACCAAGTGTTCCACCTTAGTCGGCACCAGTTTATTTGTGAAGAAGAAGAATGGAGAACTAAGAATATGTGTAGATTATAGAGGATTGAATGATGTCACCAAAAAAACAAGTAACCATTGCTCAGAATTGATGACCCGTTTGATCAGCTCAAGAGCGCCAAAGTATTTTCCAAGATCAATTTGCGCTCGGGTTACCATCAGCTCAAGATCCGAGAGTAAGATCGAGAGAAGACAGCCTTCATCACTCGATACGGATTGTATGAGTTCACGGTCGTTCCCTTTGGTTTAACCAATGCGCCAGTTTATTTCATGAGCCTTATGAATCTAGTGTATGTGGACCAACTGGACCGATTCGTGATAGCCTTTATTGACGATATTCTGATTTACTCCAAGAGTGAAGACGAGCACAAGGAACATTTGCATATGGCTTTGACCAGATTGAGAGAACATCAGCCGTATGCCAAGTTCGACAAATGCAGTTTTTGGCTGAAGGAAGTTGCTTTCTTGGGTCATATTATATCAGAAGATGGAGTCAAGGTTGATCCAGAAAAGATAACCGCAGTCATGGAATGGAAGCAGCCCAAGACCGTAACGGAAGTGAGAAGCTTTCTTGGATTGGTGGGCTATTATCGCCGATTCATAGAAGGATTCTCCAAGATTTCTCGTCCACTCACTCAACTCCTGAAGAAAGACAGACCATTCAATTGGACAGATGCTTGTGAGGAAAGTTTTCAGTTGTTGAAGATCAAGTTGACAACAACGCCAGTATTGATTTTGCCCAAACAAGAGAAAGAGTTCCAAATCTATTGTGATGCTTCAAAGCGAGGTTTGAGATGTGTACTTATGCAAGATGGAAAAGTTGTTGCCTATGCTTCAAGACAGATGAAGCCACATGAAGAAAATTACCCCACACACGATTTGGAGCTAGCAGCTGTAGTGCATGCACTCAAAATTTGGCGGCACTACCTGCTAGGGAATCGTTGTGAGACATTCTCAGATCATAAAAGCTTGAAGTACCTGTTCACACAGCTAGAATTGAATATGAGACAACGGTGATGGTTGGAATAGATCAACGATTATGATATTGAGCTTCCATATCACTCGGGTAAGGCCAATGTAATTGCCGATGCCCTCAGCCGAAAGGTTCGACAAAGCAAACCCAATACCACAGAGCACCCACCAGAATTGCAAAGGGATATGCTACAACTGAATTTGGTGATCCCGAACAAAGCAGTATGGCAGCATTAGAGCTTCAACCGTTGCTGATAGATCAGATTAAGGCAGCACAAGATAAAGATGAAGAGATTCAAAAACTGAAAAAGGGAATTCAAGAAGAAGAGTCATCAGAGTATGCGATAGATGAGCATGGAATCTTTACTTTCCGTGGTCGCTATTGCATACCCGATAAGGAGTTAAGAGAGAATTGATCCCATCTGAAGCTCACTCGCCTCAATTTTCAATTCACCCAGGAGGTACCAAGATGTATCAAGACTTGAAGAAGTATTGGTGTAATCTGATGAAGAAAGAAGTGACAGTGTATGTAACGAAATGTGATGTATGCCAACAGATCAAAATAGACCATCAGAAACCATCGGGATTGTTGCAGCCTTTACCAATTCCCGAATGGAAATGGGATAGTATCGGCATGGACTTCATTACAGGACTTCCTAAGACTCGTGAGGGTTATGACGCTATCTGGGTCATTGTTGATAGATTGACCAAGGTGGCTCATTTCCTTCCGATCAAGCAAACCTACGGGAAAGACAAGCTTGCCGAGCTATATTTGACAAGGATAGTGACAGTGCATGGGTCCCAAAGAAAATTGTCTCAGATAGAGGAGCACAGTTTACATCCAAGTTCTAGGAAAAATTACATGAAGCCATGGGCACTGATTTGAACTTCAGTTCAGCGTATCACCCTCAAACGGATGGACAGACAGAGAGAACCAACCAGATCTTGGAAGATATGCTAAGAGCTTGTGCTATTGTGTATGGAGCAGTGTGGAATACTTGTCTCCCGTTTGCTCAGTTCTCATATAACAATAGTTACCAAGCTAGCATCAAAATGGCACCATTTGAAGCTCTGTATGGCAGAAAGTGCAGAACCCCACTGAATTGGTCAGAAACAGGTGAACGACAACTGATTGGCCCTCAGATTGCTCAAGATGCAGAAGCACATGTTAGAATTATCAGAGAAAGACTCAAGATTGCTCAAGACCGACAGAAGAGTTATGCAGATAACCGTAGAAAGGATTTGAGTTTCGAAGTTGGAGACTATGTGTATATCAAGGTCACGCCATTCAAGATAGTTAAGAGGTTTCAAATCAAGGGCAAATTAGCACCAAGATATGTGGGACCGTTTCAAGTCATTGGAAGAATTGGAGAGGTAGCTTATCAAGTACAACTGCCGCCCAACTTGTCAAGAATACACAATGTGTTTCATGTATCTCAGCTCCGAAAGTGTCTACGACAGCCAACCGATGAAGTACCTTTGTCAGATATTGAATTACAGGATGACTGCACATATGCTGAAGAACCACTACAAATACTTGAAACATCAGAGAGACAGTTCAGAAACAAGAATGTCAGATTTTGCAGAGTGCAGTGGAAGAACCATACAGCGGATGAGTCCACTTGGGAACGAGAATCAGACTTGCAGCGGGATTTCCCCAACTTACTCCCTGGACCAAGTTAATCTCGGGGTCGAGATTCTTTTAAGGGGGGTAGGTTGAAAAGCCTGTAAAATTTTCAAAATGAATTTTCTTGAACTTTTGCTGGTTTTTGAGTGAAAATCTGAAACTTTCCCTTTTGGGAAAGTCCTGTCGGTTTCCACTTTCCCTTTCCGGCCGGTTGCCACCCCTTCTCGCTAGCGCCCTCTCTTTTTCCGCCTTCTCCCGCGCCCGGCGCCTCCCTCCGCTTCTCCCCGCTGGCGCCTGCGCCCTCCCCGCCTTCTCCCTTCTCTCGCGCGGACGCCCAGCCCCGCTCCCTGCCTCCTCCCCCGCGCATGCGCAGCGCCCGCGCCAGCCGCTTCGGACCGCCCGCGCCACCCCGCCGCCCGCTGGTCCGAAGGCCGCCCCCTCCCTGCGCTGCGTTGTCGTCTCCTCCCTTGCCTTGGTCCCGCCTGCCAGCCTCCCCTCGCTCTTCCTTCTCCAGCGCGGTCACGCCTCCCCTGCCCTGCCGCAGCTCAACCGCTCCCCCTCCCGTCGCCATTATTGCTGCTCAGGGCCTGCGCCACCCCATGTCGCGTGGAGAGACCCCCCACCAGCTCCCCCGTCCGGCATTTGACCCTCGGCGCCCTTGCCCGTCCCCTCTCCCTCGGATTCCCCTTTTCCCCGTCGAGGCTATAAGAGCCGCTCCGTTGCCCCCTCTTTTCCCCTTGTTTGCCAGGCCACCCCACCACCCTACTGGCTTCCTGCCACTCCAGAGAGGCTCTCCGAGCAAGCAATCGAGGCCTCTCCGCCCGAAGCTCCGCCGCCATCCTCCCCTGGGCCGGCACCCCCGTAAAGCGGATCTTCGACCCCACTCCCTCATCACTCGACTCCCCACGTCCAGAGCATCTCCTCCACTTGCTAATGCCATTGGTACCCTTGTCTGGCCAGGTCACCGCCCGTGGAGCACGGTCACCGAAGCTCACCGTCAACTCCAACCACTCTCCCGTGGCCAGCTCGTTTGGGAGCTCTCCAGCTGACGCCACCACCGCCAACGTAATTCCCTAGCTCCCCTCACCGTGAAATCGCCACCAATCGGGCGAGTTTCCCTCCGGTGGACCCTAACGCCACCATGGACCCGAGCTTCCCCCTTTTCGCCGCCAGCCACCGTCAGCCACTCCCTTACCTCCCTAAAGGCCAAAATGGACTCTTCCCCTCGGATTCTACCCCCTGGCACCCCCCCCATGGCCGCCGTTAACCTCCCCAGTCGCCAGAGAGCCAGGGGCCGGCCGCTCTCGTTTCTCTGCCGAGGACGCCGACGAAAGGAGGAAGATGACTACGCGGCCCTATCTCCGCCATCCCCTCCCCCCGGTACCGTTTAAACGTGGCCGTCGGATGAAGTCTTTCCCCACCACCCGATCTCCATAACCCCACCTCCTCTCGACCGTCGGATCATTCCCCACCGCTTCAACCGCATCCCTTACCCCGCTGCCATTCGATCTTCCCCTCACCGCATCCTAACCGTTCGCCCCGCCTCCATCTTGGCCACCCACCCGGGCCACGTGTCTCCCATCCGGAACGCGAAGGCGCGCATGGGATGGGCCGCGTTCGTCGGCCTGTCTCGTTCCCGCACGCGCGCGCGTTTTAGGCCGCGCCGGCCGCCCGGCCGCGCGGGCCGTCGATTGGGCCGAGCCGCATTGTAGCCCAAAGGCCGGCCCAGTACTGTTCCAAACTTTTTCCCCGATTTATTCTTTTTCCATAAATCAGAAAAATCCAAATAAATCCTAGAAAATCACAAAAAATCCCAAAAATTCCCAAATTTCACCACTTTGCTCCAAATAATATCCTGGACCCATTTTTGACCTCCATTTCTTCAAATTCATCCCAGATAAATTCCTAAAATTCCAGTTTGAGGATTTATGCATTTTACTCCTTTTTAAATTGTTTATTTTCCCCTCGCTTGATTAGTCTCAAGCCGGACTTATTTATTTTATGTGTTTGCGTTAGTTCTGGAGATCCCGAAGGTTCAAGTGCAGGCTCAGGATCCAGGTGTTTCTACGTTCGAGCTAGCCGAGATCGTCCAAATTATCGGCAAGTCCCAAATCCTTTGATCATGTTGTGACCCATGTTATTTAATTATGTTATTATGCTATTTGCATTAAGCTAATTCTGAAATGATAATTCGAAAATAAAATAAAATGTTTAGAATGACATGTTTATATAGTTAATCCTACCACCGACAAAATGCCATGTTCAATTTGTAGCCATGCTCTTGTCAACCCTAGAAATAATTATCTGTTAATCTAGATGCTCGTAGGTTATTATTATCACTCAAAGTCTGACACTAATAAGGTTGTGGCCGCGGGCCAATAGAACTTGGAAAACCTGGCTCTAGGGCAGGGTGGTGTGGGACACCGTGCCCTAGGGCGGAGTTTTGTCGACGTGCTGAATAGGGTAAGGGTTCTTACCCTAGGTTGTAAGGTCACGGACCTGACCGGGGTTGCTGACTCCGGGGGAAATATAAGGACCAGACCCTTACGCTGAGCAAATGACATGGTGACCGCTCAACCACAGGAGTTGACTTGTCAACACTGGTTTAGTAGCTGCTCAACTCGATTGAAACTCTACAGGTGGTGAGAAGTAGGTGTTTGGGTAACAAGGTTAGGCGGGCCGTGCTGCGGGTGCCTAACAACGGTAGAGTTCACTCGAAGCGGACGTTTGTGTGTGTGTGTATGTGTGAGCCAGACCCGAGTGGATTCTACCGGGTAGAGCCTATATAAAGAGTTGAGCAGTGAAATGACCTGGCTTCCTTAACTCTTTAGCGGGAGTTAAGGGATCGTGTGGGTAAAGCTGAGCAAACTCTGCAGAGTCAAATAAATGGTATTCGAATACGCCGTGCTCTCGGTTATTGGAGCTGTGTCACTTGGGTGATTCCAGCAGCGAAGCTTAAGTAGTTTTGTACATGCTTTAACTGGATTAGTTGGTTAATTAAATTTTCATGAAAAACCCCTAAGATCTTAAGGAGTAGTTTTGGGTCCATTTTGTGAAAATATTTGCAAATAAAACTGCATCCACTCAAAGTTAATAAACCAAGTATACTCCCTTCCTTTGTTAATCTGTGCATGTAGTAATTTAGAGTCCCTTTGGGACTTGCTGAGCCGGTTGTTTGGCTCACGGCTTGCTTAATCCACTCTTTAGAGGATCAAGACAAAGGTGAAGGCTTCCCCGTCAAGGACGCCCCTGGGGATCGCTTCTTCGACGAGGACCCGTGGCTTTAGGTCTTGGCCGCGCTCAAGCGGATTCTGGAGTTTTTGTGATGTAAGTACTTTGGGCTTGCACGCCCTGCTGTCGAAAAATGGATGTTAATCCTTATGTGAAATAGATGCTGGACTTTTGTTGTAAGCATGCAATGGTATACTCTTGCGCGACACTCCATAACTGTTCATGCGTGAATAGTTGCGGAATGCCTTGTCCGTACGCGCCCCTGGAAACAGGGGCGTTACAACGGCGCCGCCGTCAACCGCCGTTGTCATCGAGGATGGCCACGAGCACCCGCCCGGAGTCGTCGTCGCCAAGCTCACCGACGAACACTGCCCTACCGTGAAGCCGCGCGACTGTGATGGCGACGTTTATCGGTGTGGGGCAGGCTGGAGGCTTGCACGGAGTAGGCCTCGCCGGGAAGACGCCGTCGCCAAGCCACACTGGGTGCTTAGATGGAGACTTGTGCCTCGGTCCATCGTCGCGTGCAGTCACCGGACATCGCCTCAGCGAAGTCCGTCACACGGAGCCGGAGCCCAGGTCGCGGACGCTGTGCGGAGGCCGACGTCGCCCCTGCGAAGTCTGTCGCGCGGAGTCGAAGCCCAGGTCGCGGACGCCGTGCGGACTGTTGTTATTAAGACAACACCAATAACTACACAGCTGCATTCATATCAACCACCAAACAGCTGCATTCATATACAACACCAACCAGCTGCATTCACACAGTGTATTTCTTGATACATTTTGTCATTCTCAAATACATCACACTGCAGCATTGTTCTATACATAAATGCATGCCAATTCACATGTACATCACACATATACATAAATGCCAATACACATATACATTTTGTCACACATTTTCACATATACATCTCAAAATTGACTACATCAAATATTTTCACATATACATCTCAAAATTGACTACATCACACATTTTCACATATACATGTCAAAATTGTCACGCATTTTTACATATACATTCTTATTGTACTTGCTTATTTCCTTTAAAAATTAGCCCTTCATCATGATCAATGCGTACGTAACTAGTTTTGTCACGTTGTTCATCATCGACCCTTATGCCATTTCCAAAAGGAGGTAACTCGTCAAATTGATTGTATTCCTCCTCGTCCACTACATTCTCCACTCCGACAATTCTCCTTTTTCCATGAAGAACTACATGGCATTTCTTATTTGCCGGGTCAGTTACATAGAAAACTTGAACAACTTGATTGGCGAGTACGAATGGTTCGTCTTTGTACCCGACATGTTGGAGGTCCACGGTCGTGACACCGTACTTGTCAACCTTCACCTGTGGGAGATGATCCAACGGCAGCGAAATAAGGGGATCTTGAAAACCACATAGTCGAGCTCCCAAATCTCTTCTATGAAGCCATAGTACGAGTTTCTCGACCCATCAGTACTGAATGCATCTATGCGGACACCGCTGTTCTGGTTAGTGCTCTTGACATCCTGAGACTGCGTATAGAATGTGTACCCATTTATGTCATATCCTTGCCATGTCACAACTGTAAATGTCGACCCTTTTGCCAACCATGTCAGCGTCTCACTCGGCGAGCTCTTAGCGATTTGCTCCTTCAACCATTGGTTGAACCAACGGTTGTGTTGCCTCATGATCCAAACATCTAGCTGCTCCGAATTTTGTTGCCGAAGCACATCCTTGTGCTGGTCCACATAAGGCGCCACTTCAGTCATGTGTTGCAACACCGTGAAATGGGTTTGAGTATACGTGTTCATATCTGGAGTGATTGCTTTTCTTCCGATAGTTCCGAGACCCTTCAGCCTCCCCTCATGACGAGATTGAGGGACACCTATCGGTTGAATCTGAGCCATATAATCGACACAAAATTCAATGACCTCTTCGCTTGCATAACCTTCGATGATGCTGCCCTCCGGCCGAGAACGATTCCGTACGTAGGACTTGAGAATTCCCATGAACATCTCAAATGGGTACATGCTACGTAGGAATACGGGCCCGCACATTTTTATCTCCCACACAATGTGAACAATGAGATGGACCATGATATCGAAAAACGAAGGAGGGAAATACATTTCAAGGCGACATAGAGTCATCACCACCTCGTGTCTCCTTAAATGCCTTGGAGCTGAACCGTCTTCCTTCTCTCCATCAAATTGTTTCTTCATCTTGCGGTATGGGTGAGCCCTCCGAAGGAACCGGCGGTGACGCATGTAGACGGTTTTGCATGAGTGTCTTAGCCACACACTCTCGGTACCATCTAAACAGTGAGTACAAGCTTTGGCACCTTTTGTAGTATGACCCGATAGGTTACCAAGGGCAGGATAATCATTTATGGTGCAGAACAATAAGGAGCGCAGAGTGAAGTTCTCTCGTTTGTATGCATCCCATACATGTACCCCTTCGTTCCACAGTACTTTTAGATCTTCCACCAACGGTGCTAGGAACACATCGATATCATTCCCAGGTTATTTTGGCCCTTGGATAAGTATTGACAGCAAAATGTACTTTCGCTTCATACACAACCAAGGAGGAAGGTTATAGATGCAGAGAGTCACGGGCCATGTGCTATGTCGGCTGCTCATGCTACTGAAAGGATTCATTTCATCTGTACTCAGTCCAAACCTTATATTCCTTGGTTCTGCACCGAACTCTGCAAAACTCCTATCGATGTTTCTCCACTGTGCGGAATCAGCAAGGTGTCTTAGCATTCCATTCTTCTTGCGCTCCTCCGAGTGCCAACGCAGCAGTTTTGCCTCCTTTGGATTTGCAAAAAACCTTTTCAAACGGGGAATTATAGGAAAATACCATGCCACCTTAGCAGGAGGTCCTTTCTTCACCTCTGTTCCCTCGCCACCATCTGATTGATTGTTACGTTTGTATCAGGATGCGTTGCACACTGGACAGACATGCATGTTTGCATACTCTTTACGGTAGAGGATACAGTCGTTCAGGCATGCATGTATTCTTTCTACTTCCATTCCCAACGGACAAAGAACCTTCTTGGCTTTATACGTGGTTTTAGGCAACTCATTTCCCTCCGGAAGCATGTTCGCTAAAATACCTAGCACGCCGTGAAACTCTTGTCAGACCAACCGTTGCTTGTGTTCAATTTCAATAGTTCAAGCACGGCCGACAACCTCGTGTACTTGCAGCCCGTGTACAAAGGTTTCTTCGAGTCCTCCATCAAGCCGCGGAATTTAACATACTCTCTCTCATCATAGTTCTCTTCTACATCGCGAAGCATCTGATCCAGATTATCATCGTGCAACCTATCCGAATCCGAACCACAATCGACATCAGCCGGCAGCATGTCATTCACTTCACCGGCGATGTCATCCGGCGGCATATCATTCACTTCACCGGCGATGTCATCCGGCAGCATATGATCATTCACTTCGCCATGACTGGTCCAACACGTATAATCCTTTTTGAAACCCCTCCGAATCAAGTGCGCTTCAATTTGCCCTCGGTTCTTAAACATCTTCAAATTCTCGCAATCAGTGCATGGACAGCACATATATTCCACCCCCTTATTCAACATATCCTCCTCGGCGGCTCTTATAAAAGCAGACACGCCATTAATGTACTCTTCACTCACACGGCTCGCGGCATACATCCAGCTTCGGTCGTACGTTACGTACATATATAACAACTTAGTATTAAAATCTAGATTAACTAATTATAATTACTACATATATACCGGCCACATTTATTATATTGAGACTTAATTTGCTAGCTCAATTCATATTATAAACACAATAGCTATTATATAACCAACAATTTTGCAAATTAACCATCTTCAATAACACTCATGGATTACTTAGACCTAAATTATAATGCAATTAAAGAAAAAATAAATTTCATTACTAACCATATCTAGAGCAACCAGGAAAGTCTGAATCTTCAAAGCTCAATCTCTGCCTCTTCCCACCAAATTAACTGGCCTGAAATCGCCTAGCTTCCTCCCGAGTGAAAAAGTGCGCAGCAGTGGCTAGATCTGGATCGAAATGAAGACAGATGCGGTCTGAGCAGTGCAATAAATGCCTTAGAGCCATTATCATAGACGGTTTTTAACTAAACAACGTCTGTGAATTATCACAGACGGTTTTTAATTAAAAACCGTCTGTGATAACCAGCTTATCACAGACAGTTCTTAATATAGACCGACCGTCTATGATAATCCTTTTTCCCGCAACAAATACCACAGACGGCCTCCAAATTACAACCGTCTATAATAGTGTTAATCAGAGACGGTTTCACAAAACCGTCTGTGATGAGGCGTCTACTATGAGGCTTTCTGTAGTAGTTCAAGAATAGTGGACGGATGGATACTTTGTGTGTGTCTTGCTGCTAACGCATGCATGGACATCTCTCATATTGCATGCATGGTTTGTGGATAGGTATTTCATGTGTGCCACACGATGGCGAGGAGGCCTTGCGCGCTCGGAGGCCAAGGCAGACCCTGTCGGCGTGGAGCAGGCCGGAAGCTTGCGCGGAGTAGGCCTCACCGCAGAGACGCCATCGCCGAGCTACAATAGATGCCTGTATGGAAACTTTTAGGTGCATGAATGCAGACTTCGTGGATGGGTAGACTTGGACATATTTTTGCATGGATGGATACGCGGAGCTCGCTGGCGAGGTGGACTCCATGCGCGGAGTCTGGCGTCGGGAGTCGAAGGCACACGAGTAGCTTCGCGAACGCATCCTTCATCCGTTTTACTTGATATTTGCAGCACGGAGGCGAGCGGAGCGCGAGCGGAGGTCGGAGCCCCGGCCTGGGCCGCGCGGAGGCCGCCGTTGCGGAGCGACTCGAGCTCGGCTCAGAGGCGATGAAGCCGCAGCTCGGCGAGCGGCGTAACACTTTTGCTACCCAAACAGTGCTTAACAATAGATGAAGGATCGATGGATCTATCAACTCTGCACAGAGGCTTATATGCCACAAAGCAATACTCAACGGTGGACGAAAGATCAATGGATCTATCAGATCTGCACAAAGACTTACATGCAAGAAGGATGGGTCTATCAGATCTACCTTTTCTTACCTTTGAAGGTACTTTTTGTTCCAGCCGGTCGGGTTCCAGCGTGCCAGGATGTATCCCAGCCCGGTCACGGAGCACATCTTCCTCGTGATGGTGACTCTTCTCCACGCGACCTCTCGCCCAATCCCCACGGACGGCGCCATCTGTCGTGGCTACAGACCAAACAGTAGAGAAGGGGACTAGTAGAAGGAGAAGAAGAGAGCTAGATCTGTAGGAGAGTTGGTGATAATGAGAGGATGTGCCTCCTTTGCCCCTCATGGGGGTTTATATATATGAGTGGGGTAGAATGGGAAATCCCCATTCTACCCCTTAGTACTTACAAGGGATGAGGGTACATTGGTATATTTACACTGGTATAATCCTCTACACTATTAGGCCTATTACATGTTGGACTAGTTGCACGGCCCAGTCACGGGGGGTTGGGCCACCCCCACAACAGAAGACCTTCAAAAAAAGGTATATTTCATTCGCATACGAGTAGTGTGCTTAATATTTCATTAGCATTTTATTAGCGTAATGGTGGTTTGGTAGTGTGGAATGCGCTTAGTAACTATGTTTAGTTGACTCATGTGCTGAGTTCATGCAGATGATATTTTGTAATTAGCCATGTTTAAGATGTATTAGTGGTGATGATGATGATTTTTTGTAAATAGTTGAAGTGATACGCACTGTTATTTATAGTGTTTACAATGCCTTCGCAATTTAGGAAATATGTATATAAGTATGGACATATATAGGTATTGCTTGGTGCAATTTAAAAATTGTAGAAAATGATGATAAGATTGTAGAATTTTGAACTATTGGTTGTAGTATCTAAATATATATGTATATATGTGTGTACCTATATATATGCATGTAAGTACATAGCCGTAGGCATAATTGGTAGCTCAATTATGTACATGTGCATGATTATAGTGTGTTATGCTAAGTTGTATGTGGCATTGGTTTATATATATGTACATATATATGTGTACGTTGACACATTATTTTCTGTATTGCAAGAAATAGCTACTAGTGATGGTCACAATAGTGGTACATAGTTGGACCCATCTTGGGATGGCCAACATCGTTATTGGGTGTGATCGAGTGATGATGGACCCCTCTTTGTTCTCCGAGGTCATCGGGATAACTAGCCTCTCAACGATCGCTCTAGTTCTACAAAGGGCTGGGTTATTGTTCATAGTGAGGATGATGCACATTGGTCACTCGTTTGCATTGGACTCACTGCTTCTGTCAACACTTGTTGACTGGTAAAGGCCGAAGACTCACACATTTCAGTTTAGGTTGGGGAGATGAACATTACCCTACAGGATGTTGCCTACCTTACTGGCTTGCCACTAAGGGTTCGCCCCATGGTTCCATCCCCCTAGATCAGGTAATTGAAAGGTATGTCTCCTACATAGGTTTGGACATCCCATTCCAGACATGATACAAGGAGTGCCATATTCATGGCTACGACAGAACAGGTAATGCCCAGTAGATGCGCCTATAGAGGTTGTGAGGTTCCACCTAGTGGATTACTTGCTCTTCATGTTTGGGTAGGTCCTATTTTCTATGACTCAGTGAGATTGATGCACCCTTGCTACATCCACCTCGCTGAGTCCCTAGTCGACACTAAACCTACTAATGTCCTGCTGTACAGCTAGGTCTCGGCTATATTGTGCACGACCTTTAGGGGTTTGTTTGACGGCTAGCATTGTGCTACTAACGAACCAAACCTCGTTGTCTACTACACCTTATTGCAGTTGTTGCCGTGGGAGCAGTTCGCTGTGGGTCATACATACTTTTAGGTGCAGGTGCACCGGTACCAGTTGGAGGTACGGCTTTATGGTCACAGCAATGGCAATGACCCAGTGGACAAACCCACCATGGTTACTCGTTGGACTACTAGCAAGCTAGGATGGTCCAGAAAGAGACCACGGTGAGTGTAACGAAGTTCCACAACGTGTTCAAGACCTTACACAAGAACAGTGTCATGTGGACGGTGTGGATCACACAGTTCGTCTCCAAGACAACGCCTTTCAACTTGTCAGAGCAATGCAAGCAGGATACGGACAACTAGCTTATGATCTACCAACTTGTCTTCTCCCATATGGTGCAGCCATATACCCTAGTGAGTCATGAGACAGTTTGAACTTCACCAGTAGGTTCCACCAACACTGGGTCGACCACTACCCAGACCCATTCACCTATAAGTAAAATTGTTTGTTAGCTCTTTTTGAACAGTCCATTGCTTTAACTTCAAGTCATGTACAATTAGTATCTTCTTTATTTTTGCACTGAAATAACCATTGCGTACCATGCCTTTTTCATAGGTAAACCAAGAAGGGATGGAAGAGTGATGACTGCAGGGCGACACAATTGCCATGGACCACACCCTAGAAGTAGTCAGTGAGGACGTAGGTCAAACAGGAGCAACGGCTATACACCCTAGACATGTACCCTACGTACTTATGGTGGTACGTGCCATGCACTCATTGCAGACTAACGAGGCTGCCTTCGTAGCCCCTGCCAGAGGCCACGCATGCCGATAGGTTGGCACTAGGCCCAAACTGACACCGTGCAACACAGCATGACATGACGATAAAAGATTTCATGTTTGTATTTGTACTATACTGATCATGCATGCACGACTAACCTATTTCGTCTGTCATTGTAGTACGACCGGCTTCGCAGTATCATGTCTGAGGGTGGTGCCGCACTACGCTGTGGACATTCGAGTACCTTGGAATGCCTGTTGAGGGTCTGTTCGCAACATGTACAAGGACGCCAAACATGAACTAGAGGCTATCAGCTACAACCATCCTAGTGACATGTTTATCCCAGGGTGCAACGAGCTGCACCATCGTCCATCCACAGCTTCATCTGCATGTTCTAGCTGATTGATGTATCACCCTAGCCTCAGCCATTCCCTGACTGTGCAACATACAACTCAGGTTTGCCAATTTCATATTTTCCTGCAATTAACATGTTACCTTAATTTCATTATTTTTCATACATGTCGTCTTTATGTAGGCCGTTCACGTGACACTATTGTACTTCCATCTTCCTCGTTGAGGAAGGCCGATGCAGGACCTCTCTTGCACGGGAGGGGGACAATGGAGCACAGCACGTCTATCCTCATCATGGAGACAGCCCAAGACACATGATACCCCCAAGTAGTGATGTCAACTCACCAATCTAAGACTGCAAGGAGCAATACGGCACATACGCAACCATGGACCACCTGCGCCTCCCGCAACATGGAGTGGTACGATCGAATATATGACAACTACATGGTCCACTAGTATGGCATGGATTACATGGCATCGGGCATCACTGCAGCGAACTACCTTGGACAAGAGTACCCTAGAGGCTCATCATCCGTGCAACATGTAACATCAGTGCTTAAAATAATGAGTTTCCTTGCCGTTCCATGATTACCCTTTCTTTAGCTAACTGAATAGTATGAACATGTAGGTCTCTAGGCCAGGGGTTTGAGTGTGGGCTGTGGGTTCATTCTTCATCGAGCACACGACACAAGTTTTTCTATTCAGAACAGGAGTTTGCACAACAATTGTACCTTTCGTCAGCCTAACAAAATGTATTTCCTTCCATGGGATGCCAGCAATTACACGAAGGACTGGGTGCATCAAATGTCCAGCACTCAAGAGATTGGGCTCATTCAGTCATTTTTTCCAGAGAGCACCTAACGAATCACTTGCTTCTCTAAAAAACAGAAGTACCACAGTTTTAACAGCGGAACTACCGCAGAGCAAAAGGACTGGAACTCTTGAGCGGTACTACCGACATTCGAAAGTTTCAAAAATTTGAGCAGTACATTTTTTCCAGAAAGCACCAAGTTTTGGGCTCAAGACAAATGGAAGTACCACTCCCAAAAAAAGAACTACCGAAAAGTGGAATTACTGTGATTACAACGGCAGTAGTACCGCAATGACTTTCAATAGCTAGTTTAGAAGCTCTGATATAGCCATTACTGTTGCGTCAGAGCAGGTGCGGTAGTTCCATAATTTGTACAGCGGTACTACCGCTCGCCCTAATTTCTTAGGATTGTTTTATGCAACGGCTCTATTTGGTTGGTGGTGGTATATATACCTTCCCACCAGCTCAAGGACATATGTTAAAGACTCCAATGAACATTCTTGGGCATTGAGCATTCACTCCGCACCTAATTCTCACTTGTGCATTCATTTGAGATAGATGAGCAAAATCAAGTGCATACACCTTAGATTGATCCTTTGACACAAGATTGCCGTCAAGCGAAGCTATGGCTTATTACTCTTAAGCCTGGCATCGATTTGTGAGTAGTTTGGTGTTCACCATCTCCGGAGTGGAGGAAGGACAACCACTAGTGGATTGAGGAGTTGAGACTTAATTCGTGGAACCTGTCTAAGTCGCTTGGGTTTTCCTCAATGTGGACTAGTGAAGACCGGCAAGTCTTCGACACCACGGGAAAAACTTCTCGAGTCATCTTGTGGTTATTTCTTTGCCTCTACTTTCTGCACTTGTATTTCTAGCATATTGTGTTCATTGTGATTAGCATATTTACTTGTGCTAGAATTATATTTGCAGAGAATTGTGCTTGGGGTACCTTAGGTATACTTGAATTATGTAGGCTTGAATTGCTTTGATATTTTGCTTAGCTAAATTGTGGTAATTAATTTTAGAAGGCAAGAATTTTTAGAATCTTTTATTCACCCCCTTTAATCGGTTATCCTTGATCCTACAACTATGTATGATGCTCCCTGGATAGGCTGACTTTTCCCTAAGGACCAGCTTCACTGCCCAAGGAAGCAGCCAATAGACAACTCTTGACCTAGTACTGCACCGATTTCAACACTTTGCACTGAGATGTCGAAAATGTTGTTCCACTGACTCTACATTTGCGCTCCAAGTGTTGAACCTAACTACATACTCATTAATGCTTTGTCCGCGTTGTACCACTATAATATATAATTTATAGATATGTGTCGTGCAAGTTTACAACAACTAGATTTTCTCAATGAATTGATAGCACACAATAGCTTTTTTCAGTAAGTTCGCAACACACACTAGTTTTTTACAGTGATTTGACAATGCATACCAGCTTTTCTCATTGAGTTGACAAAATGCACCAACTTATCTCAGTGAGTTCACAGCATGCAACAACTTTTTATAGTGAGTTGATAGCACATACCAGCTTTTCTTAGTGATATGATAACATGAAACAACTATTCTCAGTGAGTTGACAACACGTACCAGTTTTTCTCAGTGAATGGCAACACACGACAGCTTTTCTCAGTGATATAATAGCATGTACTAGCTTGTGAATTGACAACATGTACTGGCTTTTCTCAATGAATTGACAATGATGTGATTTCCCCTGTGCCCACAACATCCATTCTTGTGGGCGTGAATGCACTACCATTCGGCAAAATTTACTCCCAAACAGTGCATAAGGACCGCCTATAAAGTCCAGCTAGACTCCACAACTAGATCCAACACTCCACTCAAGCTGATCTCTAAAAAAGGGGTAGAGGCAAGGGAGAAGAGATGACAGGTAAAAGACGTCACTGCGCCGCTATTAGGGATGTCAACTATGGAGAGATGCTTCACAAGCGGAAGTGGGTCGCCAAGAAGAAGGGATCCTATCCTGACAATTCTAGCAAGGATGTACTTGTGCCACTAGAGTTTCTATGGCCAATCCGACACATATCATTTAGTCCACGCATCGAGCTATTGCTGCCTGGTTGCACTATACGTGAGATGAACTTCTTGTAAACAAATGTCACGTATTAACAAATCACATTACATATTTTATTTCACACATTCACTAATGTTTTATGTGCATGATGGCAGACCACAGAGTGTTGCTACTTCTTTTAATGGATTGATGGTGATGTATGATAGTACATTCATCGAGCAAAAATACATGATCAACTACCCAGTGGCGCCAAAGAATTTCATATCACCACGGAGGATAAGGGAAAGGTTGAGAGGCTGGAAGATAAGGGAAATATACTGATGGTCCCTGATGCCCCTGTACTGATGGTCCTTGATGCCCTTGCTAAACACTAGGTTATTTCGGACTAATATAAGCCGCTAAAGCCCGCATGGGAGATAAGGGAAAGACGCTGATGGACCCAAATGTATACGACGAATGATTGCAAGAATGACTTCCAGAAGGCGCATATGTATCTTAGCTGTAGTTCAGGTTGATGATTCTTGCATGTTACCATTTGTATCGTAGGAGTAGTTAGAAAAACATACATATCTAACAAAACCCTACGCACCCTGTAATTCGTACCTTCATTGCGAAGTATTATGTTAGGCTAGACATGGTCCATTACTATATATTTTTTGCAATAATGTATCTGTACTACTTAATAGAGGGATTTGGTGATGGTGGTTTATCTGCTGCTCCGTACCCCCCTTGCACCTTCTTTGAAATTTCTAACAAAACCAAAAAAAAGCAATCTATCGAAAAACAAATTCCACCACTCTACAAATTCTCTAACAAAAAAATATAGGTCTACTGAGTGTGTGGCTAAGTCAAGGGCACGGAGGCACGATGTGGCCAAGCGTGAATACGGAGCTGACGGTGTGGGCTGGGTAGGCCAATTCCGACAATGTCGAGTCGACGGGTCGGGATAATATGATTTTTTTTATGCATAGCAAAGTGCAGGTATTCAACTAGTTAGCAGAAAAAATGGCTAAATGGGACACCCGGCCTGCATTAGCTGCTGTCGATCTAGGGAAGCTCGGCAAGTACTGCCAAGGCACAGAGCTCAGTAGGCGCTGTCTAGCCAAGCTTGCTCAGCGGGGAGCTACCCAGCCACGGAAGCTTGGCAGGCCGATGGGGGCTAACTTTACAAAAATGGACATCTAGCATCAAATTTGAAAAAAAAAATTGATATAGCACTATGTATGCAAACAGTTCCCACTTCCCAACCAAATAGCCACCAGCCGCAGAGCAGCCAGATTGATGGCATCAACGACATGGCTGTCGGCGCCCGTACCCCCTCCCGCTGCACCAATTTGTCACCCAATCCTCGCTGCTACCGCTCCGCACAACCACCTTGCCACCCTACGCCTCTGGAGCTGTGCTGCCGCTGTGGCCACCACCGCTGCACTGCTGCTAGAGGAGCGCATCGACACGGTGGCCATGCGGGAGTTCGTCACGCTTGACGAACACCATGCCACCGTGTGCCTCCACATCTCCACCTTCTACGAGTTCGCCGCTGTAAGACCATGTGGCTAGGTCTAGGATGTTTATGATGATGAATAATTGACAACATGGCTTAGTATTGCTATTCGAGGCGTGTGCGTGTGTGCGTGGACTAATATCGGTCAAGTTGGTGAGAACTTGTGCCGGGAAAAATGTTCTTTGGTCTTTGCATGTGCAGGTTAGGCGTGGAGACGGTCATGGTCGTGACGAGGAAGACCGGGACTAGGAGGGGGAAATCTGAGGTCCGGGCGGTCAAGGATGTCACGAGGTGGTCGGGCTCACGCTGGAGCATATGGAGATCAAAGGTGGATGATGCGTGGAGAAGATACAGGAGGTGCGGTCCTGGAGGCTTCGACGCGTGATGGGTTGAAAAGTCGGAAGTGTGAAAACCCGTGTTAGGAAGGGTTTCGGGTCCTTTAAAAATTAATGGGCCAAATGTCTGGTTGAGAAAAAATCTAGGCCCAGTTGGACGAGTGGTATTAGGATTAAAAGCTGAGATTTGTATTAGTTTCGTAGGCGGAGCTGTTTTGGAATCGGAGCCGTATCCGAGTAGGAAAACAGACTCTTGCCGAGGCGTTTTGGAAAGGACGCCGATTTAGAAACAGAGACGGACTCTGGCTCATAATAAAAGGCGGGGCTGGCCGAGTTGTTCGGCACGGCTTTTTGGGGACCAAACACGTTTTTGTCCAGTCGGCTTCGTGAGGTCAAGTCGGCTTTGTCTCAGAACCCGCAGGCGAAAAGTAGCAGCTCAGCGTCGTTGGGTCGCGTGCAAGAATCGGCGCTTGCTCGGCCAGCAAGCTTCATCATAGCAGCTCGATGAGATAAAGTCTGGCTCGTGCGTCACTACAAAAATTGGTAGCAAAGATTCATCTACAACCAGCAGTACGAAGGAATCAACGCCATACCTTGTGCTTAGATTTTACACAAGTCATTATTGCCTTGATTCACACGACTGAAAGGTAATGTTTTTCTATTGACTCTATAGCTAATCACAGCATTGATTTGCCATCCATGAAAGCCACGTTTGCTAAGCCAATAGCTTTGAATTTTGTTATTACAATGGTCCATACATGTTTAACCTATCCGATTGCTGTTAGGTTTTCATTATTCACTACAGTACCAAATAAGTAATCTGCTACAGTACACGAGAAAGATATTTCCTTGCTCTGTTTTTTTTTGCTTGTCTTGATTAGCAGGTAAAAATAATAATAATATATATTTGAAGAAAAGTTTCCGGTGCGCATTGCAATCATTCACCCCCCTCTGATTGCCATCGACGATCCTACAAGTGGTATCAGAGCGGGTTGTTATGGCGTCAGAGAGGTACGTGAATCGTCCCCCCATGCTAGATGGTACTGATTTTGCTTTTTAGAAGTGTCGGATGCAAGCTTATATTGAGGCTCAAGGTAGTGATGTTTGGAATAAAGTTTCTACACCATATGAGGTTCCTGCTGTTGTTACTGATTTAAATAAAGCAGATGTTAATTTAAATACTCAAGCTCGTAATTTGCTGTTCCAAGGAATCTCTCGTAAAGAATTTGATCGTGTAACTCATATTAATTCTGCCCACTTAATTTGGAAAACTCTTTGCGATTATCATGAAGGAACCACTAAAATCAAGAAGGTGCGTAAAAATCTTTATCAAAAAGAATATTCTGATTTTGCTATGAAACCTAGTGAATCCATTGATGATCTCTTTGCTCGGTTTGAGAAAATATTGAGTGATCTGCGCGGTGTTGGTGTTATTCCTGCTGATGAAGATAATGCAACTAAAATTTTGAGATCTTTAGGTTCTGAGTGGTTGATGGTTGTTACAACTATTAATCAAACTGTTGATTTAGATACTTTAACCATGGATGATCTTTATTCTAGATTGAAAACATATGAGATGGAAGCTTTGCCATCTAAGATTGATAAATCTTCATCTTTAGCACTTGTGACGAACCCCGTGAAGGCGACTTCGTCGAGTGCTTTGTCTTGTGTTTCTTTGTCTGCCTTGTCTTCTTTTTCAGAGGAACAGTTCGAGGAGCTTCCTGAGGAGGACTTGGTTTTGATCTCCTCACGAGCATACAAGGCACTCAACAATGTGAGGATGATGAAGCGAGGTGGCGTGTCAGGTCCGATCAGATGCTTTGAGTGCGGCGAGCCAGGCCACATTAAGATGGATTGTCCCAAGCTCAAGGGAAAGGTGGTGAAGGAAGAGAAGAATTATCGTCGTCGGCCATCCAAGAACAACAACACCAAGGGTGGCAATTTCCGTCGCAAGCTCGCTGAAAAGATCATATCGGCCATTGAGCGTCTTGATTTGAGCGATGTGGAATATGAGAGCTGCAACGACGATGATCACGACAATGATGATGCTAAAGGCAAGAAGAAGAAGAACGATGACTTCACAGGCATGTGCTTCATGGCAGGCAACAACAGTGATGATGGCGATAGTGATCCCGATGAGGTAAGACCTTCATATGATGAGCTTGAAGATGGTTTGATTAAACTTGCTATTGAATTAAAAAAGACAAAACAGAAATTGAAAGAAAATAATTGTGTTGTTGAAAGTCTAAATTCTGAAATTAATAGACTTAGAGCTTTAATTCCTGATGATGAATCATGTGAGTCTTGCCAAGTTTTACATTCTGAGTTGGAGGCTGTTAGATCTATTAGTGCATCAAACCTGGTTCAACTTAGAGATGTAACTGATAAATTTGATGAATTAAAATTGACACATGACTCTTGTGATGAAAAATTAAAACATGCAAATGATGAAAATGAAAAGCTCAAATCTAGTTCTTCTACATGTTTAGAGTCAAGTATTTCAAATGCTCAATCTAAAGCTTGCTCTAATTGTGAATTGCTAGAAGCTAGACTTAATTCATCTCAGGAATCTATTCAACAAATACTTTATCATGAGAACATGTCTTGCTCAAATTGTCCTAAGTTAAATATTGAAATTGATGCTTTAACTAGGCAATTGAATGATTTTGCTGAAAAAGAAAAATTGTCTCAATCTAGTACTTCCAAGAATTTTGTGAATGAACATGTTAAATGCACTACTTGTTCCACTTTGGTTAAGGAAAATGATTACCTTAAGGACACTTTAGAGAGATTCTCTTTTGGCAAGAAAAATCTGAATATGATTCTAGACAAGTCAAAAACAAGTGTGAAAAATCGTGGTCTAGGATTTAATTTTGTTGAGCATGCCAAGAATAATCCTCCTAAAGTTGTTAAGGTTCTTGAACCTGGAATGATTGAAGTAAAATCTGAAGCAAAACAAACTGTGTTTAAATCTGCTGGCTTTGTGCAAAGTTCATCGAATAATAATATAGGTGCTAGCTCATCATCTCAAAAGAATTCTGGTTATGTTAAATTTCATTGCACCTACTGTGGAAGAGATGGACATTTGCATGAATTTTGTTTTAGGCGGGCTAAGAAAGAAAGGAAGGAAAGGTTGAATGCTTTAAGACAAAAATGTGCATTGTCTTTTGTTTCTAGATCAAATGCGAAAGCTATGTTTTTAGAGAACTTTTATGATGGCTTTAAATCTGCTTCACATGCTAGATTGGGATTTAATTCAAATAAATCACATTCTTTTTGGCACGTTAATCACCCACATGTTCATGATTTTGGTTCTAGATTTGTTGCTGTCTCTCCACGTCATGTGTCACAGTTCTGGATTCCTAGATCTTATTTCACTAACCCCAGTACTGTGAGGCCGATGTTTCCTATGATGTAAGAATAGCTAACAAGGATGGAGAACATGAGCTAGATTGGGTTCCGGTCTTTTTCATCATCGCTTGATTGGAATACTTGATGGTTCTTCACTCGTTTGATGACTTGCAAGAGATTTCACTTTTTGAGAGACCATGTGGAAAAGGTGATGTAGTCTTACATCCTATTGAGTTGGATTCTCATGTTGATGATATTCTTTCAAATCCGCTTGACTCCCCTTATTTTGCTCTTTTGCGAAGTGAGTTGGGCATGTTGCATCCTATGGGATTATTCTGAGGGGGAGCTTGATGTTTAAAAATTTAGGAAGCTTTGTTTTTTATACTTGTCAATTAAATTAACAAGTCCAAGCCATCAAATTTAAATGAGTTGTGGAGCTATCTTTATCATATTTATTTATATACGGTGTAGCTTTGATCATGACTACTTATAATTAATTTGTTACACTTGAACTAAAATATGACATGGCGGATTACTTTGACTAGATTAATTATATTTATTACTTTGTGATGTCCATCGAAAAGGATTAGCTTGATTGTGAGTCTTATTTTAACTCTTGGCTATGAGGCTCGCATGTTTCATGTTCCAATTTTTATGATCACTCAATTTGGCATGTTATTAAAAAAAGTATATAAAGGAAAATTTGAAAAGATGTATGCTTCAAGCATGCCATGGTGAACAAAAAAAGGCACAAAAGTGCGCAAAATGAAAAGAAGTATGCTTCAAGCATGCCACCATCACAAAAAAAAATATCATTATGAAAAAGAAGTATGCTACAAGCATGCCACATGCCTAAGAATCGAGTGTGGAGCAATAACTTGTTACATGAGACTGCTAGCCTGTCTAGAGTTAAAATTTGCTTCACTTTTAGGCTTTGACTTTTTGTTGTTATATCTCATTGTGCTCTTTGTAATTGGTCTAGTCATTGTTGAGATGACTGTCATTGATATAAATCGCCTAATCATATTGAAGGCTTTGTTTTGATATTGCTATATGATATATGACTTTATATGATCAAAATAGCTCTTCTAAAAAAATATGGCTTGATTAAATTACTAAATCAATTCAAAGTGACTTGGATAATCTACAAAGCTTCTAGATTTTTATTCTCATTGCTTCTTTTTAGAATGGTTCTTCTTTGAAATTTCTTGATGATTACATTGCCAAAGGGGGAGAGATTTGGTGTGTTTTGTGAGATATTGAAGAAATTTGCTCTCTTGTGTTGAGGGGGAGAGATTTAAGACTTTTGGCTTCAGTTTTTCGCTTATATCTATTTGAAGCTAATTTGTCATGCTATCTTACGGTGTTGTCAATGTATTCATCAAGGGGGAGATTGTAAGACCATGTGGCTAGGTCTAGGATGTTTATGATGATGAATAATTGACAACATGGCTTAGTATTGCTATTCGAGGCGTGTGCGTGTGTGCGTGGACTAATATCGGTCAAGTTGGTGAGAACTTGTGCCTGGAAAAATGTTCTTTGGTCTTTGCATGTGCAGGTTAGCGTGGAGACGGTCATGGTCGTGACGAGGAAGACCGGGACTAGGAGGGGGAAATCTGAGGTCCGGGCGGTCAAGGATGTCACGAGGTGGTCGGGCTCACGCTGGAGCATATGGAGATCAAAGGTGGATGATGCGTGGAGAAGATACAGGAGGTGCGGTCCTGGAGGCTTCGACGCGCGATGGGTTGAAAAGTCGGAAGTGTGAAAACCCGTGTTAGGAAGGGTTTCGGGTCCTTTAAAAATTAATGGGCCAAATGTCTGGTTGAGAAAAAATCTAGGCCCAGTTGGACGAGTGGTATTAGGATTAAAAGCTGAGATTTGTATTAGTTTCGTAGGCGGAGCTGTTTTGGAATCGGAGCCGTATCCGAGTAGGAAAACAGACTCTTGCCGAGGCGTTTTGGAAAGGACGCCGATTTAGAAACAGAGGCGGACTCTGGCTCATAATAAAAGGCGGGGCTGGCCGAGTTGTTCGGCACGGCTTTTTGGGGACCAAACACGTTTTTGTCCAGTCGGCTTCGTGAGGTCAAGTCGGCTTTGTCTCAGAACCCGCAGGCGAAAAGTAGCAGCTCAGCGTCGTTGGGTCGCGTGCAAGAATCGGCGCTTGCTCGGCCAGCAAGCTTCATCATAGCAGCTCGATGAGATAAAGTCTGGCTCGTGCGTCACTACAAAAATTGGTAGCAAAGATTCATCTACAACCAGCAGTACGAAGGAATCAACGCCATACCTTGTGCTTAGATTTTACACAAGTCATTATTGCCTTGATTCACACGACTGAAAGGTAATGTTTTTCTATTGACTCTATAGCTAATCACAGCATTGATTTGCCATCCATGAAAGCCACGTTTGCTAAGCCAATAGCTTTGAATTTTGTTATTACAATGGTCCATACATGTTTAACCTATCCGATTGCTGTTAGGTTTTCATTATTCACTACAGTACCAAATAAGTAATCTGCTACAGTACACGAGAAAGATATTTCCTTGCTCTGTTTTTTTTTTGCTTGTCTTGATTAGCAGGTAAAAATAATAATAATATATATTTGAAGAAAAGTTTCCGGTGCGCATTGCAATCATTCACCCCCCTCTGATTGCCATCGACGATCCTACTATTCCATCGGGGCTGAGGTGATTGATCTCTTCCTCCTCATCCTTTTTCTGTTCGTTTGCTAGGTTAGTTTTTACTTATTAGAGTGGAATGGCCAAGCGAGGCACCCCAATATTTGGGATTTCTTGTTGAAAACGATTTATAAATTTGGCAAGATCCTCCTCATCTCTTAGACTCTCCTGAAGAACATATATTACGGGGCCTATTTGATATAGCTACAGCTTATGGCTTTTGGCTGAAATATTTAAATTTTAGCTGTTTGCAACAGAGATTATAGAGAGAGATACTCGCTTGCAATTTTAGTTGATACAGATGTTGGGCTTTTAACGTGTACTACAATTAACTTGTAGACTCTGTTTTAAGAAAATACTCTGTTTGAAAGTTAGGTACTATAACAAAAGCTAAAAACCGTTTTTAGAAGCCGTAAAGAACAGGACCACGGTAGTGCAGTAGGTATAGATCGGTTTGTGATCCTAATGGAAAGTATCAGTTTTGCAAGTGTGCTGGACAGATAGAGCCTGTGTCTTTCTTCTAATATTCTTTATTTTTTTTTGCTGAAAATCACTCCCTTCTGACCAAGTCCATTTTCGCACTTAGCATAAACTGCTTAGTTGCGAAACGATGCCACTTTATTTGAATTATGAGTCATAATGTTTTCCTTCAATCTTTTTACTATCTTCCTTCCATACTTTCCATGCATTTCATTTTCCTTTTTTCTGAGTGCGTCACTGAACCTGCGAACCATTATAGTGATTCATTAATAATTTAATTTTACTTATTTTCAAATTCTATTAGGATCACTTAAAAGCTCTGGCAGAGAGGGAGTATGAAGCATTACAAGATCGAATTTCTGGGAAGACGATCAATTTTCAAAGAGTTTCTTGTATAAATGGTACGGTATAACTGTTGCCGTCCTTAATGTCAATAGAGGAGCCTTGTTCTACATGTAAGCAGAGGTGAATCTAGAATTTTATCACGTCTTAGGCTACTGAGGGCTAGAGACCACTACTATTTAGGTTAGAGAATGGTTGTGCCATAAGTTTACTTGACTTTGCATTGATAAAAATCCTATGCCCGGAGCTGCAGCCTAGACTGTCATAGACCTAGATCTGCCTCTGCATGTAAGAGTGTCTTCAATGTATTGAATCAAAATAGGTAGATTTAAAACTATGCTATGTAAGTATTCTAGAAATTAAGCTTATGTATTTTTCCCATGCTTGCAATCTTCGGTGCTATGTTGTGCACTTTGGTGCGCGGGGAGCATGTAAGCAAGTGACGGCGAGGTTGGGCATACAAATTGGTAGGATGGGTGTGACCTTTGTGGGTGCCTGGTAGACAGTGTCTGCGAGCGCCCTCAAGGTGTTGGACGGAATGCCCCCCGGGGGAGAAATTTTATCATGTCACCGTTACACAGTTTCATCTATACAACAAGCCAATAAAAGAGGCACGTGTAAAGTGAGGGAGGCAGCCTCGAGGCATCCAGATTCATCCTCTCGCCTCTGCTTTCATCCTCGCGAGCCCCGTCTTGCCTCTGCCCCTCAAGCTCCGTGCCGCGCCCCGCTCGCCCCAATCTCTTCCGCCGCTCCTCCCCGCCCCGATCTGCTCTGCCCCGCCCCGCCGCGATCGACCCGATCTGCTCTGCCCCGCCGCGACCGACCTGATCCGCCCTGCCCCGAGCTGCCCCGCCCCGATCTGCTCTGCCTTTCTTCTTTCTTCTTCGTCTTCCTCCTCACCTCCCACTGGCCGGCGCCGCTGCTATCCCCGCCGCTCCTCCCCGCCCCGCCCCGATCGCTCCGATGTCTTCCGCCCCGATCCGCCCCACCCCGATCTGCTCTGCATTTCTTGTGTTGTTTGAATCGGTTGGTTTGTGCAGCGCCGGGAATCAGCGCGTCGCCGTCGGAGGAGATCAGAAAAACATGCGCTACTTCAACGTCATGATCCTTGGGCCGGCACAGTCGCCATATGAAGGTATGATTTCTGCATTTCTTCTTTCTTCTTCGTCTTCCTCCTCGCCTCCCACTGGCCGGCGCCGCTGCTATCCCCGCCGCTCCGCCCCGCCCCGCCCCGATCTCTTCCGCCGCTCTGCCCTGCCCCGATCTGCCCCGCCCCAATCTGCTCTGCATTTCTTGTGTTGTTTGAATGGGTTGGTTTGTGCAGCGCTGGGGATCAGCTCGTCGCCGTCGGAGGAGATCAGGAGAACATGCGCTACTTCAACGTCATGATCCTTGGGCCGGCGGCGGCGCAGTCGCCATATGAAGGTATGATTTTTTCCCTTTTTTCCCATATGCTAGTGGTATTGGTTGCGGTGTGGAGTGGTAAAGTGCGGCGCGTCTCGATAGCGATTGTTGAATCTAGATGTTTCTGTCCAAACCTCTTGCTACTAATGGGAGGATTATGGAATGTTTGTGTTCAAAACTTGAAATTACGGATGCCTGAATGAATGCAATCCGTCGTGAGCTTGTGCTTAATGAAGCACATTAGCAATGCTTGGATGAAATTACGGATGCCTGGATGAAGCACATTTTGTGAGCTTGTGCTGCTTGAATGCAATTAGCAATTAGTAATGTTAAATGCCTGGATTTTTTATGATTGTTGCCGCGGGCTTGTGTTTAATGTGTGGACTTTGTCGTGGAAAAAGTCATCTTCCTGTGGTTATTTGCAGTATGATCAGTATACAAGTATAGTTTTTTTCCTTTCCTTTTCATGTTTTATTGATGTAGATGTTGTCTTATGGTGCATGATGTAACATATTGGCTTAGATTGATATTGATAAATTTGTTTCCAACCGAAAGACAATAGCTTAGATTGATATAGCTAAATTGGTTTCCAACCGAAAGACAATAGCTTAGACTGTCCTGAAACCACAAAAGAACTTGACATATCTTATCCTCAAACCAACAAAAGTGTTGTCCTTGACACGCTATCTTGATTCGTGAAGCCAAAAGAAAGTATCTCTCTTTCTATTCAACTAGCAATACCTGCAATGAAGCAATAAGACATCACAATGGGAATAAAGGTAATGCAGTCTAGAACATAGAAGAACACTTCAAATTTCACTTACTGTTTTGAGATGGTTGTGTAGCTTCATTAGATCTTTGTTTTTTTTTACCTCTAGCAGCAATGTTTTGCTTCTTTTTAACACCAATTTGAGAAGTGATAGGCTGCATATTTTCTTTCATTAATGAAACATGTGTGGCTTGTGAAGCATTTTTTCTTTTCTTCTTGTTTTCAAACTAACATTTGATTCTAGCATAGTTAACCCTTTCAACCTGATATGTGGTGGATCGTACACCTCAACCCCTTCATTTAAGTAGTTAGTTGTGCTGCCACCAAGATTGCACTCTAGTTCATTCTCCACCGAGATTAATGCCTCCTTTAATTTATCTTTCACAATCTGAGTCCCTCTGGGTGTTAATGAAGCCTTGTTGAAAATAATATGTCCTATGTGATTCAGCTCACTTGCACACAATGCGTGAGTAGAAGTTTGGTCATTTGATGGTTCGAGAGAGGAAAAAATAGCTCTTTCTTTAGCACATTTAGTCCATCTCGGCAATATATACAAATCTGGTATGCTATGTATATTGTTCATGAGAAGTACCCTCAAACAATAGCAACACAACAAACCCAAAATTTCAAATAGCTTGCAGTTGCAGCATATTTTGAGATCAAGACGGTCAAGTTTAACTGAGAAGTACCTCTTGCCATCTTTATTTAGTGTGTATGTCACCACTTGGCCATCATTCTCAATTTCTAGACAATTCAGTCCCAAACTCTCAAATAACTCATCCTGAAACATCATAAATAATTTTACCGTGTATACATTAGCAGCATGCCCCAAAATTCCTCCCTTGGCCACAAAATCTGCAAGGCTACCATTTTTGCAATGAAAATCATCGTCTTGCTCTACGTGGCGCATGTCTTTAGCTTTCTCTTCATAGTGTTTAATCACTTCTACCAGAGGTAAGCACAAGCCCAAAATTTGACGGAAGACATTGTTTGTGCTTTCACTCCTTTGGGTGGACTTCATCCTTGCCGAGAAAATATCCACACTAAATGTCGTTGACCATCTTTCGCGAGCATCATACAATCTTGTGAGCCACTTGTTACTCTCTATGTTGAATGTTGTAATCATGTCTTCCCAAGTTGATTGGAATTCATCAATACTATATAGCACCCTGAAAGGCATTTGTGAAACATGGCCTTGAATGAGGGATTTCCATATAATCCAACAAGATGCTTCTTCGCATTTACAGTGAGATGCTATAAGCATAGTCGATGACATGAATCTGGGAGCACAATCTGAATTGCATTAGCCATTGCTTGATCTTGATCTGTAAAAATACACTTTGGTTGACGACCTTCCATAGCATCAAGAAATGTTTGGAATAGCCAAATGAAGGATTCAATTGTTTCATCTGATAGAAAAGCACACCCAAATAGTATATTCTTCCAATGGTGATTAATTCCAACAAAGGGTGCACAAATCAAGTTATACTTGTTTGTTCTGTAAGTTGTATCGAACACCATTACATCTCCAAAGAAATCATAGTCCACCTTAGATCTTTCATCCCTCTAAAAGAAATTGGTCATCTGACCATGTTGGTTCACTTGGACTGAATAGAAAAATAATGGATCCTCCATCTGTTTCTGCTTGAAGTGTTCATAAACACTTTGTCCATCCCCTGCTCCAATCATATTTCCTTAATTGTTTGTAAGAAATTGTAGCAATCCCTCTTTGTGAAGCTAACATTATTCACACCTCCAACTTGTGTTGCCAAGTACTTGAATAACTGATTTGGTTTTATGCCAACACAGTACATGGATGTCATGATAGCAGCATGAGAGTCCAACACTTTCCTCCCAGATCTCAAATTGTGTTTTTCTTCCTGTGTTGCAAACTCATGATTATGCATGTCATTGATATGAGTAATCTCCCAAATGTTATCTGTAATTATAAACCGAACTCTGGCCATGCAATTGGTTCTTGTTGACAAATGATTTCGTTGTGCAGGAGCATCCTTGTTAGAATTCTTCTCTCCTTCTTTTGAACAAAGAAATTCTCGTCGCCGGATAACTCCATTCACAACTCGTTTATTCCCTTTTCTAATACTGAAACCCATATTAATAGCATATTAGTTGTATAGCTCATAGGCCTCTTCTTCTGATGCTACTTTTGTTCCAATCTTAAGTTCCAAGTCCAACATAAATGGAAATGATTCCTCGCTTGCATGATGATCATCTGATTGATGCAATTCGAATGTTTCCGTAGGCCTAAATTAATAGATTAGATTAGCATGTTTTGTTCGTTCACAAAAATGTAAGAACAAGAAAGAAAGAGATGACTTTTACTTCAATCCAGTGTTTTTGATCCCTTCTGTGCTCCATGCTCTATCTCCTGACTCATGTCCGGTTTCATCCATGTTTTCTCCCCACAGCAGTCTGCAAGTACTATATATGATTGACAAACATGCAGTCTGCAAGTACTACAAATTTATTCATGATTTCAGAAATCTGTTTTAAAATGTTTGTCTGTTGAGTAAATGCAGAGTATAATTATTGCAACGTTTTCTCCCCCACAGAGTACTAAATGGATGCACCTGCTAATGAAGCCTTGTTGGATGAAGAGGAGCTGCCTGGCTGGTAGTTAGTTGTTCTGTAGCCTTGCAGATTTGCTGCTGCTGGATGGCAACGGTGACTGGTTTGCTGGCTGCTGCATGAAGTGGTGGGAAGAAGAGGCCGGCTGCTGCTGGATGCCAACGGTGAGGCCGGCTGCTGCTGCTGCTGGATGGCAACGGTGACTGCTTTGCTGCCTGCTGGATGAAGCGGCGGGAAAGAAGAGGTCGGCTGCTGCTGGATGGCAACGGTGACTGGTTTGCTGGCTGCTGGATGAAGTGGCGGGAAGAAGAGGTCGGCTGCTGGATGACAAAGGGAAGAAGAGAAGAGCAGCAGTGGTGGACTAGCGGGAAGAATATCTGGGATGAGAAGGAGAGGCAAAAAGCACTGGTGGGAAGGGCCCTGCAGCAGGAGTTCTCCCTGCAGCATGCTACTTTACACGTGCCTCTCTTTTATTGGCTTATTGTACGGATAAAACTGTATAACGGTGACATGATAAAATTTCTTGGGGGGGGGGGGGACCACAAGGGTGGCCAGTGAATGTTTAGGCATTCCTGCTGTAGGAGTCCACTGATTGTATTGCAGCATTGCGCGTGCTGACTTTGGATGTTAGAGAAAAGAACAATAGCAGTTTTATGATTCTTTGTTAAGAAATCTACGAGATAATCACATGAATCAACTAATAGGAAGCGCACGATTGCTCTGTCATGTCCTTGTAGACTACATTCCTGGGGAATGATCCTTACACCTGTGGACTGTTGTAATCTTGTAGTGAGTGAAGTACTCTTGGTTCCTGTTTAGTGTCACTGTAATGTAATCTGGATAATAGGTCTGGGAGATTTGATGATTTGCCCCATCTTACATTGCGTTTGATAAAATACCCTACGATGTGTCACTTACATGCGGGCCCTGGACCCACATGTAAGTGAGATATCATAGGGTATTTTATCAAACTCACATAAAAGGTGGGGCAAATCATCAAATATTTCCAAAAAGATATGATTTGCATGGCAATTGGCTTTTATACATAAATCAATACCAACCCTCCTATTTGCGTCAAATTGACAGACAGTTGAAGGAATTTTCCTTTTTTAGGGCCTCTTTGATCCGCAGGATTCTAAAAACCTAAGAAGAACACCGGAATAGGATAGGGAATGCATGTGCAGGCGGAATCGGCTGCGCCGCCTCCCTCCTTCGTGTCCGCCGCCGAGGACATGCTCGGGGTCGCCGAGTCCGTGGGGGACCACCTCGCCAAGGACCCCGACGCTGTCGTAGAGCTCCCCCCCCCCCCCCCCCCCCCCTGCGCCACGCGCACGCCTTCCTCGCCGTGGCACAGGCCGCCACCTCCCTTTTCGCAGGCAGGAACTAGTGACTCCCCGTTTCGCTATATGAACTGCATGACATCCGCCTTTTTTCTGATTAAATGTCTTCCTTTGGGGGTTCTTGTAGTGTGGCTGAGGTGTTCGGGGATTGATCCGGACGAGCACCCTATCAGGAAGGAGTTCGTAAGCTCTCTTATCTCTGAGTACCCTATCTCGTTGTTTACTTTTTTTTTTTTGCGCCACCCTTGGAGTAGAAGCTAGATTGCAGAGGTGCTAATTGGAACATAGGTAGGATGTTCCCCTCTATTACTGTGTAGTTCATTCGCAAAAATGTGTAAATGGGTTTGCTGAATATGCTTATGGTTTTAGTATAGATTTTGTGGATCGGAACAGACAGAACTTGTAGGTTTGTATTTTCACCTTTGACATGGTTCAGTTTTTCGTGGGGGTATTGGCAGAAAGATTTGGACATGAGGAAGTTTCATACTTGTGATTCTTGGGTAGTTGGGTGAAGAATTCTATGTGGGCCTATCTTGGATGGAAAATTTGATTATTTTTTTGTCAACTTTTTTGCTACTTAAATTGGATGCAGGAAAGGTTAACCTGTGGCAGGAGAAGTTAAATCGATTTGAGGACTGGGACAAGGGTACTTGACTGCTTATTCACTCTTGTTGCATGCTTAACGAATGCATAGATATGTACTAACTGCTTGAATTCTGAACTGTAGCACCACTAGGTCCTACCACTACTGTGAATACACAAGCAGCGGCAAGGTTTGTTGGTCACTCATTGTCTCATTTGACAGCTGGTACATAATTGCCTGTTGAATTTGTATGTGCTTGGGTTTTTGTTTTTAATGGTATAGAGTTGAGGTTTCATTCTTGTTATTACAGATCAGAAGGGGAGCATGCAGGCAATCAGTAGAGGAGAAGGAGGGGGCTGTTCTGGGAAGAAGAGAAAGCCATAGCAATTGCCAGCTAGGAAGTCGGTTTGTGCTGCTGCAGAAGAGTTCCTGCCCAGGAGCTTAGTGGATATAACGCTAGCAGGGTGAAGGGCCCTGTTAGACTTATTCCTGATGAAGATGAGGACTAGATTAATATGTTGGTTTTGTGCAGCTCTCAGGTATTTATTGTTACTGCAGTGCATTCATAATCTCAATGGCATTGCAAACAAGGGCTGATATGGGTTTTTATGTATGCTCCATAATGACACTATGTGATGTAAATCACAACACTATTATTAGGTGCCCTTTTGCAGGGTATTGCCATCAGTACGCTTATAGCAGCCTGAATATTCTAAATGTCAAGGCGTCTCTTGGTGTGGAGCAACCGCTACCACTTCGCAAGCTATATAAGGGTTGACGTCAAGTAGAAGAGTGGACATACAATTGAAGTAACGCAAGACATTCAGCATTACTTTCTTTCTTGATTGTAATCAGTTCATTGAGTAATAGTCACACAGGAGTAGAGTTATTATTCTCCCAGGAGAAGGCTCGAACCTATATAAAATCCCTGTGTCTTTCTCTGTGTAATCATAGCCAGGTCGTCAAGAGATTCCCCGAATCTAAATAATCATACGTAAGATCGATACTAAAACATCGATAGCCACACTTTTCTTGCCTAAAAATCAAGGAGTAATTGGGCATAAAAAGCTTGTATAAAGCTTCTACTGTTTTAATTACTTACCATTTGGCCATAAAAGATGAATAGTACTAAATTTTGCTATCTGAGTTTAGTGTTCAGATTGAGACTTCAGCGTTCAGATTGTGATTCAATGAACCATTGTTCATTTAGCTAATCATATAGTTATGCTAAGGCCCATAGCCCGACATTAATTTCATTTGGTCCTTTTTTATTGATGATATTCAGATAAATTCCTTTTTTCAGACATGTTTGGCATAGTGGAGAGATTTTCTTGACTTGGGGCAATCACAAATTGAGGACTTGGGAAGTAAAATCATGATTTCAATTCCAAATTTTCATGGAATATTGTTTATTGGTTGATCTTGTTAAGATCATCTCCGACATCAACATCACTGTCCAATCTGGAGAGTTTGACACTGAGGTGATACTTTGTCTGGAAGTCTTATTTATACCAGGAACTATTCCTCTCCTAACATTCTGTATCTTGTAGGGGCTACTGGCTAAAGCAAAATTCCATGTCAGTTATAGGGGTAAACCATTGATCAAGGCTTTACAACAGGTAAAGCTTATCATACCTACATTTTCTTTTGGGCAGCGCTATAGCATTCTCATCAAACCAGGAATATTGAAGGAGTGTTCTCTGACCAATCATCCTACTCAATAAAACATGCATGCTCCTGTCACCACGAAAGATAATGGAGTATTAACATATCAATGTTTATGTCAGATCAATGGCACCAATTAATCAAATGCAGAAGAGAACATATGCTCAGTTTACAAAGATATTCTTACATCCTATATGACTTATATATTTCATTTGTACTAATGTTTCTCAGGAAACGCCATACACTACTAAATATGGATATATATGTGCGTAAGATAAACAAAATGTTCATGGAACGGTTTTGGATTACGTTTACTGATATGTACCACCCTCATTTGGTACTCCGTTGTAACGCACGGGCACTTTACTAGTTTTATAGGATTGTGTGTTTGGAACACAGGAATAGGAAAACCACATGAATTTTTGCATAGTTGCATGGATCCAAAAGCGGCATCAACTTCAATTTTTGACCTCCAATAAACGAATGCATAAATTAACATTGGATCTTTTGAGATGAAGGACTATTGAAGTTGAGAATATATTTTCTTTGATGTAATTTTTGACTTTATAACTTAACATTGGATGTGGGGAGTGTCAACTTTTTGAGATAAGAGTGCCACATAATTCAAATGCTTAAGAGTGGAGGATATTATCTGGCTAAAGCTACAAGCGCTTTTGTTTACATTTTTTTTAACAAAACACTGAACATTCTTTTTTTTAACAAAACAATAACTTTAATTTGAGTATCTACCTTGTTGTACTTGATGTCAGAAAAGACCCTACCAGTCATGTTTCTCGGTTTCTCAGTCATGTTTCTCGGTTTCTCTTCCCATGAACTGTGATAGTGTTTTCTGTATGAGCTGTCATCACGGATTCAAGGTTCTTTTTGTCTGTTTTAAGTACTAATATTCTGATTGTAGCATCCACATATTATTCATGTGGCCTGTCTCTAGGATTAACTATAACTGTCTGTTCTTTGTTTTGGTGTGAAATTGCTATGCTTTTTAAGAAGCTTTTTTTGTTACCTATGCTTTTTAAGAAGCATTTTTGTTACTTGATGTGCCTCTTCCATGCAGATTCCAGAATGTGAATGAGATGTTCCTTGTCGTGTCTATGAATGGGAGACAAGGTTATTAAGTCGTAAAGTCGAGTCGAGTCGTTATGCTACCGACTTGCCGATTAGTCGTGACTAGTCACGACTAGTCGCCGACTAGCCTATTACTACATGCCGGCTGCTTCTACTACTTGCTTCCTTCTACTGCTACTACTACTTGCTGTTGCTACTGCCACAAGAGGAAAACAGAGCCGCAAAAACAGAGTGAAGGGAGATCAAGGGAAAAAAGGATCTGAAGGTAGAGGGGGAAAAGAGGGGAGGAAGGTCAGGAGTCAGGACTCAGGCTAGGAAGGACTGAAAGAGAGGAGACATTACTGCTGCCAGAGGAAGGAGAGGAGAGGAGAGGAGAGGAGGGAGTGCTCACCGGTTCGGGTTGGCGGAGGAGGGAGATCCGAGGCGGCGACGGCACCATGCCTCGGGTCGGCGGAGGAGGGAGGTCCGAGGCGGCGACGGCACCGCGACTCGGGTTGGCGGAGAAGGGAGGTCCGAGGCGGCGGCGTTCACCACGTGTCGGGTCGGCAGGGGAGGGAGGTCCGAGGAGGCGGCGCTGGGCGCTGAGGAGGAGGAGGTGCTGAGGCAGGGGAGGGCTGAGGAGGTGGCGGTGGGCGCCGTCGGTGGCGTGGCGGCGAGGCTAGGGTTCCCTCTGTACTCTGTATTCGCCCGTGTATATGTCGCCGCCTGATTCGGGAGTCTCGGACCGCAGCACTGCACCAGTCGCCCGACTCGGACAGCACGACTAGCCGCGATTGATCGTCGACTAGTCGGCGAGTCGGCCGACTAGCTCAGCTAGTCGAGTCGACGGAACTAGTCAGAGCTCCTGTGCCGACTTGCCGACTAATCGGACGACTTAATAACAGTGATGGGAGAAGTATCCACTTGAGTTTTCTTCTCATGAAATGCTGTACATCTATAGTATTATACAATGGAAAAAGTTTGGCTGAGGTAAGCATATCTTTTGCACGTCTGTATATTGTTTAATAAAAGCCATTTCTAGTTAATTATTATTATTTGCATTAGGACCTGCTGGAGTTAACATTTTAGCTTGTTCTCTGGGCTGGGTCTATCTCAAAATACCAACCTGAGTACATCCATCCCTTGCTGTCTGCTCAGGCATTACATAACAAGATATTATTTGAGTTACCGTCTAATGACAAGCACTAAATATGTCAGTGAAGCTTCTCAGTTCTGCAAGAAGTTCTCATAAGACTCTTGTCTAGTATGTAGGGTTTTGTCTGGTATGAGATGGAAACCATCAGTACATGATGTACATCTATTAACTTTCTATAATAAGGACATTGTTACATTTTTGTTGATGACATGCAGATCTCTATATACTCATGTGAGTCAAAACCATTAGTCTGATGCTTGTTTGTGATGTGCATCACCAAGGGGGACGGTACTGTGGCATGCCGCACCAGATAAGACTTGCCTTAGAGATAAATAAGAGCTGGTCTGTAATCTTAGGGATAAGTTGGTTTATTATAGATAAGTGTTTGGTTAGATTCTGTCTCATCTCTATATTGAATAGCTAGGGCTATCATCTATATAAGAGAGGTGGTGTGTAATTCAGATCACACAATAATGAACAAAAGACCCCTCCCCCCTCTCTTAAAATCTTCTTCTGTCCCTCCAGAAATCTATCCCCTAGCTCCAACTCACCCTCCACCAATATTCGAAGGATCATAACATTTTTTTTTATGCATATGCTTTGTGACCATGAGGTCCTTTAAAATGTACATATTTTGGATGCATATCGTAAGTTCATAACAAAAATTGCATCCATGATGATCCAGATAACGGGCTTTATTAATAATCTTTGAAGGCTAAATTAAATGCATGATATTCTTGCAAGTAGATTCGCAACATTGTGGAATGTCAGGATGTTTATGTATCTAACTCATGTCATCAGATTGCATCGATGAAAGACTGCATACCTTTGATACACCTACATGAAGCCCACATAATCTGAACTTAGCAATCCACATAATCTCAGCAGATTGTAGGCAGATCGATTATTCTGTGATACATGTCTTTTGTTCTTATATCTCTTTCTGAAGTGTACTTCAATGACTTGAAGGTAATACATGTCAGATGTTGTGTAATCAGATGCTCTGAGTATTTTTGAATTATATATACAGAATCAGTACCTGAAGTTTCGTTAACCAACATTTTTTCTCTCAACATCCCATTTTAGTAAATGAATGTATCCTTGCAGTGAAGTTCAATTAGCCCTTCTATTATTGTACTTGAATGGAAAGCTGAGCCTGAACTGGACATACTTTAGATGAGATGATCCAATTTATTACTAGGAGAAGCTCATAAATGATAAATGAGGTTAAAGCAAGTGGCGCATCCTTGTCCTCTCTAGGACACATTTTTTTAACAAGGTTTTATCCCCCGTTTCCATGAAGCTGAAAACAGAACAGAGTACAATTGTAGTCCATCCCTCATCATTCCAACGACAGTGGACCTGGGGTAACAAAATTTTCGGGAATACACAGGCCCTCCCTACAACACATAAGTCTGAACTTTTTCAATTGGACATTCCCTTCTGATGTTGATGTTTTTAACTTAATAGGATTACTATTTAATAAACGTGGCAGTGTTTTGGCTGTTGCAACTTATGCAGTACGGAACCTTAATAAACATTTTGCTAATCTCATCATCTGTTTTGCCATGTTGTTTTAGTGTGCAAGCTTTTGGAACGATGGCTTCAGGAAGTTTTATGATTTACTTGTTTTAAGATGGTGTAGCAATTATTCAATGCATTGTTTCAACAGTCACAAAATTACAGTATAAAATGGAATATTCTAAAAAATTAATAGGAACATACAGGATCAGCTAGTGAAGCTGTAAAGATGATCAAATCAGTTGCTACATTTTTCAAGTCAAAGCACATAGAAATTAACTTAAAATACTTGTTATGCTTCTATGTAACTACTGAAGGTTGGATCTATAAAGTTCTGAACTCCCGCTAAACTAAGATAAATGTATTCTTGACAGATTTCAGGACTTGTAGCATATCTGTTTTTGTTTTTCTACTGGTAAGACCTTTTCTTATTTACAGTGGAAGTAAAAAACTTTCTTACAGTAAAAAGGTATACAGGAGCTTATTATCTCATTACTTTTATTGATCGGTCCATTTCAGATGGAGGTTGGAATCAACCTGTGTTCTGATACATTGCTCAATTTTGCAATTCCAGAGTCTGCTTACCATTGTGGTGCCATCTGCCATCTCAAGAATGTGATTGTAGGGGAAAGATTCTTTTACATGGAATGAAGATAAAATTATGTAACCTGGGATTTGTCAGTCAAGAATTAATAGCATGAAGCTTTTAAAACGTAAGACACTTGCATAATTTGAGATAATGGATAATGCCCCTTCCAGATGCATCTTAGAGATTTCAGTTTTCGTCCCGTCTGAATTTTCTCAGGTATTAACTTTGTTTCTCTTATGTGATGGTGATCCATCCTGGGGTTGGTTCCACTAGCTCTGAGTACCTGTTTCATAATTATATTGTAGTACTGTACCTTTGGAGGGCATGTGGTTGAAAACCTCAAGCAAATACAAGAACAAACTGTTGACTATTGTGCTTGCCAACCCTATGTGGAATAGAAAGGCTGACAATTGACCAAACCTAGTGCCTTTCTAATCATTGAGCAGTACTGTAGCGATTTCTTCTCTACTACCATGTGAACAACGCTTAAGTAGGTGGTCCATGGTCCAAGCAATCCGCATAATGAGCTGCATCGTATATGCCAGCGCTACTAAAGGCTTGCCTTATTGCTTGGAAAGCACACATAATTCGGTCCCATGTTATTGACTGGGAGGACTAGCAATGGGTTGGGACTCTCATCATTAGGGGAGCCCATAGCATATGCGTAAATTAGATCTTTTCTTCATACATTTGTGGGGTTCAAGGTTTATACCCAGCCACGCGCACTTTTTGCGTCGACATCGAATGCCATGTGGGATTCATAAAGACTCACTGGTTACAGACAAATTTGGAGTTGTCCAAGTTACGATCTGACAGGGATTGTTATTTCACATGAACCCTGCTCTAGTTGCATGTTGCTGTTGGCATTATGGCCTAGTATTTGAGCTGTTTGAATGAACTTAGTTACTGTTCGTAAACTTATAAGGGCACTCTTCTACAGTTCTACTAGTTTGATCTTGTTATTTTTATAATGTTTCCTTGTAGGTGATAGTTTAGACTTTAGACTTAAACATCCATGTGTAGGGTTGTAGAAAAAGCTCAAGGCTCGTGAACTGCTTAAGTTTGGCTTACTTTAGGCTTGATTCGAACTCAGCTCAAACTCTAAATGAGCTCTTGCGAGGTTCAACAAGCCAAGCTCGAATAACTCATTAGGGTTTGATTCGGGTTTGAATATCGATGCATGTTAACTCTTACTAAGTTTACTCGAGATGAGTTCAAACTTTTCTTGCTATTGAAAATTAGTGTATGTCAAATTGTTTTAACTGTTATCGAGTTTACTCGAGCTAAGATCGAGCTCGAGCTTTTTTATTATTGAAAATTAATACATATTAAATTATTTGACTGTTATCAAGCTTACTCGCTTGTTTATAGCGCTCTCCACGTGCACGTGAGTGAACAGAAATTTCATTGCCCCCTACACGCTATGGGTGTATGCAACATGCTTATTGGTGATGCTCCATGTTCGGATCAAGTTTTTATCTGGCACCTATGCTTTAACGAATCTCTCTGATAGTTGCGCTTCTGCTCTTTTATTGCCCTTAAGACTGATTGTTTATTCAAATGATGCTCTTTACTGCATATTGAGCTCAATGAAATGATGTTTGTAGGAGAATCCGTTCCAGTATTGCTGTACTTGACACCAGATGATACGACCCCAAGTTACAGCAACGTCAACAACTGATTCAGTGCAGAGAAGTACATGAATCTATATGTCTGGTGGAGTCATGGGGAAGGCCGTAGGCACTTCAAACTGCAACAGATCACAGATAGACAATGTATTCCTGCTGTTGATGTAGAATCGTAAGGCCTTATTTTAAAAGCTAACCAATAAGATAAGCGACTATACTATTTTTAAGTTAGGTCTCTTATTTTTTCACAACCAATATGAGATTATTCTAACAATTTTTCCCTTCACATATTGGTGTCCCTCAGCCGTTCAGCGCATATTCATCGACTCATCGTACACCGACGGTCCCTCAAGGTTCCTTCATCGTATACCGACGGTCCCTCAGGGTCACAGTCCATCAAGCGTTCATACGTTAGTGTCCATTAGGCCAGAGATGTTAGAACCGGGTTCTAATACCACTTGTAGGATCATAACTGCCTTCTCACCTCAAAAGCTAGCCAATGAGGTGAGGGACATCCTTACTTTTAAATTAGGTCTCTTGCCATTTCATAACTAATTTGGGACTATTCCAACAATTAGTGTATGATTGATATAGCAACAGCGGGGGTCAATGGTGCCTTAAAATTTCTCTTAAGTATTTGTTTAATATTTACTCTAATAGTTATGAGAAGCTATGAAGATCAAGAAGTCAAAAATCTAAAAATTCTCGGAGCTATTGAAATTTTCAGTCCATGAATAGTGATTTCAGCACTATTTCAAATCCGAAAAATTATGTAACTTTTGATCCATCAACCCGAAAGACTTAAAACTTGAAGCACAATTAGTTCAAGACATTAAGAATCTATCCTAATAAAAAAATTTTGAAAGAACTTAAGAGATTTGAGATATTTTGGTTTGTGAAACTCTTTTGCACCAAAACAGGTCCAAAACCTAAATTTGAGATAACTTTCAAATCAAAACTCTAAATTATTTGAAATTTTCTACACACATTCCATAGGATGTCAGAAACATATTCCAACCAACAATTAAGAAAATTGTTGCCAAAGTTCTGATCTTTTCTGTTTGAAGACAGATTGCACCAAAAATTTAAAACGGTGAATACGACTTGCTCGTGGGTTGGATGATGGCCAAAATGATTCTAGATATATTCCCACATGTTACAGCAAGTTAGAACACTGAAGAAATCAAGCAAATACCATTAGATCAAGAAATCACTTGAAGGATCAAAAACGTGCAAAAACCGAGTTTCTTGATGAACTTGCTACCAAAGTGTCTAGATGGGTGAAGATTGATTTTCTAAGATTATCTCTATCTCTTACACGTCCCTGGCATAGCAAGATCAAGAAAAGGGAAGACAAGAGATCAAAACCAACTAAATCAAAAGCAAATCAATCAAAATAAGAGATAGCTATGGAGATGATCAAAGATTGATATATTGCCACTTAAGTAGGTAAGTTTTATAGTCATTCCACCTTGGAGGACAGAGAGCGCATCACAAGCACTCAACTCTTAAATCTTAACCGTAAAACAAGAGAGTACACAAGAGAGAGAGGTTAAATGGTTACTCCATCCCAACCCTTTTAAATAGATAGGCTAACTAGCTACATCTAACTCTAATAGATATTATCTACGTAGCACAGTGAAAAAACCCGTTAACTCCACACATATGGGTTTTAATTCACACATCGCACTTATACACGCTTTTTCAAAGCGTATAAGTCTAAATCCGCTAAGTCCTTTACTTTTATCCAACTTGATCAAACCAACTTCTCCATAACCTAAACCGCCTTCCTATGCGCCGTGGTTTTCTTCCAAGGTAGTTTTTGATATTTTGGTCAAACTACCAAAATAACCTTTCTTGATTCAGTCTTCATCTTCCATTGCAAGTAATCGTTATATTTGCCACATGTAAGTACACAATTGACTAGCCACCCGTCGACAAATTTCTCCTATTCCGGTTCCAATGGACCACGCCTCACTTGAACCGACCAAGCCACATGGTATAATTCCGCCGTTCGAACTTGCTTTTACTATTTTTCACCTTTCTTATGCCATGCTTGAGCTCACCGTTTCACTTGGCATCCTTGATTGTTCTGAGCCTTGGCTTCTCCATGAGTATAGCCTCGATCCTCACCGTTAACCATGGGTGACTCCAAGCGACCCTGCATACCCAAAGACAAAGAAATTATTTTCGGGCATAAGTTTTTCACAACTTAATTCATATTAGCAATGACATGTCTCATGCAAGCTATAACCACTGACCTAGGTCACCAAATCATTATGACTCAAAATTCTCAAAATTATCTATTTTTGTAAGTTGTCGAGAAAAATCTGCAAATTTTAAATTTTTATTCCTTCAAAATAATAATGATTCATCATAATAAAATTATGGATCTTCCCTCACCATCCTTCAGTTAAGAGCACCGAGAGATGTTCGACTTCAGGTTTTGTAAGGAGTGAGCTATGTTAAGAGGAGAATGTCTCAAGTGCAGCCATGTAGGCGTACTTAGTACCTACATCATATCAGGTGCAGGTCCATTCCCAATATATACCACACGTCTAATCTCCAATAGATTCTTTGTTCTGTTTGTAATTATTCTATTTCTCGTTCCAGTTTTGTTGTCTGTGCCCTTTGATTGGGCATTTACCCAACATGGTTGAGGAAACCCTTCATGAAACAAACTCATTAACTGAGATGTACCAGAATCATTAAGCTAGGTGTTATGTGACAATATGAAGGGTACATTTGGAATACAAGATTTCGACAGCAATTCATAGGAAAGGAAACATCCAGTAGGAGTGATTTCCCCCACAAAATTACTACGCAATTCCTGCGTTCCAATCCGTAGCTCAGTTACTGGAGAAGAGCGGTGCAATTGACCTGTACTATTTTTTTTAGGCAGGATTTTTTTTTGAGGTGGTTGACCTGCACTATTAAACTCAGGTGTCTTTTTTCCTCCTCAATTTGACTACGATGAAGCCAGGAGAAACTGATGTATCATAGAGCCTCCACCTACCCGTCTGTCATGCTTTGTGGAACATCTGGCTGGGAAAAGCCGTGTTCTCTGGATGTTCTGTAGGGTTGTACAACCTCTGAAGTTAGCAATTGATTGATCAATGGGTTCCTCAGCTGTAAAATTTTGGGTCTGTTCTTTTGGCTGCGGCTTGTGGCTTTTGGTTGTGGCTTGTGGTTTTTGGGCTGTTTGTACAAGAGATTACAGAGTAACATAAACTCATATACGATTTTTGCTGATATAAATGAAGTCAGTAAAATATGTACTACAATTACCTAGTAGATCCTATCTTGAAAAAATACTCTGTTTAAAAGTTAGTTACTGTAGAAAAGTCGAAAAGCAGCTTTTAGAAGCTGAAAAGAATAGGACCTTTGTTGTGTGGGCCCTTCCTTGTAGATCATTGGGACAGTGGGGTCATGTCTACCTTGTACCCCACTGTTAGCTAGTTACATCCCAAGAAGAACCTTAACCCATCCCTAAGTGGAACTAAATTTATGGGCTAGCGTGGCAATTGGCAAGTCCTGTCATGCCCATGAGCAAAAACTTTTGGACAAATTTTGAAACGCTAACTGATGGGCGGCGTCGACTATGCGGGTTAGAATTCAAAAGGGACCCCTTGTCAGTGAGATTTACGAAAGTCTTAACCACATGGCGAAAAACAGCCTTAACCTGTATTTGTTCTTTTTTTTTAAGGATCAAGATTTTTAAAAGGATTCTATCTGTTCATGTAATCTGACACTGATCTTATTGTTTGCCAGCTGGGGAGAGTGACAGATGGAAACCACCAGATTGAGAACTCTCCTCGGCGGAGTAATTAATTAGAGTGCAGTACAAGGTACCGTACCTGAACTTTTGAGTGCACATGCGCGCATGTTCGCATGTGCCCTGGATATTGTACGCATCTTGATGTTTATTATTTATTTTGCAAGTACAGCCAGCTTTTCTATACCCACCCCCACCCCCCAGAATAGAATTTGGACTCGGAAATTTGAATTTATCCTCTTGATAGTTTCTTAATCCATTCATCTCTTTGGAATCTCTTGATGCCTATGGAGCTGCATTGGTTAATCAAAGACCTAGCCCCAGCCTCATCCTTAATGCCCGTGATCAAGCGGCCCATTGAAGACGGCATGGAATGGAAAATTCGGGCATTTCGCTCCTTTCATATCTGCCAAGTGACAAGTATTAGCAGTGTGGCAATTACTTTTTGTAGTGCTCCAGGCGCGAATATGAGTGATTCCCACTAGTCGCGAACCGAGGAGAAGGTGTGCTAGGTAATCGGATTGATGGAATCGCAAGCGATCAACTGCGCAACTAAACTCCATATCGTCCTCGTGTAGTGGCACTCTGTCAATAAGTGGATGGCCGACTCCAGCAGTTATAGATTCGGCCACCCTAGCCTGGCCAATCGATCTGCCATCCACAGCCTATTCTGAATGGCGAGCCAGGCGAAAATTTTGCATTTCTGGGATGCCCAAGTTTTCCAAACTAGATAGCTCATAGTGCTTTTTACCACTCCTAGAAACAATGCCTTGTAAGCTGAGGCCATAGTGTATATTCCATTAGGGGTAAGCTTCCAAGTTACTGTGTCTTCCAAACCTTTGTGCAGGTTAATGACAGATATGTGGCCCCAAATAACAATCAGCTCGTTTATGCGTTGAGGAGTAATGTCAGCTGCCCAATCGAGTCGTGTAGCCATGTGCTCCCTGCTAGCGCAGCTCGTATGGTGCGGTTCTTTCTCCTAGAGATCCTGAAAATAGTAGGAACAATATCACACAGTCTGTTTCCTCCCGCCCAAGCCGAAGTCAAGAACCCCGCCTTAACTTGCAAGGAGTTCTCCCGCCAGCCTAGCAATCTCTTTGGAACCTAATACGGATATAGGGGTTATTTAGAACATATGAGTTCTATGAAAAATTTAACAATTTCTCTGACTAGTTGAATGCCCGTGCGTTGTTACGGATTTAAAAAAATTTTAGAACATATTTATATGCATGTTCTATAAAATTTTACCACCCATTAGTTTCAAAACATGTACTATGATAAAATTTTAAAATCCGTAACAACGCACGGGCATTCAACTAGTAAATCCAAAGTTTTGGAACAACAAAACATGCCCTCATTTAGGTGACCACAACATAGTATACAAAAATTACCACTATTATGTGATCATATAGTCTAGCAATATAACAATAATCCTCCCTCCAACTGCACAATTCTCTCTGTGGCAGGTTCCTAACTAAAAAAAAGCATGGGGGAAACGCCGACATCTTTACACCAATGACATGAAGAATGGAATATTAGCACTTAAAGTGTAATGTATGTGCTTCATCAAAGGCATGATACTGATATGAAAAAGGTATGGGGAAACACCGACATCTTTACACCAATGACTTGAAGAATGAAAAATTAGCACTTCAAGTGTAATGTATGTGCTTTAACAAAGGCATGATACTGATTTGATGACAACTTGTTTTTTTCTTTACACAAAATGGCAGAACCATCCATTAGCAAATAACAGGAAAAACATGGTACGCATATCTTAACATGCACAATTATTTTTCACATGAAAGAATCTATGCAAGCATAGCTTAGCATTCATATATGCTACTTCTCACCTTATCCAAAATAGCTTTGTTTTGCACAACGCATAGATGACATGCAGGAAAGCACAAAGGCTAGGAAAATGCAGTTATTCTTAAAGCAACTCTAGTAGCACTAAAAGTAGACCATATTAGTCACAAGCTTCTCAAAATAAATCTAGCTAAAGAGCAAGCATCCCTAAATTAGCATTTCATCTATAGCTGTAGCTTGATTAGAGAATGCACAATCTATTGTTCATCGTGCAGTTGTCCCCCAATATTTTCCTAATAAAAAAATACAGAAGACTATGGATTATTTAGATGGTTTGTGATGTAGATCTGTACAATTATTTTAGTTCCTGTTAGTTTGATTACAATAGCATGCTGCATGCTGCGACACTCTTTCTTGATAGCTAAATTATGAAATATAAACTTTGCAAAGAAAAAGATAATCAAGATTAAACAACAGGCTTCTTCAGATGAGCAATGCTAAGAAGATTATGAAGAACAAATTTGCCATAAAATCACAAATCCCCACAATCTTCGGATCAGTTCATCTAGGTAAATCATTGTATCTAAAATTCATGTTGTGACCTGTGAGTACAAATTGGTGGCTCACTTCGCTTAATTATGATCTGACATACATATAGCAAACAGTGGAGAGTGAATGCGTACCTGCTCTCGGATTTGATGCAGTGAGGACACCAGACATAGGAGCACGTTGGGGCTAATCGACAGCATCAAGCAGCTGCCAAAGTTGTTCATTGGTACAATCCAGCAAATCAGCAAAACTGATAAGAGGGCTTAGAACGAAATAGATGGTCACACACTACCCGCAAACATGTACATGACCAAGGCAATTAATAAATGGAAATTAATATACAGTATTGTGCAACTATGCATAGCAAAAGAAACAAGATGAAGTGGCAGTAGATGGCATACCACGTTGGTTTAAGCATCAAGAACACTTGCCCTTCCAAATTTCCTTATTAAGCTGCCTGGTTGAGTGGTTGAGGCATTCTATCGAGCAATTGGCAAGCTATACAGTCACATAAATATGAAACAACAGATTTAAAAGTTGCACCTCGAATTGACCTATTCATTTGTGGGCCCAAAAAATCTTGAAGAAATCCGTACCAAGCAAAAACAAAAACAAGAATAGAGGGGAGGCATGGAAATACGACGGGGTTGTAAAGATAGAGAGGGATGTGTAGAGGAAAGGGAAGGGAAAATGAGGAGTACACCAAGAGGATCAGCGACCTTGCTGCTGGTTGCCGGTGATTGCCGCCTCATCAAGCCACTGCCTCCAGCCGAGATCACGATGCCACGTGAAAATGCTGAGCAGCCTCGATCTGCTGCTCCACCTCAAAACTCTCCAATGGCAATGCATGCCAATAAATCCCATATGGATGGAAAGGTCATGAGATGGGAAATGCGAAAAGTACACATGCAAGGATAAATTTCACAATTTGATAGGTTGATTTAGGTAAGAAAGAGGAAGAACTCACCCTGTTCTAGTGCTTCTCCATCCCAAAACTTTCCAAATGGCCCTGCATGTCAACAAAATCTAGATGGTTGCAAGCTTATGAGACGGGGATTCAAAAAAACATACATGCAAGAATAGATTTTAACTTTTAAGGGATTGATTTGGGGAACAGGAACACACCATGTAGATTCATAGAGTGGCAGCAGACTACCGGGGACATAAGGTGATGGTACAGGAGCACGGTCGAGCGAGCCGCCATGGATGGGGAATGAGAGAAGGACATCGGGTGATAGGATGGGCGTTTGCACAAGATCTTGTTAGAGTACCATCACGGTAAGCGGAGCAGTGGTGGCATTGGCAGCAACCTGGGAGATAGGAGAGGGAGAGAACGCGAGGAGGAGCCGATCGAAGGGGTGGAGACAGACACGGTTTAGGAGGAACGAAGCGGGCGACACACGAGCAGTTCCATCGGTTGGACTTGTAGCAGCGGAGAGGAGAACATAAAAGTAGGTAGAACAGTCGAGGTCCACTTTTTGCATCCACCGCCACCCCCGAGCTCCATCTCCGCCACGCGCTCGGCCTCCACATCGACACTCCCAATTAGAAACAGAGGAGGGAAGTGAAGGCCATGATGCCCTTAGGTGGAGCTAGGGCACCAGTGGAGAAGGAGAGGATGGCGACTAGATCCAGTTGCCGGTGGGTCGAATTTGGCGGGGGTAGACGATGATGAACTCAGAGGCAGCGATAGTGGAGGAATGGAAGGTCTAGGGGCGGCGCAGCACTAGGTGGAGATAGGGAGTTGAGATGTGCCTGAGAGAGGGGGAGGTTTTCTGGTCATCCGGAGCGGTTGCGGAGGAGATTACGCAAGTGGGAGTGGGATTGGACGACTACGAAGAGTCGAAGGAGAATGGGCGGCTGGAGTGGGATCGTGAGATCGGACGACTATGAAGAGTCGAAGGAGAATGGGTGGCTGAGAGACGAAGGAGAACGGACGACCTACCACCAACTCCTCTTTATATAATAGTAGAGATATTACTGTTCTCCTTTATCCAAACTTGTCCTAACTATTTCCACCTTACACTTAGGCGGCGTTCAGACAAGGGGATTGCTTTGTGATTTTTCCGGGCATAAGAATTTGGATCCAACCTACCTTCATAGGAAACATACATCAACTGACATGTAGGGTCTCCCCTTTCTCTTTTCCAATGAGAAACTAATTAAACACACACTAATACGCAGGTATGTGGAGAGAACATCCACATGCAGCCATTATTCTCAAACAGTATATGTCGGCTAAGATTAATTATCATGCATCAAAACACAGGCTGGCCAGAAAACCCAAAACAGATCCTGTTGACCAGGGTTGCTCAGCTTGGTGACCACCAAACAGTTATGGAGAGGTCAAATGAGCTGTATATATAATACATGATCATCTCATATACATCTAGCACTGCTCCAGTCCAAGCCCAACGCTGATGTCTTTATGCTAATTGCAAATGCAGATGCTCATGGATTTGACAAACAAACACACACCAAACATGAGAAGAAGACTGCAGCTACAGCGACGCCTACCAGGGAATCCTGTTACCAACAGTTCCCTGTATGGTGTAAGAAGACGGCATGCACGGCACGGATTCCGAAGGATGATGGCAAGTCGTGCTCAATGCATGGTCCTGCGTTTACAGGCCTCCATCATCCTTTTTCTCAGGGGCGTCAGATGGACACATGATGAGACCTAGGTTTTAGGGCGCCCTGGCTGATGAAACCTAGGTCAAATCTGCCAGGCATTGTTTTCAGGGAGGCACATTACTGCAGGGAATGGAGTGTTGGTGTGGGCAATGTTGCAGGTAGATCATATTTCTACTGAAATATATGAGTAGAATGTAGGAACCACTCGGAATGTTGGCTCTAGGATTCTTGTAAGATTCCTGCGTCGCAAAATTGGGCTTAAGAAAGTGTTGAAGGATGAATGGAGGTGCTGGCCTTTCCTTGACAGCTAAGCTTTTTGTTGACGCGCATGGTCAATAGATGGAATTTGACGTGGTAAGGATGTGTTTTATATGGTTGCGTGAAGTTCAACGCAAGGAGCAAGTAGTACTACAAAAAGATATATATTAGACGTTTTATCACATATAGTTCATTAAAACCGTCGGTATTAAATGCAATCACAGACGATTTAGATTTAGAGACCGTCTGTGTTGCTACCAGCGCTAAAAACTATTTGTGGAGAGATAATATCACAGACAAAGAACCGCATGTGATATTGCCAAATATCACAGATGGTTTTTTATTTAAACTGTCTGTGATACTTCACAGAACTGTCTGTGATATGTTTTTCGCCTCACAATCTCCTAAAATTTTATAATCTCTCACCTGAGTCCGAGTAGGATTTCATTCTGAGACACCTTTAGTAAAACATGCATAACTTTTGCATACGGTGTCCGTTTTCGACGTTTTTGTACTCGTTGGAAAGCTAACGACGAGCCCGATCAAAAAAAGATTGGCTTGCGCCAATTGCCCTCTAAGACCCCCAAAATCGGGCATATTTAGCCTCAAATTTATGTCGCAAGTTTTCAATTTCTGTTTTTGATAAAATTTTTGATCTTACCTTCGGAATTTATGGTTCGCCTCAACTGCAAAGTTCTAGATCTCGTCAAAACCTTTCAAGCAAGTATATATAAGCTATATAGAACTTTGCTATTTGATCTTTTGAGACTAGTTGTTTATATTACATCAATATATATTGTCTTTGATAATTATGTATCATAGACGGTTTGTGGTTCAAACCATCTGTGATAGTTATGTTTCATAGACGATTTTTGGTTCAAACCGTCTATGATAATTATGTCCCTGACCACTGTGCTCGTCGATTCTCCCCAACCCAATCCTAGCCAATAGAAATCTACTAACCACCACCTCATGGATCGTAGCTCCACCTCTCCTTACCCGCGCCAAAAATTTTTGAATTCCTGCCTCTCCCTCCCCTATAAATACTCACTCGAACCCATCCCCTACCTACTTGTGATGGGCAAGTATCACAGACTATTCTAGCTATCAACCATCTATGATACTCACCCATCACAGATGGTTGGTAGCTAGAATCGTCTGCGATGTGCAAGTATCACGGACGGTTTATGGTTAGATCCGTTTGTGATAGTATTTTTCACAGACGGTTCAAAAACCATCTGTGATGACCTGATATTATTAACTGACCCATAAACTCAGAGGCTCATGAAACCATCTGTGATGACGTTTTTGAACCATTTGTGATGATCTATTTTGTAGTAGTGAAGTACTAGTCTTCGAAAACAACAACATGATATCACGTTCAATCTACATCTTAAGCTTACCATGGTAGACGAACATGTGATAGATGCTAGGGATTAATGTGTGGAACTCTTTTTTCTTACTTGTTGGAGAGAAAGACGCAAGCCTAGCTTGTTTGCAACATAGGAGTTCACTTGTTCTATTTTTCGCAAAATTCTTCATCGCAAACATGCACTAAACAAACCTACTACAAAATTTTATTGCAATTAGATCTGATTTTAAGGCTGGTAACCAGCCAATTATTGTTGAGGAATGGAAACATATTGTTCTTGTACTTCTTACAGTGTGTCGGACCCAAAAATTCAATTCCGAATCCTATGAGTTTACCATGCTAGTCCATGATCAGTAGCTAGCATACACATATTACATCCTTGCATGACATTTATACACAAGTAAATAAAATAGAGTAGAAAATAATGTTAAGTGATTTAATGTAGGCCTATATGACTAAGCTTTACACAAATGGGCCAACTGGCCAATAATTCACATAAAGAGAGTACTTGTAGTAGAAATAAATGATAAATTAAGACAAAAGAGCCCTCATGGTATAGCATAACCCACGAGCAACCAATTGGACTGACACCCTAGTATTTGGCATTCCTATCAACAAATCCTATGGCACAAAAGTAGCCAGCCAATGGATCTTCTTTCTCTTGCTCTAATAATGTTCAGCAAGTAATTGTGAGTATAATATTGTACTCCACCAGACTTCAAGCAAAGATATTAATACATACAAGTTTTATCAAATAAGTGGTTGTCCTAACTAGTTTATTTTGCAAAAAGAGCGCTTTCATTTGAATAGACTTAGTAATTTGTAAAGAGCAATTTGTAAGAACAATTGACATTAATATGAAATAATGAGTAATAAATAATAATGTAAGAATATGAATTATGTGACTTTCAAATATTCAAATATGGATTCCCACTATCCATAACTTTTTCAAAACTGTTTTGAAACTAGAAAATCTAACCAAGTGTGGTATTACCAAGCGATGCCCATGACCGAGGACACAACTATTCAAATAGATTGAGAACTCACTCCGCAGAGGATGTACAACTTTATCCACGCGATATAACCAACTCATAATCTTCGCACACACTCAACACAATAGAGTGCGACTGAGAGGTTATAACGGGGCCTTTATAGGATATTTTTTCTAACATTAAACTACCCGATGAGGTAAAACCTCAAGACATAGGTGTCCGTTTACCATTGTCAAGGGAGTTCATCCGTTGTGTAAGTAAGCCTTGCAAAGCAATGCAAGAGCCCCTTTGAGAATGGAGTTCGTTTACTAAGCCTGCATGGCCAACAATTAAACCTACAAACTACCACCTGCGATTAGCCAAAATAGCAGAGATAACCACTCTGTCCAAGCTAAGCTAAAACCATTTCCAAAGTATCCAAAATTAAGTTATACCAATTCCCACCATTTTTACCATTATTAAACTAACCATGGCTAAGCATATGACTGATATATAACTCTAAAATTCCACAAATATTACCAACAACTGTGGATAATATTCCTAGGGTGACAATGGTAAGGATATCAACTTTTTAAGGTAGGATCAATGCAACAATTAGTGATAATTAAATAACTAAATACTAAACATAAACATAGCCATTTAATCAAAATAAGCATGCATAATAGTTTAAGCAAACAATATCTACAACACTGAAATATGGGATCAACATGATCAAAGGAGGGAGCTTGCATTGCTCATTGAATACTGGTTCTTGCTCTGAACCAACATCAAGAGATTTTGGCACGTCAATATCTAAACAAGAAAAGCCAAGAAATACAGATAAAAACCAAATAAAATAAATCAAAGACTAAATTTCATGATTTCTGTGCAAAATTAAATATCATGATTTTATAAAAAATTTAAAATAGGAATCGCATAAATCAAAGTTCGTATGAGGGAGAACGAGTCATCCGAAATTTTGCTGTGAGAGAAAATCCCAAAAAGAAAGGAGAATACTGTGTTGATTAGGGTTTCACAAATATTTATTTATTTCTAAAGAAAACCTAGTTTTATTGCATCATGAGACTAACAGGTGGGGCTAGGTCCATGGTGAATCAAGTACACAAACGAGCTAAAACACACGCGGAGACCACATGTTAGTGACACAAATTTTAAAAATTAGTTTAAAGCAAAATCTTGGTAAGTTAAATTATCAATCTCACATGTCAGTGACTAATTAGTCTTAAACAAGATCATTAGCAATAATATAATCTAATCCCCAGAATTACTGTGTAGCACGTTGTGCCGCACGCGGAAGTACACAGCGAGCTAAAACACACGCGGAGCCCACATGTTAGTGACACAAGTTTTAAAAATTAGTTTAAAGCAAAATCTTGGTTAGTTAAATTATCAGTCTCACATGTTAGTGACTAATTAGTCTTAAACAAGATCATTAGCAATAATATAATCTAATCCCCAGAATTACTGTGTAGCACGTAGTGCCGCACGTGGGGCTACTAGCTCGCCACCGTGGCTGTGACAGCGCTAGAGCCTAACGAGTGCGTGGGATGGTTACCTGGGAGGGTTGTGATGCTAACGGTAGTAGCACGAGGACCTATGGTTACCAGAACAGGAAGAACAGCTAGCAAAAGTGGCTACGGCAACAAAAGCTACTACTCTGAGTCAAATTAAACAACGCATTTGGATCAAGAGCTCACCACGAATATGCCGGTTAGGGTTGGCAATGGTGAGGAGCTCTGTAATGGCAGGACAGTGGTGAACAACAGTGATGATGATGGTTTCAATGGTGGAAGAGCTCGATGTTGAGAAAGCTAAAATTAAGCACACGATGAGGTTCAGCGAGGCAAGGGGATGCTAAAAATGACCATGATAAGTCTTAAGATTCACTAGAGAGAGATCTGATAAGAGGTGACGGTAGCGATAGAGGCGATGGCGATGGCTTCGCGACGCTAGGGTCCTATGACGTTGGAGAGCTAAAACAAACTATGCAATGAGGTTGAGAGGGTTCTAGAGATGGAGGAAATGACCATGGCTAAAGGTTGAAGCTCACCGGAGAGACAATTATGCAATGGTGACGGCAGCAGTTGAAGATGAAGAAGATGATGTGGATACGACGCTACGCTAGACAAGAAGCAAGATTGAATGGGGGTTTTGAAGAGGAGGCAAAATGGTGTAGATTGATGCGAGTGGTGAGGAGTTAGCTCACTGGAAACGAAGTTGGCCTCGGCAGAGCGTGCGCATTGGAGCTAACAACAACGTATGTGGATGAATCCAGAGGAGTAAACTTGTTGGAAATGGGCAAAATGGAGATGGTGTGGAGTGGAGAGGAAGAAGATGAGCTTGGCTTAATATGGTGAGATGAAGGCATTGTGCTCATCGATTTCTCACCACTGAATGAGAGAACTCATGAATAAGGCGGCCTTTGGTGTCTCCCGGATACTAATGGCTATATATAGGAGGTAGAGGAGACAAGGTGCGGCTTCATGCAAGGCTCTCGATGTGGTGCAAATGGGCCAACCTTTGCAGGCACACGACAGGGGACACTGTAGCTGCTATAGTAGCTTGAACCACTCCCATGGTGTGGTAGTGAGATGGATGACTACGCCTAACAAGTGGGCCCCACGTGTCTTTAGTTGCGGTGAAGAGATGAAAGAGATGGCGCATCTCCAAAAACACACTTCCACATTGAGAGGAGGTGGTTTTGGAGGGGATGGGGCGTAGGCTGAAATAGGCCAAAACAATAGTAGGCTGGGCCAAGGCTAACATATTCGGCTTGCAAAGGATTTTCGAATTTTAAAACTTTTCTAAATTGATTTAATCCCAAAAATATGCATTTCAGCTCAGAAAATTGCCAAACTATGTCCAACATTTTTAGAGGCACTTTAGAATATTTAGAACTCAAATTAAATATTCCAGGTTTTTATCAAGTTTTATTTATTTTCAAAAATTCATTTTCAGCTGCTGAAAATTAGGAAATTTTTTTATTAAATGCAGAAAATTTTGAAAATTTAAAAATGTAGAAATGATGATTTAAACATATATTAAATTAAAATTGGAAATTTTTGGGATATTACACAGTGTGTGTCAGGTAGTTCTCCAGTACCTTCCCGTGATGCTCAGGGAGCAGTACTACCAAATGCTGGAATCTGATCATAGCACCTTGCAAACACGACAAATAAAGAGGAAATGAGTTTCATCCTTCCTCGGATACCTCTCCCATTGCCATCTTTTTTTTTCCCTTCTCGTCTCTCCTATTTTTCCTGAGGATTTATTGGAAAGGAAGATGGAGTCGGATCGCATTCAGTGGATGCAGGAATGGAATAGGACGTTTTATGTGTACTCTGCAAAGCCGTTATCTGTCTGCAGATCGAGAGATTGTCAAACATAGGAAACAACAACAAGAAGATGACTCGTCAATTCTACTGCAGCTGCAAGGGTGAATGACATAAAGGGTGCATACAAATGGAGCACTCAAAGGCTGATTTGGCAGGATATATATGCTTGTAGATGCTGCAAAAGATCAGGGCTGAAAGTCTGGATTTGTGAGGAATCAAATATGCATCAGAGTCGGAAAAAAATGCGGTGAAAATTTTAAAATGAACTTTGAAATTTGAGCAATTTTCTTTTTAGGTAGAGCATAGAATTATTGTTTTCCTTCTAACAGTATGTGAAATGTTAAGTGTACTCATATATTTTGGAATATACCTAGTTGGTCAACTCACACGCGTGAGATAGTAGGGAATAAGTTGGATATAGTGCCATCCCTTTTTCGTAACATACATAGGTGCTGACTCATAACCTTTGGCATGGTAGTGAAGAAAACGTAACATACATAGGTGCTGACTCATCACCTTTGACATGGTAGTGAAAATTTTCTTATCACCAAATCCTTTTGTTTGCCACTAAGCACAATCTGTAGCAGAATAAGAGCAGCAGCAAGCTAGCAGACAGAGGTGACAAGCCCCTCCCCATGTTTCAGGGGGAGCAAGCATTAGAGGTTGGGAACACTAAACAAAACAATTTGGCACTTGCTACCTTGGATAAAACCAAGCTTACCTTTTTGAAGTCTATGCATATGCAGTCCACTACTCCAGGTCCAAGTGGACAAATCTGATTAGTATGACCAATCTCTTTTCCATTTGCACCCAAAGTAGGGGCATGGATAGAACATTGTAGGGCAGCCTCTGGAGCTCTTTACATCTCTATCATCTGGCATATATGGGGTCACATGTTTTTCCTTAGAAATTGAGGTAAATAAATTGAGTCAAATCTCTTCAGAAGACCTCTTTAACTCACCCTGGTACATAAGTAGGAATTAAACCATCAATCAATACCTTATGTAATAAAAAGCGGTCTTACCATTGTACCGAGTTATCTGAATATTTGATCAATTAGTCCATTGGTCAAATAAAATTGTGTGTTTTTTTGTCCTAATCTATGTTCTCAGCTTTTACAGATAAAAGAAGCTACAGAAAAATAGAAACAAAGATATTCTAAAAGAAGTTTGTAAACAGGAAAGCAATCTTAGCCTTGTGGAATAAATGACGTGCAGATTAACTAGGAGCTAGCAATGCATGAAGCACATCCTAACTAGCAACCCAAGGACCAAAAATTAAAAGAACAAGAAAACTCAAAAGGTACATGATTAGTTTGACCAATCTCCCCATGTTGCACCCAAATTTTGGTCAGGAAAGGGAGGCCAGCAGGTATGGGTCCCAGTGAGAGGGGGTGCTCTTCAGATCTCTAATAATTCTTGAAAGGAGAGATGGCATGGCTTTGCCTGGACAGGAGGAGCCCATCCATGTGTGACCATGTGTCTGCATGACAAGGGCACCTGAATAGCAACATGTCGTTCCAGCGGACAGCCTCACGAAGCATAGTACAACAGTACTAGCTTGCCAGCCCTATTGACTAGTGTGTGTAACTCTCAATGCATTGCCTCGTGTGCCATCCAGAAATAAAGGGTCCATCCTCATATGTTGGCAGTTAATTGGGTCTTGATACTAATATGGTCCTTGTGCTAACATGATGAAATTGCCACTTCCTCTACCTTACTGAAGTTAGCATTGGAGCAAATTACTACAGCCAGCACCTTTCCGATGATTTGCCTTGTTTTGGCAAATATTACTTAACCTTGACGAAGTAACCTGGTACATAGAATGTCTTTCAGGCTGCTATACCGGCCTTCCACTATTATCCTAGAACTCAGGGGCACTTCATGGCTATTAGTGTGTCCAACTAATTGAAAATGAGGTTTTCCCTAGGCCAGGAGCTCGAGGATGCTCTAGTCTTAATAGACTTCTTGTTGGCATGATCAACTTATCTTTGCTTGCATAGAATTACTAAGTGTGCAGTATATGCATGGGAATAATTGCATGTCTCCCATGTTATTTTTTAACATTTCAGTACAATTTTATAGGAGGTTACATATTCCTATCAAACTAAGGGAATAAGGGGGACGAGATAGAAAGTTTGTGTGTATACACGGCTAGAAATTCAATGCCATGTGTAAATCATACTGTTCTTTTTCTTTGGGGGGAACGATATATATTTCTTTTGAAAAGAGATGAACAGGAGATTGGTTATGGGTGCTTATCAAAGGAGCCACTGGACGTACAATGGGTCCAATGAGTCTGTTCGTAGTCAAACATAGACATGATATATATTCATACTAATTTTCGGAAACAATATTTGGAAAGCATATTGTCACATTGGTCAACCAAACGACCACACAAAAAGCTAATGTTAACCGTTCAAGCTTGAAATTTGTGTAGTTGGCACTACTCATTACTATTTAGCAACTGCTGCTCCTTCAGTCCTTCACTACCAGAGGCCGGCTACTTATTATTGCAGAGCTCTTACGTTTTGCAGGTACTTTGGAATCAACTGTCTCATTAACAATTAATTCATGCTTTGCAACATATTACATAATGTTTCAATATATCCAACATGTATCGGCCTATTGGTTGTGTTTTCTTTACAACCTACCGTACCCTATATTTGCAACTAAAATTCTTTCTGTATGTGACCAAATTTTGGCACCCAATTTGGCTTCTAAAATTTGTTCTCATTCTGGGGACAATATTGAAATTAACCTGCCAAATTTCGGTAAAACTACATCACCTTTTTTCTCACAAACCAAAAGCTAGCCAAATCTCGTGTATGCAACAAAATTTTGGTCAAATTAGAACGAGCAAAACAAGCTCAAGTAGAAGGGCGCATGATGCCTGTAGGAAAGAGAAAGCAAGTTGCACTTGCACACTTGTTGCTTGGAGCTTTTGCAATCTCATACACATACTTTCAAAATTAGAATGCTCCCTGATCAACTCGGCTTCGGTTTCTGGCTTCTGGCTTATTTTTCACTATTCATAAGTTTCATCTTTTTCTGAACTTTTGGCTTTTTGTTGAGCTTTTTTGCCGGTTCTTTTTTCCCCGTATTTGTTTGTATTATACGTAATGGGCTAACATATTTTTATATTTTTTTAAATTTAATTATGCTAAATAAGCCTTTGTCAGCTACAGTGCTTTTTCAGCCAGCTACAGTGTTTTCAGCCATAAACCATGAGCTTTTCAGCCGAACCGATCAATAGTTTAGATTCAATCTGAACCCAATAGAGATGGGCTTAGAACTTAGTTGGAGCCTTGGAGGAATTGTTTCATAAAATCCGTACACATTGTCCAAAAGTATAACAATTGTGTGGCGAGGAAGAAAGCTAGTGGGCATGCCCCCACAACTACAAATTATGCTTCCATGTTATGGCCTCACTGCCACTGCACTCAAATGCTCTCGCCATGAAGTACTATTGCCAACAAAGTCAAGGAAAGTCTTGCTAACGGGGAAACACATGCAAAGCTGATAGTGCCAGAATCATATTATACATCCTTGCTCTCTTGCAGATTTCAACACTCCTGTTGCCTAGTTATGTTTGAAATAACTGGTTTAATACGTACATTGCTTAATAGTATGGCCAATTTATATAATTAGTCAACAACATTACCTTGTTAACTTTGTTTTATTTAATGCGCTAATGCTAATGGGCTACTATGGAAACTGAAGTATAGAGAAGATTTGGTTATAATTAAAACAAAAGGATCTTCTGTTTGTTTATTTAATCAAATCTGTTGTTGGTTCAGCAATAATTTAGTACAATTTCCATTCAGTAGAATCATTAGATGATTATCATATTTTGTGGGATTTAATTTTACAACGCAAGAGCAAAAGATAAGGATATGCAAGGGAACTAATAATTGCTCATATGAATAGAGAATTGATTTTTGAGAGACCATATGGGCAGGTCTTAGTCAATTTATGATGATCAATTGGCAGTTGGGTTGAGTTGAATATAGGGTTTTGCAAAAGGGTTTGTAATTCCATGAAAATTTAGATTGCTGTTAGTCTCGGGCAGTAGAACCAGATGGGGCAAAGTCAAGAAATACAGTTGAAGGAAGGTTCGAGCAACGGATTGGATCAAGTGACTTCGTTGGTTCAAGTGAGGTATGATTCAATGGGAGCTAAAAATGGGAGAGACTTGACGATAGAAGGGAAGCCATTGATCAACCTATACGTGGCGTGATGGTGGCTTCCACGACAAGAAGAAGGCGGAGTCAAGGGAAGATGCTTGAAAGCTTTGTCAGGGGTATTTCGGGAAATTGCCCAAAACTAAACTTGAGGCCTACATCAAAATCGTGGTGCAGGAGATGTAAGAGAAGTGATTTAGGGTTAGGCTATAGTCATGTGTGTGAAGTGGATCAAACACTTGGGTGTGAGTGATTTGATCCTTGTAAGTGCTTTTAAAAACATGCGTGCAAGTGAAACCCGATATTGTGATGTTGATGGCTGGGTTCCCCAATCCTTAGCGGGTCTAGACAGACTAAGGGGGCTAGTTAGCCTATATGATGAAGGGTGATGATAGAGTTTGCAAGGAAATAAGCTAGAGTTCTAGTCTTATGCTAATTCTTGCTCTCTCTCATGGTGTGAGTAAGAGTGGAACTATGGAGTGTCCTTTGTAACTATCAAGCTATAAAAAATATTCCTCTTTATGCAATAGATCAATTTCTTGCAATTCTTGTGCTCTTGTCTCTCTTTGCATGAGTTTTTGTTCTTACTTGTTGTGATTTGATTCTTTTCATGTTGCTCTTGATCTTGCTACAATCGATACATGTAAGAGGCATTAGCAGATCCTTGTGATCAATCTTTGTCCATTTAGATCACTCCTTGGCAAGTACCAAGATATTGTCCGGTTTTTAACTTGTCTTGACCAAGATTTATTTGTGATTGTGACCTTTCTAGCCTAAGTCTTTGCTTAGATTATCTTGCTAGGATATGTGAGAGATGATATGAAAGTTTCCATAATTTAGATACTCACGAGCAAGCAGTAATTTAAGCTTTAAGGTTTAGTGTGTTCTTATAACCTAGAACATGATATCTTCAATTGGATGGAATCACGTTTATGAACCTTGTGTTTCTTGATTTGATTTGGTTTCAGACATCCTTGCAAAGGTCTGCACCAATTCTGATAACTTTTGGACAAGGTTTGATCACGATTCTCAAATTTAGTTTTTGTCCCGAGGAGTTTGTGTCTGGGAACAGGGACTGCAAGTGCCATCATACTGGCCTCCAATTGGCAGTAGTACCACGCCAATGGTCATACCGACTCTACCTTGGTTCTACTACCAGTCAGGCAGTCAAAGATAGGGTGTTGCGTCTTTTGATTCCAGATCTCTGTGATTCTCTTATAGAGGTGAAATATGAACTTAGTGACTCTTATTATTATTTGAATATAGATTTTAAATACTTGGAGAAAGAAAAAGATTTCACAATCATTCACCTTCTCTGATTTTCAACTTCGATCCAACAATTTTTGGCAAAACTATTGAAGAACTTAAAAATATGTAAAGGATGTCAAGACTCCACACACACTATATTTTTAACCCTATATTTTCTTTCAAGTATTTGGAGTTCATAACTTTAGGTAATTAGACAATGTTCTTTATGCAAGGATGTAACTTCGAAGATGGTTTCATTGACATTACCATATACAGAACCTAGCTAGAACAATCCATTAACCTAAAGCATGTATCCTGTAAGAGTTGATGTTGTATTTAACCCATAAAAACTAGATAAGGACTTGATTAAGAAGTCTTCTTTTTGCAAATGGGAATGTCACCTTTTTCTTCAGAAATAATATTTGGCATTAATGAGGACTATTTGGGTGTTATTAGGGTCCAAGTGGGGCTAGTCCACCATGTGCAGGCATGTGCATGGTCTGCATCTTCCATCCCCTTCCCTCTTATAACATGTCCCCAAAAAAGAGCATTCTTTTTTCTCTGTCCTTTTCTTTTTCCCTATCATCTTGCACACTTCAGACCTTTCCTTTTCTTACCCCCTAAGTCTATTTAATAACGAATAAATAATTAATAAAAACCCCACTCATTGGAACTTATATATATAACTGCTTTCCTCAGTTAAAAAGACAGTCCAAACTGGGTGCCTCTATGTCGAAATACTTCTTCCCTTCCTTTGTACATGCCCAATTTAACTCCCATTCAAACATAATGCACACTGACGTATGTATTAAACTACTACAACACTCAGACTACTCGTGAAAGGTGAGACAGTACTATGTAACATTAAATATCTTGATAAATGTTATCATAATTTTTCAAAAATAAAATGAGCATACACATGTCAATGATCTCATGAGTTATATGATACATAGCCTTTCTTTTAAGGCATAGAAGTCCTAATTTGTATGTACCTTGCACTATTAATTTTTTTAGATCCCATTTGAAATAAGGAATTTTGCTGGATTCCTGTAGGAATTACATTGCCTTGCTTTCTTAAAAAAAAAGAAATTCATGTGTTCTAAGCAGGGTTAACTCATTTGGACGAAATGGAATGAAATTTTGGTAATCTCATTATCCAATGAAAGGAAAAAAATTCGGTCAAATATCGGCCGAATTTGTCTTCGTTTGAAATTTGTCCAAAATTTATCCAAATTTGGTTAAATTTCATCAAAATTCAAATGAAGTTTGAAAATTTTGTCCAAAATTGTAAACAAAATTCTGAAATTTCGTTCAATTCGGTACTTTCGCCACGTTCCAAATTGTTTTCTCAAACTGAAAGAGTTAACCCTGGTTCTAAGCATACCCAAAAATCAGAACAAAACTATATATAGACATATTTTTGGAAAGAACGAATTTAATATGAATTTAATTTGTAAGAAAGGAAACATTAGCTGGGAGTTAACAAAAGAAATTCCTATAAAATTTTTGTATCCCAAACAGAACCATACCTTTTGAAAAATCCAAATGGATAGTGGAAACAAAAACAATATTCCCTACACGCAGCAATGAATAGCAGCTGAAGAAGCCCACATGCAACCCCAAGGGCACATGCAACTTTATTGGGCACACCTAGCCAGCGGCGTTATATTTACATAAACCCCTCTCCTAGCTCCTACAACAACTCAAACCCATCGACTCTCCTCCTCTTCTTCCATCTCCTTCCAAGAACCAACCAAGCAAGGCAAGCAAAGGAGGCCATTGTTTTGTTGCTCACACGATTCTTCATACAAACACACAACAATGCATGCCCCAAGAAGGTTCAAGAAAGCCTTCCTGGAGCAGCTCCTGCTGAGCCTGCAGGTGGCCGGCCTCACGTCCAAGTCCATGGGCATCCGGGAGCGCCGGGACGCCGTGAAGCTCTCCTCCGACGTGGCAATGGTGTCGGCCCGGGGCGGCACGGCGTCGTGGGCGCGCGCCCTCGTCTCCCGGCACGCGGCGGAGCGGTGCAACGAGGCCCTCATGCGCCGCATCATGGGCAGCGGTGCCTACGAGAGGGCGGCCGCCGCCGCAGCGAGCAGGAAGGAGGTCAGGAGCAGGAAGATAGTGCGGAGGTCGCACAGGGTATGCAGCTCCAGGAGGAAGAGGAGGAGCTTGCTGATGGCGGTGCCGAGCGGCAGCAATGGAGGTGGTGCAATGGCGGCCAGGAGGATGGTGAAGGGGAGGCTACAGCTGCTCAGGAAGCTCGTGCCAGGAGGGGAGGCCTTGCATGGCTTCTCCTTGCTCAGTGAGGCCTTGGATTATGTTGTGTGCTTGAAGACACAAGTGGAGCTCATGCAATCCCTGTGCAAAGGATCCCAGCTGGGCTGAGGTGGTGATCAGGGTATGTATACATGTATATGTATGTACTACAATTTTCTATTTAATTTTTATCATCTTGTTTGTAGTTGTTAGATTCTTCTATGCAAGGCACATGATCTAGCTTTTCATGCATGGTTAAGTATGTTTGTGTGGATGTTCTCGTTTCTTTGGTTTTTGAGTCCTTAAAAGTTTTCTGAATTCAGGGTTTTTGGAATTGATGTTAATTGAGAGTACTGTTTAGTACTGGTACCTCCTCTCACTGACTGAAGCATCTCTCTTCTTTTACACTAATGTAATGATCTGTCCGTGGTACATTTCATGAGACATTGTTCAATTGGTTCTGTCCAAACTGCTAGCTCTCCTTTCCACATCAAATACTTAAGTTATATAAAATTTTAAGATATATTGGTTTCATATTTTTCCTTTTTCCAATGCATGAATTTTAATTTTTCTAAAATATGTAATCAATACTCAAGGCACTTTAGCTGCTGCTGCTGCTGCTGCTTCTTCTTCTTCTTCAGTACTCCGATTATATTGCAATTCTGCAAAGTACGCCTCTTTCTTTTAAATTCCAGTCCTAAGCGAGGCCCTTGGTTTTACAGTTTTGCTCCCGGGAAAAAAGAACAAAGGATAATTTTTTTTTTGCCTGGGCACCCTTTGTTCACTGCAGCTAGGTTCAGCTATTACTTGGAAAGAATATATATCTTTTTAAGAACAAGAATATATGTCTCCACATGAAAATAATTCATGATCTATATTCTCCTGGCAGTTAACATTTTCTGTTCTTGTCAGGCAGCGGCGCCAGACTGCAGACATGCATGAGAGGTGTGAGAGGATTTAATGAAATGCTCTAATTAGCACACTTCTGCACAAAAAGCAATAGGACTGGAGCTCAAGCTGTATGGATGGATGGGAAGGCTCAAATGCCTCTGGGAGCCAACTTACTTATAGCTAGCTAGTACTAGTAGTACCACTGTAACTATTGTGCAAGTACATGTCAGTGCAAAGATGGATCTTGGTTTAGGTATATCTCCTAGGTAGGATGAAGAAGCCAAAATCCATTTGGTGAAAAGAAGTTTGGTGTTAATTAATTACCAACTTTTTTGGTTTTTGGGAAGGGGAGCAATTAATTATGCCTGTATGTGAGTCTCGAGTCTCAATGGAATGGAAATCTTCTGATGGCTCAGTTTCAGTTGGTTGCATATGGCAGAAAAATTGCAGGATTGTATTTATCTGGTCAATGAAAAAAAAGGAGATGTTGACATGTAAGGGAACTTTGCAATTAGACCAACGATTTCCTCGTCACGTGGAAAATCAATTGATCTTTTTTCTAAAATCAGACAACTTCCCAAATGGCAGCTGGAAACCCACCAAAATGAGTAAAACCAATTCATGTAGTTATTTGCTCTTTCACTTGAAATTCATACCGTTTATATGTATATAATTGTAATACCAATAACCCAAGGGATAATAAAAGAAAATGAAAGATTTTGCTGTTAAAACCCTTTGGCTTTAGAATACTGAATAGAATATCACTCATCGAGGTTCCTAGATCATCCGAGGTCAGTCGATGCCTCTTGCATATGTGGGCATCATCATTCGGCAGAAGAAAAATCCAACGTCCATGTTTTTACCGACTTACCTTCCATAGTAGAAAACCAACAAATAGTGCTAGGCTCACCCTATGGACTGCTGGTCCAAGAGCAAACAACCGCATGAGAGAGCCACGGGGATAAGGCAAGGGTAGCTTGGCAATGCACAAGTCAAGAGAGAGAGAGACCAGCCGAGTCCCTCTTCTTCATAAGCAAAGCAGCCCATAGAGGGCATCTATTTCCCCAGTCATTCCCCACCGAGAGCCAAGCGAAAGAGCCAGCACTTCTTACCATCCCCCATCGGCCAAGGCCAGGAGTCAAGCCAAAAAAAGAAAAACACCTAAGTTCACAACCATACAAAGCCAGCCACTGAGAGGAAGTGAGGAAGAGAGAAATAGAGGAGAGTAGCTAAGAATGTAGAGGAAGGCGAAGGAGAGGAGCAAGGACCGCGGCCGACCATGACAACAAGAGGGGGCTGACCAAACCGTAACGCAGCCATCGTGAACGTTGTCCATGCTTCTTGTCATTCTTAACCCGACAACAAGTAGGCCCATGTTTCCCTCAACCCTCTTTTCTTCAAATGGCAATTCTTGTAGAATATGCGATGTTTACGTTATATGATGCTGCTTATTTGATGATGACAATGATGATGGAGCAAGGTAAGCCATGATGCTTACTAGCTAATGAAGATAATGATGAAGTATGTTTATGACAATGAACATATGTGTTTGCCTCATGTGCACCCATATGATGAAAAAGAGATCCACTGTGGGTGGATTTGTAAGACCTACTTCAGTAGGGCTTCATAGGAGTGGAGAGATCCCCATGTCAATGAGGACAAGCCCTTGATAGGGTGAACATCGACGGGTATTCACTTAGGCTATAACGGTATATGCAATGAGATGAGCAAATCAGCATGTAGAGTAGTGTTGCATTGCACTAATGGAAAGATGATGATGAGACATGAGAATGATAATATGATTATGTTGAAACATGTGGGATATGACATGGCTAGATGATTGCTTATGTGTTTGGTTGTGTTTATCGTTTTATTATGTGCTTGCTGAGTCTTCGGACTTATCCTTATTTATTTGTGTTTTTTTAGGTGATCATTGAAGACGATATGTATGGGTAGGAGTATCACATTTATTCCATGTGCAACTATAACTCACATACCTTCTTTAGTCAATATATTTAGACCCTAATGGCATGCTAGAGTAGTTAGTGTTAAAAGTATGTCTTAATGGAAATATTTGGTTGTGTGTGGCTCACGCGTTTTCTTTCAATAGTTGGCAAACTTGTATGTTTGCTACCATGTTCATCGTTAAGCGTATATTGCTTATTTTGCTGTTGGGACTTAAATGCAGGTGATGTGCTGAAATCTAGCAGCAATGAATGTAAATGGTAGTATTACCAAGTAGTGGTAGCATTCTGGGCTCAGACGTTGGGCTAGGGTGTTACAATAATTTCATGAGAACTACTGTAATAAGCTAGGGAGCTAAATCTGTAGCTTTATCTATTGCCTTCTTTCTTGTTTTGTGAGATCAACTTTATCTGCTATAATTAAGATTGTAACTAAACATAGGAGGAGGAAAGGGTGTCTTCAAGCTCATTTCAGTTTCATACGATTTCTTTCAAGTTTAGGAACTATCAGACATTACATGTTCAGTTCAAGATTGTGAAGAAAAAGCTTTGAACATAATCATTAACTGAAGTCTATCCGTAGGAAAAGCAAAAATGCAAAAATTCATTATTATCAACACTTTGGTATCAAAAAGTTGGCCCCTCTCTATGCACCAATTGTAGCTATTCTTGCTACGTGTGATCTATGATTCCTCTGGACTATTGAAAGTGATATGTACCGAGTTTGTTAAGGCAATGATTCAATCCAATGAATGTTCACTTGCAAACCCCAAATAGTGTCTAACACTTTCTACTTCCTGCAGTGGGGTTCTATAGGTTTGTAGCTATAATAATGCCTACACAATATCTAATAGGTCTGATCTCTGTTCTAGTGTAATGGAACCTTTATGGTTTACAGTCTTAACTACTGAGGGCCAATTTGGATTGAGGGATTTGGAACTAATCATAGAAATTCCCAAGTAACCGCCCTCATCCAAACAACCACTAAGGGGAAAAATGCACAATCTAAATTCCCAATAACATACCAGTCATGAGTCATGACAACATCATTTCATGTTGTAGTCGGTGGTTAGGTACAGGTCCAAAGACCAAGGATAGGACACTCGCCCTCATCTAACTGCCAGCAAGGCTCTTTCCTGATGAGGTAGAGAGGCTTTGAGGCTTATTTGGAGAATTTTTGTTTATTCATTGCTTGATTATGAATGGTGCGGCTCTACTCCTTATATAGATGAGGTTAGCTCCTAACAATATGGAAACTAACATAATCTAATGCAACCAATCAATTAAAGATAATTTATATCTATACTATCTAAATATTAAGATATCTATTCCTAATATAAAGATATATATCTATCTATTCCTGATATGAAGATATGTATCTAATTATTCCTAATACAAAGATATGCATCCAATAATTCCTAACACGACCACAACAGTACATGTGGTACTATTTCATGTGCTACAGTGTGCATGGTACTATTTGTCCTACTACAGTGCCTCGTCAGATCATAGGCCATAATATTATACCCTTCACAGTGAGACAGCTTGTCCTTGAGCTGTCAGGTGGTGACAATGGTTGAAGTCTTTCATAACTCCATGTTGACGAAAGGGCATAATGGTGACATCGTGCAGCACGAAAAATGATCAACGAAGCCCCGATGCAGGGAAAGGGAGAAGAAGCAGGAGGAGGCCGCGAGGGAACACCGCGAGGAGGAGCGTAGGAGGGCCGCGGCAAGGCGCACGGGTGAAAGGTAGAAGAAGCTAGAGAGAGCGCGACGTGCCAAGGCAGCCCTTGAGGAGTACCCTGATGCTCAGAGGAAGGGGAAGTGGCCTCGATGCACTCAGTAGGTTATTGCTATGTATGTTTAATGTTTGATGTATGCGGACGTATGCATTTTCTGGGAATTTATGAACTATGTATGTGGACTATGTATGTATGTTTTATTGGGTCGTGCTTATTCATTTGGTGAATGTCAATTAGTATTGTTTGTGTGAATGTAATGAAAGAACTGGTCGAACTTGCAGTTTTAATGCAAGTTCAGTTATCATGGCGCCAAACACCCTGGCGCCGTATGTAAGTAACACGGCGCCAAAGGGCCTGGGGCCGAGTTCTTCAATTACGACGCCAAGATCTTTGGCGCCAAAGATCTTGGCGCCGTAATTGAAGAACTCGGCCCCAGGCCCTTTGGCGCCGTGCTACTTACATATGGCGTCAGGGTGTTTGGCGCCGTGATAACTGAACTTATAGAAAAATATCACTTTGCTGTTTTTTCTGCATATACAAAACACATGCACATACACACATATACATACATTCACATATAAAACACATACACATAACTCTCAATAAGTCTCAATAAGTCTGAATAAGTCTCAATAAGTCTCAAAACATACATACATACACACATACACATACATTCACCTATAAAATACATACATACACACAACTCTCAATAAGTCTCAATGGTGCGTCGGGCATCTGCGACATCTCATCATCATGGGTTCGAGGATGAAGTATGGGAATCTCCTGGAAAATGCTTTAAAAGTTAGCTGCGTGATGAAAACACATGTAACACGAGAAAAATACATTTCGATAACACACGTACCTGGCCGTCCTCCGTGAGCTTGCCGTGGTGCTCCCTATCGTAGAACTCGTCTAGCAGCCGGTACTTCGCCATCCTGTGCATTCAAAAATATGTTAGTGATAAGAATAACAAAATATCTAAAAATTATGCTCTCTAGACATAACGCTGCTAACCAGACTGGAACGACATTGACACGTCTGTGAATTGTGACCCATTAGACCACAAGTAACGCAGTGTGTCTCCTGTGGGTCCTCAACGAAGGGATTTGCCCTACCCCTCTTGGTGCGACCAGGTATCCGGTCCATTTCCATCTTGTACCTTGACCGCTTCCTGCTGCCCCTCTTGTGCCAACGTAACCCCTCGTCCGCTATATACCTGGGACCTGAGTAAAGTGGCCACTCGCTTTCATCACGATATGGCTCAAACCCGACTATTTTATGAATTGGTAACTTTGAGCGCATCAAAAGAACCCTTAACCATCCTCCAAATAGGCTAATCTTGGCACCAGATGTAACATGCCATCTTACTCTTCAATAGAGATAGTTAACCCCATAAAAAATCAGTGGCTTGGAGGAATAACATTCTACTGCCATGTTCATAGACTGGGTAAGATCAAGAGTGAGCTAGGTGGGCTCTAATACCACTTGTAGGACCGTGGTCGATGACTAGAGGGGAGGTGAATAGGAGTTCTAAAGTATTCCAAAAGATCTTTCCTCTAATAGTTATGAGAAGCTACAAATGTTAGATCAAGATACACAGTGGAAGCACACATGGAAATCTGAGACAAAACCAACACAAGTTGCTAAAATACACAGGGCAGATTAAGGCTCTAAATCACATGAAACTTTGCCAACATCAAGATCAATGCTTAAGAAACCTAGAACAATAGAAGATCTAGCAAGGTCAATACAAAGTTGAGACCTTTGTCCTCCTAAGATGAGTTGCATCAAAACCAGGACAAAAATAAAAACTATGATTTTGAGTAGCTCGTGGGAGAGTTCAAGTCAACATGATTGAGGATGATTTCCCATATGCCATAGAACTCTAAATCACAACAAGGTTAAGCCCAAACACCCAGGAACCAAGAACTCCAAGAAAACACCCTTCTCATGCCAAAACTAGGCAAATTCAAGAACTTGTTTCAAACGTGCCTAGATAGATGGAATTTGAGTAGTCGATGCACATCCTCTTTTACATATCCTTGGCACAAAACATGACCAAGAAGACAAGGGGGAAAGACAAACGCCAAATAAGAAGGCAAAACACAAAGATGAAGTGATGAGCATGGCTAGGATTGAAAGATCTTTGCATTAGCTACTTGCAAATGTATGATTACAGCTACTCCCCTTAAGTATGACAAAAGCCACAAGGGCAACCCTCTCCCTCTCAAGATTTGACTTCTTAGGCTAGGGTTTTCTCACACAAAGCCTTGCATAATTCAAAGGCATACCTCCACGTCCCCTTATATAGTGGAGGCTCACACCTTCACTTCTCTTATAACCTATTTAACCCTAGACTTAATGGGTACCCGTTAAGCTCAGCACAAACAAGTCTTATCCACTTAAGTCTCTCTTGCATGCTTCTCAAAGAGGATTTGATGAGGACATCACGACTGGACCGATTACGCGAGCACGAGCTAAAAAGATTAATCAATAGGTGAACTCACTCTTAATTAAATTTGGCTTTAATTTACATGAGACTTGGCTACTACCTAATGCTAGTATTTTAGTTGTTCTCAGGTTTGTACAGAGACAATTAACAAAGAGAGCAGTGTAGAGGGAGGTAGCAGGCAGCATTAAAAGTTTTGATTGGAAAGCAAAAAAAGAAATATCAAGAGAAAAAAAACATGCATGCAAGACAAGCCAACACTTGCATGTCTACAGACATCACAAAGCAATCGAAGAAATGGTTTTTTCTTTAATTTCTCATGTGCATGTCGCTTGATGCATTCTCGTGCATGTTCAGAGGCAGAGTCGAGTACTGTTTGGATGTTGTTTTTTCTTTGTTTTTATTTTGTTGGTCGAGTCAGTCTCGGACGTCGCGGTTCGGATGTTTTGTTTTTTAGTTGTTGAGTCGGTCTTGTATTTCTTCAGCCTTAAATATTTTTGCATGCATGAGTCTGAGGGCCTGACCACCACAAATAGAAAATTAATCTATTATTTTCAGAGAGCTATGCGCTTGTTCCTCCTAGGGTTTGGCATATGATTGCAACCTAAAGGGGAATCAGACATTCTTCCCTATCGTTCTTGTGTTTCCTTATGATTGGCCAGAGCGATGACGCGTCTACTTGGTGGTCGGGTAGACGGGATCACGAGCGTGTGGTTGCACGAATTCTTTTGTCACAGGTTGCTGTTCTAACAGTGGTTGGTGCTATCGATTCATTAGGTTGCACGGATCCAAACTATCTTCATCGATTCTACGCCGTGAAGATCGGGCAATCCCCCGCATCAGGATTGCAACTTGAAGCTTCTTTACCTGGATCCCCTTGACTCTTTCCACTTTAGCTTGAATTAAACCATTTAGACTACCACCACAGTTTCTTCACTTCACACATCTTCGGTATTGAGCAATTTATGGAAATGCCCCTTTACCTTTCCTTCACCTCAAAGCATTTCGCCCCCAAGTCACTTGGCTCACCATATGCCCCAACTTGCCTCCTTATAGTCCTTGTATCCACCTGTGCCTTGCTTAAGCCACATAGCCTCATGTGGCATCCTCAATCGCCTAGACCTTAGCACTCCCAGGCCTAGTCTTGGTCTTCTTGTCATTAACTGCTACAACATGCTTCATGCAACCCATATGCACCAACTCCAAGGCCTCAACTCAACTGACAACTCAAACTACTCAAAAACCTCAAAAACGTGCTCTCCGAAATATTGACTCTTTGAACAATTGATCTGACCCAACGGTGACTGAGACAAGGGAAATCGGTCGAGTTTTTTCTTCGGTCACTTAGGATAGATCATTCTGACTTTCTCCTAATCTACATCAGAGATGACCAGATTGACAAAGACATATTCAGGTCAATGAAGCTTACCAGTCGAAGAAATAAACTTCAGTCATTCCTAATGAATTAATTAGTTCAAGAAATTAACTTTAATAACTCTTGATGCATTAGTTGATAGATGATGTAGATGTAGTGGTGCAGGAATGCGTAGAAGATCAGCAAGTAGCACCAGATGAGGATTGCTACTACAATGATGGCCCCGAGCGCATCCCAAAAAATGACGGTGACATTGACCCAAAAAATTCATGAAATATATGGAAAGTAAGTCACAAGGAGGGAAAAAAATGAAAGAATTAAATAACAAGACCTTATCTCCTAATAGGAACTCACTTCAAAGTCCTAAGTTATCTCCTAATAGGAACTCACTTCAAAGTCCTAAGTTATCTCCTAATAGGAACTCACTTCAAAGTCCTAAGTTATCTCCTAATAGGAACTCAATTCAAAGTCCTAAGTGAATGATTCAAGTGTGGAGCTTCCCTATTGCCAGGGGGGCCATGGCCCCTTTTGAAAATATTGCTAAAAATGTGCTTTGTTTTACTACTTAAATACTAAAATAATACAAAAATATATCTCTTTATTAAGTCTTCTGTGTATATGATGTTAGATTCGTCCCTCTATATTGAACAACTCGTCAGCGATGTCTTGAAATATTTTCCTCGTCTCAGACTTACCAACGGAAAGATGGTAGGAAGATAAAATTGGCTACTCATCAAGTGTTATACTTGTTCACCATTCCTAATAGATTCTGCATCTTGTATACTAATTTAGTATGCAACTCTACAGGTTTTAGAGGTTCATCCAGTAGTAGACTGTGACAAGGGAAAGGTGGTCGAGTTATTACTTCGGTCACTCAAGATAGATGATTATGAGTTTCTCCCAATCCACATTGGAGATGACTGAACTAATGATGATGCATTCAGGTTAATGAAGCTTACCCATTGAACAAATAAACTTCAATCATTCCTGATGAATTAATTAGTTCAAGAAATAAACTTCTATAACTTTTGATGCATTAGTTCAAAGACACTGTAGACGTAGTGGTGCAGGCATGTGCAGAAGATCGTCATGTAGCATGAGATGAGGATCGCTATGCCAACGATGGCCCTAAGCGCAATCTAGAAAATGACGGTGACATTGACCAAAAAATTTTCACGAAATACATTGACAGAAAGTCACAAGAAGGAAAAATGGAAAGGATTAAAGAATAAGACATTATCTCCTCATAGGAACTCGCTGTAAAGTCCTAACTGAGTGATTCAGGTGTGGAGCTTCCCTATGGCTGAAGGGGGGCCATGACGCCTTTTGAAAATTTGCCAAAAATGTGCTTAGTTTTACTACTTAAATACTAAAATAATATTAAAATAAATCTCTTTCCTAAGTTATCTATGTATATGATGTTAGATTGGTCTCTCTGTATTTTAAATTGGTTGAACAAGTCGTCAGTGATGTCTTGAAAGATTTCCCTTGTCTCAAACTAACCAGCGGAAATACCTGCATCTTGTATACTAATTGGCCGCTCATCAAGTGTTATACTTGTTCACCATTCCTAACAGCTTCTGCATCTTGTATACTAATTCCATACGCAACTCTATAGGTTTTAGAGGTTCGTCAAGTGATTAACTGGGACAAGGGAAAGGCGGTCAAGTTTTTGCTTCGATCACTCAGGATAGATGATTATGAGTTTCTCCCATCTACATCAGAGATGACTGAACTAATGATGACGCATTTTGGTTAATGAAGCTTACCCATTGAAGAAATAAACTTCAATCATTACTAATGAATTAATTAGATCAAGAAATAAACTTCAATAACTCTTGATGCATTAGTTCATAGATGATGTAGATGCAATAGTGTAGGCATGTGTAGAAGATCATCAAGCAGCACCAGATGAGGATCACTACCCCAGTGATGGCCCTGAGCATAGCCTAGAAAATGATGGCGACACTGACCCAAAATTTTTTCATGTAATACATGGAAAGCAAGTCACAAGATGGAATAAAATAGAATGAATTAAAAAATAAGACCTTATCTCCTCATAGGAACTCACTTTAACAGTCCTAAGTGAGTGATTTAGGTATGGAGCTTTCCAATGGCCAAAGGGGGGCCATGGCCCTTCTAAAAATTGCTAAAAATGTGCTTAGGTTTACAATGTAAATACAGAAATAATACTAAAATATATCTCTTTTCTAAGTTATCTATGCAAACGATCACTACTATAGAAAGGGTCATCAAAGATGGTTCAAAACCATCATCACAGACGGTTTTCGAACCATCTGGATTTATGTGTCTGTGATAACAGGTGATTATCACACACAGTTTTCAAACCATCTGTGATATGTCAGATATCAGAGACGGTTCTTAAATATAGTTGTCTGTGATATATTAGACATCACAGACAGCTAATACTAAAACCGTCTATGATATTTTAGAAATCACAAATAGTTAATACTAAAAATCATCTGTGATATATACGGTTCTAAATTCATTCTCATATACATAAATGCAAATTTAGTAATGACTTAGGAGTAAATATGCATTACTTAGTTACTTTTTACCTGTCAGTAATGCCATCATGTTGTTATACATATATATGGTGTCCAAACAATGTGCCCAGTCACTTCTTAGAAAAGATAACAAAAAAGTAGAAACCTAACTACTTTGATGTTTTTTCTAGTGGCGGAGGTAGCATGCAATCTCTGTCTTCAAAACTTCGTAGGTGACATGGTCGGCATCGGACGGTTTGGGATCATCAACGAACGAAGCTTGAAATGCGTCCACCCACTGACGCGCTCGTTCGAGTGTCTCTCGAACACCCTCTGATTGAGCAATCAAGTCCAATTGAGCCCATAGGCTCTCTTCTCTTTCTTGAGGGGTCTTGGCAAGGTTGACTCGGTCACCCACCGCCTAGACTAAGCACTATAAGCGACACCAAGCCTCCTGGAGACACGCAACGTTGTTGTGAAGGACCACGTCGATGGTGAGGTTAGCTCGCCGGAAGCGAGCGACCAACTAGAAGACGCGATGGAGGAGGATGTCAAGACAATGGAAGGTGGTCTTCAACTGCTTTGGTAAATCCTCGGACATAGGAGGGAGGATACTGTTAGCACAGTGTCCTTCTACAGCATCTGTCAACATATGACCGACGAGGTGCTCATCCAGAATGGCCATCAATGCCAGCAACAAGGAAGAATAGGGAGCTATTTATTTGTGCTTGAGAGACAAGGAAGACAAGGAAGATTGATGGTCGATGAGGTGCTCGTACAGGATATATCAACGATGTGGGGATTAATCTCTGGTGATGGTCATCATTTTTATACTACAAGGAATACATTCAGCGCATAAAATGAAGAGACACATATTGGGGAGCCAAGACGATCGAAGGCGTGCATCAGGGAGACAAGACAGATCACTGACTGTTCCATCCATAAGCTGTCTGTGATACTCATTTACCACAAATGGTTCATATTAATGATTGTCTATGAACTATCACATATGGTTCTAATTAAAAACCATCTGTGATGTTGTAATTATCACAGATGGTTCGTATTAAGAACTATCTATGAATTATCATAGACGGTTATTAACAAGAACCGTCTGTGATAGTAGTGTATCACAGATGGTACACAGGTCACAATTGTAAAACTGTCTGTGATAATTACCGCACAGACAGTTTGAGGAAACCGTCTATGATAATTACAGCACAGACGATTTGAGGAAACCGTCTGTAATGAGGCGTCAAGTGTAGTCTTTTTTGTAGTAGTGTATGTTAGATCGGTCCCTCTGTATTTTAGATTGGTTGAACAACTTGTCAGCGTTGTCTTGGAAGATTTTCCTCGTCTCAAACTAACCAGCGAAAAGATGGTAGGAAGATGAAATTTGTCACTCATCAAGTGTTATACTTGTTCATCTTTCCTAACAGATTCTGTATCTTGTATACTAATTCCGTATGCAACTCTACATGTTTTAGAGGTTCATCTAGTGATTGATTTGGACAAGGGAAAGGGGGTTGAGTTTTTGCTGTGATCACTTAGGATAGATGATTATCAGTTTCTCCCATTCTACATCAGAGATGGCTGGACTAAAGAAGATGCATTTTGGTCATGAAGCTTACCCATCAAAGAAATATACTTCAATAGCTCTTGTTGAATTTGTTCATAGACGATGTAGATGTAGTGGTGTAGGCATGAGCAGAAGATCATCAAGAAGCACCAGATGAGGATCGCTGCCCCAATGATGGCCCTGAGCTTAGCCAAAAAATTTATGGTGACATTGACCAAAAATTTTTCATGACATACATGGAAAGCAAGTCACAAGAAGGAAAAAATGGAAAGAATTAAAGAAAAAGACCTTATCTCCTCATAGGAACTCACTTTAAAATCCTAAGTGAGTGATTCAGGTGTGGAGCTTCCCTATGGCCAGGGGGGCATGGCCCCTTTTGAAAAATTGCTAAAAATATGCTTAGTTTTACTACTTAAATACTAATATAATACGAAAATAAATCTCTTTCCTAAGTTATCTATATGTATGATGTTAGATTGGTCCCTCTGTATTTTAAATTTGTTGAATAGGTCATCAGGGATGTCTTGAAAGGTTTCCCTAGTCTCAAACTAACTAGCGGAAAGTTGCTAGGAATATAAAATTTGCCACTCATCAAGTGTTATACTTGTTCACCTTTCCTAACAGATTCTACATCTTGTCTAATTTCGTATGCAACTCTACTGGTTTTAGAGGTTCGTCCAGTGATTGACTAGGAGAAGGGAAAGGCGGTCGAGTTTTTGCTTCGATCACTCAGGATAGATGATTTTGCGTTTCTCCCGATCTACATTGGAGATGACCGGACTGATGAAGACACATTCAGGTTAATGAAACTTACCCATTGAAGAAATAAACTTCAATCATTCCTGATGAATTAGTTCAAGAAAACCTTGGGCTTAACGGAGAATCTTGAGAATTTAGACATTATTTCAAGCAAGTAACAAATTTAAGTAGTGAGCACAACATTAGTGGGATTTAACGTATTGATTATGCTTTAATTGCTGGCAGAATATAGTTTAAATCTAGGCCATTGGGTTGCAAAGATCAATGGCCTTTAATTCACCGTGAATAGTAGGACTTGGAATGGATGTTGACCATTAGATCCAATCGATCGGGTCGTGTGCACAAACATAGGGTGGATGTAGGAAAGGAAAGCTCCCTCTTTTTATATTAGTATAAATATAGATGAATTGTGAATTATTATCAATTAGGAATTTTACAGGTTTAAACAGACGTTGTCCACTTCTGTGGGAGATTAGGAAAGGGAAAAGACACAGCCTGCTTCAGTGGAAATATAATTATCTAGTGGATGTACTATGCAATGGTAACAAATACAACCAGCTACAGTGCATAGTGCCATGTTCAGAAAGTTTCAGATACAGCATATAGTTATCTAGTTTCCTAATCTTGGAGTGACTTCAGATGCGCTACAATGTCCTAATCTACATCTTAGTCAAGTAGCCATTAACTTCACTCCACAGGCTTTTTCTTTTTCTTAGCCATTGACTTCACAGGCTTTTTCTTTTTCTTTTTCTGCTAGGAACAGGCTTTTTCTATATATAGAGCAATTTGGCAAGAAGCTATGGAAATATACCAATTTGATACCATGATATAGTATCCAAACAGGGTCTAAGGGATATTCATCTTCCCTTCGCTGCATTTTAACACCGGGATCTATATCTTAGTGAAACAACATGTCTGATTTGTCTATTACTTTGGAAATATGACAACTACATACTATATAGTGGAGCATGAAAACTACCAAATTTAGTGTGAACCATTGCAATGGAAATAAAATGCAAAATTTGTAACCTCTGAAGTCTCAATCCATATCGATACTTCCTAGTTGCTAATCTATATCCTAACAAATCAGCAACAATTCTGCACCAACTCATTTTGTGATTGTTCCATTACTCAAAATTAACCACCAAGAATTGCAGCCACATTATTCTCAAGAGAGATCACTCAAACAAGAACGTAACCATGACATGTATACTGATAATTCATTGCGTGTAACATAACATTACATTTGCTCATGTAACCAGCAAGCAAGAGAACACACAGATATGCCACACACCTTTTGTTGAGCAAAACCGACCTCTCATTTTCCAACCAGGGTGTACTTGTGCCGCCGGTTGTTCCGAAGAGCGCAGCAACCGAGGGTGTAGACGATGACGAGGAGCACGATGAACGCAGCGTTGATGAATGAAATCTTCTTCCAGCTGTTCTTAAGGTTCCCCAGGACGCCGGCCTTGCAGGACTGGCAGCCGTAGCAGAGCTCGGATTGGTCGTTCGACCAGGTGCCGCAGTCGGGATCAGAGGAGTTGCTGGTGCTAGGGGGCTTGATCCAGTAGGTCTCGTTCAGGTATGCGAAGTTGCATGAAGTTGGGGGCTTGCAGCATCCGGACTGCAGACACAAAGATGCACAAATTCAGTTCTCAATGGAATTGGCTTCAAACTCTTTCTGTTAATTCCATAAAGATCGCATGCTCATATGATATTAAAAAAGTACAGGATCTAATATTTGAACACAATGAGATGATTCTTTCAGCGAATGCATGTTCAGGACTGAATCAAATAGTGCATTCTTAATTCCTTAATTAACTGCAAGTTGCATCTATGCTATGGTTATCTGAAGAATCACGTATAAACGCATGCTCTAGCAAGTGCACGCGTTAGACCAAATCAATGGGTGTAGAAGTAGTTGATTCATTGCTACCAACACAATCTTCTTACTTCAAATTACATTAGTTTATTGGAGTTGCTGATGCTGATCAACAACTATGACGTGGACCGATAGCGTGGCCTTGTCTATCCTTAGTATTCTAGCCCTTGTGCATGACTTTGATGAAGTCCTGTTAGTTGCTAAATGCCACATTGAATGATGCAATAAAAAGGTGTTAGCCTGGTCAGTAAATGTGTTGGAGTAAATTTATTGTTATAAACGTCATACACAGGGTCGATCACTTGGAAATTAACATAATATGAATGCTAATTATCTTTACTGCTAATTTGGGCATACAAATCTGAAGACTAGTATTTGACAACATAAGCTTTCCTCTGTTGGTAAACTGAGTTCAGTTCATCTTGTGATGAAGAAAGAGTAAAAGAGATGTAAAGCTACAACTGTAAAGACATGCTGGATTGAGATTACTTAAGGAAAAAGGAACAAATTCAGTGCGAAAATTAAAACATAATTCGATAGTGTGAAGTCAGAAACCAGAAAAGCAAAGTTGAAAAACAGTATAAAACACTGAACTTTTTCATCTGGATAAGAAGTCTGAAGTAGTTTAGAAGTGAGATCATCGGGACGGTGCAAAATACACTGTAGTTGCACCAGTATACTGATATTTGTGAACAACAAAGTTGCTTTCTACCTGATGTAAACAACACAAATATTAAAAGAGTTAACTTGAGCAATTATCCTATGAATCACTTGAAGGGGTCAGCTCAACAAAGCAAAGTTGTCATAAATATCTGAAAGCAATGCAGGTGAAGAGGCTCCGTTGACTTTGGGAGTAATATTTCGATACAAAAGGAAAGGAGTAATATTTCACAAGATTATCAAAGGTAGCTCACCTGCACTGGCGAGAGATTGGCGTTGACGAACTCGTCGAGCGTCCGCTTGCTCTGCAAGCTCCGGCACACGTTGGCCTCCACGAGGCAGCTCCTGATCTTGGCCCAATTGCCGCCGTCCTCCACCCTCCGCCGCAGCCAGCTCGAGTAGTCGCCGAGCCGGTACTCCCTGAACCATCTTCCCGACACGGCTTGCCCCGCTCCAGCGTTGGTGACGACGAGCGCGAAGGCGGCAAAGCAGAGCGCGGCGAGGATGAGGAGCCCCGTGAGGCAGAGGTAGAGCCAGAGGAGGGCGGAGGTCCTGCAGCAGGCGCCGGCGAGGCCGGCGAGGGAGGCCACCATGATGGCAGCGCCGAGGACGAGGGCCGGCGTGAGGACTAAGCGCTCGCAGTCGGTGGCGCGGCCGCGGTGCGGGGCGCCGGCGTAGATGCCCGCCGCGAGGACGGCCGCGCCCAGGAGGAGGGTGACGACGTTGAAGGCCGCGAAGACGGCGTTGCTGCACCGGGGCGCCATTGGCTATGGCGGTTGCACTTGCGCAGACAGGGAGGTGCGTGCGAGAGCAGGGGAAAGCAGGGGAGTTAGTTATAGCGGGAAGATGAGGGAAGTAAGTTATAGCGGGAAGATGAAGCGAAAGACTTGAATTGGGCAACAAGCCAACAACTGCACATAAGGCTCTAAAAAAGTATGACACGTGAGCTATTCAAGTTTGACTCGTTCTAGGTTTGATTTGAGCTCTTGAGCTCATGAGCTTTACCGAGCCAAGCTCGAATAGTTTACAAGTCTCGATTCGAGTTTAAATAGTGATACATATTAACTCTTAATGAGTTTACCTGAGTCAAACTCAAACTCGAGTTTTTCTTATTGTTGAAACTTAGTGTATATTTGAATTATTTTGACTATTATCGAGCTTACTTAAGCCGAGCTTAAACTGGAACCTTTCTTATTGTTGAAAATGGTATATAATAAATTATTTTAATTATTATGGAGCTTCAATGAGCCAAGCTTGAGTCTATCTAAGCTTAGGCCGAGCCGAGCTTGAGCCTAGATCCAAACTTGAACCCTAACTTGACTCGGCTCAAGTTTCTACCAAGTTCAAGTATAGAAGACTAGGCTATAGCCCAAACTGCACATACGCACGTTTAGTTTGGCGCAAGTGGCTGTGAGCTGCCATGGTCAGATTGCGGGGGCTGGCACTCTGCATGAGGGAGGCGGCGTGGAGCGGCAAAGGCGACATGTGACAAATGAAAAGCAGAGGATCTAGAGCCGAGTGTTTTGGCTAGGTGGGTTTGGGAGATGGCAAAGGCACAAAAGCATGGTCGCTGTAGAATGGGCGGCACGAGGAAGAATGGCAGTGGTTGTCATGGTTAAGAGAACAAATAGTAGAGTGGGAGGTTTCGGGGGTCCCCGATGGGTTAACCAGAGCCCTAGATTGTAGGAGGAATGGGAGTGAGAGACTTAGTATAGGTTTTTCATTCACCAGTGTCTACATACAATACAATAACATAGTGGTCCTATTTTACATCCCCCATGAAGGCTTATGATAATAACTTGACAAAAATCCATAGATTACAGGGGTACGGGGATCCTTTTCCCCTTGCAATGTCCACGAGCCTGGTCCACTAGACCGAGGCAAATCTAACAACTATGGGTATATGAGAACATTCATCTGATGGCCAGCTTGCGGGGGCCTTCGCCCCTCGATCCACTAGCTGAAACAAGCATGGTGGAGACTACTCCCACAACAATAGCCTTTCAATGTCCACGAGCTCAGTTCACTAGACTAGGGCAAATCTAACAGCTATGGGTATATGAGAAGATTCATCTGATGGCCACCTTGTGGGGGCCTTCACCCCTCGATGCACTAGCTGAAACAAGTATGGCAGGAGCTACTCCTACAACAGTAGCCTTTCATGGGCAAGGCACTCATGCGAACGAGCTGAGCCCATGCTCCTCACTGAAGGATTTGGATTCTGGTGTCTTTTTCGACTAGGACTCTACCTTGGACCACCACTCCAACCAAAGTGCCTCCAGCTTGGGCCCCCTTTTCCTACTCTAATGCATGGGCTAGCTGGGCCCATCGATGGGCCGCTACAACCTCACATGAGCCCAATTCTAGAGTGCTACCATGCATGCACCGGGGGGCATCCATGCACCTACACGCGCGGTGCACCATGTGCTGAGCGTTTTGAGTGCTAGCGTCCCTACGTGTGTTCTGCCCCATGGTCGAACATCTCGACCGTCCTCAAATTGGGAGAAAGGAGCGAGCATCGTGCGGTTCCCAAATTGTGGCCCACACACCCATGGGACCCGCCACGATTGATGCCCTCCTTCCCCAGTTGCCCACCGCTCTTTTTTGAGCACTCTCACATATTCACCATAGACATACGCCTAAGCTCTCACCCCCACTTTCCAAATGTAGCCACAACCACTACCGCCTTCTGTCTTTTGCTCTTGCGCCTGCTTTTTTTTTTGTCTAGAACTAGCGGGTGGCCCGCGCATTTGCATGGTTAGAGTTGTTTCAAAATTTGTAGTATCAAATGATATAACTTAGATGATTGAGAACATATTTACGTATCTTGTAGGCTAATTAGATTTTTAAGACATCTTAAAAATTGAAAATGACAGTATAATATTGAAAGAAAATACAATTTGAGGAATATAATTGAAGTATGAGCTTTGATGGGAGAAAATCATTGAGCATAATAAACGTAACCACTCTCCATCATGCATACCACTCATTTCTTTTCTAAATTGTATTCATGCATATGCACATCTATTTAATCTTAAACAATACATTGATTATGTGTATAGCAAATTATATTATTAGTTTACATGGTATTAGAGTACCTTGCTTATGCATACACCGATGCACCATAGATGACCTACCTTGAATTTACCTTCCCTCATACGTCAACTGCTCCACTGAACCGTGTGTCTTCTATCTCTTCTCGTTGTCATAGCGTTTTTACTTAATCTCCAATAGCAAGTCTAATTCTTGATTGATCCCTCTTAGCTACTACCCCTTCAATACAATACGCTATAACATAGTTATCTTTTACTTCTCTCTAATTATTGCTAATTGCATGTCATTACAACATCATACACCATACATGTGCAAACATCGCCGATCCCTGTTGGGAACACCCGTCACACTCTCTCCAGTGGCACCAAGCCTATTCCCTATGGCTGTGTCATCTCTACTCTGAGCTCTTTGCTCCTCTGCTTCTGTACGGCTGTGCTTCTATTCATACAAATGCATGCATGTATATACACATGCATGATGTTTATGACTTTCTCACTAACTGTGATGACCTCTCATCTTCACCAATATCAGCATGTCTAATTTATTCATTATCTAACAATATGAAGAATCTTCTCACTATCGGCAGTGATGTCGTGGCACTCACCAGTGATCCCACGCTCCTAGCTACTAGGTGGCCCCAAATTGTCCATAGCTCTTCTTCAACAATGCTAACGCTCACCACTCGTCGCTGCAACCCTTCTGACTTTAGCATTTCTCTTCAACAGCGCTAGCGAGTAGTACGACGTTGTCCTCATCAAACAGCAAAAGTGAGCAACACGAGATTGTCCTCATCCCACTACTTCTGTCTCGGCACTTTGCTTCCGTGTGGATCCATATCTTGTTGTAGGACAAATCAACATGTTCCACTCTTTTGTGGTCTCCTCTCACATTGTCTTTGCTATTCTTGTTATAACATTTATATTTATTCAAAATTTTAGTTATTTTTTATTAGAGTTCGTATATAAATCAAATGGATAATTTTATTTATTTGATTCTAAATTTTAATTATTTGGGGACTTTATTTTGGAATTTGTATGGCAATCAAATTGGAAATTTGATTTTTTTTTTGGAATTCACATGGAAATCTGAGTGCTACTTTTTCAAATTATAGTTATTTTGAGATTTACTTTGGAATTTGTATCAAAATCAAATTGTTAATTTTATTTTAATTTATTCAAAATTTTAGTTTGTACACAAATCGAATTACTAATTTATTTAATTTGTTCTGAACTTAAGTTATTTAGGGATTTTATTTTGGAATTCATATTAAAAATGAGACTGAAATTTTCTTTTATTTTTATTCTGAATTTCAGTAATTTTTGGATGAAATTGTATAAAAATCCAATTGCTATTTTTTCTTTTTTTATTCTGAATTATAGTTGAAATTTGTATGCAAATCTAATTGCTTATTTTCCTTAATTTTTATTCTGAATTATAGTTATTTTGATTATTACTTTAGAATTCATTTCAAAATCAAATTACTAATTTTATTTATTTCTTATTTTGAATGTATATTGTTTTTGTTGAAATTCATATGCAAATCCAATTGCTTTTTTGTTTATTTTTATTTTAAATTATATATTTTTATGGATTTTACTTAGGAATTTGTATGGATATCAAATTAGTTATTTTGTTTTTAATCTAAATTTCAGTTATTTTTTATTGTACTTTATGTGGACTCTTGCTTTTAATGTAGACCGTTATAATCTGGACCCATCACAATTGATGGTGTAGATTTTTCCTTTTTCCCTCCGATTAACATAGTAATTTCTATACGTTGAGAGTGAACGTGGTGGGTTTTTTTTTTTTTTTGCTTCTGTTTTAATATTATAACAGATTGGTTTCCTGTTGGCGTCGAGACCTCACTTTCCTGCTACACCACCGACTCTCGACTCCCTCTTTTCTTTCCCGACATCGCCCGCCAATTCTGCCACTACTGCCATTTCCTTGGAGATGACTAGGGGCAGATGCTTCAATTCACTGTTGGCTCTGGGCGATCGCAGTGACATTGGGGCACCGCTCCGCACGGTGCCGCTGACTCTGGCGTAGCCTCTTCAAAGAGGGGAAGAGATGATGCTGGGGTCACACGCCCCAACTCATCCCGTGTAGGGGAAGATGAGTCGAGCCTGCCCGTTGGGAAGTACTGCAAAGGCCTCGATGAAGGCAAGCTCTTCATCAATACGCTGGTATGTCTGTAGTGACCCGTGAATTCCTCGAGGAGCTCATCCACAATGGTAAGGTGGCAACCGTCGACCCAGTGCGAAGGACTTTCGACGACGAGGAGCCACATCCTCGCGATGACAAAGCGGTTGTCTTTACTGCTTACTTCAACGTTGTGCTCTGCTTTCTATGCATGAAGTTTGTGGTAGAAGTACTACGCCTGCATGACCGAGAGTTCACGCAGCTGACTGCCAACGTCATCACCCGACTTGCCATCTTTGTGTGGGTGATGCACTCCGAAGCAGCCCGAGGCATCGCAACCTTCTTTGTGTCCCTCCACTTCGCTCGCTGCCAACTGAAGAGGGTAGCAGACGACGAATATTGAAGCTTCATGACCGTCAACTTCCAGGTCCGCCCGCACATGTGGGCTATTTTCCTGCTAACTCCACTAGAACGAAGTGGGATTCCAATTGGGTGAGACGGTGGTTCGACTACCGCTCCCCTCCCAGCAAACGACTCAATTGGACCGGAGGGGACATAGACTTCGTCCTCTCCTCTCCATGGTGCTAAATGACAGCGGCCAGGAGAGACAATAAAATTCCCAGGCCCTCACAAGGAAAATGAATGAGGGACCTCACAGAAGTGTTTTGTATGCTCCAAATCACCCCACTCGTGCCGGGCAGGTCCGTGTAGGTGGGGGAGCTCTGCGAGGATGGTAGCAAGACACCATTGTTGAAAATAATGTTGACTTTGAGTCTAAGACGTAGTAGAGTCCATCTCCATGTGTAACTTAAGTTGAACTTGAATCCAACTTGGAGTCCGAATTCGTATGCTAGTAGAAGAGTTTAGCCTTTATATTGAGGAGGCTTGTACCCAGTTTTGTAAGCGAAAGCAGAGAAATAAGAAAAACAAGAAAAAGCAAAAAGAGTAGAGAAATTCTCCTATGTTCAGTCTCAACTACGACTTACCCAACTCACACTCGACACAGGACGATGATATATCTCCATAATGTTCTGGACTCAACTCTACATACTCCAGTATGGATGGTGAACACATCTTCTCAATGTACTAGACTCAACTCAGCATCACCATCAATTTCGTGCATGTTCCCATGGTGTACCGCTGGATAGCATCTTTGATGCCTCATATACGTCTTTGGCCGTCTTCTTTTTAGCCAGTAGGAAGAGCATCTCCCTTGAGATGCACTCATAGATGGCTACCAATGCTATCTGACCCTTGCGCTTATTGACATCTCTTATGTACACCTTCATATTGATTGCTCATGTTGCATTCATGCTATCATGAGCATCAGATAATGCAGCAAGATAGCGGGACTCATCTTCGCCATCACATTGGATTATGCATCGTCATCGGTGACACAACTTCCTAGAGAACATGACATAATCTTAGGCACAGATCAAGAACTAAGGCTTGCAAAACTTCTGTTATGGACCGAAGGATGGAACCTTATCTTTGGATTTTGGGTACTGTTGTTGATTACTGGGATTTGCTTTTACGCTTGAACTGAGGGATTGAAGCAAAACGCTCCTTTTCGCTGTCACCTGCTGGATGGTTCGGTTTATACCTTTAACTAAAGGTTCGGACCAAAGAAAACTAAAGTTGCTCATTTGCTTTTTCTTCACACAAATGGATGAAAAGAAACTTTAGCCGCTTTCATAACCCGTGCCTTTTTTCCTAGCTCGGGCTGTGGGCTGTTTGCACAAAATCTACTACTACTTGTTTTCTCATGCAAGCCTTAAAGCAATAGCCTTATAAGTGGCATTAGGTATTCTCCTCCTAAAACACTAGTCCAATCGGTGAGGTCATCCTCATATTTGTAAGTTGTGCTTTTTTCTTCGCACAAGATGTGAGACTATTCCCAATAGTCCTAGGCTCGAAAACCCTGGTCCAACCTGAGGTGTCATAGCAGAGGAACGAGGGGCTCTAGGATAGGGGTGTCAATTCCCCTGTGGGTTCAGAGCCCCATGGGGAATATCCCCACGAGGGGTGGGGGTGACCTCCCCCCATGGGGGAACAGGATGGGGCCTCGCTATGCTAGTGAGGCGGGGACGAGGGTCGCCCTTCCCCCACAGGGCCTCATGGGGACCCAGTAAATATAAAAAATGTTTTTTAAAAAATAGATTATAATTTTACAAAATGAGAGATTGTATTTTTTCTTATATGTTTGACTAAAGCTTGAATCTATATATTATAATATATATTTTGAAGTTAAAATTTTAAAAAAAGTATATCTAAATAATTATAAATTAATAATAATAATATTATTATTATTATTTAAAAATATTTAACCTATTTTTTATCCCTGTAGGGATCCCATGGCGGTCGGGTCCTCATGGGGCTGAGGACGAGGGGCCATCTCCCTCCAATAGCCTTAGTAGGGTAGAGCGGGAGCATGCTGGCAAGGGTCAAGTGGGGCCACGAGGGCCTCCTTGGGACCACCGCCCGTTGCCACCCCTACTCTAGGAGGAGTCTCCTCCGCTCAAATGGGTGAAGCGCAGAGCTTGCCCCATCTGTGTCTACAAGTGGCTTCCACGTGGCTGCTATGACATTGGGTTCTAGCTCGCAGTCCCACGAGGTCGCACCTGCAAGCCCTCCTCACCCTTCCAGTGACTAGACCCCAACGCATGTCTTGGGCCAGCGAACCGTAGGTTTGGGCTCCACTTTAGACTCCCTCGATTTCCTAAAAGAAATGAGTGAACTCAATATAGTGAGAAGAGAAGCAACTAATAAGCACATTCTTAGATCACAAGATAAGAGAAAGAAATCTAAACAACATAGTATGATACCAACCCTGGTCTATGCTAGGAAGACTAACCCAAAAGCACTCAGAAGCAAAATGCAGAAAGAAGCAAATGAACATACGAAACAGAAAGTACAAGATGCTCCCCTTTAGATTATGTCACAAGGACAGACCACCCCAGACTCTCCCCACAAAGCCACAAATCTTGAGCTATCTAAAGGCTTGGTTAAAATGTCAGCTCACTGGTGGTCACTCCCCACAAACTGAAGCACTATGTTACCCTTCTCAATATGATCTCCAAGGAAATGATATCCAATATCTATATGCTTGGTTCTAAAATGTTGCATTGGATTCTTGGCAATGTTAATGGCTAAAGTATTATCACAGAAAGGTGGATACTATCTATGGCTAACCCAAAATCTCACAAGGTCAAAACCATCCAAATCACCTGACTACGGCAACTAATGATTGCAACACACTCGGCCTCTGTGGTGAACTGTGCAACATTGGACTGCTTCCTAGATGATCATGAAACAAGAGAACTGCTAATAAATTGGCAAGTGCCAGAAGTGCCCTTCCTATCTATCCTACAACCAACAAAATCTACGTCGAAGTAGGCTCTAAGGGAAAGATAGGAAGGAGAAGAGTACCAGATACCATAGTCTAGAGTAGCTCGAAGGTACCTAAAAATGTGTTTTATCGACTGACGGTGAGAGACATAAGGAGAAGCCTAAAATTGAGTGCACAGACACACAACAAAGTGTAAATCCGGCCTCAAAGCAGTGAGGTACAGGAGGGAGCCAATCGTGCTGTGATACTCCTTTTGATCTTCAGGCTCGCCATCCCCATCAGGATTAAGTGTGGTCGAGGTCTCCATCGGAGTTAACACCAGCTACCCATCACTCATGTCAAAGTGTCTCAGGAGGTCTGGAATCTGTAAGCCAAGGAAGAAGCTCAACTCACTCATCATGCTCATCTCAACTCTATGCTCATGACATCAAAAACTGGGAAACAAGAGGATGAGAGGAGCCACCAAAAATAATGTCATCCACATATACCTAGACGAGCAAAAAGTCATTGCCATGCCTACGACTGAATAAGGTCTTATCTACTTTACCCATCTCAAACATATGACTCAAAAGATAGGACTTAAGCCTCTCATACCAAACTCTAGTGTCTTGCTTAAGTCCATACAAGACTTTGAAAAGCATGACGACATGATTAGGATATTTGGGGTTGTAAAAACCTGGAGGCTATCTAACATAATCCTCTTTCTCAATATATTCATTGAGAAAGACACTCTTGACATCCATTTGGTATAGTTTGAAGCCCTTAGATGCTACAAATGCAATCAAAATCATAATGGCCTCTAGCCTAGCTACAGGGGAGAAGGTCTCCTCAAAATCAAAGCCCTCAACCTAGAATATACCCTGTGCTACCAGTCTAGCCTTGTTTCGAATGATTTCCCCATCCTTACTCTGCTTGTTCTTAAAGACCCACTTTGTTCATATAACATTATGACCACTGCGGGGCTCAACAAATGACTAGACCTTGTTCCTATCAAAAGTCTTTAACTCCTCATGCATGGCATTGACCAAGACTTATTAGACAGTACATGAAAAACATCCTTGGGCTTGAAAGTGGTGATATATGTAGAGTGTAGACAGAAGTGAGATAAACCAGACTTCGAGCGCGTGACATACTCAAAGAGATCACCTATGATCTGCTCAGAATGATGATGATGCTGAATATGTTAGGGAGGTTCTGAATGTGATGAAGAAGTGGCCTCTACCTTATGAGTTGAGGAGGTAAGAGCAGAACCACAAGCTCCAGAAGAGCTAGAAGGTAAGGGTTGTGTAATGCCCTAGCATCGATTTGGTGTTTCCAGAAGTATTAAATAGATTCGCAGAGATTTGTCTTTCTTTCATTGAATCGTGGAAGGTGGGTGTGGGCTAGAAATTTGTCCAAAAAGAAAAAAACAGAAAGAGGAGGGTTGGTGGGCTGTCCAGATTGGGAGGCCGGACTTTCCACCTCCCACCTTGGGCCCAGGCCAGCCTAACCTTATGGCGCAGGCACTGTCAACAGGTTCATTGTATCCCTGGATGTAGAGGGAAGTCAGGGAGACGGTGGTCTAGTAGTGGGCGGCGATGGAGGGAGGCACAGTGAGACGCGGTGCACTAAATTAGATTGAGCGGGGTAGGGTGAGAGGAAGTGTGAGATGGCGGTGCGGCGATGTGAACCACCGGCTACTGGTGGTGGAGGAGGGGTGCAGGGCTACTGTGGTGCTAGAGAAGAGAGAGGGAAGGGAGGGAAGCAACGGGGGAGGGGAAGGACATCGGCGGTCAACAGGGGAGGGAAAAGAGCGATGCGGCGGCGAAGGGGAGTCAGACCGGCAGGAGAGGGGATGGGAGGGAAGTGGTAGGGGAGGGAGGTAGACTGATAGGGATGGGAGAGGAAGAGGAACTATTGGGGAGGGTGGTAGACTAGTAGGGGATGAGAGGGGAGGGAGAGCTGTAGCCGACAGGGGAGGGGAGGCTATACCGTCGGAAGCTCTCCCAACAGTATAATGCGCGCTCCCAAGCTACTCCCAATTATATATGATAGGAACCATGAATAGTCTAGCGGTGTGTAAATTTGTCTCTCTTGATAATGACTATAATTCTATTCCTACCAACCACATGGGTTGGGAAGGTTATTTACATGGATTTTCCAATTAAATTGATTGGTGTGTAAATCCGTGACCTATGAGTTATCAAGCTTAAAATGACTATACTAGCCAATTGTTCTCACGCTCTCAAAAAGAAAAAAGGCCAAAAATTCACAGAATCACCTTACCTTAGAATTCTGATAGAATTTGAGTAGGTGCGGCAAGTTTACTTGTGCAAACCAAAAAAAAAATATTCAGGGATATTTCACTTTTCAGGATTTAAGGAGTTGAAGAGTGCATGTTGCGGAGGTGGAAAGTTCCGTGCATGGGAGACGTGCTCGCCAAACTCAACTTTATACGCCATGTTTTTTGGCTAAGGATAATGGCTTTGAGTTGCATTTTTCAATATGAAAATGGACGGGGGAGAAGCTGACGTAGATGGCGCATATGGTTTTTTATTTGGGAAGCTGTTTGGAGGATCCACTTTAAATTACCTCGTTTGTTTTGACTTTTAGAGAAACCAAAAGGCCAAAGCACAAAATAAGAGGACCTACATCTTCTAAGACAATGTACATGGAATGAAGGCCACATATGGAAGAGCTGCTATTGCCATCTTGACAGGCCGAAAAATAATATGTAGAGCCCATAGATTTCAAACAGTTGGTTCATAATTTAGGGCAGTCATTGAATACTCTTTGTTTAGAAAAGAATTAATAACCTCAAGTATCTTCTACATGACTATATCAAGTTTAATTTTAGTCGTGGTGCATCACGACAGATGAACTTATAGTACGAGGATATGTAGTGCCGACTGGGCCAGCCTGATTCACGGTATTGTTGGCTTGGTCAACGTACAACATGACCCACAAACTAAATGAGCCATTCAGGTCTCTCCCGACTGGCCATGCCGTGCTTGTGCGGCTGGGTACTATTTAACAGCGGCCATGGTGACTCTGTCAACGCTCGCCTTGTGCGGTATGTGAGAGCCATCGCCGACAGGGACGAGGTGCATGTCAGCTAGGGATTAGCCGTATTTGCCATGACCTACTGCGACATGTGCGATACTTGACTCAAGACGAGGACGATCCCTGTCCTCATAGGCTGCCCCCTCCTGCTGTAGCTATGGTCGTTCGAGTGCTTCCCCCTTGAATAGCCGATGCTGCTTGGCAGTGGTCCATACCGCACGGATATGTACCATGGGGGCATTGTGGACAGGCCTACTGCAGGGTCCCTTTGGTGCTATAGACGGGTATGTGCTCTCCTTAGTCTTTGCTATACGTGTATTACAGGTCATCCTTTATAACCATTGTTCTAGCTCGCAAGCATAGTTTTCACACCTACAGGTCACCCGTGTGTACGACAACTTCGTCGAGCACCTCGACCGCCTCACTGCTGATGACGTGCGCTAGGAGCCATACTTTGGTTAGGAGATGGTGGACCATGCCCCCTCTGGAATCTTGTCACAGTGCTTGCATGATCGTACATACTGGCTCACGCGAAAGAAACTCATCTTCGGCATGTTCGTCGAGGACTACGTGGTGCACAGGGTGATGCGCCAATTCAGCCTTTGCCAGGTTGTTCTTGTCTCTATCGGGTGTCAGGTACCTGACTCGGTCCATATATGAGTTACACACAACACATATCCCTATATTTTTTCATAATTCTATTACAATGTCTTCTTATTGTAGTTGTACGTTTCACATGCACAATAGGAGGGGTGGTAACGAGACGAGCTTGGCCGCGAAGATGGTGCTGTGGGTGGCGGAGTGGGCGTTGGCACTCCAAGACTTCGTGCAGGAGGTCACTGCATATGACCCTAGTGCGTACGATAAGTACCTATGTTGGTATGCTCTGCATATACGAACTAGGCTAGTGCACGTCGTAGACCCTCCCCTCGCTCACGTACCAGCACCGACCGATGTGTACCCCGTGCACTTCCTCACGAACGACTCGGTGGCGGTCTTTTCTGGGTCGCAACTCAGCAATACCCTAGTTCCCGCGCAGCCACAGGTGCAGCCGACACCCAAGGCATTGGGATCACGGGTTAGCTGGCCTCCTGACTGCCTCACCCTGTCGAGGCATCGACATCCCACGCTGAGGAAGCCTAAACGGGGCCATATGGGCAACCACAGACTAGGGGTGGGACGTGGCGATGATGAAGGAGGTACTGCAGGTGGTGTAACTAGTGGTGAGTAGTGGATCTTCCTCTTGCTATGTGTACTTTTTTGGTTGTATACATATTTTGCTTTGTCTTCTTCCGTATACGAATTATCTATTGCATCGTAATATCACTTACCCTTCTATTTATGAATTGTTGCTATCTCAATCGCCTTCATAAAATTCTTAAGAAATTTCTCATACTACAATAACGTATGGCGATCGCAAAATGTTATTGCGAGTTCAACATGTTTCTAACCATTCACAATCTATGAAAATCACAAATGCATCAAACGATATTGTATGTCCTTTTGTTTAAAAAAACTTACAAACAAGATTTCTTAAATGTATTATCTACAAAAATTGCCATTTACTCCCCTACAATCATTTCTATCGGATTAATATAATAATTACATTATTATTTAAGATTGTCTAATCGTTAAGTGACTAAGGGCAAAGTCGCCCAACAGTTGGGCGACACCTGGCCTAGTCGCCCAACGGTTGGATGACTTGGCCACGTGTCGCCTAACGTTGGGTGACTGGCCCAAGCCATCCAACCGTGCGGCGACATACAATCAAAACTCTAAAAAAAAGTTCATAGATATAATTTTGTAATTCAAACTAAAAAATAATTCAAACTAAAAAATAATTATTTGGAAAAAAATTCCCCGCCTGGCCGCCCCAGTGGCAGGAGAGCTTGGTGGAGCAATTTTGGCATCAAACCAAACATCCTCTAGGACGGTATTCACATGACACAGACTACATACGAGAAAGGCTACCTCTACGTCTCCTCTGGCTCCAAGAAATACATAGAACCCATAAACTTCAACCAGTTGGTAGCAAATTAGCTACTGGTCACCTAAGAGCAAGTTTAATAAGGCTGACTGTGCTAGCTATAAGGGAATCCATGTCAGCATAGTCCTATGTGGAGGGGAGAGAAAAGGAGAGAGAGAGCCAAGCCGACTCCCATGCAAGAGTCAGGCTATAGCACAGGAAAAGAGGCATTATCCATGCATGTACCCATAGAACTAATTGCTATACACATGCATGTATTAAATTATCAATACCTATGTATGTATTAAATGATTGAGAGCTCTTGTGGAGACAACTTATAGCCAGCTTATTGTATGAGTTGACTGCATCATTATCTTTTGATGACATAGAAATGTATTGGAGGTAGCAGCTATCTGTATTATTAAGCTTGCTCTAAGAGTGCTATACAGTCTGTTCTGGTTTTGCTTTTCCCTTTTGAGAGAACATGTTGTGGGTTGTCGTTGCGTTCTTGTCCCGGTGCAGAATTTATGTGCAATAATAGTCATTATGTATCGTACTATGTACTGGACCTTATCTCTAGGTAGTCAATAATTAGATCCAGCGCAGTTGGTCCTCGAATATTTGATGGGTTCTTTTGTGCGTTTAATTGAAGGGGAAATAGTATCGAGATATTGTTGCGACAACGTAGAACTTCAAAACTTATGCTTCGCCTTCATCACGAGTAAATACCCTATGAAAATTGACTAAATATTGAAAATGCGTGAAAATTAGGTATTGAAGTTTTATAAATTCTAAAAAAAATAATCAGCATTTGCAGCGAATGGAGAGCTGATAGGCTGATAGCCAATGGCGCGCGCACTGAAAGTGGTAAACAACAGCGAGGCACCGCGCATTTTAGGCATAAAATTTATAGCCTTACAATAAAATTACCACTAACTTAATAGACAGTACAGTACCATCGTTGTGCCATTCACCGTGTAGAGCAAGAAGAAAGATTCAGGTATGCAACACTGACATAACTTGCAACTGATAGCGGCCCACGGGTGAACAAACAGAGCTACAAGAAGCCATTCAGAGCCCAGACCCACCCCTGTCAAGACCGTAATCCGTCATGCCCATGCCAACTTCGTTTTGGTGCTTGATGAACCCGCCTGTCGCGGCTTTCGAGTAACTCCAGTAGTACACTAGAGATGCCACGAGGTTGATGAGCATCAAGGCACCTGCTGCTGCAAAGACCCCTTTGCGAAGCGTGGCACAAGTGACCAGGTCATGCTTCATGTAGTAACCTAAATACTTGGTGTGGTATGCATTCCTCACGGATCCTCCAATAAGGCAAGCTTCCGCGGTGAGAAATGTTATCCTGAGAACAAGAATAAACATGACATTATGAGGATGATGACAATGAAGCCCAAATATCTAATATCATTTTGAACGCAGCACCACTGTAACAATGAAAATCTCAATAAGTAAGCTACTTCTGATCTTGGCCATTTGTATACCTTAAAATTCCTCTGAGCAATGGGATTTAACAAAAATGTTTGATCTTACGTAAGTGTTTTGCTCAGAGTACATCAGTTACTCGTACCTTCAGGACAATTAAGTAGAGGCTTTTAAACTGGGTTCAATAGAACACAGCAATAGATTGTAAGAGACACAACAAAGATTCCGGAAACCAAACGCAAAAGTTCAATCCATCAAAAGGAGGAAATTATAAAACTTCCAACTTCAATGAACAAAATTGAAGTAAGAGTAGTGTCATCAAATGCTGAAAATTTGATAGGTACGAAAGACAGTATACCAACCACATTGATTGCTTTAAGGAAACATAACAGAAAATGCAAATGTACTTTGGTAGATTTAAGAATAACAAATCATTAATGATTCAACAATCATGATTAAAAAGTTCATGTCCCCAAGAAAACAAGGAGAAAGCACTTCATTAAATATTCTTCTATGGGATTATGGACTGACATTGTCACATTTCTCTCTACTTAAAAGGAGTTGGTGATTGATGGTGGTACGTTCTTTCTCCTCCCTCCTCTCCTCACGTAAAACAACGCTTCGCCTGGGCCCACTATTTCTCTTCGGCGCTTCTCCCCGCGCCTCTCATCTTCAAAATCCAAATCCCTAACAAAGGCAACGCGACAGCGGCTCCCTGAGCGGAGCAGCATGCGTCTCTCGTCTTCCAAGCTCCTCTCCTCCCGTCACTAACCCAGCTTTGCCGCCTCCGTCCCTTCCTCAGTGCCGCCCATCGCCGTCGCGGCCATCAACGCCGCCCCCACGCATCGCTTTTGCATCCTCCTCTCTACCGCGACGTGCCTGGTGGGGGTTGCATAGGTCAATGGCCATGAGGCTGAGGCCCATGAGAGTTGTCGCGGTTAGGGTTCAAGGTGGACAGAGGTGGCCATCGATGCGTCACCCTCTTCCTCAGCTCCTTGCTTCTAGGCCGGCAATAGAGAATAGCTGGAAACTAGGCAGCGTATCGGGGAGGAAAGTTAGCATCAAGAACTAGGCAGCTACCTAGGCTGCTACTTTACTCCCTTTGCTCTATCCCCTTCAGCTCCAACCTCCAAAGGTAAGCAATCTATGAGCTCAAGATTTGAATTTCCTGGTAGTAAGTGTGCCCTTCTATTTCTCTGTACAATGTGACATAATATCTTCTGTTTGCTTTTGCAGGGGATGTTTCAAAGCACAAGCACAAGCTTGAGCAATGCAGCAAGTATTTCCACATCACTTGGTTTTTTAAACATTTATAGCTTGACGCCATTGTTCAATTAGAGAACACTTTCTGGTTCAATTTGCCACTATCTGAATATGAATCCAGTCAGTATTACACAAGTAGCGCATTGAAAGGAAGATGATAATCCCATCTCGTCTTGGTTTCCCATTTCTTCTTGGTTGTTACCATCATAAGTTTTATTACTGGCATTAATTTGATGGTTGTAATTGGTATTATTTTGCTTACTGTGGTTTAAGACTAAGGGTGCCTTTGGTTGAGCTTTTGAGAGCTGCTTTTGCTTCCAAAAAGCCAAAAGTCAACCAAAGGGGTGAAAATCAGAAGCTGTTTTTTCAGAAGCAGCTACTTTTGGGTAGTACAGTTTTGAAAGCACATTGGACTCTGCTTTTGGCTTTCTGCTTCTTGAAATGGTGAAAATAGAGAGCTGTTTCATAGTTGTTTCAAGGAAAATAGAGATAGGAGGTAAGTTTTATACTTGTTTGAACCAAACAGCTTACAGCTTTTCCACAGCCCACAACCTACAGCAACTTTTCCACAGCCCACAGCTCACAGCAGCTTTTTCAGAAGCCACAGCTCAACCAAACACACCCTAAGCATTGGAAGGTGGATACTTTATAGTTCAATATGGTGTCACTGTCTCCATGAAGCCTCTCAATGTTAAACCTTACTGTCACATGTTCTTCGAACTTTGGTTTACCAGTGACATCAGTCCATTTAGCCTAACCGTCAGTAGCACCCTTTCCCTCTTAATATCATGTCTACAATTTGATGTTGTGAGCATGGGCTCAACTTCACTGTTCAATTCAGATATGTGTGTGTGTGTTTTTTCTTTTTTGGGTAAGGTTGTTTTCCACCCCTGCCTACCCAGGGAGGCAGAGTACAGTGGATAAGTGTGTAATTGTGTAAGATTGTAATGTACTATGTCAAAATCCATGAAAGTTAGTTGCAGAAATCAGGGTAGATTATAATTAAAAAACTAAAAGAAAAGCTTATGACAAAATAATATTTGAATGAAATTACTATTCTGATCTCTGCCATTTAGTAGTTAACACTTGTAAACTGCAAGAAAAAAACAAAATTACATTGCAGTAAAAATGTATGAACAAAATTACATTGCAGTAAAATGTACGAACTTTGTTTATCACTGATACTAATCTTTGGGTAAAAGCTCAATGCAACTGATGGCAATGATAACATTGACATGAGAACATAATGATCAACTTTTAAGTTCAACAAAAAAAACCTAATTAACTATGAGACACACTTTCTGTTTTTGAGCCATTGTAGTTGTGATGAATTACGCCTTTGGAGTTGTGTTACCAACAATTCATTAATTATTTTGCTGGTCATTGATTCAATCAAGGCTCTCAATTAAACAAAAGAAGCATCAGAACGTAGGTTCAGTTACAGATGTGCTATTATATTTTCTTGTTTTGAATTCATTTTTCCCTTTTGCATTCTTGAAAAAAAAAGTTTTTAAAACTTGCTGCAGTAGATAAATGAGGATGATACCACTATTTCACTATTTGTCCCTGCATAACCTAATTTGCACTATGGTAGGAGGTGTTTCTGAAACTGAATGATAATCTAGAATATATATGACATTGAAAGGTGATAGGTTTCTATTTATAAGACCATGACTTATTGTATGTTATTATTAGTCTTTTGTTTGTACAACAATTTGCTGTTTTATAACTGCCGCTTTTTGTGTTAGTTAAGCGCACTTAACCATTGCTTAGTTGCATGCCTGTGCACATATTCAGTATGATGTGCATATCTCTTTCAGTTCCTTTTTGTTAATTTGTGCTGTTGGAGGCAAACATGTTATAAAAACCCTTTTTTTGATGCCAACGGTGCTTTTGATAGTAACCCAATAATTTGAAGTTCTATCAACTGTACCTAGCTAGATTGTTCCTTTTACTATTTCTTCAAATTAGTGAAGTTTGACATTTTATTGGTGGTAGACATGATGTTCTTGTGTATGTTCTTTATGGACCTTCTTGCTGAAACTGTAGCTCCACAGAACCAGTAGTAGTAACATCATGTTGCGGACATGATGTTCTTGGGTATGTTCTTTATGGACCTTCTCGCTGAAACTATTAGGTGAGTGGACATACATTGTTGGTTTTTCCTATGTGGTTTCTGTTGTGAAGTTCCTTAGTGTTTTCTACATGTTCTTTATTAGAGATGAAATAGCTAATTGCAGTGGTCAGGCATATAATTACTTGTCAGTAAGTGATGCAAAGAAAATGCTAATGTTTACCTCCGGCCAAGAGTTTGTCGAGTACATATCAGAGGTAACTAACTCTTCTTTTATCTTTTGTCCTATATTCATGTTTCCATACTAGCGATGTGATAGTGAATAATTGGTATTTGAATGATCTGGATAAAGACAAGACCAAAATTCTACCTAGCTATTGCACTCATCAAACCATATAGATTATGAATGCTACTACTACTGTTTCTGTGTATCTGAATAATCATGTTGATGACAGGGACATCCTGAATGGGAAGTCGAGAATTGTTCAGTCCTTTTCACATGGTGAAATCCAAACCTCGTGTGGGCACACCCTCATTTAAGATGATCAAGAGAACTCTTAGCTATGCTCAGGAGCTGGAGCAGATAGTTATTGTGTATCTTGCACCTACCTATATCTTTACTACAAGATCTAATTTCAAAAGTTACTACACCACCGCCTTTCTTTTTTCCTGTTGGGGGGGGGGGGGGGGGGGGCGAATCATTGATGAGAGCCTTTTCTTGTTCCCTTCGACGTATAGACTGGTACATGGTCCACTACTTTATGGCTTTATAAGAGAGATAACAAATACTTCTTGAACATTCATATATAAACCCATTTCCAAATTTGAAAAATCTATTATCATTTGTTATACAAATTATATTTCATGACAGAAAATTGATATTTATTGTACGGTTTAGGATCCCTTATATTTATGTATCACCCTTGTTTGGATTCTATTGCAACGCACGGACACAATACTAGTACAGTCCTAAGTTCAAAGGTCAAGTTACTTATAAATAAGATAAAAAATATGATGCTCAGAGCTGCATGGAAAGGCATAAGAACAATCTGGTTCATATCAGAGAACTTAAAGGAGTTGAGCAGACTTGCTCAAGAGGTATTCTCTATGACCCTACCTTTAGGGGCTTCCAGCCAAGTACAAACTCATTGAGCTACTAATAGATGTCTAATCGTGATGAAGTAGAAACTTGAATAATAAACGCTAGTTAGGAATTATAGGAATGGATGGCAATGGGAGAAAGAAACGGATAAGGGACCATTTTAGGCATTTTAAGATTTTTGTAGAAAAAATTCCAAGCAACATTAGCATATAGTAACATAAAGGTAATACTACTGCATTTGCGAATGTAATATCCAAATTACATGGTTTTGGAGAATCAGAAAGCCCTTGCATATCTCCCTGTTTATGGTCCAACTTCTCATTTAGTGAATTTTGTTGAGCAGTTGAGCACTATCACCTTAGCCACAGAACCAGTGCACTGTCAAAATAGTGCTTCCACTTAAACATAATCCCTAAACCTAAAGTATATTCTACAGAGTTTAAGGAGGACATCGCCAAAAATTCTTGTAAATTGATTCCAACATTATCTGATACAGTATCAAATTGCTAGTGATAATACGAAAGATGATATTTCCTTAACCTGGTCATGGTTTGGTGTACCCAGAATTAATTGCTTTGCCGTTACGCTGCTAACCTTTGATCATATTGCATGTTGTAGCTGTTAATGAAAATGCCTAATCCTTAAGTTTCCTGGCAGACAAACAAGGAATGATTGGCCCAAAGTGTGATGACAAGGCTAAAAGGTGGCAGCAAATTTGTGCTGTTAAGGATGGACTTTAGAATATGGATATCATTGAGATGCCTTCAAAAGCAAACTAGTTCCAGGAAAAATTTATTATTATTCAACAGAATTTGGGAAAGGACAATATTACCTCTAGAAGAAAGGACCTTGATATTAGAGGGTTAGGCGCAACCAGCTATACTGACATATGGAGATCATCAATGATCTACATGCTGAATTGAGCAAATTATGGCATGACAACATCCATCCTTTACACTAACGCAACATGCTGCATCAAACTTAATTTACAGTTTCAAAGCAAGTGGTGGTTCCCTTTCATTCACAATATGAATGAACAAATAAAATATTTGGCACCTGGGCACGGATTGGGGCTGAGTAACCTTTTCCAGGTTGAAGGTTCTGGCAGGACGACTATGCGGGCAATCCAACAAGAAGCGTGTGATTTGTCCAAACAGTGAATTCAATGAGCAGGATGCTTTGCATAGTCAAATGCTATTTAGATACACCAAAAAAGAACAAAAATTCCTAGTCTTCAATACAGGATTGCTGAAGCAAGGATGAGGACTACTTAAAACATCCAAAGCAGTTTGCCTTGGTACTTGATTCAGTATTTCACAAATGGTTTGCCTTAGTGCCAAATGATAAGAGTCAGAGCCCTGGAAGCTTAAGTGTAGATTTTCCAAATTAATTCTACCATATTTAGTATAATTACCTTGAAATTTGCTCTCCATTTTACATAGTCCAGGCTTGACACACAGAAGGGTACACAGCTCTTAGACTACAGTTGTCTCAAAGGAAGAGCCCCAAACTGGTAAATGAACTTAAGCCTACTTACGTGACCAGTTAACCTATAATCTCATTACCATAAGTACTTCATTCTATAATTATCAGCTAGCACGTAAGAATACCGAAAGTGACAGTGGCAAGTTTTGTCTGAATCTCACAAGAACACAACAGTTTTGTCAGTTGGCGTAGCAAGAATATGGACTACTAAAAACATAAAAAATTTTGTGCCCCCATTGTCTTCGTCATCATAGGAGCCGATCTGCACCCAAATCATGCACCAAGGCAACCATGGTGGGTCTCTCACATCATCACCTCACCTACACAAAGAGGCGCAGATTTCCGTACAGTCGAATCCACAAGCGTGAGTGAAACTAGCAACGAACACAACTCAAATTGAACCAAATCTACCATACTAATCTGCACCGGGAACGCCTAATCAGCTCACCACACCACATTCACATCAAAGAAAGGAGGAAAAGGGGAGGTTTAAAGGCTAGGGTTTAACGCGCGCACCAGGAGAGGACGAAGGCGGCGACGGCGCATCCGCGGGAGGAGAGCGCGGGTCCTAGGCAGAGGCAGCGCGTGACGCCGGTGACGAGCACCTGCGCGAGGAGGAGCACGAAGAAGGCGGCGACGCCGTAGACGGTTGAGGCGTCGGTGTCGTAGAGGCAGTAGGACCGGTCGTCGTACTCGTCCGGCACCACCTTCCCCTGCAAGAAGGTCTCAGCTCGACATACAGAGGTGGGAAACAAAGTGACAGGAGACGGAGAAGAGAGCGTACGGTGCTGCGGCGGCGCTCGGCACCGACGGCGAGGAGGAAGGCGAAGACGTTGAGGAACGCGAGGAGGAAGGCGAGGACGAGGGAGGCGGGTCGCGAGGTCGCGAACCCACCCATCGGTCTCGATCTCGAGCGATGCGGCGGCGTGGCGTCGAGCTCCGGCGGCGGCGGCGTCCGCTTCTCAGTTCTCACCGCGCTCGGAGTCGCCGGAGAGCTCTTGCTCTCTGGTGGGAGTGGGAGTGGGAGTGAGTGCGTGGGACCCGCTCGTAACCGCGTTCCGGGGTAGCTGTCTGGTGACTGGTGGTGCCGTTGCTTTCCTCCTTTACCGTCTTCTAGGCCTTCTTTCTTTACTTTTTGACTCTTGCAAAACAAAATCATCGATAAACAAAAAAAAGTTTTGTTAAATATTATCTAGATATTTTCTTTTCAACTATCATTCAGATTTATGACTATTAGATTAGAGATCTATGGCCATAAATTCTCCCACTCTCTCTTAAATTCTACCTCTTCCTCCTGAAAAAAAATCTCCCCTTTTAAAAACAAGGAGTCTTTGATCTCTAATCTAAGAGTCACAAATTTGGATGGTAGTTAGGAAGAAAACATCTGAGTGATGCCTAGACATTCCTAACAAAAAATTATTGAAATTGACACTAGGCCCGTCGGCATGCTTGCAACATAGGAATTTTGAAGAATTTTCGGATGAATTACATCCACGAGCTGTTTCCCATGCAGCAGTGTTTGGAACTGATCAATGCATTTTTTTCTATGAAAGGCATATTGCCCACCTTATTAAAGCCACTTGTAAAGAAAAAGTTTTTATTAAAGCAAGAGTCCAGAGAGATTACATGAGGGAGAAATGTTGGTCTTACCATCTTTCCTATGTTGCCCAACAAATTCCATCCACACGAAATCGATCAACGATGAGGGAATATCATTCCAGCTGGCAATCTCCCAGATACAATGTTAGCTAGAATTTGGCATCAAATGATGTTACTTCCATCTTATCATTCCTAACTTCGTAACTAGGTGTTCTTCTATACTCAACCTTATTTAGCTATCAGGAGATATTTTACTCCCATCACTATCCTAGCGGGAATTTTGCTAGGCATGGAGCCCCGGCGGGCACCTAAATTCAAACAATGTTAAATGACTGATGTACCAGAGTTTATATAAGACACAATATAATTACATTCATGTTAGATGAGTTATTCTCTGGATCTTTCGGGATGTGATTCTGTGATCTCTTGGTAGCTAATCCTTAAAGATGACTAGGAGGATTAACCAAACCATTTTGCTTCGCAAAAAGGTCCCATAGATTTGGTTGTTTGCCCATGAAACTGGCACACGAGTTGCATTTAGAACCAATGTGATCGCAAGCACAAACAAAATCTTATATATGTACTAAATCTTTTTCCCGATAATGCTAGGGCACACACGACTGGAGAAAAAAATATCGGATGTTTTGCCATTCCCTCACGTGACTCCGCGCGCTTGGCCCTTCGACGAAGATGATCCCCGATGCGCATGAAGAAGGTTTGGGGAAGAGTGTGTGCTGGCATCGCCAGCCCTGTTAGATCCCTGGTACGAAGACAATGTTGTGGCCAGCCAGCTCCTCCTCCTTGAGCTCACCATAAAAAATGTTGCAATTGGTAAGTCTTGTCGCTGCTGTTATTATTTTCAGATGTTGTAGTATCCCACGCTCGAATGTTGCGGGTGTTCCCTATAGCTCCTTGCTGAAACAAGGTATTCTTTTCATTGCAATATGAGCAGTTTTCCTATCCTTGAGGAGGTACCAAGAGGTACAAGGTACCAAATTAGATCCAGCCGTTCAATTAGTGTGATCAACGGCTCAAAATTTGGTACCTCTTGGTACCTTGTACCTCTTGGTACCTCGCGTCCGGTACCACTAAGTACTGCCAAATCTTAGCCGTTCGATCAGTGTGATCAACGGCTCAAATTTGGTACCTCTTCCCCCTCAAGGATGGTAAAATTTCCCTTATAATATATAGTTTCTTGTATTTGTTTTATCAATGTTAAAATTGCTTCCACGATCCTTCGCTACTCGGTCCAGAGACTCCCTTTGATCTCACCTTTCCGTGTGACGCGTCTCGGAATCTATTGATCCTTGCCTTGCCGAGATGACAAGATGCCTACGCCTGCACCTGTCCAACGCCTCCTTTCTTCCTTGCTGTCCGCGTGATGGGAGCAGCACCTAAGGGCGTGTTTGGTTGCCTGCATCCGGTTGAACCAGGCTGGCCGGATGCAGGATCTTCTTGTTTGGTTGCCTGGTCGCTGGTTTCAGCCTGGCTCTGCTCATGCAAGATTCCCCCCGCAGCCAGGCTCTGCAGAAACGTGGAAATCGGGCGTTTCTGGGGAGCTAGGCTCGCGGGATGCAGGTGATTAGTCATCTGATGATGTTATTAGTGTAGATTAGTAAATATCAAGTATTATTAACGTGTTTTGAAGAAGTTTAAGATATAATAAGATACGAGCATCTCATATAACATATCTTCATAATCATAATCATAATCATAATCTTATATTATTTGTATCTCATGCAACATATCTTCGTATAGGCAACCAAATAATATCACTTCTCAGCCAGGCTCTACTCGTACGTGAACCAAACACGACAGCGTTGCATGCGCTCAACCTGTCCCACGAGAGCCTGGCCCTCAGATACGAACCAGGCTCTACTTGTACGTGAACCAAACAGGCCCTAAGCCTCTCTGTTCTTCAGTGAACGAGCAGATGCAGCACACGAAAATTATCTAGTCGCTGGAAGCCAAAAACACACGCTCTACTTTTCCTTCTCAAACCTGCTGCTCGCTCGCAGCCTTTCTTCCTGCTCTTTATTTCTCTGATGGATCCCAACGATCACACCAAATCTCTTCCTCCTACTCGCAACGTTACAAGACTGCATAGCTTTTTAAGGCCTGCACACGGACTCACAAACGGACACATAAACCTACTTGGAAACTAAAACTCAATCCGTACAAAGTGTATACACGGCAAGAGGACTCGTATACGTATACTTGGATACGGCAAAAACAAGATTACTTCGAACAATCAATAATTCTCATCTGTTGCACATATCGTGTGTTGTTGTATAGGAAGTGAAGATTTGCTATAAGTTTAGTAATTATTTGCTGTGTTTCATGGATTTTTGTTGCGCTAGATTAGGTGTTGATCATTTGGGCTTTTTTTGTGGCTTATAGCTGAAAAACACTGTAGCTGACTGAAAAAACACTGTAGCTAACAGAGGCTTATTTAGCATAATTAAATTTAAAAAATTTAAAAAATATATAAAAAATATGTTAGCCCATTATGTATAATACAAACAAATACGGGAAAAAAGAACCGGCAAAAAAGCTCAACAAAAAGCTAAAAGTTAAAAAAAAGACGAAATTTATGAATAGTGAAAAATAAGCCAGAAGCTGAAAGTTGAAGCCAAAATGATCACAGCCAAATTGTCAAGATGGTTCTTTTTTAAGAAAGATACGACAGTGACCCAGGCATGCCTTTTTTTCTCTAGCTACGGACGTCCGGTGCTAGTCCAGCACATATTTTCCTCATTGCAAACAAAATGAACCTAAAAAGTTCTCTGAACAAAGAGTACACTTCACTAAGCAGCCAAATCAAGAACTAAACCACGACGGCAATGGATCGAATCGTCCCCTCCAATCAGTAGCGAAGTTAGGAATAAAATTGAGGATGGGCTGAACTATTTATAGGTCTAAACTAAGTTGACACAAAATTAGTCTTTTACTCTTATAAAAATTCAAATTCAAATAGAAATTATAAATTGAATGGAGAAACAATGAAAAATAGAGAAATAGAAAGTAGGTATCTCTCTATTTTTACTATGTACAAAGTTGCCACCAGGGGAGATGAGGCTCAAGTCTTACCGAGCTCCCCCGGTGGCTACGCCTCTGCCTCCAATCCTAAGGGCTTGTTTGGGAACACAAATCCCGGTTGTGATCCTAGCCCATTCCTAGGGGCGGAAACCCACGGGGTGGGCTTCCTGGGCAAGATGAAAATGCCCTTTGGAAGCCCATGTCACGGGGATCCCCCCACTTGATCCTTTCTACGGGGAATATATCCACATATGCCCTGGTTAGGAAGTTCTCCCTATTGTCGCCTTGTTCGCTCTCGCTCCCGATCGCCTCCCTCTCCACCTCCGCTGCTCGTCTCGTTCCCAACGATTGCCTCCACTTATGTCATTCATCTTGTTCCTGACGGCTGCCTCTGCTGAGTGCCTCCTCCTCCCACTCCCGCGACGGGAACTCACCGGTAAAGTCCTTTTCTTCCTCTCCTCCCCTCCCACTATGGTTCCATATCTCATCTTGTTTTTTCTTGTAGATCTCGGTGGAGATGGTGACTAAAGGGAAGGAATAGAGCTCCATTAGCTGAGTTGGATCGGTAGGGGGAGGGGGGACACATGAGGCATGGCTAAGGGTTTAAGGTCTCCTTCCTACTAGGGTACAAATCTTACCACTCATCTTCTCTGTTTGGTTTTGTTTTTTGAGTTTTGGCATGAATTAATATCGAGATCTGATAACAATACAACCGGATCTGATGTTATGCAATCAGAAGTTGACATCTCAGTTGCCTGCATGCAGTTTGAAGTGTATGTGACTATGAAGTGTATGTGACTTGGTAGTAATAGCAGCTTAGTCAATCTCAGCTGGATGTAGTACTAAGCATAATCTCAATGGTCACTCATATCTCTATGATTTCAAACAGAGTCAAAAAGCTAAAATATGGTAGCTCTCAGACTTTACTAAATCTCAATGGTCAAAACAGGGGATCACGTTTCAAGCAAAATGTCAACTGCTACTTGCCACACTCATTCTTTTTACCTCTCCAATGTTCATCTTTACAGAAAAAAAGGTCAGGCTGATATCAGAAAGGCACAGTATTTCATTTTACACACAAGAGGACTAATCATGTTCCAATACTCTGGTTATCCAATTTTGTTCAAGAGTCTACAGAAATTAAAGATCTACTAAACCCCAACCTTGGTGGCATGATAACGGTTACATACATACATAGATTAGAAAACTACAAAAAAACGTTATAGATCCACGAAATTGACATGGTTTTCTACAATCAATTGATTTGGTACAAAAAAAATTCTAGATGCTACAATTTGTTTATCACTTCGGTAGCCAATATTCCATCAGTTTGGTACTATCCAGGCTTTTTGCAACTTTGCTCTACTGGGCAGAGAGTTTGTCTTCCCTGCGCGTGCTTGCTGTTCAAGTGGGTGTGAGGTTAGTATGGATTGTCTTTCTTAATTTGCTGTCATGGGTTCTCAGCTAGCCTGCCTTAGTCATTGTGGCTGTTGCTAAATGGATAATTTGCTAGTAACTAAAGACTTGGGTTATTTGTTAGAGGGGATTTTATTATTGTCGAATCCTTAATTTCTGTAGTGGGTACTTTGAGTCTATGTTCCATGCATTGCTATTCTTTCTTAGCAACTTATGTAACTTTGCAAAGGTGAAATGTGAATGGTTCTCTCGCTGACAATAGAGCCTTTACATATATAGGGCCTGTTCTTTAAGTCAAAAGCTGGCGGCTTTTGGCTTTTGTTACAGTATCTGGCTTTTGGCTTTTGCTACAGTACCTAACTTTCAAACGGAGTATTTTCTCAAGACGGGGTCTACAAGTTAAACGATCTACACGTTAAAAGCCCAACATCTGCCAAAATCGCAAGTGAGTATCTGTCTCTCCGTAATCTGTACCCTAAACAGCCAAAATTCAAAAATTTCAGCCAAAAGTCATAAACCGCACCCGAAAAGAACAGGCCCATAAACTTGACTGCTTGAGTTTGTTCTCAGATATACTAGTTTAGGAGTCTATGATTATTTTTGCACCATGTAACTCCTACGCCCATTAGATAGGCATGCCGCAGTGTGTTAATATTTCTATATCTTGTAGCCACATTATATACATTGTATGCTGCTGAACCCTGATCAACTAAGGATTAGCCAGTGCCACCTGGTATGTTGACATCAATTGAGAGATAATTTTTTTGATCTAGGAGGGGAAACTGCATGGCCTCAATTATTGGAACCACATTAGTTACGTACTTCGGAAAATGAAAACGATGATAGGAACATGCGTGCTACCACGAGGCAACTACACAAACATGACACAAAACAGAGGCATCCTAGATATATCTCTACTCCTTAAAAGTGTGAGTTAGTGGTCGTCGGTGCGTTCACCACTTGTCTCTTCGTAACCATCCGATTTTACCAGGAAAGAATCTAGACTTTCCTTCCTACTCTCGTAGCCAGCCTTACATCGCACATCACCTTCCCTTCAAAAGTCGACTGCATGACTGCACGTTCCTTCTCTTCCCCACGCCGTGATCCCCAACTGCCCTCCCCTTCCCCCGCCCCCTCCCCCACCCTCATGCCCTTATTCCTCATGCCGCTCCACACCCTTCGCCACGACCCCTCATCCCTACCTCCTTCGCGCGATCCCAACGCTCCCCGCCTCCTTCACACCACCTCCGCCCTCGTCGGCCCCCGTCTCAGCCTCCACAACCACGTACATTCCCTCATCCACTCCGCCGACCTTGATGGCGCATCCCTCACCGCCCGCACCGCCATCTCCTCCCACGTTTGCCCCACCATCTTCACGTACAACGTCGTCGCCTCATCCACAGTCCACGCCGGGCGCTATAGCGACATCATCTCCCTCTTCAACTTCTTCTTCCGCTGCTCCAACATCGTCCCCAACGTCGTATCCTACAACACCCTCATCCTCTCCCACTGCAAAATCGCATGCGTCTACTCCATGCTCCATGTCTTCTACGAGGTCCTCGACAACACCCCCTTCTCCCCTGAGGTCGTCGCCTACCACCACTTCACCAAGGGCCTCGTCACCACTAGCCACATCTTTGGGTCGGAGGTTGCAGGTGTGGTGAATTTGGGGGAACGCGATCCATGGAGGAGGAGAGCAACCATGATCACATAGCTCACTCCAATTGCTGGATAGGTCTCTCTCTGCCTCCCTCCCGCGCGTGTGCTTGTGTTGCGTTCGATTAGTGTGGTTGAAATTGCTTGTGTTGTCAGGCGCCTCCTCACAGGGTGAGAGACCATATGGAGGTGTCCCCATGATTATGATGAGTAATTGACTTGTGTTCTGGAAAGTTTGAGTTTGATTTGGTTAGATCGCGCCAAGTCGGTGCATGGCACAGTCTAATTCGATTGGACTTGGTCGAACATGGTCGAACGTGCTTAGGACGCTTATTCCTCTTCTTGATCGGTCGATTTGGGTATTTCATGTTTGAGTACCTTTCTCTAATGCTTATGGTTGTTTATACTATTTCGAGTGGTGCTATGTGATGTTTTCTTGTCTGTGATGGCTGCAGGACTTTGAGGTGGAAGTCGTGGCGAGGCATGGATGGCCGGACTAGGCATGGGAGGTGCTGTGGTCAAAGTGGTCGGGAGATGCCGAAGACGACGAGGACTCGAAGTGGTTGCGAGGCGTCGATAGCAAGAAAAGGGGAAGCTTCTAGGAAGGTGCAGCAGGGGCATTTCGGTAAAATGCGCAAGGCTGCAAAATGGTAGCAGTTTCGGTTGAAGATAATGGGTTGGAGACCCAGTTGTGGAAGCTAAATAGAGAGTGAGGGTTTAAAGAGGAGTGCTTGTTTTCCCTCCACTTTCCTGATGAGAGCTGTTTGACTTTTGCCTCATTTGTGTGTGTGTTTGGGAGTGGAGGGGCTGACTCTTCTTGATTTCCCTTTTGTGTGGATGCTCTCAGGATTTGAGTGTGTGTGAGCTATCTCCCTTTATATAGAGGATATGAGGAGCAGGCAATAGGGGTGTGGTTCCTGTGTGGGTGTGCTTGAGCCTCCTCTCGTGTGAGTTGCCATGTTGAGAATCATGTAGTGAGAGGGTTGTAGAAGAACCATTTGTAATCGCCCATGTCTCTGAATCAATATGAAATGGACTATGGTTGAGCTATTCTAGCTACTTTTCTTCCTGTGTTTTGGTTTGGTTCTCTGTTCTTTGTGTTTCTTTCTTTTCGGTTGATTAGAGTTTCTTGGTTGAAGTAGCTGCAGAATCTTATGCTTTGAACTAGAAATCATCTCAAAATCCTCTTGTCTGGTCTACTTCCAAAAGAAAAGATTTTTTAGTAGCATCCTCTCTGAAAGATTGCTCATCCAAAACTTACTCTGTTTTTCAAAAACTAGGGTTTGGAGGCAGGGGATCTTCATCTCCTTGATTCTCTCGATGAAATGGTGGTTGAAGATGTGTGTTTTCTAGTCTTGAGGTCATTGCTTAGCTGAATTCATAAGTCCCATGTTCAAAGAGTTGAGATTCATAATCTATTTTGGATCTTGATCTCGGTTTGGTTTTCAATCCATGCAGCCAAATGACCTGTTCTCTACCGAACTGCTCTCCTGATCTGAATTCACACTTCTTGAGATCCATCAGCTATTTAGTTGAAGTTCCAATTATTTGTATTGAGAAGAACAACAGTAGATCTTTCACGAATTCTCTGTTTTTAGCTGAAAGTAGTTACTATTTTAGGGCATCACTTCTCTGTTTTCGGTCAATAGTTTTAGCTTCTCAGATTTTCTGCTATTTCAGTTGCTGCAGTTTTTGGTTTGTGCTTTGTTGTATTTACTGTGTATTTTCATCAGTCTACAGGCTTCGGCTGAATGTTGTTTTTCAGTTTATTTTCGGTTCAATCTGCAGTAAATTGTCTTTATGCCCTTCAGCCAGATCAATGAAGCTGCTATGTTCATTTTCGGTGGACAGTCTGTTTGCTGTTCGGCCAGTGCAGTCTTTGATGCTTTCGATCAGTTCAGTTCTTTTCAGTGTGTGCATCTTCTTCGACCATTTCTTAGCTGCTTCTAACTCCATCCCTGGTTCCGGTTAAGAGGAGATTTCTCGGCGGTTCAACCGGTCCCCACTAGCGGTCAGACCGGCCGCCCTTTGGCAGTCTGACCGGCAGCACCAAGGCGGTTGGACCGACATCATTTTTGCAATTAGACCAACGGTGTTAATCTGAGCTCTGGTTCAGTTTTCGTTGTTTTCTGGTTTTCGTTTTTCTTGGTCTCGGCCAGGTTTCATCTTCTTTGTTTCAGCTGTTTGTTTTTCAGCAGCTCATTTCTTGCAAGCCAAAGGCTGTTACTCTTCTGTTGTCAGCAGTGTCTTCAGTTCACTGTTGTTGCCGGTCAGGTGATCTTCTAAAGTCTCGATAGTGTCTAAATCTTCAGAGTTTCAGTCAAACTCTGTTTCTTGCTCAAGTTTCACTGCAAGGACTGTTTCTTGGTTTAAAATTCTATTTCACTGACCTGTGAATCATAATTGTCATTTATAGCCTTTTCGGCCAAGTTTGACTGAAACTCTTTTGTCAGTGTGTTATTGGTTTTCCAGTGAGCTTTTGGTTTCCTTCTTCGTAGCTCCTATAGCTATCGGAGAAAAGATTATGAGGATACTTGGGGGCAATTTTTGAAGGCACCATTCACCCCCCTCTGTTGCCATTTCCGATCCTACACAGGGGAAGGAAAAGTAGGCGGCCAGGAAGATGATGAAGATGTCAGAGACCCGCGACTTCATCCCCTACGACAATGACGGTGGCACCAACAGTGAGGGTACGTGCGCCCGACACTCGTTCGCCAACCACTTTCAACACTCTGGTGCCATTGATTGCCCACAATATTTAGACATCACCAACCACCTGTTGGGCCGAGACGCTTCCAACCGCCTCCAATACTTGGACACGTTCGACCGTCTATGACATTCGGTCGATTTTGATTGCCTGCTGTACTTAGGCGTCACTGACCACCTTTGATACTCGGTCGTCTCTGATTTCCTGCTGTGCTTAGACATCTACAACCACTCGTGGTACTTGGTCGACTCTAACACCTTGGACTGCTCGCCGCACTCAGACATCACCGACCACCTTCTGTGCTCAGTCGCTCACAATCGCCGTGGATTATTTGATCGCTTACGACCGTCCACCGTACTTGGACGACACTGACTGCCTTTGATACTTGGTAGCTCATGATTGCCTATTGTGCTTGGTCACTTACGATCTCCGACTGTACGTGGAAGTTATCGATTGCTTGCCGTGCTCGGGAGTTTACGACTGTTCGCTATGCTCAAATGTCGTCAACCGTCCTCAATACCCAGTCTCTTATGACTGATTGCTATTTCTAATCATCATTGATTGTCATCGGTATGTGGACGCCTCCGACCGCATGTTGTATACGAGTGCCTCCGACCGCTTGTCAAAGGTGCGTGCTTTGGACCACCTGCGATACTCAGTCGCTCATGACCGCTCACTGTACTCGAGTGTCGTCAACCATCTTCGATATTTAGACTTATTCGACTGCCTTTGGAACACAGGTGCTTTCGACCACCTACAATACCCAGGCACTCACGACCGCTCACCGTACTTGAGCATCATCGATCGCCTTCGATATTCAGACTTCTTCGACCGCCTTCGAAACACAGGCACTTTGGACTGGCCATGATATTTAGGCGCTTTCGACCTCATGCCATACTCAGGCACTTTCGGCCACATGCGATACTTAGGTGCTCACGACCGCTCGTCGTACTCGAGCGTCATCAACCGGCTTCAACATTCAGACTTCTTCGATCGCCTTTGGAACACAAGTGCTTTCAGCCACTTGCGATACCCAGGCAGTCATGACCGCTCACTGTACTTGAGCATTGTGGACCACCTTTGATATTCAAACTTCGTCGACTGCCTTCGAAACACAGGCACTTTCGATTAGTTGTGATATTTAGGTGCTTTCGACTCTCTGCCATACTTGAGCATTTTCGACTACCTGCGATACTCAGGTGCTCACGACCGCTCACCGTACTTGAGCATTGTGGACCATCGTTGATATTTAGTCTTCTTCGACCATCTTTAGAACATAGGCGCTTTCGACCACCTGCCATATTCGGGCGCTTTTGACTACCTGCCATACTCAGGCGCTTTCGATTGCCTGTGACACCTAGGCGCTTATGACCGCCTTCAATATTCAGACTTCTTCGACCACTTGTCAAAGTTGAGTGCCTCCGACCGCTTGCCAAAGATGAGCGTCTCCGACTGCTTGTCAAAGTCAAGTGCCTCCGACAGCTAGTGGAAGTTGAGTGCCTCCGACCGCTTCTCGAAGATGGGTATCTTCGACTGTTTCTTGAAGACAGATGTCTCTGACCGCTTTGTTGAAGTCGAGTGCTTCCGACTTACGACCCTGAGCGATGGTCGACGGCTTCCGACTTACGACCACGAGCGATATCAAGACGATGTTGTTCGAGGAAGCGGAGGGACGGTTGAAGGTGTATGAAGAACGGATGCGCACACGCACATCTGGCGAAAGCAGCAACGGTGACAGCCAGCTTCTACTCACTTAGGCCGAGTGTTAGGCGCGGCAGAAGAAGGAAGCCGGTGCTCTTTGTCAAGCAAAACCAAGTACTACGGTTCTGCAGAGAACAGCAGCCGTGGTAGAGGTGGATGAGGATGTGGCAGGGGGCGCGGCAGAGGCGGTCACGGCGGAGCGCCAAGCAAAGACGGCTCGATTGGCTCAAGCGGCAGTGGCCGTGACAAAAGCCATATCCGTTGCTTTAACTGCAACAAGACGGGCCACTACAAATCCGAGTGCAGAGCGCCGAAGAAGGGGGAAGAGGCCAACCTTACGCGCGCAGATGACACCGAGCCTGCGCTGCTACTCGCAGTCTCTATGAATCGACGCCGGAGCAGCAGGAACGACAGGAGGTAGTGTTGCTTAATGAAGAGGAAGTAATGCCGGTAGAGAGGACTGCTCCAAGTCAGGTTTGGTACCTGGACAACAGGGCAAGCAACCATATGACCGGCGACAGAGCGAAGTTACACGAGCTGGAGGAGAGCATCACGGGCATAGTCAAATTTGGCGACAACTCAACGGTGCAAATCATGGGCAAAGGCTCAGTTCTGTTCGGCTGCAAAAACGAAGACCAATGGCTACTCCAGGAGGTGTACTACATCCCGAGGCTCCAAAGTAACATTGTGAGTCTTGGCAAATGACTGAAACAGGTCACAAGGTGATTTTAGATGAAGACGTCTTGTAGGTATTTGACAAGCGGCAAGCAAGATTGCTCATGGAAGTGCGACACACTGCAAATCGTCTTTACAAAATTGAGCTACACCAAGCGGAGGTAGTTTGTCTCCTGGCGAACCTCGAAGACCCGGCCTGGCTGTGGCACGCCAGACTCGGCCATGTTAACTTCCATGCCATGAAACAGCTAGCTGACAAGAGGATGGTAGCGGGTGTTCCATCGATTACACATCCAAACCAGTTGTGCCAATGGTGTCTAGTGGCGAAGCAAGCAAGGCAGTCGTTCCCAGTGGTGAGAACATTCAGGGCTGAGAAACCACTCGAGCTGCTACACGTTGATCTCTGCGGTCCGATCACACCGTCAAGCATCGCCAGAAAAAACTACTTCATGTTGATTGTTGACGATCACTCGAAGTGGATGTGGCTGTACGTACTCAACTCAAAGGATCAAGAATGCTTAGTGTTCAGGAGATTCAGGTTGCAGATCAGAATGCAAGCGATCAGCGAATCAAGATGATAAGGACTGATCGCGACAGCAAATTCTTGTCAACCGAATTCAATCGAGTCTGCGAGGAGGCTGGGATCGAACGACAGCTTATTGCACCTTACATGCCACAGCAAAACGGAGTGGTAGAATGGAGGAACAGAACCGTGATGGCAATGGCGAGGTCGCTTCTCAAAAGCATGGGCATGCTGGGAAAATTTTGGGGGGAGGCAGTGCGGCACTTAGTATATTTACTGAATCGACTGCCGACAAAAGCGCTGGGAGAGCACACCCTGTTTGAAGTTTGGAACGGCAGAAAACCGCACCTAGGACACCTCCGCGTGTTCGGCTAAACAGCATACGCGAAGGTGACAACGCTATATTTGAAGAAATTGGATGATCAGAGCCAGGTGATGGTGTTCCTCGGTGTCGAAGACGGCTGCAAGGTGCATCACCTGTTTGATCCACGGCGCGGGAAACTTCACGTAAGTCGTGATGTAAAATTTGAAGAACGGTGGCAGTGATCCTGGAACGCAGGCGCAAGCGTCGGTGATCCTTCAGATTTGATCGACGAAGGGGAGTGCAGCACAACGCTAATGTCCGGAGAGTTCGTGCCACCCGGAAGTGGTCCTGTAGGCGAACCAGCGCCAGAAACACACCTTCACCCATTGTCTCCATCGACATCATAGGCCTACAAAGAGATGTCAGAAAATCCAGCATCCAGGGGGTGTGCTGCGACACATACGGAGGATGTTTCCCCACTTCCCACCACCAGTTTGGCAATGAGGACGCCCACTGGACCGCCAGCTGGAAGTCCGGTCAGACCGGACTCAGCCATGTCCACACCGGCAGGAAGTCCAATCAGACCGGACTCAGCCATGTCCACACCTCTATCAAGCAGAAACAACAGCACCGAAGAGGGACCTGTTCGGTACCGATATATCAGCGACATCATGAGAGATGCTCAGAGGATACAACTTGATGATGAAGACATAGATGAAGAAGTCATGCTCGTGGAGACGGAGGAGCCGTCTTGCTATCGTGAGGCTGCCAGACAGCAAGTTTGGGAAGATGCCATGAAAAGTGAAATCGAGTCCATTGAAAGAAATCATACTTGGTCACTCACGGAGCTGTCGGTTGGACACAAACCGATTGGGCTCAAATGGGTCTACAAATTGAAGAAGAACACTAATGGAGAGGTGATCAAGCACAAAGCAAGACTGGTCGCGAAAGGGTATGTGCAATGACAAGGAATTGACTTCGAGGAGGTGTTTGCGCCGGTTGTGAGATTAGATACCGTGCGAGTCACCCTTGCCATTGCTGCAAAATCGTGGTTGGCAAGTGCATCATCTCGATGTCAAGTCCGCTTTCTTGAATGGAGAACTCGAGGAAGAAGTATATGTTGTTCAACCGGAAGGTTTCATGGTGAAGAACAAGGAACATTTAGTGCTTAAACTGAGCAAAGCACTCTACGGACTATGGCAGGCACCACGGGCGGGGAACACGTGACTTGACTGGAGCTTGAAACAGCTCGGTCTTGCAAGATGTGCTCAAGAACAAGCTGTGTACACAAGGGGAAAAGACCGGGTAGAAGTTATTGTCGGTGTCTACGTTGATGACCTCACTGTGACAGGAGAAGATCCGAACGAGATTGAAAGATTCAAGCAACAAATGATGTCTGAATTTGAAATGAGTAACCTTGGTTTACTCAGTTATTATATCGGGATCGAAGTCAAACAAGGGGAAGAAAGCATCACAATCAAGCAAGAAGCTTATGCCAAGAAGCTGCTTACAAAGTTTGGGATGATCGATTGCAATCCCACGAAAATCCCCATGGAGCCGAGGTCACAACTGAACAAGGATTCGGATGGAGAACCGGTGGATTCCACGCAATACCAAAGTGCCATCGGATGTCTTAAATATCTACTACACACTCGGCCAGACTTGTCTTTTGCAGTGGGCATGCTAAGTAGATTCATGGAGAAGCCCACGGTGATGCATCAAAAGGCAATCAAACAAGTTCTACGATATGTGAAGGGGACAATGAGCTATGGCCTTGTGTATACCAGAGGAGGAGATCCAGGAGTTATCACCGGGTATACAGATAGCGACTTGGCCGGAGATAATGATGACAGGAAAAGCACCGGAGGTATGACATTTTACATCAATGGGTGTTTAGTGTCTTGGAATTCTCAGAAGCAGAGAACGGTTGCTTGTCATCATGTGAAGCCGAATTCATGGCAGCAACGGCAGCAGCAAGTCAGGCGTTGTGGCTCAAAAGCTTGTTGGATGAACTGACGGGGAAAAAGCAAGATGCGGTGAAGTTATTTGTTGATAACAAGTCCGCAATTGCGCCAATGAAGAATCCCATATTTCATGGACGCAGCAAGCATATCGACATGAGGTTTCACTTTTATACGGGAATGCATCGAGAAGCGGCAGATTGCTGTGGACTTTGTTCGCACGGATGAGCAGCGAGCAGATTTACTGACGAAAGCATTGACAGCAACAAAACTAGCGGCAATGCGGCACCAGCTGGGTGTTCGTGATCTTGGGACACATCAGGATTAAGGGGGAGTATGTTGCAGTTAACCCTGAAGCATCTTGAATTCCCGAACTTGCAGACGGCAACGACAAAAGACTCGGAGGCAGCAGCAGAAGTCTTCAGAAGTCAGTTTCCGAGTAGCAGTTTTCAGAGAGTCTGTTTTTCAGTTTTGTTTGCTCGGTTTGAGTTTGGATCGGATCTTGATTCAGAGACCGATCAGGATTCTTAGTTGTATAGAATTAATACATGCCATGTTACATGTATTTCGGCTACTATAAATTGAGAAGAAAACAGGGAACAAAATTGTCCCCAACAAAAACATTGTCTTGCATCCTGTCTGCTCGTTCTGAAATTGTTCCAGACAGGCTACAATATTTGTCGGTCCGACTGCCGTTCACCTCCCGGTCTGACCGTTTCTGCCCAGTCTGACTGCCGTGTTCCACTCGGTCTGGCCGCGGTTTACCGTCCGGTTTGACCGCAGTTCTCCGCCCGGTTGCAGCGTGTTTGCTGTTTTGGTCTGAAGAAAAGCTTTCAATCTGGTATCAGAGCCACGATTCCAAGTTCAGACCAATGTCGATGTTGTCCACGGCGAGGCGGTGTGAGAGAGCAGCGGTGGGATGTTTTCCTACCCGCAGCTCACGACGACCAACTACACCAATTGGGTGATCCGCGTGCAAGCAATGATGGAAGATCAAGGCGTCTGGGAAGCGATCGAGACAGCGGCCGGGGAGGTCATCGACGTGAAGAAGGACAAGAAGGCGAGGTTGCATCTTCTCCAAGCGCTCCCGGAAGAGCTCTTGATGCAAGTGGCCAAGAAGAAAACGGCGAAGGAAGTCTGGGACTGCCTCAAAACTCAGTTCATTGGCGCAGATCGCGTCAAGAACGCACGGTTGCAGACGTTAAAGAGTGACTTCGACGCCATGCGTATGCTGGAGGGAGAGAGCTTAGACCGGTACGCCGGAAGGCTCAACGTCATGTCCGTCAAGTATGCAAACCTCGGAGCAACACTCGACGATGCCGCGATGGTCAAGAAATTGTTCGACACCGTGCCAGATCGCTTCCTGAGCGTAATAGCCGGGATCGAGCAATTCTGCGACATCAAGGAACAGATGAGCACTGTTCCAATGGGTCTCACGGAGGAAATACGGGCGCATCCCTGGCCGAAAGCAATACAAAGCATCGAGCGTGCTCTGTGTGATCCGTGAGTATTAAAGATCAAAGAAAGTCCTAACACTTCATTGTTTCATTGTCTGGTGTTTTTCCTTTGCTGTGTTTGAAAAACTTTCGACAGAATCTGAAAGCAACGTCTGCTACAGTAGTTGCTGCAGCATTCGCTGCAGTAGTTGCTACAGTACCAAAGATGAACCCGAGATAGACCCCGATAAAAATGAAGTCGGAAGTAGAACTGTGACACGTACGGGCAAGAGAAGAAAACATAAATTCGTGTGCAAAATTTTTCAAATGAGTACTATAATAAGAGAATATATCTCAATCAATTAACGGAAGTTTTTCAGACCCTGGGGCAGCGCGTGTCAACTTCGAGCAGCGACATATTGAACACTGACATTGCTTGGGTGACATGATAATAAACCCTCTACCGGCCACCCATCTAAACACCGTGATCCGCTAAAAAAAGATCTTCCTCTCAAAAGAAAAAAATTAAATAAAAATAAAACATTGGGATAATGATGAATTATTTGGGTGAATCCTGGCGCAGGTTGGTGTTGATTGACGACATTTGGTGTGCAGGAACCTCTCATACTAGCACCTCTCCATTTTGGACCTCTGATGGGTATCATCTATAAATTAAGCCTCCACCTCCATCTCTGCTCATCTAACGCAGTGTATCAAGTATCAATCAATAGTGTGCCTTGGCATTAACAATGGCATTCTCCTTGCCAGAGCTACTCCTCTCAATACTTGTGCTACTTGTTCCTTTGTACTTCATCGTTAAATCCAAGAGACCAAATAACCCATTGCTCCCAACGGACTGGCCAATAGTAGGCATGCTCCCTGCGCTAATCGCCAACCGGAACAACATCCACGACTATGCTGCAACCATCCTTGTCGCCTCCGACCACAACTTCGAGTTTCGAGGCCCGCCGGCTACCAGCGTGCGGTTCTTCGTCACCTGCGACCCAGCGAACGTCCGCCACATCTTCACCACAAACTTCGACAACTTCCCCAAGGGCGAGGAGTTGGCGGAAGTCTTTGGCGTCTTGGGAGGCACCATAATAGCTGCCGACGGCGAGTCCTGGCGCCGGCAGCGTGCGAGGATCCAGTACGAATTGACCAGGCCACAGATGCTGGCCTCCATGTCCCGCTGCTGCCGTGACAAGGTGGGCGAGGGCCTCGTCCACTTGCTAACCCGCATGGCGAGCACCCGAACTCTGGTCGACATGGACGAGTTGTTGGGAAGGCTCGTGTTTGACATGACCATCATGCTAGTCTTTGGCTGGGACCCATGCTACTTGTCCGCCGATATGCCGCACATGCACGTTCCTGCTGCACTGGATGCTCTCATGGAGGTGTCCTTGTACCGGCAAAGCGTGCCGGTGTCCTGCTGGAAGAAGATGAGATGGCTGAACGTCGGCTGGGAGAGGAAGCTCGCCGCGGCAGAAGCAGTGTTACGCAACTTTGTCGCGGAGAGGATCCGGAGGAGGATGGCCGGCCGCCATACTGACAACGAGACCGCCACCATGGACATGCTGTCCTATTACATCAATGACCCAGACTATTTTGACGACGGCGGGGAGCCCACTGACTTCCTGCACAGGACGTTCATCAACTTCATTGTCGCATTCCGGGACCCGATGGGCGCGGCGTTACCGTGGCTCGTCTACAACATCGCCACGAACCCACACGTCGTGTCTACCATCCGCAAGGAACTGGCGCCTATCGTCGCACGCAAATCCGCCACCTCCGCCGGCGGTGCCACGGTGATCTTTGAGCCGGAAGAGACCAAAGACCTAGTCTACCAACGAGCAGCGCTGTTCGAGTCCCTGAGGTTGTACCCAGTGGCCGCGATCGAGCGCAAGGAGGTTCTCGCCGACGACGTGCTGCCTAGCGGCCACAAGGTGCTCAGCGGCGACACCATCATTGTCTCCGTCTACAGCATGGGGAGACTGGCCGGCGTGTGGGGGGAGGATTGCCGAGAGTACAGGCCTGAGAGGTGGCTTTCGGACGACGGCGGCAAGCTGCGATACGTGCCGTCTTACAAGTTCGTGTCGTTCCACACGGGCCCAAGGTCGTGCCTGGGCAAGAACATAGCAGTAGCGTTGATAACATCCATTGTCGCCACGGTGATGTGGAACTTCGATGTGGAGGTGCTGGAAAGGAACGCCGTGAAGCCCAAGCTGTCAGCTGTTCTGCAGATGAAGAACGGGCTCATGATGAAGGTTAAGAAGAGAGAAGAAAGAAACCCATAGAATAAGCTACCGCACACACGTCAGATTGGAGTATATACAGAACTGTACCATTATATATGGGTGTGAACTCATCTCTCTCTCTGTACACATCTTTGTCTTTACCTATATCTTTGTCTATATGTCTATCTACCCCTCTGTCTAACATAAGCTAGCTACTATATGTCTATCTACTCCTCTGTCTAACATAAGCTAGCTACTGCAAATACGTTAAGTCTGATGTGTAGGCATGTAGCATCCTCTTTCATGATGCCGTTGCGTGAGATTCAGTTTCAGAACATATATCATGGAATTTAACAAGTGCATGCAGGGCGTATAGATCCTCTACTGCAAATACGTTTAGTCTGATGTGTAGGCATGTAGCATCTTCTTTTATGATGCCGTTACGTGAGATTCAGTTTCAGAACATATACGATGGAATTTAACAAGTGCATGCAGGGCATATACACTACTACAGAAAAGGACATCACAGACGGTTCAAAAACGTCATCACAGACAGTTTTCTGAACCGTCTGAATTTATGGGTCAGTGATAATCGAAGGTTATCACAGACGGTTCGACAACCGTCTGTGATATATCAATATCACAGACGGTTTTTAACTGAAAACCGTCTGTGATATATCAATATCACAGACGGTTTTTATTTACAAACCGTCTGTGATATGTCACCTATCACAGACGGTTTGTAACTAAAAACCATCTGTGATGTTCTTTTCTACCCCTAAATCTATTTCTGTTTATTGGCTAGCCTCAGGAAATGCTAGCCATGCCCTCTGAAACAAGCAGATAAACAAGTATATGTATACATACAATTCACATCTCAATTCATTTGACAAACATAAAACATTCAATTCACATCACATTTCATTCACAGACATAAGGCATGCATTTCGCAAATGAATTAATTGAAATGAAATAAAATATCCATTAACAAATTCACAATTACAGAGTGATAAGAGCAATAAAAAATCATTCTGCGCGTGTGGAACTCTCCATCTGATCTTATGACTTTAGTCCACAAAAACCAAACGAACTCTCCTCGAATTTTTGCAAAGTCCGGCTGTTTCAATGTAGATGTAGAGATGCGCGCAGCCTGTCGATAGGAATATCAACGCGCGTACATATAAAACCTGACATGTATGAAATAAATGTGGGAAGATTGACAAACCTTAGAATTGGTGATCTTGGTGGAATCGAGGAGTAGTCTCATATGGTGGCACACGTAGTATCCACATGTGTTGCCCGGCTGCTGCTGGTGGCACTGCAAAAAATAGAATGTGTTAAATCAAGAGGCATTACTACTAAGTGTTGTATATGATTAATTAATGTGTAGCTAGCGAATTTCAGCCATTTCATCTTGGATAATCTTCATGGCTCTAAATGCTAAGATTGAATAAATTTCAGCCATTTCATCTTGATTCTCTCCTTTGCATCCTTGATGTGTTTCTTGCCAAAAGGGGGAGAATAGCGGGAAAAAGCCATTTTGAGGAGTCGTGGAGCTTTGAGGAAAATTTGCTCTTTCTTTTGGTCCTTGTTTGACTCTCTTTCTCAAACTCAAACTCAACTTTGTGCTTTTTCGGTGTTTGTCAATATACTCATCAAGGGGGAGATTGAGAGACCATGTGGACATGCCCCATGTTTGTGATGAGTGATTGACGGTTGCTTTTAAAAGTTTGAGTTTGATTTGAGTGTTTTCTGGAAAGTCGTAGCTCTTTTGCTGTGGTTGTAGGTCTTCAAGAGGGCATACGACCGGCTTTGACCGTTGTCGTAGCTCTCTGGCCGTGGTTGGAAGGCAGCAGCAGTCGCTACGACCACACTGACCGTGGTCGGAAAGCACTAGGAGCTGTTACGACTGGTTTTGTTGTGGTCGAAAGTCAGTCGGAGTGTTTATGACCACTTTGGCCATGGTCGGAAGGCTGTACGACCACGTTGTGGCGTTTATGACCACTCTGGCCGTGGTCGTAGGTCACCAGGGAAGTTTACGACTGGTTTGGCCGTGGTCGGAAGGCTATTCGACCACGTTGCTCGCGGTCTGAGGTCGTAAGTCGAAGCTACGACTGCTGCGGTCAGAAGTCGGCGCTCGAGTGAACGACCACATTGAGGAGTCGGCGCCTTACGACCACGTTAGCACAAGAGGAAGTCAGAGGTCGAGGCTTCAATCGCTGCGGTCGATAGTCAACGGACTTCGACTGCGACCACGTGGGAAGTTGATGGATCTCGACCATGGTGTGGCCGGCTGAGGTCGTAAGCGGTTGGAAGTGCCCGAAAATCGTGAATATGGTCGTAGACACCTTGAAACAAGTTCTTTGACCTGTAGGATCGATCGTTTGAGCTGGGAATTGGTCGTATGGATTTGTGTTGAAGTCGTAGACCTTGTGCATTGGATGGTTCATCATTTCGACTGGTCGGAATGCAGTTTTGACTTTGTGGTTTATGATTTGAGCTCTGTTTCTCTGGTACAGATGTTTGTACACATTGTGTTGTGCGGTGCTATGAATGGTTGCTTGTCTGTGATGGTTTGCAGGACTTTGAGACTAGTCGTGGTGAGGCATGGATGGTCGAGACTAAGCATGGGGGTGCTGAGGTCGTGAGCGGCCAGGAGATGCCAAAGACGACGAGGTCTGTGAGGTGGTTGCAAGCGTGATCGGCAAGGCAGGAGGAAGCTTCTGGGAAGGCAGCGGAGTGGCATTTTGGAGAAATGCGAAAAGCTGCAAAGGGAAGCTGTGTCTCTGCAAATGCACAAGAGTTGTTGGTGCTAACGGGTAAAGCACTGGAAGCTTGTTTTCGCCAGTGGGTAAAGCGAGTGGTAAAACCCGGTGTTAGGTGGGGGTTTATGGGTTCCCCCCAGTAGCAGAAGGCTATAAATAGAGAAGGTAGAGCTCGGGTGCTCGGCGAGGTAGTTCCCGAGTCACTCTGAATTTTTGTTTTTTATTTGTGTGAGTTGTCTCTGGGTAGAGCACGGTTGCTCTTGTACCTCCGATGGAGTGGCTGTAGAAACCTCCATGATCAATCATTCATCTCTTTTCCTCAAGATTGATTTCTGTCGTTATGAGATGTTGTGATTGCTTTGTTTACGATCTGTTTTGAGAGCTTGTTCTTCATGCTATCCTTTTCTCTCTTCTCTTCTTCGTGAGTCTGCATTCGTTTTAGTGTGCTTCGACTTGCTCAGAACTGGGATCTGTCTCAAGGCCACTTGGCCAGTTCATTCCCGAGAGCAGGAGTCGAATCAGAGAAGTTCTCTTTGCCGAATGGTCGTGCGCCTCAAGTCCTCTGTTTCAAGTTCGACCATGTCGCTCTAGCTGACCGTAGCAAAGATTTTGGATTTTCTTGGTTATTTCTCTTCCAGAGGTTGGATTCTTTCAGTACCTCAAGTTTCAGGACCAAAAGACCAGAGAGTCTAAGTTACTCGGAAATCTGGCTATGCGAGTCCTTCCGCTGTCAACCCCACAGCATTCACTATTTGCTTTCTTTTGTCGGTTCTGGTAAGCTTTCGACTGGGGTCGGCCTTCCAGTAAGATTTTTCAACCCGAGACTTCATAGCTCAGTGGCTATTGGAGAAGTAGGGTTGTGTGGATACTTGGGAAATTTTTAAAGGGCTCCATTCACCCCCCTCTGTCGCCATTTCTGATCCATCAATTGGTATCAGAGCCGGTTAGCTTTTTTTCATAGATCTTAACCGGTCTATAGAGACATGGCGACAGATAAGTACTCGACCAAGCCTCCGATCTTTGATGGCATTGATTTTCCTTTCTGGAAATGCCGGATGGAGACATACATCCAGGCGCAAGGATATGTCATCTGGAGGAAGGTCAAGGTTCGCTATCTTGTTCCTGCCGATGAGAACATCAATGTGGCAAATATGCCTGATGTTGAGGTGAATGCAAAGGCAAGGAACATAATCATCCAAGGTTTGAGCCGTAGCGAGTTTGACCGCATTTCGCACCTCACGTCGGCTTTCGACATTTGGGAGACCCTCAGTGCTTACCATGAGGGCACAACCCAAATCAAGACAGTCCGACAGGACCAATTCAAGCGAGATTACAACAAGATTCTGAGCAACCTCCGAGCGGTCGGTCTCACATACCCCGACTCGGACAACGCTCGACAAATACTCGCTGCACTTGATCTTCATGTTTGGGAGATGAAAGTGACTACCATCAAGGACACCATGGACCTCTCGACTTTGACTCTTGATGTGCTGTACTCGCGCCTCAAGACTCACGAGATTGACATTGTCTCTCGCAAGTCGAAGTCACAGTCGATGGCCCTAGTCACTGATCCCAGTTCGGCTTCTGGTCCTTCTTCTGATTCGTTGTGTGGATTCTCCCTTGCTGCTCTCTGTGACATAACTGATGATCAGTTAGAGCAGCTTGCGGATGAGCAGTTAGCCCTCCTAGCTCAGAGATTCTCCCATGCTTACAAGAGGAGGAGGGACGGAAAGAGAGGAGAACCCGTGATTTGTTTCGAGTGTGGTGGCCCCAACCACATTTGGGCAAACTGCCCCAAGCTGGGGAAGGGCAAAGGTGACTACGGTGGTTCGGGCAAAAACCGCAACAAGAAGCCCTCAGCTCCCGCACAAGGCAAGAAGAAGTTTCGCGACTTCGGGAAGGCCAAAAAGCTCTTCCACCGCGTCCTCACCGCCTTCGACGACCTCGACCTCAGCGAGGTGGAGGGATGGAGCGACGACGACGAGACGGGTGATCAAGAACCCAAGGGCGGTGATGACTTCTCCGGCATGTGCTTCATGGCCCTTGAGGGCGAACGGAGCGACAGCGAGCTGTACTCCGACTCGGACGAGGTATCCCCCACCTACGACCAGCTTAATCATGCTTTTCTTAAGCTAGGTGGATTTCATGCTAGAGCTAGGGCTAGGTGTACCGAGTTAGAGAAGGAAGTAGATAGACTATCACGGGAGCTTACTCACTTACATCTGCTCCCTCCCGTGATGAATGTGATACATGCTGTGCTCTGTTGGGTGATATAGAGAAATTAAGGACCTAGCATGATAGTCTATCCTCTGAACTTGACATTATTAAGGTGGAGAACATTAGTCTTCTTGCTGAGCTTGAGATGAGTAGGGTAGCTCCCTCTACATCTACTACTGTTGAGACTGTTATTTGCACCTCATGTGAGGATAAGGACAATGCTTTTAGAGGTCTTTATACTATGCTTCTAGATCTGCCCGAGTCATGTGAAAATTGCAATAACTTGAAGATGAACCTAAAACGGGCAGATCACAAAATTGCTGAGTTGTGTGCTTCTTTACTCGAGCCTGTTGTGTCTTGCACCAATTGTCCAAAGTTAACCCTTGAACTTGAATCTGTTTCCAAGCAATTCCAAGAAGTGGTTAATCATAACAACAAGTTGGCTCAGTTTGCGACAAAGGATCCTGTTAGCTCACCATGCATTAGTTGTGATAAACTAAAACTTGAACTCGTTGCTTTGAATGAACAATGTGTGAAGCTAAGGATTTACTAGAGAAGCCATCAACTCATTGTGATGAGATTGCTGAGATGGGGAAGGAGAATCCCAAGGGTAAGGTTGAGACGCTTAGCGACGTGAACCAACCGGCTAGTAGTAGGACTGTCCCCTCAGAGTCGGCTGTGCGTGCACAAGCTATTCTTTCCTCTACTGTTGGTTCTTCATCTGCTCCCTTACCTTCTGCTACTCCTTCTCCCCCTGCTCTTCTTGCACCTCTCTCTTTCGGGAGTGTCAGTATCTTATGAACACTCTCGAGAGATTTGTAGGCAGCAAGAAGAAGCTCAATCTTATTCTAGACCAATCTAAAATCTGCAGATTTAATCAGGGTCTAGGATACGATTTCTATGAGGACATGAGGAAGCATCCACCTGCCGTGCTCAGACCCATAGCACCAGGTGTGATCGAGACTGAGCCCAGGACCGAGAAAATCCAATTTAAGTCAGCGGGCTTTGTCCAAGGGATTTCTGACAGCAAGGTGATTCCACCTGCAGCTTCGGCCTCTCAGAAGGCGAAGCCTCATCATGCTACTTCTACCTCTCAAAAGGTGAAGTATCATTGCACCTTCTGTCAGAAGGATGGACATCTGATCGATCGATGCTTCAGGCACACCAAGATCGCGCATAGAGACCGTGTTCGTGATCTTAGGCGTATTCAGGGTCAGCCCCAGGCTCTGAGTGCACCTAACACCAACACGAGGTCTAGGGTTGCGTCCGCTGATGGGTTTGGGCAGCATCGAGGACTTGGTTTTTCCGAGTTTTCTGGTTTTCGTTCTCATGCTCCTTTTGGTCGTGTCTTCCGCCGTCCTGAGGTTAAATCTCGTTTCCCCCGTCGAGATAGCTACCCGCGGCGTGATCAGCATGTTGCTGGTGTCTTGACTCGCTCCTCTGTAGCAGTCAAGCCCAACAACAGCTTGAGGTCTACTCACAGACCTTCTGCTTCTTTGAGTGACAGAGAGCGTAGGGTAGATAGAGGTCAGTCGTGTTTGACTACTTCATCTGCTCGACGTGTTACTCAGTATTGGGTGCCAAAATCACTCTTATTTACCCTAGTACTGAGACTTTACTCTTTGTTTGACTCAGGTTCGCCGGACAGGGAAGGGCAAGGTTTGGCTCGTAGACTCCGGGTGTTCACGACACATGACCGAAGACTCCCGTTGGTTTTCTTCCCTTGCCCGTGCTCTAGGTGATGAGACGATCACCTTCGGAGATGCTTCATCTGGCCGCGTCATCGCCAAAGGTACAGTGCGCGTTAACGATTCTTTCATTTTGAAAGATGTTGCCTTGGTTAGTAAGCTGCAGTATAATTTGCTTTCCGTTTCTCAGCTTACCGATGACGGTTTCAAGGTGAGCTTCAAGAAAACGTTTGCAAAATTCTTGATTCTTCGGGTAGTCTGGTTTGCGAGATTTCTCATTTTGGGAGGATCTTTCGTGCTGATTTTTCTGAGTCTTCTGGTGATCCTCTCAGGTGTTTAGTTGCTTCTGAGTCCTGTGACCTTTCTTTCTGGCATAGGAAACTTGGTCATATTGGATTTGACCGTTTGACCCGAGTTAGCGGCCATGACCTCATTCGTGGTTTGCCGAAACTCAAAATGGTCAAAGATCTAGTTGTGCTCCTTGCCGGCACGGCAAGATGGTTGCCGCTTTCCATCCTTCGGTCACAGTTACTATGACCGATGCACCAGGACAGCTGCTCCATATGGATACAGTTGGACCAGCTCGAGTGCAGTCAGCAGGAGGGAAGTGGTATGTTCTTGTCGTGGTCGATGACTTCTCGAGGTATTCTTGGGAGTTTTTCTTAGCCTCGAAGGATGAGACGTTTACACATTTCCGAGGTCTTTTCAGTAGGCTTTCTGTTGAGCTCCCGGGTGCCTTACGAGTGATCCGCAGTGACAATGGCGCGGAGTTCAAGAATTCCTACTTTCAGAGGTTCTGCGATGAGATAGGTGTAGAGCACCAGTTCTCTTCTCCGCACGTCCCACAGCAGAATGGCGTCGTGGAGAGGAAGAACCGTACCTTGGTCGAGATGGCCAGGACGATGCTCGATGAGTACTCTACATCACGGAAGTTTTGGGCTGAGGCTATAGCCACCACGTGCCACGTTTCGAATCGAGTTTTTCTTCGGGCACACTTGCACCGTACTTCTTATGAGTTGAGATATGGGCGAAAGCCCAGTGTATCTCATTTTCGTGTGTTTGGTTGCAAGTGCTTTATTCTGAAGTCCGGGAACCTTGACAAGTTTGAGTCACGTTCTTGTGATGGGATCTTTCTAGGTTACCCGACTTCTTCACGGGCTTATAGGCTTTTGAACTGCGAGTCTAGTAAAATGGTAGAGACCTGTGAGGTGACCTTCGACGAGGCCAGTCCGGGGACTAGGCCCGATATCTCAGGTTCTTTACAGCAATCCGAGCCCATCTTTGTGGATGATGAGGACGATGGAGATGAGGGTTGTCTACCCGATCCTGTCCCACATCCACCCCTTGAGGTGCCTTCTTCCACCGCACCTCAAGGCGATCAGCCCATGCCTTATGCCTTATGCGACCATTCCAATCAAGAAGTTTAAGGAGATGATCTTGGTCATCCAAAACTCCCCCTGAGTTCATGCCTTGTGCAATGGCAAGCCGTCTCATGAGAAAGAATTGGTGAGATCAGTTTTTTCCGCACAAAAGAGATCTTTTTGCATTCATAAAAGATTGTACTAACTTATGCATCATCAAGAACTAGCATAGCTCAATCTAAAGCTCAATAAAGATTCATCGCTCAGCTAAGCCTATTTGACATGGCATGAATCATAAAAGGATAACGCAAGAAAGACTAATCTCGAGAGCTAGCATGACAAGTTTCAATTCAAGTTGGGCAATTTTAATTAGCTTATCATGGTAAAAGCTAGTCTACACATATGAAGTCACGATCAATCTAGCAATGAGGCACAAATCATGGCAGGATGTAACGCAATGTAAACATGTCATGAAATGATAATAATCAAGGCTCGATGCAGGTATTTACAATGTAGAATGACATGCAAGAAGTCCAGCTCCCCCTCAACATGTGATGCAACTTTTAGTTCAAGTTGAGTTATGTCAATATTAAGCTCCAGAAGCTCCCAAAAGAACTCCCCCTGAACCAAAGCAATAAATCGAGAAGCTGGAAAAGAAAATCAGAACGGGCAGTCCTTAAAGCATAGATAAGATATAGAGGATACTATGGCTCAGACTGACTCTTATCTACCCCATATGACTCAAGGACTATCAACCAAATATCTAACTCACTAAAGAGCAAACACGTACCCTGTCTACCCGAGGGTGGCCCAACCCTCGCTAGAACCTACAAGAAGTGAGTGAGCTCAACCTAGTGAGAAGAGAAACAGCTAACAAGCAGCATCCAAGAGTCATAAGATAAGAGCAAGAAGTCTAAGCAGCTAGGCAAGAGAACCACTCTAACCTATGCTAGAAGGACTAACCCCAATGCACCCCCAAATGCAATGCTACAGATAGGAGTAAGAGCATAATTAATATAGTAATCTGACGTGTCTCAATTCTGTCTCCATTCTGCCTTTGTTGCCTCCTTTGAGCCCAAGGATGTTTGTCATGCTCTCTCTAACGAGTCTTGGGTCAATGCCATGCATGAGGAGTTGGAAAATTTCAAGAGAAACAAGGTCTGGTCGCTTGTTGAGCCCCCTCGTGGTCACAATGTCATTGGGACCAAGTGGGTGTTCAAGAACAAGCAGAGTGAGGATGGGGTTGTTATTCGGAACAAGGCTAGACAAGTAGCTCAGGGGTTCTTCCAGGTTGAGGGTCTAGATTTCGAGGAGACCATTGCCCCTGTAGCTAGACTTGGGGCCATTAGAATCCTGCTTGCCTTTGTAGCTTCTAAGGGTTTCAAGCTTTACCAGATGGACGTCAAGAGTGCCTTCCTTAATGGCTTCATTGAGGAAGAAGTCTATGTCAGACAGCCTCCAGGTTTCGAGAACCCTAAATACCCAAACCATGTCTTCAAGCTTTCCAAAGCATTGTATGGACTTAAGCAGGCCCCTAGAGCTTGGTATGAGAGGCTTAAGTCTTACTTGTTGAGTCATGGGTTTGAGATGGGTAAAGTAGACAAGACCTTGTTCATTCGCCGGCATGGCACTGATCTTCTACTCGTCCAGATTTATGTGGATGACATCATCTTTGACGGATCCTCGCATGCTCTCGTTTCCCAGTTTTCCGACGTCATGAGCTCGGAGTTTGAGATGAGCATGATGGGCGAGTTGAGTTTCTTCCTTGGCTTCCAAATTAAGCAGACTTGGGAGGGTACCTTCTTGCACCAGGGCAAGTACACTCGAGACCTCCTGAAGCGCTTTGATATGAGTGATGGTAAGCCCGTGTCAACTCCCATGGCATCTTCCGCCACACTTGACCCAGATGAGGACGGCGAGCCGGTTGATCAGAAGGAGTATCGTAGCATGATAGGCTCCCTCTTGTACTTCACTGCCTCGAGACCGGACATACACTTCGCTGTGTGTCTTCGTGCCCGGTTTCAGGCTTCTCCTCGCGTATCTCACCGGCAGGCGGTGAAACGCATTCTTCGGTACCTTCGAGCTACCATTGACTATGGTATCTGGTACTCATCCTCTTCCTGTCTTTCCCTTATAGCCTACTCGGACGCAGACTTTGCCGGCTGTAGGATAGATAGGAAGAGCACCTCTGGCACCTGCCAATTTATTGGCACTTGTCTCATTTCTTGGTCTTCAAGAAAGCAGTCCGGTGTTGTACAGTCCACCGCAGATGCCGAGTACGTTGCTGCTGCTAGTTGTTGCAGCCAGGTACTTTGGATGGTCTCGACTCTGCGGGACTTTGGGTTAGCACAGACAGTGTTCCACTCTTTTGTGATAACACGTCTGCGATTAACATTGCTAAGAACCCAGTGCAGCACTCTTGGACCAAGCATATTGATATCCGATATCACTTCCTTAGAGACCATGTAGAGAAGGGTGATATAGTGCTCTAGTTTGTGGAAAGTGACCACCAGTTGGCTGATATCTTCACGAAGCCTTTGGATAGCTTTAGGTTTTCAGCTCTGCGGGGAGAGCTTGGGGTGGTCTGTCCTTATGGACTGTTGTGAGGGGGAGCTGTGTGCTTTGCTGCTTTATTATATTGATTATGCTCTTACAGCCTTCTGATTGCATTGCATAGGGGTGCATTGGGTTAGTCCTTCTAGCATAGGTTAGATTGGTTCTCTTGCCTAGCTGCTTAGACTTCTTGCTCTTATCTTGTGATTCCAGGATGCTGCTTATTAGCTGTCTTCTTCTCTTTAGGTGAAGCTTACTCACTTCTTGTGGGTTCTAGCGAGGGTTGGGCCACCCTCGGGTAGACAGGGTACGTGTTTGCTCCCTAGGTTGTTAGTAGACCAGCTGATAGTCCTCGAGTCATATGGGGTAGATGAGAGTCAGTCTGAGCCATAGTTACCTCCATATCTTATCTATGCTTTAAGGATTGTCTTTTCTGATTTTCTTGCCAGCTTCTCGATTTTATTGCTTTGGTTCAGGGGGAGTTCATTTGGGAGCTTCTAGAGTTTAATATTAACATAACTCAACTTGAACTAAAAGTTGCATCTCGTGTTGAGGGGGAGTTGGATTTTCTTGCATTTCAGCATTTCGCATTGTAATATAACTCATTGAGCCTTGATTATTATCCTGTTACTATTTATTTTGAGGAACTGCTATCATTTTTGATGAGCATGCATGTGCCTTTACCATAATTCTTGAGTATGAATTTTGTTTTTATTACTCAGTTTTCAGAATATTTCTTCTAGGTAGGAGGATTAGAAGAGAGAATACTGTTGCTGGATGATTGATCCTATAGATGCAAGTAATATTAGCAGAAGAAGAGAGAAGAAAGCTTGATGACTGATGCTATGGATGCAAGTAATACTAGCAAAAGAGTCATTTAATTTATATTTAAATCATTTATGATGAGTGGATGTGTGAATGCTATGGATGATTTAATGCTATAGATGCAAGTAGTACCAAGCTATTAGCTATAACTTTTTGGATTTTATCATATAAGAATGCTTGTATGAATGTGATTTGCATGTGGATGTATGGATCTGATTTGAGCGTTAATGCAGATTTTAGCAAAGTTTGTGTTTATGAGTTTTAAGTTTTTTCAATTTTTTCTAATTTGTATTTATGTATTTTAAATTTTTTAAAATTTTCTTATTTGTATTTATGAATTTTTTGTATTCTTATTTGTATTTATGAGTTTTAAATTTTTTATTTTCTGATTTTTCCTTTTTTTATTTTTTTTGGGACCAAGGAGTTTATCTCTGTGGCTTCCATACAGAGTGTCATGTGCCCTTGCAGTCTACCTAGGGATTTGTTTCCCCAGTTGTTTTGCCCGTAGCTTCCAAACAAAGTCTAATTATACAACGGGAACTTCGTGAGCACGAAGACCACAGGCAGCGCCAAATTCTTGCTGGCCAGTGGTCACCTCCGTTGAGCTTCCGCGAAGTAGAGCTCCCTCCCTGCAGCTTCTGTTCTGGGAGCACGATGGGATATTATATAGACTTTTTTTTTTTGTAAAAGTAGACATGCAAAATCAAGCGCTTCTATTAATCTATATATGTATAAATAACTTATGAGATTAAAAGCGTCTCTTATGTTTTTAGAAGTAGAAATCCCTTGGCAAGTAATATACAGAGATATTGCTCTTTTCTCTATATAGAACTAAATGTAACCCAAAACACCAGCAGCAACCAGGATTAACATGCAGTTATGTTCTCTCTAAGGCATGCACTCACTCCTAAATTTTTTGTGTCGGCTTCTGTGGTCGGCTCCTCCTTTTCTTATTAATTTTATGATATCGGAAGGAATTAGGTCCAATCCCTATCTATCCAGACAAGCGTTTACTGAAGAACTTCTTGTTAGCATATTGCATGAGAAATGTTTAACTCAATATACTAATTCACAATATGTTACATCTGCATGTATTAGCAAATAGGCACTAGAAAGGAGCTCATTAGGAAATTCAGAAGCCTTTTTGAGTTCTGAAATAACTTGGGTATAGTGAGATTCATTCATGTCATTCTATAAAAATCTGAACCCATGATAAATCTATTCATGCCATTTTTAAGAACTTCTTGTTAGCATATTGCATGAGAGATGTTTAACTCAATATACTAATTCACAGTATGTTACATCTGCATGCATTAGCAAGGCACTAGAAATGGGGACACTGTTGGACCCCTGTGCAATCGAAATTCCACTTTTGGCCCTCCGACGGAAAAAATTCCAAAACAGGACCCCTCCCAACCGCGCGTTTCTCCAGCTGCGCCACGTGCCCCGGTCGTGCGGTCTGGTACCGCACGACCGCACTGTTCACGGGGTCGTGCGGTACCAGACCGCACGACCCGCCTACCGCCGCGCCAGCGCGCGACCTCCCATCCCCGAGCGCACGTATGGCCCGCTGACCGCGCGTTTTGGCGCCCGAGCGCGCGTCTGCCCCGCCGACCGCGTGATTAATTTCGGGACCGCGCGACTTCCGTCCCCTAGCGCGCGAATATTTGCCGACCGCGGGAATCGCTCTGCCACGTCCCGTCCGTCCGCCGAAAGAAGGAAAAGCCCCCAGCGCGCACTGCTTTCTCCTGTTTGCTCGCACACGTGTCTTTAGGGCAGCAACGGCCCCCTCTCCATGAGTGTTGAATGCACACTTAAAAACCCGGAACCACAGCGCAAGGGAGGGAGAAAAACTGTTGTCGAAGGCAGAACGTTCATTTGCAGCTGAAGTGAAGATAGAGCGAGGGAGAAAGCGAAGGGAAGAGAGGAGTGAAAACACGGAGATTTGAGTAGTTTTTGTTTGGAATCAGCGGATTTTACAAGTATAAAAGTTGTAGATCATGTCGTGAGCTTCAAGAAGAGGTAAGTCTTGTGCCCGCGAAACTAAATTTTTATGTATGTGATTAGTCCATAATTAGTCGATTAGCACAAACCATCGTTTGGTAATGTTATTTTATGATTATGTGTGATACGCCATGTCAATATTTGGTAGGTTATGTATTTGTAGGTATTCTTTATGTGAACATATGTATTATAAGCCAATGTGTCATACAGTGTGTATGTGTAGGTAAAAATCCACATATGATGCATGCTTTATTGTAGTGTAGATAATGTCGTATTTTATGTTGAAGTTACGTATTGTAATGTAGTTAGTTTTTGGTGAAGAAAAGTGAGGAGCGAAAGCCGGAAGAGTTGAGTTGTTTTTGTTTGGAATCAGCGGATTTGGCAAGTACAAAAGTTGTAGATCGTCTCGTGAGCATCAACAAGAGGTAAGTTTTGTGCCCATGCAACTATAATTTTATGTATGTCATTAGGCCTTAATTAACGAAACCATCTTGTGTTACTGTTATTTTGTGTCAATCTTTTATGCGCTATGTATGTATAGCAAATCTTGCATATGTTTGGCATGATCTATTGTAGTGTATATAGGGTTTTCATTTTTTTGTGAACATACGTACTGTAAAGTAGTTTCAGTTAGGTGAAAAATATGAAGTTGTAGTGTGTAGACGTTGAGAAAACACATATTTATGTTAGAGCAATTGTAGGTGATAACAATAGTACTAGGATTAAAATAAATTAGAAATAAATTTGGTAGATTAGAATTAAAAAGTTAGAAAAGACTATATTAAGTAAAAGTTAGAAAAGATTGTAGTGTAAATAATGTGTATGTGTTGAAAAAGTAAATATTTATGTTGGAGCATTTGTAGGTGGTAAATTTGTAGTAGTTAGATTAGAGACAATTTGTATAATTAGTATGCTTAGTGAATGACCGTAGTATGAAGGTCATTTGATGGAAATAAAAATCATATGTATATTTAATTTGATGTATGGTACATTTTGAAAGTAAAATAGTTACAAATAAATCGTAGATTTAGAAATACAAAACATATACTAATCGAAAGTTTTAATTACATGATACGATTGTTACATGCTGTGTACTAAAATGGTTGATTATGCACTTATGTTAGGTACGCAATGACTGACATTGAACAATTGTTCGTGTTTTATGGGAGTGGTCTCGTACGTGATGGGCCGTATGGGGCGGACCTGTCAAATTGCGAGCGGACCGTGATCCGGGCACCCGGTCTGAGCGCCATGAGCTTGTCTGAGTTACGGAGGTGTGTCCGTTCAGCGTTCGATCGACAGACCGCAAGAAATAAGTTACGGATCGAGGCAGTCTATGCCTCAATGGTGGATGATGGAAGGGAGAGCATATGGCAACTTCTGAAGGTGACCAATGATGCCTCATGGGCGAACTACATGGAGGTCGTGTGCAACCCTGATGCTGCGATATATGGGAGGCCAATGGTGTATGTCGAGTTCGTGGAGAGGGCAGAATCATCAGCCATGGTTGGTTCAGTTGCCGCTGGTGGAGATGTAGTGGCCGGCGGTCATGAAGACGCTTCTGCGGGAGAACATGTGGGCGAGGAAGTGGGTGATGAAGACGACAGGAGGCGTGCGGAGAATTTCCAGGCCAACGAAGGTGTGGACGAGAGGTGGTGGGCCGCCCGTATTGACTGTCATGAGTATCTGGGGGACCAGGTGGAAGAAGAGGGCAGCGAGGAGGAGGAGGAGGTGGAAACAGGCAGTTCTGGAGAGGACGAGGATGGCGAAGGTGCAACTGGAGGGGTGGTAGGTCGTGTTGTGACGACGGAAGGTGCGTACGTGTCGTCCAGACTGGACGACATCGCAGCGGCAGCCCTAGTTCTGCCACAGGGGGAGGAGGGAGAATGGGGGTTCAGCGAGGGTGCACTCTTTTTGGGGCAGTGCTTCCGTAATAAGAGTGCTGTCCAGCAGGCTATTGCTAGACATGCCGTCAACATAAGCCGGACGTATCGGGTCCACAAGTCAAAGCCGGACACGTACGTCGTGAAGTGTGTGGACGGGTCCTGTGGTGGCAAAGTCCGTGCACAACGGTACAAGGGCGTTGGCACGGAGTTCCGGATAACGGTGCTCCAAGATCACAGTTGCGAGCTTGCGGGCCCAGTACATAGACACCGCAACATGACATCATCGTATCTTGCGGAGGTGGTCGCGCACCTTGTCCAGGCGGATGTGTCAATTACCCCGAAGGTTCTAATGGCAAAAGTAGCGAACATGGCGGGCTACGAAGTGAGCTACAAGAAGGTTTGGCGGGTGAAGCGAAAGGTGCTGCATCAAATGTATGGGACGTACGAGGAGGCGTACGACCTGGTCCCAAGAATGCTGCATCAAATTTCACAATCAAACCCAGGCACGTACATAAACAGGCAGCAGAGGGCTCATCCTACGGAGGGCCCGAACTGTTTCATTCTTGACAGGGTGTTCTGGGCCTTCCATCAGGCGATACAAGGGTTCAGGTGGTGCCGTCCAGTGCTAACCGTAGATGGGACGTTCCTATCCGGCAAGTACAAGGGTACTATTCTGACCGCAGTTGCAGCCGATGCAAATGACCAGTTACTCCCAGTGGCATTTGCAATTGTGGAGAACGAGAATACAGATAGCTGGCTGTGGTTCCTTTGCAATTTGAAGCATGCCGTAGTGCCAGAACACCCTAAAGTGTGCCTTATCTCTGACCGCAATGCAGGCTTGCTGTCTGCGTTGCGGACGTTGCAGAATGGGCCGCAGCCCCCCTTCCAGTGGACTGATGTGAAGAACCGCTGGTGCATGAGGCATATTGCAGCGAACTTCCATAGAAGGTTCCGTAGCAAGGACCTAATGAAGATGTTCAAGAAGCTATGCATGCAGAACCAAAAGCGGAAGTTCGACACCTTGCGGAGGCAGCTCGATCAGGAGGCTACGAAGCATGTGCATACAGAAGTAGGGGCCGTGGAGGGGGGATCCACAAGAGTCGGAGCATTCTCACAATGGGTTCAGGCCAATGCACCTGACTTGGAAATGTGGTCTTTGTTGCACGACACCGGTGGGGCAAGGTATGGGATCATGACAACCAACATGTCCGAGGTTTACAATGGTGTCTTGAAGGGCGTCAGATCCCTGCCGATCACGGTAATCGTGGCTGAGACTTGGAACCGTACCGTCGGGTACTTTGTGAATAGAGCCATGATGGCGCAGAAGCACCTTGAGGAAAACAAGTAATACTCTGAGGTCATGCAGGCCTTCATGGACAGGAAGATGGAGAAGGCTCGATGCCACATTGCTCAGCCCATTGATGGTTTAAGGAGGAAGTTTGAGGTCCGCCTAAGGCAGAAGTATGTCATGGGTCACATTAGAGGGGAGCGCAAGCAGGTATGCACGATTGGTGATGAAGCATCTTGCACCTGCAACAAGCCCCAGCTTCTGCACAAGCCATGCTCCCATGTGTACGCGGCCTGCGCTGTATGGAACCAGGCGTCGACACAGTACATCTCCAAGTACTACGACATGCAGCACTTGTATGCAACCTGGAGTGCAGAGTTCCATTCCTACGGGGTAGACATGCACTACAGGGAATTATGGCCGGGGGAGATAAAGTGGGTGCCCAACGATGCACTGAAGCATGTCGGTCGTGGAAGACGACAAAGCCGTCGCATCCGCAACGACATGGATGAGAGCCAGCGAGGGGATCGTGCTCGGCGCCCAAAGTGTAGGCTATGCAAGACGATTGGCCACTCCCTCAATCAGTGCCCCAAACAGGCCGGCATCAAGCAACGCTCCGTAGTACCAACCACAATCCATATGTAATGTATTATTCAGGAGGTGTACGCTGAATTGTTGGCTCGATGTAGGTTTGTGTTGCACATTACCATGTTATGTATGTGTTCGCACATTCTATATGTTTCATTGTCGTGTGGGTCATATTCGTGTGCATATTTTATGTATGTTTTGGTACATTCCGTACGTTTCCCTGTCATTCCCTGTCATTACATTTGTTGTTAATTATGTTGTTATTTGTTGCACATTTTGTTATAATGTACACTAACTTGTTATCCTTATTTTGCAGGACATGGCGTTCGAGCTGCTGGACCCCCGTTGGGACGAGCACCACCGATGCCATGTGTGGTTGTCTTGAGACGCACACGGGCCTCCTTGCTTCGTCCTTAGGGCCCCCCGAGAGAACTGGCGTCTCGACCAGCGGTACATCCCACTACTGCGGGACACCGGTCTGCTGCCCATTGCCCGCATGTTGGATCTACTGCATGGGTTCCAGTATGATGCGCCACTGCTGTCCGCTCTCGTTGATCGATGGAGGCCGGAGACTCACATCTTCCACTTCCGGTGGGGGGAGATGACGGTTACTCTGCAGGACATCATGATGATTACAGGTCTACCCGTCCGTGGTGCTGCTGTGGTGCCACCCCCAAAGGCAGCAGATTGGAAGGTCCGTCTGGGTCACCGGTTCGGTCATCAGATCCGAGACAACGCAGCTGGGGTGCCACATGGATGGCTTCATCGCTACATGACCTGTCCTGCAGACGCAGATGAGGACGCGGTGCGGACGCACTTCGTTGCATACCTGCTATATCTGTTCGGGTACGTCTTGTTCCCTAGCACGACTGGAGACTCCGTGCAGCCTAGCTACATACAGCTAGCGGAGTCCTTGGCGGATGGCTGGCCTGGTCAGCAGCCACAGTACAGCTGGGGATCAGCAGTTCTTAGCTCCACATACCGAGGCTTGTGTGACGCCTCGCAGCGTACCGCGGCCAGCGAGCCGGTCCTAGCCGCCTGCTACCTTCTCCTTCAGTTGTGGTCGCCACCGAGATGACGTTGTTGCTACACGCGGTGGCGGACGTGGCCAGGGACCACCACCTCCCTCCGCGCCGCCGTCAGCACCACCATCAGCATGGCCATCGACGTCGCGTCCATCCCAGTCCGAGAGTCGGGCCAGCTACGGTGGCTCGGCCTCCACGCGCTTCGGACCGGCGGTTCGACAATTGCCAACTATTTTTGATCGGCTTATTTACCATTTATGTCTAACAACATGTGCGTCTTGCAGCAATTGTGACAGGATAGCACGCTGCTACAGAGGGCGACGTCATCACGGAGGGCGACAGAGGAACTACCGCGCTCTCCAGGACGAGGGGGGCCCACTCCGGACGCTCGCTCGGCCTTCACGCGCTTCGGCCCGACGGTTTGACAATTGCCAACTATTTGTTCATGCACTCGTTTACCAATTATGTCTAACCACATTTCGTCCTGCAGCAATTGCGGCGGGATAGCACGTCGCAACGGGCATCGTCATCACGGAGGGCGACAGACGAGCGACCGCGCTCTCCAGGCCGACGTGGGCCCACTCCAGAGGGCGATCCTGACTCTGCGGACGAACCAGAGGGGCCCATGCCCTCGTATGTCCCTACCGTGCAGACCAACCTAGATGATCGGGACATGTGGTTTGGGCAAACCTATGAAGGCATGTCATCGCAGGACTACATGCACGACTACCCGTCGACATCGTCATTTCAGCAGCCACATACCCCGGTATGCACTAACGTTCTAAGCTATACATATGAACAATTTTTGTACTTTCTATTGCCTAATTCAGTTGTACCATCTAAGCAGGACGTAGACACCTCCTCCGAATGGCTGAGCTCTATGATTTTTGGCCAGCCGTCGCAACTCTCCACAGAGTTGTACCCACCACCGCCTTGGCCACAGCCCTCGCGCTACGATCTTCGCGATGCACCACGCTCCCCTAGTAGGTTCACCTTCTCAGAGGATCATATGCGCCGTACGAGGCGGCGAGAAGGAGATGATGAATGAATTTTTTAATTGTGCTTTTGTAATTTTTGTGATGTTTTTCAAGTGCTTGATGGTTTGATGTTCAAAGATGGTTTCCAGTATAAAAGGGTTGCTCTAAGTTCTTTGATTTACTAGGGCATACATCCAACAGAGAGATGACAACACGGGACAACCCACATAATAAGAAGGCATCAGGCAATGACAACACGAAACAACACATACATTGCACGTACCTGAAATGTAGCAAGTAGTACAACCACCAACACACCAACGAACACAACAACTAAAATACAACACAACCGTACATAAAACATTACCAAAAGAGCTTGACGACAACATAGCATAAAACATTGCCAACATACACGAGGAGAACCTCCAGCACTACAACTTTAGGATAACAATAAACACAAGAAACAAAATAGCACACAACATTAAATTTATCTTCCACTCTAGTCTGTCGAAACGATGCCGCATCCCGACGGGGTCGCAACCCCCCACGACAACTCTCTCACGGTGAACAGTGTCTGTCTTATTTCCCATTTCATCCTCCCACACCCAGATCGGCAACCACCAGCAGCTTCCTGCGATTCCATGACAAGACGATTATCAAACATACCACCACGATTTGAATGAACCCGAAACAATCAGACTAACCGAGTGATGGGGGCACTTGTAGTAGTGTCGCCCAGGATTCGCGGCCGTCTGTGATGTCCTACGTCTAACCACCGTGTTGCAATTTGGGCACATCACCGTGGGTGCCCATGAAGACGTGCTGAGCTGACTCATTGCCTAGTCCGGGGGAGTGAGCACGAAAGAAAACTACAAAGATTGCGAACAACTAACTCAGGAGGTCACTGATAACATGGCAAGGGAGTATGTGAGGGATGGCTCCGTTTTATAGGCTGTGTGATAACAAGGCACGGGACTAGGTGAGGAATGACCCCCCTTTTATAGCCTGTGGGGGGCAGCCTCACGCACAAAGACCACATAATAAGAAGGCATCAGGCAATGACAGCATGCTAAGTGCGGACACAAAACATGCCAGCTTTGTGCAGTGACCTCAGAAAAAGGGGCAGCTTTGCTCAGTGACATAACAAAAGAGGGCAGCTTTGCTGGGTTACACGACAAAACGGGCCAACTTTGCCCAGTGACATGACAAAACGGGGCAGCTTTGCCCAGTGACTTGACAAAACGGGCCAGCTTTCCGCAGTGACATGACAAAAGAGGCCAGCTTTCCGCAGTGACATGACAAAAGAGGCCAGCTTTGCCCAGTGGGATGACAAAACGGGGCATCTTTGCTCAGTATTGCATTTTTTTGGCTTGTGATAACAACTCCACGAAGATAACAACCAATCCATCACATGCTTAACAACGTTGCACATTACATCGTTACGGAAAGAGGCCACAGAACATGAAGGTCCCAGAAAATGAAGGCGTCATGCACTTACAACACGAAACAACACATACATTGCACATACAGAATTTATGGAAAGTAGTACACCCAACATTTTAATTCAACGCATACATGAACTAAAATATGACACAACCATAACCCTCGTTACCTACATGCCAAACGAGCCTCGTGGCACCCACATGGAGAATTGCTGAGGGGGCCGCCTCGGACGTGGCTGGCCGTCGTGGTAGTGGCATGCACATATGCAGCTCGGGTTCGCGCAGCAATATGTGGGATCATAAGAGCTTCCTATATCCACGACCTCCTCGTTGCCCCTCTTGCGTTGCATCTGTTCGCGGAGGTCGTTGTTCTCCTCAGTGAGACTCTCCATTCGGTACTCCAAGTCCCATATTCGAGCCCATAATGTATCCACATAACGATCAACATACCGTTCATGAGGGTCGATCCAGCGGGAGAAATCGCATTTTGCCATCTGCAAAAAAAAGGACGGTAAACTTCGCGGGTCCATAAGCAATACAAAAAAGTAATACTACTAAATTGTACCCCGGAGCGTGAGCATCGGAAGAAACGTCGCCCGCCATCATTCGGGGAATCCAAGATCTGGACGACCGCGTACTCATTGTGCCTGCATTTCGGCCACGCTGGTTGAGCACGCCGACTTGGTATCAATCGGTACTATGGACCGAACATATCCCTCCTTTCTAAGGGAATGTCGTCCTTCGGTGACCCAAATCCCACTGGCCCCTGGGCTTCCGACATGGTTTGTTCAAGCACGAAAGACAGGGTACTTCTTTGTTCGACTGAACAATGTGCTGGGACCCCAACCGTGCTACTTATACCAAACGAGACAACTTGCTGCATTCACCTCAAATGAATAAAAGGACAGTTCTTCGCACAGACGTGACATAACGGGGCATCTTTGCTCTAGGAGATGACAGAACATGTCTGCTTTCGCAGTGAAATGACAAAAGATGCCGGCTTTGCTCAGTGAGATGATAAAAGATGCCAGCTTTTCGCAGTGACATGACAAAACGGGGCAGCTTTGCTCTAAGAGATGACAGAGGACAGCTTTTCGCAGTGAAATGACAAAAGATGCCGGCTTTGCTGAGTGAGATGACAAAAGATGCCAGCTTTGCGCAGTGACATGATAAAACGGTGCAGCTTTGCTCAGTGACATGCCAAAACGGGGTAGCTTTGCTCAGTGAGGTGATAAAAGATGCCAGCTTTGGGCAGTGACATGACAAAACGGGGCAGCTTTGCTCAGTGGGATGCCAAAAGATGCCAGCTTTCGGCAGTGACATTACTAAAGCGAGCAGCTGTGCTCAGTCAAATGACAAAAAGAGGTCAGCTTTGCTCAGTGAGATGACAACACATGGCAGCTGTGCTCAGAGACATGACAAAACGGGGCAGCTTTTCTCAGTGAGATGACAAAAGATGCCAGCTTTGCGCAGTGACATGATAAAACGGGGCAGCTTTGCTCAGAGACATGACAAAACGGGGCAGCTTTGCTCAGTGAGATGACAAAACATGCCAGCTTTGCGCAGTGACATGACGAAACGGCGCAGCTTTGCTCAGTGGGATGACAAAAGATGCCAGCTTTGGGCAGTGACACTACTAAAGAGGGCAGCTGTGCTCAGTGACATGACAACAAGAGGTCAGCTTTGGTCAGTGAGATGACAAAACAGGGCAGCTTTGCTCAGAGACATTACAAAATGGGGCCTTTTTTCAGTGATATCGCACCACTCCCATCTTTACTCACTGCTACGACCACGCGGACCAGCTTTACACGTACGAGTAGAGACAAAACGGCCCCTATAAATTGGTATGCATTCCATTTTCCAGCGAACATTGCACATCCAAACTCCATACTACATCGCGCTTCCCTTACCCAACCGGGATGGACAAAGGCAAGAAGAAGCAATGGGACAAGATGGTGAAGGATTGGGAGGAGACCCGTGACATAGCACGGTCAGCTGCGGCCCGCGATGCCGCCCGCGATGAGAAAATAAGGGCTATACAGGCCCGGGTAGAACAAGCCCATCGTGCTACGATGAAAGGTCCCCCCAGAGCGCCCGCGTAGCAACAACCCCATCCCGGACGTCCCCACCGAGCGTTCGCCACAACTACCACCTGAGGGGGAGACACCTCCCCTTTGTTGGTGCGGGGACGTGTGCAAGTTCTTCAAGTCTAAGCACCGCATCAGTCTAGGTATGCGTTACTGGGGTTGCGCAAACTACTCCAGTGACTACCCCAACCGCCGTTTTGACACCGCAACCTATCGGCAGCCGGTAACGACCACATGCACCATTTTCCCCTACCTTTTCTCCTTCACAGCACGCACTAACAATATCTCCCATGTATTTACAGTCTCCGGAGCCCCTGTGTGGCTACCTCAAATGGATCGATCTTGAGATCCACCCTGAGGACCAATGGACCCTCGACTTCGAGGAGTGGAATGTCACAAAGGAGAAGGAGTTGCTGGAGGAGGAGCGCCGCAAGCACGAGCACACCCTGCGTATACAGCGCGAGACGCAAGCTCATCTTGAAGCGTGCACGCGTAGGGAGCAGGAGGCTCGCGAGATGGAGCGCGAGAGAAAGAGGGAAATTGCGGCTAAGGCAAAAAAGGCCGCGGAGGAGTTCAACGCCGAGCGGGCAAGGAAATAAAAGTGGCCCCGGTCCACACAGTAGGTCGTACGAGCAGTTGGGTGGGTTAGTCGCATATCATGCTATATGTTATGCATGTAATAAAAATCCACGCGGCATGTTACTCCCAACTGTATTATGAAGTTTAATATCTCGTATTTTCGCATTCCATGATTCACGTAGCACCTCATTTAACAATATTAACATAGCGGTCCTCACCGTACACGAATTCTCACTAACCTTCGAAATATCACTTACCACTTTATGTATCGACCGTTCTATGGTCAATCTTTCCTAAAAAAATTTACCAAAATTTTTTATGCATCTACAACTTACAATGAACATAATCTTTTATTACAACTTTATCTGATTTTTACCCAGTTTATAACTACAAAATTGCCAAAACTGAAAACAACCACGGAGATTGCAAACCCTAAGAAACAGACCAAACCCTAAAATTCACTTACCACTTTATGTATCGACCGTTCTACGGTCAATCGTTCCTAAAAAAAATTTACCAAATTTTTTTATGCATCTACAACTTACATTGAACATAAACTTTTATTACAACTTTATCAAATTCTTTCCCAGATTACAACTACAAAATTGCCAAAACTTACAAAAATCACGGAAATTTGAAACCCTAACTCCAGCCAAACCCTAACGCTCGGTGTAAACGCGCGCTCAGGGAATCAATCGTGCGGTCGGACGTCCAGACGCGCGCTCGGGCGGGGCAGATGCGCGGTCGGCGGGGTAGACGTGCGCTCGGGCGACCGCGGGACGGCAGACGCGCGCTCGGCAGACGGTCGCGCGCTCGGGCGCGGAATGCAGGCCGGTCGTGCGGTCTGGTACCACACGACCGGATGAACAGTGCGGTCGTGCGGTACCAGACCGCACGACCGGGCCACGTGGCAGACTCCCATAATCGCGCGCTCAAACGGGGTCCATTTGTGGAATTTTTTGCTTCGGGGGGCCAAAAATGGAATTCCGGAGGGCCATGGGTCCACATGTGTCCAATGAGCTCATTAGAAAATTCAGTAGCCTTTTTGAGTTCTGAAATAACTTGGGTAGTGAGATTCATTCATGTCATTCTATAAAAATCTGAACCCATGATAAATCTATTCATGTCATTCTATAGAAAATCTGAACCCATGATAAATCTATCTTTTTTTATGGATAACATTTCTAGGAGGTAAGCTGCAGTTTGGGAATGCACAAAAATTGCTTTTAACTATCACTACTATAAAAAGATTATACTGGACGTCTCATCACAGACGGTTTTCTGAAACTGTCTGTATTATAATTATCACAGATAGTTTTACAATCGTACGTGACCGTCTATGTTACCAGCGATGGCAAGAACCGTCTGTGATACATAATTATCACAGACGGTTCTTGTTAATAACTGTCTATGATAATACACAGCTGTGTAGTATACCCTTCAGCAAAAAAATAATAAGGTGGAGTTGGTCTGCTAGGTCACGGTCGTGATTTTCCACACGAAAATACGCAAAAACACGCGCATGTGCGTGTGTGTTTAGCCCTCCACATGCCATCCCTATTTATATGTCACATGCTTCAAGGAGTGACAAGAACCCCATCTTATAAATTGATCTTCCCTACTTTACCTAAGCAATATGATACTAAACTATGCATGCTTTGTAATTATAGAGAATGAGCGTCACTCATATGGGCCACCAGAAAATAGAACGAGCGAATTATGCGTAACTTTCATCAGCTACGTCTACAAATTAAATTGGAAAGTTGCAGAGATGAATACTTGCTTCTTGTCATATGCAGAAGCTTCTCTCATTTTTTTAACGAGAACATACGCAAGCTATGAGGTATAAGTTACAATAACAAGAACTAAGTATTTAACGCCGACCGCAAATCAAAAGTAAAAAAATCTATAGCAACAAGGACAGCAAGACAATAAAATCCACGCGCCAAACTCACAGATTGAGCTAATAAGAAAACAAATGGTTCTTGTTGCTATTGCTGTACCCTCCATCGCGGTCAGCGTTGGGACACCATCGCAGAAGATGGAGAGGTCACAACCGCAGTAAGACCCATATTAGTGTGACCCATTCTATATAATTCTAAAGCATATATGGTTTAGTACCATATTGTTAAGGTAAATTAGAAGAGACCAATTTATAAGGTGGAGTCTTTGCCACTTTTTAAATCATGTGACATATGAATAGGGATGGCATGTAGAAGGCTAAACACAAACAAATGCGCGCGCGTTTTCGTTGAGCCATGAGAATTTACAAACGGTTTTTGTTAAGAACCGTTTGACTGCAATTATCACAGACGGTCCTTGTTAAGAACCCGTCTGTGATAATTCGCTCCGCCATGTCACCGATCCACGGCATCTCCCCTAGGATCTTGATCCCACCCGTCCATTCGCTCCGTATCGAACAGCAGGCACCGGTTTTCCCCTTCTTTGACTACAATTATTACAGACGGTTCTTGTTAAAAACCGTCTATGATAATTCGCCCTACCACATCACCGATCCACGACATCTCCCCTAGGATCCCGATCTCACATGTCCATTCTCTTCGTACTGAACAACAAGCACGTGTTTTCCCCACCTCTCGCCCCTTATTAATCCCCCCTAGGATCATGATCTCACTCGTCCATTCTCTCCATATCGAACAGCAGGCACCGATTTTCTCCAACTCTCGCCCCTTATTAATCCCTCGAGATGTTGGCCTCGCCATTATCCTCTTCTCCGTTTCCCACCTCGCACGACGTCGAGGGCCACAAGATGCAGGCCAACGACAGGAGCTCACTCGCTGTGCCCCCCTGAGCCGGACGTCCTCACCGTCAAGAACGGCGATCTACTCACCGTACGTACAAGCCCCATCCATCTTTTCTTCCCTTCCCTTTGAAGGTTATCAAGAAGACGAGGCGATGACTATAGCTTGTGAACATGATTGCAAGCCGCGACAATGGGAGGTGCCATCCTGCATGCACTGTGTTAGGATGTCGAGCAAGTGCAAGCGTTACTTGATTCTATTCAAGTCCATGCCCAAGGGCGACGGCGTGCTCTGCATTATTAATGACCCTCTATTGTACGGTCCTTTGTTGTACATGAAGTTTCGGTTCGTGGAGCAAAGACGCAAATGTGATGATCCATTGAAGGCACTCTGTGGAGTAGAACAAAAGACAAGAAAAATGGAAAGATAAAAAATTGTCAGTACAAATATCACAGTTGGTTCTTATTAAAAACCATCTGTAATAATTGCAGACATCACAGACGGTTTCTAATTCAAACCATCTATGATGACCGACATATCACAGATGGTTTTTGGTAGAAGCCATCTGTGATAGTATCCTTTACAGACAGTTTTTTTATACAAACTGTATGTAATAGTCTACATCACAGACGGTTCAAAAATTGTCTGTCATGACCTCATGTCATTTCTGACCCATAAACTCAGACGGCTCATAAAACCGTCTGTGATGATGTTTTTGAACTGACTGTGATAACCTTTTTCTGTAGTAGTGTATTGTGACCAATTTGTCTATGATCTGGATTCTTGAGTTTCCATACTAACAGAAGGAGGTTGTGCTGAAACTGGATGTATTTCATGTTATGTACAATTAATGTGGTGGAATTAATCAATTAATATCAAATTATATTTTGGTTCACCCATTTTGCTTGTTATTATTTTTGTCCTTCTGGATGACGACGATGATGACGATGAGGATTGAGGAACATGACTATCTTGATGAGGTAAATACTTGAATCTCTATCTTTATTTTTTTATGGGGAATCTCTGGATTTTTGTTCTTGTGGTTCTTTTATTTTTCATCTTTGTGTCTCTAGCTGATGATATTCAATAGCAGATAGTTTTTGAGTAGTTCTGCGAGCAATACTTCTTTATGTCTCTTAAAATGATGCATATAGGTTGATGTCACTGCCCGATGTGATATTGTTATGGTAGGCATGGATGAAGAAGTTGTTGGATATTGATCTAAGGCCAAAACGGCCAGAAAAGGAAGGACGTGGGGAAATCCACGTCCCTGATTTTCAGCCCCCTGATTGGGGGTGCCTTACCAATTTTGGTTACGGTCCCCCGTTGCGCAGCGCAATATAAAAGGGGGGGGGGGGTTCCGGCCTCACGTTTGGGTTACGCCGTTCCAATCCCGTGAGACTCAAAACCCCGTACAAACCCAAATCAAGACCCGATCTATTATGCGCTGCTAGCAACGGGAAGGCCGTCTCCGCCGCCTCTGCAGGACTCCGCCGGCAACACCCGTACACCGGCGACACTGTGGTCTTCATCGACTCTACCTCACGCCTGCATCACGCAGGCACGGGTCTTCGCTCAAATGGCGTTCATCGGTGACTGTGAGTCTCCCGATTCCCCTAAACCCTAGGTGTTCTAGTGCTGGACTAGTGGATTATGTGATGTGCATGATGATAAGGACCTAACAATTGGTATCAGAGCAATGCCCTAGTCTCCTAGAACCCTAGTCGTTGTTCATGTCTCGGCTCTAGAGATCCAATTTTTAAGGCTAATGTTTTGTTGGCTCGGGTAGCATGGGAGAAGGAGGGGAATCAAATCGTTTATGCAAGCCCTAAAGTTTTTTCCCCGGTTTTTATGATGAATCCCCGAACCCTAAATCCCCAATTCAACCGAATCAAGAACAAAAAAAAATGGGAAGAAGGGGATCGAGACTTACCGTGCGCCGCCGCCTCCATATGGGAGCCGTGCGGCCACCATTTTGCGTCGCCGCGCTGCTCGGGCCGTCGCCGTGCCGCAGCCGCCGCTGCTTTTCGGGCGCCGCGCCCGGCCGCCGCTTCCCCGCTCGGGGCCGCCCTCTATGCGCCGTCCTTCCCCGATGGCGCCGCCGCCACCCGCCGAGAGCCGCTCCTCCCGTGCGCATGCGCCGCCGCGGGCGCACTGCTCGGGGCCTTGCCGTCCGGCGCGTGCGCAGCCGCCACTTCTGCCCTGTTGCTGCAGCTGCCGCCGTGTTTTTCGGATGGAGGCGACCGAATGAAGATTAGGGTTAGGGTTTACACCCTTTTGCATCGGCTGCCAGCGCGCGGTGGCCGTCGGATGGGATCCGGCGGTCAAATTTTCGTTGGGCCGAATGCATCCTGGGCCACGCCGTGAACCTTTGGGCCCATGTGGGATTTTTCAGGCTGCGCAATTTTAAGCTGGGCAGTGCGGGATTTTTTATGGGCCACGTGTGCATGTTTCCTTTTGTAGGCCGAATGAAATTTCTTATGGGCCGGTAGCGGCCACGGGCCAAGCCAGCAGGAGCAGCAAGGCCATTTCGGCCCAGCAGTGCAATATATATATATATATATATATATATATATATATATATATATATATATATATATATATATATATATATATATATTCCAGTACATATTTCATGTATTTATGATATATCTCATGTTTAATTAATGATTATTTGATGTCTCTCATGAAATTATTTACGGATAATGCTGCTAAGCTGCTAAAAATTATTATGCCTTTTCCGCTGCGTAATGTTCTGCCCCTAATTGAATGGAACCAACGGGAAATTCAATTGGAGGGCTGTATTTAGTTTTACATGCTATTACTATTTGACCAACGTTAATTGTAATTGCATGTAATCAATTATGTTTATTTTTATGTTTATTTTTCGCCATGCTATTACTCTTTGACCAAAGTTAATTGTAATTGCATGCGATAAATTATGTTAAAATTTTCGTTTCTGCCCAACGGTGATGCGAAAAATTCTTATGAGCATGTTGTTAATCATACCAACGTAAGATTAATTTTCATGCAAATTAATTATGCGTTTTCCTAATGTAAATTTTAAATTTTTTCAGCTGCTTCCGTTTCCGCTCATGTTAATGCAATTGAGCCACTTAATGGTAGTAACTTCCAGAAATGGAAGTTTACACTTATGACGACTTTTCAGCTCTTGGATCTGGACTACGCGTTCAGATTCGATGAGCCTGTCGCTCCTACTGAAGGGGAGGACAATTATAATGACAAAATGAAGGAATATAAAACTAATGCTGAGAAGTGGGAGCGGTCTAACCGTGTTTCACTTGCTATGATGAAAAACTTCATCAGTGAGGCCATAAGGGGAGCAATCCCTAAAAAGGAAAGGGTAAAGGACTATTTGTCCTCCATCGAGGATCACTTTAAGGGGTCCTCTAAAGTTTATGCTACCACACTTATGCACAGGCTCATGAACACTAAGTATAATGGTACTGGGAATGTTTGTGAGCACATTATGACCATAATCAATATTGCTGCCAGACTTAAGACAATGGACATGGCTATTTCTGATGGTTTTGTTGTCCATTACATTATGATGTCTCTTCCCAAGCAATTTGAAGCTTTCAAGGTGAACTACAACACCATTAAGGACAAGTGGACCATGAGCGAGTTGATCGCTAATGTTTCACAGGAGGAAGAGAGGCTCAAGGCTGAGGGGGCTACTGATTTTGTGAATCAAGTCGGCTCCTCAAATAAGGTTGGTCCCTCTAGAAATAGAGGTGGCTACAAAGGAAAGGGAAAGAAGGAGCAAACCTACTCCCCTTATCAGAAACCACAGAAGCCACAACACCCACAGCATCCTAAGGCGCCTAAAAACGCTTCAGGACCTGGGAGCTCAAATGAACAGAAGAAAAGTGGTGAATGTTACTTTTGTCAGTCGAAGGATCATTTCAAAGATGATTGTCTTGGATGGCTGAAATGGCTCGCCAAGAAAGGTACTTATGAAATCACTTTTGTTGATGAAGCATTTTATGCTGATTTTCCTATAAATTCTTGGTGGATTGATTCTGGTGCTTCTGTGCACGTTACGAATTCCTTGCAGGGATTCCATATGTTGAGAAGTCTCAGAGGTGAAAGAAGCCTAAGAGTGGCTAATGGGATGGAAGCCGAAATTCAAGCTATTGGATCGGTTTCTTTAGTTTTGAATAATGGTTTTGTATTGAAACTTAATGATGTTCTTTATGTTCCCTCGATGAGAAGAAACTTGATTTCCATTTCATTATTAGATAATGATGGATATTCTTGTAATTTTGGACACGGAAAGTGTCTGATTTATTTTAATAATGATAATGTTGGTTGTGCCATCCGACACGACAAGCTTTATATGTTATCCCTGCAAGATTCTCCTATATCTATGAATGTATGTGATGTGAATAAAAAGCGCAAGCGAATTGATGAGACTTCGTCGAAATTGTGGCACTGTTGTTTGGGCCACATTTCGAGGGGGAGAATTGAACGTCTCATTAAAGATGAAATTCTCCATCATTTAGACTTTAGTGATTCGGATGATCATTGCCTTGATTGCATCAAAGGCAAGTATGTAAAGACAATAAAGAAAGGTGCTACTCGAAGTACAGGGATTTTGGAATTGATTCATACTGACATATGTGGTCCCTTCCCTGTGACATCAGTAGATGGTTATGATTCTTTTATTACGTTCACTGATGATTACTCACGTTATGGTTACATATATCCTATTAAAGAAAGATCGGAGGCACTTGATAAATTTAAGATATTTAAGGCTGAAGTTGAAAATCAGCACAATCTAAAGATTAAAGTAGTGCGCTCGGATCGTGGGGGAGAGTATTATGGGCGACACGCAACTTATGGGCAGATTCCTGGTCCTTTTGCCAGGTTTCTACAAGAAAAAGGTATAGTTGCCCAGTACTCAATGCCTGGTGATCCCCAGCAAAATGGAGTAGCGGAAAGAAGAAACCGCACACTTATGGATATGGTTCGAAGTATGTTGAGTTACTCCATTTTGCCAGTAAAGTTATGGATGGAAGCATTAAAGACCGCTGCACATATACTCAATCGGGTTCCCAGTAAATCAGTGCCTAAAACACCTTATGAATTATGGACTGGGAGAAAACCAAGCTTGAACTACCTCCATGTGTGGGGTTGTGCAGCTGAAGCTAAGGTGTTTAACCCACACATTGGGAAATTAGATCCCAAGACTGTGAGTTGCCATTTTATTGGCTATCCTGACAAGTCTAAAGGGTACCGATTCTATTGTCCAGATCGTACCACAAAATTTGTAGAGACAAGGCACGCTGTGTTCTTGGAAAATGATGGCATCAGTGGTAACTTGGAGCCTAGGAAAATTGATCTTGAGGAGAAGCGGATTTATGTTGCTTCACCGCTAATCCGACAGACTGATTTTCCCATGCCCCAAATGGTTGTGCCCACAGTTGATCATGTAGTTGCAACTCTTGTTGCATCTCTAGTTAATTCTGTGGCTACTCCTTCTGTTGAGGGCTCTGAAAATACAAGTGCAATACCTAATGCTGAGCCTTCACAGCCCTCTGTGACAATTAATGCACAACCTGATGAGCCTACTAATGAACCTGTCAGGAGATCACAACGAGTGAGGAGATCTGCTATTCCAAGTGATTATGAGGTTTACTTGAATGAGGATGATCTTGGAAAGGCAGATGATCCTAGCTCTTATAAGGAAGCAATGAAGAATAAGGATTCATCTAAATGGCTAGATGCCATGAAAGATGAGATTGAGTCTATGGGCGCTAATGGCGTATGGGACTTAGTGGAAATTCCTAATGGAGCCAAAACAGTAGGCTGCAAATGGGTCTACAAAACAAAACGTGACTCCAAAGGGAACATCGAAAGGTTTAAGGCGAGACTTGTAGCGAAAGGGTTTACACAAAGAGAAGGCATTGATTATAATGAAACCTTTTCACCTGTCTCAACCAAAGATTCATTTAGAATCATAATGGCGCTCACAGCACATTTCAACTTAGAGTTGCACCAAATGGATGTTAAGACTGCATTCCTGAATGGAGACTTGTATGAGGATGTTTACATGACACAACCGGAAGGTTTTGTTGTGGAAGGCGAAGAACATTTGGGATGTAAGCTAAGGAAATCCATATATGGCCTGAAGCAAGCTTCTAGGCAATGGTACCTTAAGTTTGATGAAGTCATAAGGAAATTTGGATTTAAGGAGAATGATGTTGATAATTGTACTTATGTTAAGTTCAGGGGGAGTAATTACACCTTCTTAATTCTTTATGTGGACGATATATTATTGGCCAGCAGCAGTGTGGACATGCTGCGGGAAACTAAAAGATTTCTCTCGTCAAATTTTGATATGAAGGATCTCGGTGAAGCATCTTATGTTCTTGGTATTGAAATTCACCGAGATAGGTCCAAAGGAACATTAGGTTTATCACAAAAGGCATACATTGACAGAGCACTAAAGAGATACAATATGCATAAATGCTCTGCCTCGCTTGCTCCTATTGTTAAGGGCGATAAGTTTGAGAAATTTCAATGCCCAAAGAATGATTATGAATCTAATCAGATGAAGGCTATACCTTACGCTTCTGCTGTCGGAAGTATTATGTATGCTCAAGTATGTACGCGCCCTGATTTAGCTTTTGTTACCGGGATGCTTGGCAAATATCAATCAAATCCAGGACCGGACCACTGGAAAGCCGTTAAGAAAGTCCTGCGCTATATGCAAGGCACTAAAGGTCACATGCTTACATATAGAAAATGCGATAACCTTGAGGTTGTCGGTTATTCTGATGCTGATTTTGCGGGGTATAAAGACACTAAGAAGTCCACATCAGGTTATATTTTCACCCTCGCAGGAGCAGCAATATCATGGAAAAGTGTAAAGCAAACACTTACTGCATCGTCGACAATGCAGGCTGAATTTGTGGCATGTTATGAGGCTACCGGGCAGGCTGTATGGCTTAAGAATTTTATCCCGGGATTGAGAGTGGTAGACAGCATCTCTAGACCACTCGTTTTGTACTGCGATAATCAACCCGCAGTTTTCTATTCGAGTAACAACAAGTCAAGTGCAGGTGCCAAGCACATTGACATAAAGTATCATGTTGTGAAAGATAGAGTCCAGGATCAAACAATTAAGGTTGAGCATATTGGAACTAAATTTATGCTTGCGGATCCGCTCACAAAAGGCTTACCACCCAATATTTTTTGTGATCATGTTGCCGGCATGGGTTTATTGGAGAGCCTGTGATCCTGGAATAAGAGGACCATATAAAGTAACTAATTCCCATGAAGTATTATGTTATCCGATTGATATAGAATGGAGCACTATAAGTACTGTTGTCCAGCGGTATTTAATTGACTGTTGTGATGCATTATTTTGGTGTGAAGTTTTATTGAGAGAGGGCTTATGACGTTTAGCCTTACGATCAAGGGGGAGAATGTTGGATATTGATCTAAGGCCAAAACGGCCAGAAAAGGAAGGACGTGGGGAAATCCACGTCCCTGATTTTCAGCGCCCTGATCGGGGGTGCCTTACAAATTTTGGTTACGGTCCCCCGTTGCGCAGCGCAATATAAAAGGGGCCGGGGGGTTCCGGCCTCACGTTTGGGTTACGCCGTTCCAATCCCGTGAGACTCAAAACCCTGTACAAACCCAAATCAAGACCCGATCTATTACGTGCTGCTAGCAACGGGAAGGCCGTCTCCGCCGCCTCTGCAGGACTCCGCCGGCAACACCCGTACACCAGCGACACTGTGGTCTTCACCGACTCTACCTCACGCCTGCATCACGCAGGCACGGGTCTTCGCTCAAATGGTGTTCATCGGTGACTGTGAGTCTCCCGATTCCCCTAAACCCTAGGTGTTCTAGTGCTGGACTAGTGGATTATGTGATGTGCATGATGATAAGGACCTAACAGAAGTCCTATCTTGTCATCATCACACAGTTTATTCTTCCACATCTGGTGCGTGGATCTCTCTCTCTAATGGTTGCCGATTCATTCCCAATGATTCGATACATGACTTTTACTCTGATACTGCAAAACATTACTTCTTAGTTTTAAACTGGGACTACTTTTGTATTGTTGTAATTAACTTTATTTTGTTATCTAGTCAAAAGGATCTCAATACCCAGATGTCTGATGAAAGCAAATTCTGTTTTAGCTCTTGTTCAGTAAACCCATAAGCTACTTTCATTAGCTTAGCAAAAATGGATTTGTTGTCTGAATAGTTATGTATCTTCACAAATTATTTCAGATATATCAAAATATAGCCAGTTTGAAAACTGAAACGTTGTTATGATCTGTAGAAAAAAAGTGAACTGTTCATTTTGGGGAGCTGCTATCATTTTCATGAGTATGCATTTGCCTTTACCATAATTCTTGAGTATGAATTTTGTTTTTATTAGTCAGTTTTCAGAATGTTTCTTCTAGGTAGGAGGAGCAGAAGAGAGAACAATGTTGCTGCAGAAGAAGAGAGAAGAAAGTTGGTTGATTGATGCTATAGATGCAATTAATACTAGCAGAAGTGTTATTTAATTTATATTTGAATCATTTATGATGAGTGGATGTATGAATGCTATGGATGATTTAACTTGGCTGGATGTTATAGATGAATAATGTCATAGATGCAAGTAGTACCAAGCTATTAGCTATAGCTTTTTGGATTTTATCATATATGAATGCATGTATGAATGTGATTTGCATGTTGATGTATGTATTTGATTTGAACGTCGGTGCGGATTTTAGCAAAGTTTGTATTTATGAGTTATAAGTTTTTTTCAATTTTTTTCTTATTTGTATTTATGTATTTTAAGTATTTTAATTTTTTATTGTATTTATGATTTTTTGTATTCTTATTTGTATTTATCAGTTTTAAGTTTTTCAATTTTTCTTATTTTCTGATTTTCCCTTTTTCCCTGATTTTTTGATTTTTGGTACACGAGAGTTTTATCTCTGTGGCATCCAAACGGAGCATGGGGAATATTTCCAGGATGATAATGTTTATGCCCTGGAATGGGGGATTCCATGTGACTTGAAATTCCTCTAGGGATTTGTTTCCCTGGTTTTTTAGCCCAATAGTTTCCAAACAAAATCTAATTACACAGCGGGAACTTCGTGAGTACAAGACCACAGGCAGCACCAAATTCTCACTAGCCAGTGGCCACCTTGTCACGGACATGGGCCGTGGAGCTGAGCTAGATGGGCTGGACGAGCTTTTGGGCTGGCCTTATGGCCTATTCAGCTGAGGAGCAGCAGCAGCAGCAGCGTGAAGAGAGGAGCCGAACAGAACTTGGCCTCCTCCCTTTATTCTATCTCGTTCCCAGTCCCTGCTATTCTTCCTCCTCATCTGTTCTCTTCTAAATCCTCCTTAAACCCAAATCTATTGTATCCCAATTACCCAAACTGTAGCAAGTGAAGGACCATGATAAATGGTATCAGAGCCTCCTACTTTGCGCTTTGTCATGCTGCCAACTCCAAGCCATGGCTGACCTCTCCAGTGAGGCTAGGGCAAAACTAAGTGCGTTCAGGGAGCTGTGCGAGAAGACCTTGGCCCTAAGGGCAAGGCCTTTCTCAACACCAGCTACTACTGATGCCCTTGACGTCATCACCGACAGCATTGTGGCGATGGCCGCAAGGTGTTCGATGGAGGGTCTTGACCACGACACTCGTGTGTCGACGGTGGCGTCCACCCCGGGGATGTCTACTCCCTCACCAGCGGCCATCCCGGTCACAACAACATGAGACATGAACACCAGCACCCCCGTCTCCACGATGCTTGCCATGTGTTTGATGCTAGGACTGGCCCTCAAGGAGACATCGGACGAGCCACGGGAGTTAGCCCAGGAGTGACACGGGAGGATGCTTTGCAAGCTGAACCACTTGATCGAGTGTAGGCGCAACGCCAACCTTGATGCCCAGCATGTGCAACCAACACCAGCCTCTGCTTCTGCGCTGACTCCGTATCCTGATGCGGTGGCCTTAGCATGCACATCCAAGGTCGCCCTAGCGCCTGAGGAGCCCTTGTCGAGGTACACACCAAAGTCATTCACCGAGATCAAGCTTGACACCGTGATGCCCACAGGTGTTCGATGCCATGTCCTAACTATGGCACTACGGTGTTGACATCAACTGTCACCCAAGACATAGCTCTAACTTCAACTCCAATTCTTATGTAACCATGGCCACCACCAATTCGAGGGGACTGGAGTAGTAGAACTGAGGTGAGGTTTTTGCAATCTTGGCCATTCTTTGTGAATAGTAATAGTGGAATGAGGCTGCTACCACCCTAGCCACCTGATCAAGCTATTGGTGTGAAATGTATCATAGTTGAGATGGGAAATGAGGGGCGTGGTCCGGTTCCATTCGAGATGTTTGAACTGAAACCATGGCCACCGCCCAAAGGTGAATATCTCATATGCCCGTTCTGTCCAGGGAAGAAGAAGCAGGACTACTATTACAGTGAGCTACTTCAGCATGCCGTTGTGGTGGGTGATCCAACCGTGCTACAAAGGTGAAGGCAAACCACTAGGCCCTAGCCAATCTTCTCAAGATCAGGCTCATTGCCATTGCAATAAGTCGTTGCACCAAGTAATCCTCCAAGGCCAATGCAAGATTAGGAATTGTTTGTTTGGCCCTGGATGGGTATCCTCGCAAATGTTCCAATTGAGCAAACGAAGTGGGGTTGAGCCATTCTGATGCAGCAGCTAGCTAAGTTCAATCTGTTGCAATTTAATGTTGTTTGTTACAATTTAACTAAGCAACCTGTAAGTTATACAGAATTGAAACTATTGTAGGGATAGCCCAACCCCCCATGGCGGGGCCTTGTGTCGAATCCCGGAGCATCAACTCCGGAAACCACTATGTAAATCGCACTATCCTAGGAAAACTTAGTGCACACTGGAATAACAGGGATACTTATCATGCATAATAACCAACTTTATTATAAAGCAAAGTGTACGGGCCTCACGACCAAGTTTACAATAAGAGGGCTCATGGCTAAACATAAAAATAAATAGTGGAAGATAAAATAGAAGGAGCAGTCCATCCCGCCTGCCCACAGGCGAATGACTATAAGACGTGGCCTATTCATTGCAATCCTCACCAAAGTTAATGTAGTCATCCTCTGGCAACAGAATTAAGCAAGTTGAGCATATAAAGTACTCCACAAGTTACACCAAGAGGTTTAACAGAGTTAATGCATGCTTATGGATTTTTCCAAGCAAGGCATATTATGGCTATTTGCATAAAAAACAACATTGAAGTAAATATCATAAAATAAGTTCAAAAATCTAAATTTGATACAGTAGGTAAAAAAATCTTTCTAACTCAAATAATATTGTTAGTGCAGGCACCACCCTCACACAATCCTATCCATGGGTATTCCACCCGGACCATTTTTCCAAAAGATTGCACAAGTTTCCATACACTAGATTTTATTAAAACCAAAGTTTAATCCATGAAAAATCATACTCAGCATGTCCTTGACCGTGGACACGGCTATTCAGGATAGTTTGTTACTCTACAGAAGTGTACAACTTTACCTACAAGACATGTCCTCTCGTTTTACCATGCGATTAACACACTGCCTTAGGTGTGCGACTGAGAGTTTATGACAAGGCTGTTACAATGTTCCATTGCCAAATTAGTTACGCCACCACTAAGGTTTCACCACAACATGAATCCACATGTTGGAGCCCCCTCTTGTGCCATGTGAGACTTCTCGCGGCCTACGCCACGCCCACATTCAGCCTATAGCGAAACCAAGATGGAACTTCACAAATTACTTAGCTAGGTTTGTCCCACACAAGAATTTTGGTAGTACGGTATGACTTTGTAATAGTAGCTCACAGACCGATCCTTAATTTGACTTAGGCCCAACCACATACCCCTTGTGCCTGGCAATCGACATTGTGTCACCAAACAACAATGCGTGCCAACAAGCACCCACCACCATATCAATGCCTAAGTCTAAACTAGATTTTATAATTTTATTTTATCAAAATTTCATAGACTTTCTTGACTCACCCAAAGTCAAAAATAGATTTTATAAATCATCATTTTGTGTGAAACAATTCTTCCCACATAAATTATTCTAAGCATGGCAAAACAATTCTATAAAAATTTTCTAGTTAATACTAATATACTAACTAGGTTTTCATCTAGGGTGACAAGGCATGTTTGTTCAATATCAAATTTGGTTATACACAAAGGAATTGGGCATAACTAGAATTTAAACTAGATTGAATAAAAGTACGCATGCATAATAATTTAAAAACAATGTAAATAATTTAAATTACTGGGAACAACATAATCAAAGGTGTAACTTACCTTGCTCGAAGTCTTGGTGCAAGTCGTCGAAGTAAAACTCTCTGGATTCGTCATAGTCTACACATGGAGAACCAAAACAAATTTAAACAAATTCAAATAAAATTCAAAAATTCAGAATGAGTCTATAAATAGATAGTTTAGGATTTTAGAAGAATTTAGAAATTTGAACAGGTTAAATCGGAGTTAAAACGAAGAAATACGGGCTTCTGGAAGTTTAAAACCAAAAAAAAAGACTGATTTTTTGCATTATTTTTATACTAATAAATGGGATTATGATGTCAGCATCAAATTTCCTTTTTCAATTGAATTACTTTTACATGGAAAATGAATTTATTAAACTAACAGGTGGGGCCAGGTTTATGGTGGATTGTGTTCACGCAATGGCTTGGCTCACCGTGGACTTGGTCCACTGTTGACGTGGTGGGGTTACCACTGACAGGGCAACCGAAGCCAACGTGGCTGAGCCGTGGCGGCATGTGGCAGCCATGCGGCTGCCACGCATGCACAAGTGTTGACACACCAGCGCCAGCCAGAGGCGGCGTTCGGGACCCGATGGTCATCGGAGCTCCAGCGTTCGGCGGCGACCGTCGAGTGGCGCAAGAGCGAGAGGGGAGTGAGGGGAGTTCGACAGTACCTTCGGCGGTGCTCGGTGATGACCGGAGGGCGGTCGGTGATGAGACGAGGCGGCGGCAGTGCAAGGGCGTCGGCAGCGGGGCTCTCCGGCATCGATGAGGCACGAGACGGACCGAGGAGGCAGCGATTTCTCGCCGGAGTTTCATCGGTGCCGAAAGAGTGATGCGAGGCTCTCGGGCGCACGAGAAAGGAAAGGAAGGGAGAACGGGGTGTAGGGGAGGGTTTTTATAGGGGTAGCGAGGGGTAACAATCGAGCACGACCTCACCGGAGTTAAAAGATTATAAACAGCACGACGACAAAATGGGGCTTTAAGATGGAGGGGAAACGGGCAGAGTGAAGGTGGAGTGAAGAGAGCACTCATATGGCGCATTTGTTTGGGACTTGAATGAGGAGAAACGGCCGCATTAAAAGCTTGGGGAGGTCGGCAATGGCGGCTCGGCTGGAGGTTGAAGAAAGGGGGAGAAAGAGAGACCTGACAGGCAGGGCCCGTCTACCGGCGAGAGAGGAGAGAAGAGGAAGGAGTGGGTGGCTGGATGGATGCCACGCGTCAGAGGAACAAATCAGGGCCGTCAGATTTAAAATGAAGGGGTAAGTAGAGGCGGGTGGCTGAGATTAAACAGGCGAGGATGTATGAAATCCGAGCCAGACACATGTCGGCTTGAGAAGGTGTTGGGTTTAGAATTTGTTTTTGAATTTTCGAAAACATGGGAAGGTTTAAAAATATTAGAAAATAGCAAATAAAGTTTCAAAATTCCAAAAAAATTCATAGAAATTTGTGGAGGGGTTTTAGACTCAGGAAAATATTTCCAACTTAAGGTTGGTCTTTTAATTTTTATAGACATACTTTTTAGCTTTTAAAGTTGATTTTTAAATTCCAGAAAAATTCTAAAAAATATAAATCAAGGAGAACTTAGGACAAATAAAATAAACTCTTTTTGGCTTAAATAAAATACTCAAAGTAAATTTTCTTACTCTAGGATTTGAAATAAAATCCAAATAAATCCAAAGAAATTCCATAAAATCCAATAAAATGCAATTAAATTTTTGGGATGTTACACCTTGCAACTAGCCTAATATGTAATAGGCCCAATGGTATAGGGACATGTGTATAAAGGAATATAACAATGTACCCGTACCTTTTGTAATTATTAAGGGTTAGGATAGGGATTTCCCATCCAATCCCACTCATGTATATAAGCCCCCAAGAGGGGTATGAGGGGCAAGATCCACTCATTCCATACACGAGCACTCTCTCCCTTTCTCTTGTCATTGGCTCTCTCTCTAGCTAGTCTCCTCATATGTTTTTTGGTCAATAGCCACAAAAGTTGGTGTCGTCCGTGGGGACATGCAAGAAGCTGCACAAGAGAAGGCGCTAGATAGCGACAGTAACCAAGTGAAAGAGAGGTGTGGCGACAGCGACCATCGAGTCTAGCACGTGGCGCTGGTGGTACCCCATGGCAATGACCATGATGCCCACGCCGGTATGATCACCGACCGTGACACCCACACTGGTACGACCGTCAACCACAATGCCCGTGCTGATATGACTGTCGACCGCGACACCCACGCCATCATCTCAACACCAGGGTGTTGGCCTCCGAACAACACTGGTGAATGTTGAGTCTCTCTGGTGGGGATACTGCACAGAGTGCACGCACCCCAAAGCCTTCGCCCCACCACCGGCTACATCGACACCCATGACTTCGCTATGGTCGTGACTTCGGCGACATCTTTGACCGCACCATTGTCAAGTCTTCATTGACAGTCATGACCACCCCGTGGTTGATATTTGGGGACAGGGCATCCACCTCCGACTTCTCCACCGAAGACTTTGCACGGTCTCCACCGAGGTCTTCGCATGATATCCATGTGGAGACTACGCACATCCTTCGGGGGACTTCGCACCGACTCCACTGAGCTCTGCGCGGATGCCATCTCGTATAGACTTTGCACAGTCTCCGCTGAGGTGTTCGCATGATCTCTGTGCGGAGACTGTGCATGACCTTCACAAGACTTCGCACCGACTCCGCCGAGCTCCGCACGGATGTCGTCTCCACACAGAGACTTTGCATGGTTTCCGCTGAGATCTTTGCACAATCTCCACACGGAGACTACACATGACCTTTGCAGGGCTTCGCGCTAACTACATCGTGCTCCACACGGATGCTATCTCCGATGGACTTCACACTGACTCCACCAAGCCCCGTGCAGATGCTGTCTCTGACGAACATCGTACGACCTTTGTCGGACTATGCACGGTCTTCACTGGACTTTGAGTGATCACTGCTAGACTCCACGTGGACATCGCCTCCGTACGACTTCGTGTGAGCTCCACTAGACCCTACAGGACTTTGTTTGGTCTTCGATGGACTTTGCACGATCTTAGCCAGACCTCACATGGCCTCCGCGGGTCTCCGCTGGACCTCATGTTGCATCTGTCGGGCCTCGCATTGCCTTCACCAGCCTTCGCTTCCTCTGTCCTCTATCAAACCCCGCTTTGCCTCTGCCGACCTTCGCACCCTCCAGCCTCTGTCGGCCTCAGCTCCGCGCCTCCGCACCTTCGAGCGAGCGACTCGTGGTCATACACATTTATTTAGATATTCGACCATCCTCATGGTCCAAACATCATCCGCTCATGTCACGGTCATGACCTCGTCCGACCACATCGCGGTCATTACATCGTCCGCCCATGTCGTGGTCATGGCTTTGTCCGACCTCCTCGTGGTCATACTTCACCCGACCTCCACGGGGCTGTAATTTTGTGAGAAATGGTATGGCGGCCTAGTGCCCCAGTGTACTCTACGGAGTATAAAGCACTAGGAACTCAGCCGTCCCAGGCAACTCTATGGAGTATATAACAAATGCACAACAGCTTTGTGCCCTGGTGTACTCTGTGGAGTACAAAGCATCGAGAACTCAGCCGTTCTAGGTAACTCTACGGAGTATATAAAAAAAATGCATGGAGGCCTTGCGTCCCGGCGTACTCCACAGAGTATAAAGCGTCAGGAACTCACAAGACAGCCTCACACCCCAATATACTCTGTGGAGTATAAAGCACTAGGAACTCAGCTGTCCCGGGCAACTCTATGGAGTATAAAAAATGCACGACGGCCACACACCCTGGCATACCCTGCGGAGTATAAAGCATAGCGAACTTAGCTGTCCCGGGTAACTCTAAAGAGTATAAACGACCATGAGAAGTCCATGCCTCCTTGTGAACTCTACGAAGTATAGATGGTAGCACAGGATAGCTTATGCACCCACGCATGCATCGCGTGCTTCGTCCATCCCACAGGGAGTCCCTACCATGAACCGTAAGCCCAGTGAGTCACACACTTCATGTGTCTCACAAGGGACTTCACCGCGCTACTTAGTTCAAACACTTCATGGTCAAGGCTTTGTCCGACTGCCTCACCGTCGAGACGTCGTCCGACCACCTCGTGGTCATTGATGTTTTGTTCGACCACCATGCGGTCGTGATTTCATCCGACCACATCGTGGTCATAGATGTTTTGTCTGACCACAGCGTGGTCATGGACGCTTCATTCAACTGCCTCATGGTCGTAGACGCTTCATCCAACTACCTCACGGTCATAGATGCTTCATCTAACAGCCTCACGGTCATAGATGCCTTGTCCGACCATCTCGCCATTGAGACTTCATCTGACCACCTCATGGTCGTTGACGTTGTCTGACCACCTCGTGGTCGTGACCTTGTCCAACCTCCCTGTGGTCATGATTTCGTCCAACCACATCGTGGTCGTGGACGCTTCATCCGACCGCCTAGCGATCGACCCTTCGTCTGACCACGTCATGGTCATAGACTCTGTCTGACCATGTCATGGTCATTGACTCTGTCTTACCGCCTTGCGGTCGTAGACTTTATCCGATCATCTCATGGTCGTGACCTTGTTCGACCACCTGATAGTCGTGATTTCATCCGACCACATTGTGGTTGTGGATGCTTCATCTGACCGCATCATGGTTGTAGACTATGTCCGACTACCCCAAGGTCATGACCTTGTCCGACCACCTTACGGTCGTGATTTTGTCCGACCACATCGTGGTCGTAGATGCTTCATCCGACTGCCTTGCAGTTGTAGACACCTCGTTCGACCATCTCGCAGTCGAGACTTCATCTGACCATCTCGTGGTCATTGATATTTTGTCCAACCGCCCCACGGTCATGATTTTGTTTGACCACATCGTAATCGTGGATGCTTCGTCCGACCACCTCGTTGTGAGGACTTTGGACAGCACATGCGTTAGCTTCGTCTCACCGCCGCTTTCATCGACCCCAAGTCCGAAGGGCGAGGGACGAACCACGTGCATTAGCTTTGTCTCACCGCCAATTTCATCAACCCTGAGTCCAAAAGGTGGGGGACGGATCGCACGCGTTAGTTTTATCTCGCCGCCAACTTTGTCGATGTCATGTTCGAAGCGTGGGGATGGACCGTGTATGTTGCAGCTTCGTCTCGCCACTGACTTTGTTGACATCAAGTCCAAAGGGTGGGGATGGGCCACGCGTGCTGCAGCTTCATCTCGCTACCACCTTCGTCGATGCCTAGTTCGAAGGGTGGGGACAGGCCGCACACGCTGTAGCTTTGTCAAGACTACATCCGGCGCACGCGTCAGCTTCGTCTCACCACTGACTATGTCAACCTTGAGTCTGAAGGGACTGGCCGTCCCCATCTACTTCATCTCATCACTCACTTCATCGACCCCAATCCCAAAGGGCAGGGGATGGACCATGCGCATCAGTTTCATCTCGCTACCAACTTCATCGACATCAAGTCCGAAGGGTGGGGATGGGCCACGTGCGCGGTAGCTTTGTCTCGCCACCACCTTTGTCGACGCCTAGTCTGAAGGTTGGGGACAGACTGTGCGCACCCTATCATCGTCTCATCGCCGCCTTCGTCCACCCCAAGTTTGAAGGGTGGGGGACAGACCGCGCACGCTCGAGTCATCATCTTGCCACCGACTTCATCGACTCCAAGTCCAAATGCTGTGCAGGAAGGAGCATGTCTCTGCTGTCTCGTAGTTGAGACTTCGTCTGACACCTTGGGTCATTGACATTTTGTTTGACTACCCACTGTTGTGACCTTGTCCGACAGCCCTGTAGTCGTGATTTTGTCTGACCACTTCATGGTTAGGACTTTATCTCACGTGCATGTCCGCTTCATCTCGCCGTCGACTTCATCGACTCTAAGTCTGAAGGGACAAAAAGTGTGGGTCAGCTTCATCTCACTGTTGACTTCATCAGTGACTAGTCTGAAGGGTGGGGGAGAGGCTGCACGCACTGACAAGTCTTCATCTCATAGCCACCTTTGTCGACCTCAAGTCCAAAGTGTGCAGGCCAGAACATGCATGTTAGCTTCGTCTCGCTACTGACTTTGTTGACCTCATGTCCGAAGGGTGTGAGAAGGAATGAGTGCCTTAGTACTTCATCTTGTAAGCGCCTTCATTGACTATGAGTCCAAAAGTGGGGGGATGGGCCACATGCAAGTCAGTTTCATCTCACCGCCAACTTCGTCGACGTCAAGTTCAAAGGGTGGGGATGGACCTCACGCGCTGCAACTTCATCTTGCTGCCGCCTTCATTAACACCTAGTCTAAAGGGTGGGGATGGGCTGCACACGTCGTAGCTTTGTCTCACCACTACCTACGTTGACCCCAAGTCTGAAGGGTCAGGACGGTCCGCGCACACATGAGTCATCATCTTGCCGCTTACTTCGTCAACTCCAAGTCTGAAGGCTATGTGGGAAGGAGCACGTCTCCACCGACTCGCAATCAAGACTTCATTCGACTACCTCGGGGTCATTGACGTTTTGTCCAACCACCCCGCGGTCGTGACCTTGTCCGACCGCCCTGTGGTCATGATTTCATCTAACCACATCGTGGTCGTGGACACTTCATTCGATCACCTCGTAGTCAGAATTTCATCCGGCACATGCATCAGCCTCGTCTCACCACCGACTTCATCGACCCTAAGTCTCAAGGTCGGGGGAGGTACAACACGCATCAGCTTCATCTCACCACTGACATCGTTGATGTCAAGTCTGAAGGGTGGGGACGGGCCACGTGCACTGCAGCTTTCCCTGTCGCCTTCGTCAACGACTTGTCCGAAGGGTGGGATGGGCCACGCATGTCGTAGCTTTGTCTTGGCACCGCCTTCATTGACCCCAAGTTTGAAGGGTAGGGGATGGACCGTGCATGCATGAGTCATCGTCTCGCCACTGACATCAGTAACTCCAAGTCTAAAGGTTGTGCGGGAAGGAGCGCATCTTCATCTTCTCACGGTCGAGATTTTGTCCAACCACCATGTGGTTGTAGACGCCTCGTCCGACCATCGTGTGGTCATAGACGCCTCGTTAGACCACCTCGTGGTCATTGGTGTTTCATCTAACTGCCTCGTGGTTGTTACTTTGTTCGACCACTGCGTGGTCATTGACACCTCGTCCAATTGCTGCATGCTTGTTGACGATTTGTCCAACCGCCCAATAGTCTTTACCATGTTTGACCGCCCCACAGTCGTGACTTCGTCCGACCACCTCGTGGTTGTGGACGCTTCATCTGACCACCTCATGGTTAGGAATTCATGTAGTGCATATGTCAACTTCTTCTCACCACCGACTTCATCAACCCTGCATCTGATGTGACAGGCCACATGCGTCAGCTTCGTCTCACCACTGACTTCGTCGATGATTAGTCCGAACAGTGGTGGATGGACTGCACGTGCCTCAGAGCTTCGTCTCGCTGTCGCCTTTTGATCATGCAAAAATAGCACACCCGCAAGTGCACGGGTTGCGACTGAAATAGCGACGAGTGTCATGTTCTCCGCAGGGACTAGACTAAGGCTTCCGATGGCCAGCTAAAGTTAGGTCAATCGAAACAGGGGGAGAAAAATAAACCTAAAACAACTACTAAATCAACCGAACAAACTAACTAAATGATCAAAGGATGACGGGACAAATGACCGCACGAATGGACATCATACGATCGAATGAACTACACTATGACTATCTACACGAATGATGCACGAATGACAATGATGACTACATGAACAAACACGACTACTGACCAACGACCTAACTAACTACCAACTACAAGAAAGAAGAAGATGGAGTCGAGAAGCACTAGGGGATTCTAGAATGTAACAGCCCAGGTTTTTCCTAAAAAAAATAAATAAAGAAATAAATAAAAATTAATTAAAATAAAATTTAAATTAAAATAAGTATTTTTGTTGCCTAAATTTTAAATTTGGATTTACCCTGAATTTCTGTTTTTGAAAAAGCTGGATTTGAAAAGTATTTTAAGTAAAACCTGAAATATTATTAAATAAAATGATATTTTGATTTTCTATGAAAATTCTATGTCAAATTAATTATTGGGAGTTATTTGGATTTTATTTGGTTTCCTGGATTTTCTGGAGTTTTAAAATATATTTTGAAATTAAACGTAATTTTAAAGTATGAAAATTAAATACCAACATTAGTTGGAAAAATTTTATTAAGTCCAAAATGTCTCCAGGGACTTCTGTGTATTTTCCTGGAATTTTTGGAGTTTATTTCATATTTTTCTGAGGCTAAATGAATTTCCTAGCAATTTCTGAAAATCCAAAATCAAAATCAAAAATAAAATCCCCTTCCCTTTCCCCCGACCGCCACGTGGACGGCCAGATGCCGCCCACGTCCTCCCTCACCGGCCCATCCCGGCCACCCACTCCATCCCGCCTACCTCCTCCCGATGGCCACCACGTCGCACCCGATCCCCATCCGAGCCATCCATCCCTTGCCTCTTCCTGGCCGCCCGCGCCTCCTCTCCCGCTGACCGCCCGGGCCTGCCTGTCGGGTGCTTCTTCCCCGCGCGGCACCCTTCTCCTTCCTCGCGCCGCCGCCGCCCGTACCGGCGCCTCTCCTCTCTCCCGCGCGTGCTGTGTCCCACGCGCCGACCAACCCCGCCATCCCCGCGCCCTTTCCTTCTTCTTCCTCCCCCGATTCCCTTCCTTCTACGGCCGCCCCTTTCCTTTCTTTCCCCCTCCGCAATCGCCGCCGCCCGCAATCTCCAGGGAGCAATCCTCGCCGATTGCCCCTCCCCGACCCCTATAAATACCGCCCGCGGCTCCGCCTCTCCTCGCCCATCCCCCCGCCACTCCTCTCTCTCTCTCCCGTGCGCTCCGCCGCCCCAGCGCTGTGCGCTCTTGCCGCCGCCGCCTCTTGCCTCCGGTGAGGAATTCCGGTCGTCCCCGTCGCCCTCGAGCCCGGCCGATGCCACCTCGAGCCTCGCCGTGCCCCGCCGAGCGTCCTGCGCCTCCTCTTTGGCCCCGAGCGTCGCCAAGCCACCGTCACACCGTGAAACCCGAGCTCACCCGTGCGCGCGCCGGCGAGCTCTTCCGGCGAGGAATCATCGCCGCCTCGGGCCACGCTGCGCCTCGCCAACCCCACCGCCGCCTTCGCTGCGCCCGTGCAAAGACCCTGCGCTCCTCGGCCACGCCTCTCCGCCACCGGAGCCTCCTCGCCGCCGTTGCCCGAACGTCCGCCGCCGCCTCTCCTCGCCGCCGGCGCAACCCCGGCCACCTCTGGTAAAATGCCGGCCACCCCCGAGTTCCCTGTCCTCCCCTCTCGCTCCTCGACCCCTCGCCGCCGGCCGCCGTGTCACCGGCGAGCTCCCCGGGCCCGAGCTCCTCCCCGGTCGGCCGGCCACATCAGCTCGGCCTACCCCCGTGGCAGCCACGCGGTGCCACGGCTCGCCACCTCGGCGCCATCCCGCGCGCCAGCCGCCCCATCAGCGCCACCCGCTCCTCCCTGCCACCTCAGCCAACGCCGTTTCCCGTGGGCTCGGTCCATGGACCAAGGGCCCACATGTCAGCCACTGCCAGCATTTTTCAGTTCAAAAATAATTCGGCCGAAAATAAATCCTCTGCTAACGTCATAATTCCAAATTTCCTTTAGAAAAATAATTCCAAAAATCCTGATTTTCCATTTTCTCTCTTTTTAAACTTCCCGAAGCCCGTTCTCTTTCATCCTAACTCCGATTTAGCCCATTCAAATTTCTAAATTCATCAATAATTCCCCTCTATCCATTTCTGGCCTCAATTAAAATAGTTTAAGTCAATTTGAATTTATTTTGAATTTATTTGAATTTGGTGGGTTATTTTCACGTGTAGACTTCGACGATTCGGGAGATTTCTTCGACAAAGATTCAAACCAAGTTGAAGAGCAAGGCAAGTCACACTCCTTGACCATGTTGATCCCAGTTTTTAAAATAAAATTATGTTGATTTAAATTATATTGCATGCATATTTCTATTCAATTTAATTCAATTCAGTTTAAATTTAGTTATTGCCTACTTGTTAATTCCTCCATTGAATTTGAATTCCTCGATACCTTGTCACCCAAGAATTAAAATCTAGTTAATACATTAGTGTTGGCTAGAGATTTTAAATCAAATGCTTAGTCCTGCTTAGATATAATTTTGATTTTCGGATACCTTTTCACATGAAATGATAAACTTTGGAGATGTATTCTTGACTTCAGAGAGTCAAGAAGGATGATAAAATATTTTGAAAAAAAATTATAAAATCTGGTTTAGACTTAGACTAATGGTTAGGTGGTGGGTGCAGGCATGCCCTGTTGTTTGGAGACTCAGGGTTGATTGTCGGGCATGAGGGTATGTGGTTGGGCCTAAGTCAATTAAGGACCGATCTGTGAGCTACTGTTGCAAAGCCCTATCGTACTACCACAAGGCTGGTATGGGACAGCCCTGGTTGAATAATTTGCGGGTCCCAACCTGAGCCATTTCGTAGGTTGAAAGTGAGCGTGGCGTGGGCCATGAGAAGTCTCACTCGGCTCAAGAGGGGGTCCCGGTCTGGTGGATTCCTTACTGGGGCGAAACCTTAGTGTTGGCTTGGCCAGGTTGAAGGCTTTGCATTGTAAAGGCCTTGTCGTGATCTCCTCGCCGCACACCAAAGGAAGTGTGTAACTCGCGTGGCAAACTGGGATGATCATGTCTTGTGGGTAAAGCTGTACAACCTCTGCAGAGTGTATAATCTATCCTGGATAGCCGTGCCCACGGTCATGGGCATGCTGAGTAAAAGTTTTTCATGGATTATACTTTGTTTTTCAAAAATGTTTTTCGAAACCCTTGCGGATGGATGGAATCCGTGAGGGATGGAAACCTGTGAATGGATGGAATTCATCAGAGTTGCGCAGTGAAAGCGTGTGGATGGATGGAATCCACACGTGAACTTTTGGAAAAGATGATCTGGGTGGGATGCCCGTGGATAGGTTGGTGTTTGGTCGGAGCCTGCACTGACGGTATTATTTTGGATTACAAGTATTGTTTTTACTTACTGTATTAAATTCAGCATTTTCAATCTAGTTATTGTATTTCTTTAAATGCTGTTTTATGCAAACTAACCCTATAAGCCTTCCTTTGTTGCCTTTATCATTATATTGCATTTCTCCGTGTGACTTGCGGAGTACAAGTTTGTACTCACCTTGCTATCTCCACACAGAGGAAGACGACTTCGACTACGGTGAAGACCAGATCGAGTAGGCCGCGTCTTACTGTCGTTTGCCTGTGGGCAGGCTCAGTGGGCTTCTTCCGCTTCGGTGTTTTTCTTCCGCTGCTTATTATTTAAATTTGGCTTATGTGCCGTTGATGTAAACTCTGGCAATCATATGTAAACAGTCGCCGGCTCGCTAAATCGCACAACACAAACACAAGGACAAACACATATGCTGGACGGACAAATCATTGAAAACAAGAACAACTCACAAGCTAATACTATAATCTCTACCAACATAGAACACAATTAACACTACTGTAAATACTACTAAACTACTAACAGAACACAAATTCACTGATCTTAGATAATAATCCACAGTTCATCACCACAGTGCAAATGGTAATTAATAGCTAACAGAGTAATAATAAGCAATTATTGTCAACATTAATAAAGAACTGAAGAAATAAAGGGGAAGTGTTGTGGGGGTGGCCCAACCCCCCGCGACTGGGCTGTGCAATTAGTCCAATATGTAATAGGCCCAATAGTGTAGAGGAATATACCAGTGTAAATATACCAATGTACCCTCATCCTTTGTAAGTACCAAGGGGTAGAATGGGGATTTCCCATTCTACCCCCCTCATGTATATAAACCCCCAGGATGGGGAGGAGGAGGGGGATCCTCTCATTCTCACCAACCATTCCACAGATCTGGCTCCCCCTTCCTCTTCTACTAGTCCCCTTCTCTGCTGTTTGGCCTGTAGCCACAACAGATGGCGCCGTCCGTGGGGACGCCAGGAAGTTGCGTATGGAAGAGATTTCTCCAGCGTTCAACAAAAGGTAAGAAAGGGTAACAGATCGTAAAAGATTTGGATTCTTCTTGTCGATTTGCTCAAAGCATTATCTTGCTTTATCCTATCGTGCATACTATAATATACTGTAATATTTGCCCACGAAATCTACGCCGAGCGCCGCCGTCGCTCGTCCAAGCGGTGGCCCCCCACGTCGTCGACAAAGTCCGTCAGGTGGCCTGCAGAGCCTTCTCGCCGAGTCTCGGCGCGGTGTACAACCTCGGCGTCGAGCCTCCACGCGGCGTACAGCTTCTGCGCTGAGCCTGTGCACGATGTCGAGCCAGCGTCAAGCGTCCGCTCTGCAGTCTCCGGCCGTCGAACAGCGAAGTAAAAAAAAAGAGGGTAAAATACCTGCGTGCATGCGCCAAGTGGTTAGAGCTGTGTGCTGTCCCTGCATGCGCGTACGCAAATCCCTCTAGCTCCTTCCATGCATGCACGTGGGCATTTCTTCCATGCGTGCACGTATGCATAACCATTATGCATGCACGTATCCATGCATGTACGGAGCGCTCGAAGTAGACCTCCGCTCCGTGCGGCACTGTAAGGCTTCACGACCCAGGCTCCGGGCGCCCCTCCGCGAAGCCATCCTTCATCTCCGCGCTGCAGAATGTGGGTTCCGTCCTCCGCTCGCTTCAGTGATGACACGGAGACATACTTCGACCTCCGGGCCAGGATTTGCGAAGGCAAGTCTCCGCGCGCGGTGAAGCCCGCTCCGTGCTCTGCGCCAGTGGCCCCCGAGCTGGAGTCCGAGTCGGCAAGCCTTCACACGCGGTGAAGTTTGCTCCGTCTGCACCTGCGGTCTGCGATTCATCCACTCCGCGCCAATAAACTTGCATGTTCTCCACGACCTCCGCAATCTGCTCCAAGAACAAGCTCTGCGGGCCGGAGAGCAGACTTTGCCAAGCTGTCAGAGGCCTCCGCCACGGCGTCTGAAGCCTTCACATCAGTCTCTGTACCCTCCGCTGAGCTTTCCGAGGCCTCCGCCACGGCGTCCGAAGCCTTCGCATCAGTCTCCACGCCTCGGCTGGCTCTGCCGGCTTCGCCCACGAAGTGTACATGCGTATGCATGCCTGAAAAAAAACATCAACTGCTTGGAGCTTGGTGTCCCACGCTGCTCCACACGCCCGCGCTCGACAGGATGACCCTCCGCATCTGCGTCTGCCCGTCAGACCTCGTCTCCGGACTCCGCATGACGCCGGGCTTCCCGACGGTGGCGAGTCTCTGCGGCCATGTCGCAGCATGGAACACCTTGCAGCGAGCTTCCACGTCGGCCACGCTAAGCCCCTCCGCCTGGCGCGCCTCGGTCGCCTCGCCTCCGCATCGAGCCCCGGGACCTCGATGAAACCGAAGTCATGGGCTCCGCTCAGGCGAAGACAACCTCGGCCGAGCGCTCCGCCCAGACGAGGACTCCCTCGGCCGTGGGTGTTGGCCCAGCTCACTCTCACTCACACAGCACTCACGAGTTGAGTTGGAATTCTCAAGAAAAAGCTCAAGAGAACACAGAAAACTGGAGACACACAAGTAATTTTGGCACTGCACAACGACACCTTTTCTCTGTTGTTTTCTTCACTTCACAACACCAGCCGAGCCGTCGCGGCAGCGGCAGCGGCAACGGCAAAGGCGGCGGCGACGGTGGCCAAGGCGGCCATGAGTTGATCGTGCAGCAGGTGAAGGAGGCGGGGGTGACGTTACGTTACCCCATGCTCGTGGAGAACAACTACAACGTGTGGGCGGTGAAGATGAAAATCTTCATGCGTGCACAGGGCGTGTGGGCTGCCGTGGAGGGCAAGGCGGCCGATGAGAAGATGGACCAAATGGCTCTCGCCGCCATTGTCCAAGCTGTGCTGGAGGCCGTGGTGATGGCAATATCTGAGAAGGAGACGGCGAAGGAGGCGTGGGACGCTCTCAAGGAGATGAACATGGGTGAAGAACGTGTCAAGAAGGCCCGAGTACAAACTCTCAAGAGGGAGCTTGATGGTATGTACATGGGTAATTGTGAGAAAATTAATGACTTTGCTTTGAAGGTTACCACGATCGTGAACGAGATTCGCTCTCTCGGTACGAAAGTGGAAGAGACCACCGTCGTGGAGAAGCTCTTACATTCCGTCCCCGACAAATTCCGACCCCTCATAAGCACCATCGAGCAATGGGGGGATGTGACGGAGATGACGGTGACGGAGATAATCGGACGCTTGCGGGCGTTCGAGGAGACCTCAAAGGGGCGACATCGTGACAATGAAGGGGAGCAGCTGCTGCTCACGCGCGCTGAGTGGGAGGCCAAGTTCGCTGAAGAGAAGAAGAACAATGAGGTCTCCGGTGACGACGCCAAAAAGAAGTACCGTGGCAGGTTCGACAAGTCGAAGATTAAGTGTCGCAACTGTGGTGAGTTCGGACACTTCGCCGACGAGTGTGACGAGCCAAAGAAGGTGACCAAGGCCATGGTGCAGCTTGCCATTGCCGATGCAGATGATGAGCCCACATTGCTTTGAAGCCCCGTGTGGAGGTGTGGAAAATAAATCCAACAAGATTAGGGAGTGATTGTTAGGATTAATCTTGTTGTTTAAGTTTTCTTGTTGTGTTGAGTGTATGAAATAGAGTCCTGGTTACGTGCGTGTGTTAAGAGTAAGTCAGTGAGTGCATGTGTGAGCTAGTGTGATCGGTGAAAGTCATGAGTTGTATGTAAGTGACTGCATGCAGCGGGTGTGTGTTGGCTTGGAGGAGCGGCCAAGTCAAGTGAAGTGAGTCGTGGCGAAAAGAGTGGATCAACTAGCTTGCACATATGCGTTTGTGGTGACCTGCATGCAGAGATGTGTTAGTGGCCGTGAGCTTTGCATGCAAGGATTAGTTTGTTAGCAAGTGGTGCATGTGTGCCCATGCAGCTGAAAGTTTGTTATGGCCTGCATGGGTATGTGGCTATTTAAGCTTGTAAGCATTTTGAGTTTTAATGAGAGTAAGAAAAAGAGAAGAAAAGTGCACTGGTGTGCAGTGCAACAAAAATCCTCTCGTGTTCTGCTTGTTTCTGCATCTTCCTTCTCCCGTGTGTTTGTTCCTTTAGCTGTGAGTCTATTGTCTAGCTTCTGCTCGTGTCCACCAGAGAAGAAGGGAGGCTAGCAGATTGTGCGTGAGAGTGAGATGGGCCATCAAGTGGTATCAGAGCCATGTCTAGCGATGGAGTGTACACGCCGCCGAGCCGTCGCGGCAGCGGCAACGGCAAAGGCGGCGGCGACGGTGGCCAAGGCGGCCATGAGTTGATCGTGCAGCAGGTGAAGGAGGCGGGGTGACGTTATGTTACCCCATGCTCGTGGAGAACAACTACGACGTGTGGGCAGTGAAGATGAAAATCTTCATGCGTGCACAGGGCGTGTGGGCTGCCGTGGAGGGCAAGGCGGCCGATGAGAAGATGGACCAAATGGCTCTCGCCGCCATTGTCCAAGCTGTGCTGGAGGCCGTGGTGATGGCAATATCTGAGAAGGAGACGGCGAAGGAGGCGTGGGACGCTCTCAAGGAGATGAACATGGGTGAAGAACGTGTCAAGAAGGCCCGAGTACAAACTATTGTTAGAGTTAATCTTGTTATTTGAGTTATTGTCACGTAGTTTTGGTTAGTGTGTGGTTAGTATGTGCATGTAGCAAGGAGTCGTGCATGTACTGCATGCACGGAGGATATAGTCAAGAGGTGATCCTGCATGCAAGGAATTAGTGGAGGTGAGCGCATGAGGGTGTTCATGCGTGTGTGTTGTGCGGCCTGGTGCTTGGTTTGGCGCAGGTTCAGGAGCAGAGAAGCGGCGAGGGCTCCGGCAACGGCGTCAACAAAAATGGTGACAAGAAGTACCGCGGCAAATTCGACAAGTCGAAGATTGATTGCCGCAAATGTGGTGAGCTCGGACACTTCGCTGACGAGTGTGATGCAGTGAAGAAAATGGTGAAGGGGGTGGCGCAGCTTGCCATTGCAGATGTTGATGATGAGCCGGCGTTGCTGTGAAGATCGAGCGGAGGTGCAGAATAAAGCCAACAAGATTAGGGGGTAATTGTTAGAGTTAATCTTGTTATTTGAGTTATTGTCACGTAGTTTTGGTTAGTGTGTGGTTAGTATGTGCATGTAGCAAGGAGTCGTGCATGTACTGCATGCACGGAGGATATAGTCAAGAGGTGATCCTGCATGCAAGGAATTAGTGGAGGTGAGCGCATGAGGGTGTTCATGCGCGTGTGTTGTGCGGCCAGGTGCTTGGTTTGGCGCAGGTTCAGGAGCAGGAAGCGGTCATCGGTGGACTAGATACCTGTGAGCTTGGCGTCGATCGTGCATGAGTGCTGGTCATGGAGTTCCCATTCCTGCGGCAAGTGGTACACGTCGCCGAACGGCCAGGAGGTTTAGGGGTCGTGTGTGTCCATGTTTGGCTGAGGTGTGCGGCCAAACATGGCTTAGCAGTGGTGCAGTGAGTGTTTATTTAAGTCTGTAATCTGCAGGGTGTAGTGTGGTGTTGTGAAGTGAAGAAAACAACAGAGAAAAGGTGTCGTTGTGCAGTGCCAAAATTACTTGTGTGTCTCCAGTTTTCTGTGTTCTCTTGAGCTTTTTCTTGAGAATTCCAACTCAACTCGTGAGTGCTGTGTGAGTGAGAGTGAGCTGGGCCAACAGTGGGCTCCGCTCTCCGCCACTCCATAGCCTTCGTGCTAGGTCATGCAGCGTGAGGGCCTCTCGGTGCTATAGTGCTCTCATGCTGGCACTCCAGTACGCTTCGTATGCACACATCGAGCCTCCGGCTCCGCATTTCCACGCCAGGCCGGCGCTCCCGCTCCCCATCGAGCCTCCGGCTCCGCGTCGCCTCTGCTCTACGCCGAGCCTCCGGCTTCGCATTTCCACGCCAGGCCGGCGCCGAGTTCGAGTCTCCGCTCCGCAGTCTCCGCGCAAGGCCAGCATGGAACCTCCGCCCTCCGTGGAGCCTCTGCACTGAGTCCCCGCGCGACATCGAGTCTCCGAGCTCACGTCAAGCCTCTACTCCAACGGACCCGTGCTGCAAGTCTACGAACTATAAATTAAGTCGTAGCGTCGAGGTCCGCCTCCGCACGCGCGAGTCTACGGACTCTAAAATAAGACGTAGCGTCGAGGTTCGCCTCCGCACGCGCCAGTCTACGGACTCTAAAATAAGACGTAGCGTCGAGGTCCGCCTCCGCACGCGCGAGTCTACGGACTATAATTCAAGTCGTAGCGTCGAGGTCCGCCTCCGCACGCGCCAGTCTACGGACTCTAAATAAGACGTAGCGTCCAGGTCCGCCTCCGCACGCGCCAGTCTACGGACTATAAAATAAGACGTAGCGTCGAGGTCCGCCTCCAAACGCGCCAGTCTACGGACTCTAAAATAAGACGTAGCATGGAGGCTTGCCTCCGCACGCGCGAGTCTACAGACTATAAATTTAGTTGTAGCGTCGAGGTCCGCCTCCGCACGCGCCAGTCTACGGACTCTAAAGTAAGACGTAGCATCGAGGTCCGCCTGCGCACGCGCGAGTCTACGGACTATAAATTAAGTCGTAGCGTCGAGGTCCGCCTCCGCACGCACCAGTCTACGGACTCTAAAATAAGACGTAGCGTCGAGGTCCGCCTCCGCACGCGCGAGTCTACGGACTATAAATTAAGTCGTAGCGTCGAGGTCCGCCTCCGCACGCGCCAGTCTACGGACTCTAAAATAAGACGTAGCATCGAGGTCCGCCTCTGCACGCGCGAGTCTACGGACTATAATTCAAGTCGTAGCGTCGAGGTCCGCCTCCGCACGCGCGAGCCTACGGACTAAAAAATCAGACATAGCGTCGAGGTCCGCCTCCGCACGCGCCAGTCTACGGACTCTAAAATAAGACGTAGCGTGGAGGCTTGCCTCCGCACGCGCCAGTCTACGGACTATAAATTAAGTCGTAGCGTCGAGGTCCGCCACTGCACGCGCCAGTCTACGGACTCTAAATAAGACGTAGCGTCGAGGCCCGCCTTCGCACGCGCCAGTCTACGGACTCTAAAATAAGACGTAGCGTGGAGGCTTGCCTCCGCACGCGCGAGTCTACGGACTATAAATAAAGTCGTAGCGTCGAGGTCAGCCTCCGCACGCGCCAGTCTACGGACTCTAAATAAGGCGTAGCGTCGAGGTCCGCCTCCGTACGCACCAGTCTACGGACTCTAAAATAAGACGTAGCGTCGAGGTCCGCCTCCGCACGCGCCAGTCTACGGATTCCAAAATAAGACGTAGCGTGGAGGCTTGCCTCTGCACGCGCGAGTCCACGGACTATAAATTAAGTCATGGCGCCGAGGTCCGCCTCCGCACGCATCAGTCTACGGACTCTAAAATAAGACGTAGCGTCGAGGTCCGCCTGCGCACGCGCGAGTCTACGGACTATAAATTAAGTCGCAGCGTCGAGGTCCGCCTCCGCACGCGCCAGTCTACGGACTCTAAAATAAGACGTAGCGTCGAGGTCCACCTCCGCACGCGCGAGTCTACGGACTATAAATTAAGTCGTAGCGTCGAGGTTCGCCTCCGCACGCGCCAGTCTACGGACTCTAAATAAGACGTAGCGTCGAGGTCCGCCTCCGCACGCGTCAGTCTACTGACTCTAAAATAGGACGTAGCGTGGAGGCTGACCTCCGCACGCGCGAGTCTACGGACCATAAATTAAGTCGTAGCGTAGAGGTTCGCCTCCGCACGCGCCAGTCTACGGACTCTAAAATAAGATGTAGCGTCGAGGTCCGCCTCCGCACGCGCCAGTCTACGGATTCTAAAATAAGACGTAGCGTCGAGGTCCGCCTCCGCACACGCCAGTCTACGGACTATAAATTAAGTCGTTGCGTCGAGGTCCGCCTCCGCACGCGCCAGTCTACGGACTCTAAATAAGACGTAGCATCGAGGTCCGCCTCCGCACGCACCAGTCTACGGACTCTAAAATAAGACGTAGCGTGGAGGCTTGCCTCCGCACGCGCGAGTCTACGGACAATAAATTAAGTCGTAGCGTCGAGGTCAGCCTCCACACGCTCGTGTCTACGGACTATAAATTAAGTCGTAGCGTGGAGGTCCGCCTCCGCACGCGCCAGTCTACGAACTCTAAATAAGACGTAGCGTCGAGGTCCACCTCCGCACGCGCCCGTCTACGGACTATAAATTAAGTCGTAGCGTCGAGGTCCGCCTCCGCACGCGCCAGTCTACGGACTCTAAAATAAGACGTAGCGTCGAGGTCCGCCTCCGCACGCGCGAGTCTACGGACTATAAATTAAGTCGTAGCGTCGAGGTCCGCCTCCGCACGCGCCAGTCTACGGACTGTAAATAAGACGTAGCGTCGAGTTCCGCCTCCGCACGCGCGAGTCTACGGACTCTAAAATAAGACGTAGCGTGGAGGCTTGCCTCCGCACGCGCGAGTCTACGGACTATAAATTAAGTCGTAGCGTCGAGGTCAGCCTCCGTACGCGCCAGTCTACGGACTCTAAAATAAGACGTAGCGTCGAGGTCCGCCTCCGCACGCGCCAGTCTACGGACTCTAAATAAGACGTAGCGTCGAGGTCCGCCTCCGCACGCGCCAGTCTACGGACTCTCAATAAGACGTAGCGTCGAGGTCCGCCTCCGCACGGGTGAGTCTACGGACTATAAATTAAGTCGTAGCGTCGAGGTCCGCCTCCGCACGCCCCAGTCTACCGACTCTAAATAAGACGTAGAGTTGAGGTCCGCCTCCGCACGCGCCAGTCTACGGACTCTAAAATAAGACGTAGCGTGGAGGCTTGCCTCCACACGCGTGAGTCTACGGACTATAAATTAAGTCGTAGCGTCGAGGTCAGCCTCCGCACGCGCGAGTCTACGGACTCTAAAATAAGACGTAGCGTCGAGGTCCGCCTCCGCACGCGACAGTCTACGGACTCTAAATAACACGTAGCGTCGAGGTCCGGCTCCGCACGCGCCAGTCTACGGACTCTAAAATAAGACGTAGCGTCGAGGTCCGCCTCCGCACGCGCCAGTCTACGGAATCTAAATAAGACGTAGCGTCGGGTCCGCCTCCGCACGCGTCAGTCTACGGACTCTAAATAAGACGTAGCGTGGAGGCTTGCCTCCGCACGCGCGAGTCTACGGACTATAAATTAAGTCGTAGCGTCGAGGTCAGCCTCCGCACGCGCAAGTCTACGGACTCTAAAATAAGACGTAGCGTCGAGGTCCGCCTCCACACTCGCCAGTCTACGGACTCTAAAATAAGACGTAGCGTCGAGGTCCGCCTCCGCACGCGCCAGTCTACGGACTCTAAATTAAGTCGTAGCGTCGAGGTCCGCCTCCGCACGCGCCAGTCTACAGACTCTAAATAACACGTAGCGTCGAGGTCCGCCTCCACACGCGCCAGTCTACGGACTCTAAATAAGACGTAGCGTCGAGGTCCGCCTCCGCACGCGCCAGTCTACGGACTCTAAAATAAGACGTAGCATCGAGGCCCGCCTCCGCACGCGCCAGTCTACAGACTCTAAATAACACGTAGCGTCGAGGTCCGCCTCCGCACGCGTCAGTCTACGGACTCTCAATAAGACGTAACTGGGGGACGCCCCCGTGCACACTCTACGGAGTATAAATAAGACTCGGATGTTGTCCCTGCGCACTCTACTTAGTATAAACAAGACGCGGATGTCCCGCGCACGTGTGGGCATCGCTCCCGCACGTACTCTCCGGAGTATAAATAGACGTGGATGTTATTCCCACGCACTCTACGGAGTATAAAAATTGCGACATGGCCGTGACACTAGGGAGTGCCTCGCTTTAGGCGGCGCACCACTTGGATATCGCGCCCTCGCGCGCGTTGCACCAGGGAGTGCACCGCGAGTTTTTGAGGGTAGGGGAACGGCTGTCTCGCCTCCTTGCCTCCGCGTGTGTAGTGCCTTCGGCCTACGCTCCAAGCGCCCGCTCTCCGCGGGCACTGTTTTTGAAGGTTGGGGAACGGCGCCTCCGCCTCCTTACCTCGGCGCGCGTAGTGCCCCCGGCCTACGCCGCAAGGGCCAGCTCTCCGCGGGCACTCTTTTTGAAGGTAGGGGAACAGCGGTCTCGCCTCCTTGCCTCTGCGTGCATAGTGCCTTCGGCCTACGCTCCAAGCACCCGTTCTCCGTGGGCACTGTTTTTGAAGGTAGGGGAACGGCGCCTCCGCCTCCTTACCTCGGCGCGCGTAGTGCCCTCGGCCTACGCCGCAAGCGCCCGCTCTCCGCGGGCACTCTTTTTGAAGGTAGGGGAATGGCGGTCTCGCCTCCTTGCCTCCGCGTGCGTAGTGCCTTCGGCCTACGCTCCAAGCACCCGTTCTCCGTGGGCACTGTTTTTGAAGGTAGGGGAACGGCGCCTCCGCCTCCTTACCTCGGCGCGCGTAGTGCCCCCGGCCTACGCCGCAAGCGCCCGCTCTCCGCGGGCACTGTTTTTGAGGGTAGGGGATCGGCGGCTACGCCTCCCTGCCTCCGCGCGCGTAGCGCCCCCGGCCTACGCTGCAAGCGCTCGTTCTCCGCGGGCACTCTTTTTGAAGGTAGGGGAACCGCGGTCTCGCCTCCTTGCCTTCGCGTGCGTAGTGCCTTCGGCCTACGCTCCAAGCGCCGGCTCTCCGCGGGCACTGTTTTTGAAGGTAGGGGAACGGCGGCTACGCCTCCTTACCTCGGCGCGCGTAGTGCCCTCGGCCTACGCCGCAAGCGCCAGCTCTCCGCGGGCACTGTTTTTGAAGGTAGGGGAACGGCAGTGTCACCTCCCTGCCTCTGCGTGCGTATCACCCTCGGCCTACACCGCAAGCGCCCGCTCTCGGCGGGACGGCATGGCTCGCCTCGGCGGGGCGGCACGGCTCCGGCGGTCGACTTCGCCGTCCGCCTCGTAGGCATCGCCTCGGCAGGATGGCACGTCTTCGCGCGCTCGATGACACGTCTTCGCGCGCTCAACAACACGTCTTCGGCGCTTGACTACGCCGTCTGCCTCGTAGGCATCGCCTCGCGCGGGACGACACGTCTTCAGCGTAGGACTTCGCCGCCCGCCTCGTAGGCATCGCCTCGGCGGGGCGGCACGGCCCCGGCGCTCGACTTTGCCGTCCGCCTCGTAGGCATCGCCTCGGCAGGGCGGCACGGCTCCGGCGCTCGACTTCGCCGTCCACCTCGTAGGCATCGCCTCGGCAAGAAGGCACGTCTTCGCGCGCTCGACGACACGTCTTCAACGCAGGACTTCGCCGCCCGCCTCGTAGGCATCGCCTCGGCGGGGCGGCACGGCTCCGGCGCTCGACTTCGCCGTCCGCCTCGTAGGCATCGCCTCGGCAGGACGGCACGTCTTCGGCACAGGACTTCGCCGCCCGCCTTGTAGGCATCGCCTCAATGGGGCGGCACGGCCCTGGCGCTCGACTTCGCCATCCGCCTCGTAGGCATCGCCTCGGCAGGACGACATGTCTTCGCACGCTCGATGACACGTCTTCGGCGCTCGCCTCCGGCGTCCGCCTCGTAGGCATCGCCTCGGCGGGACGGCACGTCTTCGGCACTCGACGACACGTCTTCGGCACATGACTTCACCGCCTCGGCCGGGAGGCACGGCTCTGGCGCTCGATTATGCCATCCGCCTCGTAGGCATCGCCTCAGCGGGACGCCACGTCTCCAGTGTAGGAATTCGCCGTCCGCCTCGTAGACATCGCCTCGGCGGGACGGCACGACTCCGGCGCAAGACTCTGTCGTCCGCCTCGTGGGCATCGTCTCGGCGGGATGGCACGTCTCCGGCATAGGACTTCGCCGTCCGCCTCGTAGGCTTTGTCTCAGCAGGACAGCACGACTTCGTTGTCAGCCTCGTGAGCGTTGTCTCGGCTGAATGACCCGGCTTCGGAGCGGGATTCTGTGGACCCCATCGTAGCTACTAGTTGCATCGGCTCGCCAGTCGGTGCCCTCGCGCTTGCTGTCGGGGAACAGGGGGCTGGGATAGTTTAGCACGTCAGCTTGCCCATCAGGACCTCAACTCTTGCTGTCGAGGGAGTACTGTTGTGGGGGTGGCCCAACCCCCCGCGACTGGGCCGTGCAATTAGTCCAATATGTAATAGGCCCAATAGTGTAGAGGAATATACCAGTGTAAATATACCAATGTACCCTCATCCTTTGTAAGTACCAAGGGGTAGAATGGGGATTTCCCATTCTACCCCCCTCATGTATATAAACCCCCAGGATGGGGAGGAGGAGGGGGATCCTCTCATTCTCATCAACCATTCCACAGATCTGGCTCCCCCTTCCTCTTCTACTAGTCCCCTTCTCTGTTGTTTGGCCTGTAGCCACAACAGAAGAAATTAGACAAAACCAAGGAGGAACAAGGTGAAGTAGACGGAAGGCCGAGGCCGGTGGAGATGTTGCCGGTGAAGTTGATAAAGTGGTGGTTGCCGGAAGTGGTGTAGGCAAAGCAGGTGATGATCTGGCGACGCAGAGGGGGCGTTGATCTGTGCAGGAGGACTAGTGGCGGCTCACTGGAGGGAGTCTGTAGGGAGCGGTGGAGGTTGTAGAGGAAGAAGCCAGAGTTGGGGAAGATGTTGATGCCATCGGTGATGAGGAACCAGTAGCTGAGGTGGTGGGGGCTCAGTGGATCTGGTGGAGGAGAGACCGCCGTTGGTGTCGGTGCTGCAGAGGAGATTGATGGTGAACTAGTGGTAGATGGGAGGCTGCTGGCAGAAGAGATGGATTAGAAGGAGGAGGAAAGGGAAGGCAAGGGAAAGAACAGAGGCAGTGGCCGGAGGTGAGGTGAGCAGGGCAGCCGAGGTAGGAGAGTAAGATCAGGGCAAATGGAGGCCAAGGAAGAAGTAGAAAGTGGATGGCGTGGTGGCCTCGCCGCCAGCCGGTGGTGGAAGAGATGGGGGAGGAGAGCAAAAGGGGAGAAAAGAAGAAGAAATGCCAGGCACAGGGTAGCACGCTGTGGTGGATCTCACCATTGGTGGCTGTAGATCGGTGGCGCTGAGGTGGTGCAAAGAGGAGGTGCGGTAGTGTCCGAGAGGAAGTGGAAGGCGGCAGAGACATGGCGCTTGGTGGTGAGTAGCAAAGAGAAGATCGAGGTAGCCACTGGCGTAGAGGTGCGACAGTCAATGGCTTGTTGCGGTGTGGAAGGTGCACGGTAAAGCAACTGAGGGGAGGAAGGATGCAGTGGAAGGAGAGCAGATTGGCGGTCACCGGCGAAATGGCCTGGCCTCGTCGGTGTTGTGGTTGGAGAAGTGGGGGAGAGGGAAGCAAATGAGGCTAAGGAGAGATTAGAATGCTGGGCTTGCCAGAATGGGAATGCAGGTAGGGTTGTGTGGCCGGTTGGGAATTGGCTATTTTGTAATTTAGTCCTCCCAGTTTCTAGAAATTACAATGAGACCCTTCCCTCATTTGATTTCTTCTGTTCTGGCCATTGGAAACTCCAATTTAATCATAGTTTAATCCTACGCATCCGTGATGATGCGTACATCTGTACGGAGCAGTCCCGAAAGTCCAGATTTGTTGTTTATGCGCCTCAATTGCGCCAGCCTGCGGAAAAGCACAAAAAATATAAAATGATCCAAATTGAGCAATTAATTATAGAAAAATGTGTAAATGATGATAAATAATCTCGAAATGCAGAAAATATGAGGGTAAAATGATAGGTAAATAGATGTAAAAATGACACATGTCAGATTCGTTGATCGCAAGTCCGAAGGTGGGGGACTGGCCACACGTGCGTTAGTTTCGTCTTGCCGCCGACTTCGTCGACACCTCATTGGCGTACGACTACCTCATGCTTGTACACTCCGTCCGACTACCTTGCAGTCACAGACTCCGTCCAACCACTTTGCGGTCGTAGGCTCCACCTGACCACCTCGTATAGATGTAGCCATCAGGACTTTGTCCGACCACTCATGCTCGGTAATTCATCAACACTTTGTCCGACCACTTTGGGGCCGCAACTTCATCCATACCTATGACCACCACGTGGTCGCACCTTCAGCAACCATGTCACGAGCAACATAGTCGTCAGGCCTTCTCTGACTACGTCGAAGGCACCGACCCGATAGGGCACCCGGGCTTTTGGTGTGGGACTTCACCGCCTATGTCTATGAGCCGCCCGAGGCTAGGGCATGAGCTATGCACACCGGCTTGGCCTCTGTTGGGAGACTCCACAACCGCATCAAGATCGGTCAAACAATCCTGCTCCGAGAGATTTATAACATCCACACCCCCAGGGATTGGGAGCTACCAGCTGCATCAGCTCGTCCATTGGCACCTACGTGCTTATTGCCAAGGAATGGGGCGCAGGGCTAGCTTGGGCCAATTGTTCACGTCAGCTCACCCATCGGGACCTCCGTGCTTGCTATTGAGGGAGTATTGTTGTAGGGGTGGCCCAACCCCCCATGGCGGGGTCTTGCAACTGGCCTATTATGTAATATGCCCAAAAGTATAGGGACATGTGTATAAAGAAATGCACCAATGTACCTCTACCTTTTGTAATTATTAAGGGGTAGGATAGAGATTTTCCATCCAATCCAACTCATGTATATAAACTTCCAAGAGGGGTATGAGGGGCAAGATCCACTCATTCTATGCAGGAGCACTCTCTCTCTCCTGTCGTTGGCTCTTTCTAGCTAGTCCCCTCATATGCTATTTAGTCAATAGCCATAACAAAAACATTTTGTAAAAAAGAAGCCTACCAGTGTTGCTCCTAAAACAAACAAGAAATGAAAGAGAAAGAAGAAAAAGAGCAAGGTAGAACCACATGTGTTAAAAAGTTGAAAGATTAAAAGTCACTGGTTTCAATTTTGGAGGATTTATCCATTGAAAAGAAACCCATGCAACAAAGAGTTCATCAAAATGATAGAGCAGTTGGGAAGGAGATTGAGACAAACGAAACCATACTTTGGATGTCCTGGGTTCTCACAATTGATCTCAAAAGAATGGGTGTACCATTAATCGGACACGCCGATCAGTAGTTGCATGAATGGGTGTTGTTAGTCAATTAGCAAAAGGATACTCAGTGCTAAATAACTAGTGTTCGAGGTGCCGATGAATAGATCAATCCATACATGGAAGTAGAAGAATAATAAATGTAAGATGTAGGGAGATAATTCTTTTTTATTAATATATTTCTTGGTACATAATAAATAGCCTCTTCTCTACATTATAGTCCAAAGTACCTTTGGTATGCGCCCAAATGTCCGTCTTGGGGAAGAAGAAAGAAATTGGGGGGGGGGGGCCTGGTACCCCTACTCCCTAAGGTTGTCTGTTCGACAACACTCCCCCTTGAGCGAATACCATGATATGAAAATGCCCCGTTAAAAACTCCTTTAAAAGCCTAGTAGGAAAAATTAAGAAAAGAGTGCATCGCATATGCAAGCCATACTGTACTAGTTACCTCATTACAAACATTCATGTGAGAAAACTCCTACTAAAAACACACTAGGGATAAAAGAGTGCAACCTACTAAAAACCTTCATGTTAGGGCAAATTAATAGCCCCGAGTATTTAAGCAAGACTAAGTATAGCATTTAGATACTAAAAACACATTAGTCTATTTGAAATGTGTTAGTTACTACTATTAATCATTATGTTAACATAATCATTATGTTAACATAGAAACACTCATTTTGAATGATCTTTATTCCAAAATGAAAACACATGAATTGATGTTTTGGCCATGATAAACAAGTCAAATTCTTTTGGTTTAGTGACTAACCAAGTTGACAATTCTTCTAGTTCTTTTATTGTTTCGTTGTCTACACTGTGTTCTATTTCAGATGTATAGTTAGAGGAGATTTTAGAAGAGTAGCTTATACTTTTCTCCAACAGGGTGACCAGAGCAATTAACAACATCCGATCAAGGTGCATAGGAGGTCTATCAGATGCTATGAATGTGTAAGCCAAACCACATCAAGATAAATTGCCCTACTTGATTCCGCATCATCGACGTTGATCTTGATATTTTGCCACTTGGCGCTTTATCGTCCTTCTCGCAAATTTTATTAATACAGCCTTGGCTTTAATACCACTTCGTATACCTTGCTACCCATACTTATGCGTATTCGCCCCTAGATCAAATCAGAGTTGTGAGCTATGGCACGAGCATGCACAATATCAGGAACGAAGTAGAAAAATCACAACAAGAGAGAAAGATTTGGTGAAGTTAATCATAAATTCCTTAAACATGACATCAAAAGAGTACAAGGGATTATCATTCTCTCATAACCCTCTTGAACAATTGTTCTCTCACAACTCTCTTGAACATTTTAGGACCCTCGGATCATTACAATATAAAAGAATTTAGTGCTAAAGAATAACCTAACCTCTAATCCTCTCGTATGACCTCTGCTTTGGACATGTTAGTTTGTGGATTGGGTTCTCCACGGCCACCACTCAAGGCTTTATATAGTGCCCCACTAGTTCTCCTCCAAAGTGAAGTCAGAATTTTAATCCTATTAGGATTAGGATAGGAATTCTTGTAGTATATCTCTCTAAGTCCTATTAGGTGAAGGTATCAATCGCCATAGTCAACATCTACTTTCTATAATAGTTTGCAATATCCGCTCTGCTTTCTATGGAAGTTTACCACATCACCTATCTTGAAACTATTTAGATGCTTCACTGTGTTTTCTCATTCCATGTATAAGTGGAAACGGTAAACTCAACATCTACTTATGACAATTTACCATATCATCTCTACTTTTTATGGCAGTTTACCATATCACCTATCTTGAAACTATTTAGATGCTTCACTGTGTTTTCTCATTCCATGGATGAATGGACAAGGTAACATCATTATTACCCACATGGTAGTTCAAGCTATTAGATCTTGTTAGACCACGTAGCTAGGTCTAGAATATTTATGATGATGAAGAATTAACAATGTTATTTATTGATGTTATTTGAGGTATGTGGCTTGTGTGGACTCATGTCGGTCAACATGGAAAAAACTTGTATTGGGAAAAGATGTTGCTTTGGTCATTACATGTGCAGGATAGCTCGAAGGTAATCATTGTCTATGATAAGGACAGAGAGATGGCTTGGTGCAAAGTCATGGTCTAGAGGGTCAAGGATGTTGGAGGAGATGATCGTTCTCATGTTGGGGTGCGTGGAGATCAAAGATTAATGATGCGTGTTGGAGCTACGGAGATGCGGTTTGGAGGCTATGACACGTGACAAGTTGGAGTATCCAAAATTGGGTAGTGTGACAAAAGTTGAAAACCCCATGTTACATAAGGGTTTCAGGTCCATTATTAGTTTAAATTGGATAAGAAATCATGGTTTGGCCCCAAGATTATAAATAGATATGGAGTTAGGTGCTAACCGTATGGCTGGAGAGATGCAATTTTTGTACTAGGGATTGAGGGGTGCTAAGAAAATACTTTGTAGCAACAACAAAATGATTCAGAAATAAAAAATTTTATATCTGTTGAAAATTCATCAGTGTTTCAACCTACGTCATCAGCCTCATCTTCTTGCCCGGCTCCATCAAAGTCAACAGAGAGTTGCATCACGTCCAGGCAAGATGAAGACTAGATAGCAGAGGTGCAGGAGAGGGGTTCCGTAGGTACGTCACATCGAGGGCATGTGCTGTGCTATGTTTTACCTTGACATGAAGGAACAGATGAGCATTGTTCCAGTAGGTTGCAATTGCATTAGATCATGATCGGATTTCAGGTAAGCCACCATTTTTCAATAGATCAGATTATGTCTATTGGAAAACACACATGGAGGTTTCTCTACAAGCTTAAGGTAATGTTATTTGGCAAAATGTTAAAAATTCATATATATTGCCTCCTGTTGTTACTACTAAAAATATTACTGATGTTGTAGCTAATGATAAGGCTAGAAATATTTTGTTGCAAGCTCAGAATAGAAATGAGTTTGTTGGAATTGATCATATTAAAGCTACTAATAAAATTTGAACTTCTCTAGCTGATTATCACGAAGGTTGCAAGTCTATTAAAAGTGTTCATCAGAACCAATATAAAAAGGAGTACTCTAAATTTGAGATGAAATTTGGAGAACCAGTAAATGCAATTTTTTATCACTTCAATAAAATTGTTAATGACTAACGAAGCAGACAATTTTTCTAGTTCTTCTATTGTTTCTTTGTCTACACTGTGTTCTATTTCAGATGAATAGTTAGAGGAGATTCTAGAAGAGTCACTTGTACTTTTCTCCACCAGGGTGACCAGAGTAATTGACAAAATCAGATCATGGTGCATAGGAGGTCTAATCAGATGCTATAAATGTGGTGAGCCAAACCACATCAAGATGAATTGCCCTACTTGATTCCTCATCATCGGCATTGATCTTGATATTTTGCCACCTAGCGCTTTATCGTCCTTCTCGCAAATTTGATTAATACAGCCTTGGCTTTAATACCACTTCGTACACCTTGGTACCCATCCTTATGCGTATTCGCCCCTAGATCAGATCAGAGTTGTGAGATACGGCACAAGCATGCACGATATCAAGAATGAAGTAGAAAAATCACAACAAGAGAGAAAGATTTCGTGAAGTTAATCATAAATTCCTTAAACATGACCTCAAAAGAGTACAAGGGATTATCGTTCTCTCACAACCCTCTTGATCTATCATTCTCTCACAACACTCTTGAACTATTTAGGTCCCTCAGATCATTGCCCTATAAAAGAATTTAGTGCTAAAAAATAACCTAGCCTCTAATCCTGTCATACGCCCTCTGCTTTGGACGTGTTAGTTTGTGGATTGGGTTCTCCATTTCCACCACACATGGCATCATATAGTGCCCCACTAGTTCTCCTCCAAAGTGAAGTCTGAATTTTAATCCTATTAAGATTAGGATAGGAATTCTTGTAGTATACCTCTCTAAGTCCTATTAGGTGAAGGTATCAAACACCATAGTCAACATCTACTTTCTACAACAGTTTACAATATTAGCTCTGCTTTCTATGGCAATTTACCATATCACCTGTCTTGAAACTATTTAGATGCTTCACTATGTTTTCTCATTCCATGAATGAGTGGAAATGGTAAACTCAACATCTACTTATGACAATTTGCCATATCATCTCCACTTTTTATGGTAGTTTACCATAGTACTTGCTACAACTGTTGCTACAGTATTCACTATAGTGGTTGCTACATTAGTCTGCCACAGTACTAAAAATAATATTTTTCATTTTTTTGCTATCTTTTGTTTTTGTGTTCTTACTGTGTTGATAATTGGACAATCAGAAGATAGTGGATTTGAGGAAAAGCTTCTGCAGCGGATTACAATCATTCACCCCCCTCTGATTACCATCGTTGACCCTACAAGTGCTATTGGAGTAGGTTGCAATTGCATCTGATCATGATCGATTTTCAGTTAAGCCACCATTTTTCGATAGATCAGATTATGTCTATTGGAAAACACGCATGGAGGTTTCTCTACAAGCTTAAGGTAATATTATTTGGTAAGAAGTTAAAAATTCATATATAGTGCCTCCTGTTGTTACTACTAAAAATATTACTGATGTTCAAGCTAATGATAATGCTAGAAATATTTTGTTGCGTGGTCTAAATAGAAACGAGTTTGTTAGAATTGCTCATATTAAATCTACTAATAAAATTTGAACTACTCTAGCTAATTAACACAAAGGTTGTAAGTCTATTAAAGGTGTTTATCATAACCAATTTTAAAAGGTGTACTCTAAATTTGAGTTGAAATTTGGAGAATCAGTGGATGCACTTTTTGATCGCTTCAATAAAATTGTTAGTGGTTTGTAATTGCTAATGTCATATACTATGATTCTGACAATACTCGTCAAATTTTAAATACTTTGTGTATTTCTGTTTGGAATGTGGTAGTTACTACTATTAATCATTCTGCTAACATAGAAACACTCATTTTGAATGATCTTTATTCCAAGATGAAAACACATGAATTGATGTGTTTGACCATGATAAACAAGCCAAATTCTTTGGGTTTAGTGACTAACCAAGCTGACAATTCTTCTAGTTCTTCTATTGTTTCTTTGTCTACACTGTGTTCTATTTCAGATGAATAGTTAGAGGAGATTCTAGAAGAGTAGCTTGTACTTTTCTCCACCAGGGAGACCAGAGCAATTAACAACATTAGATCAAGGTGCAGAGGAGGTCTAATCAGATGCTATGAATGTGGTGAGCCAAAGCACATCAAGATGAATTGCCCTACTTGATTCCGTATCATCGACATTGATTCTAGACAAGTCAAAAACATGTGTCAAAAACACTAGTCTAGGGTTTAATGCTACGAATTATGTGAAGAATAATCCACCTGTGGTTGTTAAGGTAATTGAAAGTGCGCTAACTGAAACAAAAGGTGAGCCTCATAAAACTGTGTTTAAATCTGCTGGTTATGTACAAAGTTCATTGAATAATGCTGTAGGTGCTAATTTATCATCTCAAAAGAATTCTAGTTATGTTCAATTTCATTGCACCAACTATGGAAGATATGGGCACTTGCATGTATTTTGTTTTACATGTGCTAGGAGAAGAAGGAAATGTTAAATGCTTTAAGACAAAAATGTGCAACCTCTTTTGTTCCTAAAACTAATGCAAAAGCTAGATTTTTAGAGAACTTTTGTGATGATTTTAAATCTGCTTCACGTGCTGGATTGGGATATAATTGAAATAATCCATGTTCTTTTAGGCGTTCTGATCGCTCATATGGTCGTGATTTTGGTTCTACTTTTGTTGTTGTTCCTCTTTGTTGTCTGTCTTAGTACTGGATTACTATATCTTATTTTACTAACTCCAGTAGTACTGGATTACTATATCTTATTTTACTAACCCCAGTACTATGACACTGATGTTTCCTATGATGATGGTAAAGCTGATGAGGAAGGGATATATATGGCTAGTGGATTCAGGATATTCCATGTATATGACCGGTGATTCAAGATGGTTCTCCTCCCTCACTAGGCATCCAGTGATGAGTTGATCATTTTTCGAGATACCTCAATATGTACTGTGATGGTTAAAGGGTACAATGCACATTAATGATAAATTCATTTTCAAGGATGTTACTTTGGTAAGTAAATTGAAGTACAATTTGCTTTTAGTTTCAAATTTGATAGATGATAACCTTGAGGTGAACTTTAAGAGACATGTTAGTAGAGTTTTAGGTGCTTCTAGGGATCTTATTTTCAATATATCTCGATTAGGGAAGCTCTTTAGAGCTGATTTTAATCATTCTTTTTCACTTTGATGTTGGATGTTTGGTAGTTTCTGAATCTAGTGATCTATTCTTTTGGCATCGTAGGTTGGGACATATTGGTTTTGAACACCATACATGAATTAGTGGGATGGATCTCATTCGGGGGTTACATAAGCTTAAGGGTGGTAAAGATTTGGTTTGTTCCCCCTGTAAACATGGTAAGATAGTAGCTGCTCTACAGCCACCTCTTTCTATAATAATCATAGTTGGCCATGGTCAATTGTTGCACATGGACACTATAGGTCCTTCTAAGGTTCAATATATTGGAGGCAAATGGTACAACTTGTAATTCTTGGTTTATTTTATGGTGTCTAAGGATGAGGCATTTGGTCATTTTAAAGATTTATTTCTTATACTTAATAACGAATTGCTAGGTTCTCTAAAAGATATAATGAGTGATGACGGTACTGAATTTAAGAATTCATCATTTACATCTTTTTGCACTGAAAAAGGTTTAGAACATCAATTTTCTTCCCCTTGTGTCCCACAACAAAATAGTGTTGTAGAGATGAAAAATAGAATCTTAGTTGAGATGGCTGGACTACGCTTGATAAACATATTACTCCTACGAAGTATTGGGCTGAGGCTATTTCTATTGCATGTCATAGTTGTAATAGAGTATTTCTGAGGGCCTCATTGCACAAGACTTCTTATGAGTTGAGATTTTGTCGTAGGTCTAGTGTTTCTCACTTCATAGTATTTTGGTGTAAATGCTTTATTCTTAAACATGGTAATCTTGATAAATTTGAATCTAGATCTTTATATGGCATTTTCCCTGATTACCTGTATCCTGCTCACTTTTATGGTTATCGTTTACTCAACTTAGAGACTAACAAAATTATTGAAACCTGCGAGGTTACTTTTGATGAGGCTAGTTCTGGTACTAGACTCAACATTTCAGGTATACAGGTTCACGGGGAATTTGAAAGCATATTTCTTGATGAAGAGGAGGATCTTGATTTTGGTGATGTTTTCCCTCCCATGTCATCACCTGCACCAGCTAAGGATGTTGCACCTTCTACTTCCACTTCAGCTGGAGACACTGCTACCTCTAGTGGGGCAATACCTCCTGATGCACCATTATCAATTGGTGGATCACCTGCATAAGATGTTGGTAATATTGAAGCTACTTTAGAACCTTCTACACAATTGCATATTCAGCGGCGTCATCCCCTAGAACTGATGATTGGTGACATTTGTGAAAGAGAAACACATTCCAGGTTCACTTCTCCTGACTCACATGCTTATTATTCCACTTTTGTTGCCTTTTTTCACACTTTATCTAATGAGTTTTGGATCAATGCTACGTATGAAGAATTAGAAAATTTTAAGCACAATAAAGTCTGAACCTTAGTTGAACCTCCTTATGGACATAATGTGATTGGAACTATATGGGTTTTTAAAAATAAACAAAGTGAGGATGGTGTTGTGGTTAGAAATAAGGCTAGATTTGTTGCTTAGGGGTTCACTTAGGTGGAGGGTCTTGATTTTGGTGAATCTTTTGCTCTTGTCTTTAGATTAGAAGTCATTCGAATTCTCTTAGCATCTGCTCCATCTAAAGGTTTCAAATTGTATCAAAAGGATATTAAAAGTGCTTTTCTTAATGGCTTAATTGAGGAGGAAGTTTGTGTTAAGCATCCAACTGGGTTTGAAAACCCTAAATTTTCTAATCATGTCTACAAATTATATAAAGCCTTATATGTTTTCAAACAAGCTCTTAGAGCATGGTATAAAAGGCTCAAATCACACCTGTCAAAAATCATTTTCAAATGGGCAAGGTAGACAAACCTCTTTTCATGCTTTAGCATGGCAATGATCTATTACATGTTCAAATTTATGTGGATGGTACCATCTTTGGTGGCTCCTCTCATGCTTTGGTTTCCGTCGGATTCCGGAGCAACAACTCCGGAACCCACTATGTTAATCGCACTATCCTAGGAAAAGCTAGTGCACACAGTGATTACAAAGACAAATATCATGTGTAATGACAAACTTTATTTAACTAATATGAGCCTGATGGCCAAAGTTTACAATAACAGCAAAAGAAGACAGCGGAAGATAATCATTGTAGCAGCCCATCCAGCCTTCCCACAAGGCGAATGACTGTAAGACGTGGCCTACTCGCAATCCTCACCGAAGTCGTTGCAGGCTTCCTCTGGAAAGAAGTTAAATTGAGCAACGTAAGCACATAAAGTACTCCACAAGTTACACCAGGAGTTTAACAGAATTGATGCATGCATAAGGATTTACAAAGGAGGGCATAATATGGTTAATTTGCATAAAAGGGCAACATTGGAGTAAATATCGTAAAGTAAGTGCAAAAGCTGAATTTGATACAGTAAATAAAACAACGTTGTAAGCAAGATAGTTACCGTTAGTGCAGGTCCATCCCCCACACTAACCTAACCACAGGCATCCCATCCAGACCATCTTTTCTCAAAAACATCTCATATGGATTCCATCCATCCATACGGTTTTCCATCTCTCATGGATTCCATCTATCCATAAGGTTTTCATAAACCATTTTCAAACAAAGTCTAATTTTTGGGAATTATTTAGGATTTTAGAAGAATTTAGAGATTCGAATCGGTCAACTGGAGTTAAAATGAGGATTTACAGGCTTCTCGAAGTTTAAAAAGAAAAAGATTGATTTTTGGGAATTATTTTTGTACTGAAAAAGACTAATTATGATGTCAGCAAGATTTTTAATTTCGGCGGGAATTGTTTTTAAACCGAAATGCTGACGTGGGCGGGCTTGCTGACGTGGCCGCCGTGGCATGCCACGTGGTTGCCATGCGCGCACAGGGCGGCTGGCTCGCCGGAGCGCGGGGCGCTCAGCGGCGGTTGGCGAGGGGCGATGGGGGGTAGAGGAGGCGGCGGTGGTTCAGGCCTTACTGGCGGTGGGTTCGGGAGCGGCCGGAATGAGGCCGCGGTGGAGAAGAGAGAGAGAGTGTGGCGGCGCCGGCTTTTGGGGCGACGACTCCAGCGATCGGGGGCGCCGACCGAGGAGTGGTGGAGAGGCGGTAGTGGGAGAGGTGCAGAATGAGGCTTCCCCCGGGGGGGTTTATAGTGGGAAGGGGGGCGTAGCTCGCCGGAAACAGCAGGGAGGGAGGCGGTTCGACGGGTGTGAACACAAGCGACGGTGCAATAATGGGGCGGCGGGTGTGCAGCAGCGGGGGAGGAGCCTGAGGGGGCGGCCATCGGAAAGAGGGGTGACCGTTTCAAAGCTCATGCGGGGTATTAATGGCGGCGGCGGGAGGTTGAAGATGATGGAGGAGGAAGAAGCATATGACAGGTGGGCCCACCTGTCAGTGAGAGGAGGGAACAGGAAAGGTTGGGCGGCTGGATTTGCGACACGTGGCAGGGGAAAGATCTCGGCCGTTGGATTTAAATGAAGGGGTAAGTTATAGTGGACGGATGAAGGGGTAATTCGGATTAAATTTTCGGATTAACTTTTCAGAAATACCAGAAAATTTTATAAATACTTAGAAAATAGTAAATAATGTCTAAAAATTCCAGAACAATTCATAAAAATTCCTGGAGCTGTTTTAGACTTAGGCAATGATTTCTAATTCAATTTTGGCCTTTAAAAATTTTACAAAATACGTTTTTGACTTTTAAAATTGGTTTTTAATTTCAGCAAATTCTATAAAATTTAGGAGGGCTTAGGAAAAGCAAAATAAATTCTTTTTGGCTTTTATATAATATTCAAAGTAGATTTTCTTACACTAGGCTTTGAAATAAAATACACATAACTCCAAATAAATCCCAGAAAATCACAGAAGATCGAAATAAAAGCCAAATGCTTTAAAATACTTAATTTGAAATAGTATTTTTACAAAAATTTACAAATGCCTTGTATTTAATAATAATTTTATGTTTTTCATTGAATTACTTTTAATAAAAAGCCTTTTTTTCAAAAGCTAAAACAGGCAATTAAAATCTTCAAAATTTAGGCAACGAAAGAACACCTGCTTTAAATTAATTTTAATTATAATTTTTTTGACAATTTTGAAATAAACAGCTGGGCTATTACAGTTTCCAAGTTTTTAGGTACTATAAGTAGGGAGTTCGAGATGAGCATGATGGGGGGAGTTAACTTACTTCTTAGGTTTGCAAGTAAGTAGGGCACTTTTATGCACTTTTATGCAACTAAGGATCTATTTATGTGTTTCGACATGAGAACCTGCAAACCTATCTCTACACCAGTGGGGTCTACAACTATTCTTAATCCAGAGGAAGAAGGTGAGGCGGTGGACCAAAAAGAATACAGAAGCAAGATTGGGTCTGTTAGACCATGTGGTGGTTGTGCATAAAGTAATGATGAATAATTGACATTTGGTGTTCTTTGAAATTTGCATTTGTAAATGTTCTGGTCAATGCGCTTGTGTTGTGCAGTTTTTAGCACAACAGTTGACAACGGCAGATGAGCAAGGTCGAATGACCACGGCTACTAACTCAAGGTAGGTCAACCATAGCATTTCGACCATGTCAGGCTTCGACCATGGTATTTTGACCATGTCAAGCTTCGACCACAGCATTTCGACCATGGTAGGTAATCAGTCGGCTTCGACCATGATTAGTAAACCGGTCTTAAACAAGAATGAACTAGTCGGTAGTCAGATCTATAGTACCTAGTCGGTACTCGATAGTCGAAGACTTTACGGTCGATGGTTGTAGACTTCGAGGTCTACTATCATTATCTTGGGCTTTTTGATTGGTTGTCATGGACCTTGTGATCGATAGCTGTTGTCGTAGGCTTCACAGTCGATACTCATAGACATTATTATCAGTATGAGTGCTCCAATTCTTGTGATTTTTTAGTGCCTTGAATACTCATGTTCGGCAAGTGGTTGACTGTTCTGTGCATGGCGGTTGGTGATTTGTGGTACTCGGTGATCGATGCTACAGTTCTTGGTTATGATAGTCGCGCTACTTATGTTTGTGGTCGTATTGGAACACCACCTACTTTGTGGTCGTAGCAGTTGTTAGTGGTTCTATGATGTTTGGTGGTTGGCAGTGCTAACTATACGTGTGATTTCTGAGTGTTTTGAGTAGAGCGATAGTAATTCCTGAGTACTTATGTTTTTTAGTACTCGATTAGTTAGCGGTAGGACTTTGCATGGAGGGCATAACCAGTCGTAATGTGTTGTATAAGGCTGATTTCTGGAAAGCGATGGAATTTATGGTCGTGGCTGACTTGTTTGATGCTGATGAATGATTACAGGTTTGTTTTGAGTGTGTGGACTAATGTCGATCAAGTCATGAAGAACATATGTTGGGGAAATGTTTCTTTGATCTTTGCATGTGCAGGTAGGTGTGTGTCGGAACCCGGAGCAACAACTCCTGGATCCTCTGTGTAAATCGCACTAGTCCAGGATCAGCTAGTGCACAAAGTGAACAACAAAGATAAATATCAACCATATGATATTTATTAACTAAATATGGGCACGAAATGCCAAAGTTTACATCAATGGCACATAAGCCAAATTTAAATAATAAGCAGCGGAAGAAAAACACCGAAGCGGAAGAAGCCCACTAAGCCTGCCCACAGGCAAACAACAGTAAGACGCTGCCTACTCGATCTGGTCTTCACCATAGTCGAAGTCGTCTTCCTCTGTGTGGAGATAGCAAGGTGAGTACAAACTTGTACTCCGCAAGTCACACGGAGAAATGCAATATAATGATAAAGGCATCAATGGAAGGCTTTTAGGGTTAGTTTGCATAAACAGCATTTTACAAAATATAGTAGATAGATTGAAGTTGCTGAACTTGATACAATACGTAAAAACAATACTTGTAATTGAAAATATTACCGTCAGTGCAGGCTCCGACCAAACACCAACCTATCCACGGGCATCCCACCCGGACCATCTTTTCCAAAAGTTCACGTATGGATTCCATCCATCCACACGCTTTCACTGCGCAACTCTGATGGATTCCATCCATCCACCAGGTTTCAATCTCTCATGGATTCCATCCATCCGCAAGGTTTTCATCTCTCGTGGATTCCATCCATCCACAAAGTTTTCGAAAACATTTTTGAAAAACAAAGTGTAATCCATGAAAAACTTTTACTCAGCATGCCCGTGACCGTGGGCACGGCTATCCAGGATAGATTATACACTCTGCAGAGGTTGTACAGTTTTACCCACAAGACACGATCATCCCTTTTTGCCACCGGATTACACACTTCCTTAGGTGTGCGGCGAGGAGATCGTGACAAGGCCTTTACAATGCAAAGCCTTCAACCTGGCCAAACCAACACTAAGGTTTCACCCCAGTAAGGAATCCACCAGACCGGGACCCCCTCTTGAGCCGAGTGAGACTTCTCATGGCCTACGCCACGCTCACTTTCATCCTACGTCATGACCCAGGTTGGGACTCGCAAATTATTTAGCCAGGGCTGTCCCATACCAGCCTTGTGGTAGTACATTAGGACTTTGTAACAGTAGCTCACAGACCGGTCCTTAATTTGACTTAGGCTCAACCACATACCCCCTGTGCACGATAATCAACATTGTGTCTCCGAACAATAGTGCATGCCTGCAGCCACCACCTAACCATTAGCCTAGGTCTAAACCAGATTTTATATTTTGTTTCAAAATATTTTATCATCCTTCTTGACTCTCCGAAGTCAAGAATACAACTCAAAAGTTTATCATTTTATGCGAAAAGGTACCCCAAAATCAAAATTTTGTCTAAGCAGGTCTAAGCATTTGATTAAAATTCTCTAGCCAATACTAGTGTACTAACTAGAGTTTGATGCTAAGGTGACAAGGGATAAGGATTTGCAATGTCAAAGGAGGTATTAACAAACGGTATTAACTAAAGTTAAAACTCAATTGAAATACAGTGAATAAAATTATGCATGCAATATAATTTAAATCAACATAATTTTATTTGAAAGCTGGGATCAACATGATCAAGGAGTGTGACTTTCCTTGCTCCTCAAGTGGGTGTGAATCGTCGTCGAAGAATTCTCCGAAATCGTCGCAGTCTACACGTGAAAATAACTCAAATAAAATCCAAATAAAATTCAAATAAATTCAAATTGACTTCAAACATTTGAATTGAGGCCAAAAATAGATAGAGGGGAATTTTTGATGAATTTAGAAATTTGAATGGGCTAAATCGGAGTTAGGATGAAGAAGAACGGGCTCCGGGAAATTTAAATTCAGAGAAAAAGAAAAAGAGGAATTTCTGGAATTATTTTTCTAAAGGAAATTCTGGATTTATGGCGTCAGTAGGGATTTATTTTGCAGCCGAATTATTTTTCAACCGGGTGGCATGACACTGACAGGTGGGGGCCAGGTCCATGGACCGAGCCCACAGACCACCGAGGGTGTTGAGGTGGCACGGCCGCCCGTGTGGCGCTGATGGGGTGGGACGGCCCGAGGTGGCGATGGCGTGGTGCCAGGTCAGCCGCCACGCAGGCACGGAGGAAGCCGACGTGGGAGGCCGGCCGGAGGGTGCTCGGAGGCGGCGTGCTCACCGGCGCTCCGGCGGGCGGTGGCCGGCGGCGATGACGGCAACAGGGAGAGGGGCGCACGGGTGTCTCGGGGAAGGGACGTGGGCTCACCGAGGGTGACCGGAGACGGGCCGGCGACGAGGGAGGAGACGGCGGCTCGGGTCTTCACGCGGCGGCGGTGCTACGGTGGCGGAGAGGCGCGGCTGAGGGGCGGAGGGTCTTCGCACGGGCGCGGGGAGGTCGAGGGAGGTGGCGGCAGGGCGCGAGGACGCCAGAGGCGGCCGCAATTCCTCGCTGGAGGAACTCCGGTGCTCGGAAGCTCGGGCGCACGGCGCGAGGGCGCTACGGTGCTCGGGGGAGGGAGAAGGGAGCGGAGGGAGGTGGTGCGGAGAGAGGGGAGGCCGGGGAGGGGCTTTTATAGGGGTCGGGGAGGGGGAGCTGGCGGGGATTCCTTGCCGGAGACGGCGGGCGGCGGAAAGGAAAGAAAGGGGGAAGAAGGAAAGGGGAGGGCGCGGAAGGAAAGAATGGCGCGGGGTTTAGGGGATTCGGTCCCATCGGCGTGCACGACTTCTAAATAGGGGGAGGCGGCGAAGGAAAGACCGGATCCGTCGCGGTTCGGTCGGCCGGAGCAAAGAAGGAAAGGGGAGGGGAGAAGAAGGAAGGTGGCGCGGGGAGGGAGACGCGCCTGAGAGGTGGGTCCGGGCGGTCAGTGAGAGACGGAGGCGGGGAGCGGCTGACGGGCAGGGCCCGCGGGGCAGAGAGGGGAAGAGGGGATCGGCTGGATTGCGGGGGCGTGGATCGAACGGCCGAGGCGAAGGGGAGGGGTGAACGGCAGATGGGCCGAGGCGCGCGGAAGATGGCCGCTCTGGGCCGCACGCGTGGCAGGCGGGAGGAGTGGGAGGCGGGATCGGCTAGGCGACGTGGGCCAATCCTGGCCGTCCAGGTGGCGGCCAGAGGGGGAGGGTTGGGTTTTGGATTTTTTTTTGATTTTGGATTTTCAGAAATTGCCAGGAAATTCATTTAGCCTCAGAAAAAAATATGAAAATACTTCCAAACATTCCAGGAAAATTCACAAATGCTCCTGGTGACATTTTGGACTTAATAAAAATACTTCCAAATAATGTTGGTATTTAATTTTCATACTTAAAATACTTTTTATTTTGAAAATAGATTTTAAAACTCCAGAAAACTCAGAAAACCCAAATAAGAGCCAAAGAAATCCAAATACTTAATTTCAAATAATATTTTTATAGAAAATCAAAATATCATTTTATTTAATAATATCTTTAGGTTTTACTTAAAATACTTTTCAAATCTAGCTTTTTCAAAAACAGAAATCCAGGGCAAATCCAAATTTAAAATTTAGGCAACAAAAATACTTATCTTAAATTAATTTTTATTTTAATTAATTTTTATTTATTTATTTATTTTTATTTTAATAAAAACCTGGGCTGTTACAGTGTGGACATGGTCATGGTCAGTAACGAAGAGGACTAGGACTTGGATGGGGAAGTCTGAAGTTCAGGTGGTTGAGGATTTCACAAGGTGGTCGAGCTCATGCTAGAGCACGTGGAAGATCGAAGGTGATGATGCATGGGGAGGCTACAGGAGGTGCTATCTTGGAGGCTCCGATACATGAGATGATGATGCGTGATGAAGATACAGGAGGTGCTATCTTGGAGGCTTCATTATGTTGTGAGTTAGGATTTGTGGATGGAGTCCACAACAGAGAAGATTTAGAGTTTGAACAAAACCCATGTTCGAAAGGGTTTCGAGTCTGTGTTTGAGGTAGTCACGGTTTGTAACGTTAGCCTATAAAATTAGGGAGAGGCTGTGGGTAAACGTTTAGTTTTTAGAAAGTTTTGAGGAGGTTTTGGGTTTAGTTTTTGGCTAGGGCTTTTAGGGGTGGTGATGAGGGCACTTTGTAAATCCACGGAGATCCTGCAATAAAGATAGTCTTGAATCAATTTGGTTCTTGATTTGTTTGAAGAGCGCTGGTGATTGCACGTGGTTTGGAGCTTACAACAACGAACAAAGTGATCGAGCGAAGTAGTCGAATAGAGCAGTTGATCGATCAAGCGGTCATATGCTGAGCGATTAATCAGGCGATTGATCACTGAGCGGTCAAAACTATTATCGACCGTAAGGGACTCCAAAAAGTGGTGACAATCATTCACCTCCTCTGATTGCAGTATTCAATCCTACAAGTGGTATCAGAGCAGGTAGCGATGGAATAAGAGAGGCATGTGAATTGTCCTCCTATGCTAGATGGTGCTGATTTTGCTTTTTGGAAGTGTCGTATGCAAGCTTACATTGAGGCTTAAGGTAGTGTTGTCTGGAAAATGTTTCTCAACCTTATGTGGTTAATGCTGATGCTACTACCGAAAATAAAACAAATGTTGATTTAAATGCTCATGCTCGTAACTTGCTTTTTTATGGGATTTCTCTCAAAGAATTTAATCGTGTAGCTCATATTAATTCTGCCCATTTAATATGGAAAACTCTTTGCAATTATCATGAAGGAACCACTAAAATTAAAAAGGTGTGCAAGAATCTGTATGAAAAAGAGTACTTTGATTTCACTATGAGGCCTGGTGAATCTATAGACGATCTTTTTACTCATTTTTAAAAGATTTTGAGTAACTTGCGTGGATTTAGTGTTATTCCAGCTGATGGAGATAATGCAACTAAAATTTTGAGGTCCTTAGGTTCAGAGTGGTTGATGCTCATCACGACTATTAATCAAACCGTCGATCTAGATGCTCTAACCATGGATGATCTGTACTCTAGATTGAAAACCTACAAGATGAAAGCTTTGCCATCTAAGACTGATAAATCTTCATCTTTAGCACTTGTGACTAACTCCATGCAAGCTGTGTCATTGAATGCTTTGTTTTGTGGTTTCTTGTATGTTTTGTCCTTTTTTTCAGAAGATCAGTTCGAGCAACTCTCTGAAGAGGACTTGGTCTTAATCTCCTCAACCATACAAGGCTCTCAACAATCTGTGGATAAGAAAGTGAGGTGGAGCTCCAGGTTCGATCAGATGCTTTGAGTGTGGCGAGCCAAGACACATTAAGATGGATTGTCCCATGCTTGAAGGGAAAGTGGTCAAAGAAGATTGGAATTATCATCGTCGACCAACCAAGAATAACACCACGGATGGACCCTTTCATTGCAAAGTAGCTCAAAAGGTTTTATCTACTATCGAGCACCTTGATCTGAGTGATGGTGATTTTGTGAGCTGCGACAACGATGACCACGACAATGATGATGCCAAAGGCAAGAAGAAGAACACTAACGACTTTACGGGCATGTGCTTCATAGCAAGCAATAGCAACAACGATGACTACAGTGATCTCGAAGAGGTAAGACCGTCATACGATGAGCTTGAAGATGGTTTTGTTAAACTTGCTATTGAATTGAAAAAGACTAAAAAGAAATTAAAAGAAAACAATTTTGTAGTAAAAAATGATCTTGTAAAGCTTGTCAAGTCTTACTTTCTGAGTTAAAATTGCTAGATCTACTAATCCAACTAACCCGGTTTAACTTAGAGATGCAACTAATAGACTTGATCAACTAAGAATGGTACATGATTCTTGTGATGGAAAACTTAAACTTGCTAATGTTGAAATTAAAAAGCTTAAGTCTAACTCTTCTAAAGCATGTTCTAAGTGTAAGTTGCTACAAGCTAGACTTAATTCATCTCAGAAATTAATTCAACAAATGCTCTACCATGAAATTTTTCTTGGTTAGCTGTCTTAAGTTAAATATTGAAATTGATGCTCTAACTAGGCAGTTGAAGGAGTTGGTTGAAAAAGAAAGATTGACTCAATCTAGTGCTTCCAAGGATCCTGTGATAGAATCTGTTAATTGCACAACTTGTTCCTCACTGGCTGGAGAAAACGAATACCTTAAGAACACTTTAGAGAGGTTTTCCTTTGGAAAAAGGAATTTGAATATGATCCTAGATAAGTCAAAAAAAGTGTGAAAAATCATGGTCTAGGATTTAATTTCATTAAGCATGCTAAGAAAAATCCTTCTAAAGTTGTCAAGGTACTCAAACTAGGAAAATTTGAAATAGAATCTGAACCAAAACAAGTTGTCTTTAAATCTGTTGGTATTGCAAAAGAGTTCTCTACCAAACTGAGTACTGTGAAGTCAGCTAATACGAACACTCATCAAGTCATGTATCATTGCATTCATTGTGGTAGAGACGGTCATTTGGTTCGATTCTACTTTAGAAAAGCAAAGAAAGAGAAGAAAGATAGGATGAGGAAGTGTTTTCGACCAGTTGCTTCCCATGGTCAAACAAGCAAGGCTGGTCTAGATGTTCGACCAGTTGTTTCTCGTGGTCGGACCAGCGTGGCTGAACAAGATTTTTGACCAGTTGTTTCCCACGGTTAGACCAGCTTCTTAAGAGACTTTCGACTAGCTTTTTTTGTTTGATTAGACCAGTCAATGGTCAGACCAACTCTACTGAGGAGGTCATACAGCCCTATGGTCGAATGAATGTTTCAACGACTGACTAGTCGAAATATGGCAAATACCAATGCTTCACTTAAATCTTTATCAGTGCATGATTTTTTCCTGTTCACTGAGTATCTTAGTACTGGATACCTAAATCTTTATTTACTAACCCCAGTACTAAGGTACCGATGATTGTTCGTGCTCTGTAAGTTCATTGCAAGAGGAAGGAGAACATATGGTTCATTGACTCTGGATGCCCTCGCCACATGACCGGAGACTCACGATGGTTCTCCTCCATCACTTGTGACCCCGGTGATGAGATGATCACTTTTGGGGACAACTCTCAAGGACAAATTCTTGCTAAAGGCACTGTGCACGTCAATCATAAGTTCATCTTAAAGGACGTCGCTCTCGTCAGTATGTTGAGCTATAACTTGCTTTTAGTTTCACAGTTGGTAGATGATAATCTTGAAGTGAACTTTAAAAATCATTATTCATGCTGTATTTTGGATTCATCTGATGAGCTTGTATGCAAAATTAGTCGAATTGGTCGCTTGTTTAAAGGTGACTTTTCGTATTCGGTTTCTTCTGATCTTTGGTGTCTTATTTCTTCGGACTATAAAGATTTGTTCTTCTGGCACTGCAGATTAGGTCATATTGGCTTTAATCATCTTGCTCAGCTTAGTAGTATAAATCTGGTTAGAGGAATTTCTAGTCTTAAGATTGAAAAGCCAATGGATCTAATTTGTTCACCCTGTCGACATGGTAAGATGGTCTCATCGACTCATCCTCCACTCACTCTTGTCATGACTGATTATTTGGGTCAATTGTTGCATATGGACACAGTAAGTCCTACTAGGGTTTAGTCGGTTGGAGGTAAATGATATGTTCTTGTTATTGTTGACAATTACTCTAGATACTCTTAGGTGTATTTTATGGCCCTGAAGGATGAAGCTTTTGGTCACTTCTGAGAGCTAGCTCTTAGACTTGCTAATGAACCTCCAAGAGCACTTAGAGCAATCAGAAGTGATAATAAAACTGAATTCAAGAACACATCATTTGCTTCCTTTTATGCTGAAAAGGGTTTAAACCATCAATTTTTGTCATCTTGAGTGCCTTAACAATATGGTGTAGTCGAACGTAAGAATAAAACTTAGGTCGAGATGGCTAGAACAATGTTAAATGAATATGTTACTCCTAGGAAGTATTGGGCTAAAGCTATTTTGACTGCTTGTTACATTTTGAATAGAGTATTCTTGCACGCTAAACTGCATAAGACCTCCTATGAGCTTCGGTTTAGTCATTCTCCTAATGTTTCTCACTTGAGGGTGTTTGGATGTCGATGCTTCATACTTAAACTTGGCAATCTTTATAAATTTGAATCTAGATCCTCAAATGGCATCTTTCTTTATTATGCAGTTCACACTGGAGACTATCGTGTACTCAACTTAGAAACTAACAAAATTGTTGAAACCAGCGAGGTCACTTTTGATGAGGCTAGTCCTGGAACTAGACCCAACAATGCAGGTATACATGTCTCTGACGCACTTGAGGACATCTTCTATGACTCCAACATGACAACAAGGAGTTCCAGAGTCACACTACGACACCTACGACCACTCCTGCTACCACTCATGAGGTAGAGGTAACTACGACCTCTTCAACCACATCTACGACCACTCCTATGACCACTTCACAGGCTCCTCTACATATTCGATAAAGTCATCCCCCTGAACAAGTGATCGGTAAGTTAAATGAGAGAGCTCGTCACAGCAGGTATGACTCCAATGCCTCATATTCTCATTCTACTTTTGTCTCCTCTTTTGAACCCTAAGGGTTAAGTCACGCTTTATCTTATGAATCTTGGATTAATACAATGTATGAGGAATTAGAAAACTTTGAGCATAATAAAGTCTGGTTTTTGGTTTCACCCCCTAATAGTCACAATGTTATTGGAACTAAATGGGTCTTTAAGAACAAACAAAATGGGGATGGTGTTATTGTTCGAAATAAGGCTATACTTGTGACTCAAGGATTCACCTAGGTAGAAGGTCTTAATTTTGGTGAAATATTTGCTCCTGTTGCTCGATTGGAAACCCTTAGAGTTCTATTAGTATTTGTTGTATCTAAGGGTTTAAACTATATCAAATGGATGGGAAAAGTGTTTTTCTTAATGGTTATATTGAGTAGGAAGTTTATGTTAGACAACCACCATGTTTTGAGAATTGTAAGTTTCGTGATCATGTCTACAAATTGTCCAAAGCTTTATATGGTCTAAAACAAGCACCCAAAGCATGGTATGATTGGCTTAAATCATATTTGCTAAAAATGACTTTCAAATGGACAAGGTAGATAAGACTTTTACTCTCAAGCATGGTAATGATCTTTTACTCATTAAGATTTATGTGGATGATATCATTTTCGGTGGTTCCTCTCATGCTCTTGTTTTCCAAGTTTTCAAATACTATGAGTAGAGAATTCGAGACAAGCATGATGGGAGAGCTCACATTCTTTCTAGGCTTCAGATCAAGCAACCAAAGTTGGGTGCTTTTGTTCATCAAACTAAGTACACCAAGGATCTACTTCGCCGCTTTAATATGGGAACAGTCAAATCAATTTCCATACCCATGGGATCTATGACTGTGTTGGATCCTGACGAAGATGGATAGTTTGCTGATCAAAAGGAATACATAACCATAATTGGCTCTCTTTTGTATCTCACCTCTTTAAGGCTAGACATACACTTTGTTGTGCATTTGTGTGCTCGCATTCAAGCTTCCCCACATGCTTTACATTGTCAAGTGGTAAAGCAAATTTTCAAGTATCTTCAGTCAACTTTGGAATTTGGCTTATAGTACTCTTCTTCCTCATGTCTTACCCTTAGAGCATATTTAGATGCAGATTTGGGGTTTGTCGAATTGATAGGAAAAGTACTTCTGGCATATATCACTTTTTAGGCACATCTCTTATTTCATAGGTTTCTAGGAAATAGGTGTCTGTTGCTTTTTGCACTACTGAGGCTGAATATATTGCTGCTGCTTCTTATTGCTCTCAATTGCTTTGATTGACAGCTACTCTTAAGGATTTTGGCTTAGAATTGGATAGTGTTTCACTTTTCTGTGATAACACTAGTGCGATTAGTATTGCTAAAAATCCTGTGCAACATTCAAGAACTAAACACATTGATATTCACTATCATTTTCTTACTGACCATGTGGAAAAGGGAGATGTTGTCTTGCATTTCATTGATTCCAATTCTCAAGTTGATGATATTTTTACCAAACCACTTGATTCTTCTCATTTTGCTCAATTACGAAGTGAGTTGGGTATGTTGTATCCTATAGGATTATTTTGAGGGGGAGCTTGGTGTTTAGCTGTTTCGGAAGCTTTGTTTATTATACTTGTCAAATAATACATCAACTCCAAGCCTTTGAAATCAAATGACATGTAGTAGAGTTCTCTTTATCGTATTTAATCATTTACTTTGTAGTCGTACTCATAACAGGTTGTAATGAATTTGCTGTACTTGAACTAAAATATGACATGGCTGAAGACTTCGACTAGACTGATTGTACATAGCACCTTGTGATGTTCATTGAAAAGGATTAGCTTGATTGTGAGTCCTCTTTTAAATCTTGGTCATAAGGCTCGTATATTTCATATTGCAATCTTTTTATATTCACCGAAGTTGGCATGATATGATAAATTTGAAAAGAAAAAATGAGAAAGAGAAGATTGAAAAAATGTATGCTTCAAGCATACCATGGTTAAACAAAAGTAAAAGCACAAAACGTTCTCAATTGAAAAGAAATATGCTTCAAGCATGCCACCATTTAACAGAAGTTTTCTACAAAAATGGCATCATGAATGGAAGTATATTACAAGCATGCCATATGCCTAAAATGTGAGTGTGGAACAATAGGTTGCTCTATGAAACTGCTAGTTCGACAAGCTTTAAAGCTTGTTTTACTTTTACCATTACTCTTTTAGTTTTGATATCCCTTTGTGATCTTTATATATTGGTTTGGTTATACTCAAGATGCCTATCATTAATCGAATTTGCTTAATCATGCTAAAGACCCATTCAGACTTGCTTTATGGTATATGACTTTATAAGATCGAGCTCCACTAAAAAAATGACTTAAGTACATTCTTAAATCAATGCAAAGTAACTAGGATAATCTACATAGCTTCTGTATGTTTACTCTCATTGCTCATTTTATGAATGATTCTCTCTCTGGATCTCTTGATGATTTCATTGCTAGGGGAAATTAGATTAGAAGAAAAGGGGAGAATTTTCTGAAAGTTTAGGGTAGAGAAGAAAAAAACTTGCTCTCTGCTATTGAGGGAGAGTTTTTTGAGCTTCTATGCTTTTTGCTGCAGCCTATGCTCTCTGTGCTCTTTCGGTTGTGGTCTGCAGCTTTGAATTTTTCTTTTCGTAAATTCTCTTGTTCAAGAGATTTTAAGGTGTTGTCAATGTATTCATCAAGGGGGAGATTGTTAGACCATGTGGTGGTCGTGCATTAAGTAATGATGAATAATTGACATTTCGGGTTCTTTGGAATTTGCGTTTGTGAAAGTTCTAGTTGATGCATTTGTGTTGCTCGTGTTTTTAGGGCAGCAGTCGACAATGGCAGACGAGCAAGGCCGAACGACCATGGCTAGTTGTTCAAGGTAGGTCGTCCACGACATTTCGACCATGTCAGCCTTCGACCACGTTAGGCTTCGACCACGACATTTCGACCATGTTAAGCAATCGGCTGGCTTCAACCACGATTAGTAAACTGGTCTTAAGCAAGAATGAACTAGTCGGTAGTCGGAGCTACAGTACCTGGTATGTACTTGATAGTTGAAGACTTTGCGGTCGATGGTCGTAGACTTCGCGGTCTGCTGTCGTTGTCTTGGGCTCTTCGATCGGTTGTCGTAGACCTTGTGATAAGTAGTCAAAGACTTTGCAATCGGTTGCAATAGGTTTCATGGTCGGTACTCGTAGACTTCATTGTCGGTACGAGCACTCCAATTCTTGGGATCTTCGTGTACCTCGAGTACTCATGTTAGGCCAGTGGTTGACTGGTATATGCATGGCAGCTGGTGTTTAGTGGTCATTGCTACAGTAACAGATAGGTACTCGGTGATCGGTGCTACAGTTCTTGGTGATGATAGTTGAGCTACAGTGCCTGGTCGGTACTTGGTAGGTGATGTTTCAATACCAGGTCGGTACTTGCAACGGTTGTCGAAGGTACAGTGACAACTCGATAGTCGGTACCAGATGGTTCTGTGATGTTTGGTGGTCGGTAGTGCTAGCGATACGTGTGATTTCTAAGTGTTTTGAGTAGAGCCATAGTAATTATTAAGTAATTGTGTTTTTGAGTACTCGATGAGCTAGCGACTGGACTTTGCATGGAGGGCATAACCGGTCGTAATGGGTAGTATAAGGTTGATCTTTGGAAAGCGATGGAATTTGTGGTCATGGCTGACTTATTTGATGCTGATAGATGATTACAGGCGTGTTTTATGTGTGTGGACTAATGTTGGTCAAGTTGTCAAGAGCTTGTGCTAGGGAAAATGTTTCTTTGATCTTTCCATATGTAGGTGAGTGTGGAGACGGTTATGGTCGTTGACGAGGAGGATTGAGACTAGGATGGGGAAGGCTAGGTCCAGGCGGTCAAAGATGTCATGAGGTGGTCGAGCTCACGCTGTAGCACATGGAAGATCGAAGGTGATGATGCGTGAAGAGGCTATAGGAGGTGCTATCCTAGAGGCTTTGATACGTGAGATGATGATGTGTGATGATGTTGCAGAAAGTGCTTCCCTGGAGGTTTCGTCACGTGGTGAGTTAGGAGTTGTGGATGGAGTCCATAACTGAGAAGATTTAGAGTTTGAATAAAACTCATGTTCTGAAGGGTTTCATGTCCCTTGGTTTTTGGAAGAGAGTTTTGAGTCCATATTTGAGGTAGACATGGTTGGTGACATTAACCTATATAAGCAGGGAGAGGCTATGGGTTAACGTAGGGCTTTTAGAGAGTTTTGAGAAGATTTGGATTTAGTTTTTTGGCTAGAGATTTTAGGGGGTGCTCATGAGGGCACTTTGTAAATCCACAGAGATCCTGCAATAAATATAGTCTTGAATCAATCTGGTTCTTGATTTGCTTGAAGAGCGCTGGTGATTGCGGGTAGTTTGGAGCTTACGACAACAAGCAAAGTGATCGAGCAAAGCAGTTAAACAAAGCGGTCAATCGATCAAGCGATCATACACTGAGCGATTGATCAGACGATTGATTATTGAGTAGTCAAAACTATCACTGACTGTTAGGAGACTCCAAAAAGTGGTGACAATCATTCACCCCCCTCTGATTGTAGTATTCGATCCTAAAGTGTCCCTACTTTACTTTACATATTCGAGGCCGGACATACATTTTGTTATGTGTTTCTACGCTTGATTTCAAGCTTCACCTTGTGCAACCCATTGTCAGGCTATGAAAAGAATTTTTAGGTACCTCCAATCAACTTTAGATTTTGGACTCTTGTATTCTTATTCATCCTGTCTTGCCCTGAGTGCATATTCAGATAGTGATTTTGCGGGTTGTAGGATTAATAGAAAGAGTACTTCTGGTATATGTCAGTTTTTAGGTACATCATTAGTTTTTTGGTCTTCTAGAAAATAATCATCTGCTACATAATCCACTTCTAAAGTTGAGTATGTAGCAGCTGTTGCTGGTTGTTCTCAAAGTCGATGGATTTCTGCTACACTCAGAGACTATAGGTTAGAATTGAGTAGTATTCCACTTTATTGTGGTAACACTAGTGCTTTAATATTGCTAAAAACCCAATGCAATATTCTAGGGCAAAACATATTGATATCAGATTTTACTTTCTAAGAGACAGTGTGGAAAATGGTGATGTTATTCTACACTTTGGTTAGTCTTTTTTTTAGATCGTTGATATTCTCACTAAGTCACTTGATACTTCTCGGTTTGTTTATTTGCGAAGTTAGTTGGTGGTATGTCATCCAGTGGGATTGTTCTAAGGGGAGTTCTTTTTGTATATCATTGTAAGGCTTGTTTTTATTTTTGAGAACTTGAATTATTACTTAAACTAATAATCACAAAACAAGTCATGATGTGTATTTTGAGATTTCTTGATCATGATTTTACCATGTGTAGCTTAGCAAGGACATAATTAGCTTTTTATTAAATTTTGTCAAGTTGAACAAACAACATAGTAAGACTGAATTCTTTGGCTATGTTTAGATTAGAGTAATTACTTCTTGAGATGTGTCATGTTTAAATACCTAGTTAAATCGTAATTATAGGTCAAGTCTAAGTTTGAGCCATTCTAGTTCCTTCTTTAATCACTCTTAGCTTTTTTAGAAATACTAAAGGACCATGTGAGAAGGTCCATGGTTTTATTGTGATGAACCATTGTCATTTTAGAGGTGTGAAAATGTGAAACTTACAAATTTGTAGATTTTTTGGACAGGTTGCAGAAATGGATGATTTTGAGAATTTTGAGTCATTGGATGATTTGGTGACCTAGGTCATGGTTATAGGTTGGATAAAACTTGTTATTGCTAATGTCGGTCAAGTTGTGAAGAACTTGTGCCCGAAAATAATTTCTTTGTCTTTGGATGTGTAGGGTCGTTAGAGTCAACTATGATCAACGACGAGGATCCAAACTAGGCTCATGGAGGAGCTTAGGCCTAGAATGATCAATGATGCTAGGTGAGATAGTGAGCTCAAGCATGGCACAAGAAAGACAGAAAATAATGAAGATAAGTTCAAACGGCGGGTTTTCATCAAGTGTCTTGGTCGGTCCAATGAGACATGGTCTGATGAAACTGGAACGGGAGAGACTTGCTAATGCTTGGCAAGCCAGTAGTGCACCTATATGTGGCAAGCATCGTGATTGCTTGTAATGGAAGGAGATGACTGGATCAATGAAGTGTATTCTGGTAGTTTGACCAAAATACTAGAAACGGCTTTGGAAGAAAACCGCGGCACGTGAGTGGTGCTTGGGAAGGTGGTTTAGGTCATACAGAAGCTGGTATGATCAAGATGGATCAAACCTTTGTACTAAGCGGATTTGGGGTTATGTGCTTTGAAAAGCATGCATAAGTGTAGTCAGTGAATTAAAACCCATGTGTGTAGGGTTATTGGGTTTCACCCATCGTACTAAGTGGATAGTATCTACTAAGTGTTAGATATGGCTAGCTAGCCCATCTATTTAAGGGGTTGTGATGGAGACTTATGGTTATCCATCCAAGCTTCTTCTCTTGTGCTATCTTGTTTAGGTTTAGGGTTTGAGAGTTAAGTGCTTTGTGTGCTCTTTGTACTCTAAGATGGAGTGCCTGTAAAACTTTCCCCCTTAAGCAGTAATAGAATGAATCTTTGATCATCTCCATGGCTATCTTTTGTTTTGATTGATTTTCTCTTGATTTGATTGGTTTTTCCTTTTCACTCTTCCTTTCTTGATCTTGCTATGCCAAGGACATGCAAGAGATGGAAATAATCTAAGAAAATCAATCTCCACCTATCTAACCACTTGGTTGGCCAGTTCATGAAGAAACCCGGATTTTGCTCTTTTTGGTCTCTGAGTGATTTCTTGATCTAGCTGTTTCTACGATGATTTTTTTGGTGTTCTTACTTTCTTGGACATGTAGGAACTCATTTAAATCCATCTTGGCCATAATCCACTCACGAGCAAGTCATATTTACCGTTTGTGGGTTTTGACCCATTTTTGGTGCAGTCTACCTTCAAATGGAAAAAGGTCAGAACTTAGCAACAATTTTCTTGAAAGTTGATTGGAATAGCTTTCTGATATCCTAGGGAAGGTGCATACTAACTTTTCAAGTAATTTGAAGTTTTAGTTTGAAAATAAGCTCAATTTTAGGTTTTCGTCCTGTTTTGGTGTAGCAGAGCTTCACAAACCAAAATATCCCAATTTTATCAAGTTCTTTTAGGTTTTTTGGTTGAGATAGGTTTCTAAGGTCATGAACTAGTTTTGATTCAAGTTTCACGTCTTTTAGATTGATGGATCAAAAGTTACATGGTTTTTCGAATTTGTAATAGTATTGATTTCACTATTCATGGGCTAAAAATTCTGTAGCTCCGAGAATTTTTGGATTTTTGGCTTCTTCATCTTTATAGCTTCTTGTAGCTATTGGAGTGAATATTAAGGAATACTTGGAGGAAAATTGAAGGCATCATTCACCCCCCTCTGTTGCCATACCAGTCCTACAAGTACATGTGGCAAGAATGTGGTGAAATTGCTAATTTTGTATGCATTTCAACAATTCTTTCCTATGAGATAGTTTGTCATTGCACTAGACATGAACTTAAGTGAAGTTTTGTATGACTGAGATCATGAAACCTTAAGCTTTTTGGCTTGACATGATTGAAAAGTAAGGCTTGAGATGCTACAATTTATGAAATGTGATTAAAATTGGCTCAAAAAGGTTATTATAAATGTGTTGAAATTAAGTTGGACTTTAGCACAAGAGGCCATTGTAGATGGCTTCCAGTCTAGGACATGATTTACTGACATAAGCCGTAATCAAGTGTCAACAATAAAGTGCTATATGTTGAGTTATGTAAATCTATATTAAGTTTTGTGCTTCAGTTTGGCACTTGTAGCTCACTTAGTTCTTGATTTTAGCATCTAGATTTAAATCTATATTTTTCAATGGCTATCTTCTTTAGTGAGATCTTCAGCTTAATTGGTCATTTTTGTGTAGGGCTTCCATGTACATTAATTTGTTTAATCATATTATAAGTTTTTTTCACCTACTTTGTTATATATGCATGCTTATGATTGGGCAAGTTTTGTAAGAGCATAATATTATGCACATCTTTTCAATTGGTTTAGATAATCTTTTAAGTTTTTTATGGTGTGTTTTTCTTTTTTTTAAAAAATTGGATCATTGATACTTGTGAATTCTCTTTTTTGCTGTTTCTTTCTTTGTGCCTTGATGATTACATTGCCAAAGGGGGAGAGCTTTGTGAGAGATTTGGGAGATATTTGTGGCTTGTAGCTTAAAATACTTTTTTCAACTTCAGCTCTTCACTTAGATATGTTTGAAGTCATATTATCTTGAGGTGGTCTCAATGTTTTCATTAAGGGAAATTATTAGACTATATGTCTAGGTCTAGAATATTTATGATGATGAATAATTGACAATATTATTTATTGATGTTATTGGAGGCGTGTAGCGTTTGTGGACTCATATCAGTCAAGTTGAGAAGAATTTGTACTGGAAAAGATATTCTTTGGTCTTTGCATGTACAGGGTAACTTGGAGGTAATTGTGCTCTACGGTGAGGACAGGGAGAGGGCTTGGTGAAAAGTCATGGTCCAGATGGTCAAGAATGCTGGAGGAGATGGTCATACTCGAGTTGGGGTGCGTGTAGATCAAAGATAGATTATGCGTGTTGGAGCTACGGATCTACGGTTCGGAGGCTACGATACGTGACAGTTTTGGAGTGTCCAAAATTGGGTAGCGTGATAAAAATTGAAAAACCCGTGTTACGTATGGGTTTCAGGTCTCTTATTTATTGGAATTAGATAAGAACTCTTGGTTTGGGCCCTAGAGTATAAATAGAAATGGGGTTAGATGCTAACTCTAAGGTTGAAGAGATGTAATTTTCATTCTAGAGTTTGAGAGGTTCTAGGAGAACACTTTGTAGCCACAAAAAAATGATTCAGAAATAGAAAATTTTAGATCTGTTAAAAATTCATGGGTGTTTCAATTTGTGTCATCAGTCTCATCTTCATGCGTGACTCCATCAAAGTCAATAGGCAAGACTAGACTAGATAGTAGAGGTGCAGGTGAGGGGTTTCGCAAGCACATTACATCGAGGGCTAGTGCTGCGCTATGTTTTACCTTGGCGTGAAGGAACAGGTGAGCGCTGTTCCAATGGGTCTCACGGAGGAAATACGGGCGCATCCCAGCTGGCCGGAAGCAATACAAAGCATCCAGCGTGCTCTGTGTGATCCGTGAGCATTAAAAAAATCAAAGAAAGTCCTAACACTTCATTGTTTCATTGTCTGGTGTTTTTCCTTCGCTGTGTTTGAAAAAATTTCGACAGAATCTGAAAGCAACGTCTGCTACAGTAGTTGCTGCAGCATTCGCTGCATTAGTTGCTACAGTAGCAAAGATGAACCCGAGATAGACCCCGAGAAAAATGAAGTCGGAAGTAGAACACGTACGGGCAAGAGAAGAAAACATAAATTCGTGTGCAAAATTTTTCAAATGAGTACTATAATAAGAGAATATATCTCAATCAATTAACGGATCGGAAGTTTTTCAGACCCTGGGGCAGCGCGTGTGTCTACTTCGAGCAGCGACATATTGAACACTGACATTGCTTGGGCGACATGATAATAAACCCTCTACCGGCCACCCATCTAAACACCGTGATCCGCTAAAAAAAGATCTTCCTCTCAAAAGAAAAAAATTAAATAAAAATAAAACATTGGGATAATGATGAATTATTTGGGTGAATCCTGGAGCAGGTTGGTATTGATTGACGCCATTTGGTGGGCAGGAACCTTTCATACTAGCACCTCTCCATTTTGGACCTCTGATGGGTATCAAATTGATAATATACCCTCCAACTAGATAGAAATCTAAGATATACCCTCCTTTAGATTCTAATTGATAATATACCCTCCTTTAGACTGTTTTATTGAGAAAATGCCCATTTTATACTATATAGTACCTCTTAAGTATACTAATCAGTATTGTACTGTATTATGACATTAGGATGACCATTTTGCCCCCATGTACGGCTGTGAAGAAGATAAGTCTCGATTGGGCAGTGCTTGGCTAGGGTTTCCCGGACCAAACGGTGGCGTGGCAGAGGGTGTGGGGCGGAGGTCCGGCGGCCGTACATGGGGGCAAAAGGGTCATCCCAATGTCAAAATACAGTACAATACGAATTAGTATACTTAAGAGGTACTAAATAGTATAAAAAGAGTATTTTCTCAACAAAACACTTTAAATGAGGGTATATTATCAATTAGGATCTAAAGGAGGGTATATCCTAGATTTCCATCTAGTTGGAGGGCATATTCTCAATTTTCTCTCTATATAAATTAAGCCTCCACCTCCACCTCTGCTCATCTAACGCAGTGTATCAAGTATCAATCAATAGTGTGCCTTGGCATTAACAATGGCATTCTCCTTGCCAGAGCTACTCCTCTCAATACTTGTGCTACTTGTTCCTTTGTACTTCATCGTTAAATCCAAGAGACCAAATAACTCATTGCTCCCAACAGACTGGCCAATAGTCGGCATGCTCCCTGCGCTAATCGCCAACCGGCACAACATCCTCGACTATGCTGACACCATCCTTGTCGCCTCCGACCACAACTTCGAGGTGCGAGGCCCGCCGGCTACCAGCGTGCGGTTCTTCGTCACCTGCGACCCAGCGAACGTCCGCCACATCTTCACCACAAACTTCGACAACTTCCCCAAGGGCGAGGAGTTAGCGGAAATCTCTGGCGTCTTGGCAGGCACTATAGTAGCTACCGACGGCGAGTCCTGGCGCCGGCAGCGTGCGAGGATCCAGTACGAATTGACCAGGCCACAGCTGCTGGCCTCCTTGTTCCGCTGCTGCCGTGACAAGGTGGGCGAGGGCCTCGTCCACTTGCTAACCCGCATGGCGAGCACCCGAACTGTGGTGGACATGGACGAGTTGTTGGGAAGGCTCGTGTTTGACATGACCATCATGATAGTCTTCGGCTGGGACACATGCTACTTGTCCGCCGATATGCCGCCCATGCACCTTGCTGCTGCACTGGATGCTCTCTTGGGGGTGTCCATGTACCGGCAAAGCGTGCCGGTGTCCTGCTGGAAGATGATGAGATGGCTGAACGTCGGCTGGGAGAGGAAGCTCGCCGCGGCAGAAGCAGTGTTACGCAACTTTGTCGCAGAAAATATCCGGAGGAGGATGGCCGGCCGCCATACTGACAACGAGACCGCCACCATGGACATGCTGTCTTATTACATCAATGACCCAGACTATTTTAACGACGGCGGGGAGCCCACTGACTTCCTGCACAGGACGTTCATCAACTTCATGGTTGCATTCCGGGACACGGTGGGCGCGGCGTTACCGTGGCTCGTCTACAACATCGCCACGAACCCACACGTCGTGTCTACCATCCGCAAGGAACTGGCGCCTATCGTCGCACGCAAATCCGCCACCGCCGCCGGCAGTGCCTCGGTGATCTTTGAGCCGGAAGAGACCAAAGGCCTAGTCTACCAACGAGCAGCGCTTTTCGAGTCCCTGAGGTTGTACCCAGCGGTCCCGATCGAGCGTAAGGAGGTTCTCGCCGACGACATGCTGCCTAGCGGCGACACCATCATTATCCCCTTCTACAGCATGGGGAGACTGGCGGGCGTGTGGGGGGAGGACTGCCGAGAGTACAGGCCTGAGAGGTGGCTTTCGGACGACGGCGGCAAGCTGCGATACGTGCCGTCTTACAAGTTCGTGTCGTTCAACACGGGCCCAAGGTCGTGCCTGGGCAAGAACATAGCAGTGGCGCTGATAACATCCATTGTCGCCACGGTGACGTGGAACTTCGATGTGGAGGTGCTGGAAAGGAACGCCGTGAAGCCCAAGGTGTCATTTGTTCTGCAGATGAAGAACGGGCTCATGATGAAGGTTAAGAAGAGAGAAGAAAGTAACCCATAGCATAAGCTATCGCACACACGTCAGATCGGACTATATACAGAACTGCACCATTGTATGTGGGTGTGAAGTATGAACTCATCTATCTATCTATCTATCTATCTATCTATCTATCTATCTACACATCTTTGTCTTTACCTATATATATCTTTGTCTATATGTCTATCATCTCTAACATAAGCTAGCTACTGCAAATATGTTAGTCTGATGTGTAGGCATGTAGCATCTTCTTTTATGATGCCGTTGTGTGTGAGATTCAGTTTCAGAACATATGATGATTGAATTTAACAAGTTCATTCAGCGCATATAGATCCTCAAGACAACATGAAATTTCCATAAAAATTTTGAGAAAGATTTATTAGATTTAGATGGCTTATGCGTTGATCAAGTATATATCCTACTCAAAACTGTAGAGTAGGACTGTAGGAGGAACCACTACTACAGAAAAGGTCATCACAGACGGTTCGAAAACGTCATCACAGACGGTTTTGTGAACCGTCTGTATTTATGGGTCAGTGATAATCGAATGTCATCACAGACGGTTTTCGAACCGTCTGTGATTATCAGCTATCACAGACGGTTTTTTTTATGTAAAAACAGTCTGTGATAGCTGATAATCACAGACGATTTTTAGTTAAAAACCGTCTGTGATACTGATCATCACAGACGGTTTTTGAGTAAAAACCGTCTGTGATTATCAGCTATCACAGACGGTTTTTACTCAAAAACCGTCTGTGATATTCCCTTCGACCCCTACATATATTTCTGTTTATTGGCTAGCCTCAGGAAATGCTAGCCATGCCCTCTGAAACAAGCAGATAATCACAGACAAAAAACATACAATTCACACATCTCATTTCCTTTCAGATACATTTCACAGACATAAAACATCCAATTGACATTGCACTTCATTTCACAAACATAAAACATGCATCCATTTCGCAAATCAATTAATTGAATTGAAATGAAATATCCATTAACAAATGAACAGTTACAAAAGATCTACACTGCATTTGCACTTAGTGATAAGACCAATAAGAAATCATGGTGCGCAGTGGAACCGTCCTCCTGGCTTTATGACTTGAGTCAGCAAAAAGTACGCCAACTCTCCTCGAATTCCTCCAAGATCAGACTATTTCAATGCAGTTGACGGGATGTACGCAGCCTGTCGATAGGAATATCAATGTGCGTATATATGTAACATGATAAGTATAAAGTAATTATGGGAAGAGTGACAAACCTTGCGATTGGTGAGCCTCGAGGAATCGAGGAGTAGTTCCATATGTTGGCAAACGTAGTATCCACATGTGTTGCCCGGCTGCTGCTGGTGGCACTGCAAAAAATGGAATGTGTTAGTTCAAGAGGCATTAGTACCAACTGTTGCATAGGATTAATTAATGTGAAATAGCGAATACCTTAAAATCTCGAGCATGTGTCAGCAGGCCTTTGGCCCCGCGCTTCGAGTCACCTCCCATTTCAATGTACATCGCGAACGCCCTACGTAATTCGAAAAAGTTAACCTTAGTCATTTGGAAGGAAAAAAAGAGTACAATGTAGATATGTATGGGGAATATGTGCTTACCTATCGATTACTTGGCTGACAACTGTGAAGTCCATTTTATTCTTACTTAGGGAATCAAGGTAATATACCTTGTTCCATTTTGGTACAATTACTATTAAAATCTAATGAAAGTTCTGATGGAAGGGCATAAGTACATATTCCTTATTGCGGCAACCCAACAGTCCTACTGCAATGTACCTCTCGACGAGGGGTGTATCCCGGTCGATGGTATCCTTGGCGACCAAGTGTGGGTCCAAGAAACCAGCTGATGAGTTGGATAATCTAGCTCTAGTCAGCATGTGTCTATATATATACACACGAAAGTAACAAATTAGATATGGCATTTATCGGTATGACATTAACGGAGACTGTGATTGTACACACTTACAGCGTCCAGCATCGAATGATTGAGACGTCAAGAGCGTTGAGCGTGAACAGATCGAATAAATCCTCAAAGGCGACCACGAACATACACTCTTGAAGACTGTGGTGTAAATCATCCGACGTGAATTTGACAGTGATACTTGAAGTCCGTTCTCCCTCTAGCTTATTGGACTGCTGCATATACCACGTGTGCAATTGCATGCAACTATATGGTAGCTTTTGGAGGTCTTTTTGCTCGAGCAACGGCTCGCCAAGCACGAATTTGCGGGCCAAAGGTAGGTACGACATATTATCATTGGTCTTCTTTGCTTTGCCCTTGCTGGCTTTGCTGCCTCGGCTATAGGTCGACCTCACGGCAGTCGACTTTGAAGGTAGCAGCGGTGCAAGTTGCTCTGGCGAGAATAGGACCCGTGGAGATAGCACCGGTGCAGTATCCGGTGGTGGAACCGACTGGTCTTGTAATAGAGATAGCACCAGTGCATGTTGCTCTGGCGAGAGTATGACCCGTGGAGATAGCACCGGTGCAGTATCCGGTGGTGGAACCGACTGGTCTTGTAATGGAGATGGCACCAGTGCATGTTGCTCTGGTCCTGCCACCGGTGAAGAAGCCTCCAGGGAGATTTCGCTTTTGGGCCACTCGATGAATGTTCCAATGGACTGGCCCCAAGCAGCGTACAAGGGAATGGAGCCATATCTCACTTGGAGCCTGCACTTCGTAGGCTCCTACATAATGATACAAAATTAGCTACTCGAATAGGCCTATCAATGGAACAAGCATTCGAGAGGTAATAATTATTACCAGGATGTCGTCCATAGGAAATTTGGCCTGGGTTTGCGTCGGATTGGATGCGCAGCTACTCGGATGGTTGTGCGGGCTAGCTAGCACAGGAGCGGCGGTAGCGGCCTGCTGACTTTCTGTTTGTTTCCGCACCTCATCTCTGATTACACCAGCCAGCTCACCCATTAGCTCCTCTCTAAGAGATTTCTTGATCTCTTCTCGTAGCTGTGCGTCACGCTCGGCTTTGTTTCTCTTCCTACACCGATACATTCCGGAGTCATCTTGGAAACCATGTTTTCAAGGAACGTAAAGCCCAAGGCCTCTCGTACGACCCGGGTGCTCCTTGTTTCCTAGCGCCATGAAGAGCATATCATTCTCCCTTGTTCCCTGGAATGATCCCAGGGTAGAATCAAAACTCAGCTCTTCCTGCAAGAGCACGAAATATCATTTCAATTTGTACGAAGTTGTGGAGTAATTACAAGCTACGTAGTTCTATCGATATCTTACCAGGCGCTGGGACACTTGCTGGTCTGCAGGGTTTCGAAAGGAGACGTCCCCCGATGTCGTTGTAGATGACCTTGCTCTAATCCAATTTCGAGCGCGCTCATCCGGGATATTGGAAAACGGCGGGGCGATGTCCTGTGCAGCTGCCAGGTCATCCTCCTTCCTCCACTGCGGGATTTTACCCGCATACCCAGCTGTGCCAAGTCTGTGGGGGTGTGTGTTTTTTGCCTGGAGGGCCTTGTGCGCCGTACTTGTACTTTTGAAATATTTGGACGTCTTCATCGCCTTGAACTCTTCCCATTGTGGTTCTAGGAATGGGTATTTATGAAAAGACGTTTCATCCGTCTCCACATATTTCCTGACAAGCGTGCTCTTGAAGTTCTTCCATGCTTTGCACGCCACTAGGTAGGTTTGTCGTTGCACAGCGTATAGGTGTTCTTCTGGGAACTCGAACGATGCCAAAATTTCGGTCCACAGCTCACGTTTCCGAGTGTCAGGCACGTTCTTCCATGAATTGTATGTGATCTCAATTTGTTCTCGTGCAACTATTCCGACCATGCTTCGGAATGCGTTTACCGCTTTTTGATGAAGGATAGGGACCCCAGATGCGTTACTGCTGTGATGGTCTGTCGGCCCTCAGGCTTCTTCGATAGCCCTCTTCCTTGGCGTCTTGATATTGGAGCGGACGCCTCCGGCGATGATGTTGAAGAATGCGCGGGTGACATGTTGCTCATTTTGTGGGTCTATTAGGATAAGATGAGAAAGTGCCATACCATAAGATAAGAAAATGCAATATCTATCTATTTCGCTCAATATAGGCGATTACAATACATATATATGTGTATATACATACATATACATATATATACCTACATATATAATGTAAAAGGCATGTATCAACTAAGACTAGCAACAAGCTCAAGTTTTAATTGATTAATTTGTGCTCTCAAATTGTAGGGTTGCACAAGATTAATCTTGGCCGTCCCGCTACTAAATCATATACTCTTCCTTGATTGGTTATGCCAAATAATGAATTTAGTATTTTGAGCTCTAGATACAAACTCTACAATCTCAAGATCAAGATATATCCAGCATGCATATATTCAGACAGCAGTATTCATACAGATCAAGACCATACAAGTTAACTTTGCCCAATAATTCACTCTATTAACTTGTCAAGATTAAATCCTAACAGATCAATTTAATAACATGCTATAACCTGAAAACTACATGAACCGACAGCTATTAGAGCTCAAAAACCGAATGAACCAATCTCAGTATATGAATTTATCATCATCGAGCAACTGTAAATCCCACAGGCAATCTCAGTATATGGAAGATTAACAAACTTGAATATACATGAATGCAACTAAGCAACTAACCATAACAGTAACCATAACAAACTTGAATATACAGTAAGCATATACCATAACAGTAAGCATATACATGAATGCACACAGTATTAACAAAGATGAAATATCGAACATATCACAATTTACTAAGAAAAGACTCAAATATTATTAATAATTATCAGAGTGCGACCTTATGGCCAAGCTTACAATTAATAGCCTGAAAGGCTTAAAGAAACTAGCAGCGGAAAACCAGAAATAAGCGTAGCAGCCAATCGACACGCCCACAGGCTATCGAGTGGAGAACGAAGCCTAATCCGCGAAGACGTCGAAGTACTCTCCTTCTGGAACCTCCTACTGGTGATTCTCCTCCTCCTCAACTGAGCAACAGGGGCATAAAGCCGTGAGTACATTGGTACTCAGCAAGCCGTTTGTAACAAATGAATGCAATATAACATGCAAGGCTTAACAATGGATGGCTGAAAGGTTAATTTTGCAGAAAGCAGCAATTTAAAGTAAATACAACAAGTAGATTGAAAAGCAAGCTTTGTAAATGATAATAAATAAGTAACCAAAGGAATTGAGACCGACCACAAGTGAACTGACCATTCACCCAAGGAATCCACCATGAACCAAGATCCATGAAATGAACACCCGTGAACTAACCATTCACTTCCCAACTTAACCCAACCAGGTTTTATGAAATCTCTACCCATCGTGTGAAATCACCGAGCATTGTCCATGACCGAGGACACGGCTATTCGAATAGTTTTACACTCTGCAGAGGTTGTACAACTTTACCCACAAGACATGATCATCCCGGATTGCCACGCGAGTTACACACTTCCTTAGGTGTGCGGCGAGGAGATCATGACAAGGCCTTTACAATGTTCAATCTCAACCCAGTTCCGCCTCGCTAAGGTTTCGCCTCTCACCCCCTCTTGCGCCGATGTGGGTTCATGGCCACGCCAAACCACACTCATCACAATGACGGAACCGAAATTGAAACATCCCAAATTAATTAGCCAGGTCCATCCCATACTGGACATGTGGTAGTACGGTAAGGCTCAGATCAATGGTGCACAAAGTTAAGTCCTTAAATTTACTCAAGCGAAACATCCACATCCCATGTGCCTCTCGCACCCCCTTTACTACACGATCAATCGCCCAAGTGAAATCCAATTTGTATAACCAACACCAATGACACCCCAATGTCATGGCACACAAATTTTATCAATGTGGTTACCACCACGATTCAATATCTCATTAAGTCAAGACTAATTAACCACATGTGATGAGAAACCCAACGTACTAGCAATAAGCCTGGCTAAGCAATTTAGACGCACAACCCATGTGACAACTAATATTGCATCACTAAGTAATTTCCCATTCTATGGTGACAATGGAATCAGGGCATTCAAATTATCAAGGAGGAATAATCTATTAGGTCATTAACTACCAATACAAGGGTTTTATAATAAAGTAGCAATGCATGATAATTTAAAGCAACATAATACATAATAGATTTGAAAACTGCGTTCAACATGATCAAAGGACACGACTTGCCTTGGCCTTGCTCAGCTGAGGGCTCTTGATCTTCGAATCCAACTTCCGCTTCCTCGAACACGTGATCTAACGAGAGAGAAAGCAATTCGAAAAGACAAAATAAAATCAAATAAAATTCAAATGAACTCCAAAAACTTTCAAACCTGAACCAAAAGGTAGAGCTCAATTTTAGATGAATTTAGGAAAAAGAATCGGGTCAATCGGAGCTAGGACGAGGGAGAACGGGCTCTTGGAAAAAATAAATCTACAGCAATTCGGGGAAATTCGAAAAAGGCACTGTGCTGTGGACCGGTGCACGGGAGAATGGGTCTACGGTGGACTCGGCGCACGGCACAGTGGAGCTGACCGACTGCTGGCGCAAGCGGCTAGGGCTGACGTGGCTGGCTGACTCGGCATGGTCCACGGGGGTACGGCTGACATGCGGGTCCCACCGGGCAGAGGCACGGTGCATGCTGGACCGGGCGCACGGGAAGGCGAAGCGGCGGGCGCGGCTAGCGTCAGCGCTGACGCACGCAGGCGTGGGGACCGAGGCGACGCGGCGCAGGGCGCGGGCGAGCCGACCGGGCGGCGGGGTTGCGGGGCGGGCTGGGCCGGCGGTGGCTCGGGACGGCGGCGACGGCGACTGGGACGGCGGCGGGGCTCACCGGCGGCGACGACGATGGCGGCGACGGCGGCAAAGACGGCGGACGGCAGACGGACGGCGGCGAACGGCGACGAGGCCGACGAGGCGAAGGCGACGGCCCCTGAGGAACAGCGGCGGCGCACGGCGGCGAAGGCAGCGGCTTGGGACGAGGAGAGCCCCGGGGTCGGGTCCCCTTTTATACCCGGGAGACGAAGAGTCCCGGGCGGGCACGGACGTCGAGTCCGGGGCGGAGACGGCGGCGGAAAAGGAAGGCGGCGATAGCGGGTTCGAGCCGGACTCGGAGACGAGTCCCTCCCGGAAACGACGCCTGACAGGTGGGTCCCACCCGTCAGTGGCACCGGGCGAGCGAGCGGCATCGATGGTGCGCGGGCAAGGCGGCAGCGGGGATGGGCGACGCGTGGCGCACATCGAGCAAAGGGGCGCGGGCGCGGGCCGGGCACGGATGCGTGCCGCGTGGCAAGGGGGCGGGGCAGGCCGGCTGCGGGCGGCTGGGCCGAGAGCGGCTAGACCGGGCCGGCTTGGCGGGTTTCGGCCCACCGACCGGTTTGGATTTTTGGGATTTTCCTTTTTCAGAAATTCAAATAAAGGCTTTTGAGCTCTAGAAAATAGCAAATAAATCCAAAAAAACCCAGAAAATTACAGAAAAGCCCTTGAGGCTCAAGGAACTCAAATAAAATATTCATGGCAAATGTTAATGTTTAACTTAATCACAATAAACTCTTTTAATTCATAACAATTCCAATTAAGCTTTAATTAATTCCAGAAAAATCCAAATGGTGAATTTTATTTTAAAAACTTCAAAAAGGCTCTGAAAATCAGGATGTTACAATGATCCAAACATCCGGCCGCTCCGAATTCTGTTGCCGAAGCACATCCTTGTGCTGGTCCACATAAGGCGCCACTTTAGTCATGTGTTGCAACATCGTGAAATGGGCTTGAGTATACGTGTCCATATCTGGAGTGATTGCTTTCCTTCCGATAGTTCCGAGACCCTTCAGCCTCCCCTCATGACGAGATTGAGGGACACCTATCGGTTGAATCTGAGCCATATAATCGACACAAAACTCAATGACCTCTTCACTTGCATAACCTTCGACGATGCTGCCCTCCGGCCGAGAACGATTCCGTACGTAGGACTTGACAATTCCCATGAACCTCTCAAATGGGTACATGCTACGTAGGAATACGGGCCCGCATATTTTTATCTCCCACACAACATGAACAATGAGATGGACCATGATATCGAAAAATGAAGGAGGGAAATACATTTCAAGGTGACATAGAGTCATCACCACCTCGTCCTGCAGAGCATCTAGTCCTTCGGGATCGATGACCTTCTGAGCAATTGTGTTAAAGAAATAACATAGCCTCATGATTGTCTCTCGGACTTTGATCGGCAAAATATTTCTAATTGCAATAGGGAGCATCTGTGTCATCAGCACATGACAATCATGAGATTTCATGCCATTTAACTTCAAATCTTGCATTGAAACAAGTTTCTTCACGTTGCCGGAGTAACCAGACGGAACTTTGACACCATGCAAGCACTGGCACAGTTCTGTTTTCTCAGCCTTGGACTTAGTGTAACACGCAGGGGGAAGGTACATTCGTCCATTATTAGTGCATGTCGGTGCTAACTCAGGCCTGATGTCCATGTCAGCCAAGTCAAGCCGTGCGTTGACGCCGTCCTTTGTTTTATCACGGATGTTCAGTAAGAGACCAATTAAGCTGTCGCACATATTCTTTTCTACGTGCATGACGTCGATGCAATGCTGAACATCTAGGTACTCCCAATAAGGTAAGTCCCAAAATATTGATCTCTTCTTCCAGGTGTTCTTCTCATGAGCCCTCAATTTACGTCCCTTTCCGAGGACAACATCTAAATCTTTAACCATATCATAAACCTCGTGTCCCCTTAAATGCCTTGGAGCTAAACCGTCTTCCTTCTCTCCGTCAAATTGTTTCTTCATCTTACGGTATGGGTGAGCCCTCCGAAGGAACCGGCGGTGACGCATGTAGACGGTTTTGCGTGAGTGTCTCAGCCACACACTCTCGGTACCATCTAAACAGTGAGTACAAGCTTTGGCACCTTTTGTACTATGGCCCGATAGGTTACCAAGGGCAGGATAATCATTTATAGTGCAGAACAATAAGGAGCGCAGAGTGAAGTTCTCTCGTTTGTATGCATCCCATACCTGTACCCCTTCGTTCCACAGTACTTTTAGATTTTCCACCAACGGTTCTAGGAACACATCGATATCATTCCCAGGTTGTTTTGGCACTTGGATAAGTATCGACAGCAAAATGTACTTTCGCTTCATACACCATAAATGTATCGGGATGTGTTGCACGCCGGACATACATGCATGTTTGCATACTCTTTACGGTAGAGGATACAGTCGTTCGGGCATGCATGTATTCTTTCTACTTTCATTCCCAACGGACAAAGAACCTTCTTGGCTTTATACGTGGTTTTAGGCAACTCATTTTCCTCCGGAAGCATGTCCGCTAAAAGACCTAGCAGCGTCGTGAAACTCTTGTCGAACCAACCGTTGCTTGCCTTCAATTTCAACAGTTCAAGCACGGCCGACAACCTCATGTACTTGCAGCCCGTGTACAAAGGTTTCTCCGAGTCCTCCATCAAGCCGCGGAATTCAACATACTCTCTCTCATCATAGTTCTCTTCTACATCGCGAAGCATCTGATCCAGATTATCATCGTGCAACCTATCCGAATCCGAACCACAATCGACATCAGCCGGCGGCATGTCATTCACTTCACCGGTGATGTCATCCGGCGGCATATCATTCACTTCACCGGCGATGTCATCCGGCGGCATATGATCATTCACTTCGCCATGACTGGTCCAACACGTATAATCCTTTTTGAAACCCCTCCGAATCAAGTGCGCTTCAATTTGCCCTCGGTTCTTAAACATCTTCAAATTCTCGCAACCAGTGCTTGGACAGCACATATATTCCACCCCCTTATTCAACATATCCTCCTCGGCGGCTCTTATAAAAGCAGACACACCATTAATGTACTCTTCACTCACATGGCTCGCGGCATACATCCAGCTTCGGTCCTACGTTACGTACATATATAACAACTTAGTATTAAAATCTAGATTAACTAATTATAATTACTACATATATACCGGCCACATTTATTATATTGAGACTTAATTTGTTAGCTCAATTCATATTATAAACACAATAGCTATTATATAACCAACAATTTTGCAAATTAACCATCTTCAATAACACTCATGGATTACTTAGACCTAAATTGTAATGCAATTAAAGAAAAAATAAATTTCATTACTAACCATATCTAGAGCAACCAAGAAAGTCTGAATCTTCGATCAAAGCTCAATCTCTGCCTCTTCCCACCAAATTAACTGGCCTGAAATCGCCTAGCTTCCTCCCGAGTGAAAAAGTGCGCAGCAGTGGCTAGATCTGGGTCGAAATGAAGACAGATGCGGTCTGAGCAGCGTAATAAATGCCTTAGAGCCATTATCACAGACGGTTTTTAAAACCGTCTGTGATAATCTGGGATTATCACAGACGGTTCTTAATATAGACCGACCGTCTGTGATAATCTTTTTCCCGCCACAAATACCACAGACGGCTTCCAAATTACAACCGTCTGTAATAGTGTTAATCAGAGACGGTTTCACAAAATCGTCTGTGATGAGGCGTCTACTATGAAGCTTTCTGTAGTAGTGAACCTGAATGACTACTAACTTTCAGTGAATAATAACTTTATATGTTTTTTATTTTTTTAGTTAGTTTTCTGCACAGTGTTTGATGAAATTTTGTGCATCTCTTTTAGTACGTTCCATAGGAGAAACACTCACGTAGTTCTAGTACTTGTGCATGTCATCCATGTTTAATGAAATTTTGTACGCAAGATTCATTAATAAAAGAGTAAATAAATAAATGAAGAAGCAGTGGCCCACGTGTAAGGCCCCGTTTAGTTGGGCTGAAAAATAGTGGCTTATGGCTAAAATTACACTGTAACTGATTGAAATTACACTGTAACTAAAGGTGGTTTATTTGGCATAATTAAATTTAAAAATAGAAAAAATATGTTAGGTCATCACGGACAACGCAAACGAATACGGAAAAAAGAACCGGCAAAAAAGCTAAAAAAACCAAAAGTTTAGAAAAAGGTGAAATTTATGAATAGTGAAAAATAAACTAGAAGCCATAAGGTCAAGCCGAAATAAGCGGGGTGTAAGTCAATATATGTGGCATACAAAATTTTCCAGAGCAAGAATATGACATAACACGAGGGTCCGTGCCACGTCAAATATTTTATTTCCTACACATAGTACATATGCAACATTGGACTCCTTTGATTGGATTCGTTGCAAAAAAAACATAACGGTTAAAACGGATGTAAATCCAACTATGTCAGAACCAGATTTTTCAATCCGGAATCTACTGTGTTTCACTGCACTAATCCCTGGATCAGTAGTTAGTGCACACAGGTACATTGCTGAATCATGTCATACATCGCATAATAATATTACAGAATTTGAAATACACAACGTCGGGTGAATGTTTACAAAAGGGCCGCTTTGGCCACACTACTAGTTTTCAGGTCTAGGACAACGGAGCGAAATCGTTGCAATAGGGCCAAAATAGATGCAATATGTACCTATTGCAACACATCACTTCCGTTGGCAAGCGTGGCAAGTACTTGCGTGCTTAAAAGATTGTGCAACGGATTGTGGTTTCGTTGCAATAGCTATGGTTATTGCCATGCAATGTGTTGTGGCTTTAGTTGTCACTTTTCAATTTTTTATCTCCTCTACCAATTAATAACTATAGATAATATAATTCCTCCACACCAATTCGGCCCTTGCGTTGAGCAGTTAGGCCCACGAAAACAAAGCGTTGCAATAACAGATTATTGCCATGAACAATCATCATATATAGCAACAAATTTATTTCGTGAAAATACAAACTCATTTCATACGCATTGTATAGGAACCTTTTGCAACGCAATTGATGACTATGACAACGCAATAAAATTGTGGCAATATTGTCACCCACTCGCAACGAAATTCTATAAGGTGGCAATACCTCCTAACTATTGCAACGAAAATCAATATTATCACAACGCAAGACAACCGTGGCAATAAAGTCATACTATTCGCAACCATTTTCTAAATGGTGGCAATAAAGCCACCTTATTACAACGAATTCAATGACTATCACAACGCACTATTTTAGAGGCAATACTGTGCACATATCGCCACGATTTTGGCAAAACGTTGCAATAGTACATACCTATTGCAACTAATGTAGTGTCGTTGCGATGCGTTTCGTGGCTAAAGGGTCGGAATCTAGTGGTGCCAAATGTCTTCATTACATACATGCAGCGGAAATAGTAGCAAAAGTAAACCCAAAATCCACAGGCAAGCGACTAGTAGGGTAATGTGTGCATTATATGTCACCGGGGAAAAACCGGTAACCTACGTGCACACACCGCCATGAGTTCACTTGTCTATGTCTAACCATCGTGGCCTACGCCTTAGTTCCTTTCGTTGTCCTTTTCCTCCGCGGCGGGAGACTCCTCGAAAGCATAATGGTCCTGTGTCCCTGTTTCTGTTTTGGTAATGCGAATATGAGCACAAACCACCGTGCTCGCAAGCCAACACACAGAATACAATATATAACATGTATGGCTTGTCAAAGGATGGCTCGGGCTTATTTTATTTTGCGAAGAGTGCTTTTGAATACAATTACTTAAAAATCCCTAAGACCTAGCAATTTTTAACTCAAGGCTTATATTTGTAAAGTAAGTTGATCTTATAATTGACATAGATTCCATCCACCATTACATGGCATCTGCACCATACAGCATATTTCAGCGTTATAGCCGCTTAACTTACCACTGGGACGACACCCAGGACAACTCAAATCAGGGCTTCCGCTGCCCTCCACTTTTCCATCCCATCCACAAAGTATTTTGAAATAGAACTATATCTGGTTAAATTCCCATGTCCGCCCTTGACCGTGGGCACGGCTATTCGAATAGTTTTGACTCTGCAGAGTTTGCACACTTTACCCACAAGAGATAGTTCACTTGTTGCCCCACACGATTCCTTAGTTGTGCAGTTGAGCCAACCATCACAGTAACCGTTCAAAGTACCTCGCCCCTTCCGTCATCTCACCCCTATGAGCTTGTCCCGCTTGCGGTAGGTCTCATAGGTTGTGTGGGATGTTCCCCTCCTATGCGCCTAGCAGCTGGCTACCCACACTGCTAGCACGCCGCAGAAGAACTTCACCCTCAAGCCCGCCACCTAGACAGCCACTTGCGGTGTCCCATTCAAGTCCGCCACCCAGACAGCCCCTTGCACTACTGCCATGATGATGACTTTCAGGGTCCGGTAAATTTACTAAGCCAAGTTGTACTTTACAAACTTGTGGTTGTACTTGTTTTACACAGGAGGTCATGACAAGATTCAGTCCTTAGGGTTATCTGGGGGGTTCTACCACAAACCACACTCTCGTGCACACCTGCACCATACCCCCGAACCGTCCGCCCAGATAAATAAGCAATTCGAGGTTTTTGGGAATATAAAATAACCATATCCAACATACACCAGTCATTACCACCATGACTGCCCAACCAATTTTTCTCAGGATTAAAAGTGATGCTTGGGCGCGTCGCGCCCATGAGTATCTAAACAATACTAAGCATGCATATATTTAGGGACTTATTTTCCAAAGGTTACTATTATAATTTTGCTAGGGTGACAAGGTTCTCATGTTCAAATATTACAAAGGAGGGGCAATATTAATCAAGTTAGATAATAGGCATTTAACTAGAATTCTAAATTAAACATGGATTTGCATATAAAATAACAACATGCAATTTTGATAATTTAAACCAAAATACTTTGCAGAAAATGTAGGATCAACATGATCAAAGTATTGACTCGCCTTGGTCACAGTGGATGGGTTCTGGGTTGTCGGAAGCTTCTAGTGCTGCTGCCTCGGCTTCCTCCTCCTGTGCCTCGTACGCTATTTTTAACGTGCACGAAAATTTTGGATAAAAAGACAAGGCAATCAGCGAACCAAATAACATCCAATAGAAAATCCAAATAACTCCAATTTCAAGGTTTTGGGTCTCATTAGGCAGATATGGGATTGGACAAACTTTAGATATTTACTTTATCTGCTTTGGTACCATAATAATCCCATTTTGATTAGCTAAAGTTTAATCATAGCCATTTTAGTATAATGCATTCTCTAATTATATTTGGATGTCACGGCCTAGGTTATTGATAATATCTTGTAACCTATCTTGCTAATGATTGATTTCTACATCCTTTGTTTAATGGGTTATTATTTTATGCGAGCAATCACCCTAATCATTCATTCTGTTTTATTGCTAAAGATTTAAAAAGGGTTATTTCTTATATATGCTCATATGTACACATATGGATATGTGTATATATATACACACATAACATTTCATGGCCCAAGCTAGCTATTCGTGCAAAAAGAATTTACATATGCCCCTATAAGTTCTTCTCACTCCCCTACTGTTTCGGCTGAACCCACTGGCTACAGTAACCAACCAAAAAAATAAATCGCTCTAAACCCACCCGGCGCGGCGGAGCGGCGGCTCGAAAGCGCGCGGCCTGGTGGACTCTTAGCGCAGCGCTGAAAGCCAGGAGTTCTCTCGGGTCTTGCTTACCTGTAAGGGGCGCTGTATTTTCTTAACCCGAGAGGCAACAGGGAGCCCGAACAGAGGAAGGCTGGGGCGGAGGAGGCGGCGGTGCGGTCGGCGGTGGGTCGCCGGAGGGTTGGGGGTGACGGGTGAAATGGAACACCGGTGTCACGAGGAAGCCGTCGGTAGGGCCGGAAGCGGACGGGAGCCGCCGGAGGTAGGTCGGCCGTGTGTGGCGGCGGCGGGCTCGGGATAAGGTTGTCGCCGGCGAGCTACAGGTCCGGGGAGGCTCGGCCGAGGGTGGATTCGGCCTCACGGTGTCCGGGAGATGGTGTGGGCGCGAGTAATTTGACCATGGTGCAGTGGGGGCGGCGGCGGCTGGGTGGCCGACCGTGGGGAAGAGAACGGCGCCGGCGAGCAACGGAGGCACTAGAGCTCAATTGCTCGCTGGGAGAGGAAGTGGAGAGTGTTTCGATGCGGATGGAGGCCTTGGCCGGGGTTTTATAGAGGGCGAATCGCGCGGGCGCCGAGGAGGGCTGTTGGCCGGTCATGGACGGCGGTGCTGGATCAGCATGGCTACAGAGCCAACCGACCGACTGGACCGCCCGTTTTAGTGCTGCAGGGAGCAGCTGTGGATGACGATAACCGAGGACGGGGAGACGTACAGCAGGGATGAAACATCACGGCTTCCTCGGCGGAGACCGCGCGGGAAAAAAGGGGGAGTAGACGGGAGCTGGTGCGGCAGAGGATGACGCAGCGCCATCTGGGCGACGAGATGGCGGTGGGGTCCCTGATGACGTGCGCGGCATGACGCCGTGGTACTGCTGTCCGAAGGCGTCGCGAGGGAGGGGTCTTCGGCCCCTGGTCCGAAGGCATGCGCGGAGGGGAGGAAGACAGGGGTGCGGGGAGGCCAGTTGGGCTAACTGGCTGGCTGGCCGGGCCGGCCCCTTCCTCTTTTCTCCTTTTTTTTATACAAGGTTGCATTAATGTATATATTTTTATTGTTTGCTTATTTTGCTTGCTCTCCAAATTTTTAATATTTATATTCTCTATATTACTATTCATGCCGTTATTTCCACAGTAAGACTTTGTATTTTAAATTCAGGTTTCTCCCTCCTTATACTGGATCATCTTTTCAGATTCGTATTTAAAACTTTAGTTTTCTATTATTTTGCTATGAATTATATACATAAATTTTTGAATGTCCAACCTTTATATTATATGCTAATTAAAGTAAAGGAAAGGAACTTCCAGTTTAATCATCTAGAAATATATTCGAATATTCCTTTTGGTTGCCTTTTATCGACTTGAATCTGAATTCAAGATTTTTGGTATTTTGATTCTTAGAGTTTTAAACTCCTCAAAGTTATTTCTTATCTTTTATCATCATAACTCTTATTTATATTTGAGGTTTACTTCCAGTTATTTATTTTGCTCAGCACAAAAATCAGGAAAAACCAAATAAGATTTTGAACCAAAAATTCAAATGCCAGTAAGACGCAAATAAAAATTTTAAATTACTCAAAATTTCAAACATCCAAAATTTAGGACGTTACAAACTATCGGTTTAAAACATATGATCTCTGGAAAATCAGAGATCAACATGTATAATGCAAATCGATGACAAGATAGTTACGTCAGCCTATCCCACGGCTGTCTTCTTGGCCGGTTCGGTTGGGAGACCAATGGGATAAGTACACACCCAAATCAGCCCACATAGTCAGTTTGCTATTGAAGTGAGAATTGGCTATAGATCAAAGCGAATAAGCGATCATGGTTCAGGTTTTTCCAATACGACGGAACTAGCCATAGAATCCACGTAAGCATGGTGTGGATTCTCCCAATGTTAGAGCTGGCAAAAACAAAACAAAACGTAGCCCAGCTTCCCGGTTGGTGAAGAACAGACCACGAACTCTACACAAACTAGTATTTCTGCTAAAGGAGAATATCATATCATATTATTTTGTCCTTCCCATGAGCAAGATTATTTGATGTTTCAAAGCAAGCATCGTCCAATGCACCATATGCACGTCGTTAGCTGCAAGACCGAGGCAGGCAATTTGCATGAATTCTCATACATCACACCATGACTGGATGCCGACAAATGCCACTTTATTACCATCCTTATTATCATACGTCTATGACCGACAAGACAAGACGTGTTCATACTATCATCTGTCTACAACCGATGAGGCTAGAGGCAAGGTTATGACCCCATCAACACATCCCAAATGGACATTGGGCCAGACACCCCGTTACTGGGCACGGACAAGGCAACGGCAACACACATGTCCGCGTCCAATGAAGTTAGGTGTATACATGACTGGGCACGATGATACATGGCCGAACATCGGCAAAACACAAAGCCATCCGCATCACACCCACATCATCACCACTTGCATCTCCACCAACACCACACATGTATTTGGATGAGCAACATAAATTCAAATATGACAATGGCAGCACAGTTTAATCGAGGGTATTCTAGAGGCTTGTCATATAGATGCTATTAACCGGGACACCATGCAAAGGAGCTAGGAATCGACGAACTATGCAATCTCTAGTCAAATACCTCCTTAAACATAGATGCAAAATACAAAAAATGAACTCCTACGAGAGCATGTAATTTTGTATATTCAATACAAAATTAATGAAATACAGTGTTCCCTATGTGTTCTGTTGTCATTTTGTTTTCACAAACAATACAAAAGACAAATACTTGGACACGTCTCTCATGCTTGAAACAACAACCCTAAGTACTAGGTCTGGTCATTGGCACATGTCACTGTAGGACCGAGAAGGTGACAAGAAGAGGGCTGAATATGAGCCACACGAATAATGGTTTCTTAAAAATCTTTTCCCTCAAGATTCTTAGAGTCTTTCACTCCAGTAACTATGATGATCTATGAAGATTAGAGCATAAGCAACCATAGTGAAAGCACTATGAAAACTAAGTAAAACATACCTTAACATACTCTAGATGGTTTGACCTCTAACTAGTCGATGGTCTCACCACTTGTTGGTTGGCGGTCTTACCGGTGAGTAGTATGACCACTATCTTAGGCAATCTGTCCTCTCCTTTAAGATAGAACTAATTTTCTGAATGGTGACCAATTCACAAATTGATCTAACTTTCGATCCAAAGCTCTAAATCACCTATTCCAACCAATGATTTCAGGAATTGTTGTCAAAGTTACAACATTTATCCATTACATAGAAAGTTGCACTAAAACTGGGCAAAAGAAAAAGACTTTGATCTAAGCAAGGTTGTGGATTCTGGATAGCCAAGATAGCCTTAGATAGGTTCTAAGATATCCCAGCAATCAAAACCACATCAGTAAACAGGCTAGAAATTGGTGGAGTCCTAACTCTCTCAATCCTCCCTCCTTGCATAGTGGAGACTTAAAAAAATCCCTAACTAGCATCTCTAGTTGGGTTTCATCCCCTCTTATATGGGCTAACTCGATAACCTAACACATGCACGCTTCTCAAAATATGACTTCCATGTCCTTTGTGGAGACTCCTTGACCTAGAACATTAAATCAAGCGCCATGGTTTTACAAACCGTAACCTTTTCCGGTATTGAGCACTTTTACCAAAATGCCGCTCTATTGCCTCTTTTCCAAGACTTCTCCTGGAAGCATCACCCATGCTTCACTCACCACTACAAAATACGCTATACTGGACGCCTCACCATAGACGGTTCATGTGGAAGCCGTCTGTGCTTTAATTATTACAGACGGTTTATGGCTAAAACCGTTTCTGAAACTATCACATACAGTTATAATTAAAAACCGTCTGTGATATACACATTATCACAGACTGTTTTTAATTAGAACCATCTGTGAAACTATCACAAACAGTTTTTATTTACAATCGTCTGTGTTTTGTCCCTTGTATGAACTACAGAAGCTACTAAGATGGAACAAATAAATGTGCCGGTGTGACTAGTCACTTTACAAAAGACAAAATCAAGGAAAATTTATTACAAAAGTGTCAAAAAAAAGAGATTCCCAAATCTTAGTCTTTTAGGCTTCATATGCTTCTTCTTCGACTTTTGGAGTTGGAGGATCAGCCGCTGAGTTCTCGAATGCCGTGAAGATTGCCCTTGCACTCTCCACTTCCTCATCTAGCCTAGGTAAATCATTAGCATGGCACATAATTTCAAAGAGGATGCCATGATAAGCTTCCTTAGGACCGGCTGCTTCTGCTTGATCGGCAATGTCATCCATGTGTCTCTTCACTGCCGCAAGAGCTTCTTCTGCTTTGCGCACATTACAGAGAAGAATGAGGCTGAGGGCAGTTTCCCTTTCCTGAGTGGCAACGAGACACCTCCGTCGATGGCAGATGATGGGGTCCAGCTGACGGATAGAAGTAAGTCAAGGAAGGAGAGTAAGGGGTGAGCGGAGGAGCTGCTCCAGACGTAAATTGTTGGCCGCCTATGTAAGGTTGCGGTCGAACAACTCATGATGGATAGATGAGATGAAGGAGATCAAAAGAATATTAGATGCCATTAAGAAATCTGGTGAAGAAGATGAGGAAGAGGACAGTTTAGAAGAGCTGCATTAGGGCACGCATATTTAAGCGTTATCACAGACGGTTCGTATACCAAATCATCTCTGATATTAATATCATAGACAGTTCATATAACAAACCGTCTCTAACATATAACTTATCACAGACGGTTCGTATAACAAACCATCTCTGATATGTGCATTATCACAGACGGTTCGTATAACAAACCGTCTCTGATAATGACACATCACCGATCCGTGGCGTATCCCCTAGTATTTCGATCTCACCCGTCCATTCTCTTCACATCAAATGGCAGGCACCAGTTCCTCCCACCACTCGGCCCTTATTAATTAATCCCCCTCTCTCTTTCCACCGGCAGTCACGCGTGAGTTCATCCACTGGCAGCTTCCTGCATCCTCCCCTCGACCACTATGAGCTAGCTCCTCTGCCTCCTTTGTGACACCACGGTGCACTGCTGCTCCTAGCTAGTTCATCCACTCCTAACTTGTTCCTCAACGACGCCGACTACCGTCGTGAGCTAGCGCCTCCGTTGTGACACCATGGTTGACTGCACAGCACACTCTTGTTGTAAGTGTCGTAAGAGTGTCTTGTGTAGTCTCACCGTCATGACACAAAGGTGATGCTACCACTACCTCTCCATTGCCAGTGATATCCGACCGCCATCCGATGCCCCCCTCTCTTCCTTGATGGCAGGCGTCAAGGACATTGTGCGCTGCATCCAGCTTCTACTGTTGCCATGTTAAAGAGTTAGGTTTGTTATCTTGTTATGCTATAATGGTGGATTCTAATCTCAATGGAAATGGAATGTACTGTTGTGTTTGTCACTGTATTTGCTTATTTTCAAAGGGCATAGGTAACATTATTTCTTGAGACTAGCCAAAAAATAGAAAAAAAATTTAGGTACAGAATGAACTATCATAGACTATTTGCGTAATAAATTCTTTATGAAGGACTATCACAGATGATTCTATATACCAACTGTTTGTGATACTCGCCAATCATAGACGGTTGGTAACTAGAACTATCTGTGATGTGTGAATATCGCAGATAGTTTTTAGTTCGAGCCATTTGTAATAGTTTTCTTCATAAACGGTTCTAGTTACAAACTGTCTGTGTTGTTTTTATCACAGACGGCTCACAAACCGTCGGTGATAACCTCCGATTTTCACTAACATATAAATTCAGGCAGTTCAAAAAACTGTCTATGATGACCCTTTTTGCAGTAGTGGTCTATGTTAAATACTCTCCTGGTTTTAAAAATCCCAAGTTCCTAAACCATGTGTGTAAACTCTCTAAAGTCTTGTATGGATTGAAGCAACCCCTAGAGCTAGGTATGATAGGCTTAAGAGGTTTGTGGTTAAGAATGATTTTAAAATAGAAATATTACATAAAACTTTGTTCACTCGTAGGCATGGCAGTGATTTCCTTCTTGTTCAGATTTATATGGATGATATATTCTTTGGTAACTCCTCTCATGCTTTGGTGTCTAGATTTTCAGATTTGATTAGTAGGGAATTCGAGATGACTATGATGGGTGAGCTGACTTTATTTCTTGGTCTTCAAATCAAGCAACTGAAGGAAGGGACTTTCATCCATCAAAGTAAGTACACTAAGAAGCTTCTTTGGTGTTTTGATATGGGAAGCAGCAAGCCAATATCTACTCTAATTGCCACTTCTACCGCGCTGGTTTTTGATGAGGATGAAGATCCCACGAACCAGAAGGCTTGTCATTGCAATAGGCATAAATTCAAGAGGAGTTTTGGATGACCATGATAATACTATTAAGCTTCTTGCTTGGGATGGTCAGAATAAGGCTTGAGATCTAGCACATGGCAAATTCAAGTGAAGAAAACAAAATGGTTGAAGTTTAGGAAGCAGTTGTGGATGGCTCCTAGTGCAAGACTTGCATTGCTATGATAAGACCAAAATGTGTTTCAAAAAATTGCCAATTGTGCTCAATCTATGTGCTTGAACAAAATGATTCAATCTTGAACTTGTAGCACTATAAAATGACTCAACTATAGCTTCTTAGTTCCATTTAGTTTATTGATATGACTTGGCACATTTTTTATAACTTTTGCTAAACTATACCTTCGAGCAACTTGACATGCTAAAAATCCATTTAATTTTATTTTCTTGTTCATTTGGCTTAACTTTGCTCTATATGGATTACCATGATCTAGATAGCTAATTCACATATTATGGCTTGGCATAATACTTGTAGAGTCACTTTGAATAATTTTTATAGCTCTTTATCAAGCTAAAAATAAATAAAATACAGTCACTTCATGTCATCCATACTCTATTTTCTTCCATGCATCTTGATAACTCTACCGTCAAAGGGAAGAAAGATTGTAAAAAATGCATGTTTTGGCAAAGTGAAAGAAAGAAAGCATGTTTTGGAGTTTTTTGTGAGAATTTTTTGCTAAGTTGGAGCTTTTTGTGTTTTGCTGTGATTCTCTTGATCAATCTCTTCTCACCATGACTAAGGTCAAATAGAATAATGTTCTTTCATATGGACCTAAAGTGAGATTTCTCAATTTCTCTTGTGAAGTTGAAGCCTTTTGGTAAACCTTGCTATATTTAGTGGCTTCACCCCATTTCTTGTTTATATGGTTTTTCAGTCATTCCAAATCTTTTGTGACTATTTTGAGCTTCTCTTTGCAAAATTCCTTTACTTCTAAAACCATCTCCTATTTATATTTTCGAGAAATTGCCAATGTGTTCATTAAAGGGGAGATTGAATGACCTTGCGAGAAGGGCTCAGATAACATTGTGATGAACCATTGCCAAGTTTGTGGAGCTGAAAATTAAACATTGTGTTAGGTTTGTTATCAAACAAACCAGTCTGGCCGCTGGCTAACCATCGGTCTGACCACTGGTTTGTTGCTGGTCAGACCGTCGATGTGTTGCCAGTCAAAGCACTTTGAGCAGTATGACCAAAATTTTAATGGCAGTTGCAAATTTCCAGAATAGTTGCAAACTGGTCCCTACTTGGTGGTCAGACCGGCCTTGAAGTTTGGTTCTGTCATTTTGGGAAATTAGTTAGTGCATTTATGTTGCATGAAGCTTATTTTACCTAATGTGTGTCAAGTTGTGAAGAACTTATGCCTGGAAACGATTCTTTTTCTTTGGTTGTGCAGGAAACTTTGGAGTCAACCATGGTCAATAGCGTGGATCGGGGCTACGCTCATGGAGGAGCCAAGGCCCAGAACAGTCAAGGATATCAGTGAGATGGTTGAGCTCAAGCATGGTATGAGAAAGATAGAAAATATTATAGGGATGGATTGAGTGATGGGTTGCACCAAGTGGTTTGGTCGATCCAAGTGATGCATGGTCTAATGGAACCAAAACATGAGAGAAATGGGGATGCTTGGCAAGCCATTGGTCTACCTACACGTGGTGAGCATGATGATTACTTGTAAGGGAAGATGAAGACTGAGTCAAGGTTAGGGTATTTTGGTAATTTGCCAAATGCCGAAAATTTCATTGGATCAAAACCATGGGCTTGAGTCATGCTTTAGAAAGTGGTTTATGTCAAAGAGATATTGAGAAGATCAAGTGGATCAAAGGCTAAAGATTTAGCAGATTTGGGCTCATGTTCTTTGAAAAGCATGCATAAATTAAATGTGTTAGTAAAATCCATGTTGTGTGGGGTTAACGGGTTTTCCCAAAAATGTTACTAGATAGTATCCATTAGGATTAGATGTGGCCTTGTTGCCTCATCTATTTAATGGGTTGGGATAGAGGCTTGCAAGCTAACCATTCAAGATTCAAATATTGTATTCTAGGATTAAGGTTAGAGAAGAGTGAGTGATGTCATGTGCTCTATTGTCCTCTAGGTGAAGTAGCTATAACATCTTTATCCTCGGGTAGCAATATATCAACTTTATTCACCACCTATGGTGTCTCCTTGTTTTGGTTGATTTGCCCTGGTTCTTGTTGGTTTTGATGTCTTATCTTCCCTTCTTGATCTTGTTATGTGTCAAGGACGTGCAACTGATGGAGATAACTTATGTAGATCAAATCCCATCCATTTAGGCACCAGTTTTGAAGGTTTCGATGCTACCCGATTTTGCTTGGTTTTGGCTTAATATTAAAGTTTCTTGATCTTAAGGTTTTTGCTTTGAATATTTAGGATATTTTACTTGCTATGATATGTAAGAATACAACTAGAACCATCATGACTATCCTTTACCTATGAGCAAGTCATATCCCAAGTTTTTTATTTTTGCCGGTTTTATTGCAACTTTGCTTATTCTTGAAGAAGGTCGGAAGTTTGACAATGATTCAAGCGATCCTTAGATGAAATAGTTTCCTGAGACCCTAAGCAAGGTATGTGCAAAGTTTTATCTCATTTAGCTATAGATTTTGGGAGTTGCACCAGAAGTGGTTATTATGGACTGGGCTGATATTTTCTATGCTGGGAATAGGGGAGCAGTCAGACCGTTGCCTGGCCTGATCACACCGGTCGACGGTCAGACCTCTTGGTTGACGCTCGTCAGACCACTAGGGCGTCCCCGGTCAGACTGCAAGACAGCTACCGGCCAGACCGCGACGCTGTGACCGGTTAGACCGCTCTGGTACAGAGCCTAGCACTTTTTTTAGATTATTGCTTTGTTTTTGACTTTCAATTCTATTCTTCATAACTCTGTAGCTATTGAAGTAAAAAGTTTAAGAATACCTCAAGAAAATTTATGAGACACCGTTCATCTCTCCCTCTGTTACCATTGGGTCCTACGTAATCTCATCTTCCCGCTCTGCTAGAGTGATAGCAGCACAGTCATGCTGAATCTCTATCCACATATTTCTTCTCCTCCGCGAGTGTCCTTTTAAATTTAAAATTATCCCATCCGTTTGTTATTGCATCAAACAATGTAACATGCTTGTTCCACTACTACAGAAAAGCCAATACTAAACGGCCAATCACAGACGGTTTGACAAAACCGTCTGTGACCGACACTAACATAGACGGTTTTAATTTGGACACCGTCTGTATTGGTGGCGTCGGAGAAAACACGTATCACAGACGGTTCTTACCAATGAACCGTCTGTTATACTAAAGTATCACAGACGGTTTGTATTAAAAACCATCTCTGATAATCTGGAATTATCACAAACGGTTTTTTATTAAAAACCGTCTGTGATAATGAGCTAGGCATTTATTGCACTATTAGAACCGCATCTGTCTTCATTTCGATCCAGATCTAGCCGGTGCTGCACTCTTTCGCTCAGGAGACAAGCTAGGCGATTCAGGCCAATTAATTTGGTGGGAGGAGGCAGAGATTGAGCTTTGAAGATTCATACTTTCCTGGTTGCTCTAGATATGGTTAGTAATGAAATTTATTTTTCTTTGCATTACAATTTAGATATAAGTAATTGGTGAGTGTTATTGAAGATGGTTTGCAAAATTGTTGGTTATATAATAGTTGTTGTGTTTATAATATGAATTAAGCTAGCAAATTATGCCACAATGCATGTGGCCGGTATATATGTAGTAATAATTAATTAATTTAATTTTTAATTTAATTTACATATATACATAACGTAGGACCGAAGCTGAATGAATGCCGCGAGCCGTGTGAGTGAAGAGTACATTAATGGCGTGTTTGCTTTTATAAGAGCTGCCGAGGAGGATATGCTGAATAAGGGGGTGGAATATATGTACTGTCCATGCACTGACTGCGAGAATTTAAAGATGTTTAAGAACCGAGGGCAAATTGAAGCGCACTTGATTCGGAGGGGTTTCAAAAAGGGTTATACGTGTCGGACCTTGCACTAATTCGAGGAGAGTGCGCTTGGTTTTTGTGGTCTAAAGTCATAAGATCAGATGGAGAGTTCCACTGCGCACAATGATTTTTTATTGCTCTTATCACTCCGGAATTGAGGTCTCGCGAAAGAAATGAATCCATAATCAACGAACTTGTCAGCTGCACAAGCAATACTTGAATGGCAATCATGCACCATCTAAGTATAGCTTGTGCAGCCTGACAAGTTTGTTGATTATGGATCTGTTCCTTTCGCGAGACCTCGATTCCGGAGTGATAGAGCAATAAAAAATGCAATGTTACCATCTAAGTGCAAATGCAATGTAGATCTTTTGTAATTGTGTATTTGTTAATGGATATTTTATTTCATTTCAATTAATTAATTTGCGAAATGGATGCTTTATGTTTGTGAAATGAAGTGCGATGTGAATTGGATGTTTTTTGTTTGTGAAATGAATTGAGATGTGAATTGTATGTATACATGTACATGTTTATCTGCTTATTTCAGAGGGCATGGCTAGCATTTCCTGAGGCTAGCCAATAAACAAGAATAGATTTAGGGGTTGTCACAGACAGTTTGTAACTGAAAACCGTCTGTGATTATCGATCATCACAGACGGTTTTTAGTTACAAGCTGTCTATGATATTTACACCACAGACGGTTCGAAAACCGTCTGTGATAACCTTCGATTATCACTGACCCATAAATTCAGACGGTTCAGAAAACCGTCTGTGATGATATTTTTGAACCATCTGTAATACGGTTTTCTGTAGTAGTGTTCGTAGTGATATTGTATATTCTAGGATATTTTTATGAGAATCGATCGATGACAAAAGCTTAAGCAAGTTGTCATACGTGTATAATTTGTACTATGCGAGGCGTAGGGTAAGGCTTTCGCGCGAGTCGAACCTGTGGTGTTACAAAGTGGTAGTCGTGCAGCATGTGCACATACATGCATTGCCTTGGGAGTGTCACTATAGATACTTGTATGAGCAAAAGTATAAAATGGAGGGTTTTATAGTTCAAGAGATGGTCTGTCTTTAATATCTACTAGCCTCATAGGCGCAGCGCCACGCCGCGCCAGCCACCGTGTGTACCGAAGTAAAAGAGGAGATGATCCACGAGGAGTTTTTTTTAAAAAAAACCGAGGGCACATGCGTATTTTCGAAAAAGATAAAGGGTTTTTTCGTAAAAAATCGAGGACCCGTATGTAACGAAACGAGGACCCGTACGCAATTTAGAAAACCGCGGGGCGCTATCCTGCAAATTGGAGGGGTGTTTTCAGAAAAAAAACGCAGAAAAAAACCGCCAGGGACCTTTTCGCGAGGAAAAAGGACCTATTCGCCAGGAAAAATGACCTTTACGTAATTTTTGGAAAACTCAGGGAAACGGCTCCCTCGACCGTACGCGGATTCCGCCGCCACGCGCCGACTGAGGGAGCGCCGGGGGGTGACGTGGGCGCGTAAGCTGGCCGGAACCCCCCGGGTTTAATAGGGGTAGTATTTAAAGCTGAGCGTAAAACAAAGCCTAATTAGAGAGCGCCACACTAGCTCATTTTCTCCCTACCGTTGGATTCCTATACGACCATAGGCATTCAATAAATCATATTACGATCTAGAACTTACGTGCTACAAACAATAAATTGAAATGGCCAGTAGTTCTCTATTGGTGTGCTTAGCTAAGTGGCTATGTAACACTTCCTTCAATCATTAATATTATAATTTTTCGTACTACATTGCAAAAGAGAATTGAGTTACCGCACAACTTGCGGGATCAATCCCAGTACATGCGCATTTTGAAAGCTCCTGAAAATTGAAATGGAAACTGTCACTACTAAAAAAATCATACCAAATACCTCATCATAGACAATTTTAGGGAACCATCAGTGTTGCAATTATCATAGACTTCTTTACAAGCCTGACCATCTACGTTACTAGTGATGGTAAGAATCGTTTGTGATACATAATTATCACAGACGGTTCTTATTAAGAACCATCTGTGAATTATCACAGACAGTTCATATTAAAAACCGTTTGTGATATCCGTAATTATCACAGATGGCTTTTAATCCTAACTGTCTGTGATAGTTTACAGAGGGTTCTATTATTGGACGGTCTATGATAGTTTTGTATCACAGACGGTATGTGGTTAGAAGTGTCTATCATATTTACGCAAAAATGGCGCTTCAGCTCTCTGATACGTCTCTTCGTATCACACGTTGAATTTGAAAGTGTCTGTGATATATGTATCTTTTAAACACAAAAATGGCACTTTGGCTCCTCGATGCGTCTCTTCGTCCCATGGGACAAATTCATTTCTTCTTTTATAAAAATAATCATCCGCCACCTAAGATGAATCCCCACATCGCTGATCTCCTTGGCTCCGAGTAGTCGCCCCAAGTGGATCGTCCTCGGCCTCTTCTTCCTCTATGGCGACCACCGTCTCCACAAATTCTTCTAGATAGTCAGACTACTCATGTTGCAATTATTGAATGAAAACATTTTTTTGAATTTGTGCAACATGAGCAGCCTAACAACTTCCCAGCAGAATTTGGCTCTCTGTTAATCTGAAAGCTAATTCAAGGCAAATAATCTCAACCCATAACTTCTCGATTATGTGTAATCTGCTTGCTTGTTTTCAGATGGCATATTTGAGACGGTTTTATTATTGAAATCGTCTGTGATGTAGTAGCATATCACAGATGGTTCTTGTTAGGAAGCGTTTGTGATATTAATATCATCGACGGTTCTTTGCTAGAATCGTCCGTGATAGTTCCTCCTATAAATAGTGCCTCGTTAGGGATTGCACCCGCACTCACTCCCTCAGTCACATCCTTTTGCCTCCTCCCATCTCCTCCCGACGCCGCCGCCTTTCCTCCCGATGCCGCCTCTCGTCCCGACGCCGCCCCCTCTTCTCTCGATGCTGCTGCCTCTCCTCGCGATGCTGCCGCTGCCACTTCTCCCGGTATGTCTCCTTCTCGTTAGATCTTTGAATTAGGGCATGCAGTTGGACTGATCTTTTGATGTTAGTACTGTTGTTGTTGCTTGTTTTTGTTTATGTTCATACAAAATTGTAAGAGCTTATTTCATCTTGATTTTCTGCGGAAAAAAAGGGCAAGGAGATAGAGAGCAAAAAAGGAAGATGATGAAGTCACCATTTGGAAAGGTATTTAGTTCTGCAATGTCCCCACTTTTCATCTTTGCAAAGCAACTCGTCTTGAAAAGCTTGAGTTTGATGGGTTCTGCAAAATTTCCCTCTTGGCAGACGGACACAACTTCTATTCTTTAGGAGGCCTCCGTGTACGTCAAGTTCTTGCACCAGCAACTCGAGGTTCGTATAGATCTTTGCCCTACCCTCAGTATACATGATTTATTTTGTCATTGATAGCTGTCCTCTATGATTCACTATGTTCACTAAGTTGCTTAATCTTATTTATTGCGATTCACTTGTCAATTGTCTCCAACTACAAGAGAAACATTTTAACTTCTTAGAAACTATCTGTGATACTACACTTAGACTTCAAAAGGCAAGAAGCAAATTACACACTCCAGTGTATCAGGTTCGATGAAGTAGGTTATGGCGGGAAGAGACAGCAGCCATAACCTACTTTATAGAATCTGACACACTGCAGTATATGATTTCCTTCTTGTCTTTTGAAGCCCAAGTGAACTATGACAAATGATTTCTGACACAAAATTGTCTGTGATTTACTATCTTAGACGGTTTTTTGTATTAGCCGTCTGTGATATGTAGACTATCACAGATGGTATTTTGTATTAGCTATCTGTGATATGTCAGATATCATAGACGGTTATGTATAAGAACCGTCTGTGATATCTGATATATTATAGATGGTTATTGTTAAAAGTTGTCTGCGTTGTGATTTATCATAGACGATTTGATACCCGTCTATGATAACCGTCTATTATCACAAATGCAAAAATTTAGACAGTTCAAAAACCATATGTGATGACGGTTTAGAATTGTCTATGATGCCCTTTATGTGATAATGTGTTAAAAATAAAATCAAAGAATAGGAGACACAAATTTACCATGGAAAATTATTATAGGAAAAAAAAACGACGGATACATAATTAACGATGATCAGCTATAAGAGGAGAGTTACAAAACAAATGATTTTACAATGACCGTCTCATCCATAGAGGGTATATAAGGGGTATAAAACAACTCAGGGTCAAATACAAAAACACATCCGACAAAGTAAACTGATCGGTGTAGAGACCACCAGCTCTCCGCTTTGACAAACCATCCTTCCATCTTTATTATCATAATCGGGATCACAAAATCAACAGAAGGTAAGCCATGACTCAAACAATTAGTCACTAGGCTTTACTACAACTGCAACAATGATGTTACATGCACTCACACGGCCCAAGTTACGCACGTACACATGTATTTCATGCATAGCTTCTTGGCCTTCCTCTCTCACCTTCCTTTTGGACATCATAGATGTAGTAATGGTACTTGGCGTCGTAACACAAGCCACCATGAAGTTTGACAAATATACATCCACTCAGTAGGAGTGATATTCTGAGAAACATTATGTCACTACTTGGGAAGAATTGAAGGAGATTATGAGAAAGGAGTTTATGCCATATGGGTATGAGTTAGAGTTACTTTATCATATGAAGAGTATTCGCTCATATGAAGAGCATTCGCCAAAAATATCGATCTGTCCAATTTTATTATGATGAATTGGACTATGCTATGTATCGTGCCAACACCACAGAGGCATGTGCAATAAGGGTTTATTTCAAAAGAGATTTGAATTCTGAGATCGCTACTACTGTTTGTTTGAAATATGATAGTAGTATGTAAGATCTTGTGAATTATGCTTTAGAGGAGGAGAGAATAATTATGGATATACGTACCCCACGGTTCAACATGAGTCCACACTTCTCGTATGCCTTCACCATTGTGTCACATGTGAAGACGACCGAGCATGGGACTTTCCATTTGGCCAAGGAGTCACGTAGCGCTACCCCGCTGCTACCCATAGTATATGAAGAGTATGTGGTTGATGGTAATTACGCCATTGCTGGCTCACAATCTTTAGATAATGAGATGCATCAAAACCCATGTAAGGATGAGAGTTACATAGCTGAATTGAGTGAGAGTGTTGAAAATTGTGAGCTATGTGATTCCACCATATGTGAGGTTGAGAGCATCCAATTTGAGAGTATGAGAGATACAAGAAAAGAAATGGGTGAGAGATTCACCCTGTACAGGTTGACATTAAAAAAGATGAGTTGTTGAACAACCAGCACCGTTGGAAGCAAAAGATGAGGGGGAACCCATGGTTGGCGATGAAGTGCTTACTGCCCGTTGTTTTATCATGAAAATTTGATACCTACAACATCTACATCAACTAAGGAAGTCGATAAAGGTAACAACTACGGTGCTGAATTTAAATGTGAAAAGGTGAGTAATTATGAGGACTCATATTCAATTGAAAATTTCATGTTCTGAAATTTCTATGCTCAATCTATCTATATCTATGCTCAATCTATCTATATCTATAATAATTAAGCACTCTGAAGAAGCTCCTATGTTAACAAAAAAAATCTAATCATCTATTTAACGAATCTAAATTATAACGGTTCAGACTGAAAATGTCACATATAGGAAATTAAATATGTGTTAATATGGGACTCTACTTTGTTAGAACAAATATAGAGATCAGGTGTTAATTAAGGGAACTCCCGAAACATGCTCCTCATGGCCACCGTAGGTCCGTAGCCAAGTCCAGCACGTAACTATATGAGACCATAAGCTCTCCTCCGTACAGAGTCCCTACGTAGTGGTAGACGGCAAGGTGTCAAGCCTGTATTGAGGGCCCCGGCGATTTGTCGAGCTCGGCGACAGCACGCCAGGAGCCCAAAGCAATGTGTCGAGGCCGGGTGGCGGCGGTAGCATGTCGATCGAGGACAGCGGCAAGGTGTCGACAGCGGCTGCATGGCATGAAGCCTGGTGTTGATGGCAATGGAATGCATCAACCCGGCATTTTCTGACAGCTTTGCTGACTCTGGAAATTCCTCGCCTCTTCGAGATGGACGATGAGATTACGGTTGCATTCATCATTGCAGAGAAGAGGTAAATGTTAATACCAATCTTATAAAATTGTCTATCAATCAATCTATCATTTGCCTTGCCTTTGAATTCTTTTTTTTTTTTGCGACAAGCCTATTGTTGGTGTAGAGTAGATGACAACCTGTCGTCATTGAAGCATTGGTGGAGTTCATTGGTGGTGAGCAACGTGCAGGACTCGGACCCAGGGCTGTCATTGATACATAGGGGCAAAAGGATGCTCATGGGATTGCAGGCATGCAACCTGAGGATCCTAAGGATGAGGCTGCTCTTCGTGCAGCGGAGCTCGACAGCGAGTGGCCGTTGTAGACCAGATACCACTACTACAAAAAGAGTTATCATATACGGTTGAAAACTACCATTACAAGCAAATTTTTGAATCATCTGAATTTATGCATCAGTGATGAGCCATCTGTGATAAATACAACACAGACGGTTTGTAACTAGAACCGTCTGTGAAGAATACTATCACAAACAGTTCGAACCAAAAATCATCTGTGATAATCACACATCACAGACGATTCTAACTACCAAACGTCTGTGATAGGTGGGTATCACAGACGTTTGTAATATAAAACCGTCTATGATAGTTCTTCATAGATAGTTTATACCACAAAATCGTTTATGATAGTTCATACTATATCTAAATTTTTCTTTTTTTGGCTAGTCTCAAGAAATGATATCTATGCCCTTTGAAAACAAGTAAATACAACAACATATTCCATTAGAATCCACTATTACAACATCACAAGATAATGAGCAAGTTGCCTATCTAACACAGCAAGAACATGGCAAGAACACATCTTAGTCCTACAAACCCATGGCAAAAACATAAAAAAAAAAAGGAGAGATCCTAGTAGTGTCTTGGTAGCTAGCTGCTTCCGCGGTGCCTTGCAACGAAGGAGAGGCAGCGGTAGCATCACTTTTGTGTCACAACGGTGAGACTGCACAAGACACTCTTATGATATTTACGAAAAGAGTGTGTTGTGCAGTCGACCGTGGTGTCACAACGGAGGCACTAGCTCATGGCGATAGTCAATGTCGTCGAGGAACAAGCTAGAAGTGGATAAACTAGCTAGGAGCAGCCGATAGAACTCACGCCTCTCGGAGTAAAAGGGAGAGGGGGAGTAATTAATAAGCGGCAAGAGGTGGGAGGAACCGGTACCTGCCGTTCGATGCGGAGAGAATGGACAGGAGAGATTAGAATCTTGGGGGAGATGTCACGGATCGGTGTTGTGGCATTATCAGAGAGATGGTTCTTATAAATAAACGTCTGTGAATTATCACGGACGGTTATTAATATGAACCGTCTGTGATGTCTTGCAATATCATAGACGATTTGTATAACAAATTGTCTTTAATGTTTTCACAGACGGTTATTAGTAAGAACCGTCTGTGATGTCCTGTTTTATCACAGATGGTTCGTATATCAAACCGTTGGTGAAAATATCACAAACGGTTGTTAGTATGAATCATCTGTGATAGTTGCAACATACATATTTCATAGGAACAGTCTGTGATGTAGCCGTCCATTATAGCCTCTTTTGTAGTAGAATTGTTCCTGCAGGTATGCTATACTGCCTTTTTCATTATGCAGACTCCATTTATTGTGAACGTACTAACTTTTCCCTATCTTTGTAGTCACTTTGCCTGGATAATCTTGATTTTGGTAGAGAAGAGCTTCCTAATGACATACACCCATGGATATCTGCCTTCCATGACGACAACATTGCCTGGATGATCAACGCAGATATCCTTTGCAAAATGAACACAGGATACCCTTTCCCTCGATACGGCAAGCTAAAGGTACGTAAAGTTACAAGAAATTTAGTACCTTAATCTTTTACAATATTTTGAACTGCTCCATTATTCACATCTTTTAGATACTGGATGAACCAAAAATGATCTACTCATGCTTGCCGGACGAGCGACAGAAGGATCAACAATCAAGTTGTGAAACCTTATTCAGTAAACATTCCAGCATGTCGTACATTTCCCAATTCGTGCAAAACCATTTCAAATCAATTTTTTTTTGCAATTATTGGCACCGAGGTATGTGGTACAAGAATGTGGTATTACACCTACATAATAATGTTGCATTACTCATACATAACAAAAATCTGCATAACAATGTTGTGGTAGAGCTGCTCAGCAGTAGTATGTGGTACAAGATTGTGGTATTATATATGCACTCGAATGTGGTATTACATCTGCATTAAAATTTCTGCATAAGCATGTGTTTACTATTTTCCAATTCATTTCAAATAGTCTATTTGCAAATCTATTCAGAAGTACCATAGGTCACAATAGATTGTTAGTACATGTGCAAAAGAATGTGGTTTTATTTGGTACCAACGTATATCTACGAGTTCAAACCCCCAAAACACAGGTCATTACCTACACTCATCCTCCATTTAATTGAAATTGAATATGTTTCTCTTCGTAGGCACAAGGACTAATCAATGAGGCAGTGACAGATGCATACGGTGAATTTGGCCTAATTTTGGAGGATATATCAGATTTCGTCAACATATATGACAATAAAACTGCGAGAGAACAATTACAGAGGTTTAGGAAAGTAATAGATGAAACAACTATTTATGTATTGAAGATAGCAGTTAATGCGACACTTCGCAATGTTATTGGGATGCACAAACAAAACAATGGTGACCATTCTAACACCTTGCAAAGTGCAGGTAACACCATACACATACTTCTTACAGGACAAAGTTTTCAAATGTGCTTAGTCCTTTCTCAGACTATACTTCATTGCTACGATATGCTCCTTACCACCTAAACATGTACTTGCCCAAATATTTACAGGTAGTATTCCTATTTCTTACATAATCCACACTTTGTCGTAATTCTGTCATACATTACAACAACATCATCCTAGCATACAACAAACTACATTTCGGGTTCATACTCCTTTCCAATCATCATTATATTCCTTAATTCATACTCTTTTGAGACAAACTTGCTAACAAGTTATCGCGTACTCAATACATGTTGCCATATCTTAGACTCCACACTAATTTCCTTTGTCGTAGTCCTATACTTCTCTGTGTTATGATCCTTTCCAGCAATTAATATACTCCCAGCAATTTCCAAACTGACATTCTAATACTGATCATACTGCCGACTCATGTATTTCAGTTCGTTTCCATGCTCATATTCAAATAATCATTATATTACACTCACTACCGGGTTCAGCAGCTTTGCCGAGTGCCGGTGGCACTCGGCAAAGCACGAAAAACACTCGGCAAAGTCTTTGCCGAGTGCCACCCACGGCATAGCTCACACGTCATAGTTTCTGACGGCAAAGAGCTCTTTGCCGAGAGCTTTTCATCGAGCACTCGGCAAAGCCTTTGCCGAGTGCCGAAACGACCCTCGGCAAAAAAAGGACAGTGGACGGCGAGAACACGGTGACGGCGTCGTTTGCCGAGTGCCAGGACGGAATGGCACTCGGCAAAGCTTTAAACTTTGCCGAGTGTCATGGTAAAGACACTCGACAAAGTTTAAAACTTTGCCGAGTGTTTTTACCACGACACTCGGCATAGTACGTTCCCAGAATACCCAGAAACGTTACTTTGCCGAGTGTTTTTACCATGACACTCGGCAAAACCACAACACTCGGCAAAGTATGTTCCCAGAATGCCCAGAAACGTTACTTTGCCAAGTGTTTTTACCATGACACTCGGCAAAGCCTCCCTTTGCCGAGTGTAACACACGGCAAAGTGGCCAAAAACTGTCTATTTTAATTGTTTATTGCACCCCACTCAAACAAATCACAATATCACAGATATATCAACAAGTAATCACCACAAGTAATCACATATATCACATATAGTCCACAATATATCACATATATCACCACAAGTCACAATATATCACATATATCACCACAAGTCACAATATATCACATATCACAAGTCACAATATCACATATAGTCACAATATATCACATATCACAAGTCACAATATCACATATCACATATAGTCACCCCGACTGATGTGGTGGGTCATGAGGCATATTATTCGAAGCCGCCGATTGATTCTGCACAAAGGAGAAGAGATTGCATGTGTGAGACAAGATTTAAGGTAGGAACATACAAACTTAAACATTCATACTCCACTAGAAACTCACAGGAGTAGTTGCAGGAGGAGGTGGAGGGAATAGCTCCGGTGGCAGAGGTTGTCCCATCCTCTCGCCAAGACTTTGCATCCACTGAAACATCTGCGTCATCCTCTGCCGCTCGGCCTCATTCCTCTGCCGATCGGCCTCCATCCTCACCGCCATCTCCTCCCGTAGCCTCTTCTCTTCTTCTAGCTGGGCCTACAATATTTCACCCCAATGTTACAATGCAAAGCAAAGGTATGTAAAAATTAATGAACGACGAATAAAACAGAAATAACCTGGAGTGCCTCCATCCGGGACTGTGCAGTGTCCGGCCGTGGGCGTATGGCCGGGCTTGAGCTCGTGCTCCTTGCTCGAATCTGGGTGAGAGTGGGAGTAGTGGCCGTGTCGAGTGTGCTGTCGCCAATCCAGTACCGCCCATGCTTCTTGCCTCCTCCCACCCTCATGACGACTTCTCCATCAAGGTCCTGGGTGCTCGGATCGTACTCTGGCCCATGGACCGCCCTTGCCATCGATGTGTACTCACTGAGGCGGCTGTGGACGGTCGCATTGCTGTACACCGAGGGCAAGCCAATCAATTACAGTAACAAACAAGGCAATCACATTAAAGGAATAGAGCAGTTAAAATTGTGTATACCGACTTGTTATTATATAGAACCAGTTTTGATGGTTTCGGCATGAGTACATGGTAAGGCGTGATCTACAACATTAAACAATTGTTCCTGTATGTAAGTATGCATATTACTTGCCAGAAAAAGAAAAATCAACAAGCTGGTGTCATCCAATGTTCATATATCTAGATTGATAGAAACAATTTCATATCTTACTTGAGTATTGCTATCAAAAGGAGGAAGTTCTTTCCAGTCATTGTCATGTTATGTGCTCTGGCTCCTCAAGGAGAGCTCAATTCATACCCCTCAAGGAACATAACACGTAGATCACAGGGTCAGGAATCAGGTTGACCTCTGACTGAGCATAATAATTCCCCTTATTCTTGTAGATACGGCACCCCTTTTTGAGTTCGTAGGATTCGTTGGTGCTAATCTGAATCACATGATTTAGTTAAGGGCATGGACTAGCACTGGTAATTCCTTTGTTGTCTACTATAATCCTAGAAATCCTAGCTAAATCGCCAGAGAAATAAATAGGGTTATGATGACTATCTGGTCATTAAACAGGTGACAGGAATGAATCGGTAATTCAAGACATATTTTCATTCACAAAATGTCAGGTTACTTGGATGTCTTTGCATAACATGTATGAATGGCACAGTTGACATCGGTAATCCATGTTACCTCGAAACAAATTAAGCGTCGGGCGGGGGAGGCGTCGGGCGGCCGCGGGCGTGCGGGACGCGCGGGGGCGGGGCGGCGGCAGGCGGGCGTGCGGGGCGGGCGCGGCGGCGGGCGGGGCGGCAGGCGGGCGCGGCGGCGTGTGTGAAGTTTTGTTGCGTGTGTGAGCGCGGCCGCGCGGGGGAACCGTTTTCTTTATTCCTGTTGTTTGCCGAGTGCCCCCGATCTGGCACTCGGCAAAGCCCTCCTCCTTTGCCGAGTGTCGCCCACAAAGCACTCGGCAAAGATTTTTTTTAATATAACTTCCTCTCTTTCTTTTCCATAACATGTTTTGCAAATTTGTTCGAATGTACTCTCAAAATGCCTTGTCAAATTCACTCAACAATGCATATTCGATGCTTCTACGAATATTACACCATTATTTCATGCAGTTATAGCTCAAATTCAATTTATATCAATTAAAATTCTATAATTGCACTTTAAAAATTAAAATTATCAAACGGATCCGAAAAATTACCAAAATTTCACATGAAACAATCTCTGTTGTCTATTGCCTATACAAAAAGTTTTGTAGTCAAACCACAATTAAACCGTCACTTTGAATCCAAATCTTACCGGATCCTTCTCAACTCTACGCTTCTTCTTCAGAAATGTTTCAGTTTGTAAGCATCGTACGTGACAACTTATGCGAAATCTTATCAATTTTTTACCACAGTCTCCACGTATGATATCATGACATCTTGACAAATCTCATGATTTTCAGACTTCGTTTGCTTTTTTTAAAATTTAAAAACCATTCGGCCACACGTTCGTGGTCGTGTTTCCTGAACAAGATGTTCGAAATTCCTTTTCATTTCACAGGTAAGGCCTCAAACCAGGCTGAATAACATGAATATCATTTTTCTACTCATTTTTTCCTATTATTTGAATCACTTGCAATTCAAATTTGACTTGATTCAAAAAATTGCTTGAAATGTAATAAAGTAATTAAATATAGCAAACAAATACAAAAATATACCAAATTTTCACATGGATTACCATATGTTGTATGTGGAGAGTAGAAAAAGTTTGAAGGGTACCATATATAATAAAGGCTGAAATATGTTATTTCTTTGCCGAGTGCCGCAAAACAAACACTCGGCAAAGAGATCTTTGCCGAGTGTCAACTCCAGACACTCGGCAAAGTTCTAACGGCGGCAGCTGACCTCTAACGGACGGCCGAGTGGTTTATGTTTGCCGAGTGTTTTTTTTTGCGGCACTCGGCAAAGAGCTTCGTTTGCCGAATGTCTAATCTGCAGCACTCGGCAAAGCGTTGTTTGCCGAGTGTTTTATTTTCGTCGAGTGTCCCAGTTGAGGCACTCGGCAAATTGGTTGTTTACCGAGTGCCCGATGTATTGCACTCGGCAAAACTCCAGACACTCGGCATATAGCAGTTTTCCGGTAGTGACTGTAATTCATACGTTCAAGGAGGTATTTTGTATGCAAGAATATGTGTTGTGCCAAAAAATTGTACCAAAACATGGAAATGATAACGTCTAATAGGGGCTCGCCCAAGTGCGTGGTGTGGACAAAAATAAATTCTAATAGGGTCTCTGTATTGAATTCCTGCTGACTGAAGAGGGAATTCTGTTGGAGGGAATTCTGAAAGATACACTGAGATGTGAAATACAATCACTGGAGATTGTGATCACATAGATGCCTTTTTTGCCCAACCATCATATAAATGTTCATACGGGAAAAGTGCAGGATTATTTGGACAATAGCTTCTCTAATCCCTATCCAGCAATTATTTTTGAGATTGATCTACTGCATAGTTTAATGTTCTTAACCATGATTGTAGAGTGGCAGACAGGTTATACATTGAAATATAGCTTCAATAAGTCAATGTAAAAGATACCATCAGGCAGACAATTTGAAAGATATCCTCATATGGCCACAGTGGACCAAGTTACACTACTACAGAAAGGCTAATAGTAGACGGCAAATCACAGACGGTTTTGTGAAACCGTCTGTAATGTAAACTATTACAGACGGTTTTAATTTGAAGGCCGTCTGTGGTATTTGTGGCGGGAAAAAGGAGTATCACAGACGGTTCTTACTTCTGAACCGTCTGTGATAATCTGGGATTATCACAGACGGTTTTTTATTAAAAACCGTCTGTGTTGTGTCGACTATCACAGCCGGTTGTTGTTAAGAACCGTCTGGGAATGTTCACAGACGGTTTTTCACAAGAACCGACTGTGATGTCCCTTTGTCTGTCATATTCTAGATCAGAGGTTAATATATAAGTACACATTGCTTCTAATAACTTAACTACAGAACTACTGAGACAAGAGGTCACAAATTAAAGGCAAATTTATTAATTTCAATTAGAGGCAAATTTATTACAAAAGTCGCACAGGTAAAGAGTTTCCCAGATTGTATTCTTTTGGGCTTCGTAAGCTTCTTCTTCAACTTGGGGACTTGGAGGATCAGCCGCTGAATTCTTGAACGCCGTTAAGATTGCCCTTGTCCTCAGCACTTCCTCGTGCAGCCTGGGCAAATGATCAGCAGCATCCATAATGTCGTACAGGATAGCATGAAAAGATTCCTCAGAATCTGCCGTTTCTGCTTGATCGGCAAGGCTATCCATCAGTCTCTGCAATGCGTGTAGAGCTTCTTCCGCATTGCCCACATGTGGAGAAGAACCAGGGTGAGGGATGTTTCCCTTTCTTGAGCAGCAGCGAGACGCCTCCGTCGACGGCGGAGGATCAGGTCAAGCTGACGGATGCAAGAAAGTCGGGGGAGGAGAGCAGGGCGGGTGCGGAGAAGCTGCTCCAGATGCAAATTACTGGCCGCCTGTGTAAGGTTCCGGCCGAACAATTCGTGATGAACAGATGAGAGGAAGGAGATGATCACAAGAACAGTAGTAGAAGCCATGTTGTATTAATTGTATATTGTATTGTACGTACGTAGAAGCTAGCTAGAGACCTGGATTAGGAGCGCATATTTAACCTTTAGCACAAACGGTTCGTATACCCAAACATGAATGATATAGACGCTTCGTATAATGATCGAGAGACGTTAATTAGACGATCGAAACACGAAGCGTTCTGGCATCGAAACACGCGCGAAGCGTTCTGGAATGAAGCTTATCACATACGGTTTTTAGTTAAAAATCGTCTGTGATAATGACTACGGCATTTATTGCGCTGCTCAGACCGCATCGTCTTCATTTCGATCCAGATCTAGCCACTGCTGCGCACTTTTTCACTCGGGAGGAAGCTAGAGCGATTTTAGGCCAGTTAATTTGGTGGGAAGAGGCAGAGATTGAGCTTTGAATTAAGATTCAGACTTTCCTGGTTGCTGTAGATATGGTTAGTAATGAAATTTATTTATTTTTAATTGCATTACAATTTAGGTGTAAGTAATCAATGAGTGGTTATTGAAGATATGGTTAATTAATTTGCAAAATTGTTGGTTATATAATAGCTATTGTGTTTGTAATATGAATTGAGCTAGGAAATTAAGTCTCAATATAATAAATGTGGCCGGTATATATGTAGTTATAATTAGTTATTCTAGATTTTAATACTAAGTTGTTATATATGTACGTAACGTAGGACCGAAGTTGGATGTATGCCGCGAGCCGTGTGAGTGAAGAGTACATTAATGGCGTTTCTGCTTTTATAAGAGCCGCCGAGGAGGATATGTTGAATAAGGGGCTGGAATATATGTGTTGTCTATGCACTGACTGCGAGAATTTGAAGATGTTTAAGAACCGAGGGCAAATTGAAGCGCACTTGATTCGGAGGGGTTTCAAAAAGGATTATACGTGTTGGACCAGTCATGCCGAAGTGAATGATCATATGCCGCCGGATGACATCGCCGGTGAAGTGAATGATATACCCCCGGATGACATCGCAGGTGAAGTGAATGACATGCCGCCGGCTGATGTCGATTGTGGCTCGGATTCGGATAGGTTGCACGATGATAATCTGGATCAGATGCTTCGCGATGTAGAAGAGAACTATGATGAGAGAGAGTATGTTAAATTCCGTGGCTTGATGGTGGACTCAGAGAAATCTTTGTACACGGGCTGCAAGTACACGAGGTTGTCGGGCGTGCTTGAACTATTGAAATTGAAGGCAAGCAACGGTTGGTCCGACAAGAGTTTCACGGCGCTGCTAGGTCTTTTAGCGGACATGCTTCCGGAGGGAAATGAGTTGCCTAAAACCACGTATAAAGCCAAGAAGGTTCTTTGTCCATTGGGAATGGAAGTAGAAAGAATACATGCATGCCCGAACGACTGTATCCTCTACCGTAAAGAGTATGCAAACATGCATGTATGTCCGGTGTGCAACACATCCCGATACAAACGTAACAATCAATCAGATGATGGCGAGGGAACAGAGGCGAAGAAAGGACCTCCTGCTAAGGTGGCATGGTATTTTCCTATAATTCCCCGTTTGAAAAGGTTTTATGCAAATCCAAAGGAGGCAAAACTGCTGCGTTGGCACTCGGAGGAGCGCAAGAAGGATGGAATGCTAAGACACCTTGCTGATTCCGCGCAGTGGAGAAACATCGATAGGAGTTTTGCAGAGTTCGGTGCAGAACCAAGGAATATAAGGTTTGGACTGAGTACAGATGGAATGAATCCATTCAGTAGCATGAGCAGCCGACATAGCACATGGCCCGTGACTCTCTGCATCTATAACCTTCCTCCTTGGTTGTGTATGAAGCGAAAGTACATTTTGCTGTCGATACTTATCCAAGGGCCAAAACAACCTGGGAATGATATCGATGTGTTCCTAGCACCGTTGGTGGAAGATCTAAAAGTACTGTGGAACGAAGGGGTACAGGTATGGGATGCATACAAACGAGAGAACTTCACTCTGCGCTCCTTATTGTTCTGCACCATAAATGATTATCCTGCCCTTGGTAACCTATCGGGCCATAGTATAAAAGGTGCCAAAGCTTGTACTCACTGTTTAGATGGTACCGAGAGTGTGTGGCTGAGACACTCACGCAAAACCGTCTACATGCGTCACCGCCGGTTCCTTCGAGGGCTCACCCATACCGCAAGATGAAGAAACAATTTGATGGAGAGAAGGAAGACGGTTCAGCTCCAAGGCATTTAAGGGGACGCGAGGTTTATGATATGGTTAAGGATTTAGATGATGTCCTCGGAAAGGGACGTAAATTCAGGGCTCATGAGAAGAACACCTGGAAGAAGAGATCAATATTTTGGGACTTACCTTATTGGGAGTACCTAGATGTTCGGCACTGCATCGACGTCATGCACGTAGAAAAGAATGTGTGCGACAGCTTGATTGGTCTCTTACTGAACATCCGTGATAAAACAAAGGACGGCGTCAACGCACGGCTTGACTTGGCTGATATGCACATCAGGCCTGAGTTAGCACCGACATGCACTGATAATGCACGAACGTCGCAGACTTGGCACAGCTGGGTATGCGGGTAAAATCGCGCAGTGGATGAAGGAGGATGAGCTGGCAGCTGCACAGGACATCGCCCCGCCGTTTTCCAATATCCCGGACGACCGCGCTCGAAATTGGATTAGAGCAAGGTCATCTACAACGACATCAGGGGACATCACCTTTCGAAACCCTTCAGACCAGCAAGTGACCGAGCGCCTGGTAAGATATCAATCGAACTACGTAGCTTGTAATTACTCCACAACTTCGTACGAATTGAAATGACATGTCGTGCTCTTGCATGAAGAGCTGAGTTTTCAATCTACCCTGGGATCATTCCAGGGAACAAGGGAGAATGATATGCTCTCCGTGGCCCTGGGAAACAAGGAGCACCCGGGCCGTACGAGAGGCCTTGGGCTTTACGTTCCTTGGAAACATGGTTTCCAAGATGACTCCGACATGTATCGGCGCAGGAAGAGAAACAAAGCCGAGCGTGACGCACAGCTACGAGAAGAGCTCAAGGCATCTCTTAAAGAGGAGCTACTGGGTTCGATGGTTGATATAATCAGAGATGAGGTGCGGAAACAGACAGAAAGTCAGTAGGCCGCCACCGCCGCTCCTGTGCTAGCTAGCCCGCACAACCATCCGAGTAGCTGCGCGTCCAATCCGACGCAAACCCAGTCCAAATTTCCTTTGGACGACATCCTGGTAATAATTATTACCTCTCGAATGCTTGCTCCATTGGTAGGCCTATTCGAGTAGCTAATTTTGTATCGTTATGTAGGAGCCTACGACATGCAGGCTCCAAGTGAGATATGGCTCCATTCCCTTGTACGCTGCTTGGGGCCAGGCATATTCGTCTGGTATCGGGGCCATGGTGCACGGTCAAGCTTTAGCGCCAGGCTTCGTAAAAGTTAATGTGGATGGTGTGTATGCCAATTTTGAGGTGGTCCCGCTATCGAAGCCCCCCAACGACAAGATCGTGAATCTAGGACAGGCCATTGGAACATTCATCCAGTGGCCCAAAACCGACATCTCCCTAGAGGCTTCTTCACCGGTGGCAGGACCAGAAGTGCAGTGCGAACCACAGCAACTTGCACTGGTGCCATCTCCACACGGGCAGTGCGAACCACAGCTACCTGCACCGGTGCTATCTCCACGGGTGCTATTCTCGCCAGAGCAACTTGCACTGGTGTCATCTCCACACGGGCAGTGCGAACCACAACTACCTGCACCGGTGCTATCTCCACGGGTGCTATTCTCGTCAGAGCAACTTGCACCGTCTATACCATTACAGTCGACTAGCATAAAGTCGAGCCACAATCGAGGCAGTGGCCAGGGCAAATCAAAGACGAAGGATGATGACGATTTCCCGTCCATGCCATTGGCCCGCAAATTCGTGCTAGCTCAGCCGATGGTAGTCCAGGAAGAGCTCCAAAAACTAGGACTTGGTTGCCAAAGATTCCACCTTTGGTATATGGAAGAGTCCAATAAGCCAGCGGCAGAACGGCGCTCAGGTATAACTGTCAAATTCAAGCCAGAACATTTCTTGCACGAAGTTCAGGAATGTGTCTTCGTGGTGACCTTTGACGATATATTTGAACTTTTCACGCTCAACGCTCTCGACGCCTCACTCGTTCGATGCTGGACGCTGTAAGTCTGTACAATCACAGTCTCTGTTCACGTAATACCGATATATGTCACAATTTGTTGCTTTCCTATGTTATATATAGATTCATGCTGATCGAAGCTAGATCATCGAAATCACAAATTGGTTTCCTGGACCCATGCTTGGTCGCCATTGATACCATCATCGAGAATGCATCCTTCGTCGAGGACTATATTACAAAAGCACTGCTGGCTCACCAAGATAAGGAATTTGTTCTTATGCCATACAATGAGCATTTCCATTGGATTTTAATTGTAATTATACCAAAATGGAACAAGGCTATATACCTTGATTCTCTAAGTAAGAACAAATCCAAGTACACAGCTATCGCCCGAATACTCGATAGGTACGTACATTGTACATTATACTCTTTCTTTCCTTCCGAATAACTAATCTAACTTTTTCGAATAACGAAGGTCGTTCGCCACATACGTTCAACAAACACGTGACTCGACGACAGGGGCCAAGGCCTTGAAACATGATCGCAAGTTTCAGGTATTCGCTAGCTACACATTAATTAATCATATACAACACATAGTAGTAATGCCACTTGATTTAACACATTATATTTTTTGCAGTGCCACCAGCAGGAGCCGGGCAACACGTGTGGATACTACGTGTGCCACCATATGAGACTACTCCTCGATTCCACCAAGATCACTAATTCTAAGGTTTGTCAATCTTCCCACATTTATTTCATACATGTCAGTTTTATATATGCGCGCGTTGATATTCCTATCGACAGGTTGCATCCATCTCTACATCTGCATTGACACAGCCGGATTTTGCAAAAATTCGAGGAGAGCTCATTTGGTTTTTGTGGTCAAAAGTCGTAAGATCAGATGGAGAGTTCCACTGCCCAGAATGATTTTTTATTGTAATTCTAAGTGCAAATACAGTGTAGATCTTTTACAATTGTGTATTTGTTAATGGATATTTTATTTCAACTCAATGAATTGATTTGCTAAATGGATGCTTTATGTTTGTGAAATGAAGTTCGTTGTCAATTGGATGTTTTATGTCTGTGAAATGAATTGAGATGTGAAATGTATCTGAAATGAAATGAGATGTGTGAATTGTATATGTTTATGTCTGTGATTATCTGCTTGTTTCAGAGGGCATGGCTAGCATTTCCTGAGGCTAGCTATAAACAGAAGTAGATTCTGCTGGGGGGAGGAGTATCACAGACGGTTTTTCATTAAAAACCGTCTGTGATTATGCGATATCACAGACGGTTTTTCATTAAAAACCGTCTGTGATTATCCGATATCACAGACGGTTTTGTACTAAAAACCGTCTGTGATTATCCGATATCACAGACGGTTTTTTTTAAAACCGTCTGTGATATCGGATAATCACAGACGGTTTTTAGTACAAAACCGTCTGTGATATCAGATAATCACAGACGGTTTTTAATGAAAAACCGTCTGTGATATCGCATAATCACAGACGGTTCAAAAACCGTCTGTGATAACTTGGATTATCACTGATCCATAATTTCAGACGGTTCAGAAAACCGTCTGTGATGACGTTTCTGAACCGTCTGTAATGTGGTTTTCTCTAGTAGTGTTACAAACGTGAAAAATGAAGAGTCAGTATTTTAGTAGTAGCGGAAAGCCGGAAAACCATGTACAAAGGAATGATACGTGTGATTTTAGTAAGGATTGGTTTTACCAGCATTAGTAATTGATCAATAGAAAACCATGTGAAAAGGAATAGTCACTATGATGGTTGTAAGGATGGTCTACGCTTACTGACAATATACTTCAATCTATTGTCTGAATACTCATCATACTTACTAATCAATTACCACAAATACGTACATACGCACTGCACGAATGTATATATACAAACAGCAGGAATACGAACCTCATTCCCAGACCATCAGAGCATTCCCCAGCAACCGTCTCACCAGCTACCAGCGGACGAACCACCATAGTCCCCTCCACCTCCATCTCCCCTCTCCATGAACGGACTGCTCCACCTAGGGGTGGAAAACGGTAACGGATAATTCGTTTTATCCGATATTCGTATTCGAGAAAACGTGAATGTGGTAAGCAAAAATCCGTATTCGAAAATATTCGTATTCGTATTCGACAATATTCGTATCCGTATTTAAAAATATTCGTATTCGCATTCGTATTCGAGAATATTCGTATTCGTATTCGTATTCGAGAACATTCGTATTCGTATTACCGGGCGTCCAGGCCCATGGCCAATGGCACAGGCCGACATGCGTCAGGCGCGCCGCGCACAGATTCCGTTTGGCGGGCACTAAAGGCGCCAAGGCGGGAGGGCGGGACGGCGAGAGTCACGCGCGCGGGAGTGCGGCGGGAGTCACGCGCAGCGCGGGACGGCAATTCAGCATGGATTGACGATATTGAAATCAGAAAAATGTTTTCAAGTAATCAACCAAAGATGCCAACTTATGGCACACTAGTAGAGTGCCCGTGCTAACGCTACGGCGGCATTTGAGGGATGCACATGAAAACAACCAAATGACAACCTTGCAGTGAAGACTACCTTAAATCTGTTGACGATTTTATAAAAAATTATCTGTTGACTCAATGACGGCTAAGACAACCTTGCAGTGAAGACTACCTCTAGTTGCTCAGCAGCAGAAGACTACCTCAAGTCACACTTATTAAGACTATGTTTCTTAAAAATGATGTAAATAGTGAGATAGATTAAGACTCATGCCAAAAGAGATTCATGATGAGTTATCATATTGTTGAATCCATAGCAATTATGCTTAAAGAGCAACATTGCAAATAAATAACATCACAGCTATTACATCTTTTGAAGCCCCCAGAGTCAATTACGACCATCAGCTGTCCACGAGGAATAAGGCTTTCTTGAAGACTCCAACTTGAATAAATCATCCGCACTTCTTGCAGAAGGCATTCGGCTTACATGAGTAGAGGACCTTGTCTCTGGGACTCTCCCACTCAAACCATATCTAGACCTTGATTCTGGGACCTTCTCTCTTGCATCATATCTAGACCTTGATTCTGGAACATGCCCTCTGGCACCATATCTAGGTAGATTCATAGAATTTCGGGAAAGCTTTTCACGAAGATCCACTCCATTCTGTTCTGCACCACTCCTCTGGGACAAGCCTTTCCTCATAAGCTTCAGTCTTAAGTCATCCCTACCGACCTGGCGATCTTGAAATATTATGCAGCCCAACATGTGCAAGAAAGAAGAAGTGTCAGACAAGGCATATTTACATCCTAGTAAATTGGATACTGGAAATGAAATTTTTATCATCATCCAAACCATCATCTCCATGCTGTGAGCTATTGCTTTCTGTTTGTTGCCTGCAGAGTCCAAAAAAAAACAGCATAAGAACGTAAACTTTCTAAGCAATCACTTACAATAGATGCTCAAATTGAGGTCTACACTACAAACAGTCATACAGTGAGCTAAAGCTTGGAGCATAAGTGAGGTAATGAAAATAAAAACGGTAAATGGACTTGCACACCCTATGATCTTTCGATAGCAAGTACTTAAAACAAAGTAAAGCAATAAACAAAAGCTATCAAAGATGTATTAGGATAATTAGTAAAATAAATGTAAAGCGCAAAGGAGAAACATGAGGTGCAGCGCACTCCATTGAATAAAACAAAAAAGTGGTGTGGTCCATGTACATATAGATCAAGTAATTTGCTGGGAAAGTGGACAAGATATTATATTAGATCACAGACTTCAAGATTATACTGAAATTGATGCTGCAGTAAAACAGAAAACTGCACAGCATTAAATTGAAAGTCGTCTCCTTAAGATTATATCAAAAAATATATGCGCATTAAAAATTTTTTTGATGAAAAATATTGATAGTTGTAATACACATGAACATTCTAAATGATGGACTGATGGAGTTCTACTTAACCAATGAACATATAAACAGTATCAACATGTATAAAAGAACATTTAGATGTTTAAATGACAAAAAAATCAGCATTGTAAAACTGCAGCCATGGCACATAATAGGAGGTGAAGTACCACAAAGAAACTCACTCTATGACTATCTGATATGCAAGGAACACTTTGTATATTACCATCTAGTTAATAAAATTGCAACACTTATTTCAACAAAAAATAGATACAGTAGGTCCAAGAAAATATACCTTTTATTTCTCCGCTGGCTGTCATATATATCAGAATTAACCACATTACTACCTAACCTCTCTCTCACAGATCGCTTTCTTCCTGAGAATGATACTTCATCATCATAACCGATACCAGTTATAGCTCGCCTTTTGACAACCTGCGACCAAAAATATAGAGGTGATGGAACTGAAATTAAATAACTCATGCAGATTTCCAAAGACTTATAGAACCAAAGGCATGCAGGTAATGCAAGGCATTGGCATCTATGCACCTAGCATTCTCATCATGGAATAAATTTAAAATAAGTCTTGGTTAATCTAGCAAGATAGTTACAAGCACTCCATCATACCAGGGAATCCTAATAAAAATAAACAGCCATGAGCTGCTGAGTTAAAAAAAATATAAAAACACAAACAGGAATAAGATGGTGTTTACCTACATCATAGCACTTTACCACTGACATCATGCATCCTTTGGATTAAGGATGTGCCAGTAACAGATGATAATCATCAATACAGCCAATAGATAGTAATAATTTATTATGGAACAGCACATGCCCTAAACAAAAATTACAGGACAAGATCTGTTCAACAAGCCTAGGTCGTTTCACCTCAGTTTGAAAAATTTTCTAGCCTATGGATACTTAGCAACTAAAGCATATATTTAGTCCACAACGCATTTTGCCATACAACCACGCACCATCACAACCCCCCCCCCCCCCGGCATTTCATTCAGTCATGTGCCCATCACAACAAAACAAAATAATTAATCCCACTGTGGGCAATCCAGGCCTCCACCCCCCATATCCTATAACATGCATGCATCTCATGTTTCCTTCACACATTTGACAATTAGAAACTAAAAGCCAAACAGTTTTATACTCAGCCACGAAGCAACACCTTCACAAAAATCACACCATCATACCTTGATGTAACTCAACTTTAGAGCCTTCAGCAGGGATGATAATTGAAGCTAACAGCACACATCCACCAGATGGCGCACGAAATTCCAGCTCCTCCCGCAAGCTCATACCACCCGAATCTATGCATTTCTCGACACCCCGCACACTGTAATTACGGTAAACTGCAGCTACACAGTCGCACCATGTTTCCCACGATCCGATCGTACGTTTCGTATCTAATTCCGGTATTGCAAAACTAATTGGACCTCATATCGTTCATTGACTTGAAATTTTTACCATTTCTACAAGAGCACACGAAATATTGTTAGTGCAGTTCTCGTACACATATTATGCAACAAATTGAATTAAAAGGGCACCACTGAGTTTTGTTTCCTTAGGTACCATTAAGATTTCAAAATGCCGCTGGATGACATTCTTGACTCTCTCTTTTTTATTGAAGTGACTAAACTAACCTTATCTGATATTTTTTAAAATGGTTCACTTTCATTACAACATTTGAGGCAGTTGAAAACTTCAAAAGTTAAGATTTGAAAATCTAAATTTGGGATGTCCAAAATCTCGAAATATATAAAAGAAATTTGACAATGCACAGATTTTAAATGGTTTGCATGCACCATGCAACACGAGTGGAAATATAAAATTGAAGTGCTTAAATTTGAAGATTCAAATTTTAAATCTCCCATTTGTAGTTTTAAGGTTTCAAATTTTCAAAGTTTTCAAATACCTACAGTAGCATATATTGGTATCAAAGTAAGTGACAAAAAGCAGTGATAGAACTGACATTGCTTGAAATATCAGTGTTGTATAAAGAATTTCCCTGTATTAAAATGGTAACTGATGCTAGCACTCACCACATCCTTCTCTACATTAGGTCCAGAAGATTTAGTCAAAGATGCAGGCTTGATCTTCGATTTAGGCGGGAGTCCCTCTACTCTACGTGTGTGCTCGGTTTTGACTGAAACATAGCAGTGCAGTGAGTTAGACAATTAGTAATAAAATAGTAATAACATATAATTGTGCCAAAAGCTAAGTTAAATAACAGAGAATGCCATTGTGAGCCTGGGAAGTTAAGTAAAAGAAATGCCTGAGTTCACTGGAAACTCAGCTCCTTTAAAAAGGCCATATACACAAGATTACCTGGAGCTAACTTTATGTTTGATTTGGAGATATTTGTCACAGATGAGGTACTTCTAGGGATCATAGGAAGAGAAGGTTGAGACTTCTTTGGTGTTCTTGACACCTGAGCTGTAGCACTTGAGTTTGGCACCTTCTTCTGTGTATAACTAAGTTAAGACTAACAGCATTTGTAGCTATTAAGATATAAACTTTTAACAACAGTATAGACAATAAGTTAACCCTACTTCTGTTAAGAAGAACCTAAGATTTGTCTAGTTATCCCTAAATCTTCATAAGGATATGTATATCCTGCTGGTGGTCGTGGTATGCACTTTTGGATGCTTCTTGCTGACCTTTTATCTTGTGTTCCCTGCAATTGCTCACAAAAGAGCAATGTTATTGCATGGTTATTAGTGTGACTACTGACTACCATAAGTAAACAATGTGTCGAGTGATCAACTGACCGCAAGTTCTTCCCGTTCATCCCGCTCAGAAGCTTTTGCAGAAGAAAACAACTTCCTTCCTTTATTTTCTGTTGTCCGAAATTTTGCAGGAAATTTGCCACGAGAGTTCTCTGCGACTTCCTTCAGTACAGATGTATTGCCAGATTTCCCAAACCTACACGAGGGGGAAATCGTACCACCACATCATTGTCCTGACATAGACTTGACGAAACCTGGACCAAATTACATAGACTTGTAGCCAACTTGACGAAACCTGGACCAAATTACACCAAATCATTGTCCTGACTTCCAACCCAAAATCCTACATATTCGAAATTACAACAGATCTACGGTTCATGAATAGCGATGGGGAATAACCATGAACAGCAATGCTCATGTGAAACAGCCAGATCTACCAACATCCATTACAGATCCAACTACACAATCTAGTTATCTGGGCGATTTGGGTTCCATACCTTCAGTTTGACGGAGGAAGACACACCCAAGGTGAGGGAGAAGAAGAAACCCAGGAGGAAAGTGAGATGCAGGAGCGGAGGCAGGGATCCGGGAAGACGCCCGTTGCTGTCGCCGTAGGCCGGCCTCCAGCCACTACCCTCCTCGCTCGCTCGCTCGTCGTCCGCCGGGCGACGCCTTCCCCTCGCTCGCACGCCTCCAGTCGCTGCACACATAATCAAGACAAGGGGAAATTAGTCCTTGCAAACATACCAAATAGCATATTTCATGACATAGAATACAAATGTGTCGAGTAAAAAAGAACAACACACGCTCAGGAGATATCTATAAGTGACCTCAGATGTAGCAACATGTCAAAGAACTATTTGCTAAAGCAAAATATCTCATTGTTTCATCCAACACCCAGGCAAAGCAACCCTCGCTTCTGACAGATCATATTACCAAAAGCTAATATTAGAAAATTGTGGCTAAATGTTTTCATTTTCATGAATCCGCACCCAATTAATACCAAATAGCCCAAAGCAAGAACTGGCCTATTTCAAACATAGATCACAGTCTACAACAACAAACTCTCATAAGGGTGCTCATTTTAGCGCATATAACCATATACATAAATCTTCCCCACCTGGCCAAGAAAAAATTGCCATGGAAACCCTACATAAATACTGCATTTTTAAAAGGAAGCTAAACTTTGCTGATTCCACCGCATCAGGAGTCAGTAGCATTTCATCAGAAAAAAATACATAATAGTAGGGCCATTATCCCTCAAGTCATCCAGTCCAAGGCAGAAGCCAGCTAAATCTAGCACCAACCTTGCCAGCTCCATAATAGTAGGGCCAATCTGTCCTAAACCATACATTCACCCAGTGGAAACATAGACCTTACCAGCCAGAGGAACTCACAAAATCTCGCACAGGAACATCTGTCCCAGTGCAAACAGCGAAAGCTAGTGCTCCCAATTGCACACCAAAACATGGGTTCCAAGACCAATCCACAATCCCCAGCACGAGTCGCACTTCGAACACAGCAATACTTGGGAAACCCTAGCTACATCTCGCCAATTCCACAAACCCAAAGCGCATCACGCACGAAACCAACCGCCAGCATCACAGATTCACAGACAGCACTAATCCAGTACACGACGCCGGAGCACCCCAACCGAAAGGGGGGAGCACCGCAAAAAATTGAAGAAGCGCCCGCACCCACCTCGGCCGCACCGCCGGCGTCCGGGGATTCCCCCTCGCCGCCTCCATCCCCGACCGGCAGCTCGTCCTCCCCTTCCTTCTGCTCCCCTTCTTCCCCCGCGCCGCCGTCGTGGTAGATGGACGAGATGGCCCGCAGCACGGCGGGGGGGGGAGCGGGAGGTTGCGGGAGAGCAGGTTGAGCGCGCCGATGAGCGTCCTGGCCTGCTCAGCCGCGCCACCTCTGGCCTCCTCGGGGCCCACGGCGGGCGGGGGAGGGGCCGCGTCCAGGGACGCCGCCATCGCTAGGGCTTCGCAGCGCGCCGCCGCTCAGGCGAGGCGGAGTGGGGAGGAGGAGGTGAGGGGAGCGGCGGCGCGGGGGAGGACAGGGGGAGCGGAGGGAGTGGAGGCGCGGGGGAGAGGTGGAGATGGGGGAGCGGCGGGAGTGGAGGCGCGGGGGAGAGGCGGAGATGGGGGAGCGGTGGGAGTGGAGGCACGGGGGAGGAGGCGGTGACGCGGGGTGGGGAGGAGGAGGAGGCGGCGGCAGCGCAAGGTGGGGGGAGGAGGAGGCGGCGGCAGAACGGCGCGGGGAGGAGGGGGAAGCGGGGCTAGGGTTAAGGCTGGGGCGGGGAGGAAGGGGGGCATCGCGATCACATTTCGGGCGTGTGCGTGGGCGTCGGGTGTCTTCGAGGTTCAAGGATCAACGATCGTTGGATATGAGTGGGTAAGGAGAGAGAAAGGTGGGAATTGATCCTTGATCGTTGATTTTACTGGTTGGTTTTCCTGGGGACACGAATTGGTGTGGATGCAGGAAAACTCATGACTGCTGGGGGCACAATTTAGAGTGGTCGTAGGAAAGAATTAAACTGGTGGATTTTAGGGGTAGAGACAAGTATGGCGACTTTCTTTCATGAGTGCCTGCTATCTTCTGGTATGGCGCATACCTAGTTAAATGTTCAATGATTTCTCATCCATTATACTGCAGGTAACAGTACAAACAGAATATGAGCGTCAGCTTGATAAGATTAGGAGGAAAGAGGAGAAACGTGGCAAATATGGTGCAAAAAAAGGAATGACCGCTAAATTCAAATTTTCACGTTTGATGAAACCTTGGCAGAACCTGGAAAGTTTGTGCCAAAGTCTACAAGTTGCTGAATTTTACCAGTTTAATTTTTTTTCGTGAACTTCCTGCTTATTACTAATAGGAAAAACCGCTAAATTCAAATTTTGACATTTGATGAAATTTGAAATGTCAAAATTTGAATTTAAAACCACTAATCGGAAAAATCGCTAAATTCAAAATTTGACATTTGATGAAATTTGAAATGTCAAATTTTGAATTTAAAACCGCTAAATGGAAAAACCGGTCGATTACGACATTCATAAGAGGATATTCGTATTCGACCGAATTAAGCATATACCCGATTCGAATTCGTATTCGTTACGACATTCGACTCGTATTCGTATTCGAGAATATTCGAATTCGTATCCGTATCCGTTTTAAAAACATGAATTCGTATTCGTATTTGAGACTATTCGACCGTATCCGATCCGTTTCCACCCCTAGCTCCACCCTCCAGAATCACCCTCCAATCATCATTATATTCCCTAATTCATACTCTTTTGAGACAAACTTGCTAACAAGTTATCGCGTACTCAATACATGTTGCCATATCTCAGACTCCACACTAATTTCCTTTGTCGTAGTCCTATACTTGTCTGTGATATGATCCTTTCCAGCAATTAATATACTCCCAGCAATTTCCAAACTGACATTCTAATACTGATCATACTGCCTACTCATGTATTTCAGTTCGTTTCCATGCTCATATTCAAATAATCATTATATTACACAGTAATTCATACGTTCAAGGAGGTATTTTGTATGGAAGAATATGTGTTGTGCCAAAAAATTGTACCAAAACATGGAAATGATAACGTCTAATATGGGCTCGCCCAAGTGCGTGGTGGACAAAAAAAACGTCTAATAGGGTCTCTGAATTGAAATCCTGCTGACTGAAGAGGGAATTCTGTTGGATGGAAATGATAAAGCTTAGACCTGTATATATCAGTCTATTCTGAAGGATACACTGAGATGTGAAATACCTCAAATCGTTTGATGCAGAGCTTGGGTGTAATACCACAACCAAAAAATATATGCAGAATGGAAACATTAGAGGTAAATACGGGTTTTGCCGTCAGGCCCATCGACTTTTAACGTGTCGATTCAGTATCGCTCGCAGAGGTTCCCAGACCATCCCAGGACGGTCGGCACCGTCTAGAGAGCCGAGTAGCGCCCTCAGAGGTTCCCAGACCGCCCAGGGATAGTCGGCACCGTCTCGCGATATGGGTTCTCGTCATTCGGCAGAACTCATATGCTTACCTTGTGCCGAGTTACCGCTGCAGTAAAAGAAACCCTAAAGCCAACACAGCATTGGACCAAAATGCCCTTGGGCAGTCAAGCATGTGAGAAGGGCAAGAGATTTTTTATGAGGGCAATTCGGTCATTTCACGTATGTAATGGGCAGCCCCCAACCCTGCCCACATAAAGCCAGCACATCGTAGCAAGCCTCATCTCCTCACCTCTTTTCTCAGTTAGGATAAGAACAAAGCCAGTGGAAGCACACTTTCCATTTCCTTCTCACGGCCAACCCAAGAAGCCAACCCCAAGACCGAGCATCCGCACCGAAGACCGCTGCAGGGAGGAGGCAAGGAAGAAGTAGCCCAGAGGAGAAAGGGCAAGGGAGCGCCCGGCCATGGCGGCTAGGGGAAGCACCACCCGAACTTCCCAACCTCGTCCTCGCCCATTCTTTTTCTTCTAGCTCGGCAATCAAGTAAGCTCACCACCACTTTCTTGGCGCCATAGCACGAAGCATGTGAAAGATAAAACACGTAGAGTATAGAGCAAACCATCGAGTAGTAGTAGTGGCGCTGTAGGGGAGCGTCGGAGGAGGCGGCCGGCGGCCATTAGTCGTGCCGGCCGGGCAACGGCGCCCAGCGCGCCACCACCACGCACGCGTAGGGGAGGCGGCCAGTCGGCGGAGATCAGCTGGTTCCAGCCATGGGTGGCCGGATCTGGGGGAGGCGCCGCCGGGTCGGTGCGCGTGGAGGCGTGAGGAGGGAGGTGGTGCTGCACGAGGACGGCGGCAGCGGCACGGTGGCCGGCGGTGAGGAAGGCCTCGCCCGAGCACACCGAGCGCTAGTCGCCGCCGGGAGAGGAGAGCCGCGCAGAAGGGGGAGAGTGGGAGAAGAAGGTGGGGCGCTGGCAGAGCCGCCGGCGGCGGCTACAGGCCGGCGACGCCGGAGGAGCCCCTGCAGGCGTGGGGACCCGCACGCGTGAGAGAGAGGGAGCGAATGGGAGGGCTCCGGAGGAGGAGCCGCCGGCGGGGAAAAGGGGGGCCGGCGACGCCGAGTCGTGCCACGCGCGCCGCCGCGCTGCCCCCAGGTGAGACCGGCGAGGGGAGGAGGCCTTCCGGCCGGGTAGAATGGGGGCAGAGGAAGGAGCAGCCTGTGGGGAGTAAGGCCATTTCGGCCAAGAGAAGTGGGGAGGAGAGAGAGTGGCATGGAGGGGGATAAGGCCTTCGGCCGAAACAGAATAGAAGGAAAGAAAAAAAAGAAGAAAGAGGAAAAGAGAAAAGAGAAGAAAAGAAAAGAGGAGAAAAAGAAAAAAAAGGGGGTTTGGCGCCTGCGTGTCGGGACCTTGACCCCGTACATTCTACGCTCGAGTCGAGTCAGCGCGTAGGATCGTTGATATTCATTTAAGCTCTGGATTTTTTGTTTTGTCGTTGAGTCGGGGTGACATGTACGCAGGTGGAGTTCCCGGGTCGGAGCCATCCACGCGTCATCCCCGAGGCTAACCAGGCAAGTGCATTGTAAAGCGGTGAATTCGGGTAGTGATTTCAGTTAAATGAATGATGATACACTGCTTCACCGGTTGGGGTAAGTTTACTGATTCTGGATAATGCATTGCTTACCATGTTGGGGTAAGTTTACCATTTCCGGGTGCATGATGAGAAATGATGAGAAATGATAAATGATGAGTGTTGAGACATGCTATGTTGATATGCATAAATGAACTTGCATTGCATGCATGTCATGAAAAGAGATAGAGTTGGTCCACGTTGAGTGGACGCTCCACAGGAGTGGAGTTGAGGTCCCCGTATGAGAGTACGGGCAACTGAGGTCCCCGTATGAAACAGGACGGGCTTGAGGTCCCCGCATGAAACAGGGCGGGCCTGGGTGAGCATCGACGGGTGCTCACTCTGCTATACCGGTATAGGCTAAAGAGTTGAGAAAGAAGTGCATGAGCATGTGCATGGGCATATGCATAACGATCGGTTGATGAGAACCTAAAGAGATAAGAGAAAGGTGCATGTGCATGATGAATGGTTCATCGGAACTTGAAATGGCTAAATGGAAAAGTGGTTAATGGAACTGGAATGAGTATGATCTAATGAATGAACCTGTTATTTGCTGTTTTGCTTTGTACTTGCTGAGTCGGTGGACTCAGCCTTGCTTCGTTGATGTTTTTTTAGGTGACCGTTGAGGACGACATGCACAGGCGGGAGTAGCACATGGATAACCGGCACGAACCAACATCACTTTTGTATTACTTTTGTCAGTATACTTTAGCTGTTACTAGGCTAGAGTAATCACTAAAAATGCTATGATGTAACTGAACGCAGCTCAATAAATAATTGTAGTGTTGGTTTTAAATTCTTCTAGTGTTGTTGAAATGGTAAGAGTTGCAGAGGTGGTAGCATCTTGGCCCAGAGAGTGGGCGGGGTGTTACAGTTGGTATCAGAGCGGGCGTTAGGTCCGTGGTAAAGAAATGTGACAGCTGGATTAATTATTCAACTGAAATTTGACTTAGGCCTAATAACTAAATTAAAACTTGACACACTGGTGCACCATAGGATGGGGAATGGGTCTTACATTGCATTTACGCTTTCGTAGCCTTGATGTTGATATGTGCTGTTGAAATGGATGGTTGTAGGCTAGCTGTGTGGTTGGCCATCTGTATTGAACAGATATGCCAAGAGCTAGAGGATGCGGACGTGTGCACAGTAGGATGGGATTGGGTCAAGCATTGCATTTTCGTTTCTGTTAGTCATGTTGTTGATTTGTAATGCTTGATGTTGATGCTTGTGGGTTGATAGCAAGCATTTAAACTTATTATTTGTGTGTCCTACGGGACTTTGTCGTGATTGTGTCGTGTACCGATGCAATAGAGATGGAGACCGTGGCCACTGGAGAGGCCTGGTCATGTTGCCAATTGTGGCATTGAGGTAGTGATGTTTTGCTTCAGTTTCGGGAAGTTGGTTCCCTTTGGTTAGCAACTCGTTGAGTTGTTTGATAAATACCCGATAGTGGGGAGTGTTCCATGCAAGTCTGGTATTCGGGAAAATTTTGATTATATGAATGATTGGAACTTGCAGAATGAGACCAATATTTTTAGAGAAGGCAATATCCAATAGTGGATGAAGTGTTGGATTAGGCATATGTGGGATATGCTGGTTAGAGTAACAAGTTGGTAGGACATGGTATTCTAATTGGTGGGAACCTAGGACAATAATTAACTTTAGTTATGCTTGTGGGATCAAAGTTGCTTTGAATCCAATGAGGATTTTGTAGTAACATGAGAAGTAGCGGTGTAAAGCATATCTGTTTCTGTTTAATAGTGGGATTTGAATTATTAGTGAACCAGTTGGTGATTACGGTTGCTTAGACTGTTAAGTCACATCGAATGACTGGTTTTACTTTGGCCCGAATCCATGAACCTAGCTAGGCGAGCGGGTCTTGCTAAAAAGGGGTGTGTTAATCTTTTGTCTTGCTGGAAAATCCCACATCTGGAGTTATCCTTTCAGTTGATAATAGGCGAAGGATTATAAAACTAAGTTTGTCAACCCCGCACCATGATTGATTATTTAATCATGATTGATGTTTGGAAAGGTTTTAATAGTTATGATTTTATAACTCTATTGGAATTCGTTGGGAGGACTAGAATAGGGATCTTGACGTCGGATAGTCTCCTAGCTAAATTGAATGGAGAAGAATTGTTGTGAGACTTAAATTCTGAGGGATGAAGTTAATGACATTTTAGTGAGATTTGGTGGCAATATTTAAGCATGAGTTGGTGGAGTTGCCACTGCATTTTGTAGGAAATCTTGTGCACACCTACGGGAGTAGGACAGACGGATTCTATGCTTAAAAGCAATTGTGGTTCATGAAAGTACATATGATGTGTGCTAAAATCCGGATGCTTGATCATCCTTAAAGTTGAGCTGGCGGAGATTAGCTAGCGCCTTGGAAATTAGGTGCTTTTGGGATTAATTATCGATAGTGGGTTTTTTCTTTATCAAAGCGCCTTGACCACATCTTGTGGTATGCGCGCTTGATAGTTGTTATGATTGCGTTGTTTTGTATAGTAAAGTGGTAGCATTTGATGAACTATAGAGTAAATATGGAAGAATATAGTATCCGGTGAGCCGTGGAAAGGTTCAAGATAGGATACTAAAAGGCAATGACTTATGTATTAGCAAATAGAGATTTGCTAATATGTGCAAGCAGTACAAGAGGTACTGGCTTGACATTGTTATGGGGGAGAGAATTTTACTTGATTTCTATGTTGGTATTTGGAAGAACACTTTGTGTTTTAGCGTGCATTATCATTTGGGGTTCATGACTTCGAAGGTCATGTTCAGTTCTATCAATGATGAATGCTTGGAGGTGCGGTAGGAGATTCGCATGACTTTCAGATTGATTTATGTGCTTGTGTCGTAAGTGCTACCTGACTTCCCTTACTTCTGCATATGAGATTTCCCGGACGAGTGGTCCGTGGCGCTCCCGAACGCGTAAGTTTCGGGCGTACCTAGGAACGAAGTCCTAGGCGTACTCAGGAATGAGTACTGAGCGTTCCCCAAACTTGTAATTTCAGTTGTCTTGAGTTGAGAGTCTAAAGTGGGCCCGGGCGCGTCAACTAGGGTAATGTAATATTTGGATTTTGTTGCATCTCTCCGTTTTTTTGGTGTTAATTGCCTAATGTGTTTGTTGTGATGTGATGCTATGGCCAGTGGGAATGGTTCTCCTGTCTAGGCATTGCATCGTTAAAAGAGTGAATCCCGTGTTGGGGGAGTTTTGTAGTTGTTTTGGGGGAGTGAGTGATGAACTCATTCTAAAGTCCTGTTTTATTGAAGAATGAAAGTCGTTGTGATTTCGTTCTGTTTTTTGGATGTTTAAATTTCATAGACTTCTTAACTTTGGAGGGTTGCTGAAGGATTGGAATCCCTTGCTCTCAGAATGAATGTTAAATTCATAACATGAAGCTCTATTAGGCCTAGACCTAGAGTGAAATGGTTGATATGTTGGTAATAGGGTGATAATAAAGATTCGTATGGCTAATAGAGTTCTGAGTTGACCTTATGCCATAATCCTGGCGGGAAATTGATTAGGGATAAACTTGGCCTTAAAGGCGAAATCGATGGTCGATTGTGGTATCGCAACTAGTAGCGTCCATGGGAAATTTGGTGACTGATGTCACCTTTAAGTGGGTAAAGCATGGGTAGCGATGAGAGTATGAGATTTTGGCGAAAGAGCTTCCCTGATTTATGTATTGAGGTAATCACCACTAGGCGTTAATGTTTTAGATTGCTTGATTCCAATAACATAGATCGAGGATGATGTTAATATCGGAGTTATTGGGGGAAGTATTGGGAACCTTGGTTTATGAGCCTCATATTTGTTGACAGCTAGTAGAGGCTAAAAGATTGAGGTAAAGTTAAAGTAGAGCTTTTGGAAGATTTAGCTATTTGATGTTACATGAGATCCTAATGGAGCTCACCTTCTTCTGTGGATGTGAGAAGTTGAGAGTGGTGTGTGATTTGTTCTATCCACCGTATTTGGTGACCATTATTTAAAGAAGTAGTCAGGGGTGTAATCCATTACATGGGTAATTGGAATGTTTTGATATGTCGAACCATGGGAACCTATTATTCTTGCTAAGAGAGTTAGGGAGAACTATCTTTGCAAGTTTAGTCACATGGATGTGTGATCGATACTGATTTTTTTAAGGGACACGAAGTAAAATATATCTCGTGTTATCGACTGAAGTGATTGATCGATAGTCAAAGGACTATTTTGGGTTCCCCGGATTTGGGAATTTGTTCATGGCCACTTTGAGGGATAGTGGATTCAAGTGGATAGTTGCAGTATTTCCGCATTTTACTTGTGGTTTTTGGCTAAGGCGTTATCCTTATGCCTAAAGGAATATGCTTTCTTTTCTTGGAAAAGAAAAGACTGATTTGGGGAATAGAAATATTTCGCATGGTATATGCGGCATAAAGTTGGTTGTAGGTTAAGGATTGATTTCCTGTCCGGCTTTCACTCTGAGTGGATTTATTGTGATGAAATGGTTTCCCGAGAGGAAACAAATTTCCTTCTGAGTTGAGAGAAGGGTTGATGTTTGTGGATGAATGAGTTGATTCTATGAATGTTGCCTAATACTTCTCTTGTGAAAGAGAAGAGCCCTCCTTGTTGCAAATAAGAGTAGCCTTGTCTCTTTTGTGCAAGCAATGAGAGTGTTTTTCCTGAAGGATTGGAGGTTTTCTTATGCCGAGGCATGAGAATTGAGTCTATGCACGGAGTGCACAATGTGTTTCATGTGTCAGTGTTGAGAAAGTACTGACGAGATCCAGAGCGTGAGATTGTGTTAGAACCGGTGTCCGTAAAGCAAGACCTCACCTTCGAGTCCCGTCCAGTTCGTATTCTGGAGGAATCAGAGAAGGTGTTGAGGCATAAAACGATAAAGTATGTTAAAGTGCTTTGGGCACATCAGACTGAGCAAGAAGCGACATGGGAGTCGGAGACTCGCATGCGCGAGAAGTACCCGGACTTGTTCTCCGTGGGTATGAGCTCAAGTCATGTTAAGTGTAGTTTATTACATTTTGATCATTCGTGCATATTGTTGAATGCCAGAATTCGGGGTCGAATTCTGTTAAGGAGGGTAGAATGTAATACCACAACCAAAAAATATATGCAGAATGGAAACATTAGAGGTAAATACGGGTTTTGCCGTCAGGCCCATCGACTTTTAACGTGTCGATTCAGTATCGCTCGCAGAGGTTCCCAGACCATCCCAGGATGGTCGGCACCGTCTAGAGAGCCGAGTAGCGCCCTCAGAGGTTCCCAGACCGCCCAGGGATAGTCGGCACCGTCTCGCGATATGGGTTCTCGTCATTCGGCAGAACTCATATGCTTACCTTGTGCCGAGTTACCGCTGCAGTAAAAGAAACCCTAAAGCCAACACAGCATTGGACCAAAATGCCCTTGGGCAGTCAAGCATGTGAGAAGGGCAAGAGATTTTTTATGAGGGCAATTCGGTCATTTCACGTATGTAATGGGCAGCCCCCAACCCTGCCCACATAAAGCCAGCACATCGTAGCAAGCCTCATCTCCTCACCTCTTTTCTCAGTTAGGATAAGAACAAAGCCAGTGGAAGCACACTTTCCATTTCCTTCTCACGGCCAACCCAAGAAGCCAACCCCAAGACCGAGCATCCGCACCGAAGACCGCTGCAGGGAGGAGGCAAGGAAGAAGTAGCCCAGAGGAGAAAGGGCAAGGGAGCGCCCGGCCATGGCGGCTAGGGGAAGCACCACCCGAACTTCCCAACCTCGTCCTCGCCCATTCTTTTTCTTCTAGCTCGGCAATCAAGTAAGCTCACCACCACTTTCTTGGCGCCATAGCACGAAGCATGTGAAAGATAAAACACGTAGAGTATAGAGCAAACCATCGAGTAGTAGTAGTGGCGCTGTAGGGGAGCGTCGGAGGAGGCGGCCGGCGGCCATTAGTCGTGCCGGCCGGGCAACGGCGCCCAGCGCGCCACCACCACGCACGCGTAGGGGAGGCGGCCAGTCGGCGGAGATCAGCTGGTTCCAGCCATGGGTGGCCGGATCTGGGGGAGGCGCCGCCGGGTCGGTGCGCGTGGAGGCGTGAGGAGGGAGGTGGTGCTGCACGAGGACGGCGGCAGCGGCACGGTGGCCGGCGGTGAGGAAGGCCTCGCCCGAGCACACCGAGCGCTAGTCGCCGCCGGGAGAGGAGAGCCGCGCAGAAGGGGGAGAGTGGGAGAAGAAGGTGGGGCGCTGGCAGAGCCGCCGGCGGCGGCTACAGGCCGGCGACGCTGGAGGAGCCCCTGCAGGCGTGGGGACCCGCACGCGTGAGAGAGAGGGAGCGAATGGGAGGGCTCCGGAGGAGGAGCCGCCGGCGGGGAAAAGGGGGGCCGGCGACGCCGAGTCGTGCCACGCGCGCCGCCGCGCTGCCCCCAGGTGAGACCGGCGAGGGGAGGAGGCCTTCCGGCCGGGTAGAATGGGGGCAGAGGAAGGAGCAGCCTGTGGGGAGTAAGGCCATTTCGGCCAAGAGAAGTGGGGAGGAGAGAGAGTGGCATGGAGGGGGATAAGGCCTTCGGCCGAAACAGAATAGAAGGAAAGAAAAAAAAGAAGAAAGAGGAAAAGAGAAAAGAGAAGAAAAGAAAAGAGGAGAAAAAGAAAAAAAAAGGGGGTTTGGCGCCTGCGTGTCGGGACCTTGACCCCGTACATTCTACGCTCGAGTCGAGTCAGCGCGTAGGATCGTTGATATTCATTTAAGCTCTGGATTTTTTGTTTTGTCGTTGAGTCGGGGTGACATGTACGCAGGTGGAGTTCCCGGGTCGGAGCCATCCACGCGTCATCCCCGAGGCTAACCAGGCAAGTGCATTGTAAAGCGGTGAATTCGGGTAGTGATTTCAGTTAAATGAATGATGATACACTGCTTCACCGGTTGGGGTAAGTTTACTGATTCTGGATAATGCATTGCTTACCATGTTGGGGTAAGTTTACCATTTCCGGGTGCATGATGAGAAATGATGAGAAATGATAAATGATGAGTGTTGAGACATGCTATGTTGATATGCATAAATGAACTTGCATTGCATGCATGTCATGAAAAGAGATAGAGTTGGTCCACGTTGAGTGGACGCTCCACAGGAGTGGAGTTGAGGTCCCCGTATGAGAGTACGGGCAACTGAGGTCCCCGTATGAAACAGGACGGGCTTGAGGTCCCCGCATGAAACAGGGCGGGCCTGGGTGAGCATCGACGGGTGCTCACTCTGCTATACCGGTATAGGCTAAAGAGTTGAGAAAGAAGTGCATGAGCATGTGCATGGGCATATGCATAACGATCGGTTGATGAGAACCTAAAGAGATAAGAGAAAGGTGCATGTGCATGATGAATGGTTCATCGGAACTTGAAATGGCTAAATGGAAAAGTGGTTAATGGAACTGGAATGAGTATGATCTAATGAATGAACCTGTTATTTGCTGTTTTGCTTTGTACTTGCTGAGTCGGTGGACTCAGCCTTGCTTCGTTGATGTTTTTTTAGGTGACCGTTGAGGACGACATGCACAGGCGGGAGTAGCACATGGATAACCGGCACGAACCAACATCACTTTTGTATTACTTTTGTCAGTATACTTTAGCTGTTACTAGGCTAGAGTAATCACTAAAAATTCTATGATGTAACTGAACGCAGCTCAATAAATAATTGTAGTGTTGGTTTTAAATTCTTCTAGTGTTGTTGAAATGGTAAGAGTTGCAGAGGTGGTAGCATCTTGGCCCAGAGAGTGGGCGGGGTGTTACATTGGGGCATCTGCCTGATCCAATCACTGGAGATTGTGATCACATAGATGCCTTTTTTGCCCAACCATCATATAAATGTTCATACGGGAAAAGTGCAGGATTAGTTGGACAATAGCTTCTCTATCCAGCAGTTACTTTTGAGATTGATCTACTGCATGGTTTAATGTTCTTAACCATGATTGTAGAGTGGCAGGCAGGTTATACATTGATATATAGCTTCAATAAGTCAATGTAAAAGATACCAACAGGCAGACAATTTGAAAGATATCCTCATATGGCCACAGTGGACCAAGTTTACACATGTGAAAAATGAAGAGTCAGTATTTTACTAGTAGCGGAAAACCATGTACAAAGGAATAATACGTATGATGTTAGTAAGGATTGATTTTACCAGCATAGTAATTGATCAATAGAAAACCATGTGAAAAGGAATAGTTACTATGATGGTTGTAAGGATGGTCTACGCTTACTGACAGTATACTTCAAACTATTTTCTGAATACTCATCATACTTACTAATCAACGACCACAAATACGTACATACGCACTGCACGAATGTATATATACAAACAGCAGGAATACGAACCTCATTCCTAGACCATCAGAGCATTCCCCAGCAACCGTCCATTGTCCCCTCCACCTCCATCTCCCTCTCCATGAACGGACTGCTCCACCCTCCAGATTCACGCACAAGCCGCTCGACTAAAGAAAAAAAAAACCCTGGTCGACGACGAGAACACGCACACCCCGGTTGTTTGCTTCCAGTTTGGTTCGCCCTGCACCTACTTTCGCGCCGGCCGTTGAAAGCACGTGTATATACTCCCACTTAGCACGTACGAATCAATCAAACTAAGTAGCCGCCGTTCAAACGTGAGCATGAGAGCTATTTAGGCGCCGGGCAGTACGCTCTGCATGCAGCCTTGGCTAGTAATAGATTCAGGCGCCTGTTTTGACAGGAGGGAGAATACGCAACGCCTTCCACCGTGGGGGTATTTTTCTACGAATGCACGGAAGTGGCGCTGCATGCATGCAGCCGCACAAGAAGCCCAACGGTACATGGAGTACGTAATAAGCCATAACGGGTATATCCTATTAGCAATGCCTGTTAATGTAACACGTATCACAAAGCTTATCAACGGTAATGAGGTATAGGAGTACATACTCTCAAGAGAGTGTGACACACTAAGGATCAGAGTCCATAACGAAGAAAAGAACAAAGTATTAGTCGGTAACAAAACAGAGACCTATCAAAAACTGAAATAGTTACCTTCTCGAAGAGAAGAACATCATCTAGCTCGGAGAGTATCAGAAGATGACGGTGAAAAGTTATTGTCAAAAGACGCCTCGAGTAGCCACATCTAACTATAGTCCCCGCACGCATCTTAGAGCACTATGTCTAATGCAGGTCAATACAGAGTCCACCACGAATGCAAAGATGATCCCGAAAAGTTATATGTACCCCTGTAGTCGCACAGCAAAATACATTGAACATGCCGAAGTTTTCTATGCTTGTAACTTCTTCTCATATAGTGATTTCGTCGATTGTGCGTATGTGGTTTTTTATCTGAAAGGGGTTTTCACATTAAATCCATGTCTTATGTTTTTCATTGTTTTGTGTTTTGTCTTGCCGATTCCGTAACAAATTCCTATGTTCAAAATATAAACTAATTCTCAGAGCTTTCTATACCAGAGTATCTAGGGTCAACCATACAAAACTCTCGGGTCATAATGTGGTCCCAAAATGACAATCGTCGCAACCAAGGAATTAAAACTGTGCATACAACGCAACATGGATCGAATCACAGGAAGTAAAGCTTGGCGATCATGATCAACAATAGAACTACGACTAGGGGCAGGGTTTTTTGTGTGTATCAGATGCACCATCAATTCATTACTTCTCACTTTCTAATTGGGTTTGCGCCTGACGTCGGGGCAGGGAGACAGAACAGACTGAAGCCGGGATTGGGAGGCAATGGAATGGAAAGCACGTACCTGCGAGCTGCGGTCCGAGGCGAAGGACACGTAGGGGTCGCTGCTGTGGGTGAGGGTATTGCAGATGGACAGGTTCACCCCGCGAACCACCCGCACCTTGAGCAGCCCCAGCAGACACTCCATCGGTGAGGGATCTCTCTGCTCTCTCTCTCTCTCTCTCTCTCTCCTCTCCCAGAAGCAGATCTGTACGGCCAAACATGGCAACAGAGAAGTGTAAATGGTGGCTTAAAAATGTTTCCCAAATATTCATCAATCATTTACTTCAGTAATTATAAAACTAAGAAGATTAGGATGGAAAGCCAACACATAACCAGCAAATCAAGAAACTAAAAATCCGAAGAATAAATAATAATTTCAGAAGTACCGCGATAGCACCGCTTGCTATAGTGAAATCGGTATTACCGCTGCAATACCTATAATACCACTGCCACGGTAAAATCAGGACAGGGATCGTAATATTAGCGCGATTTCAAAAACTAAAATTGATGGAACTTGTGATCCCACTACTACAGAAGAGGCTATACTGGACGGCTACATCACAGACGGTTCATACGGAACCGTCTGTGATTAAACTGTCACAGACGGTTTATACTGGCAACCGTCGGTGATATTTTCACAGACGGTTATTAACACGAACGGTCTGTGATAAATGAGACATCACAGACGGTTCGTGTTACTAACCGTCTGTGAAAGTTCACAGACGGTTATTAACACGAACCATCTGTGATGTCTAAAATTATCATAGACGGTTTCTGTTAATAACCGTCTGTGAAAATATCACAGACGGTTATTAACTGGAACCGTCTGTGATAATTTTAGAGATCACAGACGGTTCGTATTACTAACCGTCTGTGAAATTTCACAGACGGTTAGTAATACGAACCGTCTGTGGTATCGTTTAAACTCCAGAATCTATAGAAACGAGAGTCAAATTCAAGGTAATTTTATTACAAAAGTGCAATAAAAAGACATTCCCAGATTTGAATCTTCTGGGCTTCATATGCTTCTTCGTCGACTTCTGGAGTTGGAGGATTAGCCGCTGTGTTCTCGAATGCCGTCAAGATTGCCCTTGCCTTCTCGACTTCCTCCTCAAGCATGGGCAAATGATCATTAGCATGTTCCATAATCTGAAACAGGATGTCAAGATGCGCTTCCGCATTATCGGCCCAATCTGCTTGATCGGCAAGTTTATCCAAGTGTGTCTGCAGTGCCGCAAGATCTTCCTCCGCTTTGCGCACATTGTAGAGAAGAACGAGGCTTAGGGCGGTTTCCCTATCCTGAGTGGCAATGAGACACCTCCGTCGATGGCGGATGATGAGGTCCAGCTGACGGATGGAAGCGAGTCGAGGAAGGAGAGCAGGGCGTGAGCGGAGGAGCTGCTCAAGACGTAAATTTTTGGCCGCCTGTGTAAGGTTGGGTCCGAACAACTCATGATGGATAGATGAGAGGAAGGAGATCAAAAGAATTTTAGATGTCATTATTGAGAAATCTGGTGATGAAGAAGATGATCAGGGAGAGCATAGTGTGTAGAAGGATTAGGGCGCGCATATATAAGCATTAACGCATGCAGATGCTTCGTATTTCATACCATCTCTGCTATTATGATCAGGGAGAGCATAGTGTGTAGAAGAGCAGGATTAGGGCGCGCATATTTAAGCATTAACACAGACGCTTCATATTTCAAACCATCTCTGCTATTAATATCACAAACCGTTCATATTCTGATATTAATATCACAGACCGTTCGTCTGATATTAATATCACAGACCGTTATTAATACGAACCGTCTGTGATAACTGAAACATCACAGACGGCTCGTATTAAGAACCGTCTGTGATAACTGAAACATCACAGACGGCTCGTATTAAGAACCATCTATGATATTTATTATCACACACGGTTCGCGTTAATAACCGTCTGTGATAATCACATATCACCAATAATTGGCGTGTGATAATCACGTGTCACCAATAATTGGCGTATACCCAGGATTTTGATCTCACCCGTCCATTCTCTCCACATCGAATGGCAGGCAGCAGTTCCTCCCTCTGCTCGGCCCTTATAAATAACGCCCCATCTACCTTTCCACCGGTACTAGTCACGTGTGAGTTCATCCACTGTGAGCATATATGGCTGTAAGTGTGGTAAGTGTGTCTTGTTCACCCGCACCGTCGTTCCATGAAGAGTTTACTAGCTTGTTATCCTGTAATAGATCTAAATGTGTTGTCGTGCTTGCCTTTGTATTTGCATGTTCCTCGACGATGCCGACTACTGCCGAGATGTGATGTCCACTCCGACAATCCTTCTTTTTCCTGCAAAATTCAAGGCAATTTTAAAACAAAAGTTCAAAAAAAAGACATTCCCAGATTCTTCGGTGAGTAGCCGACATAGCCGACTTCTTCGTTGAGCGACTATCCATCTGCTTCTTCCCACTTCTTTTCTTCATCTCTGGTCTCTGGATCACGTACGCCAGTAGCGATGATTCAGTTAGCTGAATCATCGCTACTGGCGTACATGATCCAGAGACCAGAGATGAAGAAAAGAAGTGGGAAGAAACAGATGGATAGTCGCTCGGCGAAGAAGTCAGCTATGTCGGCTGCTCACTGAAGAATCTGGGAATGTCTTTTTTTGCACTTTTTATCAAGTATCACAGACGGTTTGTGGTATAAAACGTCTGTGAAGGTCTATCACAGACGGTTCTATTAACGAACCGTCTATGATAAGCACAATCACAGACGGTTATTAACATGAACCGTCTGTGATAGTATGCATCACAGACGGTTCGTGTAAATAACCGTCTGTGATAAGCAAATGTTACCAATAATTGGCGTATACCCAGGATTTCGATCTCACCCGTCCATTCTCTCCACATCGAATGGCTGGCACCAGTTCCTCCCACAGCTCGGCCCTTATTAATAACTTATCATCCTTTCCACCGGTACTAGTCACGCGTGAGTTCATCCACTAGCTAGGTTCCCCTCCGCTGTGAGCTAGCGCCTCCGTCACGGCATGGTCGGCGGCTGGACAACACACTCTTGCCGTAAGTGTCGTAAGTGTGTCTTGTTCAGCCGCACGGTTGTGCCATGAAGGGTTCGTTAGCTTGTTATCCTGTAGTAGATCGATCTGAATGTGTTGTTGTGCTTGCCTCTGTATTTGCTTGTTCCTCCACAACGCCGACTACTGCCGTGAGCTAGCGCCTCCGTCGCTGCACGGCGGGCGGCTGGACAACACACTCTTGCCGTAAGTGTCGTAAGTGTGTCTTGTTCAGCCGCACCGTCATGCCATGATGGGTTCGTTCTTAGCTGTAATAGATCTGAATGTGTTGTTGTGCTTGCCTCTGTATTAGCTGTGATTATTGCAAAAGATACATGGGCCATTTGGGTGGAAAGATGAACTGTTTCGTCAGGCGCATGACTGCCAATTCGAAGCATAGCATAGCATCCGAGGCACATCCGAGGCCTGCTGCTGTGTCTTGAGGAATGCCACATCTGAAGACCAGCTCTTGGCATTCCTCAAGACACAGCAGCAGGCCTCGGATGTGCCTCGGATGCTATGCTATGCTTCGAATTGGCAGTCATGCATACAGAGTGAACTATCACAGACGATTTGTAATGTAAACCATCTGTGAAGGACTATCACAGACGGTTCTATATACGAACCGTCTATGATACGCATAAATCACAGACGGTTGGTAGTGCGAACCGTCTGTGACATTATGGACATCACAGACGGTTCGTGTTAAGAACCGTCTGTGATACTGTTAGACTATCACAGACGGTTATATATTCGAACCGTCTGTGATATTGTTTGTATCACAGACGGTTATTAATTTGAACCGTCTGTAATATTGTTTGTATCACAAACGGTTAATATTAATAACCGTCGGTGATAATTCACAAACGGTTATTAATATGAACCATCTGTGATATATCATTTTCATAGACCGTTTGTGGTTGGAACCATCTGTGATATTCTGCGTAGTATTAATTACTTGGCGTACTTGCTTGAAGGATGTCGACACCGATCTGTCTTCATTGCGCTGCATCGGTGGAGCAAGGCGGCTGGCTTTAGGGAGTTGGGGGTGAAAAAAATATCACCGTCTTCTTAGTGATCTGATCAGAGGTTAGTATACTCAATTACTTAACATTCTTAGTGATCTGATCAGAGATTAGTACTCAATTACTTAACATTCTTAGTGATCTGATCAGAGGTTAGTAGTAGGGGTAATAATCATTTTTGACACCCATTTGTCACTTGTGTAGCGTAGATGGACCGAAGCTGGATGTATATTGAGAACCGTGTGAGTGAAGAGTACATTACTGGCGTGTCTGCTTTTAGAAGGGCGGCCGAGCTGGATATGTTGAAGAAGGGGATGAAATATTTGTATTGCCCATGTATTGATTGTGATAATCTCAAGATGTTTAGCAACTCAGCGCAGATTGAAGCTCACTTGATTCGAAGGGGTTTCAGAAAAGGGTACAAATGTTGGACCAGTCACGGTGAAGAGAAGAGTACACAAGAAGGTAGTTATGACATAGTTGAGGGAGACAACGATATGCCAGTTGTGGACTGTTCTTTCGATCATGAGGATAGGTCGCAGGATGACAATCTGGATCAGATGTTACGTGATGCAGAAGGGAACTATAGTGAGAGAGAGTTTGGTAAATTCGAGGGCTTGATGGAGGACTCGGAGAAACCTTTGTTCCCGGGCTGCAAGCCGCAATATACGAGGTTATCATCAGTTCTAGAACTGCTAAAATTGAAGGCAAGCAATGGTTGGTCCGACAAGAGTTTCACAAGCTGGTTTGCATTACTGTCCTCTGGGTCTTGGTTCATCTGACCGCGTCTTGCTGTGCTCCGAGTATCAACCATTTTTGCTCTGCTCTGAAAGAAAGACCACTTGCTGAGAACTGATTCTTTAGGGCTCAATAGGTAAGAGGGAAAAGCAAAGGTAAGTGGTAAACTCGTCTAAGGGAAATATTCTAATGGCAAACCTAAACTAAACAAACACTTAGCCGAAAAGGCTAACAAAAGAAGCAATAAACTCCACAAAAAGATTTTTGACATGACTGCATCATAATGCTAGAAGCAAAACTGCAGCTCACATCACATCCAACGGCAAATAAGAAGCAAGACGTTCTAAACGATACTAAAACTATAACAAGGTTCAAATCTAATGGCTCCTAATCTTCACGGAAATCTCCAATCTTGTCTTGACATATTGGGTGCTCCCTTGATCCAAACTTCACAGCACAGCTTGAAGAGTTCCATGCCAACTTTCACTTTGATCGAGGGACACTCGAGACATCTATAGACTTTATAGGGATAAGAAGTCAAATTGAATTTTGAAAACAATATTTCAGAGGAGGCAAAGAGAAAGAATCCTAAGAATGAGGTAAGAATAAAGAATTACTAGATAACCATTTGGTTCATTTGATTTAGAAAATAAATTTTGAACTCTTGACTAATTCGACCATTCTAACTAGGGCTCCGTCCTACAGTCGATATAGCTCTGATACCATCTCTGTCGAGACCCAAATATGCAAATCCGGACTCTCCTGTGTATTCTGCACTAGTCCAGGATCACGCTAGTGCACACAGTATAAACAAAGTTGAAATATCGAACATATCACGATTTACTAAGAAAAGACTCAAATATTATTAATAATCATCAGAGTACGACCTTATGGTCAAGCTTACAATAGACTAGCCCGAAGGGCTTAACAAAAACTAGCAGCGGAAATCCAAAAGAAAGCGCAGCAGCCAATCGACACGCCCACAGGCTATCGAGTGGAGAACGAAGCCTAATCTGCGAAGTCGTCGAAGTACTCTCCTTCTGGAACCTCCTGCTGGTGATACTCCTCCTCCTCAACTGAGCAACAGGGGCATAAAGCCGTGAGTACATAGAGTACTCAGCAAGTCGTTTGTAACAAATGAATGCAATATAGTATGCAAGGCTTAACAATGGATGGCTGAAAGGTTAGTTTTGCAGAAAGCGACAATTTGAAGTAAATATCATACATAGATTGAAGAGCATCTTTAACAAAGGACGTTAAATTAATAATCAAAGGAATTGAATATAACCACAAGTGAACTGACCATTCACTTCCCAGCTCAACCCAACCAGATTTCATAAAGACTCTACCCCTCGTGTGAAATCACCGAGCATTGTCCATGACCGAGGACATGGCTATTCGAATAGTTTTACACTCTGCAGAGGTTGCACAACTGTACCCACACGATGTGATTAGCCTCGCGCTAAGGAAATCACAACAAGGCTTTTACAATGATCCATCTCCACCTGATCCCACTCGCTAAGGTTTCGCCGTCGAGTAGGGTAACCCCCTAGTCGATAATTGCCCCCTCTTGCGCCACAACAACATCGGTAGTAAAACCAAAGTGGAGACTTCACAAATTATTATGCCAGGTCTATCCCATACTAGACATGTGGTTTGCACGGTAAGACTCAGATCAATGGCGCACAAAGTTAAGTCCTTAAGAATTACCCAGGCGAAACATCCACATCCCATGTGCCTCTCGCACCCCCTTTACTGCACGATCAATCGCCCAAGTGAAAACCAATTTTGTATAACCAACACCAATGACACTACCCATGTCTTGATACTCAAATTTTATAACTGTGGTTGACCACCACGTTCAAGTATATCATTAAATCAAGATTAATTGACACATGTGATGATAACCCAACGTACTAGAATAAGCATGGCTAAGCAAAATAAGCGTACCACCCATGTGACAACTAGTATTGCATCACTAAATAATTTCCCATCCTATGGTGACAATAGAATCATGGTATTCAAATTATCAAGGAGGAAATAATCAATTAGGTCATTAACTACCAATACAAGGGTTGATAATAAAATAGCGATGCATGATAATTTAAAACAAAGTAATACATAATAGATTTGAAAACTGGGTTCAACATGATCAAAGGACACGACTTGCCTTGGCCTTGCTCAGTTGACGGATCTTGATCTTCAAACCCTGCTTCGGCTCCTTCGAAAACGTGATCTAACGAGAGAGAAAATGGAACGAAAACACAAAACAAGATCAAATAAAATTCAAATGAACTCTAAAAACTTTCAAACCTGAACCAAAAGGTAGAGCTCAATTTTAGATGAATTTAGGAAAAAGAATCGGGTCAATCGGAGCTAGGACGAGGGAGAACGGGCTCTTGAAAAATTGGATCTAAAGAAAATCGGGGAAATTGGAAAAGGCACTGTGCTGTGGACCGGGTGCTCGGTGGAATGGGTCTACGGTGAACCCGGCACACGAAACAGTGCGAGGGCGGCCGGCTTGCTGGCGTGGCGGCTAGGGCTGACGTGGCATGACACGTCGGCCCTAGGGCTGGCGTGGCTGCTGACTGGGCGGGTGACGAGGCTCGGCTGACGTGGCCGGTTCACGGGTGCACGGCTGGCAGGTGGGCCCCGCACGGCGGCGACTCGGCTCACGGCGGACCAGCTGCAGGGAAGGCGAAGCGGCGGGCGGCTGGCGTCAGCGGTGACGCACGCGGGCGCGGGGACCGAGGAAGCGCGGGGCACGGCCGAGGCGGCGAGGCGCGGGTGCGACGGCGGCGACCGAGCGGGGGGGGCGGACGGAGTCTGGCCGGCGGGGTCTGACCGGCGGCGGGCGGATCTAGTCGGCGACGGAGGCGACGACTCACCGGCGGCAACAACGGCGGCGCAAAACGGTGGCGGGTCCGGCGACGGCGAGCTTCGTCGGGCGATGGCCGGGCAATGGCGGCGAGCGGCGGCGAGGGCTCCGACGAAGAGCGGCGGCGGAGGCGGCGGCTCGAGGGGTGTAGAAGCCGAGGGGGCGGGCACCGCTTTTATACACGGACGGCGGCGACGGGCTGGATACGGACGCCGAGACGGAAAGGAAGGCGGCGGCGCGGGTTCGGGCTGGACTCGGAGTCCGCGGCGGAGACGGCGCGCTCGGGCGGAGTCCGGGTCGGGAACGATAGCCCTGACAGGTGGGCCCCACCTGTCAGCGGCACGGGCAAAGGCGCGGCCGAGATGGCGTGCGGGCGCGAGCGGCTCGGTGGATGGGCGACGCGTGGCGCACATCGGAGGGGTCAAGGCGGGCGCGGGGAGCGGGCGGATGCGTGCCACGTGGCACGGGGCGGGGCGCGCTGGGCCGAAGCAGCTCGGGCTGGGTTGGCTGGGCCGAGCTGGCGGCTGGGTTGGACCGGGCCGGTTTAGGGATTTTGGGGGTTTTCTAATTCCAGAAATTCAAATAAATCATTTTGAGCTCTAGAAAATAGCAAATAAATCCAGAAAAAATCCAATAAAATTTCAGAAAATTCCTTGAGGCTCAAGGAACTCAAATAAAATAATTCTGGCAAATGTTAATGTTTAAATTAATCACATTAAACCCTTTTAATTGATAAAATTCCAATTAAGCTTTAATTAATTCCAGAAAAATCCAAATGGTGAATTTATTTTAAAAGCTTCAAAAAGGCTCTGAAAATCAGGATGTTACAAACCTCCCCCCTTAAACGGAATCTCGACCCCGAGATTCAGGCTGACTAAAAGAATAGGTTACCGGGTGCGTCATTGGAGACGACGTGGTTGAGGCTTCCCCTTGTAACGCTATGAGGTATCTGGCTTCCTTGACTTGACGATGTTCCACGGCTTGCTCCTGGAGTTTTGGCAGGGGTACTATCAAGGTTGAACGGAATTGGCGTGATTCCTTGACGCTTCTGTGGGCTCGTGCGAGCAAAATGACCTGGCTCATGGCACTTGTAGCAAGTGACTGATGTTGTAGGGTTGACATTCTCCCGTTGCTGATTAATTGGCTGAGGCCCAGACAAGAGCTGGCGAGGGGCTGGTGCGGGGGTTCTGAATCCAGACTGCTGAGGGACACGGGCTGGCTGATATGTGCTGAGACGAGCCCTCTGAGCCTGAGGCATCTGAGATCCTTGTTGCATCACCCTTCTTTTGCGGGACTCCTCTAGTTCGTGACGGCTTTCCTCAATGAGCATCGCCTTATCCACCATGTCTTGGAAGCTGGCATAGTCGTTTCCCACTACTTGAACTTTCAATCCCGGGTTCAATCCCCTCTTGAACCTCTTTTGACGGGCATCATCCGTGGCGACGTCCTCCGGTGCATAGCGAGCTAGTTGGGTGAACTTGTTGAGATATTCACTTACTGACATACTCCCTTGCTGTAGCTCACGAAATTCCTCCTTCTTCATCTCGATCACTCCATCCAAGATATGAGCGTGTCGAAAAGCTACTGTGAACTCAGCCCAAGTGATGTTGTCTTGATCCTCATGAGCGGCACAGTAGTTCTCCCACCATTCTGCGGCGGCTCCCTCTAGCTGGTGGGTAGCGTACAACACTTTCTCGCGATTGGTGCATTGAGCAAGGTTTAGCTTCTTTTCCACTGAACGAATCCAATCATCTGCTTCCAAAGGCTCAGATGAATTGGAATAAGTTGGCGGTCTAGTCCTCATGAACTCTGCAAATCTGGATGACGGACGATTTGTCTGAGGTGCAAAGGCTGCCTGATGCTGTTGATTCATCATATTGGTTAAATTCTGCATCATCGTATTCATGAGTTGAGTTTGTGCTACCATGAACTGACTCAAGGTTGGATCCAGACCCATTGGAGTTGCTTGCAGTCCCTGAGTTGGCTGGTTTGCATTACTGTCCTCTGGGTCTTGGTTCATCTGACCGCGTCTTGCTGTGCTCCGAGTATCAACCATTTTTGCTCTGCTCTGAAAGAAAGACCACTTGCTGAGAACTGATTCTTCAGGGCTCAATAGGTAAGAGGGAAAAGCAAAGGTAAGTGGTAAACTCGTCTAAGGGAAATATTCTAATGGCAAACCTAAACTAAACAAACACTTAGCCGAAAAGGCTAACAAAAGAAGCAATAAACTCCACAAAAAGATTTTTGACATGACTGCATCATAATGCTAGAAGCAAAACTGCAGCTCACATCACATCCAACGGCAAATAAGAAGCAAGACGTTCTAAACGATACTAAAACTATAACAAGGTTCAAATCTAATGGCTCCTAATCTTAACGGAAATCTCCAATCTTGTCTTGACATATTGGGTGCTCCCTTGATCCAAACTTCACAGCACAGCTTGAAGAGTTCCATGCCAACTTTCACTTTGATCGAGGGACACTCGAGACATCTATAGACTTTATAGGGATAAGAAGTCAAATTGAATTTTGAAAACAATATTTCAGAGGAGGCAAAGAGAAAGAATCCTAAGAATGAGGTAAGAATAAAGAATTACTAGATAACCATTTGGTTCATTTGATTTAGAAAATAAATTTTGAACTCTTGACTAATTCGACCATTCTAACTAGGGCTCCGTCCTACAGTCGATATAGCTCTGATACCATCTCTGTCGAGACCCGAATATGCAAATCCGGACTCTCCTGTGTATTCTGCACTAGTCCAGGATCACGCTAGTGCACACAGTATAAACAAAGATGAAATATCGAACATATCACGATTTACTAAGAAAAGACTCAAATATTATTAATAATCATCAGAGTACGACCTTATGGTCAAGCTTACAATAGACTAGCCCGAAGGGCTTAACAAAAACTAGCAGCGGAAATCCAAAAGAAAGCGCAGCAGCCAATCGACACGCCCACAGGCTATCGAGTGGAGAACGAAGCCTAATCTGCGAAGTCGTCGAAGTACTCTCCTTCTGGAACCTCCTGCTGGTGATACTCCTCCTCCTCAACTGAGCAACAGGGGCATAAAGCCGTGAGTACATAGAGTACTCAGCAAGTCGTTTGTAACAAATGAATGCAATATAGTATGCAAGGCTTAACAATGGATGGCTGAAAGGTTAGTTTTGCAGAAAGCGACAATTTGAAGTAAATATCATACATAGATTGAAGAGCATCTTTAACAAAGGACGTTAAATTAATAATCAAAGGAATTGAATATAACCACAAGTGAACTGACCATTCACTTCCCAGCTCAACCCAACCAGATTTCATAAAGACTCTACCCCTCGTGTGAAATCACCGAGCATTGTCCATGACCGAGGACACGGCTATTCAAATAGTTTTACACTCTGCAGAGGTTGCACAACTGTACCCACACGATGTGATTAGCCTCGCGCTAAGGAAATCACAACAAGGCTTTTACAATGATCCATCTTCACCTGATCCCACTCGCTAAGGTTTCGCCGTCGAGTAGTGTAACCCCCTAGTCGATAATTGCCCCCTCTTGCGCCACAACAACATCGGTAGTAAAACCAAAGTGGAGACTTCACAAATTATTATGCCAGGTCTATCCCATACTAGACATGTGGTTTGCACGGTAAGACTCAGATCAATGGCGCACAAAGTTAAGTCCTTAAGAATTACCCAGGCGAAACATCCACATCCCATGTGCCTCTCGCACCCCCCTTTACTGCACGATCAATCGCCCAAGTGAAAACCAATTTTGTATAACCAACACCAATGACACTACCCATGTCTTGGTACTCAAATTTTATAACTGTGGTTGACCACCACGTTCAAGTATATCATTAAATCAAGATTAATTGACACATGTGATGATAACCCAACGTACTAGAATAAGCATGGCTAAGCAAAATAAGCGTACAACCCATGTGACAACTAGTATTGCATCACTAAATAATTTTCCATCCTATGGTGACAATAGAATCATGGTATTCAAATTATCAAGGAGGAAATAATCAATTAGGTCATTAACTACCAATACAAGGGTTGATAATAAAATAGCGATGCATGATAATTTAAAACAAAGTAATACATAATAGATTTGAAAACTGGGTTCAACATGATCAAAGGACACGACTTGCCTTGGCCTTGCTCAGTTGACGGATCTTGATCTTCAAACCCTGCTTCGGCTCCTTCGAAAACGTGATCTAACGAGAGAGAAAACGGAACGAAAACACAAAACAAGATCAAATAAAATTCAAATGAACTCTAAAAACTTTCAAACCTGAACCAAAAGGTAGAGCTCAATTTTATATGAATTTAGGAAAAAGAATCGGGTCAATCGGAGCTAGGACGAGGGAGAACGGGCTCTTGAAAAATTGGATCTAAAGAAAATCGGGGAAATTGGAAAAGGCACTGTGCTGTGGACCGGGTGCTCGGTGGAATGGGTCTACGGTGAACCCGGCACACGAAACAGTGCGAGGGCGGCCGGCTTGCTGGCGTGGCGGCTAGGGCTGACGTGGCATGACACGTCGGCCCTAGGGCTGGCGTGGCTGCTGACTGGGCGGGTGACGAGGCTCGGCTGACGTGGCCGGTTCACGGGTGCACGGCTGGCAGGTGGGCCCCGCACGGTGGCGACTCGGCTCACGGCGGACCAGCCGCAGGGAAGGCGAAGCGGCGAGCGGCTGGCGTCAGCGGTGACGCACGCGGGCGCGGGGACCGAGGAAGCGCGGGGCACGGCCGAGGCGGCGAGGCGCGGGTGCGACGGCGCCGACCGAGCGGGGGGGGCGGACGGAGTCTGGCCGGCGGGGTCTGACCGGCGGCGGGCGGATCTAGTCGGCGACGGAGGCGACGACTCACCGGCGGCAACAACGGCGGCGCAAAACGGTGGCGGGTCCGGCGACGGCGAGCTTCGTCGGGCGATGGCCGGGCAATGGCGGCGAGCGGCGGCGAGGGCTCCGACGAAGAGCGGCGGCGGAGGCGGCGGCTCGAGGGGTGTAGAAGCCGAGGGGGCGGGCACCGCTTTTATACACGGACGGCGGCGACGGGCTGGATACGGACGCCGAGACGGAAAGGAAGGCGGCGGCGCGGGTTCGGGCTGGACTCGGAGTCCGCGGCGGAGACGGCGCGCTCGGGCGGAGTCCGGGTCGGGAACGATAGCCCTGACAGGTGGGCCCCACCTGGCAGCGGCACGGGCAAAGGCGCGGCCGAGATGGCGTGCGGGCGCGAGCGGCTCGGTGGATGGGCGACGCGTGGCGCACATCGGAGGGGTCAAGGCGGGCGCGGGGAGCGGGCGGATGCGTGCCACGTGGCACGGGGCGGGGCGCGCTGGGCCGAAGCGGCTCGGGCTGGGTTGGCTGGGCCGAGCCGGCGGCTGGGTTGGACCGGGCCGGTTTAGGGATTTTGGGGGTTTTCTAATTCCAGAAATTCAAATAAATCATTTTGAGCTCTAGAAAATAGCAAATAAATCCAGAAAAAATCCAATAAAATTCCAGAAAATTCCTTGAGGCTCAAGGAACTCAAATAAAATAATTCTGGCAAATGTTAATGTTTAAATTAATCACATTAAACCCTTTTAATTGATAAAATTCCAATTAAGCTTTAATTAATTCCAGAAAAATCCAAATGGTGAATTTATTTTAAAAGCTTCAAAAAGGCTCTGAAAATCAGGATGTTACACTAGTGGACATGCTTCCAACGGGAAATGTGTTGCCGAGAACCACCTACCAAGCCAAGAAGATTCTTTGTCCATTAGGAATGGAAGTAGAAAGAATACATGCATGTCGGAATGATTGTATCCTGTACCGTAAAGAGTATGCTAGCTTACATGTTTGTCCGGTGTGCAAAGCATCCCGATACAAGCGTAAAAATGACTCTGATGATGGGAAGGGCATCGAGGTGAAGCAAGGACCTCCTGCTAAGGTGATGTGGTATATTCCTGTAATCCCCCGTTTGAAGCGTTTATTTGCAAACCGCAAGGATGCAAGATTGATGCGTTGGCACTGCGAGCAACGTAAGAAAGACGGAATGATAAGACATGTTGCTGATTCTGCCCAGTGGAGGAACATCGATAGGATGTTTGTAGATTTCGGTGTGGAACCGAGAAATATAAGGTTTGGGTTTAGTACAGATGGTATGAATCCTTTTGGTAACATGAGCAGCCGACATAGCACCTGGCCCGTGACTCTGTGCATGTACAACCTTCCTCCTTGGCTGTGTATGAAGCGGAAATATATTTTGATGTCACTACTTATCCAAGGGCCGAAGCAACCTGGCAATGATATTGATGTGTTCCTAGCCCCATTGGTGGAAGATCTTGCAATACTGTGGAATGAAGGGGTACATGTATGGGATGCGGACAAACGAGAGAACTTCACTCTACGCGCCATGTTGTTCTGCACCATTAATGATTTTCCTGCCCTTGGTAACCTGTCAGGGTTGAGTATAAAAGGAGCCAAAGCGTGTCCGCACTGCTTAGATTATACCGAGAGTGTGTGGTTGAACAACTCGCGAAAAACTGTGTACATGCGTCACCGTAGGTTCCTTCCAAAGTATCACCCATACCGCAAGATGAAGAAACAATTTGACGAAAAAAAAGAGGATGACTCAGTACCAAGACCTTTTAGCGGGAAAGAGGTGTATGATATGGTCAAGGATATAAATGTTGTGTTTGGAAAGGGACGTAAATTGAGGAAGAACATATGGAAAAAGTGGTCAATATTTTGGGACTTGCCTTATTGGGAGCACTTAGAAGTTCGCAATTGCATCGATGTCATGCACGTAGAAAAGAATGTATGTAACAGTTTGATTGGTCTCTTATTGAACATTCCTGATAAAACAAAGGATGGTGTTAACGCAAGGCGTGACTTGGTCGCTACGAACATCAGGACCGAGTTAGCACCGATAGAGACCGATAAAGGCCGGACGTACCTTCCCCCAGCATGCTACACTCTGTCTAAGTCCGAGAGAACTGAACTGTGCCAGTCCTTACATGGTGTGAAAGTTCCATCCGGTCACTCCACAAGCATGAAGAAACTTGTTTCCATGGAACATTTAAAATTAATTGGCATGAAGTCTCATGACTGTCATGTGCTAATGACACAAATGCTACCTGTTGCAATTAGAAGTATTTTGCCAAACAAGGTTCGAGTGACAATCATAAGGCTATGTTATTTCTTCAACGCAATTGCTCAGAAGGTCATTGATCCGGATGGACTAGATACTCTGCAAAACGAGGTGGTGACAACTCTATGTCATCTAGAGATGTATTTCCCTCCATCATTTTTTGATATCATGGTCCATCTCATTGTCCACCTTGTGAAAGAGATAAAAATATGCGGCCCCGTATTTCTACGTCATATGTACCCTTTCGAGAGGTACATGGGAATTCTGAAGTCCTATGTATGCAATCGATCTCGACCGGAGGGTAGCATCATCGAAGGTTATACAACAGAATTAGTCATTGAATTCTGCATCGGCTACATGGCTCAGGTAGAGCCGATAGGTGTACCTCTATCTCGTCACGAGGGGAGGCTAGAGGGTATCGGGACTATCGGGAGGAAAGCAATAACTCCGGATCAAAATACGTATGCTCAAGCCCATTTCATGGTTTTACAACACATGACTGAAGTGACCCCATATATTGAAGAGCACAAGGACATGCTACGTCAAGAGAATGCAGGCCAGTCAGAAGTTTGGATCACGAGACAACACAACCGTCAGTTCAACGAATGGTTCAAGGCGTAATTGACTAGGAGGTCGTCAAGTGAAACACTACAATGGTTGGCAAAAGGGCCAAAATTTACAATTGTGACATGGCAAGGATACGACATTAATGGCTACACATTTTATACAACAGATCCAGATAGAAAGAGCACAGTGCAGAACTCAGGTGTCCGCATAGATGCCTATGATACGCACGGCAGTACCGCTGGCCCAAGCTCATACTACGGGGTTGTAGAGGAGATTTGGGAGCTTGACTACGTAATTTTCAAAATTCCTTTATTTCGGTGCTGTTGGGTCCAACTCCCACGGGGTGTAAAGGTTGACAAGTACGGCGTCACTACCGTGGACCTCGAATTTGTAGGATACAAAGACGAACCATTCGTACTCGCGAGGCAAGTTGTTCAAGTATTTTATGTAACCGACCCTGGAAATAAGAAGCGCCATGTAGTTCTTCAGGGAAAAAGAAGGATTGTCGGGGTTGAGAATGTTGTGGATGAGGAGGAGTACAATCAATTTGATGATTTGCCTCCATTCGGAGACGGCATCAGGCTCGAGGAAGAACAAGGCGATGAAGCAAGCTATATGCGTGTCGATCATCGTGAAGGGCTTTATTTAAAATGATATAGCCAAAGTGTAATAAATGATATTGGTTATGCTTGTGTTTTCATAAATGTATGTATGTTCCATTGTAATTGTAAAATGACTAAGGAACTAAGAAATAGTTATATTTATGGTTATGCTTGCGTTTTTCATAAATGTATCTATGTTCCATATTGTAATTGTAAAATGACATAGGAACCTAGCTAGCTGCGGGTATTTATAGTGAACTATCACAGGCGGTTTATCAAAAGAAACCGTCTGTGATAACACATCGCAGACGGTTCTATCGATATAACCGTCTGTGATAATATGGATATCATAGACGATTATATCTACAGAACCGTCTGTGATAATATGCATATCACAAACGGTTATATCTATAGAACCGTCTGTGATACCACTATCACAGACGGTTCGTTTAAGGAACCGTCTGTGATAGCTTATCTTTAAATACCCGCAGCTAGGTCTGCGGAGTCCGCTTTCGCGCAGTTTCTTGTCTCCACTCTGTAGCGCCCCTGCTAGCTAGGTTTTGGTCCCTCCCACCGCCGCTCCCTCCCGACGCCGCCGGTCCCTCCCGACGCCGCTCCCTCCCGACGCCGCCGGTCCCTCCCGACGCCGCCGCTCCCTCCCGACGCCGGTCCCTCCCGACGCCCCTCCGACGCCGCTTCCTCCCGACGCCCCTCCGACGCCGCTCCCTCCGAGCTTCACATGTATTTTATTTTATATGCTTCACATGTTATATGCTCATGTTATATGCTTCACATGTTATATGCTTCACATGTTATATGCTCATGTTATATGCTTCACATGTTGGAAGGCCCATATATAGCTCACTGCAGTTAGTTTTTTCTTAGAAGAGAGATGGCGTCCACACAGTCTTCGTCGTCGTCATCTGGGTCTCACGCTCCCAAGATTGCAAAAACTAAACGTGGCCGAGGAGTATCGAAAAGGCCAGAGGGCCGAATGACCATCACGGTGGTCTCTCCGAAGGCCAGAGGATCACAAAAATCAGCTATGGGAGGAAATTACAAATTCGTTCGAGATCCCAGCAGAAGTACAGGGACTCGTGCAACGGCAGGTGCTCCTCGCGATGGGAAAAGCATGGAAGAATTTTAAGAGCACTCTTGTGACGAAGTACGTGTCTGAGGATGTCACGCCCTTCACGAAGTATCCTTTCGTGTCGCCGGAAACATGGGAGGCCTTTGTGCAGATGAAGACGACGACTGAATTTGAACAACAAAGTGCGACGCACAAGGCTCTCCAGGCACAAAACACACACCCTCACAGACTTGCACTGCTGGGTACGCAGGTAAAATCCCGCAATGGAGGATGCAGGATGAGGTCGCAATCCGATCGGAGGCCTCTCCACCATTTGCCGGGATCGCAAACGAACGCGCTCGAAACTGGTTAAGAGCGAGGTCATCAACCACATCTTCGGGTGTCTCTTTCAAAAACCCCGCAGATGAGGAAGTGTCCCAACGCCTGGTAAAATATGTTAAACAACATAGTTGTTAACACCTCTTGAACTTCATGGGTTCAAAAATAACATGATTAATTGCCTGTTGCAGCAATCATTGACTACCGAATCTTCTTGTGGCTCCTTTGAAGAATATAGGGAGATAGATTTACTATCACAGGCCTTGGGAAACAAGGAGCACCCAGGTCGCACACGAGGCATGGGGGTTTATGTACCTTGGAGGCACGGATTTCCAGATTACTTCAAGACATATAGGAGTAGGAAGAGATCCAAGGCGTACCGCAGCGAACAAATAAAATAGGAGCTTCGTGCTCAACTTGAGGAACAACTATCTGCCTAACTTCAAGAGCAGACTGCCTCACTTCAAGGAGAGATAGATTCATTGCGGGAAGAACTGAGACAAGTCCGCAACCAATCGCAACCCACTCCTAGTATTGCGGTACCCAGTCCCCCTCAACGTCGCAGTAGCTGCGCGTCCACACCAATTTCTGAACATAGCGATGCCCACTTACCTATTGATGACATTCAGGTAATGTACCTCTTTAGAATGGTACATAGATCTCTCTGGTGGACACCTTAACTCATCTTGTATCGTTATGTAGGAGCCCATGCCTTGCAGCCTCAAAGTCAGGCTTGTTGGCTCTATTCCCGTTGACGCTGGGCGCGGCATGGTGTATCCATTGCTGCCAGGGACGCTGGTGCACGGTGTACAAGTAGACACCGATTTCATAAAGGTCCAGGTGGACATGATTAATAATATTTTTAAGTCCGTCCCTCTTGAGAAGCCCCCAAACGAAGAGATTAAGACATTAGGGGATGCCATCCACACATTCATTCAGTGGCCCAAGAGGGACATCGTCCTCGACATGTCTGTGCCACAATCTTCACATCCAGTGGCCCAAGAGGGACGTCGCCCTGGACCTGGCACATCGGCTCCGGTGGCTCCACCTCCACCTCCAAATCCAGTAAAGTCTGTTGCATCGGCTCCCGCCGAGACGCCACCGAGAACATATCACTAACGAGGCTCCAAGGCCTCCAAGGCTCATGCGACGAAAATTAAGCCGCGTCCCGTGCCATGGAAGTTTATTCTGGGAGTGTCGTTGGTGCCCGAGTCACAATTACGCCAGATTAGTATGATTTGCAATACATTGCATGCCTGGCACATGGAGAAGTCCAACATGAAGCCAAACCAGCAGAGTGCATTCACTCTGAAATATAACGAGACACATTTCCTCCACGACTCGAGCTACATCGTCGTGACATTCGAAGATTTATTCTTACTATTCAATCTCGACGAACTCAACGCCTCACTTCTACGATGCTGGACACTGTAAGTGTACTGTACAATGAAGTTCTACATTCACGTTATACAGATAAATGTCATTACTCTTTCTTTATGTATAGATACATGATCCAAGAAGTCCGGCAATTGCGACGACCGGTGGGTTTCCTCGACCCTCACTTGGTCTCCAAGCAATCTATCAATGAAGATGCATCCTTCGTGCAAGGTTACATAACGAGGGGATTGATTGCTCACACCGACAAGGAGTACGTCATGGTACCCTTCAACGAAGGGTAAGTGCTTCACTAGTTGCCACACATATGTTTCATTTGTACTTTACATGCAGCATGAACTTAGGATTAATCACTATGGTGACACACATGACTAGGCATCACTGGATTTTGCTTGTGATTGTACCAAAGTGGAGCAAGGTAATATACCTTGATTCCCTCCTTAGGAGCACCACGACTTCAGTCGTGTGCAAGAAGTACTTAACAGGTAAACTCATTTCCTCCATACATAACTCTAGGGCATTTGCCGATTATGTTTGCCACGGCTGAGGCTAAGTTTTTTGAATCACGTAGGGCGTTTGCCGATTATGTTGCCCAAGGAGGAACACACGACAAAAAATCCAGTGACACGCTACGACACAACACGCGATTTCCGGTACCCGCTACAACACAACAATCCTATATCATACTTTGTTATAATGCCTCTAGAATTGACAATACCGATGTATGTAATTCTATTTTTGCAGTGCCACCAGCAGCTACAGGGCAACGTATGTGGATTCTACGTTTGCCGCCATATGAAGGAAATCATGGGTACTAAGATCAATGATCCAGAGGTTTGTCAGGTCCTTCCAATAATTATTACTTTCTGATTATATATATGTATTTATATTACACACACATGCTAATTAATGACTTAACATTGCTCCTAGCGACAGCGGGTGCACTTCGACAAAAGTGCATATGATCTTGACAATCTCGTCGACATTCGTGCAATCATCTCCGAATTCTTGCTAGCAGAGGTCATAAATAAGAGGGGAGAGTTCCACGCCGGCAATGGTGATAATTAGATGTTGAAACATTGGATTCAACTGTACAAATCAAACAATTCCTTCAATTGAATTCATTTGTCAGATTTTGTGTAACGATTTTCATTCTATATATGTATGTGATCTGTTGGCCGTTTGTTACATTCATCTGTGTACGAATTTTGTTGTAATTTACTATGAGTTGCAATTAACTTATATCTGTCATTTATCTGTAATCTGCTTGCTTGCTTGCTTTCAGAGGGCATGGCTAGCATATCCTGAGGCTAGCCAAAAAACAGCAAATAAAATGGATGATGCACTTGGGATCACAGACGGTTCGTTGTTAAAAATCGTCTGTGATACAATATCACAGACGGTTTCAAAGAGTGCCATCTATGGTGTGAATGATATCACAGACGGCCTTTACTACTAACCGTCTGTGATATACACAATATCACAGACGGTTAGTAATAAAAACCGTCTGTGATATTGTGTATATCACAGACGGTCTTTATTACTAACCGTCTGTGATACGAGACTAATAAAGACCGTCTGTAATGTGAGTTATCACAGACAGCTCGGGAACCGTCTGTGATAACCACCAACTATCACTGACACCTAAACACTGACGATTCAGGAACCGTCTGTGATGACGGTTCCGAACCGTCTGTGATAGGGCTGTCTGTAGTAGTGTCCGTAGATCCAATGACATGAAAATTTTTAGGAATCATCTCTAGTATATCATGGACCTATTCCAATAAATGATCATGAAAATCATTAACAAAGTTGAGACCTTTTTTAGTTTGAAGACGGATTACACAAAAACTGATCAAAAACCAAAATCGATGATCAAGATTTACTCATGGGCAGAGGACAGCCAAGATGGCTTTGGATATGTTTCCATATGTCACAACAATCAAGAACACCAAATAAATTACTCCAAAAACTCTCAGATCAAGAAATCACTTGGAAAATCAAAAACATGCAAAAACCAAGTTTCTTAATGAATTTACTACCGAAGTACTTAGATAGGTGGAGATTGATTTGCATAGCTTATCTCCATGTGTTACACGTGCTTGGCATAGCAAGATCATGAAAGGATGAGAGGGGAGGAAAAAACCAACCAAATCAAGAGCAAATCAACGAGGACAAGAGATAGCCATAGAGATGATCAAAAATTAATTCTATTGCTGCTTGAGGAGGAAAGTTTTACAACTACTTTATCTTGAAAGACAGAGAACATACCAAGCACTTAACTTGCAAAACCTAACTCTAAACAAAAGAACATCACATAGATAGGTTGAGTGGTTAACAATAAGTCTTCATCCCAACCCCTTAAAGAGATGGGCTAGCCAGCCACATCTTACTCTTAGTGGATACTATCCACTTAGTACAATGGAAAAGTCCGATAACCTCACATACATGGGTTTTACTCATAAATGTTCACTTATACCCGCTTTTTATACTGCATTACCCCGAATCTACTAAGTCCTACGTTTTGATCAACTTGATCATACCAGCTTCTTTATGACCTAAATTGCTTTTCTAAGTGCCACTCGCGCGCCACGGTTCTTTCAAAGCCATTTCCGTATTTTGGTTAAACTACCAAAATACTCTTTTTCACCCGATCAACCCCTTCCATTGCAAGCAATTGTTATACTTGACATATGTAGGTACATCACTAGCTTACCACGCGTCGGAAAGTCTCTCCTATTTTAGTTCCACCGGATCTCGCCTCACTTGGACTAACCAAGTCATATGGTGCAACCCCACCGTCCGAATTTTCCTTCAATATTTCTCGTCTTTCTTGTTCCATACTTGAGCTAACCACCTCACTTAACATCCTCGATCGTTCTAGGCCTCAACTCCACCAAAAGCATAGCCCTGATCCTCACTGTAGACTATGGTTGACTCTAAACTACCCTGCATATCCAAAGACAAAGAAATCGTTTTCGGGCAAAAGTTCTTTACAACTTAACCCACGTTAGTCAAAACATGCTTCATGTGACATTAATGCACTGACCTAGATCAACAAAACTCAATCCACAACTCAATTTCCCAAAAACCCTAAATTTCTACTTCAGCCAATACTACCGCCCATCACAAGCCAATACTACCGCACCTCGTACCTCGTAACTAGAGTTCTCTGGAAAATAGTTACCCCACCAAGTAAAAATTGGAACTACCGCTCAGCGGTATGATCGACATCACGCTGCGGTACTACTGCACAATGGTATGACTGACACCACGCTACGATACTATTGTTTTCCCAAAAAAAACTCAAAAAATGATCGAGACAAAATGCAATTTTTTAAAATTAAGTAAACACTCCACAAAACTTGTAATGATTCATCATAATATTATCTCAGATCTTCTCACGTGGTCGTTCAAGATCACTGCAATCCCAGAAGAGAAGGTCACGTTGATGTTACGTACTATAGGAGTGGAGCAACAACGTGAGTTAAAACTAGGAGACGAAGATGACATCCAACCTTCTTACTGAGGAGGTAGAGGCTTCATGACAAGGGCAGGGAGCAACTTATACATGCTGGGCGCTGATCCCTATCTCTGAACCGCCCTGTCTTGTCTCCTCTTCTTCCCGATCCATCTGTTTGTTTTCCTTTCTTTGACGAATCCTTTCTCCTCCAGAGCATGAGAATGTGACAGACTGGGTGCAGTGCTTTATCAGATGACTTGCTCATCAGCTAGCTAGTCAAGTCATCACGTTACGAAACTAACCCCTCGTAGGGGTGCGGTTAAGCCATGGCCCCACACAATTTCTTTCTTATACTCTAAGTTGGAGATATGGGTATATACAAAAAGAACTTTAGACCATAAATATAGGGGAGATGATTTCATTGTGAACACATCAATTGAGATTAATAAAGAAGATGGCCAACTACTCTCTCTCTCTCTCTCTCTCATCTCTTGTGTCAATTGTTCATTTACTTTTGCATTGTTTGATTATGAGGTCATTCTCGCTTCCTAATTGTGTTGATTGGTTATTGGATGCTCGTTGGCACTAGTTTTTCAACACATTATCAGAATGACTATTTTACATGCCAGGTTATGCCGCCGGATCGATCTCCTAGATTAGCGAGTCATCTTTTCTAGATCATTTACATGAATTGTTGATCGTTCTCATTTATATTATCGGATGTGTGAACACTTGTTAATCTTGCTACTGTTTTAATCTTGAAAAAAAAAAGAAAAACTGTTTGCTGTCAGCCCGTACGTCAGTGTGGCCACCGTCCTATGGCTGGCGTTGCCACTAGCCCATGTACGTCGCACCGATGTTCATGAAGGATGGCTACCAAACCCGCAAGCCATGCGAGCTTGGAGCTCATCTGTCTTCGGCCACTGTACCCACAGCATGCTAGCCAAGACAAAACGATCAGCACAGATTCAAAAAGAAAGAGGAGGAGGAGGAGAGGAAGGACCGTCGGTCACCACAGCCACCCCGAAGTACAGCGGGCATGCCATCATGCGCACCTCGGCCGGTCATGGCCCTCTCACGCGTGCCCGGCTTGGCCCCGTCGCGCTAGGCCCCACCGGCCAATAGCCCGACTAGGCCGCCAGCCAACAGCCACCCTTGTGCGACTACTCTGTACCTGTGTTCGCCAGCTGCCTCGCCACCAGCCTCTGCATGCGTGATTCTGTCACTGCCACTCCTTGCCATTGCCGATCTATATTCACTACCATGCTGCCTTTGACCTCAATGCTTGAGCGTCATGTTCAAGCCTGCCGTTGTGCGCACTGCATGCATCTGAACGGTGCGGCTAGGGTTTACCATTGAGGGCCAATATGGCCCATGCGGAAAACTCCTAGACTTTTAGAAAATTACAGAGAATTCCTTATTTCAATATATTCTTGTGGAATAACCCTTCTGGTTTTTTTTGTTTTTACCATATTTAATATTCTAACAACTTTCCTGCTTTAACTCTAAAGGTTTAAGTAAATTAATTAGGTAAATTTTCTGTTATAACCATAATTAATCTAAGAAACATGATTTTGTAGAGCAAGTTCTTATCTTTTGCATCAGGCTAAAATCTTTCTTTTGCATTAGATTAATGTCTTTTCCTAGAATGATAGGGTAAATTTCTAAAAATGGTAGAAATTAGCTGTTGTATATGTTTTCTTACCTTACCTATCTTGCCCTTTGCTAATAGCATCTCTTACATATAGTAAGATCAAATCTTGCATGGAACAAAATTATGAATGGTTATGCCTTACGTTAAAAATAATAAAAGGACTTGCCTATTATAAATAATCATTGAAAATGTGCTCTTAATATCCACTAAACCTCGATTAACAATGAAGATTATTTGTCCACTAGTGCTTTGCATGTATTGATGCTCAGTAGGCAATAAAAAATAGAATTTCCTAGCAATGGCCTTATGATGATCCCTGAAGAATTTTTTTGCTAAAGAAAATTGTATAATCCTCGAACAAGTATAGAATAACTTACACCCTAAGACTTGAAGTCTATATGATAACACCCACAACCATATTTTTGCTAAGTAAGCAACTCTGTAAGTTGAACGTTATAGGGTATATGTTGGTTTCACACCAAATAAAAATTGTACTCTAGTAGAAGTATGATTGCAATATATTGCCAAAGCACCTGAATTGATTCAAAACAAATGCTTAAAGCACGTGCTATCACACATTATTTTTATGGTTAGTGTGAAAAGAGGGAGTAATTTGGGTATGATAGGTAAATTTGATATGAAGAGGCATAAGAAAAAATATAGAAAATAAGATCTGTAACATCCCAAATTCTAGGGCACACAAAAATACGAAAAAATTTTGAAGGCATTTTTATTTCCTTAGCTCTTATTTGGAGTTGACTTCACACTTGAAGTCGAACCTCGACTGTCCACCTGGCTTCGTTAGTCGAACTCGAAGCCTTCCGAGTTCTTAGGACTTCTCTGTTCTTCGAGTACGACAACAACCTAATAATAACAGAGCAATAGAATAAGCAAGATGTGTTTGTTGCACTTCAATTGCCGCACCTTTCCTGGGGTAAACTCCCCTCTATTTATACTCAAGTTTACAACTTAAAGATGGAAAAACATCGCCAATTACAAATTGGACTTGGACCTAATTTCTTACTTTGAAACTGAAAACAACTTGAACTCCTAGTTTGATTCCGCAACAGGATTGAACAGACTCGTACTCTGCACTCGATGTTTGCTAATCAAGTTTAGATTAATTCCAACAAGGAGCATTCACAAAGATTTTCATAATCTTTCTAGCTCATTTAATGTGTTTAGCTTTTGCTCAAACCTCTCAACTCTCCTCACCATTTCTCTCTCTCATTGTCAAGTGTGGCCCACTTGCAGGACACATCTTCCACTTCTAGCTTGCATGAGCACAGGCCACTAGTTTTGGACACTATGCTCATCATTTTAAATACCACGCCCATTGTTTCGGCTCTCTGCTAACAGCCCATACCCTGCATTGCACCTCTCTTGGCCAACTAGCAAGTTCTGCCACAAGTGCTCAAACATATTCCGAAGCCCTTTTTCATGTCAAGACAATCTCGTCATGCCATCTCTCTTTGCTCGCTGATGCACCGAGCCCGCAGGGAGCAATCGTCTTCCACCTCGCGTGCATGCGTCCTCTCCACCATGGTCGTGGCCCGAGCTGCCTCCTATTTTAGATGCCACGACCACAGTTACTCCTCTGCTGCTACCAACTCTACCTAACCCGTCACTCTAACACGATAGTTCTCTTCCCCCGTTATCGTCTGCATCACCTAGCAATCCGCAACGGGAAATCGAGCGTGCCGTTTCATCGCACTTGTGAGAACCCACGCTTTGCCTCAGGCTTTTTGTGCCTCTAAAACCCACCCCTGACTGCGCCATAGCTCCTCAGCCCACCACTCGGTCTCTTGCACAATCCTTGAGCACTCCACTCTCTAGAACGTCAAGAAAACCGAAGTCATATGCGACACCGACGAGCATGTCACCATGTGCTAACTTCTCTGGTGAGCTTCTCTCCTCCCCAGCTCCTTCGTAACATGTCTTATCTCTTCCTTAAGCATCCTACTCATTTGATCGACTTTTTATGCAGTAGATCACTCAAGCTAGGCCTTCTTCTTCATTTCCGACCAGGATACTACCACAAAATCTTTCTCTCCGGTGAGCCGTATGTCTATTCCTATCATCCGTACTTTCACATGCATGCATGCAGGCTCATGCGCACCTCTTTTTGTAGCTTCTCTATTGTCGAACATTTTTGTCACCGTGGACTCCTTCGCCGTCGATGAGGTCTCCAACGTCAGCCTCCTCTATTCTTTCTCGAGTGTCATCATTATCTTCGGTGAGCTCCTCCTCTCCCTAAAAAATGTAAAATCGAAAAGTGAACTAAAGTAATCATAGTCGAGAGGGGAACTAAAAGTAATCATAGTCAAGAAAAGAACTCAATAATCGAAGTCTAAAAGAAAATGGTAGTGGTCAAACGTGAGAACAGAACCGTAGCGGTTGAAGTCAAACACTTTGAGTGTAGCGTCGAGATTTCTGACCACAACTAGGTGTCGACACCTTCGACTGCCACTATGTCAAGATCTTTGACCGCTTGCATGATCGTGATCTTTGACTGCTAGCGTAGTCATGATCTTCAACATCTTGCATCATCATGATCTTCGACTGCTTGTGTCATCATGATCTTCGACCGCTTGCATAGTCGAGATCTTCGACCACTTGCGTTGTTGTAATCTTTGACCGTTTGCGTAGTCGAGATCTTAGACCGCTTTTGTAGTCGAGATCTTCAACCGTTAGCATAGTCAAGATATTCAAGCACTGGCCTGGTCATGATCTTCGATCGCTTGCGTAGTCGAGATCTTTGATCATTTGTGTGGTCGAGATCATCGACTGCTTGCGTGGTCATGATCTTCAACCGCGTTGTAGAAATCTTCGACCATTGTCATTGTTGAAATCTTCGATCGCTGCTGTTGTTGAGACCTTCAAGTATGGTAGATCAATTGTAAGTGCAAAAGATAGTCATAAGCCACAGTCGGTAGTTGTATGCCATGCTTGATAGTCATAGGCCGTGATCGATAGTCCTAAGCGATGGTCGAAATTGTGATCGATAGTCATAAGCCATGGTAGATAGTCGTAAATCATGATCGATAGTCGTGAGCCATGGTTGATAGTCGAAAGTCATGATCGGTAGTCGTAAGATATTGTACTCGGTCATAGTCGTAAGTTACAGTACCCGGTCATAGTCTTAAGTTGCAATACCCACTTGGCGCTTAGAAAACTTTCATGGTTGATGACCGATAATACTGGCTCTATATGAGCGGTACGATCAAAGTTGCAGTAGGATGAAGACCTAGATAGTCGAAGCGTTGTGATCGGTAGTTGGTAGTCAGGGTGACCAAGTACCATAGCAGTCTGAACGTCTGAAGTATCGAAGTATTAGTCATAAGATCGGTAGCTACAATGGTCGGTAGCAATAATGGTTGTAAGCTGTAGCGATCATAGGCTTCAGTAGTCATAGGTGGAATCGAGTAGCTAGCGACCGAAGTGTGATAGAAGTTGAGAGAACCCCGTAGTGACCAAGAAGCTTGGGTAGTCATAAAAAGTGCTAAGATACCTCAAACCAAGCCAAAACTTAAAACACTTATAAATTTTGTGTACAAACTCCAAATTTAGTGATATTTGTTTCTAAATTTTTATAAAACAAGATCTTTTTGAATTTACAAAAATATGTGAGTATTGTCTATGTTTATTTGGCTCTTATTTGCTTTTATCTAAATTTATTTATTGGTTAGACGACTCCACGCCAGACAACGCTGAGAACGTATCTCAAACATTCTTTGAGCAACAAGAGCAAGGCAAGCACTCCCTTTGACCATGTTAATCTCAGTATTTCAATTATTGTATATTATTTGCAAAATCTATATATTATGCATGCATGTATGTTCTGTTAAAACTTCTATATTTGGGTAATGGTAGTTACAACTACTCATATGCATTGAACCTCCTTGAAACTTTGATACCCTCACTGTCGTCACCTCCAGGACATGGTTTAGACAATATATATGGTCAAATTAGGAATACTACATTGATATATGGTCTATATGCTTAGGCAAGTACTAGTTTCTACTAAGTTTGAATTCGTACAAAATCTTCGATGGTTTCAAAATGTTGGACCAAAGGGGGAACCTCTATTACTTTGGTATCAAATAAAATGAAAAACCTAGTTTTTGGACATGGATGAGTTATATGGTACACTGCCAAATGTGTAAGGGAATCTCGCATGTATATAGGGGGAGATTCTCGCCCGGGTCAATTAAGGACCGAACGCTACTGCCGCACATCTAAATCACACCGTACAACTACATGTGCTATATGGGCTCTATCATTTAGCTGATTAAGTTGTCTAGGTCTAGCCTTGCATTGTGGTAGGCAGAAATGTAGTAAGGGCACTCTGGTCAGATTTGTTCGTAGAGGCTCCCTTCACTAAGGTGTTGGGACCAAAGCTTGCTAATACAATGGTGAGTGCCCACTTGGGGGTTTACCCAAGTGAGGATCTTTGCTTAGGGGTTTACGTAAATGAGGATTCGAATACTCTCTTAGGGATTTACTTAAGAGACATTCGATGTTAATTGGGCTGGTGTGAGATTAGGATTAGATAACCTAAAGGCTATGTGATAATCAACTATCGTCACACACCAAAGGAAGCGTGAAGTTGCTGACAGTATAGTTGATTATCTCGTGTGGGTAAAGCTATACAACCTCAGTAGAGTGTTAGAAACTATTTAAATAGATGTGCTCGTGGTCATAAGCAATATTGGATGTAGCTATAAAGGGTATAGGGATGGCATGTACGCGTCATCCGTGTGCCATGCCCATGAGTGGGAATTGTGCGATATTCACAGCCTAGGAAGGCTACGAAAGGATTTGATGCCTGGTTATGAAAATTGTATAAATGTTATTTCACTATGTGTTAAATGCTCTTTATAATTCTGTTGCAAATTACTACTTGTGGATATTGCAAATAAAATTTGCTTCATGCTAAAAATAACTTAGTATAGAGCATCATCCTTTGATAGCCTTGCATGTATATCTAAATTGTGATATACTACAAATCTTGCTGAGTACACAATATACTCAACCTTGTTTAAATTATTGTTGATCAGAGAATGAAGAAGGATACATGCCAGACGACGCGTACTTCGTCCCTGGCTTACGGGGGTTTGACAATGGGTTTTCTAGGGCCTAATCACCAGTTGGTTGCCTGTGGATATGGTGGCATACCACTAGATACTTCTACTTATTTATTTATATTTCACTGCAATTTATTCTTTAACTCTGGTATTCTCTTGGGCAGTCGGCCATATGTTGTAAGATTATACATTGCTTATGTATTCACTCCTTTGGCATAAATAAAAATATATGTGATGTGTATGGATGTGATCTCAATGTTGTGAATGTGTGTACTAGCTACTGATCACGTGACTAGTTTTTTGTAGGGCTGCGACTAAGCTGTGTGTCAAACCCGGATTTTTCAATCCAGAATCTACTGTGTTTATTGCACTATTCCCTGGATCAGTAGATAGTGCGCACAGGTACATTGCCGAATCACGTCATACATCACATGCACATAATAATAACATTACAGAATTAAAATACACCACATCGGGTGAGACTTTACAAAAGGGGCCGCTTAGGCCAAATGGTCTTCATTACATCAAATCAGTGGAAACGAAAGCAAAAATGAAACCACAACCACAGGCAAGCGACTGATGGGTAATGTGTGCATAATATATTATCGAGACTCCGAAAATATATGAGCACACATTACCTTATGTCAACTTGTCTAGGCTCAAGAAATGCGTAGGCTACGCCCTAGTTTCCTTCATTGCTCCTCCCTTCAGTTGCAGGAGTGTCTTCATGGGCATAGTGGTCCTACGCCTCTATTTTGGGTATTGCGAGTGTGAGCACAAATCCACCGTGCTCAGCAAGCCAACACACAGAATGCAATACTTAACATGCTCAGCTTATCAAAGGAAGGCTTGGGCTTATTTTATTTTGCATAGAGTGCTTTTGAATACAATTACTTAAAATCCCTAAGACCTAGCAGGTTTTAAACTCATGACTTAAATTTGTGAGGCAAGACTATCTTATAATTGACACAGATTCCATCCACCGTTACATGGCCTCTGCACCATATAGCATCTTTCAGCGTTATAGCCCCTTAACTTACCACTGGGACGACATCCAGGACAATTCAAACCAGGGCAGTCTATTGCCCTTCATAGTACCATTCTCAATTTCCAACTATTTTTAAATAGAACTATATCTAATTAAGTCCCTATGTCTGCCCTTAACCGTGGGCACGGCTATTCGAATAGTTTTGACTCTGCAGAGTTTGCACACTTTACCCACAAGAGACAGTTCACTCGTTGCCCCGCATGATTCCTTAGTCATGCGGTTGAGCAAACAACACAATAACAGTTCAAAGTACCTCGCCCCTTCCATCATTTCACCCTATGGGTCGCTCCCACTTGCGGTGGGTCCCATACGTTGTGCGAGATGTTCTCCTTCTGAACGTCTAGCAGCTGGCTACATACACCGCTAGCTCGCCACAACAGAACTTCACCCTCTGCGAGTGTCCCATTCAAGCCGTCACCCAGACAGCCGCTTGCACTACCTCACCACCTCCTCCTGTGAGGATGACTTTCAGGGTCCGGTAAATCTACTAAGTCAAGTTATATTTTACAGACTTGTGGTTATACTGTTTTACATAGGCCAACATGACAAGATTCAGTCCTTAGTGTTACCTAGATGGTTCTACCACGTTCCCCATTTTATGCATCCTCTGCACTACAGACCAGCCCCCAAACCATCCACCCTGGTATTTAAGCAATTTTTGGGATTTTTCGGGAACATAAAATATCATACCCACATGCTACAGTCATTATCACCATGACTGCCCAAATTATTTTATCATTGCAAGTGATGATTTTGGGATATTTACATACCCTCGATTGTCTAGCCATACTAAGCAACGCAATAATTATATGGACTTATTTGCAAAAGCTATACCATTATAAATTTTGTTACGGCGACAAGGTCCACATGTCCAAAATTTCAACGGAGTATCATTATCAAGCATAATATTAGGTGCATAACTAACATCTTTTAAAAAGTGAATGTAATATACCATATAAAATTGCAGCATGCATGTGGATAATTTAATAAGAAATTAAATTTGCATAAACATAGGTTCAACATGGTCAAAGTGTTAACTCGCCTTGGTCACAGTGGTCCGGTTCTTGGTTGTCTTGAGCTTCTAGGGTTGCTGCCTCAGCTTCTTCCTCCTGAGCCTCATATGCTATTTTTATCGTGCGCAACATTTGGATAAAAGAAAATCAACAAATCAAACATAATATCACCAGAAATTCAAATGAACTCTAAAAATCATGATTCCAGTTCCATTAGATAGATCTTGAATTTAGGTGAATTTAGAAATTTGTCTCACTTGATTTGGAGTTAAAATGAATAAGTTATGCTTATTTAAAGTTCTCAGTTTAATTTAAATCCAGAAAATATGAAATCCCTGACAGGTGGGGCCCTCATGTCAGTGAGACCCATTACACATGGTCTCTGACAAGTGGGACCCCTCTGTCGGTGGCCATATGTGCTGTCGACCACTGACAGGTGGGACCCTTCGGGTTCTGGACCCACACGTCAGTGGTCAGCACTGACAGGTGGGACCCGGCTGTCAGCGGGTCTCTCAAACTGGCAGCCGCTGACAGGTGGGGCCCACTACTCAGTCCAAAAAATAAAAACAAGACTCAACCTCAGCGCTGGGGAGCTGGGGGCTCGAACGCGCGCCTCTATACTATCTTGAGGAGGGAGTCGGGCAGAGAAGGTCGGAGGCGGCGGTGGGTCTGCGGTGCCGATGGCGAGCGGTGACCGGAGGGGCTCGGGTGAACACAAAAATGCGTTGCCCGCGTGCTGGTGAGTCGGGTGAAGGTGTCGGCGGGATCCGGGACGCACGGGGGAGGGCCGGTGGCGTGCGACGGTGGCGGCCCGGGGATGGTTCTCAGCGCCGGCAAACTACAGGCGACGGGGAGCTCGGGCGAGGCCGAGGATGACGTCGCGGCGAGCCGGAGATGGTGTAGGTGCGGGGAATTGGACCCTAACGGCTTAGATCAACGGATCGGGGTTCGCCAGAGTTGGCGAAGGAGATGGGCTCGCCGAAGATCGAGGGGGTTTGGGCTCAATCGCGTTCGGTGGAAGGCTGAGGGGAGTGTGGCGGAGCAGTTGGGAGTTGCCCCTGGCTTTATAGGCGACGGGGTATGGCTAGCCACGTGACCTCGCGTGCGCACGGCGGCAATACTGGGCGGCGGTGTCAGAGCCGAGATCTTCGTAGTGATTCGGCATGATGCCGCTATGCCGCGCGCTTGCTGAGTGACAGAGAGTCTATCGCCGCGCGCATGATGAGGCCAGGCATAGCGGGGCGAGAAAAAGAGGGTACTGCAGTGAGGGTCCGCCTGGCGCAACTGTTGACGACGGCGGTGGCAGGCGGCGGCAGCGGGCTACGGGAGTACGGCAGCGAGATTCGGGCGATGCGCTCCCGTCCTTGCTCTGCTGCTCGGCTGGATCCTCGTGGCCGTGTTACCCGGCTATTGACCGGAGCCGAGCATAGGGAGAGAAGGAGAGGTGGGGGTCCAGGCGCGTGGGAGGGAGAGGAAGGAAGAGGTGGGCGCTGACGGCTCGGGCCCGCTGGCCAGAGGGATGCGCGCGGGGTGGAGGCGGGGTCCACATGGCAGCGGCAGAGCGAGGAAGCGGAGGGAGCGGGCTGGGCCAGCGGAGCGCACGGGAACGGCTGGGCCGCTCAGCCGCAGCGGGGGAGGAGCGGGGTGAGGGAAGCTAGGCCGGGTTGGTGGCCGGCCTGGCTCAATCTTCCCCCTTTTCTTTTTATTTTCTTTTTCTCTTTCTTTTGTTTTTGGCTTATGCATTTGTGTGTAGATAATATTTATACTTTGTTCCTTCCTACTTGCAAATTTTTGGCATCAAATGGTAGATGCCACATTTCATTATGTACACATTTATTTATATATTGATGCTCATATATATATCCATATATGTTGGCATTTTTAATTATTTGCTTCCTTATTATTCTTACCATTATTTTTAGAAATGGGTCTTAAGATTTTTAAATCAAATTTTCTCCTTGTCCTTTATGGATCATCTTTTCAGATTCTTATTTTAAATTTTGATTTTCCATTATTTAAACATGTTTGTTTCTTCTTGATCCTTTTAGCTTTTGGAACCTTCACCAAATGTCTCAGAAAAATATCATAAACTCCAAATTCAAATAATAACATTTTGCAAAATAATTCAAAAGCTCCACATTTTCATAATTACATTTTCAGGATGTTACACTGTGGGCCCTGCATAATTTCTTTCTTGGGCTTCAAATTAGAGATATGGGTGTATACCAAAAAAAAACTTTAGACTATGAATATATGGGAGATGCTTTTATTGTAAACATATCAATTGAGATCAATAAAGAGTATCGCCAATTGCGCTCTCTCTCATCTCTTTGTGGCGGTTATTCATCTACTTTTGCATTATCTGGTTATATAATTGTTCTGGCTTTCTAATTGTGTTAATTGTCTATTAGATTGCTCGCTTTCTAATTGTGTTGATTAGCTATTGGATTGCTCCGCAACTATAATTTTTCAACGATCACGTCAGAACGTTGTGAACATGTGGGGAACTACCAACTACTATATGACAAAATAACATTGGACATTGCTCGGTTTTGGTCATCTACCACGTGCACGCGAAGTGGAAATTTTGGGGGAAGAAGTAAGAATACAAGCCAGGTCAATGGCTGCAGCTTTATTGATGTATCTCTGAACATTGCCAATCAATAGTTCCCCGGCCCAGAGACCAGAGCTGCTCTACGAAGCTGTTGTCAGCAGTGCGCCCGGCCCATGGGTTAACCGTCTAACACATCCATGACACCGATCTGCATAGATACTGCAGAATTAGCGCCCGGCGGCGTCTCGTCCGGCTCGATGACGCATATGTATGTCATGAGGTCGAGGATATTGTCATACGGTGCAATGGTACACGTACAAGGTTACAAACTTATTTACTCAGGTTCGTGTCCTTCTACATATAAGAATGTGGAGAGGAATAAGTCTAAACTTCTTCACACTGTGCTTGGCGAGAAGGTGCAGGTCGTTGCTTGAGAGAGTTGGGGGGAGAAGCCACATGTGGGATTTGTAGATCAGTTAGAATAGGAACTAATCATAGTCAGTTAGGCGTGATGGAACGACTGACTGGCTGAGATGGCGAGATGGGTAAAAGGTGTTGAACCGTCGCCGGCGACCAGTCCGAGCGATTCCTCTATTTAGAACAAGAACGAATCAATCACAGAATCACAGAAGAATAGATTGAACACACAGAGAGATAGACAGAACTTCTGATCTTTCTTTATTGCTTTCATTCATGTGTACATAATATGTTGGTATGGTTCCCTATTTATAGACTACAATGAGGTGCCCATCATGGGCCCTGGGCTGCCGGCCCAGGCCCAGGTTTCTTAACAAAAGGGACAGGGGCTTCCGCTGCGAGTAGTTGGTGCAATAACGTTTTAATCAGTTTTCCACAAATGGTTATTAGTTCAGAGGTGACGTTTTAGAGGTAAGATCAGACGTTGCACATCATCTGTCCATCTAAAGCAAAGTTAAAAGAAACCACCTTGTTCACTCTTAAATACTAAAAATTATCATGTTAATGAGAAGAAAACGAGAAATATCTACACCATCAATCATAGTGGGTCTAGATTATAATAATAGTGCAAATTAAACATAGTGCAAATTAAACGGTATAAATATGAGGTATGTTACAATTGTATAATGAATACAGCTATATTAATTGCCATCATAAGCATTAGCATTGTATAAAAGTACAACTTATGTTTAAATGCATACATATGTTTATCTAGCCGTGCAATTGCCCGAAAAATCTGACTGGTTTATAATATTTCATCCAAGAGCTAGGTTTGTTCTTTCCAACTTTTAAAATCGGCTTTTGGCTTTTGCTACAATATCTAACTTTTAAACGGAGTATTTTTAAGACGGAGTCTACAAGTTAATTATAGTACACATTAAAACCATAACATATTTATACCATCTAAAATCATAAACGGGTATCTCTCTTCATAATCTTTGTCACAAACAGTTAAAATTCAAAATTTTACTCAAAAAACATAAGCCACACCTAAAAAGAACAAGCCCGTTTTGTTATTCATGTGGACTAACCAGGAGGCTGTCAAACAATGTTGCACTGGACTCTAGGTAACCAATGCGTGATTAGGAATATCCTTTTTGTAAATCAGAACATACAGATCCTTTTGTAGTAAGACGCCCTGCAGCACTTATTTATTGTGGATGCATAATCAACAAGTTTTGCCATATTGCTGCAGCACACACTGATACACATCATATACACACTATAGCTAGCTCCGACTGGTACATATTACAAGATTGTACACACAGGCGTATGAGCACAGACACGCAAGTTTCAAGCGCAACAAATTGCTTTACAAGCATATGCGAATCATTTGTTTTCTAATGCGAGTATTGTACACCATATTGGCGTCTTAATTTACCTGTGGTCTTCAACCAGCTACGCGCTGCTTGATGCTACCTCCTGAGTAATTTTCTTTCGAGCAATTGGAATCTGAGAGATTTTGGCATGAAGGTTTTCATCCTCAAGTTGAATTTTATTCACAAATTCACGCTCGCCGTGGACCACGATTTTGATATCTTCAGGGTACCACACAATCATCAACTCCGTGAGCTCTGGAAGCGCAGATTCGCATATTTCAACTTTCTTCAAATTTTTCAAATCTGACAGCGTCAGCTTTTTTAGACATTTAAATCCACCAGCGCAAAAAACAAGTTGATCACCCATGAAGGAGTTTGTATGCAAGATTAGGTTGGCAAGAGACGGCAGCTTGCAAAGCTTGCTGATGAAGTCCTGTGACACCCCTGTTTTTTCCAATGATAGTAGAGTCAGGTTAGGGAGACAGAATTTGGGGTCTGGTTCAGATGGCATAGATAACTTCCCATCTAGTTTCATAGCACGAAGGCGTCTCTGGGAAGAGCTGGTGAACACACACAGCGGAATGTTTTCAACATGTAGGGTTAGGGTCAAAAGGTACTCAAGGAATTCAGGATTTTCGATAGCAGCAAATAGAGCCCTTGCATTGCCACCGGAAAGATCACGAATATCTATGGAATTAAGATGGACCATTTTCTCGAAAGTCTTGCTATCCCAATCCTCATCATGTTGTATGGTTTCAAGTGTTTGTAGATGCTTCAAGTTCCCTACATGCTTGGGCAAGACAAGGCGATTACCGAACACATGCCTCAGTGTTCTAATCTTCCAAAATGCCGTTGGAAGCTTCCGAACATATGTGTCTCGAACATCCAATGTCTGAAGATTGGTAAGTTTTCGGATTGTTGATGGAATCCATTCCAAGGAACAAGCAGTGACACCGAGGTATTGTAGGTGCACCACGTTGCCGATCTCTGCTGGCAACTTCTCACCTATCTCAATGCCTTGTAGGTTGATCACACGGAGAAACTTCGATACTCGCAACATCCCTCTTATGTATGACTTGATGGGCACTTGGGGGCTGGCCCCTTGTCCCCAACAACGAAGCAAATTTGGCAATGGCATTGTGCTAGGCTTCACTTCCTCTTTTGCTTCTTCATTCCTTTCATTTTCCACTCCTTTGTCAATATTTTTCTCTTCTTCGTCCTCCCCCTTTTGCTTGTTGGCTCCATCTCGCACATTCTCACTGTTTTGCACTTCCTCTTCTATGCGTCCGACTCCCTCTTGCTCTTCCTTTCGCTTTCCCTGCCCCTCTTCCTCTCCGTCCCCATCCCCATCTTCCTTCTGCTCTCCCTCTTTCTCTTCATGTCCCCCTCTATAGATTTCTTCTTCTTCTCCCTCTTCCTCTTCGACTTCCTCGTCATCTTCAACTTCAGTCTCTTCCTGGAAATTAGACAAGATAGATCGTAGTTTTGGCAAAGAGTAGGCTAAAGCGGCATATTTATCTGTATAATTCTGTAGAGAGAGGCGACGAGCAGTTGTCAATGAAGGTATATCATCACCATTGTGGATCTCCACAAAATTAGCCTCTTGTGCTTCAAGTTGTAGGAATGCATGAACCTTATGGTGGACAGTCACGAATTCATGATCACCACTAAAGTTGTCCATATTCACAACCTTAACTAGATGCCTAGCAATCAACTCCTTCAAGTAGATTCTTCCCACTGTCTCCATTGTCTTCCCATATTTTGGTCTTAGGAATCCCTCTGCCATCCACATGCATATCAATTTGCGTGCCTCAATAGGTGTGTTCATGGGCAGTGCAGCAAAGTAGAGGAAGCACGATTTTAAGTCGTGCGGAAGATCATCAAAACACATGGTGAGTATGCTATCAAGCCGCTTTGATTGCTTGGACTTGAGGTGCTCGAATACTGCCCGCCACTCATTTGGAAACTCCTTTCTTTTCACAAGTCCAGAAAGAAGAACTATCGCAAGAGGAAGGCCTCTCGTTATATGATAGATATCCTCCATGTCTGACTTGTCATCCTTTTCTTTTTTGTCAATTTCGTTCTCTTTGCCCATTTCTCTTGTGATGGTAGGTTTTTGATCCTCAACATTTTCTTCCATGTAAACCCTTCGGCGGAATAGGTCAGTGGTCGTTGTTTTGTCAAAATAGCTTAGTTCAACCCTGTTATGAGCAGCACTACCACGTGGCACTTCAGGTGTAGTACCGTGCATGATTCGGACAACCCTGCTACCTTTTTTATCATGTGGCAAGGCAGCAAGAATGCCATTCCATTCAGTGTTGCTGACTTCACCATCTATCACCAACAAGAACATCTTGTTTTCCAATTTTTTTTGCACCTCATTATCAATACCTTTTCTAGGAGGCCAATCATCTGTATCTGTCAATTCTTGATGGATTAATTGTAGGATGTTGGAAGAACTCAGGTGCGGTGGGAATTTAGCCCATGCTTGGACCTCAAATTTCATCTTGATTGTTGCCCTTTCATACACTTCTCTAACCAGAGTTGTCTTGCCCACCCCACTTTCCCCCGTTACATAGATCACGAGACTATTATTGGTAGGGTTACGAAGCTCTTCTTCTAGCTTATCTTGCTCCTTCCGTTTCATTGAAGGTAGATGCACATCATCCCTGCGGATCAATCAAGATTTTAGGAATCCTTGAATAAGAATAGAGAAGGAAGTAGCATATGCACTTGCCCTATTTGAAAAATCACCGAAGGAAGTAGTATATAGAGTCACACATGTGACTTGCATTTTTTGGTTATCTTCAAGTAGATGAATGTTAATACAAATTTTCAAAAGTGAGCATAAAACTATATGCACTCCGATTTTCTCGATGACTTTCTGGAGCAATGGTTCATGCGATCATTTTTAGCATTTGGCAAAAGGCGGGCATATGCACAACCAAACCTTTTTGAAAATCTTTTGATTAACTGTTGAATGTTGTGAGACCATGTGGAGGTCACCCCATATTTGTAATGAGTATTTAATTGTGCTTGTGCTTTGATATCAAAGTTTGATTTTGATTTTGAGGTTTGCAGTTTGCTCTATTGCAAGCGGTATACTGGCCAAGAGCGGTCTGACCGGCCAAAGGCTAGCGGTCAAACCGATAGTGGAGTGACAGTTAGACCGGCATGGGAGCCATGGTATAACCGACCGACTATGATAGTACCAGCCTGTAGTTGACTGTAGCTATTTTCTAGAGAGGTATGTGCTGAGTTGCACAGAGAGCTACGACTGGCCGTGTAACGGCGGCACGACTGACGGTCTTTGAGCGGTACGACCAATTATGTAACTGTAGTACAACCGAAGTGAGTTGGGTTGTCTGACTACCATGGGTGCCACGATTAGACCGGTCCCCTGTTACCAAGAGGTTGAAGTCAATTAAGTGCGGTATGGGTAGCCATTGGCTGACGAAAATACTAGCCTCTATGGAGTTGTTTGAGCTGAGTTAGTTTCAATTGTGTTAGTCATGGCGGAGTCCATGTAAGGAGTTAGTCCTGGTGGGATTCCATGAAAGTGTAAGTCATTGTGTGAGTCCATGCATGTGTTCGTTTGCTAATGAGAGTCAAGTGCATGTCATTTATGCTCGGAACGGTTGCTTCGTCTTTGATAGGGCAGTTGGTGATTATTATAGTCAACGGCAAGACTAAGGCTAAGGAAGGTGTCCTGAGTCTGTGGCATGTGTTCATAATTTCGAGTGGAGAATCAGCTCAAACGGAGAAGCACGTGAGAAAGTTAAGGATCATAAGGAGGCAAGTGTATGAATGTGGTATGCCAATTAGATTTGTGCGTTTCAAGTGGTGACAGTCCTCAGAGCAAATGTACGATGTTGGCAACAAGTAATTGGGCATCACGGACTATGTTGTGATGTGGTGTGCCAAAGGATTTGAGCATTTCAAGTGGTGACACTCCTCAGAGCAAGTGTACGATCTTGGCAACAAGTCATTGGGCATCACATCTTCATGTGGATTCCGGTGGGTGGCAATTATGGAAAATTTTCAATACTGGTTGGAGTGGCAGTTTGCAAAACTGCAGTGGTGGGCTAAGTGGTTTAGGTCACATCTTGGAGGATAAGAGTATCTTATCGGGCTATTAGAGCTATGGAAGTCATGCTTTGAAAAGCATACAAGTGTGTGTAAGTGAAAAAATTGTTTTTGTGTGGGTTATCGGGTTTTTCCATTTATAAGTGGTTGTATCCACTAAGAATGTGCTAATTAGGGTTTGGCATGAGGTGAAAGCCCCCACTATGTAAGCCTTTCATGTGTGTTGAGAGAGATATGATTTGAGAGAGAGATTAGGGTTTTCTTATATTTGATCCTTTTATGTGTCTACTCTAGGGTTAGAGCTTTATCCTCCATAAGGGAGTGACTATAAATCATTCCTCTTCAAGTGAAATGAACATCCAAAATTTACCCAAGTGAGTTATGCCATAGATCCCTACATGTGCTTTTAATTTGCTTGGCTTTCTTGTTTGGATTTCTCTCTTCTTGATCTTTCCTAGTGCCAAGGACCTGTAAGAGGTGGAGGTAACTCTTGGAGATCAGATCACATCTATCTAGGCACCTTCCAATGAGAGTTCTTGTGTTTGCCTGATTTTCTTCAAGGGAGAGGTGATTTTGGGATTTTGGCCTTGAGGACGATTTGGCTTGAGTTTGTATTATGATCTAGCTTGCTATGACATATGAGAACCTATCTAAGGTTATCTAGATCATGAGCAGGGGAGATTGAAGTTTTCCTCTTTTGCGTGATTTTGGTGCAACCTTCCTTATTTTAGATAAAGGTGAGAATTTTAGCATCAATCTTCATGATCCATGGTTGTAATAGGCTCCTGATATTCTAGGGACGACTTGTATCAAGTTTAACTATGCTTGAATTAGTGGTTAAGAAGTTAGCTCTTTTCTTGGATCATGCGCAGCGCTGTTCTGTTCGTTGCCTTGGTGAGCGGTCATACCGCAGGGACCCAAGCGGTAAGATCGGTGATCCTAGCCAGACTAGTGATGTGAGCGGTCCAACCGGTATAGCGGTTAGACCAGAGTCCCTAGCGGTTAGACCGACCAACCCTGGTACGACCGCACCTTGACCTATGGTAGTACTGGTGAAGACAGGGAAGTCTCAATTAGTTTGAGTTCTTTGGCTTTTAACTTTGATGAGCTTGTGAGTTTGTATTTTCGTTGGATGTTATTGATAATACTCAAGGGGGTTTTTGAAGGAGACCCCCTCTTACTTGTCATACGAATCCTACAATTGGTTTTAGAGCCCAGTTTGCTCTTCTTCATAGATCCTAACCAATGTTTTGAGCAATGGCGTCAGAGAGGTATTACAACAAGCCTTCTATCTTTGATAGGGTCAACTATCCCTATTGAAGATAAGAATGGCGATGTACATCTAGGTTCAAGGCCTAGCCATTCGGAGCAAAGTGAGAAGTACCTTTGTTGTGCCTGATGATGACATGATCCTCAATGTTGTTCTATCAACTGAGGTTGAGGCAAATACTAATCCATGCAACTTCTTAATCCAAGGCTTAGGGAGAAATGAATTCAATAGGGTGGCTCATCTTGCATCCGTACATGAGATCTAGATGACCCTCTCATATTACCATGAGGGAACATTGGAAATCAAAAAAAGTGTGTGAGACCCAATTCAAGAAGGACTACCAAAAGTTGGAGATGGAACCTGAAGAGTCCATCGATTCCCCTTTGGTAAATTCATAAGATCCTGAGTGATCTGAAGTCTATGGGAGTCACTTACTTAGATGCCGATAATGCGGCTCATTCTCTTAGTGCTCTTGACATGAGTGTTTGAAAAAATGAAAGTCACATCCATCAGTGACAAGGCAGACTTAGCAACTATGATTGTTGATAAACTGTATTCACGACTTAAGACCCATGATTGTTCTAGTTTTTCCTTATCCGCTTTTTAAGTCATGAGTGATGAGCAACTTGAGAGCCTTCCCATAAATGACCTAGTACTCATCACAAGTAGATTCACACATGCCTACTACAAAGTAAGAGAGCGTAGAAGAGGAGGTCCAATCATTTGCTTTGAGTATGGAGAGATGGGTCATGTCTGTGCTAGCTATCCTAGGTCAGGTTCGTGCTAGCTATCCTAATCTTGTGAACAGAGGTAGAGATGATCGTGGTAAGGACTACCACAAGAAGCCCCAATGATTCATCAAGCACAATGTCGTGCTCAAGAAGACAGCTCTTGCAATGCTTTCATCCCTCATTGGTCGATACCTTAGTAATGTTGATTCTTCAAAAGATCAGGAGAAGACGGAGTGGAAGGACAAGAAGGCCATCAACTTCACCTGCATGTGCTTCATGACTACGAGCGAGGATGATCACGGCAACAAGTGATGAGGATGATTCCTACATCGAGCATGATGAGGTAGATCCCTATGATACATTCATGCCTATATATGATAGAGTTGTGGGTGATCACTTGAAGTAAATAGAGTGCATGAAACATGCCATGAGAAGAAATAGCATGCTAAAATCTAAAAATGAGATCCTGAACATTGAAAATGGTAGACTTAGATCCCTTATTCTTGATGATGATAGCTGTAGCTCTTGTCTTACTTTGCATGCTAATATTGAGAAATTGAGATCATATGTATCATCCTTGCTAGAATAGCAAGAAAATGCTAGAGCTGGAATTATTGACATCAAGACTAGCCTATGTTCTAGTTGTTTAGGAGCTGGAGACACTTCTAGAGCTAGTGCTTTAGCTTACTTTAATTGTGATGAATTCAAAAGAAACTTGCCGTGCAAACTAAAAATTTGCTTCAATTCAATCTTGAATATTCCTGTGAGTTTAGGGAAGAAAAACTGAGAGAATTAACTGATAAGCTTAATTGTGCTAGAGCTAAATCTTATGATGAATGACATACGGCTTTTAGAGTTAAATTTGATAAACAGTTACGTAGAGTTAAGAATGTGTCTTGCGAGGCCTTAAAGTTAGAAGTGGTTGTGGATAAAGAAAGATATACTAGACCTGTTAAAAGTCATGCATGTGAGTCTTGTGTTCCTCAAGCTAAAGAGAATGATTATTCGAAGAAAACCCTCTAGAAGTTCTCTAGTGGTAAAATGAACCTAAACATTATTCTAGATCAATCCATAAACAGTAAGATATAAGATATAAGCTGAAAAGAACTAAGCCTTTAACTTAATAAAGGGTTTATGCCTACTTACATGTTTGTATCAGCAGTAGAGATGGTAGTAGAAGGTTTCCATGGCACCATTATTGCCGAGTTATTTGCCGCATCCTCAATCTTGTATTTCTCCTTATTTTTAAATATATCCTCAAGCCTTGAGTTGATCTCTGCAATCTTGCTAGACAAGTTATGTCGGACGCTTACTTGTGTAGTGAATCCAGCAAAGAACCGAATGACGGATTGGGTCCAGCTCGGGTACCTTTAAGAAAAAAAAGGCAAATTGAATGCCAACATTTTAGGTCAAATTCCCATTTTAATTGAACCAATATTCAAAATTACCTTGTAAATTATGCTTGAAACTGAAATGTATGATAATGTTGGAAATAAAATACATGTACAGTTGATGAATATCATGTCAAAATTACTGTGGAAAAAATCCATAAGATGATCTAGGACAAAAAGTTACATTTTGTCCCACTTTTTTGTGGTAAGTCGATTTGACCCCTCAACAATCGTTTTTGTCTAAAATTTAACCCTCAACTATGAAATCGGACAATCGATACACATCAAATCTCAAAACCGGTTATATTACCTTTTGAGGCTATTTAGTAATCACTATTTATTAGACTAATAAATTATAACCATAAGTCGTAGCCCAAAACAATAGGCCCACAAGCGTGCTATCCAACTCAACAAATATACTGAAGTGGGCCGTGTACCTCAAGTGATTCAGCAAATAAATAGACAAAAATGGCCCTGAACTCTTCCACCTCTCATGTTGTCTTCCAATATCTTTCTCTAGGTTGCGGCAGATGGGCATGTGTAGGGACTAGGGAGCTGCAAGCATGGCAGCGTTGGTGGCATCATACGAAGAGACACTAGTGCCGGTGTGAACATGCGGAGCACGAGCAGAGCTAGGGGGTGGCGTGGTGTAGCCGTGGTAGCATAGGAGGCAGTTCGTGGGAGGAGCGAGGAGGCAGGCCTCCAGCTTGGCAGGTGGCATCATTCACGGGAGGTTCTGGATTACCCTTGCAATCTTGCTCTTGCTCTATTTTTGATCTGAGCAAAAGCAAAACGGATCTAGGAATTCACCAAAATATCTAGAAATTTGTATGTACAATCTATCGCCTAAAGACAACGAAAAGATCAGAAGATCAATTAAAGCTTAGAGAACTAATTAGAGGTTGTATTGTTCTCAGTGAACTTGGACGAAGTCTTCCGATGATGGCCGGATGATAGCAAGTGTTACTCTCCGTATTCTTACGTGCACCAGCTTTCAAATTGAATTAAAATTTATGAGATAGTAAGAACGAAGAACATGAATCTTGTAAAAAAACTAAAATAACAACATTGAACTAACCACGATAAGAAAAAAAGATTCGGTGAAGTCGACCACAAATTCCTTAAGCACAACCTCAAAAGAGTACAAGGGATTGTCACTCTCTGAAAAACTCGAATCCTTGTTCTATACAAAAAATCTAGTGCTAAATAATAACCTAGCCTCTAATCCCCTCGTGCATATCTATCTTTGGTTTCTCCATGATCACCCCTTATGGTTTTATATAGTCCTCATAGCTCTCCTCCAATATGAAGTAGAAATCCTACACTAAAAGAATATAAGAATCCTAATCTTACTAGGATTCATCTAGAAAGTAGGAATTCTAATCCTATTAGAATTCATCTAGAACTTCTTATAGCACACTTTTTCGAATCCTAAAAAAGTAGGATATGAGTCACCATACTCAATAATCTTCACTTTGACTTACCATTGAAGTCATTGTGCTTCTCTAAGAACTCACTCCTAGTCAGCTCCTCATTTTTTGTTTCTTACTCCCACCTTTAGGAGCGCCACCACCACAAGGACTCATGCACATCACTGCAATATGTGTGTTAGTATCTACGCTAGCTTGCTCAAACCCTCCATTTGAGAGCTTCTTTGTTGTGTAGTTTAATTAGCCACACCTCCTATTTTTATAACCTTTCATGCCATAGGTTTGTATCACCTCTGAGCTCTACCTGTACATCAATACGATATGATTGGTCCCACCATGTTTTCCTTCTTCCAACATCTCACACATTCGCCTTTATGTCAGATAGATTTCGCAACTGTCTTTATAGTTTCGAACATAACTGTAGATAAGATCTAAGTACTTACCGTTAGTGACACGGTTTCCTACTCCTGGCCAAAATTTTTGTGAGACATCCCATTAGTTGCCCTATCTTTAGGTCTACCCATCAATCGGTATCCCCCGTTGCTTCAAATACTTTTCATGATCACATGCCCTTTGCTGTAACACACATGACTCCACCTCAAAGTGATACCTTACAACCTTAGAGCTCAAACGACATCACAGATAGTATATTCTTCTTGAAGCCGTGGACATACCAAACTCCTATCAATGTATGATGTGCTCCATCATACATCTCCAATATAACCAATTCCACCTTAGTAATTAACTACTCCTTGCAATCCTCTAAGTGAATGGTTCCATGCGCCGAATATAGAGATCCTTCGTTAAACATCTCCCTCGCCGAACGTATATGAAAGCAACAACCTGAATCTAATATCCAACCATAAGTAGCACCTGATTGACTGACGTCTAGTACATCTGAATCACCCTTTACTATAGCCATTGAGCATGCATGCTTCATTTGCTTCAAACTCAGACAACCTTTTATCATGTGACCTTCCCCGTCGCATAAATAGCATACACATGTAACCTTTGTCTTGCTCTTCTTCTTCCTGTAACCTTTGCTTCTGCTTACAACACCTACTGTAGCCAATAATGATCACCAGAGGATGAAGATTCTAATGGCTTTTTTAAGGACTCCACCTCCAAAAGATATGCAGCTTCCTCATTAAAGTTGAGAGTGGTTTTCTCAATGAGCTATGATGGGGGTAGAGATGATACTAGTATAACGACCTTATCATTCTTCTCAACTTTCTCATCTATACTAGTCAGCTGTATGATAAGCTTATTAAAGATATTGAGATGGTCATTGAACCTTGTACCTTCCTCCATGCACAACCTGTACAGTTGTCGCCTCAGTACCCATCAGTTTGTCAGCTATTTTGTCATATAAAATTCTTCTAAGTCCTCCCATAATTTCTTCGGTGAATTCTCCTTTATCATCGAGCACTTTACCTTATCTTGGAGACAGAAACGGATTGTACTGATAGCCTTCCACTCCATCACCTTTCAGTCTTCATCGGACGTCTTTTCTGGTTTGTCCCCTTTAAGAGCATCGATTAGCTCCTGTTGAACAAGGACATCCCTCACCACGCATTCCACATGCTGAAATTTCCTCTGTCATCAAATTTTTTTACTTAATTCTACATCATTGACATTGATATTAATTTGTGCCACTTGACACTTTACCAATCTTCTCACAAATCAGATTAATCTGGCCTTGGCTCTAATACCACTTATTATACTCTAATACCTCTTTTATGCGCAAAAGCCCCCAAATCATATTAGAGTTTATAAGATATGGCACAAGCATGCACGGTGTCAAGAACAAAGAAAATAAATCTTGTAGAGAGAACCAAAATAATGGCGTTGAAGCAACCACGATGAAAGAGAAAAGATTTGGAAAAGTCATCCACAAATTCTTTAAGCACAACCTCAAAAGTGTACAAGAGAGTATTTCTCACTCACAACTCCCTTGAATCTTTTAGGACCCTCGGATCCTTACCCTATAGAGAATGCAATGCTAAAGAACATCCAAGCCTCTAGTCCTCTCATGCGCCCTCTACTTTGGATGAATATGCTTGATTGCTATGTTTTCTTGGTTCCTCTCCATGGTCACCCCCATGGTTCATATAGTCCCTCATAGCCCTTCTCCAATTTAGAGTAAGAATCCTAATCCAGATAGAAGTAGAAGTCCTAATCCTAGTATGATCCATATATGACTCTTTATATCACACCTTTTAAAATCCTAAAAGACTAGATATGAGTTACCCTAACTCAACACAAGATATGCTACGCTTCAGTGGACCACCCACAATCCAACGAGGCCATGGAACGCGTGAATGGCACAATAGTGTATGGGATAAAAAAGTGGCTGGTCAGTCTACCTAAAGTTAAGTGGCCAGAGAAGCTACCAAAGGTCCTTTGGTCCATGCGCATCATGACCATGCGCCCCACTGGCTTCACCCCGTTCAAACTACTCTTTGATGATGAGGCCATGACACCTAAAGAACTAAAGGTGAAGCCCCATCGCATGCTGGTGGAGGCACCCCTGGCAAAACGCTAGCCCTCATTCGACCTCACTGAGAAAACAGGGTTTACGTGGCCAATAACATAACGAAGTTCCTTAGAGCTACTGCGGCCTCCTATAACAAGAAGGTCAGGACACGCCGGCTAGTGGTGAGGGACCTCGTCCTTAACATAACGAAGAAGCTAGATTCCAAAATGGAGGCCATGCATAGTGATGGCATCCTTTAGGCTAGCAAATATTGCCTCTCCACACTTGACAGTGAACCAATCAAGCACACCTGGAATAGAGACCGCCTTTGTCGTTACTGCACCAAGTCGCGAGGAGGTATGTCAATTATAGCAAGGGTATGTGTCCACATTCGTGGGCTGGCATGCTGCACCCGTCAAACATGTCATCTGATGTAATGCTCACCCATGCAACTGGGGTTAAATAAAATGTTTCCCCAACATAGCTCCACTCATTCACGAATACTTGTTTGCATACTACATGGAGTCTAAACCAATGCATGAAGGCCACGGAGCCCTGGCATACTCTACAGAGTCTAAACCAATGCACGGAGGCCACTGAGCCCCGACGTACTCTATAGAGTTTAAACCAACGCACAACGGCCATGGAGCCACGGTGTACTTTAGGAGTAAAAATAACACTTGGAGGCCATGGAGCTCCAGCAAACTCTATGGAGTAAAAAATAACGCATGGTGGCTACGAAGCCCCAGGGTACTCTTCAGAGTCTAAACCAATGTACGGCGGCCACAGGGCCCTAGCGCAGTCTACGAAATCAAAAATAATGCACAATAGACACCAAGCCCTAGTGCACTCTATGGAGTCAAAAAATAATGAACGATGGCCAAGGAGCCACGGTGCACTCTACAGAGTAAAAAAATAACGCACCGCAACCATGAATCCACGATGTACTCTATAAAGACAAAAATAACACACGTTGGCCATGGATCCCTAGTACACTCTATGGAGTCAAAAAATAACTCACAGTGGCCACAAAGCACCAGCACACTCTACAGAGTCAAACAGAATGCATGGCATCCACAGAGCCCCAATGTGCACTACGGAGTAAAAAATAACGCACGATGATGGTTGAGCCCCAGCGTACTCTATAGAGTCAAAAACAATGCACAGCGGCCACAGAGTCACAGTGTACTCTACGGAGTGTAAAACAACGTACGAAGGACACAGAGCCTCAGTGTACTCTACAGAGTCTAAAATAGCGTAGGGAGGCCATGGAGCCCTGGTGTACCCTTCAGAGTATAAAACATTGTGTGAAGGACATAGGGCACCGGCGCACTTTACGGAGTCAATATATGTATAAACAAATGCATGTTCTGCATAGCCCAGCTGCATTGTAGCTATGAACATATATTGACTCCCTGTATATGTGAAGGATGTCGGCCACAAAACAAGCACAAGGCATCCAGAGGTCAGCGTCGAAGTAGGCCATGAAAATGATAGTCTCCCTGTCCTTCGTGTGGGGGACCACCTTGTCCTCCATCGAAGGGCGAACCGCCTATAGGTTGGCGACCTTGTCGTCTTGCACCAACATGTCCAGGAACTTGTCAATCACCAAGGACCTCTCGAGCATGTTCACGAACTCGCCAACACACTCAGCCCCACTCCAACACTACCTAGTGGGGACCTCAAACAGCGCGTCCTTAGGGGACCCGGTGACAAGCACACCACTAGCATAGCTCAACAAGGTGGCAACTATGTCGACCCTCCCTCACTTCGCAGACCCACCATCATCGAAGTCGTTGTGTGCTACAGAGTGGCCAAAGTAGTCGCCATGGCTAGCCCGCGATGCATGTTGCCCTCCATGAGTCATGATGTCTCTAAGGAGCATGCTCAAGCAAAGGGGAGGTGAAAAGGGAAGGCGGCGACAGGATCGCCGGAGGAGACGTGCGCCGATGACAAACAAGAATGGGATCACCACTAAGGAAAGGATGGCCAAGGGGTGGCAAAAAAAGGAAGATGATGAAATGGCTAAAGCAATTGGAAATAGTGGGCACAGGTATGCCTTTATGTGACCAACAAAAGGCATGCCCATATAGTGCATACCAAGAAAATAACATATTTACTCCTGCTAGTAGAGACCCCAAGAAGGGCATTTGTGTAAACACCTCCACTTATGACTATAAATATGATCCATAGTGTACCATGGGGGAGGAGAACATTAAGAGGAAGAGAATATTTCGAGATTGAGTATAGTGCATTCACTTTGCACCTCTCTCATCTCTTTAGTTTTAGGCTTCAAGTACCCCTCTCGAGCTTTCCAAAACTCATGTGTCTACTGTTTGGCGCGTAACCACAATAATTATAAATAACTTTTTTTCTACTTCACTTAATCTTACTCGTAGATGAGCAGTGGACGCTGGATAAAAATGTACGTGAAGCACACATAAATGTGCAAACATGTTGCGCATGTTTCGTAGCCACTCCTATAGATTAATTATGTAATTTTTTGTGGTTACGCACATAAAGCGTGCTCATGTATATTTCTACCTAACAGAGTTGGAAAAGCCACAAAATGTAGGTCCGTGCTCCAAATAAGCCCAAACTTGGAGCCGGAGTGTTTGGCAGCCAGACGGACGGAGTATTGGATACCTTGACAGGTCGACCTTGAGGAAGTACTGGTCGATGGCGTCCTCAGCGTCGAAGGCGACGTCGCGGGTCTGCTTGAGCCACACCCTGATGAGCTCGTCGGAAGTGTCGCGTCGCCGATGGTCGGCGTGCCGCAGGAAGGCCTGCGTCCACATGAGCCGGTCCCGGAGACCCCGGATGTCGTCGTTCACCGCCACCAGCGCCTTCGCCTCGCTCAGCGCCAGCTCCTGGAGCTTCCCCACCAGCGGCCCCACGATGGCCTCCGCCATCCTTGAGCTCTCTCTCTCTCTCCCCTTCCGAGTCACTGCTGAATACAGATTTCAGAGAGCTGCTCGTACTGGTGTTACGGTGGTTTTGATCTGCTTGTCCTCCAAGCTAGGTGCATGATGCATTTTATAGAAGCAAGGGAGGCAGGTTGCTGGCCTGCTGTTACATTCTATAAGGCTCCGTTTGGTATTACACGATAAGAACTGCACTCTTATTCGCTGCTCCCTGTTGGAGACAAATATTAAATCCGTGCACCTGCATATTATAGGTTAGTGTGTCGATACACAGTACCCATAAAAAAATAAAAATATCTATAAACTCTCTAAATTTTGTTCAAAAGCCTGTCCAACATTCCAAACTTTAAAACCGGTTATTGGACATCTGATCTCTCTAATCTAGTTCACACTTTCTAGTCTAGTTCACTTAACCCTCAAGGTGGTATTGCCACCGTGGCATCATGACTGGATGGATTTGCCATATGGACTAATTAGTTAGAGAAGTTGGACCGAATAAATTTGATGGATTTTGTAGTCCATTTTGTGTTGTGGAATTTTTTATATTTCCTGTATATAATTGTTGCGTCCCAACATAAAAAATATAGAAAATAAATGAAATTTTCGCCAACTAGTCAATCCGTGTGGCAAAACCATCTAATCATGATGCCACGGCGGCAATACTATCCTGCAAAACCACCCTGGGGGGTTAAGTGAATCGAATTAGAAAATTTAGGAATCCCAATAACCGACCATTTGAATGTTTGTGGTATTATATGGACTTTCGAGTGAAGTTCAGGGGTACATTGACTTTTTCCTAAAACTTAGGGACATATTTGGGGTTAGCTTTGTCAAGAAGCTCGTTTATTTGAGAATCCAATGGATAGTAGCTTCAGCTTCTCGGCAGTAATCTTTATTCTTTTTGAGCCGTGGCTAATGAATTTTGACTGTGGTTGATAGTTTTTATCTGTGATTTTTGATATGGCAGCGGACGATGCATATATTTTTATGCTTAGAAAGCTATTTGAAAAATCCGCTTTAAAAAGTCATCTCATTTATTTCGATTTTTAAATAAGCCAAAAGTTCCAAAATGCCCTTTAGCTCTAAGCTTTGAAGCTGGATCAAGTAGCGAAGCCAAGCACTCTGGCTCCACAAGTGGGCTTAATCTGGAGTTACCAACGAGTTATAGTCGAATTGTGGGATGCTCTAAACTTGGAACCATCAGTGTATTAAATATTTCATATATGTAATGAAGTTTATAAATATTACATTGGGCACCACCTCATAAAATACACAATTCACCTCAATTGCTGCTACCAAAGTACAAATTTGTTTCTTTTGAGAAGCCAGATGCTAGCCAAACACTTTGTTAGCTCCAAATTTTCGACTCAGCTTTAACTGTTAGTGATATACTATGATAAAATTATATAAATGATTGTATCACTTCTAAGTTTACAATCTTTCGAATAATGGATCTGTTTGATATGGCTGCAACTTATGGATTTTAGCTGAAATTTTTGAATTTTAGCTGTTTTCGACAGAGATTACGGAGAGAGAGATACTCGTTTGCGATTTTGGTTAATACAGATGTTGGACTTTTAACGTGTACTACAATTAACTTGTAGATTCTGTCTTGAGAAAATACTCCGTTTGAAAGTCAGGTACTGTAGCAAAAGCCAAAAGCTGCTTTTAGAAGCCATAAAGAACAAGGCCATTAATATGTTATTTTGTCCCTTGAATAAATACCTTTTGTATTCATCAACAAGGATGTAACTTGTTCGTAGAACTCTTTATTCATATTTTAATGTTATTCTTAATTATCCCTAATATTATATCATTATATGAGATGATTATGATTTATAGATCAACATATGTATTGATTTATGATCATGTTTCGGGGATCATGCATATGGAGATATCAAATTAATAATATGAACACATGTTGGAGAATATGATGTTGGATTGACCCACCTTGAGACATTGTTAAGATTATTATATTTTATATGTATCAGTTGGTCTCAAGCAATAATGATATATAATCTTTATACTTGATATTAGCATAGTTTCCTACTAGGGGTTGCCAAATGGTACTCCGTAACTGGGTAGTTATAAACATAGTTTTTGGGTATGCTACGAAGTATGCAAAGGAATGTAACTGATAGGATGTGAGATTTGCCCTTCCTATATAACAGGAGAGACATCTCTAGACTCCTTGATGTGGTCAGATAAAGGAAGTGTATGTCTATGACACGAGTGGTCGAAGAGTTGACCATATGAAGTTATCTATCACTAGATCGGGAAAGGATTAAACAATCTATGGATGACATGTTTCTTACCTAAATTTCGATCGGGTATCATGAGGTAAAATGAGAATACGCAAATAGGTCATTTAGTCCGACTAGATATGAACTGGCCATATGGGTATACTGATTGGTCGTAAGCTGATTGAACATATCACAAATAGATCTACAAACTGGTCATATGGGGATAGAGACTGGTCGTAACTAAATACAAAATGGTTGTAAGGAATTATGAACTGATCATGAGTGACTAAGAGCTGGTTGCAAATCATATTCCATAAGGTTTGTCTAGTTTGATCTTTATGTACATTTAGGGGTCGATATGTCCTACTAGGAACCGCTATCGACCAGTGATTGAAAATGTGTTTTCGAGTTACAATCAAGTATACATGAATCTGTAGGCTCACACAATTAACAGGTTGGAAAAATAAGGATCTAGATGACTTGAGGGAGATACGATCTCTACTCATATTGAATAAAGATTTGGTCAGAGGCTCTATATAAAGAGGTGCACTAGGTTAGGAAAAATAAAGAGACATTGCACCACCCACCGAAACTCTGGCCGCCTCATTCGAAAGGCTCAGTTGTGTGTGCTGATGCTAACACACTGGCGCACGGCATTCCATCCTTAGACATGTAGATTTTGGTAGAGGTGTTGCTATGACTACGGTGTTGATCGGGACGAGCAGAGGGGGAGACAATCAGCTTGTAGAGATCGACTACCCTAAAGAATGATTGGCTTCAGAGGATCACTTCTAAAGACGTTGAATGACCGACTACTTCCACTACACCGATGCGTGCTACGTTAAACCGGATTGTTTCAACTCTTCTTGCACCACACTACGCGTCTAGTGATAACGATCCATGATCTTTTAGTCATATGACTTCCTGATTTACGCAATAGATTTTTTAATTTATGCTAATGTAGTCTATCTATAATCCCAACATAAGCTTCTACCGTTGATAAGCTGGCTAGAGCTAGAGTTGAAGCCTAGCTAAATAGGGCTTCAAGTGGGCTTCAACTCCTTGAGAAGCCCAAATGGCACTGTGTCATTTGAGAGAGCTTAAGGCCTTGTACAAGGTGATGTGACTTTTGGCTATGCCTTTTGGTTTTTTTTTTTGCTAAAATAGTATTGTAATGGTTGTTAGGTTTTTTAAGGTATTCAATTTGTTAGCTTTTTAAGATATTCAATTAAAGGAAAATTTTGAGAAATAGGAAATAATAAAAAAAACATCGTTATATATCCACGGATAATGAAAAAACCACATTAAAAACCAACACGTTCCAAATTAAATGGCTTTTAGCTTCTGAAAATCAGAAGCCATGGTGGGACGGGTGGTTTCGGCGGGCACGCGCTTTGGTTTTGGCTCTAATTGCTACAACAACTAGCTTTCAAATACTATGTCTTTTTAAGCGTGGTCTACATGTCGATTATAGTACAAGCTGTACCGTATTCAGCTATACCGGTCAAAATCGTATGTGATTGTTTTTCTGTTCGTACAATCTTTTGCGAACAGTTAGAATTAAAAAATCATAAACTAAAAGTCATAAGTTATAATCTAAACACTACTACAGAAAACCGTATTACAGACGGTTCAGAAACGTCAACACAGACGGTTTTTGTGAGCCGTCTGAATTTATGGGTCAGTAATGATACGAGATCATCACAGACGGCTTTCGAACTGTCTGTGGTGCAAATATCACAGACGGTTTTAGTTAAAAAACTGTTTGTGATTATCAAATATCACAGACGGTTTTTATTTAAAAACTGTATGTGATTATGAATAGCACAGACGATTTTCAGTTAAAAACCGTCTGTGATATTCTCTTCTACCCCTAAACCTATTTCTGTTTATTGGCTAGCCTCAGGAAATGCTAGCCATGCCCTCTGAAACAAGCAGATTAACATATAAATGTATACATCCAATTCACATCTCAATTCATTTCACAAACATAAAACATCCATTTCACAAATCAATTAATTGAAATGAAATAAAATAAAATATGCATTAACAAATACACAATTACAATCAATGTCAATCTTATCCCAAACAAAAAAATCATTGTATGCCGTAGAACTCTCCACTTGATTTTACGACTTTAGACATCAAAAAGTATGCGCACTCTGCTCGAATTTGTGCAAGGTCCAGCTTTTGCAATGCAGTTATAGAGATGGGCGCAGCCTGTCGATATAGGAATATCGATGTGCATACATATATAACCTGATAAGTATGAAATAAATGTGGGAAGATTGACAAACCTTAGAATTGGTGATCTTCGAGAAATCAAGGAGTAGTCTCATATAGTGGCAAACATAGAATCCACACGTGTTGCCCGGCAGCTGCTGGGGGCACTGCAAAAAATAGAATGTGTTAATTCAAGAGGCATTACTACCAAGTGTTGTATAGGATTAATTAATGTGTACTAGTGAATACCCAAAAATTTCGAACATGTTGCAAGGGCTTGGCCCCTTGCGTCGAGCCATGTGTCTCTGCAACGTACATGGCGAATGACCTTCATGATTCGAAAAAGTTAGCTTAGTCATTCAGAAGGAAAGAAAGAGTACAATATAGTTATGTATGGAGAAAATGTACTTACCTATGGAGTAATTGGCCGATAACTGTGTAGTCTGTTTTGTTCTTACTTAGGGAATCAAGGTATATTGTCTTGTTCTATTTTGGTATAATTACAATTAAAATCCAATGGAACCGCTCATTGTATGGCATAAGAACAAATTTCTTATCGCGGTGAGCCAGCAGTGGTGTTGTAATATACCTCTCGACGAAGGATGCATCCTCACTGATGGTATCCATGGCGACCAAGCGTGGGTCCAGGAAACCAATTGGTGATTTCGATGATCTAGCTTTAGTCACCATGTGTATAGACACACACACAGAAAAGCGACAAATTATATATGACATATATCGGTATGACATGAACGGAGACTGTGATTGTACACACTTACAGCGTCCAGTATCGAACGAGTGAGGTGTCGAGAGCGTCGAGCGTGAAAAGCTGAAATAAATCCTCAAAGGTCACCGTGAAGACACAATCATGAATGTCGTGTTGTAAATGATCTGGTCTGAATTTGACAGTAATACCTGAGCATATATATAACAATTTAGTATTAAAAATTAAATTAATTAATTATTACTACATATATACCACATGCATTGAGGTTTTGCTAGCTTAATTCATATTATAAACACAATAGCTATTTCCCCAGCGATCGCTGAAGATATATAACCAACAATTTTGACAAATTTAGCCTCCCACATGACGGGAACTGATCATGTATGATCAAGTAGATGCAAACCATCTTCAATAACACTCACCAAAACTTAGATCTAAATTATAATATAATGCAAAGAAAAATAAATTTCATTACTAACCATATCTAGGGCAATCAGGAACGTATGAATCTTCAAAGCTCTAGGTGCAGCACCGGCTGAAATCCACAAAATTAACTGGCATGGAATCCTTGCCTCCTCCAGGTACTGCACTGGCTAGATCTGGATCGAAATGAGATAGATGCGGTTCTGAGCGGCGCAATAAACATATAGCAGGGTTATCACAGAAGGTTTTTTTAAAAAACCGTCTGTGATATTTCAGTATGACAGACGGTTCGTCGGTAAGAACCGTCTGTGATACTCCTTTTTTCCGACGCCAACAACACAGACGGTCTCTAAATTAAAATCGTCTGTAATAGTGTCCGTCACAGACGGTTTGATAAAACCGTCTGTGATTTGGCATCTACTAATACTATTTCTGTAGTAGTGAAAAGAACCCACCCAAACATTTTTTTCATACACTGAAGCTCCAAAAGAGGGCCCACTCTGGTTAAGGTTTTGTACCATTTAAAAATAATAATAAGAGTAGTTTAGCTAGTGGCAATCTTAGACTTACAACACGAGATGACATAAATATCGCAAATATCTCCGAAGTTGAACAACCCCATCCAGTCTGGCTTCTAGTTGGACAAGTAAGCCGAGGAGAGTCCACGGTATTTATTTATGTTAATTCATACACTTGCAGTTTTTTTATGAAAGATTCATATACAAGTTGAAAGTTCTTTCAATTCCAATTGAAAGCTTCAAATCCAGTTGAAAATTTCCAAATTCTAGTTAAAATGTCAAATTCGAGTTGATTTTTTTTAATTTCCAGTTAAAAGTTTCTGCTACTGTTTTCTAAAAGTTCTCTTATTGAAGAATTCCTATTCAAATGTTTATGGCTCTGTGGTCAAGTAAAACATTACCATTGACATATGTAAAAGACAATAATATTGGGTGGATTTTTTTAAAAGAAATACTTTTAATGATGATGTTACGACAGTTTTACTGATTCTAACAAACATTTCCAGGGTGAAAGCGATGGCCAAAATGTCAACTTTGAAAGGAGTAGACGAGAGCATAAAACCTAGATTCTTTTGGGCTATATCATATGGCTTAATTTTTTGAATTGTGACTGTTTGTAAGAGATAGTATAAAAAAATAGTTATATACAATTTTAAATGATATAACTCAGTATACTTTTATCTTAATCTTTCTATTAATCCATATTAAAAAATATATTATTTAAAAACTAGTTACTTAACATACGGTATAACTCACGATGCAATAATGGAAAAGAACTTAGCCTCGAGAGGACCAAGTATGAGTTGGAAAGTTAGACCAGAAGCTATGAGAGGACCAACTAACTGCCTGGTTGGCTGTTGCCCTTAGCTGCAATATTGCATTCAATGGCTGCCAAGAGGGAGCCGATCGCATGAGTGGGTTTGTAGCAAAATTTATATTCAAATATGGTGGACGTAAGAATTTTTAGGTCCGTTCATTTTAGTTTGAGCTTCTGACTTCTGTTTTATTTTACATTATTCATAAATTTCATTTTTTATACTTTTGACATTTTTTGAGCTTTTTTGCTAGTTTTTTCTTGTATTTGTTTGCATTATACGTGATGAGTTAATATGTTTTTTATTTTTAAATTTTTTAAATTTAATTATAATATATAAGCATCCGTCAGCTACATGCAGTGTTTTTTAACTAGCTACATTATATTTTAGCCATAAGCTACAAAAAAACTCTTTTAAGTTGGACCTTAATCTTGGACCCTCACGATCGCGAAAATAGTGATACCTGCACAATGAGCGAGCTCACTGGCTTGCTGCAGCAGCAGCGAGCCTTGGTATAGGGCTGTAAACGAGCCGAGCTCGGTAGAAAATCGAGCCGAGCTCGAGCGAGCCTGAGATCAACATCGAACTTTAAGCTAGGCTCGAGCTTGGCTCGGATAAAACTCGAGCTCGCTCGAGCTCGGCTCGTGTAGGTTCGGTGGGGAGGAGGGAGGGAGTACCTGCGGGCTGCGAAGCCGTGGCCGAGGCGCCGAGCTGCCGGATCCGAGTCGAGGAGGGGTGGCGCCGCCGGGGGAGAGGAGGGGTGCCGGGGGGAGGAGAGGCGGCGTCGGGGGGGAGAGGAGGGGTGCCGGGGGGAGGAGAGGCGGCGCCGGGGGGGAGAGGAGGGGCGCCGGGGGGACGAGGAGGAGCGGCGGCGGGCCGAGTCGAGGAAGGGCGCCGGGGGGACGAGGGGCGGCGGCAGGGGGCGAGGAGAGGCGGCGGGAGGCGAGGAGCCGAGGAAGGGGACGAGGGGCGGCGGCGGGGGAGAGGAAGGGGACGGGGGGGCGGGGGAAGGGGGCGGCGCCGGGGAGGGGGCGAGGAGGGGCGCCGGCGGGGGGAGGAGGGGCGGCGGCGGCGGCGGAGAGAAGGGGACGGGGGGCGGGAGAGGGGGTCGGCGGTGGGGGAGCGAGGAGGGGCTGCGGCGGGAGAGAGGAGGAGGGCGACGAGGGGGACGGGAGTGGGGGGCAGCCGGCGGCGGGGGCGACGGGCCGCGGGGGGGCGGCGAGGAGGGACGAGCCGCGGGGGGCGGCGAGGAGGGGCGGGGGCGGCGAGGTGGGGCGGGGGGGCAGGAGCCAGGAGGGGCGGCGGCGGGGAGCAGGCCGCAGGCGGAGGCGCCGAGGCACGTGGGGGAGAGGCGCGAGAGTGGGGACTGGGGCTCTGGGCCCTAGGGCTAGGGGTGGGGGCGCTGGGATTTTGAGAGGAGAGGCGGGAGCAAGGCCGGAGGGGGTGTGGGGAAATGGGGAAGGGTGAAAAAATTTTAAGCTCGCGAGCTATTCGAGTTCGTCTCGTTAAAGCTCGCGAGCTTAAAATGAAGCTCGAATTCGGCTCGTTTGGAGCTCGAGCCAAGCTCGAATCGAGTCTAGAGCGAGCCAAGCTCGAGCAGTTCGCGAGCCTCGAGCTTTTTTTACAGCCCTACCTTGGTAGGACAGCACATTCGTATTTGTAAAAACAAGAGCTTAGGAATATGAGATTAATTAGCTTAGTATCATATTTAATTGAGCCAGTACACTACGGGCCTGTTTGGTTGAAGGCCTCACAGGCAAATGCCTGCCAGGCAACACATCCTGATCTCAGGCATCCAAAATCGAATGCCTGGGATGCATGCCTGGTCCTGACAGCTTTTTCCAGCCTCCAACCAAACAGGCCCTACGTCCGGGCTATCTTCCTCATTGTTCCTCGCCCTCACTAGAGTCTAAAATAGTGTTTAATAAACAAACGCTTAGAGCATCTCCAACAGTATGAGCTAGTTACTAGCTCTAAGACAACTTCTCCAATAGTACTAACTTTTAGCACATAGCTCATAACATAAATAGCCTCACATGACACTTTTACATAATCTTAGAATATGTGTGTGAGACTAGCTCTTGATCAAGAAATAGCTTTTCTCTCTCTTCTATTAAAATATGAAATAATATGCTTAGAGCTAGCTCATAAGTCACTATTGGAGATGCTCTTAATTAGACTAATTGCGCTTCAAATCAATGTAAGAGGTAAACACTTAATTAAGCCTTGTTTTTCGTAACAGTGACACCTATTTTATGGGGTCACCATTTTCTAAAGAAGAAAAAAAAACACGAGAGGTCTGTAACATAGAATTAATTAGCTTAGTACCACACGCAACTGAGCTAGTACACTGTATACAGGCTGTCCTTCTTGCCTCGCTAGAGTCCAAACTAGCATAGAATTAGTGTGTTGCAACTTGCAAGCTCAGTGCTTGGTCGTCACCGCTACCGCCTTGTGCCGAGCCCGGTCAGCGCCTCGCCTTCCGAGGTCAACATTGGAAGGAGCAGACGAGGGAGTAATAAACGAGTCAGAAGGCTTGCAATAATGAGTGCGAGGGAGGGACGAAGTATGAGTTGGAAACTTAAAAAAGAGTCTCGGGCCCCCAAACAGAGTTGAAAGCTTATTCGGCGTCATGTCGATCAATGTGCTAGGCATGCAGTAGTAGGGAGAGAGGGACGAGACTCTTTCTAGCTGCCCGGTTGGCTGTCGATATTGCATTCAATGGATGCCTTGCGGAATCACACACGATGAACTGAACGCCAGTGAATGCGGAGCATCCATGTGCCTACGCACTCGGCATTTTTTTTTACGAATAATTTATTTTTATTCAAAACAATAGTAATGTACCTACATTAATATTTTTTATAGAAATAGATTTCAGTCGCCTCCTGTTGGACGAATAGCTCGCCCAGCCATAGGGCGACTGCATATGGAGTTGCCCACCCATAGGGCAACTGCAAACTGCCACCCCGTGAATTTTTTAGATTTTGTGAATTTTGTAGATTATAATTAGAAGGTAATCTGCTAGATTTGCAATAAAAGTTTATGGTTATTGTATGGTGTAGGTGTGTAAAAAAAATTTGTGAAACTTTTTTTAAGTACGATTGACCTTAGAACGATCGGCAAGTACGATAATAAGTGATATTGTGATGTTACTGGTAATTCGTATACGGAGGAAAACTGGTATGTTAATATTGTTAGATGACTTGCTACGTGAATAATTGAATGCGAAAAGATGAGGAAATAAGCTTGTCTGAATTTAAATAAACTTCATAATATAGTTGAGAGTAATATGCCCCATACTTTTTGATTACATGCATAACATATAGCATCATGTGCGACTAACCCACCTAACTGCTTGCACGACCTACTGTGTGGACCGGGGTCATTTTTCTTCTTTGCCACCTCAGCGTTGAACTCCTCGGCGGTCTCTGCCATTTCCATTTTTTTCTCGCGCTCCTTACGCGTGCTCCTCCTCCCAAATCTTGGAGGACCTTGCAATATTCCACTCCTTGAAGTCGAGGGCCCACTGGTCCTCTGCGTAGATCTCAAGATCGATCCATTTGCGGTAGCCACATAGGGGTTCCGGGAATTGTGAATACAGGTGAAAGATTGTTAGTTTGTATTCTAAAGGAGAAAAGGTAGGGGAATATGGTGCACCTAGTCCTTACCGGTTGCCGATAGGTTGCGGTGTCTAGACGGTAGTCGGGTTAGTTACTGGAGTAGTTTGCACAACCCCAGTAACGCATACCTAGACTGAGACGGTGCTTAGACTTGAAGAACTTTCACGTGTCCCGGCACCAACAAAGATGGTGTCTTCCCCTTTCGTGGGAGTTGCGACGAACGCTCGGTAAGAACGTTCAGGATGAGGTTGTTGCTATAGGGCACGTCATTGCGGGGAGCTAACCTCGTAGCACGCTGGGCATGTTCTGCCCAGGCTGCAACGGCCCTTACTTTCTCATCGCGGGTGGCAGCTGACTGTGCTAGGTCGCGGGTCTCCTCCTATTATTTATCATCTTATCCCATTGTTTCTTTGACCTTTTGTCCATCCCGATGTGGTGAAGCAAGCATCTGAGAAATCTTTTCGACCTCCTTTTATAGGGCATCTTGTTGCCCTATTGGTACATGAAGGTGTCTGTGTGGTCCCGTCACTTTGCAAAGCTAGCAAGTGTGCAAAGCTAGTAAAGCTGGATCGTGAGGTCTTGTTGCTGCGAAAAGCTAGGGCGTGCGGTCTGGTAGCTGCACAAAGCTGGTCCGTGCGGTCTTCTCACTACGCAAAGCTGGCCGTACTGTCATATTACTACGAAATGCTGGGCCGTCATGTCATGCCACTGAGCGAAGCTGGCCCGCGCGGTCATGTCGCTGCGCAAAGCTAGCGTGTGCGGTCTTCACAGTGCTTAAAAGTTGGCATGTGTACTCTTATCGCTGGTGAAAGCTGGCGTGTGTACTAAAAATCAAACTATTTCTATCTACATCTACAATTTTCTACTAACACTAACAGTAAATAAAAAATATACTGCATATACAGTATTGCAAATAAAAAATTACTTGAATTTGATTCTTCCTCTTCTCTCCTTCCCCTCCTTCCTCTCCTCTCCTCCCTTCTCCTTCCTCCCCCTCCTTCCTCTCCTCTCCTCCTCTCCTTCTCCTTTTCTCTCCTCCCTCCCCTCTCCTCTCCTCTCCTCTTCTCCCCTCCCTCTCCTTTTCTCTTCTCTCTTCTCTTCCTCTCCTCGGCCGGACAAACTTCTTCTCTGTTGAGTGAGGCGGCGGCGGCCAAGCGCTCGGTTTTAACCCCCCACCAGTCGCCCAATGGTCAGGCGACAACAATTATTCACCCAACTGCCGGTGGATTGCCCGCGTGTCGCCTAGCCGTTGGGCGATTGGATCTAGTCATCCCCGACGATTGGGCGATTGGATCCAATCGCCCAATATGGGTATATTTATGTTATTTCGAATAAAAAATAGAATATTCATAAAAAAAAGATGTAAACAAAATCGCTATAGTATACGCTATAATAAATTTATAGATTTTATCTTGAAAAAACATTTCATTTAAAAGTTGATTACCATAGAAAAACTAAAAAAACTTTTAAAACCTGAAAAGAAGAGGCCCTATAAATTAATTGTAGTAGACACTACAACAACTTCATTTATATCGGCTAAAATCGCACGTGAGTCTCTCTCATTCCATACTCTTTCAGAATAGTCAAAATCCATAAGTTACAGCTTAAAAAACAGGCCCAGAGATCCCGGAGAGAATCCTTCACAAACGCGTGTAGTAATTTTTTCAAATCCAACTCCTCAGCGCCACAAATTTTTAGTTTTCACCTACTCCGTGACCACAAAAACAACGGGTAAGGTGATATGTCATCCGCAAGCTTCCACGTCATGGCAGACTAGGTGTATCACGGCAGCGAGCTCTAACTTAGTAGGTGCAATCCTGCCACACTAGGCGACTACGGTGGGAGTTGCAACTCATCCATGCTTGAGTTAAACAACAGTGCAGCTAAGTATACGACAATGACATCCTGCTGAGTCCTGGTGCCACAAGGGGTGGAGTCACACTTAGACAAGGTATAAAAAAAATTTAGTGTATAATCCGGATAAATTTAGTTTAGCTTAGGTAATGTTTTTATGGTTCAGCCCAGATAGTCTAGATCATTCCACCACTAAGTCTGTGGTGTAACTAAATCCTGACTCCGCCACTGGATGCCATAACAGCTGGTTGCCGAGCTCGACAGGTGATGCCACGGCGTCTCTAATCTATCGAGAGGTGGGAGCTTAGTAGGTGATATACATTACCTGTTGCTGCTTCTAAGCTAAAATTGAAAAATTCACGTATTGGAAAGGTTAGATATAAAAATAACTTTTACGAGAGTGGCACATATGCTATCACTTCCCCAAGAGATCTCTGCTGAACAAAGCTGATGCAATGGGGAAGAACCGGCGCTCGCACGGTCCTGTGGGACGCTCTGACCACCGTCTCATCTCACTAAGTAAATCCCTTCAATCTAATAAAAAAAAAACCAAAATACGCAAATCTGGTACTGGGCTTGCAACAAAATCCGCCCTAGTGCAACAAACACAAGCAAATAAAAAACACGTGACAAATAATAACTATTGGTGTAACATTACAAAAAATACTGCAACAAATATACATTTTGCTGCAACAAATTAAGGGTGACTTTGGTTGAGTTTTTGGGAGCTGTTTTTGCTTCCAAAAAGCCAAAAGTCAACCAAAGGGGTGGAAACCAGAAGCTGCTTTTTCAGAAGCAGCTACTGTTGGGTAGTACAGTTTTGAAAGCACCTTGGACCCTACTTTTGGCTTTTGGCTTTCTGCTTTTTGAAATGGTGAAAATAGAGAGCTGTTTCATAGTTGTTTCAAGGAAAATAGAGATAGGAGGTAAGTTTTATACTTGTTTAAATCAAACAGCTTACAGCTTTTCCACAGTCCACAATCTACAACAGTTTTTTTTATAGCCCACAGCTCACAACAGTTTTTTCAGAAATCACAGCTCAATCAAATACACCCTAAAATTCATTGGAACACCTGCAATATAGAGAAGGGAATGTACACGGTCACATTCAGGAGCACCAGTTGAGTGTGTCTCGCAAATGGATAGATTCGAGTATTTACTGGACTACAGTACAGGTTCTAGAATGAAAAGCATCCTATCGGTTGCTCTCCCGGCAAGCATTAAATGCATCACATAAAAGACCGGGTTGCCCTCTACGTGAGCATCATCAAAAAAAAAAATACGTAAATAAACGAGGACTCGTACGTAATTTAGAAAATCGCGGGGCGTTATCCTACAAAGTGGAGGGTAAAAAAAACTGACAGGGACCTTTTCGCGACGAAAAAGGACCTTTACGTAATTTTCAAAAAATTCAGGGGAACCGGCTCCCCCGGCCGTACGCGAATTACAATGCCACGCGCCGGCCGAGGGAGCGCCGGGGGCAACGTGGATGCTCTCGGGGGACAGAGAGTCCCCCGGCTTTGTATGGGTTAGTATGTAACAGACTCGACTGCCCTCCGTCCGTTCCACCGTCTAGAAATAGCGAACTTTGTTCCTCGCACTCCGTGGCCAGCCTTCCCATCCACCCTGTCGGCTATGTCCTCTTTCTTTTTTTTCAAAGCAGCAACAAGTTAACTATTAAGGCCCTGTTTATTTCCACTTAAGATTATTATAATCTAGCTTATAGGTGGAGGATTATATAAGCTAGATTATAATAAGTTGGTGGAAAATAAGCTGTCAAGTGTTTGGCAGCCTGGATTATCAGAGTTATGGATTGTTGTATTCGAATGTTTAAAGACTATAATGTCCTTGAGAGAGAGGCAAGGGAGTTGGGGGATGGATGAATGGTAAAAGTGGGTAATATTCCTAAAGTTTTATGGTCCTTAAGATAAAAGGTGGATCTATAAGCTGAAATAAGCTCCTTTTTTGAGCTTATTGATTACAATAATCGGGGCTATTAGATTATAATAAGTTACCTTATAATCTAGGCTGTTTGTTTCTACTTATGATTATAAGCTAGATTATAATAATCTTAAGTGGAAACAAACAGGGCCTAAAACTAATGTCCAACTCAGAATTACTAACCAAGGCTGTGACAACACTTGGGGCGTATCAGCCCAGCTGAGCATACGCGTACCTGCACCCATATCTCCTGCTCCAATTGGCTTAAGACTTAAATTTTTAACTATGATTTTTAATTTATAACTAAAATTATATTATAACAGCAGTTAGTTTTTTTAAAAAAGAAAAATCTCGTTATGTTGTTACGGATAGTGCAAAAAATAAAAAAAAGAAAAAAGTTCAAAAAGAAAGGATCAAAATAAACGTAAATTAGAAGTCATCTTTTGATTTAAATAAACCAAAAGTTAAAATAAATCAGAATTTAAAATCGTTTAGAGCGAAAACCTGTTTGATTAGAGCAATGTCTACGAAATACGCACAAGAATTTTCGGTAGTTGAACGCACATACCAATCATGTGAACATGAGTAAGTTGTACACACATACCAATCACGTGAACTGTACGTACAAGTTCAAGTTGTACACACACATACCAATCACGTGAACATGAGTTTGATTTGTACTCCGAAATAAAGTAATATTTAATTCGTAGTTTACCAAGCTATCAAAAAAATTAAGGTGCACCCTAAACAGGATTATAATTTAATTACTCTAGTCTTGTACTTATTTTAAAACACTATTTATATACCCCAAACAGGATTCTTAGTTTACCAAGCTATCAAGACGGAGATGGATTACTAAAGTCTCCTATTGTCTCTTACAACATCAGAGCACGGGTAGAGAACGGACATATTACAAACACTACACTTGACTAGTTAGAGATCTGTGCGTTGCAACGGAGTCATAAAAATAATGAGACGGAACTTACTGCCTAACCAACTTTACACATCAAACATTGGAGAGAGAGAAGGGTGGCTAGAAAGCGCGAGGAGATGGGAAAAGTGGAGGGTGTAGACGGTTGTATCCTGAGAGAGGTGGAGAGATGAATGGTCCAGATCAAATCGGATGACTAAAAAGAGAAGAGAGAGAATGGACCAACCACCAACTTACACTTTTATAATAGTAAATATTTCTCAATGAACTTACATTGTGAAATGAAGCTTACCAACAAAATGGATTTATATTGTGAACATGGATTTTTTTGGTTTCTCCTATTGTTCTAGAAGATTTATTTCTTGTCATATTCTTTGACAGGTATTTCTTGTCATATTACTACATTTTTGCTTTACCTGGTTAATATAAGAATTATAGTATTTTAGCAACCAACGAAATGCAAGTCTATAGTGACATATGTAATTATGATCTTAAGAGGGAAAACCTGATGTGTAACATGTGAAGAGAAACGTATGGCAATAATCTTTACCTAGGATTGATCTAAAAAAACTTCACCCAGCACAGTATGCATTAAGGTGTCACCTCTTTGCACGTGGGAAGTTTAACTACCGATTGATTATTTTTTGTGTTAGATTGCCGTATGCTGTAATCGAGCTTGCCTATAATTAGGAGGATAAGTATACAATGTAATCCTCCTAATTATGCTAGAGATTGATCACTTGTAATCTCCTGTATATGTTATAAATACATGAGAAATGGAAGGCTCCTGTGTGGTATCTTCCCCAAACTCCCTCTAATTTTGTCCTGGTATGAGAGCAGCTTTCCTGAGGCACCGCTTCCGCAACATCTGGCTCGATTCTTCGAATCAGCAGCTCCTCCTTCCCTCCTCTCCCACGCCATGGCCGGCATGCAGAACGGTGATGCTCCCAAACGTGAAGAACACCGGGAAAATTGCACATATACCCCCATAGTTAGTAGACACTTGTAAATTTACCCTACACTTGAGTGGCCTTGTAATTTTACCCCATACTTGATATGCCTCCTTATTATTTTGCCCCATTGCCCATTTAGCTGCTATTTTAATTTTATTTTTTATTTTTTGGGGCAGGAAATGACAGTAAAACCCTTTAATTGGTGAACCTCCTCTCTTAGCTGTGTGTACAGATGCACAAAAATGTTTAGAAAATGCAGTAAAAATATATTTTTTAATGTCATTTCCTGCCCCAAAAAATGAAAAACGAAATTAAAATAGCAACTAAATGGGCAATAGGGCAAAATAATAAGGGGGCATGTCAAGTATGGGGCAAAATTACAAGACCACTCAAGTGTGGGGCAAATTTACAAGTACCTATTAACTATAGGGTATATGTGCAATTTCCCCGGAGAACACCAATGGCGACATCTCCGGCACCGCTAACACTAAGAGCAACTCCAAGAGAAGAGCTAAATCATTTTCTAAAGGTAAATTTGACTATTATTGGAGAAAAAACGTCTCCAATAGACTCTGTAAATGACTCTCCAAATTTAGTAGCTCTCCATCCCTCCTCCTTCGCTCTCTATTTTTGGATAGCCTACCTCGCTCACCATCCAGCCTCTTGGCGCGGTCGGCGTTTCCTTCCCGCACGCTGCGCCCCATTCCCGCGCGTACGCGACCCACCGCGCGCCCTCTAGTTTAGATAGCCTGTTGGAGTAGTCTTGTTTTTTAGGTGAGATTCATTTTAGAAAATAGCTAAATTACTAAATTTAGATACTTCTTTTAGCTAATCTTTTGGAGTTGCTCTAACAGGCTTATCCATCTTTGGGCGCTGGCGGTCGGCGTCAACGTCAAAACATTGGTGCCGATTACTCTGGACCTCAAGTCCGGAAACTACAGCAAGTGGCGCAATCTCTTTCAAGTTGCTGTTGACAGGTTCGCTCTTGAGGACCACATCACCTCGGATGACAACTCGGTCGATCCCGCGTGGAAACGCCTCGATCGCACCATCCTCTTATGGATCTATGGATCCATCTCCACGGAAATCCTGGACATCGTCATGGAGAACATTATGCTTGTTGGATCAGGGTTGAACAACTCTACTATGATAACAAGGAAACCTGGGCTATCTACTTCGATTCTGAGTTCCACAACATCATGCAAGGAGACAGGTCCGTCTCGGACTACTGTCTCAAACTGAAGACATTGGCAGACGCCCTGCGTGACGTCGACGTGGACATCACCGACGAGAACTTAGTTCTGACTGCCCTCAAGGGATTGAACCGAAGTTCGACAACGTGGCAACGTTCGTGTCCATGCTGTCGAACTTCATTCATCCAGCTCAGGTCGATGCCCCAACTCTAAGAAAACAAAAATGCTCAGTATGGCAACGATTCCTCTATGGCCACTGCCCTCTACAGTGACACCGGGGTGCAGGTTATGGTGGCGGTACTCCGACTTGGCACCATTCCAGTCCTAATAATCCTAATGGCCACAGCAACAACGGGCAGGGACACCATGGCCAAGGTGGAAACAACGGCCAAGGCTATAGTCACTACTATAGAGAAGATCATCATAGATGGTTCATAACCCTCATCAGACATGGTTTTCGAACCATTTGATTTATGGCGTCAGTGATAACAGGTATAGCTCTCAAACTGTCTGTGATAAGTCACAACACATATGGTTTCTAACACAAAACTGTTTGTGATACGTGGACCATCACAGATGTTTTTTATTAGCCGTCTGTGATATGTAGGATATCACAAACGGTAAGTCTACGTTTTACAAATGATTTTTTGTTACGTTTCACAGACAGTTTTGTGTTAGAAATATGTGATAGTTCTTTGTATAGCCAAAAACTTATCTGTTTTTTGGCTAGCCTTAGGAAATGCTAACCATGTCATCTGAAAACAAGCAAACAGATTACAGATAAACGACAGAAAAGTGAATTACAAAAGTGATTTATAACTCAAAATCAATTGTAAAAGAATGTTCATGTATTGTCGCCAGAGTTACAATTGAATTACAACTCAAAGTGAATTACAATTGAATCAAATGTTTGATTATGTATTAATCTTTGTTGCTGGAGTGAAACTCTCTTTTCGGGTCAATGACTTCCGTCATCAAGAAGGTGGAGAGCCGTCCTCGAACATCCGAGTGTGCGTTAAGATCGAATATACTTGAGTTGATTTTAATGCCCTATCGCTAGGAGGAGTAAAGTCGTATGTTTGTATGTATGTATGTGTGTGTGTATATATAGGAAAATTACACACACACACACACTAGTAAGCGTGTACGTGGAATCCACATCAAAAGTATTGATTATATGTTCAGAAATGAAATGCAATTTTTGCTCCATACCTCATGACTGAATTTCTCATGAATTATGTAGTCAGGCACACATCACGACAAAAAACCAAGAAATTTTGTCACATTCTTGAGAACGAATAAGATAACTATGCTAGACTAGAGGTTGAGGAACTGGACCCTAGCGAAGCGTGGTCATTTTTGGCCCCCCGTGGCTGGTGCGGCACTCGGCCATGCGAGGTGCCTATCTAGTTGCAGCTAAAGCACCGTGGTCGAAGCGTCATGGTCGAAGTGCTGTGGTCGAAGCCGTGGTCAAAGCCCTGTGGTCGAAGCACTGTGGTGGACTAACGTGGTTGAAGCTCTGTGGTTGAAAGAACGTGGTAGACACAACATGGTCGAAGTGCTGTGGTCAAGCCAACATAGTCGATCAATGTGGTCGACAGGACATGGTCGACACACCATAGTCGAACCATGTGGTGAAAAGATCGTGGTCGAAACAATGTGGTTGACACAACGTGGTCGAAGTATCATGATTGAACCAATATGGTTAAACCTACGTGGTCGAACTAACATGGTGGACACAATGTGATCGAACCAACGTGGTCGAAACAACGCGGTCGAGAGAATATGGTGGACACAACGTGGTCGAAGTGTCGTGGTCGAACCAATGTGGTTGAAACAACATGGGCACAACGTGATCGAAGTGCCGTGGTCGAACAAACGTTGTTGAAAGAACATGGTGGACACAACGTGGTCGAAGTGCCGTGGTTGAACCAACTTGAAAAAATTATAATTATATCTAAGCCCTTGAACTCTCTGCATCTGACAGCAATAGCGTGTGTCGCGAGGCTCTACTACGATGTCTACAAGGGTCGACTGCGCTTGATGATGTGGTAATTTCCCGTCACTACTCTGTTGCTCTTAGCACTCATCATATACCTTATCCAAACATTGAGAACGTCATCTCCTCAATCTCTCTCTACACTCCAACACCGGCGAGTCGGCATGCGGGGTGAGCTCAAGCAGGTAGGGAGGAAATCATGGCAATGCTCTGTGACTAGTGGGAGGGGTCGAGCGGTGGCCGCCGAGGGGCGGCCGGTGAGGGGGGACACAACAGCGTTGCCAGATCACGTTGGATCCGATGTCGCAGTCAGAGACGGGTGGGGTGGAATGGTCACTACTATAAAAAAAAGCTAACACTGAACACCTCATCATAGACGGTTGACAAAACCATTAGTATTAAATACAATCATAGATGGTTTTGATTCAGTGACAGTCTGCATTACTGGCAGTGCTAAAAGTCATCTGTGAAGAGGTAATATCACAGACGATTCGTGTTGAATGCCATCTGTGAAGTATCACAGAAGATTTTGAATAAAAAACATCTGTGATATTCACAAATGGTTTGTATTTAAAACTATATATGATAATTAAATCATCACAGATGGTTTGTATTAAAAACTATCTATGATAATCTCACTTATTGCAGACCTGACCCTCACAGATTTGTCTTAAATTCCAAATTTGTTCTCACAGGCTGCTGCTTTGAGGAGGTGTGGCTTTGAGGCCATTTGGGGAAAGTAGACCGCAGATTTGGGAAGAGTGATCGTCAATCCATTTGTTCTTGACTATTTATGTGTAACACCCTAGGATCACATTACCCAGAGATGCTACCAAACTACACTTACGACCAGATGGATTACAAAGAAAACCCGGCAAAAAAAGAGGGCTACACAGAAGCATGACAACATAATATATAATGGGAGATAGTAAAATAGCATCAGAATATAAAACTGCGCACTAACACCCTTTATCAACCTAGCTTTGAATGCTCAAACCCTACTAAAGTCAACCATGATCTAGCATTAATAAGATACAATGCTCAATGACTGTGATAAAGAAATGGTTAAAAAAATCCTCTAACTTATTACAGCATAACTCATGAAGACTTGTGTAATGGTGCCATGCTGCTCTACCCTTTCCAAGCATGCTCAAGGATCAACTGGGAGAGAGAATACGAGCTGAGATGAAATCTCAGCAAGCAAATTGTTTAACAAATTAATTAAACTGTGGATCATTAAGCATCACATTAACGACTTGTGGTACAAAGATAAATCATTAACAATGAATTCTCATCATTCTCACTGTAGCCTCATTCATATCCAAAACCATATCTACTACTCACAGCAACCACAAGAAAATACCCCATGCCACAAGTGACTCTCACGAGCCAATGCCTCTTATAAACTCAGAACAAGGATTATCCTCATGAAGTGCATATGTATGCAAATGATCCACTGAACTCTTACCTGGCAACGTAAGAGTGCGCATCATACTACGACAATGTACAATGCTGTATCGGTACGGTCGTGGCTAAATGCGGTGACATAGCTTCAATGCAAATGACATGCATGATATGGCCATGATTGTTTTATTAGGAATATAACCATATGGACAATAATATGTAAAATAAGGCATATAGCACAGCAGGGCATCTTTATTTGAAGGTGGATCAATTACCAAACCTCAACAATTATGGTGAAGGCAATTAATTTAATAAGTTAAACTGTAACAACAACCGCTTCGTTTACTTGCCTCTACCGAAGGGGCGAAAGGCTCAAGCACAGTTAGGAGCGAAGCCACTTATTCATAAGTCACCACTTAGCACAAAATCTCAATATAACATTCATAACTGAAAGGTAAAGTGCCACTACGCTTGAAACCCGACATCTCCCTCTCAAACGCCGTTCTGACGCTCAACTCAATGCAGCAGCGCTGCCTGTCTTTTTTGTTATCTTTTTATCCACTGAGTAGAACACAGAAACCAATAGCATTTTTGAAATCTATAGAATGAAAGCTATAACTTTTGCAAAGACACCATAATTTTGTTTTCTTGTTAAAAGGGCATAATTCATGATAGAAAATAGAGGACAGAATCTGCTTCTGAGTTCTGGCCAGCAAACTTCTATAGACCACCACCGACAATACTCTATTCAAAAAATTATAAACTTTTACCAGCAGCTATATTACAACATTATCTACAACTTCCATTATTATGAGAAAATTCGTAAAAATCATTAGAGCCTCTGAATCTGCCCACGAGCAGAAACTGAATCCTGAAACTAACTGTGCTACACAGCAGAATTCCATCCTCTATTGCCCCAATCAACTCATCCAAAAATTATAGAAAAAAATAGAAACTAGGTCTCTGAGTCCTCTATGACTTTCCTATTCGTGGGTTATGCAAGAAAAATCGTCGTGGTCACCTAAACCACCCAAACCACAACACTGCCCGATCGGACTACGCGCAGAACAACTGTTTCCCCTAGATGATCTACCCCTGATGATGAGCCAAACACCTAATATCATCCTAAAATAGAGAGGTAAGGCGAGGATTCCAAAACTATGTCATCCATGCAAGAAATTCTTTCCTCCTTCCTTCCTTCCTTCTTCCTCTCCTTCCTTCCTTTCTTCTTTCCAGTAGGGGGAGCAGCAGGGCGCAAGGGGAAGTGGACGCAGGGGAGAGAGGGGCGCAGGGGGAGAAGGGTGGCGGCCTAGGGTTGAGGGAAAAAGAGGGGTGGCTGGGCCTTAGGTTGGGCCGGCCTGGGCCAAAGTGGGAGGTGGAAGGTCCGGCCTCCCTTTCTGGACAACTCACCAACCCTCCTCTTTTTCTTTTTTTAGAAAAATCCGCAGCCCACACCCACCTTCCGCAATTCAATGAAAGAAAGAGAAATCTCCATGAATCCATTAAATATTTCTGGAAACGCCGAATCGACGTCAGGGCATTACATTCTCCCATCCTAAAATGGTTCTGTCCCTGAATCTAACACCTCAAAACCATAAAACAGTAGTACGACAAAGGAGGGAGCAACAAAGATAAAAAAACAACTACGAGTACTCACCAACATTGAAGAGCTTATGGTACTTCTTCTGCATCTGATCCTCAAGCTCCCACGTCGCCTTCCGCTAGGACTGATTCGTCCAGAGGGCCTTCACGTACCTGATGGTGCACTTCCTGATAACATGTTCCAACGAGTCCAAGATACGAGCTGGTCAACACTCCACAGTGAGATCCTGCTCCACAATGATCAGCTCCAGGTCGATCTTGTGCTCGGGGTCCCGTAGATACTTCCTTAGCATAGACACATGAAAGACATTGTGCACTCCACTCGTTGAGCCTGGCAACTCCAGACGATAGGCCAGACTACCCATGCGTGCAACCACTAGAAACGGGCCGAAGTATCGTGGGCTAAGCTTCCCGGTGGTACCAAAACGAACGATGCCCTTGGTCGGTGACACCCTGAGGAACACAAGGTCACCAACAGCAAACTCCAACTCGCAATGTCGAACATCCGCATAACTCTTCTGTCAAGTCCGAGAGGACAACAGATTCTGTCGAATCTCTTGCACCTTCTCTACAATCTGCTGAACAAAGTCTGGGTTCCAATAAAGACCTCTCACCCACAGCATCCCAACAGAGAGGAGAAACACATCTCTGGCCATACAAAGCCTCAAAAGGAGCTATCTTGATACTCGCTTGATAACTATTATTATATGCAAAGCCCGTTAATCCAGATGGTCCTCCCAACTGCCCTTCCAGGACAGAACATAAGAACGAAGCATATCCTCCAGAGTTTGAATGGTCCACTCTGACTACCATCCGTTTGAGGGTGAAAAGCCGTGCTAAGAGAAACTATCATGCCCAATGCAGCCTGAAGGCTTTGCCAAAACTTGGAGACGAACTTGGCATCCCGATCAAAAACAATGGACTTGGGCACACATGCAATCTCACCACCTCTCTGATATACAACGGGGCTAGATCCTAAGCTGTGTTGGTCGTCTTCATCAAAATGAAATGCGCAGACTTGGTAAGTCTGTCCACAACAACCTAAATAGCATCCCGACCATGGGGTGAGCACGGCAAGCCAACCACAAAGTCCATAGTGATATGCTCCCACTTCCACTCAGGAATCTCCAAGGCTGCAACAAACCAGCAGGTCGCTTACGCTTGGCCTTCACCTGCTGACATACGCCACAAGATGTGACATATTTAGCAATGTCCACCCTCATCTGCTTCCACCAGAAGACCTGCTTCAAGTCACAATACATCTTGGTGTCACCCGGATGAACAAAATATGGAGTTCGTGAGCCTCACGAAGGATATCTGTCTTCAACTCTGATTTTTGTGGTACATAGAGTCGGCCTCTGAAATGAACCACACCACTCTCATCCACGCTAAACTCTCGGGAATGACCCTCTGAGATCCTCTTCTGCACCTCCGAGAGAAGCCGATCATGCTGCTAGTCCTCACGAACATGCTCGGGTACGACAGACTCAATGATCATCTGCGTCTTTGCCTGATTAGCCCTAGTGAAACAAAAGGAGATACTTATCAGCTCAAACTATGAGATCAAAGACATCACCATCCGAGGAACTCATGTCCTGCTCCAAGCATCAGCCACCACATCAGCCTTGCCATGATGATACTAGATTGTCATATCGTAATCTTTGATCAACTCCAACCACCTCCGCTACCTCAAATTTAGCTCCCGCCGAGTGAAGATGTACTTAAGGCTTTTATGATCGGTAAAGACATCACATGGCCCCCCATATAGATAATGCCTCCATGACTTCAGAGCAAAGACGACCGCTGCTAACTCGAGATCATGAGTGGGATAGTTCTACTTATGAGTCTTCAACTGTCTGGAAGCATAAGCAATAACTCAGCCCTCTTGCATCAGCACACAACCAAGACCAATTCGAGAAGCATCTGTGTATATCGTGAAACGCTTGCCACTCTCGGGCAAAGATAAGGTAGGTGCATTAACTAGCTTGTTCTTCAAAGTCTTAAAGCCGGCCTCACATTCATCCGTCCAAACAAAAGGAACCCCTTTTTGCATGAGCCTAGTCATCGGCTTGGCAATGATAGAGAAATCCTACACAAAACGCCGATAATAGCCAGCAAGCCCAAGGAAACGCTGAATCTTTGACACATTGGTTGGCCTCTGCCACTTCACCACCGCAGCTACATTCTTCGGATCCACTATGATACCGTGCTGACTGATAGTATGACCAAGAAAGCCCACCTCAAACATCCAGAAAGCACATTTCCTTAGATTTGCATAGAGCTTGTTCTTCCGAAGGACATCCAGAACCAATCTGAGATGTAACTCATGCTCCTCCTCTGTTTTGAAATACACTAAGATATCATCAATGAAAACCACCACAAAAACATCCAGGTACTCATGGAACATCTTGTTCATAGCTTCCATAAAGATAGCGGGGGGCGTTTGTTAGTCCAAAAAACATAACGACAAACTCAATGTGCCCATACCTTGTGCTAAAAGTCGTGTTCTCTATATCCTCGTCTCTGACTCGCCATTGATGTTAACCAAACTGCAAAACGATCTTCAAGAATACCTTGGCACCCCTCAGCTGATTGAAGAGATCATCAATACAAGGTAAAGAATACTTGTTCTTGATCATCACTTGATTAAGCGCTCGATAATCCACACAAAGCCTCTTGGTGCCATCCTTCTTTTCCACGAACAAAACTGGAGTAGCCCAAGGCGATGTGATCAGTCTGATAAACCCTTTAGCTAGGAGTTCATCCAACTACTTCTTCAACTCCACCTGCTCCATAAGGGCCATCCGATATGGGGAGTTATAGATAGGTCGCATACCTGGAACAAGCTCAATGCGGAAGATCGGCTCCCGCTTCGGCGGCAACCCTGGGAGGTCATCAGGAAAAATATGAGGGTACCTACAAACCATCGAAATGCCCTCTACTCGCAACACAGCCTCGCGACCATCAACCATGGCCAACAACAACTTGGATTCCTGCATCCGCCGATTAGGAAACAATCGGCACGACAACGAGAGAGAAAACCGCGGGGCACTCTCTTGGAAGATAACCTCACATCTAGATGGAGACTGCAAGGTGACCATCTTCCAGAAGTAGGAGATGACTGCCTAATATCGAGAAAGCCAATCTATGCCAAGGATCACATTGAAAGGCTCTAGAGGAATAAGCACCAAATTCGCAATGAACTCATCATCTGCAAGAACCACCGTACAACCCAAACAAGCCTGAGAACTGGAGATAAGCCCACTAGGAGAGTTGACAACCACTGCCCTCCTGATCATCTACATAGAGAGACCTGCTCAACTAACGAAAACCTCCGAGACAAAAGAGAAACTAGCACCCGAATCAAAAAGAACACGGGCATCAAAAGAATCAACAGATACATACCTGTCACCACATCTCCATGGTCCCTGCCATCAGCTGTGGGCATAGAGTACGCCCCAGGAACATCTGAAGAAGAAGAACCTCCTGCACCCGAGCAAGCTGGTGCATAAGTCCACTAGGGTGCAGGCGCCGAAGGAGTACCAAGCTGCTGAACCTAGTATCCTCCGAGTGGAGGCATTGGAACAGTTGACAAAGGTGCTGAGGGCGCTAGCAGGTAATATGGTGTGGGAACTGCAGACAAGTACTGCGGGGTAGGAGCTGTAGCCATCATCTGCATAGTGCCACTAGGACGGGTAGATCCAGCTGGAGGTGCAGGTGCTAACTCCCACTACAGCTTCCCCTTGGGATTCTACCTGCACACCACATCCTTGTGGTTCTGACCACAAATAGAATACTGCCCCTTCCAAGGCTGTCACTCTACCTATGTAGAACACCACAGCAGAAACACACCATGCCCATCCCGGGCTTCACTGTGGCATGGTACTACTGAGAACTCCCTCCAGAATCGCTGGACTACCCAAAACTGCCACGGTAAGGTTGGTGGTGGTGACTCTTTCCTTTTTTGTGAACATGGTCACTAGAATGGCCCTTCCTCTTGTTCTGCCCTCCAAACTGATCTCCACCAGAGGCCTTATGTATGTCGTCCATGTAAGCCTACTGCATCTTGATCCCCAAGGCCTGCTCCACCATGGTACAGAAGTCGTGATCAAAAAAGTACCCAGCAGGTGGCGGATCGAAGGCCTATGCCCCTGACGGAACTGTCTGGCCTTCTCTGCATTATCATGTGTCACGTGTGGGACAAAGCGGACTATCTGGTTGAAGCCCGCCTCATATTCTGCCACAGTCTTCCTGTCCTGAGCATACTTACTCAGATCGATCTTCATTTTATTGAGGAACATCTCTGGATAGAACCTTCTCTCGAACTGTTAGACAAACTCAGCCCAAGATAGTAGTCCGTGTGCAGCCGTGTGAGCTGACTACACCCCCTTCCACCTGATCTGTGTTTCACCCTTTAGGAGTTGTGCCTTGAACCACACACGATTCGGAGTAACCACCTCGAATGCCTCCATCTTGTCCTCCACGTAGGACAGCCAGTGAGTGGCCTGAACAGGAGTGGCCTCATCCCATGTTGTCATGTTAAATAAAAAAATTTCTCCCACTATTTCTAGCCACTCACCTTACTTCAAAATTTTAGTTAATTACACACAAAGGAGTAGCACGATCTGAATATGAACCATGGGAACTAGCAAGTGTTTTTGGAAGACTTAAAGACAATGCTCTGCTACACTCGACGCTACTAAGCCCAACAACGATGCTCAAGTCCAAACTATTAGATTAGATCGATAGAGAGCTTGCCTTAGGGAGTTATGTGAGCCAGTTTTTGGGAGTCTAGAGGCGTTAAGATGTCAATGAACTACATAGGTTACCCTCATATGTGTCCCCACCAATAGACATTGCATTGCTGCAAATTTTTAGTTGGACCCTATACACTGCCCTCCTGCCCTTGGGCATTGCATTTCGCAGCCACATGAAATACTTGTTGTAAAAAATATGTGTGGTTTGTGTTTCACCCCCAACTTCTTGGGTATGCTATTTAAAAATCTAGAATGGGATTAGATTATCTTATCTCCATGAATCTTCTCGTACCTCATGCTATTTCCCCCTCGCCCTTTTGCTATAAACCCTATCAGGTCTACAAACATGAAGTAACTAATAACCAAGATCAAGACAATCAAGAACAAGCGAAGACCCCTCAACATCCCGATCTTTGGAGGAAAACAACATCATCAAAGAAGACAACGACTTGGAAGCCTCAACCGGCACAAGGACCAAGACTTGAGCCTCCACGTTACTTTTGTTCTCTCCTTACCCCACAATAGACCCCTCCCTTTCCTAGCATCTTTTCTTATCTATACCTCTCATTTTATGTTATGAAAAATTTGTTACTTATCCTTAGCTGACTCGGTCATGTCATTATTGTCTATTGCTATTTAAAGTACAGTGTGTTTGCCTATTTGCTTTCTGGTGTTGTATTTTGCAAACATGCTAAAATCTAGCCTATGCTAAAAATTTATTTGCATGTTGTCTCTGCTGCCCTTTTTCGTTTATTTCAAGTAGGTTCTTGTATTTCAAAACTTTCCAATCACTAAGTTAAGAACTTTACCCCATTATCTTCCCTACCCCAATGCTTTTCCTTCTCATCTTTTAATGGGTGTCGCTTGTTGATTAAAAGATTAATAGTGGGAATGGTAAAGAGAAGGATATGATTGAGTAACCGCTATATTGTTGCCTGATAGGTCATCATAGTTTGGCAGAAATTTAATGATGAGTTAGGAGACATTTTAGACTTAGTGTTGGGCCAAATCATGAGATATTAACCTTTGTGGGAACACTTGTGGACTATTGTAGATGTTATCATAGGTGGTTGTGTTATGGGCATGTGCAGAGCTGTTGTGATAAAAAAGGCTTTGCCCACAGGAGATGTTCAATTTATGTTGAAGGGATATGCAGGTGGAATACATGGCGTACATGTAACAGACTGAATAAATAACTTTGTGAGTTCACTTGGGGATTCAAAATTTTGGAAGATGTCTTAGTCAACAAATCGATAAAGTTGTGAGTCATATTCAAGTCTAGTGTGTGGGAGTTAGAAATTAAAATCATAATGAAATTATACATTTTGGTGGCTACATGCAATAAATTGTGGAGTGCGAAGTTGGATTGGGCATACAACCAAATTATAATGCTTGTGGAGATGAACAATGATTATGTGATGGATGGTAGATGTTGCAGATCATGTAGTATCAATATTAGTGGATTGGATCAAATATTGAAAAGGAATATATAGAGCTCGAGTATTAAATCTTCGTGGATTAAACTGAAAGAATAATTACTAAAGAGAGAGATTAGAGTAAAGAATTGTAGGATTTTGCTTGTAAAAATCCCACAACTGGATGATGGAAATTTTAGGAGCGATGCTACTATCTAGATATTGATGATGAAAATTTTAGGAGAGATTATAGTCATTTCAGGTTTTAAAAAGAATACAAGGTTGCAGCTTTGATGGAATTGAAGATAAAAAATGTGGGTTTAAGAAAGAGAGTGTAGTAGCATTAACAATCTGATTATAATTTCTAGAATTTTTAGTGGAAGTATTGGGAGATAAATGGAGTCACAATAATAATGATTTAAAATTTATTGGAATACAATCTTGTTACAAGATAAGTATGTGCCATACAGACTAGAAGTAGAAATTAGAATTTGGTTTATACATGGGTGCATGCTAAGTAAATCATGAGTGGGGAATCGTTGTGGATTGATTTTTTGAGACTTAGAATGTGGTGATTGAATTGTAATTCTCTGGGATTACTAGTGGTTATTTTGACTATTGATTTATTAAATTGAGAACAATTGAAGTACATGGATTTGGTGGAAGTCATGATCAACTACTAAAATTGAGGGATAGTTCTAATTGAAAATATTGTAGATACAAATGAAGAGATTCAAAACCCCGTACTGATGCCATTAGAGTAAATAATTAGTGTGAAGGACATTAGTTGATTGGATTGTAACAACGCGACCCAATCTTTCTTCCTATTCTCTCTATTCGAATCTCGGGGACGAGATTCTGTTTTAGGGGGGGGGGGGGCGTAGAGCTGTTACATCCCAAATTCTAGGGCATGCAAACATGAGAAATTTTTTAATTGAAGGCATTTTTGTTTCCTTAGCTCTTATTTGGAGTTTCTTTGGAAAAGCTTAATTTTCAAAACCCAAGAGTGCATAAAATATAAATCAAATTGAATCCAAATCAAATGTTAGAAAATATAGCTAAAAGTGGCATGAGAAAACTCATGGCGGAAACCATCTTAATAAGGCCACAAGTATAAATTATGGCACTAAGAATAAATATCAAAGCAAGTTCTAAAATTATCTAAAGCAAATAAGTATATTAACAAAGTCTTCTAGAAAGATCAAGAGAAGATAACACTCTGAAAATTTACATGATCGTCTGCACTATATAAGGAGTGTTAGTTTCGGCAACCGCAGCCTCCGACCGCTGCATGCCCTGGAATCTCTAACCGCTCTTGCGCTTGGAATCTCCAACTGCTCCTCGCTCTAATCCTTCGCAATACCTCTCAAACACTGTCCGATGCTTCAACACCAGTCGAACGCCGTCCGATTCTCATTAATTTCCCAAGCCACTCGAACACTGCCTGATACTTCGTTGCTAGTCGTCTGATCTTCGTTACGACCTGTTGCTACTCAAATGTCATTCAATCTCCATAGCAACTTGGACGTCATCCAATCTCCATAGCTACTCAGACGCTGTCCGATCTACCTCGACTTCACGCTTGAAGTCGAACCTCGACAATCTACCTGACTTCGTTAGTCAAACTCGAAGCCTTCCGAGTTCTCGGGACTTCTCTGTTCTTTGAGTATGGCGACGATAACCTGATAATAACATAGCAATAGGATAAACAAGATCTTTTTGTGGCACTTAAATCGCCGCACCTTTCCTGGGTACACTCCCCTCTATTTATACTCAAGTTTACAACTTAAAAACAGAAAAACATCGCCAATTACAAATTGGACTCAGACCTGATTTCTTACTCCAAAACTGAAAACAACTTGAACTCCTTGTTCGATTCCACAACCAGATTGAACCAACTCGTACTTTGCACTCGATGTTTGCCAATCAAGTCTAGATTAATTCCAACAAGGAGCATTCGCAAAACATTTTCATATTTTTTGAGCTCATCTAATGTCACTACTACAAAAGAGGCTATACTGGACGGGTACATCACTGAAGGTTCATACGGAACCGTCTGTGCTTAAATTATCACAGACGGTTCATACTACCAACCGTCTGCGATATTTTCACATACGGTTATTAACACGAACCATCTATGATAATCGAGAAAACATAGACGGTTCGTGTTAATAACCATCTATGAACTTTCACAGACGGTTCTTAATATGAACCGTCTGTGATAATCGAGACATCACAGACGGTTCGTATTGATAACCGTCTGTGAACTTTCACAGACGGTTCTTAATACGAACCGTCTGTGATAATGGAGACATCACAGATGGTTCGTATTAAGAACTGTCTCTGATAATCACATGTCACCGATAATTGGCGTATACCCAGGATTTCGATCTCACCCGTCCATTCTCTCCACATTGAATGGCAGGCATCAGTTCCTCCCACTACTCGGCCCTTATTAATAACTCCCCATCTACCTTTCCACCGGTACTAGTCATGCGTGAGTTCATCCACTAGCTAGCTTCCTGCATCTCCCCTCCGCTGTGAGCTAGCACCTCCGTCGCGGCACGGCGGGAGGATGGACAACACACTCTTGCCGTAAGTGTCATAAGTGTGTCTTGTTCATCCTCACCGTCGTGCCATGAAGGGTTCGTTAGCTTGTTATCCTGTAATAGATCTGAATGTGTTGTTGTGCTTGCCTCTGTATTTGCTTGTTCCTCGACGATGCCGACTACTGCCGTAAGCTAGCGCCTCCGTTGTGGCATGGCGAGAGGCTAGACAGCACACTTTTGCCGTAAGTGTCGTAAGGGTGCCTTGTTTAGCCTCAATGTCATGCCACAAACGGCTCATTAGCTTGTTATCCTGTAATAGATCTGAGTGTGTTGTTGTGTTTGCGTCTGTGATATGCACCAATCACAGACGGTTGGTATTACGAACCGTCTGTGATATTATGGACATCACAGACGGTTCGTGTTAATTGAAGGAATGCGCGTAGGCTACGATAGCAGAAAACAAAACTTTTCTACCGCGCACACCAGGACATCATGCTAAGGAGGGATCATGGATCGTTACCACTAGACGCGCAGCGCAGCGGAAGAAGAGTTGGAGAAGCCGATCCAACCACGCGCGTCGAGGTAATAGTGGAAGTAGCCGATCGTCCTGAACAGATCGTCTCCTCCACGCGATCAACCACACCACGAGCAGATCCAATCTGTAGGTTGTTGATGCCGATCAACGCCGCAACGAGCAGCGCCTCCACCGATATCCACACGTCCGGGGCTGGAAAGCCGATCGCGAGTGTACCAGCACTCGCGAGCGGCTAGGGTTTGGCTCGGGAGGTGGCGGCTAGGGTTTGGCTCGGGATTAATAGAAGCATGCACCCCTCAGCCCCCCGCCTCCATATATATAGACCTCCTCACTTGGGCCTCGTGGACCGAGGCCCAATAGGAGTCTATCCGGATCTCTATCCGAATTGAGCCCACATCCGAATCACATTCGAATTAGTGTTCCAACCCGTTAAGTGTGCGACCCTGTAGGTTCACGTATACTTGGTCGCGACCCGAAACGCCTTTACGGTCACCCTATTAATAGCGGCCTCTAGTAAGACATATTAACCCCAAAGTATATGTAAAGATCATATCGGCTGAACCTGTAATGTTCTCATGTACGAATCCCTTTGCCTCACGATATAGATTAAGCTCAAGGCGAGACCTGTGTCATCCTCTTAATAGCTCAATCACTCTCTCGATTCTATGATGGATTATAAACTTGTGATTGACTCCTCAATCATCTTGGCATGGCCATGCACTTTCATAATCCATTACATCGAGGGGCCCAGAGATATCTCTCCCATAAGGAGGGGCAAATTCTATCTTGATCATTCACATCCCACTACATGTTTCATGGCAAACCCGAAGACTACTTTTATGACTACCCAGTTACGGAGTAGTGTTTAGTAGTCCCAAAATAAGCTACTACGCATGTTGGGAACCATGATGATCTCAAGTCTAAGGATTCCACATAAACACTACTTGAGACCAACTGATGACACATGGAATCTCTGCAGTGTCTCATGGCGGGTCTATCCAACATATGTTCACTAACACATGTCCATATTATTGATTTGGTATCTCCATACCATGATCCATGAGACATGATCATCAATCAATACATATGCTGATCTTTGAATCATATTTGTTCCTCATATGATATATGATCAGGGATCATTTAGAAATAGCAACATTTTGGCATTAAGAGTCTCATGAATAAGTCACATACTCATTGATCAATAATGATAATGTCTATTTCAAGGAACAAAGCAATGTATCATAAACATAGTATGTGATATATTCAACATCTCCATGTTGCCTCTAGGGCATATCACCAACATTAATAACCATCTGTGATAATGTAGGACTATCACAGACGGTTCTATATACGAACCTTCTGTGATACGCACCAATCATAGACGGTTGGTATTACGAACCATCTGTGATATTGTGGACATCACAGACGATTCGTATTAATAACCGTCTGTGATAATTCACAGACGGTTATTAACACGAACCGTCTGTGATATATTGGTTTCACAGACCATTTGTGGTTGGAACCGTCTGTGATATTCTGCACTATTAATTACTGGGCGTACTTGCTCGATGTCGACACATATCTGTCTTCATTGCGCTGCATCGGTGGAGCAAGGCGGCCGGCTTTAGGGAGTTCGGGGTGAAAACATATCGCCGTCTTCTTAGTGATCTTATAAGAGGATAGTACTCAATTACTTTTAATAACTTATATGCATGCATGTTTTTGTAATTGAAGGCCGGAGATGATAGCTAGGTTTTTGTTTAATTTAAGTCTAGCTAGCTAGCTAGGTTTAGAAAGATAATGTTAGTTTGCTCAATTTCAGAATGGGTAAGTACTAGCTAACATTTTTGCTTAACATTATTATGTCATGAATACGTGGCTAGCTAGCTATATACCTACGTAATATATATAGATACATGTCATGTACGTGTAAGTATATATAGCTAGTCTGATTTGCTATGTAGTAGCGGTAATAATCATTTTTGACACCCATTTGTTACTTGTGTAGCGTAGATGGACTGAAGCTAGATGTACATTGAGAATCGTGTGAGTGAAGAGTACATTAATGGCGTGTCTGCTTTTAGAAGAACGGCCGAGCTAGATATGTTGAAGAAGGGGATGAAATATATGTACTGTCCATGCATTGATTGTAATAATCTCAAGATGTTTAGCAACTCAGTGTAGATCGAACCTCACTTGATTCGAAGGGGTTTCAGAAAAGGGTACAAATGTTGGACCAGTCACGGTGAAGAGAAGAGTACACAAGAAGGTAGTTATGACATAGTCGAGGGAGACAACGATATGCTAGTTGTGGACTGTTCTTTCGATCATGAGGATAGGTCGCAGGGTGACAATCTCGATCAGATGTTACGTGATGCAGAAGGGAACTATAGTGAGAGAGAGAGTTTGGTAAATTCGAGGGCTTGATGGAGGACTCAGAGAAACCTTTGTTCCCAGGCTGCAAACCGCAATACACGAGGTTGTCATCAGTTCTAGAACTGCTAAAATTGAAGGCAAGCAATGGTTGGTCCGACAAGAGTTTCACGACATTGTTAGGTCTCCTAGCGGACATGCTTCCAAAGGGAAATGTGTTGCCGAGAACGACCTACCAAGCCAAGAAGATTCTTTGTCCATTAGGAATGGAAGTAGAAAGAATACATACATGTTCGAATGATTGTATCCTGTACTGTAAAGAGTATGCTAGCTTACATGTTTGTCCAGTGTGCAAAGCATCCCGATACAAGCGTAAAAATGACTCTGATGATGAGAAGGGAATCGTGGTGAAGCAAGGACCTCCTGCTAAGGTGTTGTGGTATCTTCCTATAATCCCCCGTTTGAAACGTTTATTTGCAAACCGCAAGGATGCCAGATTGATGCGTTGGCACTGGGAGCAGCGTAAGAAAGACGGAATGATAAGACATGTTGCTGATTCTGCCCAGTGGAGGAACATCGATAGGATGTTTGTAGATTTCGGTGTGGAACCGAGAAATATAAGGTTTGGTTTGAGTACAGATGGAATGAATCCTTTTGGTAACATGAGCAGCCGACATAGCACCTGGCCCATGACTCTGTACATGTACAACCTTCCTCCTTGGCTGTATATGAAGCGGAAGTATATTTTGATGTCACTACTTATCCAAGGGCCGAAGCAACCTGGCAACGATATTGATGTGTTCCTAGCACCATTGGTGGAAGATCTTGCAATACTATGGAACGAAGGGGTACATGTATGGGATGCGGACAAATGAGAGAACTTCACTCTACGCGCCATGTTGTTATGCACCATTAATTATTTTTCTGCCCTTGGTAACCTGTCAGGGTTGAGTACAAAAGGAGCCAAAGCATGTCCGCATTGCTTAGATTATACCGAGAGTGTGTGGTTAAACAACTCACACAAAACTGTGTACATGCGTCACCGTAGGTTCCTTCCAAAGTATCACCCATACCGCAAGATAAAGAAACAATTTGACGGAAAAAAGAGGATGACTCAGTACCAAGACCTTTTAGCGGGAAAGAGGTGTATGATATGGTCAAGGATATAAACGTTGTGCTTGGAAAGGAACGTAAATTGAGGAAGAACATGTGGAAAAATAAGTCAATATTTTGGGACTTGCCTTATTGGGAGCACTTAGAAGTTCACAGTTGCATCGATGTCATGCACGTAGAGAAGAATGTATGTAACAGTTTGATTGGTCTCTTACTGAACATTCCTGATAAACCAAAGGATGGTGTTAACGCAAGGCGTGACTTGGTCGCTATGAACATCAGGACCGAGTTAGCACCGATAGAGACCGATAAAGGCCGGACGTACCTTCCCCAGCTTGCTACACTCTGTCTAAGTCTGAGAGAACTAAACTGTGCTAGTCCTTACATGGTGTGAAAGTTCCATCCGGTCACTCCACCAGCATGAAGAAACTTGTTTCCATGGAACATTTGAAATTAATTGGCATGAAGTCTCACGACTGTCATGTGCTAATGACACAAATGCTACTTGTTGCAATTAGATGTATTTTACCGAACAAGGTTCGAGTGACAATCATAAGGCTATGTTATTTCTTTAACACAATTGCTTAGAAGGGCATTGATCCCGATGGACTAGATACTCTGCAAACCGAGGTGGTGACAACTCTACGTCATCTAGAGATGTATTTCCCTCAATCATTTTTTGATATCATGGTCCATCTCATTGTACACCATGTGAAAGAGATAAAAATATGCGGCCCCGTGTTTCTACGTCATATGTACCCTTACGAGAGGTACATGGGAATTCTCAAGTCCTATGTACGCAGTTGATCTCAACCGGAGGGTAGCATAGCATCATCGAAGGTTATACAACAGAAGAGGTCATTGAATTCTGCATCGGCTACATGGCTCAGGTCGAGCCTATAGGTGTACCTCTATCTCGTCACGAAGGGAGGCTAGAGGGTATCGGGACTATCGGAAGGAAAGCAATAACTCCGGATCAAAATACATATGCTCAAGCCCATTTCACGGTTTTACAACACATGACTGAAGTGACCCCATATATTGAAGAGCACAAGGACATGCTACGTCAAGAGAATGCAGGCTAGTCAGAAGTTTGGATCACGAGACAACACAACTGTCAGTTCAACGAATGGTTGAAGGCGCAATTGACTAGGAGGTCGTCAAGTGAAACACTATAATGGTTGGCAAAAGGGCCAAAATTTACAATTGTGACATGGCAAGAATACAACATTAATGGCTACACATTTTATACAACAGATCAGGATAGAAAGAGCACAGTGCAGAACTCAGGTGTCCGCATAGATGCCTATGATGCGCACGTCAGTACCGCTGGCCCAAACTCGTACTACGGGCTTGTAGAGGAGATTTGGGAGCTTGACTACGTAATTTTCAAGATTCCTCTATTTCGGTGTCGTTAGGTCCAACTCCCATGGGGTGTAAAGGTCAACAAGTACAGCGTCACTACCGTGGACCTCGAATGTGTAGGATACAAAGACGAACCATTCGTACTCGCGAGGCAAGTTGTTCAAGTATTTTATGTAACTGACCCGGTAAATAAGAAGCGCCATGTAGTTCTTCAGGGAAAAAGAAGGATTGTCGGAGTTGAGAATGTTGTGGATGAGGAAGAGTACAATCAATTTGATGATTTGCCTCCATTCGGAGACGGCATCAGGCTCGAGGAAGAACAAGGTGATGAAGCAAGCTATATGCGTGTCGATCATAGTGAAGGGCTTTATTTAAAATGAAATAGCCAAGTGTAATAAATGTAACTATATATATTCCATTGTAATTGTAAAATGACTGGGGAACTAAGAAATAGATATATTTTTTATTATGCTTGCGTTTTTCATAAATGTAACTATATATATTCCATTGTAATTGTAAAATGACTCAGGAACTAAGAAATAGTTATATTTATGATTATGCTTGCGTTTTTCATAAATGTAACTATATTCCATTGTAATTGTAAAATGACTTAGGAACTAAGAATTAGGTGTAGTGAACTATCACAGGCGGTTTATCGGAAGAAACCGTATGTGATAATACATCACAGACGGTTCTATAAATATAACTGTCTGTGATAATCCAATATCACAGACGGTTCCTTTAAATAGAACCGTCTGTGATAATATGCATATCACAGACGGTTATATAAATAAAACCGTCTATGATATAACTATCACAGACGGTTCCTTTAAGGAACCGTCTGTGATAGTTTCCCTATAAATACCCGCAGCTAGGTCTGCATAGTCCGCACTCACGCACTCTCCAGCGCCCCTGCTAGGTTTTTCTCCCTCCCGCCGCTGTTCCCTCCCGACGCTGTCGCCGGTCCCTCCCGACGCCGCTCCCTCCCGACGCCGCTCCCTCGCACTGCCGCTCCCTCCCGACGCCGCTCTGACACCGCTCCCTCCCGACGCCGGTCCGTCCCGCCGCCGCTCCCTCCCGACGCCGCTCCCTCCCGAGAAGTACTTATGATATATGCTTAACATGTTAGCTTTATGATATATGCTTCACATGTTAGCTTTATAATATATGCTTAACATATTAGCTTTATGATATATGCTTCACATATTAGCTTTATGATATATGCTTAACATGTTAGCTTTATGATATATGCTTCACATGTTAGCTTTATGATATATGATTTATTAGTACTCTAAATAGATTGCTAAATTATTTTAGTCAATCTTTAGAACTTTGTCAAAGGGCATGAAGCAAGTGACACACTCCAGCGTATCCGGTTCAATGAACTTGATCCATTGGTTTGTGTCATTTGCTTCATAGAACTTTGTTTACGCCCATACCTCACTGCGTCCACACAGTCGTTCAAAAATTTTTAATATATGCCACATAGACCTTCAAAGGGCATGAAGCAAGTGACACACTCCAGTGTCCGATTCAATGAACTTGATACACTGGTTTGTGTCATTTGCTTCACAGAACTTTATTTAGGCCCATACCTCACTGCAGTTAGTTTTTTCTTAGAAAAGAGATGGCGTCCACACAGTCTTCATCGTCGTAATCTGGGTCTCACGCTCCCAAGATTGGGAAAACTAAGCGTGGCCGAGGAGTATCGAAAAGGCAAGAGGGCCGAATGACCATCACGGTGGTCTCTCCGGATGGGGTCCCTTTGCAACCGAAGAAAGCAGTGGTATCATTTCGGACTACCTCCGGGATAATTGGAAGGCAACGGGTCCCCATCACCATAGCAAGCTGGAAAGATTTGGCAAAGGATCACAAAGATCATAGCAGAAGTACAAGGACTCGTGCAACGGTAGGCGCTCCTCACAATGGGAAAAGCATCGAAGAATTTTAAGAGCACTCTTGTGACGTAGTACGTGGCCAAGGATCTCACACCCTTCACAAGGTATCCTTTCGTGTCGCCGGAAACATGGGAGGCCTTTGTGCAGATGAAGACAACGACCGAATTTGAACAACAAAGCGCGGCGCACAAGGCTCTCCAGTCACAAAACACTCACCCTCACAGACTCGGCACCGCTGGGTACGCGTGTAAAATCCTGCGGTGGAGGATGTAGGACGAGGTCGCAATCCGATCGAGGCCTCCCGCCATTTGCTGGGATCGCAAACGAGCACGCTTGAAACTGGTTAAGAGCGAGGTCATCAACCACATCTTCGGGTGTCTCTTTCAAAAACCCCGCAGATGAGGAAGTGTCCCAACGCCTGGTAAGATATATTAAACTACATAGTTGTTAACACCTCTTGAACTTCATGGGTTCAAAAATAACATGATTAATTGCCTCTTGCAGCAATCATTGACTACCGAATCTTCTCGTGGCTCCTTTGAAGAATACAGAGAGAGAGATTTACTATCACAGGCCTTGGGAAACAAGGAGCACCCAGGTCGCACACGAGGCTTGGGGGTTTACGTATCTTGGAGGCACGGATTTCCAGATTACTCCGATACATATAAGAGTAGGAAGAGATCCAAGGTGTATCGCAACGAACAAATAAAACAGGAGCTTCGTGCTCAACTTGAGGAACAACTATCTGCCTCACTTCAAGAGCAGACTGTCTCACTTTGAGGAAAGATAGATTCATTGAGGGAAGAACTGAGACAAGTCCGCAACCAATCGCAACCCACCCCCAAAACTGCGGTACCCAGTCCCCCCTCAACGTCACAGTAGCTGCGCGTCCATACCAATTACTGAACATAGCGATGCCCACTTACCTATCGATGACATTCAGGTAATGTACCTCTTTAGAATGATACATAGATCTCTCTGGAGGACGCCTTAACTCATCTTGTGTCGTTATGTAGGAGCCCATGCCTTGCATCCTCAGAGTCAGGCTTATTGGCTCTATTCCCATTGACGCTGGGCGGGGGATGGCGTATCCATTGCATTATGGGATGCCGTCCACACATTAATTCAGTGGCCCAAGAGGGACATCGCCCTCGACTTGTCCGTGCCACGATCTCCACATCCAGTGCCCCAAGAGGGACATCGCCTTGGACCTGTCACATCGGCTCCGGTGGCTCCACCTCCAGCTCCGGTTCCGAAAACGTATCATAAGCGAGGCTCTAAGACTCAAGCGAAGAAATTTAAGGCGCGTCCCGGGCCATGGAAGTTCATTCTAGGAGTGTCGTTGGTCTCCGAGTCACAATTACCCCAGCTTGGTTTGGTTTGCAATACATTGCATGCCTGGTACATGCAGAAGTCCAACATGAAGCCAAACCGGTAGAGTGCATTCACTCTGAGATATACAGAGGCGCATTTCCTCCACGACTCGGGCTACTTCGTCATGACATTCGAAGACTTATTCTTACTATTCAATCTCGACAAACTCGATGCCTCACTTCTACGATGCTGGACATTGTAAGTGTACTGTACAATGAAGTTCTATATTCACGTTATACCGATAAATGTCATTACTCTTTCCTTATGTATAGATACATGATCCAACAAGTCCGGTGATCGCAACAACCGATGGGTTTCCTCGACCCTCACTTGGTATCCGAGCAAGCTATCAACGAAAATGTATCCTTCGTGCAAGATTACATAATGAGGGGATTGATTGCTCACAACGACAAGGAGTACGTTATGGTACCCTTCAACCAAGGGTAAGTGCTTCGCTAGTTGCTACACATGTTTCATTTGTACTTTACATGCAGCATGAACTTAGGATTAATCACTATAGCGACACACATGACTAGGCATCATTAGATTTTGATTGTGATTGTACCAAAGTGGAGCAAGGTAATATATCTTGATTCCCTACTTAGGAGCAACCACGACTTCAGTCGTGTGCAAGAAGTAATTAACAGGTAAACTCATTTCCTCCATACATAACTCTATTGTAATATTTCCTTCGTTTGCAACGGCTGAGGTTAACTTTTTGAATCACGTAGGTCGTTTACCGCTTATGTTGCCCTAGGAGGAAGACACAACAAATCCAGTGTCACGCTACGACACAACACACAATTTCCGATACTTGCTACAATACAACAATCCTATATCACACTTTGTTTTAATGCCTCTAGAATTGACAATACCTATGTATGTAATTCTATTTTTGCAGTGCCACCAGTAGCTACAGGGCAACATATGTGGATTCTACGTTTGCCGCCATATGAAGGAAATCATGGATTCTAAGATCAATGATCGAGAGGTTTGTCAGGTCCTTCCAATAATTATTATTTTTTGATTATATATATGTATATATATTTACACACACATGCTAATTAATGACTTAACATTGCTCCTAGCGACAGCGGGTGGACTTCGACGAAAGTACATATGATCTTAACAACCTCATCGAAATTCGTGGAAACCTCTCCAAATTCTTAGTAGCAGAGATCATAAACAAGGCTGGAGAGTTCCACCCCGGCAATGGTGATAATTAGATGTTGAATCATTGGATTCAATTGTACAAATCACTCAATTGTGCTTAATCAAACAATTCATTCAATTTAATTCATTTGTCAGATCTGTGTAACGATTTTCATTCTATATATGTATGTGATCTGCTGGCCGTTTGTTACATTCATCTGTGTAGCGAATTTTGTTGTAATTCACTTTGAGTTGCAATTAACTTATCTGTCATTTATATGTAATCTGTTTGCTTGCTTTCAGAGGGCATGGCTAGCATATCCTGAGGCTAGCCAAAAACGGCAAATAAAATGGCTGTTGCAATTGCTATCACAGATGGTTCGTTATTAAAAAATCGTCTATGATATATATATCACAGACGATTTCAAAGACTGAGCCGTCTATGATATGAACGATATCACAGACGACATTTGTTATTAACTGTCTGTGATATACACAATATCACAGATGGTTTTTTATTCCGAACCGTGTGTGCTATTATTCATATCACAGACGGTTAGTAACAAAAACCGTTTGTGATATTGTGTATATCACAGACGATTTTTTATAAAAAACTGTCTGTGATACTCGACTATCACACATGGTTTTTATAAAAAAAATCGTCTGTAATATAAGTTATCACAGACGGTTTGGGAGCCGTCTGTGATAACCACCTATTATCACTGACACATAAACACTGACGGTTCAGGAACCGTCTGTGATAGGACTGTCTGTAGCAGTGTGTGTTTAGCTTTTGCTCAACCTCTTAGCTCTCCTTGCCCTTTCTCTCTCTCCCTCATTATCAAGTGCGGCCCTCTTGCAGGACCCTTCTTCCACCTCCAGCCTGCATGAGCACAGGCCACTAGTTTTGGATCGCTAAGTTGGCCAACAAGAGCTTTGGCCAGCTATCAAGTTCTGCCACGAGTACTTGAACATACTCCTAACCCCTTTTTCATGTCAAGACAATCTCGTCCAGCCATCTCTTTTCACTTGCTGACGCACCGGGCCCATTGGCAGTAATCGTCTTCGACCTCATGTGCATGCGCCCTCTCCGCCGTGGTCGTGGCCCGAGATGCCTCCTGTTTTATACACTGCGCTTGCAATTTCTCCTCTGCTGCTTCCAACTTCACCTAACCCATCGCTCCAATGTGACAGTTCTCTTCCCCGTTGTCATCTTTATCACCTCACAGTCCACGACAAAAAACCGAGCGTGCCATTTCATCGCACTCGTGAGAACTCATGATTTGTCTCAGCCTTTTCATGCCTATAAAACCCACCTCGACCATACCATAGCTCCTTAGCTCACCACTCAGTCTCTTGTATGATCCTTGAGCACTCCGTTCTCTATAACGTCAAGAAAACCAAAGTCGTACGCGATGTCGGTGAGCACGTCATCATGTGTTAACTTTTCTGGTGAGCTTCTCTCCTCCCCAGCTCCGTCACAACATGCCTTATCTCTACCTTAAGCATCCTACAAACTTGATTGACTTTTCATGCAGTGGATCACTCGAGCTAGGCCTTCTTTTTCATTTCCGACTAGCTAGGACGTTGCTGTAAGATCTTTCTCTCTGGAGAGCCATACCTCTATTCCTATCACCTATACTTTTGCATGCATGCATGCATGCAGGCTCATGCGCACCTCTTTTTGTAGATTCTCTATTGTCAGACATTGTTGTTGCCGTGGATCCCTTCACTACCGACGAGGTCTCCAATGCCAGCCTCCTCTGCTCTTTCTCAAGTGCCATCATTCTCTTCGGTGGGCTCCTCCTCCCTCGTAGAAAATGTGAAATCAAAAGGAAAACTAAAGTAATCATGGTCGAAAGGAGAACTAAAAGCAATTATAGTCTAGAAAAGAACTGAAGTAGTCAAACTCTAAAAGAAAACCGTAGTGGCCGAACGTGAGAACAGAACTGTAGCGATCGTAGTCTTCAATAGTCATAGGTGGAATCAAGTAGCTAGCAGCCAAAGTGTGATAGAAGTTGGGACAACCCTGTAGCGACCGAGGAGCTTGGGTAGTCATAAAAAGTCCTGAGATAACTCAAACCAAGCCAAAACTCAAAACACATATAACTTTTACAAACAAACTGCAAATTTAGTGATCTTTATTTCTAAATTTTTATAAAAACAAGATCTTTTTGTATTTACAAAAAAACATTTGAGTCTTATCTCTGTTTATTTAGCTCTTATTTGTGTTTATCTGAATTTACTTATCAGTTAGACGACTCCGCGCCAGACAATGCCGGGAACGCATCTAAAACATTCTCTGAGCAACTAGAGCAAGGCAAGGACCTCCTTTAACCATGTTGATCCCAGTATTTCAATTATTATATATTGTTTGCAATGCTTGTATGTTTTGTTAAAAATACTATACTGTAGGTAATGGTAGTTACGACCACTCGTATGCATTGAACCTCCTTGAAAATTTGATACCCTCACTGTTGTAATCTCTAGGACATGGTTTAGACAATATATACAGTCAAATTGGGAATACTACATTGATATATGGTCTAGATGCTTAGGCAAGCACTAGTTTCTGCTAATAAGTTTGAATTTCGTACAAAATCTTCACGTGGGTATGATGGTTTCAAAATATTGGACCAGAGGGGGAACCTCAGTTACTTTGGTATCAAATAAAATGATAAACCTAGTTTTTAGACGTGGACGAGTTATATCGTATATTGTCTAGAGATGGCAATAGGTACTCGAAACCCGATACCTGGTGGGTTTTTACTCTATTAGGGCATGGGTCTGAGTCAATTTCCTAACCTATGGGTCTCTTAATGAGCAAAAAGCCCAACCCATCGGGTCTGCCGGGTTCAGGTATGTTCCTATAGTACCCAAACCCGTAAACCCATGGGTAATATAAACCCGATCCATAGGAGTTATAAACCCAGGCTCCCAGTCTCACAGGCAAACCAACCCAGCCCATAACCCATTAGCCATTTAGCCCCAAGCCCCCAATGCGGCAATGCCCCATACAACCCATAGCCCATTAGCCATTTAACCCTAGCTAGCACTCAGAGTCTCAGACTCACTAGTCACTCCGTCACTCGGTCACCCACCTCGATTCAACAGCCGCCGCAGCGGCGACGCATCTGGCGTTGCTTGTAATGATATGCTATGCTAGTGAACTATGAACTGAGAATTGATGGAGTGAATTAGTGATGTGCATTGTGGATTTGTTGTTGCTTGTTTCATGCATAGTAGCATATAAATTGAACTTATTGTTGACTTGCTAAGCACTGCACTGTCTGCAATCTTCACATTTGTTGTCGGGCACGGGCGACCCGTGGGTACCTGTTACCCGAGTGGGCATGGGTCTGGCAAAAATCTGCACCCGTCACGGGTATGAGTTTTTTAGCGGGCACGTCCAACTTTCATGGGCACAGATTTGGGATAGCAAAACCCAGCGGGTTTGTGCCCGTTGCCATCTCTAATATTGTCAAATGTGAGAGGGAATCTCACATGTATATAGGGGGAGATTCTCACTAGGGTCAATTAAGGACTGAACACTATTACCACACATCTGAGTCACACCGTACAACTACATGTGCTATATGGGCTCTGACATTTAGCTGAATAAGTTGTCTAGGTCTAGCCTTACATTGTGGTAGGCACAAATGTAGTAAGGGCACTTCGGTCAAGTTTGTTCGTAGGGCTGGGGCTCCTTTGACTAAGGTGTTGGGATCAAAGCTTGCTAATACAATGGTGAATGATCACTTGGAGATTTACCCAAGTGAGGGTCTTCACTTAGGGGTTTACCTAAGTGAGGATTCGAATGCTCTCTTAGGGGTTTTCCTAAGAGAGATTCGATGTTAATTGGGCTGGTGCAAGGTTAGGACTAAATAACCTAAAGGCTATGTGATAATCAAGTATCGTCACACACCAAAGGAAGCGTGAAGTTGCCGATAGTATAATTGATTGTCTCGTGTGGGTAAAACTGTACAACCTCTGTAGAGTGTTAGAAACTATTTAAATAGATGTGAACGCGATCATGAACAATCTTGGATGTAGCTATAAAGGGTATAGTTTTCCTTTTCGAAACTATTTCACTGAACATATGGGACAACATGTACACATCTTCCGTGTGCCATGCCCATGAGTGGTAATTGTGCGATATTCACAGCCTAGGAAGGCTATGAATGGATTTGATCTATGGTTATGGAAATTCTATAAATGTTATTTCACTATGTTTGAAATGCTTTTTATAATTCCATTGCAAATTACTACTTATGGATATTGCAAATAAAATTTGCTTCATACTGAAAATAACTTAGTATAAAGCCTCATCCTTTGATAGCCTTGCATGTATATATAATTTGCCATACACTACAAGTCTTGCTGAGTACACAATATACTCAACCTTACTTAAATTATTGTTAATCAGAGAATGTAGAATGATACGTGCCAGACTACGCGTACTTCGCCCCGGCTTAGGGGAGTTTGACAATGGGTTTTCTAGGGCCTAATCACCAGTCAGTTGCCTGTGGATATGGTGGCATACCACTAAATACTTCTACTTGTTTATTTATCTTTCGCTACAATTTACTCTTAACTCTTGTATTCTCTTAGCCAATCAGCCATATGTTGTAAGATTATACATTGCTTATGTATTCACCCCTTTGGCATAAATAAAAATATATGCGATGTGTATGGATGTGATCTCAATGTTGTAAATGTGTGTACTAACTACTGATCATGAGACTAGTTTCTTGTAGGAGTGCGGTTAAGCTGTGGGCTCTGCATAGTTTCTTTCTTGGGCTTCAAGTTGGACATGTGGCTATAAATATATGGAAATGTTTTCATTGTAGAAAACCTATAAATTGAGATCAATAAAGAGGATCACCAATTGTGCTCTCTCATCTCTTGTGGTAATTGTTCATCTACTTTTGTATTGTCTAGTTGTATAATCGTTCTGGCTTTCTAATTGCGTTAATTGGCTATTAGATTGCTCGTTTTCTAATTGTGTTAATTGGCTATTGGATTGCTCCCCGACTATAATTTTTCCGCTGCGAGTAGTTGGTGCAGTAGTGTTTTAATCAGTTTTCCACAAAATGGCTATTAGTTAAGAGGTGACGTTTTAGAGGTACAGTAATGTTTTAATCAGTTTTCCACAAATGGCTGTTAGTTAAGAGGTGACGTTTTAGAGGTAAGATCAGACGTTGCATATCATCTGTCCATCAAAAGCAAAGTCAAAAGAAACGACCTTGTTCACTCTCAAATACTAAAAATTACCATGTTAATGAGCAATTGGAATCTGAGTGATTTTGGCATGAACGTTTTCATCCTCAAGTTGATTTTTATTCACAAATTCACGCTCGCCGTAGACCACGATTTTGATATCTTCAGGGTACCACACAATCATCAACTCCGTGAGATCTGGAAGCGCAGATTTGCATATTTCAACTTTCTTCAAATTTTCCAAATCTGAGAGCGTCAGCTTTGTTAGACATCTAAATTCACCAGCGCAAAAAACAAGTTGATCGTGCATGTAGGAGTTTGTATCCAAGATTAGGTCGGCAAGAGACGGCAGCATGCCAAGCTTGTTGATGAAGTCTGTTTTTTCCAATGATAGTAGAGTCAGGTTAGGAAGACAGAATTTGGAGTCCTTTGGTTCAGATGGCATAGATAACTTCCCATCTAGTTTCATAGCACGAAGGCGTCTCTGGGAAGAGCTGGTGAACACACACAGCTGAATGTTTTTAACATGTAGGGTTAGGGTCACAAGGTACTCAAGGAATTCAGGTTTTTTGATAGCATCAAATAGAGCCCTTGCATTGCTACCAGAAAGATCACGAATATCTATGGACTTAAGATGGACCATTTCTCGAAAGTCTAGCTATCCCAATCCTCATCATGTTGTATGGTTTCAAGTGTTTGCAGATGCTTCAAGTTCCCTGCATGCTTAGGCAAGACAAGGCGACTACCGAACACATGCCTCAGTGTTCTAATCTTCCAAAATGCCGTTGGAAGCTTCCGAACACATGTGTCTCGATCAAAGGAGGAAGCAAAAGGGAAAAACTCACTGGATCTGATGATCTTGTTACAATTTTGATCTAGAAGAAAATACACACATCGTAAATAAACTAAGAGAATACAATTTTTTTTTGAATTTCTTTATTCTTTTATTTGCTCCCCTTTTTCCTTGTTTTTTCTCTCGCTTTTTCTCCTTGCTTTTCTTCTTGTTTACAAAATTAGGTACAAGCCTTCTTAATATAAAGGCTAATAATCTCCTACTCGCATATATATTCGGACTTCAAGTTGGACACGACTTCAACTTGAATTATACTCGGAGACGGACTCTACTACATCCTGAACTCTGAGTCAAGATTATTTCTAACAATCTCCCCCTTAATCTTGACTTGACATACTCTAGTTTTATTCTCAATGCATTATGAACTAACAGCCACGCCTCCACATGAAGCATTCTACATGCAAACTACATGTAGAAACTCAACTCAACCGGTACAGGTTCATCCGGATGCAAAGATTCTAAAATATTGAGGCAGTCGATCTCAACTACGACTTACTAAACTCATACTTGATTAGAACAGTGACACATCTCCTCGACGTCCCTGACTCAACTCTTTATCAGAGCACTGTTGATTCATCATCGCTGATCGCTTCAGTAAGAAATGCTTTCTTTATCTTCGGCTAAAGCAAAGTGCCTACCTTTTTTCTCCGTGGGACCCGCTGTCCCAGCCGACGTGACCGACGATGAGATAGCAACACCTTTGCTGGACGTGGTAAAGCAACACATTTTGCTAGTCTTCACGTGAACACGCAAAGGAGCAGTGCCCGTAAGGAGCAGCACTGCTCTTTACATTGTCTTCACGAGAACCTACTAAGGGTGAGACGCCAAACAAACGTAAACCGCCGAAAACACGAGTTATTTTTTCCGGAGCAGAAAACACTTCCGCTTTAATTTTTTTCCTTCTCTCTCTCCTCTCTGCTTGCACAAAGTTTCTCTCTCTTGGCGCTGCTCTGACTAATCTATTTTTCTTGCGCTCCGCGTGGCTGAAAAAGACGAGTTCGCCTGGACCTGCTGCTGAAACGTCCCTGTTGCTTCTGCTGCTGCCTCGAGAGTACGCGCTGTCTTTTGCTAGACAGGCGACTTGGCGTCAACTGCTAAAGCCTGCTGCTGCTTGCTTTTTTTTTCCTCCAAGTCACCGCTCCTCAGGAACTCTACGCGCAACTCGCGAGCAGACTTTGCTCACGAGACGCACGAGCGTTTTCGCCGGATTTTTTCTTTCGATAGGATCTCGTATGGTTCTCATAGCACTTATTGCAACTTTGATCTAAGAGAAAACACACACATCGTAAATATTCTTTTATTTGCTTCTCTTTTTTCTTGCTTTTTCTCTCGCTTTTTCCTTGCTTTTCTTCTTGCATACAAAATTGGGTACATGCCTTCTCAATATAAATTCTAATAATCTCCTACTCGCATATGTATTCGGACTTTAAATTGAACATAACTTCAAATTGAGTTATACTTGGAGACGGACTCTACTACGTCTTAGACTCTAAGTCAAGATTATTTCTAACAGATCTTCAAGAAAGAAAAAGAGGCCAGCTTAAATAGAGGAAACTTGGATCGGCGAGACGGTGGCTGCGAACAGCTGGCTCCACAGAGCCTGGGCCTACCCGTGCCTTCAGCGCCACCTCCCCGGTCATCGTGCGCTCGAGCCCAAAGACTAGCGCTCAGGCCAACGGACGAGCGTCGAAGAGATAAGGTATGTGACCTTATCTCCTCATCTCCACCCACTGACAGGTGGGCCACCCACTCTTTTCTTTTCCTTTTTTCTCTTTCTCTTTCTTCTTTTCTCAATTGAGAAATTACTAAATAGCCCTCAAGGATCCAACCTTACGAAACTAACCCCTTGTAGGGGGTGCGGTTAAGCTGTGGCCCCGCATAGTTTCTTTCTTGAACTCCAAGTTGGATATGTGGGTGTATACCAAAAGATCTGTAGACTATAAATATAGGGGAGAGGCTTTCATTGTAAACATATCAATTGAGATCAATAAAGAAGATTGCTGACTGCGCTCTCTCTCACCTCTTGTATCAATTGCTCATTTCTTTTGTATTGTCTAATTATATGATCATTCTTACTTTTTAGTTATGTTGATTGATTATTGGATCGCTCGGTGCTGCTAAATTTTGAACGATCACATCCGAACACTGTGAGCATGTGGGGAAGTACCAAACTACTAAGATGACTAATTAACATTGAACATTGCTCGGTCTCGGTGACCTACCACGTGCACGTGAAGTGGATAAATTGGGGGAAGTAAGGGCCTGTTTGGGACTGCTCTGCTCCAGTTTTTCCAGCTCTGCTCCACCAACTCCACCATGGAGCAGCTCCACTGTGGAGTTCCTAGAGCGGTTGGTCCTGTTTGGCACGCAGCTAGCTCCAGCTCCAGGAACGTGAGGTTTCCCTGAGAAAGGTCCAATGTACCCCTGAATGATGTTTGGTGTATGTTTTGATGTGTGCGGAGCATATGTACCTGAATATTTTTTTGTTGCCAATTGAAATATTATAATCGCACTTAATTTATTCGAGAAAACCAAAAAACAAATATTTGGTCAAATAATTCTATCCTTTTGTCCCATTTGTACCCTACTACGCTATTGCGGACGCTACTAACGCTATTTAGTACCTTGTGTATGATGCAAGACATGACAATGAAACGATAGGCTGATACTATCCGTAAACATGTGGTGGATCTCAGGAATCAGAGCTGAATTGCAGCATAAGAGTAGTACACAGATGAACTATGCAAGGGATTTGGTGGAACAGTGCAAGTAATTATGCAGACATTGTCGTATTGATTGCATTACATAGTATAGACAGACGGTACCAGTACAAAATGGTGCGAGAATCACTTGTATCACTATTACTGCTGCATCTGCATTGCATGAGAACAGTAAAGAGTAAAGCCAATGGAGGAGGTGCAAATTGATTTCTATTGAACAACAAGCAGAAACCAGTATCCCATATCATATCTACAATTCTACACCACCTCATACAGCACAACAGAATCAAAATAAACTAAAATGTTTCCTTCTTGTTGTTTGTAAACTGTACGGGGACATAACTAAAAAAAGATTCAGAAAAGAAAAGAGGAAAAACAAAAGGAAATTAAAGAGAAGAGGATCCTACACACACAGAGAGCATAGGAATCTCTCTGTACACTACCTGTTCATCGTCTTGTTGTTTCTTCCCAAACTTATTTATCCCTCAAGAAGAAATTTGTAGATTCTAAACTGTAAACACCACACCAACCATTGCTTTCTTGGTTTGCTTAATAATTCTACCAATGTCCAAGTAGCCAGAGCAGTGAGCAAATGAGACCTCATCGATCAAGACCATCAAGGCGGGCTCTCGAAGGCTTGCAGACGAGGGAGAAGCTCGGAGCGGCGGCCTCCTCCTCCTCCAGCCATAGCCGGCTCTCGAGCGCGCTGCGTGCCCGGAGCAGCACCACGGCGCAGCGCGGCGGCTCCCGGAACCACCACCCGTGCAGGTCCCACATGACGTCGATGGGCGCACCGTCGACGAACACGGTCTGGTTGCCCCTGAAGTTCCACCGCAGCCGCCGCGCCTGCACGGCCCGCTTGCCGTCGATGCTGACCCACAGCTCCTCCCCTCCTCTAGAGGTCGTCGCGCAGCCGACGCTGACCTTGTGCTCCGGCCCGGCCTCCGCGAAGCGGACGCGAGCGGTGTGCATTACCACCGGGGCGGACACCACGACGCGCTCCCTGCGAGCGAGCGACAGGACGCGGGCCTTGGGGATCTGGCCCTCGAACTTGGTCTTGACGAACTCGGCGGCCAGGTCGCCCACGGCGAGCACGACCTCGGCGTTAGTGACGGCGACGGCGACGAAGTAGTCTGGGTGGGGAGGAGAGGAAAAGAAATCGAATCGGTACTAGGAGAGGAATTGTGTAATGGCAGTGGTGGGTAATTTTCTTCCAACTCCATGAGGAGATACAAAACTTCAGTTTCTGGAGTACCCCTTGAGGAGCTCCAGAAAAAATGTGGAGTAGGCCTTCAACTCCACCTTTTTCTTGGAGCAGAGTTCTTGGAGTTGGACCTGTTTAGCTAGACAAGTTGGGAGCGGAGCTAGAAAACTTGGAGCGGAGCAGTCCCAAACAGGCCCTAAGAATACAACCCAGGTCAATGGCTGGAGTTTTATTGATGTGTCTCTGAACATTGTAAATCAATAGTTCCCCGGCCCAGAGCCCAGTGCTGCTCTACGAAGCTGTTGTCAGTGGTGCGCCCGGCCCATGGGTACCGATCTGCATAGATACTGTAGAATTAGAATTACGCAAACAAAATGATGGGCATTTCATCTGACAGCTCTGAGAAAGATAAACACACTGCAAATCCAAAAGAGAGGTGCAAAGCAAGAAATTGCCAGGGATAGTACGTTGCCCCCCTTCCTTGCGTCCTTCACTGCGGCTGTGGCCTCGCCAGCAATTAGCGCCCGGCGGCGTCTTGTTCGGCTCGGTGACTCATATGCATGTCATGAGGTCGAGGATTGTCATACGGTGCAATGGTAGACGTACAAGGTTGCAAACTTATTCACTTAGGTTCGTGTCTCACTTCTACCTATTGTCATTAGGTTGCCAAACAATGTTGCAACGGACTCTAGGTAAGCTATGCGTGATTAGGAATATCCTTTTTGTAAATCAGAACATACGGATCCTTTTGTAGTAAGACGCCCTGAAACATTTATTTATTGTGTATGCATAATCAACAAATTTTGCCATACTGCTGCAGCATACACTGATACACATCATATACACACTATAGCTAGCTCCGACTGGTACATATTACAAGACTGTACACACAGGCGTATAAGCACACACAAGCAAGTTTCAAGCGCAACAAATTGCTTTAAAAGCATATGCGAATCATTTGTTTTCTTATGCGAATATTGTACACCATATTGGCGTCTTAATTCACCTGTGGCCTTCAACCAGCTACGCGCTGCTTGATGCTACCACCTGAGTAATTTTCTTTTGAGCAATTGGAATCTGAGTGATATTGGCACGAAGGTCTTCATCCTCAAGTAGAATTTTCTTCACAAATTCACGCTCGCCGTAGACCACGATTTCGATATCTTCAGGGTACCACACAATCACCAACTCCGTGAGCTCTGGAAGCGCAGATTTGCGTATTTCAACTTTCTTCAAATTTTCCAACTCTGAGAGCGTCAGCTTTGTTAGACTTCTAAATCCACCAGCGAGAAAAACAAGTTGATCATCCTTGTAGGAGTTTGTATCCAAGATTAGGTTGGCAAGCGACGGCAGCTTGCCAAGCTTGTTGATGAAGTCCTGTGACACCTCTGTTTTTTCCAATGATAGTAGAGTCAGGTTAGGGAGACAGAATTTGGAGTCCGTCGGTTCAGATGGCATAGATAGGTCCAACTTCCCATCTAGTTTCATAGCACGAAGGCGTCTCTGGGAAGAGCTGGTGAACACACAAAGAGAAATGCTTTTAACATGTAGGGTTAGGCTCACAAGGTACTCGAGGAATTCAGGTTTGTCGATAGCATCAAATAGAGCCTTTGCATTGCTATCGGAAAGATCCCAAATATCTATGGACTTAAGATGGACCATTTTCTCGAAAGCCTTGCTATCCCAATCATTGTCCTTATCATGTTGTATGGTTTCAAGTGTTTGTAGGTGCTTCAAGTCCCCTACACGCTTAGGCAAGAAAAGGCCACTACCGAACACATGCCTCAGTGTTCTAATCTTCCAAAATGCCGTTGGAAGCCTCTGAACATATGTGTCTCGAACATCCAATGTCTGAAGATTGGTAAGTTTTCCTATTGTTGATGGAATCCATTTCAAGGAACAAGCAGTGACACCGAGGTATTGTAGGTGCACCACGTTGCCGATCTTTGCTGTCAACTTCTCACCGATCTCAATGCCTTGTAGGTTGATCACACGGAGGAACTTCGATACTCGCAACATCCCTCTTATGTACTTCGATGGCTCGTTGGGGCTGGCCCCTTGTCCCCAACAACGAAGCAAATTTGACATTGGCATTGTGCTAGGCTTCACTTCCTCTTTTGCTTCTTCATTCCTTTCATTTTCCACTCCGTTCTCAATATTTTTCTCTTTTTCGTCCTCCTCCTTTTGCTTGTTGTCTCCATCTCCCACATCCTCGCTGTTTTGCTCTTCCTCTTCTTCTATGCATCCGACTCCCTCTTGCTCTTCCTTTCGCTTTCCCTGTCCCTCTTCCTCTCCGTCCCCATCCCTATCTTCCTTCTGCTCTCCCTCTTCCTCTTCATCTTCTTCTTCTCCCTCTTCCTCCTCTTCCTCTTCGACTTCCTCGTCATCTTCATCTTCCACATCATCTTCAATCTCTTCCTGGAAATTAGACAATATAGATCGTAGTTTTGGCAGAGAGTTGGCTAAAGCGGCATATTTATCTGTATAATTCTGTAGAGAGAGGCGACGGGCAGTTGTCAATGAAGGTATATCATCACCATTGTGGATCTCCACAAAATTAGCCTCTTGTGCTTCAAGTTGTAGGAATGCATGAACCTTATGGTGGACAGTCACGAATTCATCGTCACCACTAAAGTTTTCCATATTCACAAACTTAACTAGATGCCTTGCAATCAACTCCTTCAAGTAGATTCTTCCCACTGCCTCCATTGTCTTCCCATATTTTGGTGTTAGGAATCCCTCTGCCATCCACATGCATACCAACTTGCGTGCCTCAATAGGTGTGTTCATGGGCAATGCAGCAAAGTAGAGGAAGCACGATTTTAAGTCGTGCGGAAGGTCATCAAAACACATGGTGAGTATGCTATCAAGCCGCTTTGATTGCTTGGACTTGAGGTGCTTGAATACTGCCCGCCATTCATTTGGAAACTCCTTTCTTTTCACAAGTCCACAAAGAAGAACAATCGCAAGAGGAAGGCCTCCCGTTATATGATAGATATCCTCCATGTCTAACTTGTCATCGTTTTCTTTTTTGTCATTTTTGTTCTCTGTACCCATTTCTGTTGCGTTGGTAGGTTTTTGATCCTCAACGTTTTCTTCCATGTGCACCCTTTGGCGGAATAGGTCAGTGGTCGTTGTTTTGTCAAAACGGCTTAGTTCAATCCTGTTATGAGCAGCACTACCACGTGGCACTTCAGGTGTTGTACCGTGCATGATTCGGACAACCCTGCTATCTTTTTTTAGTTTTTTATCATCTGGCAAGGCAGCAAGAATGCCATTCCATTCAGTGTTGCTAACCTCACCATCTATCACCAACAAGAATGTCTTGTTTTCCAATTCTTTTTGCACCTCATTATCAATACCTTTTCTAGGAAGCCAATCTTCTGTATCTGTCAATTCTTGATGGATTAATTGTAGGATGCTGGAAGAACTCAAGTGCGGTGGGAATTTAGCCCATGCTTGGACATCAAATTTCATCTTGATTGTTGGCCTTTCATACACTTCTCTAACCAGAGTTGTCTTGCCCACCCCACTTTCCCCCGTTACATAGATCACGAGACTATTATTGGTAGGGTTACGAAGCTCTTCTTCTAGCTTATCTTGCTCCTTCCGTTTCATTGAAGGTAGTTGCACATCATCCCTGCGGGTCAATCAAGATTTTAGGAATCCTTGAATAAGAATAGAGAAGGAAGTAGTATATGCACTTGCCCTATTTGAAAAATCACCGAAGGAAGTAGTATATATAGTCACATATGTGACTTGCATTTTTTTGGTTATCTTCATGAAGATGAATGTTAATACAAATTTTCAAAAGTGAGCACAAAACTATATGCACTCCGATTTTCTCGATGCCTTTCTGGAGCAATGGTTCATGCGATCATTTTTAGCATTTGGCAAAAGGTGGGCATATGCACAACCAAACCTTTTTGAAAATCTTTTGAGTAACTGTTGAATGTTGTGAGACCATGTAGAGGTCACCCCATATTTGTGATGAGTATTTGATTATACTTGTGCTTTGATATCAAAGTTTAATTTGATTTTGAGGTTTGCAGTTTGCTCTATTGCTAGCAGTATACTGGCCAAGAGCAATCTGACCAGTCTAAGGCTAGCGGTCAGACCGATAGTGGAGTGACAGTTAGATTGGCATGGGAGCCTTGGTATGACCGGCCGACTACGATAGTACCAGCCTGTAGTTGACTGTAGCTATTTTCTAGAGAGGTATGTGCTGAGTTGCACAGATACGACTGGCCATGTAACGACGGCACAACTGACGGTCTTTGAGCGGTACGATCGATTGTGTAACTGTAGTACAACCGAAGTGAGTTGGGCTATCTGACTAGCATGGGTGCCGCGGTTAGACTGGTCCCCTGTTGTCGAGAGGTTGAAGTCAGTTTAGTGTGAGCCTCTATGGAGTTGTTTGAGCTGAGTTGATTTCGATTGTGTTAGTCATGGCAGAGTCCATGTAAGGAGTTAGTCCTAGCGGGATTCCATGAAAGTGTAAGTCATTGTGTGAGTCCATGCATGTGTTTGTTTGCTGATGAGAGTCAAGCGCATGTCATTTATACTCGGAATAGTTGTTTCGTCTTTGATAGGGCACTTAGTCAACAGCTAGACCAAGGCTAAGGAAGGGGTCCTGAGTCCGTGGCATGTGCGTGTAATTCTAGGTGGAGAATCAGCTCAAACGGAGAAGCACATGAGAAAGTTAAGGATCATAAGGAGGCAAGTGTATGAATGTGGTATGCCAATTAGATTTGTGCGTTTCAAGTGGTGATAGTCACCAGAGTGGATGTATGATGTTGGCGACAAGTAATTGGGCATCACAGACTATATTATGATGTGGTGTGCCAAAAGATTTGAGTGTTTCAAGTGGTGACAATCCTCAGACCAGTTGTATGATCTTGGCAACAAGTCATTGGGCATCACATCTTCATGTGGATTCCGGTGGGTGGCATTTATGGAAATTTTCCAATACTGGTTGGAGTAATGGTTTGCAAAACTGCAATGGTGGGCTAAATGATTTAGGTCACGTCTTGAAGGATAAGAGCATCTTATCAGGCTATTAGAGCTATGGAAGTCATGCTTTGAAAAGCATGTATGTGTAAGTGAAAAAATTGTTTTTGTGTGGGTTACCATATTTTCCCATTTATAAGTGGTTATATCCACTAAGAATGTGTTGATTAGGGTTTGGCGTGAGGTGAAAGCCCCCACCATGTAAGTCTTCATGTGTGTTGAGAGAGATATGATTTGAGAGAGAGAGATTAGGGTTTTCTTGTATTGGAGCCTTTTATGTGTGTACTCTAAAGTTAGAGCTCTATCCTCCATAAGGGAATGACTGTAAATCATTCCTCTTCAAGTGAAATAAACATCAAAAATTTACCCAAGTGAATATTCTTGTGAGTTTATGGAAGAAAAACTGAGAGAATTAACTAATAAGCTTAATTATGCTAGAGCTAAATCTTATGATGAATAGTATACGGCTTTTAGAGTTAAATTTGATAAGCAGTTATGTAGAGTTAAGAATGTGTCTTGTGAGGCCTTGAAGCTAGAAATGGTTGTGCATAAGAAAAGATATACTAGACCTATTAAAAATTATGCATGTGAGTCTTGTGTCACTCAAACTAAAGAGAATGATTATTTGAAGAAAACCCTCTATAAGTTCTCTAGTGGTAAAATGAACCTACACATGATTCTAGATCAATCCATAAGCCATAAAGCATAAGATTATGGTCCCGCTCGGTTGGACTGAAAAATAGTGGCTTATGCCTAAAATTGCTAATTGCTCTGTAGCCGGCTGAAATTACACTGTAGCTGAAGGTGGCTTATTTGGCGTAATTAAATTTTAAAAATTTTACAAATAGAAAAAATATGTTAGCTCATCACGGACAACGCAAACGAATACGGGAAAAAGAACCGGCAAAAAAGCTCAAAAAAGCCAAAAGTTTAGAAAAAGATGAAATTTATTAATAGTAAAAAATAAACCAAAATCTCAAGCCAAAATGAGCGGGACGATAAGCTGAAAAGAACTAAGCCTTTGACTCAATAAAGGGCTCATGCCTACTTACAAGTTTGTGCCAGCAATAGAGATGGTAGTAGAAGGTTTCCATGGCACCATTGCCAAGTTATTTGCCGCATCCTCAATCTTGTATTTCTCCTTATTTTTAATGATATCCTCAAGCCTTGAGTTGATCTCTGCAATCTTGCTAGACAAGTTATGCCGGACGCTTACTTGTGTAGTGAATCCAGCGAAGAACCGAATGATGGATTGGGTCCAGCTCGGGTACCTTTAAGAAAAAAGGCAAATTGAATGCCAACATTTTAGGTCAAATTCCCATTTTAATTGAACCAATATTCAAAATTACCTTGTAAATTATGCTTGAAACTGAAATGTATAATAATGTTGGAAAGAAAATACATGTACAGTTGACAAATATCATGTCAAAATTACAGTGGAAAAAAGCCATAAGATGATCTAGGATAGAGAGTTACATTTTGTCCCACTTTTTTGTTGTAAGTCGATTTGACCCCTCAACAATCATTTTTGTATAAAATTTAACCCTCAACTATGAAATCGGACAATCGATACCCATCAACTCTCAAAACTGGTTATATTACCTTCTCAGACTATTTAGTAATCACTATTTATTAGACTAATAAATCATAGCCATAAGTCATAGTCCAAAAGAATAGACCTACAAACGTGCTATCCAACTCAACAAATATACTGAAGTAGGCCGTGTACCTCAAGTGATTCAGCAAATAAATAGTACAAAATGGCCCTGAACTTTTCCACCTCTCATACTGTCTTCCAATCTCTCTCTAGGTTGTGGCAGATGGGCATGTGTAGGGAGCTGCAGGCGTGGCAGCGTTGGTGGCGGCATTCGAAGAGACTAGTGCCGGTGTGAACATGCGGAGCACAAGCAGAGCTAGGGGGAGGCGCGGTGTAGCTGTGGCAGCATAGGCGGCAGTTCGTGGGAGGTGTGAGGAGGCAGCCCTCCTGCTCGGCAGGCGGCGTCACTCACGGGAGGTTCTGGATTGCCCTTGCATCTTGCTCTTGCTCTATTGTTGATCTGAGCTAAAGTGAAACAGATCTAGGAATTCACCAAAATATCTAGAAATTTGTATGTGCAATCTATCGCCTAAAGACAACGAAAAGATCAGAAGATCAATTAAACCCTAGAGAACTAATTAGAAGTTGTATTGTTCTCAGTGAACTTGGACGAAGTCTTCCGATGATGGCCAGATGATAGCAAGTGTTACTCTCCGTATTCTTATGCGCACTAGCTTTCAAATTGTATTAAAATTTGTGAGATACAGTATAAACGTGTATGGTATTCAGAACGAAGAACATGAATCTTGTAAAAAAACTAAAATAATAACATTGAAGTAACTATGACAATAAAAAAAGATTCGGTGAAGTCGACCACAAATTCCTTAAGCACAATCTCAAAAGAGTACAAAGGATTGTCACTCTTTGAAAAACTTGAATATTTGCTCTATACAAAAATCTAGTGCTAAATAATAACCTAGCCTCTAATCCCCTCATGCATATCTATCTTTGGTTCTTCATGATCACCTTTTATGATTTTATATGGTCTCATAGCTCTCCTCCAATGTGGAGTAGAAATCCTACACTAAAAGAATATAAGAATCCTAATAAGAAAGTAGGAATTCTAATCCTGTTAGGATTCATCTAGAACTTCTTATAGCACACTTTTTCATATCATAAAAAAGTAGGATATGAGTCACCATACTCAACAATCTTCACCTTGACTTACCATTGAAGTCAATGTACTTCTCTAAGAACTTGCTCCAAGTTAGCTCCTCATTTTTTGTTTTTTACTCTCACCTTTAGGAGTGCCACCACCACAAGGACTCATGAACATCAATGCAATATGTGTGTTAGTATCTACGCTAGCCTGCTCAAACCCTCCGTTTGAGAGCTTCTATGTTGTGTAGTTTAATTAACTACACCTCCTATTTCTATAACCTTCCATGTGATAAGTTTGTACCACCTCCGAGCTCTACCTGTACATCAGTACGACGTGATTAGTCCCACCATGTTTTCCTTCTTCCAACATCTCACACATTCGCCTTTACGTTAGATAGATTTTGCACCCGTCTTTATAGTTCCAGACATAACTGTAGATAAGATCTAAGTTCTTACTGTTGACAACACGGTTTCCTTCTCCTAGCCAAAATTTTTGTGAGACATCCCATTGGTTGCCCTATCTTTAGGTCTACCCATCAATCGGTATCCTCCATTGCTCCAAATACTTTTCATGATCACATGCCCTTTGCATGTAACACGCATAACTCCACCTCGAAGTGATACCTTACGACCTTCGAGTTCAAACGACATTACAGATAGTATAGATTCTTCTTGAAGCCACGGACATACCAAACTCCTATCAATGTATGATGTGCTCCATCATACATCTCCAATATAACTATTTTCACCTTAGTAATTGACTACTCTTTGCAATCCTCTAAGTGAATGGTTCCATGCACCGAATATAGAGATCCTTCGTTAAACATCTCCCTCGTTGAACGTATATGAAAGCAACAATCTGAATCTAATATCCAACCATAAGTAGCATTTGATTGACTGATGTCTAGTACATCTGAATTATCCTTTGTTACACCACTGAGCATACACGCTTCATTTGCTTCAAACTCAGATAGCCTTTTATCATGTGACCTTCCTCGTCACATAAACAGCATACACATGTAACCTTTGTCTTGCTCTTCTTCTTCCTGTGACCTTTGCTTCTGCTTATAACACATACTGTAGCCAATAATGATCACCAAAGGATGAAGATTCTGACAGCTTTTTCAAGGACTCCACCTCCAAAAGATATGCAACTTCCTCATTGAAGTTGAGAGTGGTTTTCTCAATGAGCTATGATAGGGGTAGAGATGATGCTAGTATAACGACCTTATCATTCTTCTCAATTTTCTCATTTATACTAGTCAGCTATATGGTAAGCTTATTGAAGACATTGAGATGGTCAATGAACCATGTACCTTCCTCCATACACAACCTCTACAGTTGTCGCCTCAGTACCCATCAGTTTGTCAGCTATTTTATCATATACAATTCTTCTAAGTCCTCCCATAATTTCATCAGTGAATTCTCCTTTATCATCAAGTATTTTACCTCATTAGAGAAACATAAACGGATTGTACTGATAGCCTTCCACTCCATCACCTTCCAGTCTTCATCGGACATCTTTTCCGGTTTGTCCCCTTCAAGAGCATCGATTAGATACTGTTGAACAAGGACATCCCTCACCACACATTCCACATGCTGAAATTTCCTCCATCATCAAATTTCTTTACTTAATTCTACATCATCAACATCGATCTTGATTTCATGCCACTTGACACTTTACCAATTTTCTCACAAATCAGATTAATTTGGCCTTGGCTCTAATACCACTTGTTATACTTTGATACCCCTTCTTATGCGCAGAAGCCCCTAAATCATACTAGAGTTTATAAGATATTGCACGAGCATGCACGGTATCAAGAACAAAAAAGATAAATCTCGTAGAGAGAACTGAAATAACGACATTGAAGCAACCACGATGAAAGAGAAAAGATTTGGTAAAGTCGTCCACAAATTCTTTAAGCACAACCTCAAAAGTGTACAAGAGAGTATTGCTCACTCACAACTCCCTTGAATCTTTTAGGACCCTCGGATCCTTGTCCTATACGAGAATGCAATGCTAAAGAACATCCAAGCCTCTAGTCCTCTCATGCGCCCTCTACTTTGGATGAATATGCTTGATTGCTATGTTTTCTTGGTTCCTCTCCATGGTCACCCCTATGGTTTATATAGTCCCTCATAGCCCTTCTCCAATTTAGAGTAGGAATCCTAATCCAGATAGAAGTAGGAGTTCTAATCCTAGTATGATTCATATAGGACTCTCTATATCACACCTTTTAAAATCCTAAAAGACCATATATGAGTTACCCTAAATCAACACAAGATATGCTACGCTTCAGTGGGCTACCCATAATCCAACGAGGCTATGGAACGTGTGAATGGCACAATAGTGAATGGGATAAAAAAGTGGCTGGTCAATCTATCTAAAGGGAAGTGGCCATAGGAGCTACCAAAGATCCTTTGGTCCATGCACATCATGACCATGCGCCCCACCGGCTTCACCCCATTCAAACTACTCTTTGATGACAAGGCCATGACACCCAAAGAACTAAAGGTGAAATCCCATCACACGCTAGTGGAGGCACCCCTGGCAAAAAGCTAGCTCTCATTTGACCTCACCGACAAAACAGGGTTTACGTGGCTAATAACATAACGAAGTACCTCATAGCTACTGCGGCCTCCTATAACAAGAAGGTCAGGACATGCTGGCTGGTGGTGGGGGACCTCGTCATTAACATAACGAAGAAGCTATATTCCAAAATGGAGGGGGCCATGCATAGTGATGGCATCCTTTAGGCCGGCAAATATTTCCTCTCCACACTTGACAGTGAACCAATGAAGCACACCTGGAATAGAGACCGTCTTTGTCGTTATTGCACCAAGTCGTGAGGGGGTATGTCAATTGTAGCAAGGGTATGTGTCCACATTCGTGGGCTAGCATGCCGCACCCGTCAAACTTGTCATCTAATGTAACGCTCACCCGTGCAACTAGGGTTAAATAAAATGTTTCCCCAACATAACTCCACTCATTCATGAATACTTGTTTGCATACAACATGGAGTCTAAACCAATGCATGAAGGCCACGGAGCCCCGGTATACTCTATAGAGTCTAAACCAATGCACTGAGGCCACCGAGCCCCGACGTACTCTATTGAGTTTAAACCAACACACAACAGCCATGGAGCCACGGCGCACTTTAGAAGTCAAAAATAACACTTGGAGGCCATGAAGCTCCAGCAAACTCTATGGAGTAAAAATAACGCACGGTAGCTACAGAGCCCCAGGGTACTCTTCAGAGTCTAAACCAACATACAATGGCCACGGGGCCTTAACGTAGTCTACGGAGTCAAAAATAATGCACAGCAAACACCAAGCCCTAGTGCACTCTATGGAGTCAACAAATAATGAACGGTGGCCAAGGAGCCACGGTACACTCTACAGAGTCAAAAAACAATGCACGGTGACTATGAATCCACGATGTACTCTACAAAGGCAAAAATAACGCATGTTGGCCATGGATCCCCAGTGCACTCTATGGAGTCAAAAAATAACTCACAGTGACCACAAAGCACCGGCACAATCTACAGAGTCAAACAGAATGCATGGCATCCACAGAGCCCTAATGTGCACTACGGAGTAAAAAATAATGCACAGTGACGGTGTAGACCCAGCGTACTCTATAGAGTCAAAACAACGCACAGCAGCCACAGAGTCACAGCATACTCTACGGAGTTTAAAACAACGTACATAGGCCACAGAGCCTCAGTGTACTCTACAGAGTCTAAAATAGCTCTGGGAGGCCATGGAGCCCTGGTGTACCCTACAGAGTATAAAACATTGTGTGAAGGACACGGGGCACCGACGCACTTTACAGAGTCAATATATGTATATCCAAATGCATGTTTCGCATAGCCTAGTGGCATTGTAGCTATGAACATAACCTCATTTTTCATTCAAAGGAACATGAACCTACAACATCTATGTGCTATCTCCCACATCACCCGTTCGAAGGGTGGGGGACGGAGTGTACGTGAGCCTACAATGTCTACATGCCATCTCTGATGACAGCAGTTTGAAGGGTGGGCGATGAAGCACATGCAAGCCTACGGTATCTATGTGCCATCTCCAATGACACCCATTTGATGGGTAGGGTACAGAGCGCGTGCAAGCCTACGGCGTCTACGTGACGTCTTCAATGTCACCCATTCGAAGTGCATGGGATGGAGTGCGCACGAGCCTATGGCATCTATGTGCTGTCTCCGATGACACTTGGTTAAAGGATGGGGGATAGAGTGTGCATGACCCTACAACATCTACGTGGCGTCTCCAATAACACCCATTTGAAGGGTGGAGGATAGAGCGTGTGTGAGCCTACGACATCTATGTGTTGTCTCTAACATAACCAATTTGAAGGGTGGGGACAGAGTGCACTAGCCTACGGCATCTAAGTGATGTCTTTGATGACACTCGGTCGAAGGGGCATGAGCCTACGGTGTCTACGTGCTGTCTCTAATGACACCTGTTCGAATAGTGAGGCTGGAGCACGCATAAGCCTAGGACATCTAAGTGCCATAGCTGACGAACACCGTTCGAAGGGTAGGGTGGAGCGTGCACAGACTTTGGTGATTTAGCAAAAGAGAAGGAGTGCATAGCATAAGACTGAAAGGGGCTTCAAAATGAATAGCTGGTTGTATCGCGGGGTGCACTTCCATTAAATTACATTACCCTCATCAGAGATCTCTATTTTTACATAATCCAAGGGCTGCACATGCTAGCGAGGCTGAAAGGTCTCCCAGAATCACTGCGAGTCTTCTCAACGATCCCAACAATAAAGCCCACGGTGAAGGAACCGCTCCGGGGACCTAGCCAACAAGAATGCAATAACGGGCCCAACACATATAGCAAAAATACAAGTAATTGGAGAAAGCTTTGCTGAATAAGTTCCAACAGGTACAAGGGCGAGATATCCATAGACAAGACAAAAATAAATAGTGAAAAAGTGTCAACAATCTCTAATACGGACCAACTAGCGTAAGGATGGCCCAATCTTCACAGTACGAATAGCAGGGTTTCTCTACTATTCTCCTTGTGCCTAGGACTTCAAGAAGCCTTCTTCCTTGTAGTTATGGTGGCAGTAATCAGCCTCCCTTCTTGCGGCAGCAAAGGAACTTAGGGTTTCAGCCACTCCCTTCTCTCCTTGTGGCCACAATGGAATCAACAACCCTTCTTCTTTCTCTTCTTGTAGAGTAGATGAATTACGGTTTTTGACCAAACCCTAATTCCCTTCCCTCTTGCGGCTGTGCAATCAGCAGCAACAATGAATGATCATGAAGATTGCACTAGAACATGTTGCATGAACTAGAAGCAATCAGCCAATCTCCACCCAAACTGTGAGTACTGTTCACGAATTGAAGAGGGGGAATCATATAGATTCAATCAATGACATGAGATCAGCAATGAATCTTTTCAATCTATAGGATTGTGGTAATCCCCAATTCAGAAACTCACATCAAGCACACATAGAACTACGACACAAATCCATTATGACTTTTCTATATTTTCTCAACTCAAGCAATCTAATCTAAGTTACATGGGGTATGCCCCTTGGCCTAAGGCCAAGGACCGAACACAACACCAATTCATGTATCCTAGCCTAAGGCCAACTCAAACCATGACTGAAAAGCAATCTCCAATTCAAACTCTACTAGATAACATGGCACAAAAGGTACAACTGACTAAAAATAAAGAGATAGACTCGGATTAACCAAAATAGTCTATTTCAAGGGTGAATTTAGATCCAAATTGATCCCACGTGGAATCCTGGCTTCTCCTCATGGCTTGCAAGCTCACGTTCCTGGCTCACCTTGTCATGGCTCCCTTCCTGGCTTATCAGGCTCCCCTTTTGGCTCCACACGATGGTAGGGCCTTCCTAGTTGTGCACGGCTTAGATTGCCTTCCTCCTACATGCTCTTTATTTCTTCATGTGCAAGAAAGAATTCCCTTGGCTTGGCTTCTTGCCTTGGATCCTTTCCTGGCTTGTCTCTTTCTTCATGCTCAATAAATAGCCCCCTTAGCTTCTCATGACCAGAACATGTACCAAGCTCCCACGTGGCTTCCCTTCTCATGTGCTCATGCCCCCTTGCACTTCACATGGCCTGGCTTTCACATTCTCTCTGGGATCACGCACCCCAGCCCCATGCGGCCTATTGCTCTGATGCGGATCACCCTCATGCTCTAGAATCCCTCTCCCTTGGCTGGCTTCCCTCTCCTCCCTCTTGTCCAAAGCTTGTTTCTCCTTTCCTTCACTAAAAATAGCACCACATTACAATGTAGCTTTAGATTGCAATAATGAAGCACAAATCAAAATAGTAATTGTACTCTTGGCCACATCAACCCCGCCCCCTTCAAGTAAAATTGTCCTCGATTTTGGGGTATTCTTTACAAGCTCCTTGCTCTTCATAACAATTTCATAATTGATCTCCTCACCTCATTTTGGCAGCAATGAATGAAACACACCCTTAGGCATCAATGTGAATCGATTAGCGCTCCCTTGATTTGTTACGTTGTGGTCGAACTACCATGGATGGCCCAACAGTAGGTGACACATGCATGGTCATGACATAGTACTCCACCTTGTCTTTATAGCCATCAACCACAAACGACATGGTTACCTTATTGTAACTTCTAGCTCACCAACATTGCGAAGCCATTGCATATAGTATAGCTTAGAATGATGTCATGTGCTCAAAAAGAGTGCATCAACCCTGTCCTTACTGATCACATTGTTGTAGCTTCCTCCATTGATCATCAATTTGCACAGTTTGCCCTTGATAATGAAATCATCATGGTCACGGCTCCAGAAGATAGATCTAGGATGGTGTCCTCCAGCTCGCCTACATTGGTACAACCCTTGTATAGAGCACACCAAGAAGGAGCTACACTGTAACCTCAGAGTAGTGGTTCCTATAGGCTCTCGCGATATTGAGGGCAAGAGCGGAGGCGTTGCTAATGTAGCAGATGCTGCCTAGGAGATCTTCGGGGCCGTGCGGTCTAGTGGGCACCATTACAACGAGGTTGCTTAGGGTCCCCTCCAGTGCCTCCATTGACTCCCAAGTGGCGGCGGTCGCCTGGTCACGGAGCTGGTGCTCATTAGCTAGCTCCGCTCCAAGCTGTGCATGCTCCTACTCAAAGGATGGAGATCTATTAGAGAAAATTCCCTCTCGCCTCCATCACCTAGGCAACAGCCTCCATCATTGCGGCCTTCTCCTTTGTATTGGCATTTGCCCCCTCTACCTTGGGAAAGCAAATTCACTCCACGCACTCAGAATCAAGTAGTGAAGCATCCACCTCGGCCTTCTAGGTAGTCTCGACTTGCTCTTCGGTGTGGGCAGCTTCGCGGTGGATGGCCGTCTATAGCACATGCAACAGTGCCATCGCCTGAGGAAAGATGGCATTATGTGGTAACTTACAAAAAAGAAGGACCGACGGAGGATATCAAGGGCTAATGGAGGGTGAACCTTCATCATGTAGGCCTCAAGGGCCCCAATAAGCAAGTCCAACCGACATGACCACAACTCCCTACAGTTCAAACAGGCATCCACGTAGTCTGCGATGGCCAACATGGTGAGAAGATCACCCAGTCGGGGGACGAAATCAGCGAGCATCTTAGGCCAGAGCCATTGTGTCACACTCATATCATAGCATGCAGCAAGTCGTTGGTGCCGCCATCATCAAAGAAGGTGGAGTAGCTATCGAGGGCACTAGCATTAGCGAACATAGTGGAGATAGCCATGCAAAGTCTGTGGAGCCAAAGGAGGGACTCAAACCTAGAACAATGCTATTGGGAACATGGACTGGGGTCTGGTCGCCCTCGAGGTGTGCGGGCCTTGATGGCATGAAGTCTGCATCCTCATCGCAAGGACTTTGGGGGCTGTGATCTTTGAGCTCGAGCTCTCCTCCACAACATCGAGGGACACACCATAACCCTTGACTAGGGTGGCCGAGGAGAGCTAAACCAAGCCTACTTCATAGCCCGAACAGGCGACGTCGTAGCTGCCAAACTTTTTGATGGCACAGCTACCCCAAAGCCAATATGGGCCTTTTCCCTTATCTCCCCCTCTGTGGTAGCCTCCAGCTCATCATCATCGCCCTTCTCGCTCTCTCCTTCTCTTCTAGCACCCCACTTGGCTTCGCCCTCCCTTTTGCTAAGTACCTCCAGACCCACCTCGATGCTACCCAGAGAAGGGGCGCCGAGGAAAGTGGGATCGTGGCAAGAGGGCCAGGGGAATCCTCGCAACCCCTAGTGTCCTCAGTGTCACTGACCCATGAAACACCGAATAGGCGGGCCACTTGGGGATATGAAGCTTGAGGGCGTCGCACACCCAATTTATGCGAAGGCCGTCATTCATGGCACTAGTGTGAAGGTTATGCTCCTTGGGAGTGTATAGCCCCAGAACATGAATGCAGTCCTCTCAACCATCTCTAGCGAGGCAACTGAAATGGAGAACCCAAGGGATCGGTCAGTAAGGTCGATAGGGTGGAAAGTTATGGGGCTTGGTCCATAGCTTACCTGCGGTTGTAGGTCTCCCCAGCTGGGAGATGGTGGTCCTGAGCCTATCGTCATAGGATGGGCTAGTGTCCACCATCCAACTCCAAGCCAGTAGTGCCATGCAGAGCATGCAGAACTTGTCTACGAGGTCTCACATGTTATCTGCCGCACCAGCCCACAAAGCCTCTTTGTGTGGAGCTTGTCATCTCAGTCCAGCTTGACATGCAGTGAGCGGATGAAGTTCATACTTCGCCTGGTCCAGCGAAGCCTACTCCCATGCTCGACCCAGTGGTAGAACCACCGCCTTACCCAATTCGATTCCTATTTTGACCACATGGAGTTGGAAGGAAAGTCCTTTGAGTAGCCCAACTATGGAAGCTAACGCTAGCCAAGTTGGAAAAATGCCCATCGCCCACCCTCGTTGACTAGCACTGGGTGTCGTGCAAAGACACGAATAGCATGGCACTTGGCATAGTAGTCTCCAAGCGCATGGCCTAGAAGAAAATGACTAGCCATGCAATGGCGTTCACTGTTAGTTGTGCCAGCTCCAAGTCGTATATGTGAAGGATGTCGGCCACAAAACAAGCACAAGGCATAGGAGGCCATGAAAATGATAGTCTCCCTGTCCTTCGGGTGGGGGACCACCTTGTCCTCCATCAAAGGGCGAACCGCCTACCAGTTGGCAACCTTGTCGTCTCGCACCAATGTGTCCAGGAACTCGTCAATCACCAAGGACCTCCCGAGCATGTTCACGAACTCGCCAACACACTCGGCCCCGCTCCAACACTACCTAGTGGGGACCTCAAACCGCGCACCCTCAAGGGACCCAGCGATGAGCACGCCACCAACATAGCTCAACAAGGTGGCAACTATGTCAACCCTCCCTCGCTTCGCAGACCCGCCATCACCGGAGTCGTTGTGTGCTACAGTGTGGCCAGAGCAATCGCCATGGCTAGCCCGCAATGCGTGTTGCCCTCCATGAGTCATGATGTCTCTAAGGAGCACACTCAAGCAAAAGGGAGGTGAAAAGGGAAGGCGGCAGCAGGATCGCCGGAGGAGACGTGAGCCGATGACGAACAAGAACGAGATCACCACTAAGGAAAGGATAGCCAAGGGGTGGCTAAAAAAGGAAGATGATGAAATGGCTAAAGCAATCAGAAATAGTGTGGCGCATGCATACCAAGAAAATAACATATTTACGCCTATTAGTAGAGACCCCAAGAGGGGTATTTGTGTAAACACCTCCACTTATGGCTATAAGTATGAACCATAGTGCACCATGGGAGAGGAGAACATTAAGAGGAAGAGACTATTTCGAGATTGAGTAAATTATGTAATTTTTTGTGGTTACGCACATAAAGCGTGCTCACGTATATTTCTACCTTACAGTGTTGGAAAAGCCACAAAATGTTGTAGGTCCGTGCTCCAAATAAGCCCAAACTTGGAGCCGAGTGTTTGTAAGCCAGATGGACGGAGTATTGGATACCTTGACAGGTCGACCTTGAGGAAGTACTGGTCGATGGCGTCCTCAGCGTCGAAGGCGACGTCACGGGTCTGCTTGAGCCACACCCTGATGAGCTCGTCGGAAGTGTCGCGTCGCCGATGGTCGGCGTGCCGCAGGAAGGCCTGCGTCCACATGAGCCGGTCCCGGAGACCCCGGATGTCGTCGTTCACCGCCACCAGCGCCTTCGCCTCGCTCAGCGCCAGCTCCTGGAGCTTCCCCACCAGCGGCCCCACGATGGCCTCCGCCATCCTTGAGCTCCCCCCCCCCCCCCCCCCCCCCTCCGAGTCACTGCTGAATACAGATTTCAGAGAGCTGCTCGTACGGTGGTTTTGATTTGCTTGTCCTCCAAGCTAGGTGCATGATGCATTTTATAGAAGCAAGGAAGGCAGGTTGCTGGCCTGCTGTTACATTCTTTAAGGCTCCGTTCGGTATTACACGATAAGAACTGCACTCTTATTCGCTGCTCTCTGTTGGAGACAAATATTAAATCCGTGCACCTGCATATTATAGGTTAGTGTGTCGATACATAGTGCCCATTAAAAAAATAAAAAAGTCTATAGACCCTCTAAACTTTGTTCGAAAGTTCATCAAACATCTTAAACTTTAAAACCAATTATTGAACACCTGAACTTTCTAATCTAGTTCAAACTTTCTAGTCTAGTTGTATTACCACCATGGCATCATGACTGGACAGATTTGCCATACAGGCTAACTAGTTGGAGAAGTTGGACTAAAATTTGATGGATTTTGTAGCCCATCTTGTGTTGTGGAATTTTTTATGCCTCATGTGTATAATTGTTGCATTCCAACATAAAAAATTTAGAAAATAGATGAAACTTTCACCAACTAGTTACCCTATACGACAAAACCGTCTAATCATAATACCATGGCGCTAATACCACCCTACAAAACCACCTTAGAGGCCAGTAACTGACCATTTCAATGTTTGCAGTATTTAGACAGACTTTCGAGGGAGCTTCAGAGGCGTACATTGACTTTGTCCTAAAAACTAGGGACATATTTAGGGTTAGCTTTGTCGAGAAGCTCGTTTATTTGAGAATCCAATGGATAGTAGCTTCTTCTTCTTGGCACTATTCCTTGTTCTTTTTTTATTTTTTGCTATGGCTGATGAATTTTGGATATGATTAATGGTTTTTGTCTGTGTTTTTTGAGACGGTAATAAATGGTGCACACAGTTTTAAACTCAGAAAGCTGTTTAAAAAATTCACTTCAAAAAGATACCCTATTTGTTTTGACTTTTCGAGAAACCAAAAGTCTAAAAAAAACGTGACCTTTAGATCTAAGTTTATAGGTTGAAGCTGGATCAAGAAGCTAAGCCAAGCACTCTGGCTCCACAAGTGGGCTTAATCTGGAGTTGCCAACGAGTTATAGTCGAACCGTGGGATGCTCTAAACTTGGAACCATCAATGTATTAAATATTTCATATATGTATTGAAGTTTATAAATATTACATTGGGTTCCACCTCATAAAATACTTAATTCACCTCAATTGCTGCTACCAAAGTACAAATTTGTTTATTTGGAGAAGCCAGAATGCTAGCCAAACACTTTTGTTAGCTCCAAATTTTGGGCTCAGCTTTAGCTGTTAGTGGTATACTCTTAGCAAATTATGGAGATGATTGTATCACTTCTATATTTATGATCTTTTGAATAATATGTTATTTTGTTCCTTGAATAAATATATTTGGTATTGATTAACAAGTATGTAACTTGTTCGAAGAACTCTTTATTTATATTTTAATATTATTTTTAATTATTCTTGATCTTATATCATCATATGGAATAATTATGATTTATAGATCAGCACATGTATTAATTGATGATTATGTTTCACGAATCATGGATACGAGGATATCAAAATCAATAATATGGACACATGTTAGATAATATAGTGTTGGATTGACCCATCTTGAGACATTGTTAAGATTGTTATATTTTATATGTCATCAGTTGGTCTCAAGTAATGATGATGTATAATCTTTATACCTAATATGAGCATAGTTTTTATACTTAGAGATTGCCAAATGCTACTCCATAACTGGACAGTTATAAAGATAGCTTTCGGATATGCTATGAAGCATGCGGAGAAATATGATTGGATATGTGATTTACCCCTGCTACATAACAGGAGAGATATCTCTGGGCTTCTTGATGTGATCGGATAGAGGAAATACATGTCTATGACACGAGTGGTCGAAGAGTCAACTACATGAAGTTATCTATCACTAGATCCAAGAAAGATTAAACAGTCTATAGATGACACGTTTCTCACCCTGGATTTCGATCGGGTATCATGATGCAAAAGGAGAATACGCAAACAGGTCATTTAGTCCGACCAAATATGAACTGATTGTATGGGTATACACATTGGTCATAAGCTGGATGAACATATCACAAATAGATCTGTCAACTGGTCGTATGAGAATATGGGTCATAACTAGATATGAACTGGTCGTAAGGAGTTATGAACTGATTGTGAATAACTAAGACCTGGTTTTTATCATATTACATAAGTTTAATCTAGTTTGATCTTTGTGTACATTTGGGAATCGATATGTCCTATTAGAAACCGCTAGCGACCAGTGATTGGAAATATGTTTTCAAGTTACAACTAAGTATACATGAACCTATAGCATTAAACACTTAATGGGTTGGAACAATATGGATTGGATGATAGACTTCAAGTGATATACGATCTCTACTCATATTGAATACTATCTGGTTGGAGGATCTATATAAAGAGGTGTGCTATGTTAGGAAACATAGAGAGAGACATTGCACCACCCACCAAAACTCTAGTTGCCGCCTTCGAAAGGCCCAGCTGTGTGTGCTGGTGCTAGCACACTGGCGCATGGCGTTTCATCCTTAGACATGTAAACTTCGGTAGAAACACTGCTGCAACTGCAATGCTGATCGAGACAAGCAGACGCGAAGATAATCGGCTTGTGGAGATCAACCACCGCTAGATGATGATTAGCTTTAGAGGATCACTTTCCAAAGACGTTGAACGACCGATCGCTTTCACTACACCGACACAAGCTACATTGAATCAGACTATTTCAACTCTTCTTACGTTGTACCACTGCTACAGACAGCCCTATCACAGACGGTTCGGAACCGTCATCACAGACGGTTCTTTAACCGTCAGTGTCTAGGTGTCAGTGATAGTTGTGGTTATCACAGACGGTTCCCAAGCCGTCTGTGATAACAACATTACAGACGGTCTTTATTACTAACCGTCTGTGATATTCGAGTATCACAGACGGTTTTTTTATAAAAAACCGTCGGTGATAGTCTTGTATCACAGACGGTTTTAAAAAAACCGTCTGTGATAGTCTTGTATCACAGACGGTTTTTTATAAAAAATCGTCTGTGATACAAGACTATCACAGACGGTTTTTTATAAAAAACCGTCTGTGATACAAGACTATCACAGACGGTTAGTAATAAAGACCGTCTGTGATATATACAATATCACAGACGGTTTTTATTACTAACCGTTTGTGATATTTTGTATATCACAGACGGTTTTAATTACTAACCGTCTGTGATATTTGTGTATCACAGACGGTCAGTAGTAAAGGCCGTCTGTGATATCATTCACACCACAGACGGCACTCTTTGAAACCGTCTGTGATATTGTATCACAGACGGATTTTAACAACGAACCGTCTGTGATACTAAGTGCATCATCCATTTTATTTGATATTTTTTGGCTAGCCTCAGGATATGCTAGCCATGCCCTCTGAACGCAAGCAAGCAAGCAGATTACAGATAAATGACAGATATAAGTTAATTGCAACTCATAGTAAATTACAACAAAATTCGTACACAGCAGATCACATACATATATATATATATAGAATGAAAATCGTTACACAAAATCTGACAAATGAATTCATTTGAAGGAATTGTTTGATTTGTACAGTTGAATCCAATGTTTCAACATCTAATTATCACCATTGCCGGCGTAGAACTCTCCCTTCCTACTTATGACCTCTCCTAGCAAGAATTGGGAGATGATTGCACGAATCTCCATGAGATTGTCAAGATCATATGCACTTTCGTCGAAGTGCACCCGCTGTCGCTAGGAGCAATGTTAAGTCATTAATTAGCATGTGTGTGTAATACAAATACATATATATATAATCAGAAAGTAATAATTATTGGAAGGACCTGACAAACCTCTGGATCATTGATCTTAGTAGCAATGATTTCCTTCATATGGCGGCAAACGTAGAATCCACATACGTTGCCCTGTAGCTGCTGGTGGCACTGCAAAAATAGAATTACATATATCGGTATTGTCAATTCTAGAGGCATTATAACAAAGTATGATATAGGATTGTTGTGTTGTAGCGGGTACCGGAAATCGCGTGTTGTGTCGTAGCGTGTCACTGGATTTGTCGTGTCTTCCTCCTTGAGCAACATAATCGGCAAACGCCCTACGTGATTCAAAAAACTTATCCTCGGCCGTGGCAAACAAAAGAAATATTACAATAGAGTTATGTATGGAGGAAATGAGTTTACCTGTTAAGTACTTCTTGCACAAGACTGAAGTCGTGGTTGCTCCTAAGGAGGGAATCAAGGTATATTACCTTGCTCCACTTTGGTACAATCACAAGCAAAATCCAGTGATGCCTAGTCATGTGTGTCGCCATAGTGATTAATCCTAAGTTCATGCCGCATGTAAAGTACAAATGAAACATATGTGTGGCAACTAGTGAAGCACTTACCCTTGGTTGAAGGGTACCATGATGTATTCCTTGTCGGTGTGAGCAATCAATCCCCTCGTTATGTAACCTTGCACGAAGGATGCATCTGCATTGATACATTGCTCGGAGACCAAGTGAGGGTCGAGGAAACCCACCGGTCGTCGCGATCGCCGGACTTCTTGGATCATGTATCTATACATAAAGAAAGAGTAATGACATTTATCTGTATAACGTGAATGTAGAACTTCATTGTGTAGTACACTTACAGTGTCCAGCATCGTAGAAGTGAGGCGTCGAGTTCGTCGAGATTGAATAGTAAGAATAAATCATTGAATGTCACGACGATGTAGCCCAAGTCGTTGAGGAAATGCGTGTCGTTATATTTCAGAGTCAATGCACTCTGCCGGTTTGGCTTCATGTTGGACTTCTCCATGTACCAGGCATGCAATCTATTGCAAATCATACCAACCTGGCGTAATTGTGAATCGGACAATAACGACACTCCTAGAACAAACTTCCATGGCACGGGACGCGGCTTAACTTTCGTCGCATGAGCCTTGGAGGCCTTGGAGCCTCGCTTATGATATGTTCTCGGTGGCGTCTCGGCGGGAGCCGATGCAACAGACTTTACTGGATTTGGAGGTGGAGGTGAAGCCACCGGAGCCGATGTGCCAGGTCCAGGGCGACGTCCCTCTTGGGCCACTGGATGTGAAGATTGTGGCACAGACATGTCGAGGACGATGTCCCTCTTGGGCCACTGAATGAATGTGTGGACGGCATCCCCGTATGTCTTAATCTCTTCGTTTGGGGGCTTCTCAAGAGGGACGGGCTTAAAAATATCATTAATCATGTCCACCTGGACCTTCATGAAACCGGTGTCTATTTGTACACCGTGCACGAGCGTCCCTGGCAGCAATGGATACACCATGCCGCGCCCAGCATCAACGGGAATAGAGCCAACAAGTCTGACTGTGAGGGTGCAAGGCATGGGCTCCTACATAACGATACAAGATGAGTTAAGGCGTCCACCAGAGAGATCTATGTACCATTCTAAAGAGGTACATTACCTGAATGTCATCAATACGTAAGTGGTCATCGCTATGTTCAGAAATTGGTGTGGACGCGCAGCTACTGCGACGTTGAGGGGGACTGGGTACCGCAGTACTAGGAGTGGGTTGCGATTGGTTGCGGACTTGTCTCAGTTCTTCCCGCAACGAATCTATCTCTCCTCGAAGTGAGGTAGTCTGCTCTTGAAGTGAGGCAGATAGTTGTTCCTCAAGTTGAGCACGAAGCTCCTGTTTTATTTGTTCGCTGCGGTACGCCTTGGATCTCTTCCTACTCCTATATGTCTCGGAGTAATCTGGAAATCCGTGCCTCCAAGGTACATAAACCCCCATGCCTCGTGTGCGACCTGGGTGCTCCTTGTTTCCCAAGGCCTGTGATAGTAAATCTATCTCCCTATATTCTTCAAAGGAGCCACGAGAAGATTCGGTAGTCAATGATTGCTGCAAGAGGCAATTAATCATGTTATTTTTGAACCCATGAAGTTCAAGAGGTGTTAACAAGTATGTTGTTTAACATATTTTACCATGCGTTGGGACACTTCCTCATCTGCGGGGTTCTTGAAAGAGACACCCGAAGATGTGGTTGATGACCTCGCTCTTAACCAGTTTCGAGCGCGCTCGTTTGCGATCCCGGCAAATGGCGGAGAGGCCTCCGATCGGATTGCGACCTCATCCTGCATCCTCCATTGCGGGATTTTACCCGCGTACCCAGCAGTGCCGAGTCTGTGAGGGTGCGTGTTTTGTGACTGGAGATCCTTGTGCGCCGCACTTTGTTGTACAAATTCGGGCGTCGTCTTCATCTGCACAAAGGCCTCCCATGTTTCCGGCGACACGAAAGGATACTTCGTGAAGGGCGTGACATCCTCGGCCACGTACTTCGTCACAAGAGTGCTCTTAAAATTCTTCCATGCTTTTCCCATCGCGAGGAGCGCTTGCCGTTGCACGAGTCCCTGTGCTTCTGCTGGGAACTCGAACGAATTTGTAAGTTCCTCCCATAGCTGATTTTTGTGATCCTTTGTCAAATCTTTCCAGCTTGCTATGGTGATGGGGACCCGTTGCCTTCCAATTATCCCGCAGGTAGTCCGAAATGATGACGCTGCTTTCGACGGTTCCAGAGGGACCCCATCCGGAGAGACCACCGTGATGGTCCTTCGGCCCTCTGGCCTTTTCGATACTCCTCGGCCACGTTTAGATTTCGCAGTCTTGGGAGCGTGAGACCCAGATGACGACGACGAAGATTGTGTGGACGCCATCTCTCTTCTAAGAAAAAACTAACTGAAGTGAGCACTGGAGTGTGTCACTTGCTTTATGCCCTTTGACAAAGTTCTAACGATTAGCTAATTGCAGTGAGCTATGGGCCTTCCAAATAGACCTTGCGAAGCATATAACATGTGAAGCATATATATACATGTGAAGCATATACATGTGAAGCATATATATATCATGTGAAGCATATATATACATGTGAAGCATATACATGTGAAGCATATATATATCATGTGAAGCATATACATGTGAAGCATATATATATCATGTGAAGCATATATATACATGTGAAGCATATACATGTGAAGCATATATATATCATGTGAAGCATATACATGTGAAGCATATACATGTGAAGCATATATATATATATATATATATATATATATATATATATATATATATATATATATATATATATATATCATGTGAAGCATATACATGTGAAGCATATATATATCATGTGAAGCATATACATGTGAAGCACAGGGAGGGAGGGACCGGCGTCGGGCGGGAGCGGCGGCGTCGGGAGCGGCGGCGTCGGGAGGGAGGGACCGGCGTCGGGCGGGACCGCCGGCTACGGGAGGGAGCGGCGTCGGGAGGGAGCGGCGGCGTCGGGAGCGGCGGCGTCGGGAGGGAGGGACCGGCGTCGGGCGGGACCGCCGGCTACGGGAGGGAGCGGCGTCGGGAGGGAGCGGCGGCGTCGGGAGCGGCGGCGTCGGGAGGGAGGGACCGGCGTCGGGCGGGACCGCCGGCTACGGGAGGGAGCGGCATCGGGAGGGAGCGGCGGCGTCGGGAGGGAGGGACCGGCGTCGGGGGGGACCGCCGGCTTCGGGAGGGAGCGGCGTAGGGAGGGAGCGGCGGCGTCGGGAGCGGCGGCGTCGGGAGGGAGGGACCGGCGTCGGGGGGGACCGCCGGCTTCGGGAGGGAGCGGCGTCAGGAGGGACCGGCGGCTTCGGGAGGGACCGGCGGCGTCGGGAGGGAGCGGCGGTGGGAGGGAGCAAAACCTAGCTAGCAGGGGCGCTGCAGAGTGGAGACAAGAGACTGCGGCAGAGCGGACTCCGCAGACCTAGCGCGGGTATTTAAAGATGATCTATCACAGACGGTTCTATAAATATAACCGTTTGTGATATCATTATCACAGACGGTTCTATCTATAGAACCGTTTGTGATAGGCATTATCACAGACGGTTCTATAGATAGAACCGTCTGTGATAGAACCGTCTGTGATAATTCCTATCACAAACGGTTCTATAGATAGAACCGTCTGTGATAATTCCTATCACAAACGGTTCTATAGATAGAACCGTCTGTGATAATGCATATCACAAACGGTTATATTTATAGAACCGTCTGTGATAGATCATCTTTAAATACCCGCGCTAGGTCTGCGGAGTCCGCTCTGCCGCAGTCTCTTGTCTCCACTCTGCAGCGCCCCTGCTAGCTAGGTTTTGCTCCCTCCCACCCCTGCTAACCATATTATCACAGACGGTTATATCGATAGAACCGGCTGTGATGTGTTATCACAGACGGTTTCTTTTGATAAACCGCCTGTGATAGTTCACTATAAATACCCGCAGCTAGCTAGGTTCCTATGTCATTTATGAAAAACGCAAGCATAACCATAAATATAACTATTTCTTAGTTCCTTAGTCATTTTACAATTACAATGCATGGGTTCCTTAGTCATTTTACAATTACAATGGAACATACATACATTTATGAAAAACACAAGCATAACCTATATCATTTATTACACTTTGGCTATATCATTTTAAATAAAGCCCTTCACGATGATCGATACACATATAGCTTGCTTCATCGCCTTGTTCTTCATCGAGCCTGATGCCGTCTCCGAATGGAGGCAAATCATCAAATTGATTGTACTCTTCCTCATCCACAACATTCTCAACCCCGACAATCCTTCTTTTTCCCTGAAGAACTACATGGCGCTTCTTATTTGCCGGGTCGGTTACATAAAATACTTGAACAACTTGCCTCGCGAGTACGAATGGTTCGTCTTTGTATCCTACACATTCGAGGTCCACGGTAGTGACGCCGTACTTGTCAACCTTTACACCCCGTGGGAGTTGGACCCAACGGCACCGAAATAGAGGAATTTTGAAAATTACGTAGTCAAGCTCCCAAATCTCCTCTACAAGCCCGTAGTACGAGCTTGGGCCAGCGGTTCTGCCGTGCGAATCATAGGCATCTATGCGGACACCTGAGTTCTGCACTGTGCTCTTTCTATCTTGATCTGTTGTATAAAATGTGTAGCCATTAATGTCGTATCCTTGCCATGTCACAATTGTAAATTTTGGCCCTTTTGCCAACCATTGTAGTGTTTCATTTGACGACCTCCTAGTCAATTGCGCCTTCAACCATTCGTTGAACTGACGGTTGTGTTGTCTCGTGATCCAAACTTCTGACTGGCCTGCATTCTCCTGACGTAGCATGTCCTTGTACTCTTCAATATATGGGGTCACTTCAGTCATGTGTTGTAAAACCATGAAATGGGCTTGAGCATACGTATTTTGATCCGGGGTTATTGCTTTCCTCCCGATAGTCCCTATACCCTCTAACCTCCCCTCGTGACGAGATAGAGGTACACCTATCGGCTCTACCTGAGAAATGTAGCCGATGCAGAATTCAATGACCTCTTCTGTTGTATAACCTTCGATGATGCTACCCTCCGGTCGAGATCGATTGCGTACATAGGACTTCAGAATTCCCATGTACCTCTCGAAAGGGTACATATGACGTAGAAATACGGGGCCACATATTTTTATCTCTTTCACAAGGTGGACAATGAGATGGACCATGATATCAAAAAATGATGGAGGGAAATACATCTCTAGATGACATAGAGTTGTCACCACCTCGGTTTGCAGAGCATCTAGTCCATCCGGATCAATGACCTTCTGAGCAATTGCGTTGAAGAAATAACATAGCCTTATGATTGTCACTCGAACCTTGTTCGGCAAAATACTTCTAATTGCAACAGGTAGCATTTGAGTCATTAGCACATGACAGTCGTGAGACTTCATGCCAATTAATTTCAAATGTTCCATGGAAACAAGTTTCTTCATGCTTGTCGAGTGACCGGATGGAACTTTCACACCATTTAAGGACTGGCACAATTCAGTTCTCTCGGACTTAGACAGAGTGTAACATGCTGGGGGAAGGTACGTCCGGCCTTTATCGGTCTCTATCGGTGCTAACTCGGTCCTAATGTTCATAGCGACCAAGTCACGCCTTGCGTTAACACCATCCTTTGTTTTGTCAGGAATGTTCAGTAAGAGACCAATCAAACTGTCACATACATTCTTCTCTACGTGCATGACATCGATGCAATTGCGAACTTCTAAGTGCTCCCAATAAGGCAAGTCCCAAAATATTGACCTCTTTTTCCACATGTTCTTCCTCAATTTACGTCCCTTTCCAAACACAACATTTATATCCTTAACCATATCATACACCTCTTTCCCGCTAAAAGGTCTTGGTACTGAGTCATCCTCTTTTTTTTCCGTCAAATTGTTTCTTCATCTTGCGGTATGGGTGATACTTTGGAAGGAACCTACGGTGACGCATGTACACAGTTTTTCGGGAGTTGTTCAACCACACACTCTCCGTATAATCTAAGCAGTGCGGACACGCTTTGGCTCCTTTTATACTAAACCCTGACAGGTTACCAAGGGCAGGAAAATCATTAATGGTGCAGAACAACATGGCCCGTAGAGTGAAGTTCTCTCGTTTGTCCGCATCCCATACATGTACCCCTTCATTCCACAGTGTTGCAAGATCTTCCACCAATGGGGCTAGGAACACATCAATATCGTTGCCAGGTTGCTTCGGCCCTTGGATAAGTAGTGACATCAAAATATATTTCCGCTTCATACACAGCCAAGGAGGAAGGTTGTACATGCACAGAGTCACGGGCCAGGTGCTATGTCGGCTGCTCATGTTACCAAAAGGATTCATTCCATCTGTACTCAACCCAAACCTTATATTTCTCGGTTCCACACTGAAATCTACAAACATCCTATCGATGTTCCTCCACTGGGCAGAATCAGCAACATGTCTTATCATTCCGTCTTTCTTACGCTGCTCGTAGTGCCAACGCATCAATCTTGCATCCTTGCGGTTTGCAAATAAACGCTTCAAACGGGGGATTACAGGAAGATACCACATCACCTTAGCAGGAGGTCCTTGCTTCACCTCGATGCCCTTCCCATCATCAGAGTCATTTTTACGCTTGTATCGGGATGCTTTGCACACCGGACAAACATGTAAGCTAGCATACTCTTTACGGTACAGGATACAATCATTCCGACATGCATGTATTCTTTCTACTTCCATTCCTAATGGACAAAGAATCTTCTTGGCTTGGTAGGTGGTTCTCGGCAACACATTTCCCGTTGGAAGCATGTCCACTAGGAGACCTAATAATGCCGTGAAACTCTTGTCGGACCAACCATTGCTTGCCTTCAATTTTAGCAGTTCTAGAACTGATGACAACCTCGTGTATTGCGGCTTGCAGCCCGGGAACAAAGGTTTCTCCGAGTCCTCCATCAAGCCCTCGAATTTACCAAACTCTCTCTCACTATAGTTCCCTTCTGCATCACGTAACATCTGATCCAGATTGTCATCCTGCGACCTATCCTCATGATCGAAAGAACAGTCCACATCTGGTATATCGTTGCCTCCCTCGACTATGTCATAACTACCTTCTTGTGTACTTTTTTCTTCACCGTGACTGGTCCAACATTTGTACCCTTTTCTGAAACCCCTTCGAATCAAGTGAGCTTCAATCTGCGCTGAGTTGCTAAACATCTTGAGATTATCACAATCAATACATGGGCAATACATATATTTCATCCCCTTCTTCAACATATCCAGCTCGGCCGCCCTTCTAAAAGCAGACACGCCAGTAATGTACTCTTCACACACACGGTTCTCAATATACATCCAGCTTCGGTCCATCTACGCTACACAAGTGACAAATGGGTGTCAAAAATGATTATTACCCCTACTACTAACCTCTGATCAGATCACTAAGAATGTTATGTAATTGAGTACTAATCTCTGATCAGATCACTAAGAATGTTAAGTATACTAACCTCTGATCAGATCACTAAGAAGACGGTGATATTTTTTCGCCCCCAACTCCCTAAAGCCGGCCGCCTTGCTCCACCGATGAAGCGCAATGAAGACAGATCGGTGTCGACATCCTTCAAGCAAGTACGCCAAGCAATTAATACTACACAGAATATCACAGACGGTTCCAACCACAAACGGTCTGTGAAAATGATATATCACAAACGGTTCGTATTAATAACCGTCTGTGAATTATCACCGACGATTACTAATATGAACCGTTTGTGATACAAGCAATATCACAGACGGTTCAACTTAATAACCGTCGGTGATTGTTGCCTATCATAGACGGTTCACATAAATAACCGTCTGTGATAGTCTACATTATCACAGACGGTTCTTAACACGAACCGTCTGTGATGCATACTATCACAGACGGTTCGTGTTAATAACCGTCTGTGATTGTTTTATCACAGACGGTTCGTTAATAGAACCGTCTGTGATACCCAACCTCGCTGAGCGACTATCCATCTGCTTCTTCCCACTTCTTTTCTTCATCCGAGGCCTGCTGCTGTGTCTTGAGGAATGCCACATCTGAAGACCAGTTCTTGACCAGCTCTTGGGTCTTCAGATGTGGCATTCCTCAAGACACAGCTGCAGGCCTCGGATGAAGAAAAGAAGTGGGAAAAAGCAGATGGATAGTCGCTCAGAGAAGAAGTCGGCAACGTCGGCTGCTGAAAAATCTGGAAATGTCTTTTTTTGAACTTTTGTAATAAAATTGCCTTGAATTTTGCAGGAAAAAGAAGGATTGTCGGAGTGGACATCACATCTCGACAATAGTCGGCATCGTCGAGGAACATGCAAATACAGAGGCAAGCACAAAAACTCAACAACACATTCAGATCGATCTATTACAGGATAACAAGCTAACAAACCCTTCGCGGCACGACGGTCCACACTAAACAAGACACACTTACGACACTTACGGCAAGAGTGTGTTGTTTAGTATGAACCGAACGTGCCGCGATATGGAGGTGCTAGCTCACAGCGGAGGGGAGATGCATGCAGGAAGCTAGCTAGTGGATGAACTCACGCGTGACTAGTACCGGTGGAAAGGTTGATGGGGAGTTATTAATAAGGGCCTGGCCGTGGGAGGAACTGGTGCCAGCCATTCGATGTGGAGAGAATGGACGGGTGAGATCGAAATCCTGGGTATATGCGAATTATTGGTGACACGTGATATCACACGCCAATTATTGGTGGTATGTAATTATCACAGACGGTTATTAACGCGAACCGTGTGTGATAATAAATATCACAGACGGTTCTTAATACGAGCCGTCTGTGATGTTTAGTTATCACAGACGGTTCTTAATACGAGCCGTCTGTGATGTTTAGTTATCACCGACGGTTGCCAGTTTAAACCGTCTGTGACAGTTTAATCACAGACGGTTCCGTATGAACCGTCTGTGATGTAGCCGTCCAGTATATTATCACAGACGGTTTTTTATAAAAAACCGTCTGTCATAAGCTTCATACCAGAACTGCTTCGCGCGTGTTTCGATGCCAGAACGCTTCGTGTTTCGATCGTCTAATTAACGTCTCTCGATCGTTATACGAAGCGTCTATATCATTAATGTTTGGGTATACGAACCGTTTGTGCTAAAGGTTAAATATGCGCTCCTAATCCAGGTCTTCTACGTACGTACAATACAATATATATACAATACAACATGGCTTCTACTACTGTTCTTGTGATCATCTCCTTCCTCTCATCTGTTCATCACGAATTGTTCGGCCGGAACCTTACACAGGCGGCCAGCAATTTGCATCTGGAGCAGCTTCTCCGCACCCGCCCTGCTCTCCTTCCCCGACTTTCTTGCATCCGTCAGCTTGACCTGATCCTCCGCCGTCGACGGAGGCGTCTCGCTGCCGCTCAAGAAAGGGAAACATCTCTCACCCTGGTTCTTCTCCACAATGTGCGCAATGCGGAAGAAGCTCTACTCGCATTGCACAGACTGATGGATAGCCTTGCCGCTCATGCAGAAACGGCAGATTGTGAGGAATGTTTTAATGCTATCCTGTACGACATGATGGATGCTGCTGATCATTTGCCCAGGCTGCACGAGGAAGTGCAGAGGACAAGGGCAATCTTAACAGCGTTCGAGAATTCAGCGGCTGATCCTCCAAGTCCCAAAGTCGAAGAAGAAGCGTACGAAGCCCAAAAGATTACAATCTGGGAAACTCTTTACCTGTGCGACTTATGTAATGAATTTCCCTCTAATTGAAATTAATAAATTTGCCTTTAATTTGTGACCTCTTGTCTCAGTAGTTCTGTAGTTAAGTTATTAGAAGCAATGTGTACTTATATATTAACCTCTGATCTAGAATATGACAGACAAAGGGACATCACAGCCGGTTCTTGTAAAAAACCATCTGTGAACATTCCCAGACGGTTCTTAACAACAACCGGCTGTGATAGTCTACACAACACAGACGGTTTTTAATAAAAAATCGTCTGTGATAATTTCAGATTATCACAGACGGTTTTTTTATTTTAAACCGCCTGTGATACTAAAGTATCACAGACAGTTCATTGGTAAGGACCGTCTGTGATACTCGACCACTAACACAGACGGTGTCCAAATTAAAACTGTTTGTGTTAGTGTCAATCATTTATCACAGACGGTTCTTAATACGAGCCGTCTGTGATGTTTCAGTTATCACAGACGGACCGTATTAATAACGGTCTGTGATATTAATATCATAATATGAATGGTTTGTGATGTTAATAGCAGAGATGGTTTGAAATACGAAGCGTCTGCGTTAATGCTTAAATATGCGCGTCCTAATCATGCATGCTCTTCTACACACTATGCACTCCCTGATCATAATAGCAGAGATGGTTTGAAATACGAAGCGTCTGCATGCGTTAATGCTTATATATGCGCGCCCTAATCCTTCTACGCACTATGCTCTCCCTGATCATCTTCTTCATCACCAGATTTCTCAATAATGACATCTAAAATTCTTTTGATCTCCTTCCTCTCATCTATCCATCATGAGTTGTTCGGACGCAACCTTACACAGGCGGCCAAAAGTTTACGTCTGGAGCAGCTCCTCCGCTCACGCCCTGCTCTCCTTCCTCGACTCGCTTCCATCCGTCAGCTGGACCTCATCATCCGCCGTCGACGGAGGTATCTCATTGCCACTCAGGATAGGGAAACCGCCCTCAGCCTCGTTCTTCTCTACAATGTGCGCAAAGCGGAGGAAGATCTTGCGGCACTGCAGACACACTTGGATAAACTTGCCGATCAAGCAGATTGGGCCGATAATGCGGAAGCGCATCTTGACATCCTGTTTCAGATTATGGAACATGCTAATGATCATTTGCCCATGCTTGAGGAGGAAGTCGAGAAGGCAAGGGCAATCTTGACGGCATTCGAGAACACAGCGGCTGATCCTCCAACTCCAGAAGTCGACGAAGAAGCATATGAAACCCAGAAGATTCAAATCTGGGAATGTCTTTTTATTGCACTTTTGTAATAAAATTACCTTGAATTTGACTCTCGTCTCTATAGATTCTGTAGTTTAAACGATACCACAGACGGTTCGTATTACTAACCGTCTGTGAAATTTCACAGACGGTTATTAACACGAACCGTCTGTGATGTCTAAAATTATCACAGACGGTTCCAGTTAATAACCGTCTGTGATATTTTCACAGACGGTTATTAACAGAAACCGTCTGTGATAATTTTAGACATCACAGACGGTTTGTGTTAATAACCGTCTGTGAAATTTCACAGACGGTTAGTAACACGAACCGTCTGTGATGTCTTATTTATCACAGACCGTTCGTGTTAATAACCGTCTGTGAAAATATCACCGACGGTTGCCAGTATAAACCGTCTGTGAAAGTTTAATCACAGACGGTTCCGTATGAACCGTCTGTGATGTAGCCGTCCAGTATAGCCTCTTCTGTAGTAGTGTACTATGCGTCTTGTGGTAATGATCCATAATCTCTTACTCGTAAGACTTTCTGATTTACATGGTAGAAATTTTAAGTTGTGCTAATATAGCCTATCCATAATCCCAAAATTAACTTCTACCGTAGACAAGCTAGCTAGCTAGAGCTAGAGTTGAAGCCTAGCTAAGCAGGGCTTCAAGTGGGCTTCGACACCTTGAGAAGCCCAAATGGCACCAGGTCATTTGAGAGAGCTTAAGGCCCTGCACCAAGGTGATGTAACTTTTGGCTGTGGCTTTTAATTTTTAGCTAAAATAGTATTACAGTAGTTGTTATCTTTTTTGAGGTATTCAATCAAAAGAAAATAAGAAAAATAAAAACATTATTATATCTCCACAGATAATACGAAAAAAATAAAAAATAGATTAAAAAACCAACTTGTTACAAATTAAACGATTTTTATGTTTTGAAAATCAGAAGCTAATGCTGTTTACAACGGGACCAAGACTTTACCTCGCACCGAAGCTCCAAAAGAGGGCCCATTCTGGTGAAGATTTTGTACCATTTTTAAAAATAGTAATAACAGGAGGAGTTAGCTAGTAGCAATTGACGACACGAGATAACATAAACATCGCAAAAATCTCTGAAGTGATGTCTCTCCAACACTTAATTGGCAAGGTGAACCCCATCCAGCCTGGCCTCTAGTTGGACACGTAAGCAGAGTAGAGTCCACGGTATTTATTTATGTTAATTCGTACACTTGCAGATTTTTACGAAAGATTCATGCACTTGCCAAATCATGCATTCATAAGCTATTGTTACGCAAGCACCCATGCAGAGAGAATGCTCCTTCGCCGATATCCGCAGGATAACTGTCCTGCCGATGCGCTCGGAGGCATCCCATCTATCCACTGCGTGATTGCAGCTATCGGAATCGCGACAATGGGTCTGTTATTTTAGACGGTAAGTTATGTTTTTCAGTACATGTGTTCATACGAATCAACGAGATTTGATAAATCGTTTTTAAAAAACTATTCTGATAAGCAACTTCAAAACGATCATAAAGAAATTATCATATTTGTTTATTTAAAAAAAGTCATAAAACATAGATTACAATAAACAAGAAAGAATAGGCCCAGAGCATCTATTACTTCAGGATTGTATCATCTTCTCCCCCGTTATCTTCTTCCCTATTGCGCCTCCACCCTTCTCTTATCTCCTTGCCTAGTTTTCACGTGGATCCCACCCATCCGCCACAAGTCGATAGTCAAGCCCACCACTTAGCCTTTAGCCTCTTCTTCCGCTGTCATGTCATTGAATGAACCACCATGTCTCAGATTGAAAGTTTTCAAATTCAAGTAGGAAGTTCTTTCAATTCCAATTGAAAAGTTCAAATCCAATTGAAAATTTCAAAATTCTAGTTAAAAATGTCAAATTCGAGTTGCAATTTTTTAATTTCCAGCTAGAAGTTTCTACTACAGTTTTGTGGCTCTGTGGTCAAGTAAAACATTACCATTGACATATGTAAAAGACAATAATGTTAGGTGGATTTGTTTTCAAAAGAAATACTTGCAATTATGACGTTACGACGTTTTTACTGATAACAAACATTTCCAGGGTGAAAGTGACGGCCAAAATGAGAAATGCGATGGACGACGAAGTATGGATTGGAAACTTAGAGGAAAGGGGAAACAGACGGAGTCGAAAGCCTGTTCGTTGTCCAGTCGATTGATGCGCTAGGCATGCGGTAGTAGGGATGAGGGACGGGTCTCTTTCTAGCTGCCTGGTTGGCTGTCGCCCTTAGCTAATGGCTGCTTACAGGGAGCCGATCTGCTTTGGTCTAAACGGGTTTAGATTCTATTTTTTATTTTAGTTTATTGAAATAAAAAAATTTATTTAAAATATATTAGTTTCTAATTTTAATTTTTAAATTTTTTTTGCTTTTCCTTTTCTGTTGTCCGTGGAGATATAATTGTGTTTTTTTTCTTATTTTTCTTTAATTGAATGATTCAGAAAAGACTAACAGCCGCTACAGTATAATTTTAACCTTAAACTAAAAGTCGTAGCCGTAAGCCGAAGCTATCAGCCGGTTAGACGGCCCTTTTTAGCAAAATTTGTTTTCAAATATGATCAATGTACGAATTTTTAATTTTAGACCCCTCCACGATAACGAAAGCAGCGATATGTGATATGTGCCATCTGTCGAGCTCCCATGTTAGCATCTCCGACCAGCTCAGTAGGCGATGAACAGATGTGGCAGGAGATGGGCCCCACCAATCTGCCGTACTAACCAGGCTAGGCACCTCCTGTCGTGTTGATCGAGCTTGGTCCCGCTTGGTTGAGCTGAAAAGCTGTGGCTTATAGCTGAAATGCATTGTAGCAGCTGAGATTTTACTGTAGCTGTAGGTGGCTTATTTAGCATAATTAAATTTAAAAATTTTAAAAATAGAAACAAATATGTTAGCTCATTACGGATAATGCGAACGAATACGGGAAAAAAAGAACCGGCAAAAAAACTCAAAAAAGCCAAAAGTTCAGAAAAAGACGAAATTTATGAATAATAAAAAATAAGTCTGAAGCCAGAAATTGAAACTGAAATGAACGGGGTTGCAGTGGTAGCAAGCCTTGGTAGGACAGCTCGTTCGTATTTGTAAAACACAAGAGCTCGGTAAAATAAAATTAATTAGCTTAGTACTATACTCAACTGAGCTAATACACTATGGGCCTGTTTGTTTCAGCTTCTGGCAGCTGCAGCTACTCCCAGAATCTGCAGCTCCCCCAAACAGTCCAGATTTTCATCCAGATTCTAAGTAGCCAAAAGCTACATAATCCAGAAAATGAACTAGTAGCCAGAAGCTAGGGTTATCCAGCTTCTCCAGATTCTGACTAGCTGGATACTCACCAGATACTTCTCAGAATCTACAGCTGAAACAAACAGGCCCGAGCGGTCCTCCCCCTCCACTAAAGTCCAAAAATATCGTTCAATAAACAAACCATCAACCAGTCTCTACCCCGCGACACAATTGCCCTTCGAATCAATGCAGGAGAGAAACACTTAATTAAACCTTGTTTCTCATAGAAGTGACTTCTAGTTTATGGCGTCAACATTTTCTAAAGAAGAAAACAAACACGAGAGCTCAGCAATATGGAGTTAATTAGCTTAGTATCACACTCAGTAGTTGAGTAGTACGCTATGTACGGGCTGTCTTGCTCACGTGTTTCTCGCCTCGCTAGAGTCCAAACTAGCATTGAATAAATAAGTGATTAATTAGTCTTTCCGCACGACATAATTATCTTCGTGGAAATGTAGCTAGTATGTGCCAGCTCGTCACCGCTCCGCGAGGCTGGTGGTGCCGAGCCCAGTCAGCGCAGGCCGGTCAGGCCCATCTCCTGGAAGGCCTCGCCTACCGAGCTCAACTTTGGAAGGAGCAGACCAGAGAGTAAACCACACAAGGCTTGCAATAATGAGACGTGCGAGGGTTGGACGAAGTATGAGTTGGAAACTTAAGAGAAGCTCTGGCCCCCAAACAGAGTTGAAAGTCTAGGCTGATTTTTTAGGTTTAAAGTTAGTTTATATTTATGCTGTCTATACTAATTAGTTTTTGAATGATATATTTTTAAAATGAGATTAATAGAAAAATTATACCGATAATGTTGGGATATTAGAGTGCACAGAACGTATGGTTATGTGTACCGAGGTTTTAGGGTTTAGTGAATCCTGATATTTAGTAGTGGACCCTTACAAATGGGATGCATATGTAAAAAAATTGACGGTAAAAGCCTCCGGGTCAGACGGACATGCTAGATTCGAAGTAGATGACAGTAGAATGAGCACCATATACAGTAATGAGCTGGTAATGATGGAGTGATGGTAGCGCTAGCATTCAATGGATGCCGTGGCAACTGGCAAGTTATCAGACCCTATCACTTGATGCGCTCAACGGAACTGAACACCGGCGAAAGTGGAACCACCATCCCACTCCTTTCGCATGTGCATCGTGTTCGCATCCGACGTCGCCCACCTGAGGGATCCTATAACTTATAATAATAGATACTATAACAATTTTATTTATATAAACAAAAATCATATATAAAACCCTTTTCTGTATTCTTTCTTATGAATATTTAAAAACTATAAATTATAGTCTAAAAAACACACCGAGAGACCTTCTAAGAGAGAATCCTCCACAAACACGTGTAGTAATTTTTTTTAAATCTAGCTCCTCAGAGCATGAATTATAGTTTCACCTACTTCGCGACCGTACAAGCAGCGTCACATGTGGGTGCTTCCGATCTTGCGGAGGGATCAAAAATTGAAAATTCTTGCATTGGGAGATCAGATTTAAAAAAAACTTTCGCGAGAGTGACACACGTGTGATCACTTCCCCAAGAGATGTCTGCTCAACATGCAATTGGGAAAGAACGGGCGCTTGCACGTTCCTATCGGACGCTCTGACCACCGTCGCATCTCACTTACAGATGTAAATCCCGTCCCTTCAATCTATGCAAAAAAAACATAAGATGTAAATCTGGTACTGAGCTTGCAACAAAATCCGCCCTAGTGCAACAAACACAAATAGCAAACCAAAGACATACAACAAATAATAACTATTGATATAATATTACAAAAAATACTGCAACAAATATACATTTTACTGAACAGCTGCAATATTTTAGAGAAGGTAATGTATACGGTCACATGCAGGAGCACCAGCTGAGTGTGGCTCGCAAATATGGATGGATTCGAGTATTTACTAGACTATAGTATAGGTTCTAGAACGAAAAACATTCCTATCGGTTGCTCTCCCGGTAAGCATTAAATGCATCACATAAAGAGACCGGGTTGCACTCCACGTGAGCATCATCAAAATGTAACAGGCTCGACTGCCCTCCGCCCACAGTCTAGAAATAGCGAACTTTGGGTGCGTTTGGTTAGTGTCCAAATTAATTCATTAAATTTTGATTAACCAAAATTTTAGTTAGAGTCCTAGTTGCCACAATTTAGCTAAAAATTGATAGAAATATATAGAGGATCACTATAAAGCTATTGACATGCTAAAAATTTAGCAACTATTCAAATAAATACCTAATTATTAGAACTAAACAAAATTAGTTTAGGCACAAACCAAACAAACCGTTCCTCTCCCTCCGTACCTAGCCTTCCGGTCCACCCTCTCGGCTATAAGTCCTCTTCTTCTTTTTTTCGAAGCAGCAACAAGTTAATTATTAGGACTAATGTGCAACTCAGAATTACTAACAATGTTGAGATAACACTAGGGGCGTATCAGCCCACCTGAGCATACGCGTACCTGCACCCATATCGTTGCCGCCGGTCCACAAAGTCGTCCCGAGATACGTGTTTGATTAGAGCAATGTCTACGAACTGTACGCACAGGATTTTTCTGTAGTGCCTATCGAGGTTCTGCAGAAAGACAGACAGTCCTAGTGTTATGTGCAGCCCATCACCGAACACAAAAAAAAAAAAAAAAGCTGAAGAGAGTAAACTGCAATGGTATAAGAATGCTAGGAAATAATGTGAGAATGATTGTAGTTCTTATAGCTAGCAGTGGTACATTCGTTCTATGGTACACTCTTATAATGGCTTTGTATAGGCATCAAATCAACACGAAAAATTTCAAAAAAATTCACAATGTATTTTTCAATTTACGCTACCTATTTTTAACTACTATTTAATATATTGGTATTCCATAACTTTGGAAGTTTTATTTCCAAGTTATATATATTTACATGCCATAATTGTTTTTGTAGTTTCAGATCTAAATTTAAACATTATAATATGTTAAGTACACCTCAGCACATGATATGCGGATTATATTAAATTTTTTAACAAACTAACCCCTACTTTGATTCAGTCTGGAGTGTTGATATCTCCCATGTGATCTCCGGGCCTGTTTTTTTTTCTTCTAAAAGCCGTTTTTCGGCTTTTCTACAGTAACTAGTTTGTAAACAGGGTATCTTTTAAGATAAGGTCTACTAGTTATAGTGCATACTGTACCGACTTCATTTAATACGTGAGTTTCTGTTACTCTGTAATCTCTCGCACGAACAGTCCAAAAGACACAAGCCACAACTAAAAGTTACATACCGCAGCCAAAAAGAACAGACCCGGACCATTACATGCCCACACATGACTTGCATGGTTGGACTTGGATTCTTACATGCTCGACTCAATGGTGTCGTGTTACTTGGTTAGTCAGGTTGGCAACTGTGCTATCCAGGGCTTAAGAATTCAACCTCCAAATTCACGTAAACGTTCAAGTTGTACACACACATACCAATCACGTGAACATGAGTTTGATTTGTACTCCGGAAGCAAGAATATTTAATTCTTATTTTACCAAGCTATCAAAGAAATTCAGGTGCATCTCAAACAGCATTGTAATTTAGGGCCTGTTTAGGAGAACTTCACCAGCTCTAGATCCACGAAAAACAGCTTCACTCCACGAAATTTTACCCAAATGCTCCAGCTCCGCGAAATCTGGATCCACCAAAATCCATGGATCTGAGGGCCAGATCCATGGATTTCATGGAGCTCCTCAAGGGGTGCTCCACCGTGGAGTTGGGTGGTAATTACCCACCAATACCACTGGTTACACACCCCATCCCACCAAAAGTGACCATTCCCACCAAAACCTCAATTTCGTGGATCTGGAACTGCTGTACAAGCCAAACACTCCATGGTGGGATCCCAGATCCACGGTGGAGCTACTCCATGGTAGAGCTGCTGCTCTAGATCTACGTTTTCAATGGTGGAGCTCTCCCAAACAGACCCTTAATTACTCTAGTCTTTTACCTATTTTTAAAAATTATTTATACACCCCAAACAGGATTCCTAGTTTACCAAGCTATCAAGACGGAGATGGATGACTTTGTCTCCTGCTGTCTCTTTTACAACATCAGAGCACGGGTAGAGAATGGACATATTACCCAAACTACTGATTTGTCAATGAATTTATATTGTGAAATGAAGCTTACCAACAAAATGGATTTATATTGTGAAAATGGATTATTTTTCGTTTCTCCTATTGTTCTAGAATATTTATTTCTTGTCATATTTTTTTTACAGGTATTTCTTGTCTTATTGCTACATTTTTGCTTTACCTGGTGAATATAAGAATTATAGTATTTTGGCAACCAACGAAATGCAAGTCTATAGTTTCATATGTAGTTATGATATTAAGAGGGAAACCCTGATGTGTAACATGTGAAGAGAAACGTATGGCAATAATCTTTACCTAAGAAATTACCTATGCAACCCTCTTTGCACGTGGGAAGTTTCGGACTTTGAGCTACCGATTGATTTTTTTTTTTGGTTGCCAATCACGATTGTTTAAGTAAGGCGTACGATGGATGCCGTGTCAAATGGAAAGTCATTGGGCCTTGTCACATACGCTGGACTGAGCTAAACGCCAGCGAAAGTGGAGCACCCCATCCCCATTCCTATGTGCATCGTGAACGCATCCGAGGTTGCTCCATGTCTCACGTGCAATGGCCATGCCGCGCTCTGCGTGGATGTAGATTACCAGTGTTTACAAAATCGGTATAAATTTTAAGGATCCAATACGGCGACTAGAGAGAGATAAATAGACGCAAATTAAATATTTTCTACTTGAATATTTATTCTCTTGAACTCTAGCTCTATTAGGAGGACATTAAGTTAAAAAACACCAAGAGTACACTATGAACATAGTGAACTAAAGAAGAATTTCAACAACTTAACTGTCAAAAAAAATCTCAAGAGCTCCATATAAACTTAACCAAAATTGATAAAAGTTAAACTATAGTAAGATAAGGTCCTTAGAGTCATGATTTTAAAAGGAATTACAAAATAAAACCCAAGAGATAGACCTTTCTTGCTCAAATTTATGTTGCATCCAAACAGAAATTTCAACAGGCTGACTGTCAAGAGACCTCAAGAACTCAAAATTTACTCAACCAAAATTGATAAAACTTGAATCATAGCAAGATAAGATCCTTAGGGTCATGATTTCAAAAGAAAATACAAAATAAAACCTAAGAGATAGACCTTTCTTACCCAAAATCTACATTGCATTAAAACAGAAATTTCAGCAACTTGGCTATCAAGAAACCTCAAAAACTCAAAATCTATTTAACCAAAATTGATAAAACTTGAACCATAGCTAGAAAATGATCTTAGGGTAATGATTCAAGCTGCACCAAAATCAGCAATTTCAACTCAAGAACATGGCTAATGCAAAAACAACGTGAGCAAGAATAAGTTCTAATGAATTTTGCTGGACTAGGACATATTTCTAATGAACTCCTCAACCTCTTACATGTCCTAAATCCAACATAACTACAGCAAGTAGGTGGGGAAGAAAAACTCAAGTTGCAACAAAGAAATGCTAGAAATTTCAAAAATAAAACGAATTTCAGAATATGTATGAACTTGGAACGTTCATTGCTTTGAGAGGAAGAATTTTAAAGCCACACTTCCTAGTGGACAAAGCTCAAACGAGCATAAGAAAAACCCTAAATCCATCTCAAATATCCACCTCTCTATTTATAGCCCTTTGGGATCAAACTCAACTCTTAGATCACCTCAAGGGTTAAGATTAACTTTCTCCACTCACTCATATCTACTTAGGGTTCTGCCAACACTTTCCCTTACCTACAAGTACAACACATCACTTACACATGCACATTTCTCAAAATGCTACACTTATTAACCTATTAGTAAATCAACATTTGATCCACTTCACATTTTCAGCACACACAAGACATAAACCACTTAGTCCAACGCCGCGATTTCGCACACAACCACTTTTTGTATTGGGTAATTTATCAAAATACCCCTCCATCACCTTCCACAAAGTTTCCCGCTTTTTTGCCGTGAAGTATCATCCATGCTTTACTATCTTCCATGTGGCCCTAATGACATGCTGCCAAGCCTCTCATGCGTTCGGATCCCACCGAAACATCCTCACTTGCAAATGATCCAAGTTACTAGGTGTATCATATGCTTGTCCTTGCATACGATGGCACCCAGCTTCCTTGACTGCTCTGGATCTCAGCTCCTCCCTGAGTTTAGTCCCAATCCAACTTATCGCTGCCCATCATATCCACTACTAGTAGCTCCCACTCCCATTCATCGTCGTCCTATCTTGTAACCACGCCGCAAGCCTCGGTCATCTTCGACGGCTCCTTCATCATCTGGACCTTGGCTCTTTTTAAGCGTAGTCCCGATCTATTGACCACTTTGGATCTAAACTCTCCTAGCTTAGCCCTGGCCTTATCCGCCTCACCATGACATAGCTCTGAATCCTACAACTAACACAAATAAGCAAACTATCATATAAAACTGCACAATATACAAAGTGATCAATTGACATAATTAATCCATAAAATGCACCATGCAAAATGTATGCAACCAAATCATTGATCCTAAACCTAGGCCAGTCAAACCGCTAGCAACATAAAGCAACTGAAAAATTATAAATTCTCACAAACCAAACTCAAATTCTGCAAACTTTCTTAACTAAATGTCAAATACTCATCACAACTATAGGGCAACCTCCACATGGTCCCACAATCTCCCACTTGATGAGTACATTGACAAATACCAAAAAGGCAAGAAATTAAATTTGTTTTTGAAGAGGAAAACAAGAAGATGCAAAAGCCACACATGGTTCATTTGAAAGAGAAAGAACTTATGACCATGTTAAAAAAAGTGTAAATTGGAGCAAACATTAAGAAAGAACAAGTTTTCTTCAAAAGCTCTAAATTACACCTAAAATAGAACAAGTTTTATTCAAAAGCTCTAAATCACACCTAAAATCTCACAAAATTTCAATCTTGCTCATGGTCCAAAGAAAAGAGCAATTGCTCATCATGAACATTTTCACAACAAGAGGAAGAACAAAAAATGCAAAAGAGAGTAAATGATCTATAATGAAGCTCCCCTTACTCAAATATCTCATTTTACCATTTTTAGATTACAATTAGCATGTTTTGCAACTAATACCACTCATATCACTAAAAATGCATACTCTCCCCCTTTATACAATTTTTCACCCCTTAATGCTTTTTCTAAATCATTCCCCCTCCCCCCCCCCCCCCTTTAGCAATAAAAACATCAAGGGCTAAAGTTCTCCCTCAAAATATGCATGACACTACTTGGAGCACGAGAAACATAAGAGAGTGCATGTATGCATGAAAAAGTGAAACCCAAAGAGTTTTGAAAATATTCAAAGTGATGTTCAAGTTAAAAGGATATCACTTGAAGCCATAAAATGCAAGCAAAGCTATCTAGATCATAATGAGGTATATATAACTAATCTAACAAAGATGGCATAATTTAAACCATTCAAATTAATTTCAAGATAAGAAAGTCTTCAAAATTAATAAGTTTATTTAAAGGTATTCAAGTATGAGCTAAGTTATATCAATAAGCTAAATAAAACCAAGAAGTTCAAATTGAATCAATTAATTAGAGTGCTACAAGTTTAATATTGACTCATTTTGTTCAACCACTTAGAATTATCACATTTAGCACTTATAAAAATACATTTGGTCTTATCTTAGCAAAGCAACTCCTCGACTAGGAGCTGTCTAGAACTACGTCCTTAGGTTGAACTATTTTTCATAATTTTGTCTTATTAACCATATGCTAGATCTCAAAGGCTTACTACGATCATCCCAAACAAGAAGCTTAAAAGAGTGGTCTTGGTTATCCAAAACTCTCTTGAGTTCATGCCTAGTACAATGGCAAGCCGTCTCATGAGAAAGAATTGGTGAGATCAGTTTTTCGCAAATAAAGAGATAACGAATAATGAGCTACTCCAGATTCCGTAAGCAATACTCAACTATAGTTGCAAACTGTAAAAGCTTAGAAGGACTAAACTCATGGTTCAACAAAAAACTAGCATAACTCAATCTAAAGCTTAATTTAGATTCTTGATATAAAGGAGTATTTTTGACATGGCATATATCATAAAAGGATCACTATAGAGCAAACTAGTTAAAATATCCAACTTTGAGAATTTAAAAGATACTAATTGTGATAATTAATACCACTTGTGAATTTTAGTTCAAGTTCATAAATTAAGCTAGCATGGTAAAGATTTAATTATACATACAAAAACATGACAAAGCTAGCTAAACAACATCAAATTAGAATTACATCATAACTGAGTAATAGTTAAAACTCATATCTAAATGCAAATATCATAATACAATGCCATGCATGCATGATGGAAAAATAAAGCAAGTGAATAAAACTCTCTAACTACCAGAAGAAAACCAAATGCAAGATACCACTTCTAGAAATAACTAAAAGCACTTGCAAAGAAAAAACTATCTCAAAGAGAACCAAACTTGCAAAAGTCACTCTAAACTCTCTCCTCATAAGGAATGGCTAAAAGAAGAGAGCGCTAGACACTATACTCCACGTTATCTTTAGGAGAGGGATGACTCGTAACTAAGGAGAGAATCTAAAACACTAGAAATCCCCACTATTGGAAACTAGTGACTGAAGAAGTAAGCTTGACCAAGACTGGAGAAAAACACAACATAAAAGACCCAAAATATGCCTGATAGGGATTCATGCAAGAAGTTACCTATCTTTAGCCCAATCAATCCTTGAACTACAAATGCCCAAATGATATGCAAAACATGAATCAAGGGCAAAGGTAAAGCATATAGCACAAAACTTGCGTTGCAGGTCTTGACGGTGAGAAGTAGTCGAAGGAGTAGAAGCTAAGCTAAGTTGCATCGCAAGATTGATAGCCATCATCGGATGTTATAATCAGGAAGAAGAGCTAGAAGCTCTAGAACTAAAAGGTCTAACTGCTCCCTTGGTACCCACCTACAAGATTGCACACTTGGTATCCCCCTCTCTTATGTAAAGCCTATACTACCAAAATAAGTTATTTGCGCCTTGGAACTGGGGTTAGTTAAAAATGACTTGCAAATCTACTTTCAAGACACATGACAAGTAAGAATGGTATAATCCAAAGTGAGAGGTAGGCAATAAACGTTCAATGCTCATATAAGCATAAGTAAACAATTTTGAGCATAAACAAGAATATATATAGCATGGCAATGAGCAAAATATGAACACTATTTGCTAAAAAGATAAATCAAACTCTATATATATCCATGGTAGAAATTGAAGCAAATGAGCAACAAGACACATAGTATGACAAGTACACAATCAAGGACAAAATATGCAAGAAATGCTATGGCAACGATCATCTATCCATAATTAGTAATACCTAAATTATGCTAACAAGAATCAAGAAAAAGATATGCTGATCATGAATGTCTAATAGATATATGAATAACTAGAGCAAGATATCATAAAAAGCATGATAGTGAATATCAAGATAACGCATGCTCACAATGACAAAATCAAGCTCATGCATACATGATATTCATGATCAAAATTTTAGCCTATGCACATATGAGCGAGTAAAAAGCATGACAAATGATAAGAATAGAATAGCACATACTAATGGCAATATAAAAAATCTCATTTATCCACAATTGATATATCATAATACCAAATATACAAAAAACATGATATGGAGCAAATCATGCAAATACATGGCACAACGATATGAAGAAAGCACATGAATACATAAAATATAAAGAGCATGATATAGGATATTACAAGAATAATGCATGCTCACGAGAATAAAACTCATAAATCCATAAAACATGAACAATTAACTAACTCATGGATATACAAGTAAAATATACATAACAGCATGACAAGAATGTAACACGAGTAATACATGTCAATATGGAACAAGAGAGCACATAGATAAGCACAACATGCCAATTATGATCAAACATGAATATAAGAGCATGAAAATATATGATAGCTCATAAAGTAGATGAAAACATCAAACGTGAAAGCACATACCTCTTGAAGGATATCAAAAGGAGTGGAGAACTATCAAGTGTTCCAATCACGCAATAAAGTAAAAGATAGAAACCGAATTAAGTTCATGTTTTCCATTCCATGTCCCGGTACCTACACATGGGAAGAACAAGATATCCAGATCTTAAATCTTGAAAGGTTAGTAAGCAAATACTTAAAACCCAAAACTTGGACACACCAACACAAGAAGCATGAGAGTTAGCATAATGCAATGAATGATTCATACAAGAAAATCCATTCTTGGAGGCATGCAACATGTCGACAACTCGACATGGAGAATGAGTGCTATCTCTAGGAAAGCGGCGAATGCCTTACTTGAAAGCATCAGGATGAGAACCAATAAGAGTACCAAAATAACTCACAACTCCTCATCGTGACTGCATATCTCGATGGGGAAAACGAGGTTCACCATTTGAGAAATAACAAAAATCTTTCCTTAAGACAGCGCGTGGACTAAAACCAAAACTATAAAAAACCAAGTCTGTGATGTCGTCCAACACCACTAGAGAAATTGTCAAGGAAGCCATCAACAAAGCAAGTGTCAATGCTAGGCTCACGAGTGTTCATACCATGAGAAAGGCTATTCACACTTGCAGACTTAGGATACCTTTGATAGGGCTTATGCTTAGGTTTTGGCTTTAGTTGATACAGTAATTGGCTTTAAATAGTGTATGTTTTACGATGGGGTCTACAGGTAGATTATAGTAGACATTGTACTGAGTACAGCTATACCGATCAAAATACCATAAAACTATTTCCCTATGCATATTGTCTCTCACGAACAGCTAGAATTCGAAAACCATAAGCCACAAGCCAAAGCCACAGCCCAAAAGAACCCACCCTTAGAAGCATGGGCTCGACGTGCATTTGGCATGCTGAAAGCAAAAGTCTACATGATGCCTATCCTTCCCACAAAATGAGTAATGGTGCAAAACTATACTAAGAGACACAATTCAGGAGGACAAAATCCATCTTTGCTCAAAGGAGAAGTCTCTTGGTACAGCTATAAAGACCTTGTGTCAACATTAGGTCCACACATGCCATAAGATGACGATGTGTGTTCCTAACCGCTCGACGATGAACTTGACGCTCGTGCTTTATACGGCAAAAGCAAAACTCAACAATATGTCCATCTTTCTTATAAAAGGTGCAATAATACTTTTCTATCTTTTTTAGGCTTTTCTTCTCCTCTTGCTCCCTTTCTTTTGTACATTATTATTTATTTAATATAATGTAGTAGGAGCCTCTCCTACTGTTTCTTGTCAAAAAAACATCATGTAAGGAAGAAGCACCTTTGGCTTTGGAAGTCCCTTGAACATCACCGAAAGAGCCACAAGAAGCATCAAGAACCAAGCAAGAGCTATCCAAAACAATACCACAAGTGCCAACATCAAGTGACTCAAGAGAAGCATAAGAAGAATCCAAATTCGATTTCAAAGAAGAAAATCAACTTTTAAAACATCAATTTAATATTGAAAAGCAATACAAGAGTCATAAGACTTAGTGCTCATATCATCACATATATATTCTCATCAAAGAATTAAGTTCATTCTTCAAGGTAATACAAGATGTGTAAGAAATTAAAGATGCACTGATAATATGGAAGGAATGCAAAGTATCAACATCATTTAATAAGTTAGCACAATTCTTATAATAGAGAAAATCATTATCAAGCAATTTATCATATTTCAAGCACATGCTAGGAGGACTAACTTAAGCTCATCAATTTGAGCCCTAGCCTTCTCTAGTTGCCTAAATTCCATTTTTTTTTATTTTTAGCTCTAGCAAGTTCAAGTTGTTTTACACATGAGGAATGAACCAATTTTAACTTCTCCATTTTAGCAAATATGATAGCACAAGAATCATGTTCATTCCTAATGATAGACTTAAGATTGCCTATCTCCAATCTAGCACAATCTAGCCCATAGCGTAAGGCAACACAAGAATTATATGACATAGAAGCATTTGATCTAAGCAATTCATTTTCAGATTTCAAGCATGCAAGAGTAGTTCTTAAATTATCATTATCCATAATTAATGACTCACAAGACTCACATAGCAAGGGAGATTTCAATCTAGCAATTTCATCAAGCATATCATTCATCTCTAACTTAAGAGTAACCAATTTTGAGATGAATTTCTACATGCGGTAATTTAGATTGTGTTTTCTTCTGGTTTGATATTTGTTTTTGGGTATAAAAAAGCGAAGCCAATCATTCATCTACTCTAATTACGTTATATGATCCTATATAATAATTAAGATTAATCTAGCTATTTTTACTTATTATCTTAATCTATATGTTAATAAAATATATCTTATAAATCTGAACGATGAAAGTAAGATAAGAAGCAATGAGCTAACACATACAGTCAGCAAGTCATAAACACTTTTGAGTATGGAACGAAGCGAGATGAAGTGAGCTGGAAATGCGACAGGAGTAGGCCCAGCAGTCATTAAAGTCATATAGTACTAGCTGCCTGTCCCGGCCTTCACGTGGTCCAGACGAAATGAGCTGGAAATAAGATAGTAGGCCCAGCTAGAGTTATTAATCATATGGTACTAGCTGCCTGTCCCGCTCTTCATGTGGTGCATCGCGTTTAATGGATGCCGTGGCGGGGAATTCAACTTTTTGCCACTCTGAAGATTGGCCAATTACCTCTCTCACTTACATACGGGGCCGTCTGAGTCACTGACAACGGGCCAGGATGGCAAATCTGTTGCCACCCTACTCATAAGAGTGGCAAATAATTAAATTATCCCATATAGCACTGTAAATACCCGAAATGTGCATCACGCTCGCATCCGATCGAGGCTGCTCCGTGTCTCACCTGCAATGGCAGAAAACGCATAAACAAATATTCCTTCCCATCGGACACAACGTAGATTCCTAAAATTAATAGTAATATGATTTTCAACATAATTTTAGATTCATAGTTGTTTTACTAAGGAAGATAATCCTCTAAAATTACTAAATAATTTAGTAATTCTCGGAGGATTCCGTAAACCAAGCGTACGGAGTAACAAAGAATAACATGTTGTCTTAACTCTTGCAAGTATAATCAAGTGTGCTTTAAAATATGCTCAATATTGGTTTTTAATGACTGTATATATTTTTAATTTTGTAACTAGTCAAATCGTATCGTACATTACGGAAGTACTGATGTACTGTAATTTGCATTTCATCGACTGTTCGTCTGTCGTAATCAACTGAACTAACCTCGTAGTATTAACTTCCTATCAGCAGACCGCACACCGACGCCGCTCTTTTCTCACTACTCGAGCTATCCCCTACTGCAAATAATTCCTAATAGTTTCGATAATTTATATAGCATATCGATTTAAATGCCTATATACCAGTTACAATGGTACACGTGTTTTTCCAACGTACTGACGACATTCCATTCATTCGTAATTAATCATAAATATTACATATTATTATTTTATATAAAGTAAATTATGAAATTATTACAAAAATATTGACTGAATTTTAAATAACTACAAATGTATATGGACGATTAATTTCTACGTAACGTTAACTGAATTTTCTACTACTACAATTTTGTACACATACCAATTTGCTAACGATGTTAATTTTCTACAACTATGTTAACTAAATTTTACACCACTATAGGCTACTACGGCTGCTAATTTTCTAAAACTACATTGACTAAATTTTCTATACCAAAGTTGTACTATTTTTGTCTACATCTATAATTTTCTATTTATACTAACACCAAATAAACTATCTACTTCTTATAGAAAATTTAAAATACAAAAAATTACCTCGCAAGTATCACAAAAATCTTCCTCTCCCTTCCTCTCCTCTCCTCCCTCTCATTTTCTCTCCTCTCTTTTCTTTCCTCTCCTTCCTTTCTCTCTCCTCTCCTCTCTCTCCTTTTCTCCCCTCTCCTCTCCTTTCCTGTCGTGTCTGTTCATTGTGCGGGCAAGCCTGCTCACCCGCGCGGTCCTTTTATTTGCGCTTCTAATCACTCAACCATTTGACGACTGGAAGCGCAATCGTCCAACCGATGGGCGACTGAAAACAGTCATCCAACCGTTCGGCGACTAGAATCAATTCGCCTAACGGATACTTGTTTGTCGTGTGGCTGTTGGGTGATAGGCTCTAGTCATTTGATAGTTAGATGATTGAAATCTATTCTTATAAAAAAATTTAGTCTAGTATATTCCTGTTATTTTTTTTAAAAAATAGATTATTCCTACAAAATTCGCACAAGGGGTGCTCCACATTCACTGGCGTTTAGTTCGCCGTGTGTGATTCCTCCTGGCACCAATTGAATGCAGTGTTGCAGCAAAGTGCGACAGCCAACCAGGCAGCTAGAAAGAGACTCTTCCCTAGCACATCAATCAGGCCCCATCACATGTACTGAACTGAGCTGAACGCCAGTGAAAGTGGATCGCCCGGCCCCATCCCCATTCCCATGTGTATCGCGCTCGCATCCGAGGTTGCTCTGTGTCCCACGTGCGATGGCAGAAAACGCATCAATAAATATTCCTCTCCCTCGGCAATTTAAGATCACATCCTTCTATATGTTAAATAGATTCTTAAAATTGATGGTAATATGGCTTTTAAAATAATCTTGGATTCGTAGTGTTTTACCAAAGAAGGTCATCTTCTAGAATTACTGAAGTATTCTAGTAATTCTCGGCGGATTCCGCTAACCTAACGTACCGAGTAACCAAAAATAACATGTTGTCTTTAACTTTTGCAAGTATAATTAAGTGTACTTTGAAATATGCTCAATATTGGTTTTTTTAATGACTATGTCCATTGCAAAAGTTTCAACGGTGCGGACCTGTTTGTAGTAGTGACATGAGTTTGATTTGTACTCCGGAAGCAGGTAATTTGAATTCTTAGTTTACCAAGCTATCAAAAAAAAAAGGTGCACCCTAAACAGGATTGTAATTTAATTACTCTAGTCTTTTACTTATTTTTTTAAAAATTATTTATATACCCCAAACAGGATTCTTAGTTTGCCAAGCTATCAAGACGGAGATGGATTGCTTAGCCTTGTCTCCTATTCTCTCGGGTAGAGAATGGACATATTACAAACACTACACTTGAGTTCTCAATGAACTTACATTGTGAAATGAATATTGCCAGCAAAATGGATTTATATTGTGAAAATGGATTTATTTTTCGTTTCTCCTATTGTTCTAGAAGATTTATTTCTTGTCATATTCTTTTGCAGGTATTTCTTGTCATATTACTACATTTTTGCTTTACCTGGTAAATATAAGAATTATAGTATTTTAGCAACCAACGAAATGCAAGTCTATAGTGTCATATGTAATTATGATCTTACGAGGGAAAACCTGATGTGCAACGTGTGAAGAGAAACGTATGGTAATAATCACGAATGAAGCTTCCCTATCCCCTCTTCCTATTCCCCTCCCTATCCCCTCAATTTAAACCACTCACATCTCATCCAATGGCTAGTTTTTTTATATTTTCACCATTTGCCCATCCATCATAAATAATAAAAAATACAGAAAAAATAAAATTTATTTTTTTATTATAATTTTTTACAGAAATTATAATTTTATTTTTTCTGTAAAAAATTATAATAAAAAAATAAATTTTATTTTTTCTGTATTTTTTATCATTTACGATGGATGGACAAATAGTGAAAATATAAAAAAACCTAACCATTGAATGAGATATGAGTGGTTTAGATTAAAGGGATAGAGAAGGGAATAGAGAGAGAATAGGAAGCCCCATTCAATAATCTTTACCTAGGATTGATCTTAAAAAAACTTTACCTAGCACAGTTTGCATTAAGGCGTCACCTCTTTGCACGTGGGAAGTTTCGGACTTTGAGCTACCGATTTTTTTTTTGTTTGGTTGCCAATCAGGATTCTTTAAGTTAAGTAAGGAGAAGTCTGGTTTCGACGGCTATTATAATTTCCAAAATACCTTTTTCTTATAGTGATTCCATTACAATTTGCAATCATCTAGGATTGATACATACTTGCATGCGCACGTAGATTGTGGATTTAGGCTTGTTGTGACTACAGACCAAACAGAGAGAGATGATAGTGGAGAGGTAGGAGTGTTCTGTCTCTCCCTCCCCTCATCTTGATATATATATTCATATGGGGTATACTTTTACAGTTATGCCCTTACACCCATACATCCCCATTAGGGGCACTTATGTCATTACACATGTTACTCTGGTTCTTATAACCTCCTAACAGGCCTGCTGGGCTTAGGTGGGGGCCACCCCTACGACAGAAGCCTCTCATGGTGAAGGGCTTCACAGGGCCGAAGCCATGCCGCCGAGTCCTTTGGCCCCCTCCGTCCCCTGCGGCCTGTGAATTTCTCCAAGCTTGTGGCTGGGAAGCCTGAGATCTGGGATGGAAAGTGCCTTGTTGCAGGAGACGCGCGCGCTCCGTCCTCTACTCTTCGAACGGGTGGCAGCGGAGGCTGGCGCCTAGCTCGAAGTAGACGCGCGCGCTCCGTCCCCTACCCTTCGAACGGGTGGCAGCGGAGGCTGGCGCCTAAGTCGAAGTAGACGCGCGCGCTCCGTCCTTTACCTTTCGAACGGGTGGCAGCGGAGGCTGGCGCCTAACTCGAAGTAGACGCGCGCGCTCCGTCCCCTACTCTTCGAACGGGTGGCAGCGGAGGCTGGCGCCTAAGTCGAAGCCGAGACGCGCGCGCTCCGTCCCCTACCCTTCGAACGGGTGGCAGCGGAGGCTGGCGCCTAGCTCGAAGTAGACGCGCGCGCTCCGTCCCCTACCCTTCGAACGGGTGGCAGCGGAGGCTGGCGCCTAGCTCGAAGTAGAAGCGCGCGCTCCGTCCCCTACCCTTCGAACGGGTGGCAGCGGAGGCTGGCGCCTAGCTCGAAGTAGACGCGCGCGCTCCGTCCCCTACCCTTCGAACGGGTGGCAGCGGAGGCTAGCGCCTAAGTCGAAGCCGAGACGCATGCACTCCGTCCCCGCGCTGAGATTGGAGCTTGGCTCCGGTATGGTTGCGCTCCGGGGCTGTTGCGACCTTGCAGTCTGGTAGTGCGCTTTTAATGGCGGCTGAAATCACGCCGACGCCTGGCCTGGCAGAGGTCAGGCTGTCGCGTCGTGCAGTCTGCCATTCTGCAGGTGGGACACGTGGCGACTCACGACTGGTGCGTCGTGGGATGTGAGCGGTTGCGTGACCGCGGCCGTTCGCCTCGTCCCCCGAGAAGTTGGACACGTGTTGAAGGCGTGGAGGCGTTGTGCGCTGCTTGGCCACCTACCCGGCACGGCCCTCTAGGCCCCGGCGGTTCTTCTTTCCAAATCTTGGGCAGCCGAATCGCTGCGAATTTGATCTGTTTGTGCGTTGAGCCATATGACAGGCGAGCGGCCTTTATAAGGTGCTAGTGTTGAGGTGGAGGCACCCTTTCTTTGCTTGGCTTCTTGATCTGCCGCTTTGCTTCCGCCTGTGCTAATTGTCAAGCCAGTTGCTCCTTTCCCTGCTTCTTCTTCCCTTGTCACGAAGAGCGATGGCTAGCCATGACGACGCCACCTACCATCCCCGCAGCGGTTCCTTGCCTAGCCAGGGCGATGTGTCCCATCCTTCCAAGGAGTACAGACTGGTGCCGAGGGGGAGCTCGCGCGCCAACAAGTGGTGGAACGCCACGGAGCACTCGGGAGGCTGCTGCTCCCGTGTGCTGGGGAAGAGCTGCGTGACTGAAGGGACGCTGCAGCGGCTCGTGGATGAGGGGAAGATCGTGGATCGCAATGGGGCTCGCCTACCCCGCCGGGACGAGACGGAGCCGAAGCCTGGGGCAATGGAGGCGATTGTTTTTGTCGCGTTCTTCGACGCCGGCCTTCGAATGCCCTGCATGTTGTTCGTGGGCGAAGTCCTGCGAGCCTACAAGTTGGAGCTAGCCCAGTTGACGCCCCACGCGATACTCCGCCTAGCTGTCTTCACGTGGGCGATGCGGACCGAGGGGTGGCGTCCTAGCGCGAGCTTATTCGCCACTCTGTACGACGCGTAGTGTCGACCCAGAAAGGTTGATGGGGCGGTGTCCAACTTTGGCAGTGTGGACTTCATCCTCCGGGCGTCATGCGCGACGTTGTTCCCTGTGCCAGCCTCGTCGGGGCAATGGGCGTCCGGCTGGACTCGGTGGTGGTTCTACTACACCGTGACCGACAAGAGCAGAATGCAGTGCCGAGGTGGGCCGATCTCGTTTAACAGCACGCCGAGTCTGAAGGCAGAGATTGACGACACGTGAAAGCTACAGAGTCTTGTCGGTGTCGCCCGTCGAATGAGCGTGCGCGACCTAGCCGAGGAGTTCACGATGTATGGGGCGGCGCCACTCTCCTCCCGGGGGAAGTATGTTGGACAGAATGGCCCCCGCGAGGACGGGTTCGATCCATCCGTATCTCGCCTGCTTCCTCCCTCCGCTCCTTGTAAGTCGCCCAGCACGCTTTACGCGCGCCATTGTATCTGTTTGGCTTCCGCCTGACTGACGTGATCTCCTGCGCAGTGGCTCGGCTAGAAGATGCGGAGCGCACGGCTGCGGCGCTCCTCGGCCCGTACACGCTTAAAGAGCACCAGGCTCGCGAGGCCGCAGTCAAGGCGGCTAAGCAGGGGCGGGTAAACCGCACCTGCGAGGCTGTGGGCATTACCGTGCCCGAGCGCGCGGTGCCGGAAGAGCTTCCCGCCGGGACCCCGGGCGCTCAGGACGGTGATAGCCCTATGGGGGTGTTATCTTCGCGACGCCGGGCCCGTTCCCCGGCTGCCGTGTGCGACCCGGCAGCCCCCCCCGGCGGCTAGCACGGCTGAGATGGGGCGTGCGACCGGCGGTGGGCCTGGCCATACTGCTTCGGAGGGGCGCGTCGCCGCGGATCCCCCGGCACCTTCTGCCGACGCCCAGGAGCCCGTGCTCGGGCTCGCGGCCATCGTTGAGTTGGAACTCGTCAACCCGGGGGGTGGCGTCGTTCCTGGCGAGAAAACCATGGTTGAAGGTGCGTTATCAACCGCAGCGGCCGACGAGGGCGCGCCCCCTACAAGGGAAACCGTGGGGGCGACGGTAACCGGAGCTGGTCCTGCCGTGGAAGAGTCGCCTGTGCCACCGCCGGCGAAACGCCCTCGGACTCAGTCCCCGCCGCCAGCGAGGGGTCGATACGCCGTTGCGGGGCCTTGCCGCGGGATTACGGCGTCTGGCGCGGCCGAGAAGACCTTCTCCCCGACCGTCGAGGCGCCCGCCTCCCCCTGGGTGGTCGAACCGGCGCCACGTCCTACCGCGACGAGGGGCGCAGGAGGTAGGCGTGAGTCCCTTTCTTCACTTGACTTCGCGAGACTTTCTCCGATCTGCTCGCTCATTCTGCCAACATCAGACGAGACGAAGTCTCCTGGACGTGGCGAAGGATCGAGCAGCGGAGGTATGCGCGAAGTCGGAAGCCTTGTGCAGGGTGCCCCGCAGGTGTCCGCCGGTGTTAACGTGGCCGTGGTAAATCCTGGCGCGTTGGGGCCGGGGCTCGCTCGCTCGGACTTCCTCCCTCGCCCGGAGATATTTTGCGACCTGACCGCAGCCGCAGAGCGTGCCGACCACGGCCTCGACCGGGAGATGTTGTCGTCATGCGAGGGGGAACTCCTAGCGCTCGCGCTACAGGCCTCCGAGATGAGGGTAAACATGTGCGCTTCAGCTTTGTAAGGTACTGCTGGGCGCCTGCTGATTTGTTGTTTTTGCCAGACGCTTGCCCTCAGCCGGTCCTTTGACGAGGCTCACGTTCGGGAGTGGAGGGCTCTGGAGGCCAGCCTTCGTGAAGCAAGCAATGCTCTCGCCGCGAAGGATGAAGAACTTCGCGCGCTGGGGGGTGCCATGGCGGCCGCGGAACTCGAGGCCACGGGAGCCAGGTGCGCCGCGGCTGAGGAGCGCGCCGCCTTCGTGCAGCAGATCGCCGTGCTCGAGGGGGAGAACGCCCAGCTGGCGGAGTCCGCTGCCGAGAATAGGCTCGTCCTGGAAAATGCGTCCACGTCGGCGTGGCGGGCCATGGAGTCTTTGAACCAGGCCCTCCGAGATCTGTGCATCAGAGTGCCGGACACTACGCACGGGCCGGAGGCCCTGTCGGAGACGCTCAGGTTGATTGAGGAGGGGGGCGGCGTTGCTCTTCGTGGCGCCAGAACGTTTGGCGAGCACTGCGGCTATGTTGGTGCGTGCTTCGCTCTCGCCCTGCTTCACACTCGTGGGTGTAGACATACCCATGAGCTATCAAATCCTCAACTGGAACTTCCCGACCGACCAGAGGTCATGTTGGACGCCATCCGCTCCATCGGGTCTAGCCTGCAGAACTTCCATCAACGGATCTGGGACCGCTTTGGGGAAGATGCAGCGAGGGTCGCCGTGCAGCAGACTCTGCATGGGGAGGGGGACCTCCTCCAGTGGCTCGAAAGGGTCCTTCATCGTCACGGCGACGACGGCACGGGTTCGTCCGCACCGCGCCAAGGCTGAGCGGTTGGTCGGTTAGGGCAGGGGGATAATGCACTGGTTCTTACGCTTGTAACCTTGTAATCCCCTTTGCTTTTGCAATGAATCCAAGTAGTACCTTATTGTTGGTGTTACCTGCCGCCGAACGCGAAGGGGAGAAGGCCTCCGCACCTTGTTTATACTCCGTAGAGCGCGCAGGGAGGGCATCCGCGTCTTATTCAAAGTATGGACCGGCGCATGCGGAGGCGAACCCCGCCGCTACGACTTTCTTTATAGTCCGGAGGCTCGCGCGTGCGGAGGCGGACCTCAACGCTACGTCTTGTTTAAAGTCCGTAGACTAGTGCGTGCGGAGGCGGACCTCGACGCTACGGCTTCCTTTATAGTCCGGAGACTCGCGCGTGCGGAGGCGGACCTCGACGCTACGTCTTATTTAAAGTCCGTAGACTGGTGCGTGCGGAGGCGGACCTCGACGCTACGATTGCCTTTATAGTCCGGAGACTCGCGCGTGCGGAGGCGGACCTCGACGCTACGTTTTATTTAAAGTCCGTAGACTGGTGCGTGCGGAAGCTAAGCTCAACGCTACGTCTTATTTATACTCCGTAGAGTGCGCGCGGAGGCGTCCCTCCGCTGCGTCTTATTTATACTCCGTAGAGTGCGTGCGGAGGCGGACCTCGACGCTACGTCTTATTTAAAGTCCGTGGACTGGTGCGTGCGGAGCTAGGCTCGACGCTACGTCTTATTTAAAGTCCGTAGACTAGTGCGTGCGGAGCTAGGCTCGACGCTACGTCTTATTTATAGTCCGTAGACTGTCGCGTGCGGAGCTAGGCTCGACGCTACGTCTTATTTAAAGTCCGTAGACTAGTGCGTGCGGAGCTAGGCTCGACGCTACATCTTATTTATAGTCCGTAGACTGTCGCGTGCGGAGCTAGGCTCGACGCTACGTCTTATTTAAAGTCCGTAGACTGTCGCGTGCGGAGCTAGGCTCGACGCTACGTCTTATTTATAGTCCGTAGACTGTCGCGTGCGGAGGCGGATCTCGACGCTACGTCTTACTTTATAGTCCGGAGACTGTCGCGTGCGGAGCTAGGCTCGACGCTACGTCTTATTTATAGTCCGTGGACTTTGCTCTGCTCCGCGCGGACAGGGGACACTTTGGGAACAGCAACCTTTATTGAACTCCCGTTTGCGCGGGCGAGCATCGCATAACCAAGGGCTGGTGGCTCTACGCTTGCTGTCCTGCTTCTAGGCGTAGTACCGCCGCAACCTGTCCGCGTTCCATGTGTGCCGGAGGGCTTGTCCTTCGAGCGTGGCGAGGCGGTACGCCCCCTTCGGCAATGCCTCCGTCACGATGTACGGGCCTTCCCACTTGGACTCCAGCTTGCCAACGGTCTCCGCCTGGAGTGCCACTCTGAGAACGAGATCCCCCGGCTTGAACCCCCGCGGGCATATAGAGCGGTCCCGAGTACGCCACCGTATCCCGTGCATACTTCTCGACATGGTGGGCTGCATCTGCCCGTATTCCGTTGAGGAGGTCCAAGGACACACGGCGCTCCTCCTCGGGTTCTTGGACGAGGACCCTCCGCGAGCCGGCTTTGATTTCCTCGGGCGCCACCGCTTCGTCACCGAAAAGGAGCTTGAACGGCGTGAATCCCGTCGGGCGCGTTACCGTTGTGCGGAGCGACCATAGAACGCTGTGAAGCTCACTTGGCCACTTGCCCTTTGGCAATCCGACCAAGCGCTTTTTGATGGCGGCGGAGATGGCGCCATTCGCCCGTTCGACCGCCCCGTTGGACTGGGGATGCCCTACCGAGGCGAATCGGAGGGTGATGCCCATGCTGTCACAATAGTCTTTGAAGAGGGTGGCGTCGAACTGCAGGCCGTTGTCAACCGTGAGCTCCCGGGGCACACCGAAGCGACATATGATGTTTTGCCATAGGAAGCGCTGTATGGCCGCAGCAGTTACTTTGGCCAGGGCAACCGCTTCCGGCCATCTGGAGAAATACTCCAACGCGACTACCACGAACCAGAGGTCCCCTGGAGCTCGGGCAAGTGGTCCTACTATATCAAGGCCCCAGCGTGCCAGTGGCCACACCGGGGGAATGGGGTTGAGGCTCGTCGGGGGCCTGCGGATGATGCGGGCCATCCACTGGCACCCTTGGCACCGACGGACGAGGTCCTGGGCGTCGGTGATGGCAGTTGGCCAGTAGAAGCCTTGCCTGAACGCCTTGCCGACTAATGACCTCGGTGCCAGGTGGGATCCGCACACGCCCGCGTGGATCTCCGCCAGGAGCTCCTTTCCCCCCTCAGTCGAGAGGCAGCGCAGGAGCGGTGCGCAAACCCCTCTCTTGTAGAGTATCCCCTCGAACACCTGGAAGGACCGTGCGCGGTGCTGCAAGCGCCGAAGCTCGGCAGGGTCCTCCGGCTCGGCGACGCCTTGCAAGAAATTGAAGATGGGCTCTCGCCAATCTCCTGGCCGATCAATGCGGTGGACGAGGGCCGCATCCCGGTTGTCCTGCGCGATGACCGCCTGCGCTAATACCTCGTAAAACGCCCCCTCCGGGGGGGCAGTTGCTGGCTGGCCGCCTTAGCGAGGGCGTCGGAGACAAAGTAGACGGGCCGCTGCATGGCGCCTTCCTCTAAGACGAGGACGGCGCTGACCGTGGTGGCTGACGCGGCCAGATAGAGCAGGAGGGGAGCCTCTGGTGCTGGGGCGACCAGAGTGGGGAGGCTTGCCAGGTGCTGCTTGAGCTCGTCGAAGGCCTTCGCGCAATCTCCGTCCCAACGAAATCCATCGCACCCGCGGAGTGTCTTGAAAAACGGCAGGCCCCGCTCCGCCGCCCTGGATAGGAAGCGGCTTAATGCTGCCATGCGGCCCGCCAGCCTCTGGACCTCCCTCGTTGTCTTGGGCGGCTCCATACCCAGGATGGCGTCTACTTTGTCGGGGTTCGCCTGGATGCCCCATCCGGACACGAGGAAACCTAGGAGTTTGCCCGCCTGCACCCCGAAGACGCATTTGTCGGGGTTGAGCTTGATGCCCGCCTTCCAGAGATTGTCGAAGGTCTCCTGGAGGTCCCGGCCATGCAGAGCGAGCTGCCGGGTTTTGACCACCACGTCATCGACGTAAGTTTCGACGTTCCTCCCGAGCTGGGCGGCCAGGGCAATGGCGACGAGACGGGTGAAGGTAGCGCCTGCATTCTTCAAACCAAAGGGCATTCTGACGAAGCAGAACGTCCCAAGTGGTGTGATGAAACTGGTCTTCTCCTCGTCGTCTTCGGCCATGTATACCTGGTGGTAGCCGGAATAGGCGTCCAGGAAACTCATGAGTTCGCACCCAGCGGTGGCGTCGACCAGTTGATCGATGCGCGGCCAGGGGTAATTATCCTTCGGGCACGCCTTGTTGAGTGCCGTGAAGTCGATGCATATACGCCAGGCCCCGCTGGCCTTTTTGACTAGCACCGGGTTAGCGAGCCACTCTGGATGGTGGACCTCGCGGATGACCCCGGCGTGAAGAAGCTTTGCCACCTCTGTTTTGGCCGCCTGCTGCCGATCCATCGACATACGCCGAAGCCTTTGCTTGACCGGCTTGGCGTCGGGGCGGACCGCCAAGCGATGCTCGATTAGTGCTCGGTCTACACCCTTGATGTCCTCCGGGGACCATGCGAAAATGTCAACGTTGTTCTGAAGCACTCGGAGCAGAACCCGCTCGACCCCCGGTGGGAGCCCCTCGCCGATGGACACAAACTGCCCCTCCGCCTGGAGCGGCACTTTCTTGACTCCGCCCTCGGGCCGAGGCTTGGACGTCCATCCAGGGGCTGAGGGCCCGTCGCCGAGCGTGCCGGACATGGCATGCACTGGGCGATGCGGAACGCGGCTGCCGACCTCGGCGCGTCTGGCCAGGTCCTGATCGCCGAAGACGGTGATAACACCCTCCGGGCCCGGAAGCTTCACACACAAAAAAGCGTAGTGTGGGATTGCCTCGAAAGAGTTGATGGCGGGTCGACCCAGTACGACCTTGTAGGGATGTGGGATATCGACGACGTCGAAGATGACATGCTCGGTCCGGATGTTACCCTTGTTGCCCTCCTGACGGAAAGTGACCGGAAGGGACACGTGTCCCAAGGCCTGCAGCGGTTGACCCCCGAAGCCTTGAAGTGGAGCTCCTGGCTGCTCTAGCTGGCTTCGGGGGATCCCTATACGGTCGAGGGCCTCTGCGAACAAGATATTCGCGGAGCTTCCCCCGTCGACAAGGACGCGCCTGACGTCACAGCGGGCTATGTGGGCCTGGATGACTAAAGGGTCTTGGTGAGGGTACTCCACACCCCTGGCGTCGTTGAAGTCGAAGGTGATGCTGCGGGGCGGCATCCACAGTTGCGGCTGCTCCCCGGGGGCTTTTGAGGAGGAGCCTCCGGTGATGACGCCGACGGTGCGATGCTGCGCGCCCTCCGTTGCGGTGGCTCGTATGGGGCTACCCCTTGGGTGCCCCGCGTGGTCTCCAGCGAGGGGTCGAGGAGGCAGAGCCCGAGACCCGGCCATCACCCTCCGTAGCTCCATAACCGCGGTGCATGCCCTTGTGTAATGATCACCGTAGCCGTGTACCTCGCACCACTTGCCATAGTGTAGGAGCTCTTGTTCTGCGTGGGGTTGGCCTCCGCAATCAAGTCCGCCTTCCGATCCCCGGTCTCCCCTCCATGAGGCGGGGTTGGATCCTTGGCGGGCGCTCTCGGTGTCGAGGACACGATGGGCCGCCTGCGACCTGCGCTGGCGGCGCCGAGGTTTATGCCTGCTCCTTGAAGAGCCTTCCTGTACCCCGGTATCGCTGCCTCAGGGAGGGCCTCCTCGGGGCTCTCGGCTGCGGCCCTGCTTCGAGGAGGGACCACCCGCCCCCACTTCGCGCGGGGGGCGCTCCTCATGGGCGAGGCCGAGGGCGGCAATGCTGCGTCTTCGCGCATCCTCCTCCGCCCGCGCGTACTCGTCCATTTTGTCGAAGAGCTTGGCGACTGTCTTGATTGGCCTCCGCGCGTTGTACTGGGCCATCGGGCCCGGACGAAGGCCCTGTATGGCTGCATTAACGACGGTGGTTTCATTAATGTCTTTTACTTGGCACCGGATCTTGGCGAAGCGCTTGAGGTAGTTTCGGAGCTTCTCCGAGGGTCCTTGCTTCACGGCGAAGAGTTGGTCTGTACCAACTCGCTCGACGTAGTTTCCTTGGAAATTGTTGTGAAGGCGGACGCGAAGCTGCTCCCACGCATAGATGGAGCCGGGCTCTACGGTAAAGAACCAAGAGAGCGCCACGCCTTGCAGCGCGAGGGGGAGTCCCTTCGCCTTCGCGGTGTCGTCTCCGCCCGCGGCTTCGATCGCGGTTTCGTACACGCGCACGAACTCACGGGGGTCCGTGTCGCCTTTGTACGAGTCGACGGCGCTAGGGAACTTGAAGTCTTCGGGCCATGCCGCCTGCTGCAGCTCCGCCGAAAGCGGGGACTCCGGATCTACACGTCTCAGCGGCACGCGGCTAGATGCGGGGGCTTCGCGACTGTCCGTTCCCTCCGGCGTGGGCTCGGGCGCGATTAGTGGCGCGGCCTGCTGGCTCCGAGCCTCTTGTATATCTCGGACGGCTCCGCGAAGGTCCCCTAGTTCCTGCTGGAACGCGTTGAGGGCTGCTAGTAAGGCGCCTTCCACCGCAGGTGCTATTTTAGAAATCAAAAGGAAGATTTAGCCCAAAAAGGATCTTACTCCATGAAAAACAAATTTATTTACATTTTAAGCCTTTGATGCAAAATCAATCCATTCTCTCGCTCTCAAAGCGATTTTTAGCATATCTTTTGATTGGAAAAGTCTTTTTCAAAAATTCATGTTGGAAAAGGTCACAAATAGCATCAAGTTCAAATCTGCAAAGTTTGAAAATGTTTCAAGTTGATTTGCAAAAGTTGTGACTTTTTTCTCTCTTGGTCAAAATGCTGAAAATTTCAGAATCTCCATGATTCTGAGCCGATTTGTGATTTTTATATCTTCAAATGGGTTCAGATTTAGAGAAAGTCATAATAAGAACAATTGATCCTCTATAGTTGCTCTTCATTTTAAAATTTTATAATAATTTATAAAGAGCATTTGATCAATGTTTCATCTCTCTCTAGAAGCTTAAGTGAAATGCAAAAGTCTGAATTTCAGACTTCCAGTTTTTCTGAAAACTTATGTTTTCAGCTGATTTATGATTTTTGTATCTTTAATTAGGCTCATAATCTGAGGAAGCTATAATTATGACTTTTGATCCTCAGACTTTTATCTATACTGACAAAGTTTCTCAGATTTATTGGACATTTGTAAGTCAGTTTTTCAGGAAGCTTTTGAAGGCCATTTGGAACTCAAAAACTGAAATGATTCAAATGCTACTAGTGTTTCATATACAAATGGTTTTATATACAAGTGGTAGCATATCAAGTGGCATCAAGTCTTCAAGAAGCTCTCATGAGTAAGATTATTTGAATGTGTTTCAAATATCTTTAGTTGATTTTAAGTAATATCAATTGGTCTCTTGCATTTAGTTTCATACTTTTTATGACCATATGAAATTGAGTTATATTGGTATCAAGCTCCTCTTGATAAAACATCTCCTTTAATGACTTAACTTGTCTGCTTCCCTTGTTTTTAATGCTAATATATGCTATTTAAGTGTTAATTGTCTCTTTTTGGTGTTTATGCCAAATGGGGGAGAAATTTGTGATAATAGCAAATCGATAATAGGGAAGAAAAATTAAACTTGTGATAAGCCAAATGGGGGAGAAACAATAGCTTTGCATATTAGAAAATTAGAAATGCTATTGCTAATGGGAGAGAAATGTGATAGTAATTGAATAATGTTAAAAGAGGAGAAATTAAAATAGCTTTAATCTAAATGTTGATAATGCTTTCACCTTCTCTCATATGATTAATTGTTTATCATTTAGTCATTTTCACTCTTATGCTATTATCATAAATGGATTTGTCATCAATCACCAAAAAGGGGGAGATTGAAAGATCAAACTCCATTTAAGTTGGTTTTGGTGTTAATGACAAATGCCAATATGACATTATGATATTAATGACATATACTTTATAATGTTTTGGTGAAAATGATAAATGAATTTATGAGACTAACATGTCTATTTGAGTTTATCTTTGGTTAGTCTCATTTGAATGAAAAGGTGAAATCAAAGAGGTATGCATTCGAAATCGCTTTCTCATTTACAAATGCATTCCTTAGATCCAAAATATAGATTAAACTCCTCAATTAGTGTAAAATGAATATGTGCATATGTCTTCACTATATACACTTGTATGCTCACATTTAGGGGGAGCTCTCTATATATTTTGGAGTTTCATAAGTATTGATCCATGCTTCTTTTAATATGCGTATTTAGGATCTTTACTTTGAAATACATTCTTGAGTGTGTATATATATATATATATATATATATATATATATATATATATAGCTTGTGCAGTATATATATACTCATGTGCAATCGGGTTGTCATCTAACTTCTCCATTATGTGTTAATGGTTGGATAACTAATGACAACCGGATAAGTAAGCTTTGTTTAAAGCTTATCTTGGAGTATACATTTGTTGTGTACATATTGTATACTCGCAAATCAATTTAATATCTCATTATTTGTTGAGATTGTCATGAATTACCAAAATGGTGAAGTTTGGTAATCAATGACAATTGATTTGTGGACTAACGGTTTCCATGAGTTGGATGAATAGGTTAGGTTCCACAAATGAAGATGACTTGGGATGACTTCATGAGTTGAAGGTCATCAAGTCAAAGTTGATGAAGAAGAGGTAGCTTCATGTGTTGAAGGCCATCGAGAAGAAGATGCTTCATGTGTTGAAGCATGTCAAAGATTGATCATGTGTTGATCAAGTGAAGACCATCATGTGTTGATGGAGTTGATGAAAGGGTGCATCATGAGTTGATTCATATCGAGACGATGACCCAAGGCAAAGGTATGACTAGCTAGGGCTAAGGATGTGTTTCTAGTCTTTTACCGGTCTTGGTGTTTGGTTGGAAGACCGGATTGCTAGTGTAGGTTGCCGTACTATTAAGAGGGGTCATGTCTAGTAGTTTGAGTCTCATCATGTGTTGATAGCTCAAACCTCACTTGCTCTAGCTCATCTTGACATGATGCCAATATTTGCGAATGTGTTTTGCAAATAGTTGAGGCTCATGTATCTAATCCTTGCGGCATGTGACTTAGGTTTGCGAATGTGTTTTGCAAACATGAGAAGTCCATGTACCTAATCCTTATAGCATGATCTAAGTTTGCAAATGTGTTTTGCAAAGGTTGGAGTCATGCATTATCCCTTGGCATGGTCTAAAATTATTTGTCGCTATTTCCTTTGACATTAGACTGTGATAGTGACTCTTTGGATGTCTTGTGATTTCTGCATTGATCTAATGTGTTTGAGATCATGCAAATAGATGGGTTGTGTAGCCCTCTGAATAAGCTTTCCATAGAGTCCAAGATCACTCAATTCCGACATCGGAGTCAAAAGTTATGACCGTTTTTCTGAGTGTCGTCTGTGCTGAAAAACTGAAAACGGAAGTACCGCGATTTGTACTGCGGTAGTTCCGTTTTTTTGCGGAAGTACCGCAATTTGTACTGCGGTAGTTCCGATTTTTCCGGTAGTTCCGGTTTCCGAGCGGAACGTTTTTTCCAGAGAGCGACTTTCTGAATGACTTAGCCTCGGGGAAAACGGAAGTACCGCAATTTGAACTGCGGTAGTTCCGTTTTCGCTGAGAAACGGCTAGTTTTCTGACCGTTGGCGAGGAAAACGGAAGTACCGCGATTTGTACTGCGGTAGTTCCATTTTTCCTGATTTTTTCAGGGGTTTGGCTCCAACGGCTAGTTTTCTTGTGTGGGGTATAAATACCCCCTTGTGGCCGGTTGGAGATGTTGTTGCTTCATTCATTTCTGTGTTCTTGAGCTAGAGTGAGGCTCTCCACTCAATTGTGCATGTGTTGCACTTTGTGAGAAGCGAGAGAGGTTATAGAGTGCATGTGTTGCATCTAGAGGTGGACTTAGTGTCCAATTGAGCTTGTGCATTCGTTGCACGTGGTGAGAGTCAAGTGAGGGACTTGACTTGTTACTCTTGGAGTTTGCCGACTCCTAGACGGCGTGGGAGGCGTCGTGCGCGGTGATCTTCTCAAGAAGGTTGTGAGAAGACCCGGTGAAGTTGTGAAGGTTGGAGCTCACCTACCCGGAGCGGGAAAGAGCTACCACTAGTGGATACGAGGTGTTTCGGCTTAATTCGTGGAGCCGGTCCGATTCGTTCGGGCTAACCTCAACGTGGACTAGGGGAAACCGGCAAGTTTCCGAACACCACGGTAAAACATCATTGTGTCAATTGTGGTTTGTTTTCTTGTATTCCATTTATATTCAAGCAATTTACATTCATAGAATTAAATTGATTGCTTGTATATTTAGAATTGCAAACCTTGACCTAGGCTAGAACTATTAGTGCACTTAGGCGAATTTAATTGTTGTAGGCGCTATTTGAGCTAAACCAACTTGAATTTAGCTTCCGCATTGTATACTTGGTTTAGGCAAATAGAAAAGGTTTTGAATTGCTAGTATTAATTTGTAGAGAATTTTTAAACCGCCTATTCACCCCCCTCTAGTCGGCCTCCTCGATCTTACAACGCCCGCGACCACCGTGCCTACGCCGCAGCCAGCTCTTTCGGCGGCCGGTGCCGAAGCCCTGGTATTCACGCGCCACTCCGATCCAGCCGTCTTCTTTCCCTTCGCCGCCGCCGACGAAGCTTTTTTCGGTGCCATCCTTCTTCTTCGGTCTTCAGGCTTGCTCCTGTCCTCCCCACGGACGGCGCCAACTGTTGTGGCTACAGACCAAACAGAGAGAGAGAGATGGTAGTGGAGAGGTAGGAGTGTTCTGTCTCTCCCTCCCCCTCATCTTGATATATATATATTCATATAGGGTATACTTTTACAGTTATGCCCTTACACCCATACATCCCCATTAGGGGCACTTATGTCATTACACATGTTACTCTGGTTCTTATAACCTCCTAATAGGCCTGCTGGGTTTAGGTGGGGGCCACCCCTACGACAAGGCTATAAGACATATGCATGCTATTTTTTCTTTGAGAATTTTTAGCTTTTTTCTCTGATTATTATAGTTATTTGTAGCTTTTTATTTCTTATGATTAACACGGGAGCTTAAGACATGTAGAGTATGGAAAGAGCTAGAAATGGTATATCACTGTCACATCAGCTAAGTGCTTAGTTTGTTTTCCTCTTCCTCTGATTCTCTTCACTCTCTCTCCTGTCTTAGAGCCTAGCCTTGTACATGATCCGGCACCAACAATTTTTTGCTTGGCACCCGTATGGGGCAAGGCTGGTGCCGATTCTATGGACTGTCTCCGGCTTAGCTCCTGCTTTTACCTAAAGTTACACACGTCTTTATAGCAGAATCTCTAATTAATATTGTATTAGACAAGGTAGATACGGATTAGATGATAGTGCAATGAGCGGTATATACAGTCAGCAAGTCATGAAGCTTAGGGGGCGCGCAATTCGACTGAAATAAGTTGGTTTTTGTTTTTTTATTGTAACTATTTTATTTAATTGTCTTATTTTACACTGTGTATTAGTGGTATTTTGATGTAATTAAATTTAAAATTTTTAAAATAAAAAACAGTTAATCCATCACAAATAATGCAAACGAATATAAAAAATAAAAAAGTCAAAAAACTAAAAAAACAAAAAGATAAAATTAAAAATTAGTAAATTAAAAAATAGAAGTCAGGAGGTAAAATGGAAACGAGCAGACGCTTAATCAGTCACGGAACCGGGAGGAAGCGAGATAAGACATGAGCTGGAAATGCGAAAGGAGTAGGCCCAACCAGACTGCCAGAGTCAGTCATACAGTACTAGCTGCCTGTCCTTCATGTGGTGCATTGCATTCAATGGATGCCGTGGCAACCGGCAAGTCATCAGACCCTATCACATGCGCTGAACTGAGCTGAACGCCTGCGAAAGTGGAGCGTCCCATCCCCATTTCCATGTGCATCGCGCTCGCATCCGATGTTGCTCCGTGTCTCACGTGCAATGGCAGAAAACGTTTCAACAAATTTTCCTTTCCCTCGGATTCATGGTAACATGATTTTCAAGATTATCTTGGATTCATGGTTGTTTTACTAACAAATATTTCTTTCCCTCGGATTCATGGTAATATGATTTTCAAGATTATATTGGATTCATGGTTGTTTAAGTAAGGTTATGCTCTATTGGACTTAAGCTTTTTCTCTGTTTGACATTATTTAAGGTTTATTTTTACGTTGTATCTATTGTTAGTTTTTCAGCGTAATTAAATTAAAAAGAAAAAATATTATATCATCACGGATAATACGAAGGAATAAGGAAAAAAAGAAAAGACAAAAAGCCCAAAAGTAAAAAAAACAAAAATTAAAAAGTTAGAAATTATAAACTAGAAGTTAGAAGCTAAAGTCTAATGGAGCAGAGCCTAAAGAAGATAATCCTTTAAATTACTAAACGATTCTAGTAATTCTCGGAGGATTCCGCCAAGTAACCAAGAATAACATTTTATCTTAATTTTTGCAAGTATAATCAAGTGTGCTTTAAAATATGCTCAATATTGATTTTTAATGACTGTCCGTTACAAAAGTTTCAATGGTGCGGATCAAATATTTTAGTAATTTATGAATTATTTGTAACAACAGAAGTTTGTGTAAGCGAAAAGAAACTAAACATTTCCCAACCAATCAAGCCTTGGACAGGCCGGGAGGATACCAAAGCTAGTCTAATAGAGATGAAAATTTTGGTATGCACCAGAAGTTCTATATTTGTAGGTCGATCAGAAGCTATAAAAGTAACCAAATATGAAAGGATACAAACCAAATTTTCGGAAGAAAAATTGGTGGGCCCACGCATCCATGGCACCAATTTTTATCGGCGGGTGAAACGAAGGATTCAATGCGAATGCTATGCACATGGGATGCTCCACATTCACTGGCGTTCAGTCTGTCGTGTGCGATTCCTTCCGGCATCCATTGAATGCAAACCGGGCAGCTGGAGAGTAGGGGTGGGCAAAATACCCGCTACCCGTTACCCGTACCCGAATTACCCGGACCCGAACCCGAAATACCCGAACCCGAGGTACCCGATCCCAAATTCGGATAGCGATTCTGATTACCCGAAATTAGTTTGGGTAGTTCGGGTAATATCCCCCGGTACCCGAACTACCCGAATTACCCGAACTACCCCGAAATACACTTGAACTTATCACTTTATTACCCGTACCCGAATTACCCGAACCCGAACCCCGAAATTGCTGCTGAAATTCTATGCAAATTCTGTGCAGTTTGCTAGTTTTTTGTGAATTCGGGTATATCGGGTATACCCGAACCCGAACCCGAATTATCGGGTACCCGAAATTGCGGGTAGTGTTTTTTTGGGGCTAATATCGGGTAGCAGTTTTCATTACCCGAATTTCGAATTACCCGAACTACCCGACCCGAAAAAATCGGGTAACCCGAATGCCCACCCCTACTGGAGAGAGACTCGTTCCTCTCACCCCTATACTGCATGCCTCACATCCATCGACACGACAATGAGGGTGTGTTTGGTTGAGCTGTGGCTTCTGAAAAAGTTGTTGTGAGCTGTGGGCTGTAGAAAAGCTGCTGTGGGTTGTGGGCTATGAGAAAGCTGAAAGCCGTTTGGTTGAACAGATGTGGCTTTTGAAAAAACTGCTGTCAGCGGGCCCCACATGTCATCCGTGACGCCACATGTCAACCACCCAATGCATATTTTTCTGTTTTTTTTCCTTGCGCGTTTCTTCCTCAGGCCGTCGATCCGCACGGAGACGAAGCAAGGCAAAGGTAGCGGCGGCGGAGCTCGCGTTCGCCCGGAGCGGAGCGGAGTGGCCGGAGAAGCGCCGCCGCCGGGAACCCTAGCGCCCGCCCTCACGCGCCTGCCGAGCCGAGACTGGAGCGGAGCGGCCGAAGAAGTGCCGCCACCGGGAACCCTCGCGCCCGCCCTCACGCGCCTGCCGCCGCCGGGAACTCTAGTGCCGCCCTCACGCGCCTGCCGACATTTCTCACGCGGATAGGGAAAAGGGGAGGAAAAAACGAGTGGCAGGGGAGGAAAAAACGAGTGGAAAGCCGATGGAAGCAGGAGTGGTACTGCTGTGAAAAATGAACTGTAGCTAAAGTAGCTTTCTCCAAGAGCAGCTTTTGAAAGCCACCCCTTTGGTTAGCTTTTGGCTTTTTGGAAGCAAAAGTACCTCCAGGAAGCCCAACCAAAAGGACCCTGAGTCGTTTATTACTCCGTCTACTCCTTTCAGAGTTGAGATTTTTGCCGTCTTTTTCACCGTGGCAATGTTCGTAAGAATCAAGTAAAACTGTCGCAAAGTCATAATTCAAAGTATTCTTTTTCGAAAAAAAATCCATCCAACATTATTTTCGTGTGGTCGATATAAATTTCGTTACATCTATTTTCTTCAACATATTGTTTTTTACATATGTCAATGGTAATGTTTTACTTGACCCCAGTGCCAAAAACCTTTGAATGGGAGTTCTTCTTTAAGGGAACTTTTAGAAAACAGTAGCAGAAACTTTTAGATGCAAATTAAAATTTTGCAACTCGAATTTAACATTTTTAACTAGAATTTGGAAATTTTCAATTGGATTTGAAGCTTTCGAATGTAATTGAAAGAACTTTCAGCTTGAATTTGAAAACTTTCAATTTGAGCCACGGTGCTTAATTCGATGGGCGGGATCTGGGCAAATACTCAGCAAAGAGACAAGAGAACGGTGGAAGCGCAATGGGTATGAAGATAATTGGGGAGGAGATGATATAGGCCATATTTGTTTCCACTTAAGATTATTATAATCTAGCTTATAGGTGGGGATTATATAAGCTAGCTTATAATAAGTTGGTGGAAAATAAGCTGTCAGGTGTTTGGCAGCCTGGATTATCAGAGTTATGGATTGTTGTATTCGAATGTTTAAATACTACAATGCCCTGGGTGTAACATCCGGAAATTTTAAATTTGAAAATATGAAAACTATGAGTTATTTTTGCCAAATATTATAATTGAGTTTGGATTTTCATGGTGTTCTTAAATTCTGATTGAGCTTCCAAAAGTCAAATGAATTCAGTAAAGACCAAAAATAAAATCCATATTAGTAATACTATACATGTGAATATGCAAATAAAGGGATCTCAAGATTTTAAATTCGAATCTGAAAAGATGATCCATAAAATACCAAAGGGGAATTAGGTGTAAACATGAAATCCCATCTCTAAACATAATGGCATGAATGACAAGGAGGCTAGCATTTACATATATATGCAAACACATATGAATATCAATATATAAATATAAATAAAATAAAAAGTAAAAATAATAACATTTACAAATATATGTATGCATACAATTGAATATAACAAGAAAATAATCTTTACGTAATAAGTATCAGCAAAATGGTAGATATAGGATTACAGGGAGCAAGGAAATGAATATATAGTATATATATACCTATGTATACACACATGAATACCCAAAAGGAATATCAAAGAAATACAAAAAGAAAAAGAAAAAGAAAATAAAATAAAGAAAACAGTCAGCCGGGCCGGCCATCATCCCGGACCAGCCGTTCCCTCCACGCGTCGCCCGCGCCCTCCATCGCGCGGCCCTGCTTCCGCGGGCGCAGCGCGCGCCGCTGCCACGCGGGCCCGCACCCCGTCCTCGCGCCTCTCCCCGCTGACGGCGGCCCCGCCTTCTCCCGCACTTCTCCCTCTGCCCGCGGGCCCGGCGCCCTCCCGCTCACACCCGCTGGCCGGTGGACCCGCCCGCGCTTGCGCTTCTCTCTTTCTTCCTCCCCGGCTTCTTCTCCACGCGGCCGCGCTCCTCGCGCCAGCTCCCTCTTGCATTGCGCAGCAAATCCCCCTGCCTCTCTCTCACCTCAAGGGCAAGTTACAGGAGGGGGAGTGCACCTCTCCCCCACAAAATCTCGGCAAGATTTGGTTCATCCCCCCTCCAGCGGCAACAGAGCGGCGACCTCCGCCGCCTCGCCACGCGCCATCTCTACCGGCTATAAAAACCACGCCCGGGAGCCGCAATCGCGCTGCAACATTCCCTTCTTTCTTCCCCTGCGCGCAATTGAGCTCTAGCGCCCTCAAACCCCGCTAGCACCTCCGTCTTCCCCACGGCCGGCGACCGAGCCACCACCGAATCTGACCACCCTAGCCCAATCCCTTGCTCTCAGAGCATCGCGGAGCCCAGGCGAAGCTGACCCCCTCCCCCACGGAGTCTCCCGTTGCTTGAACATCGCCGGCGTCGATCCACCATCTTGAACCGCCACCACCGCTCGCCGCCAGCCCTCCCCGGTGACCTTCACCCCTGGCCGTCTACACCAACATCATCGCCGTCACCTGAGGATTACATATCACGAAGCAACCGGACCTCTCCGGCCGCCGCTCGCCGCCGGCACCGTCGCCTTCTTCATCCTCTGCCCGGCCTCCCTCAAGACATACCTCAAAAGGATTCATTGCCCTTATATGGTAGGCAAAGCCTCCCTGCTCACTTGGTTACCAGCATTATCTCTTCTTTCCCCCCTCGCTCCCGCGGCGCGCGTTCGAGCCCCGGCTTCGCGCGTAGCGGATGAGCGTTTCTTTTAATTTTCCCCGCTGACAGATGGGCCCCGCTCGTCAGCCGCTGCGGGACCACAGGCCCACTGACAGCCGGACCCCACCCGTCAATGTCTAACGCACGCTGACATGTGGACCCCACTGGTCAGAGACTCAGGAGTAAACAAAATAATAAAAAGATAAAAATATTAAAATAACCAGTGGGTCCCACCTGTCAGATGTTTTATATTTTCTGGAATTAATTAAACCTGAGAACTTCAAATAATCATAACTTTTTCATTTTAACTCCAAATTGGATGAGATAAATTTCTAAATTCATCTAAAATCAAGATCTGTCCAATGGAATTGAAATCATGAATTTTAGAGCTTATTAGAATTTTAGTGATATTTACTGTGGTTTGCATAATTGAATTAAAAGGCTAAAATGCAAATTAAGGGAAGTAATAAAAGAAATATATTTTGGTTAAATGTTCAAATTTAAAGACTACCAATAATTATAATTAAAATCTATGCCCGTATTTGACATGCCTCCATTACATAAAATTTTAGCCGTAGATTTTGCTAGTTAGTAAATATTGAAATACAACTTTGTACAGCAAGCCTTGTTAGACAGATACGTTTATATTAAAACTAGTAACAACTAAAATGTAGAGCCTTACTAAGCGAATATATATATATGTATATATGTAAGCATCTATAAGTATATGTAAGTAAGCAGTTAGAGAAATGTGGATAGCATGTATGCGACCCATTAACAATTATACTAGTGCAATTTTTATACACCTTAGACCCTATTGAAAATATAAACCCTATCATTAGCATACTGCCAACCATAAAATCTTAGATAGCAGCTAAAGTAGGAGCAAGCTAATAATAGTGCCATTAATTAAGTCTGGACACTAGCTTTGGTACATGGTACATAATAAAATTAAGTATAATGGTATATAAAGCAAGCTGGGACTCGTACCAATGGATCCCAGTTTGAATTAAACTTAAACTAACGATAAACGAAGATAAATAAAACATGATAATGGGATTAATGAAGATTTATAGAATAAGTACAAATCTCATCCATCAGTCCGGTTTACCCTTACCATAACCTGAGTTGCAAGGAATGCATACCCAAAGGATAAAATTTGGACACTAAACTCCTGCACCAGTCCATAGGTCTAACCTAACTCATGGAACTTCCTTGGTAAATAACAAAATAATAAAAAGAGATTATTAATAAAAAGATCAAGTTATCGTATGCTATTACCAACCTTGCCCCCAAATCACCGAATCACCCATTAACTCGTAATAAAACTAAGTTGAGATTATTCGGATTTATTTGAATCTTTTGAGTTATTTGCCTTTATTTGTAATCATTCATTTAGCACGTAATTAGATATGGGAATCTTGAAGAATCAAAGGATCAGGTGTGATCAAGAGCGAATCGAAGGTTAAGACCAGAAGCCCAAGAGAAAGCATCGCGGTAAACCGCGCCAGGCGAGTCAATACTTTGATCATGTTGAACCTACATTTCTGCAAATTACTTTGTTTTAAATTAACAAATTGCATGCTGTTATTTATATGCAAATACATGCTAAATTTGATATTCTAGTTATATGCCGTCGTTTACCTTGAATAATATTATCCTCTCCTTTGGAATATTCAATATGTGAACCTGGTAGCCCTAGCAAAATTATAATAGTAATGTTTTGAAAATAAGTCCCTAATTATATGATATGCTTTGCATAGATACTCAGGGGGCGCTGAAATGCCCCATACATCATGATCACTTTTAATGATGAGAAAATGGTTTGGGCAGTCATGATGGGAATGACTGGTATAGTTTGGATATGACTATTTTATACCCTCAAAGTCCCCAACTTGCTTAAATATCTGGGCGGATTGGTTTGATGGTGCGAGTGTGGTGCAGTGGATGCACAAAATGGGTTAGTGATAGACCGCCCAGATACCACTAAGGACTGAATCTTGTCATGACCTCCCGGGTAAAACAGTACAACCACAAGTCTGTAAAATACAACTTGGCTAAGTAAATTTATCGAAACTCCGGACTCATCTCACTGGCAGTGGATTGATGGGGTTATGCTATGGCAAGGGGGCCTGAAGGGACACCAGGTAGGGTGAAGTTTCTCAGTCATACTAGCGCAGAGGGGAGGGAAGCCGGTACGCTAGTAATAGTGAGAAACATCTCGCGCACAGATGAGACCCACCGCAAGTGGGCAGTTTCCCATAAAGGTGAGATGACAAAAGGGTCTAGATACTTCGAAAAGTCACTGTGATGGTCTGCTCGACTACATGTCTAAGGTATCGTGTGGGGCAATGAGTTGATTATCTCTTGTGGTGAAAGTGTACAAACTCTGCAGAGTCAAAACTATTCGAATAGCCGTGCCCACGGTCAAGGGCGGACATGGGAACTTAATGGGATATAGTCCTGTTTCTAAAATATTGAAAACTGGGTATGAAAAGACTTGTAGGGCGAATGACTGCCCTGGTTTGGAATTGTCCTGGGTGTCGTCCCAGTGGTAAGTTAAGCGGCTATAACGTTGAAGGAATTGCTATATGGTGCAGATGCCATGTAACGGTGGATGGAATCTGGATCGATAATATTATCGCATATTCTTGAATATTATGTTTTTGTTCAAATGCTAGGTCTTAGGGATTTTTAGATAATTGTATTCAAAAGCACTCTACGCAAAGATAAAATGAGCCCCAACCTTCCTTTGATTAGCCATACATGTTAAATATTGCATTCGGTGTGTTGGCTCGCGGAGCACGGGGTCGGAGTGCTCACGCTCGCTTTTGCAACAAATTCAGAAGCAGGAATCGGATCACTACGCTTCATTAATATTTATGGATCACGATAGCGAAGAGGATGAAGATGTCGAGAACTAGGTCGCGAACCTCCAGTTGGCTGCCTGTGGGCATGTCCTGAAGGTCCCACCTGTGTGCTTCGTTCTTCCGCTGCTGCCATTTATTGATTTCGGCCTAATCGGCCCATGAGTAAGTCTACTATTATATTTACATTTCCGCATGATATGTACTTTGATATTCAGAACTGTAACTGTGTGCAGTATCTACTGATCCAGGGAATAGTGCAATTAAACACAGTAGATTCCAGATTGTAAAATCTGGGTCTGACTGGGAGAGAGAGGCACGGGAGTTGGGGGTTGGATGAATGGCAAAGGCGGGTAATATTCCTAAAGTTTTATGACCATTAAGATAAAATGTGGATCTATAAGCTGAAATAAGCTCCTTTTTTGAGCTTATTAGATTACAATAATCTGGGCAATTAGATTATAATAAGTTACCTTATAATCTAGGCTGTTTGTTTCCACTTATAATTATAAGTTAGATTATAATAATCTTAAGTGGAAACAAACAGGGCCTTAGTATCACAGACGGTCTGTATTAAAAACCGTTTGTGATGATCCCAGATTATCACAGACGGTTTTTAATTACTAATCATAGACGGTTTGATAAAACCGTTTGTGACTAACACTAACATAGACGGTTTTAATTAGGACACCGTCTGTGTTGGCGGCGTCGGAGAAAACAAGTATCATAGACGGTTCTTAACTATGAACCGTCTGTGATAATTTAGTATCACAGATTGTCTATATTAAAAACCGTCTGTGATGATCCCAGATTATCACAGACGGTTTTTAATTAAAAACCGTCTGTGATAAGCTCGTTATCACAGACGGTTCTTAATTAAAAACCGTCTGTGATAATTCACAGACGGTTTTTTATTAAAAAAACCATCTGTGATAATGGCAGTAGGCATTTATTGCGCTGCTCAGACCGCATCTGTCTTCATTTCGATCCAGATCTAGCTGATTACTTTACTCTATCGCTCTGGAGGCAAGCTTGGCAATTTCGGGCCACTTAATTTGGTGGGAGGAGGCAGATATTGAGCTTTGAAGCCACTTATATTTTCCTGGTTACTCTAGATATGGTTAGTAATGAATTTCAGTTTTTCTTTGCATGCATTACAAATTTGCTCTAGATATGGTTAGTAATGAATTTCATGCTCTAGATATAAGTAATTGGTGAGTGTTATTAATTGAAGATGGTTTGCAAAATTGTTGGTTATATAATAGCTGTTGTGTTTATAATATGAATTGAGCTAGCAAATTAAGCCTCAATATAACACATGTGTCCGATATATATGTAGTAATAATTAGTTAATTTAATTTGTAATACTAAGTTGTTATATATGTACGTAACGTAGGACCGAAGCTGGATGTATGCCGCGAGCCGTGTGAGTGAAGAGTACATTAATGGCGTATCTGCTTTTACAAGAGCTGCCGAGGAGGATATGTTGAATAAGGGGGTGGAATATATGTACTGTCCATGCACTGACTGCGAGAATTTAAAGATGTTTAAGAACCGAGGGCAAATTGAAGCGCACTTGATTCGGAGGGGTTTCAAAAAGGGTTATACGTGTTGGACCTGTCATGGCGAAGTGAATGATCAAATGCCGTCGGATGACATCGCCGGTGAAGTGAATGATATGTCGCCAGATGACATCGCTGGTGAAGTGAATGACATGCCACCGGCTGATGTCGATTGTGGTTCGGATTCGGATAGGTTGCACGATGATAATCTAGATCAGATGCTTCGCGATGTGGAAGAGAACTATGATGAGAGAGAGTATGTTAAATTCCGAGGCTTGATGGAGGACTCGGAGAAACCTTTGTACGCGTGCTGCAAGTACACAAGGTTGTCGGCCGTGCTTGAACTCTTGAAATTGAAGGCAAGCAACGGTTGGTCCGACAAGAGTTTCACGGCGCTGCTAGGTCTTTTAGCGGACATGCTTCCGGAGGAAAAATGAGTTGCCTAAAACCACATATAAAGCCAAGAAGGTTCTTTGTCCGTTGGGAATGGAAGTAGAAAGAATACATGCATGTCCGAACGACTGTATCCTCTACCGTAAAGAGTATGCAAACATGCATGTATGTCCGGTGTGCAGCGCATCCCGATACAAACGTAACAATCAATCAGATGATGGCGAGGGAACAGAGGCGAAGAAAGGACCTCCTGCTAAGGTGGTATGGTATTTTCCTATAATTCCCCGTTTGAAAAGGTTTTTTTGCAAATCCAAAGGAGGCAAAACTGCTGTGTTGGCACTCGGAGGAGCACAAGAAGGATGGAATGCTAAGACACCTTGCTGATTCCGCGCAGTGGAGAAACATCGATAGGAGTTTTGCAAACTTCGGTGCAGAACCAAGGAATATAAGGTTTGGACTGAGTACAGATGGAATGAATCCTTTCAGTAGCATGAGCAGCCGACATAACACATGGCTCGTGACTCTCTGCATCTATAACCTTCCTCCTTGGTTGTGTATGAAGCGAAAGTACATTTTACTGTCGATACTTATCCAAGGGCCAAAACAACCTGGGAATGATATTGATGTGTTCCTAGCACCATTGGTGGAAGATCTAAAAGTACCGTGGAACGAAGGTGTACAGGTATGGGATGCATACAACCGAGAGAACTTCACTCTGCGCTCCTTATTGTTCTGCACCATAAATGATTATCTTGCCCTTGGTAATCTATCCGGCCATAGTACAAAAGGTGCCAAAGCTTGTAGTCACTGTTTAGATGGTACCGAGAGTGTGTGGCTGAGACACTCACGCAAAACCGTCTACATGCGTCACCGCCGGTTCCTTCGGAGGGCTTACCCATACCGCAAGATGAAGAAACAATTTGACGAATAGAAGGAAGACGGTTCAGCTCCAAGGCATTCAAGGGGACACGAGGTTTATGATATGGTTAAGGATTTAGATGTTATCCTCGGAAAGGGACGTAAATTGAGGGCTCATGAGAAGAACACCTGGAAGAAGAGATCAATATTTTGGGACTTACCTTATTGGGAGTACCTAGTTGTTCGACACTGCATCGACGTCATGCATGTAGAAAAGAATGTATGCGACAACTTGATTGGTCTCTTGCTGAACATTCGTGATAAAACAAAGGACGGCGTCAACGCACGGCTTGACTTGACTGATATGGACATTAGGCCTGAGTTAGCACCGACACGCACTGATAATGGACGAACGTACCTTCCCCCTGCGTGTTACACTCTGTCCAAGGCTGAGAAAACAGAACTGTGCCAGTGCTTGCATGGTGTCAAAGTTCCGTCTGGTTACTCCGGCAACGTGAAGAAACTTGTTTCGATGCAAGATTTGAAGTTAAATGGCATGAAGTCTCATGATTGTCATGTGCTGATGACACAGATGCTCCCTATTGCAATTAGAAATATTTTGCCGATCAAAGTCCGAGAGACAATCATGAGGCTATGTTATTTCTTTAACACAATTGCTCAGAAGGTCATCGATCCCGAAGGACTAGATGCTCTGCAGGACGAGGTGGTGATGACTCTATGTCATCTTGAAATGTATTTCCCTCCTTCGTTTTTCGATATCATGGTCCATCTCATTGTTCACGTTGTGTGGGAGATAAAAATGTGCGGGCCCGTATTCCTACGTAGCATGTACCCATTTGAGAGGTTCATGGGAATTCTCAAGTCCTACGTACGGAATCGATCTCGGCCGGAGGACAGCATCGTCGAAGGTTATGTAAGCGAAGAGGTCATTGAGTTTTGTGTCGATTATATGGCTCAGACTCAACCGATAGGTCTGACTCAATCTCGTCATGAAGGGAGGCTGAAGGGTATTGGAACTATCGGAAGGAAAGCAATCACTGCAGATATTGACACGTATACTCAAGCCCATTTCACGGTGTTGCAACACATGACTGAAGTGGCACCTTATGTCGACCAGCACAAGGATGTGCTTCGGCAACAGAATCCGGAGCGGCCGGATGTTTGGATCATGAGGCAACACAACAGTCGGTTCAACCAATGGTTGAAGGAGCAAATCGCTAGGAGCTCGCCAAGTGAGATGCTGACATGGTTGGCAAAAGTGCCAACATTTACAGTTGTGACATGGCAAGGATATGACATAAATGGGTACACATTCTATACGCAGTCTCAGGATGTAAAGAGCACTAACCAGAACAGCAGTGTCCGCATAAATGCGTACAGTACTGATGGGTCGAAAAACTCATACTATGGGTTCATAGAAGAGATTTGGGAGCTCGACTACGTGCTTTTCAAGATCCCCTTATTTCGCTGCCGTTGGGTGCATCTCCCACAGGTGAAGGTTGACAAGTACGGTGTCACTACCGTGGACCTCCAACGTGTCGGGTACAAAGACGAACCATTCGTACTCGCCAACCAAGTTGTTCAAGTTTTCTATGTAACCGACCCGGCAAATAAGAAACGCCATGTACTTCTTCATGGAAAAAGGAGAATTGTTGGAGTAGAGAATGTAGTGGACGAAGAAGAATACAATCAATTTGACGAGTTACCTCCTTTTGGAAAAGGCATAGGGGTCGACGACGTCGAACAACGTGACGAAACTAGTTATGTACGCATTGATCATCATGAAGGGCTAATTTTTAAAGGAAATAAGCAAGTAGAATGAGAATGTACGACATATATATATATATATATATATATATATATATATATATATATATATATATATATATATATATATATATATATATATATATATATATATATATATATAACAATATGCATGTGTGTGATGTATATCTGAATTTACATTTATGTATATAACAATATGCATATGTGTGATGTATTTGTGAATTTATATTTATGTATACAACAATGCATGTGTGTGATGTATTTGTGAATTTACATTTATGTATATGTGAAAATGTGTGAAGAAATACATTGTGTATATGTGAATTTGCATTTATGCTGGTTGGTGTTGTATATGAATGCAGCTGGTTAATTTGTGTTGTGTGTATGAATGCGCAGCAGCTGGTTGGTGTTGTCTTAATTACTACAATCCGGGGAGGCTTATCACAGACGGTTGTAACGTAAGAACCGTCTGTGATATCCATATCACAGACGGTTCTACATTTAGAACCGTCTGAGATAGTTTGACTATCACAGACGGTTCTAAAAGTAGAACCGTCTGTAATAAACCTCCTACATATACTCCCTGTCTAGGGTTTTCCGTGTATCCTGCACTTACTAAATCTCGCCGCCTCCTCGCTCCTCCGTCGCCTCCCCGAGCCCGTCGCCGCCTCCCGGACCACGTCGCCGCCTCCCCGAGCCCGTCGCCGCCTCCTGGACCGCATCGCCGCCTCCTCGAGCCCGTCGCCTCCCCGAGCGCGTCACCGCCTCCTCGAGCGCGTCACCTCCCCCGACCGCGTCACCGCCTCCTCGAGCCCGTCGCCTCCCCCGACCGCGTCGCCGCCTCCCCGAGCCCATCGCCTCCCCAAGCGCGTCGCCACCTCCCCGAGCGCATCACCGCCTCCTCGAGCCCGTCGCCTCCCCCGACCGTGTCGCCGCCTCCCCGAGCGCGTCGCCGCCTCCCCCGAGCCCGTCGCTGCCTCCCCGAGCCCTCGCCGGCCACCTCCCCTGTGCAAGTTTGTTAATCTTCCATATACTGAGATTGCCTGTGGGATTTACAGTTGCTCGATGATGATAAATTCATATACTGAGATTGCCTGTGGGATTTACAGTTGCTCGATGATGATAAATTCATATACTGAGATTGGTTCATTCGGTCTTTGAGCTCTAATAGCTGTCGGTTCATGCAGTTTTCAGGTTATAGACTGAATTATTGGGCAAAGATATTAAATTGATCTGTTAGGATTTATTCTTGACAAGTTAAAAGATTGAATTATTGGGTAAAAATAACTTGTATAGCCTTGATCTGTATGAATACTGCTGTCTGAATATATGCATGCTGAATATATCTTGATCTTGAGATTGTAGAGTTTGTATCTAGAGCTCAAAAGACTGAATTCATTATTTGACATAACCAATCAAGGAAGAGTATATGATTTAGTAGCGGGACGGCCAAGATTAATCTTGTGCAACCCTACAATTTGAGAGCACAAATTAATCAATTAAAACTTGAGCTTGTTGCTAGTCTTAATTGATACATGCCTTTTACATTATCATACATATTCATGTTTAGACTGTTATTGATTCTATTATTGATGCTTGTTGCTTCATATATATGCCACATAGACCTTCAAAGGGCATGAAGCAAGTAACACATTCTAGTGTATCTTGTTCAATGAACCGGATACACTAGTTTGTGTTATTTGCTTCATAGAACTTTGTTTAGAGACCTTGTAGTAATAGTATATGCCACATAGACCTTCAAGGGGCATGAAGCAAGTAACACATTCTAGTGTATCTTATTCAATGAACCGGATACACTAGTTTGTGTTATTTGCTTCATAGAACTTTGTTTAGAGACCTTGTAGTAATAGTATATGCCACATAGACCTTCAAGGGGCATGAAGCAAGTGACACACTCTATTGTTCCCTGTTCAATGAACCGGGTACACTAGTTTGTGTTATTTGCTTCATAGAACTTTGTTTAGAGACCTTGTAGTAATAATAGATAGATATTGATTCTATATATGTATATGTATGTATACACACATATATATGTATTGTAATCGCCTATATTGAGCGAAATAGATAGATATTGCACTTTCTTGTCTTATGGTATGGCACTTTCTTATCTTATTTTAATAGACCCACAAATTAAGCAAAATGTCATCCGCGCATTCTTCAACACCATCGCTGGAGGTGTCCGCTTCAAAATCAAGACGCCAAGGAAGAGGGCTATCGAAGAAACCTGAGGGCCGATTAACCATCACAAATGTCGATGTATTTGGGGTCCCTCTGAAGGAACGCGCGTAGGCTACGATAGCAGAAAATAAAAAAATTTCTACCGCGCACACCAGGACATCATGCTAAGGAGGGATCATAGATCGTTACCACTAGACGCGCAGCGCAGCGGAAGAAGAGTTGGAGAAGCCGATCCAACCACGCGCGTCGAGGTAGTAGTGGAAGTAGCCGATCATCCCGAACAGATCGTCTCCTCCACGCGATCAACCACACCACGAGCAGATCCAATCTGTAGTTTGTTGATGCCGATCAACGCTGCAACGAGCAGCGCCTCCACCGGTATCCACACGTCCGGGGCTGGAACGCCGATCGCGAGTGTACCAGCACTCGCGAGCGGCTAGGGTTTGGCTCGGGAGGTGGCGGCTAGGGTTTTGCTCGGGAGGAACAGAAGCGTACATCCCTCAGCCCCCCGCCTCCAAATATATAGACCTCCTCACTTGGGCCTCGTGGACCGAGGCCCAATAGGAGTCTATCCGGATCTCTATCCGAATTGAGCCCACATCCGAATCACATTCGAATTAGTGTTCCAACCCGTTAAGTGTGCGACCCTGTAGGTTCACGTATACTTGGTCGCGACCCGGAAACACCTTTCCGGTCACCCTGTTAATAGCGGCCTCTAGCAAGACATATTAACCCCAAAGTATACGTAAAGATCATATCGGCTGAACCTGTAATGTTCTCATGTACGAATCCCTTTGCCTCACGATATAGATTAAGCTCAAGGCGAGACCTGTGTCATCCTCTTAATAGCTCAATCACTCTCTCGATTCCGTGATAGATTATAAACTTGTGATTGACTCCTCAATCACATTGGCATGGCCATGCACTTTCATAATCCATTACATCGAGGGGCCCAGAGATATCTCTCCCATAAGGAGGGGCAAATTCTATCTTGATCATTCACATCCCACTACATGTTTCATAGCAAACCCGAAGACTACTTTTATGACTACCCAGTTACGGAGTAGTGGTTAGTAGTCCCAAAATAGGCTACTACGCATGTTGGGAACCATGATGATCTCAAGTCTAAGGATTCCACATAAACACTACTTGAGACCAACTGATGACACATGGAATCTCTGCAGTGTCTCATGGCGGGTCTATCCAACATATGTTCACTAACACATGTCCATATTATTGATTTGGTATCTCCATACCATGATCCATGAGACATGATTATCAATCAATACATATGCCGATCTTTGAATCATATTTGTTCCTCATATGATATATGATCAGGGATCATTTAGAAATAGCAACATTTTGGCATTAAGAGTCTCATGAATAAGTCACATACTCATTGATCAATAATGATAATGTCTATTTCAAGGAACAAAGCAATGTATCATAAACATAGTATGTGATATATTCAACATCTCCATGTTGCCTCTAGGGCATATCACCAACACCCTCTCCTTCCTCGCAAAGCAGCAAGCGCATGGAAGAGCATGATTGGAATCATTGCACGAGAACGAATTGAGATCACATTCAATTCATGGAAGGATGTGCCTGCGACTCGGAAAAGAGAGCTGTGGACAGAAATTTTGGCATCGTTCGAGATCCCGGAAGAACACCAAGACGCCGTGCAACGACAAGCCTTGCTAGGGGCGTGCAAAGCATGGAAAAACTTCCAAAGCAAGCTTGTCAAGGACTACGTGGAGAAAGACGAAACGCCCTTTCATAAATACCCATTCCTGGAACCACAATGGGAAGAGTTCCAGGCTTCGAAGACGACCGAAGAATTCAAAAATACAAGTGAGGCGCACAAGGCCCTCCAGGCAAAACACACACACCCCCACAGACTTGGCACAGCTGGGTATGCGGGTAAAAGCCCACAGTGGACGGAGGAGGATGAACTGGTAGCCCTGCAGGACATCGCCCCGCCATTTAGCAATATCCCGGATGACCGCGCTCGAAATTGGATTAGAGCAAAGTCATCCACAACGACATCAGGGGACGTCTCCTTTCGAAACCCTGCAGACCAGCAAGTGTCCGAGCGCCTGATAAGATATCGATCGAACTACGTAGCTTGTAATTACTCCACAACTTCGTACGAAGTGAAATGACATGTCGTGCTCTTGCAGGAAGAGCTGAGTTTTGAAACTACCCTGGGATCATTCCAGAGAACAAGGGAGAATGATATGCTCTCCGCGGCCCTGGGAAACAAGGAGCACCCGGGCCGTACGAGAGGCCTTGGCCTTTATGTTCCTTGGAAACATGGTTTCCAAGATGACTCCGACATGTATCGGCGCAGGAAGAGAAACAAAGCCGAGCGTGACGCACGGCTACGAGAAGAGATCAAGGCATCTCTTAGAGAGGAGCTAATGGGTGAGCTGGCTCATGTAGTTAGAGACGAGGTGTGGAAATAGACAGAAAGTCAGCAGGCCGCCGCCACCGCTCCTATGCTAGCTAGCCCGCACAACCGTTCGAGTAGTTGCGCGTCCAATCCGACGCAAACCGATGCCAGACTTTCTGTGGACGACATCCTGGTAATAATTATTATCTCTCGAATGCTTGCTCCATTGATAGGTCTATTCGACTAGCTAATTCTGTATCGTTATGTAGGAGCCTACGAAGTGCAGGCTCCAAGTGAGATATGCTTCCGTTCCCTTGCACGCTGCTTGGGGCCAGGCATATCCATCTGGTATCGGGGCCATGCTGCACAGTCAAGCTTTAGCGCCAGGCTTTGCAAAAGTTAATGTGGATGGTGTGCATGTCAATTTTGAGGTCGTCCCGCTACCGAAGCCTCCCAACGACGAGATCGTGACTCTAGGGCAGGCCATTGGAACATTCATCCAGTGGCCCAAATGCGACTCTCCCTGGAGGCTTCTTCACCGGTGGCTGGACCAGAGCTAAATGCGCTGGTGCTATCTCCACAAGTGCAGCGCGAACCAGAGCTAAATGCGCTGGTGCTATCTCCACATGTGTAGTGCGAAGCAGAGCTACCTGCACCGGTGCTATCTCCACGGGTGCTATTCTCGCCAAAGCAACTTGCACCGTCTGTACCATTACAGTCGACTACCATAAAGTCGACCGACAATCGAGGCAGTGGCCAGGGCAAATCAAAGACGAAGGATGATGACGATATCCCGTACATACCATTGGCCCGCAAATTCGTGCTAGGCGAGCCGATGATATTCCCGGAAGAGCACCTCTTAAAACTAGGACTTGGTTGCCAAAGATTCCACGCTTGGTATATGAAATAGTCCAACAGGCCAGAGGCAGAACGGCGCTCAGGTATCACTGTCAAATTCAAGCCGGAACATTTCGTGCACGAAGCTCACGAATGTGTCTTCCCGGTGACTTTTGACGATATATTTGAACTTTTCACGCTCAACGCTCTCGACGCCTCACTCGTTCGATGTTGGACGCTGTAAGTCTGTACAATCACAGTTTCTGTTCACATAATACCGATATATGTCGCAATTTGTTGCTTTTCTGTGTATATATATAGATTCATGCTGACCGAAACTAGATCATCGAAATCACCAATTGGTTTCCTGGACCCACACTTGGTCGCCATTGATACCATCAACGAGGATGCATCCTTCGTCGAGAACTATATTACAAAAGCACTGCTGGCTCACCAACATAAGGAATTTGTTCTTATGCCATACAATGAGCACTTCCATTGGATTTTAATTGTAATTATACCAAAATGGAACAAGATTATATACCTTGATTCTCTAAGTAAGAACAAATTCAAGTACACAGCTATCGCCAAAATACTCGATAGGTACGTACATTGTACATTGTACTCTTTCTTTCCTTCCGAATGACTAATCTAACTTTTTTCGAATAACGAAGGTTGTTCGCTACATACATTCAACAAACACGTGGCTCGACGACAGGGGCCAAGCCCTTCAAACATGATCGTAATTTTCGGGTATTCGCTAGCTACACATTAATAATCATATACAATACTTAGTAGTAATGCCACTTGATTTAACACATTCTATTTTTTGCAGTGCCACCAGCAGCAGCCGGGCAACACGTGTGGATACTACGTGTGCCACCATATGAGACTACTCCTCGATTCCACCAAGATCACACATTCTAAGGTATGTCAATCTTCCCACATTTATTTCATACATGTCAAGTTTTATATGTGCGCGCGTTGATATTCCTATCGACAGGCTGCGCCCATCTCTACATCTGCATTGAAACAGCCGGACTTTGCAAAAATTCGAGGAGAGTTCATTTGGTTTTTGTGGACTAAAGTCGTAAGATTAGATGGAGAGTTCCACTGCCCAGAATGATTTTTTATTGTAATTCTAAGTGCAAATGCAGTGTAGATCTTTTGTAATTGTGTATTTGTTAATGGATATTTTATTTCAATTCAATTAATTGATTTGCGAAATGGATGCTTTGTGTTTGTGAAATGAAGTGCGTTGTCAATTGGATGTTTTATGTCTATGAAATGAATTGAGATGTGAAATGTATCTGAAATGAAATGAGATGTGTGAATTGTTCATGTTTTATGTCTGTGATTATCTGCTTATTTCAGAGGGCATGGTTAGCATTTCCTGAGGCTAGCCAATAAACAGAAATATATTTAGGGGTTGAAGGGAATACCATAGACGGTTTTTGAGTAAAAACCGTCTGTGATAGCTGATAATCACAGACGATTCGAAAACCGTCTGTGATGACCTTCGATTATCACTGACCCATAATACAGACGGTTCACAAAACCGTCTGTGACGACATTTTCAAATTATCTGTGATGACCTTTTCTGTAGTAGTGTTTGTTGCTAGATCAGAAGCTATGAAGTAACCTAATGCAAGGATACAAACCAAATTTTAAAACAACAAAAATGGTGTTCCCACGCATCCATGGTACCAATTTTATCGGCTGGTGAAACTAGTACTGTTCAATGCGAATGTTAGGCACATGGGGTGCTCCACGTTTACCGGCGTTCAGTTCGTCGTGTATGATTCGTCCGGGCATCCATTGCAGCGGACGACGACAGCCAACAAGGCTGCTAGGAAGAGACTCGTCCCTCTCCACCTAGTACTGCATGCCTAGCATATCGATCCACGCGACGGGAGCACCAATTGTGTATGGCTCGCGAATGGATGGATTCGAGTATTTACTGGACTACAGTATAGGTTCTAGAATGAAAAACATCCCTATCGGTTGCTCTCCCGGCAGGCCTTAAATGCATCACATAAAAGACCAGGTTGCCCTCTACGTGAGCATTGTTTTATCTAATAGGCTTGTTCTTTATGGCTGTGTCTTATAGCTTTTAGCTATAGCTTATAATTTTTAGGTTGTTTATGAAAGAGAATACAGAGTAATAAAAACTTATGTATGGTTTTAACGGATATAAATAAAAACACTATAATGTGTACTATAATCAATTTATATACCATATTTTAAAAATATACTGTTTAAAAATTAATTACTATAATAAAAAATAAAAGACACTTTTAAAAGCCGCAAAGAACAGCTTCTGAATGTGAAGTTGTGAACAGACTCGACTGCCTTCCGTCCACCGTCTAGAAATAGCGAACCCTGTTCCCCTCTCTCCGTGGCCAGCCTTCCCATCCACCCTCTCGGCAAAGTCCTCTTTTTTCGTTTTTATTTCGAAGCAGCAACAAGTTAATTATTAGAGCTAATGTGCAGCTCAGAATTACTAACCAACGTTGAGATAGCACTTGGGACGTATCAGCCCAGCTGAGCATACGCGTAGCTGCACCCATACCGTTGCCGTCGGTCCACAGCGTCGTCACGACATACTGTTTGATTAGAGCAATATATGTGAACTGTTGAATTTTTTGTACAGAAAATTCTTTTTTATTCAAAATTACAGAAATATACTCGCGAAATTTTTTTTTTACAAAAATAGGCTTCAGTCGCCCAACCATGAAGCGACTGGAGCCTTTCGCCCAACCCAGCGACGACAGCTGGGAAATCTGCCAACCGTTGGGCAATTAAATGCAGTCGCCCAACGGTACAGCGATTAGAATCCAGTCACCCCACCGTTGGGCGACTGCAATCCTGTCGCCCAACCGTGTGGCGACTGTGGGGGGTTAAAACCGCGCCGCGCTTGGCCGCCGCCGGTCACTGTTCTGCGACCGCGAGAGACCGAGCAAGAGAAGAGAAAAGAGAGGAGAAGAGGAGAGGAAGAAGAGGAAAAGAGGAGGGGGAGAAGAGGAGGAGAAGAGGAGAGGGATTTTGCGATTTCCAGGTATTTTTTTGTTATTGTTAGAAATTTAGTTTAGAAAATTTAGATGTACAAAATATAGTTTAGAAAATTTAGTTTAGAAAATTTAGTTTAGAAATTTAGATTAGAAAATTTAGTTTCGAAAATTTAGTTTACAAAATTTAGTTTACAAATTTCGTTTAGAAATTTAGTTTAGAAAATTTAGATGTACAAAAATTTTTATGTATTATTGTACAAAATGTAATGTACAAATTTAGATGTAGAAAATTTAGTGTACAAATTTTGTATAGTATTTTTGATGTATTACTATAGAAAATTTAGTGTAGAAATTTAGATGTACAAAATTTAATGTTGAAATTATTTTTTTTAAAAAAATTAGTGCACATATTTACAAATTTTGCGGGTATGACTCGTGATGGACGTGACTCCGAGTGGCGGTACCCACTGTTGGACGAGGACATGGACCGCACGCACCGCGCTTCGCGTCGTGTGCCCCCACCGGGGAGCATGGACAAGGCGCTTGAGCTGGGAGTGGTCCGGACACGCACACCTCGTGTGGCCTGGGGACTCGACCCCCGTTGGACTGCCAGGTTTGCACTACGCTAGCGTTTTAGTGCTGCCATAAGAACGTACCGTGCTGACCTTCACTTTGTTTGCAGGCTGCGGGATGCCGGGCTACTCCCTCTTGCCCGGATGGTGCAGGCCACGGAGGAGGATGGTCGTCAAACTAAACAACTTGTCAACTATTTCTTTGTTAATGACGATTGTCAAACTAAACAACTTGTCTTTCTTGCAGGTACAGTTTGCGCACGTGCAGGTCACGCGGGCGTACCTGCCCTTTGTGGAGCAGTTCGACTGCCTCACAGCCGACGACGTGCGCTGGAAGCCTTACACAGATGCGGCAGCGCAGACCCGTGCTCCTGACGGGCTGTCCTCACTTTGCTGGCGTGACCGAGCTTTCTGGCTCGCCCGCCGGAAGCTCGTTTACGATATCTTCGTGGAGGACTACGCACCCTAGCGAGTCATGCGGCAGTTCGGGCTACGACAGGCGCTTCCTGTACCAGTCAGACCACCGCTTCCGCAGGCGGTGCACGTGTGAGTGATCGCTTCTCATAAATATGTACGTACTTACTACTATGTTCGCAAGTACTTACATTATTGTGTTCGCAGGCACAACAGAAAGGGAGTTAAAAAAGGCACGGACTGGTCGATGAAGATGCATCCCTGGATTGTGCAATGGGAGGGTGCGCTCGACGACCACGTGGAGGAGGAGCGCCCATACGACAGCGCGGACTACGTGGAGTACCTGATCTGGTACCAGGCGTAGACACGTACCAGGCTGGTATATGTCGTAGACCCACCTGCCACACACGTCGTCCCTCCCACAGACACGTACCCGGGGCACCTCGCGCGCGACGCTCACATCGCGGTACGTTACATGTAATTTCAAATATTCCCAAATGGCAATATCGTTTCGATGATGGACCATTTTTTGTCTTTTTGTCCAGGCCAACGTCGGTTCTGCGCTTTGGGTTGATTCCACCGTAGTACTGCAGAGGGTCACCACAGGTGCGGAGTGGACCCACGAGGAGACCATCAGCTTTGCGCAAGCCACGCAGCTTCGCCGTCTTCGGCACACCTCGACCGTTCTGACCTCAGCGCCACCTGCGCCTAGTCCGGTCTATCGTGCCTCGCCACGACTCCACCTCGAGTCCACGTCGTCTTCGACACATCCCGACCATTCTGACCTCAGCGCCACCTGCGTCTAGTCCGGTCCTCCGTATCTCGCCACGACTCCACTCGATGTCCTGCAGCCACACAGACAAGAAACACGTCAAATAGCACCGCTCGACACATGAAAGCGTAAATAACATCAAAATACCATACTTACGCATGAAAAAGTCCAAACCTGTCGAAACACTGGAATATGTATCCTAAGCCCATACGACCAAGTTTGACTAAGTCCGACCGAGCCCGTTGCACCATGCAACGTCAAGGTTCGAACCACCCCAAACCAAACTCGACTCTCACAAACCGATGTCAATTACTCATCATTCACACGGGATAACCTCCACATGGTCTCTCTCTCTCATATATATATATATATATATATATATATATATATTACATAATAAGGAATGAATTAATACGGACCATCAACCTAAAGTGGTACAAAGCATTTTACAAACCATGAACCAAATATACATTAAGGAATGAATTAATACTAATCATGCATCTAAAATATTACATCAAACTTGTTGAGCATTTATTTAAAACAAACCTACTTATATTAAGCTCAACTCTTTCCAATCAACTCTTGCAAACTAAGTGAAAATTACACAAATTTTACAGCTCCTGTGGACTGTGGTCACTATTACGTTTGTGCAGTGTAGTTCCTCAATTCCTCATTTGTTTTAAAATTCATGCAACCTTCTATTAGTGAAGCACGGAACAAATCCCCCCCCCCCCCCCCCCACAAAATAAATCGATATCGATATGTGAGTGAGGTTCAGAGGCTGCCAAACATATATACCTAAGAGATCATACCAATTACGAGACGTCCATGGATTGCTAGTGCATTTAAGCACAAATCAAACATTTCTGAACCCAACCACTCGACAAATGGAGCCAAATATTTCACATCAAAGACTAGCAAGCATCGCATCAGAGGTAGGGCTGTGCATTTTTCAACCGAACCGAAAAAATCGACCCGAAAAAACCGAACCGAACCGGTCAACTCGGTTTGACCGGTTTTTGGTATTCGGTTCGGTTTTTAAAATTTGGGTTTTTTGGCATTCGGTTTTTTCGGGAAAAACCGATTAAAAACCGAAAAAACTGAAATACCGAAAACAGCGAAACCAGCTACTCCGGAGGCGCCGAGGCGGTCACGGGATGATGGGCCCGGCCCTTCTCCGGAAATCCATCGCGTATGCGTATGGTGTCGTGCGGCCCGGCCGGCCGGCCGCAATCCGCAAGAAAATTGTGTGGCGGTATTGCATGTTGCGTGGCGGGATTGCATGTCCATGAATATTCTTGTTCTAGAGAGAGGCTGCTGACTGAGCCACATGCACAGGCGGGATTGCATGTGCATGAGAAGATGTGAGCTCAAGTGATGATCACTGATGAGTGTTTCTCTGCTTCAAGTAATCAAGTTATTCAAATAAAATAAGATTAAGAGACAAATATTTTTAATGGGCAGAGAACATCATTAATTATTATACTTTATTAATTTATGCATATGTCATCAAATCTCCATACTACATTAGAGTGTTTCTAAAATTCTAATTATATTGCCAATAGTATATGTATTATCGCATACTCGCCTCGCTAGTCGTTATATCGTTTGCAATTCGCGTCAACTTTGGTAAATATGGTATTTACCGATATCGCACCGAAATAAATTGGGATTTACCGATACCGAACCGTACTTCTAAAAATACCGTATATTACCGAACTACAAACACCGTATTTACCATATATACCGTATATACCGAACCGATTAAACCGAAAAAACCGATTGCACAGTCCTAATCAGAGGGAGGGGGAATGGGGATCGCTTATGGACGAAGGGCGAAGCTCGGGAGGAGATGCGCTGGTAACAGGAACCGAGGAGGAGACAGATGGCGATGGGTAGCCGAGGAGAAGGTGCGACGGAGATGGGGAGCCGGGGAAGGAGGCACGACGGGGATGGGGAGCTGAGGAGATGGCGCCGTGCAACGGGATGGTTGAACCTAAGTGCGCAGAATGAGTTAGATTTCGCACAACTGTCTGTATATATAGGAAAGTATTTGAAAGAATCTAGGCCCCTAAAAACTGTTTTAGTAACTAATGATAATATGTGAATATAGAACTAACATGTTTATTGAGTGTTTGAAAGGTTTAGTCCCATGATGAATGAGACAACCTGTGAAGAAGCCCAGTGCCAAATTGCGAGTGGTTTGGTGTTCGCCATCTCCAGAGTAGAGGAAGAACAACCACTAGTGAAATCGAGGAATAAGACTTAATTCGTGGAACCGGTAAACCGGTAAGTCTTTGATAAGCATCGCTTGCCATTATTTGGTTATTTCTTTGCCTCAATTAGCAATATATCAACTTTGTTCATCTCTCATGGTGTCTCCTTGTTTTGGTTGGCTTGCTCTTGTTCTTGTTGATTTTGATCTCTTCTCTTCCTTCTTGATCTTACTGTATGCCAAAGACGTATAAGTAATAGAGATGACTCATGGAGATCATATCCTATCCATATAGGCATCAAGTTTTGAAAGATTTTGAAATTGCCCAATTATGCTTGGTTTTGGCTTAATTTTGTTAATTTTGATCTCTTATCTCCCTTCTTGATCTTGCTGTGTATCAAAGATGTATAAGTGATAGAATTGATTCATGGAGATCATATCCTATTCATATAGACATCAAGTTTTGAAGGATTTTGAAGTTGCCTAATTCTGCTTGGTTTTGGCTTAATTTTAAAGTTTTTTATCTTAAGATTTTTGCTTCGAATTTTTAAAATTTTTTGCTTGTTATAACATATCAAAATACATCAAGAACTATCTTGGCCATCCTCGGGAACGTGACAGACTTGCCATGGTTGGACTTGCTTCTTACATGCACGACTCAAAGGTCTCGGTTTACTCGGTTAGCAGCTGGCTATCCGCTGCTTAGAGTTCAACCTCCAAATTCAATTCACGTAAACACAAGTTCAAGTTGTACACACACATACCAATCACGTGAACATGAGTCTGATTTGTACTCCGAAATCAAGTAGTATTTAATTCTTAGTTTACCAGCCATTAAATTTAGGTTTGATTCCATAAAAGGTGGCTTAATTTTTACATTGGCTCACCGAGTCTAACACAAGCAAACTCCCTAAATTTGTCAGATATGTCTATTTCATATTCTTTGTGACTAAATAAGTTGGATTAATTGTCAAGCTCATTGTTTTGTCAAGACTCCTTTTTGGCTTAACCTTTTTCCTTTACTTTTTGGTGATAAATGCGAAAAGGAAGAGAATACTGTATAATAGCCTTGTCAAATTTGCCATGAGGGAGAATTTTTACGAGCTTTGCTAAATTTATCAAAGGGAAAGAATATGTATTTAGATATTTGTGATTTCACCTTCTCCCATACATTTGCTTTGTGACATGGATGAATAGTCTAATTTTCTCTCACATGTTTATTTTCATTCAGATGCTATTATTATTAATGGATTTATCATCAATCACCAAAAAGAGAGGGATTATAAGTTCAAACTCCATTAAGTTAGTTTTGGTGATAATAACAAATGCAATTGTGAGAGTAACTTGTTTATTAATTATGATATTATTTAGTATTATTTGGATGAAAAGGTGAAAATCATAGAGGTATGCATTCGACGTTATATTCATATATCTTATTGCTTTCCTCGGATCCAAAATATAGGTTGAACTCTATCAATAGTCTAACTTAACTATATGTATATATTTCTATTATACATTCTTGTATCCACACATTTAGGGTGAGTTCATTCTATATTTTGTGGTTTCATTAAGTATTGATCCATATTTCCCTTTCGACACATATTAGAATCTATACTTTGAAATGTATCCTTTAAGTATATAAAACTTGTTTAGTTTGCATATACTCATGATTGATTTAAATTAAATCGATTGCAATCGGGTTGTCATCAATCATCAAAGGAAATTATTGAAAGATCTAGTTCCTCTATTATTTTGTTAATGGTTGGATGAATAATAACAACCAGATGAGTAAGCTTTGCTAGCAATTAATCTCAAAGATAAACACTCACATTTAAATGAGTTAATTGCTGAAGAAACTTATTCTAGAGTATACAGTTGTTGCGTACATGTTGTATACTCATAAATTATTTTCTATCTTATTATTTGTTGAGATTGTCATGAATTATCAAAAAGGGAAGATTGTAGAATCTAGTCTCTCTATTATTAGTTAATAGTGAAGTTTTGCTAATTAATGTCAATTGATTAGTCCCTCCATTGTAGAATAGGTTAGGTTCCACAAATGAGCATGACTTAGGATGACTTCATATTTTAAAGATCATCAAGTCAAAATACAAGATGGAAGATAGCTTCATGAGTTAAAGGTCATCAAAAAGAAGATGCATCATGAGTTGATACATGTCCAAGAGGAGATGATCATGAGTTGATCAAGATCTTAAAGAAGAGATACATATGTGTTGATGTACATCAAAATTCGAAGAGAGAATGGGGTCATGTGTTGATCATCAAATCAAGTGAGGACCCATCATGTGTTGATCGAGTTCAAGTGAAGGATGCATCATTGGCTGATGCATATCAATGACTCAGATTTGAAGTGAAAATGTGCGTCATTAAGTTTCAAGAGGATGCTCAAGGCAAATATATGACTAGGTAGAGCTAAAGATGCCAGTGTCTTTTACCAGTCTTGGTGCTTGGTTGGATGACCAGATTGCTAGTATAAGTTGTCGTACTATTAAGAGAGGTCTTATCTTGTTCCTTGAGTCTCATCATGTGTTGATAACTCAATCTCACTTGCTCTACCTCTCTGTGGCATGATGCTATTATTTACGAATGTGTTTTGCAAATAGTTGAGACTCATACGTTGAATCTTTGTAACATAAGACTATATATTTTGAATGTATTTTGCAAGTGTTTGAAGTCCATGCTTCCTACTTCTTGTGATATAAGATTTATATTTGCAAATATGTTTTGCAAATGGTTTGACCTCATATATAATCCTTGTAGCATGACACCTAGGTTTGCGAATGTGTTTTGCAAACTTGTGTCCATGTACATATACGTTTTGTCATGATTTTGAAAGTGTGTAAATGTGTTTTGCGACTTGTTGGGAATCATGGTTGGTCCTTGTGTGCATGATAATATAATTTGCAAATGTGTTTTGCAAAATATATTGAAGTATATGCACTTTTCAGAAAAATCAGAACTACCGCTATGACTTACGGAACTGCCATTGGGTGGAACTACCGACGTGTAATGCATGGTACTACTATGTCGGTGGTCGAAGTTCGACGTGATTCAAGATCAATGTGGTCAAAGACCAACATGGTCGAAGACCGATAGTACCGGCTCTGTGTGAGCGATCAAACCGACCTATGGTACTACCGACCTGTGTGGTGTGCTACGACCGGAGTTGTGGTATGACCGATTTATTCGATACGTTTTTTCCAGAGAGACACCTTTTCGAAAAGTTCTCTCCTGAGGAAATCGGTACTTCCACATGTGCAGAGCGATACTACCATTGCGCTCTGAGTGTGCTGTACTGCCGACAGTAGGCTGTAATGGCTAGTTTTGTAACTGTTACAAAAGGAGCGGTAATACTGGCTCGATAATAGCTGTACCATCGGTTTTCTTGTTTTTTTTGTCTCCAACAGTAGTTTCGTTTTGTAGGGTATAAATACCCCTTATGGTCAGTTGCAGGGAATGTTGCTGAACTCCATTACATTTCTTTGAGCTCGTGTGAGATTTTCCTCTCAATTGTGTATGTGTTGTACCTTATGAATAAGGAGAAAGGCTCTAGATTGTATGTGTTGCATCTAGAGCTGGATTTCGTATCTACTTAAGCATGTGAATTCGTTACATGTGGTGAGAGTCAAGCAAGGGGCTTGACTTGTTACTATTGGAGGTTGTCAACTCCTATACGGCGTTGGAGGTGTTGTGCCATGTAATCTTCTCAAAGAAACTTATGAGAAGGCCCGGCTTGTTGTGAAGGTTGGAGTTTATCTACCCGAAGCAAAAAAAAAAGATATACTACTAGTAGAATTGAGGTGTTTGGCTTAATTCGTAGAGTCGGTCCAATTAGTTTAGGTTTACCTCAACGTGAACTAGGGGAGACTAGCAAATATCCGAACACCTCGGTAAAAAGAAACTATGCCAATTGTGGTTTATTCTCTTGTATTCAATTTACATTTGAGCAATTTATATTCATAGAATTAAATTGATTTCTTATCACCCTAACATTGCAAACATTTGACGTAGACTTAGGTTGTTGGTGCACTTAGATGAACCTAGTTGATTTAAAACTTATTTGTACTAAACCGAATTGATTTACACTTCCGTATTATAAACTTGGTTTTAGAAAAAGAAATTTTAAAAATATCTATTCACTCTTTTTAGTCGGTCTCCTCGATCTTACAATATATCACATACTAAACTTCCATATCATGATAGGTTGGGCACTACGGCACGCTACCTGTTGAGCTCGGCAGCTAGCTGCTGCGGCACCAACGGTCGGCAGAACATCATTATGGTGGTGATCGGTTTGGCTGAAAAACTCATGGCTTATGGCTGAAAACACTGTAGCTGGCTGAAAAAAGCACTGTAGCTGACAGAGGCTTATTTAGCATAATTAAATTTAAAAAAAAATTAAAATATAAAAAAATATGTTAGCCCATTACGTATAGTACAAACAAATACGGGAAAGAAAAGAACCGGCAAAAAAGCTCAACAAAAAGCCAAAAGTTCAAAAAAAGACGAAACTTATGAATAGTGAAAAATAAGCCAGAAGCCGAAGCCGAGTTGATAAGGGCCAGGTATACTTAGCTTAAGTATGCTAGTTAAGTAATGTTGTTTAACTTAACCACGGACGAGTTGCATCCTCCTCCTGCGGATGCGCAGCAGGTGGTGCCGAGACTACACAGTATGGCAGGTCTCCACCTACCCAGTTAGAGCTCGCTGCTACGGTGTGCCCAGCCTACTGCGACTTGAGAACTCAGCAGATAACATATGTGGTTTGCCGTTGTCTCTGTGGTCGCAGAGGACGTCAAAATTAAAATTCTGCGTGCTGAGGAGATAGATAAAAATATTGCTACAGTGCCTCGTATGCCAACGATTCTCTCTGGGGTCTCTTTCTGCAGCCACTCTGAGCAGGCAAGGGACGACGTAGGATGCGAACGCGAATACGCGATGCACATGCGAATAGAGTGGGATGTGGTGTTTCACTTTCACTGGTGTTCAGTTCCGTTCAGCGCATCATGTGACAAGGGTCTGATGACCTGCGTGGTTGCCACAGAATCCATTGAATGCGATACACGACAGGCAGCTAGTGCTCTTCGAGTGGTCACTGTCCATAGCTCCATCTAGTACCACATTACCAGCTTTGTCCTACGACTGACTGTACATGATGCTCATTGTACTGTCATCTAGTCTGCACTAACATGTCTCTCCGATCCCGAGGCTTTCACTCACTTTTTTACATGTGCATCCCATTTGTAAGGGTCCACCACTAAATACCATGATTCACTGAACCCTACAACCTCGGTACGCATCACCATACGCTCTCTGCAGTACAGTATTCCACAATTATCGATATATACGATTCCAACTTAGTACGAACAAACCACAAAATAGTCTTTCTAATAGTTCACATAATTCATAAATCAAACAACACAAATTTAAATTGCATCATTTCAAATTTCAAAGCCTGAATGTTAACATTTATAAATTTTGCAATTGAAATTTGAATTTTAATTCTCGGAATTTAAAATTCCAAAGTTCAAATTTTCATTTGTAAGATTGAAACGATCAACTTTTGAATATTCCATGTTAAATTTTTTTTAATATTTGAGTTTTGGGATTTACATGTTGAGATTTTAAATTCTGAAATACAAAACCAAATATTTAAGTTTTAAATTTTAAAATTTGATTTTAAAAATTCAAAATTTGGATTTTGAAAATAAAAAATTGTAATTTCCAATATTTGTATTCTCGAAATTTGAAAATATTAAATCTAGAATTCTAAATTTTAATGTTGAAGATTCAAATTTTGATAATGGATTTTCTAATTTAAAGTTTGAAAATTTTAATTTTGAATTCTATGGATTTGAAATCCTAATTGCAGGCCTCAAATTTTGATTTTGATATTCACATTTTTGAATTTTTTTTAATAATTTCATATTCAAATATTAAATAAATCATAATTTGGAATTTGAATTATGAAAGTCGAATTTTAACTGTGAAAACTTAAAACGAATGATAGAAAACACATCAACAAATATTCCTTTCCCTTAATTAGCAATATAAGATCGACATCCTTTGCTATGTGAAATAGATTCCTGAAATTGATGGTAATATGGTTTGCAAGGTAACCTTGGATTCATAGTTGTTTTATCAAGCAAGGTAATACTCTAGAGTTTGGTTTGTACTCTGAAAGCAAGTAATATTTAATTCTTAGTTTACCAACTATCAAATTTGGATTTTATTCCATGAAATGTGGCTTGATTTTTACGTTAGCTCATCGAGCCAACACAACTCTTCTTTTATCCCTAGCTTGGGCAAGACTATATAGAAAACTACACAAGCTTAGGAAATGGCGCAAGTGTGATAAAAAAGATCTCTCAAAAGTTAAAGGGTAAGTTCTATAGGACGACGATCAGACCTGCAATGCTATATGGAAAAGAATGTTAGATAAAAACACAACATATATAGAAATGAGCGTAGCGAGATGAGGATGTTGTGGTCGATCTGTGGTCACACAAGGTAGGATCAAGTCTGCAATACTGATATACGTGATAGGTGGGGGTAGCACCAATTGAAGAGAAGTTTGCCCAACATCACTTGAGATGGTTTGGACATCTCCAGTGGAAGCCTCTTGAGGCACCAGTACACAGTAAAATTTTAAGATGTATTGAAAAAGTAAAAAGAGCTAGAGGTCGATCAAGACTGTCGTGGGAGGAAGCAATTAAAAGAGACTTGATAGATTGAAATGTATCTAAAGAATTAGCCTTGAATGGGAGTGTGTGGAAGTTATCGATCCACATACCGGGACCATAGGAAGGTTTAGGGGCGTTGTTTTAGGCTCTTGGCTTAGATAGCAGAATGTATGGATTAGTGTTTTTAGCTTTAATGGTTTTATTATAAGGCTCTTATTTCTTCGATCTTGAGAAGGTTTCAGAAATTTTAGGACGGGTATTCGAAATTACAAAAATATTGTTCAATAGAAAACATAAAGATACACAATAACAGAAATTAAAGTACAATTGTTCATATCACAGACAACATCTCCAATAATATAAAAAAAATTACAAAATAATTAAAAATTAATGTAGCATAATATTCTAAGCAACAAGTTTGAATTGTAAGCCCATTTCACATAGGGAACTAAACCTTTAGAATTACTACATGAACATGACCTGAGCTGTCACACAGACAAGCACACAGAAAGAAGCAGCAACTTCAGCAATGAGTGAATAACAGAACTCAAAGGTTAATATTTTAACTATGATGGATGGAATTAGAGATAAACTATTTCTTTGGAACTACTAAGTCAATGTTCAAATCTGGATAATTCTATAATAGAGCTATACAATCACAACGTGATGCTTTAATCAAGTGAAAAGATAATTCTTTTTGTCAAATTTTTGTGTTCAGCAAGTAAAAGTTCAAAAGTGCTTTTATCATGAACATACTTTACTGACAGCTTCTAGCTAAGCAATTTAAATAATGTTATCTAAATTGCTAAACAAAACATGTATCAGACAACCAGACACCAAAGGAGATCAAATCATCCAACTGTCCAACACATCAAGCTACAAGAAAGATTTGACAATACTTGCATAGCTTCTAAATAATTGATACATCAGTCATCATAATATAATCAACTACTATGCAAAAACTTTAGAATCATTATAGATGCCTTACTTTTTAAGCAAAATACAACTCACGTCTTTATTTAGACACGTAATTTTGCTTCAAATCAAAGATCGCCGGGGGGAGGAGATGGAGGGATTACCGAATTAGGGATATGTGGCCATGTCGCCATTGGGGTTGTTGGGTCAGGGAGGATGAATCTGTGCGACTGCGTTGCATTGACAAGCGATGACAGTGATATAACTTGCAAGACAGCCACTCTAGTGCTCCTACGTAGCCTCCTGAGTCATGCCTCCAGAAGTCCAGAGTCCAGAAGACTAGAAGGCTCCTGCACCACTAGACGGAGAGAGCTAGAGAGGAGAGACTTGAGTGAGAGGAGAGACTGAGTGAGAACTAGAGTTTCTATCTGTGCCGTGTGAATCACAATACTGGGCCAATGGGCCTATGCAATGTCCTGCACCAATTTGGGCTTGGGAAAGAGAAATGGGCCAAAAGGATCTAACGCTAATTTAAGATGACTAGGTATGAATATAACAAATTTGACCTAACTACTGATATACATATGTATTATACCTTGTATATAGTGGGTTTTTTGCTAAAAATTTTGAGTATTTAGTTGAAAATCCTTGAATTACGCTAAGACCGTCACTGCTAGCCTACCCCAACTTATTTAGGACAAAATATTTTATTGTTGTTGTTGTTGTTGTTGTTGTTATTTACCAAACTATCAAAAAAATTAAGGTGCACCCTAAACAGGATTGTAATTTAGTTACTCTAAGTCTTTTACTTATTTTAAAAATTATTTTTACACCCCAAAAAGGACTCCTAGTTTACCAAGCTATCAAGACGGAGATGGATTACTTAGCCTTGTCTCCTATTGTCTCTTTTACAACATCAGAGCACGGGTAGAGAAAGGACATATTACAGACACTACACTTGATTCGCAATGAACTTACATTGTGAAATGAAGCTTACCAACAAAATGGATTTATATTGTGAAAATAGATTTTTTTTTCATTTCTCCTATTGTTCTAGAAGATTTATTTCTTGTCATATTGTTTTATAGGTATTTCTTGTACTCATATTACTACGTTTTTGCTTTACTGGTTAATATAAAAATTATAGTATTTTAGCGACCAACGAAATGCAAGTCCATAGTGACATATGTACTTATGATCTTAAGAGGGAAAATCTGATGTGTAACATGTGAAGAGAAACGAATGGCAATAATCATTACCTAGGATTGATCTAAAAATGTTTTACGTAGCACAGTTCGCATTAAGGGGCTTGTTATTTATGACTATGACTTATGGTTTTAATTTTTGGACTGTTTTTGGAAGAGAGTATGGATTAAAAGAAACTCATATATGATTTTGGCTGATATAAATGAAGTCGTTATAATGTATACTATAATCAACTTATAGACCATGCCTTAAAAATACACTTCATTTAAAAGTTAATTATTGTAAATATGCTAAAAATAGCTTTTAGAAGTTGAAAACAGGAGGCCCGGGGACTTCGAGCTACCAAGCCTCTTTTTTCAACTACTAAAAACTATTTTTTTTGCTTTTCTACAATAACTAACTTTTAAATGAAGTGTCTTTTCAAAACGGGGTCTACAAGTTGATTGTAATATACACTGTAGTGAATTCATTTATATCAGCCAAAATCATAGACGAGTTTTTGTTACTTCATACTCTCTCTTATAAATAATCTAAAAACCAAAAGCCACAACAAAAAACTATAAACCGAATATAAAAAGAACAAGTTAATCGTTTTTTGGTTGCCAATCAGAATTCTGAGTAAGGACAAGTTTGGTTCCGACAGCTACTGTAATTTCCAAAATACCTTTTCTTATCGTGATTCCATTACATTTTGCAATCATCTAATACACGCTCGCATGCACACGTATATTGTGGCTTTAGGCTATAAGAGCATGTACAATGCAAGATGCTTATATATGAATACTTAAAGAGAGAGAATATAGCCACATCATCAAGCACCCATGCAAAAGTTATTCCCTCCAATGCAAGCATCTCTTCCATGGGTGCTTAGATGCTATATTTTCTATCAATAGAATCAGTTATATATATAAGCATCTACTAAGCACTGGTGCTTATTTAAGCATCGATGCTTCAAAATAAACACCTTATCTATCCTATGTGGCAAGAAAAAACAGTTTTTCATTGCTAAGCACCTCTCTAAGCGCCTGCATTGTACATGCTCTAAGACATTTGGATGCTATTTTTTTTCTTCTTATTCTTTTAGCTTTTTTCTTTGATTAATATGATAATTTATAGCTTTTTATTTCATACAATTAACATAAGAGTTTAAGACATGTACAATATGGAAAGAAGCTAGAAATTATACACTTCAGCCAAGGCGTTTCTCTCGGAGATAGGACCACTGTATATTAAAATAGAGTAGCAAACTCTTTCACCTTCTCTCGCTTCGCCTGATTCTCTTCACACACTCTCACCTGGGCTTTGTACCAAGCCTTGTACATGACCTGGCTTGGTGCAAGGTTGGTGCCGAGTCTATGGGATACTCTCTCCGCCTTAGCTTATGCTTTTACCCAGAGTTACACACGTCTTTACAGCAGAGCCTCTAATCTCCACTAATATAAAAGTGAAATTTATCCATTAACAATCCTCCTTTCTTCTCTCTGCCGCAGCGTACTCCCACATCTAATATTGACATACATCGGCATGTGGGCTTATATCATTAGCCAACTCCCTCCTTAAACTGCTCGCGGTCTCACACCCCAACCACTCCTCTTCCCTTCCCTATGTGGCCACGCCACTGAGGCCCTAACCGCTAGCTACTCTCGCTATTCTCGCATCTTGATTAGTACCACCTCCTCTCCTCACTCCGATCAACCTCTTATAATCTCTCGCTCTTCCATGCTCCACACAACCGAATCCGATAGCGGCGACCTCGAGGAGACCGGATCTAGAAGTGATGACCTCAGGGCCTGCCAGATCCACCGTGCCAGGGTGGAGAACATCAGTGTCAAGGACAATGACATCAAGATCAGGTGGTCATGATTTAGAGACACCAGCAAGGAGTACAATGACCCCGATGAACTACCGAAGGTGGAGGCGGAGGTGTACCAGAGGTGGAGGTGGAGACGGAGGTGTACCAACTGAATTTGAAGGTGGCGAACTTAGAGACGGTGCATCCAACGGCTGTAACCTCGGGGATGGTGGATCTGGTCGCAATGAGCCAGATGATGCATGGGGTGGAGCTGCCAGCCGGGAGGAGGCTCGGGGAATGGAGGTGATGCGGTGACGGCACGCAGGTGAGGGGAGGTGAGTGGAGACTGGGAGGCGGTCTCCCAGTGGTAGCGACACTTGGGGTGGAGGGAGGTGAGGGGAGATGAGGGAGGGGAAGAGACAGTGTCGGGTGGGAGTGGAGGGGTTGGATGTGTTTTTTATTTATATTTAGGGTAGCCTCTTTCGATAGCCGATCCTAGCCACTATATCTCAATCCTACACCCATGAAAAAATGATGACACGACCAACCGCTTTGGTTCCTCAGCCTAGCCCCTCGGACTCTTTCCTCCCATATGCCACTATGCTGTTGCTGCACTATGATGGTGAAGAAGAGGAGCACACTGGTGCGGATGACGAGATGTTGGTGTACACCATCGAGGACGACGATGGAACGGAGATGCACATCACCGAGGTCGGCAACCGGGACGTGGAGTACACCGACCTGGACGACGAACATAGAGGTGAAGTACATTGGCTCAGACGAGGTGTACATCGCTAGAGGTAAGGAGGAACCGTGAAGCCGGCAGGATCAGGGAGGGAAGATCTAGAGCGACGATCTCGACAACAGTGGATCTAGCCGTGTCAACGTCACTCTTGATAATAATACGTCTCTCTCTTTCTAATGTTCACTGTATTATTTAAATTATGTTTGATGATATGTATCATTATTTTTTGGAAACTCGTTATTATAGTATACACAATTAGATATGGATTAGATGATAGTACAATGAGCAGTATTTGCCGTTAGCAAGTCATAAACTGTGTGAATATAAATTGTTCATCTTTCCATAAGCAAATCAGTCATGGGACCGAGCGGAGGCAAGAGACGAAGACATGATGAGCTGGAAATGTAAAAGGAGTTAAGGCCCAACCAGAGTTGATGTCATATATAGTACTAGATGGACAGGGAGTGAAGGATCGCTCGAACAGCACTAGTTGCCTGTCCCGGTCTTCATGTCGTGTATCGCGTTCACATGTGCAGTGCCAAGTTGCTCCGTGTCTCATCCAACGCCGTATGCTCTGTGGATGCAGATAACCGGTATTTACAAAACCGGTTTGATTTTTTACTGAGGGCCGGTAGCACCGACAATAAAATTTTTTTTGGAGAATTTCGGCCGAAAATTTCAAATCAAAATTTGAATTTTAAAATAAAATCAGCCAAAATAAAGGTAAATCAGTGATAATCGGTGTAAATTTGAATTGAACCAAAATATTGAAGACCGGGTCCCCGATAATTCCCATTTTCGGCCGGTACGGTCAGCCCTGCAGATAACAAAGATCCCCACACGAGATCTCTCATCAACAAAACTGAAGCAGTGTGTGCTCGTATATTTTTCTTTTGTCCACTTTAAAGTTCACAGTTTCACACCACAGCTCCACTAGCTTCTTCCTCAGCTTCGAGCATACCAACGAGTGTGAGCGAAAGCGGGTTGTGCAGCCATGGCGGAGATGCTTGCCTCGGCTGTCCTGAAACTGGCCGTCGTTAAGCTGGGTTCTGCCATTGGAGATCAGGTCAAGATGCTGTGCAGCTTCAAGGACGACCTGGAGGGCATGAAGGAGACGCTGGAATCCATGGTGGCCGTGCTCACGGATGCGGAGAGGCGCTCGGTCAGGGAGTCGTCAGTGCGGCTGTGGCTGAAGCGGCTCAAGAACGCGGCTTACGACATCTGCGACATGCTCGACGAGTTCCAAGATGGAACGGTATGTAGCTAGTACTACTACCAGTTGTGCTCGTGTACCATCTGTCAAAGTGTGTCGTTTGTCACTACTGAATATTAGCGATCCATTACCTCCATGAAAAATCTTTCTTTCATTCACGTTGGAGTTCCTTGATTATTACTAATATTTAATTGCGTTCAAAGTGATTAAGCAGTATGATAACGGTGTTTAAGTGGTATATTTGTTAGAGCTGCCTCACGGAAGTGGCATATAGCATAATCCTCTTGAGAGATAACTTTCAGTGCTATGTTCCGTAAAAGTATTTCAAGTTTTGTTTTTTTAATAAAGTATATTTGGCCTGCAGATGCTTTTCCTTTTTCCAGACCTGATGTAAATTTCAATTTCTTACAGAAGACAGGGCTGCTTTCAAGTTTCACGATTGTACGCAAGAATAACTTGGCTAAGAAGATGAGAAAGATGAGACAGCAACTGAGTAAGATTGACGAGGACCATAGGAGGTTCAGGTTCTCACCAGATTCTAGTGCTAACAATGAGCAGCAGTTTACTGCTTCACAAGAAAAAAGATCAACTACATCAAAGTTTAACCAAGAGGACATTGTAGGGAGGGAGAAAGAAAAGAAGGAAATCGTAGCTTTGTTATCGGAAAGCAGCACCAAAGAAGAGGCCGTAATTCTTCCTATCCATGGTCTTGGAGGCATAGGCAAGACAACATTGGCGAGATTGGTTTACAATGATTATCAATTTAAGGATCAGTATGCTCATCGCGTATGGGTCTATGTGTCCCAGGTGTTTGACCTAAAGAAAATAGGATGTTCTATAATTTCTCAAATATCAGATACAGAAAGCGAGAGTTTAAATGATAGAGAGTTGATAAACAAGCGGCTTGATGAGTTAATTCATGGTAAGAAGATTCTGATTATTTTAGATGACCTATGGGAGGAAGACGACGATGAGTTGGGAAAACTGAAGACTATGCTAAATGTTGGCAAGAATGGCAGCAAGATTGATGTCATAGTAACTACACGCAAGGAAGAAATTGCAAGCAAATTTTGGGCCGGTAAATCGTACGATCTAAAGCCCTTGGTTGATACCGAGTGCTGGGATATAATCAAGAAAAGGTGTCACCTCGAATCTAATCCTGAAAAAGAACAACTGAAGCAGATAGGACTGGACATTGCAAAGAAGTGCGGCGGTGTGGCGTTAGCAGCTCAAGCCCTTGGATATATGTTATCTGGAATGAATCTTAAGGAATGGTTAGCAGTGAGAGGCAGTCACATCCGGAATGACCCTTATCATGACGATGAAAATTCACCTCAAAATAAAGTGCTTCCATCATTGATGTTAAGTTACAAAAGTATGCCGTTACAGTTGAGATTATGCTTTGCCTATTGTGCCATATTTCCACAAGGTCAAAATATAGCTAAATATGATCTGATTCATCAATGGATTGCTCTTGATTTCATCAAACCATCAAGTACATTTTCAGCCAGTCAGTTCGGGGAGCGGTATATCACCCAGCTCTTGGGGATGTCCTTCCTGCAGCATTCAAAGTCACCTTCGGTGAGTTACTACGGAACTCCTTTCGTTCTTTTTTACTTGACTTTGTAGAATCAATGCTATCAAAATTTTAAAACTTGACCATCAATAGATTTAAAACTAACTAGATTGGTTATACGAAAATTATTTAGATTTATTATTAAAAATATTTTCATAGTATTATAATTTTATTAGTATTTTAGTGTAAAGTTATAAGAAGTTTTAGTCAAAATCGCATTTCGAAGGACATACAAAGTAAAAAACATTAAGTAAAAAAGAACAAAGGAAGTATATAAATCCGTGACAGAACAACTTTTCTTCTCTTAATTCATCAAGGAACTCTCCTTAGTAAATCTGTACGTAATGCATATTCACATGATTATGCACACATTACACAAAATACATCACATTGTAAATAGAGCTGAGTCGTGCATTAGCATGGGCAATTCTTGTATCACCAGAAGACTTTTATTTAGGGTATTTCATGTGTTGATTTCTTTCAAATGTTCAGTATGTTTAGCTGTATTTTAAGTAGTTTCAAAATTACTTCCTGTTGGTATGAGCTGATCTGGGCAGCGGCTTGCGGTGGTTGGTGAGGGGTGGCAGTAGAAGATGCTGGGAATCGGGGTTTGATCGCATGGGATAACGATGAGCAGTTTCCTGCCCGGGATTTCCACCCGGTTAGGTTGGCTACTCGGACCTCTGGGGAGAATTACTTCTTATTGCTTGATTCCTCAGATTATAGATTATGCCCTTATAATTGGGCTGGACAAGCCCAGGGCCGTTCCTGATATTTCGGAGGCCCTAGGGCGAGACGAAAGTGGAGGTCTTAGGGTGTTCCACTTTCTTAGGGGCGAGACGAAGTGGGATTTTTAAAATATCAGGAACACCCTAAGACCTCCACTTTCGTTTCGCCCTAGGGCATCCGAAATATCAGGAACGGCCCTGGAGAGAGGTGCATCCGAAGAGCGCGAGTCGACGAGGGGAGCATGGCAGTGTGGGCTTAGATGGGTAGTGTGGAGCAACAGCTGGAGAGGGGCTCGACCGGAGAGGAGCAATGACACAAACCATATACACCATCTGCAGAATGATGGGTTGCCATGCGCCTCCGACACCTTAGACCGCCTCGATCACCCTCCTCTTCATGTCCTGCCCCTACACAGCACCGGCTAAGGCAGGCACAAGCATTGCCACTTCAGCTATTGTTGTAGCAACGGTGAGCTCATCAAAACTTATGGTACTTCTTAAAACCTTTTGGTTGAAACTAGTCGAAACTCGACGAAACTTCTTGAAGAGCTATTCGGTTGAAACTTGATGAAATCTTTTGAAACTTGCTGAAACTTCTTGAAACTCTTCAGTTGATACTTGATAAAACTTGTTAAAACTTATTGAAACTATTCAGTTGAAACTTGTTGAAGCTTTTTGAACCTCTTTGGATGAAACTTACTGAAACTTGAAACTTACATTCCAAAATCTGAAATTTATTGAAACTTAGTTTGAAATTTTTTTGGAATCTAGAAATGCGCAAAACTCACTTGAACTACTTTTTCAAATATTTTGATGGAACATCTTGAAACTTGATGAAACTTGTTGCTATACCATTGCAACGCTATAGTGTTCTCTAGTCACCTCCTATTTGGAAATACCATTTTTGCACTGTTAGGTTATGCCCCTTGTTTGAAAATACCTTTTTTTTGCTTAATGTCGTTAGTCGGAAGACGTAACGAAAGTGACTAAAAAAAGTAAAATAAACTCTGAACACCATGCAATAGAAAAAGGGAGCTCTACAAATTTTCTAGTTTCAGCACTAAACTTCTAAATCGTTTACCTTGCACCCGTCAGCTATCAAAACTGGAGCAAATAACCTCTTAACCCAATGATTTTATGGTTTTCACCGACATGGCATCCAAATCAGCTGAAATGCTGATGTGGCATCCTAGTCATTAGATGATTCAGCACATGCAGCAGAAAACCTCTCTCATTCTCTCTCTGTTGCTCTCACTCCACGCGTCAGTGGTGACAGCTAGCGATGGTGGGGAGAGGTAGTCGTAACTGGCAACGATGACCACATAGAATGCCCCGCTATGAGATGCGCGTAGAAAAGGAGGTGGTGAGGGGACGGGGAAATGGGATCTAGGTGGGAAAATTTTTCACACGGAGGAAGAGAGTTGTACAATAAAATTTGGTCTAAGTGGTTTATGCACCTTAGTCCCCATATTAATTTACGGCATAATACAAATATATGAAATCACAACAGCACATTAAATGGTTGCAAGATTTCCTCCTCTTTAGTTATTTTACTTTCCGATTTCTGAGTTCTAGAGTCATTCACAGTTGCTGCAGGCCTACAGCTCTGCTCCTTAAATTACATCACCTTAATTAAAATTGGCTGGTACATGATTAGCTCTTGAAATACTAGCAAGAAATCAATGGGTTGTAACTCCACTTAAGAACAAGATGTCCTCTAAACAACTTTTATATGCATAGATAAGATGCCTGGACTTTTTTTTTTGCAAGGACATTTCTAATATAACTTGTTGTATTTTCAAATTCAGATTTCCCAACAGCAAGTGGTGTTCACCATGCACGACCTAGTGCATGACCTTGCAAGATCAGTCATGGATGACGAGTTGCTTGTTTCCGATTCTAATAAAGGGAGCAACAGCTGTGAGCAGAAATATTGCCGCTATGCATTGCTCACAAATTACTGGGGACCAACAAAGTTGTCAGCTATTTTCCCGGCCAAGGTGAGGGCACTGCACCTTTTGGATTGTAGCGTACTGGAGCTCCGTAACGATGCATTTTCATTCGAAAAGTGTTTGCGTGTCTTGGATTTTAGCGGATGCCCGCACTCAAAGTTTCCCACTCAGCTGTCAAGATTACAGTACCTAAACCTGCATGGATCTTGGAAAATTTCTGCATTACCGAAATCAATTGGAGCGTCTGATCCATCTTGACTTGTCAAGTTGCAGAATGCTAAAAAAACTCCCTGAATCATTGGGGAATCTCAAATCCTTGGTTCATTTAGAATTATCTGACTGCTCCAGTGTTGTGGCGATGCCAAAATCTTTTTGCGGCCTCACCAAACTCCAATATTTGAACTTTTCAAACTGCTCCAATCTTGAAAAGCTACCATAAGCTATAGGAAGCCTCACCGAACTGCAGTATTTAAACTTATCAGGTTGTTGTAAAATTGACGTATTGCCAGAGTCGTTTCGGAGGCTCCACAATTTGGTGCATCTCGATTTGTCAAGCCTCCATCTGGTTCTCAGAGGGCTCTCAGATGTTTTGGGCAACCTTACCGAACTCCAGTATTTGAACTTGTCACGCAGCTTGGAACCAATCCTTGCAGACTTATTACCAACCAGTGAAAGAGGCGGATATGTTCAATGTATCAGTGGCCTTACCAATCTAGAGCACTTGGACCTATCTCAAAACGGAGATCTTGATTATTTACCTGAAAGTCTTGGTAACCTCAAAAGGCTACATACATTAGACGTCTCACGCTGCTGGGACCTAAAGACCATACCAGAAAGTCTTGGTAACCTCAAAAGGCTACATACATTAGACGTCTCAGGCTGCTTGGGCCTAAAGACCATACCAGAAAGTATAGGTGCAATTCATACGCTGAAGTTTCTACTGGTGGCGGACTGCTCGCCCTCACTGACCGAACACATGAAGCATTATTGGCCCAATGATTTATTCTCATTACCACTCTTCACGGTTCGCGCTAATGATGTCAATACTTGCAGCAATCTTCATCGGCTCGGGGGCATAAATCCTAATGAGTTGGAAATTTGTTGTCTCGAAAATGTAATGTCTATCGAGGAAGCGCGCGGTATTCAATTATTAGAGAAACAAAATCTTTCAAAGTTGACGTTCGATTGGACCTTGGGTCCTGATCGACTTTATTTGGATGACAAGGATGTGTTAGGGGAACTAGTGCCACCAAAAGATCTGAAGGAACTCGGGCTAGGAGGTTATAACGGTGTATGCTTTCCTACCTGGCTCATGGGCATTTCTGGTCATCTCCCAAATCTCGTTAAAATTAAGTTGGAGAATCTGCCGAGGTGCAACCACCTACCACCACTCGGACAGTTACCAAACCTGGAAGAGCTGCATCTCAAATGGCTGCACAGCATTACAAAACTCGATGGAGATTTCTGTGGTGGCAGAGGAGCATTCCGTCGATTGTCAACCTTCTCGTTGGGCAACATGGAACAACTGGAAGAGTGGAGCACAACATACAGTGGCGAGGACGGCGTGGAGGAGTTCATGTTCCCTAAGCTTGAGAAACTGAAGACATTTTATTGCTGTTCGCTGAGGTTAAAACCATGCCCTCCAATATTTTCTACATGGCACATACATAACAGTGACAAAGTAATATACTCCTCGGGTGAGGGAGGCCACATCAGCGTTCCATCCTCTACCCTAGCCACCACGTTGTGGGTCTACAGCAGCAAAGTGCCAAAAGACAAGTGGAGGTTGCTTCACCACATCCCTACACTCCAAGAGTTGCACATCATCCATGTTAGAGTGATCTCAGGGCTTTGGCCCAACGGCCAAAGCCCAGCCCTTGACCGCGCCCTGATCGGGGGCGCCCAGCCCGTTTGGCTGGTGGGCCCCTGTCGCCAGCGCTATAAATACAGAGGTGGGGGCCGGGCGGCACGCATCACGAGGTTGACCGCGCCGCCGTCACCCCACCGACAAACCCTAAAACCCGATCTGTTGAGGGGGCGCTCCAGCGACGGGAAGCTCCACCGTGCCGTCAGTTCGCCGCCGCCCGGGACACGCCGCCGCCGAGGAGCCACGCACCTCTTCCCCGACCGTCGCTGCCCGTGCGCAGATCTTCACCAACGAACCCGCGATGGCCGGATCTTCATCCTCTACACCGGACGGTTGGTACCTCTGCTCTCTCTCTCTCCGTGTATCACTTGAACCCGTATAGAACCCTCTAGATCTAAACCCTAGGAGACCCATAGATTAACAATCCATTGTCATTATCTGGTGAGCTTGCCAGAGAGCATGCGGCACCTTACCTCCCTCCGATCGCTGAGTTTGAGTTCGTGTAACAGCATTTCAGTGCTGCCGGAATGGATGGGCGACCTCACCTCTCTCGAAAGCCTCAAGATATCCGGATGCGAGAGCATCAAGTCTTTGCCGCAATGTGTACAACAACTTGCCATGCTCAAGAAGCTAGGAATTCCGTTATCTAAAAAAGAAGCTAGGAATTCATGGCAGCCCTGAACTAAGGAAGTGGTGTGAATCAAAGGACAACAAGATGAAGCTAGCCCACATCAAAGATATAGTAAGTGTACTATCTCTTATCTGAATTCCGCCTACAAGTTCTCCATTATGCCACTATAGAATTCTTTTTTATTTTCAGCACACTATCTTTTGTCATCTTACCATTGGGTTGTTTTCATCGAAGAAGTGTGCAGCGCACTATTCGCTTTGGGTGGGACGTGCGGGATGTTTCCATTTCGTTCTTACTGGAATCTGTTCTAGTTATTTGAAAAACAAAGCTAAGGGGAAGATTAGGCAAATCTCTTGCTCTCTGTCATATGCATTAATTAACTGACACGATAATGCTGCTTTCTGAAGGCGGACTAGTCTGAGATTATTATTCTAAGATGACTAGCGTAGCTGTGAAAAACAAAGAGAATACAGGAATTATGTTAAGGTAAAGAAAACTCAAGGTGTGGATCTGGATCGATCCTATGATTTGTGCAAACACAAAGAAACATATATTCGTCCTCCTGTTCTGTTTTTCAGAGTGGTACAGAAATTGTTTATGATAAATTACCTTGTCTCTGAACAGAATTAGACTTAATGCTAGCTAACCAGCTGCTGATTTTATCAACTCTGCAGAGTTACGGCTATTATGATCCCGTGGGGGATTCTTCGTCCAAGAATGATTCAGCAACATTACAGCTCTTCATGTCTTCCGATATCAACACTTGCAGTAAGCTCCATCAGCTTGAGGACGTAAATCTCAGTGAGTTGCAAATATCTTGTCTTGAAGATGTAAGGTTTCTTGAAGAAGCACGTAAAATTAAATTGTTAGACAGACAAAGTCTTTCAAAGTTGACACTTGAATGGACTTCGGATGATGATCGAATTCTGGAGGACAAGGATGTTTTGGGAGAACTAGTGCCACCAGGAGGTTTGCAGCACTTGAAGCTAGATGGTTATAGTAGTATAAGCTTTCCTACCTGGCTCATGGGCATTTCTCGTCATCTCCCAAATCTCATTGAAATTAAGCTGGAGAATCTGCCGCGGTGCAACAACCTGCCACCACTCGGGCAATTACCAAACCTGAAAAGGCTGCATCTGAAAAGGCTGCATGGCATTACAAAAATCGATGGAGATTTCTGTGGTGGGAAAGGAGCATTCCTTCAATTGTTAGCACTTGACTTGTATGATATGGAGAAGTTGGAAGCATGGAACACAACATACGGTGGAGAGGATGGCATGGAGGAGTTCATGTTCCCTAAACTTCGTGATTTGTGGATACAGGATTGCCCAAAGTTGAGGTTGACACCATGTGCACCTATCTTTTGCTCGTGGACAATATGGAAGTGTGACGAGGTGATATCATCCTGGAGTGAGGGAGACCACGTGAGCCATTCCCCTTCCGATTCTCCAGGCACCACGTTGAAGGTTGTGTACAGCAAAGTGCCCGTGGGTGAGTGGAGGCTGCTCTACCACCTCCCTACGCTCCAAGAGTTGAAGATCACCAGTTGTCATAAACTGACAAATCTGCCAGAGAATATGCAGCACCTTGCCTCCCTCCAATCGCTAGAATTGAGTTGGTGTGGGGGCATATCAGTGCTGCCGGAATGGCTGGGCCACCTCACCTCTCTTGAAAGCCTCAAAATCTATACATGTCGAAGCATCAAGGGGCTGTTTGGTTGCTAGCCACACTTTGCCAACAAAAATTGCCACACTTGCCTAAGTTGAGGTGCTCAAATTCTTTGCCACACTTTAGCAAGTCTAAGAGAATCTTACCATACTTTTTTGAGTCATTGACGTGTGGGATCTAGTTTGCTGGAAGGGAATCTTGCCACAACTATTGCTGCAACCAAACAGCTCCCAAAGTTGGTCAAACTTGCCTAACCTTAGGCGTGGTAAACTGTGGCTGGCAACTAAACACCCTCCAAGTCTTTGCCGCGGTGTATACAACAACTCACCAAGCTAAAGAAGCTAAGAATCGTGGATAGCCCAGAACTAAAGTGGTGTGAATCAGAGGACAACAAGATGAAGCTCAGCCACATCGAAGATATAGTAAGTGCACTACCAAGCTATCTTATCTAAATTCGGCCTCCAAGTTTTTCTTTATACCACTATATACTTATTTATTTTGAGCACATTAATTATCTTTTTTTTTTTGCATATTTCCATTTCGTTCGTAGAGGACACTGTTATGCTTATTTGGGAAAAAAAATTAAGCAGAGAACGAGGCAACTGAATATGAAAAAAAAATAAGCAGAGAACGAGGCAACTGAATATGAAAATCACCTGGTAATCTCTAATTCTCTATCACATGCATTAATTAACTAACACTCCTAAACAACATCTGGCAATTCCTCATTCCGTTTCTGTAGACTGACTAGTCTGATACTAATGGATTTTTGTGGTTGTTAAAGACAAAGGGAGCACGGGAATTAAGTTACAGTAAAGGAAACTCAAGGTGGTCTATACATGATAGGTTCAAAACAGGGGCGGATCTAGCGGGGGGCTCGAGCCCCCCTACCGCTACCGGACCCTTGGAGCCCCTTCCTAAATTTTTAGCCATGGATGTATAATGTAGAAGGGGCTGAGATCGAGCTGAAGGTACTTCAGCCCCTCCAAAATTTTTTCCTAGATCCGCCACTGGTTCAAAAGACATAATAACACACTCCCTCCGTTCATAAATAGACGTCATTTTAGAATATGCCAACTGTTTAAAACTTTGACTGCTAGTATGTACAAAAGTCTTTGGATTTATCACGTGGAAATGTTATCATTAGATTTGTCATCAAAAATAGTTTTATATAATTTTATTTTTAACAACTTTTATTATAATATAATTAAAAAACTAATGGTCAAATAACAATTCATGTAGTATCTCATGGTAGGTCAATCCAACACCATGTTCTCTAACATGTGTCCACATTATTGATTTGATATCCCTATATCCATAATCTGTGAAACATGATCATCAATCAATACATGTGCTAATATATAATCATAATTGTCCCACATAATGACATAAGATCAGGGATAATTTACAATAACATTAAAACATGAATAAAGAATTTTTAGAACAAATCACATACTTGTTGATCAATATGAAAGACATTTATTCAAAGGACAAAATAACATATTATTCAAAAGGTCATAAATATAGAAGTGATACAATTACCTTCATAATTTTCCTCTAGAACATATCACTAAGTTACATGAAACTCAATGTAGGTCCATCCCATGATAGGTTCAAAGACATAATAACACATACTCCCTCCATTCTTAAATAGATGTCGTTTTAGAATATGTCAGCTACTTAAAACTGACTGCTAGTATGAACAGAAGTATTTGGATTTGTCACGTGAAAATGTTATCATTAGTTTTGTCATCAAAAATGCTTTCATATCAGTGTATTTTTTATAACTTTTATTACAATATAATTAGAAAAATAATGGTCAATGATGTGTATTGGAGAGTGTGTTAATGCCCAAAACGAAAAGTAAAAAAGAATGTAGTATTCGGCTCTTTGTTCTGTTTTACATAGTTGTGCATAATTTCTTTCTGACAGAATAGCCTTTGAACAAATCTAGAATGCTTGCTAACCAGATGCTGACTTTTTCAATTCTGCAGAGCTATGGTTATGATTAGTTTTTCCGAAACAAGCATGTCATTGGACAAATGGCACAGCAGCCTACAAAACCGTGGCATTAATCAACTGAAACTAAGAGGTCGATCGGTTCCTGTTCTGCCAATGCAATCTTCATAGAGTTGAAGGAGCCATCTGTGGATTGAGCAAAGTGCAGGTCTAAGCTGTGGTACTTACTGTTAAGTCATCGTTTCTTTGTTTGCGTAAATCATAGTATTTTTCTATGGTCCTAAATTATACTCACGGGCTCACTGAACAAAGTTGGTTCCCATGATCCACACCAAAATAAAATCACAAGCATGAAAAACGAATCATTAGTATATCAGCGTCAGTCTGATCACAGCGATTGAAAAGGCCTGAGTTTAATTAGTCTTATTTATCTATTACCATACGTGTTCGATTTGGAGGTAGTGATGCAAGCTGGATATAGAACAGTTGAATAGAGTTCTACAGAGATTATTTCGTTACAGAACAGTTCGCCTGCATGCCAGATACAAATGGATCATAAGTACTGAATGGTACCGTACTAGCGCGACGAACTCCATCGTGAGGGGTAAAATTGTAGTTGTCCAACTGAGTTTGAAATGAACATGTTTGAGCGGACTAGTAAATTCTGGCCGTGCTTGCTCCTTAAAATCAGGATGGACAAATTTACATAAAAAAGTCTATTACGTCCTTAACAAATTAATAGTTAGATTTAATTTCTACTACCACTCCTTTACTATTAGGGGAAGATACCTAAAAATCCCCAGCCTCAACAAACCGACACTACAAGGATATGCGTTTGCTAGGTACGGCTAGGGGTGAAAATGGGTCGGGTTTTTCCCGACCGATCCGGTACTGAATCCGGTTGGTAGCGAATTCGGTAAACTGGTTTGGTATCCGGTCGGATTCGGTTTCGGATACAGATACGTGTAAACGGATTTGGTATAGTTAATATCCGATCGAATAGCTTCGATATTCGGTAAATCGGATATTATCCGAATGAAATCCGAAACAAACCGGCGAAACAATCAGACTTCTCCGGTTCTCCCGCCTCGCGCCTCGCGAAATATCTGAGTCGCGCCTGTGCCTTGGGGGTCCACGCGAAATCCCAAAACTGCCCAGCAGCGCACCGCGCCTGCCTCGCGCTGTCGCGCACCACCCAGGGGGAAATTTAACTTTTTGCCACTCTTAACATTGCCACCTACTCAAATGCCATCCTCTACATTGCAATTAATATTTTGCCACTCTCCAGCCTCCGTGGCGCCTACGTGGCCGCCATGTCACGCCCGCGCCGGCCGCGCCCGCGCCGGCCTCCCCGCGCCCGCGCCGCCGCCCGGCCTCCCCGCGCCCGCACCTGCGCCGCCCGGCCGCGCCCGCGCTGCCGCCGGCCTCCCCGCGCCCGCGCCTGCGCCGCCCGGCCGCGCCCGAGCCGCCGCCGGCCTCCCCGCGCCCGCGCCTGCGCCGCCCGGCCGCGCCCGAGCCGCCGCCGGCCTCCCCGCGCCCGCGCCCGCAGGGGAGGCCGGGCGGCGCGGGCGCGGGGAGGCCGGCGGCGGCGCGGGCGCGGCCGGGCGGCGCAGGCGCGGGCGCGGGGAGGCCGGGCGGCGGCGGCTCGGGCGCGGCCGGGCGGCGCAGGCGCGGGCGCGGGGGCGGCGCGGGGAGGCCGGCGGCGGCTCGGGCGCGGCCGGGCGGCGCAGGCGCGGGCGCGGGGGCGGCGCGGGAAGGCCGGGCGGCGGCGCGGGGAGGCCGGCGGCGGCTCGGGCGCGGCCGGGCGGCGCAGGCGCGGACGCGGGGAGGCCGGGCGGCGCGCGGGGAGGCCGGCGCGGGCGTGACATGGCGGCCACGTAGGCGCCACAGAGGCTGAAGAGTGGCAAAATATTAATTGCAATGTAGAGAATGTCATTTGAGTAGGTGGCAATGTTAAGAGTGGCAAAAAGTTAAATTTCGCCCGCCCAGGGGCATCCACGCCATGCGAATCGATCAGGCGTTCAGGCTCCCGTGATCCGTCTCCCGAGGCGTCGAAGCAACGGGAAGACCGGAAGAGCCCCAACCCAAGGCAGTGAGGCACCAACCCTCGTGCAGCCCTGCCCGAGAAGCCGCCGCCGCCGCCGCAGAAGCCTTCAAAGTTGTCGCCTCCGCTTCTGCAGAAGCCTTCGAATGTGTCGCCGCCGCCGCTGCAGAAGCCTTCCAAGCTGTCGCCGCCGAATCCGGTCAGGGGGACTAAGCCGTCTCGTCCTGCAGCAAAGCCCCTGAAGAAAGCTTGCCCGGGCCTGGATCTGGAGGCGAAAGTCAAGAAGAGGAGCCAGCGAGTGAGCTTCCAGGAGGACGCGGCGGCGGCGGTGGCCGCCCCCGGAAGCCAGCGAGTGAGCTTCCACCGAGGACGCCGCTAGGCACACGCCGATGGTGTCTGAGAAAGCCCTGGAGAAGAAGCCAGCAATTGGTCGTGGCCTCAGAGACGTCGTTCTTTAGCGCGCAGAATTGCAGCAGTTGCACGCTCGATCAGCTCGAGGCCGCCTCGTACTGGCTGGCGCACATCCGTCTGGCCGAGTCAATTGGGAAGCACTGGGTTGCTGCGACATTCTTTGGCCTTGCATTTGAGTGCCAAGCTCAGGTGACAGTTCAAAGGACATCGTTTTTTAATTCAGTCGTGCTAAACATTGAAACTCTAGTGCATTTTTTAAGAGTTGGTTGCATACATATCTTAAAAAGTGCTATTTTTCTATGAACGACTTGAGTTTTGGTGGATGAGCCTGACACCTATGGTTTTCTTTCATTTTTACTTCACATTGGCTGCATGATTAGTATCCAAGTAGATGTTGAGACTGTTCCTTTGAATAAAAAGAATTCTTTTTGTGGGCAGCCAATTCACAGGATCCAAAGTGAGCTCAGGAACTATGCGGTGCGCCATGAGAGTGCCGGCACTTTGACCCCTTTATTCGATGAGCTTCTCCTTTTATTATATTTTTCAGATTCTAAGAATAAAGTTGCATCTATCACTGCTAATTTGGAGGTTATTGAGACACTTACTACTAATATGTTGATTCAGGTATTGCACTCTTCTTTTTGTAAATGTTTTTTAATCTTTTTTCGTTATAAATTTGCTTCTAACTTAGTTTGACATATTAATTGGCGAATTGTAGGAAGAAGAAATAGTTAGTGATGATGAGCTATAGAGCATGAAGGCACTTTGAGCGTTCAGTTGTTAACTGCTTGAGGCTATGAGCCTACATTATTGATATTTTGTGTTTCTATTATGACAAGATAAACTTATGTTATGTACGATAACTCCGTACTCGTAATCTCGTATGAATCTTTGTGTTCCTATTGTGGCTTGTATGAATTTACCACTTATGTATAATTTGTGTTCGTATTGTTCTCACTTCTTGAATTGTAATCATCCGTATTATCCGCCTATATTATCCGTTTCCGAGCCGAATCCGTTACATATCCGACCCGATGGTACCGTATTCGAAACTCCGAATATTCTGAATTCGTATTCGTATCCGGTCCTACCGTATTCGACTCCGAATCCGGAGAAAAAATGTGGGTTAGGATACGGTTTAAACAATATCCGACCGAATCCGATCCGTTTTCACCCCTAGGTACGGCCTTGTTTGATCTACTTAGGGCCTGTTTGGTAGAGCTACACCAGCTCCAGATCCACTCAGATCCACCAGATCCACCTAGATCCACCGTGGAGCAACTCCACCATGAATCTGGGTTTCATCCAAGTGTTTGGTACAGCTCCAGCGCTTCTCTCTATCTCACTGCCAAACTGGCCCCACGCGTCAAGGGGCTCCAGCGCTTCTTCTTCCTCCCGATGAGCTCCCGGGGCGGTGGAGGTGGTGCTGGCCCGGCGGGAGGTGGAGGCGGGGGAGGCGGTGCAAACCCGGGGGGAGGCAGCGGTGGAGGTGGTGCTGGCCCGGGGGGAGGCGGCGCCGGCCCGGGAGGAGGCGGCGCCGGCTCGGGAGGAGGCGGACGCGAAGGAGGCGGCGCCGGCCCGGGGGCAGGCGGACGCGGGGGAGGCGGCGCCGGCCCGGGAGGAGGCGGACGCGAGGGAGGCGGCGTCGGCCCGGGGGCAGGCGGACGCGGGGGAGGCGGCGCCGGCCCGGGAGGTGACGGAGCCGGGGGAGGCGGAGGCCCGGGAGGATATGGAGGCGGGAGGGCCAGTGCCGGCCCGGGAGGACACGGCGGTGGGGAATGGAGAAGTCGCCGCGGTAGGGGAGGCGATGGCCAGATATGGGAGGAGTGGAGATGGGGGAGGCGGCGGAGGCCCGGGAGGAGACCGCGGCGGTGGAGGGAGAAATCGGCGCAGTGGGGAAGGCGATGGTCAAATCGGAGAAGAGTGGAGGTGGGGGAGGCGGCGCCAGCCCGGGAGAAGACGGCAGCGGTAGAGAGAGTAGTCGGCGCGACGCGGGAGGCGGCGGCCATAGGGAGGAGTTGGCGCGGCGGGGAATTTGGAGCTCGGTCGCGAGAAAGAAGAAAAAGAACGAACCGTTTTTTTTGTGTAACCAGTGGCAGTGGTGGGTAATTTTCCCCAACTCCACCAAACTTGAGTTGGTGGAGCACCCCTTGAGGTGCTCCAACAAATCCATGAATCTGGGGTAGATCCACTGTTTTCGTGGAGCAGATCCATGGTGGAGCTGCTGGAGATAGAAGTGTTTGGCTGGTAAAATTGAATCTGGACCTGTTTTTCGTGAATCTGGAGCTGGTGGAGCTCTGCCAAACAGGCCCTTAAGCTGCACCGCTGTAGGCATCCAATTGTTTGTGTCACCGAGCAAACCACCACGATGTTGCATGTGGAAATTCATCGATGGTAGACAAATATTCACATGGTGGTCAAAACCAATAAGCAACTGTATGTCACCAAGCTCGTTCTTGGGAGTATGAAACATGGAATCCCCACACAATTTTGTTCCTCCACATGTGAATCGTGATACATGCGTGCAACTATGAAAAGGCACGAAGTACTCATCAATGCTCATTTTTCTTTCTGGAAACCTGAAATTTTGGAGACTGAAATTTCCTTTTTTTTCATTTGAAACCAAAAGCATTTCCTTTTCTTCCATCCTATCTACATTCTTTTGCATTGCATATGATTTTTTGGCATATGCTTGAAAGGTGCTATAGTTTCAAGCTGACATCTACCATACTAAGTAGGGGTTGAAACAGATCGGATACGATCGAATAGTTTCAAATACGAATACAAATCCATATTTTTAAAACGAATATGAATACGAATTCGAATATTCTCAAATACGGATACGAATATTCTCGAATACGAATACGGATTTTCTCGGATACGAATATCGGATAAAACGGATTCCTAGCGGTTTTGCTGATTTTTCATCGATTTTTGACCGGTTACCGGTTTTAAACCGCCTAAATTCAAATTTTGAATCACAAAATTTATACGGATTTTTCATAGGTTCTAGGAACGAATCGGATACGAATGGAATAGTTTTGAATACGAATACTCTCAAATACGGATACGAATATTCTCGAATACGAATACGAATATTTTCGAATACGAATTTTGCTTACCACATTCGTGTTTTCTCGGATACAAATATCGGATAAAACGAATTATTCGTTACCGTTTTCCACCCCTGATACTAAGCACAAACGCAGCCACCATCCATTAGTGCCCAGCCATCAGCACTTAGCTACTAGCTTGTGCCTCAGGGCGGTTGCATGGTTTACTAACTTAAGTCCACTGGGTAAAGGTCTTGGAAACACTGTGTTTTTTAATTGGTTACAGTAATGCATATATTGTATTATTTAGACTATAACAAATTTCTTACATACACTTCTAAACTGGTTACGGCGATGAACCACAATTCATCAATAAGCTCAAGAAGTAAACAGCCTAGGACCTATGATAGGATAAACACCTTGATCATATATTTTGACAAAATTAGCGGCAGATCAACTAACTACTAACAAACCACATATTGAACCTTTCCCAATCAAGAGCAACCTTGAACTAATGCAAGTGACATGTCAATTTATGTTTGCCTATGTACTACGGAATAATAAAATCAACCAAGCATTTATGTCTTCCTATCCATGATTGATTAAGATGGATAGGTATGTTCTCCTTTGATCTTGTAGTCACTATACCATAGCAGTATGGGGGGGGGGGGGCAAACAAACAGATTGCAACATTAACTAGCCCAAAGAAGTCAATAAATCATCAAATGGAAAGGGAATGAAAATTAACATGACCAAAGACTTCATCCTTCCAAGTAAATACTAATACCAGTGGACTGCTTCTGTACAAAGCTTTTACTATTCTTACCATTTTTCAGAATATTGACCTGATCAAGATAAATGCACTTATATAATAACTGCGAAAGGTACCTAAAAGAAGTTAATAATAAGAAAGTTGGGTAAACAATTTCAACCAAACTATCTGAATGAACGAATTTTGCTAGTGGCATGCATGAGACAGGACTGCAGCAGTACTCATCAATGTGCAGTTCTCTTCAGCATAGCTGATAATCCATGGTCTGGACACCTGAAGTTTTGGAGACTGACATTTCCTTTTTTTTATTTGAGACCAAAAGTATTTCCTTTTCTTCCATCCTATCTACAAGATGAAAAAACATAATAATTTCTTTTGTAGTGTATATGAATTTTTTTGGCATATGCTTGAAATGAGCTATAGTTTCAAGTTGACATCTGCATACTAAGCACAAACGCAGCCACCATTCATTAGTGCCCAACCATCAGCACTTAGCTACTGGTTTGTGCCTCAGCAGTCAGCACGGTTGCATGGCTTGCAGACTTGAGTCCGCTGGGTAAATGTCCTGGAAACACACTTTTGAACTGGTTATAATAATGCACATATTGTATTATTTAGACTATTAACAAATTTCTTAGATACACTTCCAAACTGGTTACTGAGACGCACCACAATTCATCAATAAGCTCAAGAAGTAAATAGCGTGAGACATATGATAAGATAAGCACCTTGATCATATATTTGGACAAAATCAGTGGCAGATCAACTAACTACTAAGAGCAAGTACAATAAGAGCAAGTACAATAGTATAGCCAACTAGTGGCTATAACACTTGTCCATTTCATTTATAGCCTTTAAAAAATAGTTCATACAATAAGGTAGCTATTACAATAACTATTTGGCCCCACGTGTAAGAGAGTGAAATGCATATTTTTACGTGCTATAGCTAGCTGTAATTTAGTAGCCAGCTTCCTTCTCTCTTTTCCTTTCTCTCTCTGCCACGTAAGATTTGGTTGATATTATATTTACTATAGCCTACTGACTAAGCCTTATTGTACCTGCTCTAATGGTCTTATAGCTAAGCTAGTCAGCATTTTTGCTGATGTGGAGGAGAGAAGAGAGGAGAGAGATGAGAACTTGGCTCTCATGCAAGCAACAAGCTGGGCACGGGAGCCTATGCAGTGGTAGGCTAAGATAATAAATGTATGTGAGGAGGAATAGAAAAGAGAATGTGAGACATGGTACCATATAATAATAAAAAACCTTTTGTAGACAAATAGAAGATAAATTATTGTATAACTTGGCTCTTATAACTTGACTTATAGCCAACACTTGGCTCTATTATTGGACTTGCTCTAACAAACCACAGATTGAATCTTTCCCAATCAAAAGCAACCTTGAACTAATGCAAGTGGCATGCCAATTTATGTTTGCCTATGTACTATAGTATAATAAAGTCAACCAAGCATTTATGTCTTCCTATCCATGATTGATTAAGATGGATAGGTATGTTCTCCTTTGAACTTGTAGTCACTATACGATAGCAGTATTTGGAGAACAAACAAAATGATTGCAACATTAACTGGACCAAACAAGACAATAAGTCATCAATGGGAAAGGGAATGAAAATCAAGAAGATCATCTGTTGGCAACTCTGACGAAAAAACAAACCGGCGATATGCCTTTAGTGCTCAAACATTGTTTAGAGCAAGTTTAATAGTATAGATAGCTGCTACCTCCAATACATTTCCATGTCATCAAAAGGTAAGATGCAGTCAACTCATACAATAAGCTGGCTATAAGTTGTCTCTACAAGAGCTCTCAATCATTTAATACATACATGGGTATTGGTCATTTAATACATGCATGGGTATAGCAGTTAGTTCTATTGGTACATGCATGGATAACGCCTCTTTTCCTGTGCTATAGCCTAACTCTTGCATGGGAGCCGGCTTGGCTCTCTCTCTCCTTTTCTCTCCCCTCCACATAGGACTATGCTGACATGGATTCCCTTATAGCTAGCACAGTCAGCCTTATTAAACTTGCTCTTAGAACACAGCGCTGTGAAGCCTCCATGCAGCCTGCTGTTGTTGCTTCGGTTGTCGCCGCCTGCCATACTGATTCTGAGGCACCTGCTCTCCTTCCGCCTCACTAAATGCTCAAATGCATCTGCATGCTCAAAAAAGAGTATGTGATGCCTATTAGGCCAGTCTCAGTGGGGGTTTCATGAAGTTTCATGGGCATTAAATACGCTGACATGGCACTGTATTGATGAAGAGAGAGATGATAAAAGTTTCATTGGAGTAGAGAGAGTTTCATGGAGATGAAACTCTTCTGCACTGTTTCCAAAATATGGGTATGTTGGAAACTGGGACATGAAACCTCCACTGAGACAGTGGGAGTTTCATCTGTATTTAATAGGCTGTCACATAGACATTTTTGATGATATAGTAATATTTTTAAGAAGAGAGAGAAGAAGTGAGTTTCATCTAGATGAAACTCTCTTGGCACGATTACCAACTCTATATGAGTCATGAAATTAAATGTCTATGAAATAATAGAATGAAACTATGCATTGAGGATGGATGTTTCATCCATGTTTCATTTCATTTTACATGATGTGACAGTCTTGGAAACAACGCCATGAAACTCTCCACTGAGAATGGCCTTAGGCCAGTCTGAGTGGGAGTTTCATCTGCATTTAATAGGTTGCCACATAGACATTTTTGATGATATGACAACATTTTTAAAAAGAGAGAGAAGAAGTGAGTTTCATCTAGATGAAACTCTCTTTGCACGATTACCAACTCTATATGAGTCATGAAATTAAATGTCTATGAAACAATAGAATGAAACTATGCATTGAGGATGGGTGTTTCATCCATGTTTCATTTCATTTTACATGATGTGGCAGTCTTGGAAACAACGCCATGAAACTCTTCACTGAGAATGGCCTTATTTGACGCTACGGATTCCAAAAACCATCCTTGCATCAACACCTTGTCCCGCCATTGCTGAGGAGTCTGCTGGTCGTCAAGGACACCGTATGTACACCTTGCAATAAATGCGTCCAGAACATTCCAAACGATTTTTGACTTTTGAAAGTCAGAAGACATAAATCATCGCTGTTTGGAACATGCCTTAATGAATTATGAGAAATTTGATGATTTGCCCCATCTTTCGTTGCAAACAGCTGATTTGCCCCATAGTTGATGTGAATTGATTATTTGCCCATCTTTGAATTTTTATTTGATCATTTGCCCTCTTTGCATTTTCAAACCATTTCCTATTTTTTTAATGCTAATTTATATTAGAAAATGACCAATTTACCCCTGGGGTCAAAACCGGCCGGTCCGATCCTTCTCTGTGAAACGCCACCGATTCTCTTTCCCCATTGTTTGTTTTGTAACTTCTGCTGTTAATCTGGGTTAGTCTTTTTAGAATCCTTGATAAATAACGAGCTGTGTGCGCATGATCTGAAATGCACGCGGTTCTTTCGTTTTGTCTGTGCTTCTTAATTTCCTCACGATCGGAACAATTTGAGCTGAAAATAGATGCTCAGGATCATAATTTGGGTTAAGGGAATGAGAGACTAGCTGTTGTTTCGTCTTATTTTAGTCTTATTTTGTTGGGGAATGGGGAAAGAGAATGGGTGGCGTTTCACCGAGAAGGATCGGACTGGCCGGTTTTGACCCTAGGGGCAAATTGGTCATTTCCTAATATAAATTAGCATTAGAAAAATAGGAAATGGTTTGGAAATGTAAAGAGGGCAAATGATCAAATAAAAATTCAAAGATGGGGCAAATAATCAATTTACATCAACTGTGGGGCAAATCAGCTGTTTGCAACGAAAGATAGGGCAAATCATCAAATTTCTCAATGAATTATTAGTAGTCCACCTGCTAAAAGTTCAAAAAAGAATCCATGGATGCGAATGGCTTGACCTAGGCTTAACTAGCTATTGGCGAAAATACGAGGTTAAGCTCTCCACTTCTACCGATTTTGGCTATCCTAATCTTTCACCATGCTAATATTGTTGGTGCTGATTTTTTTTCCTCTCTCTATCAACAACCTAATGTAATCTGATGCCCGCCAATCGTACAACTTTGGGGATACAAGGCGAATCTTGTAGGAAAATCAAAAGGGATTCCAACTACTATAGGAGTTGCTATTGTTCTGTTCACCCGTTCGGAACAAAGCAAAACAACGATCGAATCCACCTAAACGTAACGGGAAACCCGTTCCTACGATTCGCGTGAGGAAGAGGGAGGGATTGACCTCCATTGCTACAGCCGTGGAAAGCTGTCACTGCGCTGGCCAGCGTCGTGGCTGCCGCCGCCATGCCTGCCCTGATCAACTCGGCTTCGGCTTCTGGCTTCTGGTTTATTTTTCACTATTCATAAGTTTCGTCTTTTTCTGAACTTTTGACTTTTTGTTAAGCTTTTTTGCCGGTTCTTTTTTCCCGTATTTGTTTGTATTATACGTAATGGGTTAACATATTTTTTTATTTTTAAATTTTTTTTAAATTTAATTATGCTAAATAAGCCTCTGTCAGCTACAGTGCTTTTTTCAGCCATAAACCACGAGCTTTTCAGCCGAACCGATCACCACCTCCGCGTTGCCCTCGATGGAGGGAGAGAGAACCCGGCACCGATCCTTACATTCCTGTCGGAGGGAGACATACCAAAAAGAGGGAGAGGGGCCAAAGCCCGAGGATCGAGCCGATAAAAAACATGGGAGTTGCACTCCACGACTTATTTCATGAATCTTGGACAAACACACCTTCCTACCTTCTTTCTCCTCCTTATCCCCCTCTCTCTCCCATGTTCTACACTGACTCCTGCTCCCTGGAGTTACAAAAGAAGTAGTTTTAGACATTGGCATAGTCATCAAGATGCAACTTTGGCCACTAATTCCTATTGTAATATATTTGTAAAGCTCAATAAAAATATAATATTATGAAAGTACTTTTTTAGACAAATATACATATGTGATTTTTCATGTATCCAATCAAAATATTTAAAAAGATATCGATAACTAAAAGTTTGAAAATTTAATTACACCCATCCCAAAATAACATTTTTTATGGTTGGAGGGAGTATCTTCTTTCCCTACCTCACCCGGTGCAAGGCAAAAGGCACATGCCAGACGTGGCAGCGGTATGTGGTGTCCTATCACGTCTAGATCTAGCGGTGAAAAGAGGTAGTGGGCGTCGATGAGCTCATCAAAAACAAAGGAACCCGGACACCAGCGAGCATGAGTGGAGGCTTAGGGTCAGCTTCATCCGATGTTGTTGCTTGGTCTTCAATCGTCTCCATCGTCGAATCTAGAGGGAAAAAAGGCAACATTTTAGCTTCAACGATTCCACCTTCAAAGGTGGCTGGATCTAATAGGGAAGAAGATGATGGTAGCTAGAGTTGGAAGCGAAGATTATGCCGAAGCTATGGGTGGGTTTTTTTTGAATTATGACTTATGATTTAAAATTTTAAATTCTGCCTGTTCGTGAGAGACAGTATGTAAAGAGAAATAGTCGCATACGATTTTGACCGATACAACTGAACTCAGTACTTTTTACTATAATTTTTCTATTAATCCGTCCAAAAAAAATACACTATTTAAAAGAAGTCACGAACATATAGTCTGCAATGGTATATCTTGAGGAGTTGACACACTACGGTGGAAGTTACGGAATTTTGTAGTAGCACATCCTAAAACTAGAAAACATAAAGTAGCATTCTCGAAGACAGAATTTTGCAGTGACCCAAGAATGGTTTAAGAATTCTTGATTTCATGTTTTGAAGTGGTATTTTCATTGCACTGTTTTTAGAACTAACTTGTAATGATTTGAATTTGCATACATCGAAAAATGCCGCAAACTAAAAGCACGGCAAAAATCCATCAAAGCGACGGAATTTTGGCATCCGCTTCAAAGTTGGCCTCCCTCCCTCCCTCAAGCCCTCTTCGTATTTCTTTCCTCCTTCCCTCTCCAAGTCCGAGAAAATTGCTATTATAGGACGCGAAATAATGGGCTTCGCTATTATAGGACTCCAATCGTTGACTTCGCTAAAACGACCTTTGAAGCGTTGGCACTTTGTTATACATGACATTTGGTCCTTTTAATCACTTTTCTCATCTAAAGTACATGTATTTTGCTATGGGATGACATTTTTGCCCTTGTGTCTTTGGAGGGCAGGTGCCGCACGTGGGCATGTACAGCAGGTGCCCTGGGCAGGCAGGCTGGCTTCTGCCGCCGCTGCCTGGGCAGGCTGGCTGGCAGGCTTGCCGCCGCCGCCGGGGCATACATGCTCTGCGTACATGCATAGTTATCACACTAACTGGGTGAGGCAACTTAGTGGGCTCTACTCACGTACGCAACTGCACGTATGCATCGTATTGTATGTATGTATATATATATATATATATATATATATATATATATATATATATATATATATATATATATATATATATATATATACATCTCGATTACTACTATCCGAGCACGGCGGCAACAGAGACAGGCCACGCAAGCCCGTATGCCCCGGCGGCGGCAGCAGCCTGCCTGCCCAGGGCACCTGCTGTACGTGCCCACACGCGGCACCTGCCCTCCAAACACACAAGGGCAAAAATGTCATCCCATGGCAAAATACATGTACTTTAGATGAGAAAAGTGATTAAAAGGACCAAATGTCATGTATAACAAAGTGCCAACGCTTCAAAGGTCGTTTTAGCGAAGTCAACGATTGGAGTCCTATAATAGCGAAGCCCATTGTTTCGCGTCTATAATAGCAATTTTCTCCTCGAAGTCCAAACCGCCTCAAACCCCAACCCTCGAACCTCCAAACCCCAGCAATTCACCCTGGGCACGAAAAACCGAAAACCGAGTACCGAACTGAATTTACCGAGAACCGAACCGAAAGTACCGAAACCGAAAATTTTGGTTCCAGGTTCTCAGGAACCGAATTTACCGAGGAAATTCGGTTTGGTGCCTCGGTTTACCGAAATACCGAACTACAAGGAATAACATGTTGTATTTGAGTAGTGAGTACTAAGTAATATGTAATATTATTGATGGGTCTATTGTGGACAGCTATATTATGTATTTGTGGCTTTTTCTCTGTATGATTTGGCACTTATTCTATATGAAATCATGTTACATTTCTGTCAAAATTGGCTATTGAACTTGATGTTACATGCTGCTGTACCCTGTTCGGTAATTTCGGTAAATACCGGAACCGAACCGAAAGAACCGATACCGAATTTCTTCGGTACCGAGTCTTTTCAGGAACCGAACAGTACCGAGATTATCAGGAACCAAATTTGTATGGGTACCGAGGAACCGATCGGTTCGGTAGTACCGAACGCCCAGGGTTACCAGCAATGGCGGACACCCCGTACTTCCACCGCCACCCGCACCCCTACTCCATCGACCTCGTCCGCTGGCTCCCCTCCTCCACCTCCTCCGGCCGCCTCGTCGCCGCCGCCGTCCACGATCCCTCCACCCCCTCCTCCCACCTCCACCTCCTCCCCCTCCCCGACCCCGCATCGCCCCTCGCTTCCCTCCCGCGCCACCGCCCTCCGCTGCTCCCCCTCCCTCCTCGCCGCCGCCACCTCCTCCGGCTCCCTCCACCTCCTTCGACGCCGACTCGGCGGTAGCCCTTCCGAGCGGCGAGGGCTTCCACGTGGGGCCTGCCAAGGGATTCGACCGCGGCGGCAGCGTGGGCGGGGATGAGTGGGTGACGGCGGGGGAGGACGGCAGGGTGCACGTCGTGGCGGGTGGCGGCGACGGGAGGGTGGTGGCGAGGAGGGTGTGGGATGGGAAGGGGATGTCGGGGTACGAGGCGGCGAGGTGGGCATCGCCGGCAGAGTTCGCCACCGGGGGCGCCGGCGCCGGCGTGCAGTGGTGGGACCGGAGGAAGGGGGACGCCGTGGTGGCGCAGTGCAAGGGTATCTGGTGAGTGCGAAGCAGGCTGGATCTTTAGGTTTCTGTTGGTTGGTTGATATGCTTGTAAATGCTCGATTATGGTAGTGCAAATGTGCAATGTAAGTTCTCTGGTTGCTCTTGCTGCGGATGGTATTAGTTTGGAAAATTTGGAGAGGATTTGGTCAACGTTAGTACAAAATATGTCGTTTTGATATGTACTTATTGGTTTGATTATAAATTATGCTAATTAGTCATCTGACAATTCGGTTATTGCTATGTTTCTGTGATTATGTATGGATGTAGATTTTAGTCTTAATGCCATACTGATGCACAGCTACTACTATTTCAAGCAGGTTGTTTTTTTATTATTTGTTGGTAAATAAATAAATAATTTCAAGAATTACCGTATGTTTTTTTTGAATGATCACATCTTGAGATGTCAGTAGTTTTTTTTAAAAACAAGCACATTCTCATTTGGATCAGATGTCTATTTTTTGTAAGCATTTGTTTCAAAATATGAAGAGTAAGTAATTTTTCGATCATCTTTATGTACCATTTCTGAAAGGCTATTGGTCGTTAGTTGTCATTCTGTTGGCTGTATAACTTCTAAAGATTTATCAGAGAATCATTGGCCTTCTGGTTTATTACTTGTAGGCGCACAATAAATCATGCAGAGTTAGCTTTGGTCTCCGCAGAAAACATATAGTTGGAACATTAAGGTTCTTCCACAATATGTTAATTGTTATATTGAGGTGGAATACAGTGCTGGCAGTTTACAATCAACTGGTGACTCAACCATATATGTTATTGTTGATATCTAGTCTATAATTGATATGCAACTTAAGCTCCTCCCTCCTGGAAAGCTGGAATTGTTCCTCTTCAAAATAAGTTGTCAAGCTTATTTGCTAACATGTGGGAGAAATAGAAAATTGACAACTCATAGTAGTCTTATCCCAATTAAACTTTGTATTATATAATTTTTGTCATTTGTATTATGCCAAGTAGTGCTATTATGCTGACTTGATGAACTTCTGATTTTGCAGGGGTCGTGGCATTGTCACTGGCATGGTACATTCCATTGATATTCATCCATCAAGAAATCATATTTGTGTGGTAAGGTCGATATCATTCTTTATATGAACTGGAAATAGCAAATTTATGCTCACTTTAGTGAATAAATGAGTTTAATATAGTGTTCCTTCGTATGGTTTCTAATGAATATTTGTTACCTTCTCGTATAGACCATAAAACAGAACTTCCATTCCTGTATGTGAGGATTACTTATTTACTTCTTTAACCAGGTCTTGACACCTCAAGATAAGTAAACTTACATGCATAATCATGTGACACTACAGTATAAACTCATGGGTTGAACTAGAGGACCAAAAAAACTAGGATTAAGAGCTTTGGCGGATCTAGGACAGGAAATTATTCAGGTACCATGTAACTAAGTGATTAGCTAATGTATATAGCTAAAAGTCAAAACTTAATGTCAGTGTACAGCAATAACGTCCCATTTGCAACATGGAGTTAAGTAGGACAATCACAGAACGTTCAGTAACAACGAATGTTTCCTTCTCTCAAAAATTCCTGTGAAATTCCAATATTCCAATAAGGTCCCATTTGCAACCTTTGACGATTTGAGCAAATGTAAATGTACTTCAACCTTTCCCCAAAAATCTCTCTGGCGAAACTGATCTTCTTTGGCTCTGGCAAAATCTGACCTAATCTACCATCTGGGTAGCAATCCTCAGGCATGAACGATTTCGCTTCTACTAGATCTCTCCTAATCCGGACCAAAATAGGCTAAAAAAGAGCTCGATTTGGAGCCCTAATGCTAGAATAGGCGACGAAGGCAGTAGGCACCGCCTAGAGTTACCTGAAGAATTCCTCAATGACCTCCTCGGATCGGAACCGCCTTCCCCTCCTTTGTTCACTGTGCCGCAGATGTCGACGGATGGCTTTCCATAGGGCGGGCGAGCAAGGCCTCTCGCTTCCATATGGGGCCGCCAGATCACGTTACGGCCTGGGCCGTATCAATGAAGCCGTACGGCAGCTTGCTTCCCGGCACTCGCACCCAACGGCAGAGGGAGAACACACAGACCACCCCATCGAGAGACACACGTACAGAGGCAAGGAAGAGATCAACAAGCATATCAGTGGATAGAAGGGCATTTTCTTGAGGCATCCAGGAGAAGAAAAGAGCTGCCGAGCAAGGAAGGACGCCATGGCTTCCTCTGTTTCCGATGGTGCAGGTTATTAGGGGTCTGTTTTTTTTTTTGGCTGAAGCTTATGGTTTTTTACTGCGACTTGTGGCTTTTAGGTTATTCGTACGAGAGATTACAAAGTAACAGAAATTTACGTGCGGTTTTTGCTGATATAAATGAAGTCGGTACTGTAGATTGTTCTAAGTCTAAACCTTAGTTTAAACATTAGTCTAAGGTCTTAATCCTAGGCTCTAATCATGAACACAAAGTAAACATTAGTGCGGAAGCGTCACATACCCGAAGCCGAAGATGCCATGAGAGGTGGTCGGTGATGCTGAGGTGGCCGACGGTGTGGAGGAGGTCGGCCGGCGTCGCGGTAGTCGCTGTGCACACGAACGGAGAGGTCCGGTCTTCGTCCACCTGAGCGCCCGTGAAGGATAGGGTTATTAGGGTTTTTGTGGTCTAGCTCAATTCGTCAATTAGCCCTGCCGAAAACCCTCGTATATATGTGAAGCTAGGTGTCCGGGACCAAAAATCAAGTCGTTGGTAACCACCTCAAATCAAGGCGTGGGGTGGAGGCGTGCCTCCCTAAAAACTCGGAACTGATAGCCGAGATCAACCCAACATTCTCCCCTTTGATCGAAAGGCTAGCATCATAAGCCTATTCTCAATAAAACAGCATACCAAGGCAATGTGTTGCATGGCCAATTAAGTGTCGTACAACCCCAGTACCTATAGTGTCTATCCTATCTTGAAATGGATATCCATTATACTTAATGGGAGTTGGTTTGCTTTAAGGTCCTTTTATCCAGAATTAGAGGCTTTCTAATAAACTCATGCCGGCAACATGATCACGAAAAATATTGGGTGGTAAGCCTTTAGTAAGCGAATCCGCAAGCATTAACTTAGTACTAATATGCTTGATACTTATGGTTTGATCCTGGATTCTATCTTTCACAATATGATACTTAATGTCAATGTGTTTGGCAGCACCACTTGACTTGTTATTTGCATAAAAGACTGCGGGTTCGTTATCGCAGTATAAGGTGAGTGGTTTAGAGATGTTGTCTACCACTCTAAGTCCCGGGATAAAGTCTTAAGCCATACAGCCTGTCCGATAGCCTCATAACATGCCACAAACTCGGCTTGCATTGTTGAAGATGCCGTAAGGGTTTGTTTGGAGCTTTTCCACGAGATAGCTTCTCCAGCGAGTGTGAAGATATAACCTGACGTGGATTTCTTAGTATCAACACATCCCGCAAAATCTGAATCTGAATAACTAATAACTTCAAGGTTATCAGAAAACTTAAATGTGAGCATGAAATGCTTAGTAGCTTGCATATAGCGCAAAGCTTTCTTAACGGCTTTCCAGTGGTCCGGTCCTGGATTTGATTGATATCTGCCAAGCATCCCGGTTACAAAAGCTAAATCAGGGTGTGTACATACTTGAGTATACATAATGCTTCCGACAGCTGAAGCATAAGGAACCGACTTCATCTGATTAGTTTCATATTGGATCTTTGGACATTGAAATGTCCCAAACTTATCGCCTATAACAATAGGAGCGGACGAGCCAGAGCACTTATGCATATTATATCTCTTCAGTACTCTGTCAATGTATGCCTTCTGAGATAAACCTAATATTCCTTTGGACCTATCTCGATGAATTTCAATGCCAAGAACATAAGAGGCATCACTGAGATCCTTCATATCAAAATTAGATGAAAGAGATCTCTTAGTCTCAAACAGTATATCCTTATCGCTGCTGGCCAATAAGATATCATCCACATAAAGTACTAAGATGGTGAATTTACTCCCCTTGAACTTAACATATATGCAGTTATAAACGTCATTTTCCTTAAAACCAAAACTTCTTATGATCTTATTAAATTTGAGGTACCACTGCCTCGACGCTTGTTTCAAGCCATAAATGGATTTCTTAAGTCGACATCCTATATACTCCTTGCCTTCCACGACAAAACCTTCCGGTTGAGCCATGTAAACATTCTCTTGCAAGTCGCCATTAAGAAATGCCATCTTAACATCCATCTGATGTAGCTCTAAATCATAATGAGCTACAAGTGCCATAACGATCCTGAATGAATCTTTAGTTGAGATAGGAGAAAAGGTGTCATTATAATCAATCCCCTCTCTTTGTGAGAAGCCTTTTGCTACGAGCCTTACTTTGAACCTTTCGATATTTCCTTTGGAGCCACGCTTGGTTTTGTAGACCCATTTATAGCCTACTGTTTTGACTTCGTCAGGAATTTCTACTAAGTCCCATACATCATTAATGCTCATAGACTTAGTTCATCCTCCATGGCTTTAAGCCATTTAGAAGAATGTTCACTCATCATGATCTCCTTATAAGAGGTGGGATCATCTACCTTCCCTATGTCATTAATATCCTCATTTATATAAACAACATAATCATTCGGGATGGCAGATCTTCTCTCCCGCTGTGATCTTCTAATAGGTTCATTAGTTATTTCAAGAGACTGCTAAGGCTCTTCATTAGGTATAACATCAGGAATTTCAGAGACCTCAGCAGTGGGTGCAACAACAGTATTCTCTATTGGAGGTAAATAACTTAGCTTCAGCACGACAAACCCACACTCGTAAATATTTCATACTCGGTTTCCTCCCAGTCCATAATTCATAAGGTGTTTTAGGTACTGATTTACTGGGAACCCGATTAAGAATATGTACGGCTATCTTTAGTGCTTCTATCCACAAGTCAATTGGTAAACTAGAATAGCTAAGCATGCTCCGACGGCTGGTAAACGTGGCCGGCCCAATTACTCATCGGCCCGTAAAAGGATGGCCGTCAACACGCGCACAGCCGAAACTCAGAACTGATAGCCGAGATCAACCCAACAGGTACAGTATGTACTACAATTAACTAGTAGACTCTATCTTGAAAAGATACTCTGTTTAAAAGCTAGTTACTGTAGAAAAGTCGAAAAGTAATTTTTAGAAGCCGAAAAGAATAGACACATAGATTAACCTCTCTCACTCACTCTCTCATGTATAGCATGGAGATGCCGCGTGAATGGTGTGGTGTTCTCCGGGCTGAGGAGGCCGTCGACTCGACATTCCAGAGGTTGCCACCGCCGCAGCCACCATCATATGCGCCTAAGCCATGCCCTCAACGTCTACGTGCCTGCCGTTGGAGCCGCCGGCTGTGCACGCTTCCGAGGACGCCGTGTCCGTCATCAATTCGTCCTCAACCTGTAGATGGCAGACATGCGGAGCCTCCAGTATGCATGCATGCACGCCGCGGCCGCTCCGGACATAGATGCCACGCCGCGGATCGATTGACGTGTGTGAACACTTCGTATCATCGTATGGATGCCTCGCCCGCAACGCCGAGAAGACACTAAACTCTGCAGTGTCCGATGCCAATCTAACCCGGCGCGTATGTCCAGTTGACGAGGTCGCCGCGTCCGCGAACACTTCGACGAGGCTGCCTCGCCGCCGGCCACGCCTTCGCATCTCATGCGTGTAACATCTACGCTGTCAAGGCTGCCACGTCCGCTGAGCGATGCCTTCACGCCTCATTAGCGCGACATCTCCGCTACCGAGGCCCGATGTCTGCCGGCAAGGCTGTCATACCCGCCGGCAAGGCCGTCTTTCAATCAGGAGTTATGACGTCTCCATTCAGCCTAACGTGTCTTCTATTCTTGTTATACTCTTTAAGGTATGACGGAGACTTTTGTTTATTATGTATGTGAATAACGTGTATCTATGTTGTATGTTGTGTTGTGAGCACTAGCTTTTTCTAGACTAGCGTCAGTATCACGGGAGTGTACGGAAATGAAAGTCTGAGTCTTGACAGTATCCCAGTTCATCTCTGTTGACGGACGAGCATGCTGATGACCATATACTTCTTATCTGAATGAAGTATATATACTCCCTTTTATTTTCTACAAAGTAAATTATAGCATCGGATTTGCACGTACGTACTTGTTGTAATAGTATATATACTTCGTTCTCATATAGAATATAGTACGCGTAGTATATGTATATAACTACGGCACGTGTATATCCTCCGTGAGGCCACCGTCCAGGGGCCGTGAGTTCGAGCCTATGGACCCCTGGACGGAGAAGCCGGTGATTGGCGACAGAGGAGGCCAAGCTCCACGCGTTGGATTGAACTAAACTGTAGTAGTCGCCAGTGGTTGGGAGGGGTTACGCATGCATGGCCAACCAACCAAAGAATAACATCGGCCGTATTCTTTTAGGTTGTGATTTTTCGTTATAACTGATGGTTTTTATCTATATTTTTTGAGAATCCGTTTTAAAAAACCGTCCTATTCATTTAAATTTTTGAAGAAATCAAAAGCCTAAAACCCAAAAGCATAGACTAATAATTTGGCAAAGCTTCGTGTGTGTGCAAACCAATTATCCCAAACCAGTCGAAGAACAACATTAATAAATGAACAAAGTGTCACCTCGCCCGGGTGCACATCGAGCAATGGGCCACCAGTCGGTCCAACCCCACACTAACGCCAGCCCAAGGCTCAACTCAACACCAGCTCTAAGCCAACCAAGTAGGCAACACTAAGTCCAGACGAAGTTTTACCTACCTTTCCATATACCCCACAAGGCAGGTTGCGCATGCAACATTTCGTTTGGAGCGGCGACAGGTCCGGCGCAGCAGCTGCTCTTCGGGAGAAATAAAAAAGAAATAGCTAACAAAACATAAATTCAATGAAAGTGCCCACAGCTGCGTAACGACCCACGCCTGTTATTCCGCCCCTGCGCGCCTCGTCTTTGGTGGTGCCCAGCAGCGTCTGAATCATGGCGCTCGTGTTCTGGGAAGGAAATCCCACAACTTCCTTTCCTACCAGAGTTGCCGCATTGCTAGGACGGGAAGAGACCTGACCATTTCCTTTTCCCTTAAGCCCATGCTGGAATACACGCAAGAGAGCTACCACCCTTCTTCCACATTGAGGTCCTTCGACCAACCACATGGCTTCAGCTGCAGGCATGTGGTCCAGATCGATTCATATAATGCGTTGGAAACATACAACACGGTTGTTTTCTCTGTGATCGACATCACAAACGATTAATAAAAGAATGGTAGGGTTGGTAAAACATTAATTCTGAAACACTTTCAAATAATCTCTTGGCTGATTTCACAATGAGAAAAATATTAGGGGCTAAATTTGAATGCAGAAGCCTTTCTCAATTTCTGTAGGAAATAAACTATTTTTTATGAAATTTATATAAAATTCATGTGCTCCAAACAAGCCCTCAGTAGTACTTCTGTGGATGATCTGTTGAGCTAATGCAATGAAACAGTAGTATGAGCAAAATCCTCTCCAATGGCCTGGCCTGATCTCGAGGACTCACATATTACTTCTTACCCTGGACCTACAGTAAATCTGGATGCCTACTATCATACCAGCTGCTCTCAAAATTACGCAGTAGCTTACGGCCCTATAGAACCATGTCAGGCGTAGATTGTATAGTAGGCACCGTTCAGACTGAGACTCGCTTGCTTCTTGAGTCTGCTATTTCAGAGAGGGTGCGGGAGACACAATAGTATGATCGGATGCTCCAGCAAGTAAGGAAGCATCTAGATGAGGGCAAAGAAGGAGATTTCAGTATAGATGAGTTTGGTGTACTACGGTTTAAAAGCCGCTTTTGTATGGCACAAAATAATCAAGTCAAGGTTGATATTCTAAAGGAAACTCATCATACTCCGTATACCATGTATCATGGCGAGACCAAGATGTATCATCATTTGAAGAAGAGTTTCTGGTGGAAAAGGATAATGTTTGATATTGCTCAATGTGTGGCTTCCTGTGATGTTTGCCAGCAAGTCAAGGCAGAGCATAAGTGTCTAGCAGGATTGTTGCAGCCTTTAGAGGTTCCAATGTGATCATAAGGATGGTATTTTCATTGACTTTGTGGTTGGCTTACCTTGTTTGTGGTTTGCTTATCTCACACGTAATGAGCGAAGGATGCTATTTGGATTGTGGTTTATAGGTTCAGCAAGTCTACACAATTTATTTCCATCTGCATAACAAATACGACAAACGATTTGATCATATTTATGTGTAGAGATAGTGCAGTTACATAGTGCACCTAAGGCTATTATTTCCTATCATGATACAAAGTTTGCCTCAAAATTTGGGAGAGCTTGTAGAATGCTTTGGACACACAACTTCGTCTTGGCACCGTGTTTCACCCTCAAACAGATGGTGAGTCTGAGCGCACTATCCAGACACTTGAGGATATACTTAGGTTTTGTGTCTTATCGTGGAAAGGAAGTTGGGAGGATCACTTGGCATTGACAAAGTTTGCCTACAACAACAACTATCATGTTAGTATTTGAGCTGCACCATTCGAGGTCCTGCATGGATGAAGGTGTAGGTCACCGCTATGCTGGGATGCCATTGGTGAGAGGGCAATTCTAGTTTATGACTGGGTTCAGCAGATTGTTGACAGAATGGCGGAGACTAGGCAGAATCTACTTACTGCTCAGAGCCGATAAAAGAGTTATGGGGATGTGAGGAGGCAGGAGTTGGAGTTTGTAGTGGGGGATCAGGTGCTCTAAGAGCATTGTGCACTTTGATACCAAAGGGAAATTTAGCCCGATGTACATTAGACCATTTCCAATCGTAGCATGAAATTGGGAAGTTGGTTTATCATTTGGATCTTCCTGAGTCCATGCAAGGGTGCCAATGTATTCTATGTATCTACGTTGAGAAAATATTTGAAATCCAGAGTATGAGATACTTAGTGAGTCGTAGATTCACTCTTACTTATTTGTTATTTTTAGATGAACGTTGAAGGCGACAAGCATTGGTGGAAGTAGGATATGAATTATTGCACTTTTATAGCTCTTCACTCCACCTTGTAATTCATTACTTATGGTCATAAACAATCTAGTTATTTCCATAGCATTAATTAGATAACTTATAGATTCCCTCAGTTCTTTATGGTTCCTAATGATATTCTTTGATGTGTTTTTTGGTTTAGACTTACATATGATTTATCTTGGTAACTATATAGTTTATCTTTGCTCAACTTATGTTTTATAGTGTTGCTAAAATTTATGTTTAATATTTTTGTTGAATATTTATTCTTGAAGTTTAATTGTTGGTAATGCTTGATTACTGGTTAAAATTGGTGGTAATAGTACTTGTAGGTGACATGTTATACTTTTGTTATGCCAGGGTATTACAACGCACGAATACCTTAGTAATTAAAATTATGTTGGAGTCTCTGCCAAGGTGCAACCACTTACCACCACTCAGAGATTTACCAACCTAGAAGAGCTGCATCTCCATGGGCTACACATTATCGCAAAAGTCGATGGAGATTTCTATTGTGGCAAAGGAGCATTCCGTCGATTGTCAACCTTTACCTTAGGGGAGATAGCACAGAGAATTAGGTTATATCTCATACAATAGTTGACTATAGCACGAGAAAAAAAACACATTATGTCATGAAGAAACTGTATATAGAAATATGTAAAAGATAACTTATTATATGAGTTGTCTTTAGTGCCGTCTATATATACATAAATGGTATTATAGACAATAATTGATTATACCATTATATATACCGAAAGGAGATCAATCAGCGTGAATTGTTTAACTATTAAGGTACCGTAGGCGAACAAATTGGGTACTTAATTCATGTGGCCATGTGCTACATGATGACGGGCCAGATGCGTAGCGTGACGGGCCTACTTAAATAAGTAGGACTGTGTATAGTAGATGCTTTCTTGGAAAGACAAAAAAAAAATCCAGCAGCATCCAATGACTAGGAGTATTGGAGTACTACATTTTAAATACGCTCGTACAGTCTGTACTGCAGAGACTTTCAAAACTTCCTCCTTAGGACACCACACGTGTTCTAATATAACGTATTTAATTAACATGTATTAGAAGGCATTCAACACATAAATAAAATACGCCAATATCAGAACATATCATGCCATCATAAACTGGATAAATCAATGTATTATTCCAAAATCATCCAACCATTATGAGAAAACAAATCCTAAAACACCATCCATGCAAGTTTTAAACTTTTCCATTTAACACAAAATAAATGACAATTAACGTCTTATGCATTTTATGCATCAGACGGAATCAACTAGAAAATCATTGACTTCTTCGGCTATCTTTTCAGGAGTGATCTTCTCTTCAAGAGAGATCATAGCGGTGGCTGCCTCTAAGTCATAAGAAGGTGCTGCTGCCGGGATGGATTCGACTTCCATCAACTTAGGCAACTGTTCAGGCTGCCCTTTGCCATCCTTCTTCTTCTGAGCTTGGTGGGCATCAATGACATGTTGCGGTTCTGTGCATATCCGCGACCAATACCCCCATTTTCCACACTTGCAGCAACCCTGGTTCTGCTGGCCATAGGTCTTGCCACTCTTCTTAGCCTTTTTGTCATTTGGAGCATCTGACTTGCCTTTCTGGGCAACAATCTTACCCTTCTTCCCCTTCTCTTCATCAAGGGTTTTTGCACCTTGTAGCTGCTAGCGTTGGCTTCACGACCAGCGGAGCTGCCTGGTGGCTGAGTGACGTAATTCTTGCGGAGAAGTTCATACTAAGCCTCCGCAACTTGCATCATATCAATCAATTCGGCGTACTCCTTATAGCCGTCTTGACGATAGTTACGGGCGGTTTGTACGGCACTGGGGTGAAAGGTGGACAAGGCCTTCTCGATCTTCTACTCATATGTGATCTGCTTGCCACAGAGTTGAAGATTAGTACAAATCCTGTGCAAGATAGAATTGTACTCCCTGACCGTCTTAAAGTCGGCAAACCTTAGTCTGATCCACTCCTGCTCTGCTTGAGAAAGAATAGTGTACTTGAGCCTCTCAAACCGCTTCTTGAGTGCGGTCCAGAGTGATAGCGTGCTTTTCTCCGCCATATACTCATTCTTGAGAGTGGGGCAGAGGTGATGCCTGAGAAAATGAAGTGCATGATCATTCTCCTCAGGTGTGGGTTGGGCGTCTTTCTGTCCACTTAACCCAATAGCCATGCGGAGTTTCCGACCCCCAAGCACAATTCCGACATCGGATGCCCATGTTAGATAGTTTTGGCCATGCTGGGCCAGCTCCTCGAACTCACAGTTCGTGATGCTAGTCATCTACATGTGTATGAGCGAAATAAAATAAGTTTACTTCAGGTAAACATACATAGAATAATTTACTACGGGTAAATAAATGGCACAATAGGTTCTCGTAATGTTTCATAATTTTCTGTGCATTTTCTATAATTTTACTGCTAATTTCAGTGATTAAAAGTAATTTAAACAATTACAATTAACCAAAAACAGTAAATAAATACAGAAAATATAGAGAATAATAATGGCATAAATAAATAATCTTCAAATGCTAAAAATAATTCAAAATTCAGATTCCCGAGGCCCTTTTATGCTAGAATATAAATTTTCAGTGAATTCTTCAATTTCTGGGGGTTTCTGCGCAAAATTTCAGTTCAAAGAAAAATTCGCGCAATTTTGCTAATTTACTGAGGGGTTTTCTGCAAAATTCTGGACCCGCTCGTAAATTTGAGGGCCTTTCGTAATTTTTGGAACTACGAAACCCTTTTCTGCAAATTTCAGGACTGATATGCAATTTTAGGGCCTTTTTGGTAATTTGCATTCTTATAGGGATTTTTCTGGAAAATAACCGGCGCCCCCTTGGCTGGGCCTTAGGCCCATTTGGCCTCAGTGGCCCACTCGGCCAGGTTAATGCATGGGGGGTAGGGTTTCCCTACCCCCACTTGATGGTCGCGGCGACGGCTCAGCCCGTGCGGCCGGACGGGCGGTGCGAGTGAGGCGAGCGGCCGAAGCCGTAGCGGCGGTGGAGGGGGCAGCGGTCTGGTGCGAGCGGTGCCGAGGCGGGCTGAAGCCGAAGCGGCAAAACGGGCGACAGCCGAGGCCGATGCAGCGGCGTCGGAGGCCCATGCGGGGGCAGCGGCCTACACGGGGTGAAGGTGACCGGGCGATGGCAGACTGGGCGACCAAGTGGTGGCGCGGGGAGGCGGTGCGGTCTGCGGACCGCCGGCGTGGAAGGCGATGCCGGCGCGAACAGCCAGAGTGCATGCGGGCGCGGGGCGACGCGGTGAGAAGCCAGCGATACGAGCCGCGGTGGGAGGCTGGCGGTCGGGCGCCGTGCGGCTGCACGTGCGGGGGCGCGGGTCCGGCGACCGGCGATGCTCACGTGCTCGGGGCCAGTGTGGGCAGTCCGGCGCTTCGGGCGCGGAGCTCGGAGGTCGGGAAGGCGAACCAACTTCGTGTAGCTTCCCCCAGTGGCGTCAAGCAGCCGGCAGCGGCGGCCAGCTGAGCTCGCGGCGTGCAAGCCATGCGCAGGGCGACGGCAGCCATGGGGCCCTGGTCGATGCTACGGCTTCGGGCCGGACGACCTCAGGCGGCGTGCGTCTGCGGGCACGGCGGCGCCTCGGGCTTCACGGCCGGCTTCTGGCCGACGGCGCGCATGCAGGCGTGGCGGCAGTGCCCGGGTTTTTTTCCTTTGTGCATAGGCCGAACAGAAAGAAAACCAAAGCAAAGTTTTTCTCCCTTTTTTCGTGTAATGCCATGCATAAACCGAACAGGAATCCGATGCATAATTTCCGTTTTTCGTTTCTAATCTACAGTGCAATCAACATCTACCCCCATTTTGCAATCTACCGATCGACATTGTGCCGGCGACTTCAGGTCTGCTCGTGGTAGATTAGGGTGGATTTGCACTGTAGAGATTCAATCTAGAATGCGAAAGAAATTGCGAATTCAAAACGATTTAGAAAATTCTATCTATTAGATGCTTCGATGATTACCTTCATTCAATCTTAAGGAACCGTCGCTGGCGACCAGTCCGATCAATTCCTCTGCTTAGAACAAGAACGAATCAATCATAAAAGACAGAATAATAGATTGAACACAGAGAGGTAGAGAGAACTCCTGGTCTTTCTTTATTGCTTTCAATTGCATTAGGTGTACATAATATACTGATATAGCTCTCTATTTATAGTCTACGGTAGAGTGCCCATATTGAGCCGAGGCTCCTAGCCTCGCCCCAGATTTCTTAACAAGCCCTACTATCCCATGTGCATCGCGCTCGCATCCGATCGAGGCTGCTCCGTGCCTCACGTCACGTGCAATGGCCGTGCCGCATCCAACGGCGTATGTCCTAAGTGCATACAGATAACCAGTGCTTACAAAACCGGTTTGAATTTTTACTGAGGTCCAGTAGTACCGGAAGCACCGAAAATTAAAAAAATTAGTCAAAAATTTCAAATCGAAATTTGAATTTCGCAAGAAAATGGCAAAAAATTGGTCTAAGTTAAGGTAAATCGGTGACAATCGGAATAAATTGGTGTAAATTCAAATTGGACTAAAATATTTAAGACCGTTTGTAGTATGATGAGAGGTGCCTGGTAATTCTAATTTTTGGCCGGTACGTTGAATCCTGCAGATGACAAAATCCCTACGATCTCTCATCAAGAAAACAGAAGCAGTGTGTGAACGTATATGTTTTTCTTGGGATTTGATAAACATCACCTGAATATTTTTTTAAAAAAATAATCATCCAAAATTTTGATCTTTAGATATACGTGAAGATTTGTGCGAATTCTCTCTTCCGAGAAAAATCCCCCTCCAAAAAAAGGAAAATGAGAGCCGTTAGATTTTTAATCTAACGATCATAAATTTAGGTGCCGCTTGGTTGGGCTAAAATAAGTTGGTTTATAACTAAAATTATATTGTAGCTGTTTGAAATTTCACTATGGCTGATAGTGGCTTATTTGGCATAACAAAATTTTAAAAAATAGAAATAGAAAAAATAAGCTAGCCCATTACAGATAATGCAAACGAATATGAAAAAAAGAACCGATAAAAAGCTAAAAAACTAAAAAAATAAAATTTAGAAATAATAAAAAATAAGCTAGAAGCTTAAGCGGATCTTAAATGATTGTTTGATAGAGTGATGTTCATTTATTAGGGAAAATTTGTTCAGTACCACCGAAAGGTGACCACTTTCGGAAAATACCACCAAAAATTCGGGGTTCCAAAAATTACCACCGAAAGATGCATTTTTCTTCGGGATTTACCACTTCGGACAAAATTACCCCTCTCCCTCCCCTCCCTCACCTTCCTCTCCCTCCTGCCGCCGCCCCGTCCGCCTCTCTTCCCCCACCGCTCTGCCGCCGGCCTCCCCGCCTCTCCCTCCTCACGCCGCGCCGCTCGCCTCCTCCCTCTCCGCGCGCCCCATCCCCGCCGCCGTTGCCTACCTCCGCCCCCACCTCCCTGCGCCTCCTCCTCCTCTTTTCCCCGCTCCCCGCGTCCGGCCGAACCCCGCCGCCGCCAGCGCCGCCAGCGCCACCTCTTCCTCAGGCGATCTCCCCTACGGGTTGTGGGGGAGGGAAGGGAGCCCTGGGAGGTGGCACGGTGGTCGGGGCGGCGACGAGGTGGGCCGGCGGCGAGGCTCGGTGGCCGGGGGCGTAGGTGGTATGGTGCGGCGGCGCCGGCGTGGAGGGAGGAAGGAAAGTAGGGAAGCACGAGCTGGAGGAAGATACTAGGATTCTCACCGTGCAGCTGGGCGGGCCGGAGGTGTGCTGAGGTGGGCCGACGGCGGGGACCAAGGGCGGCGCGAGGAGGTCCGTGGCGCCGGCGGCCTGGGGCGGAAGGCAGCTCCGGGCGGAGGTTGGGGGAGCTTCGGGCCGTCGAGGTGATGCTCTCCGCGCAAGGAATCGAGGGGAGATCGCCTGAGGAAGAGGTGGCGCTGGCGGCGGCGGGGTTCGGCCGGACGCGGGGAGCGGGGAAAGGAGGAGGAGGAGGCGCAGGGAGGTGGGGGCGGAGGTAGGCAACGGCGGCGGGGATGGGGTGCGCGGAGAGGGAGGAGGCGAGCGGCGCGGCGTGAGGAGGGAGAGGCGGGGAGGCCGGCAGCAGAGCGGTGGGGGAAGAGAGGCGGACGGGGCGGCGGCAGGAGGGAGAGGAAGGTGAGGGAGGGGAGGGAGAGGGGTAATTTTGTCCGAAGTGGTAAATCCCGAAGAAAAATGCATCTTTGGGTGGTAATTTTTGGAACCCCGAATTTTTGGTGGTATTTTCCGAAAGTGGTCACCTTTCAGTGGTACTGAACAAATTTTCCCTTTTTCTTTTGTCCACTATCAAGTTCACGGTTTCACACCTCCACAGCTCCACTAGCATCTTCCTCAGCTTCGAGCATACCAACAAGTGTGAGAGCGAAAGCGGGCGGTGCAGCCATGGCGGTGCTGCTTGCCTCGCCTGTCCTCAAACTGGCCGTTGCTAAGCTGGGCTCTGCCATTGGAGATCAGGTCACGATGCTGTGCAGCTTCAAGGACGACCTGGAGGGCATGAAGGAGACGCTGGAATCCATGGTGGCCGCGCTCACGGATGCGGAGAGGCGCTCGACATCTGCGACATGCTCGACGAGTTCCAAGATGGAACGGTATGTAGCTAGTACTACTACCAGTTGTTCTTGTGTACCATTTGTCAAGTGCTTGTCGTTTGTCACTAATGAATATTAGCGATCCATCACCTCCATGAAAAATCTGTCTTTCATTCACGTTGGAGTTCCTTAATTATTACTAATATTTAATTGCGTTCAAAGTGATTAAGCAGTATGATAACGATGTTTAAGTGGTATATTTGTTAGAGCTGCCTCACGGAAGTGGCATATAGCATAATCCTGTGATAGAAGAGTATCACACATGATTTTTCAGAAAAATCATATGTGTTGTAAGTTATCACATACGGTGTAGGAACCGTCTATAATAACACTGTCTGTAATAGTGCTATATCAGCCAAAATAGTAGGCGAGTTTCTGTTACTCCGTATTTTCTTTATAAATAACCCAAAAGCTAAAAGTCGTAACAAAAAACCATAAATCGAAAGCAAAAGAAACAGGCTGATTGTTTTTTGGTTGCCAATCAGAATTCTGAGTAAGGACAAGTTTGGTTCCGACGGCTACCGTAATTTCCAAAATACCTTTTCTTATCGTGATTCCATTACATTTTGCAATCATCTAGGACTGATACACGCTCGCATGCACACGTATATTGTGGCTTTAGGCTATAAGACATTTGGATGCTATTTTTTTCTTCTTATTCTTTTAGCTTTTTTCTTTGATTAATATGATAATTTATAGCTTTTTATTTCATACAATTAACATAAGAGTTTAAGACATGTACAATATGGAAAGAAACTAGAAATTGTACACTTCGGCCAAGTCTTTTCTCTCGGAGATAGGACCACTGTATATTAAAATAGAATAACAAACTCTTTCACCTTCGCTCCCTTCGCCTGATTCTCTTCACACTCTCTCACGTGTCTCTGTACGAAGTCTTGTACACGATCTGGCTTGGTGCAATGCCGAGTCTATGGGATACTCTCTCCGCCTTAGCCTCTGCTTTTACATAGAGTTACACAGGTCATTACAGCAGAGCCTCTAATCTCTACTTGATATAAAAGTGAAGTTTAGCCATTGACAATCCTCCTTTCTTCTCTCTGCCGCAGTGTACTCTCACATCTAATATTGACATACATCGACATGTAGCCTTGTGTCGTTAGCCAACTCCCTCTTTGAATTGCTCGCAGTCTCACACCCCAACCACTCCTCTTCCCTTCCCTATGTGGCCACACCACTGAGGCTCTAACCTCTAACTACTCTCGCTATTCTCATATCTTAATTAGTACCACCTCCTCTCCTCACTCCGATCAACCTCTTATAATCATCTCCCTCTTCCATGCTCTACACAACTGGATCCGACAGCGGCAACCTTGAGGAGACCAGATCTTGATGCGATGACCTCGAGGTCCCCCAGATCCACTGTGCCAGGGTGGAGAACATCAGTGTCGAGGACGATGCATCGAGATCAGGCGGTCATGATTTTAGGGACACCAGTAAGGAGCACAATGACCCCGATGAAGTACTGAAGGTGGAGGCGGAGGTGTACCAACTGAATCTGAATGTGGCGACCTCAGAGACGGTGCATTCGGCGACTGTGACCTCGAGGGTGGTGGATCTAGTCACAATGGGCCCGGTGATGCATGGGGTGGAGCTACCAGTCGGGAGGAGGCTCGGGGGAATGGAGGCGATGTGGCGACGGCACGCAGGCGAGGGGAGGTGAGCAGAGACAGGGAGGCAGTCTCCCAACAGCGGTGACACATGGGGTGGAGGGAGGTGGGGGGAGATGAGGGAGGGGAAGAGACGATGTCGGGTGGGAGTGGAGCGGTTGGATGCGTTTTTTATTTATATCTAGGGTAGCCTCTTTCCGTAGCCGATCCTAGCCACTATATCTCAATCCAATGGCCATGAAAAAATGATGACACGATCAACCCCTATGGTTCCTCAGTCCTCACCCAGCCCCTCAGACTCTTTCCTCCCGTGTGCCGCTATGCTGTTGCTGCACTATGATGGTGAAGAAGAGGAGCACACTGGTGCGGATGATGAGACATTGGTGTACACCACTGAGGACGACGATGGAACAGAAGTGTACATCACCGAGGTCGACAACCGGGACGTAGAGTACACCGACATGGACGACGAACAGAGAGGCGGAATACGCTGGCTCAAACAAGGTGTACATCGCTAGAGGTGAGGAAGAACCATGAAGCCAGCAGGATCAGAGAGGGTAGATTTAGAGCGACGATCTCGATAACAGTGGATCTAGCCGCGTCGACGTCACTCTTGATAATAACATGTCTCTCTCTTTTTATGTTCATTGTATTATTTAAATTACGTTTGATGATATGTATCATTATTTTTTAGAACTTCGTTAGTATACACAATTAGATATGGATTAGATAACAGTACAATGAGCAGTATTTACAGTTAGCAAGTCATAAACTGTGTGAATATAAATTGTTCATCTTTTCATAAGAAGCAAATCAGTCATGGGACCGAGCGGAGGCAAGAGACGAAGACATGATGAGCTGGAAATGTGAAAGGAGTTAAGGCCCAACCAGAGTTAAAGTCATATAGGCCCCGTTTGGCACAGCTCAGCTTCACTAGTGAAGCTGTTATTTTTGGTTTCAGCTTCACGAGCAGCTTCACCAGTGAAGCTAAAGCTGTTTTGGAAAACTGTTTGGCAAAACAGCTTCACCAACAGCTTCATGCATGGCTGAGAGAGGACAATTGTCCAAGATGCCCCTGTCTACCTGACTTGTTCTAACATTTGGAGTTGTATGTTTGTATATGATCATATGAATTAAAAAATAATATATTTGAATGAGTATGAATTAAAAAATTAAAATAATAAAATAATAAAAAATTAAAATCAGTGCGAACGGTAGAGAAGTGCGAACGGGAGGAGAGAAAACAGGTGTGGGGACCCAGTGGCAAAGTGCTGTAATTTCTGTCAACTACAAGGGCAGTGGGTTCCTAGAACTGCGAGCCTGAGGGAGAGAGCTGTGAAAAGCTACTATTTTCAGTTTCACCCCACCCCATTCCCTTGTGAGAGCATAATTTAAGGAGCTTCATCCATGTAGCTGTTTGCAAAAAGGGTGTTTGGCAAAAAACAGCTCACAACAGCTCATGAAGCTGTTGGTGAAGCTGTACCAAACAGGGCCATAGTACTAGATGGACAAGGATTGAACGACCGCTCGAACAACACTAGCTGCCTGTCCCGGTCTTCATGTCGTGTATCGCGTTCACATGCGTTCACATGTGCATCGCGGTCGCATCCGATCGAGGTTGCTCCGTGTCTCATCCAACGGCGTATGCTCTGTGGACGCAGATAACCGGTATTTACAAAACCGGTTTGATTTTTTACTGAGGGCCGGTAGCACCGACAATATTTTGTTTTTGAGAATTTCGGCCCAAAATTTCAAATGAAAATTTGAATTAAAATAAAATCAGCCAATATAAAGGTAAATCAGTGACAATCGGAGCAAATCGGTGTAAATTTGAATTGAACCAAAATATTGAAGACCGGGTCCCCGATAATTCCCATTTTCGGCCGGTACGGTCAGCCCTGCAGATAACAAAACTGAAGCAGCGTGTGCTCGTATATTTTTCTCTTGTCCACTTCAAAGTTCACAGTTTCACACCACAGCTCCACTAGCTTCTTCCTCAGCTTCGAGCATACCAACGAGTGTGAGCGAAAGCGGGCTGTGCAGCCATGGCGGAGATGCTTGCCTCGGCTGTCCTCAAACTGGCCGTCGCTAAGCTAGGCTCTGCCATTGGAGATCAGGTCACGATGCTGTGCAGCTTCAAGGACGACCTGGAGGGCATGAAGGAGACGCTGGAATCCATCGTGGCCGTCCTCACGGATGCGGAGAGGCGCTCGGTCAGGGAGTCGTCTGTGCGGCTGTGGCTGAAGCGGCTCAAGAACGCGGCTTACGACATCTGCGACATGCTCGACGAGTTCCAAGACGGAACGGTATGTAGCTAGTAGTACTACCAGTTATGCTCGTGTACCATCTGTCAAGTGTTTGTCGTTTGTCACTACTGAATATTAGCGATCCATCACCTCTATGAAAAATCCTTCTTTCATCCACGTTGGAGTTCCTTGATTATTACTAATATTTAATTGCGTTCAAAGTGATTAAGCAGTATGATAACGGCGTTTAAGCGGTATATTTGTTAGATCTGCCTCACGGAAGTGGCATATAGCATAATCCTCTTGAGAGATAACTTTCAGTGCTATGTTCCGTAAAAGTATTTCAAATTTTGTTTTATAAAAATGTATATTTGGCCTGCAGATGCTTTTCCCTTTTCCAGACCTGATATGTAAATTTCAATTTCTTGCAGAAGACAGGGCTGCTTTCAAGTTTCACGATTGTACGCAAGAATAGCTTGGCTAAGAAGATGAGAAAAGATGAGACAGCAACTGAGTAAGATTGACGAGGACCATAGGAAGTTCAGGTTCTCACCAGATACTAGTGCTAACAATGAGCAACAGTTTACTGCTTCACAAGAAACAAGATCAACTACATCAAAGTTTAACCAAGAGGACATTGTAGGGAGGGAGAAGAAAAGAAGGAAATCGTAGCTTTGTTATCGGAAAGCAGCACCAAAGAAGAGGCAGTAATTCTTCTATCCATGGTCTTGGAGGCATAGGCAAGACAACATTGGCGAGATTGGTTTACAATGATTATCAATTTAAAGATCAGTATGATCATCGGGTATGGGTCTATGTGTCCCAGGTGTTTGACCTAAAGAAAATAGGATGTTCTATAATTTCTCAAATATCAAATACAGAAAGCGAGGGGTTTAAGTGATAGAGAGTCGATAAACAAGCGGCTTGATGAGTTAATTCGTGGTAAGAAGATTCTGATTATTTTAGATGACATATGGGAGGAAGACAACGATGAGTTGGATAAATTGAAGACTATGCTAAATGGCAAGGATGGCAGCAAGATTGATGTCATAGTAACTACACGCAAGGTAGAAATTGCAAGAAAATTTTGGGCCGGTAAATCGTACGATCTAAAGCCCTTGGTTGATACCGAGTGCTGGGATATAATCAAGAAAAGGTGTCACCTCGAATCTAATCCTGAAAAAGAACAACTGAAGCAGATAGGACTGGACATTGCAAAGAAGTGCGGCGGTGTGGCGTTAGCAGCTCAAGCCCTTGGATATATGTTATCTGGAATGAATCTTAAGGAATGGTTAGCAGTGAGAGACAGTCACATCTGGAATGACCCTTATCATGACGATGAAAATTCACCTCAAAATAAAGTGCTTCCATCATTGATGTTAAGTTACAAAAGTATGCCATTACAGTTGAGATTATGCTTTGCCTATTGTGCCATATTTTCAAAAGGTCGAAGTATAGCTAAAGATGATCTGATTCATCAATGGATTGTTCTTGATTTCATCAAACCGTCAAATACATTTCCAGCCAGTCAGCTCGGGGAGAAGTATATCAGCCAGCTCTTGGGGATGTCCTTCCTTCAGCACTCAAAGTTGCCTTCGGTGAGTTACTAAGTAACTATATACCTCCATGAACTTTTCTTCTCTTAAATCATCGAGGAACTCTCCTTAGTAAATCTGTACATAATACATATTTACATGATTATGCACACATTACACAAAATACATCATGTTACAAATAATCTTGACTTAGAGTTCAAGACGTAGTAGAGTCCATCTCCATGTGTAACTCAAGTTGAAGTTATGCCCAACATGAAGTCCGAATACGTATGCTAGTAGGAAAGCATTAGCTTATATATTGAGAAGCTTGTAACT